>OY751387.1:5000000-10000000 GCA_963565295.1 Epirrhoe alternata
ATCTATGGCCAAAACCAACACAAGCAAACATGGCGGACAGACCTCGAGTACGTCAAAACAAAATGTGAAAAACACGAAAACAATAGTTTGTTACAATTGCAAAGAGACGGGCCATTTCCGCAACCAATGCCCATTATTGAAGGAGAAAACAGAAAACAAAAGGCATAGTAATGCGTTTAGCGTTGTTTTTCTCAGCGGCGGGTTCAGTAAAAATGACTTCTACATTGACTCAGGCGCAAGCATGCACATGACGGCAAATGAAAGTTGGATAAAAAATCGCATACATCCGTCCAGTTTACCAGAAGTAATTGTCGCTAATAAAGAAAAAGTACCTGTATTATGTTCTGGAGACGTGGAATTAACTACAAGTTACAACTACGACATTACTGTGAAGAATGTGCTATGCGTCCCAAGCCTCACAACAAATCTGTTGTCAGTGAGTGAATTAATAAAAAATGGAAACAGTGTTGTTTTTGAACCCAATAAATGTCTCATTAGAAACAAACTGAATGAATTGGTTGCTGAAGCAGAACTGATTGATGGTCTATACAAGATGAAACTTCAGGCTCAGAACTGTTCGTTGTTGTCTTCAACTACAGTGAGCGGAGAAGCGTGGCACAGGCGTCTTGGACACTTAAATAGCAATGATATGAACAAAATGAAGCGTTGTGGCTTAGTGGATGGATTAGATTATCAAGATGTGTTTACAACAGGCAAGTCAAGTTGTAAAATATGCTGTGAAGGTAAACAATCAAGATTGCCATTTACTACAGGTTCCCGTGCAACAGAAGTGCTACAAGTCATTCATTCAGATATTTGTGGTCCGATGGAAACGAAATCGATAGGATGTGCCAGATATTTTCTGTTATTCATCGACGATTACACAAGGATGACCTTCATTTACTTTCTGAAAGAAAAAAGTGAAGTGTTTAGCTACTTCAAAGAGTTTAAATCAATGGCTGAGAACTTTCAAAACAAGAAAATTAAAGTTTTGAGAACTGACAATGGTCGAGAATACTGCAACAATGATTTTGAGAACTTCATGAAGAAAGAGGGCATCATACATCAAAAAACTAACCCGTATACTCCAGAACAAAATGGACTTAGCGAAAGATCTAACAGAACCATTGTGGAGAAAGCAAGATGCTTACTTTTCGAAGCTAACCTAGAAAAGAAATTTTGGGCCGAAGCTTGTAACACAGCTGTCTACTTAAAAAATAGATCAATAGCTTCAAGTATTGAAAAGACTCCATTCGAAGCATGGACTGGAAGAAAACCGAACTTGCAACATATACGCATATTTGGTAGCCATGTAATGGTACATATACCAAAGGAAAAAAGGAGTAAATGGGATAAAAAGGCAAAGAAGCACATACTGGTTGGTTTCTGTGATAATGTTAAAGGTTACAGAGTTTATGATCCTGTTAAAAACATTGTCACAACCAGTAGAGATGTGACCATCTTGGAGAAAACAAAACATGAAGAGACTCTCACTATTCCGATAGAAACCACAGATTCAGTGGGGGAGTCAGCGGAGGAATCTGCAGTGAAATTCGAACTTCATGATCAGTCAAGTTCGAGTGACTCGGAATATATGGATGGTATAGAAGATGACATACTGAATGCAGAGGCCAGTTGTGAGCTCAATGAAGAAGAAAGCTCAAGTGTGGATGATAGGCCCCAAGTACCACAGACAAATCTTGAAGAAATGGGGAAAAGACAGAGAAGAAAACCAGAAAGATATGGGTATACAAATATATGTACTACATCTACAGGAGAAGATGAGTTGACATATGCAGAGGCTATTAGTGGTCCTGAGAAACAACAGTGGTTGCAGGCAATAGCAGAAGAGCTGCAGTCCTTTGAAGACAATCAAGTATGGGATGTGGTCGATACTCCAGATAGTGCAAGTGTAGTGCAGTGTAAATGGGTCTTGAAAAAGAAAGTTAGTTGTGATAATACAGTGAGATACCGTGCAAGACTCGTAGCCAAAGGCTTTACGCAGAAAGCCGGCATAGACTATCAAGAAACTTTTTCACCAGTGATCAGACATTCAACCTTACGATTGCTGTTTGCTTTGAGTGTGCAACTGGATATGAGTATTACCCACTTAGATGTCACAACAGCCTTTCTTAACGGTTATTTAAAAGAAAGCATTTTCATGCATTTGCCAGAAGGTTTTCCTAGTCGTGATTCAAATAAAGTACTCAAGTTAAAAAAGGCTGTCTATGGCTTAAAACAGTCTTCGCTTGCTTGGTACCAAAGAGTGGAGGAATCATTGTTTGAATTAGGGTATAGTAAAAGCAAATTAGAACCCTGTGTGTTTATAAAAAATCATAGTAATGATACTAAAACGATTGTTGGCATCTATGTTGATGATTTCATTGTGTTTTCAAATAACAAAACAGAAACTGATTCTTTGATAGAAGCTTTGAGTCAAAAATTTAAGATAAAAAGTTTAGGTCAAGTCAGGGAATATTTAGGCATGAAAATCAACTTAGATAAAAGTTCTAATGTAATTACAATAGATCAGGAGCATTATATTGAACAGTTACTTACAAAGTTTGATATGTCTGATTGTAATCCAGTAGATACACCTATAGAGTGTAAGTTAAATCTAGAGAAGTCAAGTACTTGTGATGATAAATTACCTTATCAAAAATTGATAGGTAGTCTGATGTATTTAACGGTTATGACACGACCAGATATTGCTTACTCGGTTAGTTACCTAAGCCAATTTAATAATAGTTACTCACATACTCATTGGAATTATGCTAAAAGGATTTTGAAGTATTTGTCTAAAACAAAGCATTACTGTTTGAGGTATTCCAAAGAAAAGGCAGAACTGGAAGGTTTTGTAGACGCAGACTGGGCTAGTGATGCCATTGATAGACGGTCTTATACTGGATTTTGCTTTATGAAATCTGGATCTGCCATTTCTTGGGAAAGCAAGAAGCAAAGAACTGTAGCATTAAGTAGTTGTGAAGCAGAGTATATGGCTTTGTCCGAAGCATGTAGAGAGGCTATTTACCTTCAGAATTTAGAGAATGAAATAACAGGTTGTTGTAATAGAATAACATTATTCAATGATAATCAGAGTGCATTGAAGTTGGCAAACAACCGTTAGAAATGATATCAAAATGTTGTTGGTTCAGACCACTTATGTCAAATATGTAACTGTCAACTGTCATACATGTGTTGTGTCTATGCCTGCTAAAATTAATAAAGTTAGTCTGTTGAAAATCTCTAAAAAGGTCGTTTCATTCTAATAGGTTATGGGCCCAGACTCGGCTTATTTTAGATGAAATCGTAAAAGTTATTGTTAGAAAGTTGTGTTTCGTTACAGTATTGAGTTTTTCGATATTAGTCTTGTTAGTTTTCGCGTACTGACTTGGAAAACTGTGAAATTGTAATTGCCGGTTGCCGGTGCAAAATGGCGGCCAATTACATTGTGAATATTCCTAAGTTGCGTGGCAGAGAAAACTATGATGAATGGGTTTTTGCGGCAGAAAACTTTCTGATTCTGGAAGGTATGATGCGGTGCATCAAGCCAGAAAAAGATGTTGGCGGTACAGGAGTATCGGCCGCGGACGACGCGAAGATGAAAGCAAAATTGGTGCTTACTATAGATCCGTCGTTGTACGTCCATATCAAGACAGTCAAGACTACGAAAGAACTATGGGAAAAACTCAAGTCTCTATTTGATGATTCTGGTTTCACAAGACGGATAAGTCTACTCAGACATCTTATTTCAATACGATTGGAAAACTGCAATTCCATGACGTCGTATGTTACGCAAATAATTGAGACTGGTCAGAAACTCAGTGGAACAGGATTTGCCCTAAATGACGAGTGGATCGGCTCGCTGCTTCTAGCTGGATTGCCTGAAAAATACTCACCGATGATCATGGCAATTGAGCATTCAGGCATTCAAGTAACAGCGGACGCCATTAAATCCAAGCTTCTCGACATGGAAACCGGAAGTGTCAATGACAGTGAAAATGGCGCATTTGCTGTGTCTAGGAATTGGCAAAAGAAGAAACAATTATCTATGGCCAAAACCAACACAAGCAAACATGGCGGACAGACCTCGAGTACGTCAAAACAAAATGTGAAAAACACGAAAACAATAGTTTGTTACAATTGCAAAGAGACGGGCCATTTCCGCAACCAATGCCCATTATTGAAGGAGAAAACAGAAAACAAAAGGCATAGTAATGCGTTTAGCGTTGTTTTTCTCAGCGGCGGGTTCAGTAAAAATGACTTCTACATTGACTCAGGCGCAAGCATGCACATGACGGCAAATGAAAGTTGGATAAAAAATCGCATACATCCGTCCAGTTTACCAGAAGTAATTGTCGCTAATAAAGAAAAAGTACCTGTATTATGTTCTGGAGACGTGGAATTAACTACAAGTTACAACTACGACATTACTGTGAAGAATGTGCTATGCGTCCCAAGCCTCACAACAAATCTGTTGTCAGTGAGTGAATTAATAAAAAATGGAAACAGTGTTGTTTTTGAACCCAATAAATGTCTCATTAGAAACAAACTGAATGAATTGGTTGCTGAAGCAGAACTGATTGATGGTCTATACAAGATGAAACTTCAGGCTCAGAACTGTTCGTTGTTGTCTTCAACTACAGTGAGCGGAGAAGCGTGGCACAGGCGTCTTGGACACTTAAATAGCAATGATATGAACAAAATGAAGCGTTGTGGCTTAGTGGATGGATTAGATTATCAAGATGTGTTTACAACAGGCAAGTCAAGTTGTAAAATATGCTGTGAAGGTAAACAATCAAGATTGCCATTTACTACAGGTTCCCGTGCAACAGAAGTGCTACAAGTCATTCATTCAGATATTTGTGGTCCGATGGAAACGAAATCGATAGGATGTGCCAGATATTTTCTGTTATTCATCGACGATTACACAAGGATGACCTTCATTTACTTTCTGAAAGAAAAAAGTGAAGTGTTTAGCTACTTCAAAGAGTTTAAATCAATGGCTGAGAACTTTCAAAACAAGAAAATTAAAGTTTTGAGAACTGACAATGGTCGAGAATACTGCAACAATGATTTTGAGAACTTCATGAAGAAAGAGGGCATCATACATCAAAAAACTAACCCGTATACTCCAGAACAAAATGGACTTAGCGAAAGATCTAACAGAACCATTGTGGAGAAAGCAAGATGCTTACTTTTCGAAGCTAACCTAGAAAAGAAATTTTGGGCCGAAGCTTGTAACACAGCTGTCTACTTAAAAAATAGATCAATAGCTTCAAGTATTGAAAAGACTCCATTCGAAGCATGGACTGGAAGAAAACCGAACTTGCAACATATACGCATATTTGGTAGCCATGTAATGGTACATATACCAAAGGAAAAAAGGAGTAAATGGGATAAAAAGGCAAAGAAGCACATACTGGTTGGTTTCTGTGATAATGTTAAAGGTTACAGAGTTTATGATCCTGTTAAAAACATTGTCACAACCAGTAGAGATGTGACCATCTTGGAGAAAACAAAACATGAAGAGACTCTCACTATTCCGATAGAAACCACAGATTCAGTGGGGGAGTCAGCGGAGGAATCTGCAGTGAAATTCGAACTTCATGATCAGTCAAGTTCGAGTGACTCGGAATATATGGATGGTATAGAAGATGACATACTGAATGCAGAGGCCAGTTGTGAGCTCAATGAAGAAGAAAGCTCAAGTGTGGATGATAGGCCCCAAGTACCACAGACAAATCTTGAAGAAATGGGGAAAAGACAGAGAAGAAAACCAGAAAGATATGGGTATACAAATATATGTACTACATCTACAGGAGAAGATGAGTTGACATATGCAGAGGCTATTAGTGGTCCTGAGAAACAACAGTGGTTGCAGGCAATAGCAGAAGAGCTGCAGTCCTTTGAAGACAATCAAGTATGGGATGTGGTCGATACTCCAGATAGTGCAAGTGTAGTGCAGTGTAAATGGGTCTTGAAAAAGAAAGTTAGTTGTGATAATACAGTGAGATACCGTGCAAGACTCGTAGCCAAAGGCTTTACGCAGAAAGCCGGCATAGACTATCAAGAAACTTTTTCACCAGTGATCAGACATTCAACCTTACGATTGCTGTTTGCTTTGAGTGTGCAACTGGATATGAGTATTACCCACTTAGATGTCACAACAGCCTTTCTTAACGGTTATTTAAAAGAAAGCATTTTCATGCATTTGCCAGAAGGTTTTCCTAGTCGTGATTCAAATAAAGTACTCAAGTTAAAAAAGGCTGTCTATGGCTTAAAACAGTCTTCGCTTGCTTGGTACCAAAGAGTGGAGGAATCATTGTTTGAATTAGGGTATAGTAAAAGCAAATTAGAACCCTGTGTGTTTATAAAAAATCATAGTAATGATACTAAAACGATTGTTGGCATCTATGTTGATGATTTCATTGTGTTTTCAAATAACAAAACAGAAACTGATTCTTTGATAGAAGCTTTGAGTCAAAAATTTAAGATAAAAAGTTTAGGTCAAGTCAGGGAATATTTAGGCATGAAAATCAACTTAGATAAAAGTTCTAATGTAATTACAATAGATCAGGAGCATTATATTGAACAGTTACTTACAAAGTTTGATATGTCTGATTGTAATCCAGTAGATACACCTATAGAGTGTAAGTTAAATCTAGAGAAGTCAAGTACTTGTGATGATAAATTACCTTATCAAAAATTGATAGGTAGTCTGATGTATTTAACGGTTATGACACGACCAGATATTGCTTACTCGGTTAGTTACCTAAGCCAATTTAATAATAGTTACTCACATACTCATTGGAATTATGCTAAAAGGATTTTGAAGTATTTGTCTAAAACAAAGCATTACTGTTTGAGGTATTCCAAAGAAAAGGCAGAACTGGAAGGTTTTGTAGACGCAGACTGGGCTAGTGATGCCATTGATAGACGGTCTTATACTGGATTTTGCTTTATGAAATCTGGATCTGCCATTTCTTGGGAAAGCAAGAAGCAAAGAACTGTAGCATTAAGTAGTTGTGAAGCAGAGTATATGGCTTTGTCCGAAGCATGTAGAGAGGCTATTTACCTTCAGAATTTAGAGAATGAAATAACAGGTTGTTGTAATAGAATAACATTATTCAATGATAATCAGAGTGCATTGAAGTTGGCAAACAACCATCAGTCTCATAAACGTTCCAAACATATTGATGTAAGATACAATTTCATCAGAGATGTAATTAAGAACAATATGATTGAAACAAAATACTTGCCAACTGCTAACATGCCTGCAGACCTTTTAACTAAGGGATTGTCGGGTATAAAGCATTATGAATTTATAAGAAAACTTGGAATTGTTGAGAAATAGGTAATTCTATACTTGTCTTATGTGAAACTAGAATATTTTAGCAGTTGTTTGTTTTATCTATAATTTTGATATAGTGGGGGTGTTAGAAATGATATCAAAATGTTGTTGGTTCAGACCACTTATGTCAAATATGTAACTGTCAACTGTCATACATGTGTTGTGTCTATGCCTGCTAAAATTAATAAAGTTAGTCTGTTGAAAATCTCTAAAAAGGTCGTTTCATTCTAATAGAAAAAGATAAAATAATAACTAGGTATTATAAAATTGTAATGGTATTTTGGAACTATTTTATTATCAGGTAGGTATATTTTTATTCTTAACCGCACTCTTAGGAATCAGTAAAGGTTTTTAAATGCATACCAAAATCACACCCATGCAGGACTTGAACCTGTGACTTGAACCCACGACCTTCAGCGATCCGTGCTGACGCTCTGCCATCTGAACTAATGGGTCCTAGGTGGTCCTAGTCACGATGGTTGAAAGTTACATACTTTGCAGCATTGTGCTGTGAGCGACATCTGTCTCCAATGAGATACATTGCAGTCATCTTTCCACACCACGCCCAAACCTAGTTCAGTACGTGGACAAGAGATGTCGCTTTTCAAAATCGATATATTTTTTTGTGGGTGTCTTGTATGGGTGTGATTTTTGATGCATTTTAAATCTATTCTCATCTGTCAATTATACCTTAGTCCTTAACTAAAATGCTACATATAACTGAATCGATTGGCATCAAACATTTTTTTTTTACTTCTAGCATTTTTGTCGTTGTACTATAAAATTTTTCAAAATCTGTGAATGCAGTTCAAAATATCTCAAAAAGTTAGGGAAGGTACCATAACCGTTGTAGCGCTCTTAGGAGTAAGAACGCTACAACGGTTATGGTACCTGCCCTCCATGGCCCATCCCAAAAATCCACGATGTATAGGTACATTTGACCTACCTATACACACATTGTACAACCGCTATGTTTGTGAAAGTTCGTGTGTTATAAAGTCAGGATCTGCGTGTCTTGGAATACCTCCTCAAGGAGATTCAAGGATGTAATGATACTTATGAAAATCCCACAGCTTATTGCTAGCTCTAAATTATAATTATCTTGACAGCATCTCGAACAAAACATTTTAAAATTTTCGTTTATCGAAAATCTGTCAAGCGTATCTTGAAATGTGATAATATATACATTTTTGTCGCACGTTGGTTATCTAGCACGTGAACTCTTGAGTGTTATAACTCCCCATTCACACCAAGCAACAAAACAAACATGTATCCTACGTGTGTATAAACTTGTTTGGTTTGTTGGTCTCGATCATAGTAATATTCATCATAAGCAAGTGCTCGTGGTCGTGCTTGCTTATGCCCGGTTTCTATATTCAACGGACATTCGTAGGTAAGAGCTACAAATTTTTCACATACAAATTTTGACAGCTAACTTACCCCCGGTTTCTAGCTGTCAAACTTTTGTATGCGGAAACGAGTCGTAGCTCTTACCTACGACTGTCCGTTGAATATAGAAACCGGGGGTTAGTCGTTATTGATAGATCGTCGAAGTTAAGCAAATTCTAAACGGTCCGTAGCTGGATGGATGACCGCCAGTGGCATTTTTATCTTCCGTGCTTCGGAGGGCATGTTCAACTGTCGATCCCGGCTATCTGCGTCACCAGAGTTGACCACTGACTCGTAGGAACTCGCTTTTTTGCCTAAGTAGTTGTTGGCTACTTAGGTAGATTTTATTCTAATCTTGTAGGAAACTTGCCAAAATGTTGGTAAGTATTATACTAAATGATGTTTTTTTTAAGTTTCAAGGTATTTACCAAGTTTGTTGGTGTGAACGTGGCATAAGAAAGAGTATTAACCTACCTAAGTACACTATACACTCTTGTATTGATAGCATGTCATGCGTACCTAATACGTACGTCGTACTAAATGTCCAGAAGAAAGAAAATATACTTACCTTGAACAAGAAGTAACAATTTGGCAAAAAAACGCCTCGTCTCTTATTGAAATTGTCGATATAACATCTATAAAATCAATCTCTTTCAATTCCTCATATCAATCTCGATCTTCCTACTCGAAATTCGTTGTAGTTTAGACAATGAATTCGCTTCGATACTCGTAACTAATAGCACGCGGTGGTGTTGCTAATAACGTTACGCGTATTATTCGAAACATTCCATTTGTGTATGATTTGTGTGCGTAATTATTATAAAAATATTTTTAATTACAATTTGAATTTTATTTAAAATCTTTTTTTTATTAAAGATATAAAAACTTATTTTTAATATCAATAAGTTTTCATTTTGTTTGTAATTGCTTGTATTGTAGACTTTATTTTAAACTCTAAGGTTTTGCGGAAAAAAAACGAATATTTATAGGATTATTACCAGACCAGGATGAGATAACTTATTTATGAGGAGACATCTTGACCCAAATATGCAGGATGATATTAATTTAGGTGTAATTCGTACTAACGTAGCGTCGAAGCGACGCGCGAACTCGACTCATCAAAATACCAAAGCAGCTCAATAATATACCGGTCGTGTGAAATGCATTCACGCAACTAATTTTTACCAATTTTTTTTATTGGATAGACCGAGGATATGTGCCCAAGTCACCATGGATGCCAGCATAACGATTCAGCGATGCATACTTTAGCGAAACGCATCCGCGACGAAAACGTTGCGCTATTCAATCGACCGCAACCAATCGCAATGCGGGAAACGTCTGTTTTGGAGCAGGAAAGTGACATAAAAGTTACCCTCGGAAACGTTGGCAAACGCTTTTGGGGAGTTTTTCACATGCTTTTGGGGTAAAAGGATTGGATTGACTTTAACAAAATGAGCGTATTCTTGAACACTTGTCTTAATTTTTTTGATATTTCTGATTTGGATACACCACCAGTTTAGTTTTAGGTAAGTTTCTAGTAAAACAATAGTTTCTGTGGTAATCGACAGTTGCGTCAATAGACGCCAACCTTAGTTTAATTACTGCCAAGGTTTTAGTAGAATAAAGAAAGGTACTTACAAACTAGGAAACGATAAGATTACAGGCATCATTATAAAGATCATTTTGTTAGAAATTCCATGACATATAAAACCTATACGTTTTTGTTAGAGATAGTAAAAAAAGTCACTAACGTTTTTTTTTACAATCGGGTCAATTTGCATTTATTGTTGATCGGTTACATATACAATATGCAGTGTCTTATATCGTACAACATTTTCTACTTCGCATCGAGGCGGTTTACTTCACGAATGTCTAGTTCTATCGGCCGTGTACTTTCTTTATTATTTTTGTCTATTCTCTTAAGATGCATTTGAATACCTGCTTCCATTCATTCATTCATTTATCGTGTCAATGTGCTCATATTATACTCTCTATATTAAATTTGCTTGCTCCAAAATGAAGCCACCGCTATGGCCATATCTGAAGCCGCAACAAACTCCTGGGGCACGAATGCCTGTTGCTGATATTTGACTCCTTTCACGGTCACAAAATTTCCTCGAATACTCAAAACTTACGCATCTAACGATATAATACCAGCACGCCCTATTTGAACAAAGAGTGTCATATTTGCTTATCAATGTTTTTTACGTATCTCTCGGAAAGACCAAAATCCAAACGTTCAAGTAGATATACCTACAAGCTATGTAAGTATGTGTTTCACAACCCAATGACATTATTTAGATGACATTTTGTAGGTGTAGAGGAAAGACGACCTAACCTTGTTATTAAATGAATACTGTTTTTCTTTCCTGACGTAAGGAAATAACCTGAATAGTGTCATGTTTACTAGATACCTATCTAAGAGGATAATGATAAAATATTATCCATGTAAAGGTCATCAAAAATATGATGTCGGTCATCATACATTTAGGTAAGAAAGGAAGCATAACAATCCATGTCATTTTTTTTCATTGCTCATACCGAATCAAAGTATAAACGCTAATTTGCATGATATTAGGATACCAGTGTCAAAGGCCTCAGAAACTACGAGTAACGTGGTATGTACAGTTAGCAACGAAAGTCGATTAACATTTGAAGTTTTACGAATCTAATTTTTCCGTATTCCGCAACATTATGATTAAAACTTTGACAAATATTTGAACATGAAGGCTCAGGCCATACATTTGCTCATGCAAGGTTTATTTTTCTTAGACATAAAAAAGAAATGGCGTTTTAAAAAATCAAGCTATTAATCGATTTTTGTTGCTGACTGTAAGTACTACAAACTTGAATATTTGTAGATCAAAATCAAATCATATTAAAATCTCTCCCGCCACGGGAATCGTACTATCACTTCAGAGGTTGCCACACACAATTATATGTATATCCGTTATTCCAGTAGAAAGGCAGATCAGTCATCAACATAAGCCTTTTTTAAGTTTGTTAATAATTCACGTACAAAAAGGGAAACAATGATAGAATTCTACAACCTATGTACTATCTGGCAGAACCATCTCACCGATTGAATCCATCCATACTTAATTATAAATGTGAAAGTAATTCTGTCTGTCTGTCTATCTGTCTGTCTGACTCTCTGTTTGTTACCTTTTCACGCCCAAACCACTTAACAGATTAATCTGACAATTGGCATCGATATAGGTTGTATCCCAGGGAGGGATATAGGCTCCTTTTTACCCCGAGTACAAGAACAGTAGTATTTGGTAATACAATAAAAAAAAGTACCTAAGTACATATTATACTTTCGGAGATATCACACTTGACTTTGGTTCGTAAAATTCTAATTGTAATAAAGCTATAAGATAGAGGGATTTAATCAAAAACAAAGCTAATCGAAAACGTGCTAGGTGATAATTTAGTTCCAGCCGTAAAATATTATGTAAAACAGTGCAAATTATGTATAGTTACAAATTGTAACAATGAAAGACAAAAACTCGTTGAACGTTTGTGGTGTAGCTTACGGTCGATGGCCATTCATGGCATTATTTCCGATTTTGGCTTATTAAGTAAGTTCGTATGAGTCAGTAGGTAGCTCTGGTGACGGAGTTTTTAGGCCGCCTTAAGGCCTCCGGCATGGCGACTTAAATAAACGGGATCAACAATTTTACGTGCCCTCCGAAGCACGTAAGCGCTCAGATAATAATGCCAATAACGGTCACCCATCCACTTACTGAATGTTGAGAACTTTGCTTAACTTCGACGATCTATCAAGACGACTAAGCAAGCTAGAGCTTAATATTTTTTTTTGTTTATTGTTTGAAGATGTATGAAATTTTTTGTAGAAATAATTTGAAACACTACATACCTATGTATAAAATCAGGGGCTATACATTAAAATGATCGCACTTAGGAGAGAAACTTCCAACCTTTATAAAATGACGAAGGTCTGCCGGTTGCAGACTCAGTATATGTATTTTTTACCGTTCTGAATTGGTTCTAAAACATAACATTGTTTCAATTATTTGATGTCTATTTTATATCTTTGAATTTTTACGACAACAACGTGTCTGTTTGTTCCATGTCTAAAACCATAACTAAGAATTGATAATAAAGTTGAAATAGTAAAATAAGAAATAATGCATTTAGTCGGTTAAACAATTTTAATACCTTTTTATACCTTTTTTTACCAATACCGAGTGCAAGTGCCAGCAAGTCTTGGAGGTCATTTGCTTGATGTGCTATTCCACACACAACCCTTTCCTTATGAAGTCTTCTTCTTCTTCTAGTGGTGCTTCTCCGACTAGTGAAGATTGGCAGTCAATATGGCATTGTTCTCGATATTTATCCCCGTCCACTCTCTGATGTTCCGCAAACAAGATTGCTTCCTTTTATGAACTCTATAATTTTGAAACCTTCAATTTTGTGCCAACCTTGGGAAATATATCTAAGTACTAAAGTTTGTGTGAGGTTAACATTATAAAAAAATGTTTTTTTTTTTAGTTTCATTCATTTTCCCAAGGCCTCTTCTTCGTCTTTGGCCTATGTTATTAAAGAAAACCAGTTCGTATTCTTTTAGGCAACGAAAGCCTGAAATTGTGTCGTGAAATACTAATAAAGACATGTGCCAAAAGTCTTCAACTCTCCTCATCACACTGTTACTCCTAGTGTGACATTTTCAGGCATTTTCAGCCACCAATGAACATGTTCGTCCTAATTATAATATTGTTCTGTACACCGAATAACGCCACCTAAATTCGTAATATTCACAATATTCGCTTGTGGTGATTGTAATGAAGTATTCTTATCAAAAGTAGGTATTTATATTGATACTTTCATTAATGCTACTATCTAGGTATTCAATGTTTACCCACGTGTCTTTATTATGATTTGCAAATATCTGTAGAGACTTACAGAATACATGAATAACTAATGCCATTGATATTTCAATAAACCTCTATACGTTTTCATGAAAACGATCGTCATTATTATCACGAAATAATTCACTAGGCAATTCATTACTAAACCATCATGATTCGGCTATATCATTTGGTCACGTTGACTACCCAGTCCCGGAATTATTGGAATACGTTTTGCAATTGAATTAATTTGTATATCTCAAATTTTAAATTATGATACCCATAAAAATCTGATTAATCAAGCTTGAAGAATATTAATACAAAATACATTGTAATCCGATCCATGACAGTATCGCGGTCAAAAATACAATTATAGAGTTATCCACCTGATGCAGGTAGGTCTAAAGAACTGAGGATCTCCGAAGATATCAGATATCAGCCTTGTTATCCGGTAGCGCCATTTCAATAAAACAACACTCTCAAGAGTCACCGACTGTTTTCCTGATAACGCTTTGAATAGTCGGGTCGTGTTTTAGTTTCGCGATCGTGAAGCGAAATAAATGCAGTGCGATTAGTAAAGTGATTTTTATTTTCTTTTGACTGCAGTGGAAACATGTTAACAGGATGGAGACTGGTTTTGTCAAAATGTGAGCATTTTTATTATTATTTTAGGTATTCATGTAAATTTATTATTCTCAAAAATTTTGCGTATGGTTTTGACTTTATGTTTACATAGTTATGCATATTATTCATTCATCTGGTTTATTCATAGATGATAAAAAGATAAATTACAAGAAACGTAAAAAGTTTAAAATTGAAGTATTTGAAATACAGTAAGATCACCCAAAAACAATGAATGCCAAACATTATCCACATACATACCACATACATCATCAGACATCTTTACGAAAATATTTTGTGTATCCAAAGCAATGACCCAAATAATGCACATAGTTTTGTTTAGGTAAGTGGGTAGTCACAGGATCGAATCATCATCATTATTATTAAGTCAAACAACTGTGTGGGTTGAAAAATATTCCTACTCGAGATGGTATCTTCGCGTATCCCAATGTCAAAGCCCGGAAACTCTAGTTACTGAAATTAGCGTGTGTCAACTATTAACCTAGTAAGAAATCCTGCTCATTTAGCCAAACCCTTTGCTGTGCTGAGGGCATTCATAGTTCCTGTAAAGTGGGCTTTCCTTGATGGAGAGGTACTTCAACGGCCTTTATTTTACTTTTACGTAAGATCGGTCAATTGGTTTTCATCTTCTACTCTGCTCTATCAGTCATCTCAAAGTTTAATCCATTTCGTCCCTTATCAGCTCTTTCCACTAGGTACATCCATTCCATCCACATGAAAACCTTAATATTTACTTCAACAGAAGAATTTCAAAATTAATAATTAAAATTCTACCGAATGGAGCTGTGATGTTCTATCAATCGTTGTCAACTTTTATAATATTTGTATGCTTATAACTTACTCTAGGCATGGTCAATAAATAGATTGAGTTTTAACTTGATTGCTTTGTAAATATTATCTTAGATCCCACTTATGATGTTTGGTACCTAATTTGAAGATACAAGTCACGACCATAATATACCGATAATATTATGTGAGTAATGAATTACATACTTATTGTCTATTGATCTGAAGATCATAAATTCGAGACATAAATCATGAAGAAACCCATGCAAGAGTAAAAACAATACAAATTGTTTTAACTATTTATTTCTAGCGTGTTTTATGCGTGCATTATGTTGGCAGTTAACGTGCTAATTTATTGTATAGGCTGATGATGGTTTTGGTGGTGGGCAAAATTACTCAAACTCGACATTATACTAGTCACCGTAGTTTCAATAAATGTAGTCAAAGATTCATTTTATTGTAAAAGGTATAAACCTAATGTTATTGACCTCTATGAGGCAACTCTTTTAAATGAAGTTAAATCGGAAAAGCTAACTGTTTCATTTGAGTTTGATACTGCAATGGATTTGGATTTGAAGAAGGATATACACGTAGCAACAAAACTATATATGATGGTTCAATGCAATATAGTAAAATACTTATGGTTGGTTTAATGCGATCCACCTTGCGATCCATTTGACCTTACTGGATGAATATCATCTGATTTTACTTTGAGACGTGAAAACTTCCTATCTTTCTTGACCTTCTTTCAGAAAGTAGAGGAATGATTAGCGTTAATCCTACTTACAAAATAAAATGTAAAACTCGCTTATCTTGAAGACTTCTCATTGACACAACAATAAACCAAAAAGGATAGTTACTGGCGTCCGTATTTGGCTTTTTTATTTACATACATTATATGTGCGTAAGCTTATATTTAAGTACAAACACGTGTTATTTGTGTAACAATCACATCATAATTATAATAATAATAAATAATGCTGGACACACACACATTAGCATTCAGCATCATCTAGCCCCAAACTAAGCATAGCTTGTTAATTGCTTCAGTTATGGATAAATAGAGCCGTGTTGGCCAAATAAGATATGCCTCAACTTTCAATCCGAATGTCGTGGGTTCGAATCCCAGCCATGCATTAATGGATTTTTCGTTTCGTAAAATTTATATGCACTTTAACATGAGCTCATAACGGTAAAGAAAAACATAGTGAGGAAACCCGCAGCTTAGTCAGCTCCACACGTATTGACGTAGTCTTTCCTGTAGACAAGGCCGATTAAGCTGAGAGGATGGATTAGATGCTGGGCGAGCCTATTCCATCTCAAAACAATGTCCCAGGTACTACAGCGTCCCGTTCAGTGTAGGCATAGGTTGCCTCCTGATGCTGTATAAATCTAATATAGATAATGTAAAGGCCTAATTTTTTTTTATGGAAGTTTGGACCAGAAATTAGTTTTTGTTTACTAACGACCTATCTGCTAGTGTGCGCCAGCGTTTCTCATTCATAACTATTAACATTACATAAAACGACTTATCTGCAAGTGTGCGCCGTTTCTCGTTCTTAATCTCCATCAAGAACGCAATGGGCAGAGTTACTCGATCAACGAGTGTCCGTTCTAATATACAAAGTACTGATATCTCTGCTTCCAAACACTTCAAATATTTTGATAATCACAAAGGAATATTTTTGTTGCAGTGATTATAATACAGATTTTGTTTTGGCTTTCTGCTCACTGAGATATCAATGTATGTAATTTACAAGCTTCAGCAACAGGCTTCACTCAAATATTGCTAAGAAGACTATTGTCCAAACTAAAAACAACAACATCTTCTACTTTTAACTACCAAATGTTGCCTGAAATAAAAGTTTTTTTTATTTAAAAAAGAACAAGAAATAAAAAAATCGGTGTAGCCATCTAGCCATCACTATGTCACAATCATAAACTTCATTATTATTATTTAGTTTCTAAGGCGCCTACTTATAAACCTGGTATAAAGTTATTCCTGAGTGTAAGCTGTCAAAATGTATGGCTATTCTTGGTTTATTCCGAGAAATAACTTTATGACACGTTTGATGGTAAGACTATAAGTATATGTACAAGTAGGTTGTACAATAATCAACTGATTAGCGAATCGAAATTTACGACCTCGGTAGCGTGGCGAGAGATTCCTTGGCAAAAGTCTGTGTAAATTCATTTCGCGCAAAAAAATGTTTGCATGGTCTGCTGATATTATTTTGTTACTAGCTTCTGCTAGCGGTACCAACATTTTGAATAGCCTATATGCTATTTCAGGGAATCTATGCCTATTCCAAGTGTCATCCAAATCGGTTCTCTGGTTTCGGCGTGATTAAAACACAAACATACAATCATCCAAACATCTAAACAAACTCACAAACTTTCAGCTTTATTATATGAGTGGGATGGGTGGGGGTTTGTTGTAACATAACGAGTACATTTCAAATGTTTCCAGTTTCCAAGACCCTCGACATTGCAAATTCTAGTGAGGAATCAAGACTATGTTTAAATAGAGTTCACTACTACTCTACTGAATACTCATTCAATTATTTGTTTCAGTATTCATAATACCGCAGCGTTATGTTCTGGCTATTATGGGCTTGTTGGCCATAGCCAACGCTTACACGATGCGAGTATGCCTCAACCTGGCCATTACGCAAATGGTGAAGCGGAACGTAGCAGTAGAAGGTGATGAACATTATGACCCACTGGCGTGTCCAGATCTCAATGCAGGTGTTGGAACTAGTACTGGAAATTCTACAGAAGTTTTAGTGGAAGAGGTGAGTTTAAAAAAAAAATTGAAATGACAAATTCTTTAGGCGCGTTTGGCAGTTTTGAGATGAGGAAAATTCTTGGATTCGCCTTGAAAAGGTCATGCGCGAGTCACGTGACTGCCCACCGACACCGGGCTATTTGTCAAGTTTAGAACCGTTCAAGTTTTCATTTCTGCCGGCACTCCTGGAGTGCCGCTGTTATTTTTTTGCTTGGTGAGCTAGGAGTTATAATAGTTCAAAACACAAACATCATCATCATCATCTCCCTGCCGTTATCCCACTTTTATGTGGGGTCAGCACAACAGGATTTTCTCTTCCACTCCGCTCTATCAGCCGTCATCTCAACACTCACTCCTTTCTTTCCCATAACATCCTTCACATAGTCCATCCAACTTTTTTTCGGTCTGCCTATGCACAAATACACATAACAACCTATAAAACACTTTGGAATATATTTGGCAAAGCTAAACATTCATTTTCTATAAGGTTTTAAGCTGCAACTGATAAAAAGATCTGAGTATTGTATTGTAATATTGAAGCATAAAAGTTGAGAGCCTTAAATAGAGCTATGATATTAAAGAATTCGGAAGAATTCGGATTCGGTCCGGATTGGATAGAGCTGGCGCAAAATAGAGAGCAATGGCAATTTCTGGAGGAGGCCTTCACCTTGAAAGGGGTTCTTGAAGAGCACTAACAAAGAAAAAAACATACCTACCTAAGAAGAAGAGGGAGACTAAAAAATTTAAAATTAAAATGAAATATTAATATTTTGCATGAAATTAGTACGAAAAAATTATTATAAATAACTATTAAGAATTTGAATTGAATTAATGCATGGAATGTTAGGTAAGATTGTGTAATTATTCAAGAAATAAAAGGCTTTTTATTTTATTTTTTTATTTTTTTTATTATTTATTATTAAAGAATTATTTCCTAGAGTCAGTAGAACTCATAGAAAAGAATATACACTCCTATACTCAGCTTTCAAACAAACACCAATATCCCTTTAGAAATATAGGTAGTGTTCATAGATTTTATCTTTCATATCAACTTGCTTGTGATGCGATAACTACTGAGGTTTATCTCTGGTAGGCTTTCAAGTGTTCATCGACATATCTATAATGAATCAGCGTATAGCGGTCACCTCTTTTTACCGACATAAGCTGAACTACGATAATCATCACGATAGTATCGCTTTCCTGTCACAAAACTGTCCCACTGCTGCGCAATAACGCTACATACGTTGACTTCGCTTTACTTTATCTGTATATAATCGTACACGATATTGTAGGTAGTACACGAAAGCGCTACGCGTAAATGTTCGGTGACATCATTGTTGGTCGAATAAGCACTCCCATGTTGCCCTATGCGTTGCATACGGAAGCGTTGTTAGCTTCACTACAGAAGTATTTTTGAACTTTGTAGATACTATAGCAACTAGATACTATAACAACCTAGAGAATCTATAAGTCTATGTTTTTACGCACGCAATGCACCAACGTTGTTTAGCAAGGCTCCCAAGCGGACCCTCGTTAAACACCGCATACTTTATATGCGCCGTCTATCCGTGCCCAGCGTGTGACACGGTAAAACGCCTGAGTTATTATAAAATAAAGTTCCAGCACGTGATTCAACGAAAGCACGTGCATACCTCACGTGTGAAAACTAAAAAATAAAAAATGTAGTTGTGTAACTTAGATGTTTTGATATCTTTCTGTTGAGAAGTAGATTTCTTATCTTAACAGATGATGATCTAGCAAGTAGATTGCATAAAAACTTTACTTTATTTACCTGATAAATCTTGTGTATTTTCAAAATCAATTTAAAATAGTTCCTAGTCCATCATTATGAAATGCAAAGGAATATAAAATGTCATAATCTTTGTGTGATATTTTTCTCAAAATATTGTGATAACTAATTATATTCCATACACATTTTAAACTTTCGCAACTTGAAGACATTTTAAATTTTATAACGGGACTTAATCGCGTAGGTATAGCATTTGTTTATTTACCTCGACGTTTCAGTAGCGTTACAGCTACCGTGGTCACGAGAAGACAAATGTTATACCAACGCGATTAAGTCCCGTTATAAAATTTAAAATTATATTCCATGTTTTCTAATTAAATTCTATTGCAGCCTCTCTAATCAATACCTATTTTTAAGCATAACTTCAAGTTTTGCGAATAAAGTTTCGGTAATGGTACTTCAACGTGAAAGTTTTTAATACTATCTATGAGATGACTAATATATTTTATTTTACATACTCCAAATCTAACAAAATACCTATTTTTATTATTTTTACGTATCTAAAGGGATTCAGACAAAACTAGGTACTGTTAGCGCCAAGACTATTTATTGCAATTAAAAAAAGAGATGTAGGTTTTTAGTAAAATTGAATATATATGTTAAAAAGTGCTACGAAATCACTTTTCTGCATAAAATATTTACATAGAATCAAAACCGGCTCAGGTCATTTACATGTTTGTTCATTCAACCCATTCACAAACGCGTGCAACTTAGTTTGCTTTTAGGTATAAACGTGAACATGACTGTATTCCACTAACCGGATTTCAAATTGTGTGACGTTATTAGGATAAAAGTACTATCAATAAAACTAGATTTATAAGTATTTTAAAGATCTTCCTTAAAAAGTCAAATACCTATTTGTTGATCATAATTTTGATATTTTCCTGTAGCGCTTCCAGTTAGGATGTCTTGTGAGAAGCGCTCGTGGTTGTGCTTTCTTAGTCGTTCTTGATAGATCGTAAATAAGCAACGTTCTAAATGGTCCGTGTGAATGGGTAACCACCAGTGGCATTTTCATCTGAGTGCTTCCATGCTTCGGAGGGCAGGTTAAATTATCGGTCCCGGCTATATAAGTCATTACCTAAGCCACGACGGAGGCCTCAAAACTCGGTCACCAGAGTTGGTCACTGACTCATACGAACTTAGTAGGTAGTTGGTCGAATTAGCAAAGTTCGTATGACTTTATTTACAAATGCATTTGAAATCCATTCGTTATTTTGCTGCGATTACTAAATACATTTTTTTCTCAGGATATTTTATACGAATGGAGCGAAATGACCCAAGGAATCCTCCTTGGATCATTCTACTACGGGTACATTCTCACTCACATTCCTGGAGGAATGATGGCTGAACGGTTTGGTGGTAAATGGGTCCTTGGGCTCGGACTCCTATCGACTGCAATCTGCACCATCATTACACCAATCACGGTCCAACTTGGTGGTGCTACGGGTCTCTTCATATTGAGGGTCATTGAAGGTCTTGGAGAAGTAAGTTTTTATGTAGATGTTACAATGTGTGCGTTTGGAAAAATAGCAGATATTCAATGATATGCGTTAATAATATCATCTCTTTTCTTAAAATTTATCAAGAACAAATAATCTTCATTTTTGAAGATGACGACAACAGAAATCACAAAAAATATTAAAAAAAATATTTTATTATTTGAACATCAGCGTCATCACATTTTACTAGCTTTTAGGGTCGATTCACATCTGACGGAAGATCCGTCGCGGATTATCGGTCGCGGAACGCCAGAACTGACAAATGTATAGAAAAACACTCGACCGTTCACACTCGACGGATGATACGTTAGTCCGTCGAGTGTGAACGGTCGAGTGTATTTCTATAGTGAATCGACCCTTAGTGTCCTTCTTCCTTTCTTATTTTTATTTAATTTTTTAGGGTCCAACAATGCCTGCTTTGATGTCAATGTTATCAAAATGGGCTCCAAAAGCAGAAAGGGCAAGAATAGGTGCCATTGTATTCGGAGGAGCACAGATCGGGAACATAGCTGGTTCCGTGTTTTCTGGAATCATCATGGCTGAGGGGAGATGGCAGAACGTGTTCTACATGTTTGGTGGTCTTGGCGTTATATGGTTTTTGCTATGGGTGAGTAAAAATAAATAAGTAGATACTTTAAAAAAACTATTCAAATATGATTTTAATTGATTTTTGATGTAAACTAACTGTGAGTTAGGAATCTTAAAATGACTCCCGAAATGCCGCGAAGATGTAAAAATATGAAGGTGTTGTCACGAAATTTCAACCTTAGCGTCAATTGCTCATTAGCTCAGTTGTTAAGCACTTCGTCACAGGTCAGCGAGGTTTCAAGTCCCGCATGGGTGCTGATAACAAACATCCATCCTTCCATCTAAACGTTTACATGCATAATAGTTCATAGTTGTACGATCTTATACTTTTGTTTCAGACTGTTCTCTGCTTTAGTACACCAAACACACATCCTTACATATCAGACTCGGAGAAGAAGTTCTTGAACCAGAATGTAGATGCTCTGATTCATAGTGAGAAACAAACCTTGGACCCCACGCCTTGGAAAGCTCTGCTCCGGTCTATGCCGCTCTGGGCACTTATTATTGCTGCTGTAGGTGAAATTTTATTATGAACTTTGCACTGCATGGTCAACGAAGGAATTTCTTCTATTAAGTATTTGGAACCCATGAGTATTATTCGCTTAGCACAGAAAGCGCTCATGGTTGTGTTTGCTTAGTCGTTTTTGATAGATCGTCGAAGTTAAGCAACGTTCGAAACGGTCTGTAAGTGGATGGGTGACCGCCAATTGCATATTCATCTGAGCGTTACCGTGCTTTGGAGGGCACGTTAAATTGTCAGTCCCGGCTATTTAAGTCGTTAAGCCATGACGGAGGCCTTAAGGCGGCCTAAAAACTCCGTCACTAGAGTTGGCCACTGACTCATACGAACTTACTTAGCACAGAAATAATATTTAGAATTAAATAACTAGTACAAACGTAATATTTTTACCTCTTAAGAACATTATATTTTTTGAGGAACTTTCAAAAAGTTGTGTCATTTTAAGAAAAGGGCCAGCGCCAAAAGTACCCTAAACCGGTAAAACTGATGAATGTTATGAGGTGAAAGCATTTTTATGTGTCATGTTTTTTAAAAGATACCTTTTTCAAAAAGCATTTTTCTTGCAGATTGGTCACGATTGGGGATACTTCACAATGGTCACTGACCTCCCTAAGTACATGACAGATGTGTTGAAGTTCAACATCAGATCAACGGGCACCCTCTCTGCGCTACCTTACGTGGCAATGTGGATAGCCTCATTCTTCTTCGGTCTAGTTTGCGACTTCTGTATCAAGAGGAAGTGGCATAATATAACTACTGCGAGGAAGTTGTACACAACTATCGGTAAGTCTTTTTAGACTATTGAGACGCAAAATACTTTAAAAAACTAGCGAGATCTTGAATTACAACAAATTTTGTGACTATAGTCGGTCCATTTTAATAAGCCACATTTGACATTTCATCAAAATTTAACAACGTAACTTTGTACCGGCGGGCATAAAATACTACTATTTTATCGAAGTTAGTACTGCACAATTGCTTAACTTTTTTCAATTGCGGTTAAATAATTTATTGTCTTAACGACAAAAGAAGGTAATTTTATGATTTATTTCCTTATTACACCATCCAAACATATTATGTTTCACAACAATTTCTGTTTTCGAGAGTACTGAACGTTGTTACAATGTTGCGTCAGTAAACCCTTGTTCTCTTTTGACACTAGGTATGTTACCCAAAATAATCGAAATTTGTGAGTTAGAATCGAATAAGTAAGTAAGTTGAAGAATCGAATGAAATGATTTCTCGTAGGGAATATTTCACCTTTAATGATGATGATGGCACATTAAATACTTATTGTTTTTTTTTAAAATAAACTTATTTATCCCGAGAAACGTTACTAAATACCAAAAAGTACTTATGTAAAAGGACAACGGGAATATCGCATAAAAACTTTTTTTCTCTGTTTGACATGACAACTATAAACTTTTGAAAAATGTTTATCAAAATAAATAAGTAATGGGGTTGTGACGCAGTCTTGATCGTTGTGCAAATTGACTTTGCGTTCTTGGTGTGCTATTTTTTTCAGACCCGGTTTTTTTAAACTGATCTTACCTACTCTTAGTTTACGGTTTACCTGGCAATTTTAATTCATGTGAATGAATCGATACGGACTTCGAACATAATCGAAGTTTTTAAGAAGGTCACCTCACTAGAAAGCTCAAACTGACAAACGTCAAATGTGGCCTATTAAGTTGGACCGACTATAATAGTACTTCTATAGAACTACTAGAATAGTTTCGCACCATTTGAGAACTTTACAAATATTAGCCGAAGTAGCAAACGTTGCAGAATAAACAAATAATAAACCTGCAATGTTATCATTTTGCAGCGAGTTATTGATAGCGCGATAAAAAGCCAGAATAATGATGTTATTGTTCAAATGGCATCATTTTTTTTAATACATCCATCCATATGTAGTCTAAATGCTCAGTCTGAATAATGTCCATTGAACGAACCATAATTATGATAATAGGTATACCTACTCAGCAAAAAATGTGGTCTACCACCGTACGGTTGACGGTTGACGTTCATTTGAACGTCATGAAACAACAAGGTTGATTTTATTATTCTAACAGGTAGAAAAGCAAACCTTAGCGATAGTTAGATTTCACAGAAACTTTTGTCAAAACTGGTAGACCACTTTCTTTGCTGACCGTACATACAACTAACTCGTTGCGGTTTCGCTCACGTGGTGAATATTTATTGAACTCTGTTCATTAGTTTTTGATTTTAGCTGTCTTGATCTGTCTTCGTCTCCGTGCCTTTACCCCTTATTGAATAAATAATTTGTTTTTTTAATGCCTATCACTTACATACATTTTCTTTCTCCAGCTGCCTCCGGCCCTGGTATATGTATTCTACTAGCATCGTACTCCGGCTGCGACACAACTCTTGCAGTCTTCTGGTTTGTCTTCGCCATGACACTTATGGGAGCATACTACAGCGGAATGAAAATCAATCCCCTAGATATAACTCCGAACTACGCTGGAACAACTACAGCTCTTGTCAACGGGATTGCCGCAATCTCTGGAATTATATCACCATATCTTATTGGCTTTTTGACTCCAGATGTAAGTGCTATTTTTGATAACATGAAATTGATTCTTTTTAAACAAAAAGTATACTTATAAGTAGTATATCAGTTACTGGTTCCCATAGTACGAGCTTTGCTTAGTTTATGACTGGTGATGTGTGAAATGTCCAGCATTATTGATTGATTTATTATTTTCTATACTTAATTAAAAAATACCTACATAATCGATATCTAAATAGAAATTGTGTTAAGTAGTTTTATTTTTCAAAACGTACGGGGTTGATTTCCGAGTTGAGTAAAACTTTTTTTTTTAATGTATGAATGCAGTTTTCCTTGTTACTAAAATCGATGACATGGTCCATAAGAAAATCGTATGTCTTATAGTTTCAGACTTTCCCATACTGACCGATCTAAATGTTACACCCTATATAAATCAATGTCTAGTCAATCAATGACTGTCATCAATGCACGTCAAGGAAGATTCGGAAAGCAAAACGATTGCAAAAATAATTACTTAGCCTGAGTAAGCTTATGTAATTTTCTTAGACTGAGTAAACTGAGAGAATCGATAAAGAGCACCTTAGCAAGAGCATGCTTAGCAAAGCATGCCTAGAAATATATGAATGAGCTATTCTATAGGCCTTAAAAATATCATTTTGATGTCCTAACCCAATTGTTTTCTCTATTCCAGTCCACTCTGAGACAATGGCGTGTGGCATTCTGGGTGTGCCTTGGAGTGCTAGTATTCACAAACGTCATTTACGTCCTCTTCGCACAAGGGGAACAAGTCTGGTGGGACGACGTCAAGAAACACGGGTACCCAGCAGATTGGAACCGTGGCCCTCTACCGACGAGAAAGGAAGATTCGGAAAAAGCTGATACCAAAGAAGAAACTAAAAAATAACCGTTAAACAACTAGGATGATAAAGAATTTAACTGATTAATTAGGATAGTGATAATTAAATACTTATTTATTTTACTCTGTTGTTTTATTAAAGTCTCTTAAAGTCATGATAGAGAAAGAACGTAAAATTATAAAGTTAAACATTTAAAGGGAACCAGTTATTTTCTAATCAAACTTTCAACCCATGCATAATAGATAAAACCGAACATTCCCATACATATTCCCACCCATTCCCTACATCGAGGGTATCAAAAACTACGAGCGACAACGACAAGCAGTACTACGCTCGGACCTTGAAGAAACATAATATTTGCAAATCATGCAAACAATAATTGTTCGCAAGAATCGAACTGCTCTTGCATCTCAGCTATGCACTTGCTCAGCCACTTATTATTATTATTAATTATTAACACATTTATTTCAGACCATGTCCATACAAAAATACATTAAAAAGAGCCAAAACAATTACAAACCATAAACTTCTTAAGCCTATCTTACGTTAAACTTAGTCTCCGTGAAATACTTATGGATTTTCTGAATGATTATTTTCTTCTCCTCATAGCTCGATATTTTACAGCACCTGAGATAAGAAATTGAGAAATTTCTGAGACAGAATTTGGATTCTTGTGGGATCTGTCTAACTTTCTTCTATGGGTTTAAGGAAAAAATTTTTAGGTTCATCAAAATCTAAATACTTAGCCTGAAATTCACGGAAATGACTTATTTAGATTAAAAAAAATAAGCATTTTCTACTCGTATGATTAGCCCATGTTAAAACAAAAAACAATTAGAGTGTCTTATAACCAGCAGTGACTATCTCACTGCTGGTTATAAGACACTCAAATTGTTTTTTGTACATGGTATATGGTAGGTATCAGATTGCTGACTCGACAACAGTACATGGACAAAAAGAGTTACTGAATGGATACCAAGGGCGGGCAAACAAAGAGACAAAAAATTTGATGGCAAAATACTTATATAAAAAAATATGGCACAGACTGGATGAGGAAACCCAGAGAAAGGTGTCTATGAAGCGAATTGGGGGAGGTCTTCGCCGCAGAAGGCGACTACTAATTAAGTGTGTGTGAAAATGAAGAAAGAGATTTTATTATCAAGTTTAAAAGTATTTCGTTTCGTGTAACCTATGAACCTATTGTGTTAGTTATATTTAGTAGAATAGGCTTTTTTTATTTATTTTATATAGTAGGTACCTATATACTGAGTTGAAAATTTGATGGTTTCTGGTTTAAGAATTTTTTTTCAAGAAATGGGTGCCGGTATTTGTTATGAAAAGTAAACGAAAAGATGAAATGTGGCTGCACAAGATTGAGATAAGATCTTTCATTGACGTCTTATAAAGATAAGATGATGTAGTACTGTTTTCGAGTTCCATAAATGAAGGTGACAAACAGGACTATCTTTTTAAGTGAAAAATTATTATAAAAAAAAATTAAATAAATATTTTTCACTAGCCATTCTCACGCGCATCGCCATTCTCGCCGAACTATTATTTGGATAGACGATGACAGATGAATACAGGCGGTGAGGCCCTCTACACGTTCGTGACCATCGGCATTCGGCTATCATCGGCGAATATGTAATGGGCCCATTAGACCTATAACATATAGTATACTCGTAGAATTACAGGGTATTGATTTAGAATTATGCTAAAACGTTCTAATTTAAATTTCAAATTACAAACATGACAACCAGATAACAGGCCTATCAAATCTAATTACAGCTAAACCATAAAATATGAGAAAAAAAAACAATAGTGTTATGTCCGCTGTATTATTAGACCCCTCGCAGACTACAGACTTTCTATCGGCCGATAGTTGAGACATAATATATAACCGACGAAAAACGATAACCGCTGGGGTAAACGAGTTCTTGAGTGGAGACCGCGACTCGGCAAACGTAGTGTAGGACGCCCTACGGCCAGGTGGAGTGACGATCTGCGAAAGGCTGCGGGCAGAAGCTGGATGCGTCGAGCCGAGGACAGGGCGCAATGGTGCTTATTAGGGGAGGCCTATGTCCAGCAGTGGACTACTATAGGCTGATGATGGTGATGATACTTCGGCTCGTAATGAGTATGGAGAAATGGAGAAGTATCATCATCATCATCATCATCCACAGCCTGACTTCACCCACTGCTGGGTATAGGCCTCCCTAAGTTTGTGCCGTCCACCACGATCCTGCGCTAATCGGACCCAGTGACAGGAGAAGTATATCTCAACTATCGGCCGATAGAAAGTCTGTAGTCTACGAGGGGTCTTACGTGTTTTTGACGAAGAACGGTCGAAAAAACTTTTGTTTTTATTATTAAAAATTATGATATTTTTATTGTTAAAACACGTTACAATCATGGAGTCTCTAATTAACACGAGTACATCAACAATTGTACAGAACCCAGGTTTAAATTTGAAGTCGCACTTGGCAATCTTGTTAGGTGGTTAAAATTTATCACACAGTTTGAGAAATGGATGTGACAACCCAATCTTTTGAGTCATTATTTTTGTTGCAGTATCTGAAATTCACATAAAAGTAGATAACCCGTATTATAATAACAATAAATTGCATAGCCAGTGAATTTTCGGCGTAGTGTTTGGAGTTCGAAAGTGAAAAATGGCTTTAAAGGGATGGAGGCTTCTTCTTAATAGGGGTAAGTAAGTACCTAGTCTTTATTCTTTGGTTCATCGTCATCTGAGCGTCCACTGCTGAACATAGGCCTCTCCCATCGATTTCCACAGCAATCGATCTTGTGCAGCCTGCACCCAACGGCTCCCAGTAAACGTCTTTCCATCTCGTGGATCATTTCTTTGGTTAAACAACCGGTAAAGAATGAAAAAAGACAGACGTAAATAATACTAGCAGCTAGATTTCATATTTTAACATTATGTGTGGTTATTTAATTATGAATAAAATATACCTAATTACAAATACATAACCTTAGTAGGGTTTATTATTTCTCAGGGTTTTTTATTTCTCGTTCGTGATTTCTCGAACCCGATCGAAAATTTGGTACTGTTTTATGCAAAAAAAACTCTGGTATAATTTTTCGAGCTCTCGACTTTTCTCGAGATGAATTTCCCGGGTACGAGACCTAAACATTTCCCGTAAGCAAATCAGATAGAAAAAGAAACTGACTTCAATTCGTCAATAACACCATTATCACTAGCGAGATTACCGTTGTTTATCATCAAGGCTCTGTTCAATGTCCTTGTTAAATATACATAAGAAAGAGCCACATAATTATCAGCTAATTAACATATCTAGTATTTGACAATAGAAATGTTAACTGGGCCATAATACTAGTGCAAAAAAAATAACACAACATGATGTTCCTTTCCTCAGTGCTTATTATACCCCAGAGATATATACTGGGTATCCTAGGGCTATTTGCCCTGGCAAACTCGTTCACCATGCGAGTCTGCCTGAGTATGACGATCACCCAGATGGTGCTACACCCAGAGTCAACGGGGCATATTGTGGGAGAGACATGTCCGGATAATACAGTGCAGAGCAACACCAGTGTTCTTGCCAACTCTACAGCATCTGTATTTGAGGTAAATAATAGAATATGTTTAAATTATGTTTTTCAACGTGCATTTCACCATCTTAGATATCTTCAGTTCTCTTGAACTCCCTATAGATAAGAGAATATCTAATGCTCTGGGGATTTATTAATTATTTTCTACTGCATAAGTTCACGTTTATATCGGTACTCCACAAATAGTGGGTTGGATCTCATTCCTTAGTTCAGCATTGTTTATTAACAATATTCCTGTTACTACTAAGCTTTTCTAGGGCATAAGGATTTAGGTATCCAACCCATTATTTATTGTAATATCGTTCGTTACATAGTATCATAATGTAGTATCGTAATTTTTACCCACGACGGAATGGAGATGTAGAATGCATTTGGGGTGAGAGGTTGTGTGTTTGTCTGTTTGTGGATGCACTTTTTTATATCCATTTATTATATCAACAACCGAAAAAGCATGTTTCAAAACATAAAATCAAATTCGTTTCTAGGGTCGAGAGCGTTACGATTGGGATGAAGCAACCCAAGGATTTTTGCTAAGTGCATTCTACTATGGCTATGTCCTTACTCATCTCCCAGGCGGCCTTCTCGCGGAGAAGTTCGGGGGAAAGTGGACTGTTGGGATTGGTCTACTGATCACTTCATTGGCAACAACTCTGACGCCATTGGCTGTAGCTTATGGAGGATCAACGGGATTGTTTATAATAAGAGTAATTGAAGGCTGTGGTGAGGTAAGTTTAATATCAAATTTCAGTAAATCTAAAACATCACATCCTCCTCCTCCTACTTGAGTCGTATTCCTCAGTGCTGAGGGTCGTGAAACGTGTGAGGGGATTGTGAGGGTCACGTGAAAACATCACATACGGTTTGTTAAAGTAATCAAAATCCGATAAACACTGAGTTGATTAATCTTTTTAAGTTCTGTTCAATCGGGTTATATATTAGATGATGTATGTAAAGTATGTTATTTATCTCATTATGGCAAGTCAAGTCAAAAGCATTTATTCAATAGGAATGCAGGGATCACTTAGAATAGTCCTAAAATGAATTTTACTCCTGTTCTTTCGCGACCAATGCCGTAAAGAATCAGGGCAACAAACACGATTTGGGGCCTATCATTCTTTTAGGTGATCCATGGATCCATTAAACATACCTAGATTGCTAAAATAATACATTACCTTAGGTTAACCTAAGGTTAAAAAGCAATCAATCTGTCAAACTAAAAATAAATTACATCGTAAAACCTCTATAAATTGTGTCACATTGTAGGGACCAATAACCCCAGCATTTGTCCTTCTCATGGCCAGATGGGTTCCACCATCAGAACGATCACGTTTTGGTGCCATGATTTTCGGCGGAGCTCAAATTGGAAACATATTTGGACCTTACATATCTGGTCTGATCTTACATGATGGAGGAGACTGGGCCAATGTCTTTTATTTCTTCGGAGGGCTGGGAGTTGTGTGGTTCTTATTTTGGGTAAGTTATATTGACATAGATTACAAGCATAACAGTGTATAAAAACAATAGAGGAGGGTAGAAAAGAAGAACCAGTCGTGATGACTAGATCATGGCCGTGTTAAAAGGGTTAGTGGCTCTCAGTCGGAAGGTCTATTTTATTCAAAATAAAGTTAAGATGGTCGGGCATTAAATATATTCCTATTAACTGAGCTTACAAATATTTTATTAGCGTGCTTATATTTTTAAGATTTTCTTTTCCAGGTGCTACTTTCCTACAGCACACCAAACGTCCACCCATTTATATCCGACGAAGAGAAAGACTTCCTCAACAAGACTGTGGAAGCATCAGGTCTTCACAGAAAGCTAGACCCTGTTCCATTCAAAGCTCTTCTGAGATCTCCTCCATTATGGGTTCTCATTTTAGCTGCTGTAAGTAAGATCATAATTATATTAAGTAGGTGTTAGAAGATGTAGTTGAAAATCATTGGTTGAGATTCGCAAGGGTCCGGAAACAATAAATAAATAATGCTGGACATTTCACACAGCATCATCTAGCCCCAAACCTAAGCAAAGCTTAAACGTAATTATAAATGGTGATCGCGAAAGTTCAAGAAAGACAGCAAAGCTTGTACTATGGGAACCAGATACAATGGAGTAATAAAGGGGATACCTTTGACCAATAGTGGGTGCAAGCAGGCTAAGATGATGGTGATAGAATGGCCGGTGGTAGAAGTACGTGACGGACAGATGGCCGAGAGACGGCAACGAATTAGCCTATATTGGTCGGATGACATAGCCCGCGTGGTTGATCGACAATTGGATTTGTTTGCCACCAAAAGAAGTAAGAAGTAATAAGGCTGCTGGCAGAAGCTGGAGGCTTGTTCCTCATAGCCAAACTATTTCGCCTAACTGATTTGGCTACGAGGATTAACATATCCTCATGGCCGAACTCGTGTCAAAATAGGCAAAGCAAGTACAGTTACCTACTTGGTTAAATGAAAATACCTCTTCAATACATATGATGTCCTGGTACTTCAAACATTATGGATGCGTCGAGCTGAGGATAGGGCGCAATGGCGCTTATTAGGGGAGGCCTATGTCCGGCAGTGGACTGCTATAGGCTGATAATGATGATGATGAAAAGAAGTAGTTTAACAGGTAACAGAGAAGATGCCTCAACCCAACCAGTAGGTGCTATCGCCGCCTTATAATTATTATTTAATTTTGCGATTCTTTTGGCTTGCACTCATCCTGTTTCTTTTTAGTTTACGCTTAAAACATTTGTATTTATGGTGTTTTATAGGAACGGTCAGTGCTTGTCAAGGACTTAGTACGAGTATTATTATCTAGATTCAAGACAATACGAATATTGTCATGCTCAATACAAAAGTTACAAAACAAACATTGTTTTCCTGACTTTATGATTTATGAGGAAAGCATTAATGATGTTGCCTCATAATTACATAACTATAATTTCAAACATTAATACTTAGTTGTTATGAGCTAAACAATAAAACAGTTGTTCTCGCACGGGTGTTTTCTCATATGATATGTATATTAGTTGTTTCTACCATAATGATGTATGGATTTTATTTAACCACATAACATTTAAATTATACATTTTTATGTGAATTTGCTATTCATATTTATTCTTTGTTCGCGATAGGATGATCGCCATCTTAAGCTCAAAATAAGATCAGTATTTTTAAACTTATTGTACATCATTTCAGGTCGGCCACGACTGGGGTTACTTCACGATGATTACAGACCTACCAAAATACTTCTCTGATGTTCTGAAATTTAATATCAAAGAGACTGGTCTAATGTCAGCACTACCATACATCGCAATGTACATTTGCTCGTTTATTTTTGCGGGGCTCTGCGATATGTGTGTAAGGATGAAATGGCATAGCATCACAACTGGGAGAAAATTGTACACTACAATATGTAAGTTCAGTTTAAAATACCGAATAAACTAAAGCGAAATAGAGTTTCATTCCTATCTCTATAGTATTTTCCTGATTGATTTGAAAAACTCATTTTCTAAATAAGGAAAATAAAAATTGAAAACATAACAACGATACAAAACAATAAGTTGAAATAATTAAATTAATATAAAGGGTTTTTTCATTATTATATAATAAACCAAGTATTATCAATAAATATAATAAATAAATAATGCTGGACAATTTCACACAGCATCATCTAGCCCCAAACTAAGCATAGCTTGTACTATGGGAACCAGATAACTGATATACACTTATATACTTTTTGTTTGTAAATACATACATATTAATATTAATATATCATTAATAGTAGTATATCAGTTATATGGTTCCCATAGTACAGGCTTTGCTTAGTTTGGGGCTAGATGATGCTGTGTGAAAATATGTCCAGCATTATTGTGTTGTATTGTATACTGACACTTTTGTAAATCTCTAACAATAAGGAAGAGGAAATCGATTGCGCGGATCGAATCCGGAAAAATTTCCAGCACGCCTCAACCCATTTCCTCAAACAGTCCGCGTATTTTGATCAACGACCGGCAAACAATACGCTCTATTATTCGATTATTTAACTCGATCACGAATGGTTCACGGTTAAGGTCATTTTTTCACAGCGTCCACCGTGCCGGCTGTTTTTATTATTCTGGCCTCGTATTCTGGCTGCAACAGACTGGAAGCTGTGGGTCTGTTCATAGCATCTATGGCTTTTATGGGAGGTTTCTACAGCAGTGTCAAGATCAATGCTATGGATATAGCCCCGAACTACGCCGGCACGTGTTCAGCTTTCGTCAATGGAATTGCGGCAATTTCTGGAATGGTCACGCCTTATTTGATTGGATTACTGACTCCAGATGTAAGTTTCTGTCTATACAGGGTGTAAAAAGACGTCTACCGAAGTCGAAAAGGTTAGGTACAACATCCCAACACACAAATAAATCCAAAAAGATTTTCAGTACCCTTCAACAGCGTTTAAAGAATACTGTTTGCGTATGTTCTGGGCGCGTTCTTTTACGTAGATTGCTGGATTTTGATTTTTAATTGTTTTTTCTTTTATAAATGAAAAAATTAGGTAGGTATGGTCTTATTATGTCGTACTAGTAGTAAATAACCGATAATAATATAACATGACGATGCTAAGTCAATATTTTTTTAGCGTTTTTTTTCGCTAAATATGTTTAGAATCATGGTCTGATTGCAACCCCTCAGTTTTCAGTAGCAGTCTTTTTACACCCTGTATTTAGCACTAAACCTTCAGATTATTTCGCATTCGTTTAAAATTAAAGCAACTTTTATGTACAATATTATATTGATAATTCACTACGTCCATTAGCGAAGAGTCGCGGTGCGCCGCGTCAATCGACAATCGTACGGAAAAATGCGATTCAACTCGATTAGGCGCATGCTTTTTCTATCGGAGGCTAAAGAGTCATTACCCAATAAAAATACCTTTTCTAATCACGATGACATTCCTTTGATTATAAAATACCTACGTATTCTTACGCTTTAGTCATGTATTCGGCTAGTCAGTCAAATAATTCTAACTTCTGTCTTACGTTTTTGTTGTTTTTTTACAGCAAACAATTGAGCAGTGGCGCATAGCATTTTGGCTCGTATTCGCAGTATTAGTAGGAACTAATATTGTATACGTCATTTGGGGCTCAGGAGAGCAGCAATGGTGGGACGATGTTGACAAACTTGGCTACCCTCCTGACTGGAACCACGGCCTGCTGAAGAAACAAGAAGAAACCGTAAAGAAGGTTGTTCATCCTGTCCACGACCACTCTCCTGTTTCAACTGATTGACTCAAAATAAATATTACAGTGTAGTTTAAACCTGATCGCACACTTGTCCGCGCCGTACGCGCCGCAGTCATTTTTCTATACAAAAAATGCTGATGACGTCAGAAAAGATTTCCTTATTAAAATCACACGAGCTCGATCCTACGGTAAACTTTGAGGCTGACCGACATGATGAAGGAACCATCGCAGGTGTCTGCCCGCTTGGAAAACCTCTTTTTATAGCTCCCTAAGTAACATATATTAAATTCAGCCTTGGTAAAATGACGAATCTTGGGTGCTATTTTGGGCACCTTTGATGCCTCATATCTCCCAAAGCCACCCGGACCCAAACTTCATATTTGGGGATCGTACATAACCATACTCGGACTACACACAGACAAACTCTCAGCCTTTATAAAATGACGAAGGTCTGCCGGTCGCTGGCTCTTAGGCTATAAGCGGCATTTCCTCTATTGAATTGACAGTTTGGCGCGTTCGGCTTGGCTGGACCGAACGGACATTGACAATTGGACAAGTAATTCTTTTGTGAATATAAAAATAAAATGACAAGTATTCAGTTAATTTATTTATTAAGAATCAAATTGTATTACACAAATCAATATCTAAATGCTAACAAACAAACAAGTACAATGTTACAGCTGTTTTAATGTCTACTTAAATTAATTTTTCAGGGTTACCGTCAGGACCAATTTTATTAAAGAAACACTTTTATAAATTTTATGTATTACCTACATTACTACATTTTATAGTAGTAATGTTTGTTTGTACGTAAGAGGTTTCTGAAACTATTTAGCCAATAGTTTATTTATACTCTATAAGGCTTAAAAAAACCCGTTAAAATAAAAAGCTTTTCGTGTCACCCATTATTACATTTATTACAGCTGATGACGAAAAGACAACCATGGGTGGAAATGTACAATCCCTGAATTACAAAAACGATGTTGATATCATGTGAGCAAAGCCACGGGCTGATCGCTAGTGTATTATTAAATGAAGAGTAAAAATAGTCTAGGTGGCTAGTAAACAAATTGAATGAAAGATATAAAGAACGTTAAAGTAAGATTAATAAAACCTAGATAAAATCCCAAATTCAATGGGAAATTGTTCCAAATTATACACTGTGGCGAACAGGCATCGATGTAATGTATGGCTTCATATATAGCTTTGCGTTCGATCGTATCTGAAAAAAATTGTTAATATACAGGGTGTAAAAAGACGTCTACCGAAGCCGAAAGGAGAAAACAGCATTTGAAGAGTACTGTTTGCGTATGTTCTGGGCGCGTTTTTTTACGTAGATTGCTGGATTTTGAGTTTTAATTGTTTTTTTCTTTTTAATATGAAATTATTAGGTAGGTATAGTCTTATTATGTTGTACTAATAGTAAATAACCGAAAATAACATAGCATGACGAAGCTAAGTCAAAACATTATTTTGCGTTTTTTTTTCGCTAAATATGTTTAGAATCATGGTCTGATTGCAACCCCTCAGTTTTCGGTAGCAGTCTTTTTACACCCTGTATATTTGTAACTTATCTATGTGATATTTGTATGAGAATGGAATTCGTTTAACGGTAATTACTGTAAGGCTTAGACGGGCTATACTTCTCCATACTCATTACGAGCCGAAGTATATTCCGTCTCAACTATCGGCCGAAAGTCTGCAGTCTGCGAGGGGTTTTACAGTCAACGCTGATGAGAGGTGATCTTTATTACAATGCAGTTTATGCAGTAACGACATTGTAGTTCAGCAGCAACTAGATAAATAAATCAGCGATGAAAACTATGCTGAGCAATTAGTATCCCTATTTTATTAACAGACTTCAAAAAAAGGAGGAGGTTCACAATTCGCCTGTATGTTTACGCGATTACTCCGCCAATTGTGGACCGATTTTCAAAATTATTTTTTTGTTTGAAAGGGTATACTCCAGAGGTGGTCCCATATAAATTTTATTCCTGAGGGTTTGATAGTTTGCCCGTAAAACTCTAAAAACCTTCCCTCCTAGCCATTGTAAATCGAATCGACAGATACTGTATGCAATGTGTCAAATTGACAATTTACTAATGCCAGTAGGCCGATAGAGTTGAAACTCGGTTTGTAGATCAAGTATCATCTAAAATTTAAAAATATAGTGACAGCGATCTGATGATAGAGAACGGAACTCCTCAGTTAATAGGTTGATTGAGTTGAAACTCACTACATCGGTCAAGTTTCATCTACTAATTTGAAATATGATGACTGAGAGCTGATCCGATGATGGAGAACGGAAATCCTCAGAAAATAGGTTGATTGAAATGAAATTTTGTACTTACATCGGTGGGTTCAATCAGATCACGGTAATCCATTAAAAGCTTGTACTTGTTGATATTTAAAAAAAAAAAACTTATTCTTATTTAGATTTTTATGGATGACTTATTGATTCCCTGAGTCACGCCGTGTGTAGAGTCGAACATTGAAGTCGGGTTTTCTTTTACTTTTAAAACGTAATTATTATTGTTATAAAGATCAAGGCTGACAATCAACGTTAAGTCTATAATACACATGCAAGTAAAATGCATCAGTAGCTTCCATGCCAGCTGAAGGCATATAGAAGTTACTGGCACACAGTGAATACACATGCCTGTACAACTTGCATGCCTGCGTCCTGTTACCAGTATTACCAAGAAGCCATACAAATGCCTTTAACTAACACGCGTGGCGGTTTAAAAGCCCTTGGCGTCCCCTCCCTAATTTTGCATGCCAGTAGCTTGAAAAAAAAACCTAATTGCTTGCCATCTGCTTGTATACCAGCACCTAGGCATGCCTGTTAGTGTATTGGTGGCACGTGCAAGAAGCTGGTATGTAAGTGTGCCAGCTATACAGGCGTTAAATAAATAAAGCCTTTTATTCCAATAAAAGGCTGTTTCAACAACATTACATACAACTTCATACAAGCAAAAATACAAAGTAAAAACGTTGACTGCCGCATAAGTTAGAAAACTAAGTAGTGGAGTCAGCGCGCTTCATTGTGTATTCTTTACAGTAAAATTAGGGTCAGTTGACATCAAGAGTTTCGCCTCTACCTATATATCTACTATTTCAAAAGTGCGTGCGTAGTACCTAGTAGCAGTACGCACTTTTGAAATAGTAATGTACACACAAATATATGTAGGTACTTTTTATTTATGTGTGTGCACACAAAAATATGTAAAAATAAGCTTCACTGTGCTGTCTTACCTTCATAAGATAAAATTGAGTCTGCTAATGCGAGTTGCAAAATTTCTATTTCATTGCTAGAAGCTTCTATCAGAAGGTTCGGAATTAACGCAGCTGTGGCTTCAACGCTAAATAGTACAAACCATGGAACGAACTGTATGAGAACCTGAAAATAAAGATTTTGGTTACAGTAACTCTATCTCATGAGGCAGGTTATCTTAATTGTGTGTGTGTAGATGCAGATGCACTTGTTTCTGTGTGAGTAAGCTTGAAGCTCTATCGACAAATGAATGCTAAAAAAAAATAGAACGAAGTGATGTGACGATTGGTGGAACGTGGCAGAGGATAGAGATCATTGGAGGAGTTTGGGGGAGACCTCTGCCCCGCAGAGGGACAAAATAGTTTAATTAAAAAAAAAGAACAAAATATACACGCAGAATTCAGACCGAACCGCCTTATCAAGAGAACTACTGTAGGTAACTTATTAACTTTGTGCTAATAAAATAATAGAGTTTTATACAGTTGGCGAAATAATTAAACCCTTAGACCTATTACGCACTGTCGACTGGTCACCGACGACTCGATCCCACAGCGACCAAAACATAGCGACTAACCCCAGTTTCTATATTCAACGGACAGTCGTAGGTAAGAGCTACGACTCGTTTCCACATACAAAAGTTTGACAGCTAGAAACCGGCGGTAAGTTAGCTGTCAAACTTTGTATGTCATTGTGGAAACGAGTCGTAGCTCCTACCTACGACTGTCCGTTGAATATAGAAATCGGGCATTAAACTATAGTAGGTGAACTCACCTACTGGGTAACTACCCACTGTAGTTTAAATATCACACAGACTAGTCAACAGTGCGAAATAGCTCTTATAATACATTATAACTATGTAATAGAATAATTATGCTATGAAGCAATGATGATTGTGAATCAAACAAGAAGAAATCTTGAAACTAGTTAATTACTTTGGTTTCATGCGTTGTTTGGGATATAAAGGAATAACATTGAAGTAACAACTTGATAAAAGACATCGTCACGGTGATGATCTGTAACATAATAAATTAGATTAATTTTGATATGATTTATTTGTTTGAAATAAATATTTAGAGTTCATATATCCAAAATCGTGAACTTTGTTTATCAATGTACAATATTATAAGTATTTATAATTGCTTGTGAAGAATTTTAATGCATGAACTGGCATACATAGAGTCAGGTAATTCTTTAAATATTATTTATTTCAACTTACATAGGCCAGCTTGCGATGAGGCTGCATAAATTGTTGAAAATTATTGTAGAGTTCTCTGTATTTTGCTATAGTTTCGTATAAAAGAGCGTTTCTGGTAACTGCATTATTATAACCGCTTTCAAACTTAACTCGTAAGTTTTTTACTCGGTGACGAAATAGTTCGCAAGTAATTATCAAAGACATGTGCCGAAAACAAATTGAAATTCTGCTTACGCAGTCAAAAATGAAGACAAAGCTTAAGCACCCTGAAATCACTCTGAGACGACACGCCATGGACAAACAGAGAAATGTTATAAATAAGAGTAGTGACAGTATCAGATAAGTATTACGACTGGACACGTATATTCCACGTAAGCTGCGCCTACCATCTATTTTGTTTATGTTTGTACAATATTTTAGTAAATCTCGATCTTCTTTGATCACTGCCATATATGTAATATACAATGTATCTTCGATCATTAGAATACTGTCAGTTATGCACAAAGTCGGGTGAAACAATTGGGGATAATTGACGATAACATTGATATCAAAACCAACATGAACAGAAATTTCAAATAAATTTACTAGAACCGCATATAATTTTCCTAAAATTCTGAATGTTTTAGAAGAATATACATTGCTATAATAGCCAAACAAAACTCTTATTAACAATATTGGTTTAATTGGGAAACGTTTTATTGCCGAAAATTTCATGATTATAAAATGAGTTTTTTTCCTGCCACACCGATCAACCGTAACGTTACTAGTGTCCAACAGCCTGCTATTTTATGTAAAAGTTTTTCATTTTATAATCGAATGTGATAAAAAAATAATGAATTAGTAAAAAGCAATCAATAAATAATAATATAAATAAATAATGCTGGACTTTTCATACTATCATCATCTAGCTCCAAAGTAAGCAGAGCTTGTGTTATAGCTACATGACTTATCAGTCATGTAGCTACTTATATACTTTTTGTTCGTAAATACATACATATACCTAGAAAACATCCAGATTTTTCACAAATTAATCACATTTAAACTGGATATTAAAATTATTTTATTATTTTAGGACTAATTACATTAAAAAAAAATTAATTAATAAAATACTTAATCATTTTTATCTTCTATCTACAATATTTGATTGAAAAATTTATACACGAAATAATAAAGACACATTTACACGATCTAATCTATTATAGTATTGTGGTAGTTTAGTTTCTGTAAATATCTGTTATATGTTTAATGTATTATATGTAACTATTTCTTAAATATGATAAACTGATAGTGAAAGAAGCAGCTGGCAAAGGCAGTGATAAAAGAAAGAGAGAAGACTCAGGTTCACCCAACTCGTCAACTCAAAAGAAAATTAACTCGAAAGATATCACAAAGCCACCACTTGCCAAGAGCACCTCAAAAGACATCATAAAACCTAACATTTTAAAATATGTTGAGCGAGTAAGACCAGTTTCACTCTCTGAGACTCCTAAGAACTTATAACGACCACCGGCAACCAAAAATTTACTAAACAAAATTATTAACGAACATTAGAAAAAAGCACCCCAAGCCGGCTGGTCACCGTGGGGGAAGAAGACCAAAACCCTCCAGTACTAAAAAGAGAACTAACTAACCCAAAAACCATTACACATTGGAAAATTTAATACTTGACTAAAAGAGTTGCACTGCTTCGAATGGAGTTCATCAAAAAGAAAAACAAAAAAATAATTATTGCAATAATTCAAGAGTATGCACCAACTAAAAAGCTTCGAAGGAAGATCCAGGCAATTTCTATGCTACACCCCTGAGGAAAAGGAATTTTTAATGCCAAAGTTGGCTGCTGACTCATACGAACTTACATAATGCCAAAGTGCGCTTAGCTAAAGCAATTATCGGAAAATTGGTTCGGAAAAAGAAATGAACGGGGAGAAAAGTTCATAGAATGCATTCTACTCACACACAAACTCTCAATAATAAAAGGAACGTGGACAAGTCTGGAGGAGGACCCTATTAGGGTCGGTTTAGGGTACTTTTGACCTGGCCCTTCTCCAAAATGTCGCCAATTTGATCCAAGAAGGTTCGCCTTGGCCTTCCCCTTCCAGCTTTCCCATGCACACACTTTATTATTATTATTAACCCTATCTATGACAGAAATAAAAAATAAATAAATAAATAATGCTGGACATTTCACACAGCATCATCTAGGCCCAAACTAAGCAAATGACACAACAAACTATTCTTGGAAACGTATCTATAACACACTGATACCATTCTATTGGAAAAGATTTGAGCTTATCAAATATGCGGTAAAAATAATATTTTAAGTTAGGTACCATTTTTTTTACTTGTGAGTAAATTGCTAGGCAAAGGTGACCATTTAGCTTCCATTCCTTCAGTTATTAGCCAAGCAAGAAAAACTAGAACCAAGCCAGGCAAACATTCCAATTGGTATATTATGTTTTTGTTATATTGAATTTACCATTCTAACAATACTATTATTGTGTGCTATTTATAGAGCATGCAACCTGCTTCTTTATCAATTACATTACTATTTTGACTATAGTATAAATAATCCACATAATTTCTGGTTAGCTTTGACAGGTTGGGGATCTTTCGCGATGTTTAATATTTTACGAAATTTATTTCCCTGATATTAAAATGCAATATCAAAAGAGACAGGACTCATTTCAGCGCTACATTGCATCGTCATGTATATTTGTTAAATACAGGGTCTTTCATTTTAAATTACACAAACTGACAGGGCTTCATTTTGGGTTGAAAATATACGTTTGACCGTATCAATTTAATGCCTAAGCCGTTATAAATTTTTACTTCAAAATTTATCTTTTATTGAATTTTTAGGACTTGTTGCATAATGATTTTCAAGGAGAACAGCTACATCCGAGCGCACGCACATGCACGCTCGAATGGTCTAAGTTATACAGGAAGCAATAATTAATTGAAAGGATAGTCATTATCGATTTTCTCGGGATTTTCATAACAAAACAAAAGAAAATGTTTATAAATATTTTTAATATATTTGTTGAATCCAATTCCTGAAAAAAGTTAGTTGAAAATGAAAGATGGTTAAATGTTGATAAATAACAAATTTATTACATCAACATTTGTATTTAATCATAAAGGAACAAACGAGTATTACAATATGATATGTGTGCGTATATATAATACCTATCACTACACTGTCTATCCGTGTTACCTAGGAGTATTTTATTGAAAAAAACACACTCGTATTATCTACGTATGACTGCCACCTTCGGTTTTGTACTATTGTTAGGTAAGTACCTACTAATGCTATTAAAAGTTGGTGCTATTCGAGACTACAATCTAAACGTTTTCCTGTTTCATTTCAATAGGTCCAACCAAAAATAGTATAAACTTTAATGGGCCCTCTACATATTCGGCGAAGATAGACGAATGACGTGTAGAAGCCTCATCGCTTGAATTCGCCTGTTATCTTCTATCCAAATAACAGTTCGGCGAATAGCTTGGCACATAGTTATGCGAATGTGTAGTGGCCGTCAGATATTATGATGCTAAATAGTACTAAAACTAATAATAAAAATAGTCTAGGTTGCTAGTAAACAAATTGGACGAAAGATATAAAATATGTTAAAGTAAGATTTATGAAACCTATATAAAATCCCAAATTCATTGCGAAATTGTTCCATAATACACACTGTGGCATACAAGCATCGATGTAAGTTATGGCTTCATATATAGCTTCGCGTTCGATTGTATCTGAAAAACAGACAATTTTAGTAAATTACCTAAACTAAGAACAATGTTCTTTGAAAAACAATTGAAGTAATTTAATGGTAAGGCTGACTCTAATGTAGCTACATCAAGAAGCGAAGCGAGTGGCTTTGGGGGATGTGATGCGCAAAGGTGCATCATAATAATTATAACATTCCATAGAAAATTTTACGGGAAAACTATCAAACCCTCAGGCAACGACGACGAAGGTATGGCATAAAGGACTTAAGATTGGCTTCATGGAACGTGCGTTTTCTGTTTAGACCAGGCGCTCTGTATCAAGTGAACAACGAACTGCGGAAATATAATATCACAGTCGCAGCACTACAAGAAGAGAGATGGCCTGGGAACGGAGAGTGGCAAGCAGATAATAATGCAGTTTTATTCTAAAGTGGTAGTCACGCTGGTCATCATACATACGGAACTGGATTTATGGTGTCGAAGAAACTTATGGGCAGTGTGATCCGCTTTGATGCTGGGTCTGACAGAATAAGTATGCTCCGGATACGAGGCCATTTCGCTAATAACTCGCTGGTCAATGTGTACGCGCCAACAGAGCTGGCAGAGGATGACGCCAAAGATGATTTTTACAATGAATTGGAATTGGTATATGATCAGCTGCCAAAGTATGATATTAAAATCGTCCTAGGCGACCTCAACGCAAAAGTTGGGCGTGAGGAAATCTATTTGCCTACAATCGGAAGACATAGCAAACACAATCAAAGCAATGACAACGGTATAAGACTAATAAGCTTGGCATCTTCAAATTCCCTGGTTATCAAGAGTACAATGTTCGCTCATAAAGATATTCACAAAGGCCCCTAGCGCTCCCCAGATAAGCACACTGTAAATCAAATAGACCATGTAATAGTGGATGATCGCCATAAAAGCAGTGTTGAAGATGTAAGAACATTTAGAGGAGCCGACTGTGATAGCGATCATTACCTCGTTAACGTAAAACTAAAATTTAAAATTAAAATGTAGCTGAAGAAGAATAAAGTATTGGATGATCGAATAAATGTAGAAAATTTAAGGAATGATGAAATTAGAAGAAAGTTTCAATTAGAGTTAAATAATAGATTTCAAGACTTAAAAGTGGATGAAAACGTAGATTCTGGGTGGGAAATATTAAAAAATACAATTAATGAATGGAATACAGGCGTAATTTAATTCTAAATACACAAGAAAGGTTCCAGAAATAAATGCACAAACTACCGAGGGATAGCTCTTTTACCTACAGCATATGAGGTATTATCATACGTGCTACTTAGACGGTTGAAACTTTATGCGGAACAGATCCTCAGTGATTATCAGTGTGGATTCCGCCGAAACAGAAGTACGGTTGACTAGATATTCCTTTTAAAACAACTATTGGAGAAAAGTTGGAGTATGGTCAGAGTATCCACGCGTTGTTCATTGACTTCAGAAAAGCTTACGACAGTATCGACCGAAGTGCCTTGTACATTATCCTAAAGGAGTTCCAAATCCCAACTAAACTCGTTAGTATGGTAGTGGTAGCTACTGATGAGAGCAAGATGCGAGTTAGAATAGATGGAGAACTTACTAAAGACTTCGCGGTGATAGCCGGTCTTAAGCAGGGTGATGCCCTGTCGCCAATGCTGTTCAATTTAGTGCTTGAATATATTGTCAGAAAAGTGCTTGCACTGGACACAGGTATATCGCTAAATGGAAGGCATAAGGTAATCGGGTATGCTGATGATCTTGCCTTGCTGGGGGACAGGCGTGAAAAAGTTGCTGAGGCCACGAAAGTTCTGGTGGAGGAAGCGGAGAAGGTTGGGACTCTTGGTGAACTGTGATAAGACGGAGTATCTGTACATGAAGCGCTTTAAGAACACTCGCATTCCGCGCGCAAATCTACGCGTTGGAGATACTACGTTCAACGGAGTGGCCAAATTTAAATACCTCGGATGCACTATTACAGACAAGAATACCCGCGAAGAGGAAGTCCAAATACGCATACAAAACTTCCTGCGATGTAGTGCTGCGTTACACAAGGTACGAGTGTCCAAGCTTCTTAGTAGAAGAACCAAAATCCGCATTTATAAGACCATCGTAAGACCTATCCTCATGTATGGTTGTGAGGCCTGGACACTAACCATGAAGGAGTCTCCTCCTTCATGGTTAGTGTCCAGGCCTCACACCTGCTGGTGTGACCACCAGCTGCTGGTTCTCACCAGCTTTTAGTAGCAGAGAGGAGGGTTCTTCGGGGAATCTTGGGTCCTATAAGGAGAGCGGATGGCAGCTTGAGAGCCCCAAAAAACGCCGAAATTGAAGAACTTGTGGCTGAGCCTAACATCATTGGAGAATATAAATCACATCGACTCCGTTGGCTTGGCCACGTTCTGCGTATGGGGGACGAGCGAAGTGCCAAGAGAGCGTTCCGGGGCCGTCCGGTCGGTCGCAGGCCGGTTGGTCTGCGGGATCTACAAGCCGACAATTGGCAGGAAACTGCGTTGGACAGAAAAAAGTGGCGAGTTCTCGTATCGGAGGCCAAGACTCACTTTGGGTCACTGCGCCAAAGGAGTAAGTAAGTATAGTAGAGTATAAAAGCTGAATTTTGTTTTAAGTTACATCGGGAACTAAATATGACACTTTTGATGGTTCCTTGCTGCATTTTGCGACACCACTGGCACCATTTTACCGTTTTCATTGAACTGTTTAAATTTTTGTTTACCTACTTATTATATCTCACTACGAGTAAGTGTTCGGGGTCGAAGATTCCCATTTCTTTACTACTTAGGAACATATATTAGTATCACGTACTTGTATTGTCTTACCTTTATAAGATAAAAGTGATTCTGCTAATGCGCGTTGCAGAATTTCTATTTCATTTCTAGAAGCTTCTATCAGAAGGGCCGGAATAAACGCAGCTGTGGCTTCAACGCAAAATAGTGCAAACCATGGAACAAACTGTATGAGAATCTAAAATGAAAAATTATTTTTTATATAAAAGCAAACAGTCATAATGTATTTTTTTTTAATTTCAGTAAGTTAATTTAATAATGGTGTAGATTGTAAAACAGATTCTAACGATGATGTTTAATTTAAGATCCCAAAAATATACATAAGTGAATCAAAAAAATATTATTGAAATTGTTAAGGTAATAAATAAAATTACTTTGCTATCATGGGTTGTTTCAGCTATAAATGAATAACATTGAAGTAGCAACTTTATAAAAGACATCACCACGGTGAAGATCTGAAAAGATAATAGGTTTAGTTAATTTTGATAAGATTTATATGTTTAAACAATTTTGGGCCTTTCAAATACTTAATTCAGGTCATTTTGTCGAGCACCTGTCAGTACTCAACAAACAGCTCATTGTAAAAACTTACTTTGCCTTGAACTTACATAGACCAGCTTGCGATGAGGCTTCATATGTTGTTGTAAATTGTTGTAAAGTTCTCTGTATTTTGCTATAGTTTCGTATAAAAGAGCATCTCTGTTAACTGTGTGCCTTTTATAACTGCTCTCAAACTTAACTCGTAAGTATTTTACTCGGTGTCTAAACAGTTCGCAAATAGCAATTAAAGTGATATGTCGAAAACAAATTGAAGTTCTACTAAAACAGTCAAAAATGAAGACAAAGTCTATACACCCTGAAATAGCTCTGATATGACATGCGTAGGACAAACAGATAAATGTTGAAAATAACAGTCCTGACAGTATCAGGTATGTATTACGACTGGAGACATATATTCCGCGTAAGTGGCGTCTACCATCTATTTTGTTTATGTTTGTACAATATTTGAATAAATCTCGATCTTGATCGAAAATTGACATGTATATATATATTGTGTTTTCTATAATAAGAATACTGTCAACTATACATAAAGAAGGATAAAAGAAATCGAGATGATACAAAATAGTAGTAAGATTAAAATAAACGTGCACTAAAATTTCGAATAAATTGGTTAGAACCGCATATGTTTTGCCTATAATTTGAAATTTTTTAGAAGAATATAAATTTCCATAATAACCAAAAACAATTCTCATCAATATTATTGGTTTCATTGAGAAAATTATTGCAGAAACTTTCATGATTTTAAAAACAAAATATCGCTCTTGTGACACAACCACCGTACAGTTACTAATGTTCTACAGCCTACAAAGGAGTGAGTTACAGCAACGTTATTTTATTTCATTAGAAATATGTTATAAAAATCAATAAACAAAAAGCAATCTATCCATTTCCTTGTTGTAGAATAAATTTAATCACTCTTCAATTATTTTTTATCAAACAATTATAAAATATCATTGTAATGAAAAGAAATTGAGAATCCAAAGCTATATTTACACGACCCAAGCTGTGGCTCTTTTTCTAATCTGATTAGGGCAGAATAGTTACACTACTAACTGCGCTCGGCGTCCTTTCACACTATTTCCTCAATTTCGAATCGGGATGCCTAAAAAACCAGGACCAAAGCCAGGCATAAAAAACCATTTCCATAAAAAAAAACCCAACTCATTCTCAGTACACTATTTACATGTAATAATGATTATTATTAATTATTAAGGAAACATAAGCAGCTTTTAATTTTTTTATTTTAAATTATTAGTAGATATCACTGATTTATGAAATTTTTAAACCAGATTCTGTATTAAACTATTTATAGGTAATTGTAGCCAGAATAGCGTAGCAGAAACTCTCAAAAGTCATATTAAGTTCAACAAATAATCTAGCCAACTCTTTAATACATACTTATAGTATTTTATTTTTAAACTCAATGGTTCATTGTATTGAAATACCCAATGTTTGGGTTGGTTTCACTAGGTTCCAATTTAAATATTAGATAAAATTACTTTAGCGTTTATTATTAAAGAAAAATAGTTAAAAAACAAATTGCATTATAGAAATACAATAAGTTATACAAAGATTAATGTAACATAGATACATTCTTAAATCTAACGAGAAGTTGTTCCAAATTATGCATTTCGGCTTACAAGCTTCAAAGTAGTTTATGGCCTCATATATAACATCACGCTCCATTTTATCTGAAAAAAATAATAATATAAATACTAAAATAAATTCATCAATGCCATGCAATCAGTGCTGATTGAAAATAAAAGTCAGTTCCACGCATCATCCAGGATACGACCGATAAGGCCGACACGACCCAGGCGTTACAGCATCCTGGGCTATTCAAGGCTATATCGCTTTACTACACATTGTAAGATAGCATACCTTTGTAGGATAAAAGGGTATCCGAGACCGTACATTGCATAATTTCCATTTCATTTCTAGAAGCTTCTATAAGAAACGCCGGTATGAACGCAATAAAACCTTCAAAGTTGAATAGTAGAATCCATGGTAGAAACGCCATGATATTCTGAAATAAAGTTTCACTGTAGATAGTTCGTGTGATACTAGCTTACTTATCTGACCCATATCTAGCCCCTCCGTCAATTTTTTACCACAAATACAAAACAAAAGCAAAACAACAAAACTTCTTCAAATAGGTAATTTAAATTGTAGGGTTTATAATAAGGATTGAAAGTTTGTATGGGGAACAAAATAAGAAACGTTGAGCTTGGTCAATTGTGGAGGTGGGTGACCGCCTCTCTTTGCCCAACAGGAAAAGTGCCGACAAAGTCACGAGAGACAGCTAAGTATCCTACTATCCTCCTATCCTATCCTACTAATATGATAAAACTGAAATAATAAAACAAAATCAATGTTGTATGTACCTTAACAGTTTCTTCCGCAGATATAAATCTATAGCACATCATTTGCATCTTTATCATCGACATCACCACGGTAAGGATCTGAAAGTTTACTATTTGTTTACAAAGTTAATTCATGCCTACCTTTGTACGGCAAACATCAAGTAAATTTTATGTTTATTAGATAATTTACCAGTGAATTAATGTCCAGCAATATTATAATTATTACTTACAAAAACGTAGATACGATGAGGTTGCATAATATATTGTTGCAGATTATTGTATAAATCTCTATATTTAGCAATAGTTTCAAGTAAAATGACGCTGTGTACGACATCATTATTCTCATATGCATTTGCAAGCTTGATTCTTAAGTTCTTTAATTGATTTCTAAATAATTCGCAGATAATTATAAAAGTCATATGACGTAAACACGTTGATAGTCTAGTAATAATGTCAAAAATAAAAACGATGTGTAAACATTTTGTAAGTTGTCTTGCTTGACAAGCGAAGATCAACAGTAAACTTGTAATGAATAAAGTAAACGACAGTATAATGTAGCTATTACGACTTTTGACGTCTACTGCTCGTAAATGGCATTTTCCATCTATAATGTTGATTTTCTTACAATATTCAAAAAAAGCTCGTTCTTCGTCGAAAAGTGATATTAATAAATACGATAGATTTTCTGATACAAGAAACATGTCAGTAATCATCAAATGATAATTAATATGTTGTTCTTTTTGGTAAATTTTGACGTGTAAAACACCATGCACAAAAATAATAGCCACATTGAATAAAATGACATAAGTTTTGCCTAATATCTTAAAAACTTTAGACGGATGTAAGTTGCTATAATAACCAAAAAGCAGTCTTATTAACATAATTGTTTTAATTGAAAAATGTTTTACCGAATCAATCATGAAAGTATATTTTATCGTTTTCTAACACGAATCAACAGTACGGTTACTTTTGTTTTATAATCTATTTTCTATATGGTTTTCTATTTTAGAATCGACACTATAATCTTAATAAAGTACTGAGTCTAATAAAATATAGAGTGGATTTTATCACTGTAATAATTAATTGATACTTTGACGTTCAGTTTAAGTAATGAGTATTAAAATTAGAATAGCATTAAATTATTAATTGGAATGAGTCAGTCCAGAGATAAGATTGAAAGAAAATAATTCAATTCAATTTATTTATTTCATTATACTTTACACATTTAATAAAATAAAGCGTAGGGCACATAAAAGATAACATAGAGCAAAACATTTATATTGGACACCACACTAGGTAGATGTATCGCGGGAGTCAAAGCGTAAAAGTAATATTATAAGTACTTAAAATTATACACAAAAATATATTTTTTGGCTATTACAATGATACATATTATTTATTTTTATAATTGAATACATACGAAAATAAAACTATTTCTTAATGAGCGGGGTATCTCGTGTCAGTCCGCCGATAAATTTTCAAAACACAACACACCGTGACCAAAAAACCCCATCACTACCTATATGTGGAAAGCCCATTAGGAATTGAAATGCAGTGTTTTTATTTAAAAGGCTTCCGTTTTCAAGCTTATGTTTATTAACACTTATAAAAGTTCAATGCTTAATTTACATTACCTATGCTTATTTTACATTAATTATTATGAAGAATATATTAAGAGTGTTCACTTCACACCTTGAAATACAATGAAAAGCAGTAGAAGTAGTGGACTGCCACAAAATGTTAACCTTTGCGTCGATTGTCATTTTAGCCATTAATTATTTTAGTTGGGAGAGCTGCGCTACGGACTCATGGGTACCCCAAATAGGTGTACCTAATCTTCAGGATTTATATTAAAATCTCGAATATTTTTATGTAATACATAATTATATACATTGTATAACACAAGCATGATAATAATCTTCTTTTTTGTATTTACATAATTAAGAATAAGATTATCTTCGCATGCAATGCTCTAATGATAGAAAGCAGTGTGTACCTATCTACATATTTATATCTAAGTAAAGCCGTGTCTCCTGCAACCAAAAATAACAAAACATCCTAACAAAACACGTTTTCCGTCCGCCTTGGATAACATTTAGATACAAAAAAGTTAGGCCACGCTCATATTTTGTTCGATGTTTGATGTTAGGTTTACACAAAAACAGTGTCGCAGGAGATCCGGCATAACACAATTAATAAATAAATTGCATTATCGCAATACAATAAGTTAAACAAAGATTAATGAAGCACAGATAAAGTCTCAAATCTAAAGTGAAGTTGTTCCAAATTACACATTTTGGCTCACAAGCTCTTAAGTAGTCTAAGGCCTCATAAATAACATCACGTTCGATTTTATCTAAAAAAATTAAAAAAAAGTACATTAATACTTCAACGACACGCAGTTTGATATTGATAGCAGACAAGGATATTGAAAATATAGGCAAAGTTCAAGTATCTACTCATATTAATAGGACACAGCATTTTATGTGTTGGACGAACTTTCGACTTGGGATCCGATTGTTTCTAGTTTGAATCCCGGTCGTGCAGTAATACATTTTTCGCTTCAGGAATATTAGATGCGCTTTACCACAAGCTCTAAACAGTGAAGCATAACATCGTGAGCAAACCCGCAACTTTGCCAGCCCCTTATTGACCATGGTCATTCCGGTAGAGGATGGTTTAAGTACTGGACAAGCCTATTCCATGTGAAACATAGTCCCAGGCACTACAGCTGTTAGGCATAAGTTGCGTCCTAATCTACTATATAAAAATAAGTCGGGTTTTCCTTCCTGACGCTATAACTCCAGAACGCACGAACCGATTTCCACGGTTTTGCATTCGTTGGAAAGGTCTCGGGCTCCGTGAGGTTTATAGCGAAGAAAATTCAGGAAAAATTTCAACAGAAAAGCGGGAAAAAAATGCGCAGACGAAGTCGCGCGGGTCAGCTAGTGCTGTATAAAATGATCTAATATCTAATACGTCTTACTGACTGACACCCATATCTTTTGTCGTTATCTCGATCTCGACTCAACTTCCACCCAACCTCCAAATGTATTTATGTATGCTTGGTCGTAAAAAAATCCTCCACTCATTCATCATAACCCATGACATTTCTATGCAAAGGCGGAGAAAAGAACTGTCATCTTAAGGTAGATCGCGACGTACCTTGAGATGACAGTTGAGTGGAGTTTGAGTCGAGATCGAGATTACGAATAAAGTTATGGGTTAGTCTACTAGCCAATGAGGTTGTTGGTTGAAAGTTTTGACTTTTCCATTTGTTTCAGAAATGTATTATCTACGAAAGTAAGAAAACAAGATGAGGGCACACTACACATTTGTAAAAGAACATACCTTTGTAAGATAAAAGGGTGTCCGAGACCGTACATTGTATAATTTCCACTTCATTTTTGGAAGCTTCTATAAGAAACGCCGGAATAAACGCAATAAAACCTTCAAAGTTGTACAGGAGAAGCCATGGCAGAATTAACATGATATCCTAAAAAAAGTTTTGGTGTTAGTTCATGTGATACTATTATATTAAGACAATTTCGGTTGCGTGGTCAGCGAACGCTTTGCTAAAATTTGATTTGCGAACAAAATTAAATGCTTATAAATCAAAAACTTAATCTTCATCCAAGTTTACCACAATTAGTGAACACCGCATCCAAATCGGATAAGCCGTTACTGAGATAAGCATGTACAACTATACAGACAAACAGACAATAAATTTAACATTGATTTGGGATCTATTGCAATAGGGATTTTTTTGTCGATTTCTGACTTTTCTAGTTGGTACTCAAACCTTAAATGGTTCTATAGAGTATTTTGATCCCTACATGAAACTGAATCGATTGGCATTGAAACATTTATATTTACTTTTAGCATTTTTGTCAATGACTACATTTTTTCAAAATTCTATGAATGCAGTTCAAAATATCTCAAAAAGTTAGAGAAGGTCTCATAAGAGCGTTTTCCTGTATACAACGGTTAAGGAACCTGTCCTCCATGGCCCATCTCTAAAATCTATTATGTGTAGCGCTCGAGGCTTAAGACATTGACTGAGCGCCTCCCCTTTTCATATGATCTTATTTGCACGCTGTTTAGAAAGCACAGTACCTAGTTTTATTATCTATGGCCCTAATAATTTCATGTAAACCTAATACATAATTAATATTTTGTGTTATGTACCTTGTTATTGTTTTCCGCGGATATAAATTGGGAACATGTAATTTGCATTTTCATTACTGACATCATCACAGTAAGGATCTGAAAGTTCACTGTTTGTTTACGAAGAAAATTTATACACCTCGCACGGCAAACATCAATAAATTTTGTATTCTTAATAATAACAATAAAAGACCACCGATCTTATTCTTACTACTTACGAAAGCGTAGATGCGATAAGGTTGGATAAACTGTTGTAGATTATTGTATAAATCTCTATAATTGGCTATCGTTTCACGTATATTAGCGCCATTTGCGACTTCTTGATCAGAATACGAGTTTACAAGCTTAATTCTTAAGTTTTTTACTTGACTCCGAAATAATTCGCAGATAATTATAAAATTCATATGACGTAAACACGTTGATAGTCTAGTAATAATGTCAAAAATAAAAACTATGTTTAAACATTTTGTAAGTACTCTTGATTGACAAGCAAAGATCAACAATATACTTGTTATGAATACAATAACCGACAGTATTATGTAACTATTGCGACTTCTGACATCGACTGCTCGTAAATTGCATTTTCCATCTATTATGTTGACTTTCTTACAATATTCAAAAAAAGCCCGTTCTTCTTCGAAAAGTGATATAAATAAATACGTTAGATTTTCTATTATAAGACCCGTGTCAATTGTTATCAAATATATGTTGAAAAGTTGTTCGTTAAGGTAAAGATTGAGGTGTAAAACACAGTGCACAACAATTATGGCCAGATTTAATAGTATTGCATAAGTTTTGACAAATATCTTAAAAACTTTAGATGAGTATAAGTTGCTATAGTAACCAAAAATAAGTCTTAAGAACATAATTGTTTTGATTGAAAAATGTTTTACTGCAGAACCTATCATGATAATGAAATATTTTATCTTTCTGTGACACAAAATGTACGGTGTACTGACTATTCTTATTTCATTACTGGCCGACTCAATAATTGCCTACTTACTTAAAGTAGTCTTATTTTAAATTTGTGGATCTACTCACTGTAATAAGTATTGTTAGGTACTTTACATAATCATGTATATCATCAACATCATTCGCCTTTTACATCTTTTACATGATGAGGTGGCGTCAGTTAGGTTACAAAATAACTAGAACTTGATTTTTTTTAAGAAGATTTTGTTAATTCGATGACTTCGATGCGTTTGAGGGAGAGTGGTGGAACTTGGCAGAGGATAGATACCATTAGAAGAGTTTAGAGGAGACCTTTGCCCAACAGTGGGAAAAGATAGGTTAAATAGAAAATATGAAGCTAAAATACGAGAATAGCATTGAAATTGTGTGAACAAGTCAGTCGAGGAATGACAAAACTTTGAAAAAAGTACCTTTAAGTAAGTATTTTTTAATTACTAGAAAAAAATTAAACATGGTCTCGGTGTCTATTACTGAGGACCCTAATGATTGAAATAACGTCTGTTATCCTATGTTTAATTCCCATACTGTATTTGGTACCAATGTTAGATTGTCCTAATTTAACTTCTTGGATCAATAAATGTGTGATAATTAGGCGCGCTTGAATTTAGCGATATAGACGATAATAACTCACACACAAACACACGATTACACATAGTTACACATGATTACCTACACGCACACATACAATACACTACATATATACATAAAGTCACGCCTCTTTCCCAAAGGGGTAGGCAGAGACCACGTATCTCCAGTCGCTACGATCCTGACACACAACTTTCGCCACATTCACTCTCATTACATTCTTCATACATGCTCGTCGGTTTAGGGTACTTTTGACCTGGCCCTTCTCAAAAATGTCGCCAATTTGATCCAAGAAGGTTCGCCTAGGCCTTCCCCTTCCAGCTGTCCCATGCACACTCGCCTCATACACTGGCTTTGTCAAACGACTGTCATCCATCCTCTCTACATGCCCAAACCATTTTAACATACCTTTCTCGATCCTCAACACTACATCTTCTTTCACTCCACACTGTTCCCTTATCACACTATTTCTCAATCTATCATTCAACGTTACCCCACACATACTACGCAACGCTCTCATTTCAACAGCATTCACATTACTCTAATGTTTTTTCTGCCACACCCAACTTTCACTTCCATACATCAATGTCGGTACCAACACTCCTCTATGAACTGCCAGTCGTGCCTTGTTGGACACTTTCCGGCTGCTCATAAAATCATGGAGTGCCCCATTCACTCGGTTTCCAGCATTCACTCTCCTATCGATATCCTCATCGTACTTCCCATCTCTTGTAAACAATGTCCCCAGATACACAAACTCTTTCTCTTGCCGCATAGCCGAAAAGTTTTTGGCCAAAGGCCAAAAAATCTATTGCGCATTCGTGGATTTAGAAAAGGCCTATGATAAAGTGATGAGGAATGAACTTTGGTCGGTACTGTCGATGTATGGAGTCAACAGCAACCTCGTTCGAGCTCTGAAATCTCTCTATGAAGATTCCAGTGCTTGCGTGAGGATACATGGGTCATACACTGAGTGGTTTAGCATCCAAAAAGGCGTTAGGCAGGGATGTGTAGCGTCACCATGGCTGTTTAATCTATTCATGGACAGTTGCTCGAAAGATTTGAAAGATGGTGCAAATGGTTTAAGAATGAATGAGTTACTCGTCAAATGTCTTCTCTATGCCGATGACCAGGTTATACTTGCGTCGTCGGAGAATGAGTTGCAGGAGATGGTAACAGTTATGCATGAAGTTTTTAAGCGAAAGGGAATGAAAGTAAATGTGAGCAAGACGAAAGTGATGGTTTTTGAAAAAGATGAATGTATGACAGCATGCAATATTCTGATTGACGATGAAAGAGTGGAACAAGTTAAAGAGTTTGTGTATCTGGGGACAATACACTAATACTACTGTATATACTTCAACTTTATCTGTTTCTTTTATGTTTAAGTAACTTTCTCCTATATAATAGGCATAGTGATAGGCCTGCCTGCCTACAATGCAGTGCTTGTTTTCAAGTATTAGCATGTTTAACCGTGTAGTGAGAGCACTTGGTGACCTGTATTACAGGTTTTTCATAAACCTATCTCCTGAGATAAACAGGTTTGTACGAGACTGGTACCTGCACCAGTCTCGCACAAACCGTTCAACAATTCGCTCTAACTTTTATATTATGCTAACAACATTTATATGAAACATTGTGTGAGACAAATAAACGTCACCACTGCGGAAATAATAGCGTCTTACTCCCAGAAACGAGATAGTTATCAGAATAATCAATTATTGCTCTCGGGATTCATTATTAGGATAGGATTGAATATCTTTATTTATCTTCTATCTACCAATTCTTTTATATAGGTAAATTAAAATCAATGTTTGTTTGTTTGTTTGTCCTCTATGCGTCCGTAACTATTATACAGATTATGATGAAACTTTGGTTGGGTGTTCTGGAGACAAGGGTTCCTGGATGTCACAGTATTTGTAACAAAACTCCTCTGAAACTGCTTGACCGATTCTTATGAAATTTTGTGTGTATATTCAGTAGGTCTGAGAATAGGGCCATTTTGCCAAGGCTGGTCCACTCCACGTTTTTTTGTTTCTATTTATGGTAAAAATTTCCACGCGTACAAAGTTGCAAAGAAAAAAGATCTTTCTTTTTCTTAAAACTTTAGGTGGCATTGCAACTACATTGCAACGCATGCTAGTACAGCTTAATTAGTATATACTTACCTACATTATAAATGTTTTAGTTAAGTACCTTGGTAGTATCCTCTACAGATACAAATTTGTAGCACGTCATTTGCATTTTTAATGACGACATCATCACAGTCAGGATCTGAAAATTAACAGTTTGGTTAAGAAGAAAATTCATGTTGGCTACTCAAGAAATTCGGTTTTCTCATTAGATATTACTCACAAAAACGTAGATGCGATGAGGTTGCACATATTTTTGTAGATTATTGTATAAATCTCTATAATTGGCTATCGTTTCAAGTATATTAGCGCCATTTGCGACTTCTTGATCAGAATACGAATTCGCAAGCTTAATTCTTATGTTTTTTACTTGACTCCGAAATAATTCGCAGATAATTATAAAATTCATATGGCGTAAACACGTTGATATTCTAGTAATTATGTCAAAAATAAAAACTATGTCTAAACATTTTGTAATTACCCTTGATTGACAAGCAAAGATCAACAATATACTTGTTATGAATACAATAACCGACAGTATGATGTAACTATTGCGACTTCTGACATCGACTGCTCGTAAATTGCATTTTCCATCTATAATGTTAACGTTATTACAATATTCAAAAAAGTCTCGTTCTTCGATAATAAGGGATATAAATAAATACACTAGATTTTCTACTGCAAGACACATGTGAACTGTTATCAAATATAAGTTAAAATGTTGGTCGTTAAGGTATATATTGAGGTGTAAAACACACTGCACAACAATTATGGCCAGATTTAATAGTATTGCATAAGTTTTGACAAATATCTTAAAAACTTTAGATGAGTATAAGTTGCTATAGTAACCAAAAAGAAGTCTTATTAGCATAATTGTTTTAATTGAAAAATGTTTTAATGCAGAACCTATCATGATAATGAAACTTTTATCTTTCTGTGACACAAAATTTACGGCGTACTGTGTGGTTATTTTTGCTTTACCTACACCATTTCGATAAAGTTTTATATTACAGTACTGACCGACTAATTAATAACCTACTTACTAAAAGTAGTCTTATCTTAAACTTGTCTATGTGATGTACTCACTGTAATATATTATATTGTTAGGTACTTTACATAATCATGTATATCATCAACATCATTCGCCTTTTACATATATTTTTTTAGTCAGGTTACAAAATAATTAAAACTTGAATTTTTTTGTGATCAAATAAAAGATGACATCGATGCCTTTGAGGAATAACAGTTAATAAACGAATTGCATTATCGCAATACAATTACTTAAACAAAGATTAATGAAACATAGATACAGTCTCAGATCTAAATTGAAGTTGTTCCAAATTATGCATTTCGGCTCACAAGCTCTAAAGTAATTTATCACATCATAAATAACATCTCGTTCGATTTTATCTGAAAAAATATGATACTTACGTAATTACACACAGTCAGTTAAAGGTAATTAAATATAGATAAGATTCAAGTACTCATCTTCATGATATCACAGCATTTTATGTATTCAAAGAAAGACATCATTGTAAAAATTATATGCGCATTAACGCAACAGTGAAGGAATATAAAAAACACAAGATGAACGACACATTGTGAGAAAACATACCTTTGTAAGTTAAAAGGGTATCCAAGACCGCACATTGTATAATTTCCATTTCATTTCTGGAAGCTTCTATAAGAAACGCCGGTATGAACGCAATAAAACCTTCAAAGTTGTATAGGAGAAGCCATGGTAGAACCCTCATAATATCCTAAAAATAAAATTTAGGTAGGGTTTATATTATTTCATCAAAAACTAAATCTTTATTAAAGTTTCCCACAATAATCCCTCACATGAAACTGAGACGATGGGCATAAAAACTTTTTTTTTGGTATTTTTGCATTTTTTTGCGTTGACTGTAGTGCCTTTTTTCAAAATCAGTGAATGCAATTCAAAATGTCTGAATGTTATGGAAGGTCTCTTAAGAAAGTTTTAGTAGCTACAACGGTAAAAAGTCATAGAATAAAAGTTGTTTTTTATGATGATAGTAATGCAGTCCTGAGAGGTTACCGGTATTTTACAAATAACCCTGTATATTCTCTTTAGAAAGCACAGTAACTAGTTTTATTATCTAAGCTCTAATTATATTTTACCTTGTTATTGTTTTCCGCAGATATAAATTGGTAACACGTCAATTGCAATTTCATTACTGACATCATCACTGTAAGGATCTGAAAGTTCACTGTTTCTTTAAAAGAAAATTCGTACGTTCCATGGCAAACAATTCTTTATGCTTTAGTTTTATCAATAGGTTAAGAGATGTCCACCATTATTATATTTTGATTATTAGGTACTTACGAAAGCATAGACGCAATAAGATTGCATGATAAACTGTTGTAAATTATTGTATAAATCTCTATATTTAGCAAAAGTTTGAAGTATTATAGCGTCATTTGCAACTTCTGGATCATTAAATGAGTTTGCAAGCTTTGTTCTTAACTTTTTTACTTGATTTCGAAACAATTCGCAGATAATTATAAAATTCATATGGCGTAAACACGTTGATATTCTAGTAATTATGTCAAAAATAAAAAGTATGTCTGAACATTTTGTAGCTACTCTTGATTGACAAGCAAACATCAACAATATACTTGTTATGAATATAATAACCGACAGTATGATGTAACTATTACGACTTCTGACATCGACTGCTCGTAAATTGAATTTTCCATCTATAATGTTAACTTTCTTACAATATTCAAAAAAGGCCCGTTCTTCTTCGAAAAGTGATATAAATAAATACGCTAGATTTTCTAATGTAAGACCAGTGTCAATTATTATCAAATAAGGTTCAAAATGTTGTTCTCTATGGTAAACATTGATTTGAAAAAAAACGTGTATAACAGCAATGACCAGATTTAATAGTATTGCATAAGTTTTTCCAAATATCTTAAAAAATTTAGACGAATTTCGGTTGCAATAGTAACCAAAAATGAGTCTTATTAACATTATTGTTTTAATTGAAAAAAAATTTACTGCAGAACCTATCATGATAATGAAATATTTTATCTTTCTGTGACACAAAATGTACGGCGTACTATGCGGTTACTTTTGTTTCTACAACATTTTCGATAAAATTTTCTATTTTAGTACCGACTGACCCAATAATTAGGTGAACAAGTAGATCTACTTATTAAACGTAATCTTATTTTACATTTATGGATCTACTCATAGTAAAAAATATTGATACTTTACATAATTATGTTAGTAGGTATCATCGATATTATTCATTTTTAGGTACTTCTAACGTCTTTTACGTCATGTTAAGGTGGTGTCAGTCTGGTTACACAGTAGGTTGATTGAACATTTGCGGAAAAAAAAACTAGGAAAGCATTGAACGACTTCATTATTCTCATAAGCATTTGCAAGCTTAATTCTTAAGTCCTTTAATTGATTTCTAAACAATTCGCAGATAATTATAAAAGTCACATGACGACAACACGTTGATAGTCTAATATCATCTTCTTGCCCTTGTCCCACTCTATGTGGGGTCAGCACAACATGTATTCCTCTTCCATTTCCCTCTATCGGCCGTCATCTCAGCACTCACTCCTTTCTTACTCATAATCATCTTTCACACAATCCATCCATCTCTTCTTCGGCCTACCTCTACTCGTATATCCATCCACATTCATACCAAGTACTCTTCTGGTCACATGATACCTCTCTGGCCACATACCATGACAACCTGTTGCTCCTCATTTTCTCATTCACTGGCGCCACTTTCACACTTCCTCTTATGTACTCATTTCTTACTCTGTCCATTCGCGTCACTCCACACATTCATCTCAGCACTCTCATTTTAGCCACGTGCACCCTTTGTTCATCCGTCCCTTTTGTTACCCAACACTCAGAACCATTACAATACGACGACAGGTCTTACGATCGTTTTATAAATTTTCCCTTAAATTTAAGGGGCATGCGTGGATCGCAAATTGTACCTGAGACCTGTCGCCACTTCATCCATCCCGCATTTATTCTATTCCTCACATCCCTACTATAGTCTAATAATAATGTCAAAAATAAAAACTATGTCCAAACATTTTGTAAGATGTCTTGCTTGACAAGCGAAGATCAACAATATACCTACTGGGAATAAAGTAAACATCAGTATGATGTAGCTATTATGACTTCTGACATCTATCTACAGCTCGTAAATGGCATTTTCCATCTATAATGTTGATTTTCTTACAATATTTATTATAGACGGGTATAATAATAAATAAATAAATAGATGCTAAAAATAGATGACTATGGAAAAAAAAGTAAGCGGAACAAAAGCGGTAAAGGATAATGATAACAGTACAATACAAGTACAAGTAAGTTAAATTAAACTAATACCTAAAGATACGTTCATCGTTACATTACCTTGTCAAGCTACTTTTGTGTGCCGCAGAGCAAGCAGGTTGTTGGAGGGATAGGAAGAGGGGGAGGACGGGGAATGGAAAGGTGTTGAAAGGAATGTAAATGTTGTGGTTGAATACTGTAGGTGAGTATTTGTTGTCACTACCTATTTATCCAATGGTAAAAGGGTTCTAGTAATATGATGTCTAAAAGTTGCCTTGGAATGTATAAAAGGATCTATTATGTTTGAGAATTTGTTATTGTACGAGTATGTGTTTGCCAAGCGGGTCATAACTGAGTTTTGAGTGAAATTGGTACGGTGTGATGGGACATGAAGTAGTTTAGTATGGCGAGTACGACGGGAAGGTGTGTTCAGGCTAAGGAGATTGAGCAGATTAGGACAGTCAAGTTTACCATTTATAATATCATATCAGATATGATCCGGCGCATATGAAGTGGGTGAATTTTATAATTGGAGCAAACATCCTCGTATGTATCAAAATGATTCTTAAATTTATAATTTAAATGTTTAATAAATTTAGACTGAATATATTCCAACTGTTCTATATAAGTTATATATTGTGGGCACCAGATTGGGCTGGCGTAGTCTAAGGAGCTGCGCACATATGCATTATAAATTATTTTTATACAGTGCAAGTCGTGAATAGGCTTACATACTCGCATAACAAAGCCTGGGTTCCTAAATGCTTTTAGTGTAATGTTGTTTATATGTCTATCCATGAGAAGTTTATGATCAAGAAAAACACCGAGATCCCTGATACCGTCGGTTTTAGCTATGGGTGCGCCTAGAATGGAATAAGTAAACATAATGGGTTTCGTTTTCCGAGTAAAGGTTATTGATTGACATTTATTAGTATTAACTTTGATACGATTACTGATATAATATTCCGATAGCCTATCAAGGTCACTCTGGAGGTAGAAGCAGTCTTCTGGTTTCTTTATATCGACGTAAATTTTGGTGTCGTCAGCATACATGAGGTAGTTGGTGTTTTTGAAGCATGAGTAGATGTCGTACAGATAAACATTATAAAGAAGGGGACCTAGGTGGGAACCTTGTGGAACTCCCGATGTTATTTTAACATAAACTGAGCAGAAACCCCCCACTACAACAGCCTGAGATCGATTTGTCAGATAAGATGAGATCCATCGTAGGATGTCTCCTTGTATACCTATATGTCTACTTGTTTTAGTTAGTTTATGTATTAGTTTATTAAAATATTATTGTATGTATTAGGATTAATAAATTATTTGTGTATTGTTTAATATTATTATTACTTATTCATTATTATCAAATTTTAGTTCATACGATGTTAATACCTTATCTAAACCTAAAGTTATATTATGCAAACCGCCTTCCATTTATGCCTATAATGTTTTTCTCACGTAAATGGTTGCCTGGAAGAGATCGCTTTCAGCGATAAGGCCGCCAGTTGTCTACCTATAGTTAAGTGTATTTTTCTTGTATATCTTGTTCGCTGTGTGGTAATGCAATAAAGAATTATCTATCTATCTATCTAATGTTTAAGCTTGCGTATCAGCATGACGTGATCTACCCGATCGAAGGCTTTTTCGAATTGTTGTAATTGAAAAATGTTTTACCAAATCTATCATGAAAATATAGGTAATATTTTATCGTTTTCTAACACGAAGCAACAGTACCTACGGTTACTTTTGTTTTATATAATACATTTTATATATTATGGTTTTCTATTTCAGAACCAACACAATAATTAGTTATCGAAAGTACCAAGTCTAATTATAAAGTGGATCTTATCGCTGTAATAAATAATATCAATTGATACTTTGACATCAAGCTTAAGTAATTAGTATTAAAATTAGAATATCATTAAATTATTAATTGGATTGAGTTCAGGTATAAGAATGAAAGAAAATAATTTAATTCAATTTATTTATATCATTATACTTAACACATTACAGGGTATCCCAGGAACGACTGTTGAGCGGAAGTCCAGTGATGCAGCACCCCAAGGGCTACCCGAATCACCCCCATGTATGTTCAGCGTTTTTTTGTAGTTTAGAAGTTATTCACGTTTTTGTGACATTTTATTTATTAAGCAGTTGCAAGACCATTTTGTTCATTTCGAGGTGAATAATTAAGATAAGCTCATAAATTTTTCTCTGGTAATTAGCTTAAAGTAAGGTCTCTTCAATCCAATGACTATTTACTTCAAACCCCACTCGACTGCGGCATAAAATAAAATGATCTAGCGTAAAATGAAAAACTGAAAACAATACCAATACTTTCAAGGGCATTTTCTGAGGAAAAGTCATAGAACTTTTGTTAATCCAAATGTATTTTAAAAACATCGCCATTTCAACAGCTATTTACCCTGTGACTTTCGTCAAGATATCTTTATGGCATCCTACTTAGATTTGAACACAAAGTGTACCAAGTCTGGAAACCAACTTTTTTTGGATAGTTAAAATGTCGCATTTCTTTAAAGAAAATAGCGGTATTGAACCAGATTAAGCTTCCCTTGCTTAAAACATGATGCGGTGAACCCGATTTGCATGGTTTTTTGAGAGAAAAGACAACGCCAAGACCTATCTTTGCGCTCTCAGTACGATACTCGTAGATCGTCGTTTAACGAGTCAAAAGCTCAGTTAGCCGCTAAAAAGCTTGGCATCTTTGTTAAGGTGAGGCGTTATTTCACTCCTGTACAGCTGCTCACTCTTGAAAACCCAGGTTTGAGCCTTTTTGAGGTACTGTTTTTACCTAAAAGAGGGCTCTGCCAAGCAGGTACTATTTCTAGGCCCTAGGTTCAATTAAGAGGCGCACCCAGAAGCTGGTAGTCACGGCTAAACAGCTTAGAGCTTTACCGTAGAGTGCCTTGTTTGAGGTTTTTTACCAGATTTATTTTGGAAAGTGTGCTCAGTACTTTAATTAGTTCATGCCTTTTTTTCATCCGGCCACTAGGTTAAGAACCCCAAAAGGTGCCAGTAAGACATGGTTTAGTGTTCCTAGTGTTTGTGATAAGTGTTTTTAAGTTTACCCCGCAATCGACTCCAGAGCCTGGAATTGATACTTGGCGGAGCCCTCCCTTAAGCGAGAACAGTACCTCAAACAGGCTCAAACCTGGGTTTTCAAGGGTGAGCAGCTGTACAGGAGTGAAATAACGCCTCACCTTAACAAAGATGCCAAGCTTTTTAGCGGCTAACTGAGCTTTTGACTCGTTAAACGACGATCTACGAGTATTGTACTGAGAGCGCAAAGATAGGTCTTGGCGTTGTCTTTTCACTCAAAAACCATGCAAATCGGGTTCACCGCATCATGTTTTAAGCAAGGGAAGCTTAATCTGGTTCAATACCGCTTTTATTTTTTAAAGAAATGCGACATTTTAACTATACAAAAAAAGTTGGTTTCAAGACTTGGTACACTTTGTGTTCAAATTTAAGTAGGATGCCATATAGATATCTTGACGAAATTCACAGGGTAAATAGCTATTGAAATGGCGATGTTTTTAAAATACATTCGGATTAACAAAAGTTCTATGACTTTTCCTCAGAAAATGCCCTTGAAAGTATTGGTATTGTTTTCAGTTTTTCATTTTACGCTAGATCATTTTATTTTATGGCGCAGTCGAGTGGGTTTTGAATTAAATAGTCATTGGATTGAAAAGACCTTACTTTAACCTAATTACCAGAGAAAAAATTATGAGCTTATCTTAATTATTTACCTCGAAATAAACAAAATGGTCTTGCAACTGCTTAATAAATAAAATGTCACAAAAACGTGAATAACTTCTAAACTACAAAAAATCGCTGTACATACATGGGGGTGATTCGGGTAGCCCTTGGGGTGCTGCATCACTGGACTTCCGCTCAACAGTCGTTCCTGGGTATAAATAAAACGTAGGACAAAAAGGATAACATAGAGCAGCAGCAAAAAATTTACATTGGACTCCGGACTAGGTAGATCCTGTATCGCAGAAGTCAAAGTGAAAAAGTATTTTATGACTTAAAATTATACACATATAAATATATTTTTTTAGGAGATGAATGGAAGAAGAACACATGTTGTGCCGACCCCACATAATGTGGGAAAAGGGCGGGGAGATGATGATGATGAAATATATCGTTTTGGCTATTACAATGATATACTTATACAGGCAGAGCTTTTCATTTTAAACTACACAAACTGACAAGGCCTTATTTTTGGGTTGTAAATAGACGTTTGACCTTATCAATTTAATTCACAAACTTAAGTTTTCACTTCAAAGATCTTTTATTGGTTTTTTAAGACGTGTTGCATAATTATTTTCAAAATCCACCAATTGCAGCGCACCTACATCACGTCATATGCTTTAATGGACTAAGTTATACAAGAAGCAAACTCATCGAAAGGATAGTCTTTATCCATTTTCTCGATAATCATAACAAAAAAACACATTACATAAATATTTTTTTTATTTATTTGTTGAACCCATCTCCTGAATTAAGTTAGTTTAAAATGAAAGACCTTATTATGTATACTAGCTGCGCTCCCGCGGTGATCCCGGGTCGGGATTATTGTCATTAGCTCGGTTGGGGGAGCGGCACTACGGATCGGCTAGGTTGTGGGTCCATACCCCAAATAGGAGTAATCTTCGGATTTATATTAAAGTCTTGAATATAGATAGATATATAGATAGATAAACGCTTTATTGTACACAAAAACATAATACAGAGAATACGTAAAAATAGACATTGTACAATGGGCGGCCATATCGCTAAAAGCGATTTCTTCCTGGCAACCATTTGTATGGACAGGATAGAAATAATAATATAATACAGAAATACAGCGGTGTACAAAAGTTAATCTCACAAGAAAATAGTAACAAACTAAGTACCTACCTATACACACACAACACAACACACAAACTACACATAGAGCACTGTAAAAGCAAACCTACAAATAACTTACTTACTATTAAACAATACGAACAGTTAGCAGTAACCAAACATGGAAAGATAATTTGAAATCAATCTTATCTTATCTTATCTTATGTTCACAGACACTGGATTAAAAAATGTGTAAAGATTTAGACAATCGAATGGAAACAGGTAGAGAGTTCCATAGCTGCACAGCTTGTACGGTGAAAGAGTCACCATACATAGTGGTGCTATGGACGGGGGTTGCAAGCTGGAGAGAATTTGAAGATCGAAGATTCCGGTCATTTGCCTGATGAAGGAAAACAAAGCGTTCTTTTATATAGCGGGGGGAAGAAGATAGAAAGAGAATATTGTACAGTAAGGACAGGATATGAACATTCCGGCGAAAACGTATTGGTAGCCACTTGAGCTTTGTACGAAATTCGGAGACATGGTCGTATTTGCGCAAGCCAAATACGAATCGAATGCAGAGATTTTGAAGGCGCTCAAGTTTGTTAAGGAGAACTTCAGATAGGTCGGGATAGCTGGCATCTGCATAATCTAAAATAGGAAGAAGAAGAGAATGTGCAAGCATAGCTTTGGTAGCAGTTGGCAAAAAATTACGAAGTCTTCGCAAGGACGCACTCGAAACAAATATTTTGCGACTGATTTCTTGGACCCACGGCCCACGGCTGCCAAGATAGGTTAGGTTAGAGTCTAAAATGACCCCCAGATTTTTGACAGTCTGACTAATTTGCATTTGTGAGCCATCAAATATAACGGGTAGGAGCTGAGAATTGTCGATTTTAACCATTTGTCTATTACTACCGATAATTATGACTTGGGTTTTACTTGGGTTAACTGTAACCGTGAGATTTACTCCAGTCACAAATTTGGCTTAGATCCACATTTAACAAATTAATAGCACCATTGATATCGTCGCCGTAGAGCGAAAAGTCACTAAGTCGCAAAATAGCCAAATTTAGTTATATATGCCATCAAGATCGCCAATTTTTTCTGCAAATTTCAGTCTTATGATCATGGCAATAAGTATGCTAGTTTTTGTTTTAGTATGTGCAAAAAATAGTTAATTTTTATGTTTTGAGCCACACAAGTAAGTAGAAAATTACCTAATATATTTAAGTATTTTTTTCATCATAGAAGTATTTGCAAATCTATACCTAAATCGGCTTAATTAAGTTTCCCCTTTTAAATAACAGCCCATAGCTAATCCTTATCTATTCTCAAAATAACTAAAGTAACTTGATTAGTTTTAGAATCAATAGTTTGACACAAAATATGAAAGCGAAAAATAACTAAGTCCACTTAGTAACTACTCGAACCAGGTTTCCAATAGTTTAGACTATAAAAGCTGTGAGCGATAAGTCATAAAAACTATTTAATTAGTAATTTTCTATTACCAGGAACGCAAAGCTTTGTTTCGAATTGGCGGTATCATATTTTGATGATTATTTGAAGAACATTTCCGTACGTTTATTATGGCATAGTGATTTTTGCGAGCCAATTAATGAGTTTCATGTCTTTGATTTCGCCACCTGAGCAACTGGTGACTTTTATTCGAGGAACCACTTTCTCATTTGTTTGAAACACTTCGAATTCGGAGTAAGGCCCTTCGTGAGTGTAGCGGAATTTAACTATACCCGGAAGTTGCTTTTCAAACCTAAGGCATTTTATTTTCAGCCACATAATCTTCTTTCCGTCTTTATCCTTGCTTGTGTTCTTGACAAACTTTTCATTTATAGCTCTAACATCAAGCATTTCATCATAGGTTAATTCCTTCCTTTACTACATAACGAGGTGCTGATTCTCGGTGTCTCTTCGATCGAGCACGACACATGATTGACTTCCAGTCAATCATCGAGTAAACCGGGGTATTTCTTTGCTGTCTTTCAATAGCACTATGCATTAAATCTACTTCCATGTGAGTGTGACCACTCTCTAAGTATTTTTGTTCCAATACATCGAGATGTAAGTCGGGTCTTTGGATCAGGTGAATCAAAAACGCAGTTAGAAACTGATTTCGATTTTGCCCTGCACAAGTGTCACTATAAATAGTGATTTCTTTTATAGTCGATGGCACCTGACTGATCCACCAGTTAATTGCACTTGCTATTTCTTCACTACCTCTTTTGCCATTCACTTCGTTCCAGGTTATGCAGAATGCTTCATTGGGAGGTTTTGCTGTATGAATTGTGTAGTTCTGAACATTCATCTTTCTTGTGTAGTAAAGGATTCCAACACCACAAACAGGTATGTGCAAAGTTGATTGCATGTCAGCTGTAACAACCAAATAAGTTTCGTCGTTAATAGACCGCTTTTTTGCAAATGCTTTGGCAGCTTGTGCTGCATTTTTTCTCGCAATATGTGCATCATATTCTTCTTTAAGATGTTCCGGACGACCTGAGCTATCAAAGCGAGTACATATCATGCACAAATCCTTCTTTGGAGTGAAAAATGACAAGTTGAATTTGGTTCCAAATATTCTCTTGTAAACATAAAAAGAACTCGGCTCATCAACAGTTGATGCAAGTTTCTCTTTGTACAAACAATTCGTACATTTTTGTAATGCTAAGTTTGCTGTCCAGGTATAGAAGAATATGATGCACATATTGCAAGAAAAAATGCCAAAGCATTTGACAAACAGCGGTCTATTAACGACGAAACTTATCTGGTTGTTACAGCTGATATGCAATCAACTTTGCCCATACCTGTTTGTGGTGTTGGAATCCTTTACTACACAAGAAAGATGAATGTTCAGAACTACACAATTCATACAGCAAAACCTCCCAATGAAGCATTCTGCATAACCTGGAACGAAGTGAATGGCAAAAGAGGTAGTGTAGAAATAGCAAGTGCAATTAACTGGTGGATCAGTCAGGTGCCATCGACTATAAAAGAAATCACTATTTATAGTGACACTTGTGCAGGGCAAAATCGAAATCAGTTTCTAACTGCGTTTTTGATTCACCTGATCCAAAGACCCGACTTACATCTCGATGTATTGGAACAAAAATACTTAGAGAGTGGTCACACTCACATGGAAGTAGATTTAATGCATAGTGCTATTGAAAGACAGCAAAGAAATACCCCGGTTTACTCGATGATTGACTGGAAGTCAATCATGTGTCGTGCTCGATCGAAGAGACACCGAGAATCAGCACCTCGTTATGTAGTAAAGGAAGGAATTAACCTATGATGAAATGCTTGATGTTAGAGCTATAAATGAAAAGTTTGTCAAGAACACAAGCAAGGATAAAGACGGAAAGAAGATTACGTGGCTGAAAATAAAATGCCTTAGGTTTGAAAAGCAACTTCCGGGTATAGTTAAATTCCGCTACACTCACGAAGGGCCTTACTCCGAATTCGAAGTGTTTCAAACAAATGAGAAAGTGGTTCCTCGAACTCGAACACGAAGAAGACTCCAAGAAGGGCATGAAATGGAAGAAAGTGACTCTGACTGAAGGAAGGAAAAGGGACTTGATATCTCAATTAAAATCCTTTAATATCCCTAAAGCCTACTCCGCTCCTCTTCCCATTTCAGAGGCCAAGAAAAAATATCTTATGGGTCTTTGTCGCAAAGGGATTGTTCCTCAAGAACTTCATGCCTGGTATGAGTCTCTACCTACCAGCAAAGATGTGTTAGATAGGCTGTTGGTGCCAGATGTTACAGAGCAAAGTGAAGATGCATAATTTAGAATGTTCAATGTTTTAGATGTAGAATTTATATGCGCTTGAACACGAGCTCTGAACGGTGAAGGAAAACATCGTGAGGATACCAGTTAGTATTCTTATAGGCGGCGATGGGCTTGCAACCTGTCACGTATAGAATACTATCATCTGCAAGATGTGGGCATGTATCAAATATGTATTTGTACATGCCTCTGACTACCCCCTTAGACATCTTCAAAGGATCTGGAATATAAAGATCTGACAGAATGTCTACCGCGCCTTGGGGATACAGTCGTGACCCTGTTTACGTTTTACGTTTGAATGTTTTAGAATGTATAAAGCAATTGATTAGGTTTTTGATTTTCTTGCATTTATTAGGTACTGTTTTTTTCTCTAAACATCACGTCGTGCTTATCCTGATCTGTTTTTGTATGCTACTCTATGTTTTTCTCAATAAATCTTAGATATAATTACTTATTGTTTTTTAAATACTCACTTAATCGTCTTGATAATCTAATAAAATTCGCTAAAATTGGAAAATAATAAGTCAGATTCATTCACTGAAACACCTTTTGAATTTCTAAAAACTAGTTCCATTATAACTAAATGAAGTTAATATCTTTTAAAAGAATCAGAACGTGGGAAAAAAATCACTATCTCCATTTTACAAATCAATAACCAGAACTTTGGTTTGGTATGCGAGGGAGGAAAAGTAACTAACTTAGTTTTTCATCATTATCTCTAAAAAAAACCATTTCAACTTTATTTTCGTGACATAAGCTTAATCTTTTGTACATTTTCTAAGAGATGAGACCATAAAATTAGCAATAGGTTATACCATAAGGACGTAATGTTTTTTTATCTTTTTTAAAACTTTAAACCTTCGTATCTCAAAAGGCCAAAAAGCTATTTAATTACTTTTCGCTCTACGGCGACGATATTATCAGTAGTTGTTTGACAATATATTTGAAGATCATCTGCATACAGGTGGTAGGAAGAAGTTAGATTAGACGTAATGGAATTGGTGAAAATGGAGAAAAGAAGAAGAGAGAGGACGCCGCCGCCGTATCTTCAACGTGGATGCGTTGCCGACGCCTGAATAAGTAATTACGGAACCAGTCAACTGCCGACGGCGATAGGTTCAAGGTGCTCAGAACCCCCAGAAGTAGCTCAAAATCAACATTGCTGAATGCGCTTGAAGTCAAGAAGTGCTAGTAAAGTAACCTGTCCACTTTCCAGACCAAAGCGAATGTCATCGGTAATTTCAATTAATGCAGTAACGGTACTATGGCCTGGACGGAAACCAGACTGGTGAGAGTTGAGTAGGGAGTTTTTGGATACAAATAGACTTAGCTGCTGATGAATTAGGCGTTCTAGAACTTTAGAAAGGAAAGGAAGGATAGAAATAGGACGGTATTCGGAAAGGGTAGATGGATTGGATTTTTTAGGTAAGGGAATATACAATGTAATTATATACATTGTATATAACATACTAGCTGACCCGCGCGACTTCGTCTGCGCATTATTAGGAACAAAGTGCAGGAGTTTTAAGTGAATCGAAAAAATATACAAACTATTAAACTTCCTCGCTTGATACAAAAATAATTTTAGGGTTTTTTTTGAATAGCAAAAACTGTATAAAAACACGTGTTTCATTATTTACTTAAAGTTTATTTTAAGCGAGTTTGGAGTGAATCAGACCAAGAAAGAAATGTTTTCTATAGAATTTTTTACACCCTGTATAACACCCTCAGGGGTTTATTTTCGAAAATTGTATATTCCAGAACTTAAACCATCTATATTCCAAATTTAATTACAATCGGTTAAGTCGTCACGGAGATACGTGGCAACAAACTTTGCAAAATTTGCAAAGTTTCGTACGAATCGTACGACTTTGAAAAAATACAAAACACGTGTTTAATTATTTACCTTAAAGTTTATTTGTACCGAGTTTGGAGTGAATCTGACAATTTTTTTTTTTTCCATACAAAGTTTAACACCCTGTATAACACCCTTAGGGGTAGATTTTATGAAATTTGATACGCCTAAATGTTATTCCAGAACTTATACCATCTACATGATGCTGAGTGGTAACCTTTTTTACCTAATAACATGAATGTAACTTGTACCTTGTAATTTGTACCTACCACAAATTTAGCAAAATAAACCTTTACTTTACTTTTACATTTCAAATTTCATCAAAATCGGTTTAGTCGTCACGGAGATACGAGGCAACAAACATTCGCACACAGACTTTCGCTTTTTTAATATTAGTAAGCTACGAAGTAAGAAGCTAAGAAGTATGCAATCATTTTTTTTTGTGTTTGAAGAATACGATTATCCTCACATTCATTAATAAGTCTTTTAACACTAATGCTAAGAATCAGTGTGTACCTGTGTGCCTATCTACTCGTACATATATTTAAACTAGCTGCGCCCCGCGGTTTCACCCGCGTAAGTCCCGTTCCCGCGGGAATATCGGGATAAAAAGTAGCCTATGTGTTAATCCAGGGTATCACCTATCTACATACCAAATTTCAACCAAATCGGTCCAGCCGTTTTTGCGTGAAAGAGTAACAAACATCCATACATCCATACATCCATACTTACAAACTTTCGCCTTTATAATATTTATAGGATAACACGGTTAATACACAAATTGAATTATCGCAATACAATTACTTAAACAAAGATTAATGAAACACAGATACAGTCTCTGATCTAAAGTGAAGCTGTTCCAAATTATGCATTTCGGCTCACAAGCTCTAAAGTAATTTATCGCTTCATAAATAACATCTCGTTCGATTTTATCTGAAAATATTATGACACTTAGGTAAGGACACGCAGTCAGGGAAAGGTGACTAAATATAAATAAGGTTGAAGTACTCTTCTTCATAATATCACAGCATTTTATGTATTCAAAGAAAGACTTTCGACTTGCGACTTGCGTCGTAGTAAAAATTATATGCGCATTAACGCAACAGTAAAGGAATGTAAAAAAAAACACAAGATGAACGACACATTGTGAGAAAACATACCTTTGTAAGATACAAGGGTGTCCGACACCGCACTTTGTATATTTTCCATTTCATTTCTGGAAGCTTCCATAAGAAACGCCGGAATGAACGCAATAAAACCTTCAAAGTTGTATAGGAGAAGCCAAGGTAGAACCCTCATGATACTCTAAAAATAAAATTTAGGTGTAACTATTAAAAATATTGCTAAAATTTAATTTGTTTTAATTTTATTTTATCAAACACTAAATCTTAATTCAAGTTTCCCACAGTAGTCCCTATAAGACACCCCTACATGAAGATCCCTACATGAAACTGAATAACATCTTTAGTTTCGTAGTTCAATTGCCTATGTCATTATCATCGCTCCAATCGGTCTTAATTCGTAAAATAATACATTTTGAACTAGATAGATAGTTTAGTTCATTAGTCCAATGTATCGCCCGTCTGCCTCTATCGTCCTCGCTCGCAACGTTAGTCTCGCTCATTCGCCGAACTAGAGAACTACGGTACTATATAGAGATATGATTCTATTGAAATTGAACCAGTGAAGGAAGAACTAAACGCAAAAGAAGGAACTACACAAGACTAGTTACCCTCTTTATACACCGCTATTTTAAGACTACCAAAAAAAATTTAAGGACAGTTGCAGCAGATGCAGAAAATGATAATGGCATGGTCAGAACTTTTTTTTTATTTAACTATCACAAAGTTATCGAAGATTGTAGTCGACCAAAACCGAACAAAATTTTATGAAAACTGTACAAATAAGTACTATAGACAAGAGTTTTAACTGTTTTTTACTTTTATAAATGAAATTATTAGGTCGAATTAGTGGAACTAGTAGTAAATAACCGAAAAATAACATAAAATGACGTAGCTAAGTCAAAAAAAAATTGTTTTCTTTTTCGCTAAATATGTTGCGATCATGGTCTGTTTGCAACCCCTCAGTTTTCGGTAGTAGTATTTTCACACCAATCCCATTTTATTATCTAAGCTCTAATTATATTTTACCTTGTTATTGTTTTCCGCAGATATAAATTGGTAACACACCAACTGTAATTTCATTACTGACATCATCACTGTAATGATCTGAAAGTTCACTGTTTCTTTAAATGAAAATTCATATTTTGCCTTTTCATGGCAAATAATTCTTTATGCTTTAGTTTTATCAATAGGTACTTTATAGATGTCCACCATTATTATATTTTGATTATTACTTACGAAAGCGTAGACGCAATAAGATTGCATGATAAACTGTTGTAAATTATTGTATAAATTTCTATAGTTAGCAAAAGTTTGAAGTATTATAGCGTCATTTGCAACTTCTGGATCATTAAATGAGTTTGCAAGCTTTGTCCTCAACTTTTTTACTTGATTTCGAAACAATTCGCAGATAATTATAAAATTCATATGGCGTAAACACGTTGATAATCTTGTAATAATGTCAAAAATAAAAAGTATGTGTGAACATTTTGTAGCTACTCTTGATTGACAAGCAAACATCAACAATATACTTGTTATGAATACAATAACCGACAGTATTATGTAACTATTGCAACTTCTGACATCGACTGCTCGTAAATTGCGTTTTCCATCTATTATGTTGATTTTCTTACAATATTCAAAAAAGGCCCGTTCTTCTTCGAAAAGTGATATAAATAAATACGCTAGATTTTCTAATATAAGACCCGTGTCAATTATCATCAAATACGAGACGACAAAATGTTGTTCTCTATGGTAAACATTGATTTGAAAAAAACCGTGTATAACAGCAATGACCAGATTTAATAGTATTGCATAAGTTTTTCCAAACATCTTAAAAATTTTAGACGAATTTAGGTTGCTATAGTAACCAAAAATGAGTCTTATTAACATTATTGTTTTAATTGAAAAAAAATTTACTGCAGAACCTATCATGATAATAAAATATTTTATCTTTCTGTGACACAAAATGTACTATGCGGTTACTTTTGTTTCTACAACATTTTCGATAAAATTTTCTATTTTAGTACCGACTGACCCAATAATTAGGTGAACAAGTAGATCTACTTATTAAACGTAATCTTATTTTACATTTATGGATCTACTCATAGTAAAAAATATTGATACTTTACATAATTATGTTAGTAGGTATCATCGATATTATTCATTTTTAGGTACTTCTAACGTCTTTTACGTCATGTTAAGGTGGTGTCAGTCTGGTTACACATTAGGTTAGGTTGATTGAACATTTGCGGAAAAAAAAACTAGGAAAGCATTGAACGACTTCATTATTCTCATAAGCATTTGCAACCTTAATTCTTAAGTCCTTTAATTGATTTCTAAACAATTCGCAGATAATTATAAAAGTCACATGACGACAACACGTTGATAGTCTAATAACATCTTCTTGCCCTTGTCCCACTCTATGTGGGGTCGGCACAACATGTATTCCTCTTCCATTTCCCTCTATCGGCCGTCATCTCAGCACTTACTCCTTTCTTACTCATATCATCTTTCACACAATCCATCCATCTCTTCTTCGGCCTACCTCTACTCGTATATCAAGTACTCTTCTGGTCACATGATATTCTTCCCTTCTCATTACATGCCCATACCATGACAACCTGTTGCTCCTCATTTTCTCATTCACTGGCGCCACTTTCACACTTCGTCTTATGTACTCATTTCTTACCCTGTCCATTCGCGTCACTGCACACATCCATCTCAGCATTCTCATTTCCCCTTTGTTCATCCGTCCCTTTTGTTGCCCAACACTTAGAACCATTACAATACGACAGGTCTTACGATCGTTTTATAAATTTTCGCCTTAAGTTTAAGGGGCATGCGTGGATCGCAAATTGTACCTGAGACCTGTCGCCACTTCATCCATCCCGCATTTATTCTATTCCTCACATCCCTACTATAGTCTAATAATAATGTCAAAAATAAAAACTATGTCCAAACATTTTGTAAGATGTCTTGCTTGACAAGCGAAGATCAACAATATACTGGGAATAAAGTAAACGACAGTATGATGTAGATATTACGACTTCTGACATCTACAGCTCGTAAATGGCATTTTCCATCTATAATGTTGATTTTCTTACAATATTTATTAAAGACGGGTATAAGTTGCTATAATAACCAAAAAGCAGTCTTATTAACATAATTGTTTATTTATTTATTATTTGGGAAACCAACAGCGATACAAGAGAAACTTAAAATAAGCTTTAGATACTAAGAATATGGCCAATTACAGGTTTCCACTTTAGATGCTAAAAATAGATGACTATGGAAAAAAAAGTAAGCGGAACAAAAGCGGTAAAGGATAATGATAACAGTACAATACAAGTACAAGTAAGTTAAATTAAACTTATACCTAAAGATACGTTCATCGTTACATTACCTTGTCAAGCTACTTTTGTGTGCCGCAGAGCAAGCAGGTTGTTGGAGGGATAGGAAGAGGGGGAGGACGGGGAAGGGAAAGGTGTTGAAAGGAATGTAAATGTTGTGGTTGAATACTGTAGGTGAGTATTTGTTGTCACTACCTATTTATCCAATGGTAAAAGGGTTCTAGTAATATGATGTCTAAAAGTTGCCTTGGAATGTATAAAAGGATCTATTATGTTTGAGAATTTGTTATTCTATGAGTTTGCCAAGCGAGTCATAACTGAGTTTTGAGTGAAATTGGTACGGTGTGATGGGACATGAAGTAATTTAGTATGGCGAGTACGACGGGAAGGTGTGTTCATGCTTAGGAGATTGAGCAGATTAGGACAGTCAAGTTTACCATTTATAATATCATATAGGAGAAGCATATCAGATAAGATCCGGCGCATACGAAGTGGGGGAATTTTATAATTGGAGCAAGCATCCTCGTATGTATCAAAATATTTCTTAAATTTATAATTTAAATGTTTAATAAAGGAGAATGGGCAGGCATGTATGAAGCGCCGCCCAAGTCAAAAAACGATCGCCCGCAGAGTGGACGTATAGTGGAATGGGTAGACCTTCTAAAACACTACATTTCATTGTATGACAGTTAAAAAATCCATCCTGCAGAAATCGAGATATTTGCAGTTAAAGGTGGTGACTTTACCATCATGTTTTTTGACTAACAGGCTTCCCCTATGAGCAGGCTTCCCCTATGGCAGATAAGCCACTATGAGCATTCAATAGAACTTTAGAAGCACTACATTTCATTGTATGACAGCTAAAAAATCTTTATTGGTTTTACATTTGGTAGTATGAAGCGAATACATTTAGTTTTCTTCTCGTTTAATAATAAATTATTAACATTGAACCAATTTACAACCTTAGAGATTGCATTGTGTTCACTTCGTCAAAGTTAACCTGTTTACGTTTCAACTTAAATATAAGTGAAGTGTCATCTGCAAACAGGACAATCTCGTGGTTGCCTTTTACAAGTTTTGGTAGGTCATTAATGTAAATTAAAAAAAGGAATGGACCTAATATTGATCCTTGTGGTACAGCCATTGTCACCACTGACCCCGGAGAACGCGTCAACTCTTTGTATTCTGTCACTTAAGTAGGAATTGAAAAGGTTGAGAGCAACACTCCTAACACCATAGTGGTAGAGTTTCCTAATTAATGTTTCATGATGTACACAATCAAATGCTTTAGATAAATCACAAAAAATACCAAGCGCATCATGAGAGTCTTCCCAAGAATTAAAAATATGAGATATTTTATTAGATCAACACCGGCATCAGTTGTTGATCGTCCCCTTGTAAATCCAAATTGTTTGCTGTCAAGTAAGTTGTTAATATTAAAATGTCTTTGTAATTGAATAAGTATAAGTCACTCAAAGATTTTACTAAAAGTTGGTAAAATTGATATTGGTCGAAAATTGCTAGGGTCAGAGTGAGTACCAGATTTAAAAAGAGGCGATATTTTACTATATTTCATTAAATCAGGAAACACACCACTATCAATACATTGGTTAACATATATTGTGGGCACCAGATTGGGCTGGCGTAGTCTAAGGAGCTGCGCACATATGCATTATAAATTATTTTTATACAGTGCAAGTCGTGAATAGGCTTACATACTCGCATAACAAAGCCTGGGTTCCTAAATGCTTTTAGTGTTATGTTGTTTATATGTCTATCCATGAGAAGTTTATGATCAAGAAAAACACCGAGATCCCTGATACCGTCGGTTTTAGCTATGGGTGCGCCTAGAATGGAATAAGTAAACATAATGGGTTTCGTTTTCCGAGTAAAGGTTATTGATTGACATTTATTAGTATACGATTACTGATATAATATTCCGATAGCCTATCAAGGTCACTCTGGAGGTAGAAGCAGTCTTCTGGTTTCTTTATATCGACGTAAATTTTGGTGTCGTCAGCATACATGAGGTAGTTGGTGTTTTTGAAGCATGAGTAGATGTCGTACAGATAAACATTATAAAGAAGGGGACCTAGGTGGGAACCTTGTGGAACTCCCGATGTTATTTTAACATAAACTGAGCAGAAACCCCCCACTACAACAGCCTGAGATCGATTTGTCAGATAAGATGAGATCCATCGTAGGATGTCTCCTTGTATACCTATATGTCTACTTGTTTTAGTTAGTTTATGTATTAGTTTATTAAAATATTATTGTATGTATTAGGATTAATAAATTATTTGTGTATTGTTTAATATTATTATTACTTATTCATTATTATCAAATTTTAGTTCATACGATGTTAATACCTTATCTAAACCTAAAGTTATATTATGCAAACCGCCTTCCATTTATGCCTATAATGTTTTTCTCACGTAAATGGTTGCCTGGAAGAGATCGCTTTCAGCGATAAGGCCGCCAGTTGTCTACCTATAGTTAAGTGTATTTTTCTTGTATATCTTGTTCGCTGTGTGGTAATGCAATAAAGAATTATCTATCTATCTATCTAATGTTTAAGCTTGCGTATCAGCATGACGTGATCTACCCGATCGAAGGCTTTTTCGAATTGTTGTAATTGAAAAATGTTTTACCGAATCTATCATGAAAATATAGGTAATATTTTATCGTTTTCTAACACGAAGCAACAGTACCTACGGTTACTTTTGTTTTATATAATACATTTTATATATTATGGTTTTCTATTTCAGAACCAACACAATAATTAGTTATCGAAAGTACCAAGTCTAATTATAAAGTGGATCTTATCGCTGTAATAAATAATATCAATTGATACTTTGACATCAAGCTTAAGTAATTAGTATTAAAATTAGAATATCATTAAATTATTAATTGGATTGAGTTCAGGGATAAGAATGAAAGAAAATAATTTAATTCAATTTATTTATATCATTATACTTAACACATTACAGGGTATCCCAGGAACGACTGTTGAGCGGAAGTCCAGTGATGCAGCACCCCAAGGGCTACCCGAATCACCCCCATGTATGTTCAGCGATTTTTTGTAGTTTAGAAGTTATTCACGGTTTTGTGACATTTCATTTATTAAGCAGTTGCAAGACCATTTTGTTTATTTCGAGGTGAATAATTAAGATAAGCTCATAAATTTTTCTCTGGTAATTAGCTTAAAGTAAGGTCTCTTCAATCCAATGACTATTTACTTCAAACCCCACTCGACTGCGCCATAAAATAAAATGATCTAGCGTAAAATGAAAAACTGAAAACAATACCAATACTTTCAAGGGCATTTTCTGAGGAAAAGTCCTAGAACTTTTGTTAATCCAAATGTATTTTAAAAACATCGCCATTTCAACAGCTATTTACCCTGTGACTTTCGTCAAGATATCTTTATGGCACCCTACTTAGATTTGAACACAAAGTGTACCAAGTCTGGAAACCAACTTTTTTTGGATAGTTAAAATGTCGCATTTCTTTAAAGAAAATAGCGGTATTGAACCAGATTAAGCTTCCCTTGCTTAAAACATGATGCGGTGAACCCGATTTGCATGGTTTTTTGAGAGAAAAGACAACGCCAAGACCTATCTTTGCGCTCTCAGTACGATACTCGTAGATCGTCGTTTAACGAGTCAAAAGCTCAGTTAGCCGCTAAAAAGCTTGGCATCTTTGTTAAGGTGAGGCGTTATTTCACTCCTGTACAGCTGCTCCAATTGCAGCGCACCTACATCACGTCATACGCTTTAATGGACTAAGTTATACAAGAAGCAAACTCATTGAAAGGATAGTCTTTATCCATTTTCTCGATAATCATAACAAAAAAACACATTACATAAATATTTTTTTTATTTATTTGTTGAACCCATTTCCTGAATTAAGTTAGTTTAAAATGAAAGACCTTATTATGTATACTAGCTGCGCTCCCGCGGTGATCCCGGGTCGGGATTATTGTCATTAGCTCGGTTGGGGGAGCGGCGCTACGGATCGGCTAGGTTGTGGGTCCATACCCCAAATAGGAGTAATCTTCGGATTTATATTAAAGTCTTGAATATACATAGATATATAGATAGATAAACGCTTTATTGTACACAAAAACATAATACAGAGAATACATAAAAATAGACATTGTACAATGGGCGGCCATATCGCTAAAAGCGATTTCTTCCTGGCAACCATTAGTATGGACAGGATAGAAATAATAATATAATACAGAAATACAGCGGTGTACAAAAGTTAATCTCACAAGAAAATAGTAACAAACTAAGTACCTACCTATACACACACAACACAACACACAAACTACACATAGAGCACTGTAAAAGCAAACCTACAAATAACTTACTTACTATTAAACAATACGAACAGTTAGCAGTAACCAGACATGGAAAGATAATTTGAAATCAATCTTATCTTATCTTATCTTATATTCACAGACACTGGATTAAAAAATATGTAAAGATTTAGACAATCGAATGGAAACAGGTAGAGAGTTCCATAGCTGCACAGCTTGTACGGTGAAAGAGTCACCATACATAGTGGTGCTATGGACGGGGGTTGCAAGCTGGAGAGAATTTGAAGATCGAAGGTTCCGGTCATTTGCCTGATGAAGGAAAACAAAGCGTTCTTTTAAATAGCGGGGGGAAGAAGATAGAAAGAGAATATTGTACAGTAAGGACAGGATTATGATTCCGGCGAAAACGTACTTGAGCTTTGTACGAAATTCGGAGACATGGTCGTATTTGCGCAAGCCAAATACGAATCGAATGCAAAGATTTTGAAGGCGCTCAAGTTTGTTAAGGAGAACTTCAGATAGGTCGGGATAGCTGGCGTCTGCATAATCTAAAATAGGAAGAAGAAGGGATTGTGCAAGCATAGCTTTGGTAGCAGTTGGCAAAAAATTACGAAGTCTTCGCAAGGACGCACACGAAACAAATATTTTGCGACTGATTTCTTGGACCCACGGCTGCCAAGATAGGTTAGTGTCTAAAATGACCCCCAGATTTTTGACAGTCTGACTAATTTGCATTTGTGAGCCATCAAATATAACGGGTAGGAGCTGAGAATTGTCGATTTTAACCATTTGTCTATTACTACCGATAATTATGACTTGGGTTTTACTTGGGTTAACTGTAAGTCCGTGAGCACCATTGATATTATCAGTAGTTGTTTGACAATATATTTGAAAATCATCTGCATACAGGTGGTAGGAAGAAGTTAGATTAGACATAATGGAATTGGTGAAAATGGAGAAAAGAAGAGGAGAGAGGACGCCGCCGCCGTATCTTCAACGTGGATGCGTTGCCGACGCCTGAATAAGTAATTACGGAACCAGTCAACTGCCGACGGCGATAGGTTCAAGGTGCTCAGAACCCCCAGAAGTAGCTCAAAATCAACATTGCTGAATGCGCTACTGAAGTCAAGAAGTGCTAGTAAAGTAACCTGTCCACTTTCCAGACCAAAGCGAATGTCATCGGTAATTTCAATTAATGCAGTAACGGTACTATGGCCTGGACGGAAACCAGACTGGTGAGAGTTGAGTAGGGAGTTTTTGGATACAAATAGACTTAGCTGCTGATGAATTAGGCGTTCTAGAACTTTAGAAAGGAAAGGAAGGATAGAAATAGGACGGTATTCGGAAAGGGTAGATGGATTGGATTTTTTAGGTAAGGGAATATAGAATATAATTATATACATTGTATATAACATACTAGCTGACCCGCGCGACTTCGTCTGCGCATTATTAGGAACAAAGTGCAGGAGTTTTAAGTGAATCGAAAAAATATACAAACTATTAAACTTCCTCGCTTGATACAAAAATAATTTAAAGGTTTTTTTAATAGCAAAAACTGTATAAAAACACGTGTTTCATTATTTACTTAAAGTTTATTTTAAGCGAGTTTGGAGTGAATCAGACCAAGAAAAAAATGAATTTTTAACACTTTGTATAACACCTTCAGGGGTTTATTTTCGAAAATTCCAGAACTTAGGTTTAAGTTCTGGAATTTTCGAAAATAAACCAAATTTTGCAAAGTTTGTTGCCACGATCTCCGTGACGACTTAACCGATTGTAATTAAATTTGGAATGTAGATGGTTATCTACATTCCAAATTACAATCGGTTAAGTCGTCACGGAGATCGTGGCAACAAACTTTGCAAAATTTGCACAGACATACAGACTTTCGAATCGTACGACTTTGAAACTGCCTTGCACCACCCTTAGGGGTTGATTTTCTGAAATTTGATACGCCTAAATGTTATTCCAGAACTTATACCATCTACATTTCAAAATTCATCAAAATCGGTTTAGTTTCAGACTTTCGCATTTATAATATTAGTAAGCTACGAAGTAAGAAGATAAGAAGTAGGTATACAATCTTTTTTTTTGTGTTTGAAGAATACGATTATCCTCACATTCAATGATAAGTCTTTTAACACTAATGCTAAGAATCAGTGTGTACCTATCTACTCGTACATATATTTAAATAACACGGTTAATACACAAATTGAATTATCGCAATACAATTACTTAAACAAAGATTAATGAAACACAGATACAGTCTCAGATCTAAAGTGAAGCTGTTCCAAATTATGCATTTCGGCTCACAAGCTCTAAAGTAATTTATCGCTTCATAAATAACATCTCGTTCGATTTTATCTGAAAATATTATGACACTTAGGTAAGGACACGCAGTCAGGGAAAGGTGACTAAATATAAATAAGGTTGAAGTACTCTTCTTCATAATATCACAGCATTTTATGTATTCAAAGAAAGACTTTCGACTTGCGACTTGCGTCGTTGTAAAAATTATATGCGCATTAACGCACCAGTAAAAGAATGTAAAAAAAAAACACAAGATGAACGACACATTGTGAGAATACATACCTTTGTAAGATACAAGGGTGTCCGACACCGCACTTTGTATATTTTCCATTTCATTTCTGGAAGCTTCCATAAGAAACGCCGGAATGAACGCAATAAAACCTTCAAAGTTGTATAGGAGAAGCCATGGTAAAACCCTCATGATACTCTAAAAATAAAATTTAGGTGTAACTATTAAAAATATTGCTAAAATTTAATTTGTTTTAATTTTATTTTATCAAACACTAAATCTTAATTCAATTTTCCCACAATAGTCCCTATAAGACACCCCTACATGAAGATAGGGTTCAGTTTCATGTAGGGACATGAAACTGAATAACGTCTTTAGTTTCGTGGTTCAATTGCCTATGTCATTATCATCGCTCCAATCGGTCTTAATTCGTAAAATAATACATTTTGAACTAGATAGATAGTTTAGTTCAGTAGTCCAATGTATCGCCCGTCTGCCTCTATCGTCCTCGCTCGCAACGTTAGTCTCGCTCATTCGCCGAACTAGAGAACTACGGAACTATATAGAGATATGATTCTATTGAAATTGAACCAGTGAAGGAAGAACTAAACGCAAAAGAAGGAACTACACAAGACTAGTTACCCTCTTATACACCGCTATTTTAAGACTACCAAAAAAAATTTAAGGACAGTTGCAGCAGATGCAGAAAATGATAATGGCATGGTCAGAACTTTTTTTTTATTTAACTATCACAAAGTTATCGAAGATTGTAGTCGACCAAAACCGAACAAAATTTTATGAAAACTGTACAAATAAGTACTATAGACAAGAGTTTTAACTGTTTTTTACTTTTATAAATGAAATTATTAGGTCGAATTAGTGGAACTAGTGGTAAATAACCGAAAAATAACATAAAATGACGTAGCTAAGTCAAAAAAAAATTGTTTTCTTTTTCGCTAAATATGTTGCGATCATGGTCTGTTTGCAACCCCTCAGTTTTCGGTAGTAGTATTTTCACACCAATCCCATTTTATTATCTAAGCTCTAATTATATTTTACCTTGTTATTGTTTTCCGCAGATATAAATTGGTAACACACCAACTGTAATTTCATTACTGACATCATCACTGTAAGGATCTGAAAGTTCACTGTTTCTTTAAATGAAAATTCATATTTTGCCTTTTCATGGCAAATAATTCTTTATGCTTTAGTTTTATCAATAGGTACTTTATAGATGTCCACCATTATTATATTTTGATTATTACTTACGAAAGCGTAGACGCAATAAGATTGCATGATAAACTGTTGTAAATTATTGTATAAATTTCTATAGTTAGCAAAAGTTTGAAGTATTATAGCGTCATTTGCAACTTCTGGATCATTAAATGAGTTTGCAAGCTTTTTCCTCAACTTTTTTACTTGATTTCGAAACAATTCGCAGATAATTATAAAATTCATATGGCGTAAACACGTTGATAGTCTTGTAATAATGTCAAAAATAAAAAGTATGTGTGAACATTTTGTAGCTACTCTTGATTGACAAGCAAACATCAACAATATACTTGTTATGAATACAATAACCGACAGTATGATGTAACTATTGCAACTTCTGACATCGACTGCTCGTAAATTGCGTTTTCCATCTATTATGTTGATTTTCTTACAATATTCAAAAAAGGCCCGTTCTTCTTCGAAAAGTGATATAAATAAATACGCTAGATTTTCTAATATAAGACCCGTGTCAATTACAATCAAATAAGGGTCAAAACGTTGTTCTCTATAGTAAACATTGATTTGAAAAAAACCGTGTATAACAGCAATGACCAGATTTAATAGTATTGCATAAGTTTTTACAAAGATCTTAAACAAATTTGACGAATTTAGGTTGCTATAGTAACCAAAAATTAGTCTTATTAACATAATTGTTTTAATTGAAAAAAGTTTTACTGCGGAACCTATCATAATAATTTTATATTTTATCTTTCTGTGATAGAAAAGGAACGGCGTACTGTGCGGTTACTTTTGTTTCTACAACATTTTCGATAACATTTTCTATTTCAGTACCGACCAACCCAACAATTAGGTAAACAAGTCATGGTTGTAGCCAGTCATGGGCTCGGGGTGGGCAGCAGTCCAAAATAATATGTAACTAGCAAACTAAACCCGCGGTCTCGCCCCGGTTAATTTTTTCATACAAAAAGGTTACACCCACACATAATAGCACCCTTATCAAAGCCGGTTTTAGCACTACCAGCGGCCCGGTTAAAATTTGTGGAGTACCCCCTAAACGCAATTTTCTAGCGAAGCTTGTTTGTAAATGGGCGAGCGAAGCGAGCCAAATTTTTTTATAAGTAGGTAAGTACCTAATTAGTTTTTAATAAATGAATGGGTCGGCTCTTAATACGATACATCTAGTAGATCTAGTATCTTGACGATAGGTAGTATATTTAGGTACTTACTTCTGTTTTGAATATGTACTAATTATCTATCGTACCAGATCTTGCAATGATTTATGCCACATTCGTCCAGCGGAAGTTCGGACCACATCAAAAAATCTGCTTTCGTCCTACATTGTATGCCGTATTCGGCCCATAACATAATATTTTATTTCAAAGAAATCTCAATGTTGCGAAATAAACGATAGCTGGCAAGTGTTTGTAGTTTTGGTAGATAATGCGAGCGTAGCTGTTCTTGAAAGATACGAACTATAATGGGTGAGCTAATTTTTTTTCAAAGAAATCGACAATTCGACACGATACGTCTTGTTCTTGCCGATAGTATTGGGTATGGTATGTAGTATGTGGGTACCTACTTCTGTTTTCTGTTTTCTGTAGGCCAGGGTGGGGCAAGCGCCCCACCCTGGCACCGCCCATGTACCTACTTTTATGAGTAGTCATATTTTAAATTTATGGATCTACTCACTGTAATCAATATTGACACTTTACTTAATTATGTTAGTATCATCAACATCATTCGCTTTTTAGGTACCTACGTCATTTACGCCATGAAATGGTGTCGTCAGTCTAGTTCCACAGTAGGTTGAACATTTGCGTTGAAGCTAAAAAACTAGGCAAGCATTGAAAAATGAATTCGAGCGAGTCAGTCAAGAAATAGCTATACTTATTTTTACTAGTTACTAGGTATTTCTTATCTGAATCTCAAGAAATAATGAAGTTATAAAGACCTACTAGATGGCTTGGGCAGATAGGTATAAGTACCTATATTAGGCTATATTATGTACAAAAATATTATTTTTAACCGAGTATTTTTAACCCGGTTAAAAATAATAATTATGTCACCAAATCACGAAAGTTTAGCAAGTTTAACTACTCAGGTACATTTATAAAACATTAAAATAACACGTCATGTAAAGTAAATACATGCCATTAAAAGTTTACACTGTTAGTTGTAAAAATAAGTATGTTACATTTATATATTTAGCGCCATTTGCGACTTCTTGATCAGAATACGAGTTTGCAAGCTTGATTCTCATGATTCTCAACTTGACTCCGAAGTAATTCGCAGATAATTATAAAATTCATATGACGTAAACATGTTGATAGTCTTGTTATTATGTCAAAAATAAAAACTATGTCTAAACATATTGTAACTCCTCTTGTTTGACAAGCGAAAATCAACAATACACTTGTTACGAATAAAATAGCCGACAGTATAATGTAGCTATTACGACTTCTTACATCTATTGCTCGTATGTTTAATTTTCCAACTGTGATGTTTATATTCTTACAATATTTAAAAAAGGCTTGTTCTTCGTCGAAAAGTGATATGAATAAATAGACTAGATTTTCTAATACAATTAAAAGTGTCAATTATTATCATAAAATAACTAAAATGATGGTTTACAGTAAAGTAAATCATGAGATGGAAATAACCGTGTACAAAATTAATGACCACATTGAATAGAATCGCATAAGTTGCCATAGTAACCAAAAAGCAGTCTTAGTAACATAATTGTTTTAATCGAAAAATGTTGCATCGGAAAGTAACAATTGTATCTTTCTGAAACACGAATCGAGAGTACGGTTACTGTCGATTTACAAACTGTTTATGAATTTCCGTTAAACTTTTCTATTTAATTAACGATAATGCTTAGTAAAATTAATGGAAATTAATTATGATACACTCACTGTAGTAAGGTATTGTTTACTCGAGACTGAACAACATAAAAGCTTTGAGATATTAATTTGAGCGAGTCGAAGCGTTACAAAAATGGGAAATAAAATTAATTGTATGACTAATTCTAGCTTTACCAAAAACACACTACTTTCTTTCAAAACGCTAATTGCTAAACATTTCTGAATCTAAAAAACAAATTGAAATATGGAAATACAATAGATTAAAGTTATATGAATGAAACCTATACAGAGTTTTAAATCCAATTCGAAGTTGTTCCAAATTATGCACTTTGGCGCACACGTTTCAAAATAATATAGAGCTTCATAAATAATGCTGCGTTCAGTTTTATCTGAAAACAAAACATAAAGTAGTTAAAAAAATCTGTAATTACTGTCACAAAAATATTTGAGAATAAATAGGATTAAGGTATCGATTCGAATAAAATACACTAAATGACAGCAGATTTTTTCTTAAGCGGCTGTTACACAAGGAGAGTTTCTCGCATGCGAGCGGCGTTTTCTTCTAGGCAATAATATGCTCGCCTCTCGCCTATCATACTCCCATTCGAGAATCGCTTGAATAATACGAGTTTCTGTCAAATTGTAAAGCCGCAGGCGAGACTCGAATAAATTTTGCCGAGGGATAATCGCATACGAGTTTTCACCGCTCGCGTGTGACAAAACTCCTTTGTGTAACAGCAGCTTTTCTCCCAAAATTATGGTTTTTAAAAATTTGGCATCGTATATTGATGCTCAAGCAAAGATAAAAAAACTCATGACATTACGCATTGACTGGTAGACGAGGGCTCTAGATCGTTGTAACTGGCAAAAATGGAGGGAGATTTTTGCCAAAAAATGGGATGATAAGGGTTAGAAGTTATATTACCCAAGCATTTTATGCAGTCTAAAACAATAGAATACATCCGACTATCCCCTTTAATACAGTATTGGATTATATAGATTGCCGCTAACACACATTAGCTTACCTTTGTAACAAAAAAGTGTTTCCACGATAGCATTCTGCATAAGTTCCATTTCATTTCTAGAAGCTTCTATCAGAAGAGCCGGAATAAACGCAATCAAATTTTCGATGTTGCAAAGTAGAAGCCATGGTAACATTATAATAATACCCTGGAACGAAAGTTTTAATATAGCTTTGATTACAATTGAAGTTTGAGACTGAGCTGACCCTCCGACAAGTCTAAGTAATCTAGCTTTTCGTCATTTCACAGAAGCTTTTGGAAGCAACATTCAATACTTATTGCTATCCGTATTTGGTCACGTTTCCAAGGAAATTTCTGCCAAAAATGTTCGACAGTTTCACGACAATTTTGTGGTAGCTTGCCACGGAGCTTACACTTGCAAACTCTCGGACAGACTGTCGAACATTTCTTACGGAAGTTTACTTAGGTACAGGTGGGTCAATGAAGTCTTTGAGTCCTAATAATTTCAGTCTTTAGACACAATTTGTATCTTTAATGAGTTTTTGGATAAATCTACAGGTGCAACAAGTTAGACTGAAAATACTATTATTTTTGTACATGTAAGAGAAAATGACGAAAAATAATCAAAATGTAAAGTACCTTGATAGCTATATCTTCTGAAAAAGATATGGATGCATAGCATAGCAATAGCAGCTTCATAAACGACAGCATTACTGTTAGGATCTGAAAGTTTTGTAAGTTTAAAGAGCTTTAAAGAGCATTTGACATAATTCACGTAATATATTTGAATATATTTGGTATTTGCATCATCAGTGTGATCAACGGAACAGCATTGCTGATTATAATGGTATAAAAGAGGATCATGACTGTGTTCCCAAGGCACGCTAGACATTTACATCTCAGATCTTTTTTAGTATTCCATATTCTTTGAAAATGTATAAGCGGGTATTCAGATGCATGTCCTGTCCAGCGTGGTAGTAAATAATAATAATAATAATAATAACGCTGGACTTTTCACACTGCATCATCTAGCCCCAAAGTAAGCAGAGCTTGTGTTATGGGTACTACATGACTGATATACTACTTTTATACTTTTTTCTGTAGATCATACAAACATTGGTGCCGCTGCGGGGATCGAACCCGCAACCTTCTGCATCGCAAGCGGAGTGCTGCCTTATTTTGCAGTTAAGTACCTGATTCAGTTGGGCTATCCAAAGATTATTTTCAACGATCCTTAGAAAGCTCAACTGATTCAGTGTTATGTATATATTTTTTTTAATTAAACTACTTACTACTTTGCTATGTAAATGAAGTGCAGTAGCCTAATGTTTGTAATATTAAGTTAATAATATGACGATATTAAGAATACTCACGTAAACTAACTTGCGATGAGGTTGCATAAATTGTTGTAAATTGTTGTATAAATCTCTATATTTGAATAAAGTTTGACGTATAATAGCGTCATTTGCGACTTCTTCATTTTTTAAACTGGTAACAAGCTTTATTCTCATATGTTTAATTCGACTCCGAAACAATTCGCAGATGATTATAAAAGTCATATGGCGTAAACACACCGATAAAGTATTTGTAAAGTCAATAATAAAAGTAAAATCTAAACAATTTGTTATGTATCTCATATAAAAAGCATAGGTCAATATCGTACTTGACACTAATAACAATACTGACAGTATAATGTAGCTAATACCGCTGCTGACATCTATTGCTTTTAAGTTAACTTTTCCATCTATCTTGTTAATTTTCTTACAATATTTTAAAAAATCACGATCTTCGTTGAAAATTGACATAGCTGAATATAAAATATCTTCTAACACAATGATACTGTCTACTGTAATCAGAAAAGGACTATACACATGTAGACTGAAGTACAAGTTTAAATGGGAAACTACGTGCGCAGCAACCATGAGCATATTGAATAAAACCGCATATGCTATTCCATATATCTTGAATATTTTAGAAGGCAAGAAGTTGTAATAATATCCAAAAAATAATCTAACGAACATAATTGGTTTAATTGAGAAGCGGTCAGAATTTTTCATTGTAATAAAAAAAGCTATTTGTTTTGTGCCACCAATCAACTGTTTCACAGTCTATCAACTTTTGTTTGTTTTATGGTTTGTCATTAAGGTTTTATCTTTTATCAAAAAATGTAATTACTTAACATCATTTAAGTATGTAGTTTGTTAAAATCATTGTGGAACTCATTTTTAGCTGTAGGTAATATTTAAAAAAATTGTGACATTCTGATATTCATTATCTTCAATCGACACTCACCAACTACAAATGGTTTTTAATTACTGTAAGTAAAAAGAAAGTAAGTTTAAAATACCGTCTCACGAGTAGATTGTATTTAAACAAATTACTACCTATCACCTGACAAAATTAGATTTTCTATTTATTATAATGATTTACTAATGCATTGTTATCCCACAGTAATTATGATTAGGTATATAAACCCCTATTTTTTAATTACCAAAAATTTTAACATGGTCTCGGTGTCTGTTCTGATCACATTATACCTATGTAGTTAAAACTCAAAAAAAGAGAAAAAAAAAATTATAACCTCAAATGGAGACGAGATGAGTCAGACATGGATTTATGATAGCTACTACGGTTTAACTGACTGGGGATAATACGAGAGCATAGTCTGAATGAGAGACGATTTTTTGAAAAAATCATTTTATCCGGAGAAAACAGCGTTGAAGATTACTATTTGCGTATGTTCTGGTGTATGTTCTGGGTGCGTTGTTTTCCGTAGTTTGTTGGATTTTGCGTTTTCTTCGGTTTTGTTTAGAATCATGGTCTGATTGCAACCGCTCAGTTTTCGGTAGTAGTATTTTCACACTCTGTTGTTATAATTAGTAATTAATAAAGTAGATAATTTAGCCATTCAACAAAAATCTAAATAATAATTTGCTAGATTACAATACTGTTTTGTTTTGAGGAAGATGTCAATGTCATGTTCTTTTCTTACGGCTGCAATGTGTAAAATATGCGACTGAAAATAATTTGTTACGTGTAAAATAACTTTATAAAATTAACATTGATTTTTGGTACCTACAATAGAAATAATGGTTAGAGTTCTTTTCGGTTGAATATTATTGGCAAGTAGCGGAAAAGGGGAAGGGAGATTCGGTCGGCGTGCGGTTTTTGTTGGACAAGAATTATCAAAGTTAAGTAGTTAGATTGGTAAAAAAACTAAATTAGGCTGTTTCTATTGCGATATTATAGTAATGGAAGTATTTGGAAGTGATATTAGTAGTGTAAAAGAAGTATTGTTCATTGTAGTTCGGTTCCGTGCGTAGGTAATGTACCTAATTATAATTATTTAAAGTGCATTGTTCCCTTAGAATATGATATTTGTTTCAAAATAACAGGTGAGAGAATTAGATTGATGTTGAGATGAAAGTAAAATACTGGTAAAACAAGGCATTGGTTATAATTTAAGCAATTAGTAGGTACCAACTGAGTTAGCGAACTAAAAAGTTAGCCGAAGCTTAGATTTAAGATGGATCACCAAAGAAAAGCTAGGCCCCAGACCGTGTTTGTTGTCCTGGTTCTTCACAGTATTGGTCGCGAAGGAACAGGAGTAAAATCACCTAGTTTTAAGACAATTCAAAGTGATCCCAGCAGTCCAACTGAATTCTTAATAAAAATTATATGAAGTGATGGTGCTTGTTTCCTGTATCCTTCCTCATACATAGTTTTAGCACTGTATACTTATCTAATCTATCTGTATTCTGTGATATGAGTAGGATTTCACAAATCACTGGAAAAACGAAAAGACTAAAAGGAGCTTTAGTTCTTCAGATGTGCAATATTGGCTCCAGTGAATATTTATAACGCCATCTGTTAGATTTATGAGGTACTACTAGTAAGCTGTACCAGGTTCTATTAGGTTTTCATTCACTAAAAATCATACAAGTTCCTCAAGAATCTAGGAGATGGTGTTTTAGTAAAACAATACCAGGTCACTCAGAAAGTTTTGCGAAAAAACAGTTTTTATGTATGAAGACCCTGGCTGAATTTTATTGTTTAAAAAACTTTGATTAAGTATATAGAAATTAAAATACCATCGCTTGAACTTTTAAATTTGCAACACATTTTTTATAGCTAAATTGAATACTTATCTGTGTTTAATAGAAAAAAATGAATCTGCGTCGGGAACATTTTCGTGCGATATTTTTTTATGTGGCCTAAAACCGTCATTTGATCGTTTTCTGTGGCAATATGGATGTGAATGGAATTTATGGATGAAAGTCCTTCAAAAACAAACATCTACCGTTGGCATAACGAGCTTAAACGTGGTCGTCTTTGAGGGATGATGAAAGAAGTGGTCGTCATTCGTTACCGAGAAAAAAGTGCTGGAAGTGAAAATTTTCTTTTTACTTACTTGTTTTTTATTAAACCAGTGTGGTATAAAGATATCAAGGGTGCCTCAAAGATCATCCTTTCCTGCACTTGAAATGCTAAGTTTCATCATCAAAAAGAGCTCAACTTTTGTCGGTGTAATAATGCAACGTGAGGTGTAAAGAAATATTTATTTTTTTTCAGGTAAAGAGGAACGTCGAACTTCGTAAATTCTTGAATTCGCCTCAAAAACGTCACGTGTGAGTCACGTGACTGCTCACCGACACCGGCCGAGTTATTTGTCAAGTTTTGAACCGTTCACGTTTTCACTTCTGCTGGCAATAAATTGTTCAAGTTTACACTTTTCTGGGCACGGCACTCCCACGCAGGAGTGCCATGATTTTGCTTTAGTGCAATATCTTATTTACTGAACTAGCCTTTCAAAAAAATAATAGCAATTAGCATTCTTGGTAAAAAGTTACCGCAATTTCTTAAAGTTAACATTTTCAGGGGAATATAAATTATCCCACACATAAAATAAAGCTGAAAGTTTGCGAGTCTGTTTAGATGTTTGTATCATGCCTAAACCAGTGAACCGATTTGGTTGAAACTTGGAATAGGCTTGGATAGAGACCTGGAATAGCATATAGGCTATTCAAAATGTTGGTACCTCGCGGGCGAAGCCACGCGCAGAAGTTAGTATTTTATATGATAGCCCTATATTTTTAGTAACTCATCCAGCTTGATCGATATTGCTCACACAATAGACACTTTGAATAATTTTACAATTATGAGTTACGTCACAAAAAAACTACGTTAACTTTTCAGCATAATGACCTCCAACTATGACAATCTACGAGTATACTTTCCTTTGTGTGTTACCCTGTTATTAATAAACACGAACTTGGGTGGAATTAGAGCTAATCCAAAGCATAAGGCAGTAGTAGATCAAATCTGTATTAATAAATAAAGACCAAGGAAGAAATAAGCTAATCCGACTCTGCTCTCGGAGCAAGAGTTACGCCTAGGTGCAACCTAGTATAGAGATGGAGTAAGCATACTCTATCATGAATTTTGAAATTTTACTTCTTAATAACCAAAAAAAGGTTGTGCAAATAGGATGGATATGTTGATGGTTTAAGGTAAAATTTAATGAGGTTGGATGGATACCAATTACGATAAATGAGGCGAGTGAAAATTTACAATATTCGTAAAATTTCATTGTATGATCTCGAAGAAACTGAATTTAAAATCCAAGTAAGTATAGATTTTGAGGTGAAATATCATTTAGCATTAGGAAGAAACAAAAAAACAGTTAAAAATGACTAAACCCAGTAAATACTTTTTTTATGACTAAAAACTTTTTGGTCACTTGACCAAAAATTTTGAGAAGAATAAAACCTCTAACCTCTTTGAATAAAACAGATTGTCAAATACAAATTATTATTTATCTCTGTCATTCATATAATTAGTGACAGAGACAGACAATATTTTGAATGATATTATTATTCGTTCATTCACTCGTTTTTATTTTAAATTTTATGGGTTGCCATAAAGCACGCGCTAATCCCAATGCAAGAAATGTATTACTGATTAGAGATAACTACCGATTTATTAATAACCTTGAATTCATCATGTTACTCCATTCTCCAGGATTTAGCTAAAATTAGGGTTTTCTAATTAATAAGGCGGTTAGTGTATTATTTGTAGTCCACGAGTATACCTACCTAACTAATAAAATAAGTAGATCTTTACAACAGGTTAACGCCTAAAAGAGTTGAATAGGAGATAAGTGCAATTCGCCAAATAGTCAACGTATTACGAATAACACCAAAAATTTTACTCGGGGTCGGTCAGCGGTCACGTGACTCGTATGTGACCTTTTCGAAGCGAATCCAAGGATTTATTCTCATCTCAAAAATGCCCAACGCGCCTAATGAAGTTTTTACTTCAAAAAATACCTTTGTAAGTAGGTCTTATTATTTACAAAGGTATTTTTTGAAGTTTTGGAGCAGCTACTTAGTATAGCTGAAAGGGTCATTATCTTTCGATATTTTTCGACGATTATTTTCCTGACGATTCAAAAAATACACTATGCACCTAATTGTTCAAGTTTTCACTTCTCTCGGCACTGCCACGGTTTTCTGTGTACCTACCTACCTAATTGAACTGAACAGTGCACAGTCCCTTCAAAGTTGAATGACCGTAAACGAATGCACTTAAATAAGTCTTACAATTAATATTTCCAGTACCTACAGTCTGCCTTCGAAAAACTTTGTAAGTATTATTTTATACTTTAGTTTTTACAACCGCACGTGAAATGTTATAGGTAACTGTGGGCATGACGAAAAAATTTAAGAGTATAATAAACTAGCTGACCCGCGCAACTTCGTCTGCGCATTATTAGGAACAAAGTGGAGGAGTTTTGAGTAAATCGAGAGTACAAAATAAAAACTCCGTCGCATGATATAATATTTTTTTTTATATATGTTTCTCTCAAGAATTATTTAATAGATAAAGGTAGGAAAAATCTTACCCAGATCTTGCAATGCTAAGAACAAAACGAATACGGTAATTGGTACAGAATCGCTGAAGCGAGCGCAGCGTATTTTTTTATAGCAAGAACTGTGTGGTTTTAAATTTCGAAATAAAATTATTAACTAATATTGCGTTATGTTTCTCTCAAGAATCCCATAATAGATAGAGGTAGGGAAAATCTTACCCAGATCTTGCAATGTTAAGAACAACACGATAGCGGCAACTGGTGTCAGATTTGCCGAAGCGAGCGGCAATACCTACCCGCGACTTCGTCAGCAATATAAAATATCGAAAACTCTAAGCAAAAATCTCCATTCAATTTTCGGAACTCAAAATGATCGATCTCCGCTGTGCCTCCGCTATAGTAGAAACGCCACCTAGGAGAAAAAGTATAAAGTAGATTTGACCTCGGCGATGTAGATGGCGTTCTAACTATAGCCAAGGAAAAATATTTTAATATCAAAAAATCATAACTTCGGAGTTCGGATATATTGATGGGTGGGAACACACATGTTACATGTTTATCATTAATTTTAAAATAATTTATTATGCAAAATACAAAAAAAAACGAAAAAATTTAGTGTGCAAAAAGTGGCTCCGGGGCGGTCACCCATCCTTATTATGACCGCGCCCAGGGTTGCTTAACTTTTTTCCCCATACAAACTTCCAACCCTTTTTTTCCCGCCCCCTTATGGTAATTAACAAAAAATAGTAGCCTATGTCCATCCCTGGGGTATACTCTTTATCCATGCCAAATTTCAGCTTAATCGGTTCAGCGGTTTGGGCGTGAAAAGGTAACAAACAGACAGACAGACAGACAGACAGACAGAGTTACTTTCACATTTATAATTTATAATATAATAATAATATAATAATATTATAATATTATATATATAATATATAATATATTTATATATAATATATAGTAATACTAGCTGACCCGCGCAACTTCGTCTGCGCATTATTAGGAACAAAGTAGAGGAGTTTTGAGTGAATCGAGAGTAGGTATATACAAAATATAAAACTCCGTCGCTTGATATAATAATAATATTTTTTTTTTATTTATGTTTCTCTCAAGAATCCCAAGATAGAGGTAGGGAAAATCTTACCCAGATGTTGCAATGCTAAGAACAAAACGAATACGGTAATTGGTATAGAATCCCTGAAGCGAGCGGCAATTTTTTTGAAGAAATTGACTCGAAACATATTTTTTTAATACTTAGCAAGTACTGTATGGTGTTGAATTTCGAAATAAAACGATTAACTAATATTACCTACCCGCGACTTCGTCAGCAATATAAAAATATCAAAAACTCTAAGCAAAAATCTCCATTAACTTTTCAAAACTCAAAATCAAAGAAAATTATACTCCTTCGTATTTCGATCTCCGCTAGAAACGCCACCTAGGAGAAAAAGTGTAAAGATGTTTTGACCTCTAGACCGATAGATGGCGTTCTAACTATGGCCAAGGAAAAAATATTTTAATATCAAAAAATCATAACTTCGGAGTTCGGATATATTGATGGGTGGGAATACACATGTTAGGGGAAAGGTGTACAAGATGATCCCACGGGGTATGTTGATCCCAGGCCGTTTCGGCGAAACTATGAACGCTATCTATTTTTTTTCTTTAGTAGATTGTAGCCCCCAACCCCCCTTTGCATCAGTCAAATCGTAATGGCGGTGTGAGTGGCGAGTGCGCGTGAAAAGGAAAAAATAAAAATTGTGTGCCTCTGATCTAAGGTAAGGTTGACTTTGAGACTATGGTACTTTTGTTGTATACAATCAATTGGAAACATTGTTGTGTTTGTAGCTTTGTATAATGCTCAATTACGGTTTTCGCATGGTACCACAATGGTAGAAGCGTTATAGGTTAAGTTATAAAACAAAGACTAAAAAGTTGTGTTTAGGGTAAGATGATCCGTCGGTGGGTGTACTAGTTGATCCGGCGGATCAACTAGTACCTTATAGGGTAAAAACGTAGTTTGTCTAATACCTAGATTGAGAGTTCTGATTTTTGGTTTAATTTTTATGCGCAAGTAGATAGGCCTACCTATATTTTCTATTGCAAGCTCATAAATAGGCTAAAGTATGGATGAAATACCATTGTCGAGGTTAATATTTTTTTGTACTTACTAAAGTACCTACAAGATTTTATTTCACTTGATTTTATTTTATGTTGGTATGTTAAAAGCTTTTAATTAACTAGCAATGTTTGTTTGTTTGTATATTTGTCCGGGTCAAATTTTGCAAGCTGAATTTGACCCACTTCCTGGTGACCGGATGAACTGAATTTTGGTACACTTATGAGTCCTCGGTGACAATGCAATAATATGGTAACAGCGAGCTGATCTGATGATGGAGTCATGAGCTGTTCAAATTTAAGGACAGTTGCAGCAGATGTAGAAAATGATAATGGCATGGTCAGAACTTTTTTTTATTTAACTATCACAAAGTTATCGAGGATTCTAGTCAACCAAAACCGAACAAAATTTTATGAAAACTGTACAAATAAGTACTATAGACAACAATCGCGTACAGACTCTCATTCGAACTATGTTCTCGTATCATCCCCAGTCAGTAAAACCGCAGTAGCTATCATAAATCCATCTCTGACTCGGCTCGTCTCCTTTGAGGTTATAATTTTTTTTCTCTTTTGAGTTTTAACTACAGGACTATGATCAGTAACAGACACCGTTCAAATCATTTACTTCAAAGTAACTATAGGCCTCATGTAGTTCTTTTTCCTGCCCTTATCCCACTAAGTGGGGTCGGCACATTCACACAGTTCATCCATCTTTTCTTAGGCCTACCCCTACCGGTATATCCATCCACCTTCAAACTCATCACTCGTCGTGTTATATGACTTTCATCCCTCCTCATGATATGCCCATACCACGCCAACCTTCCAATTCTCAATTTGTCAGTCACTGGCGCTACTTTCAAACTTCCCCTGATGTACTCATTCCTTATCTTGTCCATTCTAGTTACTCCACACATCCATCTCAGCATTCTCATCTCTGTCGCATGCACTTTTCTTTCATCCGTCACTTTGGTTGCCCAACACTCTGATCCATACAATACGACAGGTCTAATGATCGATTTGTATATTTTCCCCTTGAGTTTAAGGGGCATCTTCTGATCACATATAACACCAGAGACCTGTCGCCATTTCATCCATCCCACATTCATTCTATTTTTGAGGCCTCATGTAGTTGGAACACTTAAAAATCCTACGTTTTAGTTTGCCTACAATTGCCGCGATACATTTTTGATGAAAACGAAAATCATCTTGATTCTTCTTGATCTTGATCATCATGATGCCCTTATCCCACTTTAATGAATACGAAAATATAGGAAATAAAAATCTTTTTGAATTTTTTTTATGCAGTTCATGATTTTATCAAAATCGAGCACGTAAGTCCTAACATGACTTTTCGATAGCTCTCATGGTTTCAGAGTTAACCTCAGTGGCCCTGAAAAAAAAACTCACCTGTATATTGAGTTTTTAAATTGTTTAACTTTTTAATTAATCTCATAACTAATAATGTGGCTAATGTCTAAGAAAACTGTTATTTTTAAAGAGCCTGATGTTAAAGACCAAAGTTCAATCAAAAGGTAAAAAATAGTGTGCTTTACCCTAGTAAACTTTGAAACTTATCCTTTAATTTTTGTTAATTTGCATTATGTGATCTCATAGCCTTGTTAAAGCTATTTTTATACTTAAATGATTAAATTAAGACCTTGTAAGCACCTCCAGAGTGTTTTTTCAATAAAATTATAACAAAACCTATAATTTTCCTTGAAAAGGGGGCGAGATGATCCCCGGATCATCTTGTCCATACCCCAGGGATCATCTTGGACACCGGGGTGTACAAGATGATCCTTTGGTAGGGTTTTAGAAAAAGTGAAATCTAGGTATCAAAACAAATCAAATTAAGTATTTTGAGTATGAGGAAAGTTAGCTAGATAAATTTGCTAACTACGTAAGCTTAAACTTTTGAATTAACTTGATCACTCTTCAAATGCGGAGCATTCTCCCTTAAGGGGATCATCTTGTACACCTTTCCCCTACATGTTTATCATTAATTTTAAAATAATTTATTATGCAAAATACAAAAAAAAGTAAAAAAATCTAGAGTGCAAAAAGTGGCTGGCGGCGGTCACCCATCCTTTTTATGACCGCGCTCAGGGTTGCTTAACTTTTTTCCCCATACAAACTTCCAACCCTTATTTTCCCGCCCCCTTATGGTAATTGACAAAAAAAAGTAGCTTATGTCCATCCCTGGGGTATACTCTTTATCCATGCCAAATTTCAGCTTAATCGGTTCAGCGGTTTGGGCGTGAAAAGGTAACAAACAGACAGACAGACAGACAGACAGACAGAGTTACTTTCACATTTATAATATTATAAGTATGGATAGTAATATATAGTATGGATATGGATAGTATGGATAATTATTCTGAACTAAATAAAAAAATGTACCTAAGGTATGTAAATCTTTACATGATTCGACACAGCCATCAAGAAGATTATAAGATAAGATAAAACTGAAAAGCGAACGTAACAAAACAAATAGTTCAATATAATAAACCTACATTAAAGTATTTCAATGTCCCATTTAGATTTTTTGTTCGTTTCATGAATATTCGGATGCTGTTTACTACGAGCTATATTGTATTCGGTCAATAAAATCACGTTAAAACACGTCCTAACCTAGGACCAAATATTCCAAACTGAAAAATTGGCCCTTGAAGTCAGAAATCGTAGTAAGAATCATCCGAATATTCATCAAACGAACGAAAAAAAGAACGAGAATATGGCCCCTTTTTGCTTCGCGATGTTCCACTTTTGATGTTCTACTCTGAGCAAATTCGGCTATTTCGGCTATACTTAGCCTATACCAATTTGCGTTTTACTTAGACTTCATCAAAGGAAAAGCTAATGGAAGGCTTTCGCAAAAAAATGACTTCCACCGTGGTAGTGGATTAGAGTAGAAGAAAGAGTGAAATAGAGCCTAGTAACGTGTGTACTGAAAGAAACGTGCATTCAATTACGAATACTAAACGAACGTCACAGCCAGATATGAAATGCATTAAATTATGCACGAAAGTACAAAGTAATACAAAATAATAAAAATTTAAAACACGAGATAAATGGTTCAGGAGAACATCATGAGGAAACCGAAGCTTAGTCAGCTCCACACTTATTGACCATGTTTATTTGAATGTGGCCGATCTGGGAGAATAGCATCGGTGCTGGGCAAGCCTCTATCACACACAATGCCTGTGTGTGGTACAGCCAACGTAAGCAAACTTAGGTTCGTATTGGTGGTCAACTCTGGTGATGGAGTTTTTAAAATCGCCAGGTTTCCAGCATGGCTTAATAGATCCGTCATGCATGAGTTTATAACCGGGACCGGCAATTTAACGTGCCCTCTGAAAGACAGAAGCGTTAAAACATAAACATCGTCACATCTGTATTCCTCAAGGCGCGGTCATTCTCTTAGATCTGTTTTTTGTATTCCAGATCCTTTGAAGATGTCTAAGAGGCATGTCCAAATACATATTTCAAATATGTATTTCTCGAACGGGCATGTATCAAATATGATATTTGATACATGCCCGTTCGAGAAGTTAGTATTTCGTACGTACAAGTTGCAAGCCCATCGCCGCCTATATAAGTATACTACCTGACTGGTTTCCTCACGATGTTTTCCTTGACCATTAAAGCCAGACAGAAGCGTTAGCATAAAAATACAGACAGAAGCGTTCAGTTGATAATGCTTCTAGCAGTTACCTATATCTACAGTTCTTACAATGGATCGAGGCATTCGTGAAGTTAGCCGTTTGTCTGCACAGAACACAATTTTGTGTGAAAAAGTGCCCACTGCGCAGACAAACGGCTAACTTCATGAATGCCTAGATCCTTTGGGCGAACTGTACTTTTGAACGCTGCGTCTTTATGATCTATCAAGCAAGCTACATCGTGAGCGTCGCGTTGAGTTAGGTTAAACCAATAATAACTTTATTCATCGAATACAACCTTTATAAATACTTTACACGAGCACAGTAAGCAAGCCCGTCTCAGTTAAAATAACATTGAAAAACATAGCACCCTCGGCGATACTTTAAGTCTACCACTTCAATGACGGTCAAGATCTCTAGACGGCTGCGCGCGCGCCTCACTAGTTGTGTGTTAGCTTCACCAGTCACTTGTGTCACCTTGCTTACTGAGTGCTATAAAATAATGTGAATGGGCTACAATATTTACAGAGTATTTACAAAATATTTAACCATAAACTGTGAGTATTTTTTTATTGTTATAAGGAAGTGATTATGCAATAAAGTAGCATTAACTGAATCATCAATAACAAAAAAGAATTTTATTATACGCGTAAAACGTTGCTTCACGACTGTTTAGGCACGCAACGATTCATTAATATAAAAGACTGAAAATCTAGAGATAGTAGAGGTAGGTAAAATTATGTTTACCTAGTGTTTGTAAGCATAATATTTTTGGCTGTTACCGAAATTTTCCGTCATTTCGACCAATAAATTTCTCAACAATCGAAGATTCGAAGAATAAGTTTTTCATTTTGTAGAGCAAATTATTTTTTTAACTTGTGTAGAGCATATATCGCTATTTAGTGATAAGACCGCCGATTGTATGTCATAGTTATGTTTTTTTGTTTAGTTTTCTATTTATATTATGTGGTGTGCAATAAAGTATTTTCTATTCTAATCTATTCTATACTTAAATAATTAATTATTTACCTACAATTTATTTTCCTAAAGGGTTGATTCTTTTTCCATCATCATCATCATCTCAGCCATCTATCGTCCACTGCTGAACATAGGTCTCTCCCATAGATTTCCACAGTGATCGATCTTGTGTAACCTGCACCAACGGCTCTCAGCAACTTTTACCAGATTGTCTTTTTCTATAACACTGAAAAAAATACTACTTTACTTTGCTTGAAAGATCAAGATAAAACTTATGTAGGTATTGTAACAAACAATTGCTGCAGCAATATGAAGCCTTACTGACTACGCGTCTCAGGCCACGCGTTCACGCGCGTGAGACGTCAAAATCGTATAAATAAATAATAAATAAATAAATAATGCTGGACATTTCACACAGCATCATCTAGCCCCAAACTAAGCAAAGCTTGTACTATGGGAACCAGATAACTAATATACTACTTATATACTTTTGTTTTGTAAATACATACATATTATACATAGAAATACCCAGACCCGAGATAAATATTTGCAGATCATACGAACATTTATCCCGCCGCGGGGATCGAACCCGCAACCTTCTGCGTCTCAAGCGGGCTTTCAGCCACTGCGCCACAGAGGTCGACACTGAGAGGTATACTTTTTGACATTTTACAGCTACCCGCGCAAGCCTTGGACGCGTGAACGCGTAGCCTGGAACACTTAGTCCATACACAGCTTTAGACACATTATTAGATTGAATTAAGGTGTGCATTTAATGTGTTTATGCATAATTATAGGTATTAGATTTGATACGCATCTTGCGTTCATGAGAAATAAAATAATTTAAAGAGGTACAACTTCTCATTGTTTAATTATACCTACAGTTCGTTCACACAATAACACGTCAGTTACCTACACGTAGACACTAGTTTATCACTTGTCTTTGTCCACGTCAATAACTGTGTTTTATATTTGCATAATAATACCTTTCAGTTTCGGTGGTACAATTTGTTCCGAGTCTGGGTGTCTTTTTGTAGTTTTTTTTTACTAGGTACATACAATATTCCTCATACTACTGAAAACAAAACAAAAACTTTAAAATAAGTGACAGTGTGAACAATTTCTTTTAGTTTGGTTGGGAATGATAAGACATTTCCTATTACCCCAGATAATTTAATACTCTATTACCTACTCCAAAGGCCAACGGATAAACAATAAAATGAATGTCACTTACTTATTATAAAAGAAAACATGCTGAAGAAATCAGCTACGGTATTTACTTTCAATAGAAAACTCATATTGTTGCATCGCTGTGCAAAATTGCTCTAGCCAAGTGACGATTGATTTAAATCTATTCTAGTGCTATTTTCGGCTGTTATTAGCGATTCTTAAAGCGATTCTTAATAAACCAAAAGCAAAACATGTACTCTCGTTTAACCTCACCCTTAGCCTCCTCGCAGACTGCAGACTTCAGACTGCAGACTTTCTATCGGCCGATAGTTGAAACGGAACATACTTCGGCTCGTAATGAGTATGGAGAAGTAAGCCGAAGTATGTTCCGTCTCAACTATCGGCCGATAGAAAATCTGCAGTCTGCGAGGGGTCTTAGTGCACTTATGATTACTTACTACAACGGCAACAAACCGTGCTTGTTGCCCTGATTCTTCACGGTATTGGTCGCGCAAGAACAGAAGTAAAATTAGTTTTAAGACTACTCTAAGTGATCCCAGCGGTCATACTGAATAAATGCTTTTTGACTTTGACTTTGACAAAAAAGACGTGCGTTGGTACGGCATTTCATAGAACCATTCATTGATATACTTAATAGGTTTCCAATGTTTCAATACGTCGGCGTCGGCGTTGGTCGATATTTTGGCTTGCTATTTGCCAGACGGAAAATTTTGTTTTCAACGAAACATTTTGTTCGTTTCGTTTGCAACTGCACGGTTTTACACGTGCATTTTTTTTTATTGCACACTTTTTGCAACTCTTGTTTTCAGCTTAAAATAAGCTCACTCTGACTTAATTTTCGGACACCTATGTAGGTACTCAATGGAACTAATCTGATGATCAGAAAGTATAACTATCCTTAATCGTGAGCATATTTTTTTTATCAAAAATACGGTAAAAAAGAACATATAAACAACAAAATCATCATCATCATTATCAGCCTATAGCAGTCCACTGCTGGACATAGGCCTCCCCTAGTGAGCGCCATTGCGCCCTGTCCTAGGCTCGACGCATCCAGCTTCTGCCAGCAGCCTTTCGCAGATCGTCACTCTACCTGGCCGGGGGGCAATGAACAACGAACGACTTATCTTAAATTATATAAAGTTGATCTTATGTAAAGTTATAAATGCAAGGACAATGCGAATAATTACCAACCTACTCATAGATACTTGTATAAATACTTGCATAAATTACTTGCATCGTAATTTTTTGTTAGAAAATAGCTTGATAATCACTTAACATACTTTAGGTTTTATAATAGAAATAACTTAGGTAAAGTTATTTCGGAGTTTTATTAAGTAAGTAAATATTTTATTAATAAGCACCTAAGATAGAAAATATCAATGAGATTGGTGAAAATAGTGATTGTAATGTCGTACGAAAAATTTTATGGTGTAAAAGCATCCTAATTTAGACTTCTCATTCTGGGACCAGAGTTCTGATAATGTCAAAAAACCACGTTCTTTTCCCTGTCGTAGCTTAAGTTTCGTTTAAATAACAGCATAATTTATTTATGAAAATTTTCAATAATAATTAACAAAGCTGTCATACCTGATTTTCGTTACTTACCTAAAGCTAAATGAAGACTACCTATATTTTATAGATTATCTTATCTATTCAATAGGCCTAGAGAAGTAGAGAAGTGGCAAAATGTCGTTGAACCGAAGGTAAGACTAACAAAGTCCAATATTTTTCTATACAATCAGAAGCCTGATTGATTTTTGATTCGAAAGCTGGCGACTTTTTGGCACAAAGAATCAGCATTGCCATTCAGCGTGGCAATGCCGCCAGTGTTTTGGGCACGCTTCCGACTGGCAGTGACCTGGATCAGTTGAGCTATCTATAGATCGTTTTTACGACGATCCTTAGATAGCTTGACTGATTCTATTGTATTTTGTAATTTTATGTACATATTGTAGTAGCTTAGTTTCTGTAAATAAATATTTTTGTTTTATCAGCAGTAATAAAAAGAAAAATAAGTTTCCAAACTCGTTGAGAAAATTAAATTAGAGTGCAACTTCCTAAAATAAACTGCCTAGTATGTTTGTTGTCCAATCAATTTTTTCAATATTATCGAGATCGGTTCCCAAATATGAATTAATAATTGGAAGACGTTCTTTGATAATCATCCTTTGAAGCATTTTAGTTAAAAATATCGTATTTATATTTCTAAAATCTTAAACCACAATTAAAATTTACCATAATTCGGTCATTAGTGATCAGACACGACTAAATATGCTTTGGGTCAAGTTGAGCGAGTTGGTTGTGCAAATTTGTCCCACCACGTGGTTTTTAGCAACTCGCTATTATTCAACTTTATTTGCAATTTCAATGAAAGAGTTACTAGCTTCCGCCCGCGGCTTATATCACTAAACAAAAAAGACTCACGACTGTATTTATTTGTGAGTGTAAGGAGTAGAGTAATGAAGTCAGGTGTATTGCGCGATGGGTAGAAGACATCAAGAGGTACCTGGATTTTAGATGCGTGAGGCATATGATCGGAATTAATGGCGTAAACAGAGGGTTGCCTATACTCTGCTGTGGGAATTCTGAGGATAATGATGATGAAAGGGTTGTCAGAGGCACAAAGTAAGTAAAGCAAGTAAAAGATTGATATATTTTCTAAAATAAAAATTTGATTCACGGTCAGGATCCAAACCCACGATCTTCGAACTGGAAGTAGACGAAATCAACCAACACAACTCGCTAGAAGACTCTCGAAATGTCTATTTTCTATTGACGACCTCTGTGGCGCAGTGGGTGAAAGCCCGCTTGGGACGCAGAAGGTTGCGGGTTCGATCCCCGCCGCGGGATAAATGTTTGTATGATCTGCAAATATTTATTTCGGGTCTGGGTGTTTCTATGTATAATATGTATGTATCACAAGTTAGACAAACAAAAAGTATATAAGTAGTATATCAGTTATCTGGTTCCCATAGTACAAGCTTTGCTCAGTTTGGGGCTAGATGATGCTGTGTGAAATGTCCAGCATTATTTATTTATTATTTGCACATAATATTTTGTATGTTCTAGTTAATCATGTTGCCTCAGCGTATTTTTATTAGTTCTTGATTTCTTATTACTGACTTTACTGAGTAGAGCTGGTTTAATTAAGCGGTAATAATAGTATTCCATTAGTATAGTTCTCTGTAGACGGTTTTGTTTTGCAAGATTTTTCACACGGATTCGCCAATTATCGAGCGTTGGTTTAGTCTAGCAGAATAATTTATGCTAGCATATAAAATGTTTAACAACCATAGGTAGGTTCCTTATCTAGATAATATATGTAGTTGTCTCAGTCTTCTGAGACAACTACATATAAGAACAAATGCTGATTTTACTGTTTAAGTTAAAGATTTATTTATGAACTTTGATCGTATATTGCCATAATCTTTAGAAGTTTGTGACTTCTACGTCTACATTTCAAGTGCTGTTTGGCTTCTAATTGACACAATTTTAATCATTGAGAAATAATAATGATAAACAGAGACAAGTTTAACAAGTATTACAGTTAAAAATAATAAAAGCCGACAGCAAAAACGTCCACTTTTGAGGTTTTGCAATGCGTAGGTAGGAATGAATGGATGAATGAATGAACACTTTATTGTACACCAAGAAATAAACAAAAACAAAACATTTAAAACAATTACAAGTTGAAAGCGATTTCTTCCAGGCAAACTTTAGATAGTAGGATACCTAAACTATGAATAAAACCATTTGCATGCATTCATTGCCTATTTGTTATTCAAAACTAATTTTAAACATATTATTACTTGAATATATTTTTGTAATTTTCTTTTAATTTCCTTCATTTTGATACCCCACTCGACATGATGGTTATTTATTTTAGTAACGTGTTACTATTTCGCGCATAAGATCGCATAAGATTTTGTTCTTTTTTTTTTCAAAAAATCTATCACATGACATCTAACGATACCCTAATTGTCGAAATCCATCCAGTCGTTTGGAAGATACGAGGGTACAAAGAAATTTAACGCATTGCATGCATACAAGATACGCGCGAAAAACATAACCCTTCCTTTAACAGTCGGGTAAAAAAAATTCAAGACACGAAAAAGTATCCACCGGATTTTTATTACGGATATCCTCTGTAATAAAAAAGAGTTTTCAACATATTTTACGGAAATTTCGGGTTTTGCTCGCACTTACTGGATAACCTACAAACTCTATATCTTTACAACCATCTGTATTTTTTTTAAATTACGGCATTATCCTTATGCGTGCCTTATTTGTATTCAAAAGACGAGACGGAAGTCTATTAAAACGTCTTTAATAATAACTGCGACCTCTGGTTGTCTCTGAAAAGGAAAGGATAATAAGGAAAACGGGGCTGATGTTTTGGAGATGGCCTCTCAAAACAGAATTACGAGTATACCAGTAAAATTTTTAAATCAAAAAAGTAACATACAAAAATATGTCACACAAAAAGTATACCTACATGCCTATAGTTTAATTTGATCATTGGTCACAGGCATCGTCCGCGTGACAAAAAAGTATTAAATTTAACCGAATTACACTCTTTGTACCTAGTAATAAAGTCACAAATCCTTCATTGTCATAAACTTACGATCATTCATCACGAAAAACAATAACGACTCGAGCTGTTATTTACAGAGGACGGCTTTGCAACGCTGACCCTAAATCTATAATAGTGTTGATCGAAGGTCACCGGCTAAACATGTTTGTAATCTGTGTTATCGTTCTTTTCGAATTGTCAACATACTTTTGTCCGTTTCATTACTTTAGTAGGTACGGTTTGTTACGTTATTTTGAATATTGTCACAGAATAAAAATAATTGATGTTGTTTATTAAATTCCACGGTAATAAAGGTACCTATGCTCAGCTGCTGAAATATTTTCCTTGTCTCGTTTCATTTTCCTGATGATAGTTCATTATTTGAACTCAACAATCATCTCAATCATGATTAATACTTATTTTTTGTCGTTTGACAAAGCAAGTGTATGAGGTGAGTGTGTATGGGACAGCTGGAAGGGGAAGGCCTAGGCGAACCTTCTTGAATCAAACTGGCGACATTTTGGAGAAGGGCCAGGTCAAAAGTACCCTAAACCGACGAGCATGTATGAAGAATGTAATGAGAGTGAATGAGGCGAGTTGTGTGTCAGGATCGTAATGAGTGATCCGTGGTCACTGGCTACCCCATTGGGAAAGAGGCGTAATTTTATGTATGTATTTTTCTTGTCGTAAAAATAATAATTACGTACATAAGCCAACTAACATTTTACATTGCACGTATGTTAAAAATTCTTAAAATAGATAAGAACTTGTCCTCGAAGTTAGAACTTTCAATTCTGCTAGTAACATTCACATTACGCTCACCGCGTTGATTAAAATTTGTGCTGCAGCCATGAAGTAAAAACGAAGGTAGAATTTTAATTGATATTTAATTGGCCAAGGGAATCAGACATAGATGCTTAATTAGGTATTGAGTGCCTCTGAAATTAACCAATGGAAAATCTTTTGTTGCTATATAAGCAAGATTCCAGAGAGGCGAGACGAATTTCGTGATCAGTTGTGTGTAGGTATTAAATTAAAAAAAAAAAAAAAAAAAATGATTAAATTCAAATAAAATGGTTCAGGGGATTTTTAGACCTTTGTGTCTAAAAATCCCAATAAATAATAGGTAGCTAGGTACTTACATCATTTACAAATTATGATTACTTCAAGAGTTTTTATTACAAGTTCAATTAGATGTTTCTTAGGAGTGTTTATAAACAAAATATGTCTATATATTACAGTTTAGTGTCTATTAAGGCTGTTGAACTGCAAATTGTAGCGATTGAGCAAGCGACCTCGACATATCAACTTTGATATTGACCTTGCTAATAAAAACATAATCTACTAATAATTAATTTTAGTGTCGACATTTACAGAGGAAAATAACGTTCACTATATCGAGTACGTTTATTGGCTTTAGTTTATCATAAATCTGGGTAAATAATTATTGTGTTGTGATCTGTTGCATTGTGACTCATTATTAATAATGTACAGTAGTAGTGTTTTGTTTTTAAAATACAATGAGAAACATTGATATGGTGACGATGAAACTGAAAGCGTTCCCCAAGCTCATACTTATTCTAAAGTGTTTCTTAAGATTTCTTCCTTCCCATTCAGTTTAACCTACATTCATAGCAGTATATGTCAAAGCGCTGACTAGCTAAATATTATCAGCACTCTGTGTGGCTAAAATAAAATAGTATAAAGTCCCCTGGTTTACTTACATAATTTGGTGATCTTGCATAACTATGATTTTGACTTTCACAATTTTTAAATTGTGTAAGTGTGCGGTTGTAAGGAATGACATAGATATTTACATCGTTGTAAGTATCTTAAAATTTTTCTACTCTACAACTTTTACACAATACTTGGCTAAATTATCATGACTGGGTGTCATGATCATTGGTTGTAATCAAAAGTTCTCTTGCAACAAATAGCTGTGCAATTATTGACTATCGTCTAAGCAGCTAACACGCAACCGATGTTAAAATAAAATTCGTTGTTCATCTTAAAACAAAATTATTTTTGAATTGCTTTTGGAGAAAATAACAATAATTATCATTGGTATACATACATACATACATAAAATCACGCCTTTTTCCCAAAGGGGTAGGCAGAGACCACGGATCTCTACTCGCTACGATCCTGACACACAACTTTCGCCTCATTCACTCTCATTACATTCTTTATACATGCTCGTCGGTTTAGGGTACTTTTTACCTGGCCCTTCTCCAAAATGACGCCAATTTGATCCAAGAAGGTTCGCCTAGGCCTTCCCCTTCCAGCTGTCCCATACACACTTGCTTTGTCAAACGACTGTCATCCATCCTCTCTACATGCCCAAACCATCTTAACATACCTTTTTCGATTCTCAACACTATATCTTCTTTCACTCCACACTGTTCCCTTATCACACTATTTCTCACTCTATCCCTCAACGTTACCCCACACATACTACGTATATATTACATACACATACATTGGTATACCTTTATATAATTATGATATAAACATCAAGAGGTTGTTAGGTGCAGTTCAAAAATCTATCTTATTTCCCATTGAGTAACTCAATGTTATTTCCTTGTCGTTTGGGTTATCTCTCAGTTAGATCCACTGACTGTTTCATCCATGTTGTGAAATGCTTTCATTCTTGTTTTGGTAATGTATAGGCTGATTTCAACATACGCGGTCTACACAGTCTACGGGTACATCAAATTAATCTTCAACAAGATACTTACTATCGTCTTTATCTATTTACGATACTGCTAGTTTATTTTATTAAATATAACATTTGTTTGTCCTAGGGATCATCACCTCTCCATCATAAAGATAACACCAAAGATAAGGTACACGATAATACTATGTTTCACTGATTAGAACTAAATGCATCAGAATCTCAAGTTGTTTAAAAATAGAAACTTAGAAAATGATAAGATACACATCTCTTTGATCTTTTTAAACAAAGACTCAGCACTGTAAAGTCACGTTTTTTCTACAGATACCTATAACCTTCTTCGTCTTTTCGAGTCAATGGCTCTAGGTATAATAAAAAAATTATAAATATAAAATGTACTACAAAAAAGCCTTGAACATTAACATTTCATCGTAATTTTACCAAATTGCGCAGTACAAAGTACAGATTTTTCAATAAATGAAACCGCACTGTTAAATTATTGTATTATTGTTTCATGATAGTATATTCATTTCTTTGTTATATTGACGATCTCTGTGGCGCAGTGGGCGAAAGCCCGCCTGCGACGCTAAAGGTTGCGGGTTCGATCCCCGCCGCGGGACAAATGTTTGTATGATCTACAGATATTTGTCTCGGGTCTGGGTGTTTCTATGTATAATATGTAAGTATTTACAAACAAAAAGTATATAAGTAGTATATCACTCATGTAGTACCCATAACACATGTGTGAAAAGTCCAGCATTATTTATTTATTTATTTTATATTTTCAGGTAATTAAATAAGGCCTCTTCGCAATGATACCAAGATGGCGAGAAACAATATCCAAATGTGAGTAGCAGCACTGATTTTGTAAAAGTTTGAAACACGTGTTTATTATTCATAAATCAGAGTTGAATTATGCATTTCATTTGACCTACCTTAGCATGTTCATTGGTTCATTGTAAAACCTCAATTTGTGTTTATACCTATAATTCTATTAGTATGTAACTTGCAAAAAATACAAGTTAAACAAAAAATGATCACGTTTTTACTTGAAAAAAGATCAGAGCAAAAGGTAACAATTACATGTACATAAAATTAACTAGACAAAAAAGAAACAATAATACATTTCAAACACGACTTAATAATAACAAACAGAATAAATATTTCAAGAACATCTAGCAAAGATGAATTGAAACTTGTGACAGAAGCTGGTTCAAAACCCTAAACATAGACCCTTCGCAGACTACAGACTTTCTATCGGCCGACAGTTGAGACGGAATATACTTCGGCTCGTTATGAGTATGGAGAAGTATAGCCCGTCTCAACTATCGGCCGATAGAAAGTCTGTAGTCTGCGAAGGGTCTGATCGTGACTTTTATGAACAACTTTCCACATTTCCAAGTAAATAATCATTAATTTGAACACCTAAAAATCAAAATACAAGAAATTTTAAACTCAATAGTATTAATGAACAATGGGTTATTACTAAAAAACGATCTCTTCCAGGCAACTATTTAATGGATGGAGAAGAATGAACTATACTAAATAATAATATATTGGATAAACTCGCGATGCTTTTATGTAAAATAATAAAAAAATATTTTGATTTGGTGTATCTATTAATCTAGAATAAACTTTTAATGCTTTATTATTATGGTTTTGTTGAAACTTTAAATTGAGAATGACTTCATCGTACTACTTTGTAACCGATGTGAAATAAAAAGGTCATTTTGAATTTAAAAACATGACTTTTGAATCGTTTGCACCTTCTACTAAACCATATTTATTTATCTAGATATATTGTAAATAACTAATGAGCGAACTTTCTCCAGTGTTCATAATTCCCCAGCGGTATGTCCTGGGCATCATGGGTCTACTGGCAGTGTGCAATGCGTACACCATGCGGGTTTGCCTCAACCTTGCCGTGACACAAATGGTGTATGACAACAAAGGCTCAGACTCGCACTATGAAGACCCTAATGCATGCCCGGATGATAGCGAGATTCTAGTAAATGGAACAGTCAGTTTAAAACCGGTAAGTGAACAGAACATTGTAAATATTATTGTTATTGAACAGACCTGTTTCGTATCTGAAAAGGACTGAAGCTGAAAATACTGTTAGTGGTTTTAAAAAGCTAAAAGCTGTAGCCTAAATTTTGTGAACTCGAAAATAATATGGTCACGCTAAAAAATCGACTAGTACCATTGATTTGTACCATCAATGGTACTAATGATACTACTATGTATCACTAGTACCATTGATGGTACTAGTGATACTTAAGATCTGTTGCGCCTGGTGTCTATACACCGCTATTTTATGACTACCAAAAAAATTTTAAGGGTAGTTACAGCAGATGCAGAAAATGATAATGGCATGGTCAGAACTTTATTTTATTGAACTATCACCAAGTTATCGAGGATTGTAGTCAACCAAAACCGAACAAAATTTTATGAAAACTGTACAAATAAGTAGTATAGACAACAATCGCGTACAGACTCTCATTCGAACTAGGTTCTCGTATCGTCCCCAGTCAGTAAAACCGCAGTAGCTATCATAAATCCATGTCTGACTCGTCTCGTCTCCTTTTGAGGTTATAATTTTTTTTTCTCTTTTTTTGAGTTTTAACTACATAAATGTGATCAGTAACAGACACTGAGACCACGTTTAAATTTTTTTTGGTAATTAAAAAATAGGGGTGTATAGTACGATTGATTTGTGAAATAATTTTTCAAATAGGTCCAGTAGTTTCGGAGCCTATTCAATTCAAACAAACAAACATACAAACAAATCTTTCCTTTTTATAATATTAGGGTAGATAGTAGTATAATATAACTTACGTAGTAATGAAAATAATAAACAATGGAATGTTTGAATAGCCAGTATGTATTGGTAGTTTCTATCAATATAACTACGATATAACTTATTGGTTTTAATTAATGATAAAACGAACTTACCTGTATGTGAAGTTCTATCATAATTATGTGAGCTGCTCAATTCGAAGCGATTAATTTTTACTTGTAGTACTGTTTCGTATTTCCCGGCTATTATCACGAATATTTTAAAGAAATAAGAATAAATAATCTGAAAATAGAAATTATTTGAGGGTATCTCGCTACTCGAGCTCGGCCGCGTCGCCTCTGTCTTCATTAAGTTTAAAGTAGGTGCCTGAAAACATTAAGTAAAATCATAGATTAGCCTACCTAATCTATGACTACTACGTCAAATGATAAATCAGATCTTTGACAATATTATGGGAGGGAATTAAATTTACAAAGATACTGGGAGGGATATTACTATTAATCGCTTCGAATTGAGCAGCTCACATAATTATGATAGAACTTCACATACAGGTAAGTTCGTTTTATCATTAATTATGTTTCGCTGCTCAATTCTCGCGATTAATTTTTACTTGTAGATGTTCAAAGATGTCAAAATCTGATTTATAAAATTGTATCTTTCTGCAACCTGTCTGACATAAATACTTAAAACTCTTTCAAAGTTTTTTAATTTTACCAAAAATAATAAAAATATTTAGTTCATAATATATTTTGTTAAATACATTATAGCAAACAGGTACAGTAGATGCCTATGTAAAGACAAGTACTGTAGGAAATCTTAATATTACCATCATTGCAGATTTTCTGTAAAATAATAATTACTAATAGGATCGATTAAGTAACTTAATTATTTTTATTACTTATGATATCACGGATATAAATCCTTGCGAAAACGAATGAGAATGTGTGAACCTAGCGGTTTTACGAATGGTGTCTACATTTAAACGCTTTTTTGCCTTTGACATAGATGCGTGTCGCATAAATACTATGCGCAGTAAGTATAGACATGTGTTTGTGGCTATACCGCTCCAGTGGAGTACCTACACGTCCTATGTACTATAGCCAGTGACTTAGCGTTTGGCTAAATCATCTATAATAGATGATATAGGCTAATGTATGTATGTATGTAGCGTTTGGCTAGTGACTTTAGCATGAGGTTTCTTAAAGCTAATAAATAGATTATCAGACTTTCATAATAAATCCGTTCTATTTTTATAACAGATCATGATACGTACAGGACACATTTACGGTTTTTCGTGTAGCATGGGCAATTTTTTTTTTTTTTTACAACAGATTAAAAATATTAGGCCTAGAAGATTTTATCAATTTGAAATTTTAATCAATATACAAGCAGGCATAAAAAATATATTTTTGAATTTTTGCCAATATCTTAACTCTGTGAGCTGTTACAATAGCCAACAGTGTAATAAGTTTTTCAGTCAATAATACATTCAACGTTTAAATCTTCATTGGGAGACATTTGTAACAAAAAATCAAGAACAACATTCCAAGTAAACTCATACATTGGCTGTGGTGGACGGTATCTAAAAACACCTTTCATAAATCTTACAATAATTCTATCTTCGTTTAGGTACAGTTAGTCGGTCCAAAATGCAAAATAGTGCAGATTCGTAGCAAACGAGACCACAATTTATAAAACGAGTTCTAATCCCTGCCTTTAAAAAATAAAGGATAAAATATAGGATAATTGGGACTGATGCTGCTAAGTAATTAAAATTTTGCGCATTACATAAATGGAACCATTCTTTATAATAACAAACAATTATATTGTTTTTGTGCTTTTAAGTATTTTTTAAATCTTTAATAGACGATGGGGCACACTTCTTTTAAAGAGAGCTTCTCGGATAATATTGCTGCAGCCAGGGTAAGATTTTGTGTAGTTTGTGATGTGACCATTAGAATTTAATAATTTGGATTTTAAAATAAATGATTTCTGATAAGTACCACCAATTTTTTAAATACCGGGTACCATGGACCCACCTACTCAGGTGGGTCGATAAGGTAAGCTTTTTTCGGCAATTGTTTTATTGAAGGTTTATAAATAATTAACAAAATGGTGGGAATGCATGAAAGAAGAAATCGTTTCATTTTGATGTAAAGGCATCAATGCAAAATTAATTATGAATTTGCTTTCCATGTAACGAATTTTAGTGTTCGATCGACTAGCAAATAAAGCAATTTCAGAAGTTCCATTTTAATTATTACAATATTTTATCTAAATACTGCTATTTTTTAACTACCAAAAAAAAATAGTTAAGGGCAGTTGCATCAGATTAACGTGCAGAAAATAATAAGGAAATGGTCAGAATGTTATCAAGGTTTGTAGTAAACCAAAACCGAACAAATCTTTATGAAAACTGTACAAACAGACAATATAATTTGCAAAAACGCATGTCAACTCGCATTCGGTTTAATTTTATGATTTACGCCTTTCAAAAAACTGCAACGACATTGTCATGAGATCGAATACATATGTATAAGATGCTAATAAATATTTAATATTTTAATGATAATAAATATTTTTCTTTCCTCAAAAGTTTCCAATTTTTCTGGACACTTCGTTCAAATGAGGAAACTAAACTGGTTGCATTATCTACTCGACGACCTGTATAAGATAATTATCATTTGCGACAATTCGCAATGCGAATAGTGCTGCAGAAATTCAAACACATAAGTTAGTTTTTGATCTTCTCGCATTTTTATCAGAACAAGAAGCACCCCATCCTGATAATGATGCGTCTGAGAAGATCTCCAAGATCATAGTTTTGGTAATCATCTTTTTAAAAAATATTCATTTTACCATAATCTTGTCATCGTTTTTCGGTAATATTACCTTATATTTAAGAACTTTTGTTTTTTTTGAATATTTTTAAGTGTAGCAACAGACAATAATATGTAGCCAATCAAATAGCAAAGGTACTCAATTCAAGGACATACTGGTATTAACAATCACATAAACTTGCCAGATTCTCGAAGTTATCACATAATGAAAAACTTACATTTTTAAGCTGCTACGAGTATGTGTAATAGGTAATGTACAGTTACATACATATTTTAAGCAATATTGTTATAAAAAACAATATTTTACACTCGAACTGCCGCGATACAGGCATAGCCTAGTGCGGGGTTCGTTGTCAATTATGTTAAGATAGGTACCTAGTAAGTGTAATTTTATGTAGGTAGTTTTTAAGAACGTTTTTCTTCCGGTGGTTGTACATAGAAGAACATTTATGTCCAAGTAGTTCAATGACTAAAAAATTGCATCTTTGTTTAGGCAGAGCTTTTATCGTAATTCATAATTTAGTTTATGAATTCTAAGTTGTATTAAGGCATTTTTATCTTTTCATTTTCTTGCTTAATGAAGTATCGATACACAAAATATCATCTAGGTCAATTGTATACAGCCAGCCATGTAAACGTAAGTGTTCCATGACTGGTTTCATGATCTTTGCGAATAATACCAACATGGTAGACAATTAAACTCATAGCCAGTTATCCTCTAGATAAGTAGATATAAAGGAATCAACAAATATGCATCCTTTAAGTCGACGTTAGATAATAACAAGAAGTCAGATAGCAAGTTTCGGTAACTGTTTTTAATGCAGTTCGCAGATCCTTCATTTTAAAATGAGGTGGTTTAAATAATGTATTAAGCTTTTATAGATTTAGAGTAAATCTGTTATCACCGTTTTTCTACAAGAAAATACTAGATACAGAAAAAAAAAAAAAAACCATCAGTTCTATTTCATCGAGAGATAGGATGTAGAACCGAAGTGAATGAAAGGTATTTTATAACCTTGAGCCCAGAAAAGTACATTCGGGTAGGTAATTTTTGAGTTTTGCCAGACACGTGAAAAAATATCAATCTGTCTGCAGGCTTGGTTACCTGAGTAGGTATCCAACGCCTCCTCTGGTTCTTGTAATGGCATGATGCCGGCTAGCACGCGATGTCGTTGTTTTTCGCGATGTCGTATTCCGATTCGCATTCGCGCATTAGGCACGTAGCAGAACCATCAGATATCACATAGGTAATAATAAGCAAGACGCATTACCTACTGACCTGCTTTAATAGCATTTGGTTTGTAAGTATATTTTCCCTGATAAAGCTGACAAGGCTACCAACGTGACTATCTCGTGCAGCTAGAGAAAAGTATTTTTTCAATCTATTCTGAAGAACATCGACCAGCCTCGCCGCAATGTCGCTGTGAATATCCTCTTCGACAGCGGATTCTTCCTTTAGCGCATCTCTAAGCAATAAGGATCTCATCATCCAATGGTTCAAGACCACCGCAGCTGCAGGGGACGTTAATAATTCATGAGTAACTTTCGTCGTCTGTGGCGTCGTCTGTGGTGTAGCTTTAGCAACATAAATGTCTCTTTCATTGTCAAATTGCTGATAAATGCAATATGGTCACAGAGAGCAGAGTCTGGTAACAGGAGTTACGCCATCAAACTCGTGAAGGAAATGGTCCCGAAAACCATTCGCATCACTAGGTACTCATATAACACCCATTAGTTTAAAGTATGTATGTAGGTACAGGTACCTACCTAAGTAGGAAGGACCTACGATTCATATTATTAGTATCGAATGTTGTATACTATCTATATAGGTACATCTTGGTATGAGAAAGTAACAGTCCCCAAACGTACTGTTCGCATCTCTTATGTAAGGACAATTCCATATTATTAGTATCGAATGTTGTATACTATCTATATACATCTTGGTATGAGAAGGTAACAGTCCCCAAACGTACTGTTCGCATCTCTTATGTAAGGACAATTCCATATTATTAGTATCGAATGTTGTATACTATCTATATACATCTTGGTATGAGAAGGTAACAGTCCCCGAACGTACTGTTCGCATCCTTAAGGAAGGTTTATAACTGCTATGCCACAGATGCTATTCCATAGGTGTGAGATAAGATAAGCCTGTACCGTATGCATCGCATTTTTCTATTTATTAATAAAATATAAAATAAATATGATCAATTGATCATGACCCCAATGCGCGTTAGTCATCTCTTTTATATTCCAGATCCTTGGAAGATGTCTAAGGGGGTTGTCAGAGGCATATCTACATATAAATAGGTACGTGACCATGTAAATAGGCAGTTATGTAAGTACATAACTAATGTGAAGGTAACAGTCCCAATGTACCTACTGTTCGCATCACTTACCACAAAGCCAGCTAAAAAATAGCCTTTTGTTCTTGTCGGGTAAACGTGATAAGGTGAGCATTCAAAATCAGGTGATTATTTGCCCACTATTAAGGCATAGGTAGGTATAGTAGCGCAGCAAGTAGGAAGGTAGGTATTACCGTACGCTGCATATTTTGTTTACTTACTAATCACCTAATCGTACCTCTAGCTGTATGCACAACGGTAAGCAAGAACAAATAATTTGCTAAAATTAAAACTCACCGACATCTGATCCAAAACTTGTTGTTTTTTACGTTTACGTTAGTTCACGTTTTTTCCGCTTTCTCCTCATTTTTATAAACTCAATTCTGAAAACACTAGCTGAAAAAACCTACTAAATATCAAAGAAAACCAGAAATTATCTTAGCGTGAAACAGCCGGTACCGCACGAAAACAGGTAATGAAGACAGAGGCGACGCGGCCGAGCTCGAGTAGCGAGATACCCTCAAATAATTTCTATTTTCAGATTATTTATTCTTATTTCTTTAAAATATTCGTGATAATAGCCGGGAAATACGAAACAGTACTACAAGTAAAAATTAATCGCGAGAATTGAGCAGCGAAACATAATACTAATAAAACATTAAAATATATTATGTTGTTTCTACAAACATCACTTGTTTTTGCAACAAACTTAAGCCATTGAACAAAAAAGTAGATCAGAACATTTTGTTTAGCTACAACGATGTGCTCTGATTAACAGCCATTTCACGCTTCTCTGGTTTTTACTAATAATATAACATAATAATATTATAAAGAGGAAAGATTTGTTTGTTTGTTTGTTTGTATGAATTGAATAGGCTCCGAAACTACTGGTCCGATTTGAAAAATTACCATTGGAATCCTACATTATCCCTGATGAACATAGGCTATACTCGTATTTTATCCCGGGAAAGTGAAGTATTCCCGAGGGAACGCGGGTAATACCGCGACGGACAGCTAGTTATCAATAACTTGAGATTGTAGGAATATTACAATACGTTTTTTATATATAAGAATTATGGTTGTAAAAATACAAATACGATTTGTTCTGCATACGTCAGCCATACAATATATTGCATTGTTTATGAAGAAGGCATTCAAATAGTTTGTAATAAAAGTAAGTTTATATGAATCAGTGGCCAACTCTGAGATAAAATGTAATTAATGTTTAAAATAAAAATTAATTATAGTGGGACACTACAGGCTCCTAATAATAAAAAAGTTCTTATTGTTACTATATAGTGCTTTCTACTACAGGAGTAATTCCAAATCAGTTATTCCAGTCGCAAGATAATAATATGCTGGAATTGCCAAAGCTGATTTTTGGTATTCTGCAAAAAACGGTTATAATAAATACTTGTAGGATAGTCAGATTACATAATGATAGTTCTCCGGATTCTTCACAAACCTGCAGCAATGAGAATGCTCATCCAACAACTAGTGCAAACTTGGCCTAGGCCCGTGAGCCGGCTAAAAGCCGAGCTGACTTAGATCAAAAACGAAATAATAATAATGATGAAGTACCTAGAGCAGGAAAAACAGTATTGAACATATATTTTCAGTTTCATCTAAACTTTTCATTCGCGGTCACAAGGTGGGATGGGTCCGCTAGTTGGAATGACAACTAAGCGCTTGTATGCTTCGGAGGAAATCGGAGACATCTACAATAGTAGATTATTCACCAAGGGGATAAAGCAGTGTATTATGTCACGGGCGCCATATTGAATCCCAAGCGCATCGAAGGATTCTTTAGTTAACTCCCGAGCGACAGCGAGGGTGATTATAGTTAACTCCCGAGTGCAACGAGGGAGTTAATGACTAGAATCCTGAGACAGCGAGGGATTCAAGAGCGCCCAAGACTAAGACAGCTTTAACCCCGAGGGGAATACTCTGCTTTTCACACCTAGGTACTGCGAGAAAAATAGTGAACCCAGAAAATAGCAAGCAAGTTTAATGAACAGGTTTTATAGGTAGAATAATAATAATCTATTCGTTTTTTTATTCAACCTACACTGTCCCACTCCTGGGCAAAGGTCTCCCCCAATTCTTTCCAACCATCTCTCTTCTTTGATAGCTCCCACCACCCGCTATCGAAGGAGTCGAGGTCGTTCGTTTATTCTCAAAAAATATTTTATTGATGTCGTCCTTTCGTTCTCAAAAAATATTTTAGCTAATATGCAACAACATTAGATCGCTCTATAGTTTGGAGGCATTAGCCACACTTTTTCCTTAAATTTGAATAAATTCTACTTGGTGCAGGTCTCTATGGTAAACATTTTCATAGAAACATCAAAAATAAATTTGGAAGAAAAAGATTAGTTGCCACATTTTTTTTTTCGTATAAGTTCTATTGGATGTGGACTCAATAGTAAAATTTTTAATAGAAATGTTGAAGTTCGAAATTCAAATCTCATTACTTATCTGTTCACATGAGGTTCAGAGGGAGAAATGAAATCCCATACAACTTTACCTCCCGCCGGCCATTTTGTTTTTTAGGAGGGAGTAATGGTTTACTTTCTGTTAAGAAGGTGAGACGAAAAAATGTATGGTATTCTTGTACCGGGTGTGAAAATGATATTAGAGATTCGATTTAAATTTGAAGCTATATCACTTTCTGGTGTATACCTAGAACGTTGCGAAGTCTTACATAAAATAACCCGGTAAAGTCTATCCGTAGGTCGGGCGTTACATATTTACTCAGTTGTGTATGTTTACTCATTAAAGGTATTTACCAATTACTTAGGCTATGTGAAAAATTGCAATACTTTGAGCTACCTAAGTCATGGAGAAACAATTTGAAAAGAATTTGCTATACCGCGATAACTTCTTGTTCGATTTAAAAGATTTGTATCGACTTTTTTAGCGTACAGTTTTATTAGCATACCTCTATTAATGTAGCTACAAGGCCACCTAGTCGGTCATGGTGGCATTTTCATCCAATCGCTTCCGTGCTTGGGAGGGCACGTTAAATTGTCGGTCTCGGCTATTTAAGTCGTTAAGCCATGACGGAGACCTTAAGGCAGCCTAAAAACTCCGTCACCAGAGTTGTCCAGTGACTCATATGAACTTATTTACTATTTATTTTTAATTTCTCATTTACCATTACTCCTATCATGAGTATTGTAGGATCATTGATTCAGATTTAATATAAGTTAAGTCTTTACCGCGTTTTTGTTATCGTCAACGCCAAATCAGATGTGTGAAATGTCAAGCATTATAAAAAAAGAATCCTAAATCATTCGCTTCATATTATTTCCTATTTTCAGCACGCGATATTTGACTGGTCCGAATCCACCCAAGGTCTGATTCTGAGTGGATTCTATTACGGATATGCGATAACTCACATCCCTGGGGGATACCTGGCTGAACGGTACGGAGGAAAGTGGACCTTGGGGATCGGGCTGTTGAGTACCGCAATATTCACGCTACTTACTCCAGTAGTCGTGAAGGCTGGGGGTGCAACATGGCTGTTTATACTCCGAGTTTTGCAGGGTATGGGCGAGGTAAGTTTTGATACCTTGTATAATCTTTATGACGACTTCGATGGCGAGACTAGTGTGCGTTTGGTAGAGATGCGAGCTCTCGCGACGGTACGAGTAGGTAGTAATATATTCATGATCTGCAAACGTTTCCTCCTGTTTACGAATACAAAATTACATTTGAGTTGTAAACAATAGAATATTTTCTTAAACTGCCATAAAAAGTTCTTAATCTTATAAACCTATGTAAGTTTCGAGGTCAAGAGCCGACCCATTCATCAATAAAAAAAAACTCAAATGTAATTTTACTATATACTACCGTAGAGATATGATAAGCACGCACATCTAAATGTTGTGACATCAAGATTACTCAATAGATTTTTATATGATACGGAGAATTTGATGTGGGGTCAAGTCTTTAAGTAACTCCAATCACTCATAAATTCACGTTCATTATCAAAAGCTGCGCAATTATTGTTATGCCTTGCATTTGTTATGCATTAGTCAAGGTGAAGTTATTGAATCGTATTTACCTGGTAAATCAGACAATCGTGGCATAGAACCAAAGTACTGAATGGAAATCTTTTACCTGATTTTTTGTTCGTTGACAAGTCGACTGAATTGTTTATCAAAGCTGTAGGTACGGTACACTGATATATTACTGGTACCTACACCGAATAATAAGGAAAGTTGGTAAAATAGAAGAAAATTTTAGAAATTCTAAGTTATGTATGAATATCAAGCGGCCGGGACATCTATTCGATGACAGTTATATGATTCCTTGATAAGGTTCGTCCATCGTAGGCGTGTATGTGTAGTATACAATTTTGCAAAATTACACCACGTAGATAAATATATGGATGGACACTACTTTAATAATTCTGATACTCAAAATTACAACGCAGACCAAATTATTATAAGATTCAAAAGTTACAAAACGATTGGAGCAAAAAAATTGTATCATTATCATTAGTTATGTAGTACATTTGATGAATTGGACTATTGGAACTGTTCCTTTCACTATCAGGTTGATTTTTTTTATCTACTATTATATAAAACTCTAGCGCGAGTGTTTTTAACTCTCCACCTTAATAGCTGGACAGATTTTTGGAATGAAGTTCCTTTTCAAATGGTATGAAGGATGGGGGCTAGATGAAAAAAAAGCGTTAGATTATACCGTCACGACACATACATACATTATGCCAAATTGTCACAGTACACTGCGTACCATAGCAAATATCAAAAAAATTCTAAAAGTTAAATAAGTTGAAACTTTGTTCCAACCGAGTGTTCCACAACACTCACGAATTTATTTTTTTGTACAAACAGTTTCAAAAAGAATATATTACAAATCATTGATTTGCCCGATTTCACTTTGTTCAATTTCATAAAATTTTAATACAGTTTAATAATTTTCCGGTGTTTTTCCGCATTATTTTTGATAAGGAAGAGTTAAATGTAATTAGGTATACCATAAAACATCTTAAAGGAATGACAAGGTTTTTTATAGGTATAGATTTAATTAGGCATTTTATTATCATTGACTATTTATACGGAAGATGTGACGTTTTATTATGAGGAAACAAGAAAGGATAACAGGAAACTTGGTATATTGGAAACCAGTTAGTGAATAGAACAATATTATTAATTTATATTTACACGACACTGATGTACTTAATGGTGTTCATACTTTTTCTATAAACCCACTTGTACTAATAGTGTTTGCTATACATAAGTATAGACATAACGTATATTTGATCTAAGTGCAGTTGTTCTAAATATTATTGACTATAATTGTTGTATTAGTTCGAACACTTATTTACTATAGGTCCATATTCTATAAAGTTTTTTTGTTATAACTGTATCATATAATATAGTTTAATATTGCTATATCGTGCAATTTATATAATTATTATAAATATAACTAAAATATGACATAAAATAATAATTGCTCTAAATAGGAACTTTCTATAAATTTAGTGTTGCCATAACAGGATATCAGACCTGTAGAATAGGTTGCGAGGAGCGTAGCGACGAGCATGGTTTCAATAGTGACCAAACCATGCACGAGCCGAGCAAAGCGTGCCGCGGTAGCGGCCGGCGAGTGCCAGAACCTACTTGTCCCTATTATAACCTTATCGTTATAGGTAGAAAAAATAAAACAAACGTAGGTATGCATGCAAAATTAATAGAATTATTTTATTTAGATCTATAGGTAGTCCTTAATACTATTTTATTTTAAATAAAGGTTTGAAGCAATCGCTCTTAAAAATTCACCTGGTTGGTATTGGTCTAAGGCGCTATTCATGGTGTAGATAGGTAGGTACAGTTTACTTATTTAATATTATTATAGCAAAATACTATTAGTAATATTGCAATTAGATGTGATAAACTTTATAACACATTAAATGTATTGCTAATGGTCGTTATAATAAAAACAATTATGTATTTTACGATTAGAGAATATAGTACAGTTATATAAATCACAAATTAGTAAAAGTGGTTTTATAACAAAATTAGTGTATAAGAATTGAACCGTTATATCTATATTCGGTTATAGCTGCTGAAGTTATAGCAAACGCAATTAGTAAAAGTGGGTTTATAAAAAAACATAGCGCACTGTACTTAATGTGGCAGTTGGGGTTTTTTATTTGCCATATTAATTTTTATAAATCACAAATTGTTCTTTAGTATCAGTCATGTTGTCTCATAAACGGAGCTCTGCTCTTGGAGTAAGTGCTGCTGTGTAAAATATCCATCATCATTCATTTATTCTTTATCTGTTTCAGGGTCCTACAATGCCAGCGCTGATGATTGTCCTAGCTCGCTGGGTCCCACCACACGAAAGGTCTCGTCAAGGTGCACTGGTCTTCGGAGGCGCGCAGATAGGAAACATCTTTGGATCCTTCATGTCTGGGTTCCTGATGGCCGGTGATGGAGACTGGGCTAACGTGTTCTACTTCTTCGGATGTTTCGGAATATTATGGTTTTTGGCATGGGTAAGTTAAAAACTGTAACCTTCACTAATTATTGTTTACTCTATCCTACAACACACAATAATAATGATGTCGCAGGCAACTGGTTTAGCCTCCTCGCAGACTGCAGACTTTCTATCGGCCGATAGTTGAGACGGGCTATACTTCTCCATACTCATTACGAGCTTCAATACAATACAAATACAATACAAACTTTATTTAATTTTCTCTCACAAAGGTCAGCACTAAGAATAGCGGGCTTCGGCTCGTAGTATACTTCGTACGGAATATACTTCGGTATATTCCGTCTCAACTATCGGCCGATAGAAAGTCTGCTGTCTGCGAGAGGGCAAAAAGATTATGAAGTTGGTACTTTCAAGTAGGTAAAAAAATAAGTAAATAGCTGGACATTTCACACAGCATCATCTAGCCCCAAACTAAGCAAAGCTTGTACTATGGGAACCAGATAACTGATATACTTAATATACACTTTTTGTTTGTAAATACATACATATTTAAACATAGAAACACCCAGACCCAACATAAATATTTGCAGGTCATACAAACATTTATCCCGCGGCAGGGATCGAACCCGCAACCTTCTGCGCCCCAAGCGGGCTTTTACACACTGCGCCACAGAGGTTGTCAACAACAATCAAGGTTGCGTTAATTTTCGAGAAGAAACAACTTCCCAGTAACTTGTATAAAATATATGCGGAAACAAAAACAAGTAAAGAAAAGAAGTAAAAATATTGTTTACTGCAAAAATCGTCATTGATATTTTAATATTGTACGAGTTCGTATGTTGAAATAAGGTCGTATTTGAGACAGAAACATCGATTAAACACAGGCTTAAATACACACTTACTTGCCTAATTAAAAAAAAAATTATTATAATGCCTTACATCTTATCCGAGATTACAAATTTTCAGAGTATCCTATGCTACAGCACTCCAAACACCCATCCATACATATCAGATGAAGAGCTAAAATACTTGAACGAGACTGTGACGAGCGCCGATACCAAAAGAGTTAGAGATCCTGTGCCCTGGAAGGCTATAGTCAGATCTGTTCCCGTCTGGGCTCTTTTATTCGCTGCTGTAAGTGATTTATACAAGTACATGAATCAAATATTTTGTGCCTCTTTTCAAGCTAGTAAAATTCAGGCGAGATCGTGTTGGATGGCACAAGCAAAGGGAGGCCTATGCCCAGCAGTGGGCTAGATCGGGCTGTGGATGATGATGATGATGAAAATTCAGGCCTTTACAATACGCACAACCGATCTTTAGCTCTCTGAAGTAGTTGCGCAGAACCCGTTTTTGATGACGCCTAAAAGACGAAGACAGCGTTGGATAGCTGCCTTGCTCACTCGCTTAGTTTGTTGCATCGTGCTATCTCGCTTACTCGCGCAAACCTGCGCAATCGTTTAATACACCTAACTTTAGACAGACAATGGATGATTGTGCGTGTACATCTGTGGATTTCACAAGCTTAGTCTATACGCAGTAGTGGGTAAATTCAGGCTGTGGATAATGATGATGATTACATCTTTACTAGATAATTTATACGGCATCAGGAGAGCTATGCCTACAATATGATGCTGGTAGTGCTTGGGACATTGATGGAAGTTTGAGCATCATCAACATCATTAACATAGATTTTTAGACGGTTAACTTATGTAAAAATACATTGTTCATTTTTAAATAATTTAAAAAACAATGATAAAGATGTACTGGTGAACACAGGTGTGCTAAGAAAAAAGATTAATATCGGTATTGTTGACATAAACGTACAATATGCACGTGATTTAGACAAAAAAAAATAATTAGCTCATGATTATATCAAAACAGCACGTAGGGCCACAGACAAAGATGATTAGACAGAGTATGTCCAAATAGTTATAGGTAAAATAAAATTTGGCAGGATTAGCAAGTTGAAGTGGCAGTATATAGGCGGGGCACATAGCTCGTAGAACTGACGGCCGTTGGGGCAGAAAAGTTCTCGGATGAAGGCCATGCACCGGAAATCGCAGTAGAGGACGGCCCCCCACTAGATGGAAAGACGATATTGGTAAAGGTTGCTGGGAGCCGTTGGGTGCAGGCTGCACAAGATCGATCGCTGTGAAAATCGATGGGGGAGGCCTATATTCAGCAGCCTATGTGGACGCTAGATGGCTGAAATGATGATGAAAATAAAATTATGGCCAACAAGAACATTGCCGCCTAGCTTTGATTGTTTTTAAATTAAGTTAGTTTAATAATCCTTTGAACGTTTTAATACTTAATATTAAGAAAATTAATATCCCGCAATCGTGGAATATAAATAATTGCGTTTAAAATAAGCTGTAATAAAATTGCAAATGAATCAATAACCCTTGAACTTAATGAAACTGATTTGCCTTCATAGCATTTTATGAGCACACTCAAAACTTGAAAGCAATACAAGTATAATAAACATTTTGTACTTTGTAGGTACAAAATCTAACGAATACTGGTGGAATGAAAAGTCTTATCAAAATTTTCGATAGCGACGTCTAGTGGTGCCGTGGCCTAGTGGTTACATCGTCTGATCGTTGTGAGTTCGAATCTCGTCGGAATCAAACATTTTGATAAGACTTTTCATTTCTCAATACGTGGTTTAAAAAATTCAAAAAATAATACTGGTGGGTTCGAAATAATTATGAAAATTATTGTCTCACATGCATTACATAAATAAAATTGTAAAGCATTTTATTAATGAAATTATAATTTAGCTAATATTTTCTTATTAGTAAGGGAAATATTTGCTGAAGTAGTAAGTATATTGAATAACTTAATATGCTCGGCGAGTACAACATTTAAATGAATCCTGCTGCAGCGTAGTCCTGCAAAATTTTATGAGTATTACTTGCAGTTCTTTTTGTATTGCAAAACAAGAAAATATAACAGATTTTCAAGTGTCTTATTTCGAAAGAGCACTATCAAACAATTTCCGTTTGTTTACTTGCCTGTATAATTTCAAGTGGAACTTATCAACCAACACTTCAGTCTGCGCAACTGACCTCCTTACGATTATAAAGAGGACTCATAAAATGTTGTAATCAAGGTTTAAAAATAAGAAGCAGTTGCATATTTTCCTCAAAAGATTAAGCATTTTTGCACTATTTTTGAGCACGCTTCTGACTGGCAGTAACCTGGATCAGGAACTATCTATACATAGATTTATCAACGATCCTTCTCTCGATAACATTTTCATCTAACTTAATTCTAAATAATTACTCTTTTTATTGTTTGTATATCCCAGTCATACAGGGTGTGGAAAGACTACTATCTAAAACTGAGGGGTTGCAATCAGGCCATGATTCTAAACATATTTAGCAAAAAAAAACGTTGACTTAGCTCCGTCATTTTATGGTATTTTCCGGTTATTTACTACTGGTACAGCATAATAAGACCATACCTACCTAGTTATTTCATTCATAAAAGAAAAAAACATTTAAAACTCAAAATCTAGCAATCTACGTAAAACAACGCGCCCAGTACATACGCCTTCAGTAATCTTCAAACGCTTTCTTCTCCAGATATAATTTTTATTTCGGAAAAAATCCTTTAGGATTTGATTGTGTTGGGATGCTGTACCTACCCCTTTTCGGCTTCGGTAGACGTCTTTTTACAACCCTGTATAATACATACATACATAAATAAAGTCACGCCTCTTTCCCAAAGGGGTAGGCAGAGACCACGGATCTCCAGTCGCTACGATCCTGACACACAACTTTCGCCTCATTCACTCTCATTACATTCTTCATAAATGCTCGTCGGCTTAGGGTACTTTTGACCTGGAACTTCTCCAAAATGTCGCCAATTTGATCCAAGAAGGTTCGCCTAGGCCTTCCCCTTCCAGCTGTCTCATGCACACTCGCCTCATACACTTGCTTTGTCAAACGACTGTCATCTATCCTTTCTACATGCCCAAACCAGTATAATAAAGCTTTAAAATCACCTGTATTTTTTTCTTCCAGGTAGGGCATGACTGGGGATATTACACAATGGTGACTGACCTCCCGAAATACATGACAGACGTGTTAAAGTTCAACATTGCTACCACGGGAACACTTACTGCTATACCTTACTTAGCAATGTGGATAAGCTCCTTCATATTCGGCTGGGCGTGTGACTTCTGCGTGAAAAGACAATGGCACTCTATCAAGACTGGAAGAATTATTCATACTACGATCGGTAAGATCTAACTTATTATACAGGCTTGGTATTATGAAATGAGTTCCATGAAAGCTTAGATGAGACGCAAGAGGTGCGAGTTGAATTTTTGCGTCTCAAGTCGGCAAGGTTTTCAATACATAGGTTATGGGTGGAAAATCTTCGCAAATTCCGTTCGTCAAATACTTTATCAGTACATTAGACGACAGCTACCTTTGCGGCTTGCGCAGCATCCGCAGTTGCGTCTCCTACCGCCAATTGATGGGACTCTCGCAACACACGCTCAATAGAACTGCTCACAGTGCTAATACAGCATGTGAATAATACAAAAGACAGTACATTAGACGAGTCTGTTCCTCTCATATTTATCAAGAAATTATAAAAGTGTAGATATTGTGTCAAACTTTATGTTTTTGTATTTCAGCTGCGACAGGCCCAGCTATTTGTATCATCTTAGCTTCATACTCCGGTTGCGACCGCTTTGCTGCCGTGGCTTACTTCATCGCCTCTATGGCTCTCATGGGAGGATTCTACAGCGGAATGAAGGTAATTCTACATTTACATCCATACTAATATAATAAATTTGAAAGTCTGTCTGTTTGTGTTACCTTTAAACGCGTAAACCACAGTTTGATAAGGTGTGGATAACTACATTTTCAAAATCTATTCTCTGGTTACTTTTTACTTTTTTTCCAAGAATGCAATCTATATAGAATGCTATCTATATAGATTGCATTCTTGGAAAAAAGTAACCTATTCTCTTGGTTCTTTTATAAGTGATGCAAGTTTGTATGCGGAAACGATAAGATAACATAATTCAATGGGGACAAAATCTCCCTCTGAACAACTAGTTTAAATTATACTATCCAGACGAGATTTCAAAATTTATGCACCGTTCAATAAAGTGAGTCATCCAGTCAACTTCGTTCTTCTTTTCAACATTAATTTTGTTTCAGGTGAATGCATTAGACTTGGCACCTAACTACGCAGGTTCCTTGACAGCTATGATCAACGGAACATCAACCATATCGGGCATCATCACGCCATACCTAATAGGACTCTTAACACCAGATGTAAGTACACGTATTTACTAGTAATATTTTTTCACACTTGGACCAATCCAAGGGGTGTATTCCTACATAGTACACACCTTGAAAGAGGGGAATAGAGAACAGTTTTCCTTCCTACTAGATACTTCCCTCGGGAGCGAGATCCAATATCTCAAAGAGGCCTGAAATAGACAGGGTTTCCCAAGATATTAACTGATATTAACTGATACCCAAAAACTCCAAACAACTTCGGTAATGGTACTAAGTCATTTGAATTTTCCATTTCAATGGTTCCCATCGATGAGAGCATGGGTTTGGAAGGAATTCCTTATTTAAGGCTTTTTGGAAAAATTATTAGGAAGGAAAGTGTGCCGTAAGCGAGCATAACACAAACTACATAGTATACCTGTAGCTAAAATTGGCTATAAGAAAAAGAAAAAATTCCACGCAAACTTCAATTTTTAAGTTGTTTAACAATTTACGACGACCTCTGTGGCGCAGTGGGTGAAAGCCCGCTTGAGACGCTGAAGGTTGCGGGTTCGATCCCCGCCGCGGTATAAATGTTTGTACGATCTGCAAATATTTATCTCGGGTCGGGTGTTTCTATGTATAATATGTATGTATTTACAAACAAAAAGTATACAAGTAGTATATCAGTTATCTGGTTCCCATAGTACAAGCTATGCTTTTGCTTTTGGGGCTAGATGATGCTGTGTGAAATTGTCCAGCATTATTTATTTATTTAATTTACACATTTGTATCCGAAATCAATATGTTACGCAATGTATGCAAGTCTACCTTACTGTTTTATATACCTTTTCTATAAAGGCTTTTATTGGTAGCGTTGTCGGGCTGCCTTCGAGTTTGCGGCTCAAAAACCTTTGACGTCGACTTGTTTGTTTTGGTTCATATTACCACAGATTATAAGTATATTACCGAAACTTAATGGATGTTTCAAGAGCATATGTATTGAAATCATAATGAGTTCGTATTTAAGATGTAAGAATATTTCTTAGAAAATAACAACAATTATTCTTGAATATAGTGTAATAAACGTACAGATCTGAGGAAGACAAGCAAAAATAAATTTCTCCTGTGGCGGAAACTGAGCCCGCAACCTTTTGCGCTGAGCTATTTATATCCTCAATAGATCTACGTATTTATCAAAGTCTATCTACTCATACAAATCAGTACACAGTGACGTGATCGTGTAGTACGGAAACGAATTGACACTGTGAGAGTTCATTAAAAATGCAAGTGGCGTAAAGGGAAATACGATAAGAGTACGTAAAGGGAGCGTTGATATGGGAACAGTGGATTGTGAACTCGTTCGAAGTAATAGACTAAGTCATGAGATTATTACAATATTTAAATCATGGGTATTATTAAGTGTTTCAAAATAGTTGAGACATATAGAGCTCAGCCGGTTACAGTTATCATATTCTGTAATCAATAATGATTAATTAAATTATAGTGTAAATAGTACCAAAAGCTTATAAAAGTATGAAAATATAATTATATTGACTCATAATGAGCAGCCAGTCTGGGGAAATACACACAAGCCTTACATAAAACTGTAGCCAAATAACACTAGTATTTATATTTTAATTGGTGTTGCGTTTCTACGGCAATATAGTTGCCAAAGTCTATCTGTATTCTGTGCCAAAGGTTGAAAGCTGTGTAGCTTAGGCAACGGGATATTTGTGGTCGTACCTGCTTCCAAAGTGGGCGATGAACTAAAAAGTACTGGAATTCAAAAAGGGGGCAAAGATCAACAAATTCTATGGATGGCTAGAAATAGTAGACGAAATCAGAAAGGGGGCAAGCAGCGAATAGACCCCACAGATAGACCGTTACGACTTTCGTCCAAGGCGGGTGGGTTTTTTGCTAACATAAGTTATTGTGTTTCATTATCAACCAACATTATTTTATAAGCGTGTTTATACATTTTGTTATTGAATAATGTATTAATTCCAATTCCTTTCTATATATTTTTTTTATTTTCCGGTATCTGGAATTCTCGTGGGAAATAAAACTGTAAATTAGAATTAACAGCTCACGCGGATAAACATTTTGGCAATTTAATGATCTAGTGTGACCAATTGACACTGTTAATTCAGTCAATTGTGGGTTATGCGTACCAGTTAAAACATAGTAAGAAGGATACAAGCAAACGATTGACCTCATTTAGTATTTTGCGTAGCCTTTAATTGCTTTTCATCCTCTGTTCTACTCATACAGCTTTGTCTCACGCGTATAACGTGTAATTCAACATTTATAAAAACATACCTCTGATTGCCCTCTTAGACAATATCTCCAAAGAATTTTGAGTGATTTGATCTCGGAGAATGTATGCTGCGCCTTATACAGCCTAGTTTTCTTTTTTTGTTTTCAGAATGTAATATTTCCACTCAAGCTGCGTCTGCAACATCAGTAAGAATTTGTTTCTTTGTTACAGTCAACTCTAGCTCAATGGAGAATAGCGTTTTGGGTATGCTTCGCTGTTCTGGTCGGTACAAACGTCATCTACATATTCTGGGCGGATGGCAAGCGTCAATGGTGGGATGATGTCAGACAGTACGGATACCCAGAGGAATGGAAGCATGGACCACTACGCATGGCTGACCAAGACAAGGAGAAAAATAAACAAGCTGAGGCTGAGGCTAGCAAATGAGTATTTATAGGTTATAGTGTTTGTTTCATCTCCAAGTAGCATAGTCAACTGAAAAAAATCCGAATTCAAACGCAAGCTTGTGGGAAGATACTCGATTATAAAAAACTTAGATGGGTTTTCAAAAAAATTTGATTTCAAAAATCCACTAAAAGGGGGAAATTGGGAACAAGATATCTGTTTTGTGTTAGAACTAGAACATAGTCGAGAAACGCGTAAATTGCTTATACCATTTGCAGATAAGCTAACTTTACTTGGAGATGGTAAAATAAAGCCATTTAGGCTACCGAAACGAATTTAGATAAATAATAGAATTTATAGCAGTAGGTAATTGAAAATAAAATACCGAGCAAGTTTAGGTTGTGCAAATTGTATTGTTATAAGTCTAGCAATTTTACAAGGTTATTGAAAAGTTATTTCAGTGTAAGAAACTAAAGAAATCTTGTTTTCATACAAAAATTTTTTTTTACTATTTTATTTTAAAATAAATCTAATTATGGATTTTGTGTGCCATATAAAATGTTTCAAATTGTAAATAATTTATTTCGAATTTATTAAGAAACGGAACCTAAGATAAAATCAAAATTCCCATTAAAAAATACTAGTTTCCAAAAAAATGCTCACAGACCCTTATGATAAAAAAAAACAAAGTCGACGAGTACAAATATCTAAGTGGTTCCTTAGCGCCAACGACCAAAAACTTTGCAAAAGACTATTCTTACATAAACGAAGGAGTAGATACTTATTTCATATTTATCCATGCTATTTATGTGTACCTAATATTTAATTAACTTAAACATAAAGTACCTAGGTAAGTATTAATAAATTGTAAACGATATTATTCTACTTGTCGTTTAGCATCCTATTCGCCGTGATGCTCGGAAATAATAAATTAAGTATTTCTTTATCCTGTGATTGTGATACATAAATATCGAAATAACCTAGTGACGTTAAGTGTACAACAATTAAATTGTTAGCCTAGTAACCAACTTACTTATATTAAGTTTATTTTAAGCAAATTAAAATATTGTTGATTCATTTATTGGTTTTTACTTATCATTTTCTTAGACCTTAAAAATAGCCTATAACTAATGTAATTAATTTAAGATCACTTAGTTGAAAAGAATAAGAAATATTTTTGTTGAAAAATACACATTACGAATAGAATAGAATACAATATAGTTTGTTTGGTTCTTACACACACAAGACAAGGGCATTAAAATAATCAACAAAATAGGTAGGTACCTTTACAAATAAGGTGATCTAAAGGTAAAGTAAGAAGGTAGACACTAAATAATAAACTAAGTACTAAAAGCACTGTAAGCTCGTATGAGTCAGTGGCTAACTCTGGTGACGGAGTTTTTACGCCGCATAGCCGGGACCGACAATTTAACGTGTCAGAAGCAAAGAAGCGCTCAGATGAAAATGCCGCTGGCGGTCATCTATTCACTTCGGACCGTTTCGAGCGTTGCTTAACTTCGACGATCTATCAACGACTTATAAAAATATGGAACGACTCTATAAAAATAAGAGAGGAAAACCGAATAAACAAAAACTTAGTTAAACATACATGTGTTTTGATAATAAAAAATCATAGATAAAAGCCGAAAGAGTTATTTATACGAGTATTCCAAAATGTTGGGGCGGTAACTTTTAAAAAATAAGATGACAAAGAATTTCTCAAACCTATTTTTACCTAGAAGGTCCTCATAAACCTAAAAACGTTAGAAATAGCCTATTGAACAAAGTATGGATAGAATACCAAACAGTAATTTAACCTGGGACTGTAGAAACTATTATGTAAATATGTGATACACCGTTGGCATCGGTGAATGGTATATAATGATTTGCACATTATATGAGGTTTCGTTACAATGAACTGTTGATTTTGTTTTCAATAAAGAGTGTGTACTTAGGTGACTAAATGGAATGGTACCTATTTTATATTTAATCGTTCGTTACTAAAATAATTATGTGGTACATATTATTTAGTTGACATCGTCCTTTCACCAGCAGTTTAGATCCCCCTGTGTGACTACTTAATTTTAATAAACTTTATGTTTTCGTACAAATAATTCAAAGTTCACTATCTACGCCTATTCCAAGTTTCATCTAAATCGGTTCACTGGTTTAGGCGTGATTAATACACAAACATACAAACATCTAAACATATAACTTTCAGCTTTACGAGTATTATGAGTGGGATCATGTTTTTTGCTACTTCGATCTGAAATACACATACTCTATCACACACACACTGGTAGAGAGTAGATGTATGATGTCCTACTTGGTCTATTTCTCAATGGAGTGTATAAATTAATAAATGATATTTATTTATAATAGACAAATCGGACCATAAAATTGTCTAAACATAGTAAACAATCTTAATCATCGTTAATGTTCAAACTTTTAACATCTTCGAACTTTCCTCTTTGAATTAACGCGGACCGACATTGAACTCATTTCTGAGTTTAGCGGTTTAAACTTTCGGCTTTATTGAAACTTTGCAAATGATTTCTCATTGTAAAAGCTTGATGTTCCTTGAACTGAAACGTTTTCTTTATCCATACTAAATAATGAAAATAACTCTGTCTGTCTGTCTGCCTTTCTGTTTATTTGTCTGTTTATTACCTTTTCACGCCCAAACCACTGAACAGATTAGGCTGAAAATGGGCACGGATTAAGGTTATATCCCAGGGAAGGACATAGGCTATTTTTTATCCCGAGGGGCCGCGGGAGCGCAACTAGTAATAATATAATTATATGTTGTAAAGTAGACCGTAAATAACATCATAATATTCATTATTCATAGTGTAATATGTGTGCAAGATAGCGCCTTGTGAAAAACGCACACTAAGACCCCTATACTTCTCGCCTCCTCGCTCACTGCAGACTTTCTATGTGCCGATAGTTGAGACGGAACATACTTCGGCTCGTAATGAGTATGGATAAGTATAGCCCGTCTCAACTATCGGCCGATAGAAAGTCTGTAGTCTGAGAGGGGTCTAAGTACTTACCTAAGTAACTTAGGCACTATTACTTAAGAATAATGTGACCACATCAAGAGACCCCTTCAAAAACAAAAAGCTTTATTACCCTTTCAAATAAATAGTTCAGGGGATTTATAGACCTTTTTTGACTAAAATCCCTTTCTTAAAATCGGTTTACAAAATTATTGACGGGTGTATCAGTAGCTAAACATACACAGTCAATTATAAAATCTCCGTCGGTAATTGGTTACTTACTCACTTTTTGCTGCAATTTAAACTAAGAGGTGGAACTACTTATTAAAAGATCAAAGATATTAAAAACGGAAACATGCTTCACGTTCCCACATTATATCAAATCTATGATCAACTTGCTATGTAATTGCGAACGTATCAGAAACTGATCTAGGGAGAGAGCTGAGGGGCACAAGCCCCCATTAAAACATTATAAGGATAATAATATCAAAGGCATCTCACTCAGCGCTCTATAGCTAAGTACACAAGAGAATAGTGACAAAAACAATGTGTTTAAAAGTACATGTACAAAGGCGAGCTTAACCCTAATAGAGTTTTCTACCAGCAAATCTTTGGGTCTAGGGAGAAGCCATAAATTCGTTTATTTCATCTAAATTTAATTTACAACGGACTCCGCACTAGGCCAAGCCTGTATCGCGGTATGAATGATGATTGCCCGAAAAATACTTAAAGATAACTGATAGAATACTCTTATCTTGTAAATACATACTTTATAACACCAAGACACAGAACAAACATCTGCGTTTTTCACACAAATATTTGTGCTAAATAGAAATCTAACCGAGCGGTAGAGCTACTACCAACTAAGCTGAGAGACAAGTCATGAGCATCTGTGAGTCCTACCGTCTCTCCTCTCTCTTTAAAAAACTTCCTTGAAAAATCCCCCAAAGCAGAACCTAGATCCGCTACTGGTAAGTGTCATGTGATTCGTGGGAAGCGTCGCGCTCTGTTTGCTGATAGTGACAAGGCAGGGTCATGTCTGCAGAACGAAATGATAATCATGTCAAATGGAGCGTTGATGAGGTAAATATAGGTTAATATGTGCATCACTTTAAAATTTGCACGAGCACTGTAAGGTGCATCCAAGTTAGAACATTTCGCCGAACCGAACATCGTGTCATCGCGGCGAACTTGTTACGCATAGTGTGGACGAGTGGATATGCGCTGTTTTGTTCGCCGAAGTGTTCTAATGTGGACCCACCTTAAGCCTTCTCGCAGACTGCAGACTTTCTATCAGCCGATAGTTGAGACGGAATATACTTCGGCTCGTAACTAGTATGGAAATGAAATGAAATGAAATCGTTTATTTGCTAGAAGCATGGTATGATGTGTACAGGTGTTATTATAATATGTGTTGGAGAAGTAATAGCCCGTCTCAACTATCGGCTGATAGAAAGTCTGTAGTCTGCGAGGGATCTAGGGGAATCATTTGCTTCTAATCTATAGGTACTATATTTTTCCTTATCTTTTGTCCAGCTGTGGCACAAGATATTTTGGTCAAATGTCGTCACCCTTTACTTCCACTTTCTACGCTTGGAGCGTTTTTCAGCCTCAGTTTTTCAGTCCAGCTAGCATTCATTCAAATCATCTCGCGAAATTTTCCTGGGTCTGTATCATAACATGTCTCTCCAAAGCCACGTGGTCACCGAAACATTCTGTGACCGTGCTGGTTTAACTTCGCTGTGACAGAATCATACAACACTAGCAAACCCAGCGAACTCCGTTTCGCCACCAGATGCCACCAGATTTTTCCTGAATTTTCTTTGCTATAAACCTCACGGAGCCCGAGACCTTTCCAACGAATGCAAAACCGTGGAAATCGGTTCGTGCGTTCTGGAGTTATAGCGTCAGGAAGGAAAACCCGACTTATTTTTATATAGTAGATAAATCAAAATTAATTGTCTGAACGAGTTTTAGCAACACCATAAAATATAGACTACAAGCATTTATATAGAAGCCTTGTGAGCCTTTGGCATTTAAGTTTTTTTAGTAGTTATTTAAATTTTTGTGAAGCGCAAAAAAGTGCCTTCTAAAAATAGTTGACCAATAGGAAGGCTGTTATTTCAAGGTCGTGACTATAAGACCTTCAAATTGTGTGCCAGACACGTGGTTTGGTATCTCACTATATTTAATTATTAGATACATACCTAGCAATCAATTGGTTGGATCACGTGTTTTTCATTGATTGTTTATAATTTACTGCAGTCTGCAGTCTGCACCAGTAGGAAAATAAAATTATTTTCCACCATTTATTTAAAAGTTGCGCTTCGCATTGTTACCTCGGAAACATTTCACTTTTCAGGGATAAAAAGTAGCCCGTACTTTTTTCCAAACTAAAAATCACTGTGTCATTTATTGTAGGTTTTATGTTGATACAGCTAGGTATACACATTATGTTAGTGGGATTACAACCTAGACTAAGGGCCAATCAAATTTAAAATTCCTAAAAGCGGATTCAAAGCAGTTTCGTGTAGGTTAATGTTACAGAGTATTAACCTACTTGATAAATACATTGGATAACATAGAATACTATGTCGTTTACTGCTGTTATATGGTAATTGGTATATTTTACAATCACTAAATTCGTATAAATAAATAATGCTGGACCTTTTCACACAGCATCATCTAGCCCCAAACTAATCAAAGCTTATACTATGGAAACCACATAACTGATATACTACTTTTATACTTTTTGTTTGTAAATACATACATATTAATACATAGAAACACCCATACCCGAGATAAATATTTGCAGATCATACAAACATTTATCCCGCGGCGGGTATCAAACCCGCAACCTTCTGCGTCACAAGCAGGCTGTCACCCACTGCGCCACAGAGGTCGTCAATATGTTTGCGAGGATGGGCTTAAGGATGTTGGTTAAAACTATTGAATGGATTGGGATGAAAGATAGATTACAGACTGGAATAGCACATGGCTTACTTTTTATCCCGTAAAGTTAAGTTTTCTTGAGAAACAACCGATGCGGAGTACATGACATATTTGATCCTCGCCTTAAAATCATCTGTAACCAAGACTTAACCCAAGTTTATCTTCCACTCCAATCCCCTTATCTCAGCGGTCACAAGTTGAAAACCAGTTCGCAGTTGTTATCTTATTCGGTTGTCTGTCTGTCGGTCAGATTAGAGACTTTAATACTTATATTTTATCTGAATTGCTATTAACATGGCGATAATCGAATTTTAGAGGCCTCTAATTATATTTCATTGAACTCATAACTCATTATTTCAGTAGGGAATTGGTATAATGTTGTATAATTTATAACATCCCGTTAATTTATTCCTCATTATAATTTTATCGTGATTTTAATAGATATTTTCCAGGCAAGCACTTGTCTCTTCGATCAAAAATAATATTCTTGATTGAAGATTTGTCTAGTCAATGACAAATTTTTTTTAGAGTGAAATTTTCGTAGGTATACTCGTAATGGGTGGACGACATAGAGGCAATAGAGGGAAAGACTTGCATGAGATCAGCAAAGGCCGATTGGAGTGGCGTCTGAGGGAGGAGGCTTATGTCCAGCAGTGGGCTATCATTTGAGCTGCTAATGATGATGAAAAAATGATGATACTCGTAATATTGACGAGTCTGATCCAGTGTTGGGTGGGTCAAATGCGATAAATTTTCTCTCACCTTGCTCGATAATGATTCTAAGTGATCCCAGAGACTGCATTTCTTGATCCCAGAGGTTATTGCATTTCTTAATAATGCTGGACAATTTCACGCACACATAAAAGGGCTAAATGATGCATACCACAAGACTAACGTAACCTTTTTTCGATACATACATAATTTTAGATTATTAAATAATAATAATGTAAAATTATGTTATTATTATGTATGTGTAAGCTTATTACATTATTATTATTTAATAATGTAAAATTATGTATGTATAATATAAGTAATAAGCTTTTGGTTTCAATATGATTTTACTTCACGTAAAAACGGTCCAACACAAACAACCTCTTCCTGGTAAATTCATTAAAACTGTGGAGTAAAACTAAGCACAACAGGGAATAAGCTTTACATGATCCTCAAAGGAAGTTCCGGCTCAGAGGCGTGTCCTAGATACAGCAGCTTTACCTTTGAATTTAGTAGAGATTCCAATTCAAAGCCAAATTTGGTTCGATGTAAATCACGTCGAAGCTTAAAGCTGGCTTTCATACTCTACTTGGTAGTTTTGTGTACTGTTGTAAAAGAAAATACGAAACCCTAAAAACACAGGGGTATTTTTTAGTTATTATTATTGTTTTGTTTGTAAAGTTCATCTCAGGACTATTGAGTCCCGAAGCTTTGAGAGGCATGCATGCTCAATTTTATTTTGTGTGATGGAGGCATTAATAATTATACCGGCCACTATCCCTGTTATTCGTTATTTTTTATATTCGTTTACAGTTTCAAATTATTTTTCTCCTAATGAAACTTTTGTGCACTACCGTCCTATTTCTGCTTCTTTATTTTTCATCCAAAGGTTGCCTGGAAGAAATCGCTTAAGCAGTAAGGCCGCCCATTGTACTAAGAACTTATAATTGTTTTTAATGTTTTGTTTTCGTTAATTTCTTGTTGTCCAATGAAGTGTTCTTTCATTCATTCGACCCCCGTGAATAATTTTTTCGTCGAAGCTTTGTACTGTTATGCCCAGAAAAATCTCCGAAGAATGGAAGAGATTACATAGTTGCAATTCCCTCTACCTAACAATCCATTGGACTTCAAAGAACTTTGCTAAGTAAGAACTTTGATGATCTATACTAAAGGAACGACTAACCACAGAAACCACGAACGATTCGCTTCAGATCCGCATAGTAAAGGTTGTAGAGCCAATTAATCCAAAGCACGGAGTGGATTCGAATAGGCATCCAGTAATGTTTTACATTAGAATACACAACAAACTACAACAATGTAGCTAGTAGCCAAGGATTAATCAGTAACTAATCCTTGGGTAAGTTATTATAGAAAGATTACTGAAAAATTTATGAATTTTATCTCAAAATAAACCATCGGATGGACCACCTGCTCTATGGGACCACCGCCTGAGCGATAAGACGGTATCGTTGGGGTTGTACGAGATCAGTGGATCTGGCTCGCACAAAACTACCAGGTCCAGCATGATAGAGAAGAGGCTATTAATCCAGCTAAGAGTGTTACCGGCTGAATAGATTAACAATTTAGTATTTTAGAAAACTGCAATTTACAAAGTACGAGTATTAGCAATGACGAATGACTCATAGAGTAGGTATTATTACGACTCATATTGTAACTGCACTTGTAAGCAAGATTCCTGGAACTTTAATAAAATTAAAACAATTGAACGTTTTATGTGATTTCTAGAAATCTATATAAGTTGCACCTACTCTGTTTGTTGATGCATTACAGTCACTCACATAGGGACAAACAGCTATAAATAACTTACCTAGATAACAGTTTTCGTATTAAGTACAGTTTCAGGAATTACAAGTACAACATTTTAAAATTGAAAATTTTGATTTTTTTTTAGCATCATCTAGCCCCAAACTAAGCAAAGCTTGTACTATGGGAACCAAATAACTGATATATTACATAAATACTTTTTGTTTGTAATTACATAAATATTATACTTACATAGAAACACCCAGACCTGAGATAAATATTTGCAGATCATACAAACATTGATCCCGCTCCGGGGATGGAACCCGAAACCTCTTGCGTCACAAGCGGGCCTTCGCCCACTGCGCCGCGGAGGTCGTCGAACTGAAAATGATTTTATAGTACTACTTTTACTTTTTAAACTCAAGAAAATCAAAATTCCATCGACTTCTTGTCTGAAATAATCAGTACGTTTGCAAAGAACCGGACATCGAGAACACAGCCATAATCCGATTCAGTTGTATTAGCGTATACACCTCAGCACTGACCCCGCAGCAGGTATTGCCGGTCCGCATAAATGTATAAAATGATTATGCTACTCAAGGCAGTAGGGGGAAATTGGGGCATCTGGATATTAAGATATCCAGCTACGCCCAATTTCCCCTATTCATCTATTCAACTATTCATCTATTTATCTATCTATTCAATTATTCAAAAATTGAGATGTTTATCCATCTATTCAACTATTCATTCACTGATTCATTTATCTATTAATTCTACTTTAATGTAGTACCTACTTACCATCAGCTAGTGTTATAACTATGTGGAAGTATAAAATAAAACAGCTTAAAAAGATGCATCAAATTTTATTTAAGTAAATACTTAATTATAAATTGGTATACATTGAATTATCCATTGATTTGAGAATATCTCTTACTTTCATATAAATGTGATCTGAGTAAAAATTATTAACCACATGCTGAGCACAAATCTCAGCACGACATTTGCATGTTGAATCTTCGATGCTAGAAAATTGATCTGCATTGTATACTTCAATACGAACGACCTTTACGCCTTGGACAGTGGTTTTTATACAAGATGTCAGCTTGTTCTTCACGAGAGGAGGTATAACAGCTGTTGGTAAAGAGGCTTCGACTTGTTGAAAGTCGATAGGACTCACAGTCGCAGGCGGTGACAAGATCCATGGTGAGTACTGAAAATAATTAACACCACATTAGACACCATTCATTAAATGAATATAGAATACATGTGCTTTATCTATTAGCTCAAATCATTGATTCAAATGAATTGAAATGACTTATTTAATTCTTACTTACCGACATTTCTGTTATTTCTTTATTTTATTTTCTCTTTGGTAGTGTGTATAGAATGTGAGCATTCCAATACTACTAATTTGAAGTACAATTTCCCTTGTTATATACCTTAGATTTTTTTTTAAACAAATATGCTTCCTAAGCAAATCGTACGTTACAGAATAAGAATAAGGTACCTACTCCGTAGTGCCATAGATAGACGTAGGTTTGTCATTTGACACGGTGCCGATGCTAGCCGGCCGCATCAGTCGAGTGACTAGTTTGAATACTATTACAAGTGGGGTTCGATTTCTAAAAAGCGGAATAGGAAACTGGGGTGTTAGTGTAGGTAGAAATTGTAGATTGGATTCAGTAATACCTACCTACATACATTCTCTCAGATCTATAATGTATTCCGGATAATTTAAAAACATCTGAAGGGTAGTCAGAGGCAGTCCAATATTTAATCCATTCTCACATTTTGTAGATGATAGTATTCCACGCGTGACAGGTTGCAAGCCCGTCATCGTCTATAAGAATACATACTGGTTTCCTACCGATTTTTCCATCGCCGTTCAGAGCATGTATCTATTAAAGCACATAATATTAATTTTAAGAAACGCATTTCTATTGAAGCAGGAATACGAATCCATGATAAATTAGTTAAAAAACATATGACCCTTTAATATACTTTTGACGACCTCCTCAATCTGTAAAAATTTTACCTCCTAAATCCAGCCCTGGCATAGTCTGGCCCTGCCTTACAACCGACACCGCGGTAAATTCATGTAAACAAGACAAATCACTCATAGTAATATAAATGTGAAAGTTTGAATGTATTAAGATAAATAATAATGAATTGTGAAGATGTTTGTTACCACCTTTGTTACGCTTTAGCGCACAAACTACTAAACGGATTTTGATGAAACTTTACAGTGTTACAAATAAAAGTAATAAGTATATTAGAATCAACATTGAGTCACTTTTTAACATACCTACCAAGTTTTAACATACAACAATAACCTAAACACGGGGTACACTACTTCAATAAAAAATATCTAGGCAAATCCGATGATAAACATAGTCTAGTAAATCTTAGACGAATACGAGTATAATGCTTATGATGAATTTTTTTGCATCTGAAACCTTCCAAATACGGGAAAATGAACACGTGATCTGTGATTATTTAAGTCAGGAGTGTGGACTCAAATAGGACACATTCTTATTGACTGGAGCAGAAAGCTGTCTGATCCTGTACGTACTTAGAAAATCCAGAAATTAAATCAGCAAAATGTGAGTACCTGATTTATTATTAGTTACATCTAGTTAGTATTCAATTATTCATTCAATCTATTCAATTATTCATTCAATTCACATAGATACAAATTCATTTATCTTCTTTATTCGATCAAACCAGTTTGATGAAAGGATTAAAGTGTACACCGTTGAGAGTACCTACCTATTAATGTTGTCTGACTGGATTCGAACCCATGACTAAATGATTGAAAGTATCAATCACTCTCCCCAGACTAACAGTGCTCTCAGTTCAAACTGTTCGCTTTTATCTAATGTGTTTTCATCTATTATTTCCAGGTCCGGAAGCATGATGGCTCTTGAGTACTCCGACGACGAGGTGAGCGTGCCGACTTCGAACCGCAGCGAGACCGCTCCACCAGCAAAGAAGGCACGTTCGTCATCTGCCGTCGTCAACACCATTCGATCGTCATCGACCAAGAAACGAGTTAACAAGATCACTCCAGTGACTCCACAGCAGAAGCCCACACCGTATGAACTATTCGGAACGGATAGTGAGGAAGAAACTGAGGAACCTCGAGGACGCAAACATGGTAACGATTACGATCTTACCTCATACTTCACTATAAGATGTTTAAAAGCATATTCACGTCAAGTGCAGACAATTGAAACAGGAATTTACTATATCATCACCAAGATCTATAATGCCAATCATATTGCGCATCCAGACATCGTTATAAAAATCAGATTAAACCCCGATACAAAAGAATGGTACCACATTGTAAAATTCATAGAAACTTCACGGAGGCAGATCAGAAACTGTTTTATTTTTAGTTGTTTGAAGGATGATCGACCTTTTATCAGATCTTTTATTTCACCAGACAGATCCAGAGAAGTTTCGCAGAAGCTACATCGCCGGAGTGAGGAAAATAGATCACAAAAGCAGCATCTGCCTACCGCTACCACCTCTGTTGCGATGAAGCATCGCAGCCCATCTGCCCCAGCCTCCGTTGCTTCAACGTCGAGGAAATCATCTGCTAGGGATGTCTTCGGCAGCGACAGCGATGAAGACGCAGTAAACGTCCAGCCGGGTAAAAAAAATTTACCTTTGTGCTCCTATTTTTCGAAGCGGATTTCTCACGGTGTGTCGCGGCAGTCCGATCAAAATAAAGCAGGCACACACTATGTAGAACTCAAAGTATATAATTGTGATGAAATAAAGCACATACAACCCATGAACAGGTGGCGTCACTCAATAATTACTGTGAAGAATCGGACAGATGACAACACTGAGGCATGGAAGCACCTTACAGAGTTTATAAAAGCTACTCGCAGAGAATTTAAGGATTGTAGGCCTGATATTATTAACGGTTGTTAAGATTTAGTATTTATAATAAATATCGAATCTTTACACCCAGTTATCGTAAACGTACTATAATGATTTCTCGAGTTGCTTTTATAAACTCAGGTAGGTACTCTCACCCTCAGTGTTATATCATCAATTCAATTTTTTACTCTATTTTTAGCGTACCTCAAGATAAGTTAATCATAACACCTGCAGTGATCATTTCAATGCCTTTATTTACTTTTGATATACATTCAATTAATTAATTTTTACTATTATTTTTATTTACTCAGTGTAATCATAGCGATAGTAAGTGTGTTCATTAAAGTTTCATTTAACTCTTTTTGATGTATGTAGTAGGTATTAAGTATCAATAAATGAATATTTTTTTACGTTTCATTACGCTTTTTTATTTCTTTCACAGTTGTGTCACACTCGAGCCTGCAACCAGCTAAAGAAATTGATGAAATAATAAATTGTGAAAAATGTCGAATTGAAATATTACGAAATGAATACAGATATCACTTGAGAACGAACTTACATAAATCAAACTGTTTATTGAGGTCTGAATTTGATAATATCGATATTGTTGTCACTGCATTCAAAAATAGAATAGTTACCTATCGTTTGAATCCTGCACAAAATCTAAAGCACCTGCCTCTAGAAGTGAATCTGAGTAATAACCGAAAAGATATAATACAGTTAATAAAAATGTCGTTAAGTAAACATGAGTGTATTAAGGTAAACTTCGAGTTGTTTGCTTTTTTTGCTTTACCTAAGTCAGATAAGCAAGAACTTAAGTCGTTCAATACGAAATATGAAATAATTTATCAAAGCACAGATTTGAATGAAATGATTTCGAGATTGCTTGACGTTTTTATGATGAAACTATCAGAATTTGAACATTGTGAATCGGGCTGGAGTTATGAATCTATGAGTCATTTAGAAATTAATATTAACAAATACTGTCCTCTTAGAGGTGGCACATACATAGATTTACCTAAACCTATTAAAAATACGAAGAGCTGTATTAATATTCAGAATCATGATGATTATTGTTTCCTTTGGTGCGTGGTTGCTAAGTTATTTCCTTCAAAGCATAATGTGTGTAACGTGAAATCATATCCACACTTTTCTTCTGTGCTTAATGTAAAGGATATGTCTTTTCCACCGACCTTTAAAGACATTGCATTATTTGAAATAAATAATCCTAATATTAGTGTCAATATCTACGGTCTAAATGACAAATGCCGTGTTAATGGACCTCTATATTTTACAAAGAATCGTAAAAGTAATCACATTAATTTGCTCTACATTGAAAGTGGTAATAAAGGTCATTACTGTTTGATAAAAGATCTTATGCGATTAGTAAGACGTCAAGTTTCTCATCATAAAGGAAAAATGTTTTTATGTGAAGCCTGTTTACAATGTTTTTATTGCGAAGCTAAACACAAATCACACAATTGTAACGGAGTATTAACTACCTTACCTAAAGAGAATTCTATTTTGAAATTTGAAAAATATGAGAGGCAGCAAAAGATTAACTTTATAATATACGCTGACTTTGAATGTCTATTACTTGACTTTAAAAATGAAAGCTCTGAAAAAACAAAAACCTTACAGTTACACCAGCCTTCATGCTTCGGCTTTTATATTTGCTGCTCGTATGATCCTGACTTAAATAAATATGTTACATATAGAGGTGAAAACTGTGTTGAAGTATTCATAAAATGCTTAATTAAAGAAGTTAAAAGAATTCATGATATATTGCAAGATAAAAAACCAATGTCTCCTTTAACACTCGATCAAGAAAAACAATATAAAAGTGCTACTGTATGCCATATATGTAAACAAGTATTACTCGGTGATAAGGTACGAGATCATGATCATGTTACGTCTCAGTATAGAGGAGCGGCACACTCTCATTGTAACTTGATGCATAGAGTGTGTCCATTCATCCCAATAGTGTTTCACAATCTATCCGGTTATGATTCACATTTGTTTATTGAAGAGTTGACAAAATATGAAGGTGATCTGAGAATTATTCCTAAAACTAAAGAGAAGTATCTTTCTATTACTAAAGTAATTAAGTCCGACACGTACAGTCGGTCTATTGAAATGAAGTTCATTGATTCTTTTCAATTTTTAAGTTCAAGCCTTGATTTATTGAGTAAAAGTTTAGCTGAAAGTGATTTTGTTAATTTGATGAATGGTTTTGAAGACAAGGAACAATCTGATTTATTACGTAAAAAAGGTGTTTATCCGTATGATTACATGAACAACTGGTTAAAATACAATGAAACGCAGCTTCCACCTAAATTTCGTTTTTATAACTATTTAAAGGGAGAACACATTTCTGATAATGACTACACACACGCTCAAAATGTGTGGAAATACTTTAAAATCAATAATCTTGGCGAATATACAGATTTATACTTGAAAACGGATGTTTTGCTACTATGCGATATATTTGAAAAATTCAGAAGGACGAGCCTACGTTATTATAAACTAGATCCTGCTTATTATGTAACATCACCTAGCTTAAGCTGGGATGCAATGTTATTTTATACCAACATTAGACTAGAACTGATTAGTGACATAGAAATATATGAAATGTTGGAGAAAGGTATACGTGGAGGTCTAGCTCAGTGCTCGTTACGTCATGCTGTGGCTTCCAATAAATATCTCCCAAACTTTGATGAGTCTCAAAAATCGTCTTATCTGGTTTATTTAGATTGCAATAATCTTTATGGATACGCAATGACGAAAAAATATCCAATATCTGAATTTAGATTTTTGTCAGCAAGAGAAATAAAAAAATTTAATGTAATGAATGTTTCGGATGATAATGAATTTGGTTATATTTTAGAAGTGGATCTTTTATATCCAGATCACTTGCATAAGTCACATCAAGATTTACCTTTCGCTCCAGAGAAATTTATTCCACCTGGAAGTAAAACTGAAAAATTGATAGCAAATCTTTATGACAAGTTCAACTATGTCATTCACTACGTACATTTGAAAGAATGCTTGAAACATGGACTAATTTTGATAAAAATACATCGCATTATTGGCTTTAGACAAGACAGTTTTTTGAAAAAGTATATTGATCTAAATACTACTCTTCGACAATCGGCAACAACAGCATTTGAAAAAGACTTTTTCAAGTTGCTCAATAATTCAATTTTCGGTAAAACTATTGAAAATAAAAGAAAACAAGTTGATGTTAAACTAGTAACAAGATGGAGAGAAACTCAAAATATTACGAATAAACATCTTACTGCTGAAAAGTTAATATCAAAACCGAATTTAAACAGTATTGATGTCTTTTCTGAAAATTTTGCAGCTATTCAATTGAATCGCGATGAACTTGTATTAGATAGACCTATTTATATTGGCTTTTCCGTTTTAGAGTACGCTAAACAACACATGTACCAATTTCACTACGATTTTATTAGAAACAAGTACAAGGATGATGCGAAGCTTTGTTATACAGACACTGACAGCTTGTTATATTTAATATTTACTAAAGATTTTTACGACGATTTGCGAAATGACATGTCCCAATTCGATACAAGTAATTATGCATCAAACAATGTTTATGATATTCCAAAGATAAACGAAAAAGTACTTGGTTTATTTAAGGATGAGATGGGAGGTGACATTATTTCTGAATTTACTGGTTTAAGAGCTAAGTTATATTGTTTAAGAAGTGTGAAATCTACTATAAAAAAAGCTAAAGGTATAACTAAGGCGGCTGTTAAAAAAATTGACTTGAGTGATTATAATGATACTTTATATAATAATACCACAACTCGATGCAATATGAAACTGATAAGATCTATAAAGCACGTATTATATACGCAGCAGGTAAACAAGCAACTCCTTAATGGAAACGATGATAAAAGACAAATACAGAAAGATCGTATCCATACTCTCCCATGGGGTCACAGCGACACTATTTTCTGAAGCTAAATTTTAAATATAGATAATGTACCCTATTGTCATTGATATTAATTAATACGATGATCTTTGTTCATTTATGTAATACCTATTACTAATACTTATGTTTAAGTTATGCTTAAGATTTGTTAAATAAATGAATACATCTAAGCATGTATTATTATTTCATATCACCCATAACGCATAGATCAAAAGTAGATCATAAAGTGTAAGTATCTGCTTTATAAGTTCTAACTCATTGATCTAATAGCACATCGTAAAGAGACTTGCTAAAAGCAACAGCGCAAGCGTTAGTGCGTATAACATTTTCATTACTTTACTATTTAGATACCTTATCATAAATGAAGTTGGTTACACAACCTGTTTCTCTGAAAGTAAAGAATCTTGATATAAAACAACCTGGAAATAACAATAAAAGAAAACATAGCTCTCTTTTACCGAATTCGATTCGAAGCATTATATGTGGTCCCTCGAACTGTGGTAAAACTAATGTTATGCTTACTTTATTGCTAGACGGCAACGGACTCAAGTTTAGAAGTATTTATTTATATTCTAAAACAGCCTTCCAACCAAAGTATCTATTTTTAAAAGAAGTATTACGCAGAGTACCTTGCATTAAGTTTTTCATTTTCAATTCAAATGAAGAAGTTTTACATCCTGATGAAGCTATGAAAAACTCGATAATAATATTTGATGATGTCAGCTGTGAGAATCAAATCAACATCCGAAATTATTTTGCTATGGGAAGACATCGACTAATTGATTGCTTCTATCTCACACAAACATATTCAAAAATACCAAAACAACTGATTCGAGACAATGCAAACCTATTGATTATCTTCAAACAAGATGATGTAAATTTGAAGCATATTTATGACGAGCATGTAAATACAGATATTGAATGGCCTAGATTTAAGGATCTATGTTCTTTAGTGTGGAAAGAGCCTCATAACTTTTTATTGATCAACAAAGATTGTTCTACTAACGAAGGAAGATATCGAAAAGGCTTTGACATTTTTATCGATCTTGACACTTCAAGATAGGTCATCGATTTCGAATAAGTACCTATAGTATATAAACTGAATTTTAATCTGGTTAATCCACAGTCTAACATCTTAATCAATCAACAAAAGTTGTGTGCGTTTTAGTTATACAAACATGGAGCAGAATATTAAGGAACAATTAATTAAATCTGTTAGCGCTATAAGAACCAAATTAAAACAAATGCGAGATAATGAAGATAAAACTGATCTGACTATGAAAAGAGTATTGAAACCTGTAACAGAACCTTTAAAAGCTTTAATAGATGTTGGATGTTCAGGACAAAAAAATGATATCGAGAAAACGCAATACAATCATGAAAATATAACAGAACGTTCCAATGACTCAAGTTTTGTTTCTCGATACGAAGATATTGAAGATGATGATGAAATTAGTTTTCATGATATGAAATCCGACGTAGACATTGACATTTCTCCTTCCACAGCCCAGTGTAAGGTAGCAAAAAATTCAAATCTTATTTCGAAACCATTAGAGAGATCATTAAACAAAGATGATATTGAAGATATTTATGAAAACATAAATGTACCATTCGGAGTTAGAAAAGAAAACAAACTTTTTTTGATGGGAAATGAAATAGTAAAAATATTAGTTTCAGACAACCCCTTAACAAGTTCTAAAAAACACTTACTTGTTATTAATGATAGACAATATGATTTAACAGCAGGTCTCAAAGAATTACTGCTACGTAAAACTCCAGATTTGACATTAGTATCAGCTAAAGATCAATTAGTATATAAGGATATTCTCTGTCTGACGAACGCTCATAGAAGAAATTACAATCTAAATGAACAAATTAAAGGTGATAAAAGTATTAAATATCGTGAAATTATTCGACCCCTTTTTTTAGACTCTACAAGTAATTTTAATGCGTCTGAAGCTGATAAAGACAATAAAATTGGTAGTGGGCTACCTACTTTAAAGAAGTATAAAGATGATACTGATTTTGTATATTGGGATGATCCAAACGAATTGATAGAGCGCTTAAAAATACTAATCGCATCAAGAGACGCTGGAAACAGCAATCACGATAACGAAATAATATCAATAATCGAAGAATTAAAAGAAGCTGGTGTTATAAAAGAATAGAACGATTTTGATTAATGTTCAGTGTTCGTTAATTGATCAAAGATGAACGTCGATAAGTTTGGTCTTCACATGTATAAAAAAATAACAAATTGTAATGACAATCAAATATGGTGGATAAATACAAATGATGGAAATATAAGCGCTCGTAGCAAAATTATTAAACATTTACTTGACCCTATCGATACTGGAGATAGTGCTACAAAAGGATATGTAGATAGCTCATTAGAACATTGTTTAAAGAAACTTAAATATATAGAGCAGTTTCTCAACGAACTCAGTAATAAAATTACCCACCTGGAAACCTATTCCAAAAATGAGCAAAGCAGACATCATAAATGAAATATATAAAAATGCGCGTGTGAACTTTCCACGTAGGCATGTTATAATGAGGGATATAGACGATCTATGGCAAGCTGATTTAATTGATTTGCAATCTATTTCAAAACAAAACTGTGGCTACAATTATATCTTAGTAGTTATCGATACATTTTCTAAATATGCTTGGTCATATCCCTTAAAACGAAAAACAAAAGAGGAAGTCAGTGCTGCTTTTGAGAATTTATTCACACAGGGAAGAATACCAAAAAATCTACAGACGGACTTAGGAACAGAATTCTATAATAATAAACTAAAAAAACTTACGCTTGCATACAATGTAAATCATTATTCCACTTTTTCTACTAAAAAAGCTTCAATTGTAGAACGATTGATAAGAACTATAAAATGTAAACTGTTTAAAGAATTCGGGCTGAACGGAAATTACAAATGGATAAATGGTACTTTAGATAAAATCATACAAGCGTATAATAACACTAATCATAGCACAATTAAATGTAAACCAATAGCAGTTACCGAAAGGAATAAAATCGAAATTTTGAAAAGATATGCAATAGTCGCTAAGGCATCGCCTTCAGGAAAAAAAACTTTAAAAGTTGGAGATTTTGTGCGAATTAGTAAGTATAAAGGCACCTTTGAAAAAGGTTACTTACCCAATTGGTCTACAGAAATTTTTAAAATCTTGAAGATACAGAAAACTAGTCCAATTACATATTTATTAGAAGATATGAGACATCAACCTATTTTAGGAGCTTTCTACATACAAGAGTTACAAAAAACAAAGTATCCTGATATATATTTAGTAGAAAAGGTACTAAAAAGAAATAATAATAAAGTCTATGTAAAATGGCTGGGACTGCCATCGCATGAAAATAGCTGGATTGATAAAAACAACGTTCTATAGACGATAATTAAAACAATTTCATTAATTCGTGAGATACAGTGTATCACGTAATATTGTGAATAAAATGCTAACATCTACATACGAGTATTTGAATTATTTAACTATAAAAGTGACATGATGTCAAACATTGCTATTAGTTTAAAACAGATTATGAAAGAAGGCAGTCTTGTTAATTGGTTTATTAATCACTTGCCATTTGAAATTCATTTACCTGGATATTATTATTGTGGGCCTGGAACAAAGTTAGATAAAAGGCTAGCTCGAAGAGACAAAGGTTTAAACCCGCTAGACGAGTTCTGTAAACAACACGATATTGCTTACTCAGAGTCGTCATCTGTACTAGACCGTAATAGAGCTGATATAAAGTTAATGCAAATGGCTAGGAAACGCATTAATGCTTCTGATAGTTCCTGTGGAGAAAAAATAGCAGCTCAGCTAGTAAACAAGGCGATGCTAGCTAAAATAACGGGTGGTTCCAGAAAGACAACATTTCCTATTGTAGGAGTTAGTAAAGGGGCTGGTCTAAAAAAACCCTTAAAAAACATTATATCTCATGCTAAGAAACACTTGAAAAATTCCAAGCCTAAGTGTAGAAAAATGGCTATTGAATTAGCAATAGCAGCTGCGAAGGAAATGACTAATAACTCGAACGTAAAATTACCGCGCATCATACCTATTCCAAAAACTGGTGGTGTATTACCTTTAATACCAATATTTGCGGGCTTATCTGCTTCGGGTAGTTTAGCAGGTGGTGTTGCTGGAATCGTTAAAGCTATTAATGAATACAAAGAAGCTAAGAAGCGTATGGCAGAATTAAAACGACATAATGAAAAAATGGAAGCTCTATGTATTGGGAAAGGATTGCATCTCAAACCTCATAAGGATGGGTTAGGATTATATCTATCAGAAGAAAAAAAAAAAAAAAAAAAAAAAAAAAACTAACACATCGCCGGCGGTTACCCAATCGAGCTCTTACTAATGTTGACATTATTAATAATTCCGATGACATTCCCTATTTTCGAGGAGTATTCATGAGAGACCAGCTACCAAAACATCCTTACAAAAAAGAATGTGGTATTATCAATTTAGACAGTTCTCAAAATTCAGGTTCTCATTGGGTAGCCTATGCAAAGTTGAACGATTATGTAGAGTTTTTCGATAGTTATGGAAACTTAAAACCACCAATAGAATTTATCAACTACGTTAACAAAAATGTGAATTATAACTATGAAAATATTCAGAAAGAGCATCCTTATAATTGTGGTCATCTGTGTATAAATTTTCTTAAAGCATTTTGGAAAAAACATACTTGACAAATAAATAGTTTATGATCGTAATATTTAATTCAGTTCTTAATCATGTCTGTTACGATTACAATCACAGGACAGAAGTCTTTATTAGAATCATATTTTCACCCTTCACTGAATTTAGGTGAAAAATATGAATGTGGTTTATTGTACTTTTCAGCAATAAATTCTGTGTCGAATATAAACTTAACAAACAACACTTTTTCCTATGGCGATGAAGGCAAAGAGCTGCAAATACCTGTAGGAGCTTATGATATACTTGACATCGAGAGTTACATATCAAAAAAATTAAATAACTGTACAATTGAGATTAAACCAAACAATAATACTTTAAAGTGTTCAATATATTGTTCAGAAACTTTACATTTTGAAAAAGAAAATAGCATTGGTCAGCTTCTAGGATTTGGCAAAACGAAACTAGTAGCCAATAAATGGCATGATTCGGAGAGCCTGATCAGCATTCTTCCTTTGTCCGTGATACGAATCGAATGTGATCTCATCCAAGGATCATATCTTAACGGATTGCCAACCCATACAATTTACGAATTTATACCCAGCGTTCCACCAAGTCATCGATACATTGAAGTACCGAGCAACGTTATATATTACCCTATAAATAGCAGTAATATATCTTCAGTTAATATTAAAATAGTAGATGAACACGGTAATCTCATTGACTTTGGAAAAGAACATATACAACTGCGTCTTCATTTACGAAGAACAAGATGATTGTGTTTTATAAAATCTCTCCAACTCTGAAAAACAATCACAATACTCAGCGTAGGTTCAAAGCTGACAGACGTCTTAAAAAAATTAAAAAAGTTACTAAAAATAATAGAAAATTTCTTGAAGCACTCGGATTTCAAGTATGAGTATTCTTCAAATATCTAATTCACCGCTGTTGGATAACTCCATCGAAGGCTATGAAGTTCATACTTACAACCCCTACAACAACAGTTTTAGAGAAAATGATGAAATCAGAATTCCTATACATCAGCAAGATGTATACATTTTACCTTCAGCGAGTTTTATTTACATCGAAGGTCATGTTACTATACTTGGAAAGGATAAGAAACCGGTAGTTGGAAAGGTTGTAGAGTTTACTAATAATCCCTTTATGTATATGTTTCAAGACATAAGATATGAAATTAATGGTGTTGAAATAGATCGATCGAAAAATGTGGGGATAACAACCACGATAAAATCATATATTTCCATGAATGTAGGCGAAAGTAAGGTCGCTGCAATGTGGGGATGGAACGTTAATGGTTTACGCAGTAATGGTTATTTCAGTGCAATAGTTCCGCTTAATAGAATAATAGGATTTGCTGAGGATTACAATAAAATAATAATGAATTGTAAACATGAACTTATTTTAAATAGAGGTAACTCAAACTTTAATAGCGTTAAAATTTTGGATGAAGAAGATATTTTAATTGATATAAAAAGAATACAATGGCGTGTACCCCATGTAAAAGTATCAGATCGAGAAAGGATCTCTTTACTTAAGATTATGGAAAGAGATAAGCCAATTCAAATGGCATTCAGAAATTGGGATTTGTATGAATATCCATTATTACCTAAAACTATGAAGCATTCATGGTCAGTTAAAACAGCTTCACAGTTAGAAAAGCCTCGATATGTAATTTTTGGTCTTCAAACTAAACGGAAAAATTCTAAATCGAAAAACTGTTCGCAGTTTGATCATTGTCAGCTTACTAACTTAACGCTGTTTCTTAATTCACAATATTATCCTTATGAGGCGTTAAATTTAAAATTTAAAGAAAATCAATACAATATATTATACGAAATGTATGCCAAATTTCGTCAGTCTTATTATGATCGTCCGCTTGATCCATTGCTTGATTTGCTGGAATTCAAAGAAAAAGCTCCTTTATTTGTAATTGATTGTTCACGACAAAACGATAGTCTAAAAACAGGCCCTGTGGATGTACGCTTAGAAATCGAAACCTTGGAAGACATTCCTGAAAATACAACTGCTTATTGTCTTATATTAAACGAACGACTTGTAGAATACAAGCCATTGAGTAATATTGTACGAAAAATATCATGAGTGTCATTATAGATGTACAGGGCTTTAAAACTGACGACAATACATTTATTTTAAAAGAAATAGCAATGCTAAGTTATGATGCATGTCATAATAAAAACGTTCTTGTTTTACTATTCAAACCACCATTCCCATTTTACGAACTAACTAAAACTGAAAGAAGGCAGGTTAGTTGGATTGAGAGAAACAGAGGAATATATTGGAATCAAGGTTTACTGCCATACAAAGATTATAAAAATGTAATTGTTAATTTATTTATGCAAAAAGATCGTATATTCACTAAGGGTGAAGAAAAAGTAAGATGGATTAATGAAATATTAAATGAAAGCAACCTCAAAAACTGTATTTATAACTTAGAAGATAAAAACTGTGTCAACTTTGTACAATTGTACAAGGATTATGATCAAGGAAGCGATATTTTTAACTGTGTATATCATAATAAAGTATGTGCCCTTAAAAATGTACAAGTATAAATTAATCATTTTGTTTCAATTAAACCCTTTACATCTTCGATCAACAATATTGTTGATCGAAGCTTAACAGCTTATAGGTATACAAACAGATGAATAGTTCAATAGATAGATAAATAGATGAATACTTAAATAGATACATAAGGAACATTCGGCGTATCTGGATATCATAATTGAATAGGTAGATAAATAGATGAATAGGGAAAATTAGGCGTAGCTGGATATCTAGATGAATACTTGAATAGATGCCTAAGGAAAATTCGACGTATCTGGATATCATAATTGAATAGGTAGATAAATAGATGAATAGTTGAATAGATGAATAGGGGAAATTGGGCGTAGCTGGATATCTTAATATCCAGATGCCCCAATTTCCCCCTACTCAAGGCCGTCAACCTTAGTTGCCAGTTTGCTAGTAAGGCGGTTACTGGCCAAGTTGGATGACAATATTCGCTATATGCCGGCGCGCGAGCACGGGATCGCTCACGTTTCCGTAGGACCTAATATTGATAAAATACTAAAGTAATTAAAATCGCGAACTTATGTCACAACACGCGGACGTCGCGCGTTAAGTGGACGGCGTTTTTAGTAGTGTTGATTTTTTTGTTTTGTGTTTATTGTGTTTTTTTACTATTGGAATATTTAAGAGGTATTTTTTTTTGTTAATGTTTGTACCGGCTTTTATTTTTTTATGTCATTATTGACAAAGAATATGAAATTACCTGAAAAACCATCACCTTTTATATCAAGTTTTTAAATTAAATAGGTATTTAAAGGGTTTATGTAGGACTGTTAGAATTCTTTATTATAAAGTAGTAATGACCGAATCAAATTTATTAAAATTATACAAAATTGTTACCAGTCGTTATAAGTTTTTGCGAAAATTATCGTAATTTACGAATACTTATTACAATATTACCAAAGATTTCAACTAAAGGTCTAGTTCAAGGTCATCTTTATCAATCATTGTGTGCGGTGTGATAGATAAAATTATCTAATAAATTATTCTATTTAACATACATGAACTAATTTAAAATAAAGTTTACTATAATCTACACTTGATATCTTTACTTAAGTTATCGTATGACGGTTGGTAAATATAAAAGATAAAGTATTCAAAAGATACTTATAGCATTGATAGTTTAGTAAAAAAACAACGTTAACAAACAATTCCATAAGAATCTGGAAAAACGCTTAATTTGAATTGAATCAGATTTTAGATATTACATTTCAATCATCAACATGAATGAATAAGTTTGTAATTTTATTGAGAAAAACTAACAAGTGAAACGTACCAGGTAATTTCATCTTCGAACACAATGTTAAAACAAGCTTTGTCTTCTCGTATTTATGTCAGCGAAGTTCATGGACTTGATATTTTTGAATCTTTTGTATCTTCGAAACTCGTGAGGTTGTAACTAAAACTTTAGCTTATAGATGATTTGCTTTACACCATTATTCATCATCTTCTTGCTCTTGTCCCACTCTATGTGGGGTCGGCACAACATGTATTCCTCTTCCATTTCCCTCTATCGGCCGTCATCTCAGCACTCACTCCTTTCTTACTAATATCCTCTTTCACACAATCCATCCATCTCTTCTTCGGCCTATCTCTACTCGTATTCATACCAAGTACACTTCTGGTCACATGACATTCTTCCCTTCTCATTACATGCCCATACCATGACAACCTGTTGCTCATCTTCTCATTCACTGGCGCCACTTTCACACTTCCTCTTACACCATTATTATTTGTAAAAAAAATACACAATTTTCCAACAAATCATGAAAAAATAAGCTTTGAAATCTCCTATTGATCATGATCTTCTGTTGCTGGTTGTGTTTACATTTGAATGAACACTTTTTGTTTAAGCGTATTACATCATTTGCCTAGTCAGTCGAGACCGTTAAAACTGCCTACTTAGATATTCAGACTGGCTATTAAAACATTGGAAATCCATACCTAATGTGCCATTTATGGTGTATTTAGTCATCACGTAGGTATTTTTGGATCGATTTGCGAGCCAAATGCTACAGCGACCAGCATTAATATTCAAACTGAATATACATACTTATTAATTTATTGTAGAATCATGTTGAACTTACGTACTTCTTACTTGTTTAAATTACCTTACTTGGTTATTTAAGTTACATAATAATCTCTTACAATCTAAAAAAAATCATGTCTGACTAAGTCTAGTGAGTACATTTTTACTTTCTTGTTTTATTTATTGAAATGTAAAAAACAATAACAGAGTTTTCTATACTGCTTATATAATTATAAAAAAGAAAGATTTGTTTATTTGTATGTTTGTTTGAAATGAATAGGTTTCGAAACTAATTCACCGATTTGAAAAATTCTTTCACCAATAGAATCCTACGTTATCCGTGATGAACATAGGCTATATTTTATCCCGGGAAAGTGAAGTTTTCCCGAGGGATCGCGGGTAACACTGCAGTGTACAGCTAGTTTTTTATAAAAATGTTGATAAAATTTGTATCTACCAAATGTCCCAGTCTAACTACAAAGTCAACAAAGTTGATATTATGTAGAGATACCAATGCGAAGCAAATAACTGAAATAACTTAGGTATACCTTTTCGTTTTATTTACACTAATATTATAAAGCGGAAAGACTTGTTTATTTGTTTCATTGAATTTATAGGTTCCGAACTACTAGATCTCTTTGAAAAATGATTTTCACCATTAGAATTCTACATTATCCCTGATGAACATAGGCTACGAGTATTAATCCCGGGAAATTAAAGTTTTCTCGAGGGACCGCGGGTAATACCGCGACGGACAGCTTGTAAGAAATAAGAGGCAGTTAGGCCATGGACACGAATAAGACAGTAAATCATGGACAGTAAAGCAAGCAATTACATATTGCTTTGGAGCATTTTGCATCGTTAGATACGCCATGATGCCTAAAATCCGAGGCATTATTTTTTTGAACATGATACACAAGAACTAATGTTAACGACATTAGGGTTCCGTAACCAAAGGGTAAAACGGTACTATTACTAAGACTCCGATGTCTGTCCATCTGTCTGTCCGTCTGTCACCAGGATCATGAACCGTGATAGTTAGACAGTTGAAGTTTTCACAGTTGATAATTACGTTTCTGTTGCCGCAATAACAACAAATACTAAAAAGCAGAACAAAATAAATGTCTAAGGGGGCTTCCATACAACAAACGTGATTTTTTTGCCGTTTTTATAGATAATGGTACCCTTAGTGCGCGATTCCAACTTGCACTTGGCCGGTTTTTTTTTAATATATCATCAGTTACTACATCATAATAAAAGTATTAAGTATGTATACTTTTTTACTCGTTCGAGCTTTTATAATAATATTTCCGTGCTCAAAGTGTAGTCTAAAATACTATTTTTAAATACACTGAAAAACAGCGCCTGATCCCTGGATCTAGACAAGTTGCTGAGTAGTTGCCTTTTCAACAGTCATTTTTCATTTGTGTTAATTTTATTATTGTTTTTTTTTTCCTAGGTACATAGTTGATTTGTTGAATAAATGTATTTTCTTTCTTTCTTTCTTTCTTTACACTTGAATAGAGCAATGTTTTCTTTTTTATTATAGAACAAAAATCTAAGCTCTGAAAAGGCAGTTTGGCCCTTACAATGGAAGACAATTACGGTGTGCAAGCTCAAGCGCACAAACTACTCGGTCAGAAGACTGAAACACCGCGCAAGTATGACAACGGATTGACAAGGACTCTACGATCATGTAAGTATAACATTATGTTTTTTTTTTATTTATTCAGTATAAAAAAAACACGGTCACGACTGTATCCCTGAGGGGCGGTAGACATTCTCTCAGATCTTTTTTATATTCCAGATCCTTTGAAGATGTCTAAGGGGGTAGTCCTCTGACTCTTCAAAGGATCATGTACAAATATCTATTTGATACATGCCCATAAATACATATTTGATACATTCAGTATAAAGACTACATAATTTACTCTATATTGTGCATGAAACCCATATTAGTTTGGGTAGGCACTCACATTCGTTTAAATTATGTTTACGATCATAAAGATTACAAAGAAATACCTACGAAAACAGTACCTAAGTCAAATGCCTATTAACTATGTATAACTTTGGAATAGTAACTGAAGCGTTGAGTCTAATCTCATAAAAAGTTAGAGTTGATATTAATGTATTGATTACAGTACAAAATCAAGACTTGACAATTCTAATATGTTCAGCTTTAGGGTATAATACACGTCCACTTTTTCAGTAGGTATTAAAGAAAATATGAATACTTTCTAGATAGTCTACAAATAACACATAAGTAATCTTAGAACTTCTGTACATTCAGCAACGAAATTCGATTAACAACATGACGTTTTAAAACGTCACTCATTTTCGATTTCTACGAAAAAATTAACTTTTCTTGTGAAATTATTTTAGACTGAGGCCTAATCTTCAGAAATTGACTAAAGAAAATTTTAGCCCTGATGTTACGGATTTCAAAAGTATTCTGATTTTTGAGAAAACAAATGTTAATTGACTTTTGTTGCCGACTTATTAATCAAATACAATATAATTAACAGAATAATAATTAGTTTATCAGTAACACTTACCTAACTTATGCACAGATGTTTTTGCAATGATAACAAAAAGTAGTCACGGTCTGTTAAATTTAGAATGCAAAGTTATCATACTCTTCTCATACAAAAATATCAAAATACTATTTATATCATTCTACTATCTTTAAAAGAGCTAAGTAAACAGAATACATACTTGTATTATGATGACACATATTTATGTACATAGTTAGTTTAGAAGCTGGAAAACATATATAATTTTCCTTATTTTTGTATGAACTTACGCTTGCAACAAGTTGACTAGTTATAGGTACATTCAGCAACGAAATTCGTTAACTTACCTTTCATTTGATATTTCACAAATCTGAATATTTCCGAAATCAGTCATGACCAACTTTTTGTAAAAATTTTAAGATCGGGGGCCGTATTCACGCTCCTTTTTTCGTTCGTTTGATAAATATTCGGATGCTTCCCACCACAATTTCTGAGTTCGAGGGCCAATTTCTCAAAAGTTAAAACACGGTCCTAATCAAAATTGGCCCTTGAAAAATTCTTCTGACGACCTCTGTAGCGCAGTGGGCGAAGGCCCGCCTGCGACGCAAGAGGTTGCGGGTTCAATCCCCGCGGCGGAACCAATGTTTGTATGATCCACAAATATTTGTCTCGGGTCTGGGTGTTTCTATGTATAATATGTATGTATTTACAAACGAAAAGTTTATAAGTAGGTAGTATATCAGTCATCATAGTACCCATAACACAAGCTCTGCTTACTTTGGGGGTAGAGAAAAAGTCCAGCATTATTTATTTATTATTTATAGTTTCGTAGGCAAAGTTTATGTTTTTATAATCACTTAAAAATTATATCTGTTCAACTTTGGTTGCTGACTGTACCTACGCAAAATGAACTTTACATACGCGTTGACGGTCTATACGTCATGCTTCGTTGGTCTACGGTAAGTTGTAAATGCCACAATAGCAGTACTTGAGAAAGTTGCGTGGGAAGTTTATTGTCCCAGCTTGTTTATAGAGCTTATAGTAACCTTATTTTCATCAGACGCGACTTTTTAACGATACTGGCATAGACGTTACTGGCCAGCTTATATGAAGAATATGAATAAGGCAAAAATTTGTGTCAGACAATTGGAAATCTCTGGATGATGTTTGCCTTGAAACTGGTAAATGGTTTAGAAGGCATTATTTTATTTAGGTAATAATGCAAGTATTGTAGGAAAGTGCTTGGATTTTGATGGATTTACGAGTAGACGTAGGCCAATATTAGATAGGCCAAAGAAAAGATGGATGGATTGTAAGAAGGATGACATGGGTAAGAAAGGAGTGTGTGTTGAGATGAAAGAGGAGAATGGAAGAAGAACACATGTCATGTTGTGCCGACCCCACATAGTGTGGTACAAGGGCAAGAATGATGATGCAAGTATTGTAAGCAACGTTAATAAACCAGTATGTTGTCGAATGCAAAAAGTTCAAAAACTTTGTCATATGCACGAGAGCCTCTTTGAAGCGTACCTACACTGGTTCGAGAGAACTAGTGACACTACAAAAAGAAGAAGTGTTTACTTGGTGCGACAAAAAGTCGCGTCCTACCAAAAGCATGTTCAATTTAGAAACTCATCCAACCACGCAACTTGTAGGTACATAACTGTAAAACTAATCTAGACATAGACCACAGAAGTGCTTTCGACTCGGAACTTATTGTGTTTCATTGAAAACATTTAACCGATCTATCTTTCCTACCTACATTATTTATTACTAAAACTTAGGCCTTTACATCTATAATAGATGATTTATACAGTGTCAGGAGGCAATCCATTACACGATGTAGTGCTTGGACATTGTTTTAGATGGAATAGGCTTGCCCAGCACCTAAACCATCTTCTCAGCTTAATCAGCCTGGCCCACAGGAAAGACGACGTCAATATGTGTGGAGCTGATTAAGCTGCGGGTTTCCTCACGATATTTTCCTTCGCCGTTATGAGACCTTACCGTTTGTTACTATAAACGCAACGCTATCAACCAAAGAAAGCTTTAAAACAATAGGCTGTTTGTTGTTTTACGGTACTATAGTAAATAATTCTCAAGCTCAACGACTTCTTAATAACTCATTATGTAAAATATGTTATGATAACGTGCATAAAGTTAATTATAATTTATTAGTGCACCATTTATCATTATTAAACAATTTGCAAAGATTTATTTTAGTGAGCCATGCGTTATAAATGTAATAAAGAAAATGTCTGTAACAGATAACAGACATTAATAATTATTATTTCAATAGTTTTATGAAACCTGTAAAGTATCTACCTTCTTCAATACATATTCAATAATAGTTTAAACACATTTTTTGCATATTTGAGGCACAGAATTTAAGCAGTAGCATTACTATAGATGGATGGATTGTGTGAGAGATGACATGAGTAAGAAGATGACTGCTAATAAAATAAACTGGTAAAGGAATACAATATGTTGTGCCGACCTCAGATAAAGTGGGACAAGGACAAGAAGATGATGATGAATTTCCATCTTTATTGACTGAACTTTATCCTATCCAGGTTGCGTCATCCCACAACGATACATCCTCGGAGTGATGGGTCTACTCGGAGTCTGCAACGCCTACACAATGAGAGTTTGTTTGAATCTCGCCATCACTCAGATGGTCCGCAGGAATAAGACAGGTGGATCACAATACGTGGACCCTGATGCGTGTCCCAGTGACGATATTGTGACCAACGTAACCAGTGCCATTTTAGAACAACCGGTAAGCATTCACGACGAGCTACAAAAAAACCGCTGGAAGAGACCGCTTCTCAGCGATAAGGCTGCCCATTGTACATTTTTTATTTGATTTTTCTTTTGTTTGCTGTATTTTCTAATGGAGTGCAGTTAAGAATTTTCATTCATTCATTCATTCATTCATTCATTCATTATAATTGCAAAAGTTTTTGAGGATGTATGGATGCTTTGTTTTTATTTCACAAAAATTACTGATTGGATTTGGGTGAAAGTCAGAGATATATTATATCCTGAATATCCTGAAATACTATGTAAGGTACTTTTTGTCTCGAAAAAGTGAAGTGTTCCGAGAGAGCGTATAACAACTCAGACCGCGCTAATATTTTATAACGAATTATGACCGTCTGCCCCCACAAACTGCCCCCACGTACCGTATGGTAACACAACTTCTTGTAAGCATTCTCATTCCTTTTCATATACATTTTAACTTGGATTGATAGAATGTTTTTTTTTCACGAATGATTTATTTATTCGTTGATTAATTCTTATCGCGAATAGCTCATCAGATAAACATACAACCTCGATTGCACTCACTTAGGATAAATAGTTACCGTTGTTTATCGAGTAGCATAGTAATTCCCACTTCCGCTAACTTAAATAAACATTACATTGTTCACACTAACATAAAATAAAGCCTATAATCATTATATCGCAACCAATTTACCGCAACGCATTTAAAGACAACTAAAGTGATAATTATTATTAAATTTATTTTAATAAACATTAATAATTATGTCAAAACTAATTGGCAAAATATAACTTTACTATAAAGCCAGTGTTTAGGAATTTAGAGTTCAGCATGAGTCCATGTTATTTTTGTAGGTAGTTTCAGATAAAATCGTATAATCATGACTAAAACATTTAAAATGTATGTTAAACGATATCTTTTATAGACATTATGTCCTTCCTTGATCAATCTAGAAATAAATGACCGATATTCTTAAACTGTTTTAATTAAAAAGTACCTATCATGATTACAATTGACTGTAAACATAGCAACATCTGCTGAATGATGTCATACGTCCCAGTGCTGTAAGTGATAAACAGTAAAGTCTCTAAGGTCAAGACTGCTAGATTTTGTATAACACTACTGGGAATAGATATACAATAAGAAGAAATACCTACATGTTTCTAACATTAAAGATTGATCGACGGCATCGTGAAATACGCAGGTATACATGGGCAAGATTGGCTTAGGATAGAGGCGAATGGCAGAAGAGAAGAGAGGCTTATACAGGGTTATTTGTGAAACACCGGTAAGCTCTCAGGACTGTATTACTATCATCATAAACAACAACTTTTGTTCTATGACTTTTTACAAAACATAATGCATTTTCCTAAAACAAACCTTCAAGATATCGTTGTTCTATCTAACACATTGTCTTTTCTTATACATTTCAGCCCCCGTCGCCCTAACCCCGCTGGGGAGCGGAAAGAAAGCGATATTACATAGCGAGAGCTCGCTTTCTTTTGCTTCGCAAAGACTTCGTAACATTTAGAGCGTTCAATTTAAATATGTTTATTTTTGTATGAAAATCTGATGAACTAAACTAATTATGAATTTTTAAGAGTCATAGAACAAAAGTTGTTGTTTATGATGATAGTAATACAGTTCTGAGAGTTTACCGGTGTTTTACAAATAACCATGTATAGTACCTACAAATACACAACAATGTCCAGCATTATTATTATTATTATTAAATAAGCATTGTTATAAACAAAATCACGGTTATTCCCAAGGCACGATACACTCTCAAATCAACTCGTTCAAGATCCTTTAAGATGTCTGATCTAGTTTCCTCTAACAATTTTCTCTGTTTCCAGCATGCTATGTTCGACTGGGATGAGAAAACCCAAGGTCTGATCCTCAGTGGCTTCTACTACGGCTATGCAGCCACTCAGGTTCCCGGAGGGTACTTAGCTGAGAAGTTCGGAGGGAAATGGACGCTAGGAGTTGGGCTCCTAAGTACTGCTCTCTTTACATTCCTCACGCCAGTGGTGATAGGTGTTGGTGGCGCACCTGGTCTATTCATCCTTCGTGTTCTACAAGGAATGGGTGAAGTAAGTTATTTTATAATTCTATCCATAGCTATTTTATTCAAGGCCAAAAAAGCGTGTTTAAAACTTCAAATCTGACTTTAAAGTTTGTTAGATGCAATAAATTACCTACCATTTTTATTAATTTGCCAAGTAGGTATATATTTTGAAAAATATTTGAAAGTATTGTAATGAGACTTTTTGCAAAATTTACTTACATAAAAATCAGGAACCTGGTATTTGAACGTAGTAAAACAATGAGCTGTTTTTTTAATAGGTACCTAACCTGATTTTGTAACGAATCCTATGTTCACAAAAACTGTAAAAGACAAACCTTGTCAACTCAATTTATCAGCAAATGCTTTTGCAAAATACACGAGGAATAAGCATCAAACGCGAACATCAACAAGTTTGACCGATAAGAGTACGACATAAAATTTTCGAAACTGTGCATGTCACAGTAGTGGTTTGTTCCAAAAGTATTTGGGCTTGCCTCTGTTTGGCGTGATGGGCTGATAAAGATACTACAGTATACTGGATCTAAAATGTTTGTTTTCAGAGCTAACAAGATTGAGAAAAGAGAACATGGTTGTTCCAGTGAAATGGTTAGATGATTATGATTATTTTTGAATAGGTATTTATTTTCAGTGACTACGGAATCGTGTGTTGTTGCGTTTCCTCAATAGGTCAGTCTATGCGTAATGACACGAAAAACCACTTTATGGGATAAAATAGCTATTTCAATATCATTTGCCAGCTGAGGGCTTGCCAGTAGTTCAAACAACTTACTGACAAGCTTTATGTAGGTTGTGCAAATCTCTACGATGCATTCACCCCGCAAACTAGACTTTGCATAAGTAGGATTGTATGTAGCAATACTAGGTTTGACGCGGTGGTATCACGGAATAGTTACTCGAGCATTAAGTTTCTATTTGGACAATGTCTGATAATTTTGAGCTTCGAAATTGTACCTACGACTAAAATTACTGCCGGGTTTGACTTCAAATTCACCATAGAGCCAGTAATAATGGTCGTTTGTTATTCTCTCAACATTTTTTTATTGTGATTCAAACTATGCCTACTTCAGCACTACATACGAATGCATATTTGGAATTATGAGAAGTTCAAAAGAGGGCAGAGTACACTCAGAGTGAAATAAGTCTCAAAACTCATGTTTTTGATATTTCCAGGGTCCCACAATGCCAGCTTTGATGATCATGTTGGCACGATGGGTGCCTCCCCACGAGCGATCGTTTCAAGGAGCGCTGGTTTTCGGAGGAGCTCAGATTGGAAACATTTTCGGATCTTTTATGTCTGGAATTCTACTTTCTGATGGAAGAGACTGGGCGTATGTGTTCTACTTCTTTGGTGGCTTCGGGATATTGTGGTTTATTTTGTGGGTAAGTATCAGAGCTTTTTTGTTTGACTTTTGAAACTAAAATATTATCCTTGTTTGACTAAAAAATGGTTTAATCTTGTCAAAATAAAGACAAATGATTAAAAAAAATTGTTTTTTTTATTAAATGTATCAATTTCAAACTAGAAACTGATAATTTTTACAAGGATAATTAATTATAATTAAACTCGCACGGTTTAAACTCATTGTTGTTTTAATTAATAACGGGACGAGAGTTAATTAATATTCTGTAATATTATGCAAAATATATTACTTCAAAACCAGTCATCGGCTTCAGTTAGTAACGAATAGCCTTCATAGTTAATTACGATAAGATTGCGCATACCTAAATGGTGTAAATAATGTTATTATATACAAAACAAATAAAGATATTATACATACATACAACAATAAGTTCTCTGGAGTTATATTCTTTGGCAAGTGGGGATGCATGGTCTACCCTTTTTTTTATTAAATAGATGGCCTAATTAAAAAAAGATCACTTGCCATCACTTGCCATCACTCTGATGTTAATTAGTAGTGAGGTCTAAGATGAAGGATACTTTCCTAAAATAAACTTATTTTCCCCTTCGGAAAAGGGGCGTGATTTTATGTATGTAATTTCTCTAAAAATAAGTAAATTATTATTTGTTTCAGAGTCTTCTCTGCTACAGCACTCCTAACACACACCCATTCATATCAAAGAAAGAGCTGAGCTATTTGAACAAAAATGTCACGACTGCCGACGTCCAAAATAAAAAAGATCCTGTGCCGTGGAAGGGAATATTGCGATCAGCACCTGCGTGGGCTTTGGTCATGGCTGCGGTAAGTATCCAAAATAAACAAACAAGTGAAGTTAAATACAAGTTTCAAAAAAAAATGACAAGATTTTTTTGAGTTTTACGGGAAAACTATCAATCCCTCACGAATAAAATTTATACGGGACTACCTCGAAAGTATACTCTATCAAACAAAAAAGAATTTTGGAACCATGATTGACGGAGATATCAGTGAACATACATAAAAAAAAGAAAACATACATACAGCCAAACATAGAACCTCCTCCTTTTTTTGAAGTCGGTTATAAACGTAATTGATACAACAAACAATGGTAAAACATTCGCAACTTTACTCGTAAAAGCTTGTAAGAGTAGGAAGTGATTTAGCAAGTAAAAGCATGTAAGAGCAGCTTAGCAAATCTAATTTGTACTGAAATTCCATACAAAGGACTCTGCTTTATAGCTTGTAGCGTTAGTAAATTCTCGCGATAATAAAAGCTATACGCGTATATTGTGACCTGACGAGTAACAGAAGAGATACATAATCGCATCACAATAAATAACGCAGATAACAGTTTTATCAAAAATCAATATTTACGGTGATATAAATGTAAATTGGTCATTGAACCTTGAGTTAATTATAGCTTTCATCATCATCATTCTTCTGAAAAGTATCCGTTGTGCCGGCATTGTGCTCCTTTCTATTCTAGATGCGGCATGAAATCATGAGCTGAGCTATTACTTAACATTTCTGAGAAAATGCTATCGTTATATTAATAAAACAATTGATAGACATATTTATGTGTATTTCTAATATACTAATCACTACATAGTATAAAACAAAGTCGCTTTCTCTGTCCCTATATCCCTATACCCCTATGTATGCTTAAATCTTTAAAACTGCGCAACGGATTTTTTTTCCATAGATAGAGTGATTCAAGAGAAAGGTTTATATGTATAATACATGCATAATATAGCAAAGGAACACTGATAACTTTAGAGGTATCTAATGTGATGTCGTGAATTACTAATACATTTTTTGCGCTTACATTTTAAACACTGGCTAAACCCTAATATAAAGCATCAGCATTACACCCGTGCGAAGCCGGGGCGGGTCGCTAGTTATATAATATAACTGTATCTATTTATCTATTTCGCTAATCAGCTTACTTCTAAGTATGACCTCTTAATTTTCACGCTTCTATTGGATAGGCTAGGTAAATCATTGCAGCCTGTTTTCTAAGACCACCATTATCTCTATGGTAGATTACGGTAAAATTACATTTGAAGTAGACTATTTCCAAATTTATCGCTGTTGTATAAAGGATACTGTTGTCTCAACACAAAGTAAATTTTACTCTATCCATTGTTTGTATTTAAAATTATAACCATGTAAATAATACCACATACGCTAAAACCACAGTGTGTCAATTGGCAAATACCAATCCATTCATATTTTAACCACAACGCCATATTAAGTGTGAATAATAGCATTGAATTTCAATTTGAACTTTGATCTAATGTAAACCTTGGTTTACATGACACTATTCTCATTAAACATAAATAAAACATAGATAAATGTAGAATAAGTCTTAGGTCGACAGTGGCTCAGGCTGGCACAGGACCGGGAAGAATGGCAAAAGCAGAGGGAGGCCTATACCCAGCAGTGGGTGAAGTCGGACTGCGGATGATGATGATGAAATGTAGAATATATTGCAATATATGGGAATATCGGTATAATGCGAATACCTATAATGTTGTTTTTTGTGTTATGATGTTACGTGTGTGAAAGATGTTAATAAAGTCATGACAAGATGATGTCTAGGGTACCACGGTGAACGAAGGCTTGTCCGTTATCACTGCACTGTATAGAAAAGTGATACTTAGTATATTTATATTAGTAGAGTGATTGAAGATAATTCCTGAAATTGAATAATTTATTTCCAGGTGGGCCACGACTGGGGTTACTACACAATGGTCACAGACCTTCCTAAATACTCACACGATGTGCTGAAGTTCAATATCGCGACCACTGGCACGTTAACTGCTCTACCATACATTGCTATGTGGTTCTGTTCATTCCTGTTTGGTTTCATCTGTGATTTGTGTATCAAGAAGAACTGGCACTCGATAAAGACAGGAAGAATTATCCACACAACTATTGGTAAGTAACTTATTTGGCTTGTTAAGAACAGAAGTTATCCAAGTAGCATTATGTGATCTTTGAGATAATTAGTAAAACGCATTTTCCTATAAAGTGGCACCAAAAACACAACTTTTGTTCTTGTTTATCCATCTATTTGAAGAATAACTCTGCACCTAAGACGAGCGGGAGATTTTATAAAGTTTTTCCTTGAAAAGTAGTGTGGGTTCTATAAAAGTATCTTTCACAAATGAATTTTGATACACTTTACCTTCAGTAACAAACAAGCAATGTTTATTAAATCGCAAAGAGTGATAGAACGGAAGGGAATAGAATAGAACTCTATTCTATTATATTATATTCTATTCTAACGGAAGGGAGGTCTTTGCCCTGCAGTGGGACAGCACCGGCTAAATAATAAATGATAATATGTTTCGTGTTTCAGCTGCCACCGGTCCTGCGATCTGCATTATTTTAGCATCATACTCAGGCTGCGACCGCACAGCTGCTATGGTTTACTTCGTGCTCTCAATGGCTCTTATGGGAGGATTCTATCCGGGCATGAAAGTAAGTAATTTTTTTGGACTTTTTTGAATCTGTCCCTAATCAGCCCGGTTGCACCCACTGTGAGTGTAGAGACGTTATTATATAATGTAATGAGATGTAATAAAAACCGTAAACTGCAGTGCAATTTCTATTCAAATCCATTTAAAAAAACACGATATAATTTACCTTCATAATTCATTTTCACAAAAATATGTTTTCATAAAGTTGTATAATTTCGTACCTGTATTTTCAAACCTAAGTAACTAAACAAACTGTTCTTTATTTTTGTATAATGTGGCGCTTTCAAACAATTTGAGAAAAACGTGACAATGAATCTCTCTGAATCTGTTGTTTTATCTGTCTTTACCCATCCACAAAACCAAAACGAACAAAAACTCTACCCATAAACCGCACTCGTGTGGGCATAAGAAACTTAATAAGAATTTCGGTTGGCTTTTTTCCTTTAATATCCTTTAAAGAGGGTATTCTGTTCGCATTATTCTGACCTTATCAGAAGTAATGATGCTCTAAACGGTTTCAACGTCAACCCTTATATTAAGATTTGTACGTGGGGAAACGAAATGAGAATAAAAGAGTCTGTGAACTGGGGAATTACTTGAGCTGTTTATAAAAATATGAACAAGCTCAAAGAAGCTACATTTTTCAAAGGAAAAGACTACTTTGACGAGAACAAACGTTTTAGGTAATGAAAAATAATTTCAGTACTAAAAAATTTTTAATATGTAATTTCTTATGCTTTCAGGTTAATGCATTAGATCTGGCGCCAAACTATGCTGGTTCTCTTACATCGCTTGTCAACACAACATCAACATTTGCGGGAATCATCACACCATACCTAATCGGGTTGCTCACTCCTGATGTATGTATTGAAGTTCCTTCTAAACTAATTCACTTGAAAGCAATGTTGACATCGTACTAGAAATCTTTCATTTTTACCTTGATTTTCTATGCCCAGCCATATCTGTTTTTTTTTAATGTTTCCCAATTCCCTGGAAAAAAACGGTGCCAGCGGCCAAATAGAGCAATATGGCCGTCGTTTCATTGTTCAATATTTGAATCTTTCTTTTAATAAGTAAAGCAAAATTAATTTCTAACCTAATTTTAATTTTGGCCCAAGAACTTTATTTTGGCTTAGAAGTTGCTCTTGACAGACTGACAGACAGACATGTAGTAACTACAATAGAGTTCTGCCCTTCAGATGCAGAACCTACGGTTATAATGAGCAAGGTATTTTGAATATCAAAATGTATATATAATAGGCTTAGCACACTAAATGCAAACTAAGTATTCCTTTAAACGCAAACAGAGCATTCCTTTGAGGTAATTGGCTGCGCATACAAAATCGTAAATTCACAAAACATGGGTAGTTTGGGTAGATATTAACTCTACCTGATTTAGCCAATTATTGAAATTTTATGACCGAAAACCGACCTTATTACCGAGACGTTAAGATCACTCAATTGCTCAGTTATCACAGCAGCTCAATTTTTTTGAGTTATTATAAAACGATAGAAACTTTTCTATATTTTGTTATAAAAAAACTAGCAAGAGTATATTAACACAGGATATTATCCGATCTTCTAGCAATTCACCAACGACCTTATCTAGTTACATTGATAATGGTTATCTTAAAAACTAGGAAGTTTATGTAAAGCAATGGATAAGGTAGGGATAACTAATAGGCATTGCTATTTGAGCTATTTTGAGTATACCACACTTTTCCTTTGAATGATGAAACAAGTCTCTCAGTATTTATAAATTGACTGGTCTCATTGATCAGAGTTGATCTCAAGACTCAACTTGACCTTACAATATTGCTGAATTGTGAATCAATTTGCTCCAGACGGGCTGATATTGATAACGCATACCTAATCAGATTCTTCAAGGGCATTCAAGTAGGCTCTTTGTAGACATTTATTATCTTATCTTATTTCTTACTAAACTATTTATAAGCAAACCTGATGACTGATAGATAGCAAAGACACTTTTCAATCTGCTTATTCAATTTTCGTTGGCAATGGTGCTTGATCTATGAAATAAAGGTACATTTTATGATATCACAGAATGAATGTGACAATAACACCTAAAATGGGCTTGCAACCTGTCATTGTATTGAATACTAACTTCTGCAAGATGTGGGCATGTATCGAATATGTATTTGGACATGCCTCTGACTACCCTCCTTAGACATGTTCAAAGGATCTTTGGAATACATAAAAGATCTGAGATAATTTCTACCGCGGCTTGGAGATAGTCGTGACCCTGTTTACGTTTTTTTTACAATTACGTGCTAAGGAGGGCACATTATTGTCAGTCCTGGCTATAAAACTATTAAGCCATGATGGATGAGGCTTATACACTCCATCACCAGGGTTGACATTTAGGTAGCTTCTGCAAAATATTATCATAAAATGTTTTGTTATTAAAAAATGTCTACGAGGCATTGTACTTTTGAATGGTGCTCAGCTAGAATTACTTTTATACTTAAAAACTTTATTTTTTCAGTCAACACTAGCCCAGTGGCGCGTAGCCTTTTGGGTATGTTTCGTGGTGTTAGTGGGCACCAATATAATATACATCATCTGGGCGGACGGCAAACAGCAATGGTGGGATGATGTCAGACAGTACGGATACCCAGAAGGCTGGAAACACGGTCCTCTGATCAACGAAACGAACCCAGAACAACCAGAGACCGTCATTCTATCAGACCACAAAAAAATTGAAGAACTAAACTGATAAGTGAAAAACAGTGTTCGAAACGAAACCAGTGTACCTAGTCAGTGTGGAAATTAATAATAAATTTTGTACAAAAAGGCTTAGTGCACACAAACATTTTAAATGTTGCTTTAATACACCATAAATTCGTACTTTTATAACAACTTTACTACAAATTGAATATAAATAGAACTTTTTATATACTTTATATTATTAATTTTTTTTACTATTCAATGCACTTAGCCTTCTAGGATATTTCATGTTGTTTTAATTTGATTTTCATTATTGTGCATATTGTACAATTTGATTACACCTACTAGTGTATTTTTATTATAAAATATGCCTAGACCTACCTACTCGTTTTATTTGAGAACCTTGCTATTTAAAACTAAAATAATGTTGCTTTTTGAAAGAAAGAGTACAATATTAAGTAATGTTATTATTTTCAGGAATATTATAGTTTGTAGTCAAACAGAACAATCGAATCTTTTCTTTTTTTTTTATTAGGTCAGCATTTGACCTCGCTCTTCCTGATATTAAGCAATAGTGAGGTCTAAGATGAAGCATGCTTTCCTAAAAAAACCTATTTACTCTTGATTTGAAAACCCCCATATTGTACTTTTCGGGAAATGCAGAGCCTGGCAATGAGTTCCACGATTTGGCACTCCGTGTGAAATATGTAGATTCAAAACGCTTTGTACGAACTCTGGGAATATCAACCATGTATAAGTGGCGTCTTTCCGGGAACATCATAAGTATATTTATAGTCTAAGATGTGTCTGTTTCAAAAGCAGATAGTATCTCGCAAACGAAATTGCGGCCAAACAATGTACAACAATAATAAAATACTAAGAGTTCTGCTTCGCTTGTTGGTGACCCTCTAAGGGTCGATTCACATCTGACCGAAGATCCGTCGCGTATTATCGGTCGCGGAACGCCAGAACTGACAAATGTATAGAAAAACACTCGACCGTTCACACTCGACGGATGATACGTTAGTCCGTCGAGTGTGAACGGTCGAGTGTTTTTCTATACATTTGTCTGTTCTGGCGTTCCGCGACCGATAATACGCGACGGATCTTCGGTCAGATGTGAATCGACCCTAAAACAGGTTTCGTTTACGCGATTGTAAAGCAATACCACGGACACTCGACAGAACTCCATACACGTAACTGTCTGATTACTTACAGACAAAGAAACTGAACGTGTCAGTTATGTATACGCACATCTCTGTGTGTAACACGATCCTTGTTTGTAAGAACGCAATCGAAATCTCATGGGGGAGGGCAGTTTTAATTTGTCCGAGAAGTGTCCATTCTATACGCACTGCTAATAGATATTCTCTGGTGGTAGGCGGATATTAATGTTCCGTTTCGTACAGACTGATACGAATTTTAATTTGATGTAACTCACTGATTAAAATGTATTTTTATCATAAAATGGCCAAAAACTTATAAAACATCATGAATGAGGGCTTGTATAAAAATATCATAGATAAAGAGGACGAAAATATCAATGAAATAGGTATAGCAAGTATCTGAAAATAATACGTTTATTTTTGTATACAATCACCAATTCGTTACAATATAATAAAATAAACTAAGGCTGTGTCCCCCAGTAGGCAAACTGTTAGCGGCCGACTGAGTTTGCGGCGTATCGATTTAGTACGCCCTTCCATATATTTGAAATGGAGTGTCCACAATTAGCCAGTTTTGCGCTCACTGTACGCAGTTTGCAGCGTTACGCGCGCCGACTATCTCAGTACTCGGCCGCTATCAGTTTGCCTACTGGGGACACAGCCTTAGTAGTACCTAAATAATTTGTTTATGAATAATAACAAAATAAAATCACATAACATTGGACGGTCGTTGGTTGGTTACCTTCTGTAATTGCATGCGTCTACGCGCTTCTCGTAGCTCTTTAGTGGTTTTGGCTATTTGAGCTTCCAGATCCGCTTTTTTCTCACGAAGTTTTATAACCTTAAAAACAAAAAGTTTGAAGTTATAAAACATGTATCTTGTAGTTCATAGAGGAGTGTTGTGTTGGTACCGACATTGATGTATGGAAGTGAAAGTTGGGTGTGGCAGAAAAACATCAGAGTAGAGTGAATGCTGTTGAAATGAGAGCGTTGCGTAGTATGTGTGGGGTAACGTTGAATGATAGAGTGAGAAATAGTGTGATAAGGGAACAGTGTGGAGTGAATGAAGATGTAGTGTTGAGGATCGAGAAAGGTATGTTAAGATGGTTTGGGCATGTAGAGAGGATGGATGACAGTCGTTTGACTAAGCAAGTGAATGAGGCGAGTGTGCATGGGACAGCTGGAAGGGGAAGGCCTAGGCGAACCTTCTTGGATCAAATTGGCGACATTTTGGAGAAGGGCCAGGTCAAAAGTACCCTAAACCGATGAGCATGTATGAAGAATGTAATGAGAGTGAATGAGGCGAAAGTTGTGTGTCAGGATCGTAGCGACTGGAGATCCGTGGTCTCTGCCTACCCCTTTGGGAAAGAGGCGTGACTTTATGTATGTATGTATCTTGTAGTAAAATGTTATCGTTCAGCGTTAGCTGAAGATATGCAACCAATACGGGATACTGGACTGACAATTTTACCCGGAGCTGCATATTGTCTTACGGTTGCTTGACTTTTCTCCCGTTGGATAACAAAACATTTCATTGACAAAAGTTCAAGCTACTCTCTCTCTAAAGAGCAAAAAATTAGTAGAGATGGTGACTCGTATGTCAAAGTCGCTCGTCTTATTTATTCCATTATTTGTTAAAATAAGTAAAAATCAACTATCACTACATAGTTAGAATATCTCGACATAAAAAGGCATACCAAGTGGACAAAGAATACATGGTAGTGTTGGCGTCGATAGCCACGCTTACTCACTCAAAATTATTTTAGTACCAGCTTGATCACATTCACGCTGTTTTTAATTCATTCTTACTACCTTACTACCGTTTTATAAAGCAGACATTCCATAACTATATTGTGATGATACACCAATTAAGTTGTTATAATAGAGTTCGTACTTAATTGAAAGGACGAGCATCAAAGTATCAATGAGGATACACAAGAGATCGGTTAACAGGTTAATACCATTAGCGCGTAGAGTAGCGTCCCGATAAAGTTACACAACGACCCACTTTCGATAACGTACGGAACTTTTACGCTGTGCTTTTAGCGTTAAATGAAACTATATGGATTAGTTTAAGCACCATGGTTTATGATTAGAGAATTCTTTTTGTACCTGCTTTCTACCTACCTAAATTACCTAATGATTAGCCTATGCCTGTTTTTGTTCCATGTAATTGTTAACTGAGTTGTCTAAATAAATGTGTTTATTTCTTTCATTCTTTCTTTTTTTTTACCAAGAAAAATACAGATGCCTCCGTTTCTTAATTATATAATGTGGTGTAGATCACAAAGTGGATCAACTAGGCCGTCGGCGTAGTTGCCCTTTTTTAGTCGAAAATAAAAACAAGCAAGATCTTGTTAGTAGCTACAGAGTCCAACTATAGAACCTTCAGATGACCAAAAAAAAGATACGCACAAAAAAAAAGATCTTTTTTTTCTATCTATCTTTTGTTTGACTGATTTTGATCTTTGGAAGAGATGAACAATTTATTTCGCACTAAAATTAACATAGTAAAACGAATCTACTTATTAGAATTCTCAATTATTAAAAATATAAAAACAAGCAACTCACAAGATCAGTGCCATCTTGAAAGTCACGCAACAAGTCCTTCCTAGTCAGCAATCCAGCTTTTAATCGTTCTGCTTCTAGCGACCATCGTAGTTTGTCTCTGCGGTTCTGTCCATATAAATCATTATTAGATAGATAGATAGATATAACTTTATTAGCTTTATTAGTATTCTTTATCGTCTTCGATTAAGAATACTATTCTTGATTGAAGTTCGCAGTAAATGGTCACTTATCATACTCAGGCTTATTATAACAAGAAATCAAGGCCTGAAATCGATTGCAAAAAGTTTATTTACATAATAATATCTGTATAAACATTAGAAACAGTTTCAATATCCTTCGGAAATTGTAACCCTTGTAATAACGAGTTTTAGACTCGTCAAATCGAGAAAACCCATTACCTGAACAATACAACAAAATATAACTCAGAAACATTGAAACAATGTAATCAAACTTACTTTAACTAGTCCAAGTTCCTCTCGAACCCTGAGGAACTCCATTTCAGCGTCGCCGAGGTCACACTCCGTGAAGTCAATGACCTCGTCAGTATGATGCATCTTCTCTCTGATGTGAGCAAGGATCTGATTGTGTTCGGTGCATTTGGCTCGGTTCTTGATTAGTTCGTCTTCTCGCTCTGTTGGTTCGGAAAGACAATGTTGATTGCTTTTTTGCTCTTGGGCTAACTTTTTATTGTTAAACTTATTTTAAGAACTTAACTTAGAAATGGTAGATGGTTCTAGAAAATAAGTGCTCAAAATAATTATTTAAAAATATGGAAAATGGTAATTTTCATAGTAAAACGAGAAAAAAATATTGAAAAAGATCCTAATGCATCATTGATTTGTCGTTGATGGTGTCGGATTTTTTATTAGATTTATGTGACTAAGTACCAGGGTACTTAGCCAAGAGAGTTTAAAGAAAACTTATACTTGAATCTGCCATGATTTTCATTATAGAGCCGCGCCTGTGAAAAAATTCACAACACACAAAGCGTTGCTCATACATTTACACAATTCGAAACTAACCTTCGATTTTGGTCATATAATTTTGGTTATCGATGTGCAGCTGTTCAAAATGCGCTACATAAAGTCCTGGGCCCAGCATTTCTAGTTTTCTAACAATGTCGTCCAGCTCAGCAACTGCGTTCCTAGCTCTCACGTAGCGAAGACAAAGAGCAGAGGATTGCTCTTGCTTACGCCTTTGAAGAGTCAGAAATCTTTGCACCGTCTGAAAAAACAAATAAATCTTGTTCGTTTAAAATGTTTTTAGTCAATTCAGGGACCGTATTCGCGTTCCTTTCTTTTAGGTTAAGACCGTGTTTAAACGTTTGAGAAATTTGCCCTTGAAGTCAGAAATCGTGGTGGGAAGCATTCGAATATTCATCAAACGAACGAAAAAAGGAACGCGAATACAGGTACGTAAAAGGAAGGACGAGCCCTGATCTTATTAAACTAACTTTGTCTATTTGTCTGGCGTTGGTGGATACCAATGTTTAACAATTTTTAAAAACTTTTTGTGTTAGCTGTGCTCATTAAAAAATATCTCGTAGAGGTTAACTTTGACGTCGAAGTTTAAAGTCAGTAAGATTTGCCATGGCAGAACGCAACGGTAGAGTGATAGTGACGTCATATCAGTCATTGCAAAACACAGTTTATTAGACTCGTGTCGTGCCACAGCGGTATTAATTCTTCTAACCTCAGGGTAAAGGGAATTCCCAGTGCAGGGGTCGTTGTATTTCATTGTTTGCGTGCTAACATATTTATGATCATTTTCCGCCAACCCAGGTTTCGCTTGCGAACACCCGGATAAAATGCGATGCTATTTTACGTCACAAAACGTTCTTATCAATGAATTGCGTAGTACTGATAAAATAAATAACACCTAACAGGCACATACATAACCCTAATCTCAAACTAGGATTCCTAGAGTCGTGGGTTTCATAAATTGGGCGTATCATGGCACTCCATCACCCGGAATAAAAAACTATACATATTATCATGCAAATATTTGTCTTGTCGCGAGTAGCAAAATTACACCTTTTTGCATATCAGCACTTCATCAAATTCATCATCAGCGGTTTCGACGAGTTTCGTAATGCCACAGAATTTAACGCTATCACTGAAACGTACCGTTTTTTGTACTAGGTACTTCTACATTTTTTTTAAGTCCCTTTGCGTTTTGAATTCTAAGCGCTATAGCATTCTCAAGCTACATTTACGTGAACCTAAAGTTCAACCTTAAGGAACAGATGTTTAAAATGAAACGTAGGATTTCAAGAGTCACCTTGTCAGCGATTGGCTTTCCTTTGGCTGAATAAATAAGACCCGTGCCAGTGTTTTTCTCTAAAGCTTGAAGTCCGTCGAATTTCTGTTCAGCGTGTTCCAGACGTTCACTATAAGTCACTTCCACAGCTTGAACTTTAGCTCTGATCTACAATTAGAAGCAAGGCATCGAATGAAAGAAAGGGTACCTACCGGCACCCCCTCAAAAGACAAAAAGGCATTCTGCCATCAATGAGGTATCATTTTGACCTAGCTTGTGAATTTTCATTATTTAGTAATCTACATAATTGACATTATGTTTGTTCGATGGATTAATTAGTAGAAATATTTCATATTGTTGATGTTATTTTAGCCTGTGTCGTACTACTGCTGGGCAAAATACAATACAATAAAGTTGTAATCTTACGTCCGTGATCTCTCTCTCCTCCTTCTCTTTCAGCTCTTCGTAAGAAATCAGTTTCTGCTGATACTTCTCCTCGAGATCCATGGAATTTTCCAGTGGCTTCAACACGTGATCTAATTTGCGTTTCCTGCAAATTGAGACTTTAGCTTTGATCGCCCGATGGAAATAAAAATGGTAGTAAAGAGCAGTTTTATTGTACAACGTAAAACGAAGCACTCAGAAACGAGACAATAAATAGTTGAACTCTTGGGAATTTACAACCGCTTAGACTAATCGATATTATTTTATCGCTGAAATTTATAGATAATTTTATAATGAAACTATAATTGTTAGAAACATAAATAATAAGTATGATTACCAACGGGATAGTAGTAGGTATTATTTATTTTCGTAATAATAATATAATTACGTAATATAAGTCTGGAGGAAATGTGGGGAGGCAGTGAGACAGCAGCGGCTCATAATAATAAAACCGGAGGCTATTCCTGAATGCATTTCCATAGTGTTGAAGGGATAGTACCTAGCCGGTATTTGTCTCTATCACACAAGATCAAAACTGACAAAAAAGCCTCTGTGTGTTGGCCTCGGTCCAATGCACGCCTGTCAAAGGTCCGAGAATCCATAGTCCCGAGATGTTGAACATTGACAAAAAATAATCGATTTTAATTAGGTACCATGAAAATAACATAACTCTAAATTATGGTAATCATCCAGTTATAATTTTATCTAATTCATTTAGTTCGATTGGGAAGGCCGTTGGATAATAAGTTTTGCCAATGTGTTGATACATTAAAAGTATTATGCTAATCAAATCTAATTCAACAGAAGTTAATTGAATGTTGCACATGTTTACAGTTTAGACATCATTAAAATACGACCGAACTATTTATTTAGGAGTTGCCAAAAACATTGACGTGCCGTATATTTTTCTTCGATACAAAGCAAAACCAGCAAACCTCGCAGTATTTTCTCTTATTACAAAACTAGCAAGACTGCCTTGCCAAGCATGTTGTCACAGCGCTGGCAAACAAATAAATAGTGCATTCGTTTAATTTTATTGCTCAAGCCTGATTGAGCTGTTTGGTCAAAAAGCAAAATCATTTCAGAACATTCTTATACTGAATTGTGAATTTATGTACATAAACTAAACTACTCCATTATTACATTATTACTACAGTTCTCATCATCAGAAGCCAATAAAATGACACTGCTGGGTAAAGTATACCGGTATTCCATCCATACTATCCATATTAATCCATACTAATATTATAAATGTGAAAGTAACTCTGTCTGTCTGTCTGTTTGTTATCTTTTGACGCCCAAACCAGTGAACAGATTAGGCTAAAAATTGGCATGGATAAAGGTATATATATCCCATAGAAGGACATAAAATAAAATAAAAATAAAAAAGACTTTATTCTATATTACTTTACAATCTATTGAAATAAATCTCTATCGTTATGCTCTACATTTTACTAATAAGTACTGATTTATTTATTTTAAGCGTTTTAATCTAGCGCCTCCGCAGCAGTCGCCTCTGTGGCGTAGGCCTCCCCTAAATCTCTCCATTCGTCCCTCTCCCTAGCCTTTCTCTCCATCTCTTTCTTGGTCTACCTTGTTTTCTTTTTCCTTCCGGGAAGGAAAATAGAAGGACATAGGCTATTTTTATCCTGAAAAAAATCCCGAGGGATCGCGGGTTCCACTGCGGGAGTGCAACTAGTAATAAATAAGGAGTGGCAGACCTTTATAGTTCTTTGCTACGAGCTGAAGGTAGATGGCGATGTTATCAAGATTTTTTACTTCTTTTTATTCTAAGACATAATATAATTAACCTACATCTCACTGAGTCGGCGAGTGCTCTACATACGTACTTGTAATATTCAGCCAGTCTGCGATGCAGTATATTGTTTTTCATTTGCAGCTGGTTACGATCAAAAGTAAGATCTCTGTGAGCTTGCAGGTACTCATCTCGGTCTACTGTTATTGCAGCTGTGCCTACACCTTTGCCGATTTGACCCGCACCAGGTTCGTCGTCTTCCTGGCCGCTTACTGTTGAACGAAGATATTATTTTGATTCGTTGTTACAGCGGACTTGCACGTAGGTTTCTTTAGCGTAGGATTGTGGCGGATGACACAGGCATAGGGAGACCTGCACTGCATCTATTCCGATGACCTCTGTAGCGCAGTGGACGAAGGCTCGCCTGCGACACAAAAGATTGCGGGTTTGACCCCCGCGGCGGGAACAATGTTTGTATGATCTACAAATATTTGTCTCGGGTGGGTATAATATGTATTTACAAACAAAAAGTATATAAGTAGTATATCAGTCATCTTAGTACCCATTACACAAGCTCTGCTTACTTTGGGGCTAGAAGATGCTGTATGAAAAGTCCAGCATTATTATTATTTATCCAGCAATCAGTGGGTGATTCAGTGGGGGGGTCGAGTTTCAAATAAGAGAGTCGCAGCAAAGCCGAAGATTGCGTCGCTTTCAAACGTGTTTGCTTATTGATTTCCTAGCTTGACCAAGTTAGAGGGAAATAAACATACCACTTGATCCGCTGGAACTTTCTTCATCAGCAGTTACGCTCTTTGTTTTCCCTTTCTTCCCCTTTCCAGATTTCCCACTCTTGCTGGAAGCCTTTAGATTGAAAAAGCATTATAATAAAATACCTAGTATATTTTAAATCATACAAATTGAATACTGAAATACAAGTGATCAAATAAGTTCTGGGAGTAAGTTTACTGAGAGCCGTTGGGTGCAGGCCGCACAAGATTGATCGCTCTGAAAATGGGTGGGGGAACCCATGTTCAGCAGTGGACGTCAGTAGCTGAGATGATGATGATGAACTAAGTTCTAGCCCACAGAGAATGATTCCCATGATTGAGTTTTCACTAACTCATGTAGAACTTGGAGTCCCATATCAACATGTAAACGTACCTATCATTACACGTTTTCAACCTGTTCAAAGTCAAAACCCGTCAACCGCAACCCAAAAAGCCACGATCATTAGCATTCCCATTTGTTATCAGCACCGCAGACTTTCGTTTGTAATTCCTTCCAAAGGGTTGAGTAAAAAGGCTGACGTAACCATCGCATGTCGAGTAAAACATTAATTAAACTGAAAGGGACAGGCTTACCTTAGATTCAGCCATATCGCGTGATCCCACTGAATCACCGAGTTTATTGATCTGGTTTAGGTTACAACCGAAATTATTTTATTCCATTATCCTGATGACAACGACATGCAAGACCGCCGAGGTTTCCATGGCAACAAGTAAACTGTTATTGAACGATGCTTTACAGAATGACACTGCTGCTTTTGGAACTAATTTGAAACCAAGTTAGTACCTTTTTCAGCAGGTGATTCACAGTTCATTCGGATGCATTGAGTCAATGAACTTCTTCGAAAAGTGACGTTGAAGAAAGGTAAAAAGACCTTTAGGCATTGGGTAAAATAGGTATTAGAATTTGAGACTCACTAACAATGTATTTTTCATGATAGATTTTTTTTCACTTCAAATCACAAAAACTTGTAAGAAAAACATTGTGTGGCGAAGAAAAACATTGTGAGGAATTTCACCGCTAAGTCAATTCGTTTAACGTTTGCGACAGGTCTGTTCTATAAATAAACCAGTAAGCTGACAGGAAAGTTTTAGTGCTAGTCGTGCACTACAAGACTCACAATATAATTTTGACTTGTTGAAATAGCTTTTTAAACCATTGGCATTGATAACTTTGATAGAGTTATCACAGGTTTGAAGTTGCCACCAGTTTATTATTTTTTCCATCAATTTAAATTGCCCAACTTCCTTAATCGATTTATATAAAAGTTTCAGCATAGTCACTATTTTTTTCACAACCACACAAAAATCATAATTCAGCTTATCTAATAATAGTAGTAGTAGAATTTCCTTTCATAAATTTCATTTCAGTCATCCATTAATCACCATCATGGAGATTTTTTTACAAAAAACTAAATTATTAATTTGAAAAAATCCGATATAATAATTCGTTATCATCATCATCATCATCAGCCTATAACAGTCTACCGCGGGACATAGGCCTCCCCTAATGAGCGCCATTGCGCCCTGTCGTCAGCTCGGCGCATCCAGCTTCTGCCAGCAGCCTTTCGCAGATCGTCACTCCACCTGGCCGGAGGGCGTCCTACACTTCGTTTGCCGAGTCGCGGTCTCCACTCAAGAATTCATTATGACATTATGACTTCATTATACAAGAAACGGGTATAATACGGGTAGGTAAACCTTGTTTTTTTTTGTTTCGAAACTTTTTAAACCAGCGTCTATCTCCAGCTATGTAACCTGGTATTTTTTACCGACTAGTTATACCAAGGATCTGATTTATCGGATGAAGCGCTCGTAGTCGTGCTTGCTTAGTCGTTTTTGATAGATCGTCGTCGTTCGAAACGGTCTGTAAGTGGATGGTTGACCGCCAGTGGCATTTTCGTCTGAGCGCTTCCGTGCTTCGGAGGGCACGTTAAATTGTCGGTCCCGGCTATTTTAAGTCGTTAAGCCATGACGGAGGCCTTAAGGCGGCCTAAAACACTACGTCACCAGAGTTAGCCACTGACTCATACGAACTTACTTACTTATCGGATAGTCTTAATTGGCTAAGAGTAATAACCGAAAGTGAAATACAACAATAAGTGGAAATAAACCCCTAGTACCCACAAGGAATATCACGATTTGGGTGATGTGAAATCACCAAATCGTTATGACTCACTTTTATATATACTCATAATTTTTTTTCAGGTGCGGATCCCTGAAACATCTAGGATAGCGGCCCTTCGAAATGATTGGCGGTTCATTAGTACCACTGGCCTTTCCTTCAACAGTTTTTTTTGGGACACTAACCTCTGTTGACGTTGGCAGTGTCACAGCCCGTATGCTGGGATTCTGCCAGACTTTCGACAATGCTTCTCTCGAAATAGAACTGCCGAAATGTATACGACATTTTTTCAGCTGTAAAACTTTAACGCTACATTGGAATATTAGTTCCGGAGTCTTTTTTTTTTACAAGATAATGTTTATATTATCATCAGCATCTGTTTTTATGCTCAATCATAACGATGTCTCCTCCGGTCGTTAACCGAATGTTTGATAAACAAGGTTGATAAATATTTATTTAATAATTTGTAGCAGTCATTATTTTATTGAGTCGGAAGCCCAACTTTTTCTTCGAATTGATCGTTTATTATTTTAATGCTATTGTTTTTTTATGGTTACAGTGTTTAAGGAAAATCTATCTGAGAAAATACTTTGGCAATGTACTGTTTTTTTTGTCAATCTTAAAAAATGATGTTAGCAGGAAAATAATTTTTTTGTACTTCAAGCAGAAGCAAAACAAAGTGAAAAGTTCAAAGAGTTTATTCAATAAAAAAGAATTATAAATAGCAAGGACGCACTTATCATCAAATACGTACACAATGATAATGCAAAATGGAATAAACAATACCACTCAGACACATTCCGTAAGCTAGCTGTCTTTGAAATTTAAACTCTAATACCATAGCAAAATAGATGAGTTTGAAATTGTTCAAATCTATAGAGTATCAACGCACTGCACTTTTCCTATGCCAGGAAAATGCTGTTTGGTGTTAAAATACGTTATTTTGGTCCCCTAAAATCATCTTCTTGAACATGCATGAAATCTACAGCCACTGACAATTTGTCCTTAAGTTTAACCCTTACGTTTTAAACTTAAGATACATTTCAGAAGCTAAATAAAACTGTACTACCTATTCAAAAATGTTTAAACAATGTCAAAATAATAAAAAAATAAGATATTATGTTAGGTTACATGAACAAATTTTTTTCTTAGCGCTTAGTGCATAAAAAAATTTGATTACTTGAATTTATTTTTGATTTGTAAGACAGTTCATTGTCTATAGAAATCTAAACTAAAGAAAATTTGCATGTTGCATTCGAGGTTAGTCTTTTGTAATTTTTCATGCTTACATATTATCGCGACAATACTCGTATGTTTCTGTTATTTTGTAACGGAAGTATTCCACACACATTTATGCATAAAATATAATAATGACTAGAGAATCAAGTTGCGTGTTCTTATAGCTGTTTAAAGATTATCATATTATAGGAATAACGTATTATATCGCAGGATTATACAGACTTATAAACAGAATAACAATTTAAACTTGGTAATATACCTAAGTCTGAGGCAAAAATTTAAATATGTTACGCATAAAACATTGCAAACTGCTAATAAAAAATGTCGCTATAAAGATACAATTTCAGTTACTTATAACATTACCAGCAATAAAAATGTAAAGGGAGGTACTGACTTCAGAGCATCAGAATCAGAATACATTGACGAATTAATAAGTATCACTTTAGATAAAGAACGTTATAGTCTTGATGAACAATACAACAATTATGAAGTAGAGAATACACGTGTTTTTAAAAACGAGCTAGAAGAAATAACATTTATTCCGCCAAAATGCAGTACTATTTTCAGAATTCGAATGTAAGAACTATTTTTGGTACTATTGATGTGATTTTATAAACATTGCAGATAGAAATGATTTTAAACAATGCAAACACACTGTTTACTCTTACAACATTCGGAAGCTCGCCTTCAGTCAATCTCTGGCTTTACGTCAAACATTCACGATGAAATGGTAACAGAATCAGTCGGTCGCCTTGAGTCGAAACAGACGACTTTGATGCGTCATACGGAAGATGACTACAGCTATTGGTCATTTGAGCACTGTTCAGTAAAGAATTGAGGAAGCGATCCAGCAACGTTAGTTGCTTGGAAGCAGATGGGTAGCGACGTCATCGGCCGATGATAGTCGGCTCATCCGCCATAGCGAGCTCGTCGGTCGCGGCCTTATCGCCTTTCCTCTTACGAGAGTACCAGAGGAAGGAACCCGATGCGTAAAGGTTGACTAGGACAACGAACCAGGCCATGTAGAAGCTGATGTGGTAGCTGTTGAAGAAAATAATGCTTAGAAAGTCCAAACTAGAAAATACTAAAAAATTAAGTTTATATGAGTCAGTTGGCTAAATATACTTCTATAAATCTAAGGCTAAATATATTATAAATTAATAATATTCCTATAGACTAACTCATTTCACAAAACTGTTTTTTTTATAGTACTTTAAAAAATAGGTGCATACGCATATCTTTTATTGTTATTTACTACATTCTTTGCATACATATTATTTAATAACATATTTTTTTTAGTTCATAATTTTTTATAAAATGTAAATCATTTGCAAAAACATAAGATTTATAAAATTTTATAAAATCCCTGTCCTAACTGTAAATATGTTGTCATTAGAAAAGTTAAATAATATATCTGTAGTTAAACGAAATGCCGAAAAAAATATAAGTTTGATTTATGAAACGCATTCTTTGAAGTTTATAATCCAAGAAGTGTCATTATCATGTTCCAAAACATCTGGTAATCTGATATGGATCATTAAACTAAACCGAATGAGCATCCGTCCGCTCATTAGTACCTAAACACTTGCAACTCACTACTCGACTACTCGTGCCAAATTGTATGCTCAAATTGTATGCTCAAATGTTAAATAGACGTGTTCATCACGGGGTGAATGTCATTCACAGTTTTAATAACATGATGAAAACGTTTAATTGATTCTCAAAAGAGAATTTTTTTAGACATATAACTGCATTTTTATATGAATAGGTACTGCATTTTTATGATTTACCTACTCCATTTTCGGATTGATTCAGGCGTGACATCTCGAAAGTCTATTTTCAGATAATAAAACTATACACAAGTATAAGCCTCCACTGATCTAATTCAAAAAGTTTCTAAATATGTAGGTACATTTACTGTTCTATATTGTAGGTACACCTTAAATCGGAATCAGAAATTGCGAGAAAACTTAGGAATGAATATTTGAATGGTTGTTGACATTACGCTATATATAGTCCTTATCACGTAGGAACGGTTCCGTGACAAGGCGCTTTTATGTTAATATCTGAAATAATTAAAAAGATTTCCTTTTTAATTATTAAGACAAAAACCTTTTTTATTGAAGTTGTATCTTTTAGTATTATCACTAAAACTTAAAAGTTATATGTGTCAGGGATACGTTCCTACGTGAAAAATACTACAGTAATTTAACTCAGTAGGTAGTTTGATTACTTACTAATGGTAGGCACCGTCAGGGTAAATGAACTTCACATTCTTTTGAATGTGGTCTACCGAAGTCATCATCACCTGCACAACGACGAAAGTGCAGGATGCTGTAAGAAAATAATTATGTTTAGTTTTCCATTTATTAAGCTCTTTCTCAGCCTTTCAAGTCGTCTATTGCCGTCTACCACAACGAAGGCTTTTATTTAATTTTTAAAGATAATTTCAATACGATATCGTATCGGTTTAAGTTCTTCTGTGCTCTAAGCTTATTTATCTATACCAGTTTACTTACTGCTGATAAAGTGAATGCCAGCAGCGAGTCGCTTGAACATATACCGCGGGTTGCGGAAGGTGTAAATGGAAAACCCGCATCCCATCGCCATCACAAACAGGCTTATAATGCCGAAGGAGATCATTGTACGAACGTAATCTAGAACAAAAAATTCACTAATTCAAATATAATCCCACATTTCCTTTTTATGGAAGAGGGGGCAAACGAGCAAGTGGCACACCTGATGATAAGTGATTGCCAGCGCCCACAGACAACTGCAGCATCAAGAGGCACTGCAGATGCGTTGCCGGCCTTTGAGGTAGGAATAGGCTCTTTTCTTGAAGGCCTAAGTTGATTCCGTAAGTCTGAGGCGGCAGGGATTGCATGGGTGCAATTTTCGGGATAATACCATGACGTTGTTATCAGTACAAAACTATAGTTTTTTTTAACATTTAGTGGAAATAATTCGATAAACTACGGGTGACCTGAGTTTATCAAATTATTTCCATTGGAGATGGAATACGAAAGTTTTTAATTGTTGGAAAAAATGAGCACATTACTTACTTGCAATGTTTACTTCATAAGCAGGATCAACAGGCTTGCCATTCTCCATGGCAGGCTGCAATAGGTAGCTTGTGCATTCTGAAATAAAATAATAATTATATGTAATCGATTCAAAAAAACTACCTACATTTTTTTAAAACCTTTGGTATAAAATAATTGCCCATAAAGCTATTTGTTAGAAAAATGAAAGTATGGCTTCTTGACAGAACATTCTACAGTGTTGACGATTTTTTTAATAGTTAACTGCAAGTATATATTTTTTTTTACAAACATTTTTATATTTAATTTAATACTATGTAATGAAAATTAATAATTTAATATATTGTGACACAATGACATTCAACTACATTGCCCTGACATTATTTGCATACCAGTTCTTGGTGAAATATGTGATCCTAAATTGTAAACCTTACCATATTTCTTGCAAATAAAAAAAAATCATTTCATTTCATATATCCAATGAGCAAAGCAATCAGACCTACCAATCAGTTCGCAGCAATGTAACCAAGTTGTAAACCTAGATCCTAATATCAAAAGTTATAATTATCAAAACTGTACGTTATAATTTCAAGAAAAACCATTGGAAACTCGTTTATATCGATTATAAGTAACTTAATTTCACAAGAAAGCACGAACTCTGGAAAACAACCATGTTCAAAGTTTCCTACACAATTTTCATTATAACTTGCAATGCGTCATAGCAAAAGGTCTATAAATAGAATCACCTTTGTGTTCAACAGAGTAACTTTCTACAACGATTTTCTATTAAAGTGTACGAGGTCGGTATAACTAGGTACTATACCTATACGTAGTTAAGCTTCCACGACGTCCGTTCTGAGTTTATCTAGAGAGCTTCGTACACGTTTACATAGAGCATTTAGGTATCCGAGAAGCTTTCTGCTGCGTTTTCGTAAAAGTATTCATACCTTTAAAATAATAATATTAATACTTAATAATACATTTATTTCATTTTTGTTTTAATAACGGGACAAGATCGTTATAGGTTTCCACTTCCCTCGTGACCACGATCGGTGCAACCCGATCGAAACGTCGAGGTAAGATAATAGTTCGAATATTATCCAAAACCTATACGCGATCTCGTCCCGTTAGTAAAATAAAAATGAGTTTAAATTGTTTGAGTTTAAAAAGTGAATAAAATTTATTTTGTCTCGCAAACAAAATTTACAAATAAATACACAATAAAAAATATAAAAAAATAAATACAAAAAAAATACAAAAAGTTTGTAAATATAAAAACCTGTTTTGTGAGAGAATGGTGCCTGAAATAGGTATAGAAAAAAACGTGCTACAAGTCTAGTGCCTTACTCAACTGATTTATATAAGTGAAAACCTAAACAAAAATTTTGAAAAGGGACAACAAAGTGGAAGGGAAACTATAAAGCAAAGGAGTTTATGATACTTCAATATTTCCACATTTTACGAGAGTTTTACGAGTTATGCGAGTAGAATCAAAAATCCCATTGCCAAAATACATAATAAGGTTTCTTCGTTAAATACAAAAGCTTTTTATATCATCAGGGCAATTAATATCGGCGGTGATCAACAGTATCATGATTATAAAGTCAATTTATACTTCATAGCATTTCAATCTATACAATGGAGCAGATAAAGGATTTCCCACCACAAAGAACTCTATGTAACCGCAAATTCAACCTAGAGCAAGAATACCTTATCTAACAACAGCAGAAGCAGGTTAGTAAGGGTTGGCACTCCCTTCGCTCTTGCTTATCTTGTTTTAATTTATACTGAAAATTGCGATATAGTTTTTACTACTGAAAATTGTATTCTCAGCCTCGTACCAAATCAAATTGTGTTCTAGACCATCCAAGACCGACCCGTAATAAGTTCACTCTGTAAAACCATTCAATCATTTATTATCTTGGTATTTTATATTGATACTAATGCATGTAAATGTTTAGTATTCCCCCCCTCCCCCCACCCCTCTATAAGTGGGAAATTGTATCATGTAGAACCCATAACACAAACTCTGCTTACTTTGGGACTAGGAGATGCTATGTGAAAAGTCCAGCATTATTTATTTAATACGATGGAATTGTGAGGTACAGTGAGTACCAACCCTAACAGAACTGTGCGATAAGCCGCCGGACGTCAAGACAACCAAAAGGCGAAGAGTTAGAGATTAGAGGGAAAATGTACGTTTTATGGAAAATATTCTCACAAAGGCATAAAGGTAATAAATGAAATAAAATCTTGGTTCGTAAATGAATAAGGCTCGGCTAAGATACAATACAATGAAAGGCCTATCATCCAAAAACCGATTAAGCCATGATGACGATGAATGAGAGTCTATGCTGAAACTTCAAACTGAAATTTTTAGCGAAAGAGTTTTTTTAACAATTGACAACCTTTGTGGCGCAGTGGGTGAAAGCCCGCTTGAAACGCAGAAGGTTGCGGATTCGATCCCCGCCGCGTGATAAATGTTTGTATGATCTGCAAATGTTTATCTCGGGTCTGGGTGTTTCTATGTAAAATATGAATTTACAAACAAAAAATATATAAGTAGTATATCAATTATCTGGTTCCCATAATACAAGCTTTGCTTAGTTTGAGGCTAGATGATGCTGTGTGAAATAAAAAAAAAATTGCATACGATTTTCAATTCGTCGTGCATATAAATATTTCGTTTCGAAAAGTTGTTTGTACGAGCTCTACATGGTGAAGTAAAACACGTCTTGAGAAAACCATTCGGTTTTTTACAGATAGCAATGGGCTTGCAGCCTATCACGTTTGGATTGCTTAAGCAAAATGCTGGAATGTGCCAAAGCCAAGCCTCTTACCTTTTAGACCCCTCGCAGACTACAGACTTTCTATCGGCCGATAGTTGAGACGGACGGAATATACTTCGGCTCGTAATGAGTATGGAGAAGTATTATACTTCTCGGCCGATAGAAAGTCAGTAGTCTGCGAGGGGTCTTACTGGGTTTTTGGCACGATTTTTGGCATATTTTTTATTATAGAAATACATATCTTTGAAGATAGTATCTAAATCTTCGGTATTCCCAAAGATCAGTATGTCAAAAGATCTCAGAGTTCGTTCGAGAGTCATTTCAATCTGCCTCTGGATTACAATCGTGTTGTTTGATTTTGCAAGAGGAAAAACATATTATTGCTTGTATTTATACGTATAGTCTAATCTAATAAGGAAACCAGCACTTTCTAAGAATCCGTCTTGTTTTTCTTTTATTATTTATTTGGGTCACTCACAAATAACGAAGCTAAAAACGAAATAAGTAAATTCACTTGAAGTGAAATAAGGTCTGAGCACCAAAGGAATAAATTATAATTAGATAAAGTGGATTCTTCATTTGATTTCTTTTGCTTATTTTTTAAGCAACCAAATTGCAATTGGAGAAGCAATTAAAAAATTTCATCGTCTTCTTAATACATTTGAAATTACTTCGATGGAACTCATAATATCAGTACTTCAAAGCAACTGTAGAGGGCTTTGAAAAACAGTCAATTTTGTGTTACAACCACATATCTTCATAAAATATGTTTTACACAACACACGCAGTAACCGTCAGTCACTCACAATATGACGTCACTTTACACAAACCAGTAAACAAGCAACACGCGTGTTTATTTACACACGACGTATCAACCAGATAGTATGGATCAGTTCTTATGTGAACCCAAGACGAGATCAAAGCTTTCAGTTCAGGCCACAAAAACTTGAAACGAATGTTCAAACATCTTATAATTTACATTGATTTTACATTTTAATGATATTAGTACCTAGTATAATGCAGTGTCGTTTGACATTGCTAAATGCGTTGAATGCATTTTGAAATCATGGCTACGCCCTTATTCCTAAAATATGTGTATGTGTCGCAGGCAAATGTTTAATCAACCGTTCAATTAAACGCCTAGCCATTTTATTAAACAACTAGTTGAACTAGCAGCCTGAATGATGTTTGGTCGGTCTGTTCGCAAGTTGAGAATATACAACCCGATCAGTTGACGACACGAAAACCATCGCGGTATTTTTATAGGGCAATGAAATAATATTGTGTGGGCAGACTTTGTTTATTCATTGTTGGAAAAATGTTGACCGTTCCGTAACACACCTCTCAGTTTCCCACGCAATTTTACATTTTAGCTCAAACATTAAGCAAAAATGTGGTGTTTTCCTAAACATTGTGCTACTTAAATAATTCGGTTATAGTTTCAATAATGATTTAATGGACCAACTGTGCTGTAAGCGTCTCTATCACAGAAATAGATAGGTACAGTGCGCAAAAAAAATATTTATCAGTTACAGTACGACACAAAGAAGACATCGGTTGGTGTTTTTGATTGCGGTCAATGGGAAAAAAGATTACTTAAGTTTTATAAGCCAAACACTTTTCCTGCGATTAAAACGTAAACAGTAACACATATTACATTTTTGGTTAATGCTACTATTTTACTTCATTCAATCTTTATTCTCGGCATAGTAAAAATAGATCTACCTATTCCTTGGTTTTACACCGTTGACCAAAAAAAATGCTTTAGGTAATTTCACCGATGATCATATATTTTTGTTCAACTGTACATAGCACTCGCAACGTGTCACCACTCTCTAGCGGTTCATGCTGCGTGGCCGGCTGTGAACACAATAAATGATTTCCAAACTACATCAGCTGGACAAGCTCCAGGAAATCCATTAGTCTGTCATTGTCTGTCAGATATTTGGTATAATTTCTGTATTGACTTTGGATGGAATTACCGATTATGCCAATCAGGAATTATGAAATCCCAGTATTCACCGTTTACACATTTCAAAAGGAATGTTTAAGGGACTTGTGTTAGCCCCCTCTTTCTTAAGGTCATTAAAACACTTGTGAGAGAATGACATCCTACTGCATACTACAACAAAATATTATACTCAACGCGGAAATACGACGTCAAACCAAAGACCATCGCAAGGTCTCAAGTGGAGATGAGCAAGCTAGATGAAAAGACTGGCGAGTGCAATTTCGGAATGGGGCTAGATATGCTCAACGATCCGAATGATAATGCTCGTAAAGATGGCTAGAAGAACATAGGGGAGACAGTATTACAAGAACGGGCAGAGTGGAGTCCTATGCCCAACAGTGTCGGTGTTTTCGTTCTGAATAGTAGTAGTATAAATATGTGTGGCGCACGCCCTCTATGCGCTAGCTTTGAACTCATTTGCAGTGCTTTAGCACTCTGGCATTTGCATGAAAATGTCATCACATCTCACTAGGATATTACAAACTTAATATTGCTTCGAGATATTGAGTTTAGTTTTACAGTGAATAATGAATATGATTTGTATTTACTTGTATTTTATCAGGTATTTTAATCTTTCATTATCTTTATGATTTGGCAAATGAGAAATGTTCCAGTCTGAAAATTCACGCTTGCAACCCTTTATTCTTGTATGTATATCCTACATGCAATGACTGTAAAATAAATTCGTCCGCAACTCAACAGATATTCTTTTTATTGAATTCAGACATTTGAATTTTAAAGGTGGTTTTTTTTTTCTTTCTACTTGTATTTTTGAAGATAATTTAATCATTTACCAGGTTACTTCCCTAGCATGTCGTTCTAAGATAGGTAACTATAATTAGGTATTGGCAAATATCAAGTTCATCTTAAAGCTATTTTTCTTCTTCTTCGTCGTGTCGATGATTTGCAAGCTTGGATTGCAAGCTATTAAAAAAATATGACAAAATCCATCAAGTGATTGTTGTATGTGAGCTTTATATAGTTTCTAGGGAAATGTCGCTTAATAAAATAAGATAGGGAGAGATGACGTGCCATCATAATCACAATATTGGGTCGAGACGTGTTCTGGGTAGGATACGAGGCAAACGTGCGATGAATTTTGTTTGTACAGACAAATAGACTATCTGCAAAAATGAGTGATCTTCACGGTCGGGGGATGTGTTTGATGTATCATGTTATAAAAAAAAAGTTATTTACATAACAAAATACTAGAATCAAATAATTGTAAATATGTTGTAGTACCTACTTATAAAGTTATCAATAAATTACTATGAATAAGATTATGTTTACTTAGTTTCTACAAAAAAATCTTGTACATACATACCTACTTACATAAAAATAAAATATTTAAAATACGCTTCTGTCTACCAAAAACCTTCGAAGGACGACTCGACACACTTGATACAACTTGCTAATTCATCATAGAATAGCCCTTCAGGTTTATTCTGATATTTTTATGCGTATGTATGTTTATAGTTTGCTGTGTATAGAGTCCTTGATCACCTACATATTGATTAAGCTTGCCAAAAGTATGTCTTATAGTTAACGGGTTATAAAGAACGGAAATTTACAGTCGTACAGTCAGCATTTGCAGTCATAAACAGTTGGTAATATAAATTTAACGATTTATATCTTCGTATACATTTTGAGAGATCAGCAATAAAACTACCATGCATTAATTGTGCAGCAATGGCAAAACTCAACTAGTTTTATTGATTCTAAACTCACAAGGTCATTTATGAAACATTTTAGGAACTAGCCTTTAGTCACAGCTAAACGCTTTTAATTTCAATGTTAAAATAAAATTTAACTGTATTGATTTTAACATTGAAATAAAACGAGTGTGAGGGTCTTCAACTGTTATTGAGAAACTGTGCAACTAGGACAAACGCTTGGTTTTTCAGAGGCACTTGTCCGGCCGCAAGCGAGTGAGCGATAAGCGATCAACTATTTTATCGCTCAAGAGACGAACAAAAGTAGATTCTATGTCAATAATCACACCGCCGGCGACAACTAGTTTCATTGCGGAGACAAAACTTTTAAAATCGACTCGATCAGCGTTATTCGCGTGGAGTTCAAAAATGTTGAATTTTGCAAGAGATGAACTAATCACAGCACAGCGATAGAAGAACTCGCTCCAACGCTCAACGTCCAACACTCGTCACTCAACACTCGCAGTGGGACAACTGCCTAGCGTCAACTTTTCTCATTGAAAGTCTCACGTCGATGAGATCGAACCAGCTTACTGGCTTGCACCCAAAGTCTAGTGTGTCACAGTTGAGTGAAGATTTCAAAATAGAGACAGACAGCAGAACATATTCTTCGAATAAATGTATGAGTGTTGCATGCCGTCGCAATACGATGTCAATTATTAAAATAGTTGGGATTGTTATTACTAAAAACATTGCATCGATTTTCACCTAAACAAACTATGCTTTTGGGAATTCCACACATCCACAAACAGAAGACGTTTCAATTTTATTTCATAGAACCCAAGGGAAGGAATAAGCCAAGCTATGGTTTTTTTTATGATGAATGGGTCGGCTCTCGAAACTAACATAGGCAAGAATGAGGTCTACGATGGAGCGAGCCTACCCAGAAGGTGCCTATTAACTCTCATCTTGAAACAACAGGGTCATAGCTCAGCGGAAATACAGACGCGGGAAGCTGATTCCAAATTTTTGCAGTGCGCATGATATAAGATATTTGGAAGCGAATAATAATAATTTGGTCTCCATTGATGTTTGACTTGTGTAAAGCATAACAGACTTTGAAATTCTAGCATATTAATATTTCAGTTTACATACGCACAGAAATAAACTGGTAATAATTATAATAGGGTATTTAACCACTGCTGAAAGGCATTGCACTACAATGTACGGCTTTGTTTGACGTTAACGTTGTACATACACGTAAATTACAAGACAATGGGCGGATTATAAATAGGTTAACACTCTGAAGCTTCTAACAAATTGTACTACAATATAATTATTTCAAACGAGATTCACTGACTGTCAGATGACAGCACAACATCTGCCTTGTTCCATGTTGTTTTGAGCTGGTATAAATAAATAAAATAAATAATGCTGGACTTTCCACACCAGCATCATCTAGCCCCAAAGTAAGCAGAACTTGTGTTATGGGTACTACATGACTGATATACTACTTATATACTTTTTTTTTGTAAATACATCCATATTATACAAAGAAAACACCCAGACCCGAGACAAATATCTGTAGATCATACAAACATTGGTCCCGTCGCGGGGATCGAACCCGCAACCTTCTGCGTCGCAAGCGGACCTTCGCCCACTGCACTACAGAGGTCTTCATCATTTAAATCATAATATTCTTCTTTTATTTTATGATCATCATCGGATGATGATGATATCATATATTATATAATAATATGATGATATATGTGATATTATCATATCACACTATTGAGTGTAGGCCTCCCTCTGTCCACGCCACCCATTCCGATCCCGTTCCTCACGCATCCATTTATGAACCTATTTTGTCACTAGTAGTAGTATTATATTATCTGGGCTAGTAGTGACAATCAAAGAAAATTTTCGAATCAGCAGTGTAGTGAAAGGGTTATAAGTGCGTTAAGCTCATGTTGGCATTAAGAGGGGTGGGGTGGGGGGGGGGATGTTTTCTCATCAGTTGGTCTCATTAACATGTCATCATTAAAGTTATAAAAAAATATTTTCCCTAAATAATACTCGTAGATATCTTAAGTTCGTATTTAACCCTGATGAAGTTTTTAGTCCGCCCTAGGGCCTCCGGCACTCGTAGAATAGAATGGAATATAACTTTATAGTACACCATAAATATAACATACGAGTAAATTAAAAAAACAAACATGCAAAATTTAGTTCAAGGGGCGACTTTATCGCTAAAAGCGATCTCTTCCAGGTTCCAGGATGTAATAATGTAATATTCCTCTTGTGTTAGAGAAACAAATTCATTAAAAAACAACCATAAAATAAAAGTTATGAGTTATAATGTATAATATTTGCAAAGACAAAGTCGCGTGAATTTCTCTAGTGTTAAAACAGTAGGATGTGGAAATGTTTAGTTATTTTATGCAGATCTATAAAATACGAGAAATTGTGGAAAACACGTCTTGTGCCGGTTATGCCACCTGGCGATTTATCGACCAGAACACTGCTGAAAGTGACTAGACATACTCTGTTTATTCTGTTATTTTCAAAGGGAATTTGTGGTACAGTCACGTTCAATAAGATGTATAACAGTCCATAATGTTTCAACCCATGTACAGGTCAACATGTCCAACAATGTTCTGGTATTTTTATTGATTTTGCCACTAGTTCAATTGAAATCAATTTCCGCTTTTTTTTTAACCTACATCTATTGGTTTTAGTGTGATATTAATTTTAAAAGTATGGAGTGTATACATCTTATTGTCCGTGACTGTACCTATTTACTTAGATGTAATTCGTTTTGTTTGTTTGGAATTTAAGAAAACTTTTTAAGATCATAATATAAAAGCAAGAAAGCTGCGATAGAAAGAGTCGAATGATGTATTATTGGTACCTTATAAGTTTCTGATTTACCTAACTAATGTAATTTTTACTCAACTTCGGCAAAGCCAAATAATTGTTTATGATTTTAACAGTATTTGTATTGCATGTTTGTTTGCAATATACTTACGTAAATTGCACAATATTAGGTGACCATATCGTCAAAGCCACTCATCTGATTTTGATGAATGAGGTGTCAATCCATTCGTTATTTTCGTCCGGTTGATAATTTCTATTTTTTTCTACAACCTTAAGGGTCGATTCACATCTGACGGAAGATCCGTCGCGGATTATCGGTCGCGGAACGCCAGAACTGACAAATGTATAGAAAAACACTCCACCGTTCACACTCGACGGATGATACGTTAGTCCGTCGAGTGTGAACGGTCGAGTGTTTTTCTATACATTTGTCAGATCTTCCGTCAGATGTGAATCGACCCTTAAGTTGGTATTTACCTTTTATCTTATTAAAATATTGTTATGTGTAGTTTTAGTTCCACATAGTTACAATTGTTTTCGCCCAACACTTGGTACAAAAATGTTTGTCATTGTCAAATAATTCATGGCGTGGCGATATGTGCCAGCTGGAGCGGCAGTCGATTTAATCTAAGGTGCCAACAGATCAAAAAACTTAAATGGTGGCGCTTATAATGTTATCTCGCTTGCATACTAGTGTCTGCACTAGTGTGCAAAAGAGAGAACATGATAAGATTTTTTCGTTTCTTTTATGAACCAGGCTATGTGAAATTGACAACGGTCAGGAAATAAGAGTTCTGTTACCCTAGCTCAAATTATCTAACAAGGAAAATCGAGATAACGGTGTATGGTGAAATCTGAGTTGCCTTGAAATACAGGCCGTACATTTGCAAGTCGTAAGTGTTCGAGAACAAGTAATGAACATTGTTTAGTAGTTCAGAATTGTGCAAAGAAAACAGTAAATGGTATACAGCGAGAGTTAATGGAGAAACCGAGTGAGTGAAAACAGAAGGTGCTATGAAAAATAAACTTTTGTACAGAGTTCACGTGATTTTTGAACTGTTTACCTTAGCACTAGTTTGTGACGTAGATTGAAGACGAGTTTTTCGCAAAAAATTAAAGGATATATTTTGAAATGAAGTCCTATTATCACTTCTCTACGAAGTCCTTTATAGACACTTTTACTTTTTCATTCTTAAAACAAAAACAGAGTCACGTCTGTATCCCAAGGCGCGGTAGACATTCTTTCCGATCTTTTTACGTATTCCAGATCATTTTTAGATGTCTAATAGGGGTAGTCATTCTTATTTTATTTCGTATTAATTCACTATAATTAAATAAAAACATACAAATGCTGTACAAATTATTCAATAAGTAGGTACCTATTATCCAATGCAAAATATTTGTCCTGAACTAAAACTTTATAAGGAAGATCTAGAATAGATAGTATCTCCACGAATCCTGTCATTCATAGGCCGCAGAGGCATATAGCTGTATAGTTATAAAAAACACGTATCGTTTTTTTTTAAATTATGGATCGTTAAATTTTTGTGTGTTGGTTGCAACAAAAATTTCTGAAGTTTTTTTGTATCTGGGCATAAATTTAACATAAGAAATAAATAATGCTGGACATTTCACACAGCATCATCTAGCTCCAAACTAAAAAATTTACTTGTTGAATGAAAACCGTGAAGATGATTTAAAACCGTGCTGCTGGTACATTTTTCCTGATCTATCTTTATTGAATGTATTTTTCATCGAGTTTTTTTCAAGGCCGTTCCTAATCCAAATGGACTCTGGTTTGTTGAACGATTATCTAAACTCCTACCGTCGAAGATTGATGGATAAACGATTAACAGATCACTACAGTTTTCTGCGAAGGTATAATGTTATTTAAAAAAAAGTTAACATTGTTTAATTTGAGCGCACGCACAAATACGTTTGAACATGCCCTCTGAAGCATGGAAGTGCTCAGACTTAGCGGTCACCTTTCCACTTACTGACTGCTCAGAACGTTGCATACATCAATGATCTATCAAGAAAGACTAGCTTGGTAAGCTACTTACTCCAGCGCTTCATAAAAATTCACTTACTCGTATGATACTGTCCCGCCAGGCCGACGATGTCTTGCTTTGGCGCCGTAGCATTCTTCCCCGGCACCAATGACGTGATGTTCGGCTGGAAGACGTATCGGCAGATTTGCCATATCCCTGAGTCACTGTACATCAGGTACCGCCCCTTTATTGGTAGGTAGATACCTGAAAAAAAATACTGTTAAAAACTGTAAAAAAAAACATGTTCTCCTCTTCCACTCTCCCCTATCACTCGTCATCTCTGTATCAACTCCTTTCTTTTCCATATCTTCTTTCACACGACGACAAAATTGGATTAGCGTCAAAAATTAAAGCAAGGGGGGTGGGTTTTTGCTATCCATCATAAACATATTTTATCTTCATCATCATCAGCCTGTTTGCACCCACTACCTGTTGGGTATATGCTTCCTCTCCATTACGCCATTCTTTCCGGTCTCTTGTGAGTCGAACCGTGATTGAAAATTATTTATCACTCAACAATAAAATGTAAACCTAAGAGATGATCTCGAGAGTAAAAAATACCTAAATATTGATATATTTTCCAAAAATCCCGGGAATCCTAGCTTTTCTTCATGATGTTCATGTTTCGACCGAAAATAGCTCCACGAAATCCGATTCCGGTTATCATACATAAAACATTTTAATATTCTTCTACCACGTGGAATGACAGTTTAATAATAGTTATTGCGGCATAAGAAACTGATACTGGCCTGAAGATAATTTGAAATATCTAGTGTTCAGAATTGAACGGTATCTAAATAGCATAGGCAATATTGATACCATGTGCGAAGAACATTTCAATAGTCATCATCATCATCATCATCTCAGCCATCTAGTGTCCACTGCTGAACATAGGCCTCCCCCATAGATTTCCACAGCGATCGATCTTGTGCAGCCTGCACCCAACGGCTCCCAGCAACCTTTACAAGACCTTTTCACCTTTTCAACCTTTTCAATAGTTACCTCGCTATAATGACATACTTATTCCAGAATGACACAACTGAATGTTCAGAACACAAAAAATAACATAAAATATGAGAAATGCTCGTAAATAACTGGAGAATAATGTTGATGACTTCATAACTATAGTATGCGTAGGTGCTTACAAGAATTTTGGCAGGTGGGTCGTTATTTTGGATCACTTACCATCATAGACCGCTTTATTTTCTAGCAAAGAATTCTACAGCAATCTCAATTTATAAAATTCAGGTGAATTTGTAATACTGCTGTTCCGAAACAAGATGCTAATTAAGTACCCTGGATATAAGTTCAATTAAGTTCTCAAACTCCGTATAGGTGAAACTTTTATGAAAATTAAATAATATTCTTACCTTCTAATCTTTACATAAAAAAAAACGAGTAGGTATAATGAATTAAATTTTTAGGATATTATTGAAATGCTTTTAATAACTGCGTAGTGCTCAGTAAACCTAGATAATTTTGGTCTTGAATCTCTTAAAAACGGAATGCCTACTCCAAATCTAAAACTGTGCATCTTTTGCAATCTTTCATATCTATTTCATGAATGCAAGTGTTAATGACTCCGTAATGACTGATGCCCATATCTGGCACTCATCCAAATATCTGGCTATCTGTAATTAATATCGAACCCAGTGTCGAACCGTGCCAAACTCCAGGTGGTTGCGTTTAGCATGAAGCAAAGTTCGATAAATATTTTGGCGCACACGATCATCACAACGCAGACAATATACGTCTGCACTGTTATTTTAATATTGAAGTTACATGCAATTGATAGAACTGTTTTTATAAATATGTTTAGAGTTTGCGTGCTAATATTATATGACCTAATGTTATATTGAGCCATCTTTAATCGAAAGAATCTCTACTGTGCTATACGGTCGTGATGATGTTGGAATGGGTGATATCTACTCCTGGATTTTCACAAGCCTTCATAGGTGAATTGAGGTCTGTTGTCAAAATATTTAAAGGAGAGGCTTTTCATTTTATGCATTATATGCGTGTTATAATTTTATTTTTATTCAATGCTCAAAGATCATTGTTTTTACTTTCGTTTAGGACTTTTGAAGCAGCTTCTTTCGGTCGTTGGCCGGTCATCTATTTCTGTTCGTTCTAAGCATGGCATTCTATTACGGCAATCGGTATTTAGATACCATGTGCGTTTTGGGTGCCGTGTTACTATTAAACTTTTTTATTTTTAGAGTTGACTAGCTGACCCGCGGCAAACGTTGTTTTGCCATATACCTAAGTACTCTTATATCTCTAATATCTCTATTAAAAATAGGGGATGGTAGTAGAAGTATAGTTAGAGAATGTTTGCAAAATTTGAAGTGGATTGGACTAAGGAATCACGTTGTCCCATACAAACTTTGCCCCCGTTTTTCACCCCGTTAGGGATAAAATATCGTAAAATCTTTTCTTAGTGGGACTCTACGTCATACAAAGAACACACCCTCCAAGTTTCAAGTCTCTACAATGAGCGGTTTAGGCTGTGAGTTGATCCGTTAGTCATTCAGGACAAAGCATTTTATAAGTATAGATAATAATTAGTAGTCCAGATAATAATCTGTGTGGGCATACAACAGGTACCGGTCATTTCTGGATAACAAAATATTACGGATTATTTATTACATTGTAAGTAATCAAACTACGTTTCAAAATTTTCCTACATGATAGAGTTCATTAGACGCTGCCCAAAACACTTTCAATGATAATGTCTTGTCGGATTGTTTATAAACGATTTAGCAGTTCCCTGGGTAATTTAAATTGAAAATTACTGTCGACGACTAGACAAACCCATTAGTTCGCGCTTAGACCTAGACGTGTTGTTGGCAGCGTAGCGCAGTGTGAGAAACAATATTTAATATCATAATATTTATTAATTTTTCACCGCAATGTTTCTAACGTTTACGTAAACACAAAAATATGTTTCTTTCTCGTCAAAGATTGAGAACACAGTATTTTCTTTCGCCCCATAAAATCTCATTTCATTCGTCTTACAAGGTAGCCAGTTTAAGACCCTATTTCCTTGTATCTAAGTATTCGGTTGCTAGGACTTCTTATTCCATCCAGCTGCCCCTAACTTGCCCCTAGCTTTTGATTTCAGTTCTACTATTTTTTTTCTATTACCCACTATCGTGAGCTAAATGTGGTCCAATCAGGAGAGTGGGAGTCAAGTTCGTCTCTCCACCGCCGCCGCGGTCTGCCGCGTGGTCGTTTCCTGTTCCGTGGGATCCACTCTGTGGTGGTTCGTGCCCACAACTCATCACGATAGAGGAGAGGAAGAAACGAAGGGAGGCCTTTGCCCTGCAGTGGGACACCACAGGCTATTAATAAAATAATAATAATAAATAATATTACCCACTACATCATTATTTAACTACGCACATAAACTCTTAGCACAATAATAAAAAATGTTGTACAGCGTGTGCCCCAGTTTTGATTTTTTTGTTCGCATTCTTTTTTTCCCTTACATCAGAAATAATCCATTGTAAAACACATACAAGCATGCTTGTCTTCTGAGTCGTTGGGGTCATAATTTTAATGTAAGTAATTATGTATGCCATAGAAGGAGAGACTTGGATTAGATCAGCACAGGGCCAATTGGAGTGGCGTTTGAAGGAGGAGGCTTATGTCCAGCTCTGGGCTATCATTTGAGCTGCTAATAATGATGATGAAGTAATTATGTATGTCTTGCTCGCACTCTTTAGCCACGGAGCATCATAAAAACCTATGTTATTAAAAAAATATGACTCTATGAGTTAGTTCAAAACGACAAGATTATAGCATTAAAGCTATTGATTTTTAAATCATATTACTCACCCATCCCTCCTTCTATATGCACCCATTTTACCGTGCACACAGCAGTTAGCCAAACAAAACAGCAGAGCCCTACTAGGATTGTGCATGCGAAGAGGGTTCGTCTCTCTATGACTAGGGCTTGCATCAGAGGTCGACGTTCTGCCGCCCCGACCGATGACGCCGTTGACATCTTGTCTGTCTCCATCGTTACTGTAAGGAAGAAAAGAGAGATCAGAAGTCATGTAAGTGTGGTGCTAGGTGCTAGTATATCAATTCACTGGTGTGGTGATATTATTTGTTTTCTTTCTATGTATGACGTCATAAGACGTCAATTTTAGAATAGAAATAGCTCAGAGAAATAGGCTTAAGTAAAACTAGCTGTCTTGACTATAAAAAGATAATTCCCTTCTTTATGATAAAGAAACTTATTATTTTTATTAGTATTTTGAAGATGTCTCGTATCTTCAAAATACTATAAAAATAATAAGTTGGTTTCGTTTTAAACCGTCATCTTCTTAGTCGTATCACTCTTGACAGAGTGGTCGTGGTCGTCATGTCGGGAGTTGTGTGGCTCGCTTTACAATTCTGCGCCATTCGTTTCGGATGGTGGTCTTTCTGGAGCACTCATTTATGGGTCTGTCCAGCGCTGCCTTCACTTGGTCCGTCCATCTCATTGGGGATCTACCTCGTGGCCTTGTACCCTCAATCTTTCCCTGAACCACAAGACGTTCTATGGATAGTTCTCCACGTCGCGACACGTGCCCAAAGAACGTGAGGATGCGAGACTGTACTAGAGACGATAGACGCTGCTTGATGCCGAGTTCGTCGAGTATGGATTGATTGGTGCGGAACTCTGTCCATGATACCGTCATAGGTACTCGTTATTCGTTCGTTTATTTCTAAGTCGTTCAATTCACTCTAACATTTTTCAATAAGTCTGTTGACATAGTTCGATGGCTTTGAGAAACGTCGTGACCTATCTACGATCAGCAGTTTGCCTTTACAGCAATCTATAAAGATAATGTTTTAGGTGTTACCAGTGGGCCTAAAACGTTGTCACCAGAGAACGCCACTAACTAATATGGACTTGGTGGAATTATTTTTAAGTAACTTTACAGACTTTCTATCGTTCGATAGTTGAGATGGGCTATACTTTTCCATACTCATTACGAGCCGAAGTATATTCCGTCTCCACTATCGGCCGATAGAAAGCAATAAATAAATGAAATGAAAAATGAAAGAAAGTCTGCAGTCTGCGAGGGGAGTAAAAATTCCTACATAAAATTAAGCTCCACAAAACAACAACACTCATATTATTATAGTTTTTAAAACTATCACGGGTACGCAAATAAACACTGATAACAACGGGATAATTACCATAAAATATCAATTACAAACATTATAGGGAAACGATAAATCTCAAAAATCATGGTAATTATCCCGCTGAGAACAGTGTTTATCAACATTATTAACACACATATTATAGTTTTTGAAACTATCATGGTTAGGAACATAATTATTGTTATCAAGGGGATAATTAGGTACTAACCATGATTTTTGCATCATGGCATGCGCCACGATCACGGGAGAAACAAAACTAAAACATCATGGTATTATCACAGGATACAGAGAGGTATTATTCCGTTGATAACAATAATACACACTTTTATGTACATAATATGTACAAACAACGACTATTGTGCAAAAACATAGTATAAAAATCACTGGCGAAAACACAATATTTATAGCGAATATAGTTGGTGACATTTAAAAAATGTACCTACTATTTGACCTTGATGATGCGTATAATAATATGAACTAGGAAGATTTAAGCAATGAATTGCAAGATTTATAGTATTATTATGTGTTTTTAATGTGATTAATATTCCTTTGTAGATTAATGTCGCAATTTGTCTCTGATTTAAATGCGTCTAGAAATTCTAACAAATATACATTCCATTTTCCGTATTATTCTTGTTTTCTAAAAATTTAAATGAAACAAGTCAGTTAAAAAATAATTTCAAACTATAAGTATTATGTAATTACACATAATTGTATAGTATACTCGTACATTTACATTTCCACGCATCCATAAAAACTTTTAACATTATTATTTTAACATTACAACATTATTATTATTATAAATAAGATAGAGAGGACTACTCGACGTAGATTAGAATGTTAACCCTTCAATCGTAGAAACGCTCAACTAGACCTGTCAAAAAACATCCTCAACTGTGGGCGGACTTTCCGGTTGACCTCCCCTTTATCTGTATCTTTTGCCTACTATTATACTAAAATTTGTGAGGATGGATGTGTGGATGAATGGAAGCCCATTACTCTTTTACGCAAAAACTACTGAACAGGTTTGGATGAAAATTGACACAGAGAGTGACTACTCCCTTGGCATACCTATATTATCACACAAAAGAGAAAACATTTACGAAGGACCGCGGAGCGCAGCTAGTCCCTAACTGGGTCTTTATTCATCTACTATTTCATAACAACGGAGGCGTTTACGATGACGTTGAGTCTCGTCGAATCAAAACGATGAAAATGAAATTCATTTACTGTAGGTTATCCGGTCGTAAAGACAGAAAAGCTACCTACTTTCAAAGATAATGGATGCGACGCCATTCTGTTTACGAGTTTACTAATAGGCATTCCGGCATCGTTCTATTTTAATTTCTTTGAGTGATGGCATGCTGCGATAGTTTGCGTTGTGTTGTACCCTATACATGACATGCCAAGCCATTGACCTTGGAGCAATCCAGAGCCACACACGTTGTGGAAGAATACACATTTTTTTTGACCAAATACATTTTGTTGACTAGCAGCAAGATTACCTTGCAGAAGAAAGTTGGTTTGGCAAACGAACAATACCATACGATATTAAATGCAAAACGCATGAAAGGAGCCTCTGAGACACATAATTGACGCATGACCTTTCACCATACTGTTTCGAAAGAACTAGTTACACAACAAGAAGAAGAAGATTGCGAAACATTAATAATGAATATGGCAGAGTTACAATTAATACTCTAGATTCAGCCCCGATATTATCCAAAGTTTAGGTAAATGGCAAACATAGAAAGAAATCAATGATTGATTTTACTGTAACTTTATTTATAAAGTTTTTTAACTTATTGTCTTTACTTCGGACCAAGCGAATACGCTGCGCTCCTATATAAACATCGTCTTATAATGACAGGGTCGCCAGGCGTCTTGACGCCCCATCTCGATTACGCATCGCTAATCCACCCTTTGTTCTTCTTGAGAGTGTGTGAAAGTATGTAATACCATACTAATAGTAAAAGAAAATTGCTTTTAAGCAAGGAAGATTCGCGGATTTTTTGAGGAATGCTGTCATTTAGAGAAAAAAAAATAGCTAAAACAGCTTGTATTATCCTGCGTAAGGACTACGCGTTTCAGGCTACTTGTCTACTAGTCCTGAGAGGTTACCGGTGTTTTACAAATAACCCTGTATTTGCTACACCAAATACATAGCTCAAATGGGTTATGAATTTGACGTCAAGAGAGGTCGTCAAGATGGCAAGAAAATTCAAAATATGGTTTTATTTTTCAACATTAGATTTTTTTAAATATTTGGCATTCTCAATTCAGCTCGATAAATCCAACTCAGACATAAATACAGAGACCAAAGCAATAATATTTCAAAAGCAGGAATGTTAGTTTTCGTTAGCTTTTCAATTCCTCATACAATATTTCAACAAACAAGATTTCAAACGAAATACAATAAACCAATTAATTATACGGTGAGATGTGGAAGCTAGCCAAATAAACGCACGATACCACGCTAAATTACTCACACGCTAACTCATATTGCTTGACATTTTAGTTATCATTTCAATGTTACGAATATTTCGTGATCATCACTTTGTTACGAGTAGTGTAATAATTTTTTTCAGTTTTTGAAACTCTAGAACAAAGTTAATATGTGGGTAATATATTTAAGGTTCTATACCCCGTATACTTTCACTCAACATTGATCGAAGCTATGTACTGAAAACACAATATAGTAAAAGAAGACATATAAATCTAGCTCTAAATATCATAAATCAAAATTATCAACGTTCTCGATTACATTCTCTTGTCCATGTCGAAGAATACACTTATTTACAGAAACTAAGCTATTACATTTTATATAAAACAAAATGCAACAGAATTGGTCACTATGGATCGTTAAAAATGACCTAAAGATAGCTCATCTGATCTAGGTCACTGCCAGATTCTGTGTATCACAGGTTATATCACCGTAAAATCACATGTCAATAGGACATATACCGTGCCCCGATATCTCGTATCTAGATACGAGTAATCCACTTCATATCGACGGATTCGATACGATTGATTGTATAGCTTTTAGTGCACCCCCAATACTGTTGGAGTGCTGTTTGTATTTACAAGCTAACACACCGAAGCAATTATGAAATAATCCATTTGTCTCTACCCATAACAGATTGAGCTTGTTCTTACTCGAAAAGTAATGTTTTTTGAAGTGAAATCTTCTTTAGGCGCGTAAATTTTCGAGATGGAAAAAATGTATTATAGTCAGACTGACAGTGTTACCGACACTAACGTCAGTGCCATCTAGTTTTGAACTCCTAACTCCTAACATCTAGTTTTGAACTCCTAACTAAAACTAAACACGGTAATGAACCTTTATCACGGTGATTCCCACCACGCGCCCGTGATGTTTTTTTTTTATGATGAATGGGTCGGCTCTTGACCTCGAAACTAACATAGGCAAGAATGAGGTCTACGATGGAGCGAGCCAACCCAGAAGGTGCTTATTAACTCTCTTCTTGAAAACAACATTCAAAAACATTTCCTGAGGATTAAAAAATACACACGTAGGTTCAAGTTTTCACTTCTGTCTGCACTCCTGGCGTGCCCCTGTTTTTTTTACTTGAATGCCTTAGAATTGGTCACAATCAGAGTGCTCAGTTTTCATTTTATTCAATATATGGTATCGACCTAAACTTGGATTAGTATTTTGACCTTCATTAGTTATAAACAAGTACCAAAAAATGGCGCTGCTATTTTCCAATAAAAATCTGCGTTTATATTTACGCGATCGAGTTCCAGTGACTAAAAAACTCTTATTGGGGCACCCAGAAACATAGAATAGAATAGAATAGAATAGAATATAGCTTTATTGTACACCAGAAAAATAACATAAATTAAAAACAAACATGTAAAAATATGGTACCATGGGCGACCTTATCGCTAAAAGCGATCTCTTCCAGGTAACCTTTGGATGGACAGGATAAGATTAACATAGACATAGACATTTATTTATTTGCCACTCAAGCCGCATGAGTTATTTTTTTTGACAATACTTGGAGTCCTTTGTTGGAAAGCACGCAAGGTAAACAGCCTTAGCACATAGATGGTAAGTTAGTCTCATCAGCAATGTATACTAAACTGAAACTAAAAGCTTTATCAAACAAACGATTTTAGTAACAATTAAAAGCTCAGCCTTAGGAAAGATTTTTTTTTACGTCGTAAAGAAGTAAATGAATCCGCATTGGAAAGGGAGAGGTGGAGGAAGTTGCATCATTGCACCGACAAGAGCTGAGCTCTTTTTGATGATGATGATGATGATGATGGAAAAAAAACTAGTAAAGATTTCTCTTAGTTCAAAAAAAAGTTTACTTATCTGTTATTTGACAGGTAACATCTCTCTATTACTCTATTACTGAGACTTTAAGCCTCTATCAATACTAAAGCTAGACCAACAGTTTAAATCAGCGCTGTCTCCATTGGGAGCAACCAAGCTGAGACTAGACATATTTGGCACCACATTCAAATAAGTTTGGAAATTAGGAATGGTATTAAATACTAGGTTTGCTTTCATTTTTTTATTGTTAAATTTTGTTCGTCTTTTACTCAGTTTATGTTCAATGTACCTACCTATGTATTGTCTTTATTGCCTGTAATCATGTTGTGTGTGTCAAATGAACTTATTCTTATTCTTAAATCATTCTGGTTATGCTCAGAGCTCTTGTTAATATCACTTGTCACTAAGCACTCATCTATTTAAATTCCTTGTCTGTATTGTATGTTATTTATCGCTCAGAACATCGCTTTTGAAAACGACCTACCCCTGTCCTGCAATAATCCCGCTAAACAATAATTGGCGTAAAACGTAATTAAACTCATTTTTGTTTTAATAACGGGACGAGATCGCGTATAGGTTTTCGATAATATTCGAACTATTATCTATCGTCCCGTTATTAAAACAAAAATGAGTTTAAATCGTGTGAGTTTAAAAAGTGAACGTAATTAAACGTTTTGCCTTTTTGCATATAGCGTGAACACTGGAAAGACCATTGTAGTGATGCCGCCAGTATTTTAGGCACAATTCCATCTAGCTGATCTGGATCAGTTAGCTATCTATAGATAGTTTTTAACGATCTATACATGAAAAACGTCGGGAAACAATATGAGGTACGCGTATACATGAAAACCACAGAAAAAATCAAATCAGTTATAACATTATTATTTCCTGTTTTAAAGGCATTAAGAAATGATTACCTATTCGTTCTGTTAGTCTGAGATCAGAGATCGTTGTAGGTATGGCATTCATATTTGTTGTGACTAAGGTAACCTTTCGGTGAAAAGTTGTCCGAGAAACGCGACAGCAACTGATAGTATAGATCCTTATTTCACACATTTGCAACAAATCCAATAAAACATCAAAAGCGGAAACTCGTAAACATTACGAATAATTTAGTACGGCACTGACCTGTTGAATAGCGAACACCAAACATAGAATCATGAATATACTCCGGGCATTTTTTCACGCCGATTAAGCTAAGCACGTTACACAAACCATTTACATTTCTCTAACACAACGATCGTAGTTTCGTAGAGTTTAGAGCGCGATTCCACGTACAAACTTCAGAGCGGCGAGCTTGCTACTGAAATAAATTTAGAAAGTACGCGTGAGACCGAGTAAAGAGCTTTCACACCATGCGACACGACAACACAATTCTACAATCTGAATGTTTATCCATATGTTTGTGTTTCATGTCTTAACCAAAGGACAAAAGTAAAAGACAATCTATGGATATGAAAACTTAATCAAGATCACGCACAAACTGTGTATTTAGAAGTAAACACTATCTTGGACCCATAAGTATTCAAACTCTTTAAAAAATCTGTAAGTGTTCAAAAACTTATTAGGCCTTTGCATCTATATGTACACAGAACACGACACTTAACGGGATGCTTGGGATATTGTTTGAGGTGGCTTTCCCAGTACCTAAATCATCCTCTCAACTTAATCGGCCTTGTCCATAGGACAGATAGGTGTTCAAAAGATCGTTCACTTACACACAATTGATAGGTATAAAAGCACAAAAAAACTTTTGTTTCATTGTTTATGGTCATCATCATCTCAGCCATCTAGCGTCCACTGCTGAACAAATGCCTCCCCCATCAATTATCACAGCGGTCGATCTTCTGCAGCCTGCACCTAACGGCTCCCAGCAAGAGTTGTTTTTGGTAAAATTCATCAAATAAATGCTGTGTACGGTTGGATTGAAACTCAATTTTGTACTATTAATAGTCTCACTAGATTAGTGACACAGACAATTAGACGCCCTATATTTTTGTGTAGTTGTAACTGAAATAAGTTTTTTATATTAAATTGCTTCACTAGAATAAGAAGCTCCAACGACTTTATTAGATTAGATTTGTACCACAAATATCAATTTTAGCTCTCTCTTACTATGCTATCTTGTTATATGAAAGTAATATCTGTTTTGCTGCTATGATCAGCAAATATAAAGGATGTTTAATCGTGAAGAGTAAAACGCTTATACTCGTAGACTGAGCGGGCAACAGGCTGGCCGGGCTAGAAGCTTCACTCCACCAATAAAAGCACGCTGCGTAGCTACGTCATACCTTTATCTGCAATACTTTGGAATTAAAACTGCTTAAAACTGTGATAGTTTTCCTTTTAAATTTATACAAAATATACTAATACTGAACAGTTTTTCTTGTAAGTATTCAATTTATTTATTATAGAGGTATGTAAGCAGCATATTGTGAGAAAAAGTCGTGGGAAAATATGAGGGAGACCTTTGTCCAGCAGTGGGACAGTGCAGGTGAAATAAAAAAAATAAAAAAGAGGTAGGTAATTTATTTGCTTCGTTTATTTGTTTGAAAGAAAAAATAACAAAACCTTTTTAGTGACTGATCAGGTCATTTTGAATTCTTCTATTTTGAATACAAAACATTTGGAATACTTTTTGGCGTATCTGATCTGTCAGAACCAACAGAAGAAGATTGTAGATATAATTTTTTTAGCAGTGAATAATTATTTTTATTTCGCGAAATGCTGTAAGTACTGTTTTCTTCTGATTTGATTTCAACTAAAATGCTCAATTTACAAAATACTTTTTTCTTACATTGGCGGCATTCAGACTACCTACGCTGTAATATAATAGAATATAGCTCATAGCACAACAATATCGCCCACCATACATTTATCATGGACACGTTCACACTGTACTGTACTATACAGGGTGTAAAAAGACGTCTACCGAAGCCCAAAGGGGTAGGTACAGCATCCCACCACACAACTAAATCCAAAAGGATTTTCCGAAAAAAACATTATATCCTGAGAAAACAGCGTTTGAAGATTACTATTTGCGTATGTTTTGGGCGCGTTGTTTTACGTAGATTGCTGGATTTTGAGTTTTAACTGTTTTTTTCTATTATAAATGAAATTATGAGATAGGTATGTCTTATCATGTTGTAATAGTAGTAAATAAACGAAAATAACATAAAACGACCAAGGTAAGTCAAAAAAATTTTTGCGTTTTTTTTTCGCTAAATATGTTTAGAATCATGGTCTGATTGCACCCCCTCAGTTTTCGGTAGTTGTTCTTGTACACCCTGTATGTTATTATTAAACTTGTTGGCTTACTATAAAAATGTATGGTGCGCGATATTATTTTGTTATGAACTATTGCTATACTCGTATATCACAGTCTGAAATGCGATTGAGGTCGTGGTTTCAAAATTTTCTAATCCAGTCGTGCACTTTGTTTTTTTGCCGAAAAACAGTGTACGGAAAAACGGAACGGTGATGGGAAACATCGTAAGGAAACTTAGTATTCTATAGGCGTCAATGGGCTTGCAACCTGTCACGTACCTATGGAATACTGCCTAATTCTTTTTATTATTTATTAAAGGCCTATTTTTGTTTTAGGCGGAAAGAAGAACCGCCCTTGACGCTTAAGGACAAGGGAAAACTATTTATAAGTGCCCACTGGCGAGGGGTTCTATGCGTGTTTGTGCCGATAATACTGATACCAATATTAGTTCCATTTCCACCGGAGGTGAGCTTATTATGAAAGTCAAGTAGTAAGAGTCGATAGTTCCTGGGACAAGCAGTCCGATTTTTTTTTTTTTTTTTTTTGTCGCTGGGTAAAATGCGTTACGCATCCCCTCCGCCGGGGGGCGAGTGGGGTATGTGGGACTCCCGGGGACTCCCGGTATACCCACTAAACATCCCAGCGCCTTTCCGGCGTCGCCTGGAATGGAGGGGGCCCGGGCAACCGGCAGAGCCTCTACATCCAGTCCCCCTCTGGCGATCCCCGCCCTTACGGCGGGCCCCGCGTCGTGGTGAGCAGTGCAAGGCGGATGAAGGTGCCCCCGCACCTAGCGTCCGCTACTCACCACTAGAGCTCTCCGCTACCTTCGTCCACTGCGCGCTCTAATTAAAGAGCTGCGCGTGGAGAAGCCTCCAAACGGCCGCAGAGGACAGGGAGAGCGGCAACGTAACACCGACACTCCTCTTCCACTGCGGCCCCACCGCCAACGCAACAACGGTGCGCCACCGTTTGGTCGCGGAAGATAGGGCGAACGGCAACGAAACACCGACACGCCTCTTCTCCCGCGACCCCTCCTGACTGCGGGGGACAGAAATTACTCCGTCCTCCGCACCCGCCTCAGACGCATCCAGAGTGGGCCCAACCGCAAGCCCACTCGGAGCGTCCCCGCTTGGGATTCCTGTTAGCTTCACCGTGGGCGTTCAAACCACGGCTAATGAGCCCCCCCATCGCGACAAGATCGGAATCCACGGGGGGGAAACAGTCCGATTGGGCCAACATGTCCAACTTTGAGAAAGAGGTCAGTCGACGAATCCATCTCAGCTGGGCAGCGTTCGGGAAACTGCGAGACGTCTTTTCGTCCAAAATACCTCAGTGCCTAAAGTCGAAGGTTTTCGATTAGTGTGTGTTACCAGTGATGACATACGGAACTGAGACGTGAACCCTCACTATGGGCCTCATAAGAAGGCTCAAGGTCGTTCAACGAGCTATGGAAAGGGCTATGCTTGGTGTCTCTCTACGAGATCGAATCAGGAATGAAGAGATCCGTAGACGCACTAAAGTCACCGACATTTCCCACAGGATTAGCAAGTTGAAGTGACAGTGGGCGGGGCACATAGCTCGTAGAACTGACGGCCGTTGGGGCAGAAAAGTTCTCGAGTGGAGGCCACGCACCGGAAATCGTAGCAGAGTACGGCCTCCCACGAGATGGAAAGACGATCTTGTAAGGGTTGCTGGGAGCCGTTGGGTGCAGGCTGCACAAGATCGATCGCTGTGGAAATCTATGGGGGAGGCCTATGTTCAGCAGTGGACGCTGGATGGCTGAGATGATGAAGAGTCGATAGTTAGATAAGACTAAGTAGTAGGTAATTACATAGGATCCTACAGGGCACTTACCCTTTTAGACAAAACGGAAACCCATCGATTTTGTTTACTTAAACATGAAGCAACTTTATTTTTCAGAAATGGCAATGGTGCGCCTACACTTTGATTTTGATGGCCATATTCTGGGTGTCGGAATGCATACCTCTGGCTGTCACCGGATTTTTTCCCGTACTCATGTTCCCCATGACAGGAGTGATGAATTCAACGCTTACTTGCAAATGCTACATCAACGTAAGTGGACTCAAGTATGATATGTTATTATTGTTGTTCAAATACATATTTGATACATGCCCACATCTTGCAGAAGTTAGTGTTCCATACGTGACAGGTTGCAAGCCCATCGCCGCCTGTAAGAATACTACTGGTTTCCTCACGATGTTTTCCTTCACCGTTTAGAGCACGTGTTATAGCGCATATAAATTTTACGAAACGCAAAATCCATTTATGGACGGCTGGGATTCGAACCCACGACCTTCGGATTGAAAGTCGAGTCACAATCCCATTCAGCCAACACGGCTCTTATCAAAATCAAAAACATGACAAATATTTGAAGAATAAGGTGTCAGTCATGTTGATTTCCCAGGAAAAGTTATTTTTTTCTTAGAAATCGAAAACAAAGGGAGTTTAAGTCAGCATAAAATCTTCGTTGGCCACTAACTTATACGAACTAATTTACTATTATCTCACTCATATAATAAAGCAGAAAGTTTGTGAGTTTGTTAAGATGTTTGGATATTTAGATGTTTGTATGTTTGTGTTTAAATCACACCTAAACCAGTGAACTGATGATGAAACTTTGTAGGCTTAGATAGTGACCTGGAATAGCATATAGGCTATTGAAAATGTTGGTACTACGCGGGTGAACCTGCGCGCAGAAGCTAGTAGTAAGGCTGCCACTGCTCGTTGAGGTGCTATTTTGACAGCTGGTTTTGGGGTAGCAACATCATCATCATCATCATCATAATCGGCCTATATCAGTCCACTGCTGGACATAGGCCTCCCCTAATGAGCGCCATTGCGCCCTGTCCTGAGCTCGACGCATCCAGCTTCGGCCAGCAACCTTTCGCAGATCGTCACTCCACCTGGCCGGAGGGCGTCCTACACTACGTTTACCGAGTCGCGGTCTCCACTTAAGAACTCGTATGTAGCAACGCGCGTGTTTATGTCTTATCCCGGTGATGGGTAGGTTACGGTGGCTTTCCTTAAGACAAGTCGTATCCTTGTTTCTGACCTTTTACACCTTAAAAACGTTGGTATGTATTACGTCACGAAAAATTACGTTTTATTTTTTCAGGACTCCATTATGATGTTTCTGGGAAGTCTAATGTTAGCATATTCTGTGGAACAATCAGGGTTGCATAAACGACTGGCTTATGGTGCCATCAGAATGATTGGATATTCTCACTTTAAGTAAGTCCATCAATTTTTATAGTTTGTATTTAAATGTGCAGTACAACGTATAGCAGTGCAGCTTGTTTAAAAACAAAAGAACCCGACAAGTGCGAGTCGGGCTCGCTCATCAAGGGTCCATGTTAGGTAATTATCAAAGTTACTTTATTACAACAAAGTTAAGGTTAAGGTATAAGTTTAAGGTATTAAGGTACTCGTACATGATAGCCTAAGAGCCAGCGACCGGCAGACCTTCGTCATTTTATAACGGCTGAGAGTTTGTCTGTGTGTAGTCCCAGTATGCGATCCGCAAATATGAAGTTTGGGTCCGGGTGGCTTTGGGAGATATGAGGCATCAAAGGTGCCCAAAATAGCACCCAAGATTCGTCATTTTAGAAAAAGGCTAAATTTTATATATGTTACTAAGGAAGCTATAAAAAGAGGTTTCCCAAGCGGGCAGACGCCTGCGATGGTTCCTTCATCATGTCGGTCAGCCTCAAAGTATGGAAAATTACGAGTCAACTTTCGTCATTTTATAAAGGCTGAATTTTATATATGTTACTTAGAGAGCTATAAAACGAGGTTCCTTCATCATGTCAGACAACTTCAAAGTCTGCCGTACCTAGGTACAAGTGAGGGGAATTAATGGGGAAATGTTGAAAATATAGAGCTCAGTTTGATATATTTGACTTAGAAAAGTAAAAAATATCATGTCGTCCTTTGTCAGATACTTTGAATACATCCCAACCCCTGGAAAACAGTCTTAAACAAAAATACTTAAAAAAATATTTAAGGGGTTTGGAACTGTAGGTACTAAGTATCTGACAAAGGACAACGTGGTTTCTAATACTGTTCTACGCCAAATTATCAAACTGAGCTATGTACTTCAAAGATTTCCTCATAAACTCCTCGAGTTTGCTCCTATGGCAGACTTTAAAGTTGTCTGACATGATGAAGGAACCATCAGAGGCGTCTGCCTGCTCGGTAAAAATATTTTTATAGCTCCTTAAGTAACATACATAAAATTCAGCTTTTATACTATGATGAAAGCACGCTTACAATTGACTTTAGTTTAAGGGTTTCTTTCAGGGGGTTTGAACTGTTTTAAGTATCTGACAAAGGACGACATGATATTTTTTACTTTTCTAAGTCAAATATATCAAACTGAGCTCTATATTTTCAACATTTCTCCATTAATTCCCCTCACTTGTACCTAGGTACGGCAGACTTTGAAGTTGTCTGACATGATGAAGGAACCATCGGAGGTGTCTGCCTGCTGGAGGAATATAATTTTATAGCTCCCCAAGTAACATACATAAAATCCAGCTTTTATACTATGATGAAAGCATACAATGTATGTCATACTATTTATTTTAGTCTAGGGTTATCTCTCAGGGGGTTGGAACTGTACTAGGTATCTGACAAAGGAAGACGTGATTTCTAATACTGTTCCAAGCCAAATATATCAAACTGAGCTCCATACTTCAAAGATTTCCTCATAAATTTCTCGAGCTTGCTCCTACGGCAGACTTTGAGGCTGACCGACATGATGAAGGAACCACCGCAGGCGTCTGCCTGCTTGGCAAACATATTTTTATAGCTCCTAAAGTAACATACACAAAGTTCAGGTTTTATACTACTACGAAAGCATACTTACAATTACTTTTCTTTAAGGGTGACTTTCAGGGGGTTGGAACTGTACTAGGGATCTGACAAAGGACGACGTGATTTCTAATAGTGTTCCAAGCCAAATATATCAAACTGAGCTTTATACCTGAAAGATTTCCTTATTAAAATCACCCAAGCTCGATCCTACGGTAAACTTTGAGGCTGACCGACATGATGAAGGAACCATCGCAGGCGTCTGCCCGCTTGGGAAACCTCGTTTTATAGCTCTCTAAGTAACATAATATAAAATTCAGCCTTTATAAAATGACGAAAGTTGACTCGTAATTTTCCATACTTTGAGGCTGACCGACATGATGAAGGAACCATCGCAGGCGTCTGCCCGCTTGGGAAACCTCTTTTTATAGCTCCCTTAGTAACATATATAAAATTCAGCCTTTATAAAATGACGAATCTTGGGTGCTATTTTGGGCACCTTTGATGCCTCATATCTCCCAAAGCCACCCGGATCCAAACTTCATATTTGGGGATCGTACATAACAAACAAACTCTCAGCCGTTATAAAATGACGAAGGTCTGCCGGTCGCTGGCTCTCACCCTATGAGGAGGGAAAACATATTTTATAAAATTTTTCGTCTATCGAAAACTATACATCCTAAAAATAATTAAAAATCTGTTTAAGCTTGTGCTAATGAAACCCTTGCATACCATACCCCACACAAATATACGTTTTTTGCGGCATAAACGGTCGATTTTTTTGTGTAATTTAGGAGTTTCATTTTTTCACAACTTATAGGAACTTAAGTATACGGTTTGAATTTCAACTAGATACCTGCACGCGTTCCCAAGATAAAGGGTCTAAATAAGGATAATAATAGGGATAAGGACAGTCAGACAGACAGACATTTCCTTTATGCAAAAGTATTCTCAGGCACTCATTGAGAAACGACTTTCATCTAGCATTCTGGATGCATTCGAGTCGCATAAGTATTATTAGCTCAGTCCTAATCTCGTTGGAGGATTGTTGATCTTAAGTCAGCATTTGAGACTTATTTCTACCAGTTTTTAGCTATTAGAAGTTCAAATGTTTATGTGGTTTTTATATAATTTTAGATTATTGCTGGCTATGTGCTGTGTAACAACCTTCGTATCTATGTGGATTACGAATACTGCTGCGGTCACTATGATGGTGCCCATCAACTTCGCTTTGCTGAAAGTATTTGAGGACGTAAGTTATGAAGTTTGTAGATCTAACGAAGAAAACAACATTTAGCTAAAGCGACATCTCTTAGTCATTTGATTCTGAATGTAACTTCGGACACTGAGCATGAGTTCACTAGTGAAACGTGTAGATGGCGCTAATCGGTGCTTAACCGATAAATATGAGCTTATCAAAGATTGGGATGCCGACAACTAGGGTTCTGTGGCCGAGCGGTAAGGCACTCCAGCTTTAGGAGGATCGTCTGATCGATGCGGGTTCGAATCCCATCGGAATCCAACTTTTTGATAAGACTTTTAATTTTTTAATAAAATACAAAGTGTGAATTAGCACTATAAAAAATTTCAAAAAACAATTGAAAACAACCTGTATATGGCTCAGGTATGAATATGGAAAGATTAATTGCCAGCTGTCAATTGTCGACCTGGGTGGTATAATGGACGAGTACTGACGCAAGAGGTAAAAGTTTGATTCTCGCGGTGCCCCGGTAAGGCAAATGTTTGCATGATTTACTGAAATAAGCTAATATGTTTTTAGGCCTTAAGGCGGCCTAAAAACTCCGTCACCAGAGTTGGCCACTGACTCATACGAACATACTTCCTGAAATATGTTTCGGGGTAGGTTGCGATTCTATAGTACTCATACGATCTGATACCAAACACTCATACACCACCAGACATCCTGGTGTGGGTTCATGAGTAGTAGTGATGGACGACATTATTTATGACTTTCAAGTTCATTTGTAATCTTTACAGAACACTAATCTTGTAGATTTTTACAATCCCACAAGCAGATTTCAAATCTATAGCTGCATATTAAAATCCTAACCAGTACTTTTACCATTGATTTTTATGTAATATCCAGATTATGCGACTAGACTCTCTCATAATACATGGGTGCAATATAAATAGATGATTTGCTTCTCTTTATTTTCAGCAAGGCATATTGAGGGTCTATGAAAAAGGCAGTGACGGAGAGAAACAAGCCAGCGATATCACCGCCTGCTATTTCTGCGCTGCTACTTATTCTGCAACAATTGGTAAGACCACGTTGTTTAACGCCAGCCACCCACGATCCAGTCTACCGTCCAGTTTGCAGCGCTGCAAACTTTAAGTCTACCGTCCAGTTTGCAGCGCTGCAAACTTTATCAAGTCGGCAGAACGAAGTTCTTTTCCGCTTGTACACCCATACCAATACACCGTCAAGTTTACTGGACGCCACAGTCCGCTGCAGACTGGACGGTAAACTTTATCGTGTATGGCCGGCATAAGATAAATATTAGGATCAGCTCTTTTTTCGGGTTCCAAACCCAAAGGGTAATCGGGATACACGGGATATACGGAACCCTATTACTAAGACTCCGATGTCCGTCTGTCTCTCTGTCTGTTCGTCTGTCTGTCACCAGGCGTTCATAAACCGTGATAGACTGAGGTCAAATGCTGACCTATTTCATCATCTCAGCCATCTAGTGTCCACTGCTGAACATAGGCCTCCCCCATAGATTTCCACAGCGATCGATCTTGTGCAGCCTGCACCCAACGGCTCCCAGCAACCTTTACAAGATCGTCTTTCCATCTCGTGGGGGGCCGTCCTCTGCTGCGATTTCCGGTGCGTGGCCTCCACTCGAGAACTTTTCTGCCCCAACGGCCATCAGCTCTACGAGCTATGTGCCCCGCCCACTGCCACTTCAGCTTGCAAATCCTGTGGGCTATGTCGGTGACTTTAGTGCGTCTACGGATCTCTTCATTCCTGATTCGATCTCGTAGAGAGACACCAAGCATAGCCCTTTCCATAGCTCGCTGAGCAACCTTGAGCCTTCTTGTGAGGCCCATAGTGAGGGACCACGTCTCAGTTCCGTATGTCATCACTGGTAACACTCACTGATCGAAAACCTTCGACTTAAGGCACTGAGGTATTTTGGACGAAAAGACATCTCGCTGACCTATTTAATAAAAAAAAAGGTGGACAGTTGAAATGTTCGCAGATGATGTACGAGTAGGTATTTCTGTTGCTGCTATATCAACAAATACTAAAAAACAGAATAAAATAATTATTTAAGGGGGCTCACATACAACAAACTTGATTTTTTTCAGTTTTTATAGATAATCTGCGAGTCCGTCTCGCACTTGGCCGGTTTTTTCTACTTAACAAAGATTGCAAGCCCGTCACCGCCTATAACATTCTTACTGTTTTTTTCGCGATGTTTTAATTCACCGTTTATGTTAAGTTCTGTGACGAAAAATCCATTGAGGCACGAACCTTCGGATCGCTATTGTACTCGGCCATTGGCCCTTTTTAAAACTAGAATTAGCTTAAACTTAGGCCTTTATATCTACAGGGTGTAAAAAGTCTGCTACCGAAAACTGAGAGGTTGCAATCAGACCATGATTCTAAACATATTTAGCGAAAAAATAACGCAAAAAAAATTTTGACTTAGCTACGTCATGCTATGTTATTTTCGGTTATTTACTACTAGTACGACATAATAAGACCATACCTACCTAATAATTTCATATAAAAAAGAAAAAAACAATTAAAACTCAAAATCCAGCAATCTACGTAAAAAAACGCGCCCAATGCAAATAGTACTCTTCAAACGCTGATTTCTCCGGATATAATGTTTTTTTCGGAAAATCCTTTTGGATTTGGTTGTATGTTGGGATGCTGTACCTACCCCTTTCGGCTTCGGTAGACGTATTTTTACACCTGTATACTAGATGATTTATACAGCGTCAGGACATTGTTTGAGATGGAATAGGTCTACCCAGCACCTAAACCGTCCTCTCAGCTAAATTAGCCTTGCCTAGAGGAAAGACGACGTCAATACGTGTTGCTGAATAAGCTGGGGTTTCCTCACTATGTTTTTCTTCCCCGTTAAGAGTCCCGGCCGTGCATCGATGGACTTTTCGTTTCGTAAAATTTTAAGCACTCTTAACACGAGCTCAACTACAATATTTTCCTTTTTGTCCACAGGAGGTATTGGCACGTTAGTCGGTACTGCCACAAATTTGGTATTCAAAGGTCTTTTTGTAAGGTAAACTTTATTTTACATATAAATAAATAAATAATTCTAGACATTTCACACAGCATCATCTAGCCTTAAACTAAGCAAAGCTTGTACACTAGGGAACCAGATAACTGATATACTTTTTGTTTGTAAATACATACTTATTATACATAGAAACAACTTGACCCGAGATAAATATTTGCAAGTCATACAAACATCTATCCCGCGGCGGGGATCGAATCCGCAACCTTCTGCGTCTCAAGCGGGCTTTCACCCACTCAGAGGTCGTCAAAATAGAATTATGTCGAATAGAATTACGGTGTATCTATCTTAAATGTATCACCATACAATACAATTCAATGAAAAATTTTGGTACAGTCAGCAAAATAAGTGGTTTACCACCCTACGGTTGAGATTCATATGAACGTCATGAATCAACAAGGTTGATTTTCCCTTGCAATATTATTATATTGCATACCTATTTACGTCAGCAAAGAATTAGAAACTATGTATGACAGTTATCATTTCCTTGTTTATAATTTAATCTATATTTATAAAAAAGCTTAACCTGACTGACTCATCATTGCGGAGCCGAAAGCGCTGAAGCTAAACTGAAAGAAGGTGTAGCTTTCTTTTATAACATAACCCACTACCCATTATGGCGGTTTCGGAAATCTCCCCCAAAAGGGTTGAAAACGTTTTGTATAAAACTTTTTAGTGCGTTTATCGATTTGCTTGAACAGTGTTTCAGGGTTTTTCAAAACATCTCTTAAAATGGGGTTAAAAGGGGTTTTACAGTTTGTATAGGAACATTTTGACTGGAAACTATTGGCTTGAAACGGTTTAGATACATTATATTATAAAATAAATGGACACGTGTTTCAGGGGTTGTCAAAAGAACCCCTAAAAGGGATTACAAAGTTTGTGTAAGAACTTTTTGACGGAACGCTCGATTGACTTTTGTAATCTAGGAACACTAGGTTCTGATGACGTGTAATGCAATCGTTGATAGCCCAAACTTGTTGACGATGCACAGTCAAGGCGATATTCGATTTTAACGCGTACGAAGTCGCGGGTAACAGCTAGTATTATGTATACACTTCACTTCGCGCTACTAATATCCAAAATCAAATGTTAAACTAGAACTAATGACCAACACGAATTTTGTCCAATATGAATTTTGTCCAATATCGATTTCGTCTAACTCGAATATTGTCCAATATGAATTTCGTCCAGCACAAATTTTGACAAATCTGAATTTGTCCATCTATGAAAATTATCAAACTTAAAATTAATTTTAGTATCTACGTTTCGAATTAGATACAATGACCATGGAGTTCTAACTTCATCGCTTTTTAATTCTATATTTTTACAAAGGAGAACGGGCAGGCATGTATGAAGACCTTCGTCATTTTATAAAGGCTGAGACTTTGTCTGTGTGTAGTCCCAGTATGGTTATGTACGATCCCCAAATATGAAGTTTGGGTCCGGGTGGCTTTGGGAGATATGAGGCATCAAAGGTGCCCAAAATAGCACCCAAGATTCGTCATTTTACCAAGGCTGAATTTTATAATGTTACTTAGGAAGCTATTAAAAGAGGTTTCCCAAGCGGGCAGACACCTGCGGTGGTTCCTTCATCATGTCAAAGTGTATAAAGCTCATTTTGATATATTTGGCTTGAAACAGTATTAGAAATCACGTCGTCCTTTGTCAGATCCCTAGTACAGTTCCAACCCCCTGAAAGTCACCCTTAAACAAAAGTAATTGTAAGTATGCTTTCGTAGTAGTAGTAGTAGTAGTATAAAACCTGAACTTTGTGTATGTTACTTGAGGAGCAAGATAAGATGTTTGCCAAGCAGACAGACACCTGCGGTGGTTCCTTCATCATGTCGGTCAGCCTCAAAGTCTGCCGTATAAAACAAGTATAAAACATGTATGCAACATGTATGCAACAAGTATAAAACATGTATGCAACATGTAGCAAACAATTATGCAACAAGTATAAAACATGTATGCAACATGTATGCAACAAGTATAAAACATGTATGCAACATGTAGCAAACAATTATGCAACAAGTATAAAACATGTATGCAACAAGTATAAAACATGTATGCAACAAGTATCAAACAAGTATGCAACAAGTATAAAACATGTATACAACAAGTATAAAACATGTATGCAACAAGTATAAAACATGTATGCAACATGTATCAAACATGTATGCAACAAGTATAAAACATGTATGCAACAAGTATAAAACAAGTATCAAACATGTATGTAACAAGTATAAAACATGTATGCAACAAGTATAAAACATGTATGCAACAAGTATAAAACATGTATGCAACAAGTATCAAATATGTATGCAACATGTATCAAAGAAGTATGCAACAAGTATAAAACATGTATGCAACAAGTATAAAACATGTATGCAACAAGTATAAAACAAGTATCAAACATGTATGTAACAAGTATAAAACATGTATGCAACAAGTATAAAACATGTATGTAACAAGTATAAAACATGTATGCAACAAGTATCAAATATGTATGCAACATGTATCAAAGAAGTATGCAACAAGTATAAAACATGTATGCAACAAGTATCAAATATGTATGCAACATGTATCAAAGAAGTATGCAACAAGTATAAAACATGTATGCAACAAGTATAAAACATGTATGGAACAAGTATAAAACATGTATGCAACGTGTATAAAACATGTATGCAACAAGTATAAAACATGTATGCAACAAGTATAAAACATGTATGCAACATGTATCAAACATGTATGCAACAAGTATAAAACATATATGCAACAAGTATAAAACAAGTATCAAACATGTATGTAACAAGTATAAAACATGTATGCAACAAGTATAAAACATGTATGGAACAAGTATCAAACATGTATGCAACAAGTATCAAACATGTATGCAACATGTATCAAACAAGTATGCAACAAGTATAAAACATGTATGCAACAAGTATAAAACATGTATGCAACATGTATGTAACAAGTATAAAACAAGTATCAAACATGTATGCAACAAGTATAAAACATGAAGGCAACATGTAGGCAACAAGTATGCAACAAGTATAAAACATGTATGCAACAAGTATAAAACATGTATGCAACAAGTATCAAACATGTATGCAACAAGTATAAAACATGTATGCAACAAGTATAAAACATGTATGCAACCAGTATAAAACATGTATGCAACAAGTATCAAACATGTATGCAACAAGTATAAAACATGTATGCAACAAGTATAAAACATGTATGCAACATGTATGCAACAAGTATAAAACATGTATGCAACAAGTATCAAATAAGTATGCAACATGTATCAAACAAGTATGCAACAAGTATAAAATATGTATGCAACAAGTACAAACCGTAAACCAAAGTTTACCGTTTATATAAAATTCAGCCTTGGTAAAATGACGAAAGTTGACTCGTAATTTTCCATACTTTGAGGCTGACCGACATGATGAAGGAACCATCGCAGGTGTCTGCCCGCTTGGGAAACCTCTTTTTAACCGACTTCAAAAAAAGGAGGAGGTTCTATGTTCGGTTGTATGTATATTTTTTTTTTTTTTTTTTTTTTTTTTTTTAGATGTATGTTCATCGATATCTCCGTCAGTTGTGAACCGATTTCCAAAATTATTTTTTTGTTTGAAAGGGTATGCTACCATAGTGGTCCCATAAAAATTTTACTCCTGAGGGATTGATAGTTTTCCCGTAAAACTCAAAAAATCACCGATCTTTCCGAAAAATGTGGACCGATTTCCAAAATTTTTTTTTTAGCTTGAAAGGTTGTCCATCTCGAGGTGGTCCTCATACTTTTTTTTCCTGAGGAATTGATAGTTTTCCTGTAAAACTAAAAAAACATTATTCTCACTACACAATCTGAGTCAAACATTGATTAGTTTGACATATTTAGACTCTCGAGGTGGTCCCATATAAATTTTATTCCTGAGGGATTGATAGTTTTCCCGTAAAACTCAAAAAACCTCATCCTCACTCTAACTTCTTTAATCTTGACTATTGTAATATCTAACCTAACCTACTAAGTAAGTAATTACTTACTAACCTAACCTACTATATTATTTACACTTACACTTTACACTAAAAATGGAAAAATAAAAATTTTTGAAAAAAAAAATTGAACCGACTTCACAAAACACAAACAGACACTAAGAACCTACACTAAAAAGAGAAAAATAAGAATATACACATGCAATTATTATTTACAGTATTCAATTAATAAATTATTATGTTACCTATATTATATTTGAAGTCGGTGACAACTATTCTATTCTAACTACTCGATACAATTTTGCACCCAAGTTCTAATTGTACTCGTAATTTCTTCTTAGATAGTTGTAAATGCATAGTTGGCACCGACTTCAAATATAATATAGGTAACATAATAATTTATTAATTGAATACTGTAAATAATAATTGCATGTGTATATTCTTATTTTTCTCTTTTTAGTGTAGGTTCTTAGTGTCTGTTTGTGTTTTGTGAAGTCGGTTCAATTTTTTTTTTCAAAAATTTTTATTATAGCTCCTATATTCAAATTCAGATTTTTTAGCTGTCATACAATGAAATGTAGTGCTTCTAAAGTTCTATCGAATGCCCATAGTGGCTTGTCTGCGGGAAGCCTGTAAGTCAAAAAACATGTTGGTTAAAGTCACCACCTTTAACTGCAAATATCTCGATTTCTGCAAGATGGATTTTTTCGCTGTCGTACAATGAAATGTAGTGCTTCTAAAGTTCTATCGAATGCCCATAGTGGCTTGTCTGCGGAAAGGCAAAGAACATGATGGTAAAAGTCACCACCTTTAACTGCAAATATCTCGATTTCTGCAGGATGAATTTTTTAGCTGTCATACAATGAAATGTAGTGCTTCTAAAGTTCTATCGATTGCCTATAATGGCTTATCTGCGGGAAGGCTGTAAGTTAAAAAAGATGATGGTAAAAGTCACCACTTTTATCTGCAAATATCTCGATTTCTGCAGGATGGATTTTTTCGCTGTCATACAATGAAATGTAGTGCTTCTAAAGTTCTATCGAATGCTCATAGTGGCTTGTCTGCGGGAAGCCTGTAAGTCAAAAAACATGATGGTAAAAGTCACCACCTTTAACTGCAAAAATCTCGATTTCTGCAGGATGGATTTTTTTGCTGTCATACAATGAAATGTAGTGCTTCTAAAGTTCTATCGAATGCCCATAGTGGCTTGTCTGCGGGAAGTCAAAAAACATGATGGTAAAAGTCACCACCTTTAAATGCAAATATCTCGATTTCTGCAGGATGGATTTTTTAGCTGTCATACAATGAAATGTAATGCTTTTAAAGTTCTATCGATTACCCATAGTGGCTTATCTGCGGGAAGCCTGTAAGTCAAAAAACATGATGGTAAGAGTCACCACCTTTAACTGCAAAAATCTCGATTTCTGCAGGATGGATTTTTTAGATGTCATACAATGAAATGTAGTGCTTTTAAAGTTATATCGAATGCCTATAGTGGCTTATCTGCGGGAAGGCTGTAAGTTAAAAAAGATGATGGTAAATGTCACCACCTTTAACTGCAAATATCTCGATTTCTGCAGGATGGATTTTTTCGCTGTCATACAATGAAATGTAGTGCTTCTAAAGTTCTATCGAATGCCCATAGTGGCTTGTCTGCGGGAAGGCTGTAAGTCAAAAAACATGATGGTATAAGTCACCACCTTTAAATGCAAATATCTCGATTTCTGCAGGATGGATTTTTTTGCTGTCATACAATGAAATGTAGTGCTTCTAAAGTTCTATCGAATGCTCATAGTGGCTTGTCTGCGGGAAGGCTGTAAGTCAAAAAACATGATGGTAAAAGTCACCACCTTTAAATGCAAATATCTCGATTTCTGCAGGATGGATTTTTTAGCTGTCATACAATGAAATGTAATGCTTTTAAAGTTCTATCGATTACTCATAGTGGCTTATCTGCGGGAAGCCTGTAAGTCAAAAAACATGATGGTAAGAGTCACCACCTTTAACTGCAAATATCTCGATTTCTGTAGGATGGATTTTTTAGCTGTCATACAATGAAATGGAGTGTTTTTGAAGGTCTACCCATTCCACCATACGCCTACTCTGCGGGCGATAGTTTTTTGATTTGGGCGGGAATGCCCATTCTCCTTTCATCTTGTTTTGAATTACCGTCTTAGGTAAATGTCTTAAGCTGTAGAGCGTGTAAAGAATAAGGTATACAATATAATATGTAGTATTATTTTGCACAAAATGCTTGTAACAGTGGGACGGGTAATTGAAACTATTTACCTACAAATAGTGGCACGTTATCGAGATTTTATAAACTCGACAAGTAAATGAATACTACTTTTCGAGTCTAAATTTTTACTAATTTTAGGAAATAAGAGAACAATTTATTTATTTATATCAAGCCTGTTGAAAATTGTGATATTAGTTGAAAATTGTGATATTAGTTGAAATTATCCGATAGTTGCCATAACCCCACTTTACCTTAAATATTTATTACGTTGACAGTAATACAGTGACACTTGTCAGAGATATTTTCTTTTTCAGATGTAAAAAGTTTTTCTCAAAAAAGATCGAACTTGTGTTAATTGAATGAAGATTTTATTTATTATTGCAAAAAAACAAGCTATTGCGTTGATAATAGAGCTCAAAATAACCAAATTATCCAGTGACTTCAAAAATGTGAGGCATATCAGTTAGCGGATATTACGTCATAATTGTGCATCTCTTCTCCGTTAGAAAAGTAAACCGTAGCGCTAGTAAGATTTCACTGAAACTTTTGTCCAAAGTGGTAAACCACTTTCTTTGCTGACTGTACACTAGGTGACTTTGTAAAAACGTTAAAAACAATTGATTTTCGTTTTGATTGTCCGGCTGTATGTATGTTTTCACCGATTTCCATTAATTGCAAACACACATTTTACTTGAAAAGGAGCTCGTGTTACTCACAAGGTGGTCTCATTAATATATTTTTTTCCTGAGGGATTAATTATTTTCCACCACAACTAAAACTTCTTATCTTTGCCATTTTCTATGTTGTAGAATAGAATAGAATATTTTTTTATTTGAGAAGCACAAACAACACAGAACGGAACTTAATAATACAACAACTTAAAAAATAGGTACACAATAAATGAAAAAAAAAGACAATGAAACAAATCAGTGAAGAAAAAAACGAAAACACACCTACGGACCGGAGGCAATTAGTCTCGCTCTGCGCAGCCTAGGCCAGTCAAATAGGTTCTGACTCTCTGGTAGTCTGTTTTCTGTTTTTTTGACGTGTTAACGTCTTATAGTTAGGGAGGCGAGGTAGCTAAATGGCGTAATTCAACGGCGCCGTCGAGACCTATCAAAATCTAAAGATAAAATAATTTCGAAAAAAAAAGCTCGTATAGTAAAAACCATTTTAGCGGTGGGTTTGGCGTGTACGGTTTTTCAAAAATGTTAAAAAAAACAGTTACTTGGGCATTCTCGAGCGCGTCAGATATTCATACTACGTATGCCCCAAGTGCCTCTGATAACAACGGTATACTAATCTGCCGGTTTGCGTGGTGGGGGTAGGCATATAAAGTAGTCAAAAATGCAAAACAAAAAGTTGACTCGTGCGCGTCAGATTTTCGGAAGGGGTGTTAAGTAGGCCCCAAGGAATCTACCTTTAAAAAAACTGATGATTTCGGCGTGACGATAAGTTACGATGAATTTTTGAAAATGCAAAAAAAAAGTTTTTTTGAAATACTCGAGCGCGTCAGATTTTCATAGGGGAGGTTTATCTCGGTATACTGAAAGCATATTTTCTTAATCTGACAAAAATGTTGGTGGGTTCTCTTAATCTGACCGAAAAAGGTTTTTTGGTTTCTTTTTTTTCCTTTCTTTCTCCTTGATAAAACGGGGAATTTAATAATGACAATAAAGTGATAGATACAACCAACGTAAATGTAGATGAAATGTAGTACGAATTGTATTATTTATTGTATAAAAAAATGAAATTATATAAAAATTGTATTGTTATGTATGACATTTACATTTTTGCTCAATACAATTCATCTTCTTCTTCTTCACTGAAAAAAATGTCAAAAATTTAAAAAGACCTTTTTTGTGTAAAATAAAATTACCGTTTTTGTTTATTCAAACTTTTTTTTTGTAAAATGTATCGTTCGCGACTTATATGCCGCAACGCGTTTTTCGGAAGACGAAATGGCTCCTCCACACTTCCGGTCATGCGGAAACCGGCAGATTTTGTATTTTTAGTAAGTTTTAGATTATATTCTTCAAAATAAAAAATAAAAAAATCGCGCTCGAGAATGCCGGATTAACGTTTTTTTTTACAAGTTCGCGACCCTTTAACTCGGCGGCGTCAAGGACTTATCGTCAGATTAGTTAAATTTAGTCTTAAAACACTAAAATCAACCCCCAATATCTTAATCTGACGCGCTCCAGTATTTCAGACTATCGATTTTTTTTTACTAATCTGATCGTCTATCATAGGTGCGCGTCACTACATATAGAGCTAAATACTTTACAAGGTTGTTCTATTAGGTCTAAGGTATCTCTCATATCTTAAACTGCCACGCTCGAGTATTACCGAAAATTCCCCTATTCGCCTCCCTAACTATTATAATTCGATGGAGCCGGCTGCCCGCACGAAAAAACATGACGTCATGCGTCGTTACCTCGTCATGCGTCGTTACCTCGCTCTGAGGCGTTCCATGTAAGGCTTGAAGTGCAAGCGAGAGCGCGGAACGAGCGACAAAGAAGCACAAACGTTGTACTATCGTCAGTAAACCGATCAAAAGTCAAAGTCAAAGTCAAAGTCAAAGTCAAAGTCAAAGTCAAAGTCAAAGTCAAAGTCAAAGTCAAAGTCAAAGTCAAAGTCAAAGTCAAAGTCAAAGTCAAAGTCAAAGTCAAGGTCAAGGTCAAAAAAAAAGCACAAACGTTAACACGTTCAACTATCGTCAGTAAACAGACTTTACAGACAACCATTTTTTTTAAACGTTTTTATCTTCTTTTTTAGTACTTATCCCACCGCTCCTGAGTACCTATCCTTCCCTAAGTTCAGTGCATTTGCCGTGCCATACATGATTATTATTGAGGCATTGCTCTACGGCTATCTGTGCATCGTGTACTTTGGATTATTCAGGTACAAAGAAGAATGGGTAACGATACCTTTAGTTTGTAGAAAACTTATTAATATTATTATTACTACTTATTATTATTATTACTTTAATCTCGTAGCATTCCAACAAATGTAAGGCTTAGATCTGATTAACAGTATGTTTGAGATTCAGACTTGAATGGAATCGAGATTATATACTTTGTTATGAGGCTACCTGCGGCTAGCTTTGCTCGCGTTAAAGAAGATTTTTTAGTAGAAGAAATAATAAAAAATAACTGAGTTTTTCCCATGACGCGGTAGATATTCTCTAAGATCACTTTTATGTATTCCAGTTCCTTAAAAGATGTCTAAGGGCGTAGTCAGAGGCATGTCCAAATACATAATATTTGATACATGCCCATATTTTGCAGAAGTTGATATCCCATACGTGACAGGTTGCAAGCCCTTCGCCGCCTATGAGAATACTAACTGATTTCCTCACGATGTTTCCCTACACCGTTCAGAGCACGCAAATAACAAGCAATGTAGAGACTGTCTTTTAAACTTTATTCCTAGAAAAGGGAGTGCAGCTGCAAAACAAGCAATTATCACCCCAGAAGGAAAAGAAGCTGCCAGGAAAACAATTGCAAAGGATGTCGCAAAAATGGGCAAACTATCTTTTTGGGAAGGGGTATGTACCTACCAGTATTATTTATTACTCTGTTTACTAGAACGAAAACGAAATGATTCACGAAAATACAAACCAAAGTAAAACTGCAATATTATGCAAAACTTATCTACTTAAAAGTATCTGCAGATCATGCAAAAATTACTCCCATAGTCAAACTCGCTTATCTCAGCCGAGCACGACACGGAACGCCACCGTAGTCACCATAAACTTAGGATGTATAGATCAACAAAAAAAGGTAAACGGTGATACAAAAGATGAAATGTCACTGTAATTTTTCCTGTGTTACGTCCACAGTCTTGCACCGAACAAGCCCCTATAATTTTTCTCTCGCAGCGGTGCGTACATTGCACTCCCACTCTTTGATGGTCTATTTAAGCGTATTTTTTAAGGTCTGTGGTGGTCACACTCGTAGTATAAAGGTAGGTTAGATTGTCTACTAAAATCTTAGGCGTACCCTAAGATGACTGTTTGCTATTTATGCTGCTTCAAAGATTTATTTTTATCTGGATAGAATTGGCGATTTTTGATGTGATAACTTCTTCAGACGCTTTGTTTGTTGGGCATTTTTGAGATGGGAAAAAATAGCAAACTTAGTCACTTGACTGTTACGACACCACCCTCTTACTGTATTCATCATTTTCCTGCCCTTATTCCACTTTTGCACAACAGGTTTTCCTCTTCCCCTCCGCTCTATCAGCCGTCATCTCAACATGCACTCCTTTCTTACCCATATCATCCTTCACACAGTCCATCCATCTTTTCTTTGGTCTGCCTCTTCTGCTACATCCCTTCACATTCAAACCTAACATTCTTCTCGTTACATGACCCTCTTCCTTCCACATGCCCATACCACGACAACCTATTACTCCTCAACTTATCCGTCACTGGCGCAACTTTCAAACTTCCTCTAATTATACTCATTCCTGATTTTGTCCATTCTCGTAACTCCACACATCCATCTCAACATTCGCATTTCCGCAACATGTATTCTTCTTTCGTCCGTCTCTTTGGTTGCCCCACACTCTGATCCATACAATACGACAGATCTAATGATCGTCTTGTAAATTTTTCCCTTAATTATTAAAGTCAAAGTCAAAAAGCATTTATTCAGTAGGACCGCTGGGATCACTTTGAAACGTCTTAAAACTATGTGATTTATTTATTAACTCATTTATTTCAGATAAAAAATCCATATAAAAACACATAAAAAAATTCACACAGTCAACTAGATTCAATAAAAAATTTGACAGTCAATAAATAATAAGTGCAATCAATTAAAAAACAGATTAAAATATACAAAGCAATTATTAGATTTATAAGGAGCATGTGGATCGCACTTTGTTTCTGTGACCTGTAGCTATTTCCTCCATCCCGCATTTATTCTGTTATTCACGTCCTCTTACTGTATTGTTTGCAGTATTCATTTCGTCACCTATTGTATTGTCACAATGGTCGACGAGTTAGAGTGACCGCCTCTGGTGAGGCAGCCCCTAGTTCGAATCCCAGGAGGACAGTAACTTAATGCACTATTTATTTTCCTGGGCGTAATCATTGTTTAAATTACAGATGGTGATCTTGCTTTTCGGTGGAGCCATGATAGCATTTTTCTGTCGCTCGCCCCAAATATTTACAGGATGGGGTGACATTATTTCGGAACATTTTGAAATTGAAGACATGAAATTGTAAGTTTATCAAGGATAGAGGTAAAGTCACACTCGCTTCGTTGTCTGTTGATTGCTTAGTATTTTCTTTTTTAGTGAATAAAAAATATAACAAATCTGAAAGTGGTGCCTAATGATTGATGTAACGTCTTTTATCCTATTGTTAATTCCCATTAACACCAATTTGTGAAGTTGTCAACGAAAACTGCGACTCTATTCCTGCTGCACATTAATGACCTGCTTCAGCTAGGCATTTTTGGGTATGCAGATGACAGTACTGTCACTGAGAGATACATATCTAGCGCACGATCCACCAATCTGGAGGTATGTTCCCTGAGAGAGGCCATGGTTGAGCGGACGAATCAGACTCTTAGTCGCGTTTCCCAGTGGGGTGACGCTAATAGAGTCTGTTTTAATGCCAACAAAACTCAGGCATGTCTTTTTTCGACGAAAAAGCGTCTATTCGACCGGGCTCCCACCTTCCAAGGTTTATCGGTTGAAGTAACCGACCACCTCACCCTTCTTGGCATAGAGTTGACGGCTAGCCTCAACTTTGGCACCTCCATCGAGTCTAAAGCACAAACTGCGGCCAAAAAGCTGGGCATCCTAAATAAGGTCAAGCGATATTTCACACCTGATCAACTTTTGACTTTATATAAAGCTCAAGTTCGATCTTGTATGGAGTATTGCAGCCACCTTTGGGATGGATCTGCTAAGTATCAACTTGCTGCACTTGACACGGTGGAGCGCAGAGCCAAGAGGCTCATTGGTGAAGACTGTCTTGCCGAGGCAAAACTCGACAGTCTGAGCCATCGTCGTGAGGTAGCGAGTTTGTCGGTCTTCTACAGATTGTACTACGGTGAGTGTGCCCAGGCGCTACACGACCTTGTTCCGCCTTCACCGTTCTTTTACAGGGACTTCAGACGCACAGCTCACTATCATCCACACCTGGTTGATATTCCACTTATTAGAACTAAGCGCTTTCAAAGTTCTTTTATTATGCGCACTGCAAAAATGTGGAATCAGCTTCCCGCGTCTGTATTTCCGCTGAGCTACGACCCTGATGTTTTTAAGAAGAGAGTTAATAGGCACCTTCTGGGTAGGCTCGCTCCATCGTAGACCTCATTCTTGCCTATGTAAGTTTCGAGGTCAAGAGTCGACCCATTCATCATAAAAAAAAAAAAAAAAACATTACATGTTTTTTGCTTCTCCTGTAAAGTTTTGTTTTTGCAGTTATCCTTTTATTCCCCGGAGACAGCGATATTTCATGATGGTAAAATCGAACGCTTGTTTCTTCTAGCACTCCCTTAATACCGTATGAAAAGGAAAAATAATATCAAAGAAGTTGCTGCGCCACTTCTTTCAAAATGTATAGAAATGGCGCCACTTGTAGGTATTTGTAGTTACCGAGAGACTGAGTTGCTGGCGACCAGTCGACAGTGCGTAATAGGCTTTAATGTAGATAAAATGAATAAATTATGATTCTTTTATAGCGTACGAGACTCTGCCCTTGCGATGTTTGTTTCGTTTCTGATGTTTCTCTTGCCCTCAACGTTAAATATGTTCCAGAATTGCAAAGCAAAGTGTAAGTGTCAATATCATAATAAATTGGATTACCTACTATTACTTATTATTATTATACACTTGACACAATACAATTACTTATTATATTAATTTTTAATCATAACTATTTTTACCTAATCAACCTTTATTTTTGTCAACCTAACTAAGAGACTACAGAATGTACCTAATAATTAGGAGTAGGTACCAAATTTCTATGACGTGTATTTCTTAAGTACCAATAAATGCGTTTATTCTGTTTATTCTGCTGCAATTAGCTACAACTTATGTCTTATGAAGGTAGCGATGCCACAGTTATAACCACTGATAGAAATAATCAACCTAATTTAAAAAAAATGGTTTTTCTTCACATTCCTGTAATTTTGCCGGCCTGTGTAGTTTAAAAAAAAAGTCAGAAACCCATCTCTACGTACCTAAAAGTTTGAAATTATTAAATATTTATTAAAATAAGAAAGTTGCAATCCAAATTAGTTTTACTCAAATAAAATATAAAAGTAATTTTTTTTTTCATATGATTTATTGTTTTCAGATTATGAAGGATTGCCCAAGGGTCGAGCGCCTAGTGTCCTCAATTGGAAGCTTATGAATGCCAGCATGCCATTCAGTTTCATGTTTTTGCTGGGTAAATAATTATCATCATCATCGGTTTGTATCATTATAACAGATCACTGCTAGGTATGATTTAATCTAAAGGGTAGGTGATTAATAATAATAATAAATAATGCTGGACATTTCACACAGCATCATCTAGCCCCAAACTAAGCAAAGCTTGTACTATGGGAACCAGATAACTGATATACTACGTATATACTTTTTGTTTGTAAATACATACATATTATACATAGAAACACCCAGACCCGAGATAAATATTTGCAGATCATACAAACATTCTGCGTCTCAAGCGGGTACCCACTGCGCCACAGAGGTCGGTGATTGATATTGGTTACGAAGGAAATTGAGTAAAATCACCTAGTTTTAAGACGATTCAAAGCGATCCCAGCGGTCCTGCTGAATAGGTGCTTTTTGACTTTGACATTGATTGATATGTATAATACAGTATTATTTTATTTATGATTTATCTATTAAGGCTCCGTTGTCTGATCATCCTTGGAGGTTTATTTCGACTTGCCTCTGTATTCTACTTTCAACACCTGCACCTATTGGTGCAGCATGTCATTGTCATTATTAAACCTTTGCATGTTATGGTAATAATACCTAATAAGTAGGTAATTAAAATTGATATTATTTTAAGCAAATTATTATTTTTATTTCTTTTGATAAAAAGTTCTAGTGCCAGTAAGACTTACATGTCCGTTCATTTTCTTAGGTGGTGGTTTCGCTCTGTCCGAGGCTGCAAAGTCATCTGGACTAAACGCGAAGCTTGGAGAGTACCTTCAGTCTCTTAAAGGGATGCCAAATATAGTCGTTATATTGCTCATCATCGTGGTGACCTGCTTCGTGACAAACTTCGCCTCCAATGTGGCTGTTTGCAACGTGTTCGTGCCCATATCTATGCAATTGGTAAAAATTTCAACGTTATTGACAGTTGAGATATTAAATACTATGTTATTGTGCTTCGATGCAGGATCACGACTATACACCCAAATTACGGTAGACATTCTTTCAGATAAAGTTTGAAAATGTTTTATAGGGTAGTCCAGGACGCTTCCAGCCTTGTCCTAAATGGCAAATGATCGCACGATGGCGCGATGCGTTTTAGTCCTGCGATGAGTTCAAACATACAAATGAAGAGTGCCCTAATTAGAGCTCGCAGCCATCGCTCGAGCACAGGAAATTTGTCATCGCACGACGAAAACGCATCGCGCCATGGTGCAATCATTGCCAATTACACATTGCAGAATTCCATACGTGACAGGCTGCACGTCCATCGCCTTTAAGCTCATCGCACTACCCATCCACGCCGAATTGTCAATTCAATAGAAAAAAATGCAGCTGCTCTGGAGCGAGCCGCATTTTCTGACATTATACACATTTTTTTCTATAGAAAAATGACTGCGGCGCGTACCTACGACGCGTAAATAGTGCGATATCCTTTTTACTTACAAGTCTACAACTAGGTATTGCAAATTATGTGCATATGCTAAATAGATTGATCAACTATATTTTTTTTATAATGTTTTTTTTCTTTGCAATTAAAATGGTTTTATATTTCAGGCGCAGGAGATTAATCAGAACCCACTGTGGTATAACATAGCTGCTGGGTTTACAGCATCGTACTGTTTCATGATCCCTGTTGGTACACCGGGCAATCTCATAGTCCAAAGTGCTGCGTCAGTTCCTACAAAAAAAATGGTTATTATTTTACCGTTTATTATTCCTAAATTTACACAAACTCTCAAAGGCGAATCGAATTATATATTTTTTTTGATACCGAACATTGTTCTATTCGTTTGGTATAACAACCATTTTGACTCTCACGTCTACGACCAGAAAGGTTAAGCTAAGTTCACAAATGACCGCGCGGCACCGCGTTCACATGATAGCATGCTTTAGTGAAAATAACTTGTTTACAGATAATAGCAGGTGCTGGTCCTACACTGACAACTATTATTGTCACATGGGTGGCCATGTATTTTTGGGCGCCGGTGATCTGGCCGGATCTCTTGTTGATGCCTGACTGGATCCCGGCGCAACCGTAGACTACAAATGATTTGATGAAATTATTATCTTGATTTTACATTTATAAAATATTCTTTTGATCGGAATTGTATTGAATTACGTTGTGTTCGTTTTTTTAAGAAAATGTATGTAAACTGATATATCCACGGTCGAGCGAGTAAGATTGATGCGATATCTTTAGTGAATCAAAGCTTAAAATAGTAACTAATTTTAACCTTATTTTTACCTTATATTCAGTCAGGATCTCTTAAGAGGACTTTATTTTATGGCACACTAGATTTGTAAGCAACTAGTAGGTACCTTAGATATTTAGATAGGCAACATACTCTCCTACCTTGTAATGATTTTGTTTCACCAATTTCTTATTCGAAGTAAAATGTTTAGTTGTTTTCTGAGTATTTCGTGTCTGTATGTAATTTTAATAGCCGTTTTCTCGGGGTCCCATTACTTTAAGTGCATTTACACGATGCGATTTTAACCCAAACGATATCGTATCGCACGGCATTTTTTCACGTGTAAACGCTCATATATGCGATTTATCATAGTTAGCGTGACGCTCGTAGGCACGTTCAATGGGCGGAACTTACTAAATCGTAAGAAAAATTGCATCGTGTAAATGCACCTTTAGTCCCATTAATAGGACCACTGTTTCTCGTAGTGTCGTAGTTTTAATACACGTTTAAGAAATTCATAAACTTCTTAAACGTGCTTTAAATTTTACTAAGTTTTTACTAATTTCCCTGCAAGTATTATTTCCTTTCGAAGGATTATATAAACTGGGCCCTCAATCCAGTTGCACACGTCCCATTAGTTGCAGTTGTGGAAGAAGATAATATCTTAATCAAAGTCAGTTGGTTAGATTATGTTAAGATAGTGAAAAACTACGCGCGAGGCGAGCGAGCATAGCGAGCGTGCCGTGTCAGTGGCCGCCAATGCGCCAGATATCATCATTCTTTTCACCAAGCTAGGAAAATGGGACTACGAGAAACAGTTCTCTCTTGTGGTCCCATTATTAGGACAAAATAATGTGACCACGATAAAACGCCCATTTTTATTCTATATTTCTTAGATTAGGATAGTTTGATGTAATTTTGATTATAATAAAACTTATATTCTAATTTGTGTTTGTTTTTATTTGAGCTAATATTTTTTGGCTCGCACCAAAGATACCAACTATTAGCTCGCACTTATTGCCGCTTCGTCCACGTAACGAAGGTTTCATAACTGGCTATGAATCAGGACTTTTTTTCACTCGCTAACTTTTTCATTGTAACGTGGACGAAGGAATTATTGCTTACTTTTCCCCTCTAGTCTCGTAGTTCGGTTGTTTGTTCGGTCCCTCACTACTGATACTAAAAAAATCTCATTAAATTTCGGTTAATCTGGGCCCTCAATCCAGATCTTCGATCAAATCTAGATGCACACTTGTAACGTCTAAACGAACTACTGAGCCTTTCTCTGTAGTTCGGTTATGATGTGGAAAAACAGGTCGGTCCACTTTAAAGAAAATTATTTAACAATTTACCTCGCCTCGCAATGTATCCTGCCCAGCACCATTTGAGCTCCATAATGCAGATCCCAACTTCCCTCCCTCCCAACAAAAGTCCTGAACTTGAGAACGCTTTCGGATCTGCACAACACGTTCACTGTCCATGCCCCACATGTGGGTCATTTTGGGTTTGAACGAGACGTCCGTGCCATAACTGTGGGTCACTGCTCACTTCGAACATAATGGGCTCTTACTTCGTGGACGTAACAGAAACTTACTAGTATTCTACTTAGACGTATGTATGATTGTATAGGTAAAATATAAATCCAATGAGCCAACGAGTTTTTTTATTTGTTTAGGATTGACATAACTTTGAACATTGAACTTAAAAATAACCAATTAAGAGTAATATTAGTCTAATGAGTTTCATTAAAACATGCAAGACACAGAGGTTTTTTGCAGAATTGGCATTGTGTGTCAGTCTTTTTTGATTTTGCACGTGCATCAGCAACTGAACGACCTTCTTTCAGTTTTTTGTAGCAACCAGCGCACCTCTTTCTATAGATTTTGCCGTTCAGCTGCCTTTCGAATTTTATCAGTTTGTGGGCCACTACGGTAGCTGAACTTCTTCTTCTGGATGTAGGTGTAGATGCTGTAGATGAGGATGATGCATTTTTAGCTGTAGATGAGGATGATTACTAGACTGAACAAAGTTTGCAAAAAAGTAGGGTTATTGTAATCAAAACAAACAAAACTTTTTTTCTGGGTGGCTAATGAGTGGTAAATCTGGCCGTAAATCCTTTTCTACCCACAGATAACGCATTTTTTTTTATAGTCAAAGTCAAAGTCAAAGTCAAAAAGCATTTATTCAGTAGGACCGCTGGGATCACTTTGAAACGTCTTAAAACTAGGTGATTTTACTCCTGTTCCTTCGCGACCAATACCGTGAAGAATCAGGGCAACAAACACGGTTTGGGGCCTAGCTTTCTTTTAGGTGATCCATCTTAAATCTAAACTTATGATAACTTAGGTGGTACCTACCTACCAATTGCTTAAATTATATAATACAAGATAGCAGACATTGAGGACACATCAGCCGTCGAGGGGCAGAGCGACATCAGGCCACGCGAATTTATCATTAATATAATCCTTAAGTGAATAATAAGCTTTTTTTATAAGAGTATTTTTTATGTAAGTTTTAAATCTTCGAATAGGCAGTTTAGTCGCGTTTTCAGGAAGTTTATTATAAAAAAGTATCGTATTTCCCATAAAAGAACCTTTTACTTTTTCTAATCTAAATTTAGGCAAATAAAGTTTATTCTTATTTCTTGTGTTAATGCTATGCACATCACTTTTTTTCCTAAAGTTATTGATATTTTTATGAGTATACAAAATGTTTTCATAAATGTACTGGGAAAAAACTGTTAGAATATTTATTTCTTTAAAACGTTGTCTCAGTGAGTCCCGTGGTTTCAATTTGTAAATCGCACGGACAGCTCGCTTTTGCAAAACAAATATATCTTGAATATCGGCTGCTTTACCCCAGAGAAATATACCGTATGACATCACACTATGGAAGTAACTATAATATACTATCTTAGCTGTCTCTTCGTCAGCCAATCTCCTAATCGTACGAACTGCATATGCGGCGGAGCTCAGTCTACCTGCAAGTCTTTCAATGTGAGCCCCCCACTGCAAATTGGAATCAACAGTTAGCCCCAAGAAAATAGCGGTATCGACCAGATTGAGTGCTTCCCCATTTAATTCAATTTTTGTTGCTTTGTGAACCACGTTAGGCAAAGTAAATTTAATACATTTAGTTTTCTTGGCATTAAGTAAGAGATTATTAGCCGTAAACCAGTTTAAAATTAGAGACAGAGACGCATTAACATCATCGTACTCTTCTTTATATCTATCAACTTTAAAAACCAAAGAGGTATCATCAGCAAACAGAACAATGTCACACATGTCTTTTACAAAAGAAGGGAGGTCATTTATATACACTAGAAACAAGAACGGGCCCAATATCGAGCCTTGTGGTACACCCATGTCAATAATTGACCCTGAAGACCTTTCGCCACCTACATCGACCTTAAGGACTCTATTGGAGAGATATGATTGGACAAGGTCTATAGCTTTATTTTGAACGCCATAATATTTTAACTTAGAAATCAGAGTCTCGTGACATACACAATCGAATGCTTTGGACAGATCACAGAATACTCCGATCACGTCTTGTGAGTTTTCAAAGGCTTCATAGATGTGCTTTAGAAGCAAAGTACCCGCGTCAGTTGTTGAACGACCTTTGGTGAATCCAAATTGATAATTATGCAGTAGTCCATGGAGATTAAAATGAGCTAGCAATTGATTCAAAATAACTTTTTCAAATATTTTACTTAATGCAGGCAGAATCGAAATTGGTCTATAGTTAGCAGGGTCGCTTTCATTGCCAGATTTGAATAAAGGAATAAGTTTGCTAAACTTCATAAGGTCAGGAAAAACACCCTCGTCAACACATCTGTTAAAGACATAAGCTAGACATGGTGCAATATCAATGACAATAGTAGCTAGTATCTTCGTTGATATTCCCCATAAATCCTCAGTATTTTTGATATTCAAAGTCTTAAATGTTTTGACAATATGATCTGCGCTCACATAACTGAACTCAAACTCACTGTTAATCTGAGTAACACCAGTTTCTAGATAGGCGAGTGCGCTAGAAGCTGAGGAATTGAGTGACCGGGTCGCAACCTGGGCTACATTAGAAAAAAAACTATCAAACGCGTTAGCTATTTCAGTGTTATTGGTTAAAAGAGTATCATTAACTTTTAAATTTATCTGTTTAAAACCATGTTTTGATTTACCTGATTCATTATTTATTAATTTCCAAGTGGCTTTAATTTTATTCGAAGAAGATTCTATTTTATTTCTCAAATGCATTGATTTAGCTGCTTGACATACTTTTTTAAATATTTTAGAATAGTTCTTAATGTATAAGATATGTGATGGGTTGTGAAGCATTAGTTCTCTAGTAGCATAAAGATCATACAGTCTATTCCTACTTCGATAAATACCTGGCGTTGCCCAGTCTACAAAGCTCACACAAGCTTTAGTTAAGCAGGTCTTTAATTTAAATATTTCCGTATGCTCCTCAATAATAAGATTTGACAAACTGGCAAATAGGTCATTTGGGTTTTCTACACAAGGTAAAAGTGACATTTTGAGTTCTATATTTCTTTGAAACTTTATAATACGACTCACTGTGATGGGCCGATATGAGAACTTTACAGGTTCATTTAATGTGAAATTAGGAAAAACGACACTTTGACCATAGTGATCGGACTCAAAATTTTTTACTAAAGATTTACTAATCGGTAAACAGTTACAGAAGACATTGTCCAGACATGTGGCCGTTTCTGATGTCACCCTAGTTGGCTCATAAAAGAGATGTTTTAAATTAAAACATTTAAATAAATTAGTTAACCTGTCAGTGTCTACCAATATATATTGGTAGACACTGACAGGTTATACTGACAGGTACATAAAGAGCGTTGCTGTGCTCATAATTGGATTTTCATATTTTTGAAATAATCAACTTATTTCAATGAAGTAACTTAAAGCTATTGCTTAAAACTTGAAACAAAGATTACCTAAGTAATAGGTACACACATGAGTTTCCTATAGGGGTAGACAGACAACACTTATTTATACTTGCTTCAATTCTTACGCACATTTCTCGCCTTGTTGCTCATTACATTTTTCATACAAGCTCGCCTAAGACTTTAGAGTAACTACATTCACCTATCCTTCCCTTAGCATCCTTTCCACACATATTCACCTCATACCTATACTCTGTTTGGTCAAACCACTTTCATTCGTCACCTCTGCATGATCTGCATGATCAAACCATCTTAATTTGCCTTTCTCAATCCTCATCACTGCTATTAAGCACCTAATACCTTCTTTCACTCCACACTTCCCTGAACGCACTGTATCTTACTCTACCATTCAAAGTTACTCTAAAAAACACTCGTTGATATTATGCAATGCTCTTATTTCTACAGCAATCACTCTATCTATTGAAACAAAAATATAATCCACTGATATTCCTTCATACTGTTCATACGCTATATAGACTATGCCTGCCCTTTATATACAAAATATTGATTACTGAATAGGTACAATGAAACAGTTTTATTTGCAACACACAGGAGAAAATAGGTAAATATCCACTCCACGGGTTATGTATTATCCTTATGGTTAGCTCCACCCTACAGAAAGCGCAGGTTCCATTTATATGCTGTGATTGAGCTCTTCAAGTTACTCCGGTTCTGGTGTCAATCGATGACTGAGGGTGGCAGACACTTGCGTGGAAAGCAGGAGAAGGCGCAGTGGTCGTTAAATTATATTGTTGAGGTCCTGTGCGTCTCATCTTTATATTTTACCACGGAAATAGTATCGAAAGCACATTTCATTTTGCAATGCTGCAAGTTCATTTTTGATTCGGGTACTGTTAGATCCGATTGTTCTAGCTAGGTACGGATGCTTGGCGTTGGCTATAAGGTCAAGATATATAAATAAGTGCTAATAATTAATATTTGCAAATTCACACAACAACACAGAAAATGTTGACTTTATTTTGACATCGCAAAGATCGTGGACCTCATTGTTGCTTTGTTACTATATGGTATTCTGTGGTAACTATCTATCCTCGCGGTGTCAATTCGACGTTTGATAATGCCAGGAACTCACTTGCCGCGATATTTGACATAAAATGTATGCAGTGCATAGGCAGTGCTATACAAATCGTGCTAAATAATGTTATTCGCCGCACGTGAGTAATAGTCATTATCTGTCTATTCCACTGTCTATTTCTACTTCCATTATGGTGTTTGGCTAGGGCCCCAGGGGGGCTAGCCAAACACCATAATGGAAGTAGAAATAGACAGTGGAATAGACAGATAATGACTATTACTCACGTGCGGCGAATAACATTATTTAGCACGATTTGTATAGCACTGCATACATTTTATGCCAAATATCGCGGCAGGTGAGTTCCTGGCATTATCAAACGTCGAATTGACACCGCGAGGATAGATAGTTGCCACAGAATACCATATAGTAACAAAGCAACAATGAGGTCCACGATCTTTGCGATGTCAAAATAAAGTCAAAATTTTCTGTGTTGTTGTGTGAATTTGCAAATATTAATTATTAGCACTTATTTATATATCTTGACCTTATAGCCAACGCCAAGCATCCGTACCTAGCTAGAACAATCGGATCTAACAGTACCCGAATCAAAAATGAACTCGCAGCATTGCAAAATGAAATGTGCTTTCGATACTATTTCCGTGGTAAAATATAAAGATGAGACGCACAGGACCAATAATATAATTTAACGACCACTGCGCCTTCTCCTGCTTTCCACGCAAGTGTCTGCCACCCTCAGTCATCGATTGACACCAGAACCGGAGTAACTTTAAGAGCTCAATCACAGCATATAAATGGAACCTGCGCTTTCTGTAGGGTGGAGCTAACCATAAGGATAATACATAACCCGTGGAGTGGATATTTACCTACTTTCTCCTGTGTGTTACAAATAAACTGTTTCATTGTACCTATTCAGTAATATATATTTTGTATTTGTAATTTTATTATGAGTAAGTATAAGTACCTATACAACTTTATAGGGCAGGCATAGTCTAGCGTATGAACAGTATGAAGGAATATCAGTGGATTATATTTTTGTTTCAATAGATAGAGTGATTGCTGTAGAAATAGGAGCATTGCATAATATCAACGAGTATTTTTTTAGAGTAACTTTGAATGGTAGAGTAAGATACAGTGCGTTCAGGGAAGTGTGGAGTGAAAGAAGGTATTAGGTGCTTAATAGCAGTGATGAGGATTGAGAAAGGCAAATTAAGATGGTTTGATCATGCAGATCATGCAGAGGTGACGAATGAAAGTGGTTTGACCAAACAGGGTATACGTATGAGGTGAATATGTGTGGAAAGGATGCTAAGGGAAGGATAGGTGAATGTAGTTACTCTAAAGTCTTAGGCGAGCTTGTATGAAAAATGTAATGAGGAACAAGGCGAGAAATGTGCGTAAGAATTGAAGCAAGTATGAATAAGTGTTGTCTGTCTACCCTTATAGGAAACTCATGTGTGTACCTATTACTTAGGTAATCTTTGTTTCAAGTTTTAAGCAATAGCTTTAAGTTACTTCATTGAAATAAGTTGATTATTTCAAAAATATGAAAATCCAATTATGAGCACAGCAACGCTCTTTATGTAGAAATTACGGATAAAAAATACAACTCTTGGTGGCAAGACGTCAATTTGAAGTAAGCTGAAGAAGCCATTTTGTTTCTACTGGCGACTGGCGATTACAACTGGGTTTCTGCGACCGCCTAGTCATCGAGCAAAAATGTAAACAAAGTATCTATCGCGCATGTCAATGCTACCAATTTTTCCATTTCATTCATTATGACGCGTTATTTTCATACATACTCTTTGTAATCTATGGCATAATCAAGTGCAAACTGAGTGCAAAGTCGCCAAATCAGCAGTAGAATGGAATCGAATCAATGTCATCTTGGCTAGCACCCCAGATCCGTCAGGGGCATAATCAGCTGTTGTCTTGTAAAATCCCTAGATTATCGACTGCCGCCTACGCTAGAAGTAAAAATATACACGCCATGTCTCTTTTCCGCAATACAGGCTTGTCCTAGTGCGGGGTCCATAGTAATTAATTTGTCCTGTATTGTTTTTTGTCCTATTATTTTATTTACAATGTTTATGAAATAAATTATCTTACCTTATCTTAAAGCAAAAATTTGCTTTATAATGTGGTGGTCATATTTGACATAAAGAAAAAAACGAAGAAGAGTTCATTATGATAGTTATGATTGTCACTAACCAAACTACTGAGACTATAGGCTCTATTCGTCGTTATACTGTCAGTAGTAGGTACTTAACATTGACCTCACCATTGATAACCACATTGATGTAACAATTGACAAAACTTAGTATCAATAAATAGTAGGCTTTGCTCATTTTTAAATTCATATAATATATTATCAAAATCACAATATGGCTTTCGTGTGGGAATCAGCACTGAAGATGCCATTTTAGACCTAACAAAAAACATCACCAACCACCTAGATAACAAATATAAAGCGTTGTGTATATTTCTAGACTTAAAAAAAGCCTTTGACACAGTTTCGGTCCCCATTCTTATACGAAAGCTTGAGAAGCTCGGCATTAGAGGCTCTTTCCATAAACTGCTCACAGATTATTTAAAAGACCGATCACAATGTGTCAAGTTAAGCAATGACATTTATAGTTCTGATCAAAGTACTCATGAGTATGGCGTACCGCAGGGTAGCGTACTTGGCCCAACACTGTTTTTGGCTTATATTAATGATCTCACTAACATACAACTCATAAATGGAAAAGTATTCTCATACGCAGATGATACTGCATTACTTTTCCACGGTAAAACCTGGAATGAGGTGTACTCACAAGCTGAAAACGGCCTAAATAAAGTAATTAATTGGTTAAATATAAACTTGCTTACACTCAATGCAACAAAAACGAATTACATAGCTTTTTCCATATTAGACTCTTTACAACCAGACCCAAACCTTAAAATTACTGCTCATTTTTGCAACAATAAAAAAATATGTGCTTGTCCAAACCTTGAAAGGGTTAACTCAACTAAGTATTTAGGCATAACGGTAGACAAAAACCTCTCCTGGCATCCTCAACTTGTACTTGTTGCAAATCGAGCTAGAAAATTAATTTGGATATTCAAATACTTAAGAGACATTGCGGATGTACAACTAATAACATATATCTACACAACTCTAGTCCAATCAATTCTATTATATTGCATATCTATATGGGGGGGTACACATAAAACTAAATTTGTTAGCATAGAACGGGCCCAACGACACATTCTAAAAGTAATGCTACACAAAAGAAAAAGGTTCTGTACTCGTACATTATACAGTGAAGCTAAAGTTCTGACTGTTAGACAACTATACATTCTACAATGTACGCTCAAAACTCACAAAACTATAACGGTTGATCAAAATTTCCTTCGAAAACGTACTCAACGTTCCGTGATTTGTTGCGCAAAAACAAGAACAAAATTCGCTGCAATACAATTTAGTTCCCAATCCAAACAAATCTATAACTCGATCAACAAAATAATAAATATTTACACAATGCCTTATCAGAAATGCAAAAAAACTGTGTCAAATTGGCTTCAATCATTAACCTATCAACAAACTGAAGATATACTTTCACCAGCTTATACATAACTCACCCAGTATTAAAATGCCTTTTAAAATTCTAACTCGCGTCAATTGTCGAAATGTATCATTTAGCCGCTTGGGCCATATACGACGATAGCTAACAAACTCACACACAACACGTGCATACTTTTACTTTCACACACACACACACACTCACCTATACATACTTACAATCATAGAAACTATTAGAAAAAAAAAAAAAAAACATACACACACACATACACACACACAACTTCTGCAACTAGTTATTCATAGTTATAACCTCATTCATTGTTAGATAATTATTTAAAAGCAAATCATTCTTTACTTACAAAAGTTCACCTGGCTACAGTTATTAAAATCTACTTTCTTTACTCCTGTACTTAAAATTTCTTTAAAATAACTCGTCACAACTCGCCTTCTATCATGCGAAAATGAAATATTTACATACAACTACCTTGATATTTTTATAATTAGAAAACTTTGATACACATTTGTATACGTACACTTCTTTGAAGTTATTTATTCTTACATAAAATATTACCTATACAAACCTACCTATTCAATCACTTCACGAATATATACAAAATGGCGATTACAAGAAGTTCAATGGAATATCATATTGTACCTACTATTCTACAATATTTAACAAACCTTCGCAAATTCTATTATCTCTTAGATTTAGTACCGAAAGACTTAAGGTGCATTTACACGGTGCGATATGATTTAGCATCGCACGCCAATTTTTCCCGTGTGAACGCTCATCGTATGCGATGTGTCTTAGTATGCGATGTGCCGTCGGGACTTACTTAGTGTTTTGCGATGCGGCATCGGTAGCTCCGACGCGCCGTCGGAGAACAGAGTAGGGTTACCATACTAAAAATTGGAAACCCGGACAAATGCCAAACAAAATGTACGATTTAAATGGAAACGCACGTGGCTTACAACATATTATGTTGGTACCACGTGAGTGAAGCCACGGTGCGTTCCGCAAGCTCACATACATAAATGTAGACATTGATATTTTAATGTTCAATATAATAGTCTTAATAACGAGAATTTCATTATTTTTCTACATAAAAAAATCTTGTAAGTACTTATTTTGTATCATAATATCTTAGAAAAATCTAAATAAAACGACAGGTCTGGAGAAATCTTAACGTATGGTTACTGTAAAATGGGCGGATTATAGGGGCGTATGCCACAGAATAAGTTTCATAGTTACCTAGACTTTTACTAACTGCGGAAGAGCGTACAATTTTTGGTAGATTGTAGCGTTGTTAAATTTCAACAATGTTCTCAAGGGATCGTTAGTGGAGTGGTCTAGCGTGCGGTTTCCAAGAAGAGACATGCTGGTTCAATTCCTTGCACAAAAAATTTTTTTGCATTTTTTTTTATTTTTGCTTCTCTAGAATTTTTTTTTTATGTTAATGGTGAACATCTCAGTTTCATAAACTTTTTAATAAAAACTAAAGAAAATAAAATTAAAATTCAAGGTCCGAACAGAGTACTTACTTAGATGGTAATTTTACCTAATACTATTTTACCTAATATTAGCTGTCCGCCGCGGTGTTACCCGCGATCCCTCGGGAAAACTTCACTTCCCCGGGATAAAATATGTATAGCCTATGTTCATCGGGCATAATGTAGGATTCTATTGATGAAAGAATTTTTAAATCGGTCCAGTAGTTTTGGAGCCTATTCATTTCAAACAAACAAATCTTTCCTCTTTATAATATTAGTATAGATAAGCTGGCCATTTATTATTATAATAATAGGTAATAACATTAGGGACACAAAAATGTCTGAAATAAAGATTTTTTATTTTAAGGATAATGTAGCTACTCAAATCCTTCAATCCGAAGGTCGTGGGATCGAATCCCGGCCGTGCATCAATGGATTTTGCGTTTCGTAAAATTTATATGCGCTTTAACTCGAGCTCTGAACGGTGAAGGAAAACATCGTGAGGAAACCAGTTAGTATTCTAATAGGCGGCGATGGGCTTGCAACCTGTCACGTATGGAATACTAACTTCTGCAAGATGTGGGCATGTATCAAATATGTATTTGTACATGCCTCTGACTACCCCCTTAGACAGATGTCTAAGGGGGGTACCATTTATATTCCAGATCCTTTGAATCTTCAAAGGATCTGGAATATAAAAGATCTGAGAGAATGTCTACCGCGCCTTGGGGATACAGTCGTGACCCTGTTTTTTGTAGCTACTACCTACGAACCTACCTACCTGTGGTACCTGTGGTACCTAATGGTACCGAGATATGTAGGTACATAGGTATGTATAATAACATGAAAATATAAAGCAAAAACTCAAAACTAGGTAAACCTACCTACTTACATATGTGTGTATAATGTAGATATAGGTATCTAAGTAAGTTCGTATGATGGCCTCCGAAGGCCTCCGAAGCCGACAATTAACCTTACCCTCCCAAGCATGGAAGCTTTCAAATACCACTAGCGGTCACCCATCCATTTACGACGACCATGAGCGTTTCTACAAAGTGACAATGACGCAGTTGCGAGTCTTTCTGTTGGAACTACCTACTATCTACCGTTGACCTAAATAGGTAAGTAAGTAAGTACCTACATTGTGATATAGGTAGGTAAGTACAAATCGCCTCTTTATTGTATTGGAAACATTTCGAAAAACTGGACCTACCTAGTAGGTAGGTCCAGTTTTTCGATTTAGGTAGGTAGGTAACTAGGTAGGTAGTACCTACCTTACCTACCTAGTTACCTACCTACCTAGTCTGCTAGGTTATCTAGCCAACTTTACATCCACAACCTACCTGTTTAAACTTTAGTTAGGTACTACCTACAGTTTTTTGAAATGTTTCCAACACTGCGTTTGAACATTGAGCTAAGTAGGTAGGTATATTATTGTCCCCCCCCGAAGGATTCCAATCGGGATAAAATATAGCCTATGTTTATCGGGGATAATGAAGGATTCTATTGGTGAAAGAATTTTTAAATCGGTCCAGTAGTTTTGGAGCCTATTCGATTCAAACAAACAAATCTTTCCTCATTATAATATTAGTATGGACCCAGTATGGATAAGCTGGCCATTTATTAAAATTATGGCGAGTGCACGAAAGAGATGGAGAGTTCTTAGTTTGCAATGCAACTACCTTGGGAGAAAAAGAGATGACACAATTTTCTCGGTAAGCGCGTTGTGCATTGTGCAGTACGCAACCTCACGGTTGGTAGCGTCAGCAGATTCAATAGATCATGTTATTGAATAAGGAAGTCGAAATAGATAATTTCATTTATAAATTTTAATATTTTAGTTGGTAGGTATAGTCGGTCCAACTTAATAGGCCACATTTGACGTTTGTCAGTTTGAGCTTTCTAGTGAGGTGACCTTCTTAAAAACTTCGATTATGTTCGAAGTCCGTATCGATTCATTCACATGAATTAAAATTGCCAGGTAAACCGTAAACTAAGAGTAGGTAAGATCAGTTTAAAAAAACCGGGTCTGAAAAAAATAGCACACCCGGAACGCAAAGTCAATTTGCACAACGATCAAGACTGCGTCACAACCCCATTACTTATTTATTTTGATAAAAAAAATTCAAAAGTTTATAGTTGTCATGTCAAACAGAGAAAAAAGTTTTTATGCGATATTCCCGTTGTCCTTTTACATAAGTACTTTTTGGTATTTAGTAACGTTTTTCGGGATAAATAAGTTTATTTAAAAAAAAACAATAAGTATTTAATGTGCCATCATCATCATTAAAGGTGAAATATTCCCTTACGAGAAATCATTTCATTCGATTCCAACTCACAAATTTCGATTATTTTGGGTAACATACCTAGTGTCAAAAGAGAACAAGGGTTTACTGACGCAACATTGTAACAACGTTCAGTTCTCTCGAAAACAGAAATTGTTGTGAAACATAAATATGTTTGGATGGTGTAATAAGGAAATAAATCATAAAATTACCTTCTTTTGTCGTTAAGACAATAAATTATTTAACTGCAATTGAAAAAAGTTAAGCAATTGTGCAGTACTAACTTCGATAAAATAGTAGTATTTTATGCCCGCCGGTACAAAGTTACGTTGTTAAATTTTGATGAAATGTCAAATGTGGCCTATTAAAATGGACCGACTATAGGTGTAATATATTAATATATATTTGGATAAGTAAGTCTTATCTATTTAAAACTAAACTGTATAATGTACAGAGTATATTCATAAACCTTTAATATAATATTTAGGTACGTTACTTATAGCTACTACTACCACTTAAATTATTCAACATTAATTTGTATCTCACATTCACACCACCATACAAATTCAAAAACACAATACAAAAATACTTAGCGTCATAATATTCACAAAAAGGATCGTCACGGAGAAGTCGTAGCGCACTTGTTTTTAATGCAGAGAACTACATTAACAAAAAGTTTTTATATTTTTTGAGATAGGATATTATTGAATTTTTTTTTGCGTATTTGGAGGCTCTATCTGTTTACAAACAAATACTTCAAATAACTATGGTCTTAATTTTATTGGAACACTTAAAAATACTAAATTTTAGTTTTCATGCAAAATGTATTGAGAATAAGTTTTATTGAAAAATGGTTTTTCAATAGGGACAAGTATGGATATTATACTATTATTCAGGAGGAGTTCCATTGAACCGCTCCTAGTTCTAGTCCTACTGCCATCATATTTTAAAGTTTAAAACCACCAGATTTAGTGGAAAATCCACTAAGTTGGCAACACTGCTGAAACGTGAACAGAACACTGACTGAACAGTGAACAACAATGCGCTGCGTAGCGTTGGCACAGAATTCAGAGAGGCGTTGCGTTGGTAGCGTAGTGCGTGCGATGCGATGCGAGGCAAGTAGGTAGGTAGGTAGTAGGTACCTACCTACCTATTCCTCCAAGTTACATACATCACAGGTATCGCTCGCAGTACCTAGTAGCACAGTAGTAGGTAGGTACCTTTTCGCAATAGTGTACCTACTTTTAGGTATGCTAGCCAACTAGCTAGGTAGGTAGATTCAGTTTTTCGAAATGTTTCCAATACAATAAAGATAATCTCAACGCCTACCTAGTAGGTAGGTACCTTACACTATTGCGAGAAGGTACCTACCTACTACAGCTGTGCTACCTACTAAAAGTAAGTAAGTTCGAATGAGTCAGTGGCCAACTCTGGCGACGGAGTTTTTAGGCCGCCTTAAGGCCTCCGTCACGGCTTAACGACTTAAATAGCCGGGACCGACAATTTAACGTGCCCTCCGAAGCACGGAAGCGCTCAGATGAAAATGCCACTGGCGGTCACCCATCCACTTACAGACCGTTTCGAACGTTGGTTAACTTCGACGATCTATCAAGAACGACTAAGCAAGCACGACCACGAGCGCTACCTTACCTACTACCTATCCGCAATACGCAATAAAAAAAGGTAACCTAGACAACTTCACATACCTACTAGGTACCTAACCTACCTAGTAGATAGTAGGTAGTTCCAACAGAAAGACTCGCAACTGCGTCATTGTCACTTTGTAGCTTCCATGCTTGGGAGGGTAAGTTTAATTGTCGGCTTCGGAGGCCATATACGGCCATCATACGAACTTACTTAGATACCTATATCTACATTCTACACAACTATGTAAGTAGGTAGGTTTACCTACTTTGAGTTTCTTCTATATATTTTTGTTATTATACATACCTATGTACCTACCTACCTAGGTACCATTAGGTAAACCTACCATAGGTAGGCAGTACCTATCATAGGAACCTACCAACCCAGATGAATATATAACGACACCATCCTCTTACTATACCTACCTTAATTTCGTCATATTGGTAGAGTTGTTTGAGTGACCTCTGGTGGGATAGCCCCGAGTTCGAATCCCAGTGGTACAGTAACTTTTTGTTGTTTAAAACCGTTACCGAAGCCTTCACTTTTGTCGGCACACCTGGGAGTGCCACTCAAAGTCAAAGTCAAAAATCATTTATTCAGTAGGACAGCAGGGATCACTTAGAATAGTCTTAAAACTAATTTTACTCCTGTTCTTTCGCGACCAATACCGTGAAGAATCAGAGCAACAAACACGGTCTGGGGCCTATCATTCTTTTAGGTGATCCATGGATCCATTGAGTTGGAGCAAGTCCCAAGATTTTTTGTCATCCAAATATTGAGATATCTTATAATAGGCTTTTTTACAGAGATGACGTTTAATTGTATTTTTAAATTTAGTGATTGATATATTTTGCAATTCGCTTGGGACTTTGTTATAGAAGCTTACACATTGCCCTTTAAATGATTTCATAATTTTATCTAATCTAGTAGTGGGAACAGCGAGTTTATCCTTATTTCTAGTGTTTACATCATAATTATCGCTTTTTTTCTTAAATGATTGACTGTTTTTTTTCACATCTTTCTAGAATATGATGCCTTATTCCACAGTCGACAATTGATAACTTGATATCAGCATACCACGCGTGATTTAGAGCTGTGGCTAATGCCCTGGGATATCCAACAGATTATTGAATTGTTTTTGTTATTTCCAGAAAATTGTTTTTTTTTTCAGTTTAGGTACTGTTTTAGTTATCCTTATGAAACTTATTTTTTTTTACTTGCATGCTTTTTATTTAATTACATAACTGAAATCTATAATACATTTAGCTTCTTTTGATGTATAACAGCTAGGACAAAACAAAGTGGAAATAAAATTAAACACTAAATACCCTTGTTCCCCAGACAATTTTAATGTGTGTCACCCAATTAAATAAATTATTTTTATTTGACACCCTTTTTTTATTTACTGACAAACAAAATAACAAATAATAATGAAACAAACAAAACAAGAATAAAGAGGTTACTTCATTTATTTGCGAAACTCAAATTTGTTACTCTACCTACTAAGCAATGTTTGATCATAATAAAATGCATTTTTAAAGTCAAATAAAATCACCCTGCTGCTTATTTCCACTATGTCGCTGGCGATGTCATGCGAGTTCACTGCCACTGCGGCGACGCGAAGTATTTTGCGCGCGGCCTGAAACAGTGCTAAATGTCTACTGCTGCAGTCCAACCGGCCCTTAAAAAATATATATAACAAAAAAATATATAACCAGTAGTCGGCCGTCTCGTAAAATATAGAAAAATAATATAAAAACACATTTTTTTTGTAAAAAAAGACGTAAAAATTCATAATAAAGTACCTAGACGGCAAGTTGTTTCAAATAACTTGAGATAAAAAGATAAACTTACCTGTTTTCCAGACGCCGGTAGTTAGTAAAAAATTAGCGCGCAACGCACTTGACGTCTCTCTTGGAGACACCGGCGGAATGAACTGAAATTACTGCCAATCCTACCAACCTAATGACAAGGAAACGTCTTGCATCGACCAATCAGAAATCATAGTAGCAATCAAAATTAATTTGGCGCGGAAATCTGGATTACTTTGCTATTTATTCAAACTAAAAGCCAGTAATGGCCGACTACTGGAGAGGGGCCGACTACTGGGGCCTTTACCCTAATACTTGTACAAATAGTGTTAGGTAAATAATTTGTATTTGCCTCTAGTGGCACTTTTTATATAAACTCTCTTTGTCTAGATAATGTTGTGGGCTACAATATTATATTACCTGTCATGTATATTTTACCTTCTAAGTACTTAATGGTCATTTCTTACTATTAAGTTCAAATACGCTGTATATTGTAGCTGTTTGTTGTCCCTAATAAATAAAATAAAATAAATATGTAATTCATATTGTTTTGGTTTTACTCACCCAAGCCAGTACGTACATACTTAATCTGATGAGTTTGCTGACCGTACCTCACAGATTGCACATTTTTAGACTTGTACATTATTTTCCATTTCAGGGCATTAATAGGACCTTTGTTTTTTACAAAAGTCTGTGCAATATGGTTGCACAATAAATGATAATAATTTCAATTAAGGTTATTGGCAATAACACTATTTATATGTTATACGTACTCATTAGCTAAGTTGCGTGCGTAGGTATTTTGAGCCACACATTTTTCAATTTCATACATATATTTTTTCACGAAAGTTCGTGCAATATTATTGCACAATAAATGGTGAAATAAAAGTTTAGTTTATTGGCAAATCCACTAATTTTTAACTAATCATTAGTGTGTGTGCGTACGTCGGCATTTTGATAACACACATGTAAAGACAACGCCATAGTTTTTGGCGTCCGGACATCTAACGATTTAAATCTTTGACATAGGCTATATTTTATCCCGGGGAAGTGAAGTTTTCCCGAGGGATCGCGGGTAACACCGCGGCGGACAGCTAGTATTAGGTAAAATTACCATCTAAGTAAGTACTCTGTTCGGACCTTGAATTTTAATTTTATTTTCTTTAGTTTTTATTAAAAAGTTTATGAAACTGAGATGTTCACCATTGACATAAAAAAAAAATTCTAGAGAAGCAAAAATAAAAAAAAATACAAAAAAATTTTTTGTGCAAGGAATTGAACCAGCATGTCTCTTCTTGGAAACCGCATGCTAGACCACTCCACTAACGATCCCTTGAGAACATTGTTGAAATTTAACAACGCTACAATCTACCAAAAATTGTACGCTCTTCCGCAGTTAGTAAAAGTCTAGGTAACTATGAAACTTATTCTGTGGCATACGCCCCTATAATCCGCCCATTTTACAGTAACCATACGTTAAGATTTCTCCAGACCTGTCGTTTTATTTAGATTTTTCTAAGATATTATGATACAAAATAAGTACTTACAAGATTTTTTTATGTAGAAAAATAATGAAATTCTCGTTATTAAGACTATTATATTGAACATTAAAATATCAATGTCTACATTTAGGTATGTGAGCTTGCGGAACGCACCGTGGCTTCACTCACGTGGTACCAACATAATATGTTGTAAGCCACGTGCGTTTCCATTTAAATCGTATATTTTGTCTGGCATTTGTCCGGGTTTCCAATTTTTAGTATGGTAACCCTACTCGCCGCGATGCGATGGCGAGTTGGATCTCCGATATCGCATCGTAGTGGCGACGCGACATCGCATCGCAAGCGCAGTTTGTCGTGTGAATGCGCTAAGTCTAACTCAAGTTGGCACACCGAATGGGCGCGGCCTAGCAAATCCGACGACAAATCGCACCGTGTAAATGCACCTTTACAAAAGAAAATGTCTACCCACATTATTTGTTTTTATTGCTATCACTTACGTACATTTGTTTGTTATATTGCTTATTTTTAAGTACCTACCTAAGTAAATTGTTTATGTTATGTTACAAGTGTAGCTATAAGACCACAGAATAGAGGGGATTCTTCTAACACAGGTTGTAAAACTTAAAAGAGGAATCCCAACCCAACAAGTTATTGTAATTTAACAAAATAAACAGATTTTTGATTTTGATTTTGATTTTTGATTTTGATCATAAGTACCTACCATAAAATAAATTTTAAGATATTCCCCAATCATTGTAACAAAAGAAACCTTGACAATGTGTGCGTCTAGCGCATCGGTGGCCGCTGCCGGGGCACGCTCGCTACGCTCGCTCGCCTCGCGTTTAGTTTTTCACTAACCTAACCTAACCATAGTCTTGCGTCCACGTTAGTCGCATTCGCGTGTGAACCCCTATATCATAACCAATGAAAGCGGCATCACTATAAGTCGGTCCAACTTAATAGGCCACATTTGACGTTTGTCAGTTTGAGCTTTCTAGTGAGGTGACCTTCTTAAAAACTTCGATTATGTTCGAAGTCCGTATCGATTCATTCACATGAATTAAATTTATCGCCAGGTAAACCGTTAACTAAGAGTAGGTAAGATCAGTTAAAAAAAACCGTGTCTGAAAAAAATAGCACACCAAGAACGCAAAGTCACTTTGCACAATGATCAAGACTGCGTTACAGTCCCATTAATTATTTATTTTGATAAAAATTGTTCAAATCTTCATTTTGAAAAGTCAAAAGATTATGGTTGTCATGTCAAACAGAGAAAAAAAGTTTTTATGCGATATTCCCGTTGTCCTTTTACATAGTATTGGTATAGGTTGGTATTTAGTAACGTTTTTCGGGATAAATAAGTTTATTTAAAAAAAACAATAAGTATTTAATGCGCCATCCTCTTATCATCATTAAAGGTGAAATATTCCCTTACGAGAAATCATTTCATTCGATTCTAACTCTCAAATTTCGATTATTTTGGGTAACATACCTAGTGTCAAAAGAGAACAAAGGTTTACTGACGCAACATTGTAACAACGTTCAGTTCTCTCTAAAACAGAAATTGTTGTGAAACATAATATGTTTGGATGGTGTAATAAGGAAATAAATCATAATATTACCTTCTTTCGTCGTTAATACAATAACTTATTTAACCGCAATTGAAAAAAAATTAAGCAATTGTGCAGTACTAACTTCGATAAAATAGTAGTATTTTATGTCCGCCGGTACAAAGTTACGTTGTTAAATTTTGATGAAATGTCAAATGTGGCCTATTAAAATGGACCGACTACACCATGACCTACTAGAATAAACAAGTGTTTGGTACTAGATAGGTATTTGCTTGTGAAAATGACTGAAATAATTCTTGATCCTGTAGTTACTGAGCCACTTATTCTTGAACCCCTTGAACCTTTACGAGAAATTTCATTCCCGTGAGTACATAATAAATAATAAGTTTTTTACGACTGAATGTAGAAATGTAGAGTTATTACTCAAAATATATATTTTTCGTTATTTTATGTATCGACCATCAGCTATCAGTGTTGCTTTATTTTTGCTGTACTCGTAATACCTATTATCGTACATTTTAGGGTTTTCCAATAATAATATCTTGATAAAATAATACCTACGCATTATGTTATCGATCCAAAAGCTGTGCAGGTATAACTTTTACTTACATCATTCTTAGAATATAAATTCTCTTTATTGGTATTGATGTTCTATGGTTCCTAATTTTTTACCTTAAGTTTTTCCTAAGAAAATGAAAGCTAAAAGCTTAAACAGTGTCTCATAATATTAATTTAATCGCAGTATGAGACACTTTTTTTAGCTAATAATGATTTTGAAATGCCAAGAGAAATCAGGAAATAAACATCCTATTTTGTACGATCAACCTCATTACCATCATCAACCGCAGCCAATAATATACCACTGTTGGGTGTTTTAGTGGAGATGAAACACCAATCAATAAGAAGGAAAAGGCGAAATGGTTTCTGAAAGCACATTGGCGTGGAATTGTGTGCCTCGTCACGCCGATCGTATTTATTTGTACGCTTGTACCCTTTCCACCACAGGTAATAATTACTCTAACACCGGTATTCACAAACATTACTATGAGGTCTCACAGTGCGCGCAGACGCACAGTGTCCCAAAAACTTACTGATTTTGAGACCCTGCGTCCGCACTTGGAAACGTCAAAGTAATGTTTGTGAATACCGGCATAAGTGTTTTCCTTTAGAGGTACAGCCTTAAACATAATGTTTTTAGGAATGTTTGTCCTCTTTGCGTTCCGTGACCATTGATCAGATTGTGATGACACTTTGGTAGAATGTTCTGGGGACGCGGATGCCAGCGGGATTCCTGGCCCAAAAAAAGATTTTTTTTCTTACGTAGCACTTTACGTAGCACTTATGTAGCACTTTACGTAGCAAACAATGATATTTGAAATAGCAAACGAGTGCCAGTTACAGCTTAGCTAGTGAATAGTAAATATTGCATCTGACATGATGACATTTTATGGAGCACCATCTGGTCACAAAGTAGGTAAGTAGAGCTTCTGTGAACTTTTTTTGAAATACAAACGTACCAAATGCGTACTAAACATACAGACCCAAGACAAATATTTGCATATCAATGATATTAAATAAACTATAGATACGTTAGTTCATAGGCTTTTACTAATAAACTTGACATAAAGTTATGTCATGCATAACCTATGAATAACCATACAAATTTTTAGTTTATTCATGACATAACTTTATGTCAAGTTTATTAGTAAGCGTCATAGTATCGAGCAATGATATTTTAGTAAGTAGTATCCCATTTCTCTGATATCGAGGTATTGAGCGTAAAACATATTGTGACTGTCATTGACAAAAATGTCGCTCTTTGACGCAAACTGAAGTAAAACTGTTTCGATGTTTCAATTTCCACGCGTACGAGTATATATATTTTTTAATATCATTGCATATCATACATACATTTGTCCCGCCGCGAGAATCGAACTCGTACCTGTTTCGTTTCGTCACAGGCCTTCGCCCACTGCACCACCGAGCTCAGAGGTTGTCAAACCTAGCTAGAGTGCCACAAACTTATCTGAACCGGTGAGGGGAATTTAGTATTGGCAGAATGGCAGAAAAATAAATTTTAGAGTAAAATTCGTTAGTTCCTCTTTTAGCCACCGGTTTAGATAAGTTTGTGGCACTGTAATTGTATCGGTTGTTACTTACCGAATTAATTTTAGGAAATCATATTTATTACAGGAACGTTTTATAATTTATGTTTTCTAGATGTTGTGTAGGTACAAAATTTAAGCAATTAACGTAATAATGCCTTGCAGAAATATCAATGGTGTGCGTACACGCTGATGATAATGGCTGCATACTGGGTCACCGAGTGCATTCCCTTGCCGATCACTTCATTCCTGCCAATTCTAATATTTCCATTGACAAATGTTATGAATACTAGCGATACATGCAGCTGCTATATAAACGTACGTAATAGGAATAATAACTTTCAGTCTATTTGCTGCCTCTTTGCTTCCGTAAGATTTGTTGATCTATGAACTGAGATGGAGTAAAAACTAGTCCCAAAAACTGAAATTGTGATTTCAGATTAACAGATTCACTACAATATTTTGAACGGGCCACAGTATTTCACAATTCCAAATGTTTTGAAAGTATTTTTTATGACTTTTCGTAAGGTTCAATTTTTTTGTGTAGCGGAAAGTCATAAATACGTGCCGCCAAGTCTACACTGTTTACATTGAGTTCTATGTCGTAGTAATGACCCTCATTATTAGCAAACGCATTAGCGCACAGACGAATAGGCTATGGATTGCTCGATCTTTCCGTCCACAGGCCACGCACGTCCGGACTGAGACTGTAGAAGTGTAGATCCTAGTAGCATAAAATATATCTTTTGATCGCTGCGAAGTATATCTATCTTTTAGTTCCGTAGTTCAATTGCATAATTGTCATTCTCTTCGCTCCAATTCGTAAAATATCTGTTGAACTAGATAGATAGTTTAGTTCAGTAGTCTTATCAAGTCCCATGTATCGCCTGTCTACTTCTATTGTTCTCGCTCGCAACGTTCGTCTCGCTCATTCACCACGCTGAACTGCGGAACTAGAGATACGATTTTATTGAAATTGAACTAGTGAAGGAAGAACTAAACGCAAAAGAAGTAGTCCAATTGAATTATTCGTTCCGGAACTACACAAAATACTTTTTCCATTAGCCATTCGAGAAATTGCTGATATTCGGTTCTGGCACAATTTTCACTAGCAACTACACAATACTCTCCTTTCGCTACCTTTTATGTTCATGATCTAAGTGATTCGCCAACTAAACATTGCGAGCGTAGTGCTATATTTAAATAAGATATTTAGATGTTGAATCAATTATAAAACGAAAAGTCTGTCGGTGAATCGTTATCCAACGAATCAACTGTTGTAGATATTTTAACCTTACTTCGGCTACACTGTTTACATAATAATATTCATGTTTTTAGAAATACAGACGTGACATTTCTTTACAGGATACCGTGGTCATGTATCTGGGAAGTCTAATTCTTGCTTACGCAGTCGAACAATCTGGACTTCACAAGAGGCTGGCTCTGTGCGCAATCAGGCTGATCGGTTACTCTCATTACAGGTTAGAAAAGACGTCTTCAATAGATTTTAAATGCAATATTAAATATAAGAGAAATCGAGGCTTTGGAAGAAAAGAAAGGGCTAACCCACCAGTGGGTTCCAATCCAACAAAGATCACGTTTTTGAATTAGATAGATTTGTAACATTGATCTTTATGAATATAAATACGTCGATACCTACATCTTTTTGATATTTTTCAGATTGCTTTTTGCTATGTCATTCACAACCATGTTTGTGTCAATGTGGATTACTAACACCGCGGCAACTACTATGATGGTTCCAATCAACTTTGCTATCTTAAAAGTATTTGAAGATGTAAGTTGTTTGACATCAATAAAGGGACTGAAAAAAGTAGTTCAACTATTTTTTAGTTATAGGTACCCTGTTATGATTTACTAGCTGTCCGTCGCGGTGTAACCCGCATTCCCTCGGGAAAACTTTACTTTCCCCGGGATAAAATATAGCCTATATTGTGTATGTTAATGCAGGATTCTAATGGTGAAAGAATTTTTCAAATCGGTCCAGTAGTTTCGGAGCCTATTCAATTCAAACAAACTAACAAATCTTTCCTCTTTAATATTAGTGTAGATAATACTTATCTACAGTAAAAAACCAGCGATTTATTTCATGATTTAAATTAGTTTTTGTATATAGAACGCTGTTTTTTGCAACTGTGATTGAATAATGTAAAAAGAATTTCTAATATTGTTACAGCAAAACCTACTGAGTATATTTGTAACAGACATCAATGGGGATATTGTTGCTTCTGATATTGCTACATGTTACTTTTGTTCAGCTTCCTTCTCTGCTACAATAGGTAACTTAGATTATTGTTAGACTTATATTACATTACTACCTACCTAAGTACTTAATTAATAATAATAATGCTGGACTTTTTTCACACAGCATCATCTAGCAAATACATACATATTATACATAGAAACACCCAGACCCGAGACAAATATTTGTAGATCATACAAACATTGTATGATCATTGTACAAATATTTGCACACATACCTACACTACACGCAGACACTTCACACTGACTCTACACAATTACGTATTCTGTTATGCCTCCCTACTGCTTACATCCTTTTTTGCTCATAAACATCCACCCTTACATACACTACACACACATTACACATCCCACATGCATACTGACTAGATAAATATAATATTATTGGGAATCAAACGTGAAAACAAGGAAATTCAGAAATTACCGATTTATTCATTGATTTTACATAAAGTACAAAATGAACACAGAAACAATTTAAACCAATAGTGAACAAAGATACGTCTGCTCAGTACGAAATCCAGCAAAGAAGAGAGCGAGTGGCGGGTGTGGCGTCGCTTTTATAGCTGCCCAATCGTCTTGGTTCTCATCGCGGGTAGAAATATCTAACAATATATTATCAAGAGGCTCAAGTTCAAGCAGAAGATTCCTAAATAGCCATATTGGCCAAATGGCGTGGTGCTTTGATTTTCGATCAAAGGTTGTGGGTTCAAATCTTGGCCGTTATTCATGGATTTTAGCACTTAGGAGAAATACCCAGCGTGACCCCAGTGGAGCAATAGGTTTATAAAAAAAATCTTATTCTATAATTACTTTTACAGGTGGTATCGGTACGGTTGTGGGAACTGCTACTAATTTAGTTTTCAAGGGTTTATTTGCCAGGTAAGAAATAAATATCATTATTTGGTTTCATCTTCATCATCCACAACCTGTCTTTGCCCACTGCTGGGTATTGACCCTTATTTATTTATGCGACTTCTTAAAGTGCGTTCACATTAGTAACATTGCGCCAAACCTGACTGCGTAGGTAACATCACCGCTGACTTGTTAAAGATAGTGTAGACGCGATTGATCGAATCGGACTTCAGTGCTGGATCTGATGAATGAATGAATGAAAAACTCTTTATTGTACACAATAATTACAAAACATAAACACAAAAACCAATAGAACCCAACGAGACAATGTACAATGGGCGGTCTTATCGCTTAGAAGCGATTTCTTCCAGACAACCTTTGGATCTGATATTTTCGGTCCAAACATAATTTTGTTTGATTTTGTTAAAGTACTGTTTATGCTTAGGATCCCACCGAATTTCCTTATTGCATTGTTTTATGTACCAAATGAGAAAATGTGCCCAATTTACTTCCGCCAGTTCCCCCTACTAATCTATCCCTACTGGTAGGGAAGAACGGTTTTTTTCCTATTCTCAAACTACGGGTTCGTGCGCTCGTGGTGTAGCTTGCGTTTTTGATAGATCGTCGAAGAAAACAACAACTAAACAGTCAGTTAATGGATGGGTGACTGCTAATGCCATTATAAACTGAGCGCTTGTGCTTCGGGGGGCACGTTTAATTATCGGTCTCGGCTATTAAGTCATTAAGCCATGAATACACTCCACAATGTTTCAGCCCATATACAGGTAAACATGTCCAACAATGTTCTGATATTTTATTAATTTAGCCACTATGTGAAATCAATTTTCGCTTTTTGTTTTTAACCTATAGGTACCTTCATCTATTAGTTTTAGTGTGACATTAATTTTAAAAGTATGGAGTGTGTATACTTCTTATTCCACGTGACTGTACGAACTGAAACCTAGCTTTAACTACTTTTGATTTTTATAGAACGTACCCAGATGCACCCGAGTATTTATCTTTCCCCAACTTCTCCGCATTTGCGATCCCTTACATGCTCGCTATGGAAGGATGTCTTTACCTGTCATCGTTGATAATGTATTTTGGATTCTTGAGGTAAACCTTTCACTTCACAGGATAACTAAGGGCCCACGCAGATTGGGACGTCATGCCACGGCATTTTATTTTTTTACCAACCATCCAAACGTGTCCAAATATAAATACGATGACGCCCCGGTCTCCGTAGGCCTAATGAAGCTTAGTTTTCGTTTTTTTTTTCACACAGCATCATCTAGCCCCAAACTAAGCAAAGCTTGTACTATGGGAACCAGATAACTGATATACTACTTGTATACTTTTTGTTTTGTAAATACATACATATTACACCCGAGATAAATATTTGCAGATAATACAAACATTTATCCCGCGGCGGGGATCGAACCCGCAACCTTCTGCGTCACAAGCGGGCTTTCACCCACTGCGCCACAGAGGTCATCAGGTCATTTTTTAAACCATGACTATATTATACTAATCATCTTCCTGCCCGTTTCCCACATTATGTGGGGTCGGCACAACATGAATGTGTTCTTCTTCCATTCTCCTCTATCAGCCGTCATCTCAACACTCACTCCTTTCTTACTCATGTCATCCTTTACTCAGTCCATCCATCTTTTCTTTGGCCTACCTCTACTCGTAAATCCATCAACAGTCATACCAAGCACTCTTCTAGTTACATAACCTTCCCTTCTCATTACATGCCCATACCATGCTAGCCTGTTGCTCCTCATCTTTTCATTCACTGGCGCCACTTTCACACTTCCTCTTATGTACTCATTCCTTACTCTGCCCATTCGCGTCACTCCAAACATCCATCTCAGCATTCCTTATATAAAATATATTATGTTGTGTTATTATGTTATGCTAATATGTTATATAAAATACTAGCTGCGCTCCCGCGGTGTAACCCGCGGTCCCTCGGGATTTTTTCGGGATAAAAAGTAGCCTATGTCCGTCCCTGGGATACAACCTTTATCCATGGCAATTTTCAGCCTAATCTGTTCAGTGGTTTGGGCGTGAAAAGGTAACAAACAGACAGACAGACAGAGTTACTTTCACATTTATAATATTAGTATGGATATGATGTAAAAAAATACAACCGAACATAAAACATCCTCCTATTTTGAAGTTTGTTAAAGTATTTTTTTTTTCAGGCTTGTATGGCGCATTAATACGAGCTCTACATACACGTCGTAGTGAAAACATTCAGATAACCTGTGTGCATAGTACTCGGCTTTTAGATTAAAAGCTCAGGGCTAGTATTTTAATATTTACATACATACATACATAAAGTCACGCCTCTTTCCCAAAGGGGTAGGCAGAGACCACGGATCTCCAGTCGCTACGATCCTGACCCACAACTTTCGCCTCATTCACTCTCATTACATTCTTCATACATGCTCGTCGGTTTAGGGTACTTTTGACCTGGCCCTTCTCCAAAATGTCGCCAATTTGATCCAAGAAGGTTCACCTAGGTCTTCCCTTTCCAGCTGTCCCATGCACACTCGCCTCATACACTTGCTTTGTCAAACGACTGTCATCCATCCTCTCTACATGCCCAAAATGTTTAATATTTATTCAAAAACATTTCAGGCCAAAAAGTGAAGCTGCTAAGAGGTCAGCTATAACAGCTGAAGGAATAGAAGCTGCAAAAATTGCAGTCAGTGAGGATTGGAAAAAGCTTGGAAAAATAACTTTTTGGGAAATTGTAAGTTATTAAACAAAGTCAGTAAACAAGGATAAGATTGATGAATAAACAATGACCGTAGGGTTGATGCTTAGTTAATTTAAAGAGGCTTTTAAAGCAATGTTTTTCCGGCTTATTCCCAGAGGTCCATGACTCATTCATACTTTGATTCCCAACGGGTCCACATTTGAAAATAAATGATTTTCTTTCCCAGCGGTTTCGCCAGTTCCACATATCCCTACTATTAAAACTATTTAATCGCCCTATTAGGGTAATGAATAGTGTAAGCATCCAGCCAACCAGTTCATTAAATGTTTGTATTTAACTATACGGCTGAATATCATTCTTGGCTGCTTATTGAATGGCGCCGTTTAATCAAATGGCTAGACGTTTAATGGAACAGCTAATTAAACCAGTTGGCTGCGACATAATATTTACATGCCAAGTTTCTCTAGTTTCAAACTACGTGTGTGGAAGCCAAGAACGAAGTCATCCATGGTCTCGATGATACGAGAAAATGAGATGAATCTAGAAGTCACCATAACAAAAAGTATTAGTTTATATTAGAATTTTATTTACAGATGGTGATCATATTATTCAGCGGAGCGATGTTATTGTTTTTCTGCCGTTCACCCCAAGTATTTATCGGTTGGGGTGACAAAATCCAGTCTTACTTTGGATTAAAGGATAAGTTGTAATTATTTCATTATTCTTATTATTAAAATGAGAACATTTATCTATTCAACAAGAAAATAAAATTAGTCGTAAGGCCAATTTGAAATGACGACCTCTGTAGCGCAGTGGGCGAAGGCCCGCCTGCGACGCAAGAGGTTGCGGGCTCGAACCCCGCGGCGGGACCAATATTTGTATGACCTACAAATATTTGTCTCGTGTCTGGGTGTTTCTATGTATAATATGTATTTACAAACAAAAAGTATATAAGTAGTATATCAGTCATCATAGTACCCATAACACAAGCTCTGCTTACTTTGGGGCTAGATGATGCTGTGTGAAAAGTCCAGCATTATTTATTTATTTTATTTATTTATTATCATTGTATACCTAATTCGTAGCATGACTAATAAATCACGATACGTCTAAAACTAATAATAATGTAGAGAAGAATTAGCTGGGTCGTCGACTTTCAATCCGAAGGAAGCAAGTTCTGATCTCGGCTGTGCGTGCATTTTGCGTTATGTAAAATTATCATGCGATTTTGACGGCGAAGGAAAACACCATGAGGAAACCTACAGCTTAGTCAGATGACGACGGACTCGTCACACCAGATTGTTACACTGATGTGACTATTATAGCGGGAATTTATTTTACTGTTGATCACACTGTTCAGCTCTATACGCGTATTGACGTTGTCTTTCCCGTGCTTTTTAGGCTGAAAATCCTTTCAGCCATCCGGCTTAGGTGCTAAAGAATCCTATTTTATCTCAATGTTCCAGAAACTACAGCACCCTCCTGACGCTGTATAAATCATATTAGTAAAGACTAGCTTCTGCGCGCGGCTTCAGCCTTCGTCTCCGTGGTACCGACATTTTGAATAGCCTAAATGCTATTCCAGGTCACTATCTACGCCTATTCCAAGTTTCATCCAAATCGGTTCACTGGTTTAGGCGTGATTGATACACAAACATACAAACATCCAAACAAACTCACAAACTTTCAGCTTTATTATATGTGGGATGGGATGGGATGTAAAGGGCTATCTTTTATGTGTTACAGCACGGGATTTCACAGACAGTCGTCAAATACTTGTTTGTCCATATCCTACTCAAGTCAAAAGTTTAATATCATTTTTGCGATTCGTCAATTTTTTCGTTGGATCATAAAATCTACAATTTAATAAATGTTTCATCACCCTTGATGTACTAAACCGTTCTCTAGATTCACTTTTTTTCAGCATTCAAGATTCAGCTGTAGCTATGTTAGTAGGGTTTTTGATGTTTCTTCTGCCATCTACACTGGAAATTTTCAGGAACTGTTCAGAGAAAGGTTATTTTCCTATTTTTTACCTTTAAGCATATTTCTTATACCCCTCTTGTAAAAAGACTGAATTCCTCACTATTTATTTTGCAAGCGCAAAGACCTTAATATCTATTAATGATTATTTTACAGATATCAAAAATTTGCCAAATAAACCAGTCAGATCGATACTTGATTGGACCATTATGAATGATGTGATGCCTTACAGTTTCATGTTCCTCTTAGGTAACTTATCAATCAAGACATGATGACTATCTTAGAATCCTGCTTTATTTTCGATTAATAGTTCTGTGTCTTTTTATGTGTATTTTAAAACTTATACTAACTTGTAGTAATGGTTTGATGTAGGTAATATAAAAACAATTTTTGAACACCTCGAGTAGGTACGCCTTGTGTAAGCCCACTCTTTCTAGGGCACCGCTCAATATGGAGGTGAACGTGCTATTTAATCGCTTAGCTATTATATTATTAAGTAATACTATAATTTATACTAGCTGTGTTCCCGCGGTGTGACCCGCGGTACCTCGGGATTTTTTCCATTTTTATAAGTCCTATAACCTTCCTTGGAATAAACTTTATTCATGCCAATTTTCAGCCTAATCTGTTCAGCGGTTTGGGCATGAAAATACAAACAGACAGACATTAGATTAGAGCTTATTCCTACCTCAAAGGCCGGCAACGCATCTGCAGTGCCTTTTCTTGATACTGCGGTTGTCTGTGGGCGGTGGCAATCACTTACCATCAGGTGTGCCACCTGCTCGTTTGCCCCCTCTTCCATTAAAAAAAAAACAATTTCACATTTATAATATTAGTATGGATGGATTCATTTAATAGGTAGGTATGACATTTAATGGTTGCACTCTGTCTTTGTTTCTAGGTGGAGGTTTTGCGTTATCGGAAGCTGCTAAAAAAGAACACTCTGATTTGAATGGAAGGATAGGTGATTTGCTAAAATCCCTGAGCAGCTTACCGACTTACTTTATTTTGCTATTGGTTATAATATTCACTGTGTTTATAACCAACTTCGCTGCAAATGTTGCTGTATGTAACGTCATAGCGCCTATAGCGATGCAATTGGTAAGATTGTTGGATATTAAGTATATATACTCTATTATATCGGAGGGTATACCTAATATTATACATATGTATAGTTGAAACTGCTCAAACTTTATTATACCTATTAGAATTCAAAGTTTACACCCATGCTTAACTCTTAGCTTTGATCTTTGATAAAAGTTTTTTTTTATATTTTGACTTTTTAGGGTTCCGTACCTAAAGGGTAAAACGGGACCCTATTAGTAAGACTCCGCTGTCTGTCTGTCCGTCTGTCACCAGGCTGTATCCATTTTTTTCATTTTAAAGGCCAAGCTCGATGCTTTATCTTAGTGAGCTTCGATCAACAATGAGCGCCTCGTGAGCGATGACTTTGAATAAAGTTCCGCTAACGCCGTGGTGGCCAAAATATCAGAATATAAGTTTTTAGGCCGCCTGAATGCAACTCTTATGTTTAGCTAAATACTACTGGGACTGGTAATAAGTGTGTAAGTGTGCCCTCAGAAGCGAGAAATATGGAAAAAGTTGACGACCTCTGTGGCGCAGTGGGTGAAAGCCCGCTTGGGACACAGAAGGTTGCGGGTTCGATCCCCGTCGCGGGAAAAATTTTTGTATGATCAGCAAATATTTATCTCGGGTCTGGGTGTTTCTATGTATACTCGTAATATGTATATATTTTACTTTGCTTAGTTTGGGGCTAGATGATGCTGTGTGAAATGTCCAGCATTATTTATTTATTTATATATTTACAAATAAAAAGATAGATAGATAGATAGATAGATAGATAACTCTTTATTGTTACACCATAAATACAATTTAAAAATAAAACTTAAAAATCTTAAAACTAATTGCGGTGACACAATGGGCGGCCTTATCGCTCAAAGCGATCTCTTCCAGGCAACCTTTGGATGGATTGGATAGAAAAGAACGCGAGAGGAGGTGGTGTTACAATTAAGAAACAAAAAATAAGAACAGGAAATAAAAACAAAAGATGGAGTTAGGTATACATAACAAACAAATTGTAAATAATAATGAAACAGTAGAAATTACACAGACAAAGATAAATAAAATACCTAAACTTAAGCATGTACTAATGACAAGACATTAATAGTTTTTATTTTAAAGAAAGTGATAGAAAGTGATTTAAAGGAAGTATATAAGTAGTACCTATATCAGGTATCTGGTACCCATAGTAGGGTAAAAGCGGGTATCGCCGGTCAGGCGACAATGCCGGTCACCCCATTATCGCCCAAATTACATGGTATATATGCGCATACACATATGAATTGTAGGTGCCGCAAGTAGCCCCCGCTTTGATCGTAATAATGAGTTTTGGTAAAGGTCTAGGCTTGGGGCTCACAATGAGTGAGTCCTCTAAAGGCCATGTGTGTTATTTGTGCCGTTAAAATTCTTGACTGGCATTGCCCACCGGCTGACCAGCGTTACCCGACATGTCGGGCAATGCCGGTCAAAGCCACTTTTTTTTTATAACAGTTATTTTTAACATTGTTTTTATTATATCTGATCGCAATGGTGGTGATTATTTTAGAAGAATATTTGAAGTTCTATTCTATAAAAGTTGTTTAACTATACGTAAATTTTTCAATGAATGGGAGCTATTTTTGCTTAGGTGACCGGCGATACCCGCTTTTACCAAGCTTTGCTTAGTTTGGGGCTAGATGATGCTGTGTGAAATGTCCAGCATTATTTATTATTATTAAGTACTAAAATAAGGAAAGGAAAAAATAACTCAGCCGTTGACATCTCCAGCAGATCCATCTATTTTGTAAACTATGGGTAGGTACTTTATCCAAAAATTAAAGCTCTACTCATATTTTGAGTCTCTCGCCACGGGACTAATTTATTACCCACTTACATCATCATCATCATCATCATCTCAGCCATCCAGCGTCCACTGCTGAACATAGGCCTATCACATAGATTTACACAGCGATCGATCTTGTGCAGCCTGCACCCAACGGCTCCCAGCAACCCTACTTACCTAATAATCTGCAAATACTTTTCTGCATAGCTTCTATTAAAAAAAGGATATATCTACTTAACATTGTGACGTATAATTGGTTGCCTGGAAGAAATCGCTTTCAGCAATAAGGTTTTATATTTTATGTTTTTCTTTATTTCATTTTGTATACTGTTGTATTTTTTGTAGGTATTTTTGAATAAAGATATATTCTATTCTATTCTAATATCAGTCGTGTGGTTGTTCCCTTGCACAAACGCTGCTTATCTTGAGGCTTCATTTTTATTCATTATATTTTCAGGCTACAGAGATTAAAACAAACCCTCTATGGTTCAACATTGCGGCCGGGTTTTCCGCATCCCATTGCTTTTGCTTGCCTGTGGGGACGCCTGGAAATCTAATTGTCCAAGGAGCTGCCAAAATACCCACGGGAAAAATGGTACACACATTCATAAAGTTCAGCTGATGAGTGAAATATCAACAATATGGTACATACATCAACTTTGTCTAGACAAAGTTGATGTATGTAGGTACCACCTTGTATCCCTAGGAATACAAGGTGGATTTTTGTTTCATACAATATCTATTTATTCATCATCATCATGGGCGTGCCCTTATCCCGCTCATGCGGGGTCGGCACAACATGTTCTCTTCCACTCGCCCCTATCAGTCATCATCTCTGTATCAACTCCTTTCTTTTCCATATCTTCTTTCACACAATCCATCCATCTTTTCTTAGGTCTACCTCTACTCACATATCCATTCACATTCATTTCCATCACCCTTTTAGTTACATGACTTTCATCCCTCCGCATTTCATGCCCATACCACGCTAACCTATTGCTCCTCAACTATCAGTTACGTGCGCTACTTTCAGACTTCCCCGAATATATTCATTCCTCACCTTATCCATTCGCGTTACTCCACACATCCATCTCAGCATTCGCATCTCTGTCGCATGCACTCTTCTCTCATCTGTCACTTTTGTGGCCCAGCACTCAGATCCATACATAACGACAGGTCTGATGACCGTTTTGTAGACCTTTCCTTTTAGTTTTAGGGGCATTTGCGGGTCACATATCGTCCCTGAGACCTGTCGCCACTTCATCCATCCCGCATTCATCCTACTATTTACGTCCCGGTCAATATTGCCGTCGTTGTGGAGAAGCAAACCAAGGTACTTAAAACCGGAGCAGACTGGTAGGGTTACACCTTTTAGAACAATCGATGATAAATTAGAAGAGTCACTGAAGTTGGTACAAGTGTTCTGTCTTAGTGCGACTGATCTCTTTCCAATTTCTCTTGCCATTTTCCCAGTCTGCTTTGTACCTCGTTTTCTCTCCAACGAGAACAATGTCGTCGGCGAACAGCATGCACCAGGGTGCCTCCTCCTGTATGTCTGATATCAGAGCATCCATTACCAGGAGGAACAAATAAGGGCTTAAAGCCGACCTTGTGCAAACCTACTGCACATTGAACTCGTTGGTGACGCCGGCTTCGGACCGGACGTTTGTTCGTGCCCCTGCATACATTGCATTCACAATCCTCACATACTTATCTGGCACTCCCTTCTCTTTTAAAGCCCACCACAGAACTTTCCGGGGGACTCGGTCGTACGCTTTCTCGAGGTCAATGAAGACCAAGTCTTTATGCGCACGGCCGTACTTTTCGCAGAGTTGGCGTAGGGCGAAAATCGCATCTGTGGTCCCCCGTCCTGGCATAAAACCAAACTGATTTTGGGTAATCACACACTCATCTCTCATTCTTTTATCTATCACTTTCTCCCAAACTTTCATACTGAGAGCCATGACCTTTATTCCTCGGTAGTTGTTACAGTCCTGTACATCACCCTTGTTTTTGAATATGGACACCAGTGAACTGCTGCACCACTCATCCGGGATCGCCTCCTCATGTAACAACTTGTTGAAGAATAAAGTCAGCCATTTCCATCCATCCGCTTTCAATAACTTCCATACTTCAACTGGTATTCCATCTGGTCCACACGCTCTGCCATTCTTCATGCTCTGGACAGCCATTTTAACTTAATTCACACTTATCTCGTCTACCATACCCAAATTCATTCGTACGTGTTCTAGTTTTCCATTCCAAGCGTTCTCTTCGTTCATTAAACTTTCAAAATATCTTTTCCAACGGTCCTTTATTTCATCATCTTTCATTAAAACCCTTCGACTATCGTCTTTCATGCATTTCATATGTGTAATGTCTCTAGCATTCTTCTCTCTAGTTTTCGCTAAGTGGTATAGATCCTTTTGTCCCTGCGGGCTTTCAAGATTTTTGTAAAGCTTATCTTGGACCTTACCTCTTGCGATAGCAACCTCTCTCTTAGCCTTCTTCTTACATTCATCGTACACCTTTCTTTTCCGTTCTTTCAACCTAGAGTCACTATCATTCACCCCTTTCCAATCTTTTCTTTCTTTTCTTTCAAAACCTTTTGCACGTCCTCATTCCACCACCATATCCTTGTCTATCTTACCCTTACCTTTCGTCTCGCCTAAAACGTTCTTCGCCACACTCTATACACCCGAAGCCATTTCATTCCAGCAATCATTCACTGACATTCAATCAAGTCTGTCATCCATTTCAATCATTTTATCAACCACTCTCTTTGGGAACTCATTCGCACAATCTTTTTCTCCAACATATACCACCTAACTTTCGGTGGGGGCTTAGGTTTGACTGTTGCTGTGCGTATGGTCAATTTTACTTCAAGTAAAAGCAGTCTGTGTTGGGACGCTAGTGGCTCACCCGCCCCTTGATTACGTATCTCGCGACAGGCTAATCTCGCAGTCACTGCTGTCAAACTTGTGTAAAACGGACGTAGTTATGCGTAAAGAAACCAATCCACAATCATGTCGAAATTGAGCTAAATACAATTCAGACTCGACATATGTGTGAATTGCTTCCTTTACGCTAATCTACGTCCATTTAACACAAGTTTGACAGCAATAATTGCGAGATTACGCCTGTCGCGAGATCCGTAATCAAGGGGCCGGTCATTTTACAGTCCTTTACGACACCAATACTACTTTTCCTTAGGAGGAAGTAATCGATTTGTGCGTTGTGGTTGCCACTTTTGTAAGTAATCAGATTTCAGATTGTTCCCGTTTTTCAAAATAGGTATTTGCTATCGCTAAATCGAAAGCAGTGGCAGCCTGCAGTAGTGTTTCTCCCTCCGAGTTCAGACTCCCAAAGCCCCACCCTCCATGTACATTCTCATACCCTCCTTTCATTCTCCCTACATGCCCGTTAAAATCACCTCCAATATAGATACCCTCACTCTGTGGAATATACATCAAAACCGCATCAAAATCCTCCCAAAACTTCTCTTTCACTGCATCATTACATCAAACACTCATTATATTAACAACTAGATCATATATCATTACCTTAACTACTATAATTCTATCATTAACATCCGTCACACCTTTTTTCAAATCTTTATCTAAAATCACTCCCACTCCAGTATTCTTACCATCTCCTCCCTCCACTATAAAATAAATTATAACCTACCCCGATTTCCCTAGCTCTCGTATAGCTCGCGTCACGTAAAAAGAACGCTGGAAAAAAGTGGAGGGGGTATGTTTGCGCATGGGTACACTCGCACACGAACGTACTCAACCTAATGTTTTATTTTTGAACTAGCCTTTCGCTTGCGGATTCATATATTGGTTAGTGGTAGGTACCTACATTCAAATATATTTGATAGAGTAATCATTAAATAGAATTAAAAACATATTTAATTCCGTAAAGAATGTTTAATCGTATTAAAATCATTAAAGATAATGTTAATATTGAAACTCCTTCCACTAAGTCGTAGTGGTATTCCGAATCTTTGAACCTTTTACAATTTTATTCGTCTTACTGTAGACACGGAATGTTTTGTTGCCTTTGTTGTCCGTTTCATACTTTGTTTTACAATATCAAATGCATTATTATCAACCCCTCTTTTCATACAGCAATAAATATTTTTCTAATTTTTTTTTATGTTAAACGATTTCGTAATTAAAAACTTTTGTGCGCGATGGTATTTTGAGAGAAAAAGTAACGTGGCCACAGCGCGAAAGGCAAATGCCAACTGACGAACCAATAGCGCGCTGGCAAGCGTGTGGCGCGCGACCATCCCGCCCCGCGCCTCACCCCGTACCGTCAAATGGACCCATAAAACGTCCATGGCGCAGCATGACAGCCAGCGTTCTTTTTAAGTGACGCGATTTATACCCTTCCATCTCGTCTCCTGCAAACATGCCACATTTATCCTTCCTTCTTTCTAAAACATCCGCTAGCTCTCTTACTCTTCCATTCATCGTCCCAATATTCCAAATAGCCATCCTCATTCTTACTTCCTGGACTAGCTTCTTACGTCACCCGTTCCTGGTACGACAACCCTTGTCCATTTCCCACAGGCGCCGGGTGCTGCACCTGCGCGTCGCATCGGGGGTACGCCCTAACATTATCGCGCATTCTATTACTAATCTCTATTTATTTTCTGTGATAATATTGTATGAAAATTAGTAGTGGCCGCGCCACAGTGGCTCCACTGCAGCTCTTCCTCACGCCTCTAATTTGAAGGAGCCCTTAGTAGATCTATGTGTAGATCCAATATTTGTATACTTAGATCCAATACCCTAGTCACGATAGTGGCGTTGTAACCGGTACTTCCACGTAGTCAAACTATTTGTTCTAACTGGTTTGACCACGACTAGGAACTAAGTTTCCTTGTGGTCAAACTAGTTAAGTATTCACTCAGCAGCATGGCAGGAGCCACCTGACGAAGAAAGACGAAGAAGAAGAGATTTAGTACTTTCTGAGATTGATATAATTCACGTTAAAGAAATTATATTTGTAGGACTCTTGCTTTCCTTCTTGATCTTAACCCTTAATCAAACAAAAGTCATATATGTACCACTTAGTTTGATAACAAAAAAAACTATTTTCTATTGTTTGGCAGGACTTGAATTTGAAAGTATTGTAATCTCTGATATTTTTGCTATCTAATATGCTGGCAACTTTATCTTTGTCACTTTTGCCTGTCAGTGAAAAATGATGTCAATTTTTTTTTTGCGCCAAATTTGACATTTAGTTCGTATTTTTGCGTGTCACTTTCAAACTTTTGGAATTTTTGTTCGGCGAAGAATTCGTTAAGTGCTCTTGGAGTTCAAATAGGTAAACTCTATTATATTTAAGAGGTCCTACATGCATAATAATGAGAATATTACCAAGGTTTGCATAGTTTTTGATCACTCAAAGTAGAGACTGTAAGTGGTATCTATTTTACCATTGTCCGTATAGGTAAAGTTCTTAATCGAATTGTATACATAAAAATGTGTGTAAGTATAGTGTGACTTTTGAACGTAAATTGTTTGTTTTAGTAAATTACCATGTTTAAAAAACCAAAAAAAATCATTTTTCAAGGAAACAACATCTTCCAAACCACAGCAGGGCTCTAAATGGCATCTCAGGCCCAAAGTTAACAAGTTTAATATAAAATTAGACTAGATGAGAACAAAAACTAAAATAACAATCATAAATAAATGGGAAATTGTGGAAAAAACCTTTTACGTAGGTAAAATCCTATTTATTTTCATATTCTCAGGCTAATTATTTTTACAACTGTAGTCACGGGAAACAACTAGTCTAAAGTTATGAACAGACCGTAACGGACAATGGTAATATACGTACCACCAACGAAAAAAATTTCAAGTCCTACATGGACAATGGTAATATACATACCACCAAAAAATCACCCCCTTCCACCCCCTTTTTTTGATTTTTTCCAAAAGAAGTGGAATCAGAGACCCCTAATTACCCAGAAACCACATCTTTTTTTAAAATATCATGGCCAGGGGCTCGCGTTTGTTTAAGGGTTAAAGTCTAATTTTTAAGTTTTCTGTAGTACAATACCCAAGATTCGGGCCGGTAGTATGCCTAAAATGCATATTTTTTTTACTTTAATTTACTAATTTCCGTATTATTTCGTTTTGAAGGATTAAAAAAAGTGGGCCCTCAATCCAAATGCACACATGCGCCCCGATACCCTAACTGTGCCTCTCGACTTTGCTGTTTGTTAAAGACCTGCCTTCTTCACTCTCCTCGATCACTCGTCATCTCCAAAACCACTCCTTTCTTGCCCATAACTAAAGCGCAATACACACTGAGCCCGCCGGGCCGCCGACTAAGCACGGCGACACAACCCGGCGGCCTGTATGAAAATAATGATGTCGGCAACATCGCCCGCGCGTCTTACCCGCCGACATGTTGGCGGCTTGGGTTGCCTGCGCTCAGTTGCCCGGCGGGTTAAATTATATGACAACCACACAAGCCGCCGACTTTCCACCGACCAAATTTTCCGACTTGTAATAAGTGCAGCCACCAACTAGCCCGCCGACAAAAAGTTGCCGACATATTATGTCGGCGGCCCGGCGGGGGCTTGTTCCTCATAGCCAAACTATTTCGCCTAACTGATTTGGCTACGAGGACTAACATATCCTCATGGCCGAACTCGTGTCAAAATAGGCAAAGTACACTCGCCACCGCAGAGAGGATACCTACTAATCCATACTAATATACTTATACTATATATATTTTTTCACCTATTTTTTTTTATTGCGTACATAGTACCTTATGCACTATGTGTGAATTGTGTTTTGGATCTAACTTAAAAGACCAGGACATCAGAAACGTTGCAGAGGTGGAGGTTTTTTTTTACATGCTTAAATCAAAATACTTCTGCGATACTTTTGATGTCCTGGTACCTACTTGAAAACATTTTATCCGTTGTCGTCATGAAGGACAAATCCTGTCTTCGAAATAATGTTGCAAAACCAATTTCCTATGCTTACACTGTTAAAAAAACGTTCAGAAAGCGATTTTCGACCTTATTGATATATTAAGTTTCGATTATTTTCCAAATCTTGCACATTAGAAAAAAATTACAAAAAACTTAAATTTTTGAAAATGTTCATAAGTTCGAAAATTGTTTGAAAGGTTTTTTCAACTCTTAACCATGAGAAAATGGTTTTGCAATTTTGCAAAACCATTTTCTCATGGTTAGGTTAGGTTAGAAGACCATTCTTCATTCATACCCCCATTCTTCATTAATACACACCATTCATCCTTCATGACCAATACAGATAAAAATTAATGTTTGAAGTACCAGGACATCATATGTATTGAAGAGGTATTTTCATTTAACCAAGTAGGTAACTGTACTTGCTTTGCCTATTTTGACACGAGTTCGGCCATGAGGATATGTTAGTCCTCGTAGCCAAATCAGTTTTTGGCTATGAGGAACAAGCCCCGGCGGGCTGTGTGTATTGCGCAGGTCTACCTCTACTCACATAACCATCAATAATATTATATTTTATCTACAGATAAAAGCTGGAATATTTCCAACGATATCTTCAATTATCCTGACATGGTTATTCATATGCTTCTGGGCACCTGTGATTTGGCCTGACCTTTATACTTTTCCTACCTGGATCCCATAACAAGATCAAAAGATAAAATTATAGAATAATAAACCAATTATTAGAGAATAAGCTTTTTATTTCAATAACTTAAAAGTACCTACAGGCACACATAAATAAATAAAAACAATCTTCTTGTTCTTCGACAATCTTAGTTGCTATTAAATATTGAATGCATAATATTAATTTAGTAACGAATTAAACAAGTTAATGCAAAAGTGTCACGAGCATAGTATAAATACCTATTACTAAAAAAAACCATGAACTCCGTTTAGTGTTGCTTCTAGTGCATTCACATGCACATTGACGTCGATTCAAATGTTCACATAATTAATAAATTTCATTTTATTTCATTTCACTGATTAAACTCAAATTGTAAGTTGTGGTAAAAATGTACGTTTTTATATTGTTAGAGCTAAAGTTTCATAAAGTACGAAAAATAACCCTACTCGGGCAACGCCTAACGCGCAACGGTACCTATAGAAAAATATTTTTCAAAAAATATTGAAAAAGTTAAAAAGAAGAAAATGTTTATTAAACCTTAAGGGTCGATTCACATCTGACGGAAGATCCGTCGCGGATTATCGGTCGCGGAACGCCAGAACTGACAACCATCACTAAAACAACACTGTAGAACGAAGTTTTTAATGTAACATTTACGAATAAGTAATCAATTGGGAGTGATGTTATGTAGGTACGAAACCACCTTCGATTCAGAGATCTTCCCTCCAGTGTACCACTAATCGAAATTGAAAAATTGGCTCTTCAAGTCAGAAATCTTGGTGGGAATGCTTATAAGCTTAATTATAATAATTTATTGTAATTTTTTTTTGGGAAAGCGTGGGAAAGGACTGCGCAGGACCGAACAGAGTGGCGTTATATAGAGGAGGCCTATACCCAGCAGTGGGTGCAACGAATTAGCGTACCTCTGGTCATTTTCCTTACTCGTCAATTTCACTAATTCACCAGTTTACTCATTAGACAGTTTCTGAATTTGCCTATTTCCTTATTCGTCACTTTCTCTAAGTTGTCAATTTCACTATTATGTTGGTTTCCTAGTTCGCAAGTTTCCTTGATCGTCAGTTAGTTTAAATTGGCAGTTTTGAAAACTTGAGGGTTGCAATCAGACCACTTACCTAAACTTTTAACAATAATTTATATATTTTTTAACGTTTGAGTGAGGGGGCTTTATGTCCAGCAGTGGGCTATTAATTGAGCTGCCATTGATGATGATGTTGACGTTTTGATATTTTTAACCACCTTGGCCGCTCTAGGTAATTGTTTTTGCCACTGACTGTACCAATTTTAATAAAATTGTTTACCTAGCGTAACTGACGAATAGGTAAATCGTTCGATTAGCGAAAGCTGCCAAATAATGAAACTAGCCGGATCGTAATACTGGCAACTTCACAAAACTGACATCCTAGCAAAACTAGCGAATGAAAAAATTGACGAATCAGGAAAATGCCTAACCAGTGAAATTGTCAACCTACAGAAACTGTCTAATGAGTAAACTGATGAATTAGTGAAATTGACGAGTAAGGAAAATGACCAGAGGTACGCTAATTCGGTGCAACCGGGCTGATTAGATAAAGTCTGACGTCAGGGTTCTGTGGCCGAGCGGCACTCCGGCTTTAGGAGGATCGTCTGAACGTCGCGGGTTCGAATCCCGTCGGAATCGAAAATTTTGATAAGACTTTTTATCCGAATATTCATCAAACGAACGAAAAAAGGAACGCGAATACGGCCCCAGTGGTTTGCGGTTATAGGTTTTCAGGCAATTTTTGTTTATCATGGTACTAGTGAGAAACATCAGTGCCAATTGTACCATCAATGGTACAAGTCAAATACCTAATGGTACAAGTGGTATAGCGGTGCTTTTGGACCTAATACGGCTTTTGCACGTCTAAATATCACTCCCAATCAATATTATTCCCTTTTAAAATTATAATGTGGAAATATCACATTAAAACATTGTTTTCATTATGCCTCGTATGCAGCATTTATCCCTCAGGATGACAACGACAACTTCCTAAAATAACTTTGGTGTAGTGTTTATTATTAATGTAGATAAATAGAAGTACATATGAAATGAATTTAAGTTTTTTTTTAAGTAAGTCTAGGAATACTTACCATTTACAATGATACCTATATCTACACGCTGCCACATGTCGCCTACGGCCTCTTTAAGCTACTCTAAAATTGTCAGTCGTATTATAATTATTTAAAAACTTTTTGACCTGACTGTACAAAACAGCTTCAATGTTTTGATAGTGTCCGAATCGGCATTGAAAAAAATATTTAAAATAAAAGTGTCAATAGGGACAAAGTGTCCTTAACTTTTTGAGTCTCAAATGACAGCAACCTTTTTTTATCACAACTAAAAATGTTTAGCTAGATTTTTAATTTTGTTCTATTTTGCAATGTATTTTTCTGCGGTTATGCCATCCTAAGCTTAGTCAACATCAATTTTGACTAAATCTAAGCATTATACGTCAATTTAGCTTTCAAAATCCTAATTTTAGCAAAGTCATGAATATCTGAACTTTCATTAGGATTGGATCGCTTTAGATTGGATCGTACATTTTTATGGTTCCCCCCCTGGTGGTGGTTCTTCTTCGGTGCTGGTCTCGCTTGCTCCCCCTGTAGTTGGTGCGTCCACCCACGTGATACCACTGCCTTCAGGATCCCATAAGAATGGCGCATATAAGCACAGCGATAACCACAGAATAATCAAACAAATAATAGCACTGCCGATGCCGTATTTAGCCTGAAAACAAAAAATAACCTGTTATGTCTACTCTTTTAGGTAGACTTTTACAACACTGACGTAAAAAATTATTTCGTTAAATAAACTAGATTATTTTTCCGACCCAAATATCGACCAATAGAATTGCACCATTCGACGTCACGTGGTACAACCTACATTTTGAAAATTTTCTCTGGTCGTTGCTATATATAAAAAACAAAACATGATCCAGTCAAATTAACCACACGTCAAACTGACAGGTTGAATTCAATTGTGAAAATTGGAGATTTTGCATGAAAATGAAATTATAGTCGGTCCAACTTAATAGGCCACATTTGACGTTTGTCAGTTTGAGCTTTCTAGTGAGGTGACCTTCTTAAAAACTTCGATTATGTTCGAAGTCCGTATCGATTCATTCACATGAATTAAAATTGCCAGGTAAACCGTAAACTAAGAGTAGGTAAGATCAGTTAAAAAAAACCGGGTCTGAAAAAAATAGCACACCAAGAACGCAAAGTCAATTTGCAGTGAGTTTGAGTTCAGTTATGTGAGCGCAGATCATATTGTCAAAACATTTAAGACTTTGAATATCAAAAATACTGAGGATTTATGGGGAATATCAACGAAGATACTAGCTACTATTGTCATTGATATTGCACCATGTCTAGCTTATGTCTTTAACAGATGTGTTGACGAGGGTGTTTTTCCTGACCTTATGAAGTTTAGCAAACTTATTCCTTTATTCAAATCTGGCAATGAAAGCGACCCTGCTAACTATAGACCAATTTCGATTCTGCCTGCATTAAGTAAAATATTTGAAAAAGTTATTTTGAATCAATTGCTAGCTCATTTTAATCTCCATGGACTACTGCATAATTATCAATTTGGATTCACCAAAGGTCGTTCAACAACTGACGCGGGTACTTTGCTTCTAAAGCACATCTATGAAGCCTTTGAAAACTCACAAGACGTGATCGGAGTATTCTGTGATCTGTCCAAAGCATTCGATTGTGTATGTCACGAGACTCTGATTTCTAAGTTAAAATATTATGGCGTTCAAAATAAAGCTATAGACCTTGTCCAATCATATCTCTCCAATAGAGTCCTTAAGGTCGATGTAGGTGGCGAAAGGTCTTCAGGGTCAATTATTGACATGGGTGTACCACAAGGCTCGATATTGGGCCCGTTCTTGTTTCTAGTGTATATAAATGACCTCCCTTCTTTTGTAAAAGACATGTGTGACATTGTTCTGTTTGCTGATGATACCTCTTTGGTTTTTAAAGTTGATAGATATAAAGAAGAGTACGATGATGTTAATGCGTCTCTGTCTCTAATTTTAAACTGGTTTACGGCTAATAATCTCTTACTTAATGCCAAGAAAACTAAATGTATTAAATTTACTTTGCCTAACGTGGTTCACAAAGCAACAAAAATTGAATTAAATGGGGAAGCACTCAATCTGGTCGATACCGCTATTTTCTTGGGGCTAACTGTTGATTCCAATTTGCAGTGGGGGGCTCACATTGAAAGACTTGCAGGTAGACTGAGCTCCGCCGCATATGCAGTTCGTACGATTAGGAGATTGGCTGACGAAGAGACAGCTAAGATAGTATATTATAGTTACTTCCATAGTGTGATGTCATACGGTATATTTCTCTGGGGTAAAGCAGCCGATATTCAAGATATATTTGTTTTGCAAAAGCGAGCTGTCCGTGCGATTTACAAATTGAAACCACGGGACTCACTGAGACAACGTTTTAAAGAAATAAATATTCTAACAGTTTTTTCCCAGTACATTTATGAAAACATTTTGTATACTCATAAAAATATCAATAACTTTAGGAAAAAAAGTGATGTGCATAGCATTAACACAAGAAATAAGAATAAACTTTATTTGCCTAAATTTAGATTAGAAAAAGTAAAAGGTTCTTTTATGGGAAATACGATACTTTTTTATAATAAACTTCCTGAAAACGCGACTAAACTGCCTATTCGAAGATTTAAAACTTACATAAAAAATACTCTTATAAAAAAAGCTTATTATTCACTTAAGGATTATATTAATGATAAATTCGCGTGGCCTGATGTCGCTCTGCCCCTCGACGGCTGATGTGTCCTCAATGTCTGCTATCTTGTATTATATAATTTAAGCAATTGGTAGGTAGGTACCACCTAAGTTATCATAAGTTTAGATTTAAGATGGATCACCTAAAAGAAAGCTAGGCCCCAAACCGTGTTTGTTGCCCTGATTCTTCACGGTATTGGTCGCGAAGGAACAGGAGTAAAATCACCTAGTTTTAAGACGTTTCAAAGTGATCCCAGCGGTCCTACTGAATAAATGCTTTTTGACTTTGACTTTGACTTTGCACAACGATCAAGACTGCGTCACAACCCCATTACTTATTTATTTTGATAAAAAATTTTCAAAAGTTTATAGTTGTCATGACAAACAGAGAAAAAAAGTTTTTATGCGATATTCCCGTTGTCCTATTACATAAGTACTTTTTGGTATTTAGTAACGTTTTTCGGGATAAATAAGTTTATTTAAAAAAAAAACAATAAGTATTTAATGTGCCATCATCATCATTAAAGGTGAAATATTCCCTTACGAGAAATCATTTCATTCGATTCTAACTCACAAATTTCGATTATTTTGGGTAACATACCTAGTGTCAAAAGAGAACAAGGGTTTACTGACGCAACATTGTAACAACGTTCAGTTCTCTCGAAAACAGAAATTGTTGTGAAACATAATATGTTTGGATGGTGTAATAAGGAAATAAATCATAAAATTACCTTCTTTTGTCGTTATGACACTAAATTATTTAACCGCAATTGAAAAAAGTTAAGCAATTGTGCAGTACTAATTTCGATAAAATAGTAGTATTTTATGCCCGCCGGTACAAAGTTACGTTGTTAAATTTTGATGAAATGTCAAATGTGGCTTATTAAAATGGACCGACTATAACTGTACATTTCGTCTCATGGTGCAATTCTATTGGCCGACATTTGGGACGGAAAAATAATCCCCCGAATACCACACGAGCTTCAAAATTATCTGGCATTTCCCTCAAGGTTCCCTACAAACAAATAAAATCGTCAAGTGATTTTTTAACCTGAAAAACTTAACTCCTTCATTTGTTTGCAACGAACCTATCGGGAAATACCCGATAATTTTGAAGCTCTTGTGGTATTATAAGTGAGTATATTTATACTAAATTCTACAGGGTGTCCCTGGAACGACTGTCAAGCGGAAGTCCAGTGATGCAGCACCCCAAGGGCTACCCGATTCACCCCCATGTATGTTCAGCGATTTTTTGTAGTTTAGAAGTTATTCGTGTTTTTGTGTCATTTTATTTATTGAGCAGTTGCAAGACAATTTTGGTCATTTGGAAAAACACTACCGTTCACACACGACGCACTATAGTCGGTCCAACTTAATAGGCCACATTTGACGTTTGTCAGTTTGAGCTTTCTAGTGAGGTGACCTTCTTAAAAACTTCGATTATGTTCGAAGTCCGTATCGATTCATTCACATGAATTAAAATTTATCGCCAGGTAAACCGTAAACTAAGAGTAGGTAAGATCAGTAAAAAAAAACCGGGTCTGAAAAAAATAGCACACCAAGAACGCAAAGTCACTTTGCACAACGATTAAGACTGCGTCACAACCCCATTACTTATTTATTTTGATAAAAATTGTTCAAAAGTTTATGGTTGTCATGTCAAACAGAGAAAAAAAGTTTTTATGCGATATTCCCGTTGTCCTTTTACAAAAGTACTTTTTGGTATTTAGTAACGTTTTTCGGGATAAATAAGTTTATTAAAAAAAAACAATAAGTATTTAATGCGCCATCATCATCATTAAAGGTGAAATATTACCTTACGAGAAATCATTTCATTCGATTCTAAATCTCAAATTTCGATTATTTTGGGTAGCATACCTAGTGTCAAAAGAGAACAAGGGTTTACTGACGCAACATTGTAACAAGGTTTAGTTCTCTCGAAAACAGAAATTGTTCTGAAACATAATATGTTTGGATGGTGTAATAAGGAAATAAATCATAAAATTACCTTCTTTTGTCGTTAAGACAAATAAATTATTTAACCGCAATTAAAAAAGTTAAGCAATTGAGCAGTACTAACTTTGATAAAATAGTAGTATTTTATGCCCGCCGGTACAAAGTTACGTTGTTAAAGGAGAATGGGCATCCCCGCCCAAATCAAAAAACTATCGCCCGCAGAGTGGGCGTACGGTGGAATGGGTAGACCTTCAAAAACACTCCATTTCATTGTATGACAGCTAAAAAATCCATCCTACAGAAATCGAGATATTTGCAGTTAAATGTGGTGACTCTTACCATCATGTTTTTTGACTTACAGGCTTCCCGCAGATAAGCCACTATAGGCATTCGATAGAAATTTAGAAGCACGACATTTCATTGTATCACAGCTAAAAAATCCATCCTGCAGAAATCAAGATATTTGCAGTTAAAGGTGGTGACCATCATCTTTTTTAACTTACAGGCTTCCCGCAGATAAGCCACTATGGGCATTCGATAGAACTTTAGAAGCACGACATTTCATTGTATGACAGCTAAAAAATCCATCCTGCGGAAATCGAGATATTTGCAGTTAAAGGTGGTGACTTTTACCATCATGTTTTTTTACTAACAGGCTTCCCGCAGACAAGCCACTATGGGCATTCGATAGATCTTTAGAAGCACTACATTTCATTGTATGGCAGAAAAAAATCCATAATGCAGAAATCTAATCAGAAATAAAGTAAAACAATGTGATGGCAAATGTAACCTTTAACTGCAAATATCTCGATTTCTGCAGGATGGATTTTTTAGCTGTCATACAATGAAATGTCGTGCTTCTAAAGTTCTATCGAATGCCCATAGTGGCTTATCTGCGGGAAGCCTGTAAGTTAAAAAAGATGATGGTCACCACCTTATAACTGCAAATATCTCGATTTCTGCAGGATGGATTTTTTAGCTGTCATACAATGAAATGTCGTGCTTCTAAAGTTCTATCGAATGCCTATAGTGGCTTATCTGCGGGAAGCCTCTAAGTCAAAAAACATGATGGTCACCACATTTAACTGCAAATAACTCGATTTCTGCAGGATGGATTTTTTAGCTGTCATACAATGAAATGTAGTGCTTCTAAAGATCTATCGAATGCCCATAAAGGCTTGTCTGCGGGAAGCCTGTTAGTCAAAAAACAAGATAGTAAAAGTCACCACATTTAACTGCAAATATCTCGATTTCTGCAGGATGGATTTTTTAGCTGTTATACAATGAAATGTAGTGCTTTTAAAGTTCTATCGAATGCCTATAGTGGCTTATCTGTGGGAAGGCTGTAAGTCAAAAAACATGATGGTAAAAGTCACCACATTTAACTGCAAATATCTCGATTTCTGCAGTATGGATTTTTTAGCTGTCATACAATGAAATGTCGTGCTTCTAAAGTTCTATCGAATGCTCATAGCGGCTTATCTGTGGGAAGGCTGTAAGTCAAAAAACATGATGGTAAAAGTCACCACATTTAACTGCAAATATCTTGATTTCTGCAGGATGGATTTTTTAGCTGTCATACAATGAAATGTAGTGCTTCTAAAGATCTATCGAATGCCCATAAAGGCTTATCTGCGGGAAGCCTGTAAGTCAATAAATATGATTGTAAAAGTCACCACCTTTAACTGCAAATATCTCGCTTTCTGTAGGATGGATTTTTTTGCTGTCATACAATCAAATGTAGTGTTTTAGAAGGTCTACCCATTCCACTATACGTCCACTCTGCGGGCGATCGTTTTTTGACTTGGGCGGCGCTTCATACATGTCTGCCCATTCTCCTTTTGATGAAATGTCAAATGTGGCCTATTAAAATGGACCGACTATAACGTATCATCGGTTGAGTGTGAACGGTCGAGTGTTTTTCTATACATTTGTCAGTAGGTAATCCTCTTTATAATAATAACTGGCCACTTGAAATATCATAGATAAAGAACATTTGAGTGTTATATTGTTAATTATTAATAGTTAGGGAGGCGAATAGAGGAATTTTCGGTAATACTCGAGCGTGGCAGTTTAAGATATGAGAGATACCTTAGACCTAATAGAACAACCTTGTAAAGTATTTAGCTCTATATGTAGTGACGCGCACCTAGGATAGACGATCAGATTAGTAAAAAAAAATCGATCGTCTGAAATACTGGAGCGCGTCAGATTAAGATATTGGGGGTTGATTTTAGTGTTTTAAGACTAAATTTTACTAATCTGACGATAAGTCCTTGACGCCGCCGAGTTATAGGGTCGCGAACTTGTAAAAAAAAACGTTAATCCGGCATTCTCGAGCGCGATTTTTTTATTTTTTATTTTGAAGAATATAATCTAAAACTTACTAAAAATACAAAATCTGCCGGTTTCCGCATGACCGGAAGTGTGGAGGAGCCATTTCGTCTTCCGAAAAACGCGTTGCGGCATATAAGTCGCGAACGATACATTTTACAAAAAAAAAGTTTGAATAAACAAAAACGGTAATTATATTTTACACAAAAAAGGTCTTGTTACATTTTTGTCCAAAGTTAAAACTTTTTGACTTAAAGCATCATAAAAACTCAAACTCCCGGTTTTTTGAGTATATCTCGAAAACTGGGGTGTTGAAAAAAATTGATATGAAATAACGATGATTAAATTATGTGACTTTTATTATATCGCAATTTTTTTTTTCTAAAGCTTCTCGACAATTTTCGTGGACTCGGAAAAAGTAACACGTATCTGTATACAAAAGTATTATTAACATGTACAGTTTCATGTATGTATATTATTCAACACCTCAAATTGTTTTTTGGACGTACCGTAAGCAAAACGAAGTGAAGAATTGAAGCAAAAAAGAGAAATTTGCCATATACATGTAATACAGGCTGAGCGCTTCGCGGAAATATGCCGTCCTACCAGTATTTTTCCTTGATGGTGGGGAAAGAAGCGGTAGAAGGGAATTTTCGGTACGTTTATGGTCCCCCCCTATCGTAGACCTATGTGCCCTCAGTATGACGCCGATTGAAGAGAGAGAAAAGACCCGACGGTATATTTCTCGAATGTGCTGGAAACTTTCTCCCCTGTAGCCCCGCCCCGCACTCGCTGTCTATCTTGTTCCTCGGCCATTTCTCAGTCAGCCGGCATCAACCAAAAAACCTTTTTCGGTCAGATTAAGAGAACCCACCAACATTTTTGTCAGATTAAGAAAATATGCTTTCAGTATACCGAGATAAACCTCCCCTATGAAAATCTGACGCGCTCGAGTATTTCAAAAAAACTTTTTTTTTTTGCATTTTCAAAAATTCATCGTAACTTATCGTCACGCCGAAATCGTCAGTTTTTTTTAAAGGTAGCTTCCTTGGGGCCTACTTAACACCCCTTCCGAAAATCTGACGCGCACGAGTAAACTTTTTTTTTTGCATTTTTGACTACTTTATATGCCTACCCCCACCACGCAAACCGGCAGATTAGTATACCGTTGTTATCAGAGGCACTTGGGGCATACGTAGTATGAATATCTGACGCGCTCGAGAATGCCCAAGTAACTGTTTTTTTTAACATTTTTGAAAAACCGTACACGCCAAACCCACCGCTAAAATGGTTTTTACTATACGAGCTTTTTTTTTTGCGAAATTATTTTATCTTTCGATTTTGATAGGTCTCGACGGCGCCGTTGAATTACGCCATTTAGCTACCTCGCCTCCCTAACTATAACATACATATATTATTTATGGTGTTGCCATAACAGGCTGACAGACCTGTAGAATAGGTTGCGAGGAGCGTAGCGACGAGCATGGTATCAATAGTGACCAATATAAATCAGGTGATTATTTTTCCACCTAAAACGATAAGGTATCACAAGAAAAAAACGGTAGGAAGAAGTCGGTTCTGGCATGGTTTGGTCACTATTGATACCATGCTCGTCGCTACGCTCCTCGTAACCTATTCTACAGGTCTGTCAGCCTGTTATGGCAACACCATAAATAATATATGTAAATAATTCTGAAAAAGTGGGAATTTTGGGAAATTATAATTATAGGCAGTAGTGATTGTAGATAATGGGCAACATATGAGTAGGTATTTTGGAAAGTGGGAATTTTGGGAATTGTGAATCAAAGTAATTAGGACTCATGTACCGAAAGCGTTGCAATTACGCGCCCGGTAGGGGCATGTTGTTCCAGTTAGCTGGGAGCAATTTGTGTTATAAAATGAACCTTTGCCTACGCTTTTCCCCTTTTCAACTCTGAAACGAATTCCGAAACCGCCTTAGTGGGGTTATATTATAAAATATTCAAATTTTAGCTTTCTAGCTTCAGCGGTTTTGGCTCGGCGATGATACGTCAGTCAGGTTAAGCTATTTTAGGGTGCTCGCACAGTGCAGCCGAGCCGTACGCGCCGAAATTCAATAGAGAAAATGCTGCTGACGTCAGAGGCGAGCCGCATTTTATGACGTCATCAGCATTTTCGTATAGAAAAATAACTGTGGCGAGAACGGCGCAGACAGTGTGCGATCAGATTTTTACATATAAATTAAATGATGAGGACAGTATAACTGTTATATTTATTTGCTGTTATAATTCTTTGCTGTCACAATAGTATTTATTGCAAGAGAAAATCAGCCTTGTTTCATGACATTCATAAACCTCAACCATAGGATGGTAGACCAGATTTTTTGCTGAGCCACGCGAGCGAAGCCCCGCGCAGAAGCTAGGAAACTTATAAACACTTCAAGTTGTAACTTTTCTACAGTTTTTTTAAAAAATGTGTATTTTCTACACTTTGTAAAAAAACTCGCTTATCTTACTATGATTCAAATTTTTGTTGAAAGTATGTAGCTAACACTTACCATTCTTCTCTTTGGAACTTTTCCTGTGTAATGACAAAAGTAAGCAGGCGTGAAAAGAAATGGCCACATGAAACCGAGCGATGATCCCACTCCCACGCCCAGTGCGCCTAAGTACACTCTGGTATGCCAGTCGGGCGGCGCATCGGGTGCCCAGCTCTGAAACAGCAATAACACAATTGACGCACAATATTTGGCTGGCGTGTCTGTGGGGGTGTCGTATTTGTACTTACATCTATGCATGCTTATTCTATACTATTGAATGTGTGTGGGTAGAAAATAAAAGTTTAGTCTTGGTCAACTCGTCTTTCAATCACAACATGGTGACAGCGGTGCTAGAAAAATTCATTGTTTAAACGTGTTCAAAGTGTAAAAACTATAGCCAGATAAATATAACAGTGTTAGATAGAAAATTGTGATAATAAACAATGGAACACGCCCGACCTCCGTCGGAATTAAACTTAGAAGGCGGTCCCGCTAAGCGAGCCGAAGCGTGGCAAAAATGGCTGCGACAATTCGATGTATTTCTCAAAGCTTCCGGCGTTTACAAAGAGCCTGATGATGTAAAAGCCAGTTTGTTGGTGAATTTAATTGGATCGGAAGGATACGATATTTATACGACTTTCAAGTACACCAAAGAAGAAAATAAAGAATGTTTCGATACGCTCATACGCAAATTTAACGATCATTTTGCCACGAAACAAAATACCACTATGGCTCGTTTTAAATTCTTTTCGAGAAACCAAGATGATGGTGAGACTATCGATGACTACGTCACGGTGTTGAAGCTTCTTTCTCAACGATGTGAGTTTGAACACCTCGAGGAGGGCCTGGTACGCGATAGGATTGTATGCGGAGTTCATGACAGTAAATTACGCGACAGACTTCTTCGAGCAGATGATCTCACATTGATGCGAGCGGTTAAGATCTGTCAGGCAAATGAAATGTCCACGGAGGAGCAGAAGCAGATCGAGGGGACCAAGACCGGAGGACCAGCGGTAGCAGTCGATGCCATGAGCGTGCGCAGCTACCGAGCAGGTGGAAGCGGCGCTGGCGGCACGCGGGGCGCAGGCGGCGCGCGGGGCGCAGGCTCCGCGGCCGGGCGGGCGCGCGGCGGCGGCGGCGCCGGCGCGGGCGGTGCGCGCCACCCACAGCGTGCGCTGTGGCGCAGCTCGCACTGCTCGCAGCGGCAGCAGCGTCGCGGCGGCGGCGCGGTGCCGGCGGCGACGGCATCGAATGTGGTAGTGCTAGTTGTGACGGGTATAAGTGTGCGGCAAAAAATGCGATGTGTTTTTGGTGCAATGAGCGAGGTCACTTTAAGAACATGTGTCCGAAGCTACGTAAACGTGTGTTGCAAATCGATGCAGGGGGCTTCGACGCCTACGACGATGACTCTGAGGATGACAGCGATGGACTGTACTTTGTTTCTGCACTATCGCATATGAAGGAGCATGAGGACTCTAAATGGTATGAAACTTTAATATTTACCTATACAGGTGCTACAGAAAGCTTTAAGCTAGATTCAGGGTCCGATTTGAATGTTATGTCGCTAAGTACATTTGAACGTCTAGGATTTTCAGTTGATATTCTAAGTTCGGATAAAACTAGGGCGCAATCATTTTGTGGAAATTTAATACCTATTGTTGGACATTGTTATTTAGAATGTTTGTACAAAAATGTTAAATACAAGTTACGTTTCATTATTGCTGATTTTGATTGCCAAAGTGTGCTAGGTAAATATGCATGTGAACAGCTGGGAATGGTTAGGCGTATTCTGTCCCTAAATGTAGATAAGTATAGCGACTTGTTCCAAGGACTAGGTAAGCTACCAGGCAAGTACAGTATCGTGGTAGATCAGTCTGTTCAGCCGTCGATTTGTCCTGTTAGAAAAATTCCAATGGCAGTGCGTGACAAACTTTTGTCTGAGTTGATGCGTATGGAGAACATGGGAGTTATTAGAAAAGTGTCACATCCGACGCCATGGGTGAATGCCATCGTAGTGGCAGCCAAGAAAGATGGCTCCCTTCGCGTATGTCTCGACCCGCGGCCGCTAAACCGTGCCGTGCGACGAGCGCACTATCCCTTACCGACGCTCACCGAGATTGCAACTAAGCTAGAAGGAGCGCAATATTTTAGCAAGCTAGACGCTCGTTCGGGGTTTTGGATGGTGCAGCTGGATGATGCAAGTGCTGACCTCTGCACCTTCGGAACTCCGTTCGGCAGGTATCAATTCTTGCGTCTCCCATACGGAATTAACTGTGCGTCGGAGGTTTTTCACTCTAAGATTAGACAGATCCTCGAGGATCTGGATGGAGTAGATTCTTTCATTGATGATGTGATTGTGTGGGGTTCTAGTAAATCGCAACACGATGAGCGGCTTGGGAAGTTGTTAGATAGGGCCCGAGAGGTGGGAATTAGATTTAACGGCGAAAAATGTGAATTTCAAGTAAAAGAGGTAAGTTACCTGGGACACGTATTTAGTGCACAAGGCATGTCAATAGATAACAATAAAATAAAAGCTATAGCAGACATGCCTGTCCCGAAAGACAGATCGTCACTAGAACGCTTTTTAGGCATGGTTAATTATTTATCCAAATTTATACCGAACTATTCCGAGCTAGCGCTTCCCCTTCGTAATCTCCTCAAGAAAGATAATGAATGGGTATGGGAATCAGCGCAGCAGAGCGCGGTGGCAGCGCTGCAGCGCGCGGTATGCGCGGCGCCCGTGCTGGCGTTGTACAGCGCGCGCGAGCCGGTGCTGCTGTCGGTGGACGCCAGTGCGCACGCGCTCGGCGCTGTGCTGCTGCAGGCTGGCCGTCCCGTCGAGTACGCCTCTGCCACTCTCACCGATACCCAATGCAGGTACGCGCAGATAGAGAAGGAGCTTCTTGCGATCGTCTTTGGCCTAGAGCGATTCCATCAGTATGTATATGGTCATGCCGACGTCACGGTGGAGTCTGACCACAAACCGTTGGAGGCGTTGTTCAAGAAAACGCTGGATGCCATTCCAGCGAGACTTCAACGTATGATGCTTCGAATACAAGGTTACCAATTTACAGTGATTTATAAACCCGGAAAATATATGTACGTAGCTGACGCATTATCGCGGGCGGCGTTGCCAGATCTGATGACTGATAAAGTATCGGAAGAGGTTGAGGAACAATCATGTTTTTTAATTGAAAACGTACGGTTTAGTGATAGCAAAATAAATCTTGTTAAGAAAACCACCATCATCGATACAGAATGTCAGCTAGTAATCAAGTATATTCAGGAAGGGTGGCCAGGAAATAAATTTGAGGTCGATGAACATGTAAGAGGGCTTTGGTCCTATAGAGATAGTTTTGAATACATTGATGGCATCATATTTAAAGATAATTTGGTATATATTCCAAAAAGCATTAGATCGGAAATGCTTGATCGCTTGCATGACGGGCATATGGGCATAGAGCGTTGCAAGCGACACGCCCGTGAGGTGATGTTCTGGCCGGGCATGTCGCGTGACGTAGAGGCCATGGTGCGCCGCTGTCGCGCCTGCGCCGAACGTGCACCCCGCCACGCGCGGGAGCCACTCATGCCGCATCACATACCGCCACTACCCTGGGTTAAAGTTGGCTCTGATATATTTCAATACGGCGGTAAGTACTTTTTAATTATCGTAGATTATTTCTCGAAATTCATAGAAGTTAATCCGTTGACCAACATAGGTACAAAAACAGTGGTGACTGCAATGAGAGATCAATTCGCAAGGCATGGCATTCCACAGGAATTGGTAACTGATAATGGCCCTGCCTATGCTTCAAAGGAATTTGGTGAATTCTGTAAAGTGTGGGGCATTAAGCATATAACCAGTTCACCAAATTATGCGCAGTCCAACGGTCAAAGTGAGAGAAGTGTTCAAACAATCAAAAACATATTAATTAAATCAATAAATTCGGGTACTGATTTTTATTTGGGCCTTTTGAATTATAGGGCTACTCCTGGTAATGGAATCAGTTCGCCCTCTGAGCTGCTGATGGGCCGCCGTCTCAATACTAGGCTGCCATCTCATGAAAGTAAAATGAGACCAAGTAGGAACAATAAAAATGATTACAACAGAATGCTGCAGAATCAGCAGGTAGATAAGGCATGTTATGACAAGCGGACAAAACAATTGCCCGAGTTGTCGCCTGGGGAACCGGTTCTTGTAGCTGACGAAGGTAAACGAAGAAGCGCGCGAATTTTAGGGCGTGCTGAACAACCTCGGTCATATTTCGTCGCAGACAACTCAGGTAGGCAATTCAGGCGTAACAGGCGGCATCTACTTAGGCTACCAACTGATAGCAAGACGTTTTCACCAAATTCCTCTCGGGAGCAGATAACCGATGATGAGACATGGGCCAGTCCAGGCGAGGGAAGTAGTCATTCGAATGATGAAGAACCCAAACCGGTAGTGACAGTGACTCCTACTTCGCCAGGCGCATTGATTCAGCGCGCACAAAGCCCTGTTCAAAGAAAGGCGGCTGCTATAGCTCGCAAAAAGCTTTTAGAAAACCACTGAACTTTAAAATAAGTACATACTTATACTTATCTATGTTTGGAGACGTTTACAGTGTTAGGTCATTGTCTTCCAAGGTTAGGTACCTACTTATAAAAATAATTTATAGCCATCCCATGCTGTAAGCAAAACATACCTATACCTAGCCTAGTAATTGTATCGCCCTTATTTATTGATTGATTGTATTATGTATGTGGTAACTTTATCTATTATGTGTTATTATGAATTATGAAATTAAATATAAGTACAATTTGAATTATTGTTCTAGATTAATTATACTTATGCATAGATAATAAGTATAATAATACTCAGCTATTGGCTTGAATAAGTTACAATCTAGATGAAATTATCTGTGTGATTAATTTATAGTAAAAATGTTTTCATTGTTTGTTCTTCTTTCTAAAATGTGTAATAATAATAACAATTAATTATTTATAGGGAAGATGTCGTATTTGTACTTACATCTATGCATGCTTATTCTATACTATTGAATGTGTGTGGGTAGAAAATAAAAGTTTAGTCTTGGTCAACTCGTCTTTCAATCACAACAGGGGTACCTGTACTCCACTTGCTTTTGGTCGATGAAGCTTAAGGCCCGCATTTAAGTTGACTGAGACAATGACTGATTGATCGACTGGCCTTGCCATTGAATCTTTCAATTCTAAACGCGGGCTTTACAGCCTTATCATACTGGCGGTTGACGAGCGGATTCAAAGCGGAGCCGGCGCTCGGCGGCCAAGGATTAGCGGTCGTGCAGCGATCACGCGGCGTTTGCGCAGCGGATTCGCGACGCATTGTAAGCCCAGTCACAGAATTAACTTAGCCAAAATGGAGTTCACATGTGCTAATCCGCAGTGAATTCGAGCCCGCTCCGCTCCGCTTTGAATCAGCTCGTCAACCGCCAGTGCGATAAGGCTGTAAAGCCCGCGTTTAGAATTGAAACAAGTTGACCCAGACTAACTAACCAAGTCCAAGCTCGAGCATCAATTTTGCAGCCCTTTGTTTAATGTTAATAAGTGGTTAGTCTAGACTTGAATCAAAGTTACCTAAGCACTTTCACTACCATACTTTAATTTCATCCATCCATTCTATTCTTAATACCTATTAGTAGATTTTATGCTTAATTTTTCTCACCATGTTCAATATAAATGGTAGCCATATTGCGCAGGCCGCAACGCTAGACATAGCATTTGCCAATATCACTGCGATCAAGCAAACTAGGAATATCGACGCATTCCATGTATGATCCGTTATTTTGTGGCCCAAATTCGCCGAAAGGTGATTCCCAAGGCCGCTTTCTCGTGCTGCGACTGTTAGAGCTACTCCACATCCTGAGAATAAACATCAGATGTACATAGAAGTTATTATCAAGCCTAAAAAAACTTAGCTTAACTAATGAAATGCACTTTACAGATGGTTCATTCACAAAATCTGTATGCGACTTCCGATATTTTTAGCCCTTTTACATCTTTATTAGATGCAGCATTTATACCTACAGCGTCAGGAGGCAACCTATGCCTACACGCAACGGGACGCTCTAGTGCCTGGGACATTAAAAATTAACGCTTGATGGCTTGCCCAGCACCTAGGTAAGCCATCTTCTCAGCTTAATCGGCCTGGCTCACAAGAAAGACGACGTCAATACGTGTGGAGCTAACTAAGCTGCGGGTTTCCTCACGATGTTTTCCTTCACCGTTAAAAGTTCGTGCTATAGTGCATGTGAATTTTAAGAAACGAAAAATCCATTGATGCACTGCCCGGATTCGAACCCACGACCTTCGGATTGAAAGTCGAGGCACAACCCCATTCGGCCAACGCGGCTCACGGCTCATTTATTAAGCCTAAATCATACACGAAATAAAAAAAAGGAAAAAACATTTACTTAATACGCTATCAATAAAAATGTAGTATAGAAGCAATTAAAAGTTTAAGAAAGCTCGTTTGTTCTTAAACCTCCATAAAGGATAAATAAATAAATAAATAAAGCCTTTATTCCCAAAATCATAAATTAATTTCTAATATATTATACAGGGTGTAAAAAGACGTCTACCGAAGCCGAAAGGGGTAGGTACAGCATCCCAACACACAACCAAATCCAAAAGGATTTTCCGAAAAAAATCATTATATCCGGAGAAAACAGCGTTTGAAGTTGCACCCTGTATAATATGATCACTTCTTATTTATCGTTTTACTTATCAATGTAAAAAAATTACGTCCTGCCGTTTGCGACTTCATTTAAAAATAGAAGTAGGTAAATAGCATCTTAGCATATTTGTTAAAATTATCCTCTGATTATTATTTAAGTCTGAAAAGTTGAGAATAAAATATTGTTACCAAGCATAAATATGTAGCCATAATTCATGTTCTTGTCTACAAATCGCCACCACAGGATTGCAGATTCAGGCTTGATTGGTGGGAGTTCACTTTTTTCTGAAACATATTTACATAAATTAAAATTAAGCCATGAATACCCTGAGAAACATTTTGTTTATAGTTAGGGAGGCGAGGTAGCTAAATGGCGTAATTCAACGGCGCCGTCGAGACCTATCAAAATCGAAAGATAAAATAATTTCGAAAAAAAAAGCTCGTATAGTAAAAACCATTTTAGCGGTGGGTTTGGCGTGTACGGTTTTTCAAAAATGTAAAAAAAAAACAGTTACTTGGGCATTCTCGAGCGCGTCAGATATTCATACTACGTATGCCCCAAGTGCCTCTGATAACAACGGTATACTAATCTGCCGGTTTGCGTGGTGGGGGTAGGCATATAAAGTAGTCAAAAATGCAAAAAAAATAAGTTTACTCGTGCGCGTCAGATTTTCGGAAGGGGTGTTAAGTAGGCCCCAAGGAAGCTACCTTTAAAAAAACTGACGATTTCGGCGTGACGATAAGTTACGATGAATTTTTGAAAATGCAAAAAAAAAAGTTTTTTTGAAATACTCGAGCGCGTCAGATTTTCATAGGGGAGGTTTATCTCGGTATACTGAAAGCATATTTTCTTAATCTGACAAAAATGTTGGTGGGTTCTCTTAATCTGACCGAAAAAGGTTTTTTGGTTTCTTTTTTTTCCTTTCTTTCTCCTTGATAAAACGGGGAATTCATATCAATTTTTTTCAACACCCTCAGTTTTCGAGATATACTCAAAAAAACCGGGAGTTTGAGTTTTGTATGATGCTTTCTTTGGACAAAAATGTAAAAAGACCTTTTTTGTGTAAAATAAAATTACCGTTTTTGTTTATTCAAACTTTTTTTTTGTAAAATGTATCGTTCGCGACTTATATGCCGCAACGCGTTTTTCGGAAGACGAAATGGCTCCTCCACACTTCCGGTCATGCGGAAACCGGCAGATTTTGTATTTTTAGTATGTTTTAGATTATATTCTTCAAAATAAAAAAAATAAAAATCGCGCTCGAGAATGCCGGATTAACGTTTTTTTTTTACAAGTTCGCGACCCTATAACTCGGCGGCGTCAAGGACTTATCGTCAGATTAGTTAAATTTAGTCTTAAAACACTAAAATCAACCCCCAATATCTTAATCTGACGCGCTCCAGTATTTCAGACGATCGATTTTTTTTTACTAATCTGATCGTCTATCCTAGGTGCGCGTCACTACATATAGAGCTAAATACTTTACAAGGTTGTTCTATTAGGTCTAAGGTATCTCTCATATCTTAAACTGCCACGCTCGAGTATTACCGAAAATTCCCCTATTCGCCTCCCTAACTATTATAAACACGGGTTCAGAAACAAAATCTACGTAATTCTGAAACAAGTTAAAATTGTTTTAGACACTTTTTAACATGTTGCGGTAAACACTACTTACGTGTTATAATTATAGAATGTTTCTGTGCTCCCCGATGGAAGTGGAGAGCACCGAAAAAAAATCTGTTTCGCAACCAGCTGTATACAAGAAAAGTGTCGACTGGTGTTTATAAACAACACGGCGATTGTTTGAAATGTTATCATATTTTTATTAAAGAATTATGTATTAAACAAGTAGCTGTTATTAGGGATTGCGCAACATTCAAACAACTGAGGTGTGGACGGCCAAGTCCCCGAAACATTGGGTTTCATCTACCTAACTGGTTCTCAGTGAATACAAACAGTGAATACATTTAAAAAAAAACAGAGCCACGACTGTATCCCCAAGGCGTGGTAGACATTTTCTCAGATCTTTTATATTCCAGATCCTTTGAAGATATATAAGGTCAGAGGCATGTTCAAATACATATTTGATACATGCCCACATCTTGCAGAAGTTATGTTATGTTGCACATTTTTATGAATGATGTTTATTAGGTGGTTAGGTGGTAGTAGTAAGGTGATATGTGAATACGCTTTCATGTTTGTACTTTTTTTTTAAACTTCAAAAGAAGAACGATGTTCAATGTAGGTAAAGTCTAGTAAGTACTTACTGTTAGCGCCTATAAATTTTGTGAACCCAAATCCTTTAGGCAACATGTGAAGTGCAATGACGAATAAAGCGGCTACAGTTGCGTCTTTGACTCTGAAATATTAAAAAATATAGGTTTGTTTGTAGGTAACCGCCAATTCCACATATCCCTACTAATCTATCCCTACTTTACTTGGTAGGGAAGAACGGATTTATTTCCACCTAATACTACTAGAAGGGAAACGTGGATGTTTTACTTTCAAACATTCCTACTATGATAAAGCACAATACGAAGAAAAATTGTATTGTGTGCCAAAGTGGTGAATAAAATTCATTTTTGTTTTAATAACGGGACGAGAGCGCGTATAGGTTTTCGATAATATTCGAACTATTATCTTACCTCGACGTTTCGACCGGGTTGCACCGATCGTGGTCACGAGGGAACTGGAGCAGCGGGCATCGTCTTCATTCGTTTGTGAATGACTGTTTAAACAACTAAGTGAGGGTACTTTTCAAGTTCCTTCTAAGAGTTTAAATCGTGTGAGTTTAAAAAGTGGAATGGTGAATAAAATACCTAATGTCTGTCTATGTCTAAAAATTATCAAAAAATAAAAAAGTAGGTAACTCTTCATCCTGTGTTCAGACATTACAGTTAATATAATACAGAATATAATATAATTATCTATAATTATACAGAACTGCTTGCTTCTACCAGCATTTTGTGCAAAATACCTATTTGATTTTACTTACCTATTTGGTTTGAATCTGCACACATTTGACAACTGACATTTGACTTTGCCTTGCCCTTTGTACACACGTTTGCGCACCACTATGCGCACTTTATGCACTTTGCACACAACTTGCATGGTATAGGAGAAATTAAATTGTTTTACATTAAACAACACAAATTGGTTCAATGTTAATAATTTATTATTAAACGAGAAGAAAACTAAATGTATTCGCTTCATACTACCAAATGTAAAACCAATAAAAACCAATGTAATCATAAAAAATGAACAGATAGATCTTGTGGACACCACTACATTTTTAGGCATAACCTTAGATAGTAAGCTACAATGGGGCCCACACATAGATGGATTGTCGAAGAGACTTGCTTCATCAGCATACGCAGTTAAAAAGATACGTCATTACACGGACGTAGATACTGCCAGATTAGTCTATTTCAGCTACTTTCACAGCATTATGTCTTACGGCATTTTATTGTGGGGGACTGCTGCAGACATTAACACCGTGTTTGTGTTGCAGAAGAGGGCTGTTCGAGCAATTTACAATACGGGTCCCAGAGATTCGCTTAGAAATAAATTTAAAGATATATTCATACTGACAGTACCCTGTCAGTACATATATGAAAATCTGATGTATGCTCGCAAAAATATTGAATCATTTAAGAAAAAAAGCGATAATCATGATGTTAACACTAGAAATAAGGATAAACTCTCTGTTCCCACTACTAGATTAGATAAAATTATGAAATCATTTAAAGGGCAATGTGTAAGCTTCTATAACAAAGTCCCAAGCGAATTGCAAAAGGAGAACGGGCAGGCATGTATGAAGCGCCGCCCAAGTCAAAAAACGATCGCCCGCAGAGTGGACGTATAGTGGAATGGGTAGACCTTCTAAAACACTACATTTGATTGTATGACAGCAAAAAAATCCATCCTGCAGAAATCAAGATATTTGCAGTTCAAGGTGGTGACTTTTACCATCATGTTTTTTGACTTACAGCCTTTCCGCAGATAAGCCACTATGGGCAATCGATAGAACTTTAGAAGCACTACATTTCATTGTATCACAGCTAAAAAATCCATCCTGCAGAAATCAAGATATTTGCAGTTAAATGTGGTGACTTTTACCATCAATGTTTTTTGACTTATAGCCTTCCCGCAGACAAGCCACTATGGGCATTCGATAGAACTTTAGAAGCACTACATTTCATTGTATGACAGCTAAAAAATCTATCCTGCAGAAATCGAGATATTTGCAGTTAAAGGTGGTGACTTTAACCATCATGTTTTTTGACTTATAGGGTGAGAGCCAGCGACCGGCAGACCTTCGTCATTTTATAAAGGCTGAGACTTTGTCTGTGTGTAGTCCCAGTATGGTTATGTACGATCCCCAAATATGAAGTTTGGGTCCGGGTGGCTTTGGGAGATATGAGGCATCAAAGGTGCCCAAAATAGCACCCAAGATTCGTCATTTTACCAAGGCTGAATTTTATAATGTTACTTAGGGAGCTATTAAAAGAGGTTTCCCAAGCGGGCAGACACCTGCGGTGGTTCCTTCATCATGTCAAAGTGTATAAAGCTCATTTTGATATATTTGGCTTGAAACAGTATTAGAAATCACGTCGTCCTTTGTCAGATCCCTAGTACAGTTCCAACCCCCTGAAAGTCACCCTTAAACAAAAGTAATTGTAAGTATGCTTTCGTATGGTTTCGTATAAAACCTGAACTTTGTGTGAACAAGGCTGAATTTTATAATGTTACTTGAGGAGCTATAATAAGATGTTTGCCAAGCAGGCAATCACCTGCGGTGGTTCCTTCATCATGTCGGTCAGCCTCAAAGTCTGCCGTATAAAACAAGTATAAAACATGTATGCAACAAGTATAAAACATATACATGTTTTATACGCAACATGTAGCAAACAAGTATGCAACAAGTATAAAACATGTATGCAACAAGTATAAAACATGTATGCAACAAGTATAAAACATGTATGCAACATGTATAAAACAAGTATCAAACATGTATGTAACAAGTATAAAACATGTATGCAACAAGTATAAAACATGTATGCAACAAGTATAAAACATGTATGCAACAAGTATAAAACATGTATGCAACAAATATAAAACATGTATGCAACATGTATCAAACAAGTATGCAACAAGTATAAAACATGTATGCAACAAGTATTTAACATGTATGCAACATGTATCAAACATGTATGCAACATGTATACAACAAGTATAAAACATGTATGCAACATGTATGCAACAAGTATAAAACATGTATGCAACAAGTATAAAACATGTATGCAACAAGTATAAAACATGTATGCAACGAGTATAAAACATGTATGCAACAAGTATCAAACATGTATGCAACAAGTATCAAACATGTATGCAACAAGTATAAAACATGTATGCAACAAGTATAAAACATGTATGCAACAAGTATAAAACATGTATGCAACAAGTATAAAACATGTATGCAACATGTATAAAACATGTATGCAACAAGTATAAAACATGTATGCAACATGTATAAAACATGTATGCAACAAGTATAAAACATGTATGCAACATGTATCAAACATGTATGCAACAAGTATAAAACATGTATGCAACAAGTTTAAAACATGTATGCAACAAGTTTAAAACATGTATGCAACATGTATAAAACAATTATCAAACATGTATGTAACAAGTATAAAACATGTATGCAACAAGTATAAAACATGTATGCAACAAGTATAAAACATGTATGCAACATGTATAAAACATGTATGCAACCAGTATAAAACATGTATCAAACATGTATGCAACCAGTATAAAACATGTATGCAACAAGTATAAAACATGTATGCAACATGTATGCAACAAGTATAAAACATGTATGCAACAAGTATAAAACATGTATGCAACATGTATCAAACATGTATGCAACAAGTATAAAACATGTATGCAACAAGTATAAAACCAGTATCAAACATGTATGCAACAAGTATCAAATAAGTATGCAACATGTATCAAACAAGTATGCAACAAGTATAAAATATGTATGCAACAAGGCTGAATTTTATATAAACGGTAAACTTTGGTTGTATGCAACATGTATGCAACAAGTATCAAATAAGTATGCAACATGTATCAAACAAGTATGCAACAAGTATAAGATATGTATGCAACAAGTATAAAACATGAAGGCAACATGTTAACGGTATGCCAAAGTTAACGGTAAACCAAAGTTTACCGTTTATATAAAATTCAGCCTTGGTACGAAAGTTGACTCGTAATTTTCCATACTTTGAGGCTGACCGACATGATGAAGGAACCATCGCAGGTGTCTGCCCGCTTGGGAAACCTCTTTTTATAGCTCCATATTCAAATTCAGATTTTTTAGCTGTCATACAATGAAATGTAGTGCTTCTAAAGTTCTATCGAATGCCCATAGTGGCTTGTCTGCGGGAAGCCTGTAAGTCAAAAAACATGATGGTAAAAGTCACCACCTTTAACTGCAAAAATCTCGATTTCTGCAGGATGGATTTTTTAGCTGTCATACAATGAAATGTAGTGCTTTTAAAGTTATATCGAATGCCTATAGTGGCTTATCTGCGGGAAGGCTGTAAGTTAAAAAAGATGATGGTAAATGTCACCACCTTTAACTGCAAATATCTCGATTTCTGCAGGATGGATTTTTTCGCTGTCATACAATGAAATGTAGTGCTTCTAAAGTTCTATCGAATGCCCATAGTAGCTTGTCAGCGGGAAGGCTGTAAGTCAAAAAACATGATGGTAAAAGTCACCACCTTTGAGGCTGACCGACATGATGAAGGAACCATCGCAGGTTTGCCCGCTTGGGAAACCTCTTTTTATAGCTCCATAATCAAATTCAGATTTTTTAGCTGTCATACAATGAAATGTAGTGCTTCTAAAGTTCTATCGAATGCCCATAGTGGCTTGTCAGCGGGAAGGCTGTAAGTCAAAAAACATGATGGTAAATGTCACCACCTTTAACTGCAAATATCTCGATTTCTGCAGGATGGATTTTTTCGCTGTCATACAATGAAATGTAGTGCTTCTAAAGTTCTATCGAATGCCCATAGTGGCTTGTCAGCGGGAAGGCTGTAAGTCAAAAAACATGATGGTAAAAGTCACCACCTTTAAATGCAAATGTCTCGATTTCTGCAGGATGGATTTTTTGCTGTCATACAATGAAATGTAGTGCTTCTAAAGTTCTATCGAATGCCCATAGTGGCTTGTCTGCGGGAAGGCTGTAAGTCAAAAAACATGATGGTAAAAGTCACCACCTTTAAATGCAAATATCTCGATTTCTGCAAGATGGATTTTTTAGCTGTCATACAATGAAATGTAATGCTTTCAAAGTTCTATCGATTACCCATAGTGGCTTATCTGCGGGAAGCCTGTAAGTAAAAAAACATGATGGTAAGAGTCACCACCTTTAACTGCAAATATCTCGATTTCTGTAGGATGGATTTTTTAGCTGTCATACAATGAAATGGAGTGTTTTTGAAGGTCTACCCATTACACCATACGCCTACTCTGCGGGCGATAGTTTTTTGATTTGGGCGGGAATGCCCATTCTCCTTTATCAATCACTAAATTTAAAAATACAATTAAACGTCATCTCTGTAAAAAAGCCTATTATAAGATATCAGATTATTTGGATGACAAAAAAGCTTGGAACTTGCTCCAACTCAATGGATCCATGGATCACCTAAAAAAATGATAGGCCCCAGACCGTGTTTGTTGCCCTGATTCTTCACGGTATTGGTCGCGAAAGAACAGGAGTAAAATTAGTTTTAAGACTATTCTAAGTGATCCTTGCGGTCCTACTGAATAAATGAATTTTGATTATGATTTTGATTTTTTGACACATAATGAAGCACCTAAACATTTTCGATATAATTATAACAGTGGATATAAGTGGAAAAGTATCCCCACTAGTAGTACTTAATAGGTGGAAAAAAATCCGTTCTTCCCTACCAGTAGGAATATGTAGAACTGGCGCGGTTAAGAAGTTACTGTTCTTAGTCGTGGTTAGAACATAGGTCAAGATATCTTTAAGCAGACTTTATCTAACATCATTTTTTATACAGAACAGAACCTCAACCTCAGTCGGTATAATTAGAAATTGTTACCACGCGATTATTTATTTGATTTAAAATCTCACCCAGGTATCTCAGGTGAAGTCTCTTCGGCTCTGAAGTCACCCCATCCCTTATCAACATACTTGCTCCAACGCATAAAGAATATCAATAAGTAGAATACAGTGAAAAACACGGACAGCTGAAATGAAAGTACAATGTTATTTTATGAAAAGAACCTTAGTAACAACAGAACATAATTCAGATTTACTACAAAAAGGTTAACATCTGTTGAACACAATAAATGTTAAATAGCCCCAATAAAGCGCTCTAAGAGTATTTAGACATGCTTTTTTTATTGTAAGTAGCACTGTATTTTTTTTTTTGTAGCACAATGCTGTATGGTATGTAGATACTCTCACAAAACTTCAACCATCGACATCATAACTAGGGCCCAGAGATAGCTCAGATGGTAGAGCAAAAGGATCGTTGAGGTCGCGAGCTAAAGTCCTCCATGTGTGTGAATTTTGGAATGCATTTTCAAATTTTCAGTTAATCTACCTAATTTTTTTGTATTTTCTTTTGGTAAGTACTAAGTTGTCAAAAGTTTAGTAGAAAGTCTTTTACATCCTATCTCCTTGGTTGCTGCAACTTGCTGGAAATCAGTGGCGCTCCAATAATAAGTAAAATATTAGGTACTTATTCAAAATTACTACTTACCTTTTCATGCAGAGTGGGCTTTTTAGGTATATCGTCTTTGTGCTTCAATAAGGCATTTCTCATTTGGGTCATGCTACTAGAACTCATCGCTTTTTTCACGAAACTGGAAAAGAATAATTACGTTTTTTAAAAACTAAAATGAAAACCGACTTCAAAGTTGGACTCAATGATGCGCCACTCGGTGTCAAGTGAGGCTTGTTTGGAGTTTTGCGGGAAAACTATAAATCCTTTAGAAATCAATTTTTTTATGGGACTTCCTCGGGAATAGGTCACGGAAATCGGTTCACAAGTGACGGATACTTACATCGGTGAACATAGAACTCTTTTTTTTGAGTCGGTTAACAAATGATAAAATGCTACACGTTTGGTCTTATCGCTAAAAACATAGTCAAGGTCAAAAGGTACTTACACATTAATGAGGATCATGTGATAGGCGAAGTTTAGGATGTGCATCAAAAATGCGACGGGAAAAGCATAAACACTGTACTGGAAGTAGTTGAAAATGTCTGGATATTCCTTGCCTTTTGGTGGGCTCCTGTAAAAAATGCAGATGATCATTTAAGATTTATAAGTAACAACACTCATGAGTGTTTTAAAAAGGTATTATATGATCTGGCATAAAAGTAAGTTCGTACAGTACGCAAAATCAATCTTTAGCTTTTTGAAGTTAGGTGCTCTAAACGATTGTGCAGGTTTGGTGTATCCCACTATACCTAGTGGGATACAACCGCACAACCGATCTTTAGCTCTCTGAAGTAGCTGCACAGAACCCATTTCGCCTTGCTCACTCACTTAGTTTGTTGCATCGTGCTATCTCGCCTACTCTACCAAACCTGCACAATCGTTTAGAGCACCTAACTTCAAAAAGCTAAAGATTGATTGTGCGTACTGTACGAACTTACTTTAAAAAAAATGGAAATAAAAAAATATAGAAAAAGCGGGACTAGCCTTTTTTAACCGACTTCAAAAAAAGGAGGAGGTTCTATGTTCGGTTGTATGTATGTTTTTTTTTTTCTAGACTAGCGATCAAAATATTTATATTGCGGCAGAAAAAAAAACAAAGTTATCCTATTTGAGAATAATATTAATAGCATTACAATAATAATAATAAATAATGCTGGTCATTTCACAAAGAATTATCTAGCCCCAAACTAAGCAAAGCTTGTACTATGGGAACCAGATAACTGATATGCTACTTATATACTTTGTTTGTAAATACATACATAGAAACACCCAGACCCGAGATAAATATTTGCAGATCATACAAACATTTATCCCGCGGCGGGGATCGAACCCGCAACCTTCTGCGTCCCAAGCGGGCTTTCACCCTCTGCGCCATAGAGGTCGTCAATGTTGACAACGTTAATATTATTATTCTTAGCAGCGTCTCTCTTTCCACCCGTCAATTACTCTATGTTAAAGAGGTTTTATCTAAACTATAAAGAAATAAATAAATAGTTTCTGCGTGCACGTCGTCTTAAGAGATGATTTTTTTTGCCGCCAGCAATGGATGCAGTGGGAGAATCTGTCAGAAATACCTAATGGAAATAGTGAGAAACACCCGGTGGTGCGTACTGTAAGAGTCAGTGGCCAACTCTGGTGACGGAGTTATTAGCCACCTAAGGCTTCCGTCATAGCGTAACTTAATAGGTGGGACAATTTAACGATCCGTTCAGTTGACGGGTCATGTGGGGACTCATCCGTTTTTACTGACGGCTTATGACGCTCATTAACTTCGACGATCTATCAAGAACGACTAGGCAGGCTACACACTGACTGACAAAAGATATCCAGAGTGAATAGAGTAGGTAGGTATATTTTTAATTTGGCCATATGCCTTGTCATGTCAGGATGCCATCGCCGCCTATTGGAATAGTACGGGTTTTCTCACATTTATTATTTTCATAATTCATTGTTCACGGTACCTATTGATTATTTTGTGATCAAGCTTTGAGTTCTAAATAATCTCAGCGGCTTTACTGAATAAAATTTAATGCGTTAGACTGTCTTAGAGTGAGTGTTGGGATGACGGCTGATAGAGGAGAATGGAAGAACACATGTTGTGCCGACCTCACGTAATGTGGGAAAAGGGCAGCAAGATTATGAGACTCAGATTTTGAAAGTTGAGGACCAATAGGTTAGCGTGGTATGGGCACGTAATGCGGAGGGATGAAACTTATGTAACTAAAAGAGTGATGGAAATGAATGTGGATGGATATGTGAGTAGAGGTAGACCCAAGAAAAGATGGATGGATTGTGTGAAAGAACATATGGGTAAGAAAGGAGTGGATGTGGAGATGACGAGTGATAGAGGAGACTGGAGAAGGAGAACATGTTGTGCCGACCCCGCATAAGCGAGATAAGGGCAGACCAATGATGATGATTATGAGACTCAGATTTTGACTAAATTTTCCGAGATGAAAAATCTATTGATGCACGGTTGGACTTCGAACTCACGATCTTCGGTTCGAAAGTCGAGGCACAACCCCACTCAGTCACCACGGCACTTTAAAACGATCATTGCTTATAAGTAAATAAGTAGTTATATATAACTACTTATTCACAGACTATTTTCAATACTTACTCAGCAAACATAGCTCTGAAAGCTAAAACCGCCAACGACGAATGTGGAATCGCAACACTACCTGTAAAATAATAAAAGTTAATTTAGGTGTATACCAACGAGTAGGTACCTAATGTATACCATACTTTACTATAGTCGGTCCATTTTAATAGGCCACATTTGACATTTCATCAAAATTTAACAACGTAACTTTGTACCGGCGGGCATAAAATTACTACTATTTTATCGAAGTTAGTACTGCACAATTGCTTAACTTTTTTTGAATTGCGCTTAAATAATTTATTGTCTTAACGACAAAAGAAGGTAATTTTATGATTTATTTCCTAACTAAAACATAAATAAACATATTATAACATATTATAATAACATATTATGTTTCACAACAATTTCTGTTTTCGAGAGAACTGAACGTTGTTACAATGTTGCGTCAGTAAACCCTTGTTCTCTTTTGACACTAGGTATGTTACCCAAAATAATCGAAATTTGAGAGTTAGAATCGAATGAAATGATTTCTCGTAAGGGAATATTTCACTTTTAATGATGATGATGGCGCATTAAATGCTTATTGTTTTTTTTAAATAAACTTATTTATCCCGACAAACGTAACTAAATACCAACAAGTACTTATGTAAAAGGACAACGGGAATATCGCATAAAAACTTTTTTTCTCTGTTTGACATGACAACCATAAACTTTTGAACAATTTTATCAAAATAAATAAGTAATGGGGTTGCGACGCAGTCTTGATCGTTGTGCAAAATGACTTTGCGTTCTTGGTGTGCTATTATTTTAAGACCCGGTTTTTTTTACTGATCTTACCTACTCTTAGTTTACGGTTTACCTGGCGATAAATTTTAATTCATGTGGATGAATCGATACGGACTTCGAACATAATCGAAGTTTTTAAGAAGGTCACCGAAAGCTCAAACTGACAAACGTCAAATGTGGCCTATTAAGTTGGACCGACTATAGGTACCTATTCTTTTATCTTATAAAGCCGATCTTTTATAGCCGACTAGTGATACCTGACTAGCCCTGGTGCGGAGGCCTCCAGTTGTGTTTTCTTTAAGTTTTTTTGGTAAACCAATTTTTGGAATTTGTGGTATTAAAACATAAATTAAAACAAAACTTGGCTTGGTACTCTTGTTCATCATCATCATCATCTCAGCCGTCTAGAGTCTACTGCTGAACATAGGCCTCCCCCATCGATTTCCACAGCGATCAATCTTGTGCAGCCTGCACCTAACGGCTCCCAGCAACCTTTACCAGATCGTCTTTCCATGAAGTGGGGGGCCGTCCTCTACTGCGATTTCCGGTGCGTGGCCTCCGCTCGAGAACTTTTCTGCCCCAATGGCCGTCAATTCTACGAGCGATGTGCCCCGCCCACTGCCACTTCAACTTGCTAATCCTGTGGGCTATGTCGGGCTACTCTTGGTGCCTAGTATTAATTCTATATTTAACTCTCGATATCGACGCCGCGCCGCAAACGTAGATTTGTACTGGTTTTATTAGTAATGATCGAGTAGGTACTAAACGATGGCGCTGCTATTTTCCCTTACAAATCGGCGTTTACGTTAACGCGATCGTCCAAGTAAATCAGTAAAATAAGGTAAACAAAGAGATCAATCTCACCTATAGCCGAAGCAGTCTGTATTGCATTGCAGACCACGTACCGCATCTCGTCGTAATTTGGCTCAGAATCTCTATATCTTGATGTCGCAGACTAAAACCAAAATTATAATCACCATTATTGCAATAAAACAACAAAGACTTACTATATTGAAATAACTATGTAACAATATTATGTGAAGCTGGTCTTGCAAACAGTCACAGTTGAATTCACATTACACACCCTAAAAAACTCATCCACATTTTTTACAGTAAGGTAAAAAAGAAGAGACTACTTTTAAAAACAATAAGCCTAATAATAATACGAATACCTAAAGTATCCAAATGAGCATAAACTCAAGTAGAAACTCACCTGTAAATTGACTAACGCCGGAGCAACGTACTGTATTAGAGTAGATGTTACGATCAGTCTGCTGCAGAACATCGAGAGGAAGAAAGCTGCAGTTGTGCATTTGAACACCAATCTGAAATTCAATGACGCTATTCAGCATGGTATTGATGCGTGTTTTCGGCACATTTCCTACACGCAGTGATCTCAATTAGTTGACCTTTTTCAACAATCCGTCGATGGCTCAACTGATTCTTCAATTTAAATATTATTATTATTATTATTTCAGCCTGTATTGTCCCACTGCAGGGCAAAGGCCTCCCTACTTTTTTTCCAGTTTTTCCTATCCATGGCTGCAGTGGGCCAATCTGTAAGATACACATCTAACTCGTCCCGCCATCTCCGTGGTGGTCTGCCGCGTGGACGTCTTGCGTTGGGCACCCATTCAGTTGTGGTCATTGCCCACAAGTCGTCCGACATGCGACAGACATGGCCGGCCCAATCCCACTTGAGAAATTCAATTTAAATAATGCACTAATAATATAAGTTAAGTAATATGTAGAAAAATTATTTCATGCATCCCAAAAATTGCACCCATGTGAGATTTGAACCCATAAGCTAATTCTTGGTAATGCTCTTTTTGTAGAAGTCTGCAATACCTGGGAAAAACAATGTATGCCCAATTTCTATAATCAACGGACATTCGTAGGTAAGAGCTACGACTCGTTTCCACCTACAAAGTTTGACAGCTAACTTACGCCCAGTTTCTAGCTGTCAAACTTTTGTTTGTGGAAACGAGTCGTAGCTCTTACCTACGACTGTCCGTTGAATATAGAAACCGGGGGTTATGCAACTTGCTAAAACTACCTTTTCCCAGAGAACTGACAGTTGTCGCCCGAGCAGAGAAGCCAAAGCATCAAACGCCGATCCACGCCAGAGTTATTTAGCAATAGCCCCAGCATCCCAGTGAGTATGAACAGCACTATGCCCTCCTGTAAGAGACAATTTCAAATTAAAACAAATAGCAGTAGATAATTATAATTGGTAAGTGCGACATTAACCTGCGGCATTTAGGCTCAATACACATTGAATTGGCAGCGACGTGACGCGACGAGACGTAATAAGACAATATAAACCTTATGCCCAATTTAACAAGGTCTATAATGAACTAGGTGTCGCTTTTTATGTAAAGTTTAAATAAATTAATAACACTGAAAAAAAAGTACCGCAATCGCATGTCAAAGTGCAACTTCCTCCACCTCTTCCTTTCCAATGCGGATTCCTTTACTTATTTATACGACATGACAGCGATCTTGTCTTTTATCTGACTCATGAAATTGATTCTAGGCCTGCCTCTTCCTCGTCTTCGTTCCACTTTTCCTTCTATTATGTTTTTAATAAAGCTGTCATGTCGTATAAGATGTCCAATTATTTTTTTTAAAGGATACGAGTATAATGAAAAAAAAAATGAATTGAGTTATATTTAACGGAGCTTTTTAATTGTATCTTAGTGAAGTAAAGGAGTGTTTAAGCGGCTATTTTGTCAAAAAAAAAAGTCATCTGGGCTGTTTAAATAGGCTTAGGCGCTAAACAACATTTATCAAAATAAAAAAATTATAGGACAACAGATTAATGCTTCCGCCAATGGAGTGCCTAGAGGTACAATAACAAATGCTTCTCCGTGACTTACGTTCATATAACATTTGCAGGTATCGATACTGGACATGACTCCTGCCATCGGCAAGATGAAAATGGGAATCAGAGCGGTCACAGGAACGTTCACAGGTTGAAACAGGAAGAACCAAAACATCATCAGCCACATGCATTGTACGGTGAGATGATGCTGGAATAAGAAATAGTATTTTAATAATAGGCTCAATTATAACGCTTAGACGCTATTTAGAGACAGTTTTTTACAACCTTCTATTAAAATAATAAATAAATGACTATTAGGCAAGTACTACCTTCTTATATGTAGATAGCTAACAGGGTGATAAAGGCTCAAAATAACACCTTTACAACCCAAACTAACTTCAACAAGTTTCGTTACTGTACTGGCTGAACAATGTGGAATACTCTGACGAAGTTCTAGTCCCTTCATTCATACCTCACAATGAAGAAAAACTTCTATCCCTAGTGAAATACTACAGGTTCTCAGAAAATGGTACAAAACAGTAAAAAAATGTATTTACTGATCCTTTTTCGCCTTGCCAGGTTAGTAAACAAAGAGGCACCAAGAATCCGATCAAGCCTCTGAAGTTGTTGATAGCTAAATTCTTGATTCTCGGGATGGGTCCTTTCACCGGGGTTTGGGGATCCCGTCGGCGACTGCAATTTTTTAAGTAGTTTAAAATAAAAGTTCTAAAACGTAAAAATACTTAAATAATTATATAAATTCATAAAAGAAAATAATACTTACAATAGCGAAAAAAATCTGGAGGGATACCTGAAATAATAAAAGCTTAATCATAATTTCTCATGAAAATAATGTGATTATTTTGTGTTTAAGACATTTCAGACATTCAAGACAAGTACAATACGCATCCAACCTTTGTATAAAAAAATATATCAAGTAGCTGCGCAGAACCCATTTTCGATGACGCCGAAAATACGAAGACAGCGTTGGATAGCACGCTCACTAGCTGACGGCCGGTTTCTCGAACAGTAGGTATTTTGGTAAGTGGGAATTTTGGGAATTGTGAATAAAAGTAATTAGGACTCATGTACCGAAAGGAGTGCACCTATTTTCAGATTCACAAAGATCAGTTGTGCGTACTGAACAAGGATTTTTATAGTGTAACAGTGTCACCAATAAACACTATGTAAAGTTTTTCTTCAGTTCAACTTAAGAATAAGCAAAATGGCTACCAATAAACCAATTAGAAAGTTCCACCTTGCATAACTTTGACATTTCTTTCATACAAACGCTATTCCGAAGTTCCACCAGCTAGCACCTTTGTTTAAATCTAGTGTAACCACAGAATACATATTAGTAGGTACTGTAAAAATATTTTCATAGGTACCACCAAAGAGTTCGTATATATTTTACTCGTACATACCAAGGAGTTTTTGTTTAAGTACTTCCAGATAAATTTACAGGAGAAAAAAATAACTTTATCTGGAACAAATCTTACATTCCAATAGAAGAGGTAGCATGGCGAGAAGGTTTTATAAAATAAAAATCGTAATTTGATAACGAGCGCGGAAACCAAAAATGATTTTGTAATAAAAAAATTACATGTGAACTATTGGCGAATGCACAAAAAGTGCGAAGCCATTATGAGAAAAAAAACAAGAATGACAAACAAAATGACCAATTCAGTCAGCTTTCATAGACAAAATGATACTTATTTTGAGGTTTCTACTTGGATGCGACGTTGCCGATTTGTGCATCTTCACGTATCAGAAGGATAGCTACACCTTGTATTATTGGTAAGAAATGTTTTCTGACTTATTCTGAATTTACGCAAGGTACAGCTATGCGATGTGTAAATTTGATAGAACTTCGGAATAACTAGTTTTTATTGGTGAGACGGTAAGAAAATTATCACGTAGTAACTTATTATAAATTTTATCCACGGAATCTTATCACTACCAATATAATATGTACTTACCCTCCCATTTTGTTAGAAAATTATGCTTTACAGCATCCTTGTCCACCTATTCACAAGCAAATTCAGAAATGACTGGTTTGGTTTACTGCTTTGATGGATATAAAAAATATGAAGTCTGTTTGTCAAATTTTGAATACGGAAGTTCAATGGGCAAATAAATTTATGCATCATTAAAAAGTTCCAACATCTACGATAAAAAAGTTTGTAAGTAAACATCAGAGGAATGATAAACTTATTTCATTTTTCCTGTAAACATACAGGTAGCCGTTTATATTATGATCTAAGCCGTTTCCTGAACTAGTTAATCAATTCTCAATTATTATTTTATAACAAATAGGTAATATTTTATTTTTATTTTTAATAAAATAATAAATAAATAACACGACTTTTCCACACAGCATAATGTAGCCCCAAAGTAAGCAGTGCACATGCTGCGTTAGTTACGAGTACATTCTTCTAGCCTAATATTTTGTAAATTTTTATGAACATCAACAATTTGGTATGCTCGTCTAGCATTCGTTCATTCATCGAGCTTATAATATGTATAATTATCTCTGCCTATTGTTCATTGAATCTTAATTAGATTACATTTTAAGAAGAAAAAAAAATGACAAATGGCAGTGTTTATTAAAGGAATTAGTAACAATTTAAAATTTCATAACACAAGGTCACCGTACTTTCATAAATTCGAAAGACACTCTTAACTTTAATTGTCTACGTACAATAAAACTAAGTACACAGCACATGAATTCACAGCGTCACTTATCACTTGTAGATATGCTTTAACGGGGATGGAGGCCCGAGGTTGTGGATCAGACTGGTGTTGTCCTACGGTAGGGGTCGGTGCCAACGGCTCGGTCGTGACGAGTTTGCTCCTCATGGATGGCCACTCGAGTGCCCACCCCAAACGTCACGAGCTCCTCTTCTCTCGACGGCGGCGGCTCCACAGCAGAGGTATCTAAGAACCTTCCGCTAGCCACAGAAGCTTGTGACTGAAATATAGAGGCGCTTCTCAACCCGCTCAAAGTGTTAGCACTCTGTGGCACTTCTTTGAAGTCGTCGAAATAGTTCTCGCACGCGGTCGGACGAGGCGCTGCAGGGAAGCCGTACAGCGTTGACGAAGATAAGTCCTTCAGTGACGCTGAACTTAGATTTATTCTCCTATTTTTATGAATAGAACAGTGCGGCATTTCGTCACCGTCGAATATGAATCGTCGACGCTCACGTGGTGTGGCTGCAGATGACCCTGTTGGAGGATAAGTGTCTCTTTTCATCATCCGTCTCTCTAGCAATGTGGAATCTCTTTCCCGGAACTCTGAGAATGCGTATTCTCTATCCCACGCTCGGCAGTCCGCTTTAGCTTTCTCAGACAGTTCTGTTATCCAGTCTTTTTGGTACCATTGTAGGAATAGAAATATAGCTAATGTGCCTGCTAGCTCACACGCAATGAACCCACTGAGGTACAGTCCGAACGAGTATCCATAACTGTAGGACATTCTTGGCGTATCAAAGACTATCATGTAGCGAAGTTTATGACCCAGCTGTGACTTGAATACAGATATGTACATGACGATCCCGGTCAACATGATGAGACCTGGAAAAGGAGAAAGAAAGATTTAGTTCTATCCGTTCTAATAAGCAGTTATTATTAATCCGAAAAGTGAACTTATATTGGATGTTTAATTTGATTTTCTGTTTGGATAAAACTTGTTACGGAGACTAGGTAATAAAAGTAAAACCCGAAAAATATTTGAAAAGATTTTGCTTGATCAAATTGTTACTGCTCACTTAATTTCCTGCCCTGATGTTACTCCTGATAGTAGCTTACCGGAGATAATAAACATAACTCCAGCGACGAAGGTGCACACACGTCGTCCTTTGACGCAATGGCCGAGCACGCAGCACAATGCGCCGACACACTGTGTAAACACAGCCAAAAGAAGAGGAGCTGCTGACCTGGTCACCACATCTGGAAAAGTTTTAGGAATGATTTAGACGTTTTTAGACGTGGTGGCTTAGTGGGATGTACTAGCGACATTCAATCCGTGTGTGTTTGAAAGCCGTGTAGGTATAGGTTAATGGATTTTTTATTCAGAAAATTTACATGCTCATTAACTAGCTCTAAATGTTGAAGAAAACAGTTTCTTAGTTTCTTAAGTATAGTTAGTATTCTAGTGACGATGGGCTTGCAACCTGTCACGTATGGAGTGAAGCATGTGCCAATTATGTACCTAAGTATTTGGTTGGACATGCCTCTGATTGTGTTTAAGGTGGTAATAGTACCATCAAGGGATCTGGAACGCTGGAATGCAAAAAGATCTGAGAGAATTTCTTCCGCACCTTAGGGACACAGTCGTGCATCGTAATGGTGTATGTTTAAAAAATTATAATAACATCGATAGGGAAAATTGTTTTAATAGTTAATAAGTACAGAAATAAGTACCAAAAAAAAATTCATACACGAGTGTTTATTTTGATAAAACCAGTACACCACCTTGGGCAATACGTGTGGAGCTGAGTAAGCTGCGGGTGTCCTCACCATGTTTTCCTTCGCCGTTAAGAGCTCGTGACGTATAGTGCATATAATTTTTACGAAAAGAAAAATCCATTGATGCATGGTCGGAATTCGAACCCATGACTGTCGGATTGAAAGTCGAGGCACAGCGTGCCAATGAAGCCCTTTTATATGATGCACAACATGACGGTTTACTCACTTCAAAATTTCGGCCCCCTCCCCATTCCTTGCATTAGGCCCTGTTTTAAGATTTTTTCCTGTACCTTCTTGTAGTCTAAGATACTACTTGCCTTTCATAGTGTTAGGTCAACGGAAGTACCCTATGAATTTTGATTTATTGAGTGTCAATATACGTTTTTTTGCGGCATAAACGGCCGTATATATATTTTGCGTTACCTTAGAATTTAGATTTTTTCAAAGCTTAAAGTGACCGTTAAGTGGGTATACGGGTTCAATTTCAACTCTAAACTCCACGCGTTCCCGAGATAAAGGGCCTTGACATACGGACAACAAAGTGATTCTGGGTTCCGTTTTTTCCTTTTGAGGTACGGAACCCTAAAGACACAAATACACATAGAAAGAAACTACTATATTACACACTTTTTTGAACTAATACATATTTGATTAAAAAAACTTTAAACTAGCTTTTTCTTTGTACAGCTTTAACTTACATGGTATTGCGTTTGTCGAGTCACTCGGATCCGGCGTGTATTGTGAAAGTGGAAAATAAGGGATGTCCAAACATTTGAACGTTGTTCCTCCGGCTGAAAAAGTGTAAAACATAGACATTAGACATTTTCACATCAAACTTCACATTTTACATCATAATAATTATCTGGTTTTTCTATTGGATTTTTGTTGTTATGGTGGTGTGCAATAAATAATTTTCATTCATTCATTTTGATAGTAAAAGACTGAGCACCGTAACACTGAACTTCCACGTGAAAACAAAAAAAATCCGCGAGAAATAATCGTCAGTCTGCCCGACAGTAGCTATATCTAAGAACATCTATTGGAAATTACTAATGAACATGACAAAAATATTGTAAGGCTAAAATAAAAAACGTTAATATCAGAATTCCCTTATTTCAGACAAAAACCACACCCGTGCTTTTAACGTCCAACGCAAAACAGACAGTACAGACACACAAAGCGAAGCTATTTAATGAAGGAAATGGACTGGTCATAAACGCAGAGACCGTCGACGTCTGATGGAAAATGTAGTTTTTCTCTAATTTATTCCAGATCGTGGTAGTGTCATATTTTTGACTTGAAAAACTGTGTCATAAATTGCAAATTGATCACAATTTTTTTGACAAGAAATAAAATAAAAATCATAACTATAAACGTTCGAGTTCTATCCCAAAACAAACGCAGCAACTTTAGCGCTAAACTAATATTAGCTTTATCTTACGCTCCCATTCTGTGAAAATTGGGATAGATGTTGGATAGGATTCAAAACCAATGCTTCATGGCTCCACTTTTCGCGTGCAGTCACATCAGTACCTACATAATAAAATGGATATGGGTCGAGCGAGCCGTCAGTACAATGCGCTTCCCGCGAGGCACAGGAAGCTACGATGTATTGTACCGCGGCGACACACGCGGAAGTTTCGTCCCCATTGTGTACCTTCTAGGTTACTCTGGCAATACCATTGATGACGTGTAAAATAGCATTGTGATGACATGAATGGTTCGTCAACCCTTTCATTGCGTTTTCACTAAAAAGTTACCCTAAATGATTATAATGGTTCTGTTGCGCTTGTTCGGAATAGAGAGCAGTTTTTCGTTTATACTTCTGAAATTTTACATTGAACAAGCTTTTACTTGTAGCCACAATCTGAAAATGTTCCATGCTTAATTCAAATGAGTCCGCTGCCTGGTAAAGCGTGAACAAAATGCAAGCATCCAATGAAAATAAAGTCAAAAATGCTTGTTTCATACAAACAAACATTTTCGACAAGTTTTCTGCAAGATATGTATGTAAAACCTATTCCAACAAAATTGTAGCTTAGTGCTAAGGTACGTCTTGCTTTAGATATAAAAAAAGAAAGAAAAAAGTGTATTCTTTTAGGTACATGTAGCATACAATGTTTTGCAGCTTGATGTGAACAGGGAGGATTTTTAAAACATACATTCTATTTCTATCATGACGATTAACTAGAATGTGTTATGCAAAATTTGTCCATGAAGCACTTCCGAAAAATGGGTATAACTTACGATCCGTATGACATATCCTCCAGAGTCCAGATACAGTTTGTTTCACGACCAGGCCGTACTTCCCCGTGCCGTTATATGACGGATTCATGATATTCTCCTCTGTATGCAGCCAGTTGTTGGTGGACACAGCTATGAGCACTGCTGCGACCGCGGTGCCAGCCGAAAGAGGAGTGAGTATCCACAAACACGCGACGGATGAGTCGATTTTTGCGATCAACGCTGGTGATGGAGGCGTTGGTCTGGAAATTAAAACAAACAAATGACATATTTGAGTTTTTTTAATCATCTGAAATATTTTCACACACACACGCCACACGCAAGTTGCATTGTGCCTATTAAGTGTTTATACGAGTCATTAATTGCAATGACACATCTTCATAGCATCTCGAATGCCTTAAAGTTTGATGCAATCGTGATGCTGTTTCATAGAGCGATCATTTTACATAATATGATTTTATTAGGTAACATTAAAATGTTGTCCCTTTATTTCTTATTACTTATTTAGCGCCTAATCTGTTTAGTGGTTTGGGCGTGAAAAGGTAACAAACAGACAGAGTTACTTTCACATTTATAAATAATATTATATAGTGTGGTTTTTTGAGATGAGATGAAACCATAACTGCATATTTAGTTTTTTTTTAAATGTTTTAGTTTCAACGGAAATCGAACCGAATGATTTTGCAAAAAAAAGTGTATTATTGCACCGGTGGATTTGGTTTCTGATGATCAATCTTTGCAAAGAAATTTTATACTAAAAATGAAAGAAAATGAGGTGGAATACGAGTGAGTTCTTTGTTAAGATCATAAACTAACGAAAATTTGATACTGCCTTTAATTTTTAGTCATACATTTATTTGCAAAGATTGATCCTTATCAACAGCAAAACCCATGAATTCAATAATACAGGTGTAATTTTTTTTTTTGAAAAATCATTCGGTTCAATTTCCGTTAAAACTAAAAGATTTATTTAAAAAAACTAAATATATAGACAGGTATTATTTTTTTATAAATTGAGGGCATGTCTCCTCTCATGATTTTTTTCTACCTCTCTTGGTTCCTTGGTTGGACTTGATCATGGGTGGTCATGATCAAGTCCAACCAAGGAACCAAGATCTCAAAAAACCATATTATAGTATCCCATAGTATGTAAAACTTTATTCTCTTGTAAATAACTTATTTTTGTTTTGTTTGGAGTTTTGAATATGCTATTGAAACGTCAAAGGAAAATAATATTATTTAAAATGTAGAGTTTATAAAGCCTAAACTAAACTCAACAACATCTTAAACAATAACAACGGAACTTAATCGCGTAGTAAAAACTTATTTGGTTACCTCGACGTTTCTTTGGAATTACTGCCACCGTGATCACGAGAGAACGGGACTGACTGAGGTTGTTTTTCGCCATTTTACGAAGAAGCACTGCGTTGCTATTTTATTTTCTTTTTCTTGTGTTTTACTTGGTTTTATTATGTAATTTCAGTGACATTTTACTAATGAAGCTTGGATCCGTAACAGGAGATCTGGCAAATGGAATTGGGCGAATTATAACTGTTATTGTGTAGTTGCCATTAAATAAAAGGAGAATAAGAAGATTCTTACTTGAAATTGGCAGAATCATACTGATACAACAGTGAGTAGCCATTTAATAAAAGAAGTAAAGAAACTTCTTCAGCTCTTACTAGTCTCGTTATGATTGTTTAAAAAAAATCAACTTTTATAAACGTGAATATTCCTAATCTCAACTTGATTTTTTAGATATTTTTGGGAAAAAAGTTCTGAAAAATATCGTCTCTGTAAGACTGTAAACCCTTTCCTTCAAAGCTGGCGGTAACTTATTTTCTCTACGACGACGGCATGCATAATGATAGGGTAGGTGTATTTGACTCTTAAAAAACCTTGTTATTTAAACTCGCGGAAATCAGAAGCAATTCCTCATTCACAGTTTACTCTAAAAGCACAACTCTTTCTAAGAATAAGTTTAGGCGTGTATATATCGGCACCTTACTCAACCTACTTATTTAAAACTGGGTATGGGGTTGAATAAATTTGTCATAAAGACTGTTTAGGGCACGGATTTTTTATGAGCCCCGCCTATAAATCTGGAGTTGGAAAGTAAAGTTGTTTATTTACGCTAAATGACGTCGTCTCACCGCCAAGCCGTCGAGTAAACGATGCAGCCCTGCTCACCGCTCATTTAAATTTTCTGTTTTGGTTTATAGATCAAAGAGAAAACTCACTGACAAAGTAATGTAAACTTTGCTTAATTTTTTCATGATTTTAAAAGACAATGAACATTTTGTGCAACTTAGAAACAGATTCACTCAGTAAGACAAAGACTTACGATAATTTTTATTAAGTCTTACTTGTTATGTTTTACTTTTTTATACTTACTCACTTTTTCTTTTTTTTTCTTATTCCTACTTAGAATTTGCGTGAAATTGGGCCTTAATCTGCTATTTGAGAATGCTATAGAAAAATATTTTACTTATAAAGTTAAATTGATACCTAGGAGGTCGTCGTGCAGAGATGGCGCCACTGAGTGTGGGGGCGGGCTGCGAATGCGCGCCGCGCGGCAGCGAGCCGTGCACGCACTGCGCACCCCCTCCCCACATACCTCCCTTCGGTTTTACTGAAAAAAAAAACATTAAATAAATGTAAATAGTGCTGGATTTTTCACAAAGCATCATGTAGACCCAAAGTAAGCAGAGCTTGTGTTATGGGCTATTTTTACTTATATACTTTTTGTTTGTAAATACATCAAACATTATTTCTTCCTGAGCCATCTCCTTTATTATAAGTCGTTCTAAACGATAGGGGCTTGAGAACTCAACTGTGCGTCCAGTGTCTATTCTATCGTTTTTAGGAGATATTCTTCTCTATTCCACTCTGATCCACTAATCTAATCCATTAAGAGATTTTCTCTGTTATGGATTCTTTTTGTAGCGATGCATTTTTTACATAATTCCGTCTAGTATAATTTTCTAAAGCGGATTATTTACGATAAGTACTTATTTTGCAAATTTTTTCGTTATTTTAAGATATAACACTCAAATATATTTTCATACACACGGTACCACATTAATTTGTTCAACAGTAAGAATATTTGATCATTCAGTATTCAAAATGAGGGTCCTACCCAAACAACAGTCAAACAGATAGCTTACACAAATACATGAAGTACCGAAACTCAATAGATCAATTAAATTAAAGGGGCACGGATGTATTTGTATAATGTAATCAGGGGTTTGTGGCGGTAGATCGTGTTATGAATTTAAGTAGTATTTTGAGCAATAAATTTTAATATTAATCTCATCTGCTATTAAAGACTCTCCTCAATAAATTTTGAATACATGTAAGAACAATCCATACTAATATTATAAATGTGAAAGTAACTCTGTCTGTCTGTCTGTCTGTTACCTTTTCACGCACAAACCACTGAACAGATTAAGCTGAAAATTGGCATGGACAAAGGCTACTTTTTATCCCGAAAAATCCCGAGGGTCCGCGGGTTACACCGCGGGAGCGCAGCTAGTAATTAATACTATTAATACCATCACTAATTTCTGTATGCATTTAAATCGTCTAGGCGCGGTGGACATTCTTTTAGATTTTTTAATTTTATATCCTACTAGCTGTCCGTCGCGGTGTTACCCGCGCTCCCTCGGGAAAACTTCACTTTCCCGGGATAATGCAGGATTCTAATGGTGCAAGAATTTTTCAAATCGGTCCAGTAGTTTCGGAGCCTATTCATTTCAAACAAACAAACAAATCTTTCCTCTTTATAATATATATATATAGTATAGAAAAATTACACCCAAGCGGAATTTGAACCCGAGAATTGACCACGCCGATTTGTGGCTTAGTTCTATAAAAAAAAATTAAAGATGTAACCAAAGACACACCTCTTCTAAACCACACGGGGCAGAAAACAATCAAAATAATGTATGACGTCTCAAAGATGCTCATAAGTGAAACCTACATTATACATCAGCCCTGTTGTGTAAGGAAATTAAAGTGTCTCGTTCGTTTCTGTATCCAAGACAAATGGAGCATGGTCCCTTGGGAGCTGAAGGTCGACTGGCCTGAACCCAACTCATGACCTGGGCGATATTTCTCACTATATATTTGTCTGAATAAGGTTTGCCCTAGATTTTGTCCCGAAACAGAATTTAGCTTTTTTATGAGCTATGAAAAATATTGCGAAAGGCAACGAACTGCTTACCAACCACTTATTTCTAATAAACCATTTATTATTTAGCAGAATTTTACAGCTTTTACAAAATTCATAAACCTCATGTATAAGCATTGTTGCAAGATTTGTTTAGTGTATAACAAAAAGAACAAAAGCGTGGAGCACGTAGCCTTAATTATTCAAATGCCTAAATATTCAGAAGGCATAACAAACAATTAATCCATGGATAGTCCGGTATCCGAGCAACGGGATAAAAGAATAAACTGCATTAGTCAAACAAAAGGATTTTCATAACAAAGCAAGGCTCAAAAAAACAAGACATGACTTTGGATAAAACAATGCCGGTCCACGAAAAGGTCTTAATAACCACAGGCAAATTAGCATCAGAATGTTGAAATAAAAACAGATGGCTTGTAGTGCAACATCGGAGCAATTACTGTAGGCACAATCGCTTTGTTTATTGTGTAATCAAACCCGTCAGATCTTGTATACCAATTGTAAACTGTTGCTAATTTTATGGAGCAATTCAGTTTTAATTGTTACGTTTTGGCGCTCAACGTCAGCGTCAGTCGATTTCGATACTTTGTTTACCAGGCAATCGCCATTCGAAAAGCTTTCAGCCCTCTCTAAATTATAAGCGGTTATGTTCACGACCTCATATCGACTTCTTGCGGCGTAGATCTCATAAAATCAATAAGAAACGGCTTTCCGGGATAAAAAGAGTAGTGCGTGTGAAAATGGTTGGGAATTCGGGGCGTGCATGAGGGTGAATCCGAGACCTTTTGTAGCAGCTCCTTAAAGAATTCCGTCGCAGGTGGACATTGGTATTCGACAATCGTGTCCTGCGCTCCTTTTGGAGAATTCTTGGAGCTACGTCAGCTTTCGTTCCGTCGTACTCGCTATTTCTCAACCCAGAACCCGCAATGTAATAATGTTAAGGACGTCCATAATAAAATTCAATTATTTCCTTTCTCTTTGTCCAGTTTTTGTTACATTCGGATCAGATGTTTTTTTCCTATTACCACCAAGGTTTATTGTTATACATTTCGGCTAATTCATTTATCTAGTTTGGGAATTCGGAGTAGGAAAATGTATGTTTTTATTTGGCTTAAATCTTTATTTGGGACGTGTTTAAGGGCGATGATTTTTTTGTTTATGCTAAAACTTGTTACTACAAGTTTTAGTCGGAGCTGAATTTGTCTAGGCTTGTTATGCTAAATGGATTAATAGACAAGACGATGAAGAGATAACTACTAGTAACCAAAGTCATAATCTTACTTACCTTCAGTTATATTTTGTCAATACCAAATGCTCAGTATCTCAGCCAGAAGTAGTAAGTACAAATTTTTTTTTCATTCATAAAGTTACATAAATTAATTTGTGATTTCAATTTCCCTTCAGTTAGTTCAAAAGTTCAATTTCTTTTGTAAGTCTTCCCGCAAATTGAGATCCTGTAGTGGCTGTTTATTTTCCAACGAGTTTTTTACATCTATTGAAGAAGCTTGTGGCGCTCTCGTTCAATTAGTGACTGAAAGGCCAGTAAATACCTAAACGCAAACAAAGGGCCATTATGTAATTTGAGATAAACGTTATTTTAAGACATTTAAATCTCTTTCCGACTCTTGGTGTACGTTGGGTACCTATTTATCTTACCTACACGCCTATACCAACATGTTTTCATCTTCCATTTCCCGTAATCAGTCATCATCTCAGCTCTCACTTTCTTACTCATGTCATCTTTTACACAATCCATCCATTGTTTTTAGTATTGTTATTAGTATTATATTATCTGAGCCTATACTTACGAGTATACTCGTACTTAGTACAAGTGGTACAAGTAGTGAAGTATTATAGTGAATGTGATAGTGCTGATAAACAATAAAGTTATATTTTAAAGGTTGATTAAACTGGGCCAACATCCAAGTTCAAGCAATAAGTGCACGAAATTCTAATAACCCTACAAATTGAACAATCAAGCGGCTATGAGCGTCATTTGAGAGGGACGCACTTGACGAATACAAAGTTTCTAATTGTAACGACGTCGATAAACGGTCCCATTATACATAATTACATTTTGGGACCCAGAGAAGCCGAGAAAGTATCATCGTAGACAACTTATAAAAGTTATAAAACTCATTTTAGGCGACGGACAGACGCCGGCCGGCGGACGATGTGCTTAGTTTTTGGTGGTTTTTCATCGGAAATATCTATTTCATATCTATGGGAGGCGTGATCCGCTGACCGGCCGAACTTTGAAGTGATATCAACTTTTCATATTAATTTTGTACTGCTGAAGCTACATTTTATATGCGTGAAGGAAATACAGAGCACTGTAACTTTGTCTGTTTTTAAAACGGAAAGTTTGTGGTTGACAGTATTTTAGAGAGGAGAACTTTATTCATTATATGTTTGTGGGGATCAGAAATAGATATGATACTTGATGCTGCGTGTGCATACCACCTAACTGTGTGGTATACCATGGTCAAACCATGTCCAATTTGACTTTGAACAAAAAATTGCATAAAACTTTCAATAAATATCCACATCAAATAATGAATTTTTAAAGACAAAAAATTCCCTCCGCGTCTACGACTTTCACCAGTATTTTTATTTGTGTCTTTGCAGTGTTTTCATTTCGTCAGCTTAGGACGCAGTTTTTCTCGTAATATATTATTTCCATAGTTATTTAGAGCATAATTTTGTTCAATAATTCACACAAAAAATAAATTACATGAATATTTCAAACGGTACTAATTTGTCTGTCGATGTAAGTAGCAGGTTTGTATTTGTGGTTATTTAAAGGTTCCTTTTGCCACGAACCCTGACGAGACAATTCGTAACGCAAAAGTGTCTTTACAAAGGCACGTAATATTCATAAGTAGGTCCCCATTCTAAACCGGGAGCAAACCTCGGGTGTAGTTAGCAGGCGCCGCAGATGTCGCTTGGAGCGGTATTCTCGTGCAATTTATTTAATGTGGGGCCCCGCCTACGTTTTACGACGTTTTTTCATGATGATGATACCGTCTCATCTTATTGAGCCGTTTGCTTCACTTCCCCTGGGAGATCTTTTATTAAGTGACGATGCTTTACGGCCTTAGCGTACCGTTTATTTTGCGTACCCACGTTTTTCCAGTTGCGTCGCTGTCAATAAAAGTACCTATATTTTTATGATGTAGTGAGGTGTGACATGAAATAAATCCTTTTTGCTTTGACACGAGCTTATTTCACGGCTACATGTGTCTGAAATATTTACTAAGGCTGTGTTCTGACTGGAAATTGGAGATAGTAAGGCCGTGGATTTTATATTTATCTTTACGATTGCATGTGGGAATTTTCAGAAGCCTGACGCGAAAAGAAGCGAAACTTGACGTGTTTGTTGTTTATCTGTATTTTTAACATAACTCTTAAGTAAGTAAGTTCGTATGTGTCAGTGGCCAACTCTGGTGACGGAGTTTTTAGGCCGCCTTAAGGCCTCCGTCATGGCTTAACGACTTAAATAGCCGGGACCGACAATTTAACGTGCCCTCCGAAGCACGGAAGCGCTCAGATGAAAATGCCACTGGCGGTCACCCATCCACTTACTGACCGTTTCGAACGTTGCTTAACTTCGACGATCTATCAAGAACGACTAAGCAAGCACGACCACGAGCGCTTACTTACATAACTCTTCATAAAATTAAAATAAGATTTTGCTTTAAATAAGGTATACTTTATATTCAATAATCAACCTTCTAAGTCATGTAATAAAATGGCCACTATGTTATCAGGAGATTCATATATCACAGACAACCGTTGTAGCGTGTTATTTACAATTATAGTAAACGTTATCAATATTGAATTAGCATAGCCATAAAGTTAAGGGTCTTACTGCTCGCTATTTGCATTATTGTAATGGTGCATTTATGAATGAAGCAGGTTGCCACCTTATGAGTGAACTAAGCGAAACTGGTATCAGAAATTGAGGGGCAATGATATAAAACAGAATATTAAAAAATCTGAAATATACCTATGATACTAGCGTGCGGAAAGAGAAGACTCCAAAACGTCTTACCGGGACGTTTTTTTTTTTCAGTTCGTGTAGGTAATGCAAGGTAGGTTCAGTGACACATCGAGCAGTGACAGTTACTTTTTTTATCGACTGGATTTTCAACTTTACGTAAAGGGGGGACTTACTTCGACTATAGTCGGTCCATTTTAATAGGCCACATTTGACATTTCATCAAAATTTAACAACGTAACTTTGTACCGGCGGGCATAAAATACTACTATTTTATCGAAGTTAGTACTGCAAAATTGCTTAACTTTTTTTCAATTGCGGTTAAATAATTTATTTGTCTTAACGACAAAAGAAGGTAATTTTATGATTTATTTCCTTAATACACCATCCAAACATATTATGTTTCAGAACAATTTCTGTTTTCGAGAGAACTGAACGTTGTTACAATGTTGCGTCAGTAAACCCTTGTTCTCTTTTGACACTAGGTATGTTACCCAAAATAATCGAAATTTGAGAGTTAGAATCGAATGAAATGATTCCTCATAAGGGAATATTCCACCTTTAATGATGATGATGGCGCATTAAATACTTATTGTTTTTTTTAAATAAACTTATTTATCCCGAAAAACGTTACTAAATACCAAAAAGTACTTTTGTAAAAAGACAACGGTAATATCGCATAAAAACTTTTTTTCTCTGTTTGACATGACAACCATAAACTTTTGAACAATTTTTATCAAAATAAATAAGTAATAGGGTTGTGACGCAGTCTTGATCGTTGTGCAAAGTGACTTTGCGTTCTTGGTGTGCTATTTTTTCAGACCCGGTTTTTTTTTTTACTGATCTTACCTACTTTTAGTTTACGGTTTACCTGGCGATAAATTTTAATTCATGTGAATGAATCGATACGGACTTCGAACATAATCGAAGTTTTTAAGAAGGTCACCTCACTAGAAAGCTCAAACTGACAAACGTCAAATGTGGCCTATTAAGTTGGACCGACTATAGTGCCACTATTATACACGTATTATGTTAAAATCTTACTTATAAATGGCATTAGACGCTTATTATAAGTCCCTAAGCATTGATGGTAACCTCAATATTTATAGACCTCGTTTTTTTCCTTAAAGATTCCATACCCAAAGGTTGTCAACGGAATCATTATTAACAAAATGTTGTCTGTCTGTCACGTCTGCCACAGGTCTGTATAGCGTAGAATTATAAATGGATTCTCAAAATTAGGAGTTTTTTTTTACACAAAAATGTCTAACATAAAGAATTTTTATTTATTGTATTATTTTGATTTTGTCGAAAACACAGTATATTTCAGATTTTTTAAAAGGATTTTTGTAGTAGATTAGACATTAATATCTGCCACACTACCGTCGTGATTACTTATTTTTTTTAAATTAAAAAAAATAAACAGTAAAACCATTAGGGACACTCTACGTGTGACACAAGCGTGACACCCTCCTAAGGAGTATCGTTGTTGTTTAATAGGATGAAATATTGGCTGTAGGGAGCTGAACAGACTTTACATGATTTTGCGGATCTTACATTAAATAGGGAAAATTAAGTTGTCTTTACATTTTATATTATCGTTATAAGTACAAAGGCAAGTTACGATTTAGAACATCCAGGTCTACCCTTCTCGGCCTTGTTTTACGGTGCCAATTCTATACTTAGTACTCGTATTTTAAGAGCGATCTCCATACTGCCTCAGAAATTTTCATATGCATGATTTTTCCGTTGCTTAGTTACAAATCCAACAAATCAAATAACATAAAAATCGGTTTGTAGTGCTATTTGCCCGATTTTGCTTGAGATCATCTGGTAACAGTTTTTAAGCTGGTTTGCATTATGTTGTTGTATCTCAAGAAGTTGGGTTGGTCTTAATTGTGCGCGTAGATTTGTATCTGTGTGTATTTTTATCGTAGCAATACTGAGCGCTCATTCGTCCATGGAGCGTTCTGACGCTTACGCACACAGAAACAACGTATCTACACACACAATTAAGAGTGTGCAGGAGCGATTTAAGGAATTTTGTAGTTCAAAATCGTTATTTATCTTAGAATCTGTGAAAGCTACCACCTTCATATTTAGGTAAATGGTACTTCATTGCTTTATCTTGAATTACGTGTTTTAAAAACACGATTGGTGAAAGTTTTCTAGATAATATTTTTTTTTAATACATGTTTTGCACACATTTTGCTATTTAGGAACAGCACACTTTTTTAGTGGGTTTTTGTTTTGGCAAGAAACCTAAGTATTTCTTTAGTTCTGTCTTAAAATTTTTCGATTAGTTGTTTATTTAACTTGTAATTAGCTAAAAAGTGTTTTAGCGCCGTAAATAACTTTCATATGCATAGCTGTGTACTTCTCACACGCTGAACAAATCACACTCACTGTTAGGCTTACAAAATGTTGGCTCCTGCACACTCTTAAGATCTATAGCCTTCGTGACATAGTATAACTATACCGGCATTTAGTGTGACTGTAGTCTATGTAAATGGAAACGGACGTTATTATTCGAGATAATCTGTGATTTAATATTTATGGTACCGGAAACATTTGATTGACCAGTTTAACTGATTGAACTGCGTAGAGAGCTTTTCGATTGCTTATTAGAAAACAGAGAGTTCTGTTAAAACGTATATTATGCGTTTGAGGAAGGAGGCTTATGTCTAGCAATTGGCTATCATTTGAGCTGCCAATGATGACGATGAAACTTTATTAGAATAGAGTTGAAAACATGCTATGTGTAATATAAGTCGTTGTGTCTGGTATGTATGGTCTATTTTTGCACTATATGGTATATTTGTGCACAGCCAGTAAACCTATAGATTCTGAAGGCATAAAAGAATTTTAAAATACCAAACTTTAGTGAACTTTCACTTCTGACCGTACATGCGATAAAGTTATTACATTACATTTTTTTATAACAAAACATCAATAGGCCAAACATTCCCAATAAGCCGTAAAGTTACCAAAGCGTTGCAGTAAAGTTTGAGATAAAGATTATTTTAGATTCTATATTAGTGGAACAGAGTTCAAAGTAATAAAGCAACGGAATCTGCCGTTCGACTGCAGAAGAAATATGTTTTCATATTGTTGAGTGCCGCGAAGTTTCCCTTAGCCTCGGTTATTGTTGTTTGCTCAGCTAGAAAAATTACAATTTCTTCGCATTTTACCTTTTCAAGAGCTTTTTCTACAACATCATTGGAAAATGGGCGTTCTATGCATTTCAACTGGGATATACAATAAATTTCAAGTTGGTGCGCATTTTAAAATACTTTTTATCTTCTTTTGTATCATTTGGTTGATGTTTTAAGTGTGAACTAGAATTTGAGCTTATTTAAATAAATAACTTACCAAAACATAACATTTAACTTGGTGGTTTTCATTAATGTGGTGAAAAAATAAATAAATAAATTTAGAAAATATTATGTACTATGGTACTATGTACAACAGATAGTTACTAATGGTAATAATAAATAATGCTGGACATTTCACACAGCGCCATCAGATACTTTTTTTTGTAAATACAAACTTTTTACACATAGAAACACCCAACCCCGAAATAAATATTTGCAGATCATACAAACACTATTCTCGCGGCGGGAATCGCACCTGCAACCTTCTGCATCACAGGCGCTTCCACCCACTGCATCACAGAAAAATTCATTCATTTCATTAAAAACAGTGGAAAAACAATCATACACTACCTTCATCGCTTCATGCGTCCCTCTTTCCTTCCATTCAAAATAATTTCCAGTCAATGAGGTGCATGATCATATTTATAAAGATAGCCAATGACACCAATCTAAAAACACAAGGAAAAATAGCTTTCTCAGAAACGCTCAATCATTCTCCGCCTATTATCACGCAATCCTACATAAGCTGGGATTAAATATTACAAGCTCAGGAGAAAATGGCGGTCCCTGATCAGCATAGGGGCATGGAGTAGACTTTGATCGATGGTTACAAGCTCAAGTTTAAGTAGCGGCACGTGTACAACGTAAACTGAGGAAGTAGTTTTATTGTGATACTGGGTTGTTTAAATCTAATACGTCATTTTTTAATTCGAAGAACTGCGATAATTTATGTGAGGAATGTTAAACGTAAACTGTAAAACAAATGGTTTGAACATTTACTATGTTTTCTTAGGCACTTGTCCGACCGCAAGCGAGTGAGCGGTAAGGAAATCCTCCGGAAGCATTCACGGACTCTATATACCGCTATTTTGTAACTACTAAAAAAAAGTTAAGGGCAGTTGTAGTAGACGCAGAAAATGATAATGGCATGGTCAGATTTTATATTGAACTATCATAAAGTTTTCGAGGATTGTCGTCAACAAAAACCTAACAAAATTTTATGAAAACTGTACAAATAAGAACTACAGACAACACTCGCGTATGCATTCTCATTTTAACTATGCTCTCGTATCATCCCCAGTCAGTAATACCGTAGTAGCTAACATAAATCCATGTCTGACTCGTCTCGTCTCCTTTCTAGGTTATAATTTTTCTTCTCTTTTTTTGAGTTTGAACTACATGAATGTGATCAGAAACAGACACCTAGACCATGTTTAATTTTTTTTTGGTAATAAAGAAATAGGGGTGTATAGATTCCGTGTCAATAAAAGAGACCGCCGGCCGTTCACACTACCGATGATAACGAGTTTTATCGCGGCGATAAAACTACCAAAATTTATTCGCATTACTCGCGTGGCGCTCAAAAATGTTGCATTTCATATCAAAATTCACGCCGAACGACGAACTAGTCATAGCCCAGCGATATAACTATAGTCGCTTCAATGCTCAACGCCCCAAGCCCAAAACTCAACGCTCGCGGTGGGACGAGGGTAGGTTTTCTTTATACTTACACCGAAGCAACCAGCTGAAATTAGATAGCTGAGTGTTTGAATCATCAGCCACTCCGTCGACGGCTTAATCGATTTGGCTTGAAACAAATTGAACAAAAACATAATAAATAGAGCTAGAGCATTGATAACAATATAGGGGTCTTCAAATCAAGAGTAAATAGGTTCCTTCTAGGTAAGCATATTCCATCTTAGACCTCACTACTGCTTAGCATCAGGCAGAGTGAGGTCAAATGCTGACCTATTTAATTAAAAAAAAACTAACCAAAGGAAATCGAACGTAACAAATTGCGGTTAGCAACTAAACGGCCCGAATTAGTGAAATACTTTACGAGTGAAATTCACATTACGTCAACAAAACCACGGTCGGTTCGCTAGTATTAAAAACATACCAAGAATCAGTACATTTTTCACGAGGAAAACTGAAGCTAATAAATAACTTGCGCGTTCTTTAACAAAACAAAGGTAGCACCAACTAAATCAATGCGAAATTCCAGGATCGCATTCAATAAAGCGTTACAAGCTTAATTCACGGCTTTGCCGTCGTAAAAACTTCCAACCCGAAAAGGGATCGAAAAACATTTCATTTCATTTCCAGTTTCCGTTTTAAATCAAAAAACTTCGAGTATGTTCAATAACAAAGATCTAAGAACATTTTGATCTTTATCTTTTTATCATATTTGTTTCCGTTATTTTAAAATGAATCTTGCACTATTACAATTAGTAAACAAAATATTCAATTTCCATTGCATGATGAAAAAGGAACATTTACTCCCAAATTGTTCAAGAGTTTCTGTCGGAACATCAGTCTGCTAACTGTGATCACCATCTCCGTAAAATCTTCAATTTGTTGATCGATTGGTAAAATAGAATGAAATTATATTTGAGTTTGGGAAAACGCAAAACTGGTTTTGGCCCTCTTTCTTGCCACCAGCCAAATGGCTTGTAAATAATTATTTTTCATAAGTATTATTAATATAGGATAGATCTTCGGCTTCGCTCTCCCAGTTAAAGTGGTTGATTTCTCCATGTATCACGAAAACGTGGTTTTGTAACCTGACTGGCGCCACCTAAATCTTTAGTAGATAGAAAATAGGCTGATGATGATGGTAGGATACATCTATCCTCTATCCTCATCTATCCTGTAGATGAGAGACCTCAAACGAGTAATATCTACATAGAAATAAACCCGAGGGAGTTCTTATAAAAATGGATGGATAGGCGTCAGAGCGTTCCGACAATCAATCAAGGAAGCCTTTGCGCCACGCCTTACGAGTGCTTGGATTGATCATTACCTAAATAGAGTACATAATATTATCTAAAGATTTATGTTTACAGATTTTTCTCTTGAAGGCGCATGGGTGTATGATTATTACTATCTAAGAATAAGAACTTTACGCCTTCAAAAGAGGCGAGATCTCGAGGGACGGAGATGATTGAAGAGATAATACGGCGGAGACCTTTGCCCGAGTTGCAGTGGCACAAAATAATTCTAAATTGAAAAATAAGAAATGGCTTGCCCATTACAAAGCTCAATATAGGGGTCTTCAAATCAAGAGTACTAAATAGGTTCCTTCTAGGTAAGCATGCTCCATCTTAGACCTCACTCAGGTAGAGTGAGGTCAAATGCTGACCTATTAAATGAAAAAAAAAATTAGGCCCATTAGCACAATTTATAAAGGTATTTAATTATTCTAACAATTATTCAATAATCGATTAACTTAGATAAATATAATCTACAGTGATATCTACATTCCTTACTGCAAAAATGGCGTAAAAAAAGCGGCGAACTTGTAAATGAGAGTGAACGAGGCAAACGATGTATGTCAGTATCGCAAGTGAAAACCTGTGTTTTCTGCCGACCATAGGAGGTATGCTTTTATTATGAAAAAAACTTTAAAAAACTGAACCAATTTATAGAAAATCCCCGTGAAATGTACCTTCATTTTCCTGACTGTAATAGCCCAAAAGATTAACTTCTCTGTAACTTTTACGGAACATAAACTTGGCCTCTTTATACTAAATTATACTCTAACTTCTAATGTTAGAACTGATGAAGACTTTCAGAAGTGGTAATTGATTGTTTGTTTTGTTTTTGACCATTCAAGGAAAGTTATTCATTTGTTTGCCTCGGCTTTGGCCGGGATACCTTTTTGGAAAATACCTATATTTTTGAAGTGAAAACTTCTTTAAGCGCGTTGGGCATTTTTGAGATGAGAATAAGTTCTTGGATTCGCCTCGAAAATGTCACGTGACTGCTCACCAACCGACACCTACCAGTAGTGCCATTTAGTTCTGTTAGTACTCGGTAAAGTTTTACGGCGATATTTTTACATTTCTAAAAGCTCATTGTATAACTAAGCGGGTGAAATCATTATCTTTTGATATTTTTCGATTTCTTGACGATTCAAAAATTACACTAGGCACCTAATTGTTCTAGTTTTTATTACTGTCGGAGTGTCGAAACTCCCGGGAGTGCGTTTTTTTTTATACATAGGTTTTAGACTCCTCGCAGACTACAGACTTTCTATGGGCCGATAGTTGAGACAGGCTATACTTTTCCCCCCCCCCGAAGGATTCCGATCTTGTCGCGATGGGGGGGCTTAGTAGCCGTGGATTGGTCACCCACGGCAAAGCTAACAGGAATCCCAGGCGGGGACGCTCCGAGCGGGCTTGCGGTTGGGCCCGCTCTGGATGCGTCTGAGACGGGTGCGGAGGACGGAGTCATTTCTGTCCCCCGCAGTCAGGCGGGGTCGCGGGAGAAGAGGCGTGTCGGTGTTTCGTTGCCGTTCGCCCTATCTTCCGCGACCAAACGGTGGCGCACCGTTGTTGCGTTGGCGGTGGGGCCGCAGTGGAAGAGGAGTGTCGGTGTTACGTTGCCGCTCTCCCTGTCCTCTGCGGCCGTTTGGAGGCTTCTCCACGCGCAGCTCTTTAATTAGAGCGCGCAGTGGACGAAGGGAGCGGAGAGCTCTAGTGGTGAGTAGCGGACGCTAGGTGCGGGGGCACCTTCGTCCGCCTTGCACTGCTCACCACGACGCGGGGCCCGCCGTAAGGGCGGGGATCGCCGGAGGGGGACTGGATGTAGAGGCTCTGCCGGTTGCCCGGGCCCCCTCCATTCCAGGCGACGCCGGAAAGGCGCTGGGATGTTTAGTGGGTATACCGGGAGTCCCCGGGAGTCCCACATACCCCTCTCGCCCCCCGGCGGAGGGGATGCGTAACGCATTTTACCCAGCGACAAAAAAAAAAAAAAAAAAAAAAAAAGGCTATACTTTTCCATACTAATTACGAGCCGAAGTATATTCTGTCTCAACTATCGGCCGATAGAAAGTCTGCAGTCTGCGAGGAGGCTTAATGATTCTGGAGACTATTTTTCCATTCACATACAAACGCTTAAAAAATTCATAAAACTTTAATCGCCTTACCATAGAACGTGACATAAAGTTATTCCGGATTGTAAACTGTCAAAATGTATGGTTATTCTTGATTTATTCGGTGGAATAACTTTATGTCACGGTCTATGGTAAGACGCTGAATATTTTTTAAAGCTTTTTTATAACTTCTGATGTAACGTCAATATTAAGCGACGTTTTGATATGATAATATTGTACAGGGCCACAAACTTTCCTGAACCGGTGACTTCTGTTGTCACGTTTGGTGTTGGAGAATTTTTTTTACGTTAGTTTCTCTTTTGGCCACCGGTCCAGATACGCTTGTGGCACTCTAAGTGTTGAACCATTGGCATTATCAAGATTTTTTGTAGAACTCCTCAAAATGTCGGTCTTTGGTCCATTTTAAAGTCGTTTCGGTCTAAAACAAATCCATCATGAAGTCTGGCTAGCTCATTCGAACTTCTTATTCGTTGCTTTTCTTCGATCAACAATACAACTTGCTTTTACTCAAAATCTATTTCTAAATACGGTTATTTTCAACCCTAATTATCATCGCTCATATAAACAACAGTCTTATTCAGCCCTTTTGTGTTTGACCAAAGGGCGTAGCTAATTTCTAAAAGTGTTTTGTTAACATCGCACGGCTGGCTATAAGTGGGTACTTAACCCTGTCTGTACCACGAGTGAACGGTCACTCGATTGGACGATCAAAGGAACAACACATGTGAAAGAACAAATAAAGTTTTCTGTTTTAAAATAAGCAAGCTTTTGCACATACACTTACAAAATATCCAGCTTTATCTATTCCTTAGTTATCCCTGGCTGAGACAATTTTATTCACTAAGGTTTAATAGGTAAAAAGTAAGAAATAAATAAATGAAAAATGAATATAACTAATTAATAAATAAGTAAGTAGCCCGACAAGTAGGCAAAAGCTGTCACACCTTGGGTGCCTGAGAACCGGACGATGAGGCCGGCCGAAAAGGCGTTGGCGGGATGTATCCCGAAAATTGTTTCTAAAAATATATAATGTTAGAGATATAAGTGATGTTATGATCTTGACGAAGCATATGCTGATAATCTAAACTGACATAAATGTCTTCAAATGTTATTAATGTATGATTATTTTTACTATTGTAGATACAAATCTATCTAGTTTAATATACCTAATATAAGTGATAAATGTAATGGTGACTTTTCCAAGTGTACAATTGTATCTTATGGAATAAAAAATAAATGAAATGAACTGAAATGAAAATGTGTTTCACATAAAACCTTTGCTAGTAAAGTGTGAACATATGCACTCTATGTTCGGCTGCGTAGCTTAACTCGGGAATACGTAGTAAACTTATTATTTTTCTAACTTTTTTCCCTTATACAAACACAAAAACTATTTATCCATATTACAACTGAATGGGGCATAAACTGACCCACGCAGCCCCGCCTTTTTACAAGGTTTTACGTTGCTTTATGCCGTAATAATAAAAACCGACCATAAAATATGCCGAAATATCGGTCATGTAGCCACGTGCAAGCGATGTTAAGACCTACAAGACTATTTTTCAAGTCGATTCGAATTAAACAAAGAAAAAACATTGGTCTATTGGTTTACAGTTGATATCAATAGGTATAACTTATTTTGCGGTAGATAAAAAAAGACTCCTATTTCTAGAAGACCTCTTCCCATTCCTAGGAAAGAGAGCGTTTATTTTAAGAGTAATTATTGTTTATGACTTAGAATAAGGACAGGAAGAAGAAAAAGATGATCTAGTGCCCAACTCTAGTGACGCAGTTTACGTCTTCGTCATGGCTTAGAGACTATCTGACAGGCCGATTATGTAAAGTGATAATTTTACAATCGATTGCTGATCGATGTAAAATTATGCTGATATTACAAACTTACTATTACTTACATTTTAACTAGTGTATAAATTAGTTTCATAAAAAATTGTATGTAATCTGTGTAATAATTTTAAATTGTGCATAATAAACTATTCTATTCTATTCTGATCGCTCTGCAAAAAAAGTAGCAATGTGAAAGCAAGGAAATTTCGAACCTAGGTACTGTGTAAATATTGTTTTGTCGAGGCAGCACTGGCAAAATTCATAGTTACATAGAAATTTATGTAGAATGAAATCTCCTGAAATTATTAAGACTATGTATCCACGGTTTCGCCACAATCTTGTTGATTGATGGCCGTACTCGGGTCAAGAGGCCGCCATTATCCATGACATAAAAATCGCTGTAATCCCCAACCAATTGCTTGATTATAGCTGTTAATCTTACTCGTACCCAGATAGCAGTTTACACGGAAAATAAAAAAACAGCTGAATCACTTGATAAAGTACTGTAGGTACTCGACGCACACAAAATTCGCTTATACCAATAAGTTTTGTGTGCGTCGATCATTGTGATAATGCCCTGGGTGCAAATCCGGTCACAGGTAAGGGTTTCTGGCATAAAAACCAGCTTGACTTAGAACCTATAAATGTTTGAAATATGTGACAAGTGTACGAAAAGAATCAAGTCAAAAAGCATTTATTCAGTAGGATCACTTTCCGCTGGGATCACTTTGAATCGCAATGTATGAATTGCAATAAAAGCACCAAAGTAGCTTAGAAGTTACTAACTTGATGTATTATATTTATGATATGATTTGATAAACTTTACTGTATTGAACAAGCTGTTTTATATGCGCCAAAGATCTCATCAGCCCCTTTTTTAACGTCTTTGTTTATTTCTACGCACAAAATCTTAGACATCCGCGACTACTTAAGAAAATTGGAGTGGGATGTACATTAAGCAATATGTCTCTGTCTTAACTACAAGTCCGCTTAATACCCCTAAAAGGAACCTGTAATTTTTGTTCCGTCGAGTTTGGCATAAGCTTTATAGTCGTTCATCCTTTGAAAATGATCCTTTTAAAAGGTGGTGGAATACAATAGGCATGATGCTGAACGACTTTCTAAGTACGTTTGTAACTCTAGTGATCCTCCGTCATGGCTGAACGATTAAGTCCAAAACTGTGCGGTTTTCACGCCAATTCCTGCCTCGCACATCAGATTTACGAAATCAGCTGTCGCCAGGGGTTTTTCCAGACCGATACGACTTAGGCGTCTTCAAGAAAAGAGCCTATTCCTACCTCAAAGGCCGGCAACACATCTGCCAGTGCCTCTTGATGCTGCAGTTGTCTGAGGGCGGTGGCAATCATTTACCATCAGGTGTGCCACTTGCTCGTTTGCCCCTCCTATTAAAAAAAAAGTAGCCGGAACCGAAAATTTAACAAGCCCTCCGAAGTATTCCATGCTTCAGAGCGCAATCAGTTGATAATGCGTTTGGCAGTCACCCATTCGCTTCGTGGCTTTATACAACGTTGCTTAGCTTCGACGGTCTATCAAGACCGACCCACAAGCGCTACCTGTATGAAACTCGGTTACGATGCACGTTTTTTTGTGAGCTGTATATTAAAAATTTATGGAGTACATTTCGCCACAGATTTCACTCAACAATTCACAGAGACAACGCCTTCTCTCATACTACGTCGTGTTGTGTCATGTTACGTCTTCATAATCTTTTTATTTTAGACTAGCTGTCCGCCGCAGTGTTACCCGCGATCCCTCGGGAAAACTTCCGTTCCCCGGGATAAAATATAGCCTATGTTCATCGGGGATACTGTGGGATTATATTTTTGAAGATTTTTTCAGATCGGTCCTGTAGTTTTAGAGCCTATTCATTTCAAACAAACATACAATCAAACAAACAAACAAATCTTTCCTCTTTAAAATATTAGTATAGATATAATTTACAAGTTTTCAGGTAGAGATCGCTGTTTTGAGTTGAGTTAAGGTGCGTTTACACGATGCGTTTTCTCGTACGTTTTGCTAAGCCGCGCTAGGCCACGCCCATTCGGTGAGCTAAATCTAGTTAGTAGTCAGCGCATTCACACGCAAAACGCAAAACGCATGACCAGGTAACTTATCTGTATGCTATGGTTCTGTAAGGCAGGCCCCGCCCCTTTTTTTTGCTATAAAAATACATTTATAAATTTCAACTTAATTGACTAAGGATTATTGGTGTAGTGGTCTTGTACAATGACTTTTAACTGGGATGATCATGATGTTCAAGTTCGATTCCTTGTGAGGGAAAATACTTTTTGCATTTTTTCAAGTTTGCTTCATTTTAAATAATGAAATTTTTATAATGGCGAACATTGCCTACAGTTTTATTCCTACTTTTAAATGATGGCAAAAAAAAAACATTTGGTTACGATGTACAATTCGATTTCGATCGCAAGGTGGTGCCTTCGAGACCTCGCCGTATCTTACTTAGATCAATAAGTACGCTACCTACCACTATCCTACGATCTGTCATCGGCAGATCCTTGAATCAAGAATAATAATAAATAAATAAATAAATAATGCTGGACATTTCACACAGCATCATCTAGCCCCAAACTAATCATGTTATATTATGCATGTATGTAAGTAAGTAGGAGGTAGGTACTTACCACCTTACCTAATTTTGGAACCTACACCTGGTTGGTGGATCTTTATCCCTAAGGTGCACCTATGGGTAAAATTGTCGGTCCGTCGTTAAGCCATGACGGAGGCCTTAAGGCGGCCTAAAAACTCCGTCGCCAGAGTTGGCCACTTACTCATACGAACTTACTTACTTACCTATGGGTAGGTAGGTATAGGTACCTACCTACTACACCTAAGTTACTTAGATAACTACCTACCTACCTATTTCTCCAAGTCACACGCATCACAGATATCGCTCGCAGTAGGTAGTAGCACAGTAGTAGGTAGGTACCTTCTCGCAATAGTGACCTACATACCTACTTGGTTTTAGGTAAGTACCAACATTAATATAGGTACTTAGGTAGGTAAGGTAGGTAATAAATAAATGTAGACTCCTATCTCTCTGTATTCTGTGCTTCTACCTAGGTAGGTAGAAACTGTCACAACGAAATAAGAAGCTTGTAGGTAACTGTGTATGTAATGTCAAATAGGTACCTACCTACCTACCTTCCCCTTTGATAATCAATATAATTTAAGTGTCTTCTGAAATCTTTGATATCTATCTAATCTAAGTTTCAACATTAGAATCTAAGTTACCGTGTTTTGGCATAACACGGTAGAGTGGTTGTATACTATACATATATAGGTGGTGTATACGTGGTTTAGGTGTCTACCTATGTAAATAAAACAAGTGTAGGAAGGTTAGGTACCTACCTATGAGAAGCCTACCTACTTTTTTCTAGGTGAGTCTAGTTGCATGCATACCTAATAAATGTTTCCCAAATAGTAGGTAGGTCGTAGTCGTTCTTGCTAGATAGATCTTCGAATAAATGGATGGGTGACCGCTAGTGGCATTTCTATCTGAAAGTTTCCGTGCTTCGGAGGGCAAGTTTAACTGTCGAACTCGGCTTCGGACTCAGCCTAAAAACTCCATCACCAGAGTTTGCCACTGACTCATACCCACGAACTTAGTCAGGTACCTACCTCCCTACTACCTACTTTTTATTAGGTACATAAGTAAGTGCCTACCTACTTAAGTACGTAAGTCTTTGAGTTTTTGCTTCATTTATTTTTTGTTATTATACTATATACATACCTATGTATAGGTACATAGGTATGTATGTATAGTATAAAAACATATACAAATACCTAGGTAGGCCTAGGTACCATTATGTAAACCTACCATAGGTAGGTAAGTATCATAGAAACCTACCAACCATCCCAAATAAATATAATATTTAGCTACCATGTAGGTAGGTAGGTAGTAGGTACGTAGGTAGAGGTACGTTATCCTTAAAATAAAAAAAAATCTTTATTTCAGACATTTTTGATGTTATTAGATACCTAAGTATTATAATAATAAATGGCCAGCTTTTAATAGGTAAAATTACCATCTAGTTAATAGTACTTAGGTATCTCTGTTCGGACCTTGAGTTTTTATTAAAAATTTTATGAAACTGAGATGTTCGCCATTAACATAAAAAAATGCAAATTTCTAATGAAGCAAAAATAAAAAATAAAACTATAGTGCAAGGAATCGAACCAGCATACCCCATCTTGGTAACCGCACTCAAGACCACTTGACTAAAGGTTCCTTGACTCAAGCGACGAAATTTAGGTAAGATTCATACTACCAAAAAACGTATGGTCTCACCGCAGAACGTACGCGAAAACGCATGACTATGTAACTCTTCCTGTATCAATGGTAAATATCCACCAATTTTACAGTAACCATACGTTAAGATTTCTCCAGACCTGTCGTTTTATTTTAGAATTATTTGGAATTTTCTAAGATACAAAACAAGTTCAAGATTATTTTTTATGTAGGAAAATAATCAAATTCACGTAATTTAGACTATTATATTGAAGATAAAAATATCAATGTGTACATTTAAGTTTGTGAGCTACTTGTGTACCAATATAATATCTCTTGTCATGGAAGAAACTCCGAGCCCACGCCCACGTATCTTTTCCATTAAAATTGTATTTTTTGTCTGGCATTTGTCCGCGTTTTCAATTGTTCGTGTGGTAACCCGGCCGCATGCGGCCGCCGCGCCGCATGCTACTTAGTTAGTACCCGGCGCGCCGGCTACTTACTAAGACAAAACGCATGCGATGAGCGTTTACACGTGAAAAATTGCCGTGCGATGCGATATCGCATGGGTTGAAAACGCATCGTCTAAATGCACCTTAAGACTGATTGTAAATCATTTCAGTTACTGTTTACTATAATTGTGTGTAAACATGCGTTTTTTATTTTAAAATTAGTTTTGGTGTGTATTGTTTGATATCACATTGAATCACATTTTGGGAAATAGATGGAAGAGGAATACAATTATGTTGTGCCGACCCCACGTAGAGTGGGACAAGGACAGGAAGATGATGACATTTTCTACAGTAAACAGAAACAGGATCTCGTCTGTATTTTCAATGAAAGGAAGATCATTCTTTCAAATTTTTATGAAATTGAGGATTCTGTGAAAATGTAGAAAGTTTTTCAGAGGCACGTCTAAAACACAGGTTAATATTAAATAGTAAATACTATTCAAAAGTTTTTGTTCCATAAACATTGGTTTAAGAAGCTCATAGAATAGAACTAGTTTGGGACTCTAAGTTGGTTTAGAGCAATATAAATTGAAAGTTCTTGTTTATTAACGGAATAAACTGTTTATCTACTTGGTATGCACGGTACTTAATTCATTGTTATTCTAGTGGCGGTCTGAGATGAAATATTGTCAATTTAACGCGAGTGTTGTGAACTAGGTGACTTGGCAATACTGTGTTTTAGTAAGGTTATCGTTTTTACGAACATTACAACTTTTTGATATATTGTGTTTGTTTCCTGACTGTTTTTAACCGACTTAATCCGACTATTTTACGATTCTACGTTCTGCTGTTTTAAATATTTTTTTTGGGGTTTTGTATACTGAAAATAAAAAAAGGAATCCTTCAGCTTTACACATTACATACCTATTACCTACGAATACTAAAGTTCCGCAATACTCAGACCTGGTAAAAATACCCGTCGAAAGATCTTGATAACATTTGCTAAGTTAAAAGTATAAACATTTTGGTAAAATCCAAGAAATGATTCATAATCATAATCATAAATTGATTTCATGTATGCGATGACAAATAAAGTGAACTGAATTCACGCACTTTGTACGATTTTAATTGAACTCGTACATAATATGTCTAGGAAATATATTTTTGCAAAAAGTCACAAAAAACACAAGGTTCGTTTCTCCGACCATTTATTATTTTGAGCTAGTCAGCATACGCTACGCGAATTTAAACTCTAAGTCGAGGGTTCTAGGGTAAAAATTATTTAGTCTGCTTTCGTACCAAGTACGTGAGGAAATACATTGCAAGAATGTTGCCTTATATGCCTCTGGACTTTGTCATTGGATACCGAAAATAGATATAAAAAGAATGGAAATCGCTATAGGATATTTACGGTTGACCCCGGGATTGGTTTCTTGACGTGTCTTGAAATCAATAATATGGTAGGGCTTAAGGAAAATGGTGAGAGTTATTTACTTACTAGCTTTCGTAGGCAGAGTCGCTTGCGTATAATATAAGTAACCATATTAGGCTTTTATGCTCTTCCAGGCTACGCTAAGCTGGTTAAAGCGTGTTTGAAAGATAAACAAACATACAAAATTTCTGATTTTATAATTTAGGTGGGTGTCGTCAAATCCCTGAAGAATAATATTGAATGAAAATATTTACTTAACTAAAAATAATTATAGTAATAACGTACCTACTGGTTAGGAACGCTAATATATAATATTATAATCTCATAATAATAAAATAGATTTACAAGATAGCATTTTCATAACGATCCAGAAAGCTGCAATTCTTAATACCTGTAGGACCGTGAGAAAATTCTTACAGGACGACCCAAATACACCACCTATCACAAATGATTCTCACTTGGCCTAGGCCCGTGAGCTTCATTTAATAGAGAGATGTCCTTCATCTCCAGAAAAAAAACGGTAAAAACAATAGTTATAATGTTATTATCTCAACTTGGTTTTCTCACTTATACAATATCAAAAATTTACGTACAATGTTATTGCATAACCCAATTGGAATACTGCTTGCTGAATGTTCTTTACTCTAAATGGATACCTAACCATTGTTTCCTCCCGCAAAAAGCATCGAAGCATTGCACATGATGTCGAGAGTACCGCAAATGCCACAGACTCGGTTATAATAATCAGAACGTAGTATTTTTTGAGTTTTATTAAATTGAGCTTTCAAAGCTTTATAAGGTTAGCATTATCCTAGTACTAAGTACGTAGTAAGCTTTATTTAAACTGGTTAGGAACCGACTCCAAATCTAAACTACTTCAAATAAAACTGTCCACAATACGACTTTTTCTTCTTTTTGTTGTGTCACAAGTGAAGAAGATTCTATTTCTCCTAAATGGTTGGGAGCTAAAAATAAACATTTTTTTGTGAGTAAAATAAAAATCTGCCTGTGCACAGTTGGAATTTTATTTTCAAAATTCTATTCTAAAAAAAAAAATTAATACATACTCTAGTTAATGTTTCCAACAAAAAGTTCTTCCAAAGAAGTACAGTGGAATAATTTTTAGTTTTTTATCAAAGAGGTTATTTTGCTTTTTTTAGACTTAAGTGTTGTATACCAACTTACTTCTGATATGATATAAAATATCACGATTGTGTCTCCAAGACGTGGCAATAAAAAGATAAATACAGAAGTTGTTAAAATCATGGACAGAGGTGTCACGCGATCATTTCGTGACATCGTATGTAAGAAGCGTAGAAACGAATACAAAACGTAGCACTCAGTTTCTCCTCAGTTGAGCGAGAATACGATATGTCTCCATCACATTTACATCTTGGAGTCGACGTGGATATACGTATTCAACGGTGATGCGTGACGATGGAATTTTATTTTCTGCTGGCGCTTTGTGTTGCTGAATTCCTATTTTGTTTTTAGTTTTCTATCCGGTAACACTAGGACTGTATTCACAGGCACACACAGACTTCAATTAGAAGTTGCATTGATTTTTCATCTTTGCTTATGTTATTTTCTTACAGGCTTACCATAGAACGTGACATAAAGTTATTCCACCGAATAAATCAAGAATAACCATACTTTTTGACAGTTTACACTCCGGAATAACTTTATGTCACGTTCTATGGTAAGCCTGTAGAGTATAGAAAATAAAAGCAACATTGTACTACAACACCAAGACTCGGGACAAATATCTGGAGAAAGATCATGTTTATTCCGCAGCAAGAATCGAAATCGCACGTTTTTCGTGTCATCTCTCTGGTAAGCAATTGCTTGCCATGCCACCGAAGTCGTTCGTGGTGTCATTAACAAAAAAACTTGCAATCTGCGCAATCTGCGCATGTCTAAAGTTTTTTTTTATCAGAAAGTTTTTAATCACAAAGGATGTAACTTGTAACGAGAGTTTCAAAACATAAGTCAAAATTAAAAGTTGAAGTGAAGAGGAGAAATGTTACTCGTGATGAGGTCGTTTCCCACAAGTGGCAATTTGTGTGTCGCAGCGTGAACAGCAGACAAGTCCTTAGAATCTTGTAATTAGAAAAGAATAATACCTGAATGCAATCACGGCCTTTTGAACATTTTTACTCCCGTAAGGATTTTAATGACAACCGCCTTACCAGACTTGAACAAAGGGCAGACGGGTTTGGTCTCTTTGGGTTGTTGTGATAAATAACCTTGAAAATAATGTTCCTACACTGATAGGTCATAAGGACATTTTTTATTTAAGAAAATGTCCGGATTCCATGAAACTTCGGCAATGGGGTCGTTAGGGCTTTTTATTCTCAGCTACCCCACTAGAGGAGAGATTAGTTGGGTCTTTGGGAATATATCAAAATTTTCCTGTTTATGAAAACCAAATGTTGTATCTTGATCCTTTTGGGGCTATTAAAGACTGTAAAAGAAGTTTTCTTTAAATTACCCTTATTCAGTTTTACGATTGTCATGTTCTAACATTAATCAATGCTGATCTTTTAATATCAAATACATGTAAGATCGTTATACGAAGGCCTCATTTTGATCGATGAAAAGCGATTCGTGGCTTGATTGATGTGACAAGATTTTCCGGATTTTCCTTGAGTTTTTATAGCGGGCTCTTTATTTTAACATACTTTCATGTAGCTGTCAAATACCGACACTTATCTATGCAATTTATTTTATTGAGAGCTATTCATAGGGATGATTTTACAATTATTTGACGGAAAATGAACTGCAACTACTTAGTTTACCAGAGCACCAAGTCACACCAAATGATATTTCTTAAAGATAGAAGAAACTTTTTTATCTTCTACACAGTTTGCAGAAGCTAAAATTCCATGATTATGTGTCGATTATAAGGGCCTCACTAAGGGTTATCAAATTAAGTTTCTTGAAAGATCTGAATAGCTATCTACTGTCTGGAAGAAGAGGCATTTGCCCAGCAATGGAATAATAAGATACAAAAGACATAATAATAATAGCATGACATGTCAAAAAGGCCTCTGTGTGTTGGCTTCGGCTGTGCTTCAGCCCCTTGCATGCCTATCAAACGCCTGGGGCTTCATAGTCCTGTTATAATGAACTTTGACATATAAGTAAAGTAGGTTACCAGCATTTTTTTTTTAATAATAAAAAAATATCATTTATCCTTAAAAATACTATTTTCATTGTCATAACCATTCGAGACATTCACACAAACTTCTCCCACTAAACAACAATGAGACGCAAATGTGTGAATTATACACGAGTGGGTGAGAACGCCGATGTAAAAACACATAATGCGATTTTTTCTCGAGGTTTTTCTCCCCTTTTATTGGCTAAGTTCCATTTTTGCTCTGTCTCTTTGTATTTCACTTGTTTATAGAAAGGAACGTGTTGGAAAAACTTTTGCTCTTATATGTCGCGAAGGCACTTACAATGTTTTATGGGAGTAAAGTCGTTTGAACAATATTTTCAACTGAAAAATCCTTTTAGAATAGAGGTATATATAAATAAATAAAATATATAATAAATAATGCTGTACTTTTTCACGCAGCATCATCTAGCCTCAAAGTAAGCAGAGCTTGTGTTATGGGTACTACTACTAGGTATACATTTATTAATATTTTTATTGTACTTGTACTAAAAATTTCACTTTTATTGAAAATGTTACGTTTCCGTTCACGAGTGTAGCTTAAAAACAATTTGAATATGAATGGAACAAATCACAGCAAATTTTTCAGGCAGCTGCCAAATGGACCAATTGGGAGAGACTTTGACTGTGTGGTTTGAGGCCGATCACATAATAAACCAAGGAATAATTATTTTAGTGTCAATTTGGTTTTTCCAGCCAAAATAAGTTTAGTCAAGTAAATATATCACTGTTCTTGTAGATAAATAATGAGATAGTCGAGTTCTAAATCTGAAATACGGGTAAATAATGATAGAGGTAAATAATTTTCGTATAATTTTTTCCCAAAAGACTACGTAATGAAAGTAACAGCAAAAATGTGTACAAAAAACATAATTGCGTTGTGACAAACGCATACAGTTATGCCAAGTAAACTTTATTCCAGAATTTCATGTTAAAAATTCAAGTAAAATGCATTTTATTATTTTACGTAGTGAGAACCGCACTTGGAAATTTTCCGAGTACTTTGAGTGGGTCGCTGCATACATTCGAAGTGTAGTGCTAACGGGAAGTCACTTTGAAGATGTTCTTTCGAAAACTTTCATAAATTAATAATACTAGCGAATCGTTTATTTTTCATTATCAAAGTGTGAAACCTTTTAAACGTTCCCTGCCTGTTCTTTCCACAGGTGATGCACTTCTACCATGACGCAGGGAATGGTGTTAAATGGAGATATAGCTTGATGAAGTAGTACCTAGCCAAAAGTTGACAGAAATGAAATCCAGTTTATCACGAGAAAAAAATAGACCAAAAAGAAAAAGAAAAGAATTACATACACCAATGGAACTTTGAAATAAAGTCGCCCTTAGACTATCGATCGTTTCGGACACATTCTATCAACATAGTACGCACTGAAACCTTCAATCAATGTTTACACTAATTTGAATATTGATGAGTTAACTAGACACGAATTTTCAAGCAGAAGCAATTTTGAAACAGAGCCTAAATTATAGTTAAAATTTTTAGTTAAATTGTTTTGCATAAAATTACACTTTGTTAAAATGGAACAGTAGTTTTAATCAGGAATGAGTTGAGTATCTGATAGATTGACTTGTGAGATCGACTCATCCACTCATTTCTATTACGGAAAGTGAAGACTTGGGAATAAAGGCTTCTAAGACAACATTGTGCACTGCTCCTTGCCTGTATCCTAAACGAATTTCTATTACGGAAAGTAAAAATTTGGGAATAAAGGCTTGTAAGTCAACATTATGCACTGCTGTATCCTAAACGATACAGACGTGATCCTGTGTTGCGCGTCTCATTTTCTTGAAGAAATACAACTATGTTTTATTCAAGTTACTGCTTCGGGCTACTTTTGATTAGGACATCTTTCCTTCAAGCACAAAATTAAATAACGTTGTGCATAGCAACCGAAATATATTACGAGATTCTATATTGTTATGTATTGAATTGTCTTACTTGAGCCACACTGAGCGTAAAATTTTCATTATTTTCAAGACAAAGGCTCTCCAGTCTATGTATTATATAAAGGTTTCTTATTTCGCCAATAACCTTGACATCTGACCTTATATTTCGCCATTCGATATTACGTTGAGTATAAGTAAAAGCGTACTTTTGTTTTGGTTTTGAATTACAACACTGGTTAGATTTCGATGTTTTCTATTTTTTTGTATTTTGGGATGATTAACTTTTAGAAATTCCACTCTATTTATTAGTGAACAGCGTTTGAATGCAATCCTGACTTGACCTGGTCCTTCCTTTTTCCAAAATGTCGCCATTTGTTCCAAGAAAGTTCACCTAGGCCTTCCCCTTCGAGCTGTCCCATACACACTCGCCTCATACACATGCTTTGTCAAACGACTCACATCCATCCTCACACTTTGCGGTTATAATAATCCAGTTACGTTTTACATTTATATCTCATCTGAATAATAAAACATCTTTAAAAGAATAGCATATTATAAAGTCAAAAAAAGTTAAATCAAACTACCCCAGACTGCATAAAATTTTGCAGTATCTTCGATTTCCGCTGGAAAAAAAAGACTGCTCATATTTCATTCCAACAGACTCCAGAATAGACCCCCCGGGTCTGTAATATCCGTGAAATATGCGTTTGTACGAACACAAAGCAACAGGGTGCTCTGTTTCACCCTGAAATATTCAGAATATTTCAATATTACAAGCAAACTATGGTATAAAAATGTGAATCAGCCAAGTGTTTTCAAGTCTAAAAAAGTTTTTTGTTAAAACAGTACATAAAGCTCTAAACAAGTTTCAGTATAAATGCCGACCTGATTCAAATAGGTACTAAGATAACTAATTTTTTATTTACAGAGAAGTTATACGAAGTGTACCTTGTGGGTCCCTAATGATTCACATAACGTCTCTTATCCTATTTTTAATTCCCATGCTGTATTTGGTACTAATATTAAATTGTCCTAATGATTACTCGACATAACAATACTACACCTAATTAACAATAGTCATAGTATTAGGTGAACATAACATTAAATAGTCATAAAATCACATCTCCTAACATACGGTAATCCTAAAGTTATAAGCCCTAACAATATTTACTCCTAAAGTTATAAGCCCTAACAATATTACTCCTAATAATCAAACATAATAACAATTGAAATCATAATAGCATTACATCCTAAAAAAATACCATATATACCCAAATAGATTCCTAACTTTGTCAACTTTGTAAGGTTTAATAAATTAACTAACATAACTTCGGGTTCGCTATGTTTTCCAATAAACCCACTTTTACTAATTGCGTTTGCTATAACTTCAGCAGCTATAACCTATATCGTTCGTTCTCGGTGTGACGAACAACACTAGTTTGCTAAACACTCGGCTAAATACTCATTAAAAATCGATATTTACACTAAAAATCCGGTTCAAACTTGGAAAGCTGTGTCAGTGACATACGAATTAAGTTTTTAAGTGAGACATTACACTAGTGAACACTAATTACGAACAATAATCAAGTGATATTCCAACTTCGCAATCATTTGTCCAGTGCGGGTAGCGTATTCTATCAAAGCGCTGCGCTGTGGGCGCATAGCGCAAGCGATTACCGACCTTATCTACGCCACATAACCGTGAGAACTGCGTGTTTGCGGCGACGGTGTATCGACAGCTGAGAAACACAAACAAGCCACATAGCTCAACAGATAAACGGCTTAGAGGCTGCTTCAGTGAATCCTTCGAGACCTGAACCTTACTAAGTACGCAGGTATGAAGTGTGGCGGTTGCCTAAAACCTACCAAGGAGGCCCATGGCATAAAATGCACCTCCACAGGTTGTAATAACATTTTTTGTACATTGTGCATTAATGTGACTTCCTTCACAAATGAGCGGAAAAAAACATGGAAATGTCCGGATTGCTCTGCTACGACCAAAAAAGGAGGAGACAATTCCCTAACACCCATTAGGTCACTCGGGTCGGACTCACAAAACATCACCACGCGTAAGAAGGCTGATCTTCTACCCTGCCCTAGTACCCCTGAGAATGGATCGGAACTGAAAGAGCTCACAGTCGAACTACGCCAACTGACAAAGGAATTTACTACGCTAAGTGTCAGGCTAGAGGAAGTTACTCAGTCTCTTACTCACTGCCACGCAAGAATGGATGATCTATGTACAAGTATGAAAGCTGCTGATGATCGCATCAGGATTTTAGAGAAGCGTGATCAGGAGGTCCTGGATCTCAAGTCAACAGTTAGGAATTTGCAGCTGGAGCTAAACACGCAGGCACAATACTCCCTGAGGAATGAGATCGAAATAGCTGGAATCCCAGAAACTTCAAATGAAAACCTGGAACATATTGTCCGGGTAGCAGCAAACAAGCTTGGTGTAGAAATAGGAGATAACGATGTAGACTTCATCACCCGCGTAGGAGCGCGTCGCCCAAGCGTGCCAGTGCTAACTGGTGCCACCGGGTTGCCTGATAGAACGCCGCGAACGGTTGTTGTGCGTCTTCTCCGACGCTCAAAACGTGATCAAATTTTAAATGCATCGAAATCTCGCCGCAACATCACTAGCGCCGATTTGGACATAAAAAGCGCTCCCTTTAAGTTGTTTTTCAACGAACGCCTCACCAAGCAAAACCGTGTATTATTTCGAGATGCACGAATCAGGGCGAAAAACCAGGGCTACCAATTCTGCTGGTGTAGTAACGGCACAATCTATGTTAAGCAACGTGAAGGAAAAGCCGCTATTGCGATCCGCACGCAGTCAGACCTGGATCGTGTGCTGCCTCCAGATGCCAGCGCTGCAGGTGACGGAGGAAAAACACGCGAACGCGATCAGTGACTGTCATAGTAATATAGAGTTGCAAAGCTTTCCTCTATTAGATACCTTGAAACGCTATTTAATGTCCACTGTATATTATTATATTACTATATACTACTTTATGTATATTCTCACTATATTATTATTATTATATTACTATAACTACGATTATGTACATTTTTATCTATTTGAGTACGTGCGACCTTCTCAACTACAAATAGTTAAATGTGATCATATATTGTGTTTTGAAATACTGCTTTACTGTAAAAAATTCTTAAACAACCCCCCTGGGAAAATTACCTGGTATAAAACTTCTCTCTAAAATTTTAAGTTGTGAACTGGATTCGTTCATGATTACCTGTGAAACTATCAATGATCTGGAAAACTGTAGAAAACTATTTACTGAAAAACATAATTTCAAAATTATTGCTTTTAATATCAGAAGTATACAGAAGAATTTTAGTACGTTTCTAGTAGCTTTTTCTCGATTAAAACTTAAGATTGATATTGTTGTCCTTACTGAGTGTTGGTTACAAGATAATTCAGCTGTTCCATGTATTTCAGGTTACAATACGCATAAAACCTCACTTAATAGGAACCAAAATAGCGGGCTAGTGGTCTATGTTAAGAATATCTGGAATGCCCAAGTATCAGAACCAGCCATTGATAACGCGGACTGCCTCGTGATCCGTATCCCTGAAGTACTTACAATGATCGGTATATATCGCTCACCCTCTTGCAAAGTGTTAGACGGGTTTTTAACGTCTCTTGAGAGTATTCTTTTGAATAACACCCTAAGTAATATTCCAACCATCATAGCCGGGGATATAAACGTGAATATCTTAGATACTGAGGATAGCACTCAAAGCTTGGAGTACCAATGTTTTATGGCCGAATACGACTTCATGCCAGCTATAAATCAACCCACTAGAGGACCCACATGCCTAGATCATATTTATGTAAACAGTCGCCTTTCCGATTCCGCAATAGGTATCATTTGCCAAACAGATATCACGGACCATTACATAGTTATGCTAGGAATTAATATGAATAAACCAAAATACGAGCGTCTTAGCCGAACTAAATTTAAGAGAAATTATGATAACATAGTAAGAGATCTGTCAAACTGGGCCTGGAATGATCTGTACGAACTTTCTGATGTGGATACAGCCCTAGATTACTTCTCAAACACCTTAGAGGCTATAGTTAAAAATCACACTAAAGAAGTTAAACAAAGTCGAACCAAATATAACCTAAAGCCATGGATTACCCCAGGTATTATGCGCTGCATGCGTCACCGTGATCATTTGCACCAACAAGCTCGCAAGGACCCCAAAAATGAAATTCTGCGAATATCCTACACTCGTTACCATAACTATTTTAGACGTCTTCTGCGTGATCTTAAGGAAGAATATGAGTCAAAAGAACTAAGAGAAAATTTAAAGGACCCCAAGAGGCTCTGGAAGTCCATTAAGAGTATCTGCAATTTAACAACTACAAGGCAGGAAACCTCTGAATTGCTTTCCCTCCACGGTACTTCGAATCCACAATCATCGATTGATGCCTGTAATACTCACTTCTCTACAGTTGGCCAAAAACTCGCGAATAATATTCTTTTGACGATTAACACAAATGAGAATGATCTTGCAAAATCCAGCAAAATAAAACACAGCTCGGTTGACTCTTTCTTCCTCAACCCAACTCACGCAAAAGAAATTGAAACCCTTATAGATAAATTGCAGAGCGGCAAAGCCCCAGGAATAGATGGTCTTGATAACTCTTTGATAAAACACATTAAACATCACATAGTCGAACCTCTCGCATATATTTTAAATCTGAGTTTGTCAAGTGGAGTCTTTCCGCAAAGGTGGAAACTCGCCTCTGTTTGCCCCATACATAAAGGAGGTTCTAAAGACTCCCTGAGCAACTATAGACCTATCTCCCTACTGGTAGCGTTTTCGAAGCTGCTGGAAAAACTTGTAAACAAACGTTTAATAGACTTTTTGGAAACCCGTAAACTTATCTCGCAAAGACAGTTTGGCTTCCGCAAGGGCAAAAGTACAGAGGATGCAGTCCACTTATTAACGTCTGAAATATCGTCACGGCTAGATACAGGTAAACATTGTGTGGGAGTTTTTCTAGATTTGGCGAAAGCCTTTGACACTGTCTCCATTCCGATACTAATCAAGAAGTTAGAAAGCTTGGGAATTAGAGGTACAGCCGCAGATTGGTTTAAAAGCTACTTATCGGAACGGAGACAGTGTGTCAGGATTTTGCAGACAGTTAGTGGCCCCCAAAGTGTATCCTTTGGCGTACCTCAGGGCAGTATCTTAGGTCCTACACTATTTAATCTATACATTAATGACATGCATGATTTGTCAATCAAAAACGCTGAAATTATCTGTTACGCTGACGACACCGCGATTATCTTCCACGGTGAAAACTGGCAAGAAGCTTTATCTCTTGCTCAACTAGGAATGTCACAAATAAGTAGTTGGCTTTGTCAGAACCTGCTTACTTTAAATACGGCTAAAACAATGTATATCTGCTTCCATAAAACCAGCGCGTCAGCTCCACCACTAAATAGTCACGACATTTTTAAAATAAAAATACATAATCCTGCTTGCTCAAATCATGGCTCATGCTCTTGTGCGTGTCTAGCCAGAACTAAATTCATTAAATACCTGGGAGTTTTCATAGATGAAAATCTTAACTTTAAAAAGCATATTGAAGGGCTCTCTGGTCGTATTAGAAAAGTTATAAACATTATGTGCTGTCTGCGAAATATAACAAGTAAGGAAATGCTAATGTCTGTATACATGGCTATGTGCCAGTCACTAATTCTTTACTGCATAACTTGCTGGGGAAGCGCAGCAAAAACTGCCTTTATACAAGCTGAGCGTGCACAGCGTTCTGTACTAAAGGTCATGTATAAAAAACACTATAGGTACCCGACTACTGAGCTCTATAAGGAGTGCGGCGTATTGAGCGTTCGTCAGCTTTTTATTCATAGGATATCAATAGCTGCACACAGACAGCTACTTCTTTCGGAAAATTACTCAAAATTATTAAACAAAAGAACTTATAAAATTCATATCCCTACAGTAAACACTTCATTTGGTCAACGTTTTGGACAGTTTGTTCAAGCACATGTTTATAATAAAATAGTAAAATCTTGTAATATAAAAAACAAATCCACTCAAGAAGTTAAACGTATAATTTACAAATGGTTATTGACACTAACGTATGATGACACTGAGAATATCCTCGCAATCACTACTTAAGAAGTTATTTGCTCGTCGCTACGCTCCTCGCAACCTATTCTACAGGTCTGTTAGCCTGTTATGGCAACACGATAAATTTACAGAAAGTTCCTATTTAGAGCAATTATAATTTTATGTAATATTTCAGTTATATTTATAATAATTATATAAACTGCACAATATAGCAATATTAAACTATATTAAATGATACAATTATAACAAAATAACTCAACTTTATATACTATATAATATAACTTTATATAACTATAAATAGTATTTATTAGGATAAATAAACATTAGGACGATCAAAAATAGGACAAAATAGTTTATGCAACTTAACAATAGTAATAATAACTATTATGATAACATATATTAGGAGTTGAGACGAATATGTAAATATAATGGTATGTCTTTAATATATTAGGACAAAATATATGTATGTCAGTTTAAGTCTATGGAAATTTAACAGAATGACTACAGTATTTTAGGACTAGTATGTTATGTGTATTTATATTAGGACAATTAACATTATGTAAATCGACAGGATCCCGTACCTTGTCTCAATTCAATCATCAACATATTAGCTCATTGTAATAAAATAATATTCTCAGTCTAATGCGTTGGTCAGATAAAATTTTGGAAGCACTTGACACGAAAAAACGTTTTTCACACAACCAAGATAGAGAAAAAAAGATAGAGAAATATTTTACGAGAGAAAGGTTCGCAAAACGACTTAATCCCAACAATTTTCAAAACCCGTTTTATGTCCATAGTTGTTGAAGTGAATACGTAGGTTGCTGCAGCGACATCTCGTGTTTAAGCTGGCAAATGAGACGGTACAGGCTGCAACAAACTAAGGTCGTATCGAACAAAATCTAAGAATTTCGCAGATATTAGACAAACTCGAGTTTTGTAATTATGCACACAATCCAAATTTTTATTATATTTAAATAAACTGAGTTTTTCTAAATCTGCGGTCATGTTTCTGTCGACGACCTCTGTGGCGGAGTGGGCGAAGGCCGGCCTGCGACGCCAAAGGTTGCGGGTCCGATCCCCGCTGCGGGACAGATGTTTGTATGATCTACAGATATGTCTCGGGTCTGGGTGTTTCTATGTGTAATAGGTATTTATTTACAATCAAAAATTATATATTTATATACCTATACTTTTTTTATAAGTATGTAGGTACCCATGTACTCAGTACCCCTACCATAAGCTCTGCTTACTTTGGGGCTAGATGATGCTGTGTGAAAAGTCCAGCATTATTTATTTATATTTTACATACATACATAACACACCATTTTCCCATAGAAGTAGGCAGAGACCACAGATTTCCACTGCTACGATACTGACATACATAATATCGTCTCACTCACCCTCATTCTTTATACAAGCTCGCCTTGGAACCTTTTGTATGTGCAACACTGTATTCTAGACCGTTCTGTAAACTTACTGAGATAAAGCAAGTTTCGGGATGGCTTTAGCATTGAGTTACGGTTTAATAACGTGCATGTTATAATTAGCTACCTATGTGCTTTAATTATCTCGGAACAAAGATGTTGAATCCAGATGTGTATGAACAATTTTAATTAAATAAAAATAAATAAAATAAATAATGCTGGACTTTTTCACACAGCATCATCTGGCCCCAAAGTAAGCAGAGCTTGTGTTATGGGTACTACATGACTGATATACTACTTATATACTTTTTGTTTGTAAATACATACATATTATACATAGAAACACCCAGACCCGAGACAAATATTTGAAGATCATACAAACATTGGTCCCGGCGCGGGGATCGAACCCGCAAACTTTTGCGTCGCAGGCGGGCCTTCGCCCACTGCGCTACAGAGGTCGTCAAAATATAATATATCATATCAAAATATAAATAAAATTAGATGGTGTAAGAACCAAATGGGTAAACGAATTTGTTTATTTCTTCGGCCGTCGATGGCTCTGATTAGGATTGAATGTATGGAACAACATAAGGGAAGCCTAAAGCCCAGCAGTGGGTTACGTTCTCTTCAATTTTGTTTGACTGGCTCCCCACTGGAGCTTGACTATTTAGTTTTAAGTTGGATCACCTGACAAACCGTGTTTGTTGCCCTGATTCTTCATGGTATTGGTCGCGAAAGAACAAGAGTAAAATTAGTTTTAAGCCTCCTCGCAGACTGCAGACTTTCTATCGGCCGATAGTTGAGATGGGCTCTTCTCCATACTGATTACGAGCCGAAGTATATTCCGTCTCAACTATCTGCCGATAGAAAGTCTGTAGTCTGCGAGGGGTCTAAGACTATTCTAATAAATCCCAGCAGCGGTCCTACTGACTTTGACTTTGTCTTGAAACACTCTCCATTAAGTCACCTTTCTAACAGAATCAATAGAAAATCAGTTTAAAATACCCCTTTTTATGCATCGTGTGACGGCTAAGCTGTACCAACTGTGGGCATACTGTTCCGCTTGATAGGCTTATTGAGCCATCAAAGGAAGTGTTTAACCCAAACAGACACTGTGTAACTCGTAAAGGCTTACGATTATAATTATTTACGAAATCAGATTAAACCAGATCAAAAAGGCTTGACACAAACAAACTCATTTTCATTGACTTTTAACCCGTTATCAAAACCTCTGTTTCGTTTTGACCCCCAAATAAAAAACATTAACCACTCCTAGCAATCTTATACTCACGGATAGGCAAGCACTTTGTATAATTTAAAGATGCATTCGCCAAATATCTTCAAAGTAATGAAATGTAAACTCACTTTGGCTAAATAAACTACAAGCTAACGGTTTGAGTCACCAAGTTGGCGACTGATGGCAAATAAATAAATTCAAATTGACTGCGGCTTAAGTTATTTTAAGTCGAAAGCGTAGCGTTATTGACTTACGATTATACTGTTTAGATGAGAACAACATTATAGTTTAAAAATTCGGAAAACACTAAAGTGCAGGCTTTGAAATAGTATCAGCTTAATTTATTATTCTGTCTGTGGTTTTGCTTACTGTGGTTAGTTATTCATTATATCCTAAAAGGCTTGTGTTTGAAATTGCAGTTTAAACTTTAAACAATGACCTCTGATTGAGCTTTGAATGCACAAGCACCTACACATTGGTCTTATTTTAGAACGGTCCTGAAGCAACTAGCTAGCTGTCATACATAGGTCACAAAACTGTCATTGCTCACTACATCAATCTTCCAATCACAGCTAATCTATTCCAGAGAAATGATAAACTAGTAGTAACGACCTATAAAAAATTCTATGATCCATTCTTAAGCGTAGTCTAATCCTCAATCAGACAAAACTGCCCCCCCCCCCCTAGCCATGTTACAAATCACAATAGAATAGAAATCGAATCGACAGATAGCGCTGAGACTTCACCTGCGTCTTACGGCATTTAATTGCCAAAACTGCATACATTTTGTAAAAGTTATGGCGGCACGTGAGTTCCTGGCTCTATGTAAATCGTCAGTTTGACATTATGCCAAGAACTCACGTGCACTTGACATAAAATGTAGGCAGTTTTTGCAATTAATGCCATTAGGCGCAGGTATAGTCTCAGCGTTATCTGTCGATTCGATTTCTATTCTATTTCTATTTGTAACATAGCTGATGAAAAACATACGTCCTATCTACAAAAAAGTTAAGCATCTGTTAAAACCAATGTTGAAACACCATAATATGTAAAAAATTACTGTTACTGCAAAGAGCGTTTTAAGTACGAGTATTTAGACATCGTTTATACAGAAATAGATGTTTAGTACTGAATAAACACGTTTTAGTTTTTTGTAGTAGGATATAGTTAAAACTGAGATCAGTTTTGACTGTGGCATACTCTAGAAACGTTCCAAAATTAAAGTATGAACCGTCCAGAGTTTCCTTTTTCAGTTCAATCTAGAATGCAACGTTGAAAAAACTCTGTTCACCGAGCTCATATTACACTATAAGGCAAGCTCATATTTGCAACCTTACTGCAATATACATAGGTACTATAATATACCGTTCCAGGCAATCTTACATGGTATCGATACATGGGTAATATTCACAATCAGTTAACCCTAGGAGTTTTCGGGACTTGACCTACATTATTATACTAGACGCAAACGATATCTGCTCTTCAGCTACTGCATAGATTTCAGCAGTTTGACGCTAAAATTATTAAAGTGCATCTATTCAATTCAATTTAATCCATTTATTATAGTCAGCCATAGCAATAGGTTAGCGTGGTATGGGCATGTAATGCGGAGGGATGAAAGTCATGTAACTAAAAGGGTGATGGAAATGAATGTGAGTGGATGTGTGAGTAGAGGTAGACCTAAGAAAAGATGGATGGATTGTGTGAGAGAAGATATGGAGTAGAAAGGAGTTGATACAGAGATGACGAGTGATAGGGGAGAGTGGAAGAGGAGAACATGTTGTGCCGACCCCGCTTGAGCGGGATAAGGGCAGGCCAATGATGAATGATTATTATAGTCAGCCATATAGTTTAAACACTGCGACTTACAATTTAAATTCATTTGTAATTCATACATAATCAGTGATACCTAATTATTAAAGACAATCATGAAAGTTTATTTAATCTAGTTCCTACGTAGCTTAGATTTTTTATATTATTCTTTTTAATTTTATTAATATACCTTTAGAGCGAATCTAAATATAGTAGCATTGCTGTAAAACACTTTTAATATAATAAGGCCCATGACGATGGGTGATGATGATGATGTTGGGTTTACTGCATTGCCATTAGTATAAGCAAAGCGTCCAGGTTAATGTATGGGCACTAGGAATGTTCGAGACGCTCCACCGACCATGTCTTGCGTAGAATGTACGTAGTTAGTGAATATTGGGAATAGTGCAGGATCAGATGATGTGGAAGCTCTATTTGCTAGTACGGTCCACCTTAATGGCTACTAGCAGTTAGCTGCAGGGTATACAGGGTGCCTTAAAACTATTTTAAACTTCTAAAGAAGTTTCCAACCATGATTCTCATCTAAATTCTACTAAAAAAGTAATTAATACCTAAGGGTAGGTGAGACCACAGATTGCCACTGCTCTACTTTTAATAAAAAAAGAGATTGTGCATGATTATCGAAGCCATTTTGTTCTGTTTCTAGATGAATACAAGATTTATTAATACCTGCCGAACTTCAGAAATAAATACCTAGTCTCGGTACAGAATCTGGTCTGAATGCATTGTTTTAGTTTTCGTGAGTGGACTTTTCACAACCTGTATTACTAGGATTCGTATTCACTAGAACATAAACCCACTGTTGTGCTAATGCAATACAAGTGTACATGTATGTGTGGTGCACAATACATATTTTATAGCGCTCGTGGCCGTGCTTGCCTAGTCGTTTTTGTTAGATCGTCGAAGGTAAGCAACGTTCGAAACGGTCTGTAAGTGGATGGGTGACTGCCAATGACATATTCATCTAAGCTTCCGTGCTTCGTTAAATTATCGGTCGCGGCTATGACGGAGGCCATAAGACGGTCTAAAAACTCCGTCACCAGAGTTGGCCACTGACTCTTATGAGCTTACTTACCTTACCGATCCGTGTTAATGCTCTAGACCAACTGAGATAATGGGCAACCGACACCATGGTTGAAATTTCTAGGGAGTATATACTATGCAGCATTGCACTCTGTAAATCTTAGTGTGTGGTTTACCACCATAAAAATATTAGCCCCCTCGCAGGCTGCAGACTTTCTGTCAGCCGATAGTTGAGACAGAATATACTTCAGCTCGTAATGAGTATGGAGAAGCATAGCCCGTCGGCATCGGCCGATAGAAAGTCTGTAGTCTGCGAGGGGTCTTAGTGGTTTACATTAAAAATATTAACGTTAACTCAATATATTGTTTGAATAACAAGTTAATTATTTGAATTCTATTTGCATTTTCCATGCAAATCAGTAACAGGTTATCCTACTCTCAGTTCTGTTCACTCATTACCATTACTCAATAACCATAATAGTTTCGCAAATTTAATTAACGTGAATACGAGGCGTGTTACCAGAGTTATAATTAAACATCGATAGTTCATTTTGCCGTCAGACTTCATTAATATAAGCCCTTTGAAAATACGCATTTCATAATGAAACTGTTCACTGTATATATCAAATAATCACAAAAGTATAATCATCTTCTTACCAAACTACATAAATCTAGTGTTTCCCCAGTCAGAGGCATGCACTCAACTACACTAAATAGGCATTTTGAGTTATAATAAAATAATATCAAAATTAAAGATAAATTCATCTTTCTCGAAATTCTCGATAGTGGGTGGTGGGAGCTATCGAAGGAAAGAGATGGTTGGAAGGAATTGGGGGAGACCTTTGCCCAGCAGTGGGACAGTATAGGTTAAAAAAAAAAAAAAAAAAAAAAAGAGATAAATTATATCAGCATTATAAAACAACGACAAAATAATAATATAGGTAATATGATATTTTGGTACTCGTAAGTAATACTTAATATGACCAATTTTATTTTGTTTTTTTCTTTGATCTCGTTGTTTCGACCAAATAGTAAAATTTCTACTAATAGTAAGAAAGAGTGGATACGGAGATGACGAGTGATAGAAGAGAGTGAAGGAAGAGGACAAGTGCCGAACCCGCATGAGCCGGATAAATGCAGGCCAATAATAATAGTAAAATTTCTGCTAAAAATTGTCTTACGACTACACAGCATGTAGTGACATTTTAGAAATAAAAATAAATAAATAAATATTGGGATATGCCCCCAAGCTCCAGCCTCCCAGCCCCAAGATAAGCAAAGCTTTTATTTATTTATTTTCTCTCTCACAAAAAACTTGTTCAAAGGAAACCCACAGGATAGTGTCTACAATTTCTTTCTGGGAACCAGATGAAATATAGAGTCTTTACTCTGGTATTCACAAACATTAGGTCTCAAAGTGCGCACGGAAGCACAGGGTCCCAAAAACCTATTCATTTTAGGACCTTGTGCGTCCGCGCGCACCTTAAAATGTCATAGTAATGTTTGTGAATACTGGTAATAATAAATAAATAACAATAATAAATGAACTTTAGTCGCTGACAAGAGACTAATCTTTAGAGCTGAGTAGATCTGTTCATGTTATAAGTTTACTAGCTGCGCTCCCGCGGTGTATCCCTTGGGATTATTTAATTTTTTCAGGATAAAAATAGCCCAGATCCTTCCCTGGGATACAGCCTTTATCCATACCAAATTTCAGCCTATTCTGTTCAGTGGTTTGGGCGTGAAAAGGTAACAAACATACTAGACAGGCAGAGTTACTTTTACATTAAATTATTATAGATTTTAATAGATAGATTAATATGCTAATGCTCCGTTGAATTGATAAGGCATCTCACAGCCTTTAGTTATACTCGACGCCTACATTCGATTCTATTTATGGTATTTAGAGGCAGTGATGCTTGTTGCGTAGATAATGAATTTAATGGTATTAAGAGCCATTTTGAGGGACTGGCAGACAAGGGCTCTGGATCGTAGGGACTGGCGGAAATGGGGGAGGCTTTTAATAATAGTACTTGTAGTAAAAACCTTTCTACATACAACATACGTTGGTCAGCAGGTAGAAAATGCGTTTGGTAGCTCGCTAAATGTGCATTTTTTGTAATTTTGTGCAATAAAGTATATAAATAAGAAAATTATATAGTTGTCTGGACAAGATTTTAATAACTTGAAGGCACTATTATATAATCTAAAACTATTTAGTTTTAAAAAACGTGTTTATGGTTTAAAACTAGGCTAAATGATGGATGTATGAAACGATCGGAAAGAATGTCTACTGTGCCTTGAGGATACAATCATGTTTGTTTTTTTTTTTATGGAGACATAGACCAATCAAGGTATACATTGGACAAAATTCACTGGCATTCTTAATGCCAAAAATTTGTATAAGATTTAAAAAAAAAACTTCAATAATATCCCTTCAAATGCCTTCTGAATTAGTTTTAGTATAAATAAATCGTACGACTAACAATGTAAGAAGAATAAACATGTACATAAAAATTCCCTAACTAAAATAACCATCACATACAAAGCCTTGGAATGTCAATTGACATTGAAATGTGGAAAAATACAGGCATTTATTCGTCGAAGGTCGGAAGGTTTAACTTAGAAACGCAAAAATGAAATAACACACGCTTCGGGGAAAATACGTGTCTTGTCAAATGTCAACCCAGACTTAACAAGCCCTCACACGTCGTGCAATATTGTGATACACAAAGTAAAGGTAAAAATCCTAGGATGGTATGACGTAATAAACCCCACAATTTATTTTGTAAAATAAAATTTTACAACAGAACTCAATTAAATTTTATAACGTACTGTAAAGCTGGAAGGGTGCTCAAATCTTTCTTACTCACCATAAAACGACTGTACCGTTTCAATCGTAGACTTATCCTTCAACTAATTAATTCACCATAGTTTCACTCAATTATTTCCACATACATAAATCACCAAAGTTAGTTAGTCACTTCACGCTACGAGATTTCGTAGAGGCGGAGCTACGATGCTACGACTACGTCACACGTGCGACCCTTGTAGCGGCGTAGATCCACTGAAGTACAGTCGCCGCGAATGGTAGTTCCGAAGTTTACCGATCATGACCGAGCGCAACCGAGACTTGTAAGCTGTGATTGATATCAAATGAAATGTGAGGAATGAGTAGTTGGAGTGAGAGAGAGCTCTTTGTTTTAAGGATTACATTTTTTGCCGTCGACATCACGACGATTTATCTGTAGAGGGAAAGTTATGCCGCAACTGCAGAGTCTTGATAAAAATCCTCATTTTTTCAGTAACATCTATCCCCAAAGCTATTGTTTAATGGCGCGAATAACTAACCGGCTTTTTCCTGATATCTTCGACCGAGAAGTATTCGAAGTGTTTCGTTTTATTTCGTGAAGCGTTCAGATGGAAATAAGTTTCGGCTAGTAAGCTTTTCTAAATTAATTAATGGTTATTTATTTACGAGCAAAACATGATATTTTGACGTTACACTTATAAAATTAAATAATCTGTAATTTATTTTCACTTTGTTCCTTATTAATTTATTTTGTCTTAATGAGAAATTATGTTGAGTGAGCAGCTTCGATTCAAACGTTGTGGATTCAAACTGACCATTTTCTTCCTGGAAGTTATTTGTATGATTAATTATCATAAAATCGATCATGCACAAGTTTGAAATATTTTAAATAATGAAATATTTTTTTGTCTTGGAGAAAAAATTACAATAAAACAATATTATAAAATTTTCCCACATCGTATGATAGAAGGAGCTCTAAATAATTATCGAATCATTTATTGACTTATGTCGCTGATTATACAATACAGTTACGTACATTCTTCTAATATTTCTACGGTTAGTTCATGAGCATAATCTATGATGTAGCATTGATGAATGGTTTTCCGTTTTCCGTATCGCCGAGGTAAATATTTTCGGAGATTTTCCAACTCGTTGGTTTACCATTACCTTGTATCGGGTGAGAGTTTCATTGACCTTATGTTCCTAGTACGCCATCATGCTAAATTGTATTATCCCTGAAGTCCATGATTTGCGGAAATTGAATTTATTATCATTACGGACCGGTTCAAAAGGGTTAGGTGATTAAACCATCCCTAGATAATGCTTATCCACTTAGGCCTTAGTTTCATAAAAAGTTGCTGCCGTCATAGAATCGAAATTAATTCTGAAATATTTTACTCAGTTTAGTCCAAGTAGTATTCATATTTTTGTAAAAAAAATACCTATTTTAACTCAAGTAATTGTAATATTTTATTAAAAATATTTTTGATAGGGTTCATCGTCAAATAAATGATTAGTTTGAACCATAAATTGGATTTTTTATTTGATCGCTTAGAGCACAGGGTCATATAGATGCAATATTAGGATATAGAAGTAAAATTCGACTTACTACATACCATTTTAAATTTTATTACGGGACTTAATCGCGTAGGTATAACATTTGTTTATTTACCTCGACGTTTCAGTAGCGTTACAGCTACCGTGGTCACGAGAAGACTGCCCGCCGGTACTCGTTCGCCTCTTACCGATGAGAAACTACCCTCATTCGGTCAACACAAAATAACATTAGGATCGCGACACACTACACTGACAACACTGTAACGCTACTGAAACGTCGAGGTAAATAAACAAATGTTATACCTACGCGATTAAGTCCCGTAATAAAATTAAAATGTCTTCGAGTCGCGAAAGTTTAAAATGTGTATTACTACATACCATACAATTTGTGAATAAACGGTACCCAAAGAAAACCATGAACACTTAAAAAATTCTAAAATAAATAACGGACGTGTTATGACGGTCACTGGGTATAAGGAACCATGGTTTTGGATAATCCGAGACATTCCAAGGTTGTCGCTGGGAGAGACAATGTATTGAAAGTTTCTGAGATATCAATAGCGATCGGATGACGGTATTTTGACTATACAATAGATACTTCTTTATTATGATACGAGTATACTGAAATGGCCTAATGGATTTTGGTGAGATGGCCTCAACTTTTCAACACATTACTTTGTGTGTCTATTGTTTTAAGAACGTTATTACTTGATAATACTTCTAAAGCTGCGTATAGACTACGTGTTCCATGCGTAGTCCCCTAGCCATGTCACAAATCGCAATAGAATAGAAATCAAATCGACAGATAACGCTGAGACTCCACCTGTGTATTACGGCATTAATTTCCAAAAAATCATACATTTAATGTCAAGTAACGCGGCACGTGAGTACTGTGCTATGTAAATCGTCAGTTTGACATAATGCCAGGAACTCACGTGTCACGATACTTGACATAAAATGTATACAGTTGTTCTTTATGATGATAGTAATACAGTCCTGAGAGGTTACCGGTGTTTTAAAAATAACCCTGTATAGCGTGGATCGTCTCCTCTCTCACGCCACTCCTCATTCATGATCTCGTGCCCATTTTCATTAAACTATTTATTTATTTTGTGATTGATATAGTGAAAACTTCTTTAGGCGCATTTTCAAAATGAGAAAAAAACCATCAAACTAGAGTCACGAGTCACGTGACTGTTACCGACACTATATCTCACTATAAAAAAAAAAAAAAAAAAAAAAAATACCTTAATTTCGTGACACATTGATTCTTCAGAATGGCCGAAGCGATAGAACTCTAGCTTCTGAGTGAAAACACCGCGAGTTCAAATCCCAGTAGGACAGTAATTTTTTTGCACTTAATTTTTTTGTACATACCTAATTTAAGTTTTTTTTTATTTAGAACCGTTACCGAAGCCTCGTTCAAGTTTTCACGTCTGTCGGCACTTCCTGAGTGCCACTGTTTTTTTTATTAGAGAAAGACACGTAAGAAAACATTTTCATCAAACTAAACATTTCAAAATGTCTAATTCGCTAACACCAAGTGTTACACGTAAGTTTATTTTGGTGATTAGGGTGAACTCGGGAAGTTAACGCTTACAAAGTTACTTAATTATTAACGCTATAAATCTGTGATTTCGATTACTTTGGGAGTTTGTAGCTGTGAAATTGATTCCTTTACCTTGGTGCCGTGTCTTAAAGTTACCGAAATGGAAAAGATTCAGGGGTTAAGTGATATACTCGTGGATGTAATATAAGTAGGTACAAAGTTGCTGCTTGGTGCTTCGTTACTTCGATCGAGGTCTGTAGCACTCAGTTACAAATCATCACTGTAGCGCAGTGGGAAAGCCCGATTGGGACGCAGAAGGTTGCGGGTTCAATCCCCTGTGTTTGTTTGATCTACAGATATTTGTCTCAGATTTGAAGACCCCTATATTGCACTTTTTGGGAAATACAGAGCCCGGTAATGAGTTCCACAGTTTGGCTGTGCGTATGAAAAATGTAGACCCAAAACGCTTTACCTAAGTTTATCAAGGCAAAACAATCATGAAAATCCGCTAAGCTTGAGCATTGACATCGTTTCAATACGAGATATTAATGTACGACAAACCGCTGAAATAGCAGAATAAAACTCAACTCAAACCTGGCTATCGACGGCGCGCAGCAAATAGGAAACCACTGGTATTGAAAATCATAATTCCCAAAACAATTGCAGGTGCTTTGAACTATCCAGTAAAGCCAGAACGTCCACCATGCCAATGGCAAAGACTAGGAGTAAAGAATATCCAAATTATGTAAACGATGTTAGCTGACATTACATTTTCAAAATTCTCTCTGAGCGTCTGGGTGAAATGACTCTTGATCTGAGAGCTGTTGCATATTTGGCATAACGGGTCTGCATTTTTATACAGAAATAATGTCACCAGCGTCTTGGGTACGCTTTCGACTGGCCGTAACTTGGATCAGTTCAGCTATCTAAAGATCAAATATAACACTCGTGTTTAAGTCAGTAAAAAATATCTCGTTGGATCATTTAGATACATTAAAGCCGTTTAAAGTCGATTCTACGACTCTTTTTTATTCTATAATAAAAAAAGATAAGGATAAAAATATATTAATTCAGAACTTCTTACAGTGTGTTTGTTTATAAAAATATAACGACGAGACTACAAAAGCTATAAAACTGTGTAGCAGCCTCAGCAAAAATCATCTAGTATAGAAATGTAAAGGCCTAAATTTTTTATTCTAGAGTTATTTTTGGTAATCCATCCTAAATCTAAATATCCCAACTTAAACAGGGAATGTCAATTGACTTATCCCATAATCAATAAGAAAAACTTCAAAGGGTCATTCCCGAATCAATTAGCTTTATTAACAAACTATTATGTTGTACCGGAGAAAGCGGAAACTTTCAGATCATTCTGTTGTCGCAGTCTGTTTTTGCAGAAACAATAGATATCTTTAGGGGTATTCTAAGCTCGAACGAAAAATATACTCAAATTGGATCAGAATTTCCGGAAATTTACAAATTACACACATTTTTTTTGGCTCTTTATAAAATAAAGGATTCCCTACCTACCTTAGAATTCCCTGTGTCATTTGTATCAGAAATTTCGAGTGCTATGGCCAACTGCAAAATAGCCGATGTAGCCGGAAAAGTTTGCTCTGGCTCTGCTTACTTTGGGGCTAGATGATGCTGTGTGGAAAGTCCAGCATTATTTATTAATATTTATTATACCATTCTTGCCTCTTGCCACATATTATTAGCCTTTGCTTCGGTGAGTTTGAGAAAGTAAGAGGCAAGGTCATGTCAGAATGTTTTCGTGGAGTTTTTACAGTACAAAATCATCCAAGAGTCATAAAACTTTTTGAACAATTTAACGAAATAGTTTGCTTTCAAGTGTACGCAGATAAATAGCCTGTTCTGTCTTATAATCTTTGACCGGGCAGTTAAACGTACAATACCATTTTCAGGGACGTTCTGCCCGACCATAGCCATTGCCATTAGTGGACACTAACTAATGAACACAAACGGTCCAAGTCCCCGCTAACCTAGAATTTAGGATTATACTTTTATGTCTTTTGAACTCGTAAATATTAGAGCTTTAGTGTATTATTATAGTACTGGATTATTCCTTTGGAATAATGCTTGACCTTTCACTTTCATTTTCTGGTCAGCAGTTGTCTAATTTAAATATTATTTTCTGTTAACTAAGTTTAACTTAATTTTTATGTTTATATGCATATTCGTGCTCCTAACGTAGAATATATATAATTATTATAAGGAAACCAGTTAGTTTTCTGATAGGTGGCGATGGGCTTGCGATCTGTCACGTGTGTTATAACTTCTGCAAAATGATTTTTTATAATGCTGGACATTTCACACGACTTTTATTCTCGTTTATAATTATGTTCCCAACAATGATAGTTTCTGAAATAAAACTGAAATAATCAATCTCAGCTGAGGAGAAAAAACATGTTCGCTGATATAAAATTACATGCAGTGTGAATAACAGCATATTTCCATTTTGTTGAGAGAAACCGCCACGGAAGTCCAATTGATATGCAAATTGATCCTGACCCTTTATGTGCGACAGAAAAAGGTGCATCTACGCTATATAGTTCACCCAATCGGAAGACTCAAAGGAGAATCTGGGTTCTTTACAAACAATATTATTATGTTTCCTGATATTTTTAACAATACAATATTAGGGGATGAAAGAGCAGGAAGCATGAATAGACTATTATTCATTTACTAGTAGTTCATGGAGAGAGGGAAGGGAGGCTTTTGCCCTGGAGTGGGACACTAGATGCTCTTAAAAATAATTACCAATGGTTCTGCACTAACCGGAGACTGTTCTTGAATGCACCTCTATAGTGTTAGGAGGGATAGTAGCCGGTAGTGTTTCCATCGCTCAAGATCAAAAAGGCCTCTGGTGTGTTGGCTTTAGCCCCATGCATGTCTGTCTAAGATCCGGGACTCCATAGTCCCGAGATGTTCAATAGCGACAAACAGGTACCTATTTTAACAAAAAGCTCCTTTTAACTTTAATTTTTTTAATAGGACAAGCCATGTTGACAGAGTCGTGTTCTGCTCGTGTATCAATATTATTTGCATCGAATTGCGCATTAACACTAGCTAAACGGTATTAAGATCATCATATTGAAAGTTAGTATTATAAGAGTAGACGTATCCCGTATGGAAATTAAAGTTTAGTAAAATCCACCAAATATGTATTTAGACTTGCCTCTGAATACCCCTTATCTTCAAAAGATCGTCATCATCATCATCAGCCTATAGCAGTCCACGGCTAGACATAGGCCTCCCCTAATGAGCGCCATTGCTCCCTGTCCTCGGCTCGGCGCATCCAAAAGATCAATAATGATCAAATAAGAAAGGAAAGTAGAGTCTATCATGACTTGACAAAATAGAATTGTGATTCATTGATTCTTTTTTTGTGTATTTTAGAAATACCCAATAGACGTTTAAAAGCACAGAACGTAACAGTACCACCCTTGCCAATTGGCGTAATGTTCAGTGCCTAACGATATTTAAACCTGAAGTGCGAACAGGTACAACTGCATGGCTAGTGTCGTTTCTGTACTAACAGTTCTGTGTGTGGCCATAGTTACTCCTTTACTTTGAAAAAAAAAAATGATATTCCCCGACAAAAAGACAACCGAAGTTGCGATTGATCTCAAGGCTATAATTTTTCTATTCGGCATACTTGGTCCTATTCAGACTGAATTCATCCATTGATATGTAGCTCGTAGTTTAAAATGTTTTCAACTGAAATATCGGATTTATCACTTAGAGAAAACGCCCACAACCGGGAAGTCAGCCCCCCTAGCTATGTTACAAATAGAAATGGAATAGAAATCGAATCAACAGATAACGCTGAGACCTTACCTGCGCCTAATGGCATTAATTGCAAAAACTGCCTACATTTTATGTCAAGTGTCGTGCCACGTGAGTTCTTGGCATAATGTTAAACTGACGATTTACATAGAGCCAGGAACTCACGTGCCGCCATAACTTTTATAAAATGTATGCAGCGTTATCTGTCGATTCAATTTCTATTTTATTACGATTTGTAACATGGCTAGGGGGGCAGGATTGACAAAACAAATTAACTAGCATAAAAACATTCGCAGCCAAGCATCTGCTAGCCATGCAAAAAAAGCATAGCCATTAAGCAAAATGAAAAAAAAAAATATTTCAACTAACAACAACTTTGAATGTAGGCACTGTGTTGGCGCATTTACTTCAAGACACCAAACAAACATAATTTTTGTAATTTTATAGTGCTAATCCACACTAGGTATCCACACTTGGTTGGATACTAGCTTATCGAAAATTTGGATACCAGCAAGTGGATTTCGTGGCCGAGCGGTAAGGCACTCCGGCTTTAGGAGGATCGTCTGATCGATGCGGGTTCGAATCCCGTCGGAATCCAAAATTTTGATAAGACTTTTCATTTCTTAACCAAACAAACATATTTGAACACTCCTGTTTCATAGCCCTACAGTTCTAGCAGTAGGAATACGATATGCAGCAGGTATTGCCGTTTTATTGCAACCAATTTTATTTTACGATCTTTCACATTGATCGGTCCAATTGATCTCAAATGCATCAAAATCTTCTAGGGCGTTGACAGGGGCTAGGAGCTTTTGGGCCATATCTCAATTTGGCTGGTTAGCTTTATTACCAGTTTGCTGTACGACCAAATCTCGATATGACTACATCGCGTTTGGACTAGATCGCGTTTGGACCCAGGATGATTTGAATTTGGATATTAGACAATTTTCTAGGTCTTACAATTTAAAGAAATCATAAGTGCTGATTATGATAATGGTAAAAAAATGATCATGAGTGTATCCCCAAGGTGCGGTAGACAATCTCTTATAAAGATCAAAGAGGATCATTTATGAAGAGCACATAGAATAAAGATTCAAAACCATTAAAATTAGAATGTGGGGTAAAGTTGAGTAGGTGACGTAGCGCCTGATTTTTTGAAGTGTAAAATGTTACAAAATTATGTGACGTCACACCACAATATTTTTGCTTGATGAATTCCCATATAAATATTAAGTTCAACAAACAACACTGCCTTTGTAACTTTACAACAACAATTACATAATATTGTCTATTTCAGATTTATATTCACGACTGTCGTTTGTTCTTGTCTTTCTGTTCATACATTGTCACATTTTACATTCCCGTGATGTAATATATGAAAAACGTTTGTGTTAAAACCTTTAATATGATGGTATAATGAAATTTTTCATTATGAAGCTGTAATGGGCTTAGTAGCCGCTGCTCGGTAGAAGATTTTATATTCAAAAATATTTCCTTTAGATTGTTTTGTTTTCAAAAAATATATTTGTAGGACTTCAAGAATAGAATAGAATATAATATTGCTTTATTGCACACCATAAGAAAAAAACAACAAATAAAACAGATTTAGCTTACATAATATGTGTAGCAATGGGCGACCTCATCGCTAAAAGCGATCTCTTCCAGGTAACCTTTGGATAGACAGGATAAGAATTAACTGATGAGGACAGAGGCATACATAAAAAGCAATGAATATTTTAAAATTGTTGAGTAGGCTAAACTTAAGTTTAATAAATGATATAAAACTAAAATATATAATAAACTTACATATAATAACGATCTACTTCTAGGTACTTTAAGTTTCGTTAAAATATTAATGTTCATTGTAGTGTATCGAGATTATAAGGGTTAAAAACAAAAACAAAATTACCAAAACTATTGTGAATTTGTGAGTCAGCTGATACCAGGATTGTCCAGGATGCTCAAATTTTTGTGATAAAACACAATACAGAACTTATCTGCAACACAAAAAGGTACACAATTCAGTAGCGCAAGATTGGTGTCATCGGCGTAAACCGCAAAGAGAAGTACTATTGAAGACATCCTAAGGTAATCTGAGGTTGCTTCCGTACAGTTCACAATAATCTTGCTTATTACAAGGTTGATTATAAAAAAAATACTTCACTCCCTATCTTCACTTCAATTGTTCAAACAAAAGCCTCTGCAGTTCTTTCCGTAATTGAAAGGGTCGCAATCTGCTTCAGAGAGAGGCTTTCTAGAAACTCCTTACTATCTGGCAAACAAATTGTTATAACAAGCACACCTTACTGCGCTCGTAATAAATCTCCAGGTTTCGGTTCGAGTGACGAGCGTAGGTCTACTTTAAATGAATTTATGAATGAGCTGAGCATTCTTTATTGATCAATTCGTTTAAGAAACTTAAAAGTAGTGAATCCTACAATGAGCGGCCACTCGGAAGAGATGTGTACTAGGAATATCTCGACGACCTCTGTGGCGCAGTGGGTGCAAGCCCGCTTGAGACGCAGTAGGTTGCAGGTTCGATCCCCGCCGCGGGATAAATGTTTCTCTCTCAAATCAATCTGCAAATATTTATCTCGAGTCTGGGTGTTTCTATGTATACTATGTATGTATTTACTAACAAAAAGTATATCAGTTATCTGGTTCCCATAGTGCAAGGTTTGCTTAGTTTGCGGCTAGATGAAGCTGTGTGAAATGACCAGCCTTGTTTATTATTTATTTATTTAATACTATCTGCGCTCCCGCGGTGTAACCCGCGGTCCCTCGGGATTTTTTCGGGATAAAAAGTAGCCTATGTCCTTCCCTGGGATACAACCTTTATCCATGACAATTTTCAGCCTAATCTGTTCAGTAGTTTGGGCGTGAAAAGGTAACAAACAGACAGACAGACAGATAGACAGACAGAGTTACTTTCACATTTATAATATTAGTATGGATAATAATGTATTAGAAAGCATGGGTGCACAAAAGGTATAAGAAGAATACCAAACAAATAAACAAGCTTTTATACCTAATTAACAAGTAAACAACCAAAAGTTTTGAATGAGCTAAACAAGGGTGTTCTCTTCATTTACTTTATTAATAGGGAATTTTCATGTCAATCATGTACCAATTGCAATAATTTATGTTTTTAAACTACAATCTGTGATATAACGTTGCCTAGATTTGAGAGCTATAAAACTCTGATTTTGCGGTCTAGACAAAAGCATTGTAATAGTAAAATTCTTGGTTGTCGCAATATCACTGAATGTATTTGGCAAGTGCTACAACAGTGGTAAACACAACAAACCGCGAAAGTCTTAAATTTGAATGCCTTACAAATTATTGCGACTCCTTCGCAATAAAGAGCATTGAATAAAGGGTGAGCAGGTTTAAGATAAGATTTTATTCCAAGGGCTCAAGGCAGCCTTTCAACTCACTTGTAATATTAAAACGAATGGCGTTATTAAAATAAACAGTAACTTTATTCCACGCCTTAAAAACTTTTTCATAAAAGTCTGCTTTGTTTTAATTCATGAGATAAAGTTGATGTCCTGAGATAAGGAATAAAAAGTTGGTTTCTGGGACTAAAGAAAAGGTGAGGCGAAAAAACATCAGCGCCAATCGAAACCGCTCGGGGACTTCAAATTATACTTTTGTTGGTTTCAATCGTTTCACTTTGATTCTTACCTTTGTTTTGTATTCAAATTACAAAGTAATTTTATTTTTCTCATCAATGTGCCCATCGGAAAGCGTGTTTCGTAATCTCTCTTTGCGTTTGCATTGCGATGAACTCGTTAAAAGGCAAACGCTGATGAACAAACGATATTACCCCTTAATTACATTTCTCATTAAAAAGAAAAAGAAAACATTAAAGTAACTTTACAGCAGTTCTCTTTATGCAAGCGGCGTGCACGACCGTTTAGAATGCAAATAGAACTGACTCCGGAGCCAATTACTTGCAAATTCATGACATTGAAACCCGCAGAAATCATTTAAATGAATCTGCACCTTGCATACGAATTGATAGTTTTGAGGTGCTTTTAAACAGAGCTTAAACTCGCATTGAGATATTGCCAGTTTATCTGGCAAGGATTAAGATTTATAATACTTTATGGTGGTTGTCATGAAATATCAGACTCCTTCAATAACAGTTGGGCAAAATCATGGATTTAGCATTGAACTTGGGCAAAATGCTCTCTGCAATTCCTTTGTCTATAGTAGACATAAATTATAGATCACAGTATCAAATCATGACTCAATCTCTGGTAGAGATCGCTATTTAGCGATAAGACCGCCGATTGTATGTCATTGTGTTTTTTTGTTTAGTTTTCCATTTTTGTTTATTTTTATTATTTGGTGTGCAATAAAGTATTTTCTATCTATCTATCTATCTTAATGTCGACTCTTACAACAACACTCGATGATACAGATCGTTTTTCTTGTAAGGTTGCCAATTTTTACTTTTTGTCAAAAGATTTGGGCTTCTGTGTTTCAAACTATTTTAAAACCCTGACCTTAAACAAACGTTTATCCATACTATATTGAGGTTTAACATGTCTCTGCCTAAATATTATGCAGTTGCTTTTGTTCGCCAAAAACTTTTGGCCGCTACCTAATATCAAACTATTCGCCCGCACAATGCATGATACACCGACAGGCATAGGCATGTGGATACAATGTACTAAAACGACGAAACAAGTAGGCTAGCACTGCTTTTTTGATTGTTCGAGAGAGAATGCAAAGAAAAATCAATATGAAAGATGTTTCGTGAAGGATTGCCTAAAGATTCTGTCAATGACTTGAAAATATGCAAAACATCGATTTTCACTGTCTTCTTAGGATATAGGCGCTCTTACTTATACAGGACAGCTTATAAAACAATTTCTTTAATATACCTTAATAAAATTATTGTTGTATTAAGCTGATCGCATATATGTCCGCGCCGTACGAGCCGCAGTCATTTTTCTATAGAAAAAATACTGATGACGTCAGAAAATGCGGCTAGCTTCTGACATCTCAGTATATTTTCCTCTATTGAATTGACAGTTTGGCGTGTTCGGCGCGGATGGGTCGTGCGACCTATAAAGGACGTTGAAAATTTCCTGCTTTTTTTTATTACCTCACAAAACGTCTTCGTTCCTTTTCAATAATGCTTAATCTAGATTTACAGAGTATTAAAAATCTCATGCTAGCTCCATCAGAATTTAATAACACCCAAACTGAGATATTCCTAGATTCATAGTGAAACTAAAAAGAAAGTTATGCGGGGAAGTTTAACGTTGAATAAACCAATAAGCGTTGAAACTCAACATTTTAGATTCAAATAGATTGAACTTCAAGGAAGGTCTAACGAAAGATTATGCAAGTTTTACATTATGCTCTGCCAGGGCTTGTTTGTTCGCCTACAGAAGTTAGACACCGTTTACACGATACCTACCATTCTGGCATACCTTTGCCACAGAATATTAGCTCTTGCTTCGTAGAGTTTGAGAAAACAAGAAGCAAGAATGGTATGCCAGAATGGTATAGTGTAAATTCCTTACAGATCCTCATCTTTGCTCAATTAACATACAAGACGGTTAACCTTATAGAAAGACCATCCATAGAGATTTCGAAGTTTTCACAGAAATCTCATAATAAAAGATAGAGACCTTAAATTGTTGGTAATTTATTTTGTTCTTCTTCTTCTTGTGTCACTATTTGTCTGTAACCCATGAGGTGAAGGATTATAAATGCACCTCATACAGGCTCCTTTCGTTTGTTTGTTTATTAAAATTGTCATCAACGAAAATGTGATTTGCAAGTATCTAATTGCAACCAAATTGTAATAGTTCTCCTAAATTGTCATTTATCCGTGACCATGAGTGATGTGATGATAAGTTTCTCTTGTGAAGTGCTCTGTAATTCTTTAGAGAAATAAATACCTTTAAGCATGACTATCATTCTGTCTCACTCCAACAGACGCATTAGCAAATATCAAGGATTGTACAGCAGAAAATATTTACGTATCAACAATGTATACGAAATGTTCATTCACAAAGCACTTATAAAACCCTGTGTTCAAATACTTCTGCTGTGCTAAATCTGTATTGGAAGTAAACTTTCCGATTCCGATGAGTTTTAGATGCGTTTTATGGTTATTACACCGATCCCAATCTTCCTAACAACTTTCCTGATTTATTTTACGGTGTATCTGTAATGTTCGTGTATCGATGAAATACGGGGTTAGGTATGCTCTTCAACGATAGTATTCTTATAGATAGTAGATAAAAATCACTTACGAAAGCTTGTATATATTTTTTCAAATTGAACTTCTTAGTAGGTAACTTAAAGAAAAATACGAAGTTCAATTTGAAAAAATGAATAAAATAATAACACTTGGCCTCCTCGCAGACTGCAGACTTTCTATCGGCCGAAAGTTGAGCCGAGCTACTTCTCCATACTCATTACAAGCCAAAGTATATTCCGTCTCAACAATCGGCCGATAGAAAGACTGCAGTCTGCGTGGGGTCTTGATGTACAATTTTATAAAAGTATTCTGAGCAGGCGAGTTTGTAGAACAATGTAATGTGTGTGATAATTACGGCACAGAGATGTGTCAGCAAGTGGAAATCTGTGGTTTCGCGTACGAAAAGGAGACGTGGAATAGGTAAGTCTAATAGCAAAAACAGATAGAGATATACAGGGTGGTCCATTCAGTGACGTCAAAAAAATAAGATCTTCACATCCAGGGTTATTCGGAAATACCCCATGTATGTTCCGCTGTTTTTTGTACTTCACCCTGTATAAAAAGTGGTACAATAACCGTGTGTTAAGGTGTTCTTTTTTATATCTATTTATTTTATCCCAGAAATGGAAACAGTTACTGCGGTAGCATAATAAAAATACAGATTGCAACGGATAAACGAATATCGATAAGCTCTGCGTCGTGGTTGAGAGCAGCTATTTATTTTCATTATATTATCTAAAAAATGAGTTTTTGACGTCACAGTTACAGTGCTTTGATGAATTGTACAATTAATATGACGACTTTAGATAACACTAATACAAACTAAACACAACTAACTTCTGCGCGCGGCTTCGCCCGCGTGGTACTTACCAACATTTTGAATAGCCTTTAAGCTATTCCAGGTCACTATCTACGTCTATAACAAGTTTCATCCGAATCGGTTCACTGGTTTAGGCGTGATTGATACACAAACATACAAACATCCAAACATCCAAACATCCAAACATCCAAACATCTAAACATCCAAATATCCAAACATCTAAACAAACTCACAAACTTTCAGCTTTATTAAATGAGTGGGATTATAACAATGTACGGGGCTCTGAGCCACCACTAATATACGTAAAGAAACGCTTTTTGTGGATATTTGAAGACTTTATAATACCTAGAAACTTATAAACATCCATCAGTGTTTAGTTTACAAATATCCTAGATGGGAATCTAAACCTCAAACTTCAGCGCGGAAGACACAGCTACGAGGCCAGCCAAATAAATCAATAAAACTTCCGTTTATTTACACATCATTCATGTCCAATTTTATACTAAGATTGATGTATTTTATAACTGTTTCCGTTGCGTATTCTATATTCAAATCGGCTATATTGAGTGCGACAATAAGTCAGCAGCTCAACGCACTCATACATATACGGCACAATTATTTTTATTTTATTTTTATTTATTGAGGATAACAAACAATTACATTCGCATACTTAGGTTCTATGAATGTAACCAGCCCCGTTATCCACAAATTAAGTAGATAAACAAATTGAAAGGGCAAACCTTAAAGCAAAGGATTATGAGAACACCATGATCACATGGAATAGTAAAGTATTAAATGCAAGTATTTAAGTAAGCTGAAAGTTAGTGAGTATGTTTGTGTAAGGATCAGGCTCAAACGATAATACTTAAAAGTATTTTTAACACCCTTGCTCGTAAAGCTGATGTTATTCCACCGGTTTTAAATATGTAAAGCGGGTCATAACAAACGCGTGTGTTATCAAAGCAAATAGTTATGTTATAGTCCATACAAATTCCATAACAGCATTATTTGCCATTTCAAATATGGAACTGATCGCCGCCGAGCTGGAGTCGTGCCTCCAGCTAGTGAGCAGCGCGCTGTTGCTATTCAAAGGAGAACTAATCGCCGCGCGGCGCCAGTAGGCAGCGCTAGCGCGCTGTTAAAATGGCGGGAAAGCAACAGTGTGCATTCACAGATTGAGTTTATTTAAATGTTTTTTTTTTCTGTTTCCTCGCAAATGTGTTAAAAAACGTCGTACGATATACGTGCGTATTGGTTATAACATGCTCGGCTCAATTACGCCCTCGCCTGCGGCTCGGGCTGAAATTCCGCCTCGCATGTTATAACCATCTTTACGCACTAATATCGTAATGTACTAATATACTTTTATGGCAGTTATAAAGACATTTTTACCATAAATATCTTGTCTGGCCCTAGGCAAGTATAATTTACTTGCTTAATCATGCTTGATCTTCGAAGTTAAGTTAAGCATTGGTTCAGTATCCTTACTTCCGTTTATTATATTAATTACTTTTTAACACCCTTGCTCGTAAAGCTGATGTAATTCCACCGGTTTTAGATATGTAAAGCGGGTCATAACAAACGCGTGTGTTATCAAAGCAAATAGTTATGTTATAGTCCATACAAATTCCATAACAGCATTATTTGCCATTTCAAATATGGAACTGATCGCCGCCGAGCTGGAGTCGTGCCTCCAGCTAGTGAGCAGCGCGCTGTTGCTGTTCAAAGGAGAACTAATCGCCGCGCGGCGCCACTCAGTAGGCAGCGCTAGCGCGCTGTTAAAATGGCGGGAAAGCAACAGTGTGCATTCACAGATTGAGTTTACTTCAATGTTTTTTTTTTCTGTTTCCTCGCAAATGTGTTAAAAAACGTCGTACGATATACGTGCGTATTGGTTATAACATGCTCGGCTCAATTACGCCCTCGCCTGCGGCTCGGGCTGAAATTCCGCCTCGCATGTTATAACCATCTTTACGCACTAATATCGTAATGTACTATTATAAAATATCTTATTCTGCGCAAGGAAAGCTGTATTTTGCTGTGCTGTATACAGATGCTATAGCATCTGTTTAATACCCTGCAGGCTAAACTTCGGCTAGATTTTCTTCATGGTTGCCGCCGCCAGAAAATTATCAGCCAAGCGAGAAATTAAAGTAGCCGTGAACGGCATAAAATTAACTAAGTCGCCAGGCGCAGAGATGTACTAAGGGAAAAAGATAAATTCGATTTGAACACAATGTGTTCCATAATACGTTCAGCTATGGTTCTCTTGGTTTGACCAATGTACGAACTACCACAACTACAGTCAACTTTATACACACCAGGCACCAGGAATGAAGATGGTGAGTGAAATGACATTCTAATCTTAAGCAGCTAGATAGGTAATAGATAATAGATAGGTAGCTAGATAGGAGCTAGATAGGATGGATTATTATCCAGGGATTGTTCCGTGAGATGCCTTTCCGAATCCATCGAACCATTTCTACGTGAAGGAGGTAGGTACAATCATACACTCATACACTAACTTTAATATTTTTATGATTATTTTTTACATTCCATACAAAACAATAATAAAACTGTTTTTTTTAATCTTACTAGCGGAGCGGCGGCATTCGATCATCTAAGGTTTGTTCTACTATTAGAGAACATGTCACCCTCAAAGGTACACTTACAATAACAAATCAACAGTTCCTCTCCATTCAAAGTTTGCCTGGCAGAGGTCTTTCATTAGCGATAAGGCCGCCCATTGTCCATTGTTACTTACATGTTATATTAAGTTTTTTTGTTTCATTGTTTAAGGTGCACAATAAAGAGTTCTCATTCATTCATTCATTCAAAGACGACCACTTATAGTGACACAAAGTTATTTGAACCAGTGAGAGAGGCGCTGTTATCGCATGTGTTGGCAGAAAAATAAGTTTTCATATTAAATTTGTTAGTTCTTTTGGTCACCGGTCCAGATAAGTTTGTGGCCCTGTACTCGTTTTAATCTTGCATATTTTTTTGTTTGTTATAGTAAGTAAGCTTTCTGAGACATCTCAAAAAGATTTCAAGCATCTGCCCCCTTTAGAGTCCTTAATACGTCCAAGTTAAAGTCAGTATAGGTCTTAAGGTGTCGACGGATATCCTCGCCTTTCACCCGCCTCTTCCGTTCCATGCATTTGGATTTGCACGCCTAATTAAATGAAACTTTATTAATTAAACACCTATAATTTATGGAGCTCGGACTAAAGCGGTGGTTCGGAAGACTGCTTTGTTGACTTTATTTAATCCAGAGTTTTGAAACGGTAAATGGCAACAACGATGAACGAGTAGTTGAGAAAATTATAGATAGATAACACTTTATTGCACACAGAAGAAACATAACAAGAACACAGAATAACAAGTAGGTACAATGGGCGGCCTTATCGCTAAAAGCGAAAAGGCAACCTTTGGATGGACTGTAAAATATAAACAGAAAAAACGGTGGTGTACAAAAAGTTTAAACATTGAAAAAAGAATAACAAAGAAGAACTAATAAGTAGTAATCTTTAATTATTTAAAACAAAACACTTATACACGAAAATGAAATATGGGGATTACATATTATTATCTATTCAAACTTTTGATACTGAGGTGTGGTTAGTTAGTATTCACGATTAAACCCATAAAAATGGATCCGATCTTTGCCTACTCCACCAAGAAACAGACATTAAGCATCGCCCACGCCTACGCGTCATACATTTCGAAGGGAGAGCGTCAGACTCTGTGGTCCCGCGTATTTAACGCGCATGTTTGGCCGAGGCTTTATAAAGTAAGCTAACAAGGTATTTGTTTTTGTAAAACAATAGAGATTTTCTCGATTACTTCGATTGCTTCGCCAATACGCGGTATCGCTTGGCTGGTTCAATTAAATCAAAGAGCAAAAGCGTACTTTTAAAAACCGCTTTGCTCTGGACGAAATGAATCCGGCTCCCTGTTCCGGACAAGTGAACGCACTTCAATCCACATCCGATCTTCTACCGTCACTGTAGGTATTGCCGTTTTTAACCACGCTGCTCACTTATCCGGAAAGCGACAGGATTATTCGATTTTCGGTTTACACTGTTACTTTTTGGTGGTATTGTTACGTGCTGGGGTCCGTCGATTCTGAAGATAAACACTAGGTATAACTTTCGAAACTTTATTACACACAAATTTACTCAAAACACACTTTAGAGTTATGAACAGTCGCACTGAATATCACTGGTCACTATTCACTTTGTTATATCACCAGTTGACTCACTCGTAATTCACAAAGAACTGATCGTGACGCGCAAATCGCCCGTTTATATACCAAAACAACAACGCCTAGAAAGATCGCTGACAGAGCTCTCTACAAATAAACAGGAAGCTTCTATAAATAAACAACAACACGTGACAAGCGACCTTGAACCTTATACACTTGTAATAAGGTCGCTTGTCAGTAGCGCCAAACAAATATGAACCTTAAGTCTAGGTGTTACGATCCAATTGTTAACTCGGTATGTCTAAGCGAGAATGTTCGTGAAATCTATCCTGCGCGCGAGTCTTCCAGAACGTTCGAGTGCTTGTACGTTACAGTATTGTGGATTGGAGATTCTGTCTGCATTGTTCTAGAACATCATTTTGAAGCCAACGCCAAGCTTAGTCAGAGTTTTGATCCTGATTCTTATAAGTTCGTATGATGTCCACTAGACATCTTTGTTGAGAACTACTTTATAGGCTGGACCATACCATACCCTCCACAGAAGCACTTAGTGTAATTTTTTTTATGTACTAAAATAACTTACTTTTAAGAGACTATGTTTTCTTGATAATTATAATAATAAAATAAATAATGCTGGACTATTTTTCACACAACATCATCTAGCCCCAAACTAAGCATAGCTTGTACAATAGGAACCAGATAACTGATATACATTTTGTTTGTAAATACATACATATTATACATAGAAACACCCAGACCAGAGATAAATGTTTGCAGATCCTACAAATATTTATCCCGTGGCGGGGATCGAACCCGCAACCTTCAGCGTCTCAAGCGGGCTTTCACCCACTGCACCACAGAGGTCGTCATTGGATAAACTAAGCTCCTTTTTATCCTGTAAACGAATCCAAAGTAGAAAATAACTTTTAAAAATATTTCTATTCATAAAAATGTTTCGTCCTAAAAGCCTTGAAGATAATCTAATTTTAAATCCTTCTCAATGTTCCTTTCCTCATTGACCAACAGAAAATTAATATAAAAGCTCAACCTTAAGAAGTATCAGCAATTCAAATTAAAGGCGATGAATGCTGGTCAAAATATTTGCCAACTACGCCGATCTGACCTAGAAAAGCTTCTCATAATTAATTTAGCTAACCTAACCTAACCTACCTATAAACTGATTTTTTTTAATTAATAGGTCAGCATTTGAGCTCACTCTGCCTGATGTTAAGCAAGGTCTAAGATGGATGGTTCTAGGTAAGCATACTTCATCTTAGACAGGTCTTTAAATCAAGTTTCAGTGGGTCACCTTTCACGTACGCCCTCGACCACTGCGCTACAGAGGTCGTCACAAATATGTCATTAGTATTTCTTACGCGACCAATAACTCACCTAAATGTGCAGAGAATGGCAAGATGATTTGAAGCGAAGTGCTTTTAAGCGAGATATGTTCATAGTCGCCATAGCAACTTTATCCGCGCGGAAAACCGCTCCTATCTAAAGCAATTGCATTCCATAAAAATGTTCTCTGTCTAGTCATAAAGTTTTTCCCTTGATTGTTCGTGCTGCTCCGAATGCGCTGTGCGAGCGTTTATTGCCACACCGTAGCCACAAATGTTCTCGATAGCGTAATCCGATTTTAATTGAACTCGCCTTGGCTTGTTTAGATGAGTTTGAGTGGATACTATGGAAGTCAGGTATCAAAAATGAGTTTGGAAAATGTACCTGAATTGTTTTGAGACTGTACATGTTTAACTAAGTGATTCGATAGTAATCGCCTAAAATATTCCCTCGTACACCTTTCTTTGTAACTAGTACTCTCTAGCATAAACCATTTGAGTAATTTCAGGTACCTATGTGTATATTTGTATAAGTGGAGAGTATCCACTAGTTCTAATATTTTCATCATCATCTCAGCCTGGTATCATCATCCCACTGCTGGGTATAAGCCTCCCTTCTTTTAGCCAGTAATAATAATATTCCCTAATATTTTTACAAATGAATATAAAAATGTTTACTTACAAACTTACTAATTAATGATATTCACCCTCATCTATTGCGACTTCAGAGCTGTTTGGATTGAATAGTAACAATTACATGAAGGTACTAAAATAACAGGAAATAATACTTGTGTATTTAATAATTGTACGGGGCGGTGTAAACGCATATCAAACAAAAATAAAGTGGTGCCACGTTTATTTTGAAATGAATTTTCACAATATTTTCGGTTTTATGAAGCTTTCAACCAAAAAGCCAATAATCATTCACGCTTACATGACAAAACCAAACCAATTCATTCGTAAAAGTACCTAGTCAATTGAATTGCGGTCTCGGCGGATACAATCATTGATTCGTGTAATTTTACTCCAAAAGAACAAACGAGTTTACATGAAATCATTTCGTGCGTATTAAAACTTAATGAGTAATATATAAAGAGTTTACGGTGGTATTGGGTGATTACAGGGATTTATTGTTACCACACATAAAATTACAGTTTGTGGGTATGCTCGATTTTTGTTTGTGTTATACTCGTAGACACTTGATCCTAAAGATTACATAAGTGCCGTATTTTCCCGATTACGACTCCACATAATGAGTGACAAGGGCAGGAATATGATGATGATGAAGACGGTTAAAATACCAGACTAAGCTTGAATTTTAGTTTTAAGACGGATCACCTAAAAGAATGCCCCAAACCCTGTTTGTTGCTCTGATTCTTCACGGTATTGGTCGCGAATGAACAGGGGTAAGATTAGTTCTAAGACTATTCTTAGTGATCCCAGCGGTCCTACTAAATAAATGCTTTTTGACTTTGACTTTGATAATGTATTCAAAAACATGAATGGCTTTGGTGTATTGTGGATTCATTTGTGACCCTGTTTCGTTTTTTCTACAGTTGAAATACCTGTAGCGTAAGACCCCTCGCAGACTGCAGACTTTCTATCGGCCGATAGTTGAGACGGAACATACTTCGGCTCGTAATGAGTATGGAAAAGTAAGCCGAAGTATGTTCCGTCTCAACTATCGGCCGATAGAAAGTCTGCAGTCTGCGAGTGGTCTAACCCAACTTTGCACATAGGTCTGAAGTTAACAAAGTCTCCTCATTACTTAGTACGTCAAACTTTAGACAGTTATTACAATTAGTTTCATTTTCGCATTATACGAAGCATCTTGACATGCAGACTGTGTTATGAACAAGTTATAAATGTCTGGGAGGTTATTCTCGTTCGTTTTTTTGTTCATTGTATGAATATTCGGATGCTTCTTACTAAAAGCTACATTATACTCTGTCGATAAGTATAAATCAACGTTGAAACACAATCCTAACCTACAACCAAATAGCCGAAAAATTGGCTCTTGAAGTCAGAAATCGTAGTAAGGAACATCCGAATATTCATCAAACGAACGAATAAGAGAACTGGAATACGGCCCTTGGTTATGTATGCCGATGAAGTAAAATCATTTTAATAAGAGCTTTTCAATTAAGACTGTAGTTTGAACGAATTTCTACAAAACGGTGGATCGATTTTGCAATTTTCTGATGAGTCATAAAAGTTTCCTGCTTCATGTTTTTAACGTTTGTTTACGTTGTATTTATTTTAAGGCTTAGGGTTACTATTTTATCTGTTATCTTCGAAGAAGAGAAGATCTCGCCAACTGGATACCAGACACAAAGTTTGATTGCTAAATATAAAACTTGATTTTACAAAGCTACTCACATTTTGGATAGCTTGTTCCTCGTTTGTCTTTGTAGGGTGATCTGCATGGTGCTTGATAGGAGCTACTTGTGTGATTGAACATAATATCACTATTAAAAAAAAACAAATTCAACACTTTTTAAAATCTCTATTCATAGTAGACTTTGTTTTAAACTAGTGCGAATTTCGAGTAAATAAAAATGTTGTTTTTATGGAACTCAAATCCAGCAGGCACTTTCAATCTAATGCAAGCATCACTTTCATTTTTGATGTTTTCTCCACAATTCACTTCCTTATTCCAATAAGTTTTTGCTTTTACTCTGGTAATATACACTATTTAAAATGCTCGATATAATAATCGACGATTCGACCATTGATAGTTTGAATTCATCGAAACTATATTTAGAATCTAGCACAGAAATCATTTGCACTTCTTTCCATTCGATCGCGCATCGTATGCGTCAGAACACGACTGAAGACAGTACCGGAAGCTCGCGTTATTTTTGTTACATCTCACGCTGAGTTCATTCAAATATCAACAGCTTTTGATTATATACACTGAAGATTAATAGTTAGATGCTAGTGCAAGTCATAATATTTATGAATTTCAGTAGTTCAAGTTCACATTGTTTAAGTTCATATCATCATCATAATTTAAGCCTAAAGACGTCCACTGCTGAATATAGGCCTCCCCCATCGATTCCTACAGCGATTGATCTTGTGCAGTCTGCACCCAGCGGCATTTAACCTTCATCAGATCGTCTTTCCATCCTCTGCTGCGATTTGAGGTGCGTGGACTCCACTCGAGAGCTTTTCTGCCTCAACGGTCGTCAGTTCTACGAGCTATGAGCTCAGCCTACAGCAACTTCATCTTGCTAATCCTGTGGGCTATGTCGGTGACTTTAGTGCGTCTACAGATCTCTTCATTTCTGATTCGATCTCGTATGTTCATATATCTTTCAAATCAGTTCCTAGTCATTTTGAATTTTATAGATACTTGTTTTTCTGCATTTTAAATTCAGAATAAATCATATCTTATCACTAATATTACTTACAAAAGATTGGAAAGTAATGTAATCTACAAAAAGACATCAATTCTATTTTAATAACAGGTTTCATGGAAAAATACGTATTTTGCATATTACAGAAACTTTTATACGGCTGTTCAATGAAAAACAACAAACGAAGGTACCTAACAGTGGATAAGTAGCCAAGAGCAATTTATTAACCGTGAAACAAGAGACCCATTGCTACTTCACACTGGGACAGTTACTGGCATAACCTTTAGAACTGTCTTGGGTGCTGGCAATGGTGCTGGCGTTTTGTTGTCTTGAAAGTTTTAGTTAAAGAAGTTTTATTATAACCACAAGCAGATCTTTGTTTCGACAACAACAAACTCTTGGCAATAGTGGATATCTGACTTTACACGTTCAATGCCAGTGAAGGACTTGGAGGGCATTAGAGACTAAACATTTTTCTTTATGGTTGAATAAGGAACATCAACATTGTACTCGTATTTACAAAAGCAGCGATAAGTGTTTTTATGTAAAGATCAAAAAAGAAATTGTTACAATAAAAATGAAGAATTTTTTAATTATTTTATTTATAAAATAAACAATTTTAGTTTGTATTAGCTTGACGACTTACTTGACTTCTTCTATATCGTGTCTACGTTACAGAAGACAGCTAAACGATTCTAATCGAACTAATAGCTTGCTTCGCTCGCAGTATAGGTAAATCTTTGTTAGCTTATCTCTGTTTCGCCAAAGCCATTCACTTCAGCATAGTTTGCTTTGGTTGCACAATGCATAAACTAAGTCGCGATGTTGCTCATAAGCTAACGATATTTTGTGCGAATGCTAGATTTAACAACTTGCACATGCCAGTAGCAATGAGCGTCGTATAGTGCCAACATGTAATTATCCTTTGCTGAAACTTTTGCACAGATATTTTGCGCATGCGTATTGAAGCACCTAGCCGAATATTGCTTTATGATTTGAAATTTCGAACAAAACTCTATTGAAATAATTTATTTAGGGGTAATACTCTAACCACAGTCGAACGGCACAAGTCAGTCAGAAATGGTTCATTGATGAGGACGCAGCTTAAGCCTACATAATACTGTTTAATTGAATTTAATTATTGTTTATTATTGTTCTCAGTCAAAGTATCTGAGACTAAGATCCAATTTATTTGCTTTGTTCTTGTTGATAGGGAGGTAGAAATACTTGACTTAAGGGGCCTATTCATTAATTGAGGTCAATAAGTCGGATAAACAAAGTTGGTAAGGCGATGACCTTGGTCAAAAGATACCAGAGATCAGCTCCATTTCAAGTGGTTTTCTGTATTCCAACATTTATTAAAAGCTATTAGTTATAAATCTAATAAATACTTGCTGTAGCGGTTGTTGAAACTATGGTTTTCCTCGCGATGTTTTTCTTTTACGCGTAGAGCTCGTGTAAAAGCTTGTCAAATAATTTTATGTAGATTGGGATTCGAATCTACAACCTTGGGCTTGAAACTCTTTGGCCAACCAGGGTTTTGCATATTATAACTGCGTAGAAACCGTCAGTAATAAATTACGTATAGAAAGACCTGAATGCGTATTATTGTTGAACAGCTTTTGAATTTACAATTTATGATTACAAATGCAGCTGTTGATGTCATTTTCATTTAAAATTACACGTTGGTATTTTCTGATTGGCAATCGAATGAAAATGTTTAACTTTTCCTAATTGTTATGTAATCTGATCGCAGCCAAAGGCTTGGTTTCATCGTTTGCTTTGAACGAGTTGAAGTAAACTACGTCTTGCGTAACTGAGATCAAATAATAATAATTATGCTGAACATTTCACACAGCATCATCTAGCCCCAAACTAAGCAAAGCTTGTACTATGGGAACCAGATAACTGATATACTTTTTGTTTGTAAATACATACATATTATACATAGAAACACCCAGACCCGAGATAAATATTTGCAGATCATACAAACATTTATCCCGCCGCGGGGATCGAACCCGCAACCTTCTGCGTCCCAAGCGGGCTGTCACCCACTGCGCCACAGAGGTCGTCAAAAAAATGTTAGTCAGAGTGTGATCAGTCTTTGCCGGTGAAATCCAAATGGTAACTTTGATCTCAGTAAGCCTCCTCGCAGACTGCAGACTTTCTATCGGCCGATAGTTGAGACGGAATATACTTCGGCTCGTAATTAGTATGGAGAAGTATAGCCCTCGGCCGATAGAAAGTCTGTAGTCTGCAAGAGGTCTAAAAGCCCAATAAAATCAAGTTATTTGGTTATAGCTTGCATTGATCACGTTCAATGAAATTCAATGTAAATCATCCTGTGATAAATGACTTTATAAAAACGTGTATAATCCCATAGTATTACTGGATCCCCACTGGAGCTTGACTTTTAGTTTTAAGATGGATCACCTAAAAGAATGATACGCCCCAAAACGTGTTTGTTGCCCCAATTCTTCATGTTATTGGTCGCGAAAGAACAGGAGTAAAATTAGTTCTAAGTGATCCCAGCGGTCCTACTGAATAAACTTGGACTTTGAGTAGAACCATCAACCATTCTAATATAAAATCTATATCTTAAGGAGTTTTTGTAGTATGAACTATGAACACGCTACCTAAATCCTTTTAGACCTAAAGTAGTCTTATTTCAAAATGAATAATACTCGTATAACTAGAGACATAATTATTTATTTGATCAAAATGTTGATTCATTGTGCTAGATTCACTAGTCATTTCGAAGTTCATTTAACTCGTTCTTGTGTACCTACCTAGGTATGTATAACAATATTAGATAGGTACCAAAATTTTTAGCTAGTGAAGTAACAAGATAGTTTTGCGCTGAGGGCAAAGATGCTGTTCTTATCAATGAAAAAAGAAGTTGTTTACTAACATGAGTCTTATAGATATAAAAGAAGTACATATTCAATGTCCATATAAATAAAATGATAAGCAAGCGCTATAGCCGACAGCTAGTGTTTCCGAGACGTAATTGTTTATTTCAATGCGTTTGGCAACATTTTTAACGATTGGACCATTAAATACAGTAAGGTAATAAAGAACGTCAAAAAATAAACCAGAGCACATGAAGCATGCAAAGATTTTGGCTTGCTTTAGAAGTTAGAGTAAATATTTACTTTGACTGATGATCGTGATGGGTACATGTTGTCCGGGAATAAGCAAATACGAGTACCTGATCTTATACCGAATGGCAAAAAATGGCCTGACGAATCTCGTATTAATGAGTCTCGGTATGTTTCACAAAAAGTTAAAGACGACTTGGTAACTATTTGATAGAAAATCCGTACGTTCCTGTCTACATCTAACGGCCACTCTACACACTCGCCGAACTATTTGCCGAACTATTGGCCGCACTATTATTTGGATTTAAGATGAAAGGCGAATAAAGGCGATGAGGCCCTCTACAAGTTCGTCACCGTTGGAATGCGTCTATCTTCGCCGAGTATGTAGTGGACCCCTAAGATGAGATGGATATGACGTTTAGGAAAATATTATGTGTCATCTAATATTGCTCTGACTTAAGTAAATTAATTTACCTAGGAAGCCACTTTAACATCAAGAATGTAGACACAAGCATGCAGACTGAAATCAATATGATCGAACTATCTGTGAGACAAACTTCGTATGTGAAGTTCATTACTCCACTATAACTAGAAGACGGACCCTACTATATCAAATTTAAACTTCACCGTTAGATCGCTGAATTTGCTTTGAGTAAGTCCTCGGCTATTGAATAAGTTTATTGTTGATCGACCTTTGTAGGTGTATCTTCGTTCCATCATGTTTGATCTATTGAATAAAATTCTTAAACTTTATGCAACGTTATTAGTAATAGGGTAGGTCTTTACATATTTGCTAGATCATTATAGAGCGTCAGGAAGCAACTTCATAAAATACATCTACACTTATCTAGACACTGTAATGCTCGTATTAAACTCGTATGAAACTCTCGTGGAACTCGCATGAAACTCGTATGAAGCTTGAAGCTCGCATGAATTTCCTAACAATTCGAGCGCAAATAACCAGCTTTAAAAATAACTTATTTTGCACTAGCAATCGCGAGCTTCGAGCCGCTTAATCAAGTTACTAAAGATAGCTATTATTACTAAAGCTGGATGAGCAAAGCTAGGGGTGCGAACGAGGTCACCACAGTTGGACGACCATAATTTTTCATCTCATTAACTTCGAGGCTCCACGTGTCCTGAATGAGCATGGGGCTCATTAGCCGTACTCGATTTATCCATCGACCTGTTTCTGCATCTATTTGAGGATATTGTTGAGATTAATTTTATTGTCCCAGGCACAGTACTGTGTGTAGGCAGAGATCGATGTATATCATCTAGTACAGATGTAAAGGCCTAAGTTTTTTTAGAGGATATTGCAGCCTTCGCAGGCTGCAATATCCTCTAAAAAATCTTAGAAAGTCTGTAGTCTGACTACAGACTTTCTATCGGCCGATAGTTGAGACGGGATTTACTTCTCCATACTCATTACGAGCCGAAGTATATTGCGTCTCAACTATTGGCCGATAGAAAGTCTGTAGTCTGCGAGGGGTCTTAATATAAGTAATAGCATATGCAAGTCAGGGTCGGATTCAACCAATATTTATTCCTGAGAAAATGTAGAGAGAAACAGACTCACACCGGTATTCACAAACATTACTTTGACGTTTCCAAGTGCGCGCGGACGCACAGGGTCCTAAAATCCGTAGGTTTGTGGGACGCTGTGCGTCCGCGCGCACTGTGAGACCTCATAGTAATGTTTGTGAATACCGGTGTCACTCTTCTGGAATACAATTTTTTTATAAGGTAATAGAAGTGTCAAACATAGAAATTTTAAGTACTTAATATGTCGCGAGCGACTGCAATGCTCGGCAGAATTTATGTTACTGAAACAATGAAAAAAACGAAGTTTTTTGAACGCTGAGAATGTATCGTTTCCGTTTTCAGAATCAGCTTGTCACATTTAGTATGAAGCGATTTGCCGTGTCATTTATTTGCACGCTTGGTCACGATACGGTTCAATCGAACGTGAAGCATCCCTTAGGGTTTTGAAGCTGTGTTGTAAAAATAAAACCATATTTAAAAACCTATTTTAGGAAAATTGCTACATCAACGTTGTTTAGTAACTTTTAGTTACTTAGCCAACTTACGTTTTCAAAACCTCTCAGCTTAATCGGCCTTAGACCCCTTGCAGACTACAGACTTTCTATCGGCCGATAGTTGAGACGGGCTTCTCCATACTAATTTCGAGCCGAAGTTTATTCTGCGTGAACTATTAGCCGATATAAAGTCTGTAGTCTGGGAGGGGTCTTAGCTAGTGACTTCTAGTACGAGTTATAAAGCTCATGTAACACTCTTACATTAAATTAAATTTCCATTATAATCCGATTTCCATTATTAAGCACTTTTAAAGTTCTTTTATTATGCGCACTGCAAAAATTGGGAATCAACTTCCAGCGTCTGTATTTCCGCTGAGCTACGACCCTGTTGTTTTTAAGAAGAGAGTTAATAGGCACCTTCTGGGTAGGCTCGGTTCCATCGTAGGCCTCATTCTTGCCTGTGTAAGATTCGAGGTCAAGAGCCGACCCATTCATCATAAAAAAAATCTATTGATACTCGATTAAGGTTTCTACTCAAATAAAAGTCAAGGCAAAATAACATGGAAGCGTTCATCATCATCTTCACCCTGCAAGCCTGACATGCCTGACTTAAAAACGATCCCACTAATAAAATAAAGCTGTAAGTTTGTGACTTTGTTTAGATGTTTGAATGTTTGTATGTTTATGTTTCAATAACGCCTAAACCAGTGAACCGATTTGGATGAAACTTGGAACCGGTGTAGATATTTTTAAATAGCATAAAGGTTATTAATAAATGTTGGTACCACGCGAGCGAAGCCGCGCCCAGAAGACAGTTATTCATATTTGCCCGCGACAAAGTCACAGTCACTACCTGTCTACATCATAAAGAGGAAACAGCTACTAAAGTTATTTCCAACTTTTGTTGGCAAGCTCACTGAAAATGACAAATCGCAGAACACAAACCATTTGATGCGTAAAGCTCTAGTAGCAGCTTAACGTTTAACCTAACATTTCCAACCAACAATTTCAATTATATGCATATAGTTCCAGTTGTAGTACTTTCAAGCGTTGAAGTTGATCATCATCATCATCCACAGCTTGACTTTACCTAAGCTTATGCCATCCACCACGATCCTGTGTTAATTTGATCTCAAAGTTATTAAGAACTAGCTACTGCGCGCGGCTTTGCTCGCGTGGCTCCTACATTTTGAATAACCTATGCTATTCTAGGCCACTTGTCTACGACTATTCCAAGTTTCATTTAAATTGATTTACTGGTCTAAGCGTGATTGAAACACAAACATACAAACTTCGGGTAGGTTCACATCTGTCGGAAGATGCGTCGAGCGTATTCAGCTTTCTTCGTTTTCATCATCGCGTATCATCGGTTATGAGTGAAAGGTGAATGTTATGAGTGAATGTTTTCTCATATAATTGTCTGTTCTGACACAATGCGACCTATTATAATACGCGACGCATCTTCCGCCAGATGTGAATCGACCATAACTCACTCACAAACTTTAAACTTTGTTATCTTAGTAGGATAGGATTAATTCAATAAACCTTTAGAACTTAGAATATTCTACAGCTTACTTTCAAGTTTCAAAATAGAAAATTAAATGCCGTTTGCCGCTAAGCGTTATTTTCGGCGATATTATAAGAGGGTATCAATATAACCGATCCTACGAACATAATTATTATTAGAAACTCTTAATTATCTTAGTTATCTCTTTGGTAAAAGTTATTTTAGCCTTAATTATTGGGAACATGAAACTTCACCTTTGGTTTTTAATTTCTTCGTATCGGCGTGATCGGTGAAAATTTTCCCTAAATTTTGTGCGCTGCGGGTGTTTTGTATGAAGACTAAATTTGTTCGTACAACCAGTGGCAAGTCGTCCCGTCCTCCACATTCTTCGAGATTCGACGATGACAGCACGTGTAACTCAGGCCTTAACTAAAGGCTAGGCCCAGTCTGAAAACCAGCGTTATTCTGTACCTTCAGGCATGGAGTAACAATAAGCTGAGACTGGACCTTTTTGACTCACCATAGCACATACAGACCACTGCTGCACCAACCTATGTAGGTCCTCGTATTAAGTACCTACCTAGTTATGTTTAACTTGTACCTACCTACTGTTTTGTACCTACCTTTTGCGCCGTATAATTTTGTTCATTGTCTCTAGTTTGTCTTAAGGTACATAAGCACCTATCTACTTTTTACTTGGTTTTGCTATTGTGTCTGTGTTGTAATATTGCGTCAAATAAATCATTTATCTATCTATCTTCGGTCATCGCTTGCTGGTACTTATTACTGTAAAAATTTCAATTTTACACTCGTAGCTCATTAAAAAAATTCTAGAAATGGATAATGCTGACCGCAGACACAAAGGTCGCAAAGCCAAAGTGCATTACCGATTACGTTCATTTGTTCAACTGCAGAGCGGTGCCAAATTTCTACGCGAAACGAATTAGTCTCGTAATATCTGGTTTCACCTTCTACCTGCAGTACTGCAATTAAGACAATTTTGGTTCCTTTTGTTTCGCTACTTCATAGAACAGTTCATATTAACTTTTTCTTTGACTACACTAGTATGATTTAAACATAATGAAGCACTTGTGATGTACTCGTATCTTGCTTAGTAGTTTTGAAAGATCGTCGAAGATAAGTGACGATTTGCGCAGTCAGAAAGTGGATGGGTGCTAGTGAAAATAAAATCTGACTGATGTGTATCAAACAGAATTTTTATTGCTTCGATTTAGGCTATAGAGTCGTTAAGCCATGATAGAGGTACTATGGTGGCTTAAAAACAGTCACCAGACTCGTACGAACTTACTTTACTTTAACTACTCCTAAGACTTTTTTTTTCTTTCCTCTTGCAGTTTTTATGAAAATTTTGTCACTGGACAACTATGCAAGAAAATGCATACTTACGATTTAAATTCTTCAAACTGTTTATTTTTATTTTCTTTGACTTAGATCCATTTGAAAATGTATGATTCCCAGCGTGGCTTAAAAACTAAACCACATGAACATTCATAATTCTACAGAAATACTCCCGTGAAAGTTCAGTCTATGCTGGTATTTTGCTCTGAACTTAGTATCAACCGACATACGCTGAACCATGATCAATTTCAGTAATAACCTTTCGCTTTTGAGACTAGAACCGCTGATTCAACTCAAGGGAAAACAACCTCGCCAGCTTTAAATACCAGCAACTACATTAATAAACATCTGAATACAAACATGGCAGTCATGCAAAGTCTCTTGAGAATAAAACCTTAACTTCGTGCGTCTAGCTTTGTAGTGTACATGTTTTGGTGGCATTTTCTATATTCTTTAATAAAATGACGATTGCGAATGTTCTTCCTTGCAGATGGTGTACGGCTCGGATATTGTACGATCAGCTTTAGGCAACTAGGTATTTTCAGTTTTGAATATCATATAATTCTATTATAGAATCTGGATGATAGTCGTTTGAAAAAGCAAGTGTATGAGGCGAGTGTGTATGGGACAGCTGGAAGGGGAAGGCCTAGGCGAACCTTCTTGGATGAAATTGGCGACATTTTGGAGAAGGGCCAGGTCAAAAGTAACCTAAGCCGTCGAGCATGTATGAAGAATGTAATGAGAGTGAATGAGGCGAAAATTGTGTGTCAGGATCGTAGCGAGTGGAAATCCGTGGTCTCTGCCTACCAATTGGGAAAGAGGCGTGATTTTATGTATGTATTTATTTATTTATTTATTTATCAACAAAAAATCCAAAAAATTCAAAAAATCTAGTGACACGACAGAAGAAGAAGCCTTTGTAATTTTTTTCATTGGTGAAACAACACCGACATAACCCTGCAATGCTAGGTAAAGCTTAAGTCTATTTGGATCTAAGAGTGCAGTTCGCGTCGTCTCATCTCTGTGTGAACACACCCTAAGTCGTTGTAGAATTAACAATCTTCGTTTCAACGAACAACTTCAAATTGTAACGTAAACATTACAAGTCAAGACACAGTCTACAAGCATTTTGTCTGCTGTAGGATCGCATTACAAACTAACGCCAGTCGCGCGGAAAATTAGAAACGTCGATATCGTATACCGGAACCCTTTGAGATGAAATCATACTTTGTAAAATATCGGAGCAGTAAGTTATAAGGTTTGTTCACGTACTTTTGCTCACAACCCACCAGTGCTCAACTAAGCTAACGGGCAATCAAAAACAAAACATACAAACATGATCAGTGATCACGACTGTAGCGCGGACATTCTCGCAGATCTTTTGTGTATTCCAGATCTTTTGAAGATGTCTAGAGTCATCGATGTCCTATACCTACCTACATTTTGAAAAAGCATTCCATCCAAGCCATTTGCCGCCTATTAGCTATAATAACTGGGACGATCGCACCTTGACATTGTGTGCATGAATTGTTTTTCTTGGTATGAAAAATCTACGGTCATTACAAGTATCACGCTCATAATTCATTCAGTGTGTGAACAAAAAAGTAAAATTAAAATTACCAAACTGAAGCCACTCTTCAAAGCTACGTAACTTCATACTTTCACACCTCCATTTTACATTTCCGACCGAATTATTCCCTTCCAAAATTTTACATAAAGTTACTCGCTTCAAGTAGCGAAATTCCATGTTAAATGAGGCACAATAAAATTGGCTGTTCATTACGACGTGTTGTTTCTCACACACGCGGATATTGGCTATAGACTGTAAGGAAGGGGCCGTAGGGTGGTGGAAGAATTATTCATGTGAAAATGGGTTCTTTGGGAGCGCTAGAGAATTTTCGTATTTTTAAAGAGAGGTAGAGTTTGATGAACGTGTTATGGAGAATAAAATGTTATCTAATGAATATCTTACGTAGCGGTATGAGATAGGCTTATTTATTTTTATTACTTACGGGAAATTTTTGAGACTAGGGTGTTTTAAATACATTGTTTGACTAAAGTCAAAGTAAAGAATTAAGTAATGTCATGCATAACCTATGAATAATCATACATTTTAGTTAATTCATGGCATAACTTTGTGTAAATTTTATTAGTATAGGCCAATGTCTATCTAGGTATACTGATCTATACTAATATTATACGGAAAAAAGATTTGTTTGTTTGTATGTTTGTTTGTTTGAATTGAATAGGCTCCAAAGCTACTGGACCGATTTGAAAAAAAAATTTACCATTAGAATCTTATATTATCCCTGATGAACATAGGCTATATTTTATCCCGGGAAAGTGATTTTTCCCGAGGGAACGCGGGTAACATCGCGACAGACTGCTAGTAACGAATGATGAATATAAATAATCAAGATAACCGATTCGATTTTAATAAATCATTATGAAAGTAAAACATTTATCGGCATAAAGTTTACTTGTTTCGGTATACAATGCCAGCTATAATAAAGGCTTCAATAAACTCAATAGCAGAAGTTACTGCCTCCGAGTACTTTGTGAACGTTCGCCGTTTCGGCTTCATGTACACCAGAGACATTATACTACGGGCAATTTCGAAAAGCATTGTTGTAAAAAACAGCTTTATTTTGTTAACCGACGCTTGCATCGACAAATTATGAAAACCTCGATATTTGTGTCTGTGAAAACCTTAATTTATGTTTACCGGTTCCAAATAAAGATCAATATTATTCACATCTACAATGATACATTTTTCAACATCCGTTTTTCATTTTATGTAAAAATATTTGTTTATTAAAAAACTGAATTTATCGATGAGAGTGGTGTGTAAAATGTAAGTTTCTATGCCTTTACGAGTATTAATGGTAACTCATGACAATAAGTAAATATTTTATCATAGTCTCCGGACTATGATAACCCGGTACCCGGTAAAACTCCGGTTTTTGGGCGTTAAAATTCCTTGAAAATAAACTTTATAATTATTTTATAAATACTTTTCATCTATTAATCAGATGAGTGAAGCTCGTTAATTCTAGGAATCTAAAAACTAAAACTGGAAGTTAAATTATCTATATTTTTAGCCAGCGTTGATCTACCCCGGCCTTTACTTTTACAGATAGCACAATCGTAAAACAAAACCAGAAACACTTCCAATAATAGGTTTTGCTTGCAGCATAACTTCCGTATTGGATGGAATTACCCAGTTTTGCATCAGTGGGGTCGGAAGAGGATGGAATAGCCATGGTTTGATTGGGTACGAAGATAAATATTGGAACAGTTCAAACTATGTGTCATTGATTTGCCACTGAATATCACTGGAGACTTATTGGTGTAGTTTATTAAAGGATTTCGTAGGAATTCGTTATCTGTTAGTGTAGTTGAATGTATTATTTTGCGATACAAAGAGCTAAGAGATAAAAGAGGTCTAGAGTTCAGCTGTGGTTCAATTTTGCTTTTCATCATTCATTCTCGTTACTCGACTGCCAATTGGAAGGGTTATGTTTCATATTACAAAATTACGCTTTTTAGGCAAATATGAGTACTTACTTGTTAAGATCCTGACATAATTTGTTGCGTCATTCAGAAAGGAGGTTCTGTGTTCGATTAGTAGGATACAATTAATATGAATGCTCTCTTTTATTAATCTACTCGTATTCTACGAGTATGTGATGTCGTTTTATGCCGGCCACCATGCGTATAGAAATTTGGTCTATGGAAATTTTGCTATCCCCAGAGCGCAAGCATAACTATGAATACTTCGTATGTATATTTTGGACACTCTCCGCCCCGACATCCTGTACTCAAGTTTCGCTCTTACAAACTCAAAACGCGCGAAACACACAGATGCGTTACACGTATGTATTGGCATTAAATTGGCAACTCTTCGCCCCGCACCATTCTAGACGTCCAGCTCTTTGTTTTCTCGATTGGGCTCTTACAAACACGGACCGCGCTAAACAAACATTCGCGTGTAGGAGCAAAGAAGTTCCAGTTAAACTTTTGAGTTCCACGACACGTCGGTTTCTTCATGATAACTTCCTCCATCACTCGTCAACTGCGTGAATCTACAGAATCTACTCCTTTCACATTGACACATTATGGAAAGAAAAACTCATTGGTGCATGACCAGATTTGAACCCTCAAAATCGGAAGCGGAGGTCACTTCCAATAGACAGCGTTCTAAATGTATTTATGGAGTTCTGTCAAGTGTCCGGGGTAAAGCACAAGCCCGCATGTGCTGTATGCAATGCAGCTCGGCGTGATAGGTGTTTGCAGTCCGCTCGCAACGCTGTCGGGCTAATCTTGTTATCAGAACAGGATTTGTGGTAAAACTAACCGGTTAAGTGTTTACTCTTGTATTATGTTTTTAAACGTTTTGCTCTATCTATGCTCATTGTTGTAAACAAAAGAATATTTAATAGAATGAAGAGGTTTTGTTTGGAAGCTCTTTCTCTACTACAAGCAATGTTTTACCATTGTATTGCATGAGTGAAACCTAACCAATTCCAAAATTATTACTTTTCATAGATCTCGAATCCATGGTACATGGCGGTTCCCTCAGCTATGTAATAAACTATTTTAACTCCTACCTCCAAAGGTGGAAGTAAATCATAAGCCCATCATTCCAAAGTTCGCTTCAATCGTAAACAAAACTCTGTACATAAAAGGCAGTGAGTGAAAAGAGTAATTTTCTCCTCCATAAAAACAGTTACTCAGTTATTTATGGTGATACCGCAATCTATACAAGGGATTTGGCCCCGAGCAGAGCATTAACGATTATCCTGGATTTTCCTACAAAGAAATATTACTTTGACAAGTAAATTCGGTGTAGGTATTTCTTTTGATGCTGTTTGTGCAATTAGTACCTAGCTATTCAAAGACACCACTTTCTTTTTCGCGCCAGTGCGTGTCAGAGAAAAACTCTACGCCCGGCGTGTTGCAATTAAAGCATTACCACACAATACAGATGTGCAGATTTTTTAACCTTGATAGTTAATCAAATTATAAGTACCAACACTTAAAATACAGTTTGCACATACTTACATAGAGGAACGCAACAAATTGTATGGATTTTATTAGAAGTGAACCCTGATATTTTCTGAGTCAATTAATTTTTCTAACCATATTTGTCGGTGTGTACCTAGCTTTGCATTTACTGTGCAGAAATAATTACCCACCTATATTTTATTTTACTTTTCTCACTTGAGTCATACGAACACTGCAATGATTTTTAATCCGAACAATGACATAAACTTTTAACATAAAATTATCCTCACCAAGAGACTGGTTCTCTAGGAAAAGTTTTGACATTTCGATTTAAACAAACTGCAACATACTGTTTTACGAAGAAAACACCAAGTGGGGCTGAGTTTTTTCTTAGTTCTTTCGGGAAAGATCAGTTGGTTCATTTTCGTTGATCGCCAACGTAGCTTACAAAACTTCAGAAATTTCAAATTTTAACCCTACATATTTTGTTGTGGTATTTCATTAAGAAATTAAAAGTCTTATCAAAATTAACAGATAAATGTGAGCTTATCAAAAATTGGGATTGTGACGACTAGGGTTCTGTGGCCGAGTGGTAAGGCACTCCGGCTTTAGGAGGATCGTCTGATCGTTGCGGGTTCGAATCCCGTCGGAATCCAAAATTTTGTAAAGACTTTTCATTCCCTACATATTTGTCAGAAGGACCAAATAGAATAGTGCTTGCAAACTTAGCCTAAACTATCTACAAGACAGCGTTTTGTGAAGTAAGATCGACAGCGTGACGTTCATCGTCGCTAGAACAAGAACTTGCAACCGCTACCGGTGAAGGTAGGTGCTCTTCTAGAATAAATCGAGTCTTCTCATTGGTTGTAATTAAAAAATAAAAACAAAATGGAACAATTTCACCCACGTTGAACTAGCAAACATTCAAACAAATGCATATTCTAATTGCCAGTTCGGGCGAATGCAAAAATCCCGCCATAGTGGCAGACTACTGGTAAACGTTTACAATCTGTATGCTAATCCGCGGCGTGTCTCACGCGCACGATAGTGTTAGGCGTTTTCAACACTACTGCTTTTTAGGCTACGTGTAAGCTAAACTTGAAATAAAATAAACCTGTGCACAAGGCTGTTTAAGCTGAGAGGAAGCTTTAGGTGCTGGGCAAGCCTATTCCTTTTCAAACAATGTACCAGGCACTGGCATTACAGCGTCCTATTAGTGTAGGCATAGGTTGCCTCCTGACGCTGTATAAGTCATCTAGATAGTTTTAGGGGCCTAAAGCTAAATCGCACTTTTGCAAGCCTTGACAAAACTGTGAAAACCATACATTTATGACCTCTGTATCGCAGCGTCTGAAGGCCCGCCTGTGACGCCTTCTTTCAGAATAAATTTCCACCTGGTGTTTCATAAGTCCTGTCGTACTTACTTACCAAGTGTAAGAAGTAAATCCATACGCAGGAGGTTGCGGGTTCGATCCCCGCGACGGGACCAATGTTTGTATGATCTACAAATATTTGTCTCGGGTCTGGGTGTTTCTATGTATAATATGTATGTATTTACAAACAAAAAGTATATAAGTAGTATATCAGTCATATTAGTACCCATAACACAAGCTCTGCTTACTTTGGGGCTAGATGATGCTGTGTGAAAAGTCCAGCATTATTATTATTATTATTATACTTTATACTAATATTATAAATGTGAAAGTAACTCTGTCTGTCTGTCTGTCTGTCTGTCTATCTGTCTGTCTGTCTGTCTGTTTGTTACCTTTTCACGCCCAAACCACTGAACATATTAGGCTGAAAATTGGCATGGATAAAGGTTGTATCCCAGTGACGGACATAGGCTACTTTTTATCCCGAAAAAATCCCGAGGGACCGCGGGTTACACCGCGGGAGCGCAGCTAGTATTCAATAGATTTACCTTTTTTATGGGTTGGAAGGAGTTGATAGCTTTGATAGCCTTTGCCCAACAGTGGGATAGCAAAGATTCATAAAACAAAGCTTTCTTTATATAACAACAAATAGTTCTCATTAAACACGAGTTGCTTTAGTATCAGGGTTTTTACAGCTTTAAATATTAAGCTTTCGTTTCCTGAATCTTAAAAAGCGGAAAAATATTTTCAAGACGTAAAGTACTCTCTTAGCTTTTCATATCTTTATTGTGATTGCTGCAGTGACTGTCAGCCCTTACAAGCAAATGGTTGCCAACAACTCCAATGTTCTTTTGTTTAAATCGTCCTTTGCGTTAGCATATTTCGGGTGCTCCGTTCGCGGGAGCACCTTTTATTGCTTTAACTTCCTTGTTTTATTCATATTTTTGTGCGAATAATATAATATCTCACCTCTGAGCTTAGTGGTAGGCAAAAATCACAGATTTCCTTTAGCTTTAAATCTGACACAGGCAAAAATAAATTATGATAAGAAATAACAACACAACACGCTTCATTATCCTATTTTATTTTGAATATAAGAAATTATTCTATGGTTTGACCATAGATCCACTCAGTTGTAGGTAGATAGTTAGGCTGCACGCGCAGATCCAGTCACCTTAAAAAATAAACACTCGTAAATCATTTCATAATTTGAGTTAGGTATACGAGGTAACTCGCCAACGTCAACGTGCAACATTTCAGGGCTAAACTAATGTATTGCAATTTGCGTACGACTGAGTATACTCTCACGGCCACTCTACACATTTGCCGAACTATTCGCCGAACTATTATTTGAATAGAAGATGACAGGTGATGACAGGCGAACAGACCCTCTTCGTCACCGTCGGCATTCGTCTATCTTCGCCGAATATGTAGAGGACCCATCAGACTCTCGAAATAAGCGTGACACTTTGTTGATTAGTTGATTCCTGTACAATTAACTTAAACTTTTTTTGATACAAATAAACAACAGGTACCTACATAACATAGAAAGTCGATGATATCTGCAGAAGTTTATAACTGTGTCGAAAACAAGATCATTGAATATATTTTTTTGAATAAATGCGAACACAAAATGTATTCGTGCCTTACCGTAGGCTTCTGCTCGATGTATTTCTTTGCTGCCAGTTTCCACAAGTTAGCTTAAACAAAATAATATAATATGATTAATCATCATCGGAAAGAATGGTGTCAAAATGAGGAGGCCTCTCAGCAGTGGGTAGATGTGGGCTGATTAGATAGAGATAGAATCATCACCATCGCCATCTTTTTTTATTAGTTTTTTAAACATTATTTTATAACATAATAACATCATTACTCCACAAAGTACGTGGAGAAATATGGGGGAGACTTATGCCCATCAGTGGTACAGTGTTGGTTAATAAAAACGAACATTACTTACCAGTGTTTTGAGCTATTTCTGCTACGGCTAGGTATCTATCTTGAAGAGGCTTCGTAGTGTCAATCATAGCTAGAATAAGAAAGGAAAAGTTGTAAAATCTATGCTACCAATGTAATTAACTAAAGTTGCAGCTCAGTTGGTATGCCTTCTGGGCTGTAGTGTTTGAGTACGATTCCTATAGGATAGGACAATCATTTTTGTGATAAGTATACTCGTACTAGAATAAGTATTTGGATGTGTATGATAAGTATACTTGAATAAGTATTTGCATGTTTAATTAAACAAAAAAATGAATCTAACTCTTGTTTAACTTAATTTGGGTCTAGATGATGCTGTGTGAAATGTCCAGCATTATTTATTACTAGCTTCTGCGCGCGGCTTCGCCCGCGTGGTACCAACATTTTGAATAGCTTATATGCTATTCCAAGTCACTATCTACGCCTATTCCAAGTTTCATCCAAATCGGTTCACTGGTTTAGGCGTGATTGAAACACAAACATACAAACATCAAAATAAACTCACAAACTTTCAGCTTTATTATATGAGTAGGATGTATTAGTTTTACACTCACCAGTAACGGTTCTTGCTGTATCTCTAACAATTTGAGTTCTTATGTCCTTATCTAAAAAATAATAATACATTACAAAACATACAGTATATTGATTGACCTTTGTTCACCAGATATTAGAGGTCATGCTTATTCAGAAGTAGGTACTAGCATAGATATTTTTATTTGTATAGAAATCTAGTTGCATTGAAACAACACGAGGTAGCATTGAAACATGCTACCTCGGTTCCCCATACAAACAGTCGACCTTGATTTTTATTTCCTCCATGATTATTACAAAAAAAAGTATCCCATGTCCTTTCCTGGGATGCAATCTTAACTTATTCATGCCAAATTAAGCCTTAACCCCAGGCCTTAACTATTCAGCGGTTCGGGTGTAAAAAGGTAACACACGGACTGACTCTAGGAGTTACTTTCATATAATATATGTTACACAATATTTATTATAAGGAACAAAGTGCAGGAGTTTTGTTTATTGACTCGAAACGTTACTTTTTTTCAATGGCAAGAAGTATCAAAATTGCGTGTTTACGTTTCTTTCAAGATTTCCTTTATAAAGGTAGGGAAAATCAAACCCAGATCTTGCAATTCCAAGAATATAATGATGGCGGCAAATAAATAACCTTTTTTATATTTTATTAAATAAGGTTTTAACCCGTAACTAAAATTCATAATAATATTATGGGAAACGTACCAAGATTACTCATAAACTCATGTACCACCATTACAGCAGTTCCATTATCAGCTTTCATAGCAGCATCTAAAAATATAAAATAAATAAGTATTTTCCTGCAAATGTTTATCTGTCTAATGAGACGAGTTTAATAATAATATTACAAATTAATTAAATAACCAATTGAACAAATAAAACTAGCACGAAGAATCATTGTTTGATTTTTCGACAAACACCCTCAGAACATTGTGCTGTTTCTGATTATAATCGAAATAACAAAATATTATTATGTTCCATTGCGTGTATTTCGACAGTAAATTTTACAGAAACGGAGAAAATCGAGAATCTGAAAAATGAATTATGCCCAGTGTCACTGAACACTTACCAATATCTTTCATTTCCGATTTCATTTCAGCTTTCATTTCTTTAACGATTTTTGAAAGTTCTGTTGAAAAAGAAAACAACATAAAAATTTGTTTGAAAAACCTTTTTTATTGTAAAATTTTATGATGTTGCCTATTGTCCTTTAGCAATACTCCACACTTTCGTGGTAAAAAGTAGCCTTTGTGAGATATTCTAGATAGACTATATTTTAGGTGTTTTATAAAACCCAAAATACCTAAAATAAGGTCTATCGTGTCTCGGCATGTTCCACTTACCTATTCCCGATAAAATTCTACGTTCTTCTTCCTCAGTAACTGGTTTTCCACTTACGGCAACTATTGCCACGATAAAGATTATTAAAAATTTCATTTTGTTTTTTATGATTTGTCACAACTATGCTATATTCGCTCTGCAAACTCTTAACTGCGCGTTTTCTAAACAAGATGTTTGTTTTATACTTTCTTATCGAGACACTCGTACGAGTATTATACCTACAATCGATAACAAACAAAACTGTGTAGTAATTTATTGTTACATGAGAAATAAAATACTTAGGAGTAGTAAAAGTTATTTTGTTAAATGTAAATATGTTTCTACATATTTAGACTCTGTAAATAAGTGTATGATACTTTCCACGATAAAAAAGTAGTAATCGTAGATTATTCACCAATTCGTATTACCAAATTAAATCATCACTAAAATTTAGTTATAAACTACCCAATAATGGTGCTAGAAAATAATCGATAGGGAATTTGAGGGGATAAAGCTGTGTCACGGAGGCCATCTTGAATCCCAAGCGCATCGAATGATTCTTGAGTTAACTCCCGAGCGACAGCAAGAGTGTTTATAGTTAACTCCCGATTGTAACGAGGGAGTTAATGACAAGAATCCTGAGACAGCGAGGGATTCAAGAACGCTCAAGACTAAGACAGCTTCAACCCCGAGGTGAATAGGCTCTACTTTTCACTCATACCGAGAGAAAAATACACCCAGAAAATAATAAAAGCAAGTCTAATGAATAGGTTTCATAGGTACAATAATAATAAACAATTAATTCGTTTATTCTCAAAAAAAATGGCATTATATGCAACAACAATAAAATATTGAAGTTCTAAATTAAAATCTCATTACTTACCTCCTCAGAGGGGGTAATTAAATTCTATAGTATATTATTCCCATCCGTCATTTTAAGGTATTAGACTCGCTTTGAGCTATATTTGTATGGCGTATAAAGTTAACTTTTCGAGCAGGTGAAGTAAAAAATAAATTTGAAGGCTGAATACAAAGATTACCTACATTTACGAGTACAATGTACAATAGTGTAGTGTTAGTAGGTAAGCACAATTAAATGCATTTTATTATGTTAATTGTTTTTTTTTTTCTTTTTTTCTTATGGAGCTTCGGCCAATACGCTTCATTTACAAAGATTTTTCGGCGAATTCACATTAGTTACCTACATCTTTTTGGTTTTGTATAGTATTCATTTCTAAGATAAGGTACAACAACTTTAAACCAAGATAAAACCAAATTTTAAGTTAAATTTAGTGTAAGATTGTAATAATTATAGGCTATCATTATCTACATCTACACATCATTATTGACAAAATGAAGTCGAAATTGAAATGAGTACCGCTATAATCGGTTTGAGTGTCGATATTCTGTATTTTACTTGTATACTTTACTTATCCAAATTCTATATCTTAACGCTAGCTTTTTGTTTAATATAATTTCCTCCACTAACATCGTAAGCGTTACAACTCGTCACTTATCTAAGTACATTCCCACGAATGTATTTTCTAGGTAGGTACGTTGACAATATCCTTAGTGAATTTCAAAACAAAGAGACAGTCTCGCATTGTCTGAAGTTCAAAGAAATGCCAGAATTTTATAAAGTACCTCGGTGCAGATAAAATGTCCGAAAGTTGAGTTCATTTTGCGCTGCTGTATTTTGTGAATTCAATTATCGGATAGACTAAACCTTATATCGGCTGGTAACGCCAACATTGATTTTCATACTTTCGCTTATTTCCAATTCAAGGCAGTTTAAAATTCCCGCTCCTTTCTACCTGATCCCAATTCCTACATGCAGCGCCACCATTCAAGAACGAGGAACGAGATGAAAGAACTGACAAATCATATATGTTTCGGCCTGTTCATACGAAGACCTGCCGCTGATCGCACGCGCACGGCTCTCTCGTTTTGAATCGCAACCGTACCGCATGGAAACATCTGCAATTTCCACACTTACTTCAATATATTTCCGCTCCGCCAAAAACCCCCGTGGTTTTTGATTACCCCAGCTGGTAATAGAACTTTATCGAATCGAATGGTCGCGCGACCCGCGTGGTGATCGTGATTGTGCCGTGCAGGAATCGAGGATCGGACCATCTGCCGCTCGCCGACCAAGCTCTGGTGAGTGCTGTGTGTTCCTTCCTTTACCAATTCCGCATCGATTCTTTGTACTGCCTTGATCACAACATCAAATACAAATAGTCTGCTCTTATCGAAGTTCATTTGTTGGCGCGACCATTTGTGGTCCTTCGAGCCGGATCCTTTGATCCACAGATAAATATAGGCTTTGATCCTTCCAACCCTAGGTCTAGGTTATAATCTAAGTTAGGATCATATCATAGGCTCTTTTTCGTCCATATTCATTTTAATTCTGTTCGATCGTAAATTCTGCTCTGTTTACTCTGGTTCAGCATTCATTCAAGTTTGCTCGTTCCAAACTTCCAATCAATTCAATCAAAATTAATTATTCACTCGTTTGTTTGACGAAGTTGACATTATTGACAGTTCTTGCTAAAATCAAGTCAAACAATCAGTCTTTCATTTTCATTCATTCCAGTTAAATTATCCGAACAATTCTTCACTTACTGTTTTTTTTGCAAGTTAACTATCTACGTAAATCTGTCGTATTACTTTGGTTTGTTATTGTAGTATTTCTTGTTATTTCGTTGAACTCAATTGCTTTACAATGCCAAAACAAGCCAAGAAAACTGGTGATTCGTGTTCTGATTATGACGATGCCGAAGACACGCAGTTACTTACGTTGCAAGCTAAACGCGAAGCTATCTTCGAAATTGTTCAAAAGATATACGACCTTTCTTTGAACACCGATCTAAGGCAAAGTTTTCTTGACGAGTCCTCGCAAATAGATTCATTGCGCGATAAATACCAACAGGTTCTAGACGATTATAATAACCGCTTGTTAATGTGTAGCTCGACAGCTAAACCTGACTATAAGAGTCTCATGGCTTTTGAGAGTTTGTATGGTAGGATAAAGCGAGTTCAGTCACAATGCTCACCGTCGCTGTCTAGTGATAGTATTCTATACAAGTCTAAGCCTAAACTCGCACCGATCGAGTTAGTGCAGTTTTCTGGTGACATTCGCTCTTGGCCACTTTTCTATGCCAGTTTTAAATCGACGGTTCACGATAATCCATCCCTAACTGATGCTGACAAGTTGTACTATCTGTTAGGCAAACTAACCGGCAAGGCACAGTCTGTCTGCGCTGGGATATCTCCGTGCCCAGAGAACTTTAAACTATTGTTGCAAACGCTCATAGATAAGTATGATGATAAGCGTATGTTAGTATCTACGTACTTAAATCAAATGTTTGAATTCAAGCCTTTTCAATGCGCTTCGGCAATAAACTTTGATTTATTTACTGAGAAGTTTAGTAGTGCAGTTGCTGCTTTGAAAAACCTGAAAATGGATAACCTTACCGATTTAATTCTGATTCATATAGCCACACAGAAATTAGACTCAGAAACTGTCCGCGCATTCGAAATAAAATACTCCACAAAAATACCTACCTTTGATAACTTAGTAGAATTTATTTCAAATCGAGCAAAAGTTTTAGAACGTACTCAGCCGAGTCCTTCCTTGGCTAGTACCAAGCGTCCAGCCAACGCTAATAGGCGTTCAAATACCGCTCCGCCGCCGCCGAAGTACCAAACCTATTTGAGTACAACGGTTGATTCTGAACCCAAGTGCTTATGCGCTAACATTGTGCATCAGCATTTGTTTAAATGCGCTGAATTTAATAGAATGACTCCACAACAGCGTTATAAGTCTGTGAAGGATAACAATGCGTGTATTAACTGCCTCAGCTTAAAACATCGAGTTGCAAATTGCTCATCTAAATCTAATTGCCGCGTGTGCAAGTTAAATCACCACACATTGTTACACTTCAACAATGAGCCAAGCGCCGCCAGCGCCGGGTACCCCGCGCAAGCCGCTCCCGCTACTCAGGCGGTCGAGCTAGCCGCCGCGGCAGCCCCCGCCAGCGCGCCCGCGCTCACCGCCCCGAACCAAGGTGCATCTACGTCGCGCTCAGATGTTGCATTGTGTGCATCTGTTAATTCCCAGCCATATCAGTGCTTTAGTAATGCACTTGCGCGTAACAATCAGTCCACGACTGTTTTGTTATCGACCGCTCAAGTCGTTGCTTACGATAGTAAAGGGAAACCGCATATTATCCGTGCGCTTCTAGATTCCGCTTCTCAAAGTGACTTCATCACTAAAGAGTGCTGCGAACGTTTAGGCATTCAGCCTCAGCACAAGGAACGCACCGTAGTAAAAGGGTTCGGTGGGGCTGAGAAAATTGTAAATTCCAGCCCAATTGATATTAAATTACATTCGCGCTTCGACAACAACATTAACTTTAATATTGCTCCGCTTGTTGTTGACCAGGTCACTGACCTCTTACCGACCGCTGTGATAAACACCTGTGGCTTATCACATCTGAATGATTTACCGTTAGCCGATGAATCATTCGGAGTACCTAATAAGATTGACGCCTTAATAGGCGCTTCTCTTTTTCCGCATTTAATACTCCCCGACGAGGTCCGCCGTTGCGACACGTCGGCGCCCCACGCTTTGCGTACCGTGTTCGGCTATGTCATTATGGGCTCCGTGCCTACATTACCAACACATCAAACCACCCAGGCCTTGACATGTTGCCTCGCTCAAGAGCCTGCCGCTATTGACTCATTAGTCAAGCGTTTTTGGGAGCTTGAAGAGCTTCCCTCCGCACCGCCCATTCAGCACCCCTCGGATGTTGAATGCGAATCCTTCTACAAGTCCACGACAACCCGCGATCCAGTTAGTGGTAGGTACACTGTGGCCTTGCCATTTAACGAGGATGTTTTTTCCTTAGGGAATTCGTTTGAAAACGCCCGCAAGCGTTTCGTATGCTTAGAAAGAAAGCTAGAAGCTTCGCCTACACTCAGGTCAGCATACGACGACGTAATACAGGATTATCTGACAAAAGACTATATTTCCCCCGCATCGTACGATCCCCGCGACCCAACTCCCATCTACGTTATACCGCATCACGGGGTAGTGCGCGAAGACAAGACGTCGACTAAGCTGCGCGTAGTCCTAGACGCCAGCGCGCCTACGTCAGGTGGCCGACAATCGCTAAATGATATTCTTCACTCAGGTCCGAACTTGCAAGGCGATTTATTCACTATATTGTTAAATTTCCGCTTACACGCAATCGCACTTACCGCAGACTGTCGTCAACAATTCTTACAGATTATCATGCGCGAAGCCGATCGTCGCTATCAATGTTTTCTCTATCGCTTCAAACCACAAGACCCACTCCAATTGTTTAAATTCAATCGCGTTTGTTTCGGCTTAAAGTCGAGTCCCTACCATGCACTGCGCACGGTGAGACAGCTGGTCGCAGATGATGGCGCGCGCTATCCTCTCGCCAGCGACTTCGCGTCTACATCGCTCTTCATGGACGATATCGCCTTCTCGGTTCCCAGTGAACAAGAAGCGATCTCTGCGTCGCAACAATTGATTGCTCTATTTAAAGGAGCGCAGTGGGATCTAGTAAAATGGAATAGTAATAGTAGTACTGTGTTAGATAATCTCCCCGCTTCGCACAAACTTCCCACGGAAGTTGAATTCGATAAAACCATGCAGCATAAAATATTAGGCCTGCATTGGTGCATTAATGATGATGTCTTCTACTTCAAAATTATCGCTCCCGCTGATGTGAAGTGCACTAAGCGCTCCATCCTCTCTACAGTCGCCCGACTGTGGGATATCATGGGCTTCGTTGCTCCCGCAGTCGTGTATGCCAAACTACTAATCCAGCAGCTTTGGCATCTTAATCTTGATTGGGATGACACCCCGCCGCTACACATCGTAAAAATGTGGAAGCAGTACTGCGCTGAGCTACCGGCTCTCAATAGCATGCGCATCCCGCGTCATGTAGGCGTTTTTAACAACTGCACACTCACTCTCATGTCCTTCTCAGACGCAAGTGAGCACGCCTACGGCGCCGTAGTATATGCTCATGTGAGTACGGCCGCAGGTAACACCGTCCAGCTTGTCTGCGCCAAATCCAAGGTCGCTCCTACTAAGCCGATTTCTATAGCACGCCTTGAGCTGTGCGGCGCGCTCCTAATGGCAAAACTGTTGCGCACAGTTCTAAATAACTACTCGCGTCATCTCCCAATCAAGACATACGCTTTCACCGACTCTATGGTCGCTCTATACTGGATTAAAAGTTCGCCACATCGGTGGCAAACATTCGTAGCTAACCGCGTTGTTCAGATCACGGAAAACTTACCTGCTGACAACTTCTATCACGTCGCGGGTACTGAAAACCCTGCGGACGTTCTTTCACGTGGCATTACGCCTCAAAAATTAACTACGCACCCTCTGTGGCTCCATGGGCCTCAGTGGGCTACATTGGATCCGTCTGAGTGGCCTCTCAAGCCTCTCGACAACCAATGCATTCCGGATATGCCGGAACAAAAACTTCTCACACATGCTGTGTGCTCCGCTGTAAAGCATTGCGCTCTACATGAGCTAGCTACTCGCATCTCCTCATGGAGTAAACTTCTCCGCATAATTGTTTACATCTGTAAATTCGCTAAAATATTGCCCCGCCGCGATACTGTCGGAGTGTCCAGCGACGAATTGAATTTCGCAGAAAGTAAAATTCTCCGCGCCCTGCAAAGTCAACACTTTGCAGAGGATTATTCCAACATTAAGAATAATAAACCTTGCTCGCCTGTTCTCAACCGCTTGAGACCTTTCATCGATAATGGTCTGATCCTCGTAGGAGGTCGACTTGTTAACTCCGCGCTGGATTACGCTCAAAAGCATCCAGTTATCTTACCGCGTAATGATCACGTCGTGAACTTGATAATAGATTTCTATCACGTTAAGTACTTACACGCCGGACCAGAATTGTTGATGTCACTTCTCCGACAAAAATTCTGGATCTTGTCCGCACGTCGCATTGTGAGACAGCGCGTCCACATGTGCAATACGTGTTTTCGTTTAAAACCGCGTCCAACTTACCCGCTGATGAGCGATTTACCCGACTGTCGCACGCGTCAGGTCGTTAATGCTTTCACGCACGTAGGCTGTGACTATGCTGGCCCTTTGCCATACGTTCCTGTGCGCCGTCGTGGTGTCCACAGCGAAAAGGCATATCTGTGCATCTTCACATGTCTTACGACTCGTGCCGTGCACATCGAAGTCGCCACCGACCTCAGTACCCCCAGTTTTCTCGCCGCGCTGAAGAGGTTCCTCGCCCGTCGAGGACCGATTCAGATCATGTACTCAGACAATGGCACATGTTTTAAAGGGGCTAACTCTTATCTCCGCGACTTATATAAGTTTCTCAATACTGAGTATCGCCCGAAGCTAGAGGAGGAGTACGCCGAGAGTCGAATTACTTGGAAATTCATTTGTCCCAACTCTCCACACTTTGGAGGCGCTTGGGAAAGTGTCGTGAAAGTGGTAAAGATGCATCTGTTTCGAGTCATCGGACAGCAACTATTATCATACGAAGAACTCAATACTGTCCTCGCTCAAATAGAGTGTCTTTTAAATTCGCGCCCGCTGACAGTGTTGAGTTCAGATCCCGCGTAGCCCACGGCTCTTACGCCTAGCCACTTTCTGCATACTGCGCCACTATTTTCACTACCCGCGCCTGAAGTCAAATCTGACCCTGTCAGTTTGCTTCATAGGCATTCTCTACTGGACAGATTAGTCCAGTCGTTTTGGAATCGTTGGAGGATGGAATATCTGCACGGTCTACAGGTTAGACAGAAGTGGAACACTCAATCTCTTCCTATCACACCGGGAACTATCGTAGTTGTGATTAATGATAACTCACCACCTCTATCCTGGCCATTAGCGATTGTAGAGAACGTCCACCCTTCTAAAGACGGCATCGTGCGCGTTTGTACAGTTAGAACCGCCAAGGGAACTTATCTTCGCCCGGTCGTTCGCTTGTGTCCTATTCCAAGACAATAATTTAACCGCATTTCGCTTTAATTTAAGTTAGTTATAGTAATACCGCATCGCTTTAGTTTGCAACGTTAGTTATTAAAACATACCGCTTCTCCGTGGCTCTACGGAATTCTTTATCTTACCCGCGCGCATTGAGCGCTCCTAGAGTCATAGTATTTTTCTCTCTCATCTTAATATCGCTTCTTTTTTAATGGTGACCCATTAAGGGCGGGTGGAAATGGTAACGCCAACATTGATTTTCATACTTTCGCTTATTTCCAATTCAAGGCAGTTTAAAATTCCCGCTCCTTTCTACCTGATCCCAATTCCTACATGCAGCGCCACCATTCAAGAACGAGGAACGAGATGAAAGAACTGACAGATCATATATGTTTCGGCCTGTTCATACGAAGACCTGCCGCTGATCGCACGCGCACGGCTCTCTCGTTTTGAATCGCAACCGTACCGCATGGAAACATCTGCAATTTCCACACTTACTTCAATATATTTCCGCTCCGCCAAAAACCCCCGTGGTTTTTGATTACCCCAGCTGGTAATAGAACTTTATCGAATCGAATGGTCGCGCGACCCGCGTGGTGATCGTGATTGTGCCGTGCAGGAATCGAGGATCGGACCATCTGCCGCTCGCCGACCAAGCTCTGGTGAGTGCTGTGTGTTCCTTCCTTTACCAATTCCGCATCGATTCTTTGTACTGCCTTGATCACAACATCAAATACAAATAGTCTGCTCTTATCGAAGTTCATTTGTTGGCGCGACCATCGGCCTTACAACTAAATCTTATATCGGCTGTGCATTAAGCGGCTGTTACACAACGAGAAATTCTCAGCGAGCAGCGATTTCTTCTAGGCAATAATATGGTCATCATTATCATCATCAGCCTATAGTAGTCCACTGCTGGACATAGGCCTCCCCTAATGAGCGCCATTGCGCCCTGTCCTCGCCTTGACGCATCCAGCTTCTGCCAGCAGCCTTTCGCAGATCGTCACTCCACCTGGCCGGAGGGCGTCCTACACTACGTTTGCCGTGTCGCGGTCTCCACTCAAGAACTCGTTTACCCCAGCGGTTATCGGTTCTTCGGCAGATATGGCCAGCCCACTGCCACTTCAGCTTGCTAATTCTCTGAGCTATGTCGACTACTTTGGTTCTATGTCGGATAGTCTCATTGTGGATTCTATCTTTCAGAGAAACTCCGAGCATAGCTCGTTCCATAGCTCGCTGAGCGACTTTAAACTGGTGGACTAGCCGTACTGTGAGTCTCCACGTTTCAGCACCGTAGGTCATGACAGGTAGGACGCACTGATTGAAAACTTTCGTTTTCAGACATTGCGGTATGGGTGACGAGAAGACTCGACGTAGTTTTCCAAATCCTGCCGAACCCAGCTGAATCCTCCTCGTGGCCTCCTTCTCAAAGTTGCTTTTACCTAACTGATAAATCTGCCCGAGGTATGTGTGTTGCGAAACAACTTCAAGAAGGTGACCATTTACAGCGACAGGTCTCGGATCAACTTGGTCATTGACCATGACTTTGGTCTTGTCCAAATTCATGCCGAGACCTATCGCTCGCGAGGCTGCTGCTAGGCCGTCCAGCATCTGTTGTAGCTCCTCAAGCGACTCCGCCAGTAAGACTATGTCATCTGCGAATCGTAACCGTTTATGTTTATAATATGGTCGCCTAGTGTAAACAAATGCTTCGAGCCTCGCCTCTCGAAAACGATTCTCGCTATCTAAGCTTTCTACTAAAAGTAGTATTTTTAACGAGTTTCTGTCAAAATGTAAACAACCTCAGGCGAGATTCGAATGCCGAGGCTTGCCGAGGGATAATTGCATACGATTTTTCGGCGCTCGCGTGCGAGAAACTCTTTATATATAACAGCCGCTTACACAGCCATCGTCTTGTATTACAGCTGACAGGTGATGACGTGTTGGTAGATTAATCTATGCACCATGGAATAAAGTTAATGTACAGTCAAATTCAAAGTCTAAAATATTTAAGAAGGATGATTACTTAAAATCGTCTTAAAAACAAGGTAATTCCACTCCTCTTCATTAGCGACCTATACCAAGAAGACAAATAGCAAAGGGTTAAAAATACAACATCCAAAAATTTTCTTAGATTTCAATTTAATTTATTCTCAAAATAAAAAAAATGTTTTCCTCAATGGTTTCGCCATCCTCTCAGTTGATGGTAGTTAAGCTGCAGGCGTAGGTTCAGTCACCTTAAAGAAAATAGATACTCGTGAGTCATACATAAGGCACAATTGAATAAACCAACTCGATAACGTCGACGTTTATTTAATTTTGGCCTAAAGTTTAGACAATAATTAGCTTAGACTCTAAACTAAATATTGTACGATTGTATACTGTCAGACCTTCAATATAGGCGTTATGTTTGTATAGAAAAGTTGATTTCTGTACAATTTGTAGAGAAAAAAAAACAATTACAAAAATTTATCTGTGACCTACCGTAGGGTTCTGCTCAATGTGTTTATTTGCTGCCGATTCCCACAAATCAGCTGTAAACAAAAAATATGATTAATAATTGTCAACTATACAATTTTTTTTACGGTATAATCAGTATTAAATTATACAGAGTATACGAGATACGTCTACCGAAGGCGAAATGGGGTGGTACAAGTTGTACTATATGTTTGCTTTATTTTTCCGCTAAATATGTTAGAAACATTGTTTTAGTGAAATGCCAGTAATGCAAATTTAATTTAGACGAAAATTAAGTAATCTAGGGACATGGAAGAGCCCCCGCCAAGGCAAGACAAAGAAGCGAGGCACTACTACCTTTTTCTCGAAGCGTTTCGTTGTATTTTTGAGCTGTCATAGTTTCGTACTAGAAAGCTAGAACTTTCAGGATAAGGTTTCCTCGGTGACTTTTAGTATAAACCAAGTAATTATCATCTATTTAGCATATATGTTTATTCTATTAAATGGTTTTAGATTTATTGACTTCTGAAAAATGAATGTCGGTACTGACTGACTGATGATCATCAAAACCTCTAGGGTCCATCAACGCTGAAATTAAAAAAGTTATAAAATCATAACTAGGGGCCTGTCCCAAGCCTAAAATACAACTACAGCTCTGAATGATGTTGACTGTACCTTATATACAGGGTGTAAAAAGACTGCTACCGAAAACTGAAGGGTTGCAATCAGACCATGATTCTAAACATCATCATCATCTCCCTGCCCTTTTCCCACATTATGTGGGGTCGGCACAACATGTGTTCTTCTTCCATTCTCCTCTATCAGCCGTCATCTCAACACTCACCCCTTTCTTACTCATGTCATCCTTCACACAATCCATCCATCTTTTCTTTGGCCTACCTCTACTCGTAAATCCATCAACATTCATACCAAGTACTCTTCTAGTTACATGACATTCTTCCCTTCTCATTACATGCCCATACCATGCTAGCCTGTTGCTCCTCATCTTTTCATTCACTGGCGCCACTTTCACACTTCCTCTTATGTACTCATTCCTTACTCTGTCCATTCGCGTCACTCCACACATCCATCTCAGCATTCGCATCTCAGCCACGTGCACCTTTTGTTTATCCGTCCCTTTTGTTGCCCAACACTCAGACCCATACAATACGACAGGTCTTACGATCGTCTTGTATATTTTCCCCTTAAGCTTAAGGGGCATACGTGGATCGCAAATTGTTCCGGAGACCTGTCGCCATTTCATCCATCCCGCATTTATTCGACTTCTTACATCCTTATCTATCTCACCATCATTCTGTACAACTGAACCGAGATACCGAAAATCGGAACAGACACCAGTCTGTTCCGATTTTCGGTATCTCGGTGTTCGGATTTTTGGTATACCTACCAAGGTATACACCATCTAAGGCAATATGGGCAAAACTGGATGGACCACCAAAGTCGCAGAACATGTGCTCGGTTTTTGTCCTGCTTATCTTCAGTCCGACACTCTCCAGTTTGCCTTGCCATTTTCCCAGTCTTTTCTGGACCTCGGTTGCGTCTTCTCCGATGAGAACAATGTCGTCGGCAAAAAGCATGCACCAGGGTGCTTCCTCCTGTATGTCCGATGTCAGAGCATCCATTATCAGGAGGAACAAATAGGGCCTTAAAGCCGACCCCTGGTGCAAACCTACAGCCACATTGAACTCACCATGATTCTAAACATATTTAGCAAAAAAAAAACGCAAAACTTTTTTTTTTACTTAGCTTCGTTGTTCTATGTTCTTTTCGGTTATTTACTACTAGTACGACATAATATGACCATACCTACCTAATAATTTCATATAAAAAAGAAAGAAACAATCAAAACTCAAAATCCAGCAATCTACGTAAAACAACGCGCCTAGAACATACGCAAATAGTGATAACCAAACGCTGTTTTCTCCGGATATAATGATTTTTTCGGAAAATCCTTTTGGATTTGGTTTTGTGTTGGGATGCTGTACCTACCCCTTTCGGCTTCGGTATACGTCTTTTTACAATCTGTATATCAATTAATAACAAATAACTCTAAGTACCTTTAAACGAATTTAAGTATAACGAATTGGTGTTATATTTTATGTGTATTTAAATAAATAAACTGACTCTATAACTGCCCTAAGGTCACTCTACATATTCGCTGAACTACTCGCCGAACTATTATTTGGATGGAAGATGACAGGCGAATACAGGCGATGAGGCCCTCTACACGTTCGTGACCGTCGGCATTCGGCTATCATCGGCGAATATGTAGAGGGTCCATAAGACACGCAGCACAAACTGGAGATCTTATAACTTTTTTACATTGAAATGTAGTCATGGCAACCAATTTGAATAAAATATTTTCGTTAAGATATTATTCGCTAGAAATCATTACTCACCAGTGTTTCGAGCAATCTGCGCTAAGGCTTGATATCTATCTTGAAGAGGCTTCGTAGTGTCTATGATAACTGAAAATAGAAGAGAAAAGTTATAAAATTTATGCTACAATATTTTCATTGACCTCCCAGCTCAGTTGATAAAAACCCTGAACCATTTATTAATTTAATTTGTTTTAAGTAGATATCCTTTTCAAACAATCAAGAGATACCTAAAAATATATATTTTAAACATTAGTTTGACACTCACCAGAAACGGTTCTCTCTGTTTCTTTGATCATTTGAGTTCTGATCTCCTTATCTAAAAAAAATCGCAAACATACTGTAGATTATACGTTTAATTAGAAGAGGTCATAAGTACCAATACGATAAAGATTTGCCAGAGAGTTACAGGAGCGCAGTGTTCTGAAGATCAAAAGAGCCGCTGGAGTCCAAAATACAGAAATGCGATCCGAAATCAGACTGGGACTGATGGCGAGTCCATCAGTCCCAGTCTGATTTCGGATCGATTCGAATGCACCCAGAACGTTGGGCAAAGCTCGTCACTCAGTAGGTGACCCCAAAGACAGGGGAAGTCGACGCGGCAGACCCAAGAATAGGTGGCGAGACGATCTGGATGCATTAGAGTCAAACTGGCAAACCCTGGCCTTGGAGCAGAGGGAGTGGAAGTTAAAGGAAGACCTTTGCCCAACCGTGGGACATGATAGAGTCTTTCAAAAGATTTGAACAGTTGTGTTGATAGAAATGACTCATTTTGAATCTCAATAGTGATAGAAATTTATAAAGACTCATTTTGCAGGCGGTTGACTGCAATCACTATAATATGAAGCGCTCGTGGTCGTGCTTGCTTTGTCGTTCTTGATAGATCGTCGAAGTTAAGCAACGTTCGAAACGTTCGGTTTGTAAGTGGATGGGTGACCGCCAGTGGCATTTTCATCTGAGCTCTTCCGTGCTTCGGAGGGCATGCTAAATTGTCGGTCCCGGCTATTTAAGTCGTTAAGCCATGACGGAGGCCTTAAGGCGGCCTAAAAACTCCGTCACCAGAGTTGGCCACTGACTCGTACTAACTTACTTAGTATAAATATGTGCGTATCTTGCGCATTACACGACGCAAGAACGCCGATGACGCTTTAAACTAATTTAACTTGTTATTATTTTAATAATATTATTAAACTGGTTCAGTGGTTTCACAATTACTTTTAACAAACAAACTTTTTTTAATATTACTCGTAGTATCAATAATATAATTAGGCTAGGATAACTTACCAAGTTGAATGACAAACTCCAGTACCAACAGTTGATTGGTTCCTTTATCAGATTTCAGTGTAGTCTCTATAAAAAAATAATTTATATTATCATAAGCGAGTATTATATTATATACTAGCTGCGCCCCGCGGTTTCACCCGCGTAAGTCCCGTTCCCGCGGGAATATCGGGATAAAAAGTAGCCTATGTGTTAATCCAGGGTATCACCTATCTACATACCAAATTTCAACCAAATCGGTCCAGCCGTTTTTGCGTGAAAGAGTAACAAACATCCATACATCCATACATCCATACTTACAAACTTTCGCCTTTATAATATTTATAGGATAGGATAATATTAACATATCATGTTAAATAAGGCAAGTGGGTTATTTGGAAGGCGGGATACATTTTAGAGAACATCATCATTTCCCTGCCCTTATCCCACTTTTATGTGAGGTCGGCACAACAGGTTCCACTCTGCTCTATCAGCTGTCATCTCAACACTCACACCTTTCTTACCCATATCATCCTTCACACAGTCCATCCATCTTTTCTTTGGTCTCTCTCTTCTGCTACATCCCTCCACATTCAAACCTAAAGTTCTTCTCGTTACATTACCAGATCGAAATTATCCTAAGCCGAGCTCAAATTAACTAAATAAAAACAGGGTCACGATTACATAAGCACATTATTGAAAACTTACCAAGATCTTTCAATTCCGTTTTCATGAGATTTGAAAATTCTGTTGAAAAAGAAAACAATATTAAATAGTTTTTTAATAATACCATTTCACTATTATATTATAGTTTGTTTATTTATTTACTAGATGCGACCACGGTTTTACCCATAGTCCCGGAATTGGGATAAAGCTTATGTCAGATTATCTAGTTTGGGCCAAAACAACAAGTGACTGTTGAGTGTTTGTCTAGCTAGTAGAACCCGCAAAAGTCATTTAGACCCCTCGCAGACTACAGATTTTCTATCGGCCGATAGTTGAGACGGGCTATACTTCTCTATACTCATTACGAGCCGAAGTATATTCCGTTTCAACTATCGGCCGATAGAAAGTCTGCAGTCGGCGAGGGGTCTTACAGTTATTTCTTACGAAAATACACTTACGTATGCTCGCAATGAGCCCACGATCGTTTAAATTCGATGGTTTTCCACTTGCGGCAACTATGGTCATGGCGAAGAAAATTAAAAACTTCATTTTGATTTGCTATGATTAGTAACAACTCTAAATTCGCACAAATTGTGCGGTTTCGTTACAAAATGTTTTGTTTTATACTTTCTTATCAATACACTATTACTAATAATTTAGTCGTACAATCGAAAATAAACAAAACTGTGTAGTAATTTAGCGTAGAAAAATAAATTATTACTATTTTAATAAATATGTAGATTTATTTACAACAACATTGTTTAGAATAAAATATACTTAGCACATAGAAATGAAATAGTTAGACTCTCACTCGGTTTCGGTTAAATCGCTTCATACACAATAATTTATTGGCGATGTGTAAAATAAGTTTTTCAACTCTCTCAACAAGTACCTACCTACAAGCTTTTAATAGGTTACCGATTAAACTCTGATTAAACTCACCGATGTAAGTACAAAATTTCATTTCAATCAACCTATTTTCTGAGTTCCGTTCTCCATCATCGGATCAGCTCGTAGTCATCATATTTCAAAATAGTAGATTAAACTTGACCGATGTAGTGATTTTCAACTCAATCAACCTATTATCTGAAGAGTTCCGTTCTCCATCATCAGATCAGCTCGCTGTCAACATATTTCAAAATTTTAGATGATACTTGATCTACAAACCGAGTTTCAACTCAATCGGTCGATTATCTGAGGAGTTCCCTCCATCATCAGATCAGTGTGCTTAGTATGACCTGTATTCACCATTCGGTATCGACGCCGTAAACGTGGATTTGTACTGGTTTTCATTAGTAATGAGCGAATACCAAAAGATGGCGCTGCTATTTTCCCATACAAATCTGCGTTTACGGCGTAGATACCGAACGCGTAAAAATATAATACTAAGCACCCAGCTCGCTGTCACCATATTTGAAAATTTTAGATGACTCGTACTTAATCTACGAACCGAGTTTCAACTCAATCGGCCTATTTTCTGAGGAGTTCCCTGGAACAGCTCATGACTCCATCATCAGATCAGCTCGCTGTTACCATATTATTGCATTGTCACCGGGGACTCACAAGTGTACCAAAATTCAGCTCAATCGGAGACCAGGAAGTGGGTCAAATTAAGCTTGCAAGATTTGACCCGGACAAACATACCAACATTGCAAGGCTTTTAAAATACTCACAAGGGTTTATAAGAATAGAAATAGAAATTTTGAAAATAGAACGTTTGCCTACATCTTTTTTGTTTTGTATTGTATCAACTCATAAGATAAGGAATAACAACTTTGAACCTAGATATAAGGAACGCAGATGCTTATAACTTTGTTTTCGCAACTACTTCAAACAATATTTTTAGGTTTTTATGATGTACAAAAAAAAAACTTAAACCTCTACAAGTCTACAGTAGGTATTAGGTAGGTACGCGGTCTGTCTGTCAATTTGTCTTCCTGCCTGACTTAAAAGTCATAGAAGCAGATGCCAAGACATCCCCTTTTTAAGAACAGCTTTAGTGGGTGCGCCGAGCAAAAAATCCTGCAAAGAGCTGTTCAAAGATCTAAATATTCTGTCAATATTTTTTCGCTTGCCTCGTGACCACGATTGGTCAAAACGACGAGGTTAGATAATAGTTACTATCTAAAACCTTTATTCGATCTCGTCCCATTACTAAAACAAAAATTCTGACACTATAACTTGGTGAACTAATATGTTCACCCACATAAACCTGGACCTGTTCCGGCGGTGTGGAGTAAATGCGGCCCGCGCCTGCCTGTTGTTACATGCAAATAAAAACAAACGAAAGGTACACGTAATGAGGCCCGTGGTGTACAACAGACTACCGGAGAGGATCCGAGACGCGGCTTCCACTCCGTTAGTTAAAAGTAGAAATGGGTTATCGAGGCGGTGTTCAATGATGTACCTAAGTGATTTTTTCAAGCTTCCTCTAATATAATTTGCAACATATAATATAGTATAATGCTAGCTACTGCGCGCGTTACCAACATTTTGAATAGCCTATATGCTATTCCAGGTCACTATCTATGCCTATTCCAAGTTTCATCCAAATCGGTTCACTGTTTTAGGCTTGATTGAAACACAAACATCTAAACTAACTTACAAACTTTCAGCTTAATTATAAGAGTGGGATAACACTATAATTTTTCTTAATTAATGACAAGATAACAATGGGGTTATCAATAAATTCTGTATTTCTGTAAGCATCGGATTTAATGTAGATAGGTATACCGTGATCAAAGATCAGAGACCATGAACTTGTGAGCAAGACCAGTGGATTTTTACTGATTAGACCCCAACAATAAAACGTAGTCTGTTAGTACAATAAGATCCTCAATTTCTAAGCCACTCGGGTTAGTTAACGCCAAATTGGGTGCAATAACTTCTAATAAGATTCCCAATGACTGTCCAATCTAGAAGGTGCTTCGTCATCGTGGGGTTGCCAATCTTAAGTAATGGATTTGAGGATTAGATGCTGCACAACAAACCTTGCATAAGTATCACTGACTTAGGATTAGTCACGATATGCTGAGACACGACAGTGGGTTCAAGGTATTAGTCGATATTCATCGAGTAAAGAAGTAAGACGCCATTTACACGATACCATTGTGGCATACCATTCTTGCCTCTAGCTTTCTTAAAGTCGACGGAGCTTATATTCTGTAGCAAGAGGCAAGAATGGTATGCCAGACTGGTATTGAGTAAATTGCGTCTAAGTGGTCGTTCACACGGGCGCGAGTGCGGGCGCGGACGCGAATCGTCAAACATTATGAAACGCTAGGCTTCTCTACCTCATCGCACAACTGTCAATTCAATAGAGAAAATGCTGCTGACGTCAGAAGCAAGCCGCATTTTCTGACGTCATCAGCATTTTTGTATAGAAAAATGTGTTGGTTATGTAGTATGATGCCTTGACTTTAAATTTAAGGGTTGCGGATTAAAATAGCAGTAAATGAATTTTTAATTTTGTAAAGTAATTTAGATAATATTTTTCTGATATGCTTTCGAGCAAAACAACGTATTAAGTAGCTAGTTCATTAAAAAAGAATGTTCGTGACTAGTTTATGTCATGACAAAACGTTCGTTACCAGTACGTTTTCTCTAATCTATCTAAACTTTTATAAATTACACTTTACACTTGAATGAAAAATAAATAAATAAGACAGTATGCGTAGCTTTAAACAAATAAGATTCAAAAAGTATCAAAATAAGTCGACTTCTTTAACTAAAAAAAAAATAGTGGAGTCTAGTTTACTGAAAGCAAACACCTAATTGCTACCGAGTGGTACAACCGAGTGGTTACAACGAGTCGTTACGGAGAATGTCTTCACCTTACCTCCTCCCTTAAAGTAAACACCTTTAAAGTATTTACTTTACTGCCTACTCACTATTATGTCTTCGTTGCAGGTAGATCGATGAATTAGCGATTTCATGAAATGCCTTGGCAGATCGATAAACGACGCCATTATACGATCTGCCTAACTTACACCCACCATATCGATCGTTTGACGATTGGCTAGCGATACTTAGGCATATCATGATATGCCTGGGCAGATCGTGAAATAGAACAAACTAATTATAGCGGAATATTTCATTTCTGGCGTTTCGGCGGCCGCTGCCGCAAACCGCTCGCTTTTTCGATCGCCTCGCGCATATTTTTCACTAACCTAACATAGCCTAACCGACTAATTTCGATCTAATTAAATTTTCCTTTACGTCGAGCAAAGATATGCCGGATGTTAAATTACGAGATCGTAATTCATTCATTATCATGATAATGCCTAGGCAGATCGTGAAATGGCGTCGATGAACTATATGCCTAGGCATATCAAGAAATAGCTAATTCATCGATCTGCCTGCTACATCTCCATAATATTAAAAACTAGTCATCACGATAACGTTACAACTGAGTAGTTAATTTAGAAAAAAAATAACCTTATAGTTCATGATTATCTACAAAAAATTGCAGAGACATTACGGGACATTGTAATATGTTTTACACTTAAAAATAACTTGCAAAATGACTATTTGTTCTCTACTCTCTATAAACTGAAATAATTCAAAATTTGTACCAGACACACTATTAACTTAACTTCCACAATAAAGTCTTCGAAATTCTAGAACAATCCAGAGACTTCCCGTTCCCACTATCGGGAGCGCTGGGAATTTTTCAAGTAATTTGGATTCTATTCACAACAGCCGTCGAAAGGCGAGATGCGCCAAATGAACCAGACCAGCTGCATTACGTAGCTTTGAGAGGTAAGCTTTCGACTGCGACATTGCTGCTTTGATAAAAACAAGGAATCAAGAAACGTTGAAAATATTTAGTGCAATTTAAAATGTTCATTAGCTTGTCTTATCGTTCTCAAGCCTACTGTACAAATTTACGATCCGTTGGAGATAGGATTTGATTGTTTTTTTGATTTGTAATTTTTCAGAATGAATTGATTGTTTTAAAGTTTAACCTCATTTTATTATGACATGTAACAATAGTATATCTCTCTCTTCCCGACTATTTATCCCACATAGTGGTGAGGTCAGCCTTTCTAAAACTCTTCCTCCACTTCGCCCTTCGTCATCATGGGAAACATCGCATGCATCTATATCTCGTTCCAACACAGCTGTCCAGGTTGTTTTTGGTCTCCCTCTAGATCTTTTACTGGAGATGAACAGTCCCAGTACCTGGTTGCCAACGTAATCGGATGATCTTCTTTTGACATGTCCATACCATGGAATGTAAAAATAGTGTAAAAAAATTGTATATTTTTGTTTAATTTAGATTTATTTAACATCTCTTTCAAAATTTTTAGGTTCCATTCACGATATGCCAGTTTCCTTACAATGTTTCTTTACTATTTAAGATTGCTGGCAAACTTGGTGCACATAATTTTTTGAATAAAAAAACCACGGATGTCTGTAAAAAAAACTCATTGGTGCTTGACCAAAGAGTCCACGATATTCAAATCGGAAGGCGGGACCGCTACCATCAGACCACCAGTGCTAACTTGGTAAAAAGTTGTAAATTCTTTACTTTATGCAGTAAAGAATTGCAATGCTATTTCATAAGTTTGAATTGCTAAAACTTCGTGAACAACGCAGTGACCGCGCGCCGAATGCACATTTTCCCGTAAACGCCCCATTACGGCAGCAGTAATTTCGGATTTGCACCAAAACTTGTACACTAAATACATTTTGGCTTTACAATTTAGTTCTGTCTAATTGCATAAACTACCATCCATTTATTTAAGAAGAATATTTAATTTACTTTTTTTTAGAAAGTGCAATTACTGCAAAACCTAATAACTAAAACCAGTTGGGCTATCTCAGGATCAATACATTAGGTTGTCATTTTTCTTAGAAATGTATTTATATTCGAATTTTTCTCACCCTACTTTAAACCTACGTCTCGACATACGAATAGAATAGAATAGAGTAGAATAAACATACCTATTAAATTAGATTTTCAAGGAAAAATTAGGCCAGACTACTAAACATTACTCCAATTGTCTAGAGTTTATACTTCTTTCATCAATCCTAGTCGTTACAATTAATTGTCCGAGAGAGCGAAGCGAGTGTAATTAACCTCTCATTATTATTCTATAGATAGTAAGTACGTTTACAAAATCCTTATTGAATTTCAAAACAAAGAGCGAGTCTCTCGCATTCTCTGCAAAACTTAAATTGCATTATCAAGTTAAGGTCTAAGTTCCAAGAAATGCCAGAGAATTTTATAAAGTAGGTACCTAAGTGCTGATAAAATGTCCGAAAGTTGAGTTCATTTGGCACTGCTTTATTTTGTGAATTCAATTAGTAGATAGACAGGCAATAAAATTTTCTCAAAGTGATTTTAATATTAGCTCGAGCATATTATTCCATTTCAAAATATTACCCTGTAACAGACGGATGGTCAGCCGCAGCATCAGTAAAATCTTGTTAGCATCAATTGGGTACAGTACCCTACAAACTCGTTGCGTAAACTCAACTCGTACTATTTTACAATGCGTTTGTTGCATGGCGTACCATACAAATGCATGATTTAAAGTAAAAGACAAGTAAGTGCGCACAACGGATCTTTGCCTCTCTGAAGTTAGGTGCACTAAACGATTGCGCAGGTTTGGTAGAGTAAGCTAGATGCAACAAACTAAACGAGTGAGCGAAGCAGCTATACAAACCTGTCTTCGTCTTTTAGGCGCCATAAAAATGGGTTCTGCGCAGCTACTTCAGAGAGCTAAAGATTGGTTGTGCGTGTATTTACTATATTGTTCACGTATTTTACGCTACAGAGTGATTTATAACAAATACCTAACTCCATCACCCAGATTAGCATCCACATTTTTTCTTATTATGTGATCAAAGTGTTTCACAATATACTCCATCAAAAACCATCTTGATTTGTGATAAAGCGGTCTTATTTTAGAAAGTCAATTTGTTGTAAGTACTTCGGAATTATTCCATTTCCAATACAGCGTTTTCATTCAAACTGAGCTTGGAATAAACCGCTTACCGTGCGCTCTAGGCATCGGAGTTCGTAGTAATCAATGGAAAACCACACATTCCAGACAGAGCGGTGATTGATTGTTCCGATGCGTTCTGTATTATGCAAGTGTGAAAGATATTTTGATATTCCTATCAATAGTTCTATCTATATTATTATATCTAATCAACCCACATCCATCCACTGCTAAGTATTAGGCCTCCTCATTTTCACGCCAATGTTTCTAACACAAACACAACACAGTGTAACACAGTTATAATAATATTTGCCTACATGTACTAGTGCAATCAAGTTATAAATCATAAGTGTTTTTTTTTATCATTGCACAAAATAGAGAGAGATCACAACTCAAAAAAATAAGTTTTCACTTATCCAATTTAACGAACCGATTGAGTTTCTTTGTAAACTCTGTAAGTATTTTTTTAGCAAACTGCATATGTATCTTTTTCCTTATATGAACCTGATTTAAAACAATTTGAAGTCCAAAATATTTCATATCTAGTAGCATACTCGTTGACTGAATCACTGGAAAATAGCATGGGATGAGGCGACAAAAGAAATTCCAATTTGCTGCCTGCAAAGGAAAACCAGAGGCGCCAAACCACTTCAATCGATCTACCCTTGTTCAAATCTGGCTTTGGCAATTCAATACTGCAGTGCGTACTGGTTTTAATAAGATAATGCATTTGAACATGATTATAACTACCTATACATTTTATTCTTTCATTGCCTATTTATGAAATCGTCTACCGTACTGAATTATAAAAAAGATCCTGGTCATCAGGGTAAAATTATCAGTACCTACTACCTATCAGTTTGGATGTGTGCCGTTTGTGCCTTAACACCTACACACAGGAAGACCTCAACGTCATACGTCAAATCAATTTAACCGAGTGGGCATCCACACGATAAGAAGAAGTTTGAATGTGGTGGGATGTTCTAATCTGGACGCACCTTTGAGTTAAAACGTTAGTACTCACGTGAATTTCAGTGACAACTTAAGTTAGCAAATCCAACACACCTTATTAAAAAACAAAAATACTTGTTTCGCTCATAAATTTTCCAAGCTTTAGACTCTTCCACTTCCATACAAAAATTGAGGTACTATCCTACTGAACTCATGCCTAAATACTCGTATCAAAACACAAAAAGCTTAAATTCAAAACGTGAGAGAAACAAATAATACAAAACTAGGCAAAAAGTGGCAGCAGAATTGTCCATGTTTCTATTGGACTTTAGTGACTGCTATTCGCCATCTGTTCGATTATACTCTTCGCCTAGAAAAACAAAAAAAAACTTACCTAGTCATATTTTATGAGTTTTAGTGAAGAAAACTAGCAAACTAGAAATCGCTTTTAGCGATATGGCCGCCCATTCTACAAATGTCTATTTTTATTTAGTCTCTGTATTATGTTTTTGTGTACAATAAAGCGTTTATCTATCTATCTATCTATCAATGTATTGCTTAGAAATTGTGAGGCTTGAGGCTACGGATTGACGTTTCTTTATAAAACCCGAAGCATAAATTTAGATCACCAACCAACTAAACAAGATCACTCGACTAAACTGTAAAATAAATAAAGCCTCAATGTGAGATTCGTTTGTCCGACTGACAGATTATTTTGTTAACGTTAAATCATCCAAAATTCATCAATCGGAATTACCTCGAAAAGGAGAGAACATGTGCTATTAATAAAGGGACACATGGCCATATATTTAATGGAAAAATCCGAATCCGAGAAGGGCACTGCCGACGGGTTGGCAATTAACGTACAGATTAATACTGTATCGCTTATTAAAAATTTAAAAGACCGGCAATCTGTTTCTCTTTTACAGAGCTAAATTGTGAAACAGATTGACTGTTTGGCCTGAAGGTTTAACACATTATAATATTTCACATATTTTTCAACATACTAAGCAAAATCCTGTAAGTGGTTTTTATGTTACAGGTAAAATCTGTGACACCTAAGACCCCTCGCAGACTACAGAGTTTCTATCGGCCGATAGTTGAGACGGAATATACTTCGGCTCGTAATGAGTATGGAGAAGTATAGCCCGTCTCAACTATCGGCCGATAGAAAGTCTGTAGTCTGCGAGGGGTCTAAGAGTTATCATAAAGAATACATTATAAAACACAGTCTACATAATAATGACTAGCATTTTGTAGATCAAAACAGTAGTTCATATAAAGTTTCGAACTCCCACAAACATCGCATAACGATAAACAAGTAGGTGCCTCGCAGATATGTTCGCAGTTTATGTTCGGTAAGGCGGATTTTATTGCAATGTAACGAAGCAAAAACTGCCAGTGAGTTGGATTATTTCCAAGCATCTACCCTCATTTGGAGTTGCACTTTATTTATTGCTCGCCATCGCTGCTGTGAATTGAATCTAAATTACTGAAAAAATTCCTCACGAACTATTTTCCTTGCATAGCGGCGATATCATGCCTTCGGAAAGGAATTCTCTACCTTCCCTCGTTAGAGCTTAACCAGACTAGACTCCATAATTTGTTTGATGCCTTTTAGTTAAAAGGCGATTTACATTTTACGAGGGATTATGTTTATAAATCATTGGTTGTATTGTTTTTAAATCATAAATTATACCATCAAAATGAAATACGGATTTGAATAGGTGCTAGTAAAATACTAAAAATCTAGTTATCAATTCTCGCGTGCTGACATAAATCGACATTGGATGCCCCGGCATTCAGCCCGCAGCCACCAAACGCGCCGGCCCGAACCAATTTTTCGCCAACTATCCAGTTATCAATAAAATTCACGCGATAGACGCGAAATATTTCTGTTAAACCAATTTCTCCAGTATGATATTTTTCTCACCATCAAAATTGGCACTTTATTTCCATGCTGCTTTTCAGTCAAAAATATGCCACGGTAACCGATAGCGCTCGCTATTGAACCCCTTTTGACCCATATCAAAGGTTTGGAACAGTTTGACAGTAACATTATTAACACGTGGCATGAGGTACGGGCCAGGTACAACATACCTGGGTAATGTTCGTTGTAATAACCCTTAAAAATACCTTTTTTTCCTTGTTTCTCCTTGACCCTACTTTTATTATGCCGTGGTTTTCCTACAGAAGGTTGCCGTAACTAATGTAAGTGGGTAGGAATAGTGCGGAGTAGAGGTGTTTGCTCACCTTCTCGTTGATATTCAGTAACTTTAATCACAAACATAAACTTCAGTAATCAGAAGCAGGTAGGTAAGCGCTCCGGGTAAAATAAACGAGTTTACTGCCGGTAAATTATTATCTGCAGTGTGAAAATATAAAAACGGTGAGTATTCATTTTCATCCTGATCGAAGCAAAATCCATTTCACGCTAAACACGAACTCCTCTTGGCACAGGCAGAAACGCCTAATGCAAGCAAATTCCTTTGAGCTTTCCGCACCAATCAAAAAATTTAAGATATTCGCTCAGCGACGTCGAACGAAAGAAAATTATTGGTCGCGTCGTGAATCGCGGCTGATGCGACCAGCCATTTGGCTAACGGCCAAGTGCTCACTCCCGATCTTGTAATTTACTCGTGTGGAATGAGATTAACACGACATCTGGACCTGCATTTAGTGAATTTACACATCGAGAAATAAATAGGGTTGGAATAGGATGACAAATAATACGCTAGTATTTAATGTGTAACATTTTAATACAACACACAAACAAATGAGCAAGAGGATGATAGTGCATACTGAACTTTGAAAATTCATAGTCTTGATTAATTTTGTTGCAAAATTGCTACTTTATTTGAGCTAAATTTCAGCCGGCAACTAAAAGTTTTTACCACACGGTGCGGTGAGATGTGCGGTGTACCAACCGCGCTCTAGCGTCTTTTATTTGCATAGAACCTACTTAGTGAGATGTCGGCTTAATCGAGAAATGCTTCGCAAAATGTCACCAGCTTGAGATGGATCCGTTCTTGTCTCGTGTGAGCACCTAATTTCCTTATAGCGGAAGTTTGAATTCTTGGCAGATTCTCAGCATACAAAATAGGTATGATAATAGTCCCTCCCTCAGTTTTCCTATTCCTTCTGCCATCTATTCATTTCCGCGTCTCTGTTTTCCGACAATTAGTAAGCAGGGTAACAGAACTTGTCTTGTCTTACAGTTTTATTTAATAAAACCATTTATTCATAAAATGTTAAACTATAATAGTTGTCGTTGAAAACGATATCTTTTACCCCCTTCACACCAAGCTACATGGCACATTTTATTCAAAAACTTTTTTCGCCTTTTTCGTCCTTTGTTCAGACCTAGTCACACTGGCCAAGTAACTAATAGCTTTAAAAATCTGGCTTATTTAAGATTGCTAGTGACAGAATCAAACAACTCTAATATCCAATCTTAATTCAACACATAGTTTTTTTCTCAATTTCCAACTCTAATAAACTAAAGGCTTCTCCATTATACGCATACTGCGTAAAAGTTGCTCCATTAAATACTTCACTAATCCACTGAATAGTTGAGAACTCATCATTAAGGATAAACTAAGTTCCACGAAGACCGTGAACTTATCGAATGTTCACGTGCTTCCAAGGAGGTAAGGAGATAGCTATCGTAAGGTTACGCAAACTTCGAAAACTTTATTTATGCCTGCCTACTTTCGGAGGTAAATTTCGTATTCACACACCCAAAAACTCAAACTTGAAATCGATGAGTATCAGAATTTAGTTTCAGATGTTTTTAAAACATTTTTATAATTTTTTATGTAGCTAAAAATAGCTGAAATAAGCATCTGATTGTAGGTAGGTATACCTACCACAATGCTATTTTATGTTATTTGTTCAATGTTTTTTGTAAACCTTCTTTTCACTTCATAAAGTTCGACAAACACCTTAGCTCGAACACTGGACTGGACTGAAAACCAGCACTACGTAACATGTGCGTAGATTAGTGCTGAGTCTAGCCCAATTGCCGAATATTTTATGTCTGTTTTTGTTAATTTTTGTATGTGTGCTCTCTTTTTTCTAGCAATAATATGTATTTGTATTTTATTTGTATCTTTCAGCTATTTTTAGCTACATTCTAAATTGCTTGGCCAAGTAAATCGATTCGTTAGCAATCGGAAACAGACACAAACATGCATCAGATAACAATCAAAAGGAACACACAAAAAGGAATTCCTACACAAAGTGGCTGAAAATGTTTGAAACGCTTATCATTTCCGAGCCATTGAGCTCGTTCCGTTGGCTCTCACCATAATAAGAAATCATTCGTCGATAGAAAATGATTCGATTGTCAAGTTTGTGATATATCGTTGTGGACGCAATACGGCTTATTTCGATTCATGCATTATACATTGTATGGTATATGAGTATAACGACTTCCTTAAAGAACCGAGCCTTTTCAATTTGTTCATTCCTTTACCCGTTTCTTTCTATTAATATGTTTCCGGCTTTTTTTCAATTCAAATTAAATTAAATTATTGTGAGTACAAAACAATAATATAATAAGTAATTTCATATTATTATGACTCAGTTGCCAACTCTAGTAACGAAGTTTTTTTTAACTCTTTAAGACCTCCGTCATGGCCTAACGACTAAATATTATTTATTACTAGCTTGTGCGCGCGGCTTCGCCCGCGTGGTACCAACATTTTGAATAGCCGATATGCTATTCCAGGTCACTATCTACACCTATTCCAAGTTTCATCCAAATCGGTTCACTGGTTTAGGCGTGATTGATACACAAACATACCTACAAATATCCAAACAAACTCACAAACTTTCAGCTTTATTATATAATAAATAATAGTGGGATTATTATTAAATAGCCAGGACTGACAATTTAACATGTCCGAAGCAAGGAAACGCTCAGATACAGTAAAATAAAACTTTTGTTCTTTTTCCTTAAAAATAACGATTACATTAAACATAACAGAGATGGAAAAATAAGATTCAACATAGCACAGTGCAGTTACACCGAGAATGCAACTGAATGTCCACTAAGAATTCGGTCTGCACCCTTAAACAAACGTGCATATCTGGCGAGTCTCGAACCCGAACTGGTGAACAAAAATGTCAAGAATTTTCGAGAAGAGAACTATTTGCAAATATACGAAACTAGTATTTTTACAACACTAAGTATTGTTTGATGATAAACGAAATATGTGAAATAGACGATGTATGTGTACTAACTGCTTGTATGACTTGCTAGAGTTTGAATCGAGCTAAACACGACTTACAGGCAAGATCTTACCCTATTTTAAATCTTTCTTTTATTTAAAAATAAATAAATAAATCAAACATTTAGTAAACATATTTTTTTTTTCCAAGCAGCAACGTAATTCATTAGAACACGACATTATTAAACCTCAATAATAGTAAAACACAAGACCAAAACCGACTAGCGATCTATTCATGGTATTTAGTACTTAGCAAGTGACTCGACTAATTAGAGATCATTCTGAAAGAGATAAAAAGTAAATGAAGCCTTTTATGGCCACTTCGGGTAATAAATGGAGACAAATTAACGATATAAATACAGAAGCGATACGACGTAATCTTTCACGTAAAGTATACTTGATAAAGCAAAATAAAATAACCATAGTAACGTTTTATGACTGAAGTTATTATACAACTGAATATAATAATTTTCGCGAGCAAATTTAGCTCCAGGTAGACATTCAATTAGACTAGGTGTATGTCGTAATAATTTATCTAATGAAGCTAGCTGGCGTTGACTGCAATCTGGCCAGCTGAATTTATTCACACCGAAAAATCGAGCGGACCCAAGAGCCGCGAGAAAAAAGTATTTAATTGCTCCCAAGGAACGGAGAGAATGGTGAAAATTCGGGTAGCGAATTTATAGGAGCTATTTGGATGCAAATGATGAGCTCCGAGCGCCCCCGCCAGTCACGGCATAACCCCAAAAGAATAAGTGAGAAACGTCTTACGAGAAAAAAGGCTCGGGGCTCGTGATGCTCTTCTCTATTTATTCGCGACGAATCTCAGCTGAGCCGAGTAATAGAATAATGTGGGATGCTTTTGATTTATCTCAGTGTGTAGTGGACTTATGCATTATTCATTGTGTCCTCTCGTTCTGAAGGTCAAGCTTGGACTGCTACAGATGCCGTTTTTTGTGTTTATTTCATATGGATGTAAAGGTTTTTTGCAGTTCTTTTTATGCAAATCTAGAAATAGCTAGCGGCATGTTCACGATGCTAGTACAAGTATTTGCATATCGCACAGGCATTCTCCCAACTTTTACATCTAAACGTTTGTTTTTCTTTGCAAACTTTACTTTTATCTTTTCTGAATACAACGGTTTAACAAGCGGGGTTTTTGCGTTTTGTTGCACTAGTTGTAGAATTTGAATGTTGAAAAAAGTGTGTATCTAAATGTAGACCATGTAGCTACTGCATAAGAGTCTAAATGGAACATGGATGGCAAAAATAGTTGTATAAGTCTTCGTGGAAAAAGTTGTTGAGGCGTACTTTTGTGTCGTGACGACAGCTATAGTATAAATTCGTAGTTTCTGAAATGCACTCCAGAGCTGCCTTTTGTTTGGCAAAGTTGCGGTAAACAAGTTCGACATTCAATCCTTTGTGGGATACTTTAAAAGTTCGAAGGAGGCCGAGACTTAACGCAAGTGACGGGTGGACCCTCGCTTCCGACGCCGATGCCACGACGCAAGCCAACAAAGCGAAGATGAACATTTTATTTTTATAAAATATAAAACACAAAACATGTATTGAGATAACTTTGTGGACTAATCTCGCTACGGACGTTGGATAAGGAAAGAAAAACTAAAACAAATCCAACAATAAAACGATAGGGGTCTTTGTACGATATAAAAACATGTTGTACACGTATAACATTTTATCACCCGTTCTTACCAAGTCTAGATAGGCGCAGGTGTTTCGAAGGCAATGTTTATTAAGAACTGATTTAGTCGCGTAATTTCTTTACCAAGCAACCTGAAATGCTTATAAAAATATGCTCGAAAATATTTTGTACCAAAAGCGTCTCACTATTATCTCATCCGAGTAAGTGATGATGCTGTTAAAGATAGAGCACGTGAGCTTAGAGCGAACTCACAAGGGGCTTCTGAGAATTTTAAAGAGAAACTTCAAATACCCATTTCATTATAAAAAGCTGAAAAGAGTTGTAGTTTAGTGCGATATTTCAGACACGTAATTTAGCAGATAAATCGCCCCTATTCTAACGCTCTGTTCTATGAATACCTACTTCCGCGCAATATATTGGTTTTAACAGCACTCATTTACCTTCGGTTCAAAGGCTTTAGGTTGTTTAGTACAATAGATTAATTGCCGACCAAAATAATTAGGGTTGGTGGTCGGAAACCGCCTTGTGAAATAACGTTTTGACATTTACGAGCACCACAACACACTACGATGTGAATTTGTGTTTGGTGAACGCATTAAAATGTAAATCTAGCCGGTCATAAATTAAAATATTCTGATATAATCTTATATTCATAGGCCGGGCCGAAGTACCTCCAGTCGAAATGGATAGAACACTCGCAAGAAATTTGATTAATGAGCAGATTCACATGCTTTTAGTCGTCTACGAAGGGTTATGATGAGTGTATGAGTGAAAATAATCATAAGCAAAGAGCATTGAGCATGTTTGTTATACTCTAATATTCAGTATGTTTTAGCAGTGTCATAAAATATAAGAAAAGTGAAGCGTTTAATAAAAGCCTTATGCTGTTTTATAATTGTCAAATATACTCTGGTAGTAAATCAATTCGAATTCAACAAAACCGGTAAAGTAAACTTACTATTCTTGTTCTTAGCAAAGTTGTTCATGTCCAAATTATTTCTATTCCAAAACGTAAAAGACATGACAAGCTAAAAGGCAGAGTGAGCTTCCTTCCGGCACTTCGGTCAGGAGATGGGCTATTCATCGCGTATCGACGTGTTAGCTTGCTTTACAGACCGTGCCGGCTGCATTCTATAGACAAGCTTAAGTATCGTCGAGAAAATTGATATGGGAAAGACAACAAAAGAGTTTGGTATTTCTTTGTTGATGCTGCTATATTGCCATGAACTGCTAAAAAGCTCTTTCTTGAACTCTATACTCGTATGCAAGTGTTTATAACAAAGGACGCTGGGATTCTGCCAGATCTTTAAGATATGCAGGTGCCTAAGCATGTCAGAAATAGATAAAAAAATTGTATTTTAGATAAAATTATTGATGACTCAGCAAAATTTATATGTTTCTAAGTATTTTACTATCGCACCATTAATAAGCTTTGATTACATATTGAAAAAAAATATTAGGCACAGACATACAGGAAAATAATACAAAAAAGACTCATTCTATACAAAAATATTAGAAACAGGAAGAATATCAATAAGGTACAAATATTTATTCACTGACATTAAAAATATGTAAATAAGCCAAAACAAATAATCAGGCAATTTCACTTACTCAATATTATCCTCTCAATAATTTGAATAGCTTAATCCAATAGGATGTCAATCTAACAAGAAGGAATTATAAACGTTATCCTTAACTTATCTGAAATATGTTTCGATTCGATTTAAAACGAAATATTATTTTCAAACGCAGACGTAGCCTCTCACAGATTTGAAAAAATTAAATGGATTCATTTATCAATATGGCATGATTTATGATCTGAAACTCTTTCAGTAAATACAAATGAGAGGGTAGTAAGGACGTTGGGTCACTGCCAAAGTGAAGCCTGATTAATGATTTTTGAGGCGCTTGGAAATGTTTCGTGAAAAATAAATTTCTAAAAGTTACCGGGACTCGGGAACTCTCTGTAACATACTTCTTGTTGCTGTTTGGATTTTAATGACCGTCAATATTAATTATTGTATCCTCGTTTTATTCATTTGTCTTATTTTAATCCATCCAGGACCATCATCATCATCAGCCTATAGCTATCCACTGCTGGACATAGGCCTCCCCTAATGAGCGTCCCCTGTCCTCAGCTCGACGCATCCAGCTTCTGCAAGCAACCTTTCGCAGATCGTCACTCCACCTGGCCGGAGGGCCACCCAGGATATTAAGTTATAAATAAATAAATAATGCTGGACATTTCACAGATCTTCGTCATTTTTGTGGTATGAACGACTGGTCGCTTTTGTGTTACAGCAGGCACTTTTGTGATTTGTTGATCTGCAGCTGTAAATACTCGTATAGTAAAGTTGCTTAAACGAACTTACTAGCAAATATGTATTTGATTTATTTTCATCTTCTTTAATTATTGTCTATCTTTGGATTATACGATACGTACCAAAGTGCTTCAATACGTAAAAAAATTAAGATCAAAGAAGCAAAAGCAAATTTTTACTTACCCTGAACAACTGAGGTTTTCAATTAGGTCTACAAATACACGAAATTCCCAGCAAAGAACGCGGCTAAAATGTAATTGCATAAACTATGTAGAAACATTCATGAAAAGGGAAACCTTTCATGCTCTCCTCCTACACATAAGTACGTCCATTGGAAAGTAGGACCACAGAGAGCGTACTGTACCTACCACAGTGTGAAAAGAAATCGTGAGAAAAAACTCTACGACATTTCTTTGGAAATTTTGTTGTTATTTTAAAATAGTAATAACTGATTTAAAGGCAAACAATATTTGTAGCACATTGGTCAGCGTCACAAACCTGGTTACCTACATAGGGTACGCAGTTCATACCGCCTTCTTAGAAGGGTTACCAAATAGTACGCTGACTGTACGTGGGTTTTAAATTGTTACTTGGAGTCTCAAGTGATGCGTAACCTCTTCTATCAATTTTACTTGTGCGTTTTGTCTCGGCGTTCAATAAGTTTTGAGCTGCATATCTTTGACAATCGATAACATTGTTAGAGAATGTTACCTCGTACCTGCAGAAGTTGAGAACAATGCCGTGTACCTCGCTTGTTGCTTGTTACTCTTTGTTAATTTATATTATTGGCGGTGTGTTCGATGAGTAACATTCAACAGATTGTAACAAGAACCCACAAAGGTATTATAGTCGCAACAGATCTTTAGGTCTCTGAAGCTAGGTGCACTGAACGATTGCGCAGATTTGCGTATATGGTAAATTGGGTATGTAGAGTATGCGAGATAGGACGATGAAACATAAGCGAGTGAGCGAGGAAGCTATACAACGCTGTCTTCGTCATTACTTGCAGCGAACTTCAGAAAGACTAAGATCCGTTCTGATTACTGTACTCGTACAGATTGTTAACTAATGTTACCGTTTTGCGCTGTGTTGTTCCACAAAAAGTAAATGCGGTGTGGATGCACACTAGCTTTACTATAAAGGCTAGATTATACTGTGTGAAATCAATATTTTATCAAAAATGATGTACCTACTGCTTTGTAAAAACTGTGGCAGCACTCTTCCAGCGGGCTGTTTCACGAAAACTTGAACAAGTTGCTGGCGAACGTTCAGTTTGTTAACTCTAATTCTATCGGAGAGGTCATTCCCAGTTTTTGTAGCTTCGAGTACAAGTTAGCAACACTCGTTCAATCGGGGCTGCTAATCCTTTGTTTTTAGAGCAGGTTGAAGGTTTTATTTTTTTCCGCCTACAAAATTTCTTGAATAGAACCCAAAAAAATAAATATTTTGTAGGTAAGTGTAAAGAATTTTGTTTTTTTTTGAAAAAAAAATCTTATACCCTTTACCTACATATTCGGCGAAACGTGTAGAGGGCCTCATCGCCTGTATTCGCTTATCATCTTCTATCCAAATAATAGTTCGGCGAATAGTTCGGCAAATAGTTCGGTGAATAGTTTGGCAAATAGTTCGACGAATGTGTAGAGTGGCCGTTACATTTTTGACATCGTTTTAGCGTATAGGTTAGGATATCAAAAAAAGAAAATCACATACAATTTACAAAGCCTTGTTACAATGCACCAACTTGTTGCAGAAGTAGTTTTCACTCTATGAAACTTGTTTAAACGTTCAAAGTAAATATTAATAGGAGCTAGTTGTCCTAGCGACGTAGTTTAGAACCGCCTGAAGAACTCTGCCATGAGTTCAGGACTTAATTAGAATACAGACCAACACTTTCACATGCTATGCAAAGAAGATACTTACAGAAAAGTTGAGCTGGTTTCAAACGACGAAGACAAAATTAATTTAAATGCTTAACTAAATATAGCTGCGCTCCCGCGGCGTGACCCGCGGTCCCTTGGGATTTCGGGATAAAAAGTAGCCTATGTCCTTCCCTGGGATACAACCTTTATCCATACCACTTTTCAGCCTAATCTGTTCAGTGGTTTGGGCGAGAAATGGTAACAAACAGACAGGGTTACTTTCACATTTAAGATATTAAGTAAGGATGCATACAAAATTGCAGCACATTAGTTTGTAAATAGTAAATGTACGTTATAGTGAACTCTAACCTAAGCAGCTTTCATTCGCAGGTTAATTTCCCTAAAAGCGTTGCTACCACAATCGAATGAGCACGGTAAATCAATATTTGAATTGATACATAATTGCATTTTACTCTCTATATTGAACCACTGTTGTCGTATTTATGCTTGATGAATGTTTTGCCATAATAATTTACACTAATGAAAATTGGTTTAAATGAACCTTAGTTTGGTTTGTGTATTGGTTACAAATACATAAATCAAACCTATTAAAAAAACCTTTAATATAGAACTTATTAAAACTGAACAGCTTTTAGCGATGTGTTCTTGAGTACAATAAAGCGTTAATCTATCTATCTAACTGATACCTACTTACTTTACAAAAAAAACAAGAAGAGCCCTAACAAGAGCACTAAACAAATCGCACTTACTTACTATACAAATCCTCTGAAATCTTTAGGCATTAAAAACGTTTTGTAGATATCACACACCAAGGCAGCCCAAATACGTAAATTAACCTAGCTCTCAAACAAATTGTATTAAGGTTTTACAACAGAATACATTTTTATTAAATGAAAAAAATACCACTAGATAAAATAGATAATACGCATACCAAAACAACCAAACATAATAAGCACCAAATAAAAAAGATTACTAGACCTCTCACCATATCGCATATCGAACTAAACGTGTCTCAAATTACAAGCGAGAACAACAAAGTTATAGAACACAGATGATTTATACTCGCTGGGGTTACCCGCAGGGCGTACGTATAATATAAGGGTGGGTGTACGTATAGGTGAACCTATACGTGCCTGATACTGGGTATTATCGATATTGGGTGCCGTCACAGCCTAAAATCATAACCATTTTCAGTCTATATCAATGAGCGGTAGAAGCTACCCACAATAGATATTTAAGGTTCTGGGGGTTTTCATCTCCAATCCATGCAAAATGAGCCGTTTTAAAAATTACCCTGTCCTGCTTTGTATAATAACTATACACGTAAAGAACTACTGAAGCTTCTTTTTGAATGTGACTGAAGTTGACTGAACATATCTCATAATGGACTCATCGTGTTTATGTTTTGAAAATTTATGAATACATAAACTTACTCATTTATATTTAAGACTAGCTGTCCCCCGCGGTGTTACCCGCGATCCCTCGGGAAAACTTCACTTCCCCGGGATAAGATATAGCCTATGTTCATCGGGGATAATGTAGGATTCTATTGGTGAAAGAATTTTTCAAATCGGTCCAGTAGTTTCGGTGCCTATTCATTTCAAACAAACAAATATTTCCTCTTTATAATATTAGTGTAGACGAGTGTCTAATACTATTTCATCTCAAACAGGCACTACAGTGTCCTGTTGAGTCTTCAGTTAACGGGACGCTATAGTGCCTGAGATAATGTTTGAGGCATTACTTGCCTCCTCACACCGTACACAAATCATGTAGTATATGATTGTGAAGGCCTTTGTTTTAAAATAAATGTAAATCCATAAAATTTAATACTTTCCTTTACATTTGCCATGAACCTAAATACCCAATTCTGGAATGATATTATCAAAGAGCAAGCCATTTCAAAGCGGCTTTTGTTTGTTGCCAGCTGTGTTTTATAGCTAAGCCTGTTCTGTGACATGGACGTAGAGCGTACTCGTACGTGTGCTGTGCGATGCATTATCCACGTTAAATACATAGGCTTGTCCAAAAATGTACTTAAGCGTATGCACTTTTTTAATTCAATGATAAAAACTAATAAGTAAGTAATGATGTTTTGCCAAGATTTGTAAGTTTACTACTCAAAAAATTTTAAGCATTCGTTCAATACGTCAAAGATTTTTAAGCGCAATACACACTGAGCCCGCCGGGCCGCCGACACAGCCCGGCGACACAACCCGGCGGCCTGTATGAAAAGAATCATGTCGGCAACATGTGACGGCGCGTGTTACCCGCCGACATGTTGGCGGCTTGTGTTGACTGCGCTCAGTTGCCCGGCGGCATAAATTATATGACACAACACACAACTCATCTCAAGCCGCCGACATGCCGCCGACAAAATTTTCCGATTTGAAATAAGTGAAGCCGCCAACATATGTCGCCGACAAAATGTTGCCGACATATGTCGGCGGCCCGGCGGGCTCAGTGGGTATTGCGCTTTATTAAAGGTACAATTATTAGATCTATGTTTAGTAAAATATATTTCTCGTTGGTAATCCACTTTTTAAAGTCAATATTGTTTTAATAACAGGATGAGATCGGGGTGAGATCAGTTCCCTCGTGACCACGATCGTGAAAACGTCGAGGTAAGGTAGCAGTTAAAATATTATCCGAAACCTTTGCGCGATTTCTTGTACTTAATCATTTAAATTCTTTGGTAAAAGACAATTTTGTATGAAATTGTTAATCCAAGAAATAAGAGCTACGAATATCAAACGTTCATTATATCTATGTTGTAACTAGCTGGTTAAACTACATTGAGTTTCCTAGCTATTCTGCATAATCTGTGTGTGTCAACTTTAGTCAATGTAGGTAGATTGCTCATGGGAAATAGTTTAAGTTGCTTGGTTTAATTTAGAGGTATTGATAGTTCAGAATCTAGTGCTCTACCACGATTGGCTCTTCGGCAAAATGTAGGTCATATTTTAGTGCTAAACCGTTTCTTGCAATCAATCTTGCAATACTGCACTTAGCACTGGTATTTTCACAAAGTCACTTCTGACTTACCTGAGTGTGAGCACATTTAACATAAATTATTCCGAGTTTAAACAATCTCAAAGTGCCAGAGGTGCTGTTCATATTTCCAGTGTGTAAAATCCAATTTGAAGTAATAAATGTAACGGAACACCCTGCTTACCATGACAACCCTAGCTCTACGATAGAATAGAGTGAACTGTTAGAGTTTAGCCAAAACCATGATTTTACGGTCATGATAAAACTCAAAATAGTCTAAATTCAGGTATATTTTTCTTTATTCGACTCTCCAAATTCAAAGATATTTTGCCAACAATTATTTTATCCAAAAGTGCTTTTCTACCCTCCATGACAGCCATGTTTATTGACAGATCTATAGAGTCTTCGGTAACTTCCGGCACATAAGTCAGTTGTAGGTAGAGGATTCGATCCCGGGATCCCGAGATTCGGGATCCCGGGATCCCGATCGTATTTGAGTCCCGAAAATCCCGGGATTAAATTTAACAAATCCCGGTATTTTCGGGATTACAATTTTCTTTAAATAAGTCAGTAAAACTTACGTGAAACGTTAGATGCATTGATGTTTCTTTGATTTCAATTTAATTCAAAGTAAGTACGAGCTTATTCTTTTAACTCTGAAGCATAAAACATAGTTTTCGTTATGGGTTAACCTCATAAGAAGCCTGTAAACAGGCTACAAAAATTGCATCTTGCTGGCAATTTTTATTGACCAATATAGCTCAGCATATTTGCAACTCGGGATAAATCATTTGCAATCTAGCCAGCTAGGCATTTGCAATTTGAATATTTGTTAAAGAAATACTAGCTATTTTATGACTACCAAAAAAAATTTAAGGACAGTTGCAGCAGATGCAGAAAATGATAATGGCATGGTCAGAACTTTTTTTTTATTTAACTATCACAAAGTTATCGAGGATTGTAGTCAGACAAAACTGAACAAAATTTTATGAAAACTGTACAAATAAGTACTATAGACAACAATCGCATACAGACTCTCATTCGAACTATGCTGTCGTATCATCCTCAGTCAGTAAAACTGCAGTAGCTATCATAAATCCATGTCTGACTCGTCTCGTCTCCTTTTGAGGTTATAATTTTTTTTTCTCTTTTTTTGAGTTTTAACTACATAAATGTGATCAGTAACATACACCGAGACCATGTTTAAAAATTTTTTGGTAATTAAAAAATAGGGGTGTATATTGACAATATCGCCGGGCTATATACAATATTACAGTATTTATTGCACTGTGTTTCGAGATATACCTAATTGGCAACTTGGTGGCTATACCATTGCAGCAAGAAATTGCCAAAAAGTAGCCGATTTACGAGCACCTTTAAGTTGATTTTCTGAAAGTTGATGTAGGTAGTTGGATTTGTAAATAATTTACTGAAAAGCCTAGTTTGTTTATTTTAGAAGAAGTTTGGAGCACTGGTGGTCTAGTGGAAGCGTCCCTGTACGGTACAAGTAACCGTGCATGTCCCTGTCTTCCGAAAAGCTGCGGGTTTGAATCAAGTCGTGCACTAATTAGTTATTGTATCAAAAATTAATTGTATGTTGACTATGCCAACTGCCAGTACACTCAAACAGAAGACAACATAGTGATGAAACCGTCATATCGTAAAACCAAAAAAGTTTTGAAAACATGGGGTCAAGTGCACGAAAGGAGCCTCTTCAAAGCACACTTATAATCCTGTCACCAGTTGTCACTACACACCACCTGTCACTAGTTCTTTAGAACCAGTGGTTCTAAAGAACTAGTTCTTTAGAGTCACTAGTTCTTTAGAACCAGTGGTTCTAAAGATCTAGTGTAGTGACCCGATAAGAAGAAGACCTTTCTAGGTTCTACGACATGCTGGTTTCTTAACGATGTTTTGCTTCACCGTTTGAGAACCGACCTTAGGATCAAAGCTACTACTAGACCATCAGTGATCTACCTGAAAGAGATACGACAAGAATAATAAGTTTGAAGTACTTCTAATTTTGTTTGACTGGCTCATTGAAGAATTTTTATATTAAAAACTGACTTTTGAGAATATGAATTAGAATTTTGACACGGTTTACTGACTTTTTGTTGCCACTTTTCATTACAATACAATCCCGGGACTATCCCGGGATCCCGAGATTGGCTGTAGTGAAACCCGAAATCCCGGGATTAGAAATAAGGGCCGGGATCGAATCCTCTAGTTGTAGGTAGGTACCTAACAAAATATTCAAACATTTGGTGGAATATGGGTAGCAAAAATACCGTTACTCTGGTAAAGGAAAACGTAATATTTATGTTTAAGTTCTTAAATTTACAACCACTGATATCCAAAGCAGCTGTAAAAAAATATGATGGTATTTTGTTTGCATGAAGTAATGTCTTGTCCGAAACGACTTATTCGCTTTCAAAAATTGTTATAATACCAAACCTAATGGGATTTTTTGGAATGGATTTTTAGAATGAAAATAGACTTCAAATTATCCCGTAATATACAGTTTCCGAGTGTCATAGCAGTTATTAGATATTAGATGTCCGTCGCGGTGCTACTCGCGTTCCCTCGGGAAAACTTTACTTTCCCGGGATAAAATATGTTCATCAGTGATAATGTAGGATTCTAATGGTGAAAGAATTTTTCAAATCGTTCCAGTAGTTTCGGAGCGTATTCAATTCAAACAAACAAACATACAAACAAACAAACAAATCTTTCCTCTTTATAATATTAGTATAGACTACATGAGCAAAGCCACGGACAGGAGCTAGTAATTTATATAAGTTTTTGTACTTTAGGTTTAAGTACCTGAAATGGGATTTATCGATTTAACGGCTAGTACCTCAATCCAGCAATATTTGCTGTTTTATTGTCAGCATTCATCAGAAGGATGCAGGAGGTGCAGCGAGTGTGGAATTACGATCGCTGTCAGCAGATCCGTCACGTACGCAATACTTCAACGTCGACAAGTTTTCGTTGCAGTTCAGCTGTGAAAAATCTCGAATATTCAGCTAATAAAGCTGCATTGCCCTCTGAATAAATCTAGTTTGGATTCTCGAGTCAAGCAATGTGAACTAAAATATAAATTAAGTATTTTTTGTCTCTAGAATATTATAAAATTGACCGCGACCACATTTGTTGCAACACAGCCGAAACGTCGGGAATAAATAAAAGGGTATTTAACGTGATAAAATCCTGTTTAAACAAATCAATTATTATTGTGATCGCGAAATTAAAGAAAGACTAACATTTTGTTTGTCTTCTTCTTAATTTTAGCAACCATCATAAAAATAACATTATTTATTTAAAAAAAAAAACTACCATTTTGTTCCTAAATCAGGGGCCTTAGCCAAAAAACAAGTAGACATTGAAATGGAAATGGACATAGACAGATAAGGACTATAACTCACGTGCGGTGCATGACATTATTTAACGCGTTTTGTATGGCACTGCATACATTTTATGCCAAATATCGCGGCATGTGAGTTCCTGGCTTTATCAAACGTCGGATTGACACATCGAGGATGGAAAGTTGCCACAGAATTCATTATAGTAGCAAAGTTACCATTGACATTCCGGGTTGATCATTCCACCGCACAATTAGAAGACGCTTCTAGGATAGACAGATTGTCTATAGACCACGTACACTCTAGACGATCACCCACTGTTGCGATGATGCGGCATGCCTCACGTGCCGTCATGCATGAACGTCTGGGGCCAGCTTATGGTCCGCAGAGTACAAAGAGTATACGTATTTAAAATAGCGTCTTAAGGTGGGTACACGCTAGAGAATTTTATCGAGCATTTACAAATGTAACGTTTTTACAAATAATAAAAATAAACAATAAATGATGCTGGATTATTAAAAAAAAATTAATATGGCATGTGCTACGGGTATACTACGTAAATATTTTTTGTGACTGTTACACTACTTAAATATTTTTTGTTTGTAAATGCTTAGGCACATTATATCACCACCTTTACCTATTTTTATAGAGAAAAATCTTACTTCTTACTAATATTATAAATGCGAAAGTCTGTGTGTGCGAATGTTTGTCTTCACGTATCTCCATGACGACTTAGCCGATTGTGATGAAATTTAGAATGTAGATTGTTTACATACTGGAATAAGATAAAGGCATATAACATTTTCGAAAATCAACCCTTAAGGGCGTTATACAGGCTGTTAAAGTTTGTATGGAAAAAAAATATTCCTCCAAACTCGGTAAAATAAAAGTAAATAATGAAACCCGTGTTTCATTAATTTTTTCAAAACATCCCTTAGGGGTGGTGTGGGGCAGTTTCAAAGTCGTAAGGTTCGAAAGTCTGTATGTGCAATTGTTTGTCTTCACGTATCTCCATGACGACTTAACCGATTGTGATGAAATTTGAAATGTAGATTGTTTGTGTTAAGCCGGGTCCGCAGCGACATGTTTTTGTGTTTTTGTACAAAATAAAAACATAACCGCCCGTCCTTTGCGCCTATTTGTAGTTATTGTTTTTGTTCATATTTCAAAAATGAGTTCCGACGAAGAAGACGTGAAAACTGTTTTAGCCATTTAGAAATAGGATGTATCAAAGAGGTACCATGCTAAATCTATAGTTTTAGTTTGTTAGATTCATTTTTTTTCTTTAGTCCACTGCATTTCCACAATAATTAAATAAAATTAAAATCTAAGCGACTTGATCCGAAACCTGTTGCTGTTATTCATTATTGGTCACCTTCTTGAAGTTGTCTCGCAGTACACATCAACAGAACGGTCAGATTTTGCAGTTAGGTAGAAGCAACTTTGAGAAGGAGGCCAAGAGAAGGATTCAGCTAGGTTGGGCAGCATTTGAAAAACTACATCGAGTCTTCTCGTCACCCATACCGCAATGTTTGAAAATGAAAGTCTTCTATCAGTGCGTCTGTCATTTAGGGGAGGCCTATGTCCAGCAGTGATATAGGCCGATGATGATGATGAAAATCTAAGCGCCAAACCAATAATTCCAGACGTTCCAGACCATGGATTTAGCATGGTACCTCTTTGGTACATTATTTATCTTAGTTCCAGACCAAAAAAATTTACACATTTGACATTGACTTCTTCAACACAAACCACTTCCACTCCCCGCAGGCAAATGCGGGGGATGTTATCCATTCTTCTCGGAAAACATTTTGTTGTTATTTTTGTCTATGCCAAGACCGAATTGACATGTTATTTTGTAAAAAAACATGAAAACACGTCGCTGCGGACCCGGCTTTAGATTTTCTGGGTTAGATTTTCCCTCCCTCTATCTACTATGGGATTCTTGAGAGAAACATAACGCAATAATAGTTAATCATATTATGTATTTTGAAAGTCAAAACCATACACGATAGAGAGGAGTGGAAGAAACGAAGGGAGGCCTTTGCCCTGCAGTGGGACACCACAGGCTATTAATAATAAAATAATAATAAAAACCATACAGTTCTTGCTATAAAAAAAAATATTTTTAATGTGGATTTTCGTATAGTTCTCCTCTCTTGAACCGGGAACTGCATCAAGGATTGGCGTCATTAGCCAAGGGCGTTGTGGATATCCAAAGTCTCCTGAAAACAATATTTCTTTAAACCTTTTTTTTTACTATTTAAAAAAGATTATTGTTTTTAATATATTTATTAACTTTAAGAGCCGTGTTGGTCGAATGGGGTTGTGCCTCGACTTTCAATCCAGAGTTTGTGGGTTTGAATCCTGGGCCGTGCATCAATGGATTGTTCGTTTCGAAAAATTTATATGCACTTCAACACGAGCTCTTATCTGTGTAGAAAAACATTGTGAGGAAACCCGCAGCTTAGTCAGCTCCACATGTATTGACGTTGTCTTTCCTGTGGCAGGCAGATTAAGCTGAGAAGATGGTTTAGGTGCTACAAGCCTATTCCATGTCAAACAATGTCCCAGGCACTACAGCGTCCCGTTGAGTCTACAATCAACGGGACGTTGTAGTGCCTACGCATAGGTTGCCTCCAGGTTTTTGGGAAATCAATCCATTTTCCCATTACAGCTGGGTGGTTCAGGGCGTCCACAACTTCTATAATGCAGCGACTCATTGTGCGTTGGGCTAGATGGTGATTCATCCCATCGTTGGTAGGATCCTGTGGCTAAAAAACTAAGCGTGCACAATACCTACAAACGACAAACAAAACATTATTTTAAGTACTTATACAAACATTAAGGTTATTAAGGTTATCTTATTAATATAAAAAATAACCTACTTATTAAAGAAATCGATCAGGTTATTTCAGGGGAAAGAATTAAGTATATTATCACGATGTGAGACGGGCACGATCTTCGGAGCATGAACATATTGAACATGTTTGTGGGAGACAATTCCGTGTATCTTAAGCCGGGTCCACAGCGCCGTATTTTAATGTTTTCTAATATGTTAGCATTGTTTTGCTCCAATTGTACGTGCTTATTCGGTTAATAACATGTTAAAAACTCGAAAACACGGCGCTGTGGACCCAGCTTTGGGTAATACACAGATTGTGCTTGAGCTATTGCCGTAGAAACAAAGAAAACGGAAACTTTTACCTTGAGTTCCAAGGAAATATCGCTCGATTCCTTCAAGGTAGATTTTTCACGTAGCTCTTCACACAAAATTTTAAATTCTTCTTTTTTAATCCGAAAGACTCTCTTCGACGGGATCCAATGTTTGTCTAAGAAGATACCCTTTCTGGCGTTGTAAATATCAGTCCTCATTTTGAGCGCTCCATAATAAATTTAGAGCATGCATTTTACAGCTTGAAAAATATTAGAAAGCTTTACAAAATCACAGAAAACTATTACTCAATACAAAATTACACGGTGACAGATGATCGATCAAAAACAAGGCACCATTTTATTTCTACTGCGATTCCGCTGGGTTTTTGTCAACTTTGCCAGTTGTCTTGTCAGCGATCAAAAACGTAAACAAAGTATCAATTGCGACTATCAAAAGTGCATCTTGGCTACCATTTTTTCTATTCCATTCATTATGACGCGTAATTTTCATACATACTCTTTGTAATCTATGGCAGAATCAAGTGCAAAATGAGTGCAACATCGCCAAATCAGTGTTGATAGTAGCCATGGAATGGAAACGAATCTATGTCATCTTGGCTAGCCCCCCAGTATTGACTATCGCCTAAATTAAAATTACAAAATCCCGATCAAAGCTGGCAACTTTATTCCATTTCAAAGGCAAACTACGGATATCGAATACTTTGAAAGTTTCGACTGTTTTTAATTAATCGCTCTTGCAAAGGCCAGGAGCTCAAAGTAAAGGGCTCGGTGTCGCTCGGAAAACTGTCGAATTTTAATGTACACGCCAGAGCTTGAAACAGGAAAATGCAATGTTTGTGAATCGGACATCCGTTATTTTGCACATTGACGTACGTCCTTTGTCCAGAGTATTAAATTTCCGTAATGCAATTTTCGGTGCTGTAGCGTAATGGCACCGTTTCTCAACCTAAAAAACTGTGAAATTTCTGTCGGTTTTTTAGGTGAGTTGTATGAAAGACACGTGAGTTTTAGGCGTTATTTTTTAAATTGATAAACAAGTAACACTTAGATAAATTATGAACATCATAAAAACTTCCGTAGAACGTAAACATAAATAACTAGTTACCAACAACTTTGATTGTGTGTTTTTTTAAGAAAGATAAAGATAATTTATTTGCTTGAACACAATGTGGGTTAGGTACAGTTGTTAGAATAATTCATTTCAATTATGTTCTACTAGCATTAGCATGCAAATGTTAGGTACAGTCGAAAGAGAAGAGATATTGTTTCCTCTATTAAATAATTTAATAGAGGAAATTAATAAAAAAAATTTACTGACATAGGTACACGGTTTATAATAAATTTTTACGATAAACGGATTGCGCCGTAAAAGATAAAAATGTATCTCATTATTAAAATGGTTACAAAGATGTTTGTCACAAATAGAAGAATCTCAGCTTTTTCCGTAGTGACGCTAATTAATTATTTTGATCATTGCAGAAGCTTGAGAAACACTGGTTCTGGGAAAAGCGAACGTTGCTAGTTAAAGATATTTAAAAAACATGCTTCATTACTTTAAATACAGACCGTGGGCAATGACTTCACCAGTTAATCTATTTTACAAAAATAAATAGTTCATTAATAATAATATTTATTTTTTTCTCTCTCATAAAAATATAGATAGATAGATAGATAAACTCTTTAATGTACACAAGAACATGATACATACATAAAAATAAAAACATTGTACAATGGGCAGCCATATCGCTAAAAGCGATTTCTTCCTGGCAACTTCTTCGTCTTATCGTGTCGATGCCCACTCCGTTAAATTAATTTTGGGTAAAAGGTGGCCACCTCAACTGCGTTATCTGTGCAACTATTTGCATGGACAGGATAGTCGAAACAGAAATACAGCGGTGTACAAAATAAAAGCGACAAACCAAGCACCTACCGTAAATAAACAACAAATATACTTAGAAAATAATGAATGTAACCAAAATAATTAAACAGGATACACACACTTTTATTACATTACATACACTTATATTTTCTGTTCTAAATAGTTATGTGAACAATTTCTGCGATGAATAATAAACTAAGTTATTGTATTGACCATTGGCATATTGGCCCGATTCTATCACCGTATCCGTATCACTGACGTATCAAGATCGCGTTGATTGGACAGGATAGTTATACAATAATGATACGTGGTTTCGATATGTCGATTTGATACGCTACGTAGCCGAATAGGGACTTGGTTTTTAGTGTTGATATGGATAATTATGAAAATCAAAATGATTTTCGATACAGAGTGAAGTTATTCACGTAACGAGACACAGATAACAAAAAGACGAATGATCCGGTAAACGCATACGCTGAACTTTATGTTGACCTAGCTTTGGGCGATTGTTGGACGACGGACTCATGGTTACACCAGATTGTCACATTGGTGTGACCAAAAGGAATTTATTTTCAACACATTGCAAAGAGATCACACTTGATCGAATTAATTATAGTGATGTCTGTCTGCTCGATGACTTGTAACCTTTCATGAACAAACTTTTTAAGCTTTGTATTTTGTATACTATCAGTACTCGTGTTAAATGTATAGCGCTACAAATATATCTTGACCGGTGGCTAAAAGAGGAACTAACGACGCCATTTTGAAATGTCAATCTGTCTGCCGTTCGTTTCCAGTTGCCGTATCCGCCATTGCTTGTTTGCTCGGTGTGTTTTTTTTCGTTTGGTGCTTTGTAGGTGCTTTGGTCCCTTGCTTACCCACTTTACTGTGAAATGTTTTTTTTAGCAACACCAAAGGCCATAGACATTTACTTTCTCTATGCCAAATGCGATAGCAGCGCCTCCCTCACCGGAACTGATATCTTTGTGGGACGATTGTACTAACTGTTTTGCCTCTTTTGAGAGCTTCAGAGTCCAAGTCGTTTTAGTTGTTTTGAAATGTTTCTTCGAACTTAGCTTCATCAAAGTTGCAACTCAATTCCCGTTCGTACTTCAGTTGCGCTCTTTTATATCCAAGCACAAACAACACTAGGAGTCAAATGAAGTACGAGCGGAAATGTTTGGTGATAAACAATACAGAAACATAAATTAATTAGAATTAAAAAAAAAAATTACAGTAAAACCTATATATTATAAAATAATTATTACAATACAAATGCCGCTTGTACTAAAGTTGACGGTTCAAGCGGAAATAATTTAATGCATTAAAGTTACATTAAAATAATTTACAATAAAAATATGAATACCTAAAATAATCACTATGCGTTTATAATAAACTGATTATATAAACTTTAATATAAAATAAACTTTTAAGAGTATATAGATTTATAAAATTACTGAATTGACTGACTTTCTTTATAACACGTGGTTTGCTTAGCTGTCAGTTCAGTAATTTTCAATCCATAAAACAAAATTAATTAGATATTCCTACATTAGTGGTAACACTTTGTACCTACCAAAGACCAGTCTGGACAAATAATCTACATATGAGATCGGCTTCGGGTTAGTCCTCATAGTTAAGTCGCTTTACAAATCATTTAACGTAATTTATATATGTAATTTAAGATTTACCAAAATTATCTTAAACGTGAGATGATTTCAGCAGGCACTGTTTTTGAATGTAGAATTACGTTTAATTTTTGATTAAATCATAAAAAGGAAAACTTTTAGGTTCGTCGATTACGTTAATGGTGCTGTCATTTTATTTATATTTAAATGGAGTTATTTAAATTGACGATCTTTGAATATAAAAGACATTTCGATTGCTAGAAATGATTACTTCTCTCCTTCAGGGGCCGACAAGTGGATACTACGTGACAGCCACAGAGATCATTCTGCTATTCATAGAGATGATTCAAATTCATACATAAATGATTTTTAAATTTAAGAATACTTCAAAAAAATATAAAGATTTTCTGTGTTAAGTTAAAATAAATATGAATATAACAGTAAACTTGACAATTGGATCGAAAATATGAACGCTAGGCACTTCACTTGCGTATCAAGTCTACATCTATGAAGGCGTCCCGTAATACAGTGATAGTTCTATGGTGACAGCGGAAAATTGTAAAATTGTTATTCCAACCATGTTGAAGAACCCGTCTGGAATTACAAAAATAGCATCATAGTTTTTTTTTTTTTTTTTTAAATTTATTTAAGGGTTTTGTCGCTTAGCGACCACATCACCCAAGCATCATAGATAAAAATGTATCCACAGTTGTCAAAACCACAGGAAATATCGTATTCCAAGTGCACAGTCAGTAGCTTTCTTTATAATCTGAAAGGACTCTCAAACTTTAACTAGGTTAAAATTATGCATGCGCAAACAGTATGGGCAAAAGTTTGCGCACATAATGTAGTAAGTAAACTTATTAGTACGCTATCATGCGAAAGGAACTTTGCATGCGAACAGTTTCATGAATTAATACAGGATGCGGCGTCATTTGACAATTTTGCAGTGAAACTTATTTTCATCTGTAGAAGCATTATAAGAGTCATACACAGTGGGTGTAAGGAGACTATTCAAGTCAAAGTCAAAAAGTATTTATTCAGTAGGACCGTGGAATCACTTAGAATAGTCTTAGAACTAATTTTACTTTAATTATTAAGAATCAGGGCAACAAACACGGAGCCTATCATTATTTTAGGTGATCCATCTTAAAACTAAAAGTCAAGCTTCAGTGGGGAGCCAGTCAAAGAGAATTGAGGCTCGTCAAAGTAAGTACATATGCTCATAAAGTAAAAAAAATCAACGCCTCAACAAAGTATTAGATAAACAGTAGACATTTATTGAAATTGTATTGCAAAGATGTTTAAACAGGCATTTCTTATGCCTGTTTACGCTATTGAAAGCACCAAAGAAATCCGAATGAACTCTAAAGACTTAAGCACGTGGATTCAGAGCTTGAGCTGTTTTATACACTGTATCCCACTGGGATATAACACTGTGAAGCTGTTTTTGTATAAGTAGCTTCTGTCTTTTGGCAGTTTATCTTGGAAGTTTAGAGTGAACCCCCAGGGTTTACCAACGGAAACTATTAAAAAAAAACTGGTGCGTCTTAAAAAAATAAACAATGCTGGACAATTTCACACAGCATCATCTAGCCCCAAACTAAGCATAGCTTGTACTATGGGAACCAGATAACTGATAAACTACTTATATACTTTTTTGTTGAATGATAGAGTGAGAAATAGTGTGATAAGGGAACAGTGTGGAGTGAAAGAAGATGTAGTGTTGAGGATCGAGAAAGGTATGTTAAGATGGTTTGGGCATGTAGAGAGGATGGATGACGTTGACAAAGCAAGTGTATGAGACGAGTGTGCATGGGACAGCTGGAAGGGGAAGACCTAGGCGAACCTTCTTGGATCAAATTGGCGACATTTTGGAGAAGGGCCAGGTCAAAAGTACCCTAAACCGACGAGCATGTATGAAGAATGTAATGAGAGTGAATGAGGCGAAAGTTGTGTGTCAGGATCGTAGCGACTGGAGATCCGTGGTCTCTGCCTACCCCTTTGGGAAAGAGGCGTGACTTTATGTATGTATGTATGTATACTTTTTTGTTTATAAATACATACATATTATACATAGTAACACCCAGACCCGAGATAAATATTTGCAGATCATACAAACATTTATCCCGCGGCGGAGATTGAACCCGCAACCTTCTGCGTCTCAAGCGGGCTGTCACCAACTGCGCCACAGAGGTCATCATTAGATCGGAGCCTCTCTGAATTGCATTTCCTTTCACCACACCAATATTTTACCAGTGTCGCAAGTTGTTTTGAACCATGAAAGAACTAGCAACACTTGTTATTTAACTGAAGAGAATATCGATGAGGTGTCTGTAATCCATCATATATTAGTTACATAGGTAAATTAGGTCTAAAGGAAACCAAGTCTTTTATTCGAATATAGCTAACCCAACATGTTATGAATGTTGCAAAAGCATTATTGATGTCAGTCGAGAAAATGAGCAGGCCTCGGAGCCTTGTTTAACTTGTTACACCGAATTAATTGGCCTACTCCGCAATGTAAATGTGAGGTATTATGAGAAAGCTTTTTACAAGCTTAAAATTACTTATAATGTATCTTATTACAAGTTTGTTGTGTTTTATATTGTTTTCAACATGTTGAATCTCGTACCTCTGATCTTAATACATTTTATCTTAGTACTTTGTTGAGGCGTTAGTTTTTTGTACTTTATGAGCAGCTAAACTTACTTTGACGAGCCTTAATTCTCTTTGACTTGCTCCCCACTGGAGCTTGACTTTTAGTTTTAAGATGGTTCACCTAAAAGAATGCTAGGCCCCAAACCGTGTTTGTTGCCCTGATTCTTCAAGTTTTTGGTCGCAAAATAACAGGAGTAAAATTTGTTCTAAGACTATTATTCTAAGTCAGCGATCCTACTGAATAAAATGCTTGTTGACTTTGATTTTAAATAATTGAAGTAAGAAATGAAAAGTCTTATTAAAATTTTCAATTCCGACGGGATTCGAACCCGCAACGATCAGACCATCCTCCTAAAGCTGGAGTGCCTCCAACTGCTCGGCCACGGAACCACTGACACCGGAATCGAAATTTTTGATAAAGCACATAGGTACATAGGTGAAATACTAAGTATGGATTAACACTTTAAAAATAAAAAAAAAATTTAATTAAAGAAAAATAAATAATAATTATTAACCGAGCACTAAGCTCGAAACCGGTTTATAAGTTATAATCCATTTGGCTGATTCTTTTTTTTTTTGTCTGGGTTTCGTATCCAAATTGATATGACATAGGTATATTATTATAAATTCACGAAAAAACTCGACTATTGTGAAATACAATCCTTACAATCTGTTTGACATAAGCGTAGTAACAGTATGTATTCGAAAATCGTTTGGACAATTCGTTTTATCAAGCTTAATCCTTTTAAATCCAATGCAAAAACTGAAATAACGTAACTTTTTGCATAAAGCTTAGTACGTACATTTTAAACAACAGCTACATTAGACAGTGACGAGTTCATACCTTATAGTAGATATTAAAAAAAGCTTAGATACTTTGGTGCTACAAGTATACTACACAAAAAATCGCTTATGGTTTGTATTTTTTAACCGCCTTAAGAAAAAAAAAAAAGGCGCGCTTTACAAACATGTAAAAATTTTTAATTAATTATTATTTATTGCTATATTGCGACAATCTGTTTCTCCTTTCTCTAAGATTTATTAAAAAAGTATATTTAGGTGTAATTAAATTGAAAACTTGCAAATAATCAAGTTTTTTCAACATTTTGGATCAGCCGGCTTTGCCGTGCAATATGGATTTTAATCCTAATGAGGTTGACAATACGGTCGAGATTTCCATGATAGAAGATACCGAGATTCTCATTGAAGAAGATATGGAGCTGGAATCCTCTAACACGAGGAAAAGAAAAGGTAGGGAGGAATCAAGTAATTCCGAGGAAGAATGGACGCGTGTGTCACGCGGGAAAAAAGTTGTGAGAAAGGATGGAGAATTGGAGGAAGAAGAAAATACAGTACAAGTATGCGTAACGAGTCCAAATCCTTTGCCCAAACAGTTTGCTTTGGCAAGAATATTTGAAGAGAATGCTGTAACCAATATTGCGAAAGTTAAGTATGTCAGCAGTTCTAAAATTATTATTACTTTTGACAATGGGTCTCAAGCAGATAAATTTATACAGACGAAAGCCTTTATTGAGTTGGGATGGCGATGCATTAAAACATCTGAGGTTGCCCTATCCTATGGTGTGATAAGAAATATTGAAATGGATCTTTCTGAGGATGAACTATTAAAGCATTTATCAAGCTCGTATGAAGTAATATCAGCCAAGAGACTAATGAGACGCAATATGGATGACAAAGGTGCCGCATGGATTTCCAGCGAGTCCATTAGACTAGGATTTAAGGGGGCATCAGTACCATCCCATGTATTTATTTACAAAATGCGCATAAAGGTTGATTCTTACACGTTTCCAGTGACCCAATGTGGCAGATGCTGGAAATTTGGTCATACGACAAAGTTTTGCCCTAGTAAGAAAATAGTATGCCCGAAATGTACCAAGAAGCATGAAAATTGCGAAATTACATTTTTTGAATGTGTCAATTGCCATGGTTCTCATATGCCAATGAATAAAACTTGTCCAGTCTTTAAGAAGGAGAAACGAATACGTGAGTTAATGTCAGAATGTAATGTTACATACAGGAAAGCTTTAGCAATGTATGTGCCTTCCACGCCGGTGTCAGAGCGATTGATCCGACATCCCGAAGAAGATGAATGTCACCAAACAACAGTTCCGGTACCAATGGCGGAGGTTAGTGAGCCGATAGACCCTAACATTCCATTCGATGGATCTTCGTACGCGGATAAGGTGAAGTCTCACACTAAAAAAGTTACAATTAGCGAAACCGCTGGAAAACATCAAATGCAACAAAGTTCCAGGCTAGAGTCGGGCGTGTCACAAGGACAACCGCATCGGGAAAAGGAAGCAGGAAAAAGGCAGGTAACCGAACAAGGAGAAGGATTAGGCGTAGGGCGAGTTAAGAGGAAACCGAGAAAACGAAAACATGCCCAACCTCCGCCGGTCAGTACGTTTGGCTGGGACAACGAATCGGAGTGCTCTGAAGAGGAGCAGTCTGTTAAGTCTGAGCGCTCGGGACCGAAAGAAGCTGAGCATGCCGGGAAAGACTTTGGATTTACACAGTTGCTAAGTGAGGTAATGAATATTGTTTTTAGTGGACAATCGACTGGGAAGAAGATCGAGTTAGTTATTAAAGTACTTGTTGAATGGGTTATTACTAAAGTATTCGGTGGGACTTCGGCCAGATCTTTCCTCAGTTCTGTCCTTAACTATGGATTTTAGTATCCATAGTCATTCTGTAAACTTATTTCAATGGAATTGTCAAAGTTTAAGGCCGAAATCTCAATCGTTTGAGTTATTTATTATGTTTTTAAGAAATTCTTAGTTTTTTTTTTTTTTCCTCTGTTTTTTTTTTTGTTTGTTGAATGTTTTTTTGTTATACATAAGTAGTTTTAAAATGTACATATTATAATTAGCATTAAAAGATGTTACTGATTGGGCGATGTTGTCGCTCAGCGACAAAGCCCTTTATGTGTTGGTGTAAATAAAAAAAAAAAAAAAAAAAAAAAAAAAAACCGCCTTAAAAAAAAGGGATGAGGTTCTATGTTCGGGTGTATGTATGTTTTTTTTTTTTATTTGGCCAATGTTCTTTAAATTCAACCACCTGAATATCTAAATCAGTTCAGGCATTTCTTTGAGGAGGAGTAAAAATATCACTATCACTATTAGTATTTAGTAAGAGAGTTTAGTATTAGTAGAGTAAGCGCTCTTACGCTCTAGTGGTTCAACCGCGGGGCGGCTAGCCACGTGGCGGGTCGCTTTTCCAGTTTTTGTATGCAACCATTGTACGTACCTAACCGCCACAAAATTGTACTAAAATTTTAACCCCGGGGCGCAGTTCAACCGCTTAGTGCGTAAAGGGACTTAAATTGTAGGTATGTGAAGTACAGTGATTAAGTCTTTAGGTTCCATTCTAAAAAAGTCCGCCAGAAAATGTCACTAAATAGCTTTTACTAAAGTTGTGACTACCAGCGGTGTGGACTCAGCAGATAGTGCAAATTAGAGAGTTTCAGTGATTTTAAATCAGGATTTTCCTACCTCATATTTTTGTAGCCCGAGTTTCAGGGCTTACAAAAACTAAATCGGTAAAAGAAGAAAATAGACGAATGTACTTGTACTACACGTCATACAATGTAAATATTCAAATAACTATATTTCAATATGTTTATGTTAGGCGCTGTCTCCACGAGCGAGAGAATCGCGACGAGTCCGCCCTCATATCGTCGGAGAATCTCCACGAAAGAGCGTTAATCTCGCCGCGTATCGTCGCGAGTCGTAACGGAATCGCAGCGTTTCCGCGGCGACTCGTAACGGTATCGCCGCGTTTCCTTGTCGAAATGTCCTGGCAACGCTGAAATGACGCTGCGTTTGACAGTGCGCCCGCTGCGCGCTCGTCGCGAGAGCGCCACGAGCGCGCGGCGGGCCCGCTGCTAGTCGCGACGGGCTAGCGACGATGTAACGACGTTTCGCGCGCTCGTTGCCACTCGTCGCATCGCGGCGATAATATCGCCGTGTGGAGACGGCTTCTAGAGAGTGTATAGAAATACGTGGCACGACGATAATATCGTCGCGATTCTCTCGCTCGTGGAGACAGCGCCTTAAGAAGATTTTTAAGTTGCTTTATATGGTTTCGTTATCATTCGAGTAAACTATTGACTGACATCAACTGATAAGCAGTTACATGATTATTATACTTAGAAAACACTTTTATCCATGTTTATCATTGAACATTGTCTAGAGCCTTATCACACTGGCGGTTGACTAGCGGATTCAAAGCGGAAAGGGCACGCGACGATTTCGACGCGGGTGCGCGGTGGCCACGCCATGATTGCGCGGCTATCACGCCCCGGTTGCGCAGCGGAATGTATTATATTGTTATAAAAGTCTTCTTTATTAGGGCAGGTTGTCTTTTTACGACGAGTGTACAAAATAGAGTTCACACGTGTTAATCCGCAGCGAATTCGTTGCGCGTCCGCGGCGCGTGCCCGCCGAGCACACGCTGCGTTTTCGCTGCGCGCCCGCTTCACTGTGAATCCGCTCGTCGACCACCAGTGTGATAATAAGGCTGTTAGTCTTAAGACATTTTGTTCTTATAAAAGTGATCTCATTATATTTGTAATGCATACATGGAAATTCAAAACTTTAGGAAAACAGTGACCCAACCCATCTGGGGGAGTTGTTTTAAATCAGAACTTGTTGCAACTACTTGCGACGGGAGATAGCGGATCGGGCTAAGCAGCTTACAACTTGGCCGGGCTGCATCCTTTGAGCTTACAGTTTTATGAGTTGATAATGGGAAGATATTTTTTACCCTCTCTAAGTTTATTTTATTCATTTTATTTCCAGCCTTGGTAAGACTCAGAACATGAACTAAACCAAATTATGGTGTACTTATTTAATCGTTGACGAAAATGATTAATAAAAATTTGCATAGCAGGGTGCGACGTAGGTTTAAAAAATATGTATGAGTGGTATCCTCTGCCCAATAGGAGACCGGGTCTGCGGGCGGTCGGAGTGTGGGCTCGATCCCGGGAGCGCGGCGACACTGTTAGGCAGGTGTCGTCGTGAGCTCCTCGCACGTGATTTAACAGCCGCGTGTGGGTGTAGGTACCATTACCGGGATTGTGCTCAGGGAAAAATGCGAAAGGGGCACCGCGTGCGTTCCGTAGGAGATCCCAGAATCCCTCGTTATGCATAGAGGCTGGCCATCGGGTAATTTTTAGTGGGTCGTCGAGTGCTTGACAACCCCACACACCCCAATTACGTTTTTTCGACGTGATTAGATGTCTGTGAGCAGATTTTCTATCCATAAAAAAAGGTGTAAAAAATATATGACATTAATTATGTTAAAAATCTAATTTAAAACTTTTTGCAGCTCATCTTACTTTCTAGATATTCTGCGAAAGGGTGTCTTGCATTTCAAGTTCCAAAGCTAATATAGAAACAATGCTGGCAGTGTCGTGCAGCGTCTTATAAAGTTTGACTTCACTTTATGCGAGAAACGGCAAACTTAGACTTGTTTTCTAGAGGGTAGATGGCAAGCAAAACCTACACAGTGTCTTGGCTAATCAATAATGCATGCACTTGCTTCATGGAGCTGTTGGGCAAGGAACTTAAAAATAAGTGCCTTTAAACAGTTTGTTTAGTAGTTTCAGTGAAAAATAAAATAAAACTGTCTTTTCGTATTTTGAAAAGTTGAACTTAAATCAATTTTTTCCATTTCTTTTACAAAACTGGTTACTGTTGCTCATTACATTTTATGACAAACATCAAAATCTGGAAAGCTTTTGGATTTCAATAATTAAGTATTTTTTTGTAAATAAAACAATGCGTTTAAAATTAAAATGTAGTGTGGATCATTTAAAATCCAGCGGGGCTAGCCAAGATGACAGATTCGTTTCCATTCAATTGCTACTATCAACACTGATTTGGGGATGTTGCACTCATTTTGCACTTGATTATGTAATAGATTACAAAGAGTACCTATGTATAAAAATAACGCGTCTTATTAAATAGAATGGAAAAATTGGTAGGTAAGATGCCTTTTTGACAGTCGCTATAGGTAGATACTTTGTTTACATACTAAGGCGGCAAGTTTTGCCAATGAAAGCGACTTAATTATAAAAGTACTACATCACAAACGCAAGTTCACCTACAATAAACTATTTTAGTGTGCTTAGCAGCAGATGTCGAAAATGTCCCAAGTTCTTATATAAATCAAACCCTTTAATGTTCCGATAGCGTTTGGGTCAAGTAAGTGATTTAGGGGCCATAAAGACAGCCAGAAATCAGTTATATGGCTCTTGTCAGCACCCTTCAGAGGTCTCCAAGGGAGTTGTGACTTGTCACCTAGTAACACGAAGAGTTTGTACTTATTCGGGTTTACGATCTCGATCAATTGAATAGTTTTAGTTGGAGTTCCAGTTTAGTGTATGACCTTAGTGAAACTATTGAGATTTGAACAATCAAGTGTTGGATTTATTTGCACGATTGATATCTTTTTAATAAGGTATTAAAATAACCTCCTTATCTAGTTATTTTAAATATTTTTAGGGCTCTACACCTGAAAGATGTAAACGTGATGCATCATCCCGTTAGCACCTTTAATTTTATGTTCATGACATAATTGTCGTTTTTGGAAAATTTTTGGACGAAATAGAAATTAAGGGTTAAAACAATAGTTAAGTAGATTCGCTTGGCAACATGTTCAAACTATCCCAATGTAAAACCCGAGCCGATCCGACAATATCCCAAACTTGCCACTGACTCTATAGAAAGTTGCAAAGTTGATTACGTGGTCATTTGAGAGGACCGTGCTTAGTGTGGGTTGGTTAAGTTGTCAACCCTTTTGAGAGCTTGAGAATGTGTCAAACTATCCACATTCAATGGGTACGTTACTCACATTAGTATGTAAATAAATAATGAAAGCCTTTCAAAGGGAGGAGATTTTTCGACTTCAAAAATAATTTTCTCAATTCTATTGTAAGTTTTATTTTTTATTTTGATGTGCTGTAAATGTTCTTTAAACTGTTTCATTGGCAAGTCATAAGACGGATTCAGTTTTCTTTAATCAACAAGAACAGTTCTTGTTCTTCTGGTCTCCGTATTATAAACCGATTATAAAATGTTTGAAAGGGTAAAACAAATCTTCAATTGTCATATTTAAAAAAAAAAAGGATTTAAACTTTAACGATGGTTTCCTCACAATGTTTTCCCTCACCATTTAGAGCATGTGTTATTTCATATATAAGTATGAAACCAAAAAGAAAAATCCATTGGAGTATTAGCCGGGACTCGAAACGATGATCGGATCAAAAGTCGAAGCACTCACTCATTGGGTTACAAGCAATTATTTTTACAAGGCTTTATAAACATAGTTAAAAAAAATACAATGTAGAAAAGCTGTTCAATATTAAATTTACTACGAAAACAAGCTTAATTTACCTTCTTTAGCCAAAATATAAACTTGTGATATAGCCAATGTCTACGCTTGTCCCAGACGACCTTGTTAGTCTAATTTAGATTGACGTAGAAAATTAGGGTTATTCTTACAAAGAATAAGTACTTACATTTATTTGCCTATTATCATTTGATAATTATGTAAAATTATTATTATAACTGGTTGATTTAACGTTTTAAATCATACTAGCTAATCTAATCTTTAACAGGGATTGATTGGCTATGATTATTAAAACTTTTTCATATTTTTTTTAGAAGTAAAATATTCGCTAGCCCTATTGCGTATAATCTTTACTAACCAACATGTTGTGGACTCTTACTGTCTGAATAAATAACTTAAATTAATTATACTCAGCGCTATTACTATGGATTCACTTTCCCTTGGCTGAAATCAAACCTAGAAAAAATAGAGCAAGGACAGATTTGTTAAGAGTTAGAATAATACAAAAAGAATCTGTGTACCTAATGCCACAGTAATTCTATGAATCATTCATAGAAGAATATTTTTAAAACAAATGTCCCTTCCTGTTTCATAATCGGAATTCTGAAGGAAAAAAGCAATAAGAGTTGGCCGAAGTTTTCTATAAGGGTGTATGTATAGGTAAGTCTCTAAGGGTCTGTTTTGTTCGTTTGCTTAGTATTAGGGAAGTTGGCTTAGGCACGGCCACTACACAGGATAATAACGAAATATAAATATTTTACCAATAAATCGAATTAGGTGTCTAACGCTTATAACTATTCGCTTTTATCATCATCATCAGCATATATCAGTGCACTGCTGGATATAGGCCTCCCCTAATGAGCGCCATTGCGTCCTGTCCTCAGCTCAACGCATCTAACTTCTGCCAGCAGCCTTTCGCAGATCGTCACTTCACCTGGCTGGAGGGCGTCCTACACTACGTTTACCGAGTCGCGGTCTCCACTCAAGAACTCGTTTACCCTCGTTTATCGGTTCTTTGGTAGGTATGGCCAGCCCACTGCCACTTCAGCTTGCTAATTCTCTGAGCTATGTTGACAACTTCGGTTCGCTTTTTAACACAGCTGTAATCCCATAGGAACAAATAATTAATAGCAGTTGAATATCCTCCAGCACACTTTATGATGTAGCCTGCTAGGCTTCATAAACCACTTAGCCTTCACGATTCAGTTAATTAATAACCAGGTTAATTACAAACATTTCATAGCAGCAAATGCTTGAATTTGCCCGTAATAACTTTGTGATTTAAGGCTAACAGATTTCAGTAACGCCTAAATAATGTTACTCAGTAAATCGTAGAAGCCAATCTGGAATCGGTCGAGTAGTGCTGTTCCCGAAACTAGTTAAATTATCGATAGTTCAAGCTCAGTAATACCTCTGCTATGACGGGTAGCAAACGCCGCAGGCTATGAACATTATATGAAAACCTGTTGGTGGTTAAAGCAACAGCGAACACAAAACAGAATCCCTGGTAGAGTATACATAGTAGACTATATTAAACCACATTCAATTGGTTCATTTCAGTATAATATCTACCTACAGTTTAAGTCAAAATTCTGGCATTACCAACATTTGCAATAGAAAAATAGATTTTGTTCTCGAATGTTTTCAAAACAAGGACGATTAGAGGTAAAATGACCCTGATTCCATCATCAGATCAGCTCACTGCTAGCGTTATTGTTACCTACTATCTGTCATTGGATTTGGATAAAAGTCACATTTTGAATCGTTCAAACCATTAAGTGCACTGTTAAATAGCTCCTGTTTATACCTATCGGGTGCTGTCACAATAGTATTTTATCGTGGCTAAGAATAGATAAGTGTAGAAAATTTTAGTCTTACAAGATTTGGTTCAGTGGAAATTAGCTCAAGTCTTATCTTATTCTTGGTAACGTGATATAAAATATTGCTAAACTTTATTACGCTATTTTTAATCAATACCGCATAAGCACAACACTATTGTACAATATTTGCTTTAAGAAACTTAGGATGAGCTGCATCGCCTCAATGTTTAATTTCCGCTAAAAATCCATTATTGGCGAATGCTGAAATTGTGAAACTTTCCACCATCAAAGCTTACGTGAGTTCGCCTTGATTTATTGTCTTTAATAAAACGTGATTCATTTCGGCGACTTTCGGAACTGACAACACCCTCGGGCTAAATACGACAGCCCTTTGTGTTACAAATTCGTCATAAATTGCTTTTATTTTTACGCTACACATATTTTAATAATTTAGAGGCTGGTATACCAGTTTTTATTATACCTAAAATTAAATTATATCCGAGCACGTTACGAGAATGGGTTCAAAACATTCTCAAATAAAAAAGCTTTGACATCTTTCTAATATTATAAATGCGAAAGTCTGTGTGTGCGAATGTTTGTTGCCACGTACCTCCGTGACGACTTAACCGATGGTAATGAAATTTGGAACATCGATTGTTTAAATACTGGAATAACATTTAGGCGTATAACATTTTCAAAAATTAACCCCTAAGGGTGTTATACGGGGTGTTAAAGTTTCTATGGAAAAAAAATACTCGTTTATAATAAACCCCAAACTAAAAGTTATGAGTGAGCAGCATTAGCATTATGTCTAGCAAATTCATTATTCTTGAATGTTTCACAAAAATGTCTAAATTAATATACGTTGACGTAAAATGAAGTCGAAATTTTAAAACTTTCAAAACTCCGACCAAGATAACATCTTTCTTTATTAAATTCTTCAATGACGAAGATCTTTGGAAACAAAATCAAGTGGTGGCCAAAACAGAGGAATGAAAACTTTTATTAAGACTGAAGAAATTCATCAGTGCCAAGTTAACTTGAAAATTTGAATTGTTAATTTTATTTGGCGCACCTCTTGCCTGGCTAATTGTGGAGACAGCATTCCGTTACAATGTCAAATGACTTTGAAGTTCTATTGGTAACTTGAGCCCTGAATTGTCTTTTTTTATGCCCCTGGAGATGTTACGCTTGACAAAATGAATGCTCTTAGATGTTATTTTTACTTTGCTCTAGATTTTATTTTAAATCAAAAAATGAGAGTTATTTTAAGTGTTTATCATCCACTAGAGCTCAAAGTTACTGATTAGATTTGGATGAAACAGTAGGTAAAAAAAAACGTAAACAGGGTCACGACTGTATCCCCGAGGCGCGGTAGACATTCTCTGAGATCTTTTATATTCCAGATCCTTTGAAGATGTCTAAGGGGGTAGTCAGAGGCATGTACAAATACATATTTGATACATGCCCACATCTTGCAGAAGTTAGTATTCCATACGTGACAGGTTGCAAGCCCATCGCCGCCTATAAGAATACTAACTGGTTTCTCACGATGTTTTCCTTCACCGTTCAGAGCTCGTGTTAAAGCGCATATAAATTTTACGAAACGCAAAATCCATTGATGCGCGGCCGGGATTCGATCCCACGACCATCGGATTGAAAGTCGAGGTACAACCCCATTCGGCCCATTCGAAACAGTAGGTAAGTTCATTTATTTGGTAATGTAAACTAAACTTTTGTGCCGACTAATGATATTATACAAATTCTCACACAAACTTTTGTGGATACTTTAAAATATATAAGTTTTAATACACCTCAACCCAAAATTTTTTATTCATCATCAGAAGCAATGAAAGAAGAAAAAAAGAAAGAAAAACATTTTATGTAGACAACACAGTTCACAGTTATAACAAAAACGGAAAAAGGCTAATCATTAGGTAGGCAGGCAGCAACATAATATGCTGTAAATAGATAGATAAGTACCTACCTGTTCAATAAAAATCCATCAATGAAAGAAATTTGAGTGAAGATGATAACATGAAAAACACCGTTTCGTTTCAATATAAGTACGTTACAATATTTAAATCGGAAACCAGTGTTATAAGCAATGCCAATAGTGGCACTAGTTGACATCCCGTTTCAGAAATAAGCTCGTTCCTAGAACTAATCAATTTAGAATAATAGAACATTCTAGAATCTTGCTTATAGTATTATACAGGTGAAGTTTGGATGTTGTCCAATCAGTGACAAAGTCCTTGTAGAACTGCATTGAGTTATAATATACTTACATAAGTAACTCATGTGTGAGTTCCTAAAATGTATATGATTTTGGTGAATCAATTTCATTCGTTAATGTTCTTTGAAAGCCTACGACTAAGAAGCAACTTCACAGTTTGTAAATACAGTGAAATGCGCGACGTAGTTCAATGCAAACGCTCATGTAACAAACTAACTCTCCAGGTTAAGTTTGATGAACTCGCTTTAAATTTCAGATCAGTCGGAATAAATTTGCAACCAATAACCTTTTGAGTGTGATACTTGATTTACATGCTTGGAAGTGTATGATAATAACGATGGTAAAAGTAAAGCATATATCCCAAAGATAAAATAAAGGTTGTATTACTACAAATTATTATTTGTTCAAGAAAATTCTTTACTATTAATTTTCACAAGTAGATTATTAGATTCTGAAAATCATAACGGTAAAGAAAAACATCATCAGAAAACTATTTAGTAAAGTAATTTAATACTATTAAGTGGCAATGGTCTTGCAACAGGTTCATTGGATTGATATTGTTCATGTTTTTTTTTTAGTTTTTCAGCATAAAATTCTCAAGTGGTTTTTATTTTAACTTGCTCGGTCTTGTGTAAATCGTCCCCAATTGCATTTGGCCCTGACGCGTGACGTAATACCTCATGCATCAAGCTTTCCTACCAAATTACACAACCGACGTCCACATAGATAGTGTGCATTTACGAGTACAATCACTAATGTCTGTACAAAACGATTTCGAATTCAACCCTTTAACACAGAATATATTTAAATAATGAAATCTGTATTTTAACATTGGATATTATACAGGGTGTAAAAAGACTGCTACCGAAAACTGAGGGGTTGTAATCAGACCATGATTCTAAACATATTTAGCGAAAACACCATTTTTTTTTGACTTAGCTTCGTCAGGCTATGTTATTTTCGGCTATTTACTACTATTACAACATAATAAGACCATACCTACCTAATAATTGCATTTATAAAAGAAAAAAACATTTAAAACTCAAAATCCAGCAATCTTCGTAAAAAAACGCGCCCAAAACATACGCAAACAGTACTCTTCAAACGCTGTTTTCTCCGGATTTAGTGCATATTTCGGAAAATCCTTTTGGATTTGGTTGTCTATTGGGATGCTATACCTACCCCTTTCGGCTTCGGTAGACGTCTTTTTACACCCTGTATATACCTACAGAAACGAATCTACTATGTATTAAACTACATGTCATATTTTCACAAATTAAGGATTAGGTATATTATTTATATACTGTCTACAGTCTCAATCAATTTACTTAAACTGAAAATGTGATTTTGGTGTTATCCCAAAACGCAATGATAGAACAATCAAATTTGTTGTGTATCACCTAGTAATTTAATAATGTCCTATCAGCACTTCACTATGTCTAGATAATTGGCAATAGCACGTAACTAATTTTCAGCCCAATTGAACTACATGTGGGAGGCATATCTTGAACCCAATTAGTTAGAAACCTATAGGTATTAAGGCTGGGTTAATTGTGAAATCAAAGGTCAATAAGTTTGGGTTGACCTTCTCGTTACGCTATAAATGAATATTTTAACGCATTAGGGGTTAAATTGAATTTTAAAAGATCACCGAAATTAAACCTTGTACCTAAACCGTAATTCATTCTTGATTCTTGCTCAAAGGGATAGGAGTAGGTATATAATCAGCTACCCAAAGGCGAAGAAATTCAAGAAGAGATTGTGACATACATTTTGTGTTATGGGCTTATGGCCAGATTCTAAACGTCAGTAACTATGAATGTATAATATCTAGAGTAGGTATAAAATATCATTGCCGCTCACTTTAACTTCAGCCTAAGATCGAACGGTAGGTACATGAAATTAATAGCACTTAATGTAATTACTGGGGGTCTGAATTAAATAAAGGAACCATTAGCGCATTTCTCCGATCATGAAAATTATTTCAGAGATGTCACCCTAAAAGGTCTATTATTGACGGAAAATGCTATGGAATTATGTGAGGTATTTGATAGAAGGTAAGTGTAGAGATGGAGAATAAGATTTAAAAAGAATAAAAACGTTGTAGTCAAACTTCCGGAAATGGAAAAAAAACTAATTCTGTGAACGTGAAAAGTGAACATGTCAGTTTAGAACAGGACTTTGTGTTTTTTTTACATTGTTAATGAAATTTTTTCTTTAGCCCAAAAAAGAAGATTGCGACAGCGAAATTATCAGTAAAATTTACCCATGTTATTATAATCTAGTCGACAGATGATAAACGAATAACACGCGTGTTCTAAACAATATCACGAGTAGCATGCAGCCAAAATACTTTCTTGTTAGAGAAGATAAGTAAATATATGGTTAAGCCAAGGTAACTCTCAAGTAATACTATCTGACTCAATGTCTTGGAGAATCTTTCAGTGAGCTCTCCTTTGAACATGATGTTAACAGTATCTGACGGACCTTTCTGTGAACTGCTTATTGAATTTTTGAAAAGAAAATATTTATTTGTATATTTCGGGAAACTGGGTGTCTTTTGATAATTTTGAAAAAAATATTAATGATTAAATTTAACTCATCATCATACCACATCATCATTTATTTGGGGGTAGGTGGAATTCCCCCAATGACGGGAAGGGAGTAATCACCTCATCCATGTCGACCCATTTGATCTACTTGGGGCCTTGGACCTTGGGGCCTTTCAGCCCCAAGGTAAGTGGACCAGATGAGTTCTCCAAATTGGTGACGGTGATCATCATCATCATCACCCAAATTAGCTACCACTACTACCGCTACTATTCACTTTTCAAGGTTTGAAGGATAAGATATAATCCATACAGGCTCCAGGCCTTAATAAAATAACCCTTTCACATGGCGGAAAAGATTTTGCATATTATAAATTAAGTCATCATCATCATCATCTCCCTGCCCTTTTCAAACATTATGTGGGGTCGGCACAACATGTGTTCTTCTTCCATTCTCCTCTATCAGCCGTCATCTCAACACTCACTCCTTTCTTACTCATGTCATCCTTCACACAATCCATCCATCTTTTCTTTGGCCTACCTATAAATTAAGTAATAATCATATTATAAATTAAGTAATTTCGATAATAATAATTATCCTAATAGTAAGTAAGTTCGTATGAGTCAATGGCCAACTCTGGTGACAGAGTTTTTAAGCCACCTTCATGGCTTAACGACAAATAGCCGGGACCTACAATTTAAGGTGCCCTCCGAAGCACGGAAGCGCTCAGATGAAAATGCCACTGGCGGTTACCCATCATAATATTTTTTTTTCAGAAATCGTATTCTAAGATATTCATAAACTAATGCACGCAAACCACTATTCTAATTAACTGAAACTCACAGCTTGATAGTTTGATTTAATACTAACCATTAATTAGGTATCTACAAATGACATGGCAATCCGTTGATTATAGCGGATTGATCAAACAACGCACAGTCCTGGCTAACCGCGGAATAGTAACCTATATAAGTTTCACTCATACTGTTACGTACGTCATACGTATAAGAAGACATATTAAATCATTCGCCAGAAATGTCTGACAGTCTGTCCGAAAGCAGTTTGCAAGTGTGAACTCAGTAGCAAGTGCCGTCACGAAACTGCCGTGATAAAAAGTAGGTAAGTTCGTATGAGTCACTGACCAACTCTGGTGACGGAGATTTCAGGGCCGGTACTGATAATTTAACTTGCCCTCCGAAGCACGGAGGCGCTCAGATGAAAATAGCGCTTGACGGTCAAGGCCGTTTGTGATAGGCTGTGAGCCTGTAACTGTCAGACAGACTGTCGGACATTTCTCACGGAACTTTTTTATTGCAGGAAACGTGGCCTTAGTATTTTGGTAGTACCAATGTTGTCCGCAAGATTAACAATGTTTTGAATGTGGAACATGTTTCTTGCATGACACTTTAATTAATCAGTACAGAAATTAAGCTGATTTGCTTTTCCAATCAAAGGTGAAAACCTTTTCTCCGGTTTTATTTTGACATTTCTAGCTTTTTTGCAATCATCGTTAATTTTTGCAAGTCGATCGGTGAATTGCCGTTCAAGAAAATTGAGAAGAATGAGAAAGCATTAGGCATGCATAAACAAAAATTTGTATGGCTATTCATAGGTTATGCTTGGCATAACTTTATGTCAAGTTTATTAGTAAGGGTCTCAGTGTTTATTGGGTCCAAAATAGGTATAGTAATAAAAAACCATCGCGATATTAGAGTTGATTCAGAGTGATGGATCTAAATCCCTCTGGCACGATTGCGAATGTATTGATGATCTGAGTGAATATTCAAATCGCAATCATAGTATGAATTCACGAGCATAATGTACTGTTCGAATCCTGTTTATCAATTCAAAAGCAATAGGTACTTACTTCAGAGGCAAAATCCCCATAATTTGCAGTCCAAACTTTTCTTTTACTACTTACAGTGGCGATATAGTACATTACGATATTAGTGCGTAAAGATGGTTATAACATGCGAGGCGGAATTTCAGCCCGAGCCGCAGGCGAGGGCGTAATTGAGCCGAGCATGTTATAACCAATACGCACGTATATCGTACGACGTTTTTTAACACATTTGCGAGGAAACAGAAAAAAAACATTTAAATAAACTCAATCTGTGAATGCACACTGTTGCTTTCCCGCCATTTTAACAGCGCGCTAGCGCTGCCTACTGAGTGGCGCCGCGCGGGGATTATTTCGAAATTTGAATAGCAACAGCGCGCTGCTCACTAGCTGGAGGCACGACTCCAGCTCGGCGGCAGTCAGTTCCATATTTGAAATGGCAAATAATGCTGTTATGGAATTTGTATGGACTATAACATAACTATTTGCTTTGAAAACACACGCGTTTGTTATGACCCGCTTTACATATCTAAAACCGGTGGAATTACATCAGCTTTACGAGCAAGGGTGTTAAAAATAAAATAAACTCATATTGCGCCGTAATTTTTATAAAACCGAATGCAGCGTAAACTGGCCTTTATCCAGTAACCTACTATCACTTAAGATTATGAAAATACAAATATTGTTTTTTAAATCTATATAAGAGTAATTTCCCCATATTCGCTAAGAGAGAAAGAATTTTAAAAAAGAACTAATCAACCAATGGTATTCGACTTTATATCCCCAGAATTTTTTTCAACAAATTCAGCTAGATTTTGTTCTACGTATTAACCTGTTCAGTAGTAGGCACTAAGTCAGCACTTCATACAATCGGCCTTTGTCTCGCAAATTGAATCATGAGGCTGCTTTAATAAATTAATCGCTAAGTAGACCTGTCTCCCTTTTAGAACGGAGTATTAAGATGTAGTTATTCATTTTTGTACAAACTCAAGTTTTAATGATAGGTCGGGCTGTTCTCAAGTAATGACAGATGTGACGGAAAACCCAAAAATGCAGCATGAATAAAACTCAAGAAGGACTAAAGTAAGTTCGTCTCCAACTCTGGAGATGGAGTTCTATAAATAAATAAATAAAATAAATAATGCTGGACTATTCACACATCATCATCTAGCCCCAAAGTAAGCAGAGCTTGTGTTATGGGTACTAAGATGACTGATATATTACTTATATACTTTTTGTTCGTAAATACATACATATTATACATAAACACCCAGACCCGAGACATATATTTGTAGATCACACAAACATTGGTCCCGCCGCGGGATCGAACCCGCAACCTCCTGCGTCGCAAGCGGACCTTCGCCCACTGCGCTACAGAGGTCGTCTATGGCTAAACGACGACAAGAAGTCTCATCCACTTACTGACCGCAGAGCGCTGCTCAACTTATTAAAGGACAAATTAGTTCGACATTGATTTAACTTGATATTTTTAAGGTGGCAGGAAACTGGACATACTCTCCCGGGTTTACCCTAAAGATCCCCTCTACTTAATCGCAGATGATAGACGAATGCCGACGGTCACGAACGTGTAGAGGGCCTCATCGCCTGTATTCGCCTGTCATGGTCCATCCAAATAATAGTTCGGCGAATGGTTCGGCAAATAGTTCAGCAAATGTGTAGAGTGGCCGTTATGAATGAGTAGTTGTTTCTCACATATTTAACGCAAAAAATATGAATAAAATACATACATACATAAAGTCACGTCTCTTTCCCAAAGGGGTAGGCAGAGACCACGGATCTCCACTCGCTACGATCCTGACACACAACTTTCGCCTCATTCACTCTCATTACATTCTTCATCGTCGCTCGTGGGTTTAGGGTTCTTTTGACCTGGCCATCTCCAAAATGTCGCCAATTTGATCCAAGAAGGTTCGCCTAGGCCTTCCCCTTCCAGCTGTCCCATGCACACTCGCCTCATACACTTGCTTTGTCAAACGACTGTCATCCATCCTCTCTACATGCCCAAACCATAAAACCACCACCATGAATAAAATATTGAGGCGTATGAAAAAATAGGCGTATGAAGCGTACTTGATGTACTAAAATAGATATACTATGCAAATACTCTCACGTACTGAAGACGGAGAATAATTCAATATGCCTTACGCTCACAGTTAGGTAATAACCTCAATAACTTGGGGATGAAATTACTGATGTTATTGAATTAACTTACATTGTTCGTAATATTATTAACTGGAGTTTTTCTTATAAATATATCGAATAACAAACCACTTAAAGAAGCAGATTATCCATACTATCCATATCCATACTATACATATACTATAATAATCTTATAAATGTGATAATATTTCCCCACATAATGTGGGAAAAGGGCAGGGAGATGATGATGATGATGAATCTTATAAATGTGAACTCTGTTTGTCATAAAAAGGTAACTGTTTCTCACCTTTTTACGCCAAAACCACAGAAAAGATTATACTGAAAATTTTCATGGATAAAGTTTGTATCCCAAGGAAAGACATAGATAGGCTACTTTTTATCTTGCGGGATGGGTGGTTTGTATGATCTGCAAATATTTATCTCGGGTCTCGGTGTTTCTATGTATAATATGTACGTATTTACAAACAAAAAGTATATAAGTAGTATATCAGTTATCTGGTTCCCATAGTACAAGCTTTTCTTAGTTTGGGACTAGATGATGCTGAGTGAAATGTCCAGCATTATTTATTTAATTATTATGTATCCCGCAAAAAATCTCCAGGTACCGCGGGAGCACAGCTAGTTTTTTAGGTGTGTCCTTTAGCTACGATGAGGTGAATATATTCTGCGTACGAATACATCCTCAATGATCACGTAACGTGTTCCAATCAAACAATAATAAATTGATTATCGTACCTAAGCGTACTCACGTGTGTGTTCCTTAGGTGCAGTATAAATTTGTACAAAGGGTCTAATGTAGGTACTTACATCTAAAAACAATCTAGTATTTGGCATTTCCACCTTTGGAAGTTGGCAGTTTCATCACTGTAGACCGAGAGGTGGGTCAAGAACTTGGAAAATATTCACATAAACACCGAAACAGGAAGATTATACAAAAATTTTAAATTTTATTATTCACTATTTCCTATGTTACCGACAGTCCCATTGGTATCCCAAACGACATTATAAAGATCTTTGAAGTTTTCAAATTCACATTCATGCCGAGGTCTATGTCTTGGAAGATTCACTTTTGAAAAAACTATGAAGAGGAAAAATTTGGAGAGAACCGCAGATGACGTGTTTTTGCTTCTTTATTATGATCTCTTTTAGTGAAATCTCTCTAGTACAATATAATAATAACTAAAATAACACAAGAAGAGTTTTTCGCACGCGAGTGGCGAAAAATCGTATGCAATTATCCCTCGGCAAAACTCGCCATTCTAGTCTCGCCTGCGGTTGTTTACATTTTGACAGAAACTCGTAAAAAAGACTACTCGTACTTTTAGTAGAAAGCTTAGATAGCGAGAATCGTATTCGAGAGGCGAGGCTCGAAGCATTTTTTTACACTAGGCGACCATATTATTGCCTAGAAGAAATCACCGCTCGCATGCGAGAAACTCTCCTTCTTAAGTATTTCTTGTTTGTAAAAAAATCATAGATATAAAACAGCAAAAAATAAAACAACTTTTCTTACAAAATTAATCACAATACAAGCTCAGGTGCGGTCGATCGATCACAAAATTGAATAAAGTATGTGCGGAACAGAGTTGTACGCCATTAATTTATTGCGAGTATTGGGGAAAGTTTGTAGCAGTTCACCCGGAAAAATGTAATTACCTACTTATAAATCATGTACGTGTATGCTTACTGAACTCCACTTAGAAGTTGAGTAGAACAAGTCAATCTTTATTACCTATTTCCTGAAAGAATACACACATACATATAACTAGCAGCGTTAAAATAAATAATATTGGGTATTCTGTATATATAGGTATGGATAGACATTTGAAAGAGAAGAGGATAATTATTATTTTTAAGAACACGCGCCATTTAAGGGGCATATTTGCCGATATGAAATGAAATGAAATTTATTTTGCCAGAAGCATGGTCATAATATCGGTAGTAGGTCAAATAGATATACGATAGATGGTCGATGATAGACGAATGCCGACGCTCACGGTGTAGAGGGCCTCATCGCCTGTATTCGCTTGTCATCTTCTTATCGAAATAATAGTTCAGCTTTTTATCCAAGTAATAATTTCACTTAAGGTATTTAGACGCTTACATTATTTACTTTATAAACGGGTTGTACAGATTAACGTCAACCTTCATAATTACTTTTTTCAACTTCTAAATCCTTGCCGCCATTCGTCTCTGTTAAAAAATGTTTTACAGCCTCTAAGTGTATTTATTCAAGTTGAATTGTATTTCTTAAGAGTTGTGAGGTGTAATTTGAAGTTCTTTTGACTACATTCACACCAAGACGCCAACATGCCATAAAATTTCGTCGACCTCTGAGGCGCAGTGGGTTGCGCTGCCCGTTGCGGGTTCGATCCCCGCCGCGGGATAAATGTTTGTATGATCTGCAAATAAATATCTCGGGTCTGGATGTTTCTAAAATATATGAATATGTAAAAAACTAAAAGTATAAGTAGTATACCAGTTATCTGGTTCATAGTACATTGAAAATGCTATGCTTCAAGTCTAGTTAGAGTTTTGGCTATTATTAATTTATTAATAATTTTTCACAGTGGCCAAAATTCACACACTTGTTTGCTTGCTGCAAATTAACCAATGTGTGAATTTAAAACATCTTCTTCAGAGGGTAAGCCAAACGAGTGTATGAGTTATGAATCATTAGTAGCGTTGCTTAGAAAAATCTTAATCAACAAATATAAAATGGTGTGACCGAGACCTGTAAAATCAACGTTTACGGAAGTGGAACTTTTGCGACGTCGGAAATTGTTGCAGGAACAGTTTTATCCTCGTCCGACGATGTAGACTCAAGATGAATTTTACAGTCCATTTACCAAGTTTCTTATAGTTAAACGAGCCTCACTATCCACTGTTTTTTTTATTTTTTTTCACTACCTCGTTTTGATTCTAAAACTGATAAAATTTTACAAGTTTTTTATAAGTTTCCATTCTTATTAGCTACCGTAGTGGATAGCATAGTGTGTTATATTAAACGTATGGGTATTTGTGTAGGTGTAGGTAAGTGTGAGTGTCAGTGAGTGTGAGTGATTGGCCTTAAGTGAAATGTCCAGCATTATTTATTAAAAATAAAACTACAACCAGAGCAAATATTTCGTGTGATGACTATGTATGTTTGTTCTATGTCTGAGTTGTCTACACTTATTATATTATAAAGAGGAAAGATTTTTTTGATTTGAATAGGCTCCGAATCTCTTTTACCATTAGAATCCTGCATTATCGCTGATGAACATAGGCTATATTTTATCCCGGGAAAGTGAAGTTTTCCCGAGGGATCGTAGGTAACACCGCAACGGACAGCAAGAAGTGTACTAAAACTAAGTATTTTAATAACTAAACGCGGCTGTACTAAACGTAACAAACTAAAAAAAATCAGCGTATGATACTCGTAGTTACCTGAATACATACTCGTTTAACCGTGTTGCCAAAAATTAAACTCATTTGTTGTTAAATGGCTCCGTGGGGAGTTGAATTAAAAGTTAACGAGAGAGATTTGCTCGTAGTTTTATTTGAATAGAGTTTTGTTTGCGTTATTTACTGCTGTGGAAAACATCTGAAATACTAAAACCTGACTGCACTTCAGTGTCAGTATTTCTGACATTGTGCTATGTAGGATATTTGTCATAGGCTCCAACAGTTAGGTACGTTTTAAAAACAACAAAGAAAACTGACTTGATGTTGGACTACGTAGAAGTTTACAACCTCGCTTATAATTTTGAGTTTTTACTTTAAGTAAGGAATAATGGAACTTGAGAATATACCGGTTGAAAAAATTGTTTTTTTATAGCTTTACAATACAATTTGACGAATATAATGATCCTATATGTATAAAATGGCCGTAATTATCATATATTAATATGATAGGCCGAATATTTATAATTATGCTGAATATTTCACACAGCGTCATCTAAACCCGAAACTATGCAAAGCTTGTATCTATAGGAACCAGGTAACTGATATACTTACTACTTAAAATGCTTTTTTGTAAACGTTATTAAACACACAGACCCGAGATAAATAATTGCAGGTCATACAAACATTTACCCCACGGCGGAGATCCGCAACCCGCAAGCCTCTGAGTCACAAGCGGGCTTACCCCAATGCGCCACAAAGGTCGTCATATTGAAGCACTACTATTGAAGTCCATTAAAAATAAAAGTATACTACGCCTGTATCTCAATTGAAATAAAGCTTTTCCATATAGAACATTGTAAACTTTCTGATTCACACTTGAACTTGAAACTTTTTTAAACTTTTTCAATTCTAAAGTTGGAAACTACAAGCTCATCAGCACTTTGAAGTCGAAACAAAAGATTCAAATGACTTATCAGAATTCGAAGTGTCATGGATACTATTATCTACTACGAGTATTATTAAGAGCTTATTCCATTCAGTAGGTACGTTTTGCGTGAAAGAGTAAGAAACATAGAGACATCCTCACAAACTTTTGCATTTTTATATTAGTAGGATAAGATGATTGTAGTAATAAAGCTAAGCATTTTTGATATCGTGCGCCATCTCCAGTCTTCGGAAAGCAGAACGATCAAAGCCACAACTTCCATTGTTCCCTGAGTAGGGACTAGTGAATGCATTTAAATTGCCTCCTAGCATTTGGTTTGATTCTGTTTTCAATCGATTCACTGGACTCGCATCCAATATTCTTAACAATTTCATTTCAATTTCTTGCATTTGACAACTCAAATAACAATCTGAACTGACGGAGCTTTTCATGCTCTCTCGCTTGCACATTAGTGACTGTACTAAGTGTGCAAGCGAGAGAACATGATAAGTGTTATTCGAAATTGACATGAGTTAGAAAACTGCCAGGAAATAAGAGTTCATGCTAACCCAGCAGAACTCTAAGAAAAATCCTTCTAGTATTTCCATATCCATGACAAAATTTGCTAGGCAAGCGATGAACGTGGGTGATTCGGCTCAGCGCAATGCAGCTCGTCTTTACTCTCTTAATCAACGAGTTTCGTACAAAACAATTTAGGATGCGAATAATTCCGATTCAACTCACTCGTATTCCAAGTCAAGAAAGAGTCAAACAAAAAAGTAAATTCAAGTTATTTGTGTATGTGGTCCACTGATCTTTTATAAAAGATCATTGATGTGGTCTAATTTTTGTAGCGAACTGTGCACAAATGAAATTTAAACCTTAATTAAGGATGGCTTACAAAAATGTTTTACTATTTTGTAATGGAACAATAAAAATATTTTATAACCACGACGCTGACAACTGGTACCATTTAAACAAGCTACAGCCTGAATAATTCATATAATGTTAATTCCTCTGTGTTCTCATATGAATTTATGTTAGAAACGGTCCAGCATCCCTTAAAAACAATAAAACAGAGAAAAATATCTAGTCTAAGCATAAGCATGTAAATGTGGGCAATTCTTAAAGTGAGAATAACAAACAGCAACTATATTTACATATAAAAGAGCTTAACCTGACTGGTTGGTCCATCGTCGCCAATAGGAAGGATGATTTTTGAAAATCATCACAATTTATAAAATATATGATTATTAGTATGCAAGTTTTAATATGAAGAGCGATTTGATTGAAATTAAGTTTGGATGCTTTGTTAAGTAAGTACCTAGCCACTTGTTCCAGTTCCATAACTTTTAGACCCCTCGCAGACAACAGACGACGGGCTATTCTTCTTCATACTCATTACGAGCCGATGTATATTTCGTCTCAACTATCGGCCGATAGAAAGTCTGTAGTCTGTGAGGGGTCTTTAAAACTACCTACTCGTAAAAAGTAAAATGGTAAAAAGTAAGTTCGTATGAGTCAGTGGCCAACTCTGGTGACGGAGTTTTTAGGCCGCCTTAAGGCCTCCGTCATGGCTTAACGATTTTAATAGCCGGCTATTATTATCCCGGTGTTTAGGTACCTATTGAATGGTGCAATTTGCTTGTAACTAGGTTTAGATTAAGTTAAGCAACAAAATCCTTAAATGAAAAAAAACAGATATATTAATAAAAAGGAAATGTGAAGTGTTCTAACAGGTAAGGTATAGATAGAAGTCTCATAAAAACCGTACCACATGCTCGGTCAAATACCTACGCAGTTTCACTTTCAATATACGAATCCTTTGTTCTAATTATTTTCTGCCTGAAGTCATAAACTACATCTGCAACTTTTTGTTCGCTCTCGTGCTCTCATATATCAAACTTCTGACCCAAAATATATAAGTTTTCTTTTTATAATCCGTCCTATTTCTCCGCCGCCAATAGATCACGCGACACTTTATGTGGATAGGATCGGCATAAGAGTACTGAAGTAACACAGAGCGGAAACATGCAAATCACAACTTATACACCCCTATTTTTTAATTACCAAAAAAATTTTAAACATGGTCTCGGTGTATGTGCTCACATTTAGAAAAACAGAAAAAAATTAAAACCTAAAAAGGAAACGAGACGAGTCAGACATGGATTTATGATAGCTATTGCGGTTTTACTGACTGGGGATGATACGAGAGCATAGTTAAAATGAGAGTGTGTTCGCGATTGTTGTCTGTAGTAAAAAAAAATAAGTTTTCATAAAAAAAATGTAGGTTTTTGTTGACAACAATCCTCGATAACTTTGTGATAGTTCAATATAAAAAAAATATCTGACCATGCCATTATCATTTTCTTTGCAACTGCCCTTAAATTTTTATTTTTTGTAGTTACAAAATAACGGTGTATAAGTTGTGATGCGTGTGAGTTTTTATGTTTGTATTTTTCGCTTGCAGGCACTGACCATCATGAAAATATCAAAGACACGCTGCCAGATGTACAGAAAAGGACGTTACAATTTATCAAGTAAATCTGAATTTAGTGACCAAATCTCAAAACATCATTTTCTGTTTAAAATCCAATTAAGAGTAACTTTCACGTCTAATGCTTGTCAGGATAAAAAAGCGCACTATATTTTATCAAAAGCTGTACCTAGTATGGTAGGTATATTTTATCTCGGGCTGTACTAAGATCTTGTTACTTCAAGGAAGGAATAGTTTTTTCTGTTGACATAAATCGTTCGCCCTATGGGAACGGGAAGCGCCCCGGAAACGCTACGCAGAAGGCTCTCACGCCGTAATTTATGTATCTATATGCAATGTATGATGAAGTGCACGATTGTGTAAATAGATGTAAATGTCGAGAGCTGAGATTGATGGTCTGATAGCATACTAAGGGAATTATAATCATACCCACTCAGAAATGTTATGTTACAAATTGAGATAGGAGGCATATTTTAGTGACATATTATTTGTTGATTACCAATTGGCAACGCTTTTCTCGACTACATTTTGAATTGTTTATAAAGCTATTCCAGCCTACGATATAGGTATATCTACTCTAAGTTTCATACAAATCAGTTATCCTAATTAACAAAAAACTACGCGTATGAATGAGTTTTTGTTGGTTACTGAAAAAGTACCGGTTACTGAAAAAGTTTGTTCTAGAAATAGTTTAAAATGTTGATCATATTTTTATTTACCCTTTCATCTTAATGTTGAAAAGATTGAAACAAGTCTCGTAGCTTTATTTATTTCCCGGAAATTCACTTGTATTTAGTTTCGTGGTTTTCCATCTCAAAGTTTGTAATCACCGGACCTCGTTCAGAATTAAAATCTCCGCTCGACTATGAATAGCATCTAAATTATTTCAGAAACTACAAACTCCAAACATTTTATAATGAAAAACCTCTAGAGCGATTACAACCGAAATTGTTTCGCCAACTAATAAGCAGAATGGTATAATCTCATCCAATATACCCTTTATCACGAACAACGTATTTATTTTCTAAAAACATTTTCCCAACATCATCGCATAAACAAAATTTTGCCGAAACATAAATTCTGCGAGCCTTACTCCTGAAAACACTCCCTGTTGTAGGTAACACACAAGTTTTATATCGATTTTATAACGAAAGCATCCTCCGAGGCAGGAGTCACGGGGAGCAGAGTCAACGCTAGGTGAAACTTCAAAGGACGGATAATAAAGTGACTTTTGTGGAAACAATACATTTACGGCCAAAGATTTTCAAAGTGCTTTTTCATAGAGTATTGTAGGTACTTCATTTATAACCATTTCGCTAATTTTGCCAAAGATTATAAATCACTAGATGGGCTCCAAGTTTCAGCGCCCACGTGGAAATTTTGTTATCGTGAATGCGTGAATAAAGTACAGTATTTTGGGCACGCTTCCGACTGGCAGTGACCTGGATCAGTTGAGCTATCTATAGGTCGTTTTACGACGATCCTTAGATAGCTTGACTGATTCTATTGTATTTTGTAATTTTATGTACATATTGTAGTAGCTTAGTTTCTGTAAATAAATAAAAGTATCAGTTGAAAAAAAATACGACAATATTATTAATTTTATTCACTTGCATAAAAAATTAATAACACCAATATCTATGAAATGGAAATATTTACACTCAATACCTCATCTTGTTTGCAAACAGCACAGTACTCTTCGTTTAGTACGCATTTATAATTTCTAACTCAACCCCCTTCGCTAGTTCTATGTACGGCCCTGACAGATAGGTATATCACCCTCGGGACAATACATCTAACGTTTTTCCGCGATAAGTAGCTCATACAAGATATACTGATTTATATGGGGCGAAAAAATATTACCACCGATATAGGAATCAGAGGTCGTAATACTCCAAGCGTGAATGAATTGAAAAATTTATCTAGTCTATCGATAGGGTGCTCCGTTCTTGTTTATTTATGCGATGGAACTTGTGATCGTCGTGCTATTGAAAGTGTATCGTTTTTGATTTATTCAGCGCTCGTGTATTACCATATTTGGTCTGATCTTTCAAAACTTACACGTCGCTACGTTTTATAAAGTTAGATGGATGTAAAAGTCTATAATTTACTTCATATTACAATCTACTTTGTGTACTTATTATGTTGTCTCGCCATGTTGAAGATCTTTGAACGACAGTCTCGACAAAATGTTGCTGAATAAACGGGACAAACTGATCCGTAGTTTCTTGAATATAAAAAAGCTCAAAACCACAATTATAAATTCATCTTTTTAATTCGTTATCGACCCAAAAATAACAAAAAACGAAATCTCAGCATCAAGCTGTTCAGTGCGTAAGCCCCAACCTGTCTACAATTTGTTAGATTTGGGCAAGATTATAATTTACCCAATGCTCCCCATACATTATTACTTCCCCTCACTGGCCAGTCGTTTAATCACTGTTACTGAGGCTAATGTGCCGCATTATTTCGGAGGAAGAAAGCAAGCGGAAATATAGTCGAGACGTGTACTAATACAAAATATTACACTATTAGTTTTGGTAAGTCGCCGGATGGGTAGAGTAATACGCTAAAACCTTAATTTGTATAGCGAGATTGCATTATTATTTTTGTTTATACAAACTCCCTCTCATCAAAACTTCTGTATTCTATGCTACTTCATTGGATATACCTACTCTACGATATCAAAGATAATTTTAAATTACTCAATACTCATATTTTTAGCTCTTCGTTCAATGATGCAATTTTCTCTATAAACCTTCAATTTTTTACGTTTTTATACATATACTAGCTGTCCGCTGCGGTGTTACCGGCGGTCCCTTGGGAAAACTTCACTTTCCCGGGATAAATATAGCCTATGTTCATCAAGGATAATGTAGGATTCTAATAGTGAAAGAATTTTTCAAATCGGTCCAGTAGTTTCTGAGCCTATTCAATTCAAACAAACATACAAACAAATAAACAAACAAATATTTTCTCTTTATAATATTATATTATTATTAGTACGTTAGTAGTAGTAGTTTACATGACAGCGATCTTCTGCTAGTTTTGACTCATGAACAAATTCTTGGTCTTCCTTTTCCTCGTCTTCTTTGTACTTTTCATGTGTTATGAAGTCCTACAGGCCTGAAAATATGTCTACTACGCCATCGGTTAGTTCAAATACCATAATTATATTCATCATCATCATTTGCCTGCCCTTATCCCACTTATGCGGAGTCGGCACAACATGTTCTCTTCTTTCATTCTCCCATATCACTCATCTTCGTATTCACTCCCTTCTTACCCATATCTTCTTTCACACAATCCATCCATCTTTTCTTTGGTCTACCTCTACTCACATATACATCCACATTCAAATACCATAATTATATTCATTGCTAAAATTAATCATTGCTACATTAATTTAGTTAACAGATAATCAGAAACTATTTCAATGGCCTAAGGCTATGATTCAATCTACAAAGCGTAAATCAATGTTTATGAAAACCTCGGAGATAGCAGCTCAGCCATGCCAAAGCCACCCCGGTTCGTTGTTCGTTTGCACATTAATTACGTCACAGGGAGCTGTCCCGTGAAATATGAACCTGCACCGATACCCCATTGCATTGATGCCTTTGAATTATTTATGAACATAACTGTAACACAATGGAATGAGAACGAAATCTGTTTCATTATGCAAGATGCGGCTTGCTAAACGTGTGGTGTATTCGGATCGATGACTTAGATTTAGACCCCTCGCAGACAACAGACTTTCTATCGGCCGTTAGTTGAGACGGACTAACCTTCTCCATACTCATTACGAGAAAGTCTGTAGTCTGTGAGAGGTCTTAGCGTTTCCTATATTCCTGTGCAAAAAAGTGTTTGATATGCAAAAGAAAATAACCAAAGTTTTATAATCAAGTTCAGCACTTTTAAGTAACGACTTTTAAAATTACGAGTATGCTTTACCTTTGGTGCACTAATTTGCTTTTATAGCCAGGCACAAGTACTTGAATATTAAAACATAAATATTTGACTAATCTGGAAAAATTTCAACTAAAACGCTTAACTAAAATTATACAGTAAAACCATGGATGTTCACTTTTTATTTATCAAATATCAAAATAAAGCAATATCATTGTAACTAGCATTTTCAGAACAAATCCACACTGTAGTTCCAGTCATCGAATCAAAATAACAATTCCTTTTTTTTTTTTTTTTTTTTTTTCCGGAAATCGCCTTTTCATTTTCGGTCTCCCGCGACACAGGCTAGACCTCGTGCGGGGACCTCTAGTAATAGTTTATAACTTGTAATATCTTTTGGAAATAAATTTATTTGTATTTGTATTTGTATTTACTTTGATAAAAGCAACAAAAGTAAATACAATAGCGATACTACCAAAACCCATTAAATATTTTTGTACGGCATTCATTTTCGTTCGATGATTGAACTAAAATCGTAGTTTATTGCCACGGCACTTTGTGAAAATGGTAAAATGTTTAATTGAGAGTGAGCGTTGAGGTCACTCCATTGGTTGTTCAGCACGAACGTGACACGAGTTGTACTGTTCGAGTTTTGAATAGCAAACAGAAATTATAGTAATATTGCAACGAGTGATTGTCTTTTAGAAAATTAGCCCCAAATAACTATTTTTTTTATATTTTCAAAGTAATTGAAAAGACAAGTATTTTGGTAACGTATTTTTTCTTCCTTGGGTGCATAGGGATAAACATAGTCTATAAACGCAGCAGTAGGTAAAATGAAGTTGTGGATGATGACGATTTTGATTGAATTTTTATTATAAAACTAGCTTCTGCGCGCAACATTTTAAATAGCCTATATGTCACTATCTACGCCTATTTCAAGTTTCATCCAAATCGGTTCACTGGTTTAGGCGTGATTGATACACAAACACAACATTATTCAAACATTATACATATAATTAACATTATACATACATACATTCAAATATCCAAACATCCATGTATCCAAACATCTAAACAAACTCACAAACTGTGTGTGGGATAATTTGTGCGCAACGCGTGTCTAGTTAGTGCAAGGCAAAACAGTGACTCTTGTCTGTACACTGTAATACACTGGCAGCATATCGGTTTTTCATATTTTTAATATATAAAACGGTATGAAATGTTCTTCCAATCAAACTTTATCGACTTGTTTCGGGGAAATACGGCCGATAAAAAAACGAATGTTTCATTAACCCCGCTGATACACGTTACAACCGTGCTATAAAGTAAAAAGTTCACGAGTTATTTCTGATTAGCGACCCGACCCGCTTATCGTGTCGATAACTTTGAGTTATGCGTTACACTAAAGTTCGATTAAGTACACTAAAGTTTGGTCTCTTCATTCACTAGTTAAATTTATATTTTTTAAAACTTATTCAAATTAACAGTGTACACACACATGACTATGTGTACAACATTATTACAACGGTATTATAGTAATATTAAGTTTGTAAGTAATAAGACCTAACCTAGAAAAACAGTGATGATTGGTTAATATAATTTTGATTTGTACTTTTTAACTTTTAATATAAAGGGTGTAAAATATTATTTTCGGTTATTAACAACCAGTACAACATAATAAATCCATACATACCTAATAATTTAATTTATAGGAAAAAAAAACTCAAAATCCAGCAATCTACGTAAAACAATGCGCCCAGAACATACGCAAACAGTAATCTTCAAATGTTTTCTACAGATATAATGATTTTTTCGGAAAATCCTTTTAGATTTGGTTGTGTGTTGTGATGCTGTACCCTTTCGACTTCGGTAGACGTCTTTTTATACCCTGTATATGAATACCGGAACAAATCATCTGATTATTTATAGTTAGGCGTCCAAATTAAGTTATAGTATGGACCTACACAAATAAGCTTAGAAACCCAACTGTGCCCTAAACATGTTTAAAAATAAACATTGACTTTAGAATTCACCGCAACATATAAAAGGTTAGCTCAGGGTTGGGCATTGTCCCCTTCATTAGGAGTTTCCTTCGAATTCATCACAATAGAACATGCGAGCCCTATAAATCTGAACAGATTAAATCAAGCCTGCTGTTTCATTATCAAAGTATGCGATGTTAAATCTCACCTAATAATTAACGGAGCCATCAAAAGAGGAAATCTTATAAGGATTACAGTTGCTTAGACACAGCGCTAGGAAGAACGCCATTACACATCGTATAAGAACTGGAAAATAGACGGTAAAAACTCTTCCTTTGACAGTCGGGTAAAAAGGTAAGGTACAGTCACGTTCAATAAGATGTATACACTCCATAATGTTTCAACCCATGTACAGGTCGACATGTCCAACAATGTTCTGGTATTTTTATTGATTTCGCCACTAGTTCAATGTGAAATCAATTTCCGCTTTTTGTTTTTAACCTACATCTATTAGTTTTAGTGTGATATGAATTTTAAAAGTATGGAGTGTATACATCTTATTGTCCGTGACGTACGAGTATGTTCGTATGAGTCAGTGGCCAACTCTGGTGACGGAGTATTTAGGCCGCTTTATGGCCTCCGTCATGACTCAACGACTGAAATAGCCGGGACCGACCATTTGATGTGCCTTCCGCAGCACGGAAGCGCTCATAAAAAACGCGTAGGTACTTAGTTTAGAGAGAACTGTAATAGGTACTTTAAAAAGTGGCTCATCCCCGCTGAACGCGTCGAAATGTATAGAATAGAATAGAATAGAAGTCATTTATTTTGTGCAAAAAAAGGTTTACAATATTTACGAACTAACTTAACTAAGTACAAAATAGGTCACCACTCAGCATGTGCTGCAGCAACTTATAGCTGTGGCAGCGCTGATTTTCTGTGGCGCCGGTGAGTCTATGTCAATTCGATAGAAGAAATGCTGAGTCGTCAGAAGCTAGCCGCATTTTCTGACGTCTTTTTTTCTAGAGAAAAATGATTGTGGCGTGTATGACACGGATATATATGCGATCAGCTTAAAACTGTTGAATTATAAATGTTTGTATGATCTGCAAATATTTATCTCGGGTCTGGGTGTTTCTATGTATAATATGTATGTATTTACAAACAAAAAGTATATAAGTAGTATATCAGTTATCTGGATCCCATAGTACAAGCTATGCTTAGTTTGGGGCTAGATGATGCTGTGTGAAATGTCCAGCATTATTTATTATTATTATTATTTATTATTAAAGTTATTTTTTTTGCAAGAAATATGTTTAAACACTCCAATACTCTCCATTTAAATTGCGCTTTTGTGAATATTGATTAATATCCTCAATCATTTTGAACAATAAAATAAGCATAAACAGGAGTATCCCCAAGGTGCGGTAGACATTATTTCAGATCTTTTTTATCTATACCACAGATCTTTGGAACAATAATTATGAAAAATTTGCGGTTGAATAAATTTTGGATTGACTTTTTAGCTACACTTTCACAGCGTTTCGATTGCGATCCAACTTGTGTTTTTGTTAGGAAATTTGGGACAGATCTTAATATAAAACAACCCTAGAATACGGCGATGGGTTTACGTGATTGCATGTACAATGCCTCTGACCATTCTAACATCCCCTAACCCCCGATTTCTATATTCAACGGACAGTCGTAGGTATGAGCTACGACTCGTTTCCACATACAAAGTTTGACAGCTAACTTACGATCGGTTTCTAGCTCTCAAACTTTTGTATGTGGATACGAGTCGTAGCTCTTACCTACGACTGTCCGTTGAATATAGAAACCGGGGGTTAGACTTCTTCAAAGTATCTGGAATACACAAAATAATAGAATGTCTAGTCTGATAAGTCATGTATATCTAGTAAGATCTAAGAGAATACACCTTGGGAATACAGTCATGATCATATTTTTGTTGTTTCCTAGTATACCCAGCTGTTCACCTAAAACTGTACCTCTGATATCGGCTCAAACAAGTCTCGCAACTCCAGGAGCAGAGATTAACGGAATAGAGTTGGGCACGATTAAGGAGAGGATCAGTAAAGTAGAAACTCTGAACTTTAACACGTGGTGTTACAGCTCACGATCGTTGCTTCGCCGCCGGCGATATTAGCTAAGAACACAACCTCGGAAAATAACTGGTGAAGTATTGGTTTTCTAACTAGCTGATAATGTAACATGGCGAAGAAAGTTTCCGTTGTTTGTGATGTTAATTTTGCATTAATTATGATTATAATTTTAAGAAAAGGATTGTTTTGAACTTTATACGATTAGTTGGTCGATAGATTTAAAACCTTTCAAATTTTTGAATTATTTTTTATTTATTTAAAAAGTTTTTGTCGTTACGAGTCTTTAGATATTTATTGTGACATACAAAATCAAAGCTAAATTCTGTCCGCGTGACAAAAAAGTTTTAAGTTTAACCGAATTACACCGTTTGCACTTAGTAATAAAGTCACAAATGCCCAAAACATTATCATAAACTTACGATTATTCATCATGAAAAACGTCAAAACGCTAAATTAACGGCGCGAGCTTATATTTACCGAGACGGTTTTGCTACGCTGACCCTAAATCTATAATATTCGTGATCGAAGTTAGGAGTACCGAGTTTTACCGACTAAAAAGTATCATATCGTTTTTAAGATGATCCTAAGATAGCTTGACTATTTATATTGTACTTTGTTTATTGTAGTAGCTTAGTATCATATAAAAGGTAGATGTATTATCTACCTTTTATTATTGGAGAAGACCAAGAGCTGTATAGAAGACTAGCTGTCCGCCACGGTGTTACCCGCGATCCCTCGGGAAAACTTCACTTCCCCGGGATAAAATATAGCCTATGTTCATCGGGGATAATGTGGGATTCTATTGGTGAAAGAATTTTTCAAATCGGCGCAGTTGTTTCGGAGCCTATTCATTTCAAACAAACAAACAAACATACATACAAACAAACAAACACATCTTTCCTCTTTATAATATTAAATTTTTTTATAATATTAGTATAGATAGAGGAAAAACACTCGGCAGAGGAAAACAGTTCTACGTTTAATAATCTACGTAAAGTTCTAATTATATATCATAATAAAAGTTAAATAGCAGCAGTTTCGCTCAGGCGCAGCACTTTATAAAGTGAAGCAAAGCTTTCTCCAGTCATTTCAGTTACTAACATAATAAAATCTCTACTATCACGGTGCTAAGTGGAACGTACTGGGCTTTTTGCGACGCGTAATGGGCGTGCTATAATGTTTTTCAATCTCGGTGTAAGTGAATTTCTGATACAAAAGTAAAAGCTTATTTTGTTTTCGCAAACCTTTTTTGCCCCCGGTTTTGTACAAATTATTCAAATTTCACACGCTCTCAATAATTAGATCATGGTTATTGTGAAAGAAGGTAAAATGGTAACTTTTTACAAAAAAAAAATAGATGATGATGATGTCTTCCAGCCGATTTCGACTATGGCGACTGATTCTAGTTATTATACGGAGCTTCGTTGGTGTGCTCTCATATGACTTGCATATCCTATTTTAGCTCAAAACGTTAAGGATATTGTTTTCATAATTATAAGTGATATCTGAAGGCGGTTTGGTTTATTGTTTGATTGAATGGATAAGGTGAGGAATGAATATATTAGGGGAAGTCTGAAAGTAGCGCCGGTGATTGAAAAATTGAGGAGCAATAAGTTAGCGTGGTATGGGCATGTAATGCGGAGGGATGAAACTCATGTAACTAAAAGGGTGATGGAAATGAATGTGGATGGATATGTGAGTAGAGGTAGACCAAAGAAAAGATGGATGGATTGTGTGAAAGAAGATATGGGTAAGAAGGGAGTGAATACGAAGATGACGAGTGATAGGGGAGAGTGGAAGAAGAGAACATGTTGTGCCGACCCCGCATAAGCGGGATAAGGGCAGGCAAATGATGATGATCTGAAGGCGGTTTGCTTTTTCGGTGATCACGCTTTTCATAAAAAAAAAATAGATACCTATTACACAACACATGGGTAATAACTACAAGCTTAGTAAATGAATTAAGCCCCCTCGCAGACAGCAGACTTTCTATCGGCCGATAGTTGAGACGGGCTATACTTCTCCATACTCATTACGAGCCGAAGTATATTCCGTCTCAACTATCGGCCGATAGAAAGTCTGCAGTCTGCGAGGGGGCTAAGAGATTCCCACTACACAACTACGCAATGCTCTGCATATTATTTCAATGATTTCTAAATTACTCGTAAACTCACTTGTAGTTTTAATGTTTAAATTCATTATTCACAAATGCATTGTATAAGCTTTCACACATAAATTTTCAGCGTTTGAAAGCAAGCACAAATCAATGAGCTATGATACAATGTTGTATTTATGTTATTGCGCTAATGGCTATTCTTTTGGGTGCCATTCAGTATAGTGGTTTCCAATGACTAACGCATTCTAAAATCGATTTAGTTGGCTTTGTTCTAGACCCCAGGGCACTATACTTAAGTTCGTTCAAAAAACGTAGAGTATATTGTGTCAACACTCCACAATAAGGAAAAACAAGAACCTCCCAGCTAAAACATATTTTAAAACTTGTTTTTCCAAGGAAGAAAAGTTTCCGTTTACACAAACACCTAATTTACCAATAAGTGTTTCGGAAGGAAAGTTGAAAATTTTTGCCATTTATATCTGCGCAAAAGTTCCCGGGGCATTTTCATTAGGTGAAGTTGTAAAACGTATATAAATTTTAATGATTTCAACAACTTTAGGGAGTAATGAGTTTTCGGATCGGTTCCATGCCCCTCGCAGGCTCATGAACGATGTGAAAACTCGACAAAGTTTCAAGTGACGAATTACCCGAACCCATAAATATTGGGTGCGATAATCACTTGCTAAAAATAGCTTAATCTCACTTGGGACTTAGAGTTACCTGTGTAAATTAATTATTTCTAAATTGATTAGTGTACTCGTACAAAAAACTTGTACATACGAGTATAATATCCCGTATTATAATATGCCCATATTATAATAATGTAAAGTTTCTAAACAAAGCCAGCAATGTTGTAATATGGGTATAATATATCGTTGTATCGACTGCTAACTCTGCGAAACTCCCAAGAAAATATTTACTACAATAACCCACCACGAATATATTCACTTATAAAGTCGCAGTAAGCCAACATAGTAAAATATGTAAACTATACAATTCAACGGAACGGAAACAATAAAATATTTCCAGTATTAAACGGGCCACTGTGTTTGCTGTACCGCACAAAAATATATCACTGTGTCCCTCTAAGCATCGCTTGGCTTCAGAAACCAGAGCTATATAACATTTCATTAGTGGTCAGCAGAGACGTTCCGGTTACACAAACAATAAATTTTCATTTTTGCGAGAGGACAAGTGAAAGAAAAAGATAAATATAGCGCCTTGGAGCAAAAGTACCGCACCGAGTACATGCCAACTTAAATGACGGAAAAAACCGTGAAGAAAACGGTGCGATGCGACGAAGAAACGAAATTGTACTAGTGTTGCGGTAAAACTAAAAATTCTTCAACTTTACATCGTAGAGTCAAAATAAAACTCGAGTAGTTTTAGATGATGATATCACAATGCTCTAAGAATTAGAACTGTTTTTTTTGGTGTTCTAAGATTCAATATGTAAGTAGGTAGTAAGGTTAGATCATACTCTGTTCATACTAGTTATATAGCGTTGGTTTTAATTGTTACTTCTCCGTGGGGCAGATTTGCCTCGGGCTCACATAACTATTCGCATCACATGCCGACCGCGACCTTTACTGCGACGAAATATTTGATTAAAAAGAATTCACTGAAACACGTAGTAAATATTTGTGAATTTGCTGCGTGTTATTGAAATTGTTTGTTAATGAGTTTTAGGAGAAAATATTTTCCTATATTTACTTGAATTAGTTATCGTTTTAATAGGTACCTACTCGTAGTCTTAAAAAGCTTTATAAGCTTTGATATTTAATTATTAGCGCATAGGTTCTGTATTTTATCAATGAAAAAAATAGTCAAATAATTTGAAGACTCAAATTCTAGTTACGTACGTTAAATATGTACCTAAAATAGTACTGCATGTATTCTGTCCGAAACACACTTCAACACTAAATACAAAAACAAACTTGACATCTTAATATAGGGCTGTTTGACCCAATAATGAACAGGTACCTAAAGTTATAATTAACCCAATCAATAGAGAGGTTGTCACGACCACAATCCGCCTTATTCCCCGCATCTGCTAACCCCCACACGTCCATTAGGGTACCAGGAAAGCCACTAATTACATTGAAGTTTAATTATATTTCATCAGATACCGCCTTTGAATGAAAAGTTATCCGCGGACTAAGTTTTATGACGTATACCGTACACCCGAGGCCAGATGAAGGATTACTCGACAACTTGCAACCAGCTGAGATTACCCCGCTACTTTATTCCTCAGAGCGATAAATTGGCGTCTACTGTGTAGGTAATAAGTGCTAACTTGTAATAGTTTGTTATCGTTTATTTTCACAATTTACGAGATTATTCCATCCAGCGAAATTGAACTTTACAGAACATGGAATAAGGGACATCAGAGAATTGGCAATTTACCACCGACGTTTGTGGCTATAGAATCCGGATCGTGAAACATTTAAACCTATAGCAGGAATTGGTCTGCAGCCAATAATAATCGTCGGACCAAGAGTCGTTCATGCTTATAAAGACTTATTATTTGAAAATGTTCAACCATGGCGAAATAATTTCTGCGTTTCTGTTTAATTCTCGTAGGTGTAGTAAATAGAACAAAGTATTTGGAATGAGTACAAAAATCTACATTTTAATAACTTTATAAAGTTCATTCTGTGGAGCTCTGGAGCCATAACGGTCCCCGAAGTCGTTCAAGTTTTATTGCTGCGTGTCATCAAAGAGATAGCGGGTGGCCAATCCTCTTAGGATTTACATCCCCGACAACCTATCGGCTTTGAGGTATCAACTTGCCCAGCTGTAGATTGCTGTTCCTACCGCAAAGTGAATATGTTTTGAAAATCTGACACTCTTTTATTAAAATCTGCCAATATTAAATAAAGAGATATATTATGGTAAAAGATAGAATAAAAAGTAAGTAGTTAAAGATAGAATGAGATGATGTAATGAGAAGGGAAGAAGGTCATGTAACTAGGAGAGTGCTTGGTATGAATGTTGATGGATTCACGAGTAGAGGTAGGCCAAAGAAAAGATGGATGGATTGTGTGAAGGATGACATGAGTAAGAAAGGAGTGAGTGTTGAGATGACGGCTGATAGAGGATAATCCATTATCTTCTTGGAAGAAGATCACGTATTGTGCCGACCCCACGTAATGTGGGAAAAGGGCAGGAAGATGATGATGATATTATGGTAAAAGATAGACGACATTACTATTACGTACCGATGTAGACTTAAATTTGTTTTACACCCTTTTAGACATTCAAAGCATCTTGAATGACTTGTGTCTAAAGGCCGCTCTATGGGTATATTCGCCGAACTATTTGCCGAACTGTTCGCCGAACTATTATTTGGATAGAAGATGACAGGTGAATCGACACGTTCGTCACCGTCGGCATTCGTCTGTCTTCGCCGAATATGTAGAGGGCCCATAATATCTTGACTCTAACTAATATCCCCCACACAAAAAAAAACTGTTCTTGTTACTTTTGTGTTTCTTTCTTTTGGTGTACAATAAAGTTATATTCTATTCTATTCTATTCTAATATCGAAATATATTGATTAAAATCTTCAAAAATAGAAATAGTGAACTGTTGAAAATGATGTTTATATATCCTTCCTTCATACTCGTAGCTAAATAAAATAAGTTGGTTGATGTACGCTTTCTAGAGTTATTCTTGACTGATCGTCGAAGTTGAACATTGTTTGGAGCGGTCACGGTCGCTAGCGGCATTTACAGCCGAGTGCTTTAATGTTTCTTTAGAGCTTTATATTGTCGATTTCGGGAAGTTGGTTGTGCCTTCAGCCTTCAGATGATATACCTCGGTCACGCGAATTAACTTAGGCATTTACAATTTTCTTTTTCTCAATCGTTTCACTCTTAACAAAGTGGTCGTTGTCGTCAGGAGTTGTGTGGCTCGCTTCACAATTCTGCTTACATCTTTACTGGATTATTTTAAACAAGAGGCAACCTATGTCTACACTAAACAAAGCCAAACGTCACTAAATAACCGTCATTAAATAAATGGGTCACTAACTCAGACGAACTTCCTAGAATCTGTTGCCTAGGACATTTTTTGCACATCCTCTCAGCTTTATCCGCCTTATCCACAGATTTATCAGATACCTAAGTCATGGTTACGTGTGGAGCTGACTAAGCTACGGGTTTCCTCGCAATTATTGCCTTTACCATTAAGACCTCTTATATATGCTCATATAAAATGAATGGTCGTGCTTCGAAGTTAAGCAACGTTTTAAGCGGTCCGTGACCGCCAGTGGCGTTTTCATCTGAGCGCTTCCGTGCTTTGGAGGGCACGTTAAATTGTCAGTCCCGGTTATTTAAATCGTTAAACCATGACGGAGGCCTTAAGGCGGCCTAAAAACCCCATCACCAGAGTTGCCCACTGATCATACGAACTTACTTTTGCTCATATACATTTCACTCGGCGAAATATAACCACCTTACTTTACACTATAAGCCACTGACTTATACCATGCCTATCAAAACCGGTGAAGTGAAAGCTGCCCAAAGTTTTTCATCACATCAAAGGTGACAAACAATGACCGAACACAAACTCTGTACCATCACACCTACGTTATGTTCCACGGTCTCATTCTATAGTGGTCAGACCCACTTCAAGGCCGTGCCTTAATGGTCACCGCTGGCATTTTAGAAAAGGGTCACTAATTTATCTAAACAGTTGGCTACAGTTTCCTTAATTATAGTTTAACTTATTTGTGGCGCAGCTGCCCCCATTCACTCATTACTCAGAGTGGTATTAAACAACTATGAAGCAGTTATAGTCGCCATGTAGTTAACTTAGTTTGTCGCGTAAATCCCTGGTGTACGAAAGCAGCCGTATAACAGTATTGCAAAAGCTGATTTAAGCATGCATTGATGTATTTACAGTTAACACTCAACTACGGTATTATGTAATGGAAGCGCTCGTGGTCGTGCTTGCTTAGTCGTTCTTGATAGATCGTCGAAGTTAAGCAACGTTCGAAACGGTCTGTAAGTGGATGGGTGACCGCCAGTGGCATTTTCATCTGAGCGCTTCCGTGCTTCGGAGGGCACGTAAAATTGTCGGTTCCGGCTATTTAAGTCGTTAAGCCATGACGGAGGCCTTAAGGCGGCCTAAAAACTCCGTCACCAGAGTTGGCCACTAACTCATACGAACTTACTTAATGGGCCCCTTTACATATTTGCCGATGATAGACGAATGCCGACGGTCACGAACGTGCCTCATCGCCTATATTAGTCTGTCATTTTCTATCCAAATAATAGTTCAGCGAATGTATAGAGTGGCCGTAACGGAGCATGGTCAATAGTTGTAAATATTAGCTTTATTTGAAGCCACTACTAGAATCTAGTCAACAGAATAATGTTTTTCATGTTCCCAGAATCCAAAAATTTACATTTAATAACCCATATTGCTATTCAAGGCTACTATTCTAAATTGACTTAAGATTAACAGAAACTCACAAGCTTTCAATCGTTTTTTAATAAGTAAAATAGAATGATTTACACTGCACATATTTCGATTTCATAGAAAATTGGCAAAAGGCTTTTTATAACATCGATTTTTTATAAAATATCTAAGAAAAAGTAATTAGTGATCGCAATCAACCAACGTGATTGACGACTGAGTAGTCTCTGAATGCTGTCCTGGGCCACCATCAAAGAGATCCAAATTTCCGGGAGATCGTCGTATATTAGATTGCGCTGACAACCACAGATTCTGCCCTAGTTAAAGCTCCCCAGTTCACCTGATTGTACTCACAGGATCATATCGAACACAAAAAAAATCAAGGAAACATTCTCTCAAAGGGATAAGCGGCCTTTTTGGTACAAAATCAAACATTCCTAGATAGAAAACGACAGACTCAGACTGAGCCGTTGTAGGCGGGGCTTACCATCAGAGCCGCGAGCGAGGAATCCATATTCTCGGGATATACAATTTATTTTTAAATTGCGTGAAATGTAAAATGTTTGCAAATCTGTAAGACTTCCGATATCTCGAGTCAGATGACTTCTATAGTTTTAGTTTACTAAACGCTATGCCGCACACAGTCAAATTGCTGAAAAAACAACCAATAACAACGTATAAGTAAAAACTAAGCTTAAAGGTATCTATCACAAGAACTGTTATTTACTTTCAAACGTGTGCATGTGCCAATCTTATCGACCTCTGACCCTAATACATTTAGAAACATTTTTAATATTGATATGACCACGGTATATGAGGACAGCTGTGAGCCTGGTAACATGTTCATCTATACAGTCAACGAGTTACACTCTGAAATCCCTCTAGGGTAATTAAGTAGTTGGTCACAATAAACAATAGTTGAATAGACGTCAAACTGGTTTGCTACCCTAATTGGGTTCCATGGGTCTGATTTCAGATCGTTAGTGGGCTGTGATACGTTTTTTAAAGAGACAAAAGGATTAAACTCGTTAGAACCAGATGCATTTCTGAGAAAAATGGTTAAGGGTGGTCGCGCAGTCCAGCCGAGCCGAACTGTCAAGTGGAGCCAACTTTTGCCTACACACGGGACGCTGTAGTGCCTGGGACATTGTTTGAGATGGAATAGGCTTGCCCAGCTCCTAAACCGTCAGACACACCATCAGGCTTGCCCACAGGAAAGACGATGTCAATACGTGTGGAGCTTACTAAGCACCATTGAACGACATTGTCCATTGAACAATAAATAACAAACACTAAACACAGTCATATTTCCATCTGAGAAACACATTTGTGTGACAATAATAAGTATAAGTAATATTCAAGTTGCGCAGGATAGACATGCATGGAGATCTTTGGAGGAGGCCTTCACCCAAATTGGGGTTCCTAAGGAATAGATTACTTAGATTAGATACTTAGATTTACATATATTAAACTTAAACTAAATTAAAAACAATAAGTGCATACTAGAATTAATTAATCTTACTTTACAACTTTAGCATAGAAACTTTTTTGTAAAAAACTAACGGGAAATAAAGGCTTTTTTATTTTTTATTTTTATTTTATTTTTATTTTAATAAGTATAATGTGGCATAATTATAAATAAGTTAATATCCTAAGTTGACTTTTCTCATCTTGTTTTAGTCTAAAATATTATTTTATTAAAACGTTTGTCTACAAAAAGCTATTACAAAAAAATGAAAAGGGCTCTACAGTTCTCGTAAGACCAATCATCCAATTGGCGATCTCAAAGACTTCATACCTAAATTCATGTCAAATACAGATGAGACATTTTCTCGTAGATAAATAAAATAAATAAATAAATAAATAATGCTGGACTTTTCACACAGCATCATCTAGCCCCAAAGTAAGCAGAGCTTGTGTTATGGGTACTAAGATGACTGATATACTACTTATATACTTTTTGTTTGTAAATACATACATATTATACATAGAAACACCCAGACCCGAGACAAATATTTGTAGATCATACAAACATTGGTCCCGCCGCGGGGATCGAACCCGCAACCTTTTGCGTCGCAGGCAGGCCTTCGCCCACTGCGCTACAGAGGTCGTCAAGAGGAGATATTTCTGTAAATATTACAATTTAAATATGATTACGCATTCTTTATTGTAGAGATAATAAAAAATCTCTATACAATAATTGCAAAGCATCAAAATTAAATTATATCACTTTGAAGTAACGCCTAAATAAGAAAGAGAAATTCTCAGAATTTGAATTCGCAAAACTTTTCTCGATGACAAATTAATTTTCTGAATAATTTTCTATTCAAATACATGAAACCTTTTGTGAAAACGGTGGTGAGTGGCCTGATCTCAGAATTAATCTTTCAAATTGGAGAACTTACGTCTTGCGTTTCGTTTTAACTCCTGACCAAAACGAAGGATTTTTTTAGACAACTTGCGTGTGTGATTGTATGCTTACGTTGTTGTATTTGAGTTGATTGGCGACTTGCTGTAACATTTTTCACAGTTAAAATCATAAACAAAATCAGCTTTTAAAGAAGGAAGAGATTTTCTCTCGTCTATAAATGTATTTTCCCAAAATAAATTAATGATTGTAAATATAAGCGTGATTACACGGCTTCTACTATTTAAATATAATCCACGGTTTAAAAAGCCCACCTGAAAATCACGAACCTTTTTGCGAGCAGAATTTCCCGTAAAATCGCAATAATACATCAGCATACGAATTTCCCTGAAAATAGGCCGATACAAATTTCCCCCGAAGCAACAATTTCGAAACATTTGTACCTTTATACTGCCATCTGGAGCTGTTTATTCCTGATTACGGAGCAGGACGAAAAAATAATAGAATTGGGTATCACAAAATGGGATCTTTCCACGATATAATTTCGTATTTTACTTGTAAATAGAGCCGTGTTGCTTGCGCGATTCGAGATGATCACTTTCTCAGAAATTGAGTTATAAATAATTTGAGTAGGTATAAAAAAATACCTACAAAATTCAGAGAACTGTTCAAATAACGATTTACGATCAAAATGTTTCACAGTTCACAAGTTCCGTATATTTTGCGCTTCAATGTTTGGCGTAGATAATTAACTTATTACTATAATATTATGGAATATTGCGGAAACTAGTAAATTAAGCTAGTTTAAAATACGAAATACAATTCCTCAGTTAGCGTATTATTTGGCGCCAACCTAGTTGAAAGGTAAAAGCCGTGCAGTAAAGGCGGGATAAAACCACGGTCGAAAGGGTTAATGCAGCGAACATCGCAAACAATCGGCCTCAGGGGGAGGCCGGCGAGGTTGTAAAGCTTAGAATGTGTGAAAAACTGTCACCGCCAAATCAGGCTTAGTATCTCCTTTCAAAGTCAAAGTCAAAAAGCATTTATTCAGTAGATTTCTCATTTGACGAATTTCCGTTAGAGTTTTGAAGAAAACAAGCCGCCGTGTTGGTTCAAACCATCGACAGGACTGACTGACTGACATGACTATATATCTATATGTCGGAATTGGAAACTACCATTTAGTCGGCACAGGCTTTCGAATGGCAACACGAAACGCAAGCGTCACTACTGGCGCTAGACAGAGCCTACCACTTCGAAAACAGGACTGTCAGAGCACAGTCTGGTTGGATCGGTTGAGCTGAACAGTCATAGGAACTGTCCCCGTGTTCCGTTGTGTATACCTAGCTAGATAAAGTGCTAGATTAAATAGTTAGTGTACCTAGATAATAAAGTTTGTGTACCTAGGATTACTTTCGATTGTGATTATACGTTGCTGACAAGTTATCCAGTGTTCTTCATTTGAATCGACACTTACCCTGCTACGCCCATGAGATATTAGCTTACAACGGCCATTAATAGCAATGAAAATATCCAGTCTGCCGTCATCCGATGTGGGATTCAGGGTCGGTTCAAAAGGTCAGTGTAAGCGACCATTATCAAGTTTAAGCGACCGTTATCAAGTGCAAGCCCAGAAAAAAAAAAAGACGAAGACAAAGAACTACGTGAGTTTTTATTGACCTTGACAAAAGAACGCGGGAACGACTGGAGCGTGATCATAGTGCCATTATAATGGGTTATGTTTTGACGAAAAACCGATAGAATGCGATGAATGGGTGATCAGCAAAGGGCTGTAAAAGGGCGCGACATCTGCGTGGATTTCCCTCTGCTGCTTTGAGAAACAAAATCACTGAGAAATGCTACCTACGTGAAAAATAAAATCAGGTAGATTGCGGAAAAAGGATGGTGACACACCTGGCGGATCTAGTGCTGAGCTAGGTAGTTCAGTAGCGAAGCCCTAGGTGTGCTACAATTACTGCCAACCTGAGCACAAGGCAAACCACTACAAGAACGGGAGTGGCTTGGCTAAGGATGTGGCTAAGGACGTGACACAGGCGTGAGCTGAACAATGTGCAGAGAAATAGAAGCATCGTGATGTCAACTACGCTTCAAGAATTTCAAAAGGTCATGTAATCGTTTCTTTGCTTTTTGTTTTATTTCTTTTGCATAGTAACTACCCTCGGTATGTTTTCAGGTGAGGTGGTACCGATCACTATGCAAATTAGAGTCATCATGCTACTACTTCCACGGTGAGGAAGTACCTATAGTTCCGGCAGCGGTAGGACAAGCTGTGGCAGTCCCACTACCGCGGCAACCAGCAATAGCAATCGGCTTTGCAAGATTGCTGATGAACCCTATTGGATGATTATCCGGTGAGCGTGTTACTTTTCATTTTGATTCAAGTGTTGAGTTTGGAAAATTGGTTATCTTGTGATCGAAGCTATGGCATCTAAATTCAGCTGGAAGCTAGAACATCTAAAGCATTAGATGGGAAATAATTTAAATTCTTAAGAAATTATTTCGATTCTCAGGAATAGGTAATTTCAAATCTGTGTTCATGTTTACTGTATTGAACGTGTTGTTAGTGAAGTAGATTATAATTTCTTCTCATTTTTACTGGATAAGGTTAATGACCTAGGCTATGTCGTAATGAGATTGGTTCTAACATTTTGAATGTTGGTGTGACGGTAAACTTGACTGTGTGTTCAAGCTGGTCTATTATAAAACCGGTTTATTGTTTTATCGTGGTTTCGGAATCAGAGTTAGGGGTTCTACCCACATTTAGAGAAAATGGTGCGCAGTGTTTGGAATAAGTTGTTTTAACATTCGTAAACGTGATTATCTCTTATCAGCTACAGTGAGGGGTAGTCGGACTTTCATAGACTTGAAGATCTGTACCAGTAAGACCGCGTACAGTTTTTTTCATAGTTCGTCGATACAAACTTTGGTTGTTCGCCTGGGTTTACAAGAACGAGAAATAGGGCGTAAATTAAACGAGTTTAGTGCAAATATTATTTGACTAGGTACTCAGTTAAGTTAGTCTGTTTGAGAGTCGTATTTTTCTAAGTTAATAAACGTGACGGTTTGGATCACGTTGAATAAACGTGACGGTTTGGAATGTTGATAGAACCGAATAGTTCGCTTGTGAAGCGAGACGCGTATGAAGAGTTCCTCTTAAGCGATGTAAATACAGAGTTAGATTTGTTTGCAGTGGTAGACAGTGATGGTAACCTTTTGCTAATAGAGTACGTACATGGTGAGGGGTCGTGCTGCACGCACTGGTCTGTAATCGTAACTGCAACTCAGTTGTGAGATGTCCAGGGCGCGATGGACAGCTAGTAGTGTGGTGGTGACCTGGGTCTCAAAGGCGTACTGTTGTGTGTTGGTGGTCATGTGTGATGACCTGTGAGTCGCAGACTCTAGATGAAGGGAAGGTTTTATTATAAGAGGTGATGAGAGACGTGAGGGTTGAAGTGAATACAACAATTTGCTTTGACGCTAAAATAAGCTTTTCGTAGTCGAGTTGTTTAGATGGTTGTTCTTACATTCTGGTTAGGTAGGTACACCTGAAGTTTGTTATTTTTAGTGCTTATTATAATTCTGAGAGAAACTCTAGACTATCAGTGCCCACATGCAGTTAATCGCTGATCAAGCTTGATGTTTTGTGAGTAGGTACTTAAAGATTTTCGAGATTTTAGTGGCAGTGAGTTTCGTTTGCCCTACATGTTAGAATAACACTCAGTAGCTCTGCTCGTGTGACCGAGTTATAGTGGTAAAGGCTATTGAGGTGAATTTAAAACGAAAGTAGGCGATAGAAGTTTTTTTTGTTGACTTTATTCAATCATGTCATCAAAGCGAGGTACATCATTTGAGCTGATAGGTTAGATGATGTCAGAGTGTAAAGTACCGATTGACGTTGTGGAAGTTAATGAAATTAAAGATGAAATTGAATCCATTTGTTTTTAACTCGATTAAGGAACTCTTATCGGCCGTATTGTGTTCGACTATACCAGTTAGTTATTACGTAGTCGTAGCCCGGTAGAAATCGGTATCTCTTGGGGTAACTCAAGTAGTCCGTGGGTGCGCGATGCGCGTTTGGCTCTGGCGGAGGTCGGGGTTCAGAGGAACCGTGGTCCAGAGAGACCGTGGTCCAGAGAGACCGTGGTCCAGAGAGACCGTGGTCCAGAGAGACCGTGGTCCCGAGAGACCGTGGTCCAGAGCGACCGGGGTCCAGATAGACCGTGGTCTAAAGAGACCGTAGTGTGGAGTCAGTGGGTGATGCACACGTGTCGTCCACTCGATGGATGGGAGTAATCGTGACGTGATTGCGAGTCGGCTGGCGTGGCGATAGAATAACTTAAAGAGTAATTTGACTAGTGTGTTTAAACTTTTGATAAATGACAATGGTACTCTGCACTATAAACATATACAGAGGAGTTAGACAGGGAGACCCTATTTCTCCTAGGCTGTTTATTGCTGTACTACAACACATAATGTCAAACCTTGACTGGCATCAAACTGGCATATATATTAATGGTAAAAACCTGAGCCACCTAAGGTTTGCAGACGATATAATAGTTATATCAGAGTCTTGCAAACAACTCGAAAAAATGCTAAATGACCTCCATATAGTAAGTGTTAGAGCGGGCTTAGAAATGAACATCTCAAAAACAAAAATACTCACAAATAAGTCTAAGGCACCAATAATTGTAAACGGCAAAGAAATAGAATACGTAGACTCCTACATTTATCTGGGAAAACAATTATCCTTTGACAAAAACAGAAATATAGAAGAAATAAAGAGAAGAATAAATATAACCTGGAACAAGTTCTGGAGCTACAAAGAAATAATGAAATCCAAATTACCTACAAAACTAAAAACTAAAGTAATGAATTCGTGCTTATTACCATGCCTTACATATGCTTGCCAAACCTGGATATTTAGCAAAGCAGCAAAAACAAAAATACAGGTTTGTCAACGGGCGATGGAGAGAAGCCTACTTAATATAAAGCTAGCACACAAACAAAGAAATACCGTAATAAGAAACCGAACAAGAGTAATAGACGCTCTCCAACATGCTCAGGCCTTAAAATGGAGATGGGCAGGCCACCTGATACGAAGAGAGGATAGTAGGTGGACCCGTGAAACAACTCTTTGGAAAGGTCCAACTGGGAAAAGAAAACGAGGGAGACCACAAGTAAGATGGAAAGATGAAATAGTCACGGTAGCAGGCGAACCATGGGTCGAAAAAGCTCAAGATAGAGAGGACTGGAAAGCTTTGGAGGAGGCCTATTCCCGCCGAGGGGTCCTTGATTAATTATTTTTTAAGATTTTACCTACACTGTTTTAGTTTCATATATTTTGTTAATTAAGGAATAATAAAGGCTTTTTTATTTTTTTATTTATTTTATTTACTCTGCACTGACTCATCTTAAATGAATTCCTAGACAAAACTAAACATCCTCTTCATGTGAAATGCAAATAGCGATCGAGTGCTGTAACCTTACCAAGATTTCAAAGCTTTTGCGACGTCCCGTTGTCCGTTGAGTGTAGGCATAGGCATAGGCAGTTTCTTTACGCTGTAGTTATACCAGAATCATCTTGTCCTAGGTAGTATGGGTTGAAATAATTAACGATAGAGGTTTTTTTTTTAAAGTTCTTTTATTTCGGTAGTCATTGATCCTTATGGCTTTAGGAGTAATTCTAAGAGAACGTAAATGATAGACTCAGAAAAATTCTAGATCATGAGATTCCAATTCCATTGTGTATCAGATCTAAGATCAGACGTAAACACAGTGGTAGTGATGTCTAACCAGAGGGCCTAGACAATGTAACAATCGAATGTCGACTTCGATAGTAGCTAAGTCCAAAAATGTATGGGATTGACATAAGCCTTAGCTAAGTCACGTGATCTGTTGTTAGCGAATCGATTATTGGTAGACAATGTACACACATTTCGATTCCATCAAACGAATCGACAACATCGAACGATGACTTCCATACAAATGCCTAGCCAAGTGGATCATTTGACAAGCGTTTTCGCTTAGTTGTCGATTCTCTTGATGGTAAGGCTAGCGAACGCTAAAATGCTGTAGATATCGAAACAAAATGGTGATTTCATAAACAGCTGTTGTAAAAAGTAATTGTATTTCGTTGTTTGTTTTATGATTGTTAAAATAATTTTGGCCCTTAGACGTCTCTGCGCACTAAACTGAGCCATATCAAGGTCACCGTGGCTGTAATATAACATAAAATAAACTAAAGCACTCTCGTTCTAAGTAGGCATCTTTGTGAAACGCGTCATTGTTTACAATATTGCCTTCCGGCTCGAAACTTACTATGTGATATAAGATTATGCTACTGTATAGGTACATTAGCCTATTATTTCTTGTTATTACAGAGAAAGGTAAGTAGGTGGGTAAGGTACCTACTAAATTAATATTTTATGAACTCCATAGTCCATAAACTTAAAATAGGCACAAAGATTTAACTTTCCGTAATTGTATCTACGTAAAATAATTGCAACACATTATTGACAAAGTGTATTAAAAATTATTACATAAAGCAATTTGTTTCTATAAACATTAACTCACTTTTTAATATTCTAATCCAATCCAATTTTAAATTTTCGCGCTCTTTCCGGGCGAACATTCAGAGTTCAATGACACATTTCACGTTTGAAGACGAAAACCATAGACTAAGCGCGGTTTTTAGCGATCAGTCGATTAGACAAGGCGATCGCTTTATGAAGGTTACTTTGGCTAGCAATCGAACTTCGCTATCGTCTAAGCGTTGACGATTGTAGAAGTCGATTCGATTCATAGCTACTGCCGGTTGTCTAAGCCCTCAGGTTTATAACTTTGTGGCGATTATGATCGTTGTGTGTAGCGAGTATGAGAGTTGTTGCGTTATAGTAGTGCGTAGTGGTAATCCTTGTTCGATTCTCGCTCAAATAAGATCTGACGTTGGTGCGTCGACATGTTTCCACAAGTACCTTTGTTCTCGTTTTAGCGAAAATAAATGAGCCCTTAGGAGTCGCGTCAATGCGGCACCAGAAAATTTGTTGTTAGCGTGGTTCTAATTTAATGACTATGGTGGTTTAGTCTGTTAGAGTTTTCTGATTTTGGTTGTTTAGAGGAGTAAAAATTTTGAGTTTCAATGTAGTCAATGGAAGTAGGTATAGTGAAAAGCCAAAAAAACCTAATACCAATTGAAATTACAAAGAAAAGTTTGGAATTTAACTTTTTGATACTGACATTCGACAGATAACTTTTGTTGTAACTGTTGTGACTGTTTTTGTGGATTTTGTTTATCTAGCTGAGAGCTCTAGCAGGGCTCAAGTCATGTGAAGACCGTGTATGTATGATGAACTATAACGATGATCCAGAAGCGATAGGGAACTTACTTAGAAGGGATGCGCGTGATCAATTCTGGTTGAAATTTAAAGTAGCTATGTGACCAGTTTTGCTTGTCAGAGATAATTGACGTTCGTAGATAGCTTATTAAAGGTAGAGTACAGTAACTGTAAAAATTGGTACTAAAGACCCTTATTGGTGATAAAGTTTTGGTTTTTTTACTGTTTTGCAAACTGATCGTACTAGACGATGTATGTTGAGTACAGTTAGGTCTGGTTCGAAGTTCGAACCTAGGTTGCGGCAGGATTAGCCGAACGGAAACTGTGCTGTGGTATTGATTGTTTCAGTTGCTTCATGAACACACGAGGACGTGTGCCAGCAGGATAGCCGTGTCGGAATTGGAAACTACCATTTAGTCGGCACAGGCTTTCGAATGGCAACACGGAACGCAAGCGTCACTACTGGCGCTAGACAGAGCCTACCACTTCGAAAACAGGACTGTCAGAGCACAGTCTGGTTGGATCGGTTGAGCTGAACAGTCGTAGGAACTGTCCCCGTGTTCCGTTGTGTATACCTAGCTAGATAAAGTGCTAGATTAAATAGTAAGTGTACCTAGATAATAAAGTTTGTGTACCTAGGATTACTTTCGATTGTGATTAGGTATACGTTGCTGACAAGTTATCCAGTGTTCTTCATTTGAATCGACACTTACCCTGCTACGCCCATGAGATATTAGCTTACAACGGCCATTAATAGCAATGAAAATATCCAGTCTGCCGTCATATATTTAAAACCTGACATTGATTGCCATTAAATAAAAGAAGAAGAAGAAGAAGAAGGACCGCTGGGATCACTTAGAATAGTCTTAGAACTAATTTTACTCCTGTTCTTTCGCGACCAATACCGTGAAGAATCAGGGCAACAAACACGGTTTGGGACCTATCATTCTTTTGGGTGATCCATCTTAAAACTAAAAGTAAAGCACCAACGTGAAGCCAGTGAAAGAGAATTGAGGCTCGTGAAAAGTTTAAATGCTCATAAAGTACAAAAACTAACGCCTCAACAAAACTTTGTCAGTTTATAGTGAAGATCTACAACAAAAAATACAAAATACAAAATATTTTATTTCTTTAACTTAAACTAAATACAACTACATGGGGTTGGGATCCTCTTTTAAGTAAGAAAATACCTGTATTAGAGGATCCCGCATATCTCCGCAGATCTCCTCACACATTTGCCGAACTTCAACGAATACCCGCGCCACCGACAATAATTGTCTGTGAACCGCGCTTACGAACGTGTCTATTTGCCTGTATTCGTTGATCATTATCTGTCCAAAGTTCGGCAAATATTTCGGCGAATGTATAGAGGGCCCATAGGAAAGGTATCGAACGTCATCTCTAAAATTTGTACCGAACGCTGAACTGTCGCTGTGCGTGTTTCGTAGTAGTTTATTTATTTATATTATTAGTAGTAGTACCTAGTCTAATTAAACCATTTGATGTGATGATGTTGATATTTATTACGCCTTGCTTGCTTGTATATAGACTCTCTGGTTTGTATCCGTTGATCACAATATCATCAGTCTGACTTCATATTGAAGTCACAAACAGTTTTCAATCAAAATGTGTATACATAAGTAGGTCTTTACTTGTTCATAGCATTTGAAACTTTGGTCAAATGACGGCGTCCTTTTTTTAGACCAGAGCCTTAACGGGGACCTAATCCGATATTTTACACGTTGCCAGCTTTTAATGTCGGGAAATCGGAGACGTCGGGGAGATATTTAACCTACTTTGATAGATAATAGTTTGGGATCCACTCGAACTGCGGTAAAAGTAGGCTATTATTTTTTGCTTTTTCTCTTATCACAAAAGTTATTGACAACGTTTAAAATATAAAAACAAAAGTAGAGCTTTCACCGAAAAAAACACGACACGGTAATAAAAACAATTATGTAATATTGACTGTAAAAATAATAACCTGACCTAAGCGCAATGTAGTGCGCAAAGCAAATGTCAAAGTTAAAACTTCGTGTAATAGTAACTTTTTTTTATTTCGAACAAAAGACAATTTTCTTGTCCGCAGTACAGAATAAGGCAAATCTCTACGTTATTCAAAAATAGTCCAAATAGAGGACATAGTTTGATCAAGTATTACAAAGGTAAGAAAAGTGGGCGATGAACTAATAAAAAGTACAAGAATTAAAAAAGGGGGCAAAGACCCACAATATCTATGGATTGCTAGAAATAGTAGACGAAATCAGAAAGGGTCGAATAGACCGCTTTTTTTGGGTATTTTTTTTATAAAATAAGCAAAATCTGTATCTATTTCATCACAATACAAGCTAATCCAAGGTGTCAATTATTAGAAAGATGTACGGCATGGCACCATACCCAGAAAGTAGGCCTTGTTACAAATTACTTATCCGCGTCCAAACGGTGAAGAAACTTCTCAGAATCGAAATTAAATTGCTAATTTCGCTACTAAACCACAGATTATACAACAGTAACAAGCCCCTAGAAAGTTATCGATCCCTTCTGTAGAAAGTTGTACAACCTCGATGAGAGTAAATTAATTTGAATTTGTCCGAACATTTACGTGACGGCTATTTTTATTCGGTTTTCAAAAGAAACGCGGTCTCAATGTAAAATCCTCCAATTGATTTATCTACCTACTTTTACAAGGCTTCCCTTGCCTTTGCTTATATTAATTGAATACCTACTTAAACATATTTTTATGAAAATCAGGATATTCGTTTATAGCCTCTCCGATTTTATGATATACCTTAAATCAAATTTGAGGAAGCGTTTGTAGCTCAGCTTAATCCCAGATAATATAATAGTAGCTTGATTAACCAATCTCGAAATATCATCGAGATAAGCGATATTCTGCGTGGTCACAAAATGAATGGTAGACCGCTATACAGGGTTATTTGTAAAACACCGGTAACCTCTTAGGACTGTATTACTATCATCATAAACAAGAACTTTTGTTCTATGACTTTTTACAAAATATAATTTACCAAAAAAAAAAAAATTCAGGATTTCGTTTTCCTATGTAAAACATTGTCATATCAAACACACTTCGGCCCCCGCCGCCCTAACCCCACTTCCCTCACTTTGTAGTATCACTTTCTTTTGTTTCGCATAGACTTCGTAACATTTAGAGCGTTCAATTTAAATATTTTTATTTTTGTATGAAAATCTGATGAAATAAAATAATGATGAATTTTTAAAAGTCATACAACAAAAGTTGTTGTTTATGATGAATATGATGATAGTAATACAGTCCTGAGAGGTTACTGGTGTTTTACAAATAACCCTGTATAGTGCTTCTGTGGTTAGGGTGCACAATAATCGATCCTGGATCTGAAGATATTATGACAGACGGTGGCCCTCGCGTTGTCTAAAAACTTTGTCGATAGACTTCGCCTCTAACTCATACGTGCTCAAAAAAGTAAGAAAGCCATAATTGGTTAGAAGTCTCTGTATAGAGTCTGAATGATTTACGACAAATTTACTTTGAAGGCCTTTTAAACAAGATAACTCATAATAATTTTGTATGAAAAACGCCATCTCATATCGGCTTATGATATCGAAAAGTTTGAACGGTTGAATTTCAAATCCAATATAAACTGTCGACTGTGAGCCGCAACTTCGGTCGTATGTACTTATCTGGGAAGTTTTCGGCACTGCCGCGTCATGATCCACTTTGAATCATTATTAAACTACAGATTATGATACAGTTAGCGCCCGTGGCTTCGAACGCGTAATTTTAAGACCCCTCGCAGACTGCAGACTTTCTATCGGCCGATAGTTGAGACGGAACATACTTCGGCTTACTTCTCCATACTCAAGGAGCCGAAGTATGTTCCGTCTCAACTATCGGCCAATAGAAAGTCTGCAGTCTGCGAAGAAGGCTAAAACTGTTTGTTTCATTTTTTTGACTTTGACATCTAACATATCAGGCTCAGGATTTTTCTTTATTGTAGTTAGGTAAAAACGTAAACAGGGCCATGACTGTATCCCCAAGGCGCGGTAGATATTCTCTCAGATATATATATATATATTCCAGATCCTTTGAAGATGCCTATATAAGGGGGTAGTTAGGTATTTCAATCAATACAAATTTAAAAAGTCATAGAAGTCATAGAAAAACTTAACCTTCAAAAAAAATGTTTTTTCTCTCCGATGCTTTTTTATGCTTTTTTTATTTATATTTTAAAATGACTTTATTTAACACACTATAATACGTTCCTTACACATTACAATTTCAAAAATGACACATAGTAATAAGGATGCCAATGTGTTCTTTTTGAAATCGCAGTTTCTGTCAACAATCTGACTCGCACTTGTCAGTTTTATTTTTAAAGTCGTATAGCGCTAACGTAGTTTCAGGGGATAACGCCAGCCATTAGGCGCGTGTTGAGATGGGTCAGCGCTCCCCAAGGGCTGCGCGAAGGACCACTTACTTCATCGTCTTTTGAACCGCGCTATGTCTTTGTTAGATTTTGCTGAGCATCTGATAAAGCTTCAATAAGGATGCGAGAGAAAATTAGGTTTTAAAAAGCACTGGATTTCGGTTTATTCATCTTTAGTTTTTCACTGGCTGAGTGGATGAACGAAATACTTTGGTAGCAAGAACGATGAACGGAACAATAACTTTAAAAACTAGGAATGTTTTGAAAGTTTCAATTCATTCATTCATCGTTCTTGCCGCCAAAGTATTTCTCACTAGCTGTCCGCCGCGGTGTTACCCGCGATCCTTCGGGAAAACTTCACTTCCTCGAGATAAAATATAGCCTATGTTCAGCGGGGATAATGTAGCATTCTATTGGTGAAAGAATTTTTCAAATCGGTCCAGTAGTTTCGGAGCCTATTCATTTCAAACAAACAAACACACAAACAAACAAATCTTTCATCTTTATAATATTATAGTATAGATTTACCATCGAGTATTCTTGTAGTTCTTATTCATACAAAGTAAATAAATTCATATGAGTTCGTAGCAAACTCTGTTTTACTCACGACTTAAACAGAGTTACCAAATTTTTTTACGATGACGTTTTTAGATTCATAATCCCTGTTTTCCAGCTGTTTTACTTTAACGCAGCGTTATCCATTGTCATCGCGCGGCTCTCGGCATAATCACCGTCGCTTTACACAGAATACATTAATTGATAGCGTTGGTTTGCGACGAGCTATAACTCACTAGAAACACTCATATTTCATCGTCGGAGAAGTTTCATTAAACGCGGTTACAAAGCACAGGTTAATTTCGCATTTTGTCGCGTGTTGTAAGCTCTGTCACAGGTAAGGTGCAAATATTCTCTGGCTCACACTGTTTTATAAGTTCAAACAGATAGATAGATTTTTGGGGATAATCTTAAAGAATGACAGAATATAATACGGACGGCTAAAATCACAGACAGGTTAAAATAAATGTTGTCATGTTACAAAGCGGTAGAGAATTTCTACCATGTATTATGGGATAGTCTTTTTTTAAATTAAATAGGTCAGCATTTGACCTCACTCTGCCTGATGTTAAGCAGTAGTGAGGTCTAGGATGGAGCATGCTTACCTAGAAGGAACCTATTTACTCTTGAGTCATTATTATTATTATTTTAAGCCTGAGTCATCAAAACGGGCGAAGGCCTCCCCACTTCTACTTTTTACGGTCCAGTGCGATTTTAGGCCAATCCTGTAATATTCTGTAATGGCAATCGTCTTGATCTTGTTTTTTTTTTCATTTGAAAAGTTAAAGATATCAAGAAAAGAAAGCGCACAGGCAGTAGTAGTATACAACTCTTTTAAGCTACTTTCTATAAGTATTTTTGTGGTGGACTTTAGCAGAAACTATAATTCATTAGCCAACCAGACAGTTTTTCTATCTCACGAAGGTGGGTTAATCTTAATTGCGCATGTAGATGTACATACACGTTGTCTCTGTGTGCCAAAGCTCACGAGCGCCCAATGGACAAATGAGCTCTCAGTATTGTTTACGCACACATAAACAAATTTACACACACAATTAAGACCAACCCGCCTTTGAGATAGAACAACTACGAGTAAAGTGTCACAAACTTATCTGAACCGGTGGCCAAAAGAGGAACTAACGAATTTTACTCCTTAGTTTATTTTTCTGCCATCACCAAATACGATAACAGCGCCTCTCTCACCGGATCAGATAAGTTTGGTGTGGTATATACCCGTATGCTGACATACAGTTTGAGAGTGCCCGCCTACATTGTGTAAACTGTAAAGTACCTATATCCTAATGTCCATGTACATACGTTATTGTGCAGACACCCGTCAGTCAACTGAACGCTAAACCATAGGTGAATTCTGGGTTCTATTTCGTAAATTCTACAAAGCAGCAGATATTACAGTTTAAACTTGGCTGGGTACTTGGTTTGGTTTTGTCAGGATCTAGCTCTATTTATGGTCGAGATGGGAAAGAATAATCATTATAAAGTTTAAGATGCGATGTGAGTTAAACCTTACAAGGTAGGTGTTCATGTACTGAAGAAAGTAGATGGCTGTAGCATTCTCAAACGAAAGCGTTTCTTTTATAAAAGATTAAGAAGAGAAGTTAGTAAGAACAAAAGTTGCTGTTTATGATGATAGTAATACAGTCCTGAGAGGTTACCGGTGTTTTACAAATAACCCTGTATACTATCCCACTAATATACGTAGCTGAAAGTTTGCGAGTTTATTTAGATGTTCGGATGTTTGTGTTTCAATCACGCCTATACCAGTGAACCGATTTGGAAGAAATTTAAAATATGCGTAGATAGAATAGCATATTAAAAATGTTGCTACCACGTGCGCGGAGCTGCGCGCAGTAGCTATTAATATTATAAATGTGAAAGTAACTCTGTCTGTAAATATTTTCTTGTATCTTCGTTTGTATTTTGTAATGTCCATGTGGTGTAGGTACAATAAAGTATTTTCTATCTATCTATATATCTGTCTGTCTGTCTGTTTGTTACCTTTTTACTCCCAAACCGCTGAACAGATTAGGCTGTACATTGGCATGGATAAAGGTTGTATCCCAGTGAAGAACATACGCTACTTATTATCCCGAAAAAAATAAAAAAGGGCACCGCGGATCTAGACAAATCTAGAATTAGATTTACAAATATAAAACTAGAATCGCTTGATGGCTTGAGCTAACTGTTTTCTACTGTCTGTGCCTCTATGTGCTTCCGAAATATGTTTACTCAGAATATGTTTTAATCCTATTCGTGCTTCTTGTTTACCGCTCATAATTTCACTGTTTATAACTACCGACGGTTGAGAATTTTAGCCTGTATTTCCTTGACTCTAGCAATTAAGATTATGAAATTAAGAGTAGAGTAGTAATTCCAGTTTATAATCATAGCTAATTTGATTAAGGGTAAGCAAATGTGGTTTTGATGGGTATTTAAATTGGTAATATTCAACGGTTATAATTTCTGTATCAGCATAAGAGAAGCGAATATACAGGGTGTAAAAAGACGTCTACCGAAGTCGAAAGGGGTAGGTACAGCATCCCAACACACAACCAACTCCAAAAGGTTTTTCCGAAAATAATATTATATCCGGAGAAAACAGCGTTTGAAGATTATGGTTTGCGTATGTACTGGGCGTGTTGTTTTACATAGATTGCTGGATTTTGTTTTTAACTGGTCTTATTATGTTGTAAATGTAGTATATAACCGAAAATAACATAAAATGACAAAGATAAGTAAAACAAATTTGTGTTTTTTTTCGCTAAATTTGTTTAGAATCATGGTTTGATTGCAACCCCTCAGTTTTCGGTAGTTGTCTTTTACACCCGGTATGTACAATTATGAATAACATTAAACAGTTTTGGTTACGTTTTTTATTGGTGGTTTCAAGGATGTTGTGGTCAATAACTTTAATAAGCTTAGTATTCTCACGGATAAATGAAATATCAATATTAACTCTACATCAGTTTCTTTCTCCTACAAAAGCAAGAAATCACAAACGCTGCATGAGCTGCAAGATTCTGTTTGTAAGCAAACAATGAATCGCCGTAATATGACAAATACCCGCCTGAAGATTGCTTGCAAAACCGGAAGACCAACCCAGAGTATTAGAGAGTAAATAATTATTCTTCATAACAGCTTAAGAAAGCAATGTTGGTCTAGACTCTAGTGGAAGCATGACATTATGATGTTAAAGGGGTTTCCGATCTTAAGTTCATGGGTTCCTATCCGGTCGGGCAGCAATGAGTTTTTCTATCCAATAAATAACGTGCACTAGGTGACTATTCTCAAACATTGATGGAAAACATCGCAAGGAAACCGGCTGTTTTCCTTTTTATGATAGACCAATTTCTTCCCTCCATCACTCAAGGCAGATTATTATAAAGCTATGTACACACTCCTAGCTCTCATAAAATAATCAAGGCCGTTCTTCGGGAATAAGGTTCGCAAGTGGCGTGTTTACATCGTCAAGTTCAGAAATCCTTCAAAGTCTTGACGTGTGTGCACAGCTCAACACCTCATATGAACCCGGACATTAAACCCGTAAGCTTAATATTCCGAAACATTTCCTATCATTTCGGAGACCCGACCCTTCTTAGCGGTATGACGGAAGTTTAATGAAATTAATTGTATTAATTATTATTAGATTCGTACGATAAGGCTCTTACTAATTTGAAGCAGACTTGCACTTTGTGTATTTGTTATTCTTCCGAGATGGGGAATTGTATAGGAGTTAGCAAATGAAATAACGTAGATTTTTTTCTTGAAAAACGTGTATCAAAATCTAAGCATTATAATTTTTTTTTACAAGTTTTCATGTACTTATTTTGTTTTTAAATTTCCAAAACTTTTATATTTGTACACGGATCAAGACAAGTAAATTTAAAAAAAAACTGTGTCATGAAACAAAATATCTTCCATTTCCTTTATTAAAATTAATAAAACAACAATCTGCCGTTAAAATATTGAATAAGGATGTTTTTTGTTATGTAGATATCAACTTTAATTATATTTTTGATTTAATTTATGAGCACGGAAGTTGTACCAATGAGCACCTAAAAACATGTTTATTTTTTTTTGTATTAGATTTATTGTTAATAATGTAAGCTAATAAAATGTATCCTCTTTCAGAGGAAAAGCAATTACCAAAATGCTAGATGCCAGAACTACGAGTATGATAACTGTCATTTGAATCTATTGCTAACAAGAGTAGGCAGCGTCTAAAAGATAAGAGCTTATACATAACAATAATCATTAAGCTACAACTGTCCTCCAAAACCCCATATTTTCAACTTAAAATCCAACCCAAGCGTCCCAGCTTAAATATAAACAACTATAATGAGGACACAGTGAAAAAAAGTCAGCTGGTTTGCTCACCTTAGGTTTAGGTTTAAAGAATTTATTCGCAAAAAGACAAAGTCACCTTAAGGGTTAATTAAGGGCATTAACCCTTAAGGTGACTTTTTAAATGCGTGACGTCTGACGTGAGACTTCATATAAATCCCGATGTGTATTTTCGATAAATGAATGAATGAAAATACATTAATGCACACCGTAAAACTACAAGATACAGTAGAAAAGAGAACCATTAATGCACAATTGATAAATTCAATTACCTAAATAATCTTGAATGTCTAAAGACATCTATACGAGTATACCAACAACAAGAACACAATAGAAGATTCGACATTTAGCGTCCAGTCGTGTCTGTTTTCATTTGTTCACTCATGTTGTGAGCCAGCTAGTACCAACTTCACTGCAACCAAATGCTGCGTATGTTCAAAGAAAATTGGATCTAGGTGCCGATCGTCGGAAGTCCCTCATTTCCGTGCATTTGTTGTCACCGTGCCTATAGGCATTAAATTTTCTTCAGCGCCCCATCGTATTCCCGTTTCCTGGCATGGTGTCCGGTTCGAGCCGGTTTACAAAAGTGAATTAAGTTTGTACCCTTCCCATTGACCTTTACTGCCTCGTTATAGATAATCGATAAAACTAGTTACTGGCAATTGTACAGCCGAGCACGAAAAGGCCAAGATTCGCTTTAATCCGTTCACGTATCACTATTTTGCTTTTATAAACCAGTAAATACAAAACACAGTATTACAAAAGTACGGGAAAATAAAATGGAAGGATTATTTATGATTTGGTAGAAAAGGTTTGTGTAATAATAGTAGCGTGGTATGTCTTTACTTTTTATAATATAAGCTTTTCTATGTTATGCTTATACATACATAGAGCCGAACGTACAGTCACGAGCAATAAGAGGTATTCACTCTAAGCTTTTTTTATATTTGCAAATGCGCACGTGTATTTGCCTTTTTCGCAGCATCTAGCTAGTCACATTTTCTTTCTGTCACTGTCATTAAAATTTTGACACCTGTTGCGTTTACGTCTCAGATTGGTCTAATAAGGACGAGATATTGACGGAAGTCTAAATTATCTAAGTTTCTCTTCTTTTTAATTGTCTTTTTTTAAGAACGTGATGTCATCCAACTAGGAGCAGTCTGAAAACCAGCGTTGTTCTGCACCTCCCCGGTGCAGAGCAACACAAAGCTGAGATTGTTCCTTTTTGGACTGCACCCACACAGACGTCCTTCACCTGCCTCGTTATTTTCTTTTTTTTTTGTTTTTTTTTTCATACTTTTCTGTCTTTATTTGTAGTAGATTTAATTTTTTTTAATTTTTTTTTTGTTTTGTGTGTAGTAGATCTAATAAATTTTTTCAGTTCAGTTTACTATGTACTCGTGTCTATGTGTGTGTTCGTCTGTGTATGTGTTTGCCCAAATATTTTTTTTATCTATCTATCTTTATAATTAATGTCACACTAAAACTATGATGTAGATGTAGTATAAAGATGTAGTTTAAAAACTAAAAGCGGAAATTGATTGTACATTGAACTAGTGACGAAATCAATAAAAATATCAAAAAATTATTGGATATGTTTACCTGTACACGAGTTGAAACTGTGGAAAAAATGGTGGAGTGTATACATCTTATTGTACGTCACTGGCACATCAAAATACACACATAAAAAAAGCATAAACAAAAAAATTGTATGGTTATTCATAGGTTATATATGACATAACTTTATGCAACGTTTATTAGTAGGGTAGATGTTTAGGGACGAATGGAGAGATTTAGGGGAGGCCTACGCCACAGAGGCGACTGCTGCGGAGGCGCTAGAATAAAATGAGTAACTTTTTTTTCTCAGTGTTGATCTGCAATCAATCTCGCGACTATAAGTGGATGTGTTGTCAGTTGTTGTAGTGTTGTTGTAGACTCGTGCTCCACTATTGGAGCGCGACTCCTTAGGCAAAATGCGTAAAATAAATAGGTATAGTAAAGTGAATAGTCTAGAGCATTTTTTTTTTATTCAACCAATACTGTCACACTGCAGGGCAAAAGTCTCCCCCAATTCTTTCAAGAGATAGTTGGAAAGAGCATAATTACCCAAGTAAATTATTTCAATTGTTTGTAAAGTAGTAGTAGAATAAAGGTTTTTTTTTATTTTTATTATATGTTTAAAATCCGACTCCAATAGGTCGATAGTATGATCACGCCCTTATGAGAACATAAAATTTCCGCCGCAAAAGATTGTAACTGAATTAAAAAGAAATCAGAGAACTAATTCAGGTGCTCGTAGTATTCGATTGCCATCCCAAGGTGCCAATAACTGAAGGACATCGAAATAGGCCCAGGGGATGATGATAACGATGAAAACGGTTTATAACACCCTTAAATAAAGTTAATAGCTGCCGAGAAGTTTTCGCTGGTACCCCTTAGAACCATTACGGAGTGTTACGGTACGATTTATTCTAAGTTTGTAGAATTGGGGAGATGTTCTACTGAAAAGGAGAGCGTATAGTGTTTGCTGGCTTTTGTTTCTTTTCTTTATTGAAAATTGTAAAAACATAATCGCTGTACATAAACCTTACTTTTTGAAAACCTCTGTGGCGCAGTGGGTGAAAGTCCGCTTGGGACGCAGAAGGTCGCGGGTTCGATCCCCGCCGTGGGATAAATGTTTGTATGATCTGCTAATATTTATCTCGGGTCTGGGTGTTTCTATGTATAATATGTATTTACAAACAAAAATAATATCAGTTATCTGGTTCCCATAGCTTTGCTTAGGGCTACACAGTTTTAAAAACTAATGCGGAAATTATCGTTAACTATTTGTTTTGTTTGTACCGTGTTTTTGTTCCTAAATAAATAATTTGAATTTGAAAAAAAAAAAAAAAACATTTCAGTAGGTACGCTATCAATAATATTGTGGAGGGCACAAACCCGCTAACAGTTCCAAAGTAACAAATACAAACTCGCCTAAAGGCAAATCGACGAACTTACACCAAGTACCGTCTCTCTGCGGGGCAGACGTTTGCAAGAAAAAATTCTGGTGATATTTTTTCCATCTGGGTGGTATGGTATAGGTACGGTTAGCGTCACCAACTGGTAACTCCCCTGCAGTACAAACCGCCCTACAAAGGGGGTTACCAATTGGTGACGCTGACTGTACATAATATAAATGACACATTTCTGCGTCGATAAAAAGTGACTTTAAGCTATCTGTATTCTGTGCTTTAAGTGAGCAACACTGGTGATGAAATTTCTGGGAGCTAGTTTTTTTTTCGCCAAACTATACAAATAATGAACTTTAATTTGAGCCCTCGGCCCTCAGGAAAACTAAGTACCTACATAACGAAAGCTAAGAAAAGAATCTCGTGGGTATTATAACAGTTATTGATGATGATATCAAACTTCAAACTAAACTTTTCCAGCAGCTTTCAATAGACATGTTTACGGAACTAAACTTCAATTCCCAAATCGCTCCATCCAATAACGTAAGCAGACCCCTAAAATGGCCAAGGATTTCGCTTCATAGTATTTAGGTGTCAAATACGAGTTGTACGAGGTCGATTTAGAGGCAAGATAAGTGAGACGCGGTAGATGTTTTAGGTGATTCTACTGGATTTTTCTTCGATGTGGTTTAAGTGTTTCGATACGATTTTACTGGTATTATTTTCTTAGACTTTATGTTTCACGTTTTTAGTTCTAGGCTCCACATTTTAGTAGTATTAGCTGAAAAGTACTGTTACTTATAATGGACTATCTATCTATCTATCTATTCAGCCCGGTTGCACCCACTGCTGAGTATAGGCCTCCTCTCAAAATTCATTAGCAGAAAACATCTTACATTACTACGTCTATCATGATGAACACTTCTCACCCCACAGTTTTCGAGACTACCTAAGTACCTAGCTCTTCAGTTTTTGAGTAATAATATGTTCTTTTATTAGGTACTAGCCGCACTACTGGATTTTTTAGGGATAAAAACTAGCCTATGTCCTTCCGAGGGATACAACCTTTATCCATGCCAATTTTCAGCCTAATCGGTTCAGTAGTTTGGTTGGGTGTGAAAAGGTAACAAACAGACAGAGTTACTTTCACATTTACAATATTATGTAGTACTAGCGACCCGCCCCGGCTTCCCACGGGTGCAATGCTGATACTAAATTTCTCTACTATATTATGCATGTATGTGTACATATAAACATTCCTCTTGAATCACTCTATCTATTAAGAAAACCGCATCAAAATCCGTTGCGTAGTTTTAAAGATTTAAGCATACATAGGGACAGAGAAAGCTACTTTTTACAATATTATGTAGTTTAAGTATACATACATATATTATAACTATAATAGTATGGATCCGGAGTGAGGAGTTATTTTACACACAGATATACATGATATTATTATACACCATGTATTGCTTACATTGTAGGGTGATGAGCAGGAAGTTTTATATACATTTTGTATCAAATATTTTAAAGTGTCCAGGGTGGGTCGTTTGGCCTACAATTCAATATTCATGGGCCACCGGGTGCCAATCCAAACGTAATCTCAGGTGGAACCAATTAGACTGTCGATGTCATGGAATTATGTTAACTAATTGAACAATCACACATCTATCACGTCATGATAGGTAATTAATTATCATATGACCGCTTGTCTTGCTGATGTGGATTGCACTAGCTTCATGGAATATTTATTATTATTTTGTTCGTGAAAGTTTAACATATTGGGACTAAATGGTCACGGATTTTTGTTAGACATGCATGTCACCGCTGTAAGGTCTTTCATTTTAAACTTACTTAATTCAGGAATTGGGTTCAACAAATTAATTAAAAAGATTTATGTACTGATTTTGTTTTGTTATGAAAATCCCGAGAAAATCGATAAAGACTATCCTTTCAATTGATTGTTGCTTCTTGTATAACTTAGTCCATTCGAGCGTGTGACGTGATGTAGCTGTGCTGTGATTGGGGGACCTGGGAAATCATTATGCAACATGTCCTAAAAAATCAATAAAACTTAAATCGGCTGAGGAATTAAATTGATACGGTCAAACGTCTATTTACAACCCAAAAAATGAGGCCTTGTCAGTTTGTGTAGTTTAAAATGAAAGACCCTGTATAAAACCCACTCTGTAAAATAATAAGTCATGCGATTGAAAAACCAATTTACTATCAATCATCGCATAAACAAACCGTAACATCATCATCTATTTACACCCTTATAACTTTCCAAACCATGTATCAAGTGAAAATCACTTCAAAGCTACTTTCGCTCTAAATTAAGTTTTACGACGTTAGTATAAGGTACAAAATTGCTATTGGGTGTACAAAATGAAAATTTAAGTGCTGTCGAGTTTCCATTGGAGGGATTTGTGTCGCTTTGTCAATTAGAATTAAGGTGTCATACGCTGGCATAAGCTTCATACATATTTTTAAGTAAAACCAATGATGTTGTATACCTGTAAGTAGTATCCCATTTCTCTGAGTAAAACCTATATAAAATGAACCATTCACCTTTAGGAAAACTGATAGGGAACGGTACTCACTTTTAAAGTTTTGGGCCCATAGCAATAAACGTGACTTAAAATTATGTCATGCATAAACTAAAAATAGTATGTATGTTTATTCATAGGTCATGCATGACATAACTTTTTTTTTTTTGTTTGCAATTGAATAATAAAAAAGACCTATTTATTTGTAAATAAATGCCCCTCGCTTTGACGAGCATAGTGTAGATAGCTTTTTGAGTGAGCCTTCAGATCTCATCACTACATTTTGTTCTGTGACTCTATCTCTGAAATATTAAGGTACTACACACGTGATGATCAGCCGGTCGTTAGTTGAGTGCGGATAAGGGTGAGGTAAAGGAACCCGCAGATTTCTGGTCCATTCATGTGTCAAGCGAAGTCACGGCCTGTTAATAGACTTTTATGTAAAGAACAAGCGTTATATTCGTTTTTCCAGCGTTGGTGATAAAGCTATTACCACCACCTGGAAAAACAAAGTCCGAAGGTACAAAGAATAAAAAAAGATTAACAGTGGAAATATTAAAAGCATTTATAAGACAGGAAAAAATAGACTTTACTACGGATTTTTAATTCTATATCATCTAGGAATAGATAGAGAAAACTAAACAAACAGAATAGAGAGGTGTTGAAAGGTTTACTTTATAGGTAAATCCACATGGGAAAGGAGTGCACGGACAATTTATCGTGCTTGGCAGACGAGCCAAGAAGCTATTTCCCGCATTACTGCAGGTACTTGGGTAAACGATAAAATTACTAGGAAATTGAGTAGCATGTGAGTTGAATTCCTTCACCCGCCTTTTTACAGAAGAAATAAAGCAATTCACTAAAAACTTCCTTAAGTATGCTACAAATATGCGTCATTAGTTAAATGGAACTTTTGATTCACACCAGCAAGTCTATCTCAATCAGAATATGAGAAATGAGCTGACAAAGGCGCCCGCAGTTGCGCGAGTCGGGAAGTGCGACATCGAAAAAAGACTTTAAACTTTCATGATTTCATTACGCGATCTCTAAAAGTCTCAACTTTTGACGACTTCATGTTTTTTGAAGTAGATTGATGTTTTTTGTGTTATAAATATTTATTGCAGCAATCAAAAAAGACACAGCGTAAATATTCATCTACAAAGTTTAGAGTCATGACTGTCGTTAAAATTAAATGGAGATCAAGGCTGATTTTATACTAATATGTAACTCGCATTTAGATACTGATCTAAACTCCAATACTCGAGCTATGATTTGAAGTAATTTGAGTTTGGTGTTCATAATATTCTTTTTTAATATGACTGACATTTTTTAACACTTTTGGTAATTCAAAATTGTTATTTTTCTTCTAAAACTAGATTTAGATCAATTGATTCTGGGTAAAAGCCCTTTCCAATATACCTCTATGTCATTACCAAAAGTCACTTACACACAGTATTACATTACTTACTACATGGTCTCTAATAATGTTTGTTTATCTCGTAGTTACTAAAGGGTTATACAATAACTTTCATCCGTAATACCTAAAAGCCCCTAAACGTATAACCATCAAGTAAAATGATTTCTGAGTATCAAACACACCGGCTATCGGCACCGCAGTTTCAATCCACCTCCATTACTCCATTGCTATTCCAGTGGTCAGCATCCTTAGACCTGAATGTACGAGCCCATTTATCATGACGTCACCTGGTCCGTACGTGAGCCGACTCGAGAAAAATATGTTGTCCAATTAATAAGGCACTTTGAATGGATTTCAGCTTCGGTTATTGGATGGAAAATTAGGCGGGTTGGATTGATTATACGGGTGGGTGATTAGTTAGGCTTCAGCGTGTAAGAAAAATTACTGAGCCTGATTGGTTTCAACGTATCAGGCAGGTGAATTTAGCGCTGAACGAAATCAATATTTTATAGTATTTATAGCCCTTTTCAAGATTAATTTATGTAACACATTTAGAAATAAAAAAACTTAATAAAAACTTAATTTGTGTTTTTGTGTCATTTGGGTAGAACAGTCATGATCGTATTTTTTCACACCTCTACGTACAAGTATTATATAAATTGTGGTAAGTATTTCACAACTTCGCAAGATTCTTATCCACTTGAAAAACTTGAAATGTGCCTGTTGACATCTCGAGATGCGGCAAACTTATATCTTTTGCGACAATCCATTTTTTGTCCAACATTAGGGAAATCCTCACAAGCCCTATTTAGGAAATTGCCTGCTTTTATCGCGTTTGTGGCTAGCAGAGCCCCGACCTCGATTTTTGTGAGCCCTTTTTAACCTTCAAAGTTTTAGCGGCCGCTTACCGAGCTTACGAAACTTTAACACTACAACATGCTTATTTGGGAATACACAACGTAACAATATCAATTCGGAAAGGGTTTCTAAAAATATTTCAGTATCATGTAAGTAAGTTAGTATGAGTCAGTGGCTAACTCTGGTGACGGAGTTTTTAGGCCGCCTTTAGGCCTCCGTCATGGCTTAACGAGTTTAAATAGCTGAACCGACAATTTAACGTGCCCTCCAAAGCCACTTACGGTCACCCACTAGTGGCTTTGGAGGCATCTACTTACGAACCGTTTCGGACTTTGCTTAACTTCGACGATCTATCAAGAACGACTAAGCAAGAACGACCACGAACGCTTATATATTATACTAGCTGCGCTCCCGCGGTGTAACCCGCGATCTCTCGGGATTTTTTTGGGATAAAAAGTAGCCTATGTCCTTCCCTGGGATACAACCATTATCCATGCCAATTTTCAACCTAATCTGTTCAGTGGTTTGGGTGTGAAATGATAACAGACAGACAGACAGAGTTATTTTCAAATTTATAATATTAGTATGGATATATTATCATGTTGATATAAGATACACATAGCGTGGCCACTCACAAATGGACGGTTATAAATAATTACTACAGATAGGATACCTTCATTTTCCTTTCCAGCATTTTAGGTCATCAGCTAGGTACATAGGTAGCAGATTCTCGGCTACCGATTACATTTTAATTAGTTATTCATTACGCCGATAATTTAACACCAAAATCAATTTCCAGTGTAAAATTAGTGACACGTTCCGCAGCATCAAAAGCTTATAAAGGAATAATTCAATGAAATAATAATTAGTGCATGCAAGCGATGGCGCTACGATTTATGGCTGTTTGGTTCGCACTCAACGTATTTTGTTTTCTGAAATATAGCCAGCTTACTTGCTATTGATGAATGTGCGCTATTGTTTTGTCTGAATAGTGGTGCTATTTTATTACAAAAGCCAAAAGGAAGTATGTGATAGAAATCACTCAATTACTTGGGAATTTGTCAGAATCACGTCCAAATATATTATATAAAAAAAGTTATTTGTAACGTATATGACAGATTGAAAACGCTGCCTTTCAGAATACCTACTATAAACTAAAAAAAAAAATATTAGAAAAAAAAACTGGTTTCCTCACGATGTTTTTCTTCGCCGTTTACAGATCGTGTTTAAGCGTATTATAATGAATTTTCCGAAACTGAGAATCTATTGATCCATGACTTCAATTGGAACCCACAACCTTCAGATAGAAAGTTAAGACCTCGCTCGGCCAACATGGACAGACATGCGCAAAAAGTCAAGTTCAAAGTAACAAAACTATAACCATCCAAAAAATAATATTTTTGTCGTATTTGTCCCCGCTATAAAAGATGTCGACCGTGATTTATCTCAGTCTTCTAGGGAAAATATGTATACCTGCCGGTCGACATTCCGTCATGACGTATAACTATGTAAGTTTCCTACAAGAAAAGGTTTGAGCCCAACGCATTACGTGCCGACCTACATCTCAAATCTCACAATCTAATCTACAGGACAAAATATATCGAGATCCGACTGAGAAAAGATTTTTCTAGAAAATATATTTTCACCCTAGCCGGCTCTCAGACAAATATAATTAAGGGAGAATTTGTCCAATAGTATTGTGGCAAAAATTGTGAAGTGAGATAGCGATGGCATACACAGGATTCTGTTTCTCTACAGTATCCTACTTCAGTCCTTATTTCTTAATTGGAAGCTAAAACCAGTTCCTAGCTCGAGTATCTTGTTTACAAGATAATGAAGATTCTAATTAATTACTCTCAGACGTGTGATTACTGTAAGTATATGTAACAAAACATGACAAACTCATATCGAAATATTTCATCAACACCACATAATAGACTAATCTCTTTTATCTGTTGACAAAACTAGCGTTTTTGTTGAATGTTTCGGTACCCTAAAACAGAATGTATCTTTTGTAGGGCCCCGTCGAGCGGGTATATCGCGGGGGGCACGTTCAATTGGATTGAAACGTCGGCAAGCGGAGTGCTCTTAGGCAAAGGGTCCGTAATAGCATTTTGGTAGTGAAGCCAAGAAGTTGAAAAAAATTGTAGTGCTGGGATGTATCACACGAAACTTATTATAGTCATTGTTGACGAATTAAGCAAGTGAAACATACAAATTCTTATATTGAAAATGCATAACAATACCAGACACAGACGCAGACTACAGACTTTCTATCGGCCGATAGTTGAGACGGAATATACTTTGGCTTGTAATGAGTATGGAGAAGTATAGCCCATCTCAACTATCGGCCGATAGAAAGGCTGTAGTCTGCGAGGGGTCTTACTGTACATGAACCAATGAAGTTTAGTTTTATCCAGTCAAGAATGATAAAATAAATAAATAAATAAATAATGCTGGACATTTCATACAGCATCATCTAGCCCCAAACCAAGCAAAGCTTGTACTATGGGAACCAGATAACTGATATACTACTTATATACTTTTTTGTTTGTAAATACATACATATTATACATAGAAACACCCAGACCCGAGATAAATATTTGCAGATCATACAAACATTTATCCCGCCGCGGGGATCGAACCCGCAACCATCTGCGTCACAAGCGGGCTTTCACCCACTGCGCCACAGAGGTCGTCAAGAAGAGGCGGAACCCTCTCTTTTGAAAGCATTTCATACGTACTTTGTAATCACTTATCTTCTAACGTGTCTTCGACCTACTTTTATGAATTTTTGTTATAACAACTCAGGAATTCTTCTTATTATAAATAAGAAACGATTTTCCATCTCGATTATGTGATGCAATTTTGGGCAACACTTCGTCATAGATCCGCAAGTATCACTCAATATTCACTTACCACATCTACTGTTATTTGTTCCGAATCGCGTGAAGTCATGAAGGGCTCAGAGAAAAAATGTTTTTCTCGAACGAAAGCTATTTATCTGCGATTACTATTGTATTGATTAAATGAATCGAGGAATGCGATTGATAAATTCCTTGCCGCGCGAAGCGAGGATAGCGGGGATACTAGGCCATTCGTTTTAAATGCTATTGATAGCGGTCTTCAATTGTGTACCAAATTAACAGTTTAACAGCAATGAAAGGATCGTACTTTTTATTATTTACCGCCTGAATAAAAGGAAGTATTCACGAGTTGAAGTTTGCTAATCCAGTTTGTATATAAAATGTATGAATGAAAATACTTTATTGCACAATGCACCTTATAACTACAAAATACACTAAAAAAGAGAACCTTAATACAATGCATAATGGGTGGCCTTATCGCTGAGAAGCGATCTCTTCCAGGCAACCTTTGGATGGAGAGGAATGTAAATGTATGGAAGATTGAACGGGTGCAAAAAAATTAAAGGAACCTAGGAGTTGCCTAATCTATTATCTAATAAAAAAATATAAAATAAACTAAATAATAATATAATACATAATAATAATAGTAGTGTGTACCGGCATAATAGATTTTATTCGCGTTGAGCGGTTTGGTCAAGTAATCTGTATATCATCTGACATAGTGCTTCTGAACAGTTTTCAATAGAGTACTATTAAAAAAAACTTAGGATGAAATTGCGGGTATAGATTTTCACATTTTCGAACTTGACAGAGTCATTTAAAAAACAAAAACTAGGTTTTAGTTTCCAGCAAAATAATAACTATGTAACAAACCGAGGATAAATTTTCGCCATAACTTCTCCTTTAAAGTTCCCTAGGTTGCTCTAAAAATTATATTCCGACCGCGTTCGCCACAGATAATGCTTAAAATTAAGATTTACATAACCAAAAACTTGTGAAAACACAATTACAGAAGTTTTAACATGGAGCCTGTAAGCGTAGGTAATCACATTTGTTGGAGCTCCAAGGAGAAAATTGTCTTCGGTCGTAACAAGGTTGGGCCCCGACCCTCGCCACTTTTCTAGGGTCCGTTCCCATTACCCTTCAAGTTATCCTAGACGAGCGATAGATATAGCAGAAAGCCCATCACTTTTTAATAAACCAAGATCGACCCGCAGTGAATTGGCTTCGTCGCAAACAAAAGTTCCGCGATTTGAATGAACTCTTTTTCTCAAATTTTAATTATTCAAGAACTTCTGAAAATTTTGCACATCTTAAGTAGAAAATTGTAGATCGTGAAAGATAATAAACAAAAGGGGTTATTACCTTTTGTTTGCTGGCTGTTGATGATGATAAAAATTCCATATTATTAAACATAGGTACTGCAAGCTTATTGCCGTCTGTTTGAATAGTTGACGTTAGTTCGATAGCGATTTTGATATTCAACCTACATAATTTCGTCACCATAACACATATTTAACCAAGGTACCCTAAAATTAATGAATAATTCAAGAAAAATCATTTTCTTAAAACAACAGTCGTTTTAGTTGGGTAAGGAATAAACCTCTTTACTAGTACTAATTGGAAGACGAGGCAGTCTGAATGCTGCGAATTCTTCGTTCTAGCTCTTTAGAACAAAGTAAGGAGTAACAGTTAATATTATTTATATTTATAATAAAGTTATAGATTTACAAAACAAGAGTCGAATTACCCATAAACATATGGATAATTCAATATTGATAACGATTGAAGAAGATAGGTTATTGTAAACTTGCACGAAATTGAAGAATGTTTGAAGTTCACTACTCAAGTAAAAATCTGAAAAAGGATAAAAAATATTAATGTTATCAAAGTCATTTCTCAAGTTTTAATGTATGAAGCTTATCGTGTCATGCTTGCTGTTATATAAGTGCATAATAGGTGCATAAAGGAGCTTTTATGTTTAACAGTCTTGCCAGAACTTGAGGCTAACTTAATAATGAGACTGCAAAATTAATAGTCAATTTAATAGACCCATACCTCGCTAATAGATCCCGTTACAGGCTTTAATAAACAGCTGGTTATAATAATTTATAATCTTAAGTTAAGGAAACAATAAATATAGATAGGAATAAGAATCTATGTTTTGATTGTTTTTTTATAATATTAGTAGCAAAATCATTAATAACAAAGTCCTTAGTAACAAAATCATTAGTAACAAAAAAATCATCAAATTGAGAATCTGTAATAGAAATAGGCCCTAAATTTTACTTGAGTACTAAATTAAGTACCTACTTGTATCAAGTGCAACGAAAGAATTACATTCACAAAAAAAATACAAACAAAGAACTTTGTAAACATCTTGTAGCTTGGCGTGAACGTTGGCTAGTCTGCAACTTCAATGAATGTGAACAACAATACACTTTGTGAAGTTAACTAGCGGTTCTCATTGAGCTGTGTCGCCAGTCTGTCTCGAATACTTTGGTACCCCCGACCGTGAACGCTTTAGCAATTAGGTACCCACTCAAGCAACCTGACTACAACGCTAACTGCAAAATAATAGGCGCAGGCAGTATTGCATGATTAAGCTTTGTGCATGCCAATCAATAAATTTCCCATAGCTAATCGGATCATACAGCGTTTCACGACGTCTGACAATTTCTGTGACGCAGCTGTGAAAAGCCCGCCTTTTTTTTATGATGAATGGGGAGACTTTTGACCTCAAAATTAACATAGGCAAGAATGAGGTCTACGACGGAGCGAGCCTACCCAGAAGGTGCCTATTAACGCTCTGTCGGTCTCATGTGACAGGTTTCAGGATTTATTTCAGCTGAGAGACAAAATGTTAGAGTAACATGCAAATATTTGTCTTGGGTATGCCTGTTTTCTATGGTTCATAGTACCTACCTACCACCTATGTATTAAATAGATAAATATTTGTTGAGTTTATCTGTCTTGTGGTTGCCATACAAGTTCTGTTTAGAGGATACTGCGTGAATTGTTTCAATAAAAATCAATCAATTTTGTAAATGCTTAAATACAATACCAAGTTTATTGGGAAAATAAAATTCTGTAAGCACTAATATTGTCAGTAGGTATCAGTGCAGTAAGTCCGTGGCTAGCATGCGAATACCGAGATAATTTTACGTAGAAAACAGGTTAAGGACTACCTGTAGTCGTTTTCTTTTATGGATAGTAAACACACCTATAAGAATATTTAAACTGAAAGCATGTTTATAGCTTCTTTTGAATGATTAATGAATAACCTATGTATGATATTAGGATAATTAGAACTGTTTTAAACATTTAGTAGATAAGTATTTTTATAAATTTTTGTGAAAAGTCGATCTCTAAAAAAATCGTTGTATGGTTAGGGGTAGCTTCGTAGCAATTTTTTAATTTGAAGTTGCTTAGTAGTTGTTGATAGACTGTCAAAGTTAAGCAACATTCAGAGTAGAGGTGGTCGTTAAATCAATGAACCGTTTTTATAAACGGCTATATGCTCGTCAACGAATTAACTGCTTCTCTTCAACGAAATAACCTGTTGAAAATATGAACCGAATATTTCCGTCAACGTCTTCGCACGCAACTCGCGCTGTTTTACTTCAACGAAATAACCGGTTGAAAATATGAACCGAATATTTCCGTCAACGTCTTCGCACGCAACTCGCAAGCGAGTAATGAAGCATAGTTCCGATCCTTTTGCACCTATCCCTCTCTTACTCGCACTTCCGCGCTAATAAAATTGAAGATTGAATGCCTCACGAAAACAGCACTTATTGCTTGCAAGCTAGAATCTATCTACGTTCAATTTGATAATCTGATTATTTGAAAACCCGTTGACCGATTTATTAGCTTTTTTTTAACCTGTGTACCATTGAGGAAAAACAGTCCTTTATTCAGTTTTTCTTCAACCTAATAATATTCCGCCAACGTCAACGTATCTCGCAATGCACCGAAAAATTGTTAAAAATAAAAAGCTAATAAAATTCCTTCAACGTCTTCGCACGCAACTAGGGCTACCAGATGACAGGAATTTTACCTGTTTGGCAGGGAAACAGGAAAAATTGGAAATTGTGAAGACTTTTATGAAAAGAGAAAAATAAAAGAAATTAGGTACCTATATTAAAATAAAATCAAATTATGAACTACCAATAATCACAGAACAAAATCTAATAATTTAATAATCTAATTATAATAAAATCACTTTTAATCAGGCTCACTCGCGAGTTTTTAAAAAAATATAAGTACCTACCTACTTTTTGCCGAAATGTCAGGAGATTTATTGCTGAGGCGGCAAGGATTTTGCCAGGAAAACTTATTTTTGGATCTGGTAACCCTACACGAAACTTGCAATTGCGGAAGCAGGAAGCATAGTTCCGATTCTTTTGCACCTATCCCTTTTTTACTCGCACATCCGTTCTTCCGCGCGTTCAAGGTGCCGCACGAAAACAGCACTTATTGCTTGCAAGTTAGAATCTACATTCAATTTGATTACAGGTGGATAATTAATGTTATTATTTTTGGCTGATAGCGTATTCGTACATTTGACCTGCATGAACTCGATGTGAATGTGACACACTCACTAGACTCGTCTCAAACAAATTCAATCACTGTGGTCAAGGTCAAAGCGCGGTGCGGGTGTTTAGTTGAGTGATTTACATCGCGTCCGATCCGATTATAAAGTTTTGACTTCGGGAACTATAGATACGTATTAATTAGCGATTTTGTAAATATACTGTATGTAGGTACTTTACTCATTTAAAAGTGTTTATAAAGTGTAGCATAATAGAGTGTATAAAATTGTAAATATTGAATAGAGACTGTAAAAATGTTGGCGCGTAAAAATACAAGTTTATTATGGCACCATTTCGAAAAAGACGATACTAGTGATAAAGCCGTTTGTAACAAGTGTAAAGACAAATTAAGTTACAAATCTACGACATCTAATCTAAGAAGCCATCTGAAGAGAAAACATTTAGCAGTGTATATGTCAATGTCTCAAGAAGAAAATCAATCTGTTTCACTACCCCGAAACCCCGAATATTTGCCTAGTACCTCCGCAGCTAGTGCACCGGCACCGCCATTAACAGCTGAACCTGCACCAGCGGTATCAGCACCAGTACCAGCAGTATCAGCACCAGCACCAGCAGTATCAGCACCATCGCAACCCAAACGACAGAGAGTTATTGAAACATATATCCCTAAAAAAATTAGCGTAGATCAAAAGAAACAAATTGATTCGGATTTGCTTGATCTTTGCATTGACGGATTTCATCCATTCTCGATAGTAGAGGAAAGATCGTTTAAAAAATATTCGAGGTGGATCCCTGGCTACAATCTGCCAACTAGAAAAACTTTATCGGGTTCCTTACTACAAGAATGTTACAATAAAACAGAGCAGACGATAAAGACCAAAGTAAAAGAGGAAGCGAAAAGCATCTGCTTAACTGCGGACTTGTGGACTTCAAGGACTAGTGAATCCTATATTGCACTGACAGGGCATTACATCCGAGAAGATTTTGAGGTGCAAACAGTTTTATTAGGATGTTGCCAATTTTTGGGCCATCACACAGCGGCCAATATTTCATCTGAATTGGGCGCTATAATTGACACATGGAACCTTAGAGAAAAAGTCAACTTTTCTGTAAGTGACAATGGCGCAAATATTGTTAAAGCTATGAAAGAATATCAAGGCTGGAAACATTTTGGATGCTTTGCACACACATTAAATTTAATAGTTGAAGATGCAATAAAAATATGCCAATATCAAATCGAAAACATAAAAAAAATTGTTGCTCATTTAAAAAGAAGCTCAATATCGTCAGAGCGATTAGCAAAATATCAGCTTCAACAAAATAAAGAACCAAAACGACCACTTCAGGATGTTGAAACTAGGTGGAATTCAAAATACTACATGTTGAAGCGAATCGTAGAAATCAAAGAGGCCGTCATTTCGACAGTGGCTCTAGCAGATAGAGACCTGCCAACGATCAGTTCTGATGATTGGACAACATTCGAACAGCTATGCCAGGTGTTGGAGCCCTTTGAAGAAGTGACCCGGACCATGAGTGGCCAAAAATACTTAACAGGCAGTTACGTCATAATAATGACACGCTGTCTAACTGAATGCTGCAACAAAATAATTGAAAAAGGAGGTTTAACAACAGATGTCGCAGATGTGGTTTTGTTCCTAAAATCGGGAATTGCTGAGAGATTTAGGAACATTGAACAAAGTGGGACATTTAGCTTATGCACTTTTATGGACCCTAGATTTAAAATGCAGGGTTTTGCAAATCAAACTGAAGCCATCAAAACAAAAGATAGAGTAAGAACCCTGGTCGCAGCAGAAATTGCAAAAAGTGATGCTGCGAATCGGGCCCCAACTCAAAATGAAGATGCCCCTAGGACACCAACAAACGAATTTAGTCCTTGGGGTATCTTTGACCAAATTGTGGGGGCGTCTACATCGACAGGCACACCCCTTTCAAAAGCCATAAAGGAAGTAGACACATATCTGGCAGACGATTTATTGCCACGCGTCAGCATGACTGGAGAATGGAGCAATCCATCAGAATGGTGGAAAGTACATAAATTTTTATACCCAAATTTAGCTAAGATATACATCGAAAATTGCAACATTGTCGCAACGTCCGTACCCTGCGAAAGGATGTTTTCAAAATCAGGTTTGATTTTGAATCAAAGAAGAACAAGACTGTCATCCAGCAAAGTAGAAAAACTATTATTTCTAAACGTAAACTTAGATGAACGTCGTTTTTCAAAATATATGTAAATAAAAAATATAACAAAAAATACATCAAAAAAATATAACAAAAAAATATAACAAAAAATATAACAAAAAAAATAACAAAAGAAAAAAAGTACCAAAAAAATAAGAAAAAAATTGTATATAAAAAACTTAAAATTTACTAAATTGATTACTCATGTACATAAAATGAAATGAACTTCTAAGTGCGCCTGGATGTCTACTATTTTATTAAGACCCAGCCAGTCCTAAGCCTGGAAAAAGTACGAAGGGAAGTCTTAGTTCAAAACAGCTTGCGAAGTTGCTATCGAAAACGTTGACATAATATTGAAGCTATTAATGCATAATACGAATATTTATTGAAAACCCGTTGACCGATTTAACCGATTTTTTAACCGGTTAACCATTGAAGAAAAACGGTTACGTTAAATTAATCTAAAAACCCTCAATGACACACCTCTAATTCAGAGAGATTAGTAAAATGGATGAGTGACTGCTAGTAGCATTATTAAGTCGCTTAGCCATGCAAGAGGCTTTAAGGCGGCCTAAAAACTTGGTCACCAGAGTTGGCCACTCATATTAACCACGTTTTTATTTTACTTTTGATAGCCTAAATAATATTAAAAAGTAATCAAACAGAGGCTACCTGCTTTATCCAAAAATGTGTCTTACACCAGCAATATTAGATTAGACGCGGTACGAATCATAACGAGCAGACTTCTAACTGGATTATGCTGATGAGAATGTATCGCCTTCTGAGCCGAGTAAGAACTTGCGTTTCGTCTAAATTATTTTCACTCTATAAGATGGAGAGTCGAGTTGGATACTCACTTAAAAAGATTGGTCCACGGTGGCCCAAAATAGAGGACTGTAGAAAGGGGAGGCCTTTGCCCAGCAGCCTGTAGGCGTCTATAGAATTTTTATTGTTATAACAATAAAAAAAGGACTGGGTCGTTCCCTACTTAAATATCAATCAATGCATTATTTTGTCTGTAAATTCACTTTCTATTTACGTTTTTGAAGTGAATACTTCTTTAGGCGCGTTGGGCATTTTTGAGATGAGCATAAATTCTTGGATTCGCCTCGAAAAGGTCCGAAAAGGTTATTTATTTATTTTTAAAAGCTCATTTTATAACTAAACGGGTGAAGTCATTATTTTTCGATATTTTTCGATTTCCTGACGATCCAAAAAATACTCTAGGCACCTAATTCTTCTTTTCACTTCTCTCGCACTACCTGGTGCTACGGTTTTTTTTTTAATAAGTACCTAGATGTGCGGTATTAGGTGATCAAACGATTCACGGCCTATTTTTAAAATGAGTTCGTGATGCTTTATTTAGTTTTATCAGCACAATCTCCAATGTTTAGGTAGTCTCATTTGTTTTTATTTTAGCACCGAAATAACCTTTTTTGAATACATATTTATTAATTTTTTAACATATTTTAAAAGACGACTGTTCAGGCAACTCTTAAATCTGTTCTCAGAAAATGTTTCTTAAGAATGCTAAACTTTTCAGTAGATTTCTCTAAAATACTATGAATAATGCATTCACCTTATGAATTTCAGTTTCAGTGAAACGAAGTTACGTAAGCCATTCTCACTTCACTGTCTCGTTTGAGCGAAACCTCTGCACGTAATTTGATTAAAGTATGTACAAAATTTGATGAAAATCTGCTGAAAATAATAAAATGTTGTTTATTGTGGAAACTGATAACGAAGTTGTGTTGGCCGAGAGGGTGGTGCTTGAACTTTGAAGGTCATGGGTTTGAATCCCTCCCGTGTCAAAGGATTTTTCCTTTTGGACTTCTCACGAATAGTTATGTAAAACAAAATATTTAGCATCATAATACTTATACCGATACTCAACTTCTTTAGCCCAAGCAGCCCTGAGAGACTTGACCAATTAATTAATGTTTTTCTGGTTGTTCTCTTTCTGTTGGTTTTTTATCTATCTATGTTTTTTCATCCTTCTTGTGTTAAGTATTAGAATGATTAGGTATGTATTGTGTGTCAACACAATTTTTATTTTGTTTTATGGCCACGGCTGCGTTGGCTTGGGCTAGCAACAGGGTGTGGTAAAACACTGATCCCCTTCAAGTTTTTTGCTTCAAACTTAATCTATCGTTTCCTAAAACAAATTGCCCTGAATGCGCTGAAATTTTGCCACACCCTGTATGTTCGTATGTGTATGTTTAATTAGGATCCTGTCTGTTATTTATGAATAAGAAACTAAACAGCTTACTCTACATGAAAATTCAAGCAGAAATTCTTGCCAATGTTTGCCCCAACGGAAACACGTAACTATAATGTACTCGTAAGTAGGTGGCCAATAAAACTTAAGAAACAGCAGCAGTGGTTTCCTCAAAAACTGGCTACAGTTAGATGACAAACTTAATAATATTAAAAGGTTTTCAAATACAAATATAATTCAAATTGGTTTGAGTCGTGAAAAATATCTCCTAGTAAATATATTATGATTTGCCTCAATATTTTGAATAGAGTTCAAAATGATTTCCTATCTCGTATCAGAAACTACAAATATTCGTTCTGAATCAGGGTGTTGTGATAACAACACCCTGATTCAGAACGAATATTGAATCAGGGTGTTGTGACGAATATTTGTAGATCATTCAAACATATTTACGTCCTGCCGCGAGAATACGATATCGCACCGCTTGCGTCTCGGCCAAGCACACGCCCGCTACCCCACGTCACTATGTCGTGAAGAAAAATTATGATTGAGTGTTATCATTATCAGTAAAATAATGGCCATTGCTTCTTAGGAAACAAGGCCAACAAGCTAGCAGTTTACATCTTTACATTTGTTATTGAAAATGTTCGAGTCGGTTCTCATGCCAAATACTCGAGTGCCTGCACCTTGAACAACAGCTTGAGAAATTGAACCCCTTTTTTGATTTGCAGTCAGGCAAGGACTGTAATGAATGATCAAGTCTGAAAACGTGTCAAACGTTATTTAAATGGAACGCGAGACTGCTAACGGTGGGATCACACGAACCGAGTAGAAGAGCGTGACAGTGTTCTCGACTCGGTATGAACATGTATTGTAGACACAGTGTTCAACGACCGCGCATCTCTCTCAGCCTAATATCATTTAAATTTTCGTGATTTGATGGCAAAACTATTATAGAATAATAGGTATTTATCTCTTATAGTTTTTTTCTCGATGTTTCGAACGCTTTGCAGCGCCTGTGGCCCGGGAAAATAAAATAATAGTGACGTATAAATATCCGTTATTTAATAATGATAATATAATTTCACTGTCTAGCCAATTACTCGATACGTGTAATCCAGCCAAAGGTAACCTCACTAGCAACGCGATGCGGTTTCACGCTGCATATATGTATTGCTGTCGATGAACTGTATACCTTTTAGTAAAGTAGATAAGTTCTATATCGCTTTGCTATACATTTATCACTTACAGAGTTAGGGTTTCTTTTGTTTCTGAAACAATTCTTAGATTCAATAGTGTAGTGTTTTCTTTCCTTTAGTACAGGATAATGCCAAGTCAACATTGTGTTTACAATGTTTGTAGCCGAATGTGTTCAACGTTTGCTAAACAAAAACGGATTGCTTTTAGATCCATCAAATTCTCAAAGCCAATAAAACAATACTGTGCTTACGTTTGTACACAGTCAACCTTCTCACAGTATAAAAACGAAATGACCTACTTTCTCCACGATTGTCTTCAATCATTAGGTATATGTTCAAATACGGTTCTCATCTTTTACAAAATTATTCTTCTTCTTTTCGAGTCAATAGTTTGTAGAAACATTGTGTTTGAGAGACTGGTCAGCTTAGGACACTACGTTACCGTGCGCCTAGCTGCTTTCAGTATGCGTTGCGTTGAGGCTTTTCTAACAAAATTATTGATTGTTATTTTGATTATGTACTGATCGAAATTTTATATCAGAACTCTTGCCCGATAAGGTAATTTAAAAACACGTTTTCACGTTATACTGTGGTTAGTTCCCATTCTATAGATACGTACAAGCGAACACAAACATTTATTATTGGATCCGCGAACACTTCGAACACGATATTGGATTGAGATGGAAAGATTGCAGTGATGTGGGGCGACGTGATATGATGGATGATGCCAATCCTTTCTAGATCCATCGCACTGATGGTACTGTGCACATCCGAAGCTAGAGATATTAATATTTTAATCGGGATTTCGTGGCATGTTTGCGTTCAGAATATCAGCAAAATTAACGTTTTCATCTCTACAATATCACTGTTATACAGTAAACCAAAAATTATAAAATACATAGTCTGCTTACTCTTCTAGAACATAAAGAAAATTAAAACGATAAAAAGTGTTAAAAAAACAGCAAAAACTACCTATTAGAGATGCTTATGGTTATGAGTAACAATTATTTGCTTACTTCCAAATTAAACAGCTTAAAACCATAACAAATTTTATTTTTGTGGCTACATGAACGGTATTTTTCCTGACGAAAAAATCTTCATTTCGCGTTGTTTTATATTTAAACACATTCACCCTAAGCAAACAATTACAGAGTAATCTAAGTACAGCTTTGTAACTGTTTCACCGACTTCAAAGCCCCTGTCCCAACATAAAATACTCTAAAATTACCCAAGCTCTCACAGTTTCAGGTACTTAATCAAAGCTCGTTCTAGACAGAACTGGCAATATCCTCTCCTTTACGAGGATTCACCTTTCATTACCTACGACGCGAAGACGCCCGTGTCAAATCACAGTCTCTGAGTTTGCGCTTTCACACTTCGCCGGGAACGAAGCAAAAATGTCTAGCTAGGTATGTTTTGTTAGCGAGTGTCTGCTTTGAAGAGAGGAGAAACTTTATCGTTACCTTTGTTACAATAATAGTGCTTTGTGCATTTGTGCAAAGTTTGTGGCAGATATAGTGAGTATCAAATGATCTTCAATGCCTAAAGAACTTAAAGCGCTTTGGGGATACTATGTGACTCTAGTTATTTTTTGTTTAAAAAGGCAAGTGCTTATAATTTTGCAAGTTTATCGCTAAATCATTAGAGCAATTAGATTTACTATAACAATTTATTTTTACTACGTAGTTACACTGTAGTTATAAAAATTAATCTTTTATTACGATCTTTTTTGATGAAAGAAAAATAAAGCACTTACTTCATTGCACATGATTATTAAACCAACACTTTGCTTAAAACATATTCAGTACAAGAAAACCATTGAAAAAATGAGCAACGGCCATGCGCAAGCCTAAACAAATATTGCTCGACGGCTGCCACCCCGCTTTAGCCTGTGCTACTCTAAATTAGCTGCCAATTGAAATTAATCTTTATTGCACTGGTTTAAAGAAGCTTATGCAAGCTTAATCGGTGCTCTTCGTCTAATAAATAAGTTAAAGGTCATAACCTACCTACATAGTTCAAGACTAGGTTTCGTGGTCAAAATTCAATAGTCTTTTCAAAACATATAATAAGTTAAGCTTGTTCTTGTTCAAAGATGATTATAATTATAATAGACCTAAAAGAGGTGGAATTAACAAAACAGGATCATTTTTATAGCATATAGTTTTTCTCGTACTTATTTATTTTTGAAGAAAATATGAGTCAAGTGATAGTGATATTTTGTTATGTAAAGTACAAAAGATTCATCTGTGGTTGTAGAATAACATTGAGTTTGAAGTGGTTTGTATATTGCGGGTTTATTAAATTAAGCAAGTCAAAAAGGTAAACAGCGCCTTTTATAATTTTGATATTTTACTTGATTATGTTCTACGCGTTTATTTAACTTTTGACAGGTGCTTGAGAACGTAATATTGTCATGATTCGTAAAACCCCTCACAGACTACAGACTTTCTTTCCGCCGATAGTTGAGACGGGCTATATACTTCTCCATACTCATTACGAGCCGAAGTATATTCAGTCTCAACTATCGGCCGATAGAAAGTCTGTAGTCTGCGATGGGTCTAAAAGTAAAACTTTGAAATGCCTGTGAAAAGAATATAATACCTATAAAGTATCTAATCATATTAATCTATCCTGTTCATTACCAACAGACAGACAACCAGTGCTTTACTAATAATAGGAGTACTCTTCATACTCTTTTGATAGGGATCCGAAAAAACGTCTTCCACGTCCTGAAAATACAGGCTTTTTTGCTTTTTTTTCTATTTGTTAAAAAAAAGACACTCTGGGACCACAATATTCAGTTTGTATCCCAAAATACCAGTCAACTAAACAACAGTTTCTTGAACACACGACTCTGAAAACGCCACAATCCGTTGACGGTCCGAAATAAGTTAAGTAGCGTTCGGTATTCGTGCATAAAATAGTCACTTGCATTTAGATAACCGACGCCACTTGACTCTAACTTGCTCCCGTCTTTTACGGCATTTTTGCTGTCTCAAGATGGATCAAGTTTCCGATCTTCAATACTTGACAACAACTACATTTCCAACATAAACTTCAAAACTCTGAAACCAATCTAAGGGAAGCGTCAGCCTTGCATACCAATAACCCCAAAACATAGCTATAAAAAGCATATCGTGATTATATTTCTTCCTATTCAATCTGCCTTTAAGTCGATTAAAACATTTCGATATTAGGTCGATATTGGCTGAGTGAGACAGTCCTCCGACTTTTGATCTGGAAGATTCAAATTCAGAGTTCAATTTAAGCATTTATGTCTTTTTGGCGATGTAAATGGTGAAGAAAAACATCATGAAAAAACCAATTAGTATACTAATTAACAACAAAGAGCTTGCACCCGTTACTAACGGGATGACTACTTCTACTAAGTGCATGCGCGTGCCAACCATGATTTTGGACAAACCTCTAAGACCCCTCGCAGACTTTCTATCGGCCGATAGTTGAGACGGGCTATACTTCTCCATACTCATTACGAGCCGAAGTATATTCCGTCTCAACTATCGGTCGATAGAAAGTCTGTAGTCTGCGAGGGGTCTAAAGCTGATCGCACATATGTCCGCGACGTACGCGCCGCAGTTATTTTTCTATAGAAAAATACTGATGACGTCAGAAAATACGGCTCGCTTCTGACGTCTCAGCATTTCCTCTATCGAATTGACAGTTTGGCGCGATCGGCGCAGATAGATACTGCGATGAGCTTTAGATAGTTTCAAAGAATTTTGAATGAACTTTTTAAAAGTCTACCGTGCATTACAAGCAAACCATGATTGATTGTTTTGTTGTTAGACTGCTAAGTAAATGGCAAATACGCTCCATTCCACTTCTCGCTATCCTCATGGGGTAAAGGTACTCATGGTTTTGGAGTATATTCTCCATGGAGATTAACATTGTGAGCCTGTTGTACATATTTAATGTTCATACCTCACAAAGTCTTTTACGTACAACATACACTACGACTAGAATCGTTGAAAAAACAAAGTAAGACTTTCTAATTTGAACTTCATAATATTCATTACAGTATATGAAGAATGTCTATCACACCTTGGAGATACAGTTCAGTTGTGATCCTGTGGTATGTTAGTGTCATTGTTTGGTATTATTGCTGTTTTCGTAGGAAGATCTACATACATAGTCGGGTTTCAGTCGAACTTGTGAATTCAAGCTTTTTCAAATTCACTCATGTTGTTCTGTATTTTTTGTCTGCAAATAAGATTTACAGAACATTTTACAACCGTTGGCGTTGGACCGGAAAAATCACGGTGCGTCCCAAACGAACAGCCGCCACGTGCGAACTCAATTCAGACTTTTTTAATACAATTTCGGTGTCAAATACGCTGGTGCGCAGTTATGATTGTTTCGGGCACATTTACAAATGGTCGAGCGGGTTCAAATAATATTTGGACTTGATAAAAACCGCACCTCGAGGATACAGGCATGACCATTTTTTGTTTTTTTTTAAGATTAGACACATTAGCGTAAGTTTAAACTATTCCTGCATCTAAGCTTTCATCTTCTTGCAGAATGTAGGTCTATTTTTTTTCTTGGTATATACCCTATGCTGATAGATACGGCCTGTTGACATTTTTTTTCAGAAATGAAATTAATAATTTCACAATATTTTACTGAGAGCTTTAACTATCTGTCTGGCGGCCTAATTGAGCGATCCAGTACACTAATCTGTTAAGAGTACAAAATTTAAATTGGAAACGTTAAGCTTACCAACGTTTTTTCATTAATATAATTAAACAAAACAATGCGCCAACAAAAAGGCAGTCAATATATTTTTAATTCTGAAAAGCGAGCGTGTTTTTCTTCCGCACACGACCAACAAATAAGTTAACTGCAGTAATCCCACAAAGGGCCACCAGAGAATAATATTCAGTCAAGTGTTTGCGTAGGCTATATGCGGAGTTTACCTTTGCTGAGTGCGGAGATGAATGGCGTGCTCATTTTAAGGCTTCCAGTCGATTTTTATTTATTTAGCTATCGTCTATTGATTACTAGCGAGTTATAAGTTTTCAAAATGAGAAATGTAGGGTAATCTTGTGCCTTTTCATGACCTAAAAGATGACTAAGGATTTTATCAAAATTTTAAACAAAAGAAGTAACGACGAAGGTCAGCTTATATGTATTTTAAGCGCAATACACACTGAGCCCGCCGGGCCGCCGACAAAGCCCAGCGACACAACCCGGCGGCCTGTTTGAAATGAATCATGTCGGCAACATGTGCCCGCGCGTGTTACCCGCCGACATGTTGGTGGCTTGGGTTGCCTGCGCTCAGTTGCCCGGCGGCATAAATTATTATGACACAACCACACAACTCATCTCAAGCCGCCGACATGCCGCCGACAAAATGTTGCCGACATATGTCGGCGGCCCGGCGGGCTCAGTGTGTATTGCGCATTAGTACTACAGCAATGCAATATAAACATCGTGAGTATTTCAACTGACTTGACTTTGCTTAATGCAAAATGGAAGAATGTATTTGTACGTGCCCTTAGACATTTTTACAGTATCTTAATAATGTAAGAAAATTTCTCTCCTCGGGAACACAGTGATCCTGGTTTTATTAGTTTATTAAAAAACTGATAACGTTAAATCCCGCTATATCCACTACATTACTATTTTTGCAACGAGGTCGCATCTGAAATTAAGTTTGTATAACCTAAGCCCGTGTAATTTCCTAGTTCATCGCGCAATAGCACTTCCCAGCAATATTGCACTTCCTCGCAACTTTATTACTCACTGTAAATATTGCGAGAATGACAAATTAACTTTATTTTTAGTGGTGAAACAGCAACTTTATTACCATGATGTATTTTTTGGTGCGGTAAATTATTCTCTCTACGCAGAAATGGGTTATTGGAAATGCCAAGAGCTCAAACGAATCCAACATAATCCCTTATTTTGTTATAGTTAACATTCTACAAGTATGTATCCTAATATCCTAATCCTATCCTAATCCTAATATCCTTCCTAATCCTAATATCCTATCCTATCCTAATAATCCTAATATACATCCTTCCTAATCCTAATATCCTATCCTATCCTAATAATTATAATAAATCTGAAAGTTTGTAAGTGTTTGGATGTTTAGATGTTTGGATGTTTGTATAACAATCACGCCTAAACCAGTGAACCGCTTTGGATGAAACTTAGGTCAATAACCTGGAATAGCATATAGGCTATTCAAAACGTTGGTACTAGCTAGTATTGTATAGTTTACAAACTGCTCGCCAAAAGACGATAGTCAACACCGACGCTATGAACTAAACACTGAAGTGAACAAGCTATCAGCAAGGCGATAAGATTATTTGATTAGTGTTGAACACAGCTGTAATACTAAAATTTATATAAATAGTTTAAATTAGACTAGATCAAAATGTAAACTATAAAAGCTAGCTTTACGTGGGGCTTTGTCTAAGCGCGTAGACATGCGTAGCACATAACGACGCGCGTAGCAGTGCCGCTACGTGCGTAGCATCGAAAATAATGACAAAAATGGGAATTGCCAACTAGTACCTCACATATTTTATACACCCTCAAAATTATTAAGAAAGTATTTGTTATTTTATTTGTAAGCTTGGCTTGTATTCTTGATCTCTTTCCTTTTATCATACTAAATGAAAGTATTTCTAACAGTCTGCCTGTGTGTTACCATTTCACGCCTTTAGGCATGGACACAGATAGCAGTCCCGAAAATGATATAAGCTAATTTCTTTTAAATACTATCACGGAGGGGCTGAAATATAGTTTAGAAATAGTGATTAATGTTTTTTTTTGATAATACGAGATAATGCGGACCAAGAGGCAAGAAACCATTTTTTTACACTACTGGGCAAAGATCTCTTTTTATCTTCCAATCCCCATTCTAAGGTCACACTGAATTACATAATGTTTTCAATCTAAAAGTTAGCTTACCAAGCCTAAAGGAAAACAAACAATTTTAGAAAATAGCCTTACCACATACAATTTCCTACACTCCGTCTCACTCGTTTCTTGTTGAACATTGAAAGGGGCGCTCGTAGTTACAATTTCCTTGCAACGTGGGCAAAACCTTGTTATGAATATAGCCTTCTGTATCTTTGAAACCATTTCTGCAGCCAAAAGATACCAAAACGAGATTAGTTTTAGCTGAGTACACAGGGATCTGTAACTGTAACATGTAACTGTGATTAAAAAACTTTGGTCACTTGATGATCTCATAAGTGCTTCGCATGTTAGTACATGAGGCCTTCTGAGGTTTATATTAAGTTGTGTCTTATATACCTAGTATTTCTTAAAAAAAATGATACCGTCGGGAATTAATAAATAAATAATAAATAATGCTGGACATTTCACACAGCATCATCTAGCCCCAAACTAAGCAAAGCTTGTACTATGGGAACCAGATAACTGATATAGGTACTACATATGTACTTTTTGTTTGTAAATACATACATATTATACATAGAAACACCCAGACCCGAGATAAATATTTGCAGATCATACAAACATTTATCCCGCGGCGTGGATCGAACCCGCAACCTTCTGCGTCCCAAGCGGGCTTTCACCCACTGCGCCACAGAGGTCGTCTAAAAGGTACTTAACGTGATAGAATCCTGTATATGTTTTTTAAAATAAGAATTGTGTCTTAACATAAACTTTAATCATTTCCAATTTAATCCCAAAAATGTGGAAATAAATGATAAAACTGTTTGTTGGTGGAAATTAAAACTTATTTTATAGAAAAGGAGTCCGCTCCGCTTAGCTACTTCTCTATTAGCCTTAGCTATTACCCTTTCGCGGTGGAAACTGGGCTAAAAAGTTTGAAAACATGGTATCGATTCTACAAAAGGAGCGCTTATAATATATTGTCCGAAGTATAGATCAATAAAGCTAGAGACATTACCGACGCCTATTAAGATAGGCGTCGGTCACTAGTTTTATTGATATTTATTACACAACAGGCATGGTAACGGGCAGATTGAATTCCCAATACAGGTGCATTTACACGATGCGATTTCAACCCATACGACGCACGGCAAGCTCATCGTATGTGATTTGTCATAGTTAAGCGCGACGCTCCTCAGCACGTTCAATGGGCGGGGCTTAGGAAATCATACGAAAAACTGCATCGTTTAATGCACCTTTAGTTTCAGAAAGACTAAAGTTTAACTCGTGTTGCTGTATCTGTTACAGCCACGGCTCGCTTTCGGCCGGTTAATGAAACGCCGACGAATAGATGCGGTCGGCTGCAGGCTGCGAGTGGCACTCGGATTAGCATGCAATTTTCCATATTTTGAACACATAGTCCACGTACTGAGCTCGCTTCGCCAATTTCGAGCTCAATAGCATTGCTTAGCTTCTGTAATTGAAAAAACTGATACTGTCTTATTAACGAACAAAAAACAATTAGGATCGATACTGATCGATACTCTATCCAGGGTACAGTAGATATTCTATCAGATCATAAAGTATTCAAGATAGCGAGGAAACCAGTAAGTCTTAGTACCTAGGCACCTTACCTTACCTAAATGTATCAAGTACTCTGTTTTATCTTTGTGTCGTTTCGTTCGTGCTGAATAAATGTATTTTCTTTCTTTCTTTCTTTCTTATAATTGGCGGTGATGGGCTTGCAACCTGTCACGTATTGAATGTTTGGAGTGTAGTTTCGTGTATTGTTAATGGTATAAAATATCTAATCTTAGGTTTTTCATATTCCCGTAAAATCAACTGACTAAAACACAAAGAAGTTTGAAACCTAGGTATAACGGTATTAAAGTACGCTATTAACCTACCAATAGAAAATATTTGCTAAAACCACGTTCTTCACCCGACTATTTTCGCAAACCATCACATTCTTTGAATAAAATTGAGCAGAAACGGCACTCCTTATCCACTAATTAAAATTAATCGAGCTGAATTTCACGCCGAGTCAAACCGACAGCGGACGGCTGCCGTGTTTTTCTAAAATGGCACCCGTTCAATTAAAGTCAAGGGTCACTAGACGACACGCTGGCTTATGGACTACTTAAAGCCACATCTACGCAAGAGCTGGGCGATAAGTGATGAACGAATGACCGAATGATCGGATGAACGAAGGAATGATTTAACCGTACAGATCTCCAAAAAAATATTAATAGTGTGTGAGAATGTAGGTATACCAATGGTATGTTTGTCTACGTCGGTCGTTGCAGTCGTGACACTGATTCGTTTCGTAGTAAAGAGGCTCCACACTCCACTCCACACGCTTCGCTCAATATTAAGAGATGCCTTTAGTTCTCACAGCCATTCCACCGAAGCGCCTTCCAAACAATGGCAAGGGTCAGCGAACCGATTATCGACTTGACGGCAGGACAATACCAACGATAATTATTCAATTTGTTGCCCTTATATCCCCTTCAGATAAAATTACATCGGTTTAACTTCGCCCTTTTCCCTTGATTATTGCCATCGTTCACCTTTGACTGCGAAATTGGCTGAGGTAAAATGATTAAATTACATTAAGCTATATCAAGCCAATAATTTGTTTATAGCTTGAAAATTCACGTTTTAATAGTGAAATTACACCTAAAGCGATATCTTACGGGCTAATTCCTTTCCGTGAGGCTTCAAATGTTGTTTGTTCTCGACTAATGAATGTAAGACGACTTAGAGACTTGGGTTTGAGGTTCCTAATTATGAGTTTCATAAGTCTTCGTCTACACGCGTGTATCAAAGGATATTCTATACAGAAAGCTTATAAGGCCGTGTATATCAGTGTTAAATTCATCATTTACATTATTACCGGGTAGACCCTTGGTCGGGCTGGCATGTTACAATAAAATACCTCTGTCTACGCCGAGCCCCTCGTCAAGAGGCCAACTCTAATGAAACTATATTTTGCGCTCAATAGCAACTCTACAAAGCTAAATAATGTGAATTAATTTTGTGTTCTATTGAAATGTTTCTAGGAATTCGTAATTTGAGGTTGATGAGAATGAGAAATGTACCTTGAAATTTTCGGTTAAAATTATAATTTGATTTTGCAATTATAAAGTACACATCTCATAATAATATTTACCCCAAAGCAACATATTTTAAGAACACTTGTTTACCTTTTCCATGAAGTGTTATTTTATGATTTTTGTTCCATTTGTAGATAAGACAAAAAATAAGAGTTTTAGGTAAAAACCTCATTGGTTCCAATGAAAAATTCAAGTTGAATTTCCTGGCCAAAAAACGCAAAACGATACGGCTTGAAACAATTCGTTTACGTAACTGCCGCTTACGGAACTCTATAGCCACTCCAAGCGTTTTCCGATGCGAAACGCATCTACCTAATTGTGGAAAGCCACGACATAAGAGGCTCATCATTATCTGTCAGGGTAACAAATAGTCTGACACGCACCCATCAATTTTGTCACGACTTATTATAACAATAGGATATACCTAGAGGGTGTAGACAGCATGCGGTCAGATAGCGTCTGAAAGCTGTCGTTCGGAAGCTCTGTGGAGCCTTTGTCTTACCTACATCATCGTCTTGTTGGGTATTGTGCTTTTGAGAACGATTAATGATTAGGCGATACAATGTTAAACAAATTACGCATGCATACCTATTAGGTAAAACTACAATTAGGATATAAAGTTAAGTGAAATAAAAGACATGAAATGAAATGACATACCACTTATTAACTCTTAATGAAGTACACCAAAATACATCCTAGAACAAAGAAATAGTAAGAAACAGAACAGGAAAGGATCATGCATGACTGTACCCCACGACACGGTAAAAATATTTATCCGCACCCCCTCAAGATCCTTTGAGAATATCTAAGGGGATAGTCAGATTCAAGTCCACAATAATTACAAACAGTACATTACCTACCAATTTACACAAAAAGTTGCAAAATTTGGGCACAATTTTTTTTATCTCCAAACGTAAAAAGTTCAAACCCAAGTGGTAAAAAACTTTTCTTAATGTAATGGGTCCTATTGTTATCCCCTGATACGCCCTCATGACCTGTACAAATAAATAAAAGGCAAGACTAGAATCATGACAAATGCGCCAGACGAATGTGGGCGCCGTGAAAAAGTGAAGCCACAAGAGATTGATGAAACGCAATGAGGAAGCTTTCGTTTGCATTTCATTAGGGATTTCTTTCATTTCACTGGTTTCCTCGTCATAATAGATCAGTAGCTTGTAATAAAACCAAAAGTGGCCTGGTAACCTCCCAAGCAACGCGATTGGTAAACTGAATTTTTAGGAAATATCGACTTTTGGATTTTCAACCGTCGCTTAAAGTTTGCCTAAAATTCAGTTATATGGCTACTAGCTGTTATTGAACATACGAACTGAATTTTGGTGAACTTATATGAGTTTAACTGCCTTCATCATCATTATAATTCACAGCTTGTAGTTATCCAATGTTGGGCATAAACCTCCCCGTTCAAACGCCATTTTACTCGATCCTGTGACTTTTGCATCCAGTTTTTCCCCTGTATGGTCACAATATCATCCATCCACCTGGCTGCTGGTCTGCTATCTGCGTTAATATATAATTATTATAATCTAAGATATTTTGTGCATACAATAATATAATTTGTACCCGTACCATGACTTGCTGTTGGCCTGATGAAGAAAGTGTCAACGCTCTGTGATGGATTTTGTGGCCAGTGAGGTGAAAGTTTTTACCACGCTTCATAGGATTCTTTAGAATCTTTATTCGATAGGATGACATGATGTTTCATCACACGATTAAACCCTTCGACTAATATCCTAAATCAAAAATGTCCTAGACTAATGCGACCAACACGAATTTTGTCCAATATGAATTTGTCCAACACGAATTTTGTTACTGGCACAGTTGAAACCCGACTTAGCAGTGAGAGTGCTACTACCTCAGCGTTTCCAGAGATTTCATGAGTTCACTTGCACTTAGCGGCGCGTTTTTAGTAATACCTTCTGCTTAGGATCCTTTCAGGGCGTTATAAAGTCTGAAGCTTTTAACTGCTTTGCAAAATTACACTGGTTTGCTTTAAGAGTACGTTTTGAAGCGCTGTTATATCTACATAATCTGCTAGCAAATTCGAGATCGAAAAATGCATAGACCTCCCTGTGTTTGTGTTCTCAGCACAAACAAAGAAAGGCATATGCCCAGGTAGTGGCCCTAATTGGGCCTGGATGAAGATATGTGACACATCTATTCGTTAATCTGGAATATTGTTTTTACCTAAGGTACCTAAATTATGTACCAAAAAGGTACCCTGCTAAATCCATGGTTTTTACCTCTCAGTTAATTTGGATCAAATCATGAATAAATGATTCATGTTTGCACCAATTAGGTAGGTAGGTACTTTATCTTCTTTGCTTCTCCTTGATTATTAAATCGATCTTCGCATGTACTATAAGAAAACTAAGTAACCTAATCTCAAATTATAGTTAGATTCGGTTCAAATCGTGTTTCATCCTTCATGTTTATCTGAGCTTCACAGGAAAGCACATGTTAAATGTATAAACAACAGTAATATCGGGATGCATCCTAGTCGGATCAGTTCACATTTGGCAACATCAAAAGGAACACTGAAATACAATAAAACCGCCTCTTGCACTATCCGCTTTGTAGAATTCCTACTGAAACAATTAGTTTTAAATGGCAATTAGTTATGTGTAGAATTAATAATTACCTAGCAATTAATCGTTATACTAGCATCCCATATGCCTTTGCTTAGTATTTATAGTTTTATCCATTTGGACTGTGCTTTAACACAACTTGGGTAGGTATGAAAGTATAAAATCTTAAACGCCATTTCTTGCCACAGAATATTAGCTCTTGTTACGTTGAATCTGAGAAAGCAAGAGGCTAAGAATACCAGAATGTCGTGTAAATAGCATTTTACTTATAAAAAGCATCAGTCGCTAGAACAAAATCCAATAAAAATTCAAAAGACCGTTTGCCTCAAAAATCGACACAGCAATCTGTACGGCTCGGAGGGCGTGCATGTATTTGATTTTTGTTAGCGCTCGCCTTGCATCCATCAAACACAGCTGTATGTGTACGTGTATCTCAAATTAAAGCTTTGATCACACAATTTTACGTGGTAGGTACTTTAGTGGAAATTTGAAAAACATCAAGTTTTGTGAAAGACCATATTATATAGAATTATTTTTGCTTAAAATTACACAGTAGACATCGTTATTTTAAACAAGTTGTTTCTAGTCCAATAGGGATATTCGTGCGCTACGATACAATGTGAAATGTCTATGGTCAAAAAGTAGGTCAAATGAACTACTTTAAGTACCTAAGTTTGTTGGCAGAGTTTTTCTTAAAGGCAATATAATGAATAATGAGTTAATCAGAGACGCTCGCTAATTTGTAAACTTTTGTATTTTACCACTGAGTTAAAATTATTAATACATTTGAAAAAATAATGTGTTTCAATTGAGTTTGTCGATGATGATTTACAATTTTGGCAAACTATTTCTGTAGCCCGCGTTAAATTGAGCTTCACCGGCTTTGTAGTAAGAAAATGTCTATATTCACTCATCCGACTAACAATACCAATTTATAACTTTTAGCTTTTACATGCAAAATGATTGATCACTAAACCCAGCATTTCAATAATCTAGACAGAGAGCTCGTCTGACGTACAGCATAGCTATCTATCTGGCGACCGACGCCATTTTATACCAGAAGCAAAGCTGCACTTTATCAACAGGTTTCTATAGTTTGTAGATAGTTCAAATATTCTTCATGTTGGTAACTTTCAGTAGTCATCAATTGTAAAAGAGCGTGCTAATAAAACGCTTCTGTGCTTTTAATGCAATGAGTATTTCCAGCCTATTTCCAGAGCGCAGCGCAACCTTAACGAGCTCATGGATGTACATCCTCAGTTAGATGTGTTTGAGGATGACTGGAAGGAGATAGAGCGGTTGCGCCTTATTGTGAATTTAAATTACCTGTTGGATATTAAGGTAGTTGCTGAATTGTTTATTGTTTTATAACTTATTGTATTGTCAAAATTTTAATATAATAGGTTTTTTTTGTGTGTATATTTATCTGATGTTTTTTATTATGTTTACTTTTATTATTAGATAAGGCGATTTGGTGTATCTGTGATGTTATAGTTAAGTTTGTAAACAAATAAATAAATGCCATAAAAAAAATACCAATGGTCCCAACTACTTATGAAATACAGCTCTCTAATAGCTTGAATACATGTACCGAGTAGATAGGCGAGACGAGCGTAGCGAAAATTTTTTAGGTCTGTGAGCGTGATTTCGGCCGCGTGCTCGGTATAGTAGATACATCACTGAGGACTCGACCGAGCGACTCTCTCGCAATAAAGAAGTAGTACCTAACCTACCTATAGGCATAGAGTTGAAAATATGCATGCTTATGTAAAAGAGAGTGTCTAGTGTAGGAACACAGTCGTATGCGTGTTTCGTTTTTTTCTAATTGCCCATTATTTTCAATTTAGTCCGTTAGGTCCTAGCCTTATGCACCGCGATAGCGAGGGCACATATGGCGTCTCTCTTTATGCGCACTAACACGGACACTCGGACTTTTATTGAACATGTGGAAATGAGAACACATTTTTATTGGGACGATCTCTGAACTCTGAGATCACAGTATTAAAAATGGCGTGGCAGTAAATTTTCCCGCGTTAAATAGCTGAAGATGCGGCAGATAGGAATTCGTTCGGAGTTTATACTTAGTATTTTATGAAATATTCAGTTGATCGTTTTAGCCAAGTGCTGCTTCAACTTATTTTGAAAGGTGTGGGTTCGAATTTAGGGCAGTACGTACAGTCAGCGTAACCAATTGGTAACCCCCTTAGTAAGACGGTGTATTGCAGGGGGGTACCAGTTGGTGACGCTGACCGTACATAAAAAATAGGTATTATTACACTTTGAAATATTATGTGCAAATTGAGAAGACTCGAGTGGACCATCCTAATGGGAATACTTACAGTTATTTACTTAATTTTTTTCGTTCCAGATAATTTCGCTGTTTTAAAATTGTTTCAAAATATTTCGCTATGCTTTTAGCTGAAAACATTCATTTTTTCCAAGAATTCAATTCACAAAACAGAGAGAACAACAACAAAAAGTAAATAAATGGTAAAGCTGAGAACTTGATCTAAATCAAAGTTCCAAGGTAAATAATAAATGTAAGGGTTTTTTGCTTTAATTTAATACAAAAGAGGCGCTACAATTCTCAGTTCTCCAACCAAAAAGTCAGGTCAATAGCTACACGAGTGCGCAAATATAAAAGCTTTTACTAAAATGTATTTCAAAAGGTCCCTTTCAAATTAGATTTTCCTGGGCCAGCCACTTACTTACATGCCAGGAAATTGAGCTATCCATCACAGAATATCTAGTTTTATGAGAACAAAGCTTGTGTTGAATATTGAGGTGATAACTATCAAAGGAAACAGGAACATACTGTTTCCCGTAGTCTATGTAATGTGCACTTTATTTTTGCGAAGTGAGGGCATGGCGTCCACCTATTGTAGGCCCTACCTATGTAAGAACACAGTCTAGGTTAATAAGTAGGTACCATAGTGTTCAGGTTTAAGACATTTATTCTCAAAAGAATTACATTAAATTTACTTAAGTGAGAACTTAAAATTACTTACATTTATTGTGTACACGAGCATGCAGCATACGTTTTTATGTAAGAAAGTAACACACATTAAAAAACATAACATCCTGCATACCTACATTTTTCTAGTATGTATCATAAACTAAATGTGTTGAAGAAATCAAAGATTTTGTGTACGGTGTAGATATTCTCTCGGATAGATAAAGGTTCGCTCCTATACATATTTGCCGCATCATTATGATATTTGATTAAAATAACTATAATTGTTGTGTTTTATCGACTTTCCACACATAGGTAGAGTAGATAATTTTCTGCGTCAAAACAAATCATAAGTAAAGAAGGCCTTATTACGATAAAAGTAATGTGTATAAAAGCAATCTTCTTCATTCTAAGTTCTTTTACTACCAATGCATTATCTTTGTTTGAGTTAAAGTTTAATTAGTTAACGAGATGCCCCAGAAGCATTCAGTCGCCTGTGTGGGTGAAAATTAACTTTGTGCACTTCAGACTGTGTACAAACATCTTAAACTCAGTTCACGTCGACCCAGCTGGCTCTGCACTAACTTGTTATAGATCGAACAGTGATCTGAAGTACACACTCCGGCTTTTTCCCGGCGCAGCTGTGAGCACTTCGCAACTATGATCAATGTAGCTTCAAGTTTATAAAGTCTGTGGCCGGACGGGCTGTAACTAAACTAAAAGAGCTTTCTTATTCGATACGAACTTGGGAATATTACTGTATATTCAATTCAATTCTTTGTTGTTTGCGCAGATATGTTTGTGATGTGGATTACATTACATATCACTTGAATGCTATGTAGTTTGCTGCGCGACGTAACATTATTTTTGGTAGTCAATCATCAAGGCATTCGATACCGCAAACAACTTACGCTAAGAGCCAATGAATGGATGAATGAATGAAAATTCTTTATTGCACACCATTAATAAAATTAAAACAAACAAAAACAAAAGAAAAACCAGATACAATGGGCGGCCTTATCGCTAAGAAGCGATCTCTTCCAGGCAACCTTTGGATGGAGAGGAACATGAAAAGTGAAAAGAAGATTGGTCGGGTGCATAAAATGACAGATTATTGAATTTAAAAGCAAAGACAGACTACCAATGTAATGGATATAAAGCAATAAACGTTGGGAGATACGGCAATTTAACTATTGGCATGGGGACGATGTACTTGAGACTCCATCCACATTAGGAACACTCGAAGTGGAAGATATTGGTATTGGTATGCGCATATGCTCATAAAAGTGATGCATTACAATGAAGCTTGACATCATATGTTTGTCAAAACTTGTTCAAAGACTTTTCATGTAAATTAGAGCATATGAGATTCAAATCATTTATTTGCCAGAAATATATACAATATTGGTATAAAATATTGAGATTCCAACTTTAATCAACTCTTCAAGGTGATTTCTGGTCATTGTTTTACTACTATTTTAGTTACTACTAGTTTAGTTTTAAGACTATTCTAAGTGATCCCTGCGGTCCTACTGAATAAACGATTTTTGATTTTGATTTTGATTTTTTGACTAAAAGCTGAAAAACGACTTCAAAGTGATCGTAGTAAGTTTACTCATTTTATTGTAAATTCATATAAGTTCTATGTAGTGATCAAACATGTAAGACAGTAAATTAAAGCTTCAATAATCGAAAGAATGAGAACAAATCATCATTAGGTTTTGATTTAATATAATTATATTCATACCATTGTTTATTCACGACTTTTATCGAATTGAGGAAAGTTCGAGAAATTACATTAAGAACAAAGAGGTCGAGAAGCGTTTTAACTTAATGGCGTCGACCAGACATGTCCCAGGCCGTCACTTAGCGGGCGACGGGCGATAAAAGAAATCGTGGGTATGCTGCTGTGTTATAGTATAAGCCGGCATTTGATAATAAGCCTGGCTGAAACAGCCCGTTTAGATTCTCAAGAGAACTTCTTACGGCTTTACAAGTCTTCGTCCCGAGAGACAGGCCTATAGTATTGCATAATCACGCCCTTTGGATAAAATTACTTAAGTACACCTATAGCAATATTGTATTCATTGTATCTCGATAATTTTCTGTTTGAATAGGTTTATTCTGTGATAATCTGTGATCAATTTTACTGCTTACTATTCTTGCTGAGTGTTACCTAATAATAAGAAGATAGAAGGAAACTTATAATGATAAAGATTAAACAAAGAATACGACAAGATTAATCATTAATTCTCATTCCAACTAAAAGCATAAGTTGTTGAAAGGGATATTCTATTTCGACTTACTATAGTTTTCTGGGTACAAAAATAAAGTGCGACGAAACTAATGCACTCAACACTGAACGCCACTTCGGGTCAGTTTTGTTGGATGAACGAAACTGAGGTTTGAAACACAGAGAATACAATAAATAAAAATATCTCTCTTTTAAAATTAGTTTGTGTACCTATGTACCTACAATCATTGTTTGCAGCCAACAGGCACGAGTAGCTACCATTATCATTATCGCGAAGCATTGTGCTTCTTAAACTATACCTATTCTGGAACTATTCGTGTATGAACAAGAAACTTCTAAACTGTTGCTTATGTAGAAACTATTCAGCAAACGCTACAACCCTCCAAATCTCTCAAACAGCCGAAGCTCAAATATCAATCAAACTGCCTCAAAACAACGAACAACTGAAAGCAATAACAGACAGGTTGCAAGCGTTCGGAACGCGATTATCGTGCTGGTAGCCTGAATATTCATTGTCCAGATGTTCGAATGGAGTTGCAACGATACGCCCTATTGAGCTACATGAGTCTCGAGAGGGTACTCCATTTCAGTACACAAACGCCAGTCGTACAGACCACGCACGACTGCTTACAATCGGATAATGGTTCTTTCAATCTGTTATTGACTGATGAGGTAGAAGGCATATTGATGATGCTTGAGTTAACTAGAAAATCGAGTGTTTCTTGCCCTAAACAGTATTGGTGACAAAATAATCGCTTGATAATCATCTACCTCATAAGGCGAAAGGAATCCCTGCCAGATACATCGATAATTATAATGACTTTAAATCACTGAAAACAATTAATGCAAACTGATCATTGAGATTCTTAAAACAGTGTTGGAAAATGTAGCTATGCTTGAATTATTTCGATTCGACGATAGGTACATGATTGCACTTGATGTTGCTAATTGATGAGAAATGTTTCTTAATATACCAGTGTAGGCGCACTTTATCAGGGCGTGTTAGTCCAGTCCAGCGAGCCACACTTCATCTAGATATCGTCTCCTAATTTCACTACTGGACGTCCTACGTCTGTTCCCATTGCTTGGCCACTATTGATATAGGTAATATCTGCAGGCAATCATTACCGTGCTACATTCCCAACTCTATATCAGTTCCAATGAATACTGATTATTTTAATCATTTGGAAGCTGTAAAAGGTATTTGTAGGATTCCCAATAACGCTTAGCGATATAAACAATATATATACTTTTTTAAAGATATCAATTCAATCTTTGTCTACCATCAATAAGTCAGTTAGCAATTAATTTAGTAGTCGCATCCGTCTCTGGTTTCATATATTAGTACCTAGTTCAAACAAAATAAAATAACATCAAACTTGGAAGCATGAGTGAATATGTTATGCTTCATCTGTGCAAGTTTAGCCTGTTCTATGGTATTGAATTTCACCACTAGCTTGCTAGTGCTTAGTATGGATTACCATTTGATAAACTTCGATGTATGGAGTCTTGGTTTCGTGAAAAACAGTGACCGTAGAATGTGAACCGCATTATTAGAGAACTTAGATAAAAGTTTCTCAGCAATATCCAGGGTGGAATCAAATGTATCGAAACATCTCAAAATATCTGTTTTCAGATACATTATTCAACATGCTTGGAATGTTGACCAAATAACAATCAACAGTTACCAACTTTTGTGGAAGTACCATAAGAAAACATTAAAAAGTATCATGCGCCAAAACTAAAGCGTATTAACACTATGTAAAGCAAACCATTTCCAACTACAAGCTGTGTTATCAACATTTTGCTCGAACACCCAGCTCTGCTTCCAAATCTACGTCCGACGTATCAAATGGTACATCGGAGTCGACATGTGCCTTCACTCGGTTATCGAAGCGCAAGCCTCTCCGTCTAGATTAAATACAAGCTCTACTACCGCAGACCAGATACGCAAATATGCTTAGTCGAGAGGTTCACAGTGGAATTGCGGGTTTTTGACCAACTGTGAATGTCAAACGAAGTAAGCAATGGAATGCTTGATTTTCGTTGAAACTTTGTAGCTAAAAGCATAGTACGAGTTGTTTAAAATGTCTACATTGTACCTAATATTATTTCACTATGGAAAGGTTTACGACTTATCAATGTACTTTATAAAATTATCAGTTTCACTTTGATAAAACCATAATAACTTTGTTTGCAAGTTCTGAATAAGTACTATCCGGGAATGAACTTCATCCGTATAAAATGTGTAACAAACAACCGCCGTAGGTGATCGTAAAAACATGTGCGTTTACCTAAAGAACTTTACAGAAATCGAATCGAGGTACGAACCGCCAATGAAAACATGAATTTATTGAAATCGAATCTCGGCAAAACTTCGAAGGCGGTCTGGCTTACATTCGTAATAGCCGGCAAGTGCATTTGAAGATAGAAAACGTGGATTTATGGGCCTCTGCAGGCCGGCGCTAATTCCCCTAGACTCCATGAGCGAATATTATACGATTTGGGATACGAAAGATCTGCAGATAGATCTCATTAGAGAGTGCATGACGCGGAAATAATGTATGTGCGAGATGAAAAATGTACGGGAAATAGAGTTACGTTTACCCAAATATTTACTTACAACGCTTTAGGGTTAAAAATGTTTTCTTGAAACGTAATACGAAGTAGTATTCTGGCCGTAGCAAGTAGCTACGAAAGGTCTACGAACATCTACAGATATAAACAAACACTATAATACAAAATGAACCCTGATGAAAATGGTCAACACAACAAACTTCAACTACTTCAAATGAAAAAGAAAGAAAATATTATTACGCCCCAGTGAAAAGTTATCTTACCTATAAATTAAATTTGCACGTAATAAAAACTTCCATTCTCACTTCAGACAGTTATCTACCTACTTTAATAACAATTTTTCTTGTCCGGAGTTTGTGGAATACTACAAAAGTTGTAGGCACCAATAAAAGTATTTTTACCCAGGTAATAAGGCCTAGCTTCTAGTTAGGATAATGAAAGTTCGTCGCTCGTTTTCTTACGATACTTGAAGCCTTTTGTAGACACGAAGCTATAAAAAAACGTTTTTATTCCTCCTAAGTTTTATATTGTTGAGTTACCAATTACTGAGAGATTATAGTAGTGCCTTGTTAAACTACTTATAGTCAGTAATCGTTTGTTTATAATATCATAAAAAATGTGAGTTGAATAAAAATTAATAGGTTTTCTTGGTAACGATTTAGATTTTTTATTATGTATGTGTAGCATATTTTCGGACATGAAAAGAATCCTACGAAATCCTGAATTTTCATTATCACGTCAATGTGGGCAGAACAATGTGATGGGTCAGGTAGTACTCAAACTCATAACGAAGTTAGATTTATATTGAACAAGAAATAATTTTTTTACAGAAACTAAACTACCATAATATGTACATAAAATTACAAAATACAATAGAATCAGTCAAGCTATCTAAGTATCGTCGTAAAAACGATCTAATAATATAAACAAAAACACCATGTCTGGACCGTCTTATTCAATTACAAAAGTCATCTTACTCGAGACTAATAGAAATAAAAGCCAAACAAATATCAAAATGAGCTAAGTAAACATTTTTCTCCAAGTTCAAGTAACAAATTGCTCTTCTCTTCACTAATTGGTGACAGCTAATTGGTAGTCGCTTCAGAAAAATTACTTTCATCAACGGACGAAGAGTTCCATAATTACTGCAATTAAGGTCCACTTCGTTTTGTTGGGGTACAAAGGACGTGTCGCGTGTACAAATACCTAAAATATGTTTTTATGTGTCATTTTAAACTTTAAGTAGATTTGGTGGTTCACTACGTACTGCAAATTAGTTAATTATTTACTGTACAAATAAAACACAGAACAAAAGCATAATTTACAAAGGCGAGCTACATTACAAGGTAGACAGCCTCATAGGCCTTTAGCCGGTCTAAAAACTCCGCTGCAGAGCGGCCAACATACGAACTTGTGCTGGTGAATTTGTTGTTCAATGAATAACTTAGTAAACAAAAAATCGAACGTTCTTATTTTATTCACACGGTATTTTTGAAAAAAAATGCCAAAACAATAATAAAAAACACCGGAGAAAATAATTTGTAGATCATACAAACATCATAGAATCGAACTCGCACCTCTTGCATATATAGGCCTTTGCTCACTGCTCCACAGAGAACGTCAACAAGTACAAAAGTTAAATAGCAAACCAAAAGAATGTGTTTACTTAGAAGATTATTGTGAGAGAATGCAAACACCGGAACTGAAGTATCCTCACCTTTCGTGAAAAGATTATGCCGACTTCCTTGAACGATGTAGGTACTTGGGTTCAGCAAACACTTGGTACGCAAAAGCCTTTTTCTGTACAAAAATACGTCCCTGTACGGTTCTGAAGACTCTCATGTAAAAAGATCTTCAAGTGACTACGCGCCATTTTCATCTAAAAAACCATAAGTAGGTACTTATACCACATTATACTTAAAATAATAGAGAGACAAAACAGAGAATTTTAATGAAATGAAAAATAAGATAAAAATTTAAAATACTATCTTTGTGTAAAATAACGCTTTTTCTTACCAGTAATTTTGTTACTTTACCTATAATTAAGAGTATATAATTTAGTGTTGTTCTTAACACGAGTAACTGCAAGCACTGTATTAAGAAACTCATTTAATTTAGCCGCAAGTAAAATAAAAATATAGCGTTAACACTAAATTTCCTTATAAATAGAAAATAACTTTAACCTTCACACCCAAAAACATTATCTATTCAGAGGCATGTGATCGGTTTACGTCTTCTCTCATTTTAAGTTAACCACGAAGAATGACGTCATGAAATATGGAGAAGCGCGTTGAATAATAAATAAGTCTCTCATATCCTGTGCGTCATCATCCTAGCCTCGTAAGATTGTACTAGAATACAAAAGGGAAAGCCTACCGTAATGGATTTTAAAGCCGTATTTCCATTCCCCTTTTTGTGATCGATTACTTTCGACCCTTTCTAAGTTCTTGGGATTGGCAAGTTGATTTTTAATCGAGGCAAATTCACGCCGAATTTGATCTCGGTAAGCTATTGTTGATGAAGATAATCTCTGGATCGTGGCCGGGTATTTGTATTAAACCAATAATATTTTTATGTTAGAAAGAAGGATTTACATTACAAAAAAGCTACAGATTGATCCGGAATCTCGTCTCATGATGCCGGGAAAAAAACTTAATACAGACAGTAAATAAAGATTTATTCAAAGTAAATAAGCCAAAGAGTTATTAGGCTGAAAGGGCAGGAAGAAGAAGAAGAAAAATAAGACATAGAGTGATAACACCACCCCTCAAAGGTTCAGTTAAGTTTGTGGCACTCTACCTACACTAAATTAATACATGCCTTAGCTAAGCTCCTGTTTAATTGTTTTTTTTTTCAAATACCTAACTGAACTTATTCTACACTGTGACATGGTGTGTGACAATAAAATTAGGGGAAAAAAATCAAATGATAACACGTAAGACTATGAATAAAATTAACTTCGTAAAACTAATTTCGTAATGTAAATCCAGCTTCAGCTAAAAGGGATATAAAAGAAAGGTCTAGAGGTAACATAAAGCGAATGAGATTATCCCTGTGGATGTATTACTTTTGATACAGCTCAAGGACCGAAATACCTGTAGTGTTTTGTTCGCTAAAAGCTGGTTAACGTGTATGTTCTGTAATACCTCGTATGAACCATTTTGGTGCATTTTCCATATCAGTCGGAGCTGAGAGCAAATGGATTAGCGGCTTTTAACCGACAGCCAGACAACCGCAGGAAAATACTGAATGTTTTTTATCATTTAACAGATATTTTTTAGAAAATTAAAATGCCTAACGCTATAGACTTTGTTTTCTTTGCATAAATGCACTTATCTCTGGAACTGCGATTAAATTCGTTTTTTATTTTATAGATATGCCAACATAACTCAGGCTACGAATACTAGCATTTCGTAACTGATATTTTTTAGAAAATTAAAATGCCTAACGCTATAGATTTTGTTTTCTTTGCTTATATGCACTTATCTCTGGAACTGCGATTAAATTAGTTTTTTATTTTATAGATATGCTAACATAACTCAAGGTGCACTAGCATTTCGTAGTTTCATCAGTTTACACACAGATGGCGAATCTCGGTAAGTAGGTACCTATTATTCTCGAGCACCTAAACCCCGTTGAATATAAACACCTATAAATGTAGAGCCCGTGAAACTATAGCCAACCACGTGAGAATAAACCAGGTAAGCTCCTGTCACAGCAAAGGAAAATCGGAGAAATGCCAATATCGGAAAGAGCGAATCAGCTTTAGTATCGACAATCCTGACAGAGCTATAAGGGTTTCTAATAAACTTTCCGGGTAAACTATCTGGGTCAAAGTTTATTTTTCACTCAATTTGAGAACGGTCTTGTCACTTGCCACCTGAAAGTCATATAATAAACTAGAAGGAAGTAAATGTTTTCTATCCAGCTGGTACAAGACTTGAGGCTATAAAATTCAGCTTTAACATCTTCGATAAAATATCTTCTTGATCGATAACATGAAAATTATTTAAAAAAACGAATTATGTCATCCGCAAAATCATAGACTGCTGAAATCTGGTAAAATATTTGAAGGTTCATCTGAATCACTCTACTAGTTAGGCATGCTCGAAACACAAACATACTCACAAACTTTTGAAATTTCCTTCTGCCTGTCCTTTTCTACCTAGATAATAATGAGATTTAATAATAAGTTTCTTTTGAGAATTCTAATATCAATATGATATGTATGGAAGTTTGGCCCGGTCAAACTACCCAAACAATATAAAGCAAAACCCTTCCTAGCCGGGTAAAATTTAAAGTAACAGCCACTTTACTCCTCCTGCATGTTTACAACGAACATGCTTAATGATGAAAACCCAACGACGCGTTTTGAACAAGAGTGCGTAGAGCCCTCTACAAGTCTACGCCTCTACAAGCCTACGCCGTAGCTGAAAGCAAAGTGAGACATCCTAAAAGTTCCATCATGGAATCAACATTAATTTTAACATAAGTATTTCCGAACTTTATTAGATGGTTTTTATTTACAAAAAAACGAAAATCATTGTCACGAATATTATTGTGGTTTTGGCAAAAAACCGCTCAGATTTGTTGGGGCAAAAATCTGAACACCAACTCCAGACGCAAAGTATTCCACACAGATTTTCCTACCAAGTTTCTAGACTACTTACTTGCACAGAGAAAATAAAAAGTCTTGGGTAAGCTAAATAAAGTAGCTTAAAAACTTTTATTAGATATCTCAAGTTATATTATAAGGACTTGACTCGCTTTGAAATTAAGAGAGATGAGCTATGTAGAATATTCTGGAACACTGCTAGCAACTATAATGGAAGCCCAAACTAACTTTAGCCCATACAACAGAAACTCTGTGTGAGCAAAACATAACATAAATGCTTTTCAGGCACAGTTTGGTCTAACTCGATAATACCTTAAATATACGTAAACAAGGTCATGAATGTATCCCCAAGGCGCGGTAGACATTCTCTCCTTAAATATATGTTGGTATATGCAAATAAAACCACAAGCTATTTAGTTTCAATAATAATAAGTTAATATTAGTCGGTAGTATAGGTATACCGACTCTCAAAAAAACTGTTATGTGATCATAAAATAATAAACCGCTCCATTCGTTAGAGAACAAGTGAACAGACAAATTCAGTTATTATTCAGTTATAGTTATACAAATTGATAAAATCTAAATAATGCATCTTTTTGAAAAGGGATAGAAATTAAAAAAGAAACGAGACATGTTCAGGGCAGTAGTAGTAGTATATCCCAAGGCGCTATAGAACCAAATACATTATTAAATCAAATAAACCGAGAATCCGAATGTAACAAAGTATACAGGAAAACCTCAATACAATCTCAGAAATTTTAATCAACTTCCACCATTCCAGCGTCTTCAATCATAACAGAGAGAAAGCTCATCGGGAGGTTTGTTTTGTTTAGAAACTACTTGAAACTGCACTGCTATTTCGCATCGCCCCGAGTGTGTGTCTCTCATCTATCCACAATATTTATACCTAGTGCTTGCAATCAGTCTAGAAGCGTGGTGCACCGCCACAATTTGCGATGCTGCAGATGCATAAAAGCCACTCCTGTTCCACCCCCTTTCTGAAGGCGACGCAGACAAGTTTCCGACGAACACGAAGCTAACTAGCCGCGCAGTTAGCCGCGCAACTGTAGATAATGTACCCAATTCGTCTTGTATTCAAGCCCAACTCAAAGCGAGCCTCGGTTAATGCTCAAAATAAACTAGATTTAAGTCCATTGTTTATTTACAATTGTTCGTTCTAAGTGCGCGATACATTATTCAGTTCGCTCACCCAATCTTGAGAGTTCATTTACAAACAGTTGGGAACTATCAAAGACTTGGCTAAACAAAAAGTCGGGTTATATACGGCAAGCTCCGAACGGCTGCCATTACATTGAGTAAGCGGAGCCGTCGTTTTCAAAGCCAACTCTAGGTAAAGTCTATCCATCGATAGATATTATTTCCTCCTCGCGATGTAAGAGCCAGTGGCGGAATGCGGAGTACACCGCTCGCCGAGACCAAACTGAATTAGGAACGTTTTTCTCCATTTTATATCTCTCGCCCTCTAAGGAGCGACGAAGTGTTGAATTATTGGACTTACTTTATTTTTGAAAACGATTTCGCTGGGAATTTTTGTTTACTTTGCCGCGGAGCTTTTCGAGATTCTCTTTCATATTCTATTGATACAGAACTCATCGATAAGTAATTTTTTTATAACATAATAATTTTTGTATTGTTATGTTTTAAATAAATCTCTTTTTTATTATTAAAACTGATTAACTCACCCTGCCCAGTGTTTGAGTAGGTTCTCGCGACTTGTTTCTTTGTTTTGGGTGACGAGGTTTTCCTTTGTTTTACTTTTACCTACATGAATTTAGTTAAAACATTTGATTAGGCACGGTAGGTAGGTAGGTACCAACTTAATTTTTTGGGCACACCTGAGAAAAAATTACCTAACACATATTTTCATACCAAGTAGGTAAGTACTTACTTTACTACTAAGTAATTTAAAAATATAAACGAGCCATAGAGATAACATAACATGGTAGGTAATAGATAAACCAAACTAGTGTCATACACGAAATCTGCAGGGAGCTGGCGATGAGAGCTGATATGAGGAAGATTTTTTTTATTTTTTACTAGCGACCCGCCCCGGCTTCACACAGGTGCAATGCTGATACTAAACTCTACTATATTATGCATGTTTTATACGTATAAATCTTCCTCTTGAATCACTCTATCTATTAAAAAAACCACATCAAAATCCGTTGCGTAGTTTTAAAGATTTAAGGATACATAGGGACAGAGAAAGCGACTTTGTTTTACGAGTATAATGTAGTGATTAAATAGGTCAGCATTGTCCTCACTCTGCCTGATGTTAAGCAATACCTAGCTCGAGAAAAAAACGGATTAGGTAGATACATAACTCGAATACTTTATGTGCCCAAGTTAGTAATTAAGGTGCATTTTCACAATGCGATTTCAACCCATACGATATCGTATCGCACGGCAATTTTTCACGTGTAAACGCTCATCGTATGCGATTTGTCATACTTAGCGGGTCGCTCGTCGGCACGTTCAATGAGCGGGGCTTAGCAAATCGTACGAAAAATCGCATCGTGTAAATGCACCTTTAGGATACCCAGTAGATTGAATTTCGATACTTAAGACAAAGGGATATAATTATGTAATGTTGAAGCGAAAACTTCTTCAGGCGCATTGGACATTTTTGAGATGGGAAAAATCTATTCAACTCGCGACAGTATCTACGTGTTACTGACACCACCGGCAGCGCCATCTAGTTTTGAACTCCGTAACTAAACACGATAAAGAACCTTTATCACGGGCGTTTCCCAGCGCGCTCGGTGACGATTTAAAAATATATCTTGAGGATTCAAAAAATACACGTAATTATTCAAGTTTTCACTTCTGACGGCACTCCCAGACGAGTGCCACTGTTTTTTTTTTTTAAAGTGGAGTTGTTCTAGGATATAATTTTCTCAGGCAACACTTTAAAAAAACATTCCACCAACGGTATAAGAAAATAACGGCTAAAATAACGCTCACACGCAAAATCACTAATGAGATTACCTGTGAGGGCTTTATCTCGTGGAACAAAAACTTTTTGTTGGAACTTTTTTAAGTGATCTTCCTTCATCTAATGTTGTTCTAGAGGTCTAAGTCTCACCAATAAAAACTATTTTAGTGTTTTGAGATCGAGCCTCGTCTCAAAACAATGAACCTTCCTATATGTACGGTCAGCGTCACCAACTGGTAACCCCCCTGCAGTACAAACCGCCTTACTAAGGGGGTTACCAATTGGTGACGCTGACTGTACCTACTACTTTGGATTTTTTCAACATGTAGGTACCCCGACATTTCAGCTGGTGTTTCCTTTTCATTAAGTTGCCACGCACAATATTGCTGGCTGGTCGTAAACTCGGACCGAGGTGGTCGTTTACACCGAGACGCAAGTTGCCCAACGGGTGTAGCCGTACTATAGTTCCCGACCGAAGTAATGAGACTTCAGGAAAAATTATAGGTATGTTTAATGAAATGAGAGGAACTTCACTTTCATTTAGTCTGCGGATGCGGAAAAGAATTAGATCCCGCAGTTACATCCAATTTAGTAGACAAGTTACTGGTACCTCATCTGATTAGCAACAATTGATGGCGCAGCACTAACCCAGCTTAACCTGATTTGATCAGAACATTCTTCCAAAACAAATACAAGTTGAAATAGAAGATCTGGATGGTTTACTCGGTCATCAAATATCAAATAAACAAGCAAGACTAGGTACCTACCTAGACGTCTGTTTCAAAAAGAACTACCTACCTATCTACCACCCTGTTCCGAATAACTCAGGAAAAATTACCTACTCAACACCCCATAGCTCAGTTTTATTTTGCAGTTGAGCGCAATAGCGATGTTTTAGCGCATTTTTATAACGAATATAAGAGGAATAACGGAGCCGGGAGTCTCGCAGGGTGGCGAGTGAATTAAAACTAATGGAACGGTTAATTTCTCATGAGAATAAAGCTGCGCTTTGCCCTTCTGATTTAGTTTTTTTCAGTATTTTTTTGTGAAAAATATTGATCAATTGCTTGTTATAACGCTGTGATCACGGAGAATATCTACGAATCGTTCCTAATAATAAATTGTTGAGTTTAGTAAGGTTGTTGGGTACCTAGGTATAGGTACTTATGTAGGTACGGATAGTAATTCTTAATGGTAGGCCAGTAGGTGGGTAATGTGGGTATATTACCGTTTCGTCGTAGGTACCTACCTACCTTTAAGTAGGTACTATCCCTATAGAGTATGTACCTACCTACCTATCTACCTACCTACCTACATTCCCGCTTGCACTTGAACCAATGAAGCTATGTTAGAAACTTTAGCACGCCCTCCACGCTTCCTTTGAAGTAGGTAAACAAGTTAGCTTGAACATCCAAGTCCTGTGTCCAGTGGAGCGCAGAATGGAAAACATAGCTAGGTAAGACCAGTGAAGAGCTGCACTGCACAAGAACTTGCTAAGAAGCAACTATTTACATTATGTAGATACCCACTACCTACGTATTTTATTTGAGGCCATTTCATTTAGTGATGTACTTACTTAGGTACCTACTCTGAAGATACCTACATCAGATCAATGTCTACCGCGTACCGTTTTACCTGGGTACCTATATTACAGAGGTAGGTAGGTAGGATCTATTATAAAATCTGAAGAGAGATTTATTTACACACCTAATCCAGAGAATATTTCAAAAAAAAAAACCTCTGTGTTGTCCTCGGACGAACTATGTCGGTTGTTCCGTAGTGTAAGAGAGTAGGTACCTAGGCTTAATTAATTATAGCTTTACTCTGAGTATGAGAGAGATACTTTATGCGTAGGCCACAAACTGAGGCGATGAACGCGATAAACTGAGCGATGAACGCACACGTCATAGGTAGGTATTTTGATTTTGTCATTGACATAACAAAATCTGTTGTGCTCAGGTTGTGCTCTTCGCCGTTCTCAGCTCTATTGCTGCTGAGCACTGAGCACAGAGTCTGGCTGCTAATATCTTACTCTGTGAGTTACTCTGAGTACTGAGCTGAGAAAGGCGAAGATAATCGTGCAATATTCTCACTCAGTGTTGCCGTTTAGCATCTTTGTTACACCTTAAAAAATTATTTAAAGAAGCATTATTTATAGAAGTTTTAACCAAAAGTTACACAAAATAATGCAAGTAGGTACAATAGATGGCTTTATCCCTAAAAGTAATCTCTTCAAGGCAGCCTTTATCCATTTCACTTCTAAAGTAAGTCCTTACTTAATAAGTTTCGGTAACGGTTGCAGCCAAAGCGCCACATAAGTGTCACTAAAATTGAAAATTGGTCGCTTTTATTAAGGCTTTGATTAGGGCACACTAATCGTGCTTAGTAAAATAGTAGTAGCATTTTTGTCAATGGTAGTAAATATAGTTATCCAAATTCGTACTTACCTATAAATTTTCATGTCACCCTTGTTAACAACATTTAAAAAAGTAGGTACCAGAGCCAGAGAGATTCGCCTCTTTTCGCGTACCTATTTCGCGACGGACCAACCCGTGTTGGTCCGTCGCTGTACAAAGAACACAATTTGAAAATTACCCTGTGTGACGTTACTACAAAGGTGGTAGGTATGTACAGTCAGCAAAGAAAGTGGTTTACCACTTTGGACAAAAGTTTCTGTGAAATCTTACTAGCGCTACGGTTTACTTTTCTAACGCAGAAGAGATGCCCAATAATTATGACGTAATATCCGCTAACTGATATGCCTGACATTTTTGAAGTCACTGGATAATTTGGTTATTTTGAGCTCTATTATCAACGCAATAGCTTGTTTTTTTGCAATAATAAATAAAATCTTTATTCAATTAACACAAGTTCGATCTTTTTTGAGAAAAACTTTTTACATCTGAAAAAGAAAATATCTCTGACAAGTGTCACTGTATTACTGTCAACGTAATAGGTAAAGTGGGGTTATGGCAACTATCGGATAATTTCAACTAATATCACAATTTTCAACAGGCTTGATATAAATAAATAAATTGTTCTCTTATTTACTAAAATTAGTAAAAATTTAAAGACTCGAAAAGTAGTATTAATTTACTTGTCGAGTTTATAAAATCGCGATAACGTGCCACTATTTGTAGGTAAATAGTTTTAATTACCCGTCCCACTGTTACAAGCATTTTGTGCAAAATAATACTACATATTATATTTTACACTTTATTCTTTACACACTTTACAGCTTAAGACATTTACCTAAGACGGTAATATAAAACTAGATGAAATTTGTAAAAATATAGAATTAAAAAGCGATGAAGTTAGAACTCCATGGTAATTGTAACCAATTCGAAACGTAGATACTAAAATTAATTTTAAGTTTGATAATTTTCATAGATGGACAAATTCAGATTTGTCATGTGCTGGACGAAATTCATATTGGACAATATTCGTGTTAGACGAAATCGATATTGGACTAAATTCATATTGGACAAAATTCGTGTTGGTCATTAGTTCTAGTTTAACATTTGATTTTGGACATTAGTAGCGCGAAGGAAAATTTTAAGTCGCAATTACCCCACTTCCTACTATTGAAGTGTATACATAATACTAGCTGTTACCCGCGACTTCGTACGCGTTAAAATCGAATATCTCCTTGACTGTGCATCGTCAACAAGTTTGGGCTATCAACGATTGCATCACACGTCATCAGAACCTAGTGTTCCTAGATTACAAAAGTCAAACGAGCTTCCCGTCAAAAAGTTCTTACACAAACTTTGAAATCTCTTTTAGGGGTTCTTTTGGAAATACCTTTTAGGGGTTCTTTTGAAAACCCCTGAAACACGTGTCCATTTATTTTATAATATAATGTATCCAAACCCAGTTTCAAGTCAATAGTTTCCAGTCAAAATGTTCCTATACAAACTTTAATACATACATACATAAAGTCACGCCTCTTTCCCAAAGGGGTAGGCAGAAAAAAAGGGGTTTTAAAATGGGCTTTAAAACCCCTTTTAAGCCCATTTTAAGGGATGTTTTGAAAAACCCTGAAACACTGTTCAAGCAAATCGATAAACGCACTAAAAAGTTTTATACAAACCGTTTTCAACCCTTTTGGGGAATATTTCCGAAACCGCCATAATGGGTAGTGGGTTATGTTATAAAAGAAAGCTACCCCTACTTTCAGTTTAGCTTCAGCGGTTTCGGCTCCGCGATGATGAGTCAGTCAGGTTAAGCTTTTTTATAGATATAGATTAAATTATAAACAGGGCAATGATAACTGTCATACATAGTTTCTAATTCTTTGCTGACGTAAATAGTATTGCAAGGGAAAATCAACCTTGTTGATTCATGACGTTCATATGAATCTCAACCGTAGAGTGGTAAACCACTTATTTTGCTGACTGTACCTACCTACTTAACTACGTAACTAATTTTTCGCAATGTTTAATATTTAACAGATTTTTTTAACTTTACAGTTATAATTATTTAATGTGTAATAAAAATACAAGGCTGTGCATATATTTTTCTTCAGTCATCTATTTATTGTTAACCCCTGTTTCGTAAAATAAAATAAATTTGAATTTGAAATATATATACCGCAATTACCTACCTTGTTAAATATTTATTGGCTTTTGGTGTGTGTGTCTAGGCTAGATTTTTTCATTAAGTGGCAACACTGAATGTTCCGTCGATCGTCGAAATGTCGAATTGACTTGTTTTGCCTTGCCTGCGAAACTTTTTCGAGTCGTACTCTCGACGGAATAGATTTTATTTTGTTGATTTTGATTGACCTTGCAAACTTGAAAGTTTCTATCTTATATTTTATAGTGGTGAAATATTCTCTGGAAGAGGTATGTATGCATCATGATTTTATTACTATGAATCTGTGCAGTTTTACAAAACCTAGGTTTTATAATTTATTTCCTTGAAGTTCTTCCTGCATTAATAATTAGCGGACACTGTGTGCTTTGATTACTCACACCTGATGATAAGTATGGCGTTTTACGTCATTATTGAGTTATTGTGCCTCAAGTAAATAGGGCTGAGCCAATATATACCTACTTATGTTAGTTTACCTACATAAGTTAGTTTATAAGTAACCTACCAAATGTTGCAGTGCCCCAGCGGGGTTCATGTTATGAAACGCCTACCTATATTTAAGACATTGTAACTAACATGAAGCAATAAACAAATTGAATTGAATTGAATTGAAATAATGTTTATCTCGAATATGGACCTAGCCTGTTTTGTGCTGACTTCTTACGAACTTACCACACAAAACGTTTTTTATAGAACTATAACAGCTATTAAGTCAAACCAATAAAATCAAGGGGAATCTGTATTACCAGCAGAACCGGATGTCTGTTGTAATATGAAGCTCGAGTAATAAATTGAAATATCCTGTTGTTTTCTGCAGGAACAATCTTACATAAATATTATGTATGTAGATCTGTATGTGGACTATCATCATATTCATGATAAAACTACATATCCAAATGAACAAGTAGGTAGGTACTTACCCAAACAGATAATTATGAATACTTTGAAATAAAAAAAATATTGAATGTTTCAAGTATTCTGGTCTATTAGTATTCCTGGTGTGCAAAAATAGAATAAAGCAAATTGTAAAATTCTCACTAAAATAATGGCATTGAAATTGAAGTTAATATATTAGTTAATCTAAAAATGTAACAACACTTCACCCTAAGAATGTAGGCATTTGTGAAGATAGCCGTTTGTCTGTGCAGTGAATACTTTTTTGTGCCGCGATACAGGCCTAGCCTAGTGCGGGGTTCGATGTAAATTATTTATAATAATTGTAATTTTATGTAATAAATTGAATTGAATTTAAAATTGTGTTCTGCCTGATATGTTAGGCTAAGTGTACAACTTAGAGGGGATATGTTTACTTACTTTTAATCTTGGAATTCAGTCTGCTATCAAAAGGTAGGTGATAATTGTATGATACAATGGTCTGTTTGATATTGTGATACTGCTAGCATTGTCCATTTTAAGCAAAACAGGTGATTTAACTTGTTACAGTCAAGAGATTTCCTTGATGCAAACTAGGAATTTCATACTGCATTTCTTCAAAAGATTTTGACCAGAATTACAATACGATGAACCATTCATCATAAAAAAAAATTTGTTACTACAAAAAAAAAAAAGTAAGGTCGTATGAGTCAGTGGCCAACTCTGGTGACGGAGTTTTTAGGCCGCCTTGAGGCATCCGTCATGGCTTAACGACTACTATTATTACTACTATTGACCTCGAATCTTACACAGGCAAGAATGAGGTCTATGATGGAGCAAGCCTACCCAGAAGGTGCCTATTAACTATCTTCTTAAAAACAACAACGTACCTTAATCCAATGATCTTCATTTTGAAAGATAATCAAAATAGGTAGAGGTATCGAAAATCTTGGTTTCAAATCAATCAAAAATACTTTTTATTTAAAAAGGAATGGAATCTGTCAAGTTCTTTCCATTGTACTCGTAGCATGTTTGATGATAGTAGTTATAGCTTTATTTTTGGGGTTTTTAAAAGGTAAAGAAAAAAAGGATCATTATAATTTTTGTTCTTTAACTTCAGCAGTGAGACACAATGGGGTAAGTAATTATAATAATAACATCAGCTTACATGGTCATCATCATCAAGAATTTTTCTCATCTCAAAACTGTCAAACGTGCCTAAAGAAGTATTCACTTCAAAAAAATACTTGCTGATCATTTAAATTTTAAACATTAATGCTGCGACGGGAATAAAACCCGCAATCTTTTACGTCACAGGTGCCTAGGCACTGGCCTAGGATAGCCTGCGCCAAAGAGGTCGATGCGAATCTTTCTTCTAGATAGTATATTAAAATTACTAAAGATTCTAGAAGTAGCTATAGTTAAATAAATAAAGGCTCAGATATAATCCGTAGAAGTGATATTCCGTTCATAAAATTTATGGTCACTTCATGGAAACATTTTCGCCAAATATCACGACCAAGTTTGTCCATTCCATAAACACATCAATTTTGTTAAGGAACACTTCTCTAGAGGCCCAGTGGGTCCGCCATTATGGCTTTATGCCAGCAGCCTCCTAATATCCGTGCAGAATCGCATGTGCATAAGTCACGTTGTACCAAAATACAGTACAAAATCCCATGTTATACTACGAAACGATTGCTGTGGGACGCTAGCGGAAGTGTTCTTTATGGCGAATACGTTCATGTCTTTTCATACCGGGTGCCATGATTGGAATTATTGAGTAGACGGCTAGTGCTTTTCAAGCCCAATACACTAGTCGCTAATAAAATATCAAATAGTTCCAAGTCTCTTCATGCATGCTAAAGGAATAAAACATTGAACTCAAGGTAGAAAATGACCAGTAAGGCGGTATCCGACTCTGTCGTAAGACTCGTAAGGCAAACTATAGTGAAAATTATCACTAGTAAATTGCTCATAAGTTTACGGTGGTGGAGTAGATACGTCAGCCTAATTAATGCAGACACACGATCGTATTTAGATACGTATATTATACAGTTGTACTAGGAGTGGATCTATCGTGATTATGGATAACCTTAGTTTAACCAGATCAAGTGAGGAGAGTGTTTTGCCGGAATTTGGATTTTTAGTACAGTCAGCGATAAAAGTTCATGAACACTTGATGTTTTTATATCTTCGAGGTTCGTAGGGTATATGCTACTCTACTTTAGTTGCTAACTTTAGCTGCTTTGCTTTGCAGTATTTGGTACTCGTAGTAGTATTTGTTGAAAAAATACAAAAATTTTCTAAAAATCATGATGATAATGAAGCTACTTCTGTCGCTGACTGTACCTACTCCTGTGAGCTTTCTCTTCGGTCGTTATTCGTATAGACAGAATTTTTATTGACGCTTTTGACATCATGAAGTGCGTTATAAGTCATCTCGGTTTCGATTTTTTTTTAATTGATCGTTCACATTGCAAGCCTTGCCTTGCTGTGGAACTATACAGGCCAATAATAATAAATAAATAAATAACTTCTATACAGATAAATGTGCCTATTATTTCCACTAAGCCCGCCTTCTTATTGCTTCTACTGACAATGGAATTCTGCTATTAAATTGTGAGATAAACGGAGGTGCGGAGCCCACTCCGCATGCAATGAATGTCACGATAACGCTGGCATCGATTAAATAAAGTAGCAAGCAAGTGTGTTTTTATGGTCACAGGTCAGAGAAAAAATTACTGTAAGTTAGGTACCTATAATACTCAAATGATAAACCTGAGTGTTTGCTTTGTCTAACTAAATCATATAAATTTTGTTTCGAGATAGAACTCTTACAGCAGAGCTCAAAATAGTACCTAACAGTGAGTATTGGAATTTCCTACAAAAACCCACAATAATAATAGTTCAGTTTTAATTTCCCGTCCCGTTCGATGTTTACCAGACGTTCTATTTATAATTCTTCCCAGAAACCAAAGGTACATCCATACCTTGACGTCCACATCATATAGAATGACGTAGACACACGAGACGAGGGTTTATTTTTCAAAGACTGATTTAACTATCATTTATTATTTACAAAGACATTCTATAATTTGAAAAATATGTTTATGTTTTATTAATAAACGTATTGAAGCCTGATATAGCCTACCTAGGTATGGCGTTTTGAACAAGTTTTGCAAACCAATTTATGTGCGCAGGCGTGAATAGAAACTACTCAATCTGTTTGAAAACACGTAGTTTGTAGAAAACTCGTTCACTCGCGTTTTTATCTCAACGTTGATATGACCGAACTCAAGGATAATTTTATACATCCTCGTTCTATACGTACTATTACGTACAACAGGTTTTTCTCACGTTCATGGTAAAACCGCAGGTCATTTGATCTAAACATAAAAACAAACACGCTTTTATAGTTATACTTTTAACCAAATTCAACAAAAAGAGAAGGTTCTATGTTCGGCTGTAAGTATATTTAATGTAGGTAATGTTCACTGATATCGCCGTCAGTTGTGGACACGATTTTCAAAATTATTTTTGGTTTAAAAGGAGTAAACTCTCGAAGTGGTCCCATTTTTTGATTCCTGAAGGAGTGTTGGCAAAGATCAAAAAAACCTCATCCTCAATTGTAATTGTCGACCAGTCGATCATTTAAGTCAGGTTTCTTTTTATCGCGTTTTTAAGCATCGTTGATTCTTTTGAGTTGTTTTCATAGATTTGTTGCCCACGGATTATACGGCCTAAACTACCATACCACCATGTCAGTTAGCACTTTCTCGCCAATAATAGCATCTGTTCCATTTTAACACCACGAAATCATTCGTAGGAAGCATTGTTTTTTGGGTGTTAAATATTTAGCTTGCCCTAAATAGCAATACATTTAGAATAGGTACCATCAATTAGAATCTTTAACTGAAGTAAGTCGTAGAAGAAAAACACGTTTGGAAGTTTTTGTTTCTTTGTAAGTATTTCCGTCGTAAACCGTCTGCGATCTTTTGCATAACTGGCGTTAATTTGTGTGAATGATTCATTAGAAATTTACAAATGAAAAGACTGTCCCTTCATTTTCTAAAACATTTTCATAGATTAATCTTGAAGACTTGCGTATCTCCGTCTTAGATCTTAATTCCACTGGATTCCGTAATCAGTAATCACAGATTTAACCAGGATAAAAGGGGCTTAACGTGGCTTACGATCCGTAACATACCTACCCTTGAGAAGACATCATTCATTTTAGTAAATGAACATTGCTAATCTGTAAATAATTTGATAATTCAACACAAAATAATTATTCTAACTAATAAATTACGAGGAAGATTAAATGGAGCAGAAACCCGTTAAAACAAAACAAATAACTTACATAATTAAAAGTAATCTGAATAGGTCAAGTCATAGAGCGATTATAGCCGATGTGTACTCAATAAGTACCTAACATAATAATTATCCCTTAGTACCCCAAACGCAACTGACAGCGTTGGCGTACAGCCAACCAATAAAAACATTGTGATAAGATCTCCAAACAAAACAATAATACATTTTAATTTTTCTTGTTTGTTCGATATAAAAGAAACAGGATTAGTGATCCTGTTTCTTTTATATTATTAGAATACTAAGTGATTTCCTTATTAAGTTTTCCTTCACCATTTAGAACTCGCTCATTTTGTTATAGGTACACCATTTTCCTAAACAAAAAGATCACAAATCCATTGATAAACGGCCAGGATTTGAAGCCCAAGACCTCGTATTGAAAGATTTGGCATTACTTCACTCGGCCAACTCGCCATTGCGAATTGATTTGTTTATTATTACTGAAATAATCACACGCCTTAGCTACGAATTCTTCAACTCATGTACAGTCATGATCACAGAATTGGGGTCAGTCAAAGACACGCATAAATCTAGAAAACTAAGAATGCTAGCTTAATAAAATAAATCGTGTTAAATAGACAATTAAATATTCCTTAAATTAAGTTATTAAAACTTCCTAGTTATTGTAAAGTTAAGTCATAAAAAAATCAAATTAAAAAAATGGAAACTTTCAAAGATGGAATTACAAAATTACTGCATTTGATTTTGCTTGTGTTTCTAATCTCTCATTTAAGTGGGTATATAAACCATATTGATAGTGTTCAATATTTATTATTCAAGCTGTAATAATGTCGTTTACATCTGAAAGATGCACCAGAATTCTCACAATGCTGGAAACCGGCCGGAGTTAGCGCGATACAGCTAGGGCTGTCGGTGTGTCGCTGTCAACAGTAAAAAGAGTTTTCCGACATTACGAGGAGACTGACTCTAACCTACGCAGACCAGGAACAGGCAGAACCAGGTGTACCGCAGCACGAGAAGATCGATACTTGGTGGACACGATGCTTCGTAATCGCTTTCTCACAGGAACTGAACTTACAAATCAATTTTGACACTTTGGAGGACCAACCCAAGCGCATGGACAGTAAGACGACAACTTGCTGAAGCTAATTTGAAACCCCTTAGACCTGCAAATAGCCCTAAACTGGAACGTAGGCATCATTCTTCAAGACTAAGATTTGCCCAAAACCATTTCAATTGGACTATTTAAGATTGGTCAAAAGTTATGTTCTCCAACGAATCAAAATGTATACTCTACAAGCACGATGGAAGACACAGAGCGTATAGGACACCAAAGTGAAGGTTCAAGCAAGCATGCATCGAATGAACACGTTGGGCCATTTATGTTCAATTTGGGTGAGGATGCTAGTTTTATGCATGAAAATGCCCGATTTCATACCAGTTGGATTGTGAGTGACTACCTTCAAGAGATGAACATTACTCGTATGGAGTGGCCAGCACGCAGCCCGGATATCAATCCGATCGAGCATGCTTGGGACGAGCTAGGGAGATGCGTTAAACAACGAAACCCTCCCCTAATCACGCTTCGTGAGCTCAAAATTGCTCTCATAGAGGAATGAGAGAATATCCCCCAAAACCGTATAAGGAACTTGGTGTACAGGGTGCCAAACCACGTAAAGGCAATAATGGAAGCACGAGGAGGCAATACAAAATATGAAAATTCAATAAATTAAGCAATGTTGTTAAAAAATTACATGTTTCCTGTTTTTGTTTTAAGTCGAGATGAGCAGTTTTTTTTCTTTATGTAACTTTTAGTAAATAAAATGTAGTGACACATACATTTTATTACTTTCATTTAAGGGGTATTAAAATTGTCTATTATTATTATTATATAATAATATAAAAATAATATATATTAAACACAATTTATTTTATTAAGCTAGCATTCTTAGTTTTCTAGATTTATGCGTGTCTTTGACTGACCCCAATTCTGTGATCATGAGTGTACTTTCTGTTATTTCCATCGGTTTACCGGATATTCGTTCATTTAGAAATTTGAGAACATGACTCAATGGCCCAAGTTTTGCCTGTAATTGCGGTACTTTCATCAGCCTTACCTACATAAATATAAGAAGTATCTTAGAGGGGACGATTTTATGTTGTAAAGTGTAAAACATTGCAGACTGCGACGGGAATAATAAATATTGTTGAATGGAGACAAAATATTGGTCAAATTTACGCGCATGGATTGGCAGAAATTTATTACTTCGTTAATAAAGTATGATCTCATTAAAAATAACCCTGTGTTATCAAGTGTGTAATCGTTAAATTAACCAGAATTCAGTGTCAGTAGCAAGTAAAATTTAGCTATCTAGAGACATGTTTACGCACATTGTTTAATGAGTGAATTGTGGTTTTAATACGTTATTTATTCAGATAGCTAAGCTTTATAAGGATAAATTAAAACATTATTTGAGTTCAATAACATCAAAATAAATACGACAAACAATTGACTACAAAAGTTACAAGGAAATTTCAGTATTTTCAGTGAGTCATAAACTTATTACTATGTGTCTTAGTTGAGCTTTAAATGCAGAGCGCGTTGCGTCGGTTGCATAAGTCGATTTGTCGCCTGCGAGCTTAGTTGTTGGAGAACGAAATCCGCGCAAACCGTACATCGTTCCACCAAGCATTTTCACATCGCGTCCACGGAGTGTGAACACGAAGATTTCCGCCGATATAAATCCAGGTATACGACACCAAGCTTTGCGCCCGTCGGCGTTGCATCCTTGAATTTGTGGAGTGGAAGCTTCCCTATGCTGCGCTACGCTCGGGATTCGAACGTGCCAAATCTTGCAACCAACAAACTACGGCGCTCGGCCCGCAACTCCTCACGTACATATTTATACTGTTTGACACTTAGAGCCGTCACGTCTACCCTGTTTCAGTACCGAAGAACATGTTCAGTTACTTTTCTTTCTTATTTCGGAAGGGATATTTGGCTGGTTCGTTTATTCGTTCTATCTGTGTCGTGCAAAAACATCGGAATGAATCTAGCTCATCTGAGCGAGACTGACGTTTGATATTCATTAGAGCAGTTTTTTCCAATCTCGGGAGGTCAAGATAGATTGGGGATCATTAAATGGGGAAAAGCAGTCGTGTAATAGAGTGAGAGTCGGTGGACACTAGTTGACAGCGGAGGTGACACTCAGTCAGGCCGTTAGCGCGGCCGTTACACGCTCAAGTGATATATGGGCTGCGAAGTGGCTTGGTGCCGCTGTCACTTCGCGTTTCGCGCTCGCGCCGCAAAAAGATAAAAAGGATTCCGAAATACGATTCACAAGTGGCCTGCCGGAAATGGGTAGAAAGTTACCGACCTCGGCTTTATGTCTGGCAATATATCTCTCGTATCGCTATCCAATTTCTGCTCTATGGCATGTAATGTCCCTCCCGGGATCCTTTTAATTTGGACTCTTTTTAATCAGCACCATTAATTCCTTACATGATTACAGGCTCTGGGGAATTGTGATAAGTTGTAACACTATCTTTGGGATTTATGAGTTTTCGCGTTCTGTCTTATCTCTAAAACGGTAGGAACAGATTTCATAACTGCGTAATTCATTTGCGAACCGCCTTGATGCATTTTTAATAAAACAACTCGCTTTGTTGCGTAATCATTTTGTCCAAATCAAATTCGTAGAACACAAATCAATGTTTTATAAAGGAACTACCCTTAAGTTGCGTGACTGGCCGACCTTTGCCTTTTTCGACCTTCATTGACCCTCGCCCCGGGGTGGCACCTTCGAACCATAGGTATCGTTTCACTCAGACTTCATTTTCATTCATTCACACCATGAAAAACTAGTTCTGTTTTTATTCTGTTCTTCCATAGTTTGTTTTGTTTTTCTTATGAATAACATGATGATTTCGTGTTAAGATCCTCTCTTGACCTTAGATTGTATAAATGTACATAAGTGGGGATGGCCAATCACAGTTTCCGTATCAAATGCTGACGTCGCAGCCGTAATTGCAATGAATGGGTACGTGCTCAACGTCCTGCGAAGACCTAAACCATTTGATTGCTCCTGAATTCATGCTATTGTGGAGCTAGTATTTCTGTGCTATTGTGTAGTTATTGGCGCAGTGTCGTCGTGAAAATTGACCGCCCGTGAATTCGTCTAGCCCCGCTTGGGAGCGTGTCCTCTTTGTAATCAGAACCGTGTACCTACGTTAGTGATTTTCTGAGATGTCGACGTTTGTGAAACATTATCTACTATCTCCTACTAAAATACGCGTTCGGAGTATATTAGCATTATAAAAATAATTACTTTCCTCTAAGAAGATTTATCGGTTTACCATTGCAGTGTTTTATATCAAGTTTGCCAGCTGTGTTCATACTTACCGAATGTTTAGTGTATCGTAAAATTCTTATTCCGTGGCAAAATTTATCATGCTCACGCTGCCTTGCGTTTTCAATAAAGAGAAACAACTTGTGTGATATTCGCAAAACGTTTTACTTACATAGTGGCAGAGCAGTAGTTGGTAACGAGGTTATACGAAACAGTTTCGGGCGAAATTGCTCGGGGAATGTAGCTAGGTGTCATAAAGTTTGAGCAAAGCTGTTGGACAGACGTGTGCAGCTTTAGAATACACATGTTGGCGACCAAACATTTCATCTCGCGTGCACTTCACACAAACTTTGTTGTTCTTGCAGTCTGCACATTGTTACCGAGCAGAGTTCATATGAGCTCTCATAAAAGCAGTCTAGCGTATTCGTATTGCTTATTATACTCGTACTTATTAGCTGGATAGCACAAAATGTTCAGTCAATAATACACATATTCCTGTTTCAGATTCACTATGGACTGGAGAACAGCTTTGATAACGTTCGCCTTGGCATATTACGCTGATGGATACTCAAGTAAGCTTTCAAATGTTTATTTTACTCTTAGCTCTTCGTTTCGAGTTTGCATTACCGAGGAAGCTCTCGCTACTTTGTCTTTTTTACTACGACTAATGTGTTCCCGACATAGAACTGCATTTTCTATGCTGTGCTTTGGCTATAGATCAACATCAGGGGGCATATATCGTACGCGGCCCACCCTCAAACTGCCAAGAGATATGGGGCGAATCCATTACCTAATGCTCGCATAAAATGAACATCACGCCTTCCGAGTAACAAAACAACGAGTTATGATCCGACCTTATATTATGATGCTCTTTTTATTTGTTTTTATTGCCACTAAAATCGCACTTGCCTTATTCGCAAATTCTTTGTCACCTAGGAATTTGAGGGGCCTTTGGTTAAAGTGATCCTGGTCCTTGTTTATGTTTCCCTATTGTGTGGTTCATTTTTATTGCTTTTGTCCTCTATGTCGAGGTGTCAAAATATATTTCGTCTAGGTAAATCCAATAGTACCTCGGGCTTCTTTGTACTCTTAGCGTTGTGTGTGTGTGAACTGAAATAATGTACTTGTAGTTTATTAAACCTACTTCGAACTTGTATTCAGAAAGTTTTCCTGTTTGCGTTTTTAGCTGATGTCATCACCAACTACTAATTTCACATTGAACTAATTACTTCTGAACTTAGTAAGATTTCTACAATTTAGCGATAAAACCGCCGATTGTAAGTCATTATGTTTTTTTTTGTTTAGTTTTCTATTTTTGTTTATTTTTATGTGGTGTGCAATAAAGTATTTTCTATCTATCTATCTATCTTCAATGTTGTGTTTACTGTCTGAATACCTACTTCCTTAGGTACTTATGAATATTTTCCATACCTACATCGATTCTTATATTATTCTTATTCTTGTATGTAAGTACCTATTATAGTCCAAAAGTCAATTCTGTATTCAAAATCTTATTAGGTTTATTTCCCTCCCACTAGAGTCTCCCTCTTAGAGTCAGTTCCCTGCATCAATCTTCAAATAAACTTCCATTTAAGTTTCCATTGTTGAAAATTTATCGGCTTGTCTCTCGGGCACAAGCTTCGCCGAATGTATTGTAATAACAATTGTTCCGTGAATTATTAAGACGTAAAGTGCGGAGCGCTGGCTTTACAACAACCGTTTAAATACATCATTATTTCACCGCTAGATAGCTTTATTGCTAGTATCCACCTCAGCATCGCTTTCCACTCTTGAATACAGTTTAGAATTTGAATTAATTGACCATCCCTGAGATTTTTACGAGCCCCGCGTTCTTTTAAGGAAAATAGGCGAAATACGGACATTACGGACCGACACGAGCTTGTAAATTAAATGTTTTATTGTAGTATTTTAAGAGGGCATTGGTTTTATCATAGTCGCACTGAATTCTCATCCTTTATCGAGGTGGCGGGTTCATCATTTTACTACTAGAATATTACATTTACTGTCAATCTTCAAATTATCGCAAATACCTGAAAATGTTAGTTTTTTGGAAAGAGAGTCTGAGACCTACAGTTTTTTTTGGTTGTGGTTTAAACTAAGGTCAAACGATAAACCTACTTAGGTACTTTTATTATAGAATCAAAGTTTACTCACGTAATTTCAGACCAAAACGTAAACCCAGTAAAAGAACAAAAATGTTTCATCTTTTATTACCTACAAGATCACTTTCGTATTCTTTTGTAAGCAACGGTTTAAAGTTTCTGAATGGAAAAGTTACGCACCGTTACCCCAATAAATATCAAAAAACTTACACCTGTTCGCGGAACCTATTACAAAAGGGGTATTATGATAGATAAGCGAACAAACTCTATGTAGTGGAAAACAATTCCGTGGAAAAAAGTTTTTCGCTTCGGTAGGCCTTTATTACGTGTGATATTGACTCTCGAGTAAGGCCCGCCGCGGGAATCCCAATCTAAGTATATAATCTTGTATATGCAAATGATCCCTATTCCCTTACAACCGAATTCTTCCCGGTCACGGCGCTCGGGTTATAAAAGGGCAAAATTCTCGAAGACACAGCGGAATAAAATATATTCATATTATGACGTTTTTTTCATTTTGGTACACGTTTTAGCTACTGAAATCCCTTTTATTATTCCGGAGGAACGATCACGAAATGATTGTTGCGCTTGTGGTGTCTGCAGATAATACCTCTATCTAAGTATCCGAAAATGATTTATGCTCCAGCTAAATTGTGCCGCTTCCGCTTCACGAATTTCAATGGGAGAGTCGGGCCTTTGATTTTCAACCTTTTGCTCATGTTTTGTGGGTTTCAGTCCGCTGCTATGAGGGGTTTTAGTCTTTTGCTTTATTTTCTTGGCATGTTGCAAACGGTCACAGTTTCCTAGTGCGCAGTGGAGTGATATCCTGTCCACCCACCGCCCAATGCGCGCAGTAATCATAATCTCCGTAAACTCCACAAAGGGTCTAATGTATTCAATGTTCCGTGATTCTTTATGCCCATTACCTTGGGTTACCTGCCTGTTATTTGCTGTTACAAAAGTTTTGATTTGATTCTATGTACTTATTTTTATTTTTCAGAATATGGTCGCACATGCAAGGACATTGGGTGCTTAAACAGTGAAGTGTGCGTGCTTGCCGAAGACCCTTGTAGTTTTGGTCACACTCGTGACTGCGGAACTTATCCTACATGCAAGAAGAAGTCAAAAGTAGAAGGTACGTAGTACTAGTAATTACATGTGAGTAAAAAAAACGTTTTCAAATGTTAAAACACGGTCCTAACCTAGGACCAAATATTCCAAACTGAAAAACTGGCCCTTGAAATCAGAAATCGTGGTGAAAAGCATCCGAATATTCATCAAACGAACGAAAAAAGGAACGTGAATACGGGCTCGTATAAAAGCTACGGCGAGGTTAAGAAACGTTATGGTTAGGTGACCTATAGTGACTTTGAAGGCAGTTCCTAGTTATAAAGTTGTTACGATCGTTGAGGGAGGTAAAAAACTTCGTCATCAGTAATAGGCACTTATTTCATACTTTCGAGAAGAAAGAAGGTGGAACCTTCACATTTAAAAAAATAAAAAATTACACATTTAAAATGCAAATATCTATCTCGGGTCTGGGTGTTTCTATGTATAATATGTATGTATTTACAAACAAAAAAGTATATAAGTAGTATATCAGTTATCTGGTTCCCATAGTACAAGCTTTGCTTAGTTTGGGGCTAGATGATGCTGTGTGAAATGTCCAGCATTATTTATTATTATTATTATTATTATTTAAAAACATAAACCTATCTTAAAATGATTTTTGCAGTAAACACTAAATATCTTTATCATTACCAATTCCAATATTTTAAATTCCAGGTTCGCATTCTGAGCCTGCTGCTCCTAAGCCCGAGCCGGCGAAACCACAATCCCATGACTTCGACAAACCACCGAGCTACAACCCACCAGCCCCACCTTCTGGAGGCAACTCACCTTATGGCGGAAGCTCACCTTATGGTGGAAACTCTAATGGCGGTGGCTCAGCTTATGGGGGAAGCTCACCTTATGGCGGTAGCTCGCCTTACGGTGGAAGTACACACGGCGGAGGATCGCCTTATGGCGGAAGCTCACCATATGGTGGTAACACAAATGGCGGTGGCTCACCTTATGGAGGCAGCTCACCTTACGGTGGAAGCACACACGGCGGGAGCTCACCTTATGGCGGAAGCTCACCATACGGTGGAAGTTCAAACGGCGGTGGTTCATCATACGGAGGTAGCTCCCCTTACGGCGGATCTGGAGGCAACAATCCCTACGGAGGCCAATCTTCCTACGGCGGTGGATCAAACACGGGTGGAATCGGAGGCTCCGGCAATAAGAGCCCTCTCGATTCAATCCTCAACACGTTAAACAAATACGCAAGCGGCGGCGGCGGTCAAGGCGGCACCGGCGGCAGCGGCCTTTCAAATATCTTCGGTAACGTTCTAGGCGACCTCTCCAAGAACGGACTCGGTAATTTATTTGGCAGCACTCGACCGATACAAGCGAACCCGTACTATTCCTCCTACAGTTCCAACTCTAGGAGTTCTAACATACAAAATTATCCATCAGGGTATCAGCAGAATCAGGCGCCTAATCAAAACAAGAACTATGGACAGTCGCATGCAACCCGTAATGGTGCTACGACTCGCAAGCCATACCAGGCTTACGGGTGGAACGTTAGGTAACTCCAAAGTTCGGTGTTTGCACTAAAATTTACTCACCCAGGCACGGCTAATTTATTTTGCAAATTAATTTAAGTTAAGCTTTTTGCACTAATTAATCTTCGATAGCCAAAATGGGGCTTAAATATATACATATCTGATCTGATTTGTATCTCTATACTCGAATTTTTGTATGTTAGCAAATAAGATGTAACACTACAACTCTTATTGGTATCTGGGAACACAATTTACAATTATAATTTATAGCTGTAAAGATTTAAGATACTCAACCTTTTGTACGAGATATAGCTTTATATCGCGGAAACAGTTATTTAAACATTCCGTTTACAAAAACGGAATTTCATTCCACAGAAATGATATCTAGATATCAGTTCCTGAGATTCATTCATTTCTCATTATTTCCTTACACTCGCTTTTGTTTACAAAGCTGCTAATCCGACCATTCCGCTAAATAATTCTATGCCTCTGAACATTTATCAAAATCTTATTTTATAAGCATTTTTGTTCAACTTAAACATAACCAAAGATTTAACAAGCAAGAGGTTTGCGGTTTTCTCTGCTTTGTCTAAAATAGTGGTGGTTTTATTTGGATCTTCAATTTGTCAAATTCCTGCCATTTTTCTGTAAATATTTTTGTTAAAACTTCGCCTGCATGATTTGTTTTTTTTTTTATTAAATAGGTCAGCATTTGACCTCACTCTGCTGGATGATAAGCAGTAGTGAGGTCTAAGATGGAGCATGCTTACCTAGAAAGAACCTATTTACTCATGATTTGAATACGAAGTGGAAGAGTTTTTTTTTTGTTTGTAGTCTATGTTGTAATTTAGATGTAATAAATAGTAATAAACTGAAAGAAATGCGTTCACAAAATAATTTATACTCATTATAAATTGAAAACAAAATACTCTATATTGACTTTCAATACTCTTTTTATAGCGTTGTTAACGTATTACCTTTATTAATACTGTATCATTATATTTTATTTCAGTGTGACAATGATAATGACGTACCTCATACACCGATGTGTGCTGAATGTGATACATACATAAAACATACTTTATGTCATTGAGCTTATTATGTATATTAAGTTATATAAGTTACCCATAATTTGTAAGATAAATAATGGTTAAAACCACATTTTATTGTTTGTAACTTTAAGTGTCTAACTACAAAATTAAAGATTTAGGTAATTGGTAAAGTGATTTATTATTTTCTTGGTCATAACTTGACGTGTGTAAATAAAATGCTACAAACTTTGCATCATAAAACATTGCTAAAAATAAATCTCAATTTGATTTTCAAACATTTTTTCATTCATAATCGGCTAGAGCTTACAATCAGAATATGTAAATGACTATTTATACGTTTATACGTTACAGCTACCGTGGTCACGAGTCTTCTCGTGACCACGGTAGCTGTAACGCTACTGAAACGTCGAGGTAAATAAACAAATGTTATACCTACGCGATTAAGTCCCGTTATAAAAGTACAAAAAAAAATCTGTCGAGCAAGGCTAGAAAAGTAAACTACTTAATATTATTGGTGGATTTTGCCTAAGTGTCACTCAGCCTCCTAGATCAGCTCCATCGAAACGAATGTTTCACCATATTGATAAATATGGGTAGCATGTTCAGTTTAATATATTTATTAGGTACTTATATTTATTATATTCGTATATTCTTAATAATTGCACAGGATACATTTATGTCATGTTCTAAAAACATTTTTGTACTGTTAACAGTTATATAAATGCAAAACATGGAATATCTCGTAGAAATCAGAAACATACTTATATCATTCGTTGAAATTCTAAATCTACAAGGTATTTTCTGTGATACCTGTGCAGAAGCAATCTTCCTAAAGTTGTATCTATTAATTTATCTACATAATTTGTAAGGTTACCGAGGAATTGAATGCATTCGGGTCGGAATAGGTCAGCTGTTCAACCGACCGCAACCAATCACAGTGCAGGAATTGATCCAAAACTGACGTTTCTTGCACTGTGATTGGTTGCGGTCGGTGGAACAGCTAACCTATTCCGACCCGAATGCATTCCGCTGAAGTGAATCAAGGGCGTGTGGTGGAATTTCCGCAATTTTGTATTTTAAAGATTGAAATACAATACATACTTGATTATAATCTACCATGTCGGTTATCATCAGAGTTGTAGGGTAGGTACTTAAATAATTTTTTGTGAGTATTACCGATTATTGTGTAAAATAGCGTACAGTGCCACAAACTTATCTGATCCGGTGAAAGGCGCTGTTATCACATTTGGTGTTGGCAGAAAAATAAATTTTACAGTAAAATTCGTTAGATAAACCAACTCAGTCAATAACCTAAGAGTGGTCACACGATCCAGCCGAGCCGAACGCGCCGAACTGTCAATTCAATAGAGAGAACACTGCTGCCGTCAGAAGCGAGTCGCATTTTCTAACGTCATCAGCATTTTATGTATAGAAAAATGAATGCGACGCGGACAAGTGTGCGATCAGGTTAATACCACAAAATCGGATTCCTCAAACTTATTATTTTCAACACCAGGTTCTTTTAACTACAGCTACCTCACCTTATAATCTAAATCTATCACATCGTTAATTAATCTCAGTAATTCTATGATAGTACTTTCCCAATTGACCCAAGTATTATTGCACTTGCACGTAACTATCAGTCGCTTTTGATCTCCTGATTCAGATCTTTTCTAACACGAGGCCTGCTACCATGTATCTGGTTTAACACAACGCCAAGTATAAGCAGTGTAAACCACACTCCGTACCAATAGTGGTACACGGATGAATAGTAGATCCAAATACGATCGAAAGTTAGCAGCAGAAACGCAGCGGCTTGGTAGGACTCCGAATGGGATCGAAGGAACCACATCACGAATCCTACGATCTTCTTTTTCTGTGAACAGAAAGTAGGCTTATGAATATATTTTTTTAAACTGGAATGGTTACGGGGAAAAAGGTCCAAAAAAGTGCTGTTTTCTGAACACGTTGGCCTTAGCATTTGTTAATATGGCACCAAAGCTGTAGCACCACTATTATTCGTAGTTAGTTAGTTCGTATGAGTCAGTGCCAACTCTGGTGACGGAGTTTTTAGGCCTACGGCCTCATGGCTTAACGACTGAAATAGCCGGGACTGACAATTTAACGAATTAATTAATTTAGCGGTCACCCGACCGCCAGTGGCATTTCATTTGAGCGCTTCCGTGGATGGGTATCCACGGAATCCAAGACCGTTTCGAACGTTGCTTAACTTCGACGATCTATCAAGAACGACTCAAGCACGAACACGAGTGCTTTATTTTTAGTATGCGAGTTAGTATTTGAGACCGACGTATTCTATCAGAAATCAGAATACAGCACTTTTTTGGCCATCAATTTTGGATTTTGGACCAAAAATGTATGAAACGTGGATGATCATGTCTTAAATTTAAACTTAGGTCTTCTGGTTCCCCCTGTGGGTTCGCCACAGTTTTGCGGGTATTCATTAGGCGTAGGGTTTTCGGTAGGGTTAGGTAGACATTCTGTTTTCCTACAGTAAGTATGCAACTACCTAGCTTTATTCGAATATTACAAATTGAGGATGATTGTGTTCTAATAACGCAGTGTACCTATTTGGATGAAACTTGGAGATCGTAGTTAACTTAGCATAGTAGTAGGTATCCATCCTCCTCTTTGCGCCGTTTCCCCAATGCTGGGGTCGTGCGTGACCCATCACGGAAGTAGCGTCTCCCGGACGATGTTGCCCCATTTGTTCCCGTTTTCAGCCACATGCACAGCTTCCGTAAAGGATTCCATATCCATACTAATATTATAAACTAGCTTCGCCCGCGTGGTACCAACATTTTGAATAGCCTATATGCTATTCCAGGTCACTATCTACGCCTATACCAAGTTTCATCCAAATCGGTTCACTGGTTTAGGCGTGATTGATACACAAACATCTAAACAAACTCACAAACTGTCAGCTTTATTATATGAGTGGGATATGAAAGTAACACTGTCTGTATGTGTGTGTAGCTGTCTGTTTGTTACTTTTTCACGCCCAAACCACTGAACAGAGTTGAAAATTGGCATGGATAAAGGTTGTATCTCAGGGAAGGACATAAACTTATTTTGAACCCGAAAAAATAGCTGTGCTCCCACGGTGACCCGCGGGAGCACAGCTAGTATTCCAAAGGATAAGTAGGTAAAATGTTAGTGACACGCGAGCGTAGATGGGAAGAAGTCAGTTGAAATATTTATCAAAGTAATAAATAAGTATTACCATTCCCGTAGCATCTTTGTAGTACAGCTTGTAATAGATATCCTCAGCCATCAAGTAGAACGGGCAGGCGTATATGCAGAAGAAATAGCCGGCGTGGAAACCGTGCCATATCACCGACACGAACAGGGCGGCATGGATCCTGAAAAATAACAAATCGTTAGTGGCCAGTTTGACTCCAACTCTGTGCGTAAAGTCATTCTCCTACCCTAAAGCGGCTGATACAAGCGGCGAGAAAGTCGAAAGGCGAGACTCGCCATACGAGTCTCGCCTGCGGTTGTTTACATTATGACTCGTATTATTCAAGGGATTCTCGAATGCGAGTATGACAGGCGAGAGGCGAGGCTCGAAGCATTTGTTTACACTAGGCGAGCATTTTTTCTCTACTCGCATGCGAGAAACTCCTTGTGTAACAACCGCTTTATTCTTGAAACTACGACTTTAAACAGACTTGCTGAATTCAAAGACCACATAAAAACTAAATCCGGCCGGATTTTTATGAAACAGCGATAGCAAAAATTACACAATTTTACGCCAGTGCTGCCTCTACAGAACAATCATGAAGCGCTCGTGGTCGTGCTTGCTTAGTCGCTCTTGATAGATCGTCGAAATTAAGCGACGTTCGAAACGGTGTGTAAGTGGATGGGTGACCGCCAGTGGCATTTTCATCTGAGCGCTTCCGTGCTTCGGAAGGCACGTTTATTTGTTAGTCCCGGCTATTAAGCCATGACGGAGGCCTCAAAACTCCGTAACCAGAGTTGGCCACTGACTCATACTTTAGTTAGAACAATCAAACCTACGTAGTGGAATTAAAAATTCAGCGGTTTCACTTTTTTTTTACATAACCATTAAGTTTCAGTGATTGTTACTTTATCGCAGTGGCGCTAGTTCCGCTAGTTAACCACTAAGCGATCGATCGCATCAGTCGGCGAATTATTTGTGTATAGAACTTACTTTAAAGGCTTGATAGGGAAGCGTTTGTATACGACCATAGCGACCCAGTACTGAACTGCTTTGTTCCAGACCTTCATGGAGTCTCTCAGTGTGACCACTGACTCGCATCCCCATACGTCCATAGACTCTACCGTGTTGAAATCGTATTGTGCGAACTTCGCCTCTTCTTCAGACCTGAAAGTAACAAAATATTGTTATAGGCACGAACTATCAGTGGCAGGCAATGGTGAATGACGTTAGATCAGAAAACTCGAGGGGAGGCTTTTTTTGCTGGACTTTTCACACAGCGCCATCAGGCCCCCAAGTAAGCAGAGCTTGTGTCATGGGTACTAAGATGACTGATATACTACTTATATACTTTTTGATTTTAAATACGTACATATTATACATAGAAACACCCAGACCCGAGACAAATATTTATAGATCAAAGAAACATTGGTCCCGCCGCGGGGATCGAACCCGTAAGTTTTGCGTCGCAGGCGGACCTTCGCCCACTGCGCTACAGAAGTCGTCATAGTCGTATTTGCCTAATAGTGGGACAGTTCAAGCTAAAAACAACAACACACGGCAACTGTTCAAGTCCATTGTTTTGACCTTACTCCAAATTGCCATATTTTGGTCATATCATTACTTTTTACGATGAGAAAAGTTCACGCTTCCTTTTTAAGAATTATTTTCAAGATAAGATTGAAACAGATAAGTAAGTTAGCAGATACTTTTTTGTTTTTTTTTGTCGCTGGGTAAAATGCGTTACGCATCCCCTCCGCCGGGGGGCGAGAGGGGTATGTGGGACTCCCCGGGGACTCCCGGTATATCCACTAAACATCCCAGCGCCTTTCCGGCGTCGCCTGGAATGGAGGGGGCCCGGGCAACCGGCAGAGCCTCTACATCCAGTCCCCCTCCGGCGATCCCCGTCTTTACGGCGGGCCCCGCGTCGTGGTGAGCAGTGCAAGGCGGACGAAGGTGCCCCCGCACCTAGCGTCCGCTACTCACCACTAGAGCTCTCCGCTCCCTTCGTCCACTGCGCGCTCTAATTAAAGAGCTGCGCGTGGAGAAGCCTCCAAACGGCCGCAGAGGACAGGGAGAGCGGCAACGTAACACCGACACTCCTCTTCCACTGCGGCCCCACCGCCAACGCAACAACGGTGCGCCACCGTTTGGTCGCGGAAGATAGGGCGAACGGCAACGAAACACCGACACGCCTCTTCTCCCGCGACCCCTCCTGACTGCGGGGACAGAAATTACTCCGTCCTCCGCACCCGCCTCAGACGCATCCAGAGCGGGCCCAACCGCAAGCCCACTCGGAGCGTCCCCGCCTGGGATTCCTCCTGTTAGCTTCACCGTGGGCGTTCAAACCACGGCTAATGAGCCCCCCCATCGCGACAAGATCGGAATCCACGGGGGGGAGTTTAGCAGATACTATGTTAAGGTGATGTAGGTCCCAAAACTCACGTTTTGACTGTACGTCAAGTCATTTTTAAGGCATAAAAACACAGATTTTTTATATTTTTTTGATGACAATAAATTGTTTAGGATATTAGTTTATTAGTTATGGGAGTCGAAACACGATTGACTTAATTTGACTCGATAGAAAAAAATCACAAAGTTACCTCTAAATCTTCATCATAAAGCATTTGCTGGTTGTTTAATTTTTTTTAATGAAATTTCGTCTACATGTTCCTTAATAAAAACGGTAGAGGATTACGGAATTATTTTATTGCAAAAAATACATTTATAAATAACGTTCAGTGTAATAGGGCGCGGGCCGGTCAGCACACCTCACGCAGACCTCACGCCAGAGCGTACTTCACCCTAAATGGCTAAAGATAACTCATCATTTTTACTGCCATTTCGGCACCTGGTTTATTGTAATGGAGTAGGGCACAGGATGTCATTCAATTTTAAGACCATTGTAGAAGCAATAGGAATATGTCAATGACCTAAGCCTTATAGAATAAGTATTTTTATACCAGGTCATCTCAGGCCTTTACGTATCTATATTAGATGATTTATACATCGTCAGGAGGCAATCCATGCCTACTCTCAACGGGACGCTGCAGTGCCTGGAACATTGTTTGGGATGGAATAGGCTTGCCCATCACCTAAACCATACTCTCAGCTTAATCGGCCTTGCCCACAGGAAAGACAACGTCAATACGTGTGGAGCTAACTAAGCTGTGGGTTTCCTCACGATGTTTTTCCTTCACCGTTAAAAGCTTTTGTTAAAGTGCATATAAATTCTACGAAACGAAAAATCAATTGAAAGTCGAGGCACAACCCCATTCGGCCAACACGGCTCCACTGCCTAGGTATAAATAATCTGCATGATTACGTAAACGTTAATAAGAAGCTATGGCTGTAATTAGCCAACCTTGAGTTATACTAGTCAGCCTTCTATTCAAACGTTTCGTAAGTCAGCAATGTCACTCATAATGTTATTACTTACATAAAGAATTTCGTAAAACAAAGTGAATTTTGTCACAGCTAAATAAAAGTCTATATTACAATATGTGGTGACAGCAAGGTTTTAGGCTCAATGCACATTGAATTGGCAAGGAAGTGACGATCAGTTTCAGTAACAAGACATTATAAACCTTAAGAACATAACTTGTCATAAGATATAGAAACGCTTGATAGCTCGCGAACGCTCGAGACTGCTCGAGCCGACGCGAGGGTTTGCCACACCTCTTGCATCACATATCTTGTTGCACTGTTTTTAAGGTTTATAATGTCTTGTTACGTCTCGTCGCTGCCAATTCAGTGTGCATTGATGCACAGTGCCATAAACTTATCTGGACCGGTGGCCAAAAGAGGAACTAACGTACTGTAAAATTTATTTTTCTGCCAACATCAAATGCGATAGCAGCACCTCTCTCACCGGTTCAGATAAGTTTGTGGCACTATATCATTCGAAATCTTTATACAGGATGTTGTACGTAGCCAAAAATATTGTTCTAAGTCTCAAAAATAAAATCCTTGCTACTTACATTGCTCTGAGTTTAGAATACTGTACAGTAGGTCCATGGCCGGTCCTATTCTTGCCATCTACCGGATAGGCCCCTAGCCCAGCGGAGGTACAAACACTCTCCGCTAGGGTCATACCGGCGTAGATTCGTTGACGAAAAGCGGCAAACAACGCCCAGGGATAGAGCATCCTGTATACAAAATTCCTGCTGTTGTGGTCATCTGATAGTATGTACTGAAAAATAAAATATTCTTGTATAAAAATTACTGGTTGCTTGATTAAATAAATTTATAAACTCGAAGACTATAAAGCTTAAAGTGATATTGATTTCACTTAGCGCATATTTGAAAGGTTTCTTCAACATCGCGTCAATGAGAATTGAGCCTTAGTACAATTTTAAAGAATTCAAAATGGCTCAGCTATAGTTTGTTTTGCATAATCTATGTTAATAGGTAGGTACCATGTGATTGGTATGTTTAGATTTAAAATTTTAGATAGGGAACGAACTTAGGTAGGTAATTCGTTACAATATACATCCATACTAATCTTATAAATGTGAAAGTAACTCTGTCTGTCTGTTTATCTGTTTGTTACCTTTTCACACCCAAACCACTGCCTAATCTGTTAATAGGCTGAAAATTGGCATGGGTAATGGTTGTATCCCAGGGAAGGACATAGGCTACTTTTTATCCCGAAAAAATCCCGAGGGATCGCGGGTTACACCGTGGGAGCGCAGCTAGTAGTACTTACATAAAATCACGCCTTTTTCCCGAAGGCGTAGGCAGAGACCACAGATCTACGATATGCATACTAACCTCTTAAAGTTGTTCATATGAATGCAATTAATATTGAATGAACCCATTTTTTAAGGACTTTTGTAGAGTAAAACCTTACCTCCAATGGCCAGACATTAGAGAAGGCCAAATACAGAGATATGTACAAAGGCACCATCCTCAAGGTATTGATTGTGAAACCAAGGCAGTTCACATATTTGCTGTATGGCAAGAAGAAATAGTCATTGAATGTTCTGTATCGGTAGTAAGGACCTGAAATAATAGCCAAATAAAAAATGTTACGTAGAAAGATAAAAAAATACCTTTTTCCACACTGGTCCACATGAATAGTAAAGTAAGTGACATATAAATAGGACAAATAACAATAATATTCTCATGACATCAATGTTCTTAATAGGACAGCTGACACTTTTATGTTATTATAAGCAGAGTAACATGCCTCACTAATTAACTTACCAGTCAGCAAGCCGATATAACAATATGTATAGTGAAACAAATCCATGAAACTCGGATCTATGATTTCTGTGAAGTCTGGGTCTTTGTCCTTTTTAATCTCGGGCTTATCATCTTTTTTTTCTTTTGTGATTGCTAGCCATGATCCATTGATCTCAAAGGCAATGCCAACAACTCGGAGGACTAATATCATCTCGATGAGATTGGTTTGCCCTGACGGCAGGGAGAGGCCAAACTTATCAGCCAAACGGAAGAAGAATAAATATCCAAACATAAAAAGGAATGTTGCGATGTGGCAGTATCTGAAAAAGTTTATCAATAAATAATTGTATTTTTTTTATTTAAGATACCTACTTCTACTATCCATATTAATAATAAATGTGAAAGTAACTCTGTCTGAAAATTGGCATGGATAAAGTTTGTATCCCATGGAAGGACATAGGCTACTTTTTAACCCGAAAAAATCCCGACGGACCATGGTGCACACCGCGGGAGCGCAGCTAGTAATTTATAAATATAAATTAATTTTATAATTTTATGTGTTCTAATGAGGAGTATTTTCATATCTACTTATGGGGCATTCCATCGTGACTGGCAGGACATTTGACTCCAGAATTTGACCTATTGTGATTCATAATTAGGACCCAGCTGATTTATAAGGGATCGGTAAGTATTTCTAATAATTTAATCCACATAAACATATAACTAGTAATGATGTATGTAGCTTTGGTCCACTGCCTAACGTAAATTTGAAAAAACATGACTTTATTCTGTTATCTTGATCAAAAATGTCTAAATACTTCCACTAAGTTAAAAACAAATAAATTATAGCTATAATTATCATTATTAATTATTGTTTGCCAGAGTAGAAATGTATCTCACCAGTGATATGTGACTGACTGGACATATTTCAAAACAGTCTCTAAACTACTGTTTCATTCTAATAACTATTGAAAGATGTTTAAAGTGTACACCAACCGTTTATTGTTACTTCTGGAAGAAACTGAATTCATAAAGTCATATTTGAGGCTACAATAACAACTTTTATATCTTTTTGTGTGACTGACAGGACATGTAACCTACATCTGTTTAGAAAAGGATTACATGAAAAGTAACAAACCTTCTCACATTTTTTTTATGTAGTTAATTAGTTTTATTCACCCCATCTTTATAATACACGCGCCAGCTTTCTACACCAAACAGAAAAGCCAAGAAATATGCTGCAAAACTGATGCATTTTTGCCAACATAGTGATTCTGAAGGAGGTAAAAGTTTGCGGTACCAAAAATGACAATTATTTGTATTTTTTTCAATATTTTTCCGCAGATTCATGAAATATAGATATTTAGCCGTAGATTATTATCAAAATATAAACATTTCAATGAATTTTAAAAATTGAGTCATTTTCCTCTTTTACATGGAATGCCCCATATTCCAAAGTTTTTAAAAATAATTTGAAAGTAACATCTTCGGGATTCTCAGAGATTTTCCTTCAATTATAATGGGATTATAATTAAGGAATAAAATGTTTAGGTAGTTGATGTGGTTGGATGTAAAATAGCTGTTAATAGAGGTTATCATTGTAGCAAAGATTATACTATTAACTAAACATAAATAGGTAGTTATAGAGGTACAACCGAAGTACCTTACCTTTAAAGTTGCCAACCCAACCAGCCATAAAAAGCCTGAATTCACTTACCTGACTGTAGCCAATTTTATAACGACTATACCAAGGAATGCTGATATAATTGGATGAAATGCGCCAGAACCTGATACAATAACAATAAGTAAAAGTCCGAGAAAACTGCCGACCCATTTTTTCAAGTTTACGTCAGTTATTTTCCTGAAGTATGGTCCAACGGCTACACTAAACAGTAGCAACGATAAATATATAATATCATTTTTATTTTTGGCAAAAAATGCAAGCATTTTAGAATAATTCGTATTAATATCAACAACACAACTCCAGCCTACGTCCGTCCGTCCGTCCGTCCGAGCTGACTGACACTGATTTATATTCTTTTTGGACAGTGACACTCTGAGTCAGAGTGACAGACTCACCAGTGTTGCTGTGTTGCCAGGGAGAGCCACACAGGTACATTTCGTTCAAAAATTTAAGAAATGTAACCTTCTGGCAATACTGGACTGAACAGTTACTCTGTGAACAGAACAGACAGTCACCCATAGAGTTAATACCGTTCATAAAATAACATAATCATCTTCCTGCCCAGAGCTAAATTAATTTTATCTTGTCATGTCACTAATTCGGAAAAAAGTGTATCCGAACCACAATCCGAACAAACTGTGCTAACTAAACTGTCCAGAGTTAACTGAATGTCATGGTCATGTCAATGTCACGCACGTCACTTACATTTTGCCAAAACTACAAAAAGAAGAAGAAGACGTTTCTGCGGAAAGCAAAAGCAAATAATGTGAAATGCATTTCATAATTTTCTTAGCGTAAGAATTTGTTTCAACAGACAAAATGAGTGAAATCACGTTAGATGAAGAGGCGAAGAAGAAAATCGCTAACGAAATAAATATAAGAATTGGTAGTGATATAAATGATTTAACAAGTGCCGAGGATTTAGCAACTGAATTGATTCGAAAGAAAAATCAACTAAAAAGCTGTGTGAGTGGTTCCACATATTTTTTTGTATTATAAAATTACCGCAAAAATCTCCTATTCTGTTTTCTGTATGTGAGGTATGTTCTCACAATGATTTAATCACTAACTTTCCCTACATAATCAAACATTTATACAAGTTATATTTTTACAGCTATCCACTGCTCAAAGTGAAGTTCCTAAGTTGATATCAACAGCCATTAAGAAGGCAGAAGTGAATTCTAATCAAATAGACAGTCTAAAAGAGCGGAGTGAATGTTTGAAAGGTAAAGTGGAAGTGTTCCTCGAGAAAACAAAACCACTAAGTGAAGGACTGGAAAAACGATTCCATGCCATCCGTAAACTTGACCAAGTTCTTCAATATTTGAAATCTTTTGAGAAGATTGATGATATATGGTAAATATTATTATTTTTAAACTTGATTAGTTTGAGTCAATCATAGTTGAGAATAGTATCAGTATATTCCTAACAACATTTCACATTCCAGCCGACAAATGAAACAGAGCAATGACGATGAACAGCTTGTCCTCTTGTATGGAGAATTAAGACTCATGTGTAAAGAGTATCAGGGAGGGCATCGAGGAACATACCTGAAGGAGAACACACATTACTGGCATAATGTGCTCAAGGATAAGATAACAAAGTGAGTATAATCACTATACACTAGCCCCGTTATTAATAAATGTGGTGTAAAGTTACGCCAGGTCTGAACTCCAAAAATGGTTACTCCTATGTTACACCCGGCGTATTTTACACCATATTTATTAATGGCGGCCTAGGATAGTGGTTTCCAAAGTTAACTGGACCCCCACTTATGTAAAACAAAAAGCAAAAAACTTGCTTAGATAAATAGATGAATTACTGTCAAGCATAATAATATTTTATTTTCATCACATGCCCTAATAGCCCTGGTTGCATACATTACATTTCTGTGTTAATAGACACTATGAAGATGTGTTGAAGCAGCTGAAATGGCCTCTGACATTACCAGCAGAGCCTATACCCAAAGAAGTGTTAGTCAAATTCTGCAATCTCACTCGATATCTGTTCCTAATACAAGAACCAGAGGATCTTATAAATACTACAACTGCTTCAGAGGATTTTGCACCAGGTAAATATGAAGAAAAACTATTTATGTATTACCATTAAGAAAAGTCTTTCAACTGTACTTGATTTTGACACCAACTATCTGCAACATACAAAGCCTTAAAAAAACCTTGTTTGTGACCTCTCACTTAAGATCCTATTAAAATGATAAACCAGATGATTTGTAAGAATTGTGATTGAAATACAAATGTTTCAATCATGCCTAATTCAGTGGACCAATTTGGATGAAACTTGGAATAACATAGAAGCAATTTAAATGTAATATATTGGTACCACACAAAACTGCATGTGCAGCTAGTGATTGATATTTTTTTTCTCTGTCTGTATAATTTTTTTACTTCATTATTTTCCTCTCCAACCCGGCTAGCATGATTATCGTGCACGAGAAACGAGAAATTTAGTTGATTTTGGCTTATACAAGTATAAAACATGCATACCACAACATAGTATTTTGTCCTTGTAGACTGACGCTATGGTAGTTTGTTAGAACATAATTCAAGCAAGATAGATACCGCAGCTATTTTTGTGATCAAACTCCACTCTGTCTTCACACGTTTCTCGTCCATTATCTCGTCCTCGCCAGGTAACGACGAGAAATTACTCGTGCCTTGTCAAACGAAGTTTAATGTCAGCGCTTTTGGAGTAGTAGAGGTAATCAGAGGCATGTCCAAATACATATTTGATACATGCCCACATCTTGCAGAAGTTAGTATTCCATACGTGCCAGGTTGCAAGCCCATCGCCGCCTAAAAGAATACTAACTAGTTTCCTCACGATGTTTTTCTTCACCGTTTAGAGCACGTGTTAAAGCGCATATACATTTTACGAAACGCAAAACCCATTGATACACGGCCGGGATTCATAATGTCTTCACAATGTACTTATTTCTCGTTTCTCGTGCACGAGATATCTCACGTCGCGCATGCTAGCCGGGCAGACCTTGATGACTGATTCTGAGTCCGAGTCTCACTCTAAATTTGACCTTCAATCTAACCGTCATCTCGCTCTCACTCTTAATGTGACTCACAATCTCACTCTCACATTTAATCTAACCCCCCCCATAAATGCACAAATCCACAGCACAGACACAACACACAACATCATCAACAACATTTGTGGATACAAATACATCAATCCCACTCCTATTCTCACTCCAACTTAAAAAATACATACTAAACCACCGCCAACACCCTGTTTCAGGGGTATAAACGTCTGTATAATTTTTTTACTTCATTATTTTTTTCAGACCAAGACCCATGTCTACCAGTCAAAATCCTCCTACGTCCGTTAAAAAAGCGTTTTGCCTTTCACTTCACGGGCTCCCGCCAAACCGCGCGTATCGACCGGCCGGAATGGTTCCTCACTCAAACACTCACTTGGATAAAAGTTCATCAGGACTTTATCAGGAAGCATATTCAGTTTGTAGCTAATAAACTTGAGCTCAGGAATGTTCGCGCTGTTGTACGTATAATTATATTATGAATTCTTACTCTTTACTAATACCTTACTTTACTATCCTTCTAATCTATACTTAATACATTTTAAAGTTTGTATTTCAATCACGCCTAACCAGTATATCGACTTGGATGAAACTTGAAATAGTAGAATAGCATTTAAGGTATTAAAATTTTTGGAACCATGCGAGTGAAGCTACGGATGGAATATTATATGTACATATATATCAGATGCTATCAACTGAGAATAGTTTTTTTTATACCTATCTTACATCCGTTAGTAGGGCGCCCATTAAGTGATTATGGTTTGTTCACATAAAGTACTTACTGACTGATATAGTCAAACCCATAAATATGATTACACTATGGTAGTGGCTGGACTATAATAATCACTGATATAATTAGGAAGGTTTGAAGTACGTATCATATAACCTAATTTTCAGGATGAATTCAACGCCGGACTTATAGCGTTAGCGGCAGAACGATTGCACACAGTCTTAGCTACATACCACACTCAAGGCTCAAAAGGCGAGATTATCGATGTAGACGCGGCATTCGCCCACGCGGTAGACGAAACTCTAGGCTTCAATAGAGAACTTACTGCTTTAACTGGGAAGGAAGTGAATAGTGTGCTTTCCGTTTTGACTCGAGCTGAAACTATGCTGAGGTGGCTGTCGGTTGAGAAGAAATGTAAGTATGTAGATGAAAGTGCTAGTCGACAGTAGTTCGTAGAGGATGTTTGGACGTGAGATGCAAAATATAGGTATGAGAAGGCCTATATTATATAGACCTCTTATACCCTGAGTATATTACCTAGCAGAAGGTGATACCGGGTTGAGTAGTTTAAAAAAATCTTTCAATTATGCCACTAAAAATACAAAATGCTAAAAGGAATTAATAAATTTCCGGTTTTTTTATCATCTGTCTTTTAAAGTGCTTTTTTTTATTACCTTTAATGTTTTACTCAATGAGAGTGCCTTAAAGATGTTTGTCAAATGAAGTTGGCTATGTATTAGCATTTAAACAGGCACACTTTTAACTGACTATACAACAATCATAATACCTTTATGATAAAATATTTTTTTTCCTTACAATTCAATACTTTAGATGCCCTAACAAAAATGGATGAGACGCTACAAAGCGAGTATTGGAGTGAGCCAGTAGCAGGGGGAGCGAACGCGGCGGTTGGAGCGTTGCTCTGGGTGCCACGATGCGCTGATTGGTTCATCACGTTATTGAAGACTATTGAAGAACGTTATGCTATGTTACCACAACCTGGGCATAGGTAAATGTATTTTTCCGATTTTGTTAAGGACTATTTATCATTTTATTTAATAGCTGACTCCTGCGGTGTATTCCACCTTGTAATATTGTAGGGAAATGGCCAGATTTCTGTGAACGAATTTTGATAAAACAAACAAAAATCGTTTTCGTTATTTTTTCACAAGTTAGAGTTGAGATAAAGTCGTCTACTCTATTCATATAAAACACACCAATAATATTAATCCAAGTGTACCACAATACAATAGTGAAATCACATCCAAATAGGATAAGCCGTTTCTAAGATAAGCGTGCACAAACGCAGCATAAATTCGAGTTAATATGAAAAATTCTAGGTTCATTACTTGAATTTTACTCATTTTGGACTTATTCATTGGATCACATGAGAACAACAAAGTTGATCTCCACTAACGGGATAAGGGCAGGAAGATAGCGATTACATTTTGGATAATATATTTGATCGCCCATTGTGTATTTTTTTGGTTGTTTTAGTTATTTATGAAGTACGGTTAGCGTCACCAACTGGTAACCCCCCTGCAGTTCAAACCGCCTTACTAAGGGGGTTACCAATTGGTGACGCTGACTGTACTATAAAGAATTGTCATTCATTCATTTTGTTCTAGGTTACAATTCTTAGACCTACAACTAGAGATGATAGAAGAATGGCGGATTCGTTTGACACAAATACTGAGCGCCGCTACGGAATCTTTGTCTGTGGACTCGTTTATGAATATGGGGTCGAGTTCTACTCCTCATCCGCTGATCGCAGTTGTGAATGCGGCGCATCACACGCATACCGTGCTTTTGCAGTGGGCCCACTCTCTTGTAAGTATCACTGGGGTATCGGTATGATATTTAGCGAGCATCATAGCGATTCATCATAGCAAAACGCATCTGACTTACCTAACCTGCTGCATCCCAAGCGGGCTTTCACCCACTGCACTACCAGAGATCGTCAGATCTATGTCTATCTCTTTTTTTTGGATTACATTACTTATGAACGAGTACTAATAGATCGCTGTTCTGATATCGGGTGCTTTGGCGCGTAAGTAAATAAACTCAGCACTCTGGACTTGGGAATAATTTAAATGTATTGAATTGTTTTTAAATGACTATGCACACTGACGCCAAATGTATCAAATACTACCTACAGAAACTTCAGTGAAAACGCACACTAATGACACACGTACGATTGCTTAAGGCGAAGTGAGCTCTGGCTTACGCCGCGCTCGCCACCCTCCTAGTCCCCTAGGCCGTCTTGGTGTGCTGGCCGGCCCGCGTACAATTACACTGAACGTTATTTATAAATGTATTTTTTGCTAGAAAATAATACTCCTTAGCAATAAATCCGTAATCCTCTACCGTATTTATTAGGGAACATGTAGACGAAATTTCATTAAAAAAATTTAAATAACCAGCAAATGAAACTGCTTTATGATGAAGATTAGAGGTAACTTTGTGATTTTTTTATATCGAGTCAAATAAAGTCAATCGTGTTTCGACTCCCTTAACTAATAAACTAATATCCTAAACTATTCATTGTGATCAAAAAAATATAAAAAACATCGGTGTTTTTATGCCTTAAAAATGACTTGATGTACAGTCAAAACGTGACTTTTGCGACTTACACCACCTTAACGAACACCAATATTTCAGCATTACCTACAACTGCATTACTACAAACGGCAGTTCCAACACTACACGCATCTACAGCATCGCGACGATGAGGAATCCTCTTCATCGTCCAGTTCATCTTCATCGTCAGAAGAAACTGATAGTGATATGAAATATCCACCAGGTGAGTGTAATAAGTTCTTATGACTCTTCTTCTTGTCGTGGCACTTTCTTTAAAACTGCATAGCGAATAAAACTTCTACGTAACGTATCCGCGACAATACCGTTCCGTATTCGGAATTGATCCAAACTGAAGTTTCCTGCACTGCGATTAATGTATCACTATGCAGTGTCGTGAATGAATATTTTTAACTGGTTCGTATGGGGTAATGGCCAATTTTGGTATCAGAGTTTTTAGGCCATTTGAAAGCATATTTCATGACTTGACGATTTTATAGATAGAAGCAATAATTTAAAGTGTCTTCTGAAGCACAGAAGCGTAAACTAAAAAGTAAATACTCTTACAGACCCTTATAGTTTTCTTCATATAAAATAATGGTTGATTTTATTTCAGTGTATGAAATAGCCGAAGGCATGTCGCTGGATGAAATAAACCTGGAATCGAAGAAGCTAGCCGAGACAGAGATTGCTCGTAGATCCCTCACATTCCAGGATATTGTAAGTTTCTTGTCTTTTTAGTAATTATAGAATAAACAAAAAATTTAAAAATCTAGAGATCTAAGATTCTAGAGTAACCTTCCGAGTGAATCGAGATAGTTTAGAGCTAACTCCCGAGTGAAACGAGATAGATTCTGAAGATAGCGAGGGCTTCAAGTACGCCCAATACAGTAGTAAACTTTTCGTACGGTATAGATATTGCGTGAAAAGTAAAAGGAATCAAAATTATTAAAGGCGGCAACCTGTTTCTTATGGATGATTTCTACAAAATATTATGCCTGATACTATTCACTGATCACTATGAAAGTCGCAGGTTTATGTCCTGCAATTTTTAATGAAACCTTTAATGATCCCTTTGCGAGAGGTTAAGGGCTGGTTTCACCAAACTTTGTCTAACAGAGCGTTAGTTTATTGACATTCAAATTTAGTAAGAAAAATAACAACGGATTAAGATTTTAACAGACCGTTACGATGTTTTGTGTTCCTTCCAAAGGAAATCTTCACTGACAAGCCGCTAAATCTAATCGCTGGTCGGCGGCCGGTTAGCTCACTGACAGTTGACATCGTAGAAAATTTAAAATATGTAGCAACAACGTTCAAAAACATCGAAAAGTTCGCGCCGTAACCATAGCAACAGAAATAACAACAAAGTTTTGAAGGAAAATTCCCTAACCGCGATTAACTAACCAGCTGTTAGATAGACTTTTGGTGAAACCAGTCCTAACACTAATAATATATTAAGTTTATTGTTAAATATTGTTTCAGACGAGGCCCATAGCAAACTTAGCTGTTGCTGAACATTTAGACGGCGACCAAGAAGCAGAAGAAGCTGGGGTATTCTTAGACGCGCCTGCTTTACTTGCGCATTTGCGGGACTCGGGCCTATCTTCTCTCGCAGATCATATTGTATTGGAGTTTAAGGCTGGACTGAGAGATTATAAGCGACAAAAGTAAGTAGAATACTTACTTACCGGTTGTCTACTTTTAGGCTATTGGATATGATATCGAAAAGTACCACACAAATTTTTACTGACAAAAACGCTGGCCGGATTCGATAGTTGAAACTGCTTACCGACTTTTATATTTTGGAGGGGTTTCTTCTTAGAATTTTATCCTAAAAGACTTCGATCAAGAATACTATAGATTCAGGGTTAGCGCCGTCTCGGTAAATAACAGCTCACGCCGTTATTTTGTTTATACAAAGATGATGTTTTGAGGATTTGTGACTTTATAACTAGATGCAAAAGGTGTAATTCGGTTAAACATAAAACTTTTCTGACACGCGGACAGAATTTAGCGTTGATTTTTTACTTCACGCTTAGCACAGACGAATTAGGCTAAGTCGTCTATGATCTATAGTATTCTTGATCGAAGCTAAAAAGTATAGGCTCAAAAGAGAACAGATTAGGATTAAAGAAGCCCTCCAGTAGACTTTGCATGCGCAACATAACATACGTAACGTATCGAGAGGCATGTCCACATACGTCATGTTTGACACAATGTCCCGCGTAGCGATCATTCGTGACGGGATAGTGTGAAGTTAGCTGGTACACTTTGTTTGAAAAAGCTTCTACTGCGCATTGAAACAACTATCTTCACGAATGCCTAGATCCGTTGAACGTATCCTACTTAAGATGACGTACAGTAATCACAACGGATGCTTTCGAAGTAGCTGCGCAGAACCCATTTTTGATGACCCTTAAAAGACGAATACAGTGTTGTATACCTGCCTCGCTCACTCGCTTGTTTGTTGCATCGTTCTCGCTTACTCTACACATACAATGTACTACAAACTTCAGAGATCTAAAGATTCGTTGGTGAGTTTTGTAACTGTATATCTCCAGATGGCACGCGATGCCAATGGTAGCGGAGAGCGAGATATGCGTATCTCCATCTCTGTGTGCGCCGCTGTCCGGACTATGTTCACGCTTGTGTGCGTGCACCGCTCGGCTCGCGCCGCCATTAGCCGATCTACTGCGGACGCGGCTCGCAAATGTCATTGACGAACACATCTTCCAGGCAAGTCTACTACTGATACTTGTATCTAATGTGTCTGTGTGCGCCGCTGTCCGGACTGTGCTCGCGGCTGTGTGCGTGCGAGGTGTGAGCCGGTTTCCTCACGATGTTTTCCATCACTATTTGAGAGTACTCACATCGTGAAAATACATTTTGAGGTAGAAAAAATCATTGGTGCACGACTGGGTTTGAACCCACAACCGGTCGGAGAGCAGGGTCGCTACTCGCTACCACTAGACTACCATTGCAGTAGAGGCTTCCCTACTCTCTTACACTGACTGGTCCCTTTGGCGATCTTCCACCACTTTTACCTACACGTCGAGATCGTCTTGCCAACGCCTTTTATACATAAGTTTATTCCAAAAAATGTACATTCAACATAGACAGCGACATTCTATTCTATGAATATAAATTGTGACACTTTTTTTTTTATAGGAGGTGGTGGTTGAAAATTTTTTCAACTTAGGCGGAACACTGCAGCTGGTTCACGATGTGAAGAGAAATTTGGTCCCTGCGTTTGCACCGCCCAACAAAGTCGCCTCACAAATCAATCAACTACCCAGGTAATTAATTCCACTCACTTACTACATATAAAATATATTTGACTTTAGGAAAAAGCAGCTTTTCTACTATGCGATAAAACTCAAATTCATCTAAACTTAAATGAGATTTTGCTCTACTCTCTACTCTAAAGAAATCTCAAAATCATAAACGACTTCCATACTAATGAAATTCCATATAAAATGTGAAAGTATCTCTGTCTGTCTGCCTGTCTATCTGTCTGTTTGATACCTTTTCACGCCCAAACCGCTGAACAGATTAAGCTGAAAATTGGCATGGATAAAGGTTGTATCCCAGGGAAGGACATAGGCAACTTTTTATCCCGAGGGAACGCGGGTTACACCGCGGGAGCGCAGCTAGTATTATAATAATTCGTTTATTTGTAATTCAAATAAATAACAAATAGTGGAATGAACCAAAAAAAATACCTAAATCCGTAAGTACCTTACTAATACCACTCTATTATTTATTTGAGTTTAGGTGGTCCTATACAAACTGATTCCTGAGAGATTATTTTCCTGATAAACCTTATCCAATATTATAGTCTTTTTCACGCCGGAACGTATGCAAGACACTTCGAGATAATGTCAAAATCAGTCTAATAGTAATGTCCTAAAGTTTAATCGAGATTATCAAAATCGATTTTTGTTTCACTACTATCAATTCATCTCAATCGATTACAAGGTTCATTCATAGACAAAATAACTAAACCAACGATTATTTTTTTACTTATCGATTCATCGATTGTTTAGATTTTCATTTTTGCACTCTCTAATAGATTACGTTCCATTTTACTCAGTACTGTTATTTGGCGGAGTTTTTTAGAAAATGTTTATTGTTTATTTATTTATATTTTATTGCTCGTTTATAATAATTTATGAAATAATTAAACAGGAAATAGACAAAAACATTTTTTTTTTGTATGTTTTATCGTTTAATTTTTTTTCTTGACTTTTTTGTTTCAAAATTGTTGTGAGCCACACAACGTGAAACGAAACAAGTTCAATGTGTCTTGCATACGTTCCGCCGTGAAAAAGACTATAGTTGTTTCTTTATCGCTTAACTTTTTTCGATTTCCTTGTAACTTTTTTAAATTACAGATTACTCCAATCGTGCAAGCTACTGAGTCTTGACTACGAAGTCGCTCGCCGTATGCGCGCTTTTATGATCAAGAAGCCATCAGACGTAGAAGAAGCTCTTCGAGAACTCGACATCTTCCATATTCCTCCCAAAGCGGCACAATTGATTCTAAGCCACAGAAACGACATGTGCGATACTCCTAGTCCAACATCAGTTTTGGAACTTTTCTGAGGGTTCCCCGGCCCTGTTGCGGATCGGGGCTACCTATAAATAAAGGCTAAAGTTTTTAGGATTTTGGTGACGTTATAAAGACACTAAAGAGAGAAATAACTTCTGAAGACACTATACTAAAATGTGTTTACTTCACCAAGGCTCTGTTGTGGATCTGGGCTACCCATAAATACTTAGAAGCCAAAGTTTCGATAATTTTGGCGACTGTTATAAAGACACTTAAAAGAAAAAAACTATTATTCTGAAGACACTATACTAAAATGTGTTTACTTCACTTATTTATAAGTGTATTATAATAAGTATAACAATATCCTAACTAAATTGATGACGGATATAGCGCAAATAGTGTGGTGTAATCATAATTATATATATTATTATTATTTATTCATGACTTCTATGTATATTGGAAAACCCTGTAATGGACGTATTGGTAATCTTAGAGTACTATACTTTATAAGGGAGAGTTACTGATGAAAGTGATCATAATTATTAAATTTTGTATTTCATTTTTGAATGTATTTTTTAAATTATTAATATATTTTTGTTACGTTTACCTGTATTTAATTTAGCGTCATTTTGTTATATATTTTTTTACTGAAAAAAACAAACTGATTTTCAAATATTTTATTTAACAAAGTAATACAATAGCATTGATAAACCTTAAATTATAATCACTAATAATTAATTATTACATAATCTATTTAAATATAAATAAAGCTACTATAATACATTTTTAAATTACTTACAGTACGCGACTGTGAACTACGCACGAACACAACGTATTAATTCAGTTCAAGTCTTGAGTAATGTTTATGAGAACAAAAGGACGATAATAGGTTTGAACAATTTTGTTCCTAGAATTTTTCGTGCGCAGTTACATCGCATACTGAAAACAGATCTCAAATGGCACTGCATTTCTGAATGTTTACTTGAATCTTAAATAAATACAGTTTGTTCACAGCCTCTCTTGTTTGATTTTACCATTTTACGCAATTTTACAAAAATCGTGAACAATAATGTCACATATGCCGTCTATAAATTTACGTCATTTGATTGTACAAGTGCGTTTAAACATCCAAAAACAATAATTTCTACTGCGCAAAATATCAATGAATAGGCATCTGAAATGCCAATCAAAAATAATTGGAGCACATAAGGGTGACATACTAAGCAAGGTTATGAATGTTTCACTTATCATCGGTGACACAGAAACAATATAAAAATACGTGAATATTTTTCGATAATTTTACAACGATAAGTCTCAAAAAAACTAAGTATTCCCAAGCTATTGTGCTTCGACGCAGATCGATAGGAAAGCAGTAGATCTGGCTGGCACAAAACCGCTAGGAGAGTCGTGATAGAGAAGAGGCAGATTGTCATGAAAACAAGACTGAAATTATTATACTGATGGTTCTAACTGGATTAAACTATCAGCAAAACATTTTCATCAGCAAAATAGGCGAGCGACTACTCTAATCTAATTTAACTTACTATCACATAACACTGGCTGTTGATTCAATGAATCCTGAATCGCCATAGTAAAGGAATACTATTTGTACTGTACAGAAAATACAAAACAATGTTGGCTAAGCATAATTATTTACAACTTTCTAAGCGTTGACAGGTTGTGTAATGATGGAGCTAGGTAACAAACGCTGCATAACTGAATGCACAAGTGATCTTGACTTCTAAGAATTATGCAGATAATGGAAAATGCCTCAAGCTTCCGATTCTATTATTTTTAATGGACTACACTTGATTCACGATGGAAGGCTTTTGAATAAGACACTTAATTGAGGAGTGGATCGTGAACACTACTTTTTAGTTAGACCTTCGTAAAACAACCAAATAAATTGATAAACCGTGTCCTAGCTTCCTGAACAACCATTGTTCACACAACCTTTGCATTTAAATAACTCGTCAACAGAAGCTTCCTAATCCTCAACAAGACTAAAACAATATTAACAAGTTCTCATACAGGAAAATGCGAATAGCCTCCATTAGACGGATACCCAAAACAGATCAAAATCAGATCTTGACCTCGGCGTTGACCGAGCGACTCGCTTCCACTTCTTGGTCCTTGGCTTGTTTGCTCGGGTCTGTTGATGTGTGGTTCCACCATTGCTCATCTCCCGAAGCCCAGGCCACGAACACCAAGTTTGTAACGATGAAGACAGCTAGCGTTATCCAGAACACCAAACGCCATTGAACGAGCGTGCTCTGAAATAAAAAAAAAATGTAAGAGGTCGTGATTTTTACGAACACGAAATTCGTAGATTTTTTGCTGTAATGCGGATCAAGGTCGGTATGACTTGTGATTTTCGAAAGTGTCAGTGCAATTATTTCGATAATTTGTATAAATTACCCGAGAAGCGATACAAACGTGATTTAGGACTGTTGGCATTGTCATGCCGTTATGAACAGAGAAATAATTGCGGTCTACGTTATAGCCAAGTGACGATCTAATAAGATTAATTCAAAGTTTCAGAACAACGTGACGACGTGAGTGAAGGGTAATGGGGGTAACAATGCATTAAATACTTATGCCAGAAAACGCCCAACTAAATATCTAAGTATAGATCTCACCATTTGGCTATTGATTACGTTCTTACAACAATATTTTGCCTAAGTAATGGTATGCCCACGTTCTTTCGGTTCTATGTTGATAAATTCATTAGTTACGGCAAGGACGATATAAATATGCATGCAATTTTCTATTTAGCTGCGTCCATGTCATTTGTCATAGGACAAGCAGACGTGACCAGGTGACCTGTTGAATAATCGCTGGATTTGCAAAACCGCAACCTCGCTTGTCATTCGTTACGACATCGGAACTATGGAGTTCCTTTGACTACAAAAAATCGCGCTTGTTTCTTTCTATGTTGGATTTGCATTCATAATGTAGGTCGAAATGTGTAGAATGTTATCTAAAAGCACTTATTATTCATCAATTTATAATTACAGCTTCCTCTATCTAGAGACTAGTAATTTTATATCATAAATTTTTAGCACTTAATCTCAATGCCACTATATCTACTGTTATTTATAACAAAATAAAGGAAACACTTACATCAGGGGTCAGCAGTCCGACCAAATAAGGCGCAATGATTCCAGTAATCGCGCCAATTCCATTCACAATAGCCATTATAGTCCCAGCATAGTTCCCGCTAAGGTCCAAAGCGTTGACTTTCATCCCGGGGTAGAAAGCTCCCATGAGTCCCATGGACGCAGTGAAGAGTATCACGACAGTTTGAGTATCGCAGCCTGAGTATGAGGCTAGGATCATGCAGATGCCTGGTCCGATAGACGCTGAAAATCGCCAAATTTCTATTAACAAATTGTCTCCTCTTGTCATGTCAATAGTCCTTAACACCAGTGTGGTAAAAGGATTATAAGTGCGCCTAAAAAGGCTTCGTTCGTGCACTAATTGTACGATGCTATTGTATCAGGGCCCTTATAGCAGGTGATTCGTGTGGATGAGATGTTTTGCTAGTATTTGTATAGATTTATCTTGAACTACATCTTGAATACGTGTTTGAGTACCTACCTACAGTGCAGTGAAAATCTTGTTTTATTTATTTTACAGTTAATACAATACAACTAGTGCGTAGGTAATTATTAAGCCTGCAGCCTTATTTACTTGAAATCTATTCCCAGTTGTCATCCCAATAGAGCTCAACCAACCACACAATACGAAAATGATAATTGAAGTCCAGGCTAGGTTTCAAATGTCAAAATGAAGCCGATGTCCATTGCCAGTTGAGTTACACAATAGGGCCCCTGACTGATCTCATCACTTGCTGATAATGGCTGATACAAATATCTAGCAATTATAAAATCTGTCTTATAAATGCATAATCTGAATCTTAAATTGCTCTTTCATTGTCAGAAACTTGTGAAACAAATGTATTTTCGGAAAGTTTATTGATAGGCTTGTGAAAGTGGCTCTTGTAACTTTCTCACGATGCTGGTTTATCCTTGGCTTGGACATAGCTTGGTATTCTTGGACATAGTCCTTGTTAGTATTTGAAGTTAAGACCAATAAACTCACCAATAGTAGTAAAAGTCTTCCTAGCATTGGTGACCGTCATCCAGTTCTTCTTGACGATCTTGTCACACATCCAGCCGAAGATTATCGAGCTGATCCACATGACAACGTAAGGGAGCGCCGCGAGTGTGCCAGTTCTATGTATGTCAAACTTGAGGACACCAGTCATGTACTTTGGGAGGTCAGTCACCATCGTGAAGTAGCCGTAGTCGTGACCGATCTGCCAACATCGAAAAATATGAAATCGTATGTATTATTTAGTTTGGTTTTTGGTAGATCTACGTTTCAATTCATTTCAATTATTATTCAGTGACTTAGGATTTTACCAGTTGGTCTTTTAGTAGTTTCGTTACTAAAAGAATAATACATTTTAGCTCAGTTATGTTTTTATCCGTTTAGTGTTTTGTTTTATTGAAATGGGATCCTATAATTCATTCAGTAGGCAGACTATATTACTATTCGTGACCGTCGGCATTCGTCTATCATTGGCGAATAAGTAGAGGGCTACTGTAAGTAGATCTGGTAAAGGTTGCTGGGCAGTTGGGTGCAGGCTGCACAAGATCGATCGCTGTGGAAATAGATGGGGGAGGTCTATGTTCAGCAGTGGACGCTAGATGGCTGAGATGATGATGATGACTTTAAGTAGTATACCAATTCACTGGAAGAGGGCCCATTATTGACAGTTGATGAGTACATGATTGATAGAGTACTTTTTATTCATAAATTGATTGTCAATTTCTATTGATAGTCAATCAATATCAATTCACAAGCAAGTGGAAATTATTATCCAAATTGCTTATCACAACAATAATTTCGGTCGTGCCGTAATAATTAGAGGAAACTTGTTAAAAGTAACAGGTCCTGAGTTATTCATTTGAATATCCATGAATGGAATATACCCAGCGACTCCAGCAAGCCAGTTTTTCTCGCATACCAATAACAAGTATGCCAATTCTATTAGGATTGGCATTTTTATAAGAAATACAGATAATTATTTATTAAAAAAATCCGCACGAGTTTCGCAATCACATGGCAACGCTAATAAATTATATTATGTACTACGTATAATTCACTGAGTACTAGTAATTGAAAGAGATCACATTTAAGTATAAACAATTTCTGCGAATATTTGTTAGGTATATTTTTTTGAGGAGTCCAGCCTCGTGATGACATGCTCTAGGAGGCACAAAGAAAAGATACCTAATCATATATTGTTCCCATAAAAAATACAACCATTGCATAGTTTGGAATCAGTTGCCGTTAGTTGGCGTGAAATATAAATTGCCCAACTTGATCACGTGATATGATGTAAAAACGTATTTTCATTTACCTGTGCACAAACCAGGGCCCAGAGTGGCACGGACATGAAGATGGCTTTCCATGGAATAGAGGAAGGCTGGCTGGTGTTATGTCTGCCGAGAGCTTCTTCCAAATACTTCTTCTCTTTGTCAGATATGTATGGATGAGATTCTGGGTCGTTGTAGCAGAGGAGAGCCTTAAACAATAGTTAAGCTATAGAATTTTTGGTTTCAAAGACAAGTAAAATGTAAGTAAAATACTGAATTTGAACTAGATATTTAAATCAGCAAAAATCTGCTTTGAAATGTTGTAAAATAAATGAATAGGTAGCTAAAACTTGTGACGACCGACAGGGTCTTCCCTTCAAATTCGGTATGACTAGATCATGGATTTAGCATGGTACCTTTTAAGACTAGATGTTGCCAGTCAGTTTACGACTAATCTATTCTCCAAGAAAACTAACTTACCCATAAAATAAACCACAAGATGCCAATAGCTCCAAACAAGTAGAACACAGATTCCCAATCTCCAGACTCTTTCATCACCAATCCAGATACATAGGTTCCAGCGATGTTGCCAATCTGAGCTCCACCAAAAACTAAGGAACCCATACGTCCTCGTTCAGAAACTGGTGCCCATCTGGCCAGCATCGCATTCAAAGCTGGGAATGTTGTACCCTGAAAAGCAAAGCAATCTATCATTATTTAATGCGCTTGACAAATAACACATAGAGATGTCTTGTTACCAGTCAATCTTACCTCTCCAAGTCCCTCTAGAACCCTCAATATGATCAATCCAGTAGCTCCCCCAACACTGACAGTCCATGGAGTCAGCAATGTGAATACAGCTGTACTTAACACTCCAAAACCAAGAGAGTATTTTCCTCCGAAACGCTCAGCTAACATGCCTCCTGGCAAATGTGTGACTATGTAGCCATAGTAGAACGCGCTGAGAATTATCCCTTGCGTTTCTTCGTCCCAGTCGTAGCCTGTCATCTCCTGAAGAAGAAACTGTTACATTACGTTTTGGATAAAGTACCTAATGGAACACATTCCTTCGCTCAAGTTTTCAAACAAAGTACAGGGTAGCAAAGCGTTTAATTGATTTATGTTCATGGAAAACCCTGTTTCCAATAGCGAAGAATAGAAAACCTACCGGTTTAAACGAATAGAAGAGAATTGGGAAATGATGATCTAATAATACTACCAACGTACTAATTAGGTTGATAGTAAGAACGTCCAACCAATTCTAGTAACCGTCCGTTTGGTACTTTACTTATGTAGGAATATGTTGCCGCGTAGTGCTGCGTAGGTAAATTTTATTTTACTTGAGTTTAGTGAGTATTTTTTATGCTGAGCAAGTAATAAGATTATAGTTGCTGCTTATCTCCCATCCAATAAATAGGTATAAGAAAAGCTTACCGTAGGCTCAGAGACATCCTCATCACCAATTTCAGCTGGACAAGATCCGCTGTCGAGAGCGGAAACTGCCCGTTGTCGCACCATTTGTGTGATCGCAATATTGAGGCACACCCGCATCGTGTACGCATTCGCCACTGCCAGGAACCCCATGATTGCCATCACCCATCTTTGCGGTATGAAGAATACTGCAACAAAACAAGAACATGTTACCTATAACGGCTTTCATGTCTACTTTATGATTTAGGCTTTTGATCTTCAAATCACGTCATCACCATCGTCGTCTACTCAGGCAGTAGACTGACTTTCACCCGGGTGAACTTGACCCACTGATCCATCACTCGATCTTTCACTAATCAGATCATCAACGGCCTGCAACATGAACAATATCTACCCAAGACAATCATGTCAGAAAATGTCAATCTCTGTGTGTGGTCTGGCAATACAAAAGCGGTTACGTTATTTTATTTTAGTTTTTATCCTATTCGATTACTATGACCCACCTTTCGCCATTTAACTCTGTCATAAAATCTATGATAACCATGCAGATTTATAATTGCAGTGTATATTAGGTTTAAATGTTCAATCTTAGTTACACATCACGTAAACGCATCGTGCTTCAATGATCTTTTATATTTAATGTTTTGATAACTAATAATTATATTAAACCTGTTTTGCCGACCCCACATAAAAGTGAGATAAGGGCAGGGAAATGATGATGATGATGAACTAATAATAATATTTATCATCCTGTCCCACCCACTGTTGTGGAAAATTCAATGTCTTCCATCCATCTATCATCTCCTCCCACAAGACTATGGATGTCATAGGTACTCGTAGGTCATCCATGGATTTAGCATGGTACCTTTTTGAGGTCATCTCGCTATCGCTACTACTAAGTATTTAGGTATATCATAGGTAAATATTTTTCATTACATAACGATATTTTTTACCGTTGCTATGGCAGCATAATTATAATTATTAGTTACGGTGCATTGTCTGCGGACACTATGAAAACACGTTGAATAGTAAATATTGTAGTATGCAATACAATGTTGCCGCCATGCGTTTCTGTGAAATAAATTTTCAATTTGATGTATCTTATTTAGGTTCGTAAAAATAAAATGCATGCGCACTTTGGTAATAAATGAAGAATGATGTAGAGCGGAATAGTTGATTTAGAATAAAAGAAAAAACCGATCGGGTCAACTAACTGCAACTGATTTCGCTATTGTATTTATTTGTGTAGAATCTGATCCAGGCAGAGATGTTATTGACCTTAATCTGTTCCATCTGTGCCTAAAGCTGTATTGGCTTTGCTCACTTTAGGTTTAGTATAAGGAATATTTAGCAAAAACCTTGCAATTTCTTTGTAAAAGATTCTTTGATGACGGCTGGTAAAGCAGAATGGAAAAGAAAAAGAAAATGTGAATGGTGTGTGTGGTGTGGTGTGTGTGTGTGTGTGTGGTGTGAAATGTGTGTGGTGTGAATGGGAATGTGTGTGTGTGTGTGTGTGTGTGTTTATTTATTTATTAATGTGCCGACCTCACATAAAAGTAGGATAACGGCAGGGAGATGATGATGACGACCTTTACCAACTGTTGCATGATCTTTCAACACTTCGTTCTCATTAAAATTCACAACCACAAGACCCGTGCTAGGTAGGTATAAAGAATCTAACTAATTCACGTGAATTAGTCACGTTGGTAATAAATAGTATTCAATAGACAGTGAACAATATATTCTTTCAGGCTGGTTGTAAACCAGACACTGAGATGTCAAAGATAATTACTTACATTCAGCATGCTCGGACAATAGGCATGGCATGATGGCAAGTGAATATGAGTAAACTATGTAGGTACCTACGCTGAGGACAGGGCGCAATAGCGCTCATTAGGGGAGGCCTATGTCCAGCAGTGGACTGCTGATGATGATGATAATGATGATGTACCTACGACACGACAGTAACTTACAATATGCAATAGTAAAATGTCCGCAGAATAAATTCTGACGAGGTAAAACAGGTTATTACCCTAAAATTAAATTTTTAACCTTCCTAATATAAATCTCACGCGCTCATATAAATCACACAAGAGCTTATGAGGCAATGAGCCATTGAAAATAAAGAAAGAATGCATAGTTTGGCCAATGGTATTTCCTATGACCGTGTAAATTTTTCAGACAATCGTAATCTGATATCTAGAAATACGCTGGCACAAATTTTACTAGAATTCTGTGAGAAACAAGCGTATTTTATCTTTGAAAATAATTTGTAGGTGGTAGATAAGAAAGAACCTACAATTAGAATCACTCAACTCTTCAAAGTCAATGCCAACTAGCATATGTAAGCCGATTTATTTGTATGCCGAGTAGGTAATACACAATACATGCATATTTTTTATTGTACTTTTGTTATGTTAACTCGTGAGGTGCAACCGTGCGGAACTTGGGAGTGTAGAGGTTGTCTGATCAGAATTAAATCTGAATAAAAAGAATAGGTACTTATAACTAAAAGAGCATTTACACGGAATAATTTCAAGCGATACTATTTCGTATCGCACTACAATTTTTTACGTGTAAACGGTTATCGGCTGCTAAAACCGCTATATGACATCGGCTTCAGCAAAACGAAAAAATCACTTAAGCCGTCTCCTGCGACACTGTTTTTGTGTATTCTAACATCAAACATCGAACAAAGTATTGGCGTGGCCTAACTTTTCGTAGCTAAAATGTTATCCAAGGCGGACGGACAACGTGTTTTGTTATTTTTGATCGCAGGAGACACGGCTTTATTTTCCAAGGGTCCTAACGAAACGGATAAACAGAATTTGACGATTTTTTCTTGGAAAGCTGACTTGATTCAAGAAAACCACTAAACATAGGACAATACCCACGTGTTTGTATTTATTTACATAATTTAATTGTGGCTACACCACGGGGCTACACTATCACAACAAATCACAAAAGATCATCATTCTCCATTGTATGTAAACGGACTTGAAGTGTAAACGATCAGTTGTTAACTAAACGTGTTTCTATTGACACACTAATTGTTAATTGCTGCTAAACGACGCGCATGCACTTTCCACCTGCGCGGTCATTAGACTCGCATTAGGATTTCTCAAATGTCGTCATTCAGATTTTACCTAAGAGTTTATAAATTCTAAGGTAAAATACCTTCCTAGGTATTACAAAACTGTCTAATTAAGTGTACCTTGGCACCTAGTTCTGTTAGTATAGTACCTCAGTTTATCTAAGTACCTACCATATTTTTTGTTGTAAAATTATTTACTTATTGGTCTTACCTACTTACAAACGTAGTAAGTACCTACCTAACAATTTATACCTTTAAATAACTTTATATTTAAACTTTTAAAGCTTTGACAATGCGCTTTTATAAATTGCACCTCAATAAATTGCGTAGGTAAGTAACCACAGTTATGGACAATCGTCGACAAAGGCGAACCTACGTTGCGGCCATTTTAATGTTGTTCGCATAAAATGGTTCATTGATCGTGATTTTTTATCACTTCCGGTTCTTCCGTATTGTTTAAATTCAGATCAAAGCATACCCGTTATAGAGTCCCCGTTTCTAACGAATAAAAATCGTATTGAACATTGTTTCGCTATAAAATAACCTTTTAAATTACAATTGGCTTGCCTGATAGATTGGAAAATAAGGGATCTACAATTAAGTGTAAAAGGTAACTATGTTCCACCTAAGAAACTCGAACCGTTTACATTATCAGAGAGTAATTTCAACGTCAAGTTTCAAGTAAAATTCCATTCCATTTCTTCTGGCGAAGACACGCAGATCCCTTGGGATTCCCAGAAAGGTTAATTATACAATACGCTCGTGGGCAAAGTCAGATTGCAATAAGGGGTCTGGCTGCGTTCTCGTCAAGTTGCCCAACTTGGCACTGGAATTGAGAAACTCGTTAGAAGTTAGTTTTTGCATCGGTCAGATTTCTATCGAACGAGACGAATTGCATTCCGACGATGTCGTTCGATCCTCACTGGCCAATAGCTGCCTCGGCAGACAGACTGGCAGCGCTCGTACCTATTGATTAGATTTATACGTGTTCACTCAAATGCAATCAATAGTTTACTAAGCTTATCTTAACTTTGATCAAGTTACAAATATGTATTTGAACATGCTTGACGATATGAAGCCGAGTGTTGGTTGTCTCTCCTCTAAAAGATTTGTGCAAAGGGTGATTTGAAAATTATTTCTTATTTTATATTTCTTCAAGCGTAATATATTTGTATTTTTCTTTTTTCAATTGTAGCTTAATCTTTGTATTGTTTGCAATTGTGTTAGGTACTTTTTAATATTGTATACTATGTACTTTTAAATTATGTGTGACTTTAGATCCCTACATGGATAGGCCTTATTATAGCAATCAATTCTCCATAATTGTTACTTCCCGTGATGCACTTTCCTGCAATTTTCACCGCAATATAGCAACTTGTAGCGATAAATTACCCGATTTCTTGAACAGGAGTAGTCAGTGTTCGTCTAATTGGCAGTTAGAGTTGTCTGACCAGCTCCCGGCCCTTTCACTGTGATACCGCGAATCAGGTACACTCAACGCTACAATTTACTGTTCAAACACAAATATCACCCTTGGAAAAACGTGTTTAAAATTGTCCTCCAAGATTTGATTTAGTTAGTATGAAAGCTAACAGAAAAACTGTTAAATTTACTATACTCTCGAGAAACAGATTTATTTCAAATTATTTTTAAAGGCGCTGTATTCTCTGAAATCCCTTTGACATTCATGATCCTTCTATAAGGAGTTACTGTAGAACCACCTCAACATTCCATTAACCTTAGGTAATTAAATGTTAATCGTGCAAAGAATTTGCTTAGCGACCATTTTAGGTAAATTGATCAAATTCTGAGAAAATCTCTTCAAGCTTGATTTGATTTCAATTTAATTATTTTTATTGTTAATTGTCTACAAAACATTGAACCTTATAGTCCAATGTTTTGTATCACTATTACACTTTGAGATTGCCTAATTTTTCTACCCACTGATTATTTCCTTAACAAAGTAATTATTATTTGATCCAGGAATTGACTATTATAGACCTTATTGAAAGAGCAAGCTGTTTTTGAAACTAGAAGGTGAGTAGGTACCTAAACATACCTACACGAATGGATTAAGTAATGAAAAAAAAAACAAAGGTGTAAAGTAACCTTACCAAGTACCTAGTACCCAGTGTACAGAGCTATGTGTAATGGATTAATATGCAACAATTATCGCAATTTTGCATACTCATCTACATAGTAGGTAATATTGTAAATTAATTTACGGGTAAATTATCACGTTACTGCTTCATATAAAGCCTAGGTACAGTCAGCGTCACCAATTGGTAACCCCCTTAAATAAAATATTAAAATTGTGTGCCAACAAATCAGTCTTAGAATAGTTTTTCTCAGATATGCGCTTTCCAACGAACCTTAGTAAGTTTGTACTGCAGGGGGGATACCAGTTGGTGACGCTTACCGCACCTACAGCAGCAACTTACATCACGTGCTCTAATCAAATATTATTTACAAAAATTCCACGAAACTTTGTATGTTGCTCATTACGAGTAGGTACTATATTTAATCATAAGATTCTGCCTAAAATTTATGTGAGTTTGGAAAATTGATATTACCCATGGTCCCTTTGGAATAAGCACTTTACGAAAGAAAATAAACAATCACAATTGTACCCCCAAAGTCACGGTAGACACTCCTTCGGTTAATGCGTATTTTTTGTTGTTAAGTGTTCTCTTGTCGTTCATACTCTATAGGTGGATTTGAACCAGTTGTTCTTATCCCTCGTGCACACGTGTTCCGACACGACTGCTACGACACGTGACCACTCATTGTCCATCAGTGGACAATTAAACAGCCGATTATCAATTCCACCACGGATGGCGAACGGGTATCGGCAATTGGATTGAGAGAACTTAACTCCATCAATGGCGTCGATTCTGTTGTTCACTGACTAAACTTAATTAAAACTAAAAATGGCACGTTCTTATTTTGTTCTTACTAAAGACGAAAATGGCATGTCATTGAAAATTACATAACTAAAAGTGTAATCAAAATGGCGCCTCTGAGCTTCTTTAGCAGCTGTTTTACACGGCAAGCAAAATGGTCTTGACTAAATCTACCCACAAATACTTCATTTTTACTAAAATTAAGAAATTTTAAGAATGCCACTGTAATAGTCATTCCATTTTGGACTTTATCGTTAACGAAATAAGGACGAAGCGTTTTAGTTTAGTTAACTTTAGTCAGTGAACAACAGAATCGGGGCCAATATCTTGTTCTTAAGTTTAAGTAAGTTGATTTATTTTTAGTTTAATTTTAACGTTCTTTATCCTTTCTTTTCCCAATTACATTTTGAGTTATATGCGATAGCTGAAAATGTAGGTGGGAATGGACTTCACAGGACCGAAAAGAGTGGCATTATAGAGAGGAGGCCTATACCTACTCAGCAGTGGGTGTAATTGTGCTGAATAGGTAGAATAACTGAAACGAAAAATTAATGAATGAATGAACGGGATTTGATACTACAAACTACGGATCGAAAGCCCATAGTATCACGGTCCTAGTAGCCTCTATCCCGGTCAGTTAATACAACTTTGCGGCACAGATTAGGTATATAGGTAAAGTAAATTGAATTTCAGATTGTCTGAAGGTTGTAGAGATTGGCTTGCGGAATTTAAAAATAAATTTTGCTTATTTCATTGTACAATTTATACAGATTTATTACTACGTTTATTCAGGTAGGTAAAAAATAGAGGTACAGTCAGCATCACCAACTGGTAGCCCCCCCATTCGGAACCAATTTCGAATCTCCTGCGCCCGCATTTTTTGTATCATGACAAAGGAGAATGGGCATCCCCGCCCAAATAAAAAAACTATCGCCCGCAGAGTGGGCGTATGGTGGAATGGGTAGACCTTCAAAAACACTCCATTTCATTGTATGACAGCTAAAAAATCCATCCTACAGAAATCGAGATATTTACAGTTAAATGTGGTGACTCTTACCATCATGTTTTTTGACTTACAGGCTTCCCGCAGATAAGCCATTATGGGCATTCGATATAACTTTAGAAGCACTATATTTCATTGTATGACAGCTAAAAAATCCATCCTGCAGAAATCGAGTTATTTGCAGTTAAAGGTGGTGACCATCATGTTTTTTGACTTACAGGCTTCCCGCAGATAAGCCACTATAGGCATTCGATAGAACTTTAGAAGCACGACATTTCATTGTTTGACAGCTAAAAAATACATCCTGCAGAAATCGAGATATTTGCATTTAAAGGTGGTGACCATCATCTTTTTTAACTTACAGGCTTCCCGCAGATAAGCCACTATGGGCATTCGATAGAACTTTAGAAGCACGACATTTCATTGTATGACAGCTAAAAAATCCATCCTGCAGAAATCGAGATATTTGCAGTTAAAGGTGGTGACTTTTACCATCATCTTTTTTAACTTACTGGCTTCCCGCAGATAAGCAACTATGGGCATTCGATAGAACTTTAAAAGCACAACATTTCATTGTATGACAGCAAAAAAATCCATCCTGCAGAAATCGAGTTATTTGCAGTTAAATGTGGTGACTTTTATCATCATGTTTTTTGACTTACAGGCTTCCCGCAGATAAGCCACTATGGGCATTCGATAGAACTTTAGAAGCACTATATTTCATTGTATGACAGCAAAAAAATCCATTCTGCAGAAATCGAGTTATTTGCAGTTAAAGGTGGTGACCATCATGTTTTTTGACTTACAGGCTTCCCGCAGATAAGCCACTATGGGCATTCGATAGAACTTTAGAAGCACTACATTTCATTGTATGACAGCTAAAAAATCTATCCTGCAAAAATCGAGATATTTGCAGTTAAAGGTGGTGACCATCATCTTTTTTAACTTACAGGCTTCCCGCAGATAAGCCACTATAGGCATTCGATAGAACTTTAGAAGCACGACATTTCATTGTATGACAGCAAAAAAATCCATCCTGCAGAAATCGAGATATTTGCAGTTAAATGTGGTGACTTTTATCATCATGTTTTTTGACTTACAGGCTTCCCGCAGATAAGCCACTATGGGCATTCGATAGAACTTTAGAAGCACTACATTTGATTGTATGACAGCTAAAAAATCTATCCTGCAGAAATCGAGATATTTGCAGTTAAAGGTGGTGACCATCATCTTTTTTAACTTACAGGCTTCCCGCAGATAAGCCACTATGGGCATTCGATAGAACTTTAGAAGCACGACATTTCATTGTATGACAGCAAAAAAATCCATTCTGCAGAAATCGAGTTATTTGCAGTTAAAGGTGGTGACCATCATGTTTTTTGACTTACAGGCTTCCCGCAGATAAGCTACTATGGGCATTCGATAGAACTTTAGAAGCACGACATTTCATTGTATGACAGCTAAAAAATCTATCCTGAAGAAATCGAGATATTTGCAGTTAAAGGTGGTGACCATCATCTTTTTTAACTTACAGGCTTCCCGCAGATAAGCCACTATAGGCATTCGATAGAACTTTAGAAGCACGACATTTCATTGTATGACAGCTAAAAAATCTATCCTGAAGAAATCGAGATATTTGCAGTTAAAGGTGGTGACCATCATCTTTTTTAACTTACAGGCTTCCCGCAGATAAGCCACTATAGGCATTCGATAGAACTTTAGAAGCACGACATTTCATTGTATGACAGCAAAAAAATCCATCCTGCAGAAATCGAGATATTTGCAGTTAAATGTGGTGACTTTTACCATCATGTTTTTTGACTTACAGCCTTCCCGCAGATAAGCCACTATAGGCATTCGATAGAACTTTAGAAGCACGACATTTCATTGTATGACAGCAAAAAAATCCATCCTGCAGAAATCGAGATATTTGCAGTTAAATGTGGTGACTTTTACCATCATGTTTTTTGACTTACAGCCTTCCCGCAGATAAGCCACTATGGGCATTCGATAGAACTTTAAATAACTGCAAATAACTCGATTTCTGCAGGATGGATTTTTTAGCTGTCATACAATCAAATGTAGTGCTTCTAAAGTTCTATCGAATGCCCATAGTGGCTTATCTGCGGGAAGCCTGTAAGTTAAAAAACATGATGGTAAAAGTCACCACCTTTAACTGCAAATAACTCGATTTCTGCAGGATGGATTTTGTAGCTGTCATACAATCAAATGTAGTGCTTCTAATGTTCTATCGAATGCCCATAGTGGCTTGTCTGCGGGAAGCCTGTAAGTCAATAAATATGATTGTTAAAGTCACCACCTTTAACTGCAAATATCTCGATTTCTGTAGGATGGATTTTTTTGCTGTCATACAATCAAATGTAGTGTTTTAGAAGGTCTACCCATTCCACTATACGTCCACTCTGCGGGCGATCGTTTTTTGACTTGGGCGGCGCTTCATACATGCCTGCCCGTTCTCCTTTATAATAATGCCCTTGCTTAGTTACATATATCTAATTTCACACCTTCGGCACAACGGTTTCTGTAGTGGAATTAAATTTGGCTTGAGAGGTGCCGAGTTCAAATTCTACTGGAACATTAGTTTTGCTATATTTTTTTTTGTTTTTGTTTATACAACAAAACCAAAGTTTCGGAGTTGTAATAGATTAATAAAGTTTAAGGGGTCATAAAAAATACAAATATTTTTAGAAAATTTATTTAATAATAAACACAATTTGATCCCATTTTGATAAACAAAATTAAGCAGAAATAACGATTATTTTGTCCAGACTAATAATTATAAAAGTAAGTAAGTATTTTAATATTACAATAATAATTTGTCCTTATGAATTTGCTAAGCACCATTTCTAATAAAAAATTCACTCGGAACAAAACCAGTAACAAGACTCAAACATCATTATTTTCACAACTACCTTCAATAGTTAATTCCTGCACAGAACCAAACGTAGGCTATCTGTATTTTGTGACGTAGGTAAGCTTACATTGAATACTTAATAATGTAACTCAAAAATTCGTCGCAACTGCTAACTGCTATGATGGCTTAGTTGGTTAGAGTGTCAGATGCGTTAACGTCCGCATGAGCGTGGCTCTTGGGAGGCTGGTTCGAATCCCAGCTAAGATATAAATTTTTGTATAGAATTTTCATTTATTTGAGTCGTTCCGGCATAAAAATGTAAAATTTTACTATAAGAGGGGTTACATAAAGGTACCTACCTAGTATATACTTACCTACAAACCACTGAACTTTTATGTAAGTAGGTATATAAATGTATTTTTCTGCATGTAATTAAAGTTTGAGAGATATTGAGATTGGTAGAGTCCGTTGGACGAGTTTGGTGGAGGACCTTTGCGCAGCTGTGGGATGAGATAGGTGGGAAAAAACACGAAAGTTGTATGTTTCAGGGAAGATTTTTTTAGATGGATCGATTACAATGCACTAAAGACTGATGGATGACGAAAGATGGTACTCAATAAGGAAGGCCAAGTTCACGTCTTACGATGTGGGCAAGTCTACGGATGCAGTAATTATACGTTTTATGAAACTTCCTTGAATTAGACAACAAACTGGAGACTTTGCAATCGTTATTTTTTTAGTTTCTCCTCCTTGATATATACCTATATCAATTTTTTGCAAATTATTATAATTTGAGGTCGAGGTTGTATGGAAACTATCAAAAAGTTTTGAGACAAGTTATCTCTGCAAATGTAATGTAATTTCTTGCTAAGACGATTTCGCTGCTCAAAGCCTATCTTTTTGCCGCTCTTCGTCTACTTTCTTGTGAGTACCAAATACCTGTCTTCCCAAATAGTTCGGCGAATGTGTAGAGGGTACTTAGGTTTGAAAATTCTTGTTTACTTGAGTCTTCTTTTGTAGCAATTTTCACGCACGATTACAATAAGTAGGTACCTAACCTACCTAAGAAAAGCATAAATTGCGTTACGAATTCGATATGGTTATTTCAATAAGGTACCTACCTAATACACATTTTAAACTTTCGCGACTCGAAGACATTTAACCAGGAAGGTATAACCTACGCGATTAAGTCCCGTTATAAAATTTAAAAGGTACCTACCTAATTTTATTATAGTGCACGTGACATAGGTGCCGATATGCCGACGTTTTAACCCCCGACGCATATCAAGTAATATCAACTCTAGCTTTTACCACATGTTATACATATGCTAGGATCCTATCAAAAAAATAAGCTCAATTCACTAAAAAGTTGAATATGATAGTAGGTATAAATAGATAGATAGAAAATACTTTATTGTACACCATGAACATGGACATTACAAAATACAGACAAAGATACAAGAAAATATTTAAAGCGAAGTACAATGGGCGGTCTTATCGCTGTGAGCGATTTCTTCCAGACAACCTTGTATTGTAGGTAACTACCAACCAACAAATTTGCTGTAAGTATTATATAGTACTCTACTATACGTAGGTAGTTACAAGGTAAGATTGTAACGACACAAACTATTAATTTCCGGAAAACGCCACAACAAGCAATTTTTGAAGTCAAATTGGAGCAATTTTACTGTCGGCAAAAAGTGTTTTCTTCCTTCACTCAGTTTTATCATCATTGCTGTGAATCTACTACAAAACGAAAGGTAATTTTGAAATTTAAAAATGAAGAACGTAATATATTAAAAAACTTACATTTAGATAAAACCAACTGCCAGCCGGTCAACATTTTGCATTCGCTACAATCACCATCAAACACGAAAAATATTCAGTCCAACTTTTCACAATTGTCAATTTTCACTGAAAAACACTATCAAGCTTTCTTCTAATCTTTAACTTCACAAATTACATGCAATATTTTTTTTATGTTCGAATTTCAAATGTTATTTTTGATGTTTAAAATTCGAATTCGATTTTCAAATTCTGTAACGGTGCGGTTTCGCACGGATAGAATCCTTTGCTTTTTATGTCATGCGCGCATTGAAATACAACCTACAATAGGCGCTCGCGCACAACTCCCGCCTCTATATACCTCGACGATCCAAACCATCCGAGAGCTGTTTTGGCCTAGTGGAAATGAACCTGATTAAATTGTCCGTGGCTTCAACTATAATTTGTTTACAGTGTAGGTAGGTGGTACACTTTTTTTATAGTATTTTATGTTCCTTCTTAGTAGAATTATACTGACTTTGAACCAAAATATAAATATCGATTAAGTAAAACTAGGCCCGATCTCGTCAAATCAATTATTCAATTCTTTATCACTTCAACAATCATAAGCAATGAAGTGATAAATTGCAACACTGGATTTGACGTAGGCTTTTTAATTAGGTAGTTTCCGGATTTTACCAAACGCTATTAAATTATGCGTCAAGTGTTATGGAAACCGGCTTTGATAATCGGTCAAGTTCAATGCGAACACCGAATTTTAAATTCCAGTAGTTTTGTATCAGCAAATATTTCTTGGGACAAGTTAATTATACATAGCTTAAGTATTTCTGATTTGTTTATCTTTTTAATATTGTCTAGTGGATTTTTCACTATATTTTTTCAAAAACTTTTTTTCTAAAAAACTTAAAAAAAATACTATAGGAATTTATTATAGCCCACCAAAACCTAAAATGGCAATTCCTGTTTCCCGTCTACACAAATGCAGCAAGAATGATAATGATTGTTCATGAGATTCTTCTCTGACTTTCCATCCAAATTATCTTCGACGATAATTTTTCGTCAATTAAGATGGATTACACTGCCATTAGCAGGTGCTTAGCTAGCTTTCCTGCCACGTGTCTTTGAATAAACATTGTACGCAGTGAAACTCAAGGCACGCGCTAAATACAACGACGACGCGCCTACAGAATCGCGCAGCATGCAGTTTACAATCGCCTTCCGTTTCATCTTAAGACGTCCTCTAAGAACATAAAATATCCCCTCAAAAAGTGTTCTTGTAGCCATAATATCATACTTTTGCTTTCTTTATTACAGCCGTGATCCTGTTTCTATGTCCATTTTCTATATTGTTTGATCATGACGTCCTTAGTAAATAGAATCGTTATTGTCAATTTGTTTTTTTATGGCGCTGGCGTTGGCGTGGCGATGTTTGAAATTGAATTCTGCTGATAGCCAATTGATTTTTGCGTCATTGGAGGCTTGTCAATTTAGAAATATTGCGTAGCGGGAAGCACTTAGAATACCTACCTATGCTTGTGAATAATTATCCCGATCCTGGAGTGAATACACAAATCCATGTGGAATAACGTCTGATTTTTTTTATACACAGTAATACACCTAAAGGCATATAAAACATGGGAAGCATTTCTTTCGCTAGAAAAGCAACCAACGCAAACTGAGCCGCTACAGGCGTACCTATCTCTGAAACTGAGCCGCGATCGAGGAAGCATGTAACAAACATCATAGTGATGGCAAATTAGCTCAGACGGAACATTATTCCGAGAAAATAAGCGGTGAGTTTTATATGGACCAAATTGTCCTGCTGCACATCGAAACAGCTAACTTCACGAACGCCGATCCATCGGCAATTATTCCCTTGACGAAATGCCTCCCTGTTCATTTTCACTCTCTAATCCTAATCCTAATATCCTAATATAATATAATAAATCTGAAAATTTGTGAGTATGTTTGTATGTTTGTGTAACAATCACGCCTAAACCAGTGAACCGATTTGGATGAAACTTGGAATAGGCGTAGATAGTGACCTGGAATAGCATAAAGGCTATTCAAAATGTTGGTACCACGCGGGCGAAGCCGCGCGCAGAAGCTAGTTCTAAAAGTTATGAAAAATCTGCTGTTTGTTACTTACTAGCATCAATTATTATTATATAGCTTCTGATGTTTCAAAGAAATTGAGGATAAAGTTTCTTGGAGGAAATCCACAACGTATCTATGTACGTACCTATGGGGATTACCGATTACTTAGCGTAAATCAAAACTTTTTATGTCGTCGGAGCAACTATAGATTTGGATATTTGAATTGTAATTATTAAATTGTACATACCTGATCATGAGGAAAATGAGAAACATAATAATTACAAAAAAGTTGGAAAATATTGGGAGAACACAAAAATAATCATCAAACAAGACTGTTCAAAATTGTATGGGACGCGGTCTACGAAGCTAGAGCGATACTTACTGTCTTGGTATTTCGGTAGAGATGCCTCATCTACATCCTTGTGCAAAGGGGCATCAAAATCTGACTGGCCAGTTTTGAGTTATAGAGGGTGGATTTTTGAGGCGGGGTAGTAAGGGCGGTACCTTAACCGTTCTAGTTACACGAAAACGTTCCTAGGAGACCATCCATTATTTTTTGAGATATTCTAAGCTGCATCCACAGATTTTGGAAAAAGTGTACAGTCGACGAAAAAAGTGTTGATCAAAAGCGGTCTTTGAACCAATAGCAATACTGTTATAGCATTTCTGTAGAAATACCTCAACTATATCATTGTGCAAAGGTGCATCAAAATCTGTCCCGGCAGTTTTGAGATATACGGGCTTGAGTTTTGAGACTGGGTCGTGAGGGCAGTAGCTTAACCGTTCTAGTTACAGGAAAACGTTCTTAGAAGACCATCCATAACTTTTTGAGATATTGTAAACTGCATTCACACATTTTTGAATTAGTGTACAGTCAGCGAAAAAAATGCAAAGATATGAAAAAAATTTCAAAGTGGTCTGGGACATGGTTTTTGAACCAATACCAATACTGTTATAGTATTTCAGTAGAGGTACCTCAACTACATCCTTGTGCAAAGAGACATCAAAATCTGTCCCTGCAGTTTTGAGAAATACGGGCTTTTGTTTCGAGACTTGGTCGTTCCGAATAAAGTGAATGCAGTTTAAAATACCTCAAAAAGTTATGGATGGTCTCCTAGGAACGTTTTTCTGTAACTAGAACGGTTAAGCTACTGCCCTCATGATTCAGTCTCAAAACTCAAGCCCGTATATCTCAAAACTGCTGGGACAGATTTTGATGCACCTTTGCACAATGATATAGTTGAGGTATTCCTACAGAACTACTATAACAGTATTGCTATTGGTTCAAAGACCGCTTTTGGTCACCATTTTTTTCGCTGACTGTACACTTTTTCCAAAATCTGTGGATGCAGTTTAGAATATCTCAAAAAATAATGGATGGTCTCCTAGGAACGTTTTCGTGTAACTAGAACGGTTAAGTAACCGCTCTTACTACCCCGCCTCAAAAATCCACCCTGTATATCTCAAAACTGGCCAGTCAGATTTTGATGCCCCTTTGCACAAGGATGCAGATGAGGCATCTCTACTGAAATACCAAGACAGTATCACTCTAGCTTCATAGACCGCTTTTGAACAGTCTCCTTTAAGAATAGCTTTTAATAAAAATAAAATTATTTCCTGAGACAATTATAGCAAATAGGCTTTGGAATTTGTGTTTCCAAATGAAAAGACGGGAAATTTTAAACCAATTTGATCTATGATTTTACCAAAGCTTGCACAAAATCTCTGATGATCTAAACCTGAAAGAAGTTCTTAATTTTTTCGATGTCCACTCCGGGGAATTAATTGGATCGAACTATGGCAATTTATTTTTGCGTCAACCAATGGAGGTGTGTCAATCTAAAAATTGCGTTGTTCCAAAAACAAATGTGGGGCGTGAAATCAGAAGATTTTTAGTAAGATTTAGCGACCCACACAAAAAAACTGTTTTGTGTTTGTTTACAGCCCCGCTGTTAAACTTATTTTGAAATCAATCCTGTTTTATTGCTTAAGCCCAAATAAGTTTGTTGTGATTGATATCTAAACGAAGTCAACGTAGCACGCTACTAGTACCTAATAAATAAATGCATGACGAGATGAGACCATTTTATTTACATATTGTTAAATAAATAGATACCGATTGGTGTATGTTTTGGATCGCTGTGTATTCAGTGAAACTTCTGCGAAATTATGCGAAAATAAGAGCTGTTTGGTAAAATAACTAAGATCGTAAAGTGTAGATAACACCTACATTTATTTATCTGCATGGTAACCATTTACTTAGATTAACTTAAGATTCCTATAAGTAGGCAGGTAAGAAAGAAAGAAAGAAAGAAAAACATTTTGGAAACACACACTTAATACAGAAAACACAAGAACAAGCACGAATAAAGGTAGGTACATTATTCAAACCTTCAGACAGATTTCCAGATCAGACTGGGTCCAAAGCGAGCTCAAGAATCTAGCATTATACCACGTTCTCTACCGCGTTGAATAACAAAGCTATTTCAATATGTGCCTCATGTGCCTGCTCAGAATTTACGTTTTAGAAATGAAAAAAAAGCACAATTCTATCCTAAGTCTACATATCTGGGGGTACGGTAGTACCAAGACAAACCAAAAGAAGGAGGCTCTACCTCTAAGAGTAGGTTTCTCGATGTGTTTTGTCATATAATTATTTACCGATTGGTTGTTATTGTAAGTAAATGAAAAATCTTGTACGATAAGGGTGATTTACTCGTTATTAAAAGGACTTAAGTATCCATATATATATCTTTTACAGCATGTTTATTTTGTTTGTACGACTAGATATATTATAAAGCTCATAAAACAAGTATGTGACTTGCCTCGTAAACTCCAGCGCAAGCTGGTTTCTTTTATTAGTGCTTATGGCCGATGATTAAATAAAAGATTAATTACTCGTATTAGCTACAAGACAATACCTAATAAGGTAGAGTGCACAAGTCAAAACAAAGGAATATAAAGAGCAATGGCAGAAATATGTAGGTAATTACTAACATAATACATCAAAGTTTGTAATTCTACTTGAAATGGTTAGCAAATATTTTCTTAGGATAGGTACTGTAGTCTAATGAATTCTAAATCAATAGATATTGTTTATTTTTCATCTGTATGTATAGGCTCTGATTTAGAAGTGCTTGAGAATCTGGTCGTTTAACACAGAGATCCTTTCAATAGGGGTTAATCAGCGGTACAACCAAACTTGCTCAATGCGTGTTTGTCATTTACAAAAGCATTAAAGTACCTATATTTTGAAGCATTAGCTTCCTCTATTGTTCTTTTAACGTTTCCGGAATCCGTTTTGGTAGGATAATTACGTCTTATTTTCCTCAGTTAAGTAAAACAGCGAATATTCTAATATTAGATGCGACCAGGGCCACAGCCTCGCTCTCTGAAAGGAAATCGGAGACAATCCGAGTCTATTGTGTTGTGACACTCTTGCCACATAATAAACAACATTGATCGCTGGAACATTGCAGTTTATGCAATTATTATGGCTGCTATGACGAAAGCCTATGAAAAACTAACAGAGTTCGTCTTTATTTATTTATTTTAACCATGTAAATGACAGTACAAGTTTGATTAGTAGTGTTTATAAACCTTAACTTAGTTTGTCTAAACACTAGGTTCTCGTTTAAACATCTAGAAAACTACAAAGTAAAGTGTCCTGTTAAAAACATGAACAAAAAACTATGAGCTACGAGTATCTAGCTATAGTTTTTTGTTTTCATTCAACACAGACTCATATTTATAACACACAAAGTGTTTACAAGTACCCTCATTACTTATCCGCAAACTTAAAAAATAAGTTATTGCCCACATAAAGGATGCTCCATTTTATGCACTATGAAGATTATTTAAAAAGTATTTCTTGAGCTTACCTTTAATGTTTTCCGGGGTAATTGAATTTTTAATTTCTTTTGGAATTTGATTAATGAGGTGAGGGATAATATTTTGGTTTCTTCTGTTTCTTGTTTAATTTGAATAGCTAAGAGTTCATTGTGAGCTTGAGAGATGTAATCAAACAGCAAAACCAGAGGGTTTATTACTGCTTAAAGAGATCAAGAGCAACTTACAATTTCGAGATCTAGAGCAAAAAAATGAATAATAAGCTTATTTGTTTTGTTGTGTTACCACAAAGCAACTAGGCACCTATTTCGTAAGTTTTGAACTTGACTTTGTTAATCTACCACAAGTGCCTAGCCTAGGCCCACTTTCTAGCAATTTAATGAACAAACAAATTATGTGAGTTGCCGTACTGTAACAATTTTGCGTTAAAATTCAATATTTAAATAAAAGTAGCGTAAAGTAAGTAAAAAAAACAAAAGTAAGTTTTTAGTAAGAAAACATGATTTGAGGTTCTTATCCTTATCCCTTTAGGGAATTTACCTCCATTCAAAATTGAAAGAAAAAATTATGACTGTGCAGTCTTTGGTAGAGTGCTTTCATTTAGGTATCTTTTATTATGATGATTATGATAATTAATTTATTATGATAAAAGATACCTAAATGAAAGCACTCTACCAAAGACTGCACAGTCATAATTTTTTCTTTCAATTTTGAATGGAGGTAAATTCCCTAAAGGGATAAGGATAAGAACCTCAAATCATGTTTTAAAATTTTCCTTTGTGTATTCAATTAAATCCTCAAGACTGAGTGGTAAATATCACCGACAATTTATTCTTATCACATAGAAGAAATGGTAGTGTTATATCAATATTTTTAAAACAGAAGTACAGACCTACATGTTTCTCGGCATTTTGAGGATTCCGCAATAAAATTGCCAACTGAAACCTATGAAGTAGTATAAGTGCATCGATCAACAATATTATAGATTTAGGGTTAGCGCAGCAAAACCGCCCTCAGTAATAACAACTCGCGGCGTTATTTTGTTAAGCATTTTGACGTTTTTCGTGATGAATGATCGTAAGTTTATGGTAATGTTTTGAGGATTTGTGACTTTGATTTTGTACGTCACGCTTTAACTATAATATTGTTGATTGAAGTATAAGTGGCATCTGTGTTAACGCAGTATTGACGCCTCTTATGTGTTCTAAAATTGTTTGTAGTTTTCGAGTTATTGCTACGATGCCACGGTGACTTTTGCAAAGCTGGTAAGTATCAAGTTGAATTATAATATTCGCAAATGTTTCCTCAAGCAAATCTGATATTCATTTCCTAAATACCTAATTCATATCGTTAGCAAAACCTTGATCCCGATAGGGGGAAACCCGAGTTTCAGGTATTTCACCTTTATTTTTCCTCCAGGTAAATCTTAGCAGTGACTTGTATTGTAAGGTACTTATTCTAAGTGCAAATTGAGCAAGTGTAATATATGTCCAACGATTTATGTTTTAGCATGCGGCTACACCTATGTATAAAAAAAACTTAGGCCTTTACATCTATTCTATTAGATGATTTATACTAATGTCCAAAGCTTGAGGTAACTAATAAACCTAAACTTGTTTCTAAAGAGCAAACTTCTCCTATTTTTCCTCATTTTAGATTCTATTGAGGAAAACCAAGCAAACCTATTTGTAAGCTGTACGAGCTTACCTAAGCTTTTTTATAAAAGTAATAAATAATAATGCTGGACATTTCACACAGCATCATCTAGCCCCAAACTAAGCAAATTAAAAAAAATAGATAATAGACGTAGATTTGACTAATACAATAGTTTTAAGACCATTAAAAGTGATCCCAGCGGTTTTACTGAATAAATGCTTTTTGACTTTTTGAAATACGCGCAAGCTATAAAAAGCTTTTGATGACCTAAATTTTTTATTTTTCTTTTCCATTTCTTCAGAAAACTTCCTCGTCGATTGTACCACAAACTACATTTTCTCATCAGTTTTCCCCGACATTTTACAAAGTGATTGAGCTACCGGTTAACTTGTAGTAATTTACTCAGCTGGTTTGAGGTAATTGAAGGGTTCATGGCGTAATGGAAGTAGGCGCGGCAGACTGCCTGGCTGCTGTCAAGTACCCGCATAGCTAGCCACAGATGCTGTCATAACTTGTGAACTGGATTGAACAGTTAGCAAAGAAATTGAAATAAAATATTTTAATTCATTATTTTTGTCCAATAAACCCTTTGTCATGCAGTCAGCCAATGAAAATAGAATGCAATAGAATAACAGCATAAATCTGTTGCTGCGAAAGAGATGCAAATGCATCTGTTTTCATCAGCGAAACAAAAATAGGGAAAATGTTGTTTTTACTCTACCTATTTATCTATCTATCGTTGGGTACTTACTGTATTCTTTGTTCTGAAGTTTTATGAAATACCTATGTGGAAAAAAAAGTCACAAATAAATGTATCTTTCACAACTGTTTATTCATATGTTCATATATTCTGTCCATTCATTTCCGATAAAGCTGACTGTACCAAAACGCAGATAGATCTGGAATTTAGAGCACATTAGCGTTTTTTGTGACAATGAGCAAATGTTTGAACATACCGGTTGCCTTAGATATAGAGTCAGTTTTTACCAGTTTAAATGGGTTAAAAGAATCCTATGACGATAAACTGGTAGTTTGACCGATAAAGCCTGCTCAATTTGGTAAGTAGGTATAATCAGGTGGGTTATTATGATACGGTTCATAAACTGACAGGAAAGAGGAGTTCATATTAACCCCACAAATATCTAAAATGGCCTTGGAAAAACTATTACATTTACACTACCTAATCATCATACGTTTTAGATTTTGTTTGAGGTCCCGACTGTTGCTTTTTGGTAGTCACCATAGTCACCCTAAGAAGTTTTCAAATGAACAGTTAATAAAGATAATATTATGTTAGAAACGTAATTTAATTTAATTGAGGCTATCGTTTTGCATCGCTGGTCCTTGATAGCACTAATAGATAAGTAGATAAGCGTATGAGCAGAAAATATCTAATGTTTGTATTGGTCAATATACCTACAACTCCAATATCGGATATATGTATATTGACCAACACAAACATTAGATATATTCACTTCACTTAAGGTAATACTGCAAAATGTGGGCAATGGGGCATGTATCAAATATGTATATGGACATGCCTCTGACTACCCCTTTAGACATCTTCAAGGAACCTGGTATACATAAAAGGTTAACCGACTGCGCCCCGCCCGCGTTCCCTCAGGAACAAACTTATTCGGGATCAAACTAATCTTATGTGTTTATACAGGGATTAATCTCCTTAGTAAAAAAAAACAGACTCACGACTGTATCCCCAAGGCGCGGTAGACATTCTCATAATAACAAAATACATTCATTTTAATATTAACAGAGAAACATAATGGAGAGTCTACTTCGTACACTAGGTACACAAGCGATTTGAAGTTTTATTTGCGAAAGAATTAGGGTACTTCACTCGTCAAATATGCAAAGTAGTTTAGACGATCGTTACTTCAACCTTTATTCATTTACAATCACGGTAGCGGCTTGTGCCATGACGGAGATCAAAAATTCCGTCACCAGAGTTGGCTTCTTAAACTCATACTCATCAGTACCTATGTATGAGTAGGGATCTCTCATAGAAGTACTTAAGTGCACTTCTATACTATATATAGGTACTATAATATTATAAAGAGGAAAGATTTGTTTGTTTGTTTGTTTGAAATGCATAGGCTCCTAAACTACTGAACGGATTTGAAAAATTCTTTCACCAATAGAATTCTACATTATCCCCGATGAACATAGGCTATATTTTATCCCGGGGAAGTGAAGGTTTCCCGGGGAAGTGAAATTTTCAAACGCAGGGATCGCGGGTAACACCGCGGCGGACAGCTAGTACTTTATAAGTCATATCAACCATTCATATTATTGTATAGTCGAGCGTCGTTTTGGCCGAGTGCCGTAGACTTCTAAAACTAGGCTTCAGCTAGCCAAAGTTAAACAAGGAAATAAATCACTTTTTTATTTTATATTGGAACGAGTTGAGCAAAAAGTTGCTTCCTCAATAAACTTAGATCGTCATGCTACAAACTATAAGAAATTATTCGAAACAAATAAGAGGCCTGTGGATGATGATGATTTTACCTATTTTCTGGAGCTAAGGTCAGATTAATAATTTATTTATCTATGCCTCTATAATACAACTACTCAAAATGCTGTTATTGATCTTATCAATATTGAGAAAAACATTTCAATATACCTACTTAGTTGCTAAAATAGGTACCTACAACAATTTCTCCTTTGCACTAACACGATAAAAGTTCAATAACATTCTAGATAGAATAATTGCTATGTCGTCTATTTTACCTATAGGTAGTCATAGGTCATGTAGTAAAGTTGTTATAAAATAAAAAAATTAACCTATACAATCCCACTGCTGGGCAAAGGTCTCCCCCATATCTCTCCAACAATCTCTCTCCTTCGAAATCTCCCACCACTCTCTCTCGAAGGAGTCGAGGTCGTCCCGCCAAATTCTAATAAATAAGAACTAAAAAATTTTCAAACGCAGTGAAGTTTTAAAAAAATCTAATCGGACAAAGAAACTATCAAGAAAATTTTCCTATCGAATTTTCCTAGTCGTCAGACTTGTCTAGTGAGAGTGGCGTGCCTTCCTATCTCAGTGGAACTTTTCGCGTGGCCCACTTCTAGTCAACTGTTTCATTATCACCATAAATGACCGCACTGCCACATATCAGAACATAGTTAGTGGATAACATTGTATCGAAGTGCTATCGAAACCTAGGTGCATTTGTTTACATAGTAAAATGATGAATGCCGCGAAAATAAGCAGATTTAAACCTTTTTAATGTGCCTTAAAATTAACTGGATGGGTACAACAATAATCGGACGTTATCAGTTTTTTTAAATACACGTCAAGTTTCAAGTTTTGTCTTTCAAAATTATGAAATTACCTTCAGAAGGTCGCTTTTTAGGTTTCTGCAGTAGGGGCGACCTTTCTGACGCTCGTCGTTTGCCAAGCGATACTGAGTCGAATGCACTACTATTTAGCAATGCTTTTTCAAGGAGTGTTTTCACCATTTTAAATTTATAACTACACTACAGCGCACTCTTTTTTTTAACAAAATTTCACTTCAAAAATAAAGAACAAAACCGTTTGTGACGAAGTCTAGAAACTGTCTGTGGTCATTTTAATTTAATAATTGAATTGTTCACTGATAAGGGAAGAACTGGATAAGTACCTTCAGGGAACTAGGTGGTTCTCACATCACGATGTTTGTCGCAACTGCAAGCGATTAGCGGGAATGCGAACGTTTTATACCCAAAAGTTATGAAAACACTTTGAGCAATAAAAATATTGATATAGGGATGAATTATTATCTATACCTACACTATCTCCAAAATATAGGTTGTTTTATATTATGAGGTGCTTACATAATGGGAACGGACCACGTTTTATATATTTTTAATGACGTTGTAAACAATATTTTCTTAGAAAAATATTTACGATTCCATTTGTTGGTGGAATGTTTGGTGCCGAATAACTTTCCGTAACAATATAGTAAATACCTACTGTGATAAATCGATAAAGTTTTGTTTTATACGTCTAATTTGCAAAGTGGAAAATTGTAGTTGAATGTGTAGGTAGGACTTGCCTAAGGTAGTTCAAAACCAATTTGTTGTTTCATAAAAAAAAATGTTATCAAGTATAAAATAAATCTTAGGCGGCGTATGTTGTAATGCAAGTGCAACTCACTGTCACGGAAAAACACTCACGCGCAAACTCTAGAAACTGTTATTGTGTGAGTGTGCTTAGATAGAGTCAATGTAAACAAAATAAATATGCGATAGAAACATTATGTTATTATCCCATTACGGGTAATTAGTCTGGATAATGGATCTTTGATCTTTCTGGAAAGTTTATCGGATGCTCTGAACTCAATTTGAATAGCACAGGTTGATTTAATTCCTGTACTTGTAGTAGTAATATATTTTTTAACATATTGTTTTCCAATGCTGAACAAAGGTTTCCCCTACTCCTCCTGTCTCAGTCCCCAGCCACCACAGACGAAATACTTAGCCTAATTTCGTCTGTGCCAGCCACGATAATTTACCTACCTGCTTGACTTATGCTTATCAGTTATTTAATAACGAGGCTATACCTAAATACGTCTTTTTAACCACTATGTATTTTTACTGTGCATTCGAATGATACCCATTTCATAATTCCTGTCATAAATTTTTGAGCCCAGCAATTTGAAAAGTAGCTCTAGGTGCAATTTGCTGTTCAAACACTGCAAAAATATAAATCGGTGGATCGGGGTTTTGCGAAACATTTTCAATAGGAGCTTTGCCTTCTAACTTTTTCAACAAACATGAAGGGAATTTTGTTTCAATTTTTTTTCGCTATGATAAATGCGGAGGTCTATTACGATACGATAATGATAGGTGATGTGATACGGTCTATGATGAAGCCTTCTTGTGTTATATCGACGCTCTGTTGGGCTTTTAGTAAGTTAGTGTTTTATTTTGTCATTGAAATCTAGATACCTATGTGGCAAAAATACCACAAGCAAACTGAAAAAAATACTCAGGTGTTTGCTATGTTTTTTTACAGACAAAAAAGTAAAACTTTATTCTTCTCTGGCTGGTGAAAATGTTGAACAAATAAGCATGATGCAGTTTTTACGTTGGAATTCAACCCCAAATTTCCAAAATCAAGAGCAAAATGTTGTGTTTCTGGTTGATCTTGGCTGCCCGGGTATTGTAAATTATTTGGAGGAGGTTTGTGCAAAACTACTTTTTTCACCAAAGCTTTTGTTTCATGACTGTACAGTAGACTGGTAGGTACGGTCAGCGTCACCAACTGGTAACCCCCCTAATAGGTAATACCAGTTGGTGACGCTCACTGTACCTACTGTAGGTTCAGGAAAAAAAGTTTCTTCGAATGTCCTTCCGTACTTATACCGCAGTGATAATTGCTGAATAAAATAAATTATTTTAGATTTCTGGTCACTATTTGTATCTTTATCATGCAAAATAACTCATTTTTTTATTTCATCAACAGAGCAGCTCCAAAACCTTATTCCGTTCGCCATTTCGCTGGTTCCTGATCGGAGACTCTTTCAACGACTCTCAGACCAGCATCATACCTGATGCTATGTCTCATATACAAATATTTCCTGATGCTGAAGTGGCTCTGGCGCGACGGTTGAACGACGATGATTTTGATTTACATTTCAGTAAGTCTTTTTTTCCACTAAAGAGGTTTAATTAAATAAATAAATAAATAATGCTGGACTTTTTCACACAGCATCATCTAAGCCCCAAAGTAAGCAGAGCTTGTGTTATGGGTACTAAGATGACTGATATACTACTTATATACTTTTTGTTTGTAAATACATACATATTATACATAGAAACACCCAGACCCGAGACAAATATTTGTAGATCATACAAACATTGGTCCCGCCGCGGGGATCGAACCCGCAACCTTTGGCGTCGCAGGCGGGCCTTCGCCCACTGCGCTACAGAGGTCGTCAATTACTCTACATCCACTAATCCTGTATTCAAAGCAAATACCATATTCGATTATATATTTTAGTTTATAAAGTCAGTCCAGATGGCAAATGGAAAACAGAATATTACGGACATTGGGACAAGAAAAACAGGTTCCAAGAGGTTGAAAACTTAACTGACTCTACCGCTCTGAGGAGACTGGACTTGGATGGGTATCAAATCAAGATCAGTTATGTGCTTACTGATAACGATAGTATCAACCATTTGACGGACGAAGTGTAAGATTGTTATATAAATGAGTAAAAGTTTGTTTTTATGGTTCATCGCTTGCTGAGCTTGCTGTTTGTACTATATCTAGTTACATTTCTGAGTAACCTCTACGCTGAGGTAATATATACTAAAGTAAAAAGTTTAAGGTAAATAGGTAAGTGTTGCAGTGGTTGATTCTGGGTTTTCTGGGCTATAGCTGAATCTGCAAGTAGCTATGGTGACCTGTAACCTACTGGCTACTATGACTATGACTATCTTTATGAATCAATCAAATGGCAAGTGCTCGATGCACTCTTCCTCAAGACATTATGCTGCTAAAAAACAAATGCAACAATACCAACCATTGGACTCTACTACCTTCGTCATCTTTTTTCCAGAAACGACCACATTGATACTATAACAAAAGTGAATTTCCCAACAACGAATCATTTGCTTGATTTCCTCAACGCAGATAGAAAATATGTTTTCGCTAACACTTGGGGATACCTCGTCAATGGAACTTGGAATGGCATGACTGGGTATCTGATTAGAGATGAAGTTGAAATTGGAGGTAATTAAACTCAGCTGGTCAGAGCGTTGTCACTGAACAGCAAGGTTGGATCCTTGATTAATCCTTCTTGGATGAAATTGTTAGGATGCAGTTTAAAAAACGTATTATCAGCGTACCAGCGATTTACCAGTGTAGGCTAGTAAAATGTGTAGTCTTTGCTGATGTTAAAAGTATGGTAAGTAATTCATATTTATCATTTTCAACAGGGTCTCCAATGTTCTTCACATCAGAGAGAATATCAATTGTAGAATACATAGCCAGCCCTACCCCAACTCGGTCTAAATTCGTGTTTCAACAACCAAAATTATCGTATGAAAACAACTTATTCCTGCTGTCCTTCAGATGGACAGTCTGGTACAGTACAGTAGCTCTGGTATTTCTTATGTTCCTAGCTTTGCTGGTTGTCGCGTTTTGGGAGTGGAAAAAAACTGCTGACGAGAGACGCCAGGTAATTTACTTTTCTTTGCCCTGGCTTTATAAACTTGAATCCAGACAACACTCAGTGACTGATCTACATCCCACCTTCCTGTAAAGACCTGTAGAGACAGGAAACCACGATTCCCACTTGCTACGACCCACTGACACTCACTTTTACTCTCATTGCAACCTTCCTATTAGTTTACAAAATAATCTAGTCTGGATAAAATCCTTTTTTTTTTCAGAAACAAATTGAAGCTGGTGTATTGAGAGCTAACGTCGCAGACATCATAATTTTGATATTCGGTGCTGCTTGCCAGCAAGGAAGTCCTGTCGAACTTAAAGGTACCTTTTCCTGTAATATTCGTATTGTTTCATAGATCGGATTTTAGACTTTGACCAGGTCACCAGGCCTGTACATCTAGAGGCAACCCATCTCTACACTCAACAGGACGCTGTGGTGGGATTTTTTTGAGATGGGATAGGATAGGCTTGCCCAGCACTTAAACCATCACCTCAGCTTAACCGCACAGAATGTACAGAAAATACAACGTTAATGACCTAATCAATTCCAAGTGTTCCATTACCAGCATTTACCTTATGGGCCTGCTGCTTGTATTGATTTTTAGTTGGCATGAAAACACGCACTGTTTTTCAGGTTCGCTAGGAAGAATTGTGATGTTAGTTTTATTCTTGGCTCTCATGTTTCTATACACATCATACTCGGCTAACATCGTTGCTCTACTGCAGTCCAGCTCTTCGCAGATCAAGACTTTGGATGACCTTCTGCACTCCAGAATCAGCTTTGGAGTTCATGATACTGTCTTCAATCGTTATTACTTTTCCGTAAGTAGTTTGATTTTTAGATTCATGGAACTGCTGAAATTTGTGGATCATTAGAATTATTTAGGAGAATAATTTAGATCTTAAAACGGATTGTAGGAGTTGTAGGCTTCCTTTTAACAGCTCTGATTGATTTGTGAGGGGATAGAAAATACTTAGTATTCTCGAAAACATTGATGAGAAAAATTCAGTAAGAACAAAAATAATCTATTTCAGACTGCAACCGAACCGGTAAGGAAGGCAATTTATGAGAAGAAAATAGCACCACCTGGGGTAGAGCCACGCTTTATGACTATGGAAGAGGGTGTGAAAAAGATGCAAAAGGTATTCATAAACCTTAAATTTATTAAGGGCGTCCCCTACTCCTCACTTCGAGAAAAAGGGCCGCAGCACAATCTGCATCTGGTCATGTACCTACAGCATTTGCGTCTTGGGCAGAGTTCCCTATAAATCCAACTCCTTAAAGTAGGACCTACTTACCTATAATCTATGCCCTGGTTTGCTGTCGCATAGTTATCATCACCTGTATACGAGTTGGTACGCAGTATAATTTCATCTTCCTTCCGTCGTTTGGGCAGCATCATTGTTAGATTTTTCCTCACACACTTCTACTACCTAGCACATCTCTGGTGAAAGCCTTTAAAAAAATATTTCCCTTACAGGGCCTATTCGCATTTCATATGGAGACAGGTGTGGGCTATAAATTTGTTGGTAAATTCTTCAAAGAGAGCGAGAAATGCGGCTTGAAAGTGATACAGTATCTGCAGGTTATCGATCCTTGGTTGGCTGTAAGGAAGAATACTCCTTACAAGGAGATGTTCAAAATCGGGTCTGTAATTTACTAGAATTAGGTAATTGCTCATACAAACATCAGAGTCTAACCATTAAGATGATGGTTTTGGTCATGTTGAAATTTACGGATTTCCGGAATATTCAGAGCTATGAAACATCAAAGTTTATAGAACTTCCGTTGCTGACTGTACTAAAACTACTGCAAAACCTGCACAGATCACCTGTCCCCCATAAAGTCACAATGCTTTTTGAATATTTTCAGAATGAAGCGCATCCAAGAGCACGGACTCCAAAGTCGTGAAAACAGATTGCTGTACGAAAAGCGACCGAAGTGCTCGGGAAGAGAGTCTAATTTCGTGTCTGTCAGCATGGTGGATTGCTATCCTGCATTTCTTGTGCTGTCTTACGGAGCGCTTGTTGCTCTAGGAATAACCATTCTGGAGAATTTCTCGTTTAGAAGACATGAACTTCGCAACAAAATGAGTTGCATGAAGGATCTTTCACGAAGAGAAGCCTCTTTCCCATAGGGGTAGGCAGAGATCACAGATTCCCACTCTTTAATTGATTTAATTCTGTAATTGTAACAGGAACTTATACCCGTAGGTCGACAATAATTTCGACTACAACTATCCAACAAAAAGTTGGTGTTTTTCATAGAATTGCTAAGGTAGGCAATAATGTCAGAAAATGTTATTAGGCATAATATGAATAGAAAATATTCAGCTCGTTTGTAAAAGCAACTGTAGACTCGTTGGAATAAAAACCTTAAATCTTCCAAAGCTAATTTAATTTCTTCCTACACAGTATTATACCAGCGGTAGCCAGGCAGTCTCCCACAGCCCATTAAATCGCAGTAGATGGGACTCGAACACCCACATTCCTATACAATCGAAGTTTTATCTACCATATTCCATGTTGTGCCAACTAAAGCCCTATAATTTCATCAAAAGTTTAACACACAAGATCAAGAAAGGTAAATGCGGTGTATTTCTTATTCAACCCAACAGTTTCAACCCACGAATATTTTATTTCTTTTTCACACCAAAATATGTCGTCCTGTTGAACCTGTGGGTTGAAACTTAAAATACACCTAGCACCTACCTAAGTACCTACCTAGTGTATTTTGCACCTAAAGTTATGTAAAACGTAGTGGCTTAGTTTTTGTAAATAAATTTGTCGACCCTCATTGCACCCAATGTAGCTTTATTTTTGTTGATAAACTGCGTACCATGAGTTGTCACCTCAACTATTTTTGATATCTGCATATTATGAAACACATTTAGTGTTATGGGAATGTGGGTGTCCGAGTTTTTCTAAGGCTCGTATAACCGGTGCAGTCAGTCAAGTTTGTTATATCTCACGAAGCCGGATTGGTCTTCATTGTGTGTATAAATGCACATGCACGTTGTTTCTGGGTGCGTAAGCGTCGGAACGCTCCATGGACGAATGAGCGCTCAGTATCGCTGACGCATGCAGAAATAAATCTACGCACACAATTAAGGCCGGCCTGCCTTCGTGAATAGGTAGAACAACTAGTAGGTACTTACTTAATTGCGGGAATCGATTACCGTGGCCACCCAGCCAGGTAGGTGCTCAGTAGCCAGTGAAATGGCAATTACTCAGATAAATGACTAAATTCCTTGAGGGCATTAATAATTCAGATACCAGAATGACGCGAACCGGCCTTTCTTGGTTGGTTTGTAAACAAATATTTTTACAAACCTAGGTAGATATATACCTAAGTAGGTATTAGCCGTATTAGTGAGATGTTTAAGTAGAGGTACCTAAACACCCAGCTAGGTAGGTAAAAGTAAGTAAGTTCGTATGAGTCAGTGGCCAACTCTGGTGACGGAGTTTTTAGGCCGCCTTAAGGCCTCCGTCATGGCTTAACGACTTAAATAGCCGGGACCGACAATTTAACGTGCCCTCCGAAACACGGAAGCGCTCAGATGAAAATGCCACTGGCGGTCACCCATCCACTTACAGACCGTTTCGAACGTTGCTTAACTTCGACGATCTATCAAGAACGACTAAGCAAGCACGACCACGAGCGCTAGGTAGGTATTTGTTATGAAAAAAATCTTTTGTACTCTATAATTTTTTTACATCAATCTATTTTTGTTTTTCTTGAGAGCGCGTTGATGTCTTTTGTATGAAAAATTAACACAACATTCGTGGCTCTAGTTTTTTGCGGGTGAGTTCGGATTTAGACAGCAAAACAAGTCACTGCACTTAATGCAGTTATTTATTTATAATATCTACAGGGTGTAAAAAGACGTCTACCGAAGCCGAAAGGGGTAGGTACAGCATCCCAATAGACAACCAAATCCAAAAGGATTTTCCGAAATATGCACTAAATCCGGAGAAAACAGCGTTTGAAGAGTACTGTTTGCGTATGTTTTGGGCGCGTTTTTTTACGTAGATTGCTGGATTTTGAGTTTTGAATGTTTTTTTCTTTTATAAATGAAATTATTAGGTAGGTATGGTCTTAATAAGTTGTAATAGTAGTAAATAGCCGAAAATAACATAGCATGACGAAGTTAAGTAAAAAAGTTTTTTTGCGTTTTTTTTCGCTAAATATGTTTAGAATCATGGTCTGATTACAACCCCTCAGTTTTCGGTAGCAGTCTTTTTACACCCTGTATAAAATACCTATTTATACGTAGGGAATTATCGCTATCAAATAAAAATAGGTATACCTATAAATATGATTACATCTACCTAGGTAAACGAGTCCTTTTGGCGGATAATTATCATAAACAAAAGTATCTCTGATTACAATCCGATGATAAGATAATAATGTATCGAAATTGATTTAATATTCGCTATTATTCGGGAAAGAACACACTCAAACATGGAGCTGAAGATTATTTTGGTTTTAGTTTCTATTTTTGTGAGCAAAAGTGCTGGTAAGTACAACCTATACCTACGTAAATTAATTTACCTTAGCTTAGATACCTACCTAGGTTGCATTATGAGCATGACGCTGTTTAGATCAAGCTTACAAAGTTTTTATAATGCTTTTCCCATGTTGTCTTTAATAAATTCTTGTGGCTTCTGATGAAGCAATTAATTTATTTATTTGATTTATTGATACCAATTTATAACGGTTAGGATGCTTGCAGTGAAAAGTACGAAGGTATCTAGGTAGGACTACAGTCTGGTAAGGCGAGTTAGCGATCTACTATTGCTTCCATCAGCATCAAGTTGAATGTAGGTAGGTACTGGGCTTCCCCGGAAACTAAGCTGGAAAACGTTTGCGAGTTTTCATTAATTAATTAATTCGTTTCGGTTTTTTATGAGTTTCTCGTACCTACCTAGGTACGTTATCTCAATGATTTTTTAAATGTTTTTCAAATAGCAAATCTGCGATGCTACGCGTGCAGTTTCTCAACATCAGATTCGGACCAGTCATGCTTGACCCTAACTGAGGACACCAACATTGTGGACTGTTCATACACATATTGCACGATATTCAGGCAGGAGTTTGTGGTAAGAATAACTTGCACCTTGCATCAATAATTTTGGCCGCAGCCTGGTGAAATACTGACTTCAGCAGCCATGCCAGTCATTCGTATCAGCTCTAATAAATTTCTCAAAACTCACGTTGTGAAAAAGCTTTGTAACACAAAATATCTACTCAGGCTGCTACGACAAGTGAACGAGACACTTCAGCCACATACTTAATAAGTAGATTAGGTTCAGTCACCAAACTTGACCACTAATTCTCCGGCTCTACAATCAGGCGCATTTTATTGCCTGCCGCAGCCGAGAGTTCGTAGCTGCCAAGTGCGCTGGCTCCCATACAGCTTCCCACTTTCCCAAACCCAAATCACACTCATGTAAAGCTGAAAGTTTGTGAGTTTGTTTAGATTTGTATGTTTGTGTATCAATCACGCCTAAACCAGTGAACCGATTTGGATGAAACTTGGAATAGGCGTAGATACCTGGAATACCTTTATGCTAAATATAAAGGCAATTCAAAATGTTGGTACCATTTGAGTGGCTGTCGTGTCGTATCCTGGCTGCCCAGTGCTCAGTGGACATCCTTTCCATTCGTCCAAGTAGGTAGACACCCAGATTGGTGTAATTTTTCAGGATCCAAGTGGAGTGGTAGCCAGTTTCACACGAGGCTGCGAGATGGCACCTGACTACCTCAATCATGAGATCACAGACCCAACCTTCAGGACTTTTTACAGAGCTTGTACGGAAGATCTTTGTAATATTGGTAAGTAACATCATGCAATCACAAAATAGGCAGGTACTGCCACTCTCTCTTTGGTTACCCCACACAGACGGGGGAGGGCTCCCTCGTCTGTGGGTTACCCATACCTACTTACCAATTAAAGGTTACAATTCTATAGGTAAGTAGGTAGGTAGCATAGCTGGGCATTAACTCGTTAATCCGTTAATCGTTAATTAACGAAGTTAACATTTTGATTAACAGATTAACTTTTAAGTTAACTTTTAAAAATGTTAACGGACACATTAACTTCCGTTAATATGCAGAAGTCCGTTAATCGTTAATCCAATGCCTACTATTTACCGCACGGCACCGCGGCGCGGCGCGAAAAACAGGTTCAGACAAGTATGAAATGAATGACAAGTGCCGGGCGGCGCGCGGCAGCGCGTGAAACAAAAACAAAACTAGATATATTTGGCCGGCGCGTGCGAGTGAGAAAACTGCGAAGAATTTTTTTTCGTTTGATCATTTTATTACTTAGCGCCGGTGCTTACAGTGATGAGTGTTTTGTTTGTGAGTGTAATTTAGTTAGAAAAAGTGTATTGTGCAGTGTAGTAATTAAAACCATATCATGGAAGAAGACATGGAATCGAATTCCAGCGATGCTGATGAGAATCCATGGCCACATTTGACTGAGTATGTGGAATTTGTATCCAGATCGGGCCGGATTAATGTTCATGAAGGGGAATATGCACCTTATGTCCGACGATTAAATTACACATTTGAATTATACATGTATTTTGTTTTATTCATAACCTGTTAACTTCCAGAACCTAAACCAATAAGTTTTTTAAGTTCACTAACGCAACGATATAAAAATGTAATTTTACACATATTAACGGATTAACGATTAACCTTAACTTGCGTTAATTCTTCCGAAATGTAACGCTTTAGCGTTTAACGAAGCTGACTTTTTTTGTAGCGGATTAACGATTAACGAAGTTAACTATTTGATTAACGGTGCCCAGCTTTGGTAGGTAGGTACTTATCTTTATTAGTAGGTATACCTACCTACCTACCTACCTACCTACTCGTAAGTAGTGTACCTAGGTGCCTATGGTTCATAGCTGTAGAAACCTAGGTAGGTACCCTCATAGCAAATATTTTCAGGTAACGGAATTGAATCAATATCTGGTGGCAGCCTTGCTCCTTCGGTGGTCTACAATGGACTAAATTTGTTAGTTCCCGGTACAGGGAGTAGTGCTGCAAGTCATAAATCAATAAGCATGGTTCTGATTTTTGTTGTGAGCATTATGTTAGCTATGTGGTAATTAAAAACTATCTTGCACATGTCGTTTTTTAATTAGGCATATGAACTGCTTTATGGGAAGAAAACATACCTGAACTCTGAAGCTATTTATTTGTACCTATTCTGTGTGTGCCTGAAACACACCTGAAGCAAGTAGGGATTCAGATGTACGAGTAGGTTTATGTTCGATCAACAATATTATAGATTTAGGGTCAGCGCAGCAAAACCGTCCTCGGTAAATAACAGCTCGCGCTGTTATTTTATTTAACATTTTGACGTTTTTCGTGATGAATAATCGTAAGATTTTAATAGGTGTAATTCGGTTAAACTTTAAACATTTTTGTCACGCGGACAGATTTTGCGCTTTGATTTTGTACGTCACGGTATATCTATAACATTATTGATCAAAGATGTTTATGTATTTATTGTTTGTGTACGTCTGAAGAGGTCGCCACAGTGGTTTGTGGATTGTATTTAATTCTGTTTAGATTGCGGTTGCCATGGTAATGCTAATGTTTTACAAATTACATAAATTAACATTGCATTAGATAGCATGTATAGGGGTTTTTTGAAATCAATTTTATCGCATTTTTCGTATGATGATCACTTTTTCGAGGATAAAGATTTTCCGAACGCAATTCTTCAGTAACTTTGACAGTTCATACAAGTCGCAAAATGTCAAATCAGTTCTGTCTGTGTTGTTGAGGTTAAGATTCCTTTAGATTAGTAAAAATGTGATAAAATAACATAAATCATCAGTTTAACTGGTTCACAACCAACCATGACAACATCACCTACTAAAACAAAGCAGAAGCTATCGCTTCGGAAGCGGCTGTTCGTCAAGAAGTCTCCAAAAGTGGGATGCTATGTCGACACTGACTCGAATGATGAATTCAACCAGTCTACATCACGGCCGATATCGCCAGCGGATCCTTTCTTAGCTCACAGTGCGCACTACACTGATACCAACGCAGAAGTAGGTGATAGTCCTCGGAACTGCAGCGCTGAGCCACTATATAATAATGCAAGCAACAGCGCGGACAATGCCCATAACGACGATGAAAACAATCCCAAATGCTGCCGAACATTCTTCAGGCGATCTCGTCCTAAGAGCTTAGTAGACAACCATCCTCCCAAAGAAGAAACTCACTCCAGAGAGGGCAGTCCTTGCAATAACTCAAATAGTTTGAGCGACCAAACAATATCTTGTTCACAATCCAAATCTGAAGAGATACCGAAGGCTACAATAAAATTTCCTAAAAACGACGATCCCAGAAAGTGTTTTGAACACTCAGGTTCATTTGAGGGTATTAAAACTAAAAATAAGATGTTTGTGAAACGCTTGTCAGCTGATCACTTGATAACAAATGAAAGCAAACCTCTATACCGTTCTTCTTCTCCCGAAAGTGATAGAAGCAGTTCTCTAGACCGTAAAAGAAGGTGAGTTTTTAGATTTTTCTGATGCAACATGAACTGGCGAAATTTATATTTCCTAGAATTCTTGTCTTTTGATGCTCTGTGTAAACTGTTTGCCCTAATCTGGTGATTGTCTGCTTATTAGGACTAAGTCAACAATAGCTCGGTCCTCATCGCGTGCGGGCAGCACAGACAGCTTGGCTCGCAACTCTCTGCTTGCCGCTCAGGTCTTAAGGCTCATACCTACTCAGGAGGCTCGGGAAAGGTGATTGTTATGCTTAATGTTTGTCTCTGTGCTTTTTGGGTTCGGGGATATTATGAGCAGAATTTTCACATTAAGTTGTCTCCGCTAGGCCCCACTGACGAAATCTTTGATAAACTCATATTTATCAGTTATTGACGTCAGTGGGTTCCGTGGCCCAGCGGTTGAAGGCACTCCGGCTTTATGAAATTGTCTGATCGTCGTGGGTTCGAAAATTTTGGACTTTTCATTCCTCAATGAAATACCTAAGTGTGGATTAACACTTTTAAAATTACAAAAATTATGGTATTAAATTCATTGAGTTTTGCTCAAATAACAGGTGAGTCAACTATTACTGGGTAGTTTTAATTTCAACATACTAAAGTTCCTCTCTGTATTCTGTGCTAAAGGTACAATTTCAATATAAAAATATATGATCGAGGATTAGAACCTTCCTTCTCTCAATAAAAAACATGAATTTACAGGAATTACCTCTACGGAAGACTAGCCTCTCATTCTCTTCTGGGAGCTGCTGAATTAGAACATGTTTTCCCAGATAGAGAAGTCAAAGTTTTTGTTGGCACTTGGAACATGAATGGACAAGCACCACCAAAGTAAGATTCATTATATTCAAATGTACTCTCACATGTCAACCATAATGATGAATAATGTTGATCCCCCATTAGCTCACTTTACCAACTGGTAAAGGGTCTCCACGCATATGGCGAGGTCGTAAGTTCAAATCCCGCATGGTAATTTTTTGGATATTTTTTCTAAAAATAAATCTGAAGGCATAGACATTTTTTCCGTACCAATAGGGATAGATTAGTAGGGATATGTGATACTGGCGAAAATGATTACTACAAAAATCTCAGTTTCTTAAACCCAATATATTTTTCCACAGAGAACTAGCAGATTTTATATTCCCAAACCAAGTGAAGCATGTACCGGATATATTTGCCATTGGAACCCAGGAGTCATTCTCTGAACGCACCGAGTGGGAGATCACTATCCAAGAAGTGCTGGGACCATCACATCTTTTATTACATTCATATTATTTAGGTAAGTCGTTCTGTAAAGCTTATGAAGCCCCTGTGGGGGTGATCCACTTTTTAGTGAAAAAAGTACCTATACATAGAAGGTATAAAATGCAAACAATTTGTTAAATTCCCGCTGGCAACTCTTTTGGAAAGTACTGACACCAAGTTTCGTAATCTCCATTCCGCGTTTTATGCCTTCCGGCTTATCTACACTAATATTATAAAGAGGAAAGATTTAAGTGTTTGTTTCAAATGTATAGGCTCTGAAACTACTGGACCGATTTTAAAAATTCTTTCACCATTGGAATCCTACATTATCCCTGATGAACATAGGCTATATTTTATCCCGGGAAAGTGAAGTTTTTCAGAGGGACCGCGGGTAACACCGCGACGAACAGCTAGTCTGTCATAAATATGCCTTGGACGTCTTCCAAATGTTGTTTAATGTTTCAAGATAACTATAATAGGGGATACATTTGATATCAAGATTTAAGGGTTTAATCATGTTGTGTGAAGGACTAAAACATTTTGTATTTCTATTATTTTTGTAAATTGTTCCAGGCACAATCCACCTTGTTGTATTCATCCGGAGAGACCTGATTTGGTTCTGTTCGCTCCCTGAGGACGCTTCTTTGTCAGTCCGACCAGGCACTGCTTTCCGAACTAAGGGAGCAGTAGCTATCTCTTTCGCACTCTTCGGTTCTACGTTTCTCTTCGTAACTGCACATCTAACCGCACATCAGGAGAAAGTAAAAGAGAGAGTTTCGGATATCAAAAGGATTATCAGGTCTATTGATCTGCCGAAGAATCTACCGTGCCGCCATAAAAGTAAAGGTAATTAATTACTTATTTCAATATTGAGTGTTTCTCATAATATTTTACTTGAAATCTTCATACGTAACTGTTATTTAAATTTTTAGTTAAATCTATTTTTGTTTATAAAACATTTTAGAAGTTGGCCTTACTAGGTACTGAATTAATACCCCTAGACATCGCCAAATGATCTTAAATATCTTATTGTCTACACTTGAATATCTTATTGGTACAATTGCCTATGTTATCATTTAGCTATATATTTGGCCTGAACTTTGAATAGGAGTCATAAACTTACAGAAAAATACTATCCAATTGTTTTTATTCCTACCGTTACAATCTGTCTCAATAATAGCCATATGAATATGACGTGTTATTTTATCTGTGATATGACGTAGAACTTTATCACATACACGTTCGCTATTAGGTGTTAACTACCCTTGGTTTAATACATAGTTAAGTTATGTTCCTCCAATACAACATTTTTACTATGGTTTTAGCGTCTTTTTGTCACGGGGAAAAATATAAGTAGCTAACAAAAAAAGAAGCAATCGAGAATCGAGGGTCCATTTCAAACGATTCTTAGCTATTATGTGATTCATATCAACCCGAATTCGTTCACTGCTGGCAACTAAGAAAAAATTTTTATTCCAGATGTCACAAGTAATTTCGACTATGTTTTCTGGTGTGGAGACCTAAACTTTAGACTTGGCGAACCGAGAGCGGCTGTCATGCGATGGATTGAGCAAACTAAGGTGAATCTACTTGCCAAACATGCATAAAACTAGTATACAATGTATATTATCGTCTTTATCAGTTTTATGTAGTATAGTATGTTATGTACATATTAGTTCATCTCACATTGGGATTCCCCTCGGTCGTGGGTCAAAAACGATCACAGGTGCTCATAGTATTCGGCTGGATTTTTATGTGACATCCATAGAGTAATATACCAAAACAGGCTATGGATTGGAATCTCCAAGGAAAGCGAAAACGTGGTCGGCCCAAACAAACCTTTTTTTTTTTTTTTTTTATGACGTCAGAAAATCCATTATGGATACCCGACCGCCGTGGGGACAGCGGAAGGGTTATGTCGGACTCTCACCGACTAAAAACTGACGCGTGGCCGGCCTCCATGCCTGTCAAGGGGCTCCGCGATCTCCTACGGAACACAGCGGTGCCCCTCTCGCATTTTGCCTAAGCACTGTCCCGGGAATGGCACCCACAGCCACGCCCGGCACCCTCGCGGTGCTTACGGCGGCGCTCGCCACAGAGCGCTGCCGCCCTCCCGGGGTCCGCATCGTGGACAGTCGAAGTCCCCACTTCAACCATCCGCGGACCCGGAAAGTCCCCTATTTGGCAGGGGATACCACTCCGCCCCCCTCACGGGGGGGCAGGCGGTGCGGGACGGCCGTTAGCGCCCCGCCTCCGCCTCCTTCTCCGAGCGGGATCGGCCCTCTCACGATCCCGCTCAGCTGCCTCTTTCTGGACCAGAACGGCTTCACAGAAAGAGGCCACGGCCCTCCAGGCCGTGTCGTCTGCCAGCATAGCTGCAACTACGCTTGGCAGACTGAGATCCTGCCCGATCCTGTTGACCAAGACTCTACGCTCCGCGCACCACGCCGAGCAGTGCTCCAACGTGTGCTGAGCGGAGTCTAGGTCTGACCCACAGTGGTGACATTGTGGTATCGGTTCGCGTCCGATCCTACTCAGGTACTCACCGAAACAACCGTGTCCGGTGAGTACCTGAGTAAGTCTATAGGTGACGTTCCCGTATTCCCTTCCCAGCCAGGCTTCGAAGTTTGGCGCCACTGCGCCGACGATGCGTTGGCGCGAGCTCCGCGGCTCGTCGAGCCGCTCGCGCCACATCCCGAGCGCACGCCGGCGCTCCTGCGCCCGCACTTCAGCAGGCGCGGCTCCGCTCCCATCGTCCTGGCGGAGACGAACGTACACACGTGCGTCCATCGCCGCCAAGATGTCAAGGGGCGGGAACCGCGCCAAGATGGTCGCCGCCTCGAACGAGATGGTCCGGTATCCTCGCGCGATTCGAATAGCCATAGGACGCTGTAGGCGGCTGCTATAGAGCTGCCTGTAGCGCCTAACACCCGTCAGCCTCCCCGACCAGACGGGCGCTCCGTAGAGAGCCATCGATCGCACGACCCCGCCATACAGGCGGCGAACACCCTCCCTGGGTCCCCCGAGATTGGGCAGCAGTCTGTGCAGAGCACCCACTACCCTCTGGATCCGGGGGACGGAGCGGCTGAAGTGCTCCCCGAAGTCCCAGCGACTGTCCAGAGTGAGGCCAAGGTACTTGAGGTACGGCCCCACCTGGACGTCAACGTCACCTACGCGAACCGACAAGCTGGGTGGTTCCCTCCCCCTCGGGAGTTTGTGGAACCATAGCGCCTCGGTCTTATGAGGCGCTATCCGCAGACCCAGCTCGTGGATCTTGTCCACGACACAAGCCACCCCTATATCGGCGAGCTCTTTGGTCCTGTCGAAGGAGTCTCCGCCAGCAAGTACGAGTGTATCGTCCGCGTAGCAGACCACTCGTACGCTGGTCGGGAGATCGACGCGCAAGACCGCATCGTACGCGAGGTTCCATAGGAGGGGGCCCAACACAGACCCCTGCGGAACCCCACACGACACCTGCCTCCGTACAAGAGTACCATCCCTGCCCACATACTGCACACATCTGTCGCGCAGGTAGGCGCCGACTATGCGCTGCAGGTAGAGGGGCGCTCCGTGATACACGAGCGCCTCCCTGATCGCCCTCCAGGGCAAGGAGTTGAAGGCGTTCACGATGTCCAAGGACACCGCCAGCACGCTCCCGCCCCGGGACACTACCTGCTCCGACAGTGTACGGACGCGGAGAATCGCGTCCACTGTCGAACGCGCACGTCGGAAACCAAACTGGTAATCCGACAAGTCGGGACCTTCCCGCGACAGATGCGAGCATAGACGGTCGGCAATTATTCTCTCGAACAATTTGCCGACCTCGTCCAGCAGGCAGATGGGACGGTACGCGGAGGGAGAGTCTGCGGCCCTGCCGTCCTTCTTCAAGAGGACCAACCTTGCCTCCTTCCAATTCTGGGGGAAAACACCGGTGCGGAGGCAGCCGTCAAACAGCCGCCTCAGCCTGTACCCCAGTCCGGCGGATAGAGCTAGCGCCAAGGCCCGACCTGGAATCCTGTCAGGGCCAGGCGCTGTATTACGAGCCTTGAGACGCTTAACGGCTCGGTCCAACTCCTCGTCGGATACCCCCAATTCGTCGACCCAGATGGTCGGGTCCGACGAAGATACGGGGGTATGGGGACTGTCCTGGACCCTAGGGAAGAGCGTATCAACCACTCCCCCTACGAACACAGGGTCCAGGGTTTCCGTCAACGGAGGGACCCATGGTCGGAGCTTGCCCAGTACAACCTTGTACGGGCGGCCCCAGGGGTCCCTCTCCAGTCCCTCGAGGCCCAAACAAACCTGGCGGCGGACGAGGCGGACAAGATCGGAAAGTCCTGGAGTGAGGTCAAGCGTGAAACTCAAGACCGATCTAGATGGAGAGTGACTGTGGACGCCCTTTCCCCAACGAGGGGACAACATAGGAACCTAAAGAATGCTAAATTCGTATCACGTTCGTTGCTATAACCTGGGTTCAAAGCAATTCATCAGTCAATCAGCTTCCCGCGTCTGTATTTCCGAGCTACGACCCTGTTGTTTTTAAGAAGAGAGTTAATAGGCATCTTCTGGGTAGGCTTGCTCCATCGTAGATCTCATTCTTGCCTATGTAAGTTTCGAGGTCAAGAGTCGACCCATTCATCATAAAAAAAAATTGCAAACTACAAACTCTACAGGAAAACCAAACCTTTTATTAAATTAGTTTTGAAACTTCCATGATTTCACATTACCAATTTAGTACCAGTGATAGCTACTTCATCAGTTGCGCTAGTTAGTCCAACAATTAACGAGCGGTCAGCAATCGATCGCAAATTTTGCATAATCAGGCGACCGAGCTTTCACATGTTTATAATCAGCTAGTAACGAGTTTGTATTTTTTTTTTGTTATTTTCAGTTTCCTCTACCCCACAACCTGCCGCACGGTCTACTACACGCAGATCAGTTGACCGCTGTGCTTGAAGACGGCGCCGCCTTTAGGGACTTCAGAGAAGCACCTATCACTTTCCCTCCTACTTATAAGGTAACACTTTTTAAAAGTACCTGGTAATAAGTGTTTTATTCAAGACTTATGACATTGTAAATCTATTAACATTATAATATATGAACTAACATAATAAATCTTCAATAGAATGTATATTATCGATTTTATGCCCTTTGTCGCCCATTAATCTGCTTTCTTCATAATGTTTTTCTTTACCTAGAGGCGTGAAAAACTCATGTCAATGTGCATCTTAATTTTCTGAAACAAGAAATCTGCGTAAACCGACTATTCGAAAACGAATAGTCGGATTCGACTATTCGTTTTCTAATAATCGGTTAGTCGAAGGGGTAGCAAGAGACAAATAAAAACTCGAAATCAACACTTTCACTATGTACTTTTTTGTAGGATGGTAGGTATTACATATTCTTAAAACCAAAGAGTTTTTAATAGGTTTCTATCATGAAAATAAGTCACGTACAAATACGTTGGCCCTTTGTGTTCCTAATAAGGACAAAGAATGTTATAATAATATGGTGTCGAAGCAATTTGATTTGTAAATAAACATCCTGCACAATAAGACATACTCCTCATAACTACTGTAAGGTGAGTTGAATTTATGTGTTCAGTGATCCATCTTTCATTTTAAGTTGGGTTTTGTTGCAGTATGATCCCGGTAGCCAACAGTTCGATACGTCGAGTAAGCAAAGAGCGCCGGCATACACCGATCGCATCCTTTACAAGGCGAAATGTTTGTCCGGAAACTCGAGTTCGGCTTTCGCTGGTAAGTTGGTAATATACCTTACTTTAATAAATTAGATTTATGTTTGAGTATTGAAAGTCTTGTGTCAAGGAGAGGAATTATTTTCCCACAAGTTTAAATGAATTTGTCTTTCAAACCACACCTTCCACTCATATAAGAAAGCTGAATGTTTTTGAGTTTGTTTAGATGTTTGTGTTTCAATCACGCCTAAACCAGTGAACCGATTTGGATGAAACTTGTAATAGGCGCAGATAGTGATCTGGAATAACATAATACTCGTAGGCTATTCAAAATGTTGGTAACACGCGGGCGAAGCCGCGCGCAGTAGATAGTAGTAAAATAATTCCTCAAAGACGCTCCTTTTGTGCACTGGACAGTGGACACATTTAATCTTTTTTACGGTTTTGATTGATTTATTAACATGCTGACATTCTAACACTATATAACACTGGTAAGTTCTGCCATGTAAAAACCAGCTCTATTACCTTGAGATAAAGTTAATATTATTCCAGGGCTACGTCGGATTAGTTCCGTGCCAGTGGCAACAGGAATGAAAAGTATCGCATACAATTCTGTGCAGTCCATATGCACGAGCGACCATAAACCGGTGTGGGCTCTGTTCTCTACTACATTACGACCTGGGACTGACGTGTGAGTTTAAAGTACAGTGCCACAAACTTATCTGGATCGGTGGCCAAAAGAGGAACTAATTTGTTTTCTGCCAACACCAAATGCGATAACAGCGCCTCTCTCACCGGTTTAGATAAGTTTGTGGCACTCTAACATTTTTTTCTGTCGTTAAGAAGGCTACCAGTTTTTATATTCATACAGGACCGTATTGACCAATCATAATGCTCGAGCTTTGTGATTGGTCAATCAAAAGCGCGTGTTCCGCGTATCAACCTAACAAACTGGTTACCTAGGTCTCTAAATAGAGATTTCGCATTTTGCGAACTACATAATGTGGGCATGTATGTAATGTGATGTGAATGATGAAAACTATGTGAGGAAAGCTAACAAAAATTTTCTCATTTTTTTTATTTTTAGCCTGTACTGACCCAGTGGTGGGCAAAGGCCTCTCTTTATTTTTAACCGACCTCAAAAATAGGCGGAGGTTCTCAATTCGTCTGTATGTTTTTGTATCTTGTTACGCGATTATTTCGACAATTGTGGACTTATTTTCTAAATTATTTTATTGTTTGAAAGGGGTCCCATTTTTTTCTCACTCAGTGGTGGTCCCATTTTTTTTTATTCCTGCAGGATTGATAATTTTCCCGTAAAACCCAAAAAACCTCGTCTTCACTTGACGCCCTGAGCCACACCGCGACTATTTGACTTTAGTCAAATAATGAAGTCAGTTTTCTTTTTAGTTTTCCGACTGGCAGTGACCTGGATCAGTTGAGCTATCGATAGATCGTTTTTACGACGATCCTTAGATAGCTTGACTGATTCTATTGTATTTTGTAATTTTATGTACATATTGTAGTAGCTTAGTTTCTGTAAATAAATTCGTATTCAAATAAAAAATAGTTTTTAAAACATAATTGTGTTAATTGTGTAATAAGAGCACATGCCAAATATGTATTTATTACCCCAGGGACGATAGACATTTTTGGATGCCTTTTAGGGAATTCCAGAAAATTAAATATATCTAAGGGGGTAGTCAGAGAAACCAATCTGATTTCAGAGTGCCACTGGCAGCTGGGCTATTCAACCGGGAGGTTTACCTCGAAGGCATCAAGCGAAGGCACGCGTTACTCGACCACGCGCCTGGCACCTCTGCGGTATGCTCGCTACAATAATACCATCAAACCATTTCTAATCTAGAGCGACCATACACCAAATTAAAAACAAAAAAGTCTATTGAACAAGTCTCATACACAAACGTAAACCGGATTAGATAGACTCTTGAACAAGTTGGCTCTTGAGCAGGCGCGGATCCACCGTTCCATAACCGTTCCACAACGTTTTGACCGAAGACTGCACTCACACAGTCTTCGGACAGTCAGACAGTCTTCGGTCAAAAGGTTGTGGGCATGCCCCTGTGGACATGGGACCTTTTGACCGAAGATTTGAGATTGGCCAAAAATGTATTTGTCAGTCAGTTGAAATTTCGGTTATTTGAGTTTCGGCGGCAAATCGACCGAAATTCAGAACCGGTCCGAGACAGTACCTATACACTATATTGATTATGGGCGAGTGCATTATCCGACTCGCATCCATTTTTTGGGCGGCTGTGCCCACAACCTTTTTTGAGGGCTGTGTCCGCGCCTGCTCTTAAGGAATCAAATTCATTCGTATAAATAAGCTATCGTAGAATTTTTCTCATTTCAAAACTGCCAAACGCGCCTAAAGAAGTATTCACTTCAAAAAAAGTTAGTTTACTTGCAGCTAAATTGATGTGTTAACTTTGTATGGTCGCTCTTATTCTAACTGCTAGTTCTCTCTTTTTCTCTTCACACTGAAATGAAAGAGACGGCATTACTTACTGAATACGTCAGTATAGGCCAAGCTAAAACTGTGTTAGGTTATCAAAATCCATGTGGCGTATCGTTTGCTTTAATACACGTGCTTCTGTTGTGTTATTTATTTATCCATTTTCATTTTTTATTATTGAAATATGACGTTCACGTTATTTATACTTTGTGATATAAGGACAGAAACTTCCATGCTTTATTTTAATAATTTTTGTGTTTTATTTGCTTGTATTTTTATATATTTTTTTCTTATTACAGAGCAGTGTTTTGAAAAGGCTACTTATGTGACGTGCTTAAACTATCTATAATTAAAAGACATTATAATATTTTAAAGCATAAAAAAGACATAGTTCCATTGCTTTTTGGCATACTAATTTATTTTGCTATATTATTTATTTTTGTGTGTACTTATTTAGTTGTATAATTTGCTCATGTGTTACAAATACAGATCTAGTCAAGAACAAAGAATAATAGTTGAAAATTTATTTATACAATGAACTTTTTATTGTTATATCATTGAAGTATTATTTAATCTTAGGTAGTATAATTCGCTTTTAGCGCAAAAGCTTGTTAATCCTGTGTTTTGAGTTTGTTTTTTGTTTATTATTTCAGTGTCAGAATTTTATCTGCCATTATTACATTTGACTTCCTTCATATCATGATTATCACTTAATGATTATTTAATTAGACGAAATTAATTTATATATTACAGTTATTCGATCTCACGAAGGCGGGGCTTAATTGTGTGTGTAGATTAGATGCACATGCACGTTGGGTCTGTGTGCGTAAGCTCGGGAAAGCTCCATGAACCAATACGCGCTCAGTATCGCTCACGCGCACAGAAACAAATCAACACACACATGACTAACCTGCCCTCGTAAAGCGGCTTGTATTCAAGGGCAGCACCAATAGGGAAGCAGCAAACATCAAGCTGCCTGATATAGCATTCTGTTTGCTGCTTCCCTATTGGTGCTGCCCTCGTGTACAAGCCGCATTAGATAGAACAACTGTACACATTTCAATTAAATATTTAGTGTAGTCGTTCGAGCTTTTACTGTTATAAATTTATATATAACTTGTGATTTGAAGAGGTGATCCATTGGCGAACTGACGATAATATAAACCGTTGTTGACCAAACATTCGACTTGATCGCGGAGTCAATTATAGATCTATATCTAAATCTTTATTCCGGGTCTGTGTGTTTTGGTACCATACTACTCATAGTTTCTGATAGCATGTGTATTTGACCGTCGAGTATTAATAAAGCACCGTATTTGGACCGTGGTTTTATAGGTACTGCATTGGCTAAATATACCGTTCTCGCTAGCGTTCAAGCGCCAATGTATCACCCCTTTTAACGGTACTCATACTTAAAGGGTATAGGATATTCCTTCATAACACTTTATAAATGTACTTTTAAACGTCGGTATACATTTATTTTTAAATCGGGACAAATACTAAAATATTTAGTAAATTATTTGTCGTGATGTAAAAAAAAACAATAAAAAAATGATGTTATGAACATTTTAAAATGTACTTTTAGCTGCTGTGATCTTGCTGGTCTAGTCTGATGTCCATTCCATTTAATCATGTGCAGTAACATGAAAACTTTGATGATTCTTTTAATTTTCAAAGACCATTCGTCCATTTAGCATGAAAACTAAAAGGATTTTTCTAGTTTGAGTTTTCATGTCACTTTAAAATAGTATTGTGAAATCTTGGGTAGTAGTATTGTTAAAACTGAAAAAATACCGGTTGTAAACCTGTCCCAAGTAAAATAAGTTTTAAAACTGTCTTTGGGTCTTCAAATATAAGACACCTGTTATTTGAGATGCAAAAGGGTCAAGTCCTGAAGATAATTTAAACCTGTCGAGACTTGGGGCGTAACAAACTGCCGTCTAAAAACAAACGCTTTATTCTATCTAGTTAGCAATTTTTATGTAGGAATAGTAATTTGGTCCAAATTATGTTAATATAATTTAATCGTGAATTTCGTTTCAGACGTCTTTAGGAAGTACATTTACTGTTGTGGTAGTTGAGAATTTACCAGACACCGATTTGTAATTTTGACTGTCTTTGTCCCACAGTAATTAAACCGTCAATTATAATTGTAGAGATCCGCGAAAGAATAGCAAGCATTTAATTCGGTCCATAATTTAATGCAAATATATGAATTTGAATCAGAACAATAACACATCTGTCTTCCATTCATAATAATGTATTTACTACAGGTGTAAATAAATCTAACGAGGCAGGATCCACATACAAAACATTTTCTTATAGATTGAAATATAAAATTCTTTGTCTATTTATCATCAGTTTCAAAGTCAGCTCACTACTAACGAACCAAAATTTCAGTATTAGTTTAATTGCACTATAGATTTTAACAAATATTTTGTAAATAACACTAATGAACACTATGAATTCATGAATGTCCAATTTGATTTCTTGTCTTTGTCAGATACTGAAGAAACTCATCCCGCTCTGGTTGCAAGGAACTCCTACAGAATATTTCTCGTAGTACAGTATGTATTGTAATTGCGGCCAACCGCGAACCTATGAAATCCAACATACGTAGTTCATACGAAATCATATTTTTTACTCTTTCTGAAACTTTTGATCACCAATCACCAAAACACCTCACAGAACGAAGTGCACGTAATACATTGTAACAAAACAACTGGTACATAAGCTCACCCATGAGAAACTCCCTTGTAAAGTATTTTGACCTATTCTAGTGCCTTTGCTATTTGAATTTCATAGTTTCGCCCGCAGTTATGAGACATACCTACTGTATTATTTGCTCGCCTTATCCTGCGTACTAACCCTTACCGTGATCACCGTAGTTTTGTTTACCTATGAAGAGAATTGGAAGTAAAATAAACGTAAATTTCAAAATCAACAAGATATCTGAAATTTTACAGTCGTAAAGTTTGAAGAACATGACTATTTTGCTTCCAATTGAAACATTTTTCCGTAAACAAATTCTAAGGTGCTCTCGTATGTGGCTTAGGGCCTGTATGATAACTTGCACGTAATGAGCTTGTAACATGACCTTGGTTGTCAAATGCGTTCTTCCACTAGTTCCTTGGGGCCATCGGGATATGAACAGGTCTATCATATTAATTTGCATATTTGGCCTTGCCTCGCTAGCCTTTTTAACTATCAATTTCATATTCGGTTATGGTTTTATCGTGTATTTTAAGACGTCGTCCTAATTGGCAATGATCGTACGATGACACGATGCGTTAGTCGTGCGATGTGTTCAAACATACAGATTTCTTCAGTGTCCTAATTAAACTCGCAAACCGTCGTACGAGTACAAGCAATGTTTCATTGATCATTTTCATCGCACGACGAAAACGCATCGTATCATCGTACGATCATTGCCAATTAGAACGACGCCTATAACTCTACCACTTTCACAAGCAGTATTTTATGCCTGTTATAAATCATTATTTTGAAATCATCTTTTCACTTCAATAACACAGTGTGAAATTTTGAATTCTATTAATCTAAGATCACATAGGTACTTTAATTCTTACAAAACATAATTATTAAACTTACGTTTCCCCTTTTTAATATTTGCCAAAATTCATTTACCTAAATAGTAACCCACATAACTATTTATTTAAATCTAAATTGTTATGCGTGCTTCTTGCATTGTATTATCTTTCTTACGGCTTCGTTTGTTGAATATACCCGCAAAAGTATTAGAAGTATAAGACTGCACAATTAATATAACTCATCTTATATTTTCAATGTATTTGTGTACATAATCAAATATTTACACTGTTGTAGTATTGTTTAGAAACTAATGTACCTATTCGTGTACTGATCTAGTTGAGGCTGCTAAAAGAAACTTTAAACTTTTGAATGTACAATTTATATGTAATGCAGTTTCCTCTGTCTGTTATGAACACATTGATGTCGGCTTTCGTTCACTTTTTCGGTATAAATTGACTGAAAATAAGTTGATTAACGTCGACTGTCGAAGATGCCAAAAACATTATAATCAGCATCATTTGTTTAATAATTCATTCAACTTTAGTATAATTATACATCACCCAAATTAAATAAAATTATTTGCAATTTTGTGCATCAAAAATGTGCATAACACGAGGCAAACTGTTTTGTGTGATTTTTATAATAAAGACAAAGCAGATAGTTATATTGGTCAATCGGGTTTGATATGCTCACAAGGTAACTGCGAACTGTTGGAATTGGAACTATATTTTCATAAAATAGTAAGCGCAACCCATCTAAATGTATTCTATCATTGAAATGCATGTTGTGAGATAGTTCACCTGTCTCAAATCTCTAAATCGTTACTGTTTAATACTGTCCCAGCAAAGTCCGACAAGTATAATGATGTTATTATATTTCAATTTGATTTCTGAGTATTGAAACATGTTCTGTTCATCTACAACATCGATCGAACGTATTTATTTGTGAATTTCAAAGGAAGTAAACTAATTTGACTTTAAGAATCTATACGGGTATGATGCCAGTTGGCTGCGTTGAAGTAAAATTCAGTTTTCATTGAATGATACGATCGATATCAGTTTTAAGGTCAGTTACGCAGTTACTTTGTGATATATAAGTTTCTTCTTTTCAAGGAATTGACAACCTAAAAGTATTTTTCCTAGTCCATGTTTATAGAATAAGTTACTAAGTACATAAGTTGAACAGATGTTACGCTAAATATAGTTAAATTTCCTCTCCAATTTGTTTCATTTTACCTTTGATTTCTTATGTTGGTGCAATCTAGCTTTAACTTGGCCAAAACAAGGCTTATCTTTAGGTAAAACGAGTACAAAAATGAAAACCACAAAATAATAAAAATATACCAAAACTTTATGCAAATATACTTGTATCAACACTATTCGGAAGCTTGAACGTTGTTGTACTGCCATTCTACGCAAGCCTTCCCCTTCACGCCATTGACTTCGACGTTAGACCAGCGCTCGTAGAATTTTGAGTCTCTCTCTTTGCCGATATAAAATATCTCCTCATCTTGTACTTGCACTGAAACTGTGAAGTACTCACCACCTGAAAGTTTAAGTTTCTATGTAGAAATAAGTGTTTACTAGCTGTCCGTCGCGTCGCGGTGTTACCCGCGATCCCTCGGGGAAAACATGGTTTTCCCGGGATAAAATGTAGCCTATGTTCATCAGGGATAATGTAGGATTCTAATGGTGAACGAATTTTTCAAATCCGTCCAGTAGTTTCGGAGCCTATTCATTTCAAACAAACAAACAAATCTTTCCTCTTTATAATATTAGTATAGATAAGTTTCATTTGCTTACTAAAAAAAATATCATTAATATTTATGTCAGTCTATTTTATGGAACAATTTTTTTTTCTCAACCTATATTTTCCCACTGCTGGGCAAAGGTCTCCTCTATTATCATTCTAACTATCTCTGTCCCGGCCCATTTCCCACCAGCCTTATATGTATATTATAGAACAAATATAAATGAAAAATTAATAAAAATCGTTATTGACGGCGGTGGGCTTACCACTGCTTTGCTTGTATGGAATGCTTAGTAAAACATACAGTACGCACAACCGATCTTTAGCTCTCTGAAGTGACTGCGCAGAACCCATTTTTGATGAAGCCTAAAGACGAAGACAGCGTTGTATAGCTGCCTCGCTCACTCGCTTAGTTTGTTGCATCGTCCTAATGCCGACCACCCACGATCCAGTCTACCGTCCAGTTTGCAGCGCTGCAAACTTGATCAAGTCGGCAGAACGAAGTTCTTTTTCGCTTGTCATGCACACCCATACCAATACACCGTCAAGTTTACTGGACGCCGCATCCAGTCCGCGGCAGACTGGACGGTAAACTTGATCGTGGGTGGGCGGCATAACTCGCCTACTCTAGCAAACCTGCGCAATCGTTTAGTACACCTAGCTTCAGAGAGCTAAAAGATTGGTTGGCGTACTGTACAGGACACTGTACAGTATACGTGTAGTGTAACAGATCTCAACATTCGTGAGGTTAGGCTTTTGTCTGCGCAGTGGCTGCGAAGTACTGCGCATCGAAACAGCTTACTTCACGAATGCCTAGATCCGTTGAACTTGAACATACTGTACGAAATAAACGTGGCTTAGTAGACAAAAAAAACTTGTAAACAAAATTCACGTACCTGCTCTGAAAGAAAATGCGTAGTCCCTTGGGAGTACTTGGTTCTCGCCGTGTTGGTACAGTTGGAAGTCACAGCCGTCAACTGGTACTACCGTGGTAACGTCGGATTTCCGGCACAAGTACCCGATGGTTATACTGCAAAAGTGTAAGGTAATTAGGTTTAATTGTTAGAACTCAAATCGGTCGATCAGTTTCCTCGGCAAATGGATGGGTCAAATAACAATACGAAATTCTAAAAATCTTAAAATTATTACTTAATAAAAGTGGAGAGATCAAGGAGAGGCCTTTGCCCCGCAGTGGGACACAACAGATGAATGTAATATACATAAATAATACTGGACTGTTTCACACAGCAACATCTAACCCCAAAGTAAGCAGAGCTTGTGTTATGGGTACTAAGATGACTGATAAACTACTTTTTGTTTGTAATTACATATTACACAGCAACACCCAGACCCGAGACAAATATTTGTAGATCATACAAACATTGGTACCAATGTTCCAACCCGCAACCTTTTGCGTCCCAGGCGGACCTTCGCCCACTACGCTACAGAGGTCGTCAATAATTAGTATAGACTTACTGCGACATCATGACGGGTTGCGAAACAGAGCCAATGGCCATGCAGTCTCCATTGTCAAGGAAGATGAAGTGGAGCACGTAGCGGTGGTACGTGCGCCAATCTCTATTTTTGCCTGGAATCAAACAACAGTTAGGGATTAGGCCTCACATATTTGTAGTACCTTACCTACCTTAGGCACTACATGTGAGGCACCTAAACCGGTTTTGAAAGACAGTTTCATGGTAAATACGTTTGGAGCTGCATTTTATTTTAAGTGTCATAGTAGGTAGGTAAGGTACAGTCAGCGTCGCCAAGTGGTAACTGCAGCCTATTTAAGGGAGCTAACCACTTGGTGACGCTTTCTGTATCAAAACAATCAGGAGAATTTAGTGTTTTTTTTTTTAGTACCAACCGAGCACTCAATTGCGATTTAAATAAATCGCAATTGAGTGCTCGGTTGGTCAGCTTTCAAGACTTACCGAAACTGTGATCCCGAACACAAGGCATCATCACTTGCTGTTCTTTGCCATCGACTGTTATCGTTCCTTTCAGACACCCCATTTGCTCATAATGCGTTTGATGGAATCTGGAATGAAGAACAGATGTATGTATCATGTAGGCTTAGTTTATTGTAAATCCCTTCATACAACCTTTAGTTATTTATTAACTCGGTAAAATGAATTATTAATTTCAGTAAAACGAATATTTTGATCCAGTCAGGCTCATAAAATGCCTATAAAGCTGATCGCACATATGTCCGCGCCGTATTTTTCTATAGAAACAATACTGATGACGTCAGAAAATGCGGCTAGCTTCTGACGTCTCAGCATTTCCTCTATTGGATTGATAGTTCGGACGGAGAATACGGTAGGGATCTACTAGAAAATTTTCCTTACTTTTTTTGTAGCTTGAAAAAATCCCTCGACCAGTTTTCACGAGCAATATCTTTCGATAAACTATGTGTAGACATCTGGTAGTCGTAGTTGAAAGGCGACCAAAGCGCGCTCCAGATCAAATCTGCTTCTACTTTCACTGTCTTTGTCTGGTCTTTTTTGGGCCTGAAAACATGACACATGTAATAATATGCATAGACGAACTGCATAGATATCACACTGCCTTTTATGTGAATGGTTGAAGCAAGCCCATCGCCGCGATTGGCGAGTTTAAACTGGCAAGTAATGGCAAGCTTTGGTTAAACTAGAGTGCAAGCGAGAGAACATGATAAGCGCCGTCACTAGTCTGCAAGAGAACCTCACGCAGGCGGTCCCTCGCCCACTGCGCTACAGAGGTCGTCAAATTTTTCGTGAAGTTTTTTTTATGATGAATGGATCGGCTCTTGATCTCGAAACTTACATAGGCATGAATGAGGTCTACGATGGAGCGAGCGTACCCAGAAGGTGCCTATTAACTCTCTTCTTAAAAACAACAGGGTCGTAGCTCAGCGGAAATAGACGCTGGAAGCTGATTCCAGCTGAATTTTTGCTGTGAGCATTATAAAAGAACTTTGAAAGCGCTTCGTTCTAATAAGTGGAATATCAACCAGATGTGGATGATAATCAGCTGTTCGTCTGAAGTCGTGATTTCGCATTTAATTTAACTCACTTCATATCTCCTTTGTAAGTCAGCTTCCAAGTTCGCATAGGCATGAAATTGTCAATCTGAAGGCCCTGGATTTTATATTCGCCAACTTCATTGCTGAGTTGCTCCAAATGTGTGTCTGGCAAACTCGGGGTGAGGTACAGTTCGTTTTCATTGAGCTGTAAACAAGATAAACTTGCTTTCATTAAATTAGTAGATTGCTTTCATTACTTAGGATAAAGATGAGCAGACATTATTATCCAAGATAAATTACCTTAATGAACATGAAAGCATCAACATTCTTTTGCCTACGCGCTAGTCCACAGATGATAGCGGTACCTTCCGTTGACATGCCATTGTAGTAAACTGCATCAACACCCTGAAAAGTAACAATGAGGCAAATTATTCTCTTACCACTTAGCGATTACCGCTGTAAGTGAGTAACAACTAACAAGAAAGTGTGCATAACAAAAAATAAGATAATAAACTTCACCCAAGAGAAGAGAAAGGAGATTGTTTGTTATTACATAATTTAGACGAATGTGAGTGCCTACTCAAACCTAATACGGTTTTCAGGCACAATATCAAGTAAATAATGTAGTCTGAATACTGAATAAATAAATAATTATTTTTTTAAATAGAATAGAGATATTTAACCATACCTTGGTAGGTACATACTAAACTTTTTTCCACAGAAACTTACATTAGCATGGTCCGCAATATAATACTTGTTTTCCAAGACACTGTCTTCTTCGTGTATGTGGATGGTCCCATCATCACTCTTTCCTTTATCTACAGCGTACGCTCTTCTAGCTCTTGTAGACCACTGAAATATTAAAAACTAATACTTTGAATCACGTAATATTAATAATCTGGGCAGGAATTTATTGGATAAATATCAAGGAAACTTTACGATTCGAACAACAATACTGTTACACTGACATACACAAACACACCATTAATTAATTAATCAATCTTGAATTTTTACTTACTTTTCTAATATTCAAAACGATAAACATCAATGCATATTTGAACCAATAATACTTATTCTTCTGCTGATAAATTCCAAAAATCGGCGTTATTCGTGGTCTATTTATAAATCTAAACAATATCACTAAGCTTAGTGGAATGAGAGTAGAAATTAATAAAATAAACATTTTGATAGAGTATTCGATAACTGAGGACGTTGCCGTTGGGCGACCAAAGAATGTCTACGATCGTATGTTCAAAATACATATCTTATCACTCTAATTGATAATGAGCTTAAGTTTAATTGATTTGTCATAAAATATTGTAGATCTTATGTCTGTGGCTTAAAAGTGATATTGCAATAGCAACATTACATTTCGAAATGAAGATTAATGTTGGGGACAACTCTATGTCGTGATCGAACATGAACTTTGTATTATTTACTTAGTGATTATGTTTCAACGACATCATAAAAGGTGCAAATTGCAGTCTTAGTTTTATCTATAGAGATAATTACGAGTATATCCTATTTTAGGGATTGAATATTTAAAAAGCCGATAACCTTATGGAATTATTTATTAATCATTCTAACCAGCTGTAGATATAAGTTAGAATTACCACTGATTCTAAGTTAGTTTTCTACCAAATCGTTTACAATCAATGTATAGAAGGTAAAGCTAGTTGAATATTAAAATATAACTAATATAAATGCTATTAAGCTTCAGTTTTCGCTAGCAAATGTTTGTGCACGCATTCCTCTTTGTTGATGAGATGTGTAGTCTTGTTCACTAATTGCATCAAGTTGTTGAGATTTGCCGACCACTCGTTGAGGCGGTCTGATGCGTCCATGTTCAAACTAGAACAAATAAATTAATATTTATAAGATGAATTAAATTCATTGAAATACGAATACAACCACTCTCATGAGAACTGAAAAGTATGACTAAATATAGGTAAAGTCAAAAATCTTGCGTTAGATTGGATCGATTTGTCTGTTTTTGTTTGTGACAGCAAATAAATTGAAAGGATATTTGTTGCTTCTTTGCGAAAGTTTGGATGCATGTTTATTATTCGATCACCCTAAGAGATCTGGATAACCCTTTTTCAATTGATGTAGATAGTAATAAAAAAATATATGTTTATTCAGAACGAATTACAGTTGCACAAAAATTGCAAATAAAACGATGAAACTGCAAAAGTTGCGAAACTGTGAAGCAGTCTCAACGCCCGTAAACGTAATCTAGAATAGTTAAAATGCTAGTATAAAATTAGTGAGCTTACCTGAAATGCACGACTCCAGCCGGTCGGTCAATCTTAGCGCGAACCACACTGCTGACGACAAGCGCGCTTAAAGCGTCTTCTGTCTCTGTCTCGCTGAGACCAAGCAGTTCACTCATACGCTTCACCGTGATTCGCGTGTAGTACATCGACATTATGCGGATATTCTGAAATAAATGCGGCAAATTATTACTAGAACACCCCCTTAGGCATCGTCCTAAAAGTATGCGCGCTCATCGTGCGAGCTAGCGATGCGACCATTGCTAAAATCCAATTTGGTCACGTCAATTAGGACACCCATTCGACATCAATATTTCATCGCGCGTTCGTACACACTAGATCACCCATTCGCGTTCAATTAGGCTGACGCCGACGCCTCATGCCCAAAAGATCTGATAGTAAGGATTAGGATTGAGTAAAGTTTTGAATGGCCCCAACTGGACGGACAAGTCTCTTTGATCTTAGTTGAGTAAATCTTAAAGACAGCAGAAAATAAAATAAGTATTGGAGTCAGTTTATCCTTACATGTTCTACAACTCTGTTCTTCAAATCGTTCCAGCGTTCGACGCCCTTTTCGTCTGAGGGGTTGAAGTAAGGCGTCGCGCGAAGCATTTTCTCGTAAGTTGAGCAAAGAGTGTTCCATCTGATAATTTCTGGGTTTATGAAAAGGCCCAGCAACTGTCTGTAAGATAAGAAACATCTAAGTATATAATTTAAGTGTCTGAGATTTAAATTTTTAAGTTGATTAAGAGAAAAAATATAAGACATTGCAGCTTCTATTGCAATGATGATGGAATTAACTTCTGCATTGGGCGTGATATTTTAGACCAAAAGTAAAGAATACTTCACTTACATTCAAACAACAGCTCTCTAACAATGATGAAACGACTTACTACTTAACATGGTGATGGTGAAGCAGTTTCAAAATTTAAAAAGAAAACTAACTTGTACTCAGGCAATTTTTCCAAATCCTTATCCAAATTAACTCTATGTGTCAGGTCTGACTGTTCATTGTCGTAAGGCGCCAGAATCAGGAACACCACGCTGCCCACAAGAGCATCGGTACCCGCGTCTTGGCCTAGTGCTCGAAAGTGACGGCACACGGAAAGATACGCGCTGTTATGCTGATCCACTGCTATCATTAAACGGTAGAACTTCTCTTTTAGTTCCTGAAATAAAAAAAATATCTTTACATACATACATACATACATAAAGTCACGCCTCTTTCCCAAAGGGGTAGGCAGAGACCACGGATCTCCAGTCGCTACGATCCTGACACACAACTTTCGCCTCATTCACTCTCATTACATTCTTCATACATGCTCGTCGGTTTAGGGTACTTTTGACCTGGCCCTTCTCCAAAATATCGCCAATTTGATCCAAGAAGGTTCGCCTAGGTCTTCCCCTTCCAGCTGTCCCATGCACACTAGCCTCATACACTTGCTTAGTCAAACGATTGTCATCCATCTTTATTTCTCATATATCTTTATTCAAAATATCTTTATTTCTCATATTAGTCATATTTTTAATCTGAGAGTTTCCGTGCTTCGGAGGGCACGTTAAATTATCGGTCCCTGTTATTTAAGTACAAAAAACTACAAAATATTTTATTTCTTTAACTTATAACTAAAATACATTTCATGGGTTTGGGATAAGTAATGATGGAGGCCTTAAGGCGGCCTAAAAACTCCATCACCAGAGTTGGCCACTGACTCATACGAACTTACATATTATAATAGTAAGAGCATTCATGTTAGTGGCAAACTATGGTGATAAAGACCTCTGTCATGACAAAAGTAGGATGAACAGAGGCAATTCAAAAAACAATGTTAATCTCACCTTAGTATTCTCCTCTTCAAAGAACTTAGTATTAATCTTCTTTGATATAATCTGAGTACGAACATAATCTTTAATTGCAAGGCACAGCCTCATCTGTTCCAAAATCAACTCTACTTTCTCACGTTTGTCCATCGAACCATAAGTCTCAACTTGTAGCTCTTGAATGATCTTTGCAGCTTCCGCTACATTGTTCTCATCTTCTCTCATCTTGGCAAGGATGTGTGTAAGTCTTGCTCTTTCAACCTCAACATAGATTTTTCCTTCAGTGATTGAGCGTAGTGTCTCAATGAGCTTGATCTTTGTTTCCTTATCTGGTGTTTTGTCAACATAGGTGTAGCATTCTTGTACCATTTTGACAACAGCTTGCTTGAGTTGAGACCTGAAATTACACATATTTTGAAACAGAGACAAGAACAATAAGCTTTTTTTTTTACAAGAAAATTTAAATGAATAATCTCATCTCAATTTTTTTACTCACCTTCTCTTGGATAAAAGCACAATATGGTCATTCAAAGCTGACCAGTTTTTAGCATCATAGCAAATCTGTACTATTGCAACTAATATTCTAGCAGTAGACACCATGTCAGCCCCCTGAAACATACCATTATATGAAAAAATTTAAAAATAATGTTTTTACTATTGCTCATCAAAATAGATATTGAATACAGTCTTAGTAGAAGACTACCATGTTTAATGACTGACTAAAAGGGACTGTATGCAAGGGTCTTGAAGAAATCACAATCTTTAGTCATAACTAAATCCAGCGCGCGGCTTCGCCTTTCATACCAACATTTTGAATTGCCTATATGCTATTCCAGGTCACTAATTCACTATCTACCCCTATTCCAAGTTTAATCCAAAACAGTTCACTAGTTTAGGCGTGATTGAAACACAAACATTTAAACATACTCACAAACTTTCATCCTTACTAATCCAAACTAATACTATAACCCTGTTATTAATAAACACGAACTTGGGTGGAATTAGAGCTAATCCAAAGCATAAGGCAGTAGTAGGTCAAATCTGTATTAATAAATAAAGACCAAGGAGGAAATAAGCTAATCCGACGCTGCTCTCGGAGCAAGAGTTACGCCTAGGTGCAACCTAGTATAGAGATGGAGTAAGCATACTCTGTCATGAATTTTGACATTTTATTTTACTTCATAATATTCATGTCATAACCAAAAAAAGGTTGTGCAAATAGGATGGATATGTTGATGGTTTGAGGAAAAATTTAATGAGGTTGGATGGATACCAATTACGATAAATGAGGCGAGTGAAAAATTACAATATTCGTAAAATTTCATTTTATGATCTCGAAGAAACTGAATTTAAAATCCAAGTAAGTATAGATTTTGAGGTAAAAAATCGTTTAGCATTAGCAAGAAACAAAAAAACAGTTAAAAATTACTAAACACAGTAAATACTTTTTTTATGACTAAAAACTTTTTAGAGGGGGGAGAGGGAAACAAGTTCTTGTACCAAAGATGAAGCACAGAATTTGTTATACCAGTTCCGAGTTACACCTCCACGTGGTCCCCCCTGGAAACTGTAGTGTGAGGTAATATAATTAGTAATATTGTAATACCTCATACTACAGGCAAACGTAACCGGGAGAAACACTCGCCAAGACGCACTGGCCAGCGTGGCGTTTTATGGCTAAACCCCCCTCTGTTTTATGAAAAACGCCAAAAAGCCCCGGCCCTCAGTCCCCAGCAGCCCCGCTATTCCTGACTCTGGCAGCGGTCACGGTTCCGGCGGGACAGAGGGTGCGAAGAATCTCTGGAAGTCGCCCAGCTGCCAAAACACCACGACCCTGACCCTGGCATGTTATAACGCCAGGACGTTGCGCACGGACGAACGATTTTTGCAATTTCGAAAGGAAACGGAAACCATTAAATGGGACATCATAGGACTGTCTGAGATCCGCCGAAAAGGCGAGGAACTTATTAAACTTGATGATGGCAACCTTTTTTTCTATCGAGGCCATGAAGATACGTCCTATGGTGGAGTAGGATTTATTTTTAAAAAAACAATAGCTTCACGTATTATTAATGTTACTAGCATCTCTCCTCGTGTTTGCTTTGCCATATTAAAATTAAATAACCGATATTCACTCAAAATCATCCAAGTTTATGCACCAACTTCTCAAAGCCCAGATGAAGAAATCGAAACTTTTTACGAGGATATCAATAAAGCTCTCGAAGATACTCCATGTCATTTCACAACTCTGATGGGGGACTTTAATGCTAAAGTCGGAGCAGCTCAAAGTGGAGAGAAAGCCATAGGGAGTTTTGGTCTCGGTATACGCAACGCTAGAGGGCAGGCTCTAGTTAATTTTCTCGAACAAAAGGAAATGTACAACATGAATACCTTCTTTAAGAAGCGGGCATCGAGAAAATGGACCTGGGCAAGCCCTGGAGGAACAATAAAAAACGAGGTCGACTACATTATAAGCTCCAATAAAATGGTAGTCACGGACGTCTCAGTCCTCGCTCGCTTTAAGACGGGAAGCGACCATCGTTTGGTTCGGGCCACATTCAAGTTCGACTTAAATAGAGAAAGAAGAAAGATGATCAAAACAGCCAGAAGATACGAACGGCAAGCTGTAGCATGTCTTCAAGATGAATACCGAATTGAACTTCAAAATAGATTCGAAGGCCTTGAAGAATTAAACTTGGATGTGAACCAACTAAACGAAACACTATGCAAAACCGTGGCCGAAATAACCCAGAAACATCTGGGAAAAAGCTGTAGAAAAACTGAAAAGTTATCTCAAGAGACTCTAACATTAATGGACAAACGTAGAAAAATGCAACACCACACCATAGAAGATCAGAAAGCGATCGAAGACATAAGCCGACAAATTAATAAATGTATAAAGAGAGACCTTAGAAAACACAACACTAACATAATAATAGATACAATTGAGAAATTCAAAGGACCCAAAATATTTCAAAAACGTTTAAACACAGGTGTAAGTCAAATAATTAAGTTAACAGACAAAAATGGCCATCATGTTACCGACCGCAATAAAATACTTGAGGTTGTAGAAGAGTTTTACGGAGATCTGTATTCTACCAAATCATCCGAATGTCCGCAGCCAGGAGATCCAAGAGCTCCACCCAATGAACGCCGAGATATAGAAAATCTTCCTCCTATAATACATAGAGAAATTGAGAGAGCTCTTGCCCAGCTAAAGAACGACAAGTCACCTGGGGAAGATGGCATAACACCCGAGTTGTTACGTGCTGGTGGACAACCTGTACTTAACGTCCTAGTTAAGCTTTTCAACCAAGCCCTCCATGATACTCAAACGCCCGACACCTGGAAAAGTGCACTCGTCACCATCTTGCACAAAAAAGGAGACAGCTCAAAACTTTCTAACTACAGGCCGATTAGTCTCCTCTCACAGGTTTATAAGCTGTTTACAAAAGTATTATGTAATCGCATCACAACACAGCTAGATGAATGTCAGCCTGTCGAGCAGGCTGGATTTCGCAGCGGGTTTTCGACTATTGATCACATCCATACCGTGAAGCAACTGATGGAGAAGAGTTCAGAGTACAACCGGCCCTTGTGTTTAGCTTTCGTTGACTACGAAAAAGCATTCGACAGTGTCGAACACTGGGCCGTGTTTAACTCTCTCCATCGTTGCCAGATAGATTCACGGTATGTTGATGTGATACGCGAACTCTACAGCTCAGCAAAAATGCAAGTTCGGCTTCATGACATAACCAACCCTATTAACATCAACAGGGGGGTGCGACAGGGAGACACCATTTCACCCAAGCTCTTTACTGCTGTCCTTGAAGACGTGGTTAAGACGCTTGCATGGGAGCAAACTGGTATTAACATCAATGGTGTATACCTGTCACATCTCAGGTTTGCCGATGACTTGGTTTTATTCGCCGAAAACCTAGACGATCTCCAAGAGATGATCAAACAACTGTATGATGCCTCTTTGCAAGTTGGTCTTAAGATGAATATGACCAAGACAAAGGTCATGGCCAACTCTCTTGTCTCATCGAATTCAGCTGTAATGGTCGGAAACGAGAGACTAGAGAAGGTCAATAAGTATCTTTATCTTGGTCATATACTTTCTTTTGCCAAAGAGCATCAAACTGAGGAGATCGCTAGGAGGATTCAGCTTGGATGGGCGGCTTTTGGAAAGCATGAAAACATTTACCGGTCAAAGGAAATTCCACAATGCCTGAAAACTCGTCTCTATAACCAATGTGTCCTGCCAACCATGACGTATGGTGCCGAAACATGGGCGCTCACTAAGGAGGCTGTGTACAAAGTACGTGTTGCACAGAGAGCCATGGAGCGTTCCATGCTCGGTATCAACCTGCTAGACCGAGTTCCTAATGCCGAAATCCGTCGTCTGACTAAAGTTCAAGACGTCGGAAACAGGGTAATGGAACTCAAATGGAATTGGGCAGGACACTTGGCCAGACGAAGTGACGGCAGGTGGAGTAAGACTTTGACCGAATGGTGGCCTAGAACCGGACAAAGAAGTCGGGGACGTCCAATTGCGCGATGGGTGGACGACATCAAGAGGCAGCATAGATTCTGGATACGGGAGGCACAGAACCGGAAGGAGTGGCGCAAACAGAGGGAGGCCTATACCCAGCAGTGGGATATTCTTGGCTGCGGATGATGATGATGAAAAACTTTTTGGTCAATATTCACTTGACCAAAAATTTTGAGAAGAATAAAACCTCAAACCTCTTTGAATAAAACAGATTATCAAATACAAATTATTGTCTATCTCTGTCATTCATATAATTAGTGACAGAGACAGAAAATATTTTAAATGATAATAATATTCGTTCATTCACTCGTTTTTATTTTAAATTTTATGGGTTGCCATAACGCACGCGCTAGTCCCGATGCAAGAAATGTATTACTTATTCGAGATAACTACCGATTTATTAATAACCTTAAACTCATCATGTTACTCCAAGAAGTAACAGTTCTGAGAGCAGTCTCGGATTTAGCTAGAATTAGGGTTTTCTAATTAATAAGGCGGTAAATGTTAAAGTAACTCTGTCTGTCTGTTTGTTACCTTTTCACGTCTAAACCGCTGAACACATTAGGCTGAAATTTGGCATGGATAAAGGTTGTATCCCAGGACATAGACTACTTTTTATCCAAAACAAAAAAATAATCCCCAAGGGACCATGGGTTACACTGCGGGAGCGCAGCTAGTCTTTATTACATTAGTGGGATAAGCTGTAAAACAAGTTGCAATTTCAAAAGTTCTAAGCTCTGGCGGAAAGCTCAGTTTCTGAACACAGAAATACTTACAGTTCTTGTTTGTTTCTCAAGTGCCAACAGCTGATCGATAGCCTCTTGAATTTTGCCCTCTGATGCCCATGACTTCCATACAGGGATCTTCTCATCGCAAGTGGTACTATAATCCACCTAGAAAGTAATTCACAAGGTTACAACACATCAGTTGCACCAACATGCCTTACTGCAGACACAAATCTATAAAATAGGGGTCATAAGAGGCTTCTAATTATTTTGATCTACACCTGGTGGTAGCTCAAAATTTAGCTGACAGCTTCAAGAACCAAGACCACAAAGAATACTTAACAAAGAGAGTACGCCCAACTGATTCTCATTCCAGTACAGTTGTTCCAGATTGGAAAGATCTTATTCGATCATAGTAGCGTAATAAGATAGTGGAAACCTCTTACTTACTTCCATTTTTATGATTTTCCCACTGGTATCCAGAGATCCGATGTCACCGTTCGTCGTCATTTTGCTATAAAACAACGTAAGATTTGTTATGGGCTATCAAGACCGTTACAGACAACTCAAGCGATTGAGATAAAAACTTACGTTCAATAATTTTTCAAAAGACTATCAAATTAATTTGTAAAACCACTATTTTATTTTGCAAACTCACGACAGCAAAGCAAAGCAAGTAGACAGATGAACGAACGTACGAATGAATGGAGCGAGATTTACCACAGATTTACTAACGACCGAATGAATAGATGAACGAATGTACCATAGACATTACAAAAATATCCACAGATAAACTAGCACAGGTCCCAGGTCCAGATAATCTCGCAGATACGAACGTGATACGAACAGACTGGTCTCACCAAAGGGGTCTCACGTACGCAACGCATGATGACATCTGAACTCGGTCCTGTGCAGTCCTTTCCCACGCTTTCCCGGCTACATTAACGATGTCATCCGGGAGGAGGGAGATGCTGAGCATGGCGCGCTCCATGGCCCGCTGTGCTACTTTTATCTTGTGCATAGATTCATTTGTAAGCGGCCATGTCTCGGATCCATATGTTAATATGGGCAGAACACACTGGTTATACGTCTTGGTCTTGCGGTATACCAGACTTGAAGATGTCCTCCAGCAAGCCTCCAGCTTACCCCATGCCACGCACATTGTATACGTGGGACACGTGTGCACACCACCTCTCCCACGTTGCTTTACATACGTACGTACGTCCTGGGTGGGCTCAATCTGTTCGTGCCTGTAGTTACGATACGAAAAGCTATCCCCATCCCGCGAACAAAGCAACAGAAGAAATGAACGAATGAGAATGAATGAATGAATGGTGGATTGAGATGGTAATGACAGTGACGGACTGACTATTGATTTGCATAGCTAAGCTACTTAATTTTCTTTCTGTATGTGTGTGCAAGTGCAAATATGGCGTAGTTGTGTCGTTATAGTTATTTTTACATTTTGTAATGTAAATTGTGTTACTTTGACGCTAATCTCATGAGATTTCAGCTTTTTAAGTTAAGCTTAGTTTAGTTTTACGTTTTGGTTATTTAGACGCGCAGTTTTACTCAACACTGTTAGCCCAGATTCCTTTGTTTTTTTTCCAACATATGTTGGACTACTTTCTTTTTTTATGAAAATAGTTCCCTACCGATAAACATAATGAGCTTGTCGAAGGATTTAGACAGCGCGGAGATGATTCGCAGTAGGGGAACAAGAAGTCATTCATCCCAAGGTCTTGCGCCTACCGTTTCGAGCCCTGCAATGAAAATACCACTTCCTCCTCGGATGTGGATAACGGGTAAATATTTGCATTTTTGATAACAAATCTCAAGACTTCGTGTTCATTATCGCTCTCACACGATGAATGACCTGATTTCCTTCATGTTATCTGAAGCAGTGTACAAAGTATTATTATTAGAACTAGGTATTGATCACTTCAGCTGTAGGTTAAGAGGTAAATGGCTGACAATAGCTTGTCGAATTTAAAAAGATTTAGAAGGCATGTAGGGCCTAGAATATGGTTATGAGTAACATTACATGATACGTGAGTTTGTTACACAATGTTCAAGCCTCAAGCTGCATAAAGCCTTTGCTATGTGCTACACAACACGTAATATGACTACATGTATAACATAATGCTTCCTGAACACTGATAGTGTTAACCACAATAAAAATTGTGATTTTTGATACTTTTATTTGTTGTATTTTTATTTGATATAATTCCCTTTAGTATAGTGATAATTAACTAAAAACACTCCTTGAGATTTGTTTTTCATAAGATATAGAAAACAATAATTGTTGTAACATGACTGGCTTATATTTCACAATGTATTAATTTTGTAGATATTGAGGATGAATCATCAGATGAAGCAAATTGTAATGTTAATGAAGAAGGAGTTGTGCAAGAAAGGCCTCGAGTGCGATCTCGGTTCCGACACCACAAACAAAAGTGCAGCAGTGTGCCTATTGGCATATTCTGGGACATAGAAAACTGTCAGGTAAACATTTCAAACACCAAATTCTTCATTACCTTTGTTTCATCATCTTCGAGTAATATGTTGAATGATTTATCCATTAACTAGGCTCATGTGGAAGCTCTATTTTGCTTTTAAGACCTGTACCTGTACAACATAAAAAATAAACAATTGATTTGATTTTTAAATTATGTTACTCAGTACATAAATGAAACTTATAATATCTAAAAATGTATGGTCAATGCTACTAGCAAATAGCAATAATGAAAGTCAAGGTACTAAACAGACAATTAGGTAATTGAATTCAGATTTGGTGAAATAAGCCCAGGAATTTAAATGTCTTTGCAAATATTAATCGAAAATGTATTTATAGGTGCCTCGAGGTTGTTCAGCTATAGATGTAGTAGCAGCTATCCGTGCCAAATTCTTACCCGGTCGCAGGGAGGCTGATTTTGTGGTTGTGTGTGATGTGAGGAAAGAGGTTGCCTATAGACTGCAGGAATTGAATGATGCTCAAGTAAGTGTAATAATGTTTTTAATTTATTTTCTACTAGCTTCTGCGGCTTCGCTTGCGTGGTACCAATATTTAGAATAACCTCTAAGCTATTCCAGGTCACTATCATATTCCAAGTTTCATCCAAATCGGTTCACTGTTTTAGGTGTGATTGAAACATAAACATCCAAATATACTCACAAACTTTGAGATTTATTATATTAGTAGGATAGTAGGATGGAAAATTATTAATTTATATTGTCTTGATGTGATGGCCATGCATGCAAAGTAAAACTAATGTTGTGCCCATATGTTTCTACATACTATTACCTACGAAGTTAGAACGAGATGCTCTAAGCATAACCTAGAACTAGGTCTCTACACCTGTGTTGTATGGAAACAACGAACTACAAACAGCAATTTATTTTTTGCTGTGAGTAAGTTGCATTTCTTTGCTTCAAGATTGTAAACTTTAGTTAAGACCTTGCTGAATAAATTCATTTCATATTCTGAAATATCTATTAGCAGTCGGTAATGGTAGAAAACAATCTAAGGTGCATTTATGTACATGTAATGTAAACAAATTGAACAATTATTATTGTAGGTATGTTGCATAAGTATCTGTGTCAACATAACACAAATTGTTGTAATAAACACAATTATCTTAAAATGCAAATCACCGCTAGCAACTTTGTAAATTGCTTTTATTTTGTTTTGATCATCATTTGGTTTTACAAACAAGATTATTTTGTTTGTGTGAATCTGTATGATTCTAACGAAATTTTAGAATGTGCTGTGATTGCATGATAATTTCAATGACAAGCAAAATGTGGTCTTGCGCTTGCGCCAAAAGTTATAATTATGATTATCTCCTATAGAATATAAATGAACATCTTACTGTCTATCTGTAGCTAAAACCTATTAGTAGCCTAGCTAGGTACTTACCTACTAATAAAAAAGTGTTAATTTCTGTTACTCGATAATACCTCGTGACGACCTCTGTGGCGCAGTGGGTAATGGGCCCGCTTGAGACGTAGAAGGTTGCGGGTTCGATCCCCGCCGCGGGATAAATGTTTGTATCATCTGCAAATATTTATCTCGGGTCTGGGTGTTTCTAGGTATAATATGTATGTATTTACAAACAAAATATCAGATATCTGGTTCCTGGTTAGTTTGGGGCTAGATGATGCTGTGTGAAATTGTCTAACATTATTTATTATTTATAACACTACTATAAGTTAGCTGCCATAAACTCTTGCAATCGCCTATACACTTTGGCTAATCAACAATACAAATAGCTTTAAAACAACACTGGTATTACTCTGCTCATACTTATCCATTTGTTAAAAGGTAAGCCTGATACATGTGTGTGGAACACAAAAAAATGCAGCTGATGAGAAGTTGAGGCAATGTATGAGAAGATTTGGAGAATTGCATACAGCCCCAGCCGCTTTATTATTGATCTCAGGAGATATCAACTTCGCTGCTGACCTCAGCGACTTTAGACATAGGTATGCTACTTTCTATGATATTTTTTTGTATGCATGCTAATTTTCTAATTGCTTAAAATTAAAAGAACATGCTATTGAAAGTGAAAAAAAAACATATTGATAACTACATATTTATTTTTTAGCATCATATTCAAAAACGTTTTGTCTGTCATGTTATTTGTTGCAAATAAATATCAACAGCTAATAAATGTTTTTGAATATGATATTTTTATCTAATTTGTATTTATTTACTAGGAAAAATATGGAAGTAATATTGGTGCATAAACAGAACACATCATCCGCCTTAATAGCGTGCGCAACCACGCACTATTCTTATAATCAACTGACGGCCTCACTGCCAAGGAATCCAAAGGTACATTACATTTCACAACTCAAGAGTCCTGGCTTACTCTGGACACTCGATTCTGTTCTTCACTTGAGAATTTTACACTAGCACGTATGGTCAACTAAGCAGTCATCAAATAAGTTGGCTCATAAATCTCCTTTTTCTATAGTGGTTGTGTGTGATAGTAAAGAATGTTCAGTTGATATTGACCAGACAAAAACTTGATTTTAATCCTAAGCTAACAACAGCAATATCAAAGATTTATTCCTATGCATGGGTAAAATTACGATTGGAATAAAGTTGTGTGTCCAAAATAAGCCCCCATATAGTGGGATCATTGCAGTAACATATTGGTTTATGTTATGCACCCAGTGGTACTTATAAGGGCTCTTACACCAAAAAGTGTACCTAAACGATTGTTTGTCTTGATCGTCTTTCAGAATATCATCAAATAATCATCATTTTCTTAATAAAGTACCTACTTACCTAAGTCATTACAAATGACGCAAATAATTATATAAGCCATTAATAGATTGAAGCTTCTCGTTTGTTAGTTTATGGATTTACAAATAGAGTAAATAAAAGTGTTCATAAACCTGATTCACACATTAGCTTACTCAACGACTCCGTTCCATGTTTTTTTTTATTTATGAAAACAGCTGAAAAGTTCGTGTGGTTTACGCAAACGAAATTATCGTCATACATTGTTAACGATCGATGCTCGGAGTTTCTCTGAAGGATAGAATCCGCAATGAGACTATCCGACATAGAACCAAAGTTGTCGACATAGCTCAGAGAATTAGCAAGCTGAAGTGGCAGTGGGCTGGCCATATCTGCCGAAGAACCGATAACCGCTGGGGTAAACGAGTTCTTGAGTGGAGACCGCGACTCGGCAAACGTAGTGTAGGACGCCCTCCGGCCAGGTGGAGTGACGATCTGCGAAAGGCTGCTGGCAGAAGCTGGATGCGTCGAGCCGAGGACAGGGCGCAATGGCGCTCATTAGGGGAGGCCTATGTCCAGCAGTGGACTATTATAGGCTGATGATGATGATGATGATGATTGTTAACGATCGAAAACAAACAAAAAAATCCCGTACCATTGTATTGTGATACACAGGATCGGATTGCGTACGATATGTTGTGACTTCTGATACCACCACAGCCGCTGAATAAATATTGTTTTACACTCCACCTGCATACCTTAACTGTTTTAAAATTTAAACAACGTCGAATTTGTATTCGACTGATCTATCTGAATTTAAATTTGTGTTTAGAACTTCACATATTCAATAACAAAGCAATGGCAAATGTACTAACAAGATTCGTTAAAAAAAACTTGCTTACTTCCTTATTTATGCTTTGTAATATAGCTTGCGTTAAATATTTGACTTATTATAAAACGAAGACTTAAAAATAATCTTAGTCAAGTAAGAAGGTTCAAACATCCCACAGAATGCATTATAGATAGATAAATGGTAAATCAATAACATACCCAACCAAGGCCTAACATATAATTTTCCACCAGTCACTAAGTCAATCGAACGACGACGAGGAGGACCCGACATGTGAAATGGAGGTTGTAAATCTACCGTACAATCAGCCTTCAGATAAAATCAGGACACGATTGAGGAGACTTGCTGACAACTGTGGGGGAAAGGTCCTGAAGATTGTAGCCAATAAGGCCATGTTACGTTTCCCTACACCGGACCATGCTGCTAGGTAAGTGATTCTAAACCTAAATTCTAAAATTTACTCTAGGTTTATGAGTTAGGTATTTCATGATATTCATAATTCTTCATATTTTTTAGACATCATTGAGAGAAGTCTATTCTTCTCTGCTGAGCGCATTCCAAATGCCAATGTGTTAATGTCTCTTAGACACAAAATATTAGTAGGCTAAGCAAATGGTTTTTCGTAACTCTATTATTTGTATCAGACAAAGCGTCCTTCGCAAACGAACTATGCCAATTTCATGACTTTTTCTTGTAAACAGACTACTAATTGAGACTCGATTTCTGAACGAATTCATTGTGAACGCCTTCTAACGTTATTGTATTCAAAACGAGGGTAGTTATTAAAAACTTATGACAGTTTAATGAACTTTTTGATCCAATCTCAGTTGAACTATTTGAGAATACCTTTATTTTATGGTTTTTCATTTTGATTCGTCCAGTTGCATATTTAAACGGTCATTGCACATCCAGGCACAAGCAAGGACACAGTGATTTTCATATTTTCGAAAGTGAAACGGTTTTTTTTACAATATACTGTGATACTCTTCAAACAATTAATGATTTGGAAGTAATTTATTTCGATATGTTATTATCAAGGTAAGATATTATTCGATATTTATTTTTCACAATGGAAAAATGTGTTGAGTCTAATAATTTTGAATACTCGAACTATAAAATTATCTCTTTTTTTATTCTGTACGGTTAAAATCACGTTGGTAATCATATTATTTCTTCCAAAGGAGCTCAATACGCGGAATCGGGTCAACGTAACTGCGCACATATTCTACTTATCATGTTTATTCATTGCGTTAGAATTGTTAGCGATTGTAACTAAGCCAAGCGTACGTAGATAATCTTATTTGTCCTGACAATTGCCCATAACGTTTTAAACCTATAAAAAGGTGTAAGAGTTTTAATCAGCTGTTCGAGATGCGATCAGCTGATCTGCTAACCGGTACCGGACTACCCACAACATCTGAAAGTCCGTTATGTTCTTACGGTAAATTCAGACCAGTTTTTCGTGATACAGAATGCTATGAATATTCTCTGTGTAAAGAAAGCTTAAATATCGAGAAAATAAGATCAGATGTGCAATATTTACAGATACTTTTTCTAAAGATGAATCATCGTAACGGTTATTTTTTTCAGTTTGAATTTGGTTCGTTATTTTTTCGTCCCTTGAAAATCTATTAGTCAATTTTCCTGTTATTAAATGATATACAAAATACGTCCAGCATCGGCTCTCGGCGGTGAAGGAACACATCGTGTGGAAACGAGAACATTTTTAGTGTTGCTTTAGGCGCTTAGTTTTCTCAAAACTCTGATAGGCCTGCAACCCGTCACGTATTGATTGCGTATGCAAAAAACAGCGTCAAAATGCTTTGAATTTTTAAGCACCTGGAAACTAAAGAGCTTGGTGATTTCAGTTTTGAGCTGTTTTTAGAATAACTTCGCTCACATTTGTTTGATTTTTACCACCAAATTGGAACCGTCTCTTTATTACGCGCCTTATTGTCTGGTCCCTTGTGCAAGTCATCCAGCGGTTTCGACTACACAGACAATATTGTCCGACAAACTGGATAATATAATTTAATTTTGGTCTTCAATTACATACAACGTCTCAGTGCAACCCTACATGGTTTTGATGATTTGTTTTAGGGCTATGAAGCGAATGGATGGGGAGGATGTGTTTGGACGTAAAATAAGCACGCGCTACGCTCGGGGTATCCAGCCGACTTACTCGAGTGACGAAGGATACAACACTGCTCCGAATGCCCCGCCACGACCTAATCCGCCGCAACAGACACATCAGGTATGTTGACTTGTAATTGATGTTTTTTAAAATAGTTCAAAAAAGAGTTATGCATACGCTTCAAGCGTGAAGAAACGTAAGGAAGACATCCTTAGGAAACCGGTGAGTAAGAGCTCTACAGGCGGCGATGGGCTTACCAGTCATGCTAACTTTGCAAAATATGTGATTCTCGAACAAAATAATATTTATAATATTCTACATATTTACGAACTTTACTCTCACTCTCCACATTGGACCACACTAAGCTCTCAATAGGAGTGGAAGAAAGAAAGGGACTTTGCCTTTGGACATCACAATTTAATTTGTAGCCAGGTGTTTTAGTGGTTTTAAAAACATTTGTCTTGTTCAGGTGTCGGATCCGCCGCCGGTAGAGAGCAGCTCGGTACAAGAGTGGGCGTTGGCGTTACAACATCTGCCGACTTCCACGCCGCCGCCGCACGACTTCTGCCCTCCGCCCGCGCCTCAACCACGCAAGATCAGGGGCACCCATGGTAAGTCACTACTTCATACGCTTTTTTTTATGTGAAAACTTCTTTAGGCGCGTTGGGCATTCTTGAGACGGGAGAAAAATATCAAACTCAGTCACGTAACTGTTAGTTCATTTGGATGGGGAGCCAAACGTTTGATATATTTGCTCTTTTCAGTGGTCACAGTTGGCATGTTGAGGTAGTCATGTATCTCGTCATAAGCTTTTTTTTACAAGCTTTTTATACACTTGTAATTTTGTATGTTTGTCCCGTGCAAATCTTGCTAACTGAATTTCAACCACTTCCCAGTGCTCAATTCAGCTGAATTTTCGTACAGTTATGAGTCTTCAGTGACAAATGTTACAATGCAATAATATGGTGACAGCGCGCTGATCTGATGATATAGTAAGGAGCTGTTCAACGGAACTCCTCATAAAATAGGCTGATTGCGTTGAAACTCGGCACAACGCTCAAGTACGTCTACAATTTTATAGTATGGTGACAGCGAGCTGATCTGATGATGGAGCCAGGAGCTGTTCAATGGAATTCCGTGTTTTGGCTCTTAATTAATCAGCTCACGGCAACCTATTAAAAGCTTGTTCTTATTTAAAAATAACTTATTTTAATACTATTTTCCGCAGGCTCTGTAAATCTAGATCGATCGGGCTGCTCATCAAGCAACAGCGGCGACGACAGCCGACTCCGCGCCGCTTCGCCTTGGAACTCGTCCGCGAGCTTCAGCGAGCAAAGCGAGGGCGAGGAGACATCTGCCGAACTCACCGTCGCAAATCTGCCGCCGTTCGAGCCTATTGTGCTGCAGGTAAAATTTTTTATACTTTAGCATTTTTTTTTTTTTTTTAGTAGCCCGTAGGGATCCCACTGCTGGGCAAGGGCCTCTCCCAAACATTTGGGAGGAATTGCCATAATCGCCACGCTTGGCAGGCGGGTTAGCATTAACTATATTGAATGATATGTACAATGTCTGGAGGCAACATACGCTCAAAAAAAAAACTTAAGCCTTTACATCTATATTTGTTGATTTATACAGCGTCAGGAGGCAACCTATGGCTACACTCAATTGGACGCTGTAGTGCCTGGGACATTGTGTGAGATGGAATAGGCTTGCCCAGCACCTAAACCATCCTCTCAGCTTAATCGCCCTTATCCACAGGAAAAACAACGTCATACGTGTGGATCTGACTAAGCTGCGGGTTTCCTCACGATGTTTTCCTTCCCCGTTAAAAGCTCGTGATAAAGTGCATATAAATTTTAGAAAACGAAAAATCTATTGATGCACGGCCGGGATTCGAACCCACGACCTTCAGATTGAAAGTCGAGGCACAACCCCATTCGGCCAAAACGGCTCGCATCACGGGACGCTAAAAAACAACTTTTTACGGGACGCGGTATAGTGCCTGAGATATCTTGAGTTTGAAATGGATTACGCTAGCCCCAAACTAAGTATTTTGAAATCGGTCAATAATTCGATTTGTCAGACAACGTTTATAATAATAGGAATAAGTACAATCGAACAAAGAACATCTATTTGAAGCCTGTTATAATACTAAGTGGGTTACATCTATTTTTCACATTTCGTAAACTGACATAGGCAAATGCAGGTTTCGCTTTATAATTCATGATGGCATACATGAATAACGCGGTGAGGCTCGGTACAACACGATCGACCAACTACGACCTACATGCAACCAATGTCTTCAGGGCCGTACTTTAAATATAAAATGTGTGAATAAAAACTGCTGTTTTCATTCGTATTTGTATATTTTATTGAGTCCTATTATATAATGGCATAGAATAAAAAATGCGACGATTTGGTAAATACTTTTTCATCACAGGTGGTCAAATTTTATTCCTGAGGGATTGATAGTTTTCCCGTAAAACTCAAAAAACTTCATCCTCACTATCGCCCTGAGATGAACATTGAATTAAGAAATAAAAAGTCTTATCAAAATTTTGGACGCCGACGTAATGAAATACCAAGTGTGGATTAATGGGATTAACTATAAAAATTAAAAAAATAATGAACATTGAAGTCGGTTTTCTTTTTAATTTATAAAACGTAATTATTTATGAAATACAAAGACCGACTCCAGACTTACTCACTTTATTTATTGTCCCCAGGTAATGCTAACAAAGCTGTTCAGCCAGTATGTGCCCGTAGTACGGGTATCAGTTTGGGCCGCTAGTGACGGTCCTTTGGCCACTGTGATGTTACGGACCGAGTGGGACGCGAGACTGGCCATCGCACGTGTGCACAAACGTCGGTTGGATCATCACTGGTCAGGTATGTCACAGAATTTTACTAAGAACTGAAGAAAATTATAATAAGTAGATGTGTTGACCAAAGAATGATTTTAACCAAATTCAAAAAAGGAAGTGGTTCTTTAATCGGCTGAGATGTATGCTCACCGATATCTCAGTGAAATCAGTGAAAAAAGAATGTCCAAAGAGTTTACTCAGTAGGTGGTCATTATAAATTCGATTTCTTAAGGATGGACCCTTATCTCGTCCACTCCTTTAATTTTACAAAGTCCAATAAAACACATCATCTTTCTCTACAATAAATATATTTAAAAAAAACCAAACATACAGCCTAACATAGAACCTCTTTTTTTGAAGTCGGTTAAAACAGTTACTTTATATGTATATAAATTTTTCTCTTAAAATATTACCCGAAATTTCAGCCGTGTTGTCTCAATCTAAATGAATTATTTTGTTACTAGGTCGCCGTCTCGAGCTGGCTTTAGGTCGTCCATCCCCCGCCCCGAATCTAGATATCCTCCGAGCCCGTCTTCGAGCCATTCTCCTAGATCAGAAGGAGCATACGTTACCGCTACTGCGTCTGCGTGACTCTTACGCAAGCCGTCACTGCTGCGCTCTTACTACCTCGGATATCTCCAAAGTGAAGGATACTGTGGTTATACATGAAGGTATGTCTTACTTCTCTTGTTTTATAGTTTGATGCTGAACCAGTTTGTATAAATCGTTAGTATATTATGTGCTTTATTGTTTTGAGAAAGTGAACACAGTGAAGTGGACACTGTAGTTATACAGGAAGGTATGTTTGCTGGTCTCACTAAGTATTCACAGAATAGTTTTTACAAATTGGGTGTAGCTCGCTGCTCTCGCTGATATTAATGTGCTCATTTTGAGAAAGTATTGTTCTTTTGATAAGCTTCTGACAAGTACATATTTTTCACAAGAGTGGGTGTAAGTTGTAAAAAAAGATGGCTTGCTGCGCTCATATTTATCATCCAAGATAAAATTAAATGACTACAACTCGTATGGTATCTCTCAAGATCTGCAAATGTACTTAACTTAAATAAAGCAGTAGAAATAATTATTTTATTATTATCAGGTTATTCACATACATGATTTTTCTAGGTTTCGGTCGGATGGTGCAACTGATCGACCTCACTCCAGTATCAAGCTCTGAGATGGAGGAGGCTCCGTGGAAATGCCTCATCCACGCGTCACTGGGCATGGGCCAGGAAGACGGCAGCCGGATTCTGCAGCCCGTGTTTATGGAGGTGGCAGTTTTGGCACAGAACGCTCATATGCTGCTTGAGAAACATGGAGGCATTCTTCCGTTGTTAAGGTGAGAAATGAGAAACTGCTAGTAGAATTGAGGTATAGGTTTTTTCTTCAAAGATTTCATTTGCATTTTACAATTTGTAAACTGGGGGCTACTATCATCGTAGCTTCTAATAACTGCGACACAGGCAATGAGAATTGAGTGTGGAATTGGTGACTTTAATGGTTTTGCTAAGAAATTGTAGGGTTAAATAAAATATTCTTCAAGTAGTAAAATATTTAAGCCTAGAAGCTGAAAGTTTGTGAGTATGTTTGTGTTTCAATCACGCCTAAACCAGTGAACCGATTTGGATGAAACTTGGAATAAGCGTAGATAGTGTAGATTCAAAATGTTGGAACCATGCGAAACCGCGCGCAGTAGCTAGTTTAAAATATCTACCAGATAAATTTAAGTATTTATTTCTTTCCCTCAGTTTTGTTGAATGCTACGAAGCTACCTTCCCACCGTTATTCCCGGACCCAAGGCGCGGCGTGCCCTTAGAACTGCTGCTTCGTAGCGCGCCCAATCTTGAGGTCAAAGACAGCCCTTCGAGGCATCTCACTTGGCGTATTGAAAGCCACGATTCACCGCCCTCATTCTGTAGTCAGAGTAAGTATAAGTTTAGAATTATTTTGTATTTTATGAGTATTACTTTTACAGGAAGCGCTTGTATGTGTGCCTGTTTAGTCATTCTTCTTGATGGTGAAGTTAGCTTCGTTTTGAGCGGCTACAGTTGTGGTATTAATAACTTGCTTCAGACTACACGTTAACTTGTTGAGCTATGAGGGAGTTTTTCTCGTTTTATTTTATTTCAGCAGCTCAGTCTAACTAACCTTTATAGTAACTAAGACGTCAAGGTAAATTTTATTAACTAACTTAACTTCCGTTGAGAAAACCTTGTATAGGAAGGTCAGGCTAGGCATATTGTACATTTGAAAAAAATACGGTAAAAATAGATTCATATTGTATTTATTCCCTTTCGTATTTAAAGATAAACGAAAGCTCGGTCGGCAGCTCTCTATCAATATGAACATGGCCAAAAAAGTTCTCGAGGTCGTGCTTGCTCAGTCGTTCTTGATAGATCGTTGGAAACGGTATGTAAGTGGATGGGTGACCGCCAGTGGCATTTTCATCTGAGCGCTTCCGTGCTGCGGCAAGGCGGCCTAAAAACTCCGTCGCCAGAGTTGGCCTTACGAACTTACTTCCTTTTTTTACCATAAGAAAAGTCTCATGGTCATATTGATACGAACTACCGGGTATTGATTGGGTTCAATGTCGCAGAGGCTGTGATACTAAATTATTCAAAAGCTGAACGAAGTCTGAATAACATAGCAACTGCTATCAAGGTAGCGCACCACTTAGCAACTCATTTGCATAAACACTCAGTTTGGAAACGATTACTTGTTCTCTGTTCCATCATCTTTGTTTTATTTTGAAGTAGTCTGATATTTTTTAATTTATTTTGCTCGAAAATTATGCGATAAAACAGCTAAACAAAATACCTAAAAAAATGTGTAAAGAATTTTAGTAAAACCCAAAAAACAAGAGCGTATAAAAGTTACACATTCACAAAAGTAAACACTACATCCCAGCCGAGTCCTAGTTGCAGGTTTTAGGATAGGGCGTTATGAATGAGAGTTGCTAAGGTTGAAGCTAAGACTTTGTAACAAAAGGACTTTATTTTAGAGATGGTCTTAGAATTAGGCTCAATGCAGATTAAATTGGCAGCGACGAGACATTATAAACCTTAAGAACAATGTAACAAGATATAGAATGAAAGAGGTGTGGCGAAGCGTCGTGCCGGCTCGAGCAGTCTCGTGCGGTCGCGAGCTATCAAGCGTTTCTGTATCTTGTAACATTGTTCATAAGGTTTATAATGTCTTGTTCTCGTCGCGTCTGCATTGAGGCTTAAGGTGTTTGGATAAATTTTATTGTTTTACTCTAGGTGAAAGTTCAAGATCAAGCGCAAGCGGTGAGCGAGAAGGACCACGCACAGCGCCAGCCCTAGAACCGATGCTGGCATTATTCGAACGTGAGCTTATCGACTTACTGCGCACCGCTCCTAAATGCTCCATACCCTTCAGCAAGTAAGTAGAAATGAAACTATTAATTCTTGAAATTAAAATATTGTTTGTGATTGAAAATAAGCAGATAAATAGATGTTTTTGCTTATTATTAGGATTTTTCATTGTAATAGAAAGGAAAACAAACACAATTTCGGACATTATGCCTCCCCAAGGCGATTTACTGTCACCCAAAAACCACCCAACGAATTACAAACGAAATGAAACTTTTTATATGTATTCGTTTAGTATATATATATATAATTATATCTAAATTTATAAACATTAAGAAAATAGGTATATATTTTTGTAAACTTATATAAAGCCAGTAGTTTTAATAGTACCTAAGTATTTACCAATCTGTAACCTTAATGTATGGCTATGGAAGAGCGGGACCTTCTAACACAAGTATTTTTACTTAAAAGAAGGTCTCAACCTTAGTAATGTATATTGTAAACCTGCTACAGAAATAAATATTTCTCAATTTTTATTTCTTAAATAAAATAAAAAATTATTAAGTAATAAAAAATAATAATTCAAAAATAGTAATTTTGTTTGTTTCATTGTTATAACAGTAATGCTTGTTTCAGACTGATTCCAGCATTTCATCATCATTTTGGCCGTCAGTGTAGAGTAGCTGATTACGGCTTCACCAAGTTACCAGATCTTCTTGCCGCTTTGGGCAACACTATTGTAGTAAGTTCTTGCTTTACCTTTGAATTTTTGATAATTAATTTTTTAATAGAAAACACAAAAAAAATATTTTCTTTATTTAGATTGTGATGTCAAAATAGCAATGAATAGTAATGCATCATGGTTTTTGTTATATTTTTATATCTATTGATTCAATAATTGGAAAATTACTTACTATTGGAAAATGTATTCGAATTAAGTCTTATACCTAAGAAAATATGCTTTATCTGATGGCGTTCCTTGAATAAATAAATATGGAATTCCCAATACGCAAAGATCTACTATAAAGTATCATTGCCATGTGCAAAAAATACAATAACTATTATTCCCAGGTACTCGGCTCAGGCTCATCGCGAGTAATAACAATATCCTGCGCAGCCCAAAGCCGTAGATGGACGTCCGATCTAGTCAAGCTCTTGAAGGCACAACCCGGTCGATCCATCCTCCCACAAGATATACCTCAGCTGTACCAAGCTACCTTTGGAAGGGTGTTCTCGCCTGTGGACTATGGTCTGTGCACATTGTCTGAGTTGATGGAACGAGTGACCCCGCAAGCAATTAGTATGAATGATGGGATGATTTCTCTGCCGCGACGTTCGCCTACTATGGAGGAAAGGGCGCGCACTGTTCAATTCGCGGTGCAGGTAAGTTTTTGCAATTAATTTTTGATGGTATTTTTGTCAAACAAGAAATCGTAAGTTGCTAGTTTTATTTTGATATTAGTAGTACACACTACAATTCTAGAGTTTATATATTTTTTCTCTGAATTTGGAAATTTTTAAACAACATATTGAAAAAGTATAGTTCTAAATATCATTTATCATTTTCAATATCTTACGGCTTGCGCAAAGTCACGCCTGGATTAATTTAAGATCTAAAAAAAATTCACAGACAGTAGAACTTCTATGCTACACACCAAACCTGCGCATGGAATTCTCCCGCTTCGTGCCCGCCTACCACGCCCACTTCGGTAGACAACTCCGAGTCGCCCACTACGGCTGCGTGAAACTCATCGATCTCTTTGAACTGATTCCTGAAGCGGTGTCGATCTGCGCTGAATTAGGCGGAGAAAGAGGCGTGAAGCTGACGTATAAGACAGCGAGGCCTGTGGTCGCTCAGCGACTGAGAGCGCTTGGACCAATGCCGCTGCAAGCGTTTACTGGGCAGTATGCAAGGCAGTTCGGCGCCCCACCACTGGTAAGCCTTGTGGTTTTCGAGTCCGTTTATGTAGATTATGAATATAATAATGCTGGACTTCGTCCACATGTATCATAGTTGTGTTCCTTTCTTGCCACATCTGCCTGAACACCATTACACAACATATTTCGATACATAGGAGAAGGGAAACTTCATTCATTGCCATAATTAAAAGTAAGGATTTTATCGCGTTATTTTCTTATGACTCATTTATAAACATTGTCTATAAAGAAAAATAAAATCCTTAAAATATTTCCAGCCGGATATGTTAGAAGTATCAACACTAGAAGAACTTGTGTACGCCGCCGGCGGTTACATGGACGGAGGAACAGTGATCGCTCCAGGAAATGCTTGGCGTTGGGCCGGCGCACTGCTTTGCGCTTGTGCCGCCCTCTGCGGGGATCGAAGCGTAGCTCGCGGCTCCACTTACGAATACTTCACCGCCACCTATCGCCGCTTCACGTCAACTAACCCGGACCTTCAGCAACTTGTAGCCGCAGGCATCATCCGTATTGAAGACACGAGGGTTATTCTCGTCCCGGCTTGGCGTACAGTATGGAGGCTGGCGCAGATATTCCAGGATAAAGGCCTGCCGCTCACCGCGATGGAAGTTTACTTGGAGTACACTAATCGGTTCGAGCCGGTCTTCCCTGGAACTAAGTCTAGTAAGATTTCTTATCTCAATTTAAGTATTAAATCTTGCCAGAATTGGTTGAATCAATGCCAGCTTTTAAATCTTAAATTCTGATATTATTACACAAAGCCTTCTCCCTCAGAAGTCACTCTAATCTTTGTTTGCGCCTTGCTTAACCTTTCTGATACCATGTAGGTTTGGACGGCGTCTCAGATTTCCTACGTCAGTACAGCGAGATATTCTCCGATGCCGGCAACGGGCGGTGGTCGCTTTGCACCGGAGTCGTTGTACCGCGGGTTCGTGATATACCCATAGTTCATGAGGACTACTCGGTTTACGACACTCCTCCTGGACAGAAGGTAAATAATTATTATATAAACAATAATTATTAATTAATTTTGCACCACACAAATAGGTACAGAAATTGTTGAAAACTGGATGTGAACTGGTTGTTCACATCCAGTTTTCAACAATTTCTCCGGATGTGAACTGGTTGTTCACATCCAGTCAGGTCCTACCTCAGGGCCGTTTTTGACCAAAACAACAAGAGAACTGTTATAGATAGCTTGTCAAATTCGTTGAAACACATAAGCAAACTTTAAACTTCTCCTTGGGGGAAGAAAACTTCAAGATTACATGTTAGCACATTGCAGCCTGTTGCTCAAAAATATATATTTTTTTATTGTAACAAGAAAATTATTTGGCTTTGTTGGTAAGGATTAAATTTTTGTTTGTAGGGCTCCCGTGTGTTTGAATCTCCGAAGCATAGCGTTTGGTGCTCTCCGCCAGCCAGCGCTCTGCCTACCCCGAGCGCTTTGCTTACTCACGAGAAACGTAAGTTTACATTTTCACACACTTAATTTTCTACGTAATCCCACTTATAATAAAGCTGAACGTTTGTGAGTTTATTTAGATGTTTGTATGTTTGTTTCAATCACGCCTAAACCAGTGAATCGATTCGTATGAAACTTGGAATAGTAGATAGTGCCTAGAAAGATTTTGTTTTAATTGTGTTGGAATTATGATTCTAATTATGGTTTTCTAATAGGTCGCACTCGTTTAGCGGCGCAGTTCGACGCACCGTAACGATCCCACCTGTGCCACAGTGAATGCATTCCTCTATTATTTAGAAAGCGTGCGTGTGATGCCGACCAAAACCATCTTTGGATTCTTCTAGGGTCGCAACGAATTTTAGACTAAAAGTGTCCTAAATATTGTGATGTATGTAACAATAATGTTTTAGATCGTGTATATTTTTGTGTGTTTTATTTAGGTTAAGATGTTCAATGCATTCGTTAAATGTTATTGTGTTGCAACTGTTTCAATCACAGATAAATTTATTTATGATCATCTTGTATACGAACATGTCAAGATACATCCTGACATTGTTTAATACATTTTCTGGTAAATTTATCTGTACACCATGACAAGATAATTACTTTTAGCCTAGTGTGATGCATTTATTGTTAGTCTTTCCTACATGTGAATGGTTGAATAGATATTATGAGCAACAAACATAAATGTAATCAACCATTGTTTTTTATTTTTACTTTTTTTGACATAATTTATGTATATTTTAGTAGGTTTACATAACATGTAATGAAGGACTGATGAAAACCTGAAAATGTCAATATCATTCTAAGAATGATTCTTATATATCTACGTCCCGAACCGTATCTTTGGTATGTTGTTTATCAAATCAAAAGTAGATAATTTTATACGTTCTTAGAGTGTATTACATGGCGTACATATCATTACTATGGTTTGAGGCTCAAAGTTATAAGGAATAGCGTTTAAGATTAATAGTGGCCACATTGTCGTTTGTTACCTCTAACATTTTTCGAATGCCTACTTATAGTACAATAATAAAATGTGTTGATTTGTGTCTAGAATTTTATCCTCTATATGTGATCTCATTTTGTAATGCATGGAGTAAGGCCCTGTTTTCATCATTTAAATATTATCAAATTGTTACTGTATAATTATCATCAACCATAATTATCACTTTCGAATTTATGTACATATTTTAGATAACATTTACATACAAAATCTATTTCTTGGAAGCTGGATTTTCTAATGTAATGTGCTAACTGGCCCTAATATTATTATGTAATCACAAAAATGTTGAGTCAATTAACACGTTCAAATATTTTATTATTGTTGAGTCTAAATAAATGGACTAATTGTTTGATAGAATATGCTTGTGCCTCTTGCGCAATAACTTTATTTATCGCTGCTGGAGTTCCACATTAGTACACAATTTTTTTTATTGTATTTTTTATGCTAAGAACAAGATATTTAATTTATAAGGTTAAACATGAGACTGGCTTGTCAGAAATATGTTTAAAAGACAGTCAGCTTATGTATAGTTACTAATTGTATAGTTGGGAGTTGTTAAAATCTATTGAAGCACAATAAACAGTTTTTTTTAATTTAAGTTTTATAGAGATATTGATTTAGATAGTATTTTTTATCACTGTAACAAAATCGACCAATAAAGTGGTCCACCAGTTTTTGTTCGCCAGGCTCTAAAAGCATGTTAAAAACTGGTTGGACACTTTTAGAATACATGGGCTAAGTGTGAAAGGCATTCTATCTAGCTGTGATACTTCCGTACCAATAATGTAATGCCAAGAGTGAGAAGTTTGTTATAACTGTTGATTTGTAAATTATCCAATAATGTAAACTCTATTGTAAACAAATATGTATGTACTGTACATAAAATCTCGTAACTAAATATTGGTACAAAATGCACATTCTTGTTGCCTATAATATTGTTGTATCTACTTAAATTTATCTAAAATATATTTGAAAAATTAATGTGGAACTCAAGTTTATTTGTAATAATCATGATTATTATAGTATTTATATTTATTTTGCATAAAATTGTAAGCAGGCCCTTGCATATTTTGTGTAGAATGGTTTGATTGCATTGGTTTATATTATATAAACACTGCCAGTCAGCATTTATCCAAATTGGCGATCACATTCGTATCATTTTATGTTGTATTCTCCTATACTTTTTGATTTTATTTTTTGACCATTACTATAATATTTTGTGCTGATTTTGAAAGAAACAAATTAAAGATTGGCACAAACACTGTCCACTCAATGTAATAATATGAATACTTAGTTAAGTTTTTAAAATTGGATTCTTTAAGACTGTAGCAGATACATTTAAGTAATTTTAAGTTATTTTACTTATATGTGACCAATAATTTTATTACTTTAAGATAATAAGTAAGTATCTTTGCAAAGAAAGTACAGTAAGTGAAGATGGCTAAGATTAGTATTATTATTTTCTACATCTTCGTAATTCTGTGATCATTTATTTCTTGTTGTAGTTCTTTCAATCAATATATGTATAGAAGTAGTATCTTGTCAGTATTGCATGGAAAATGAATGTAGTGTTCGAGAATAAATGTTATTTTTTTAATAATACAAATGTATTTCTGTTTCAACCTTTTTAGGCTTATTCAATTTCAACATCAACAAATTAAAATGATGTTTAGCAATTTAGAGCCATATAAAATGGTTTATGTACAGTAAGCATAGCCGAATTAGCCTAGGCTAATTCGGCTAAGGAATGGGTGTCGAAATTTTGAAGCGAGTTAACTGTGTCATGTGGAGTATTGTATGAAAGGGCTTGATTTACACAAGTATAAACAGATTTTTAATTATTCAATTTATGAAGAAAAAAAAATTTTGATGATAACTAATAGGTAGTACAGTACCTAACAGTTTTTACTGTTGTACATACATACTTAGGCCTTGTACGGAACCCTCGGTGGGCGAGTCCGACTCGTACTTATCCGTTTTGTTTAATGTATTTTTATCTATGTGAGATATGATTTTTTTGATAGTTAAAATAAAACTTAAAATATAATTTAATGAATTTATTGCAATGGCGTTAATATATCATCTACTTAATTTAGTAATCAAAGGCTAGCAGATTTTTATCTTCACTTGGTCTGGTCAGAGAGTGGTCCATGGCGCCTCTCCCAAATCATGCGATGTTTCTGCTTCATGTACGCCTTTCTAGCATCGCCATAGGCTCCAAGATCACCATCTGACAAACACACATTGGTTTTAAAGATTTTAAATGCAACCTAAAAATTTTCACCAATGTGGGAATTGAATTCACATCCTTACCAATCCATGGTAAGCAGACCAGACCAACTGGGCAACCGACGCAATGGTTGAAAGGACAATGCCGATTTTTTTATGGGGAGCTTTTATTTATCTTTTCATTACCAATAAGAATTACGAAAATATTCACCCTTATTTTTGAAAGAGTTTTAGTACAAAATGTATGGGAAAAGTTATTGACAATTTCTGACATTTCTAGTACTCAAACCTTAAATGGACCCATAGTCTTTTGATCCTTACATGAAAGAATCGATTGAAGATATTTTTCTATATATCGCTAACTGACCTTTTTTTCAAAATCTGTGAATGCAGTTCAAAATGTCTCGTTTCTGTGTAGGTAATTTTTTAAAGCGTGGTTCAGAAAATGCTTAATAACAGTAAGTTATAGACAAAAACAAAAAATACTATTGGTTTAATATACCTGTGACGGAACATAGTACGGGGTATGGAATACGCTCGTAGGTAGTATTTGTCAAGTTCCCTATCCCCCGTTTTCTATATTCAACAGACAGTCGTAGGTAAGGGCTACGACTTGTTTCCACTACAAAAGTTTGACAGCTAGAAGCAGGTGGTAAGTTACCTGTCAAACTTTTGTGTGTAGAAACGAGTCGTAGCTCTTACCTGCGAATGTCTGTTGAATATAGAAACCGGGCATATGACACAACAGCCGTATTACGTCGCGTTGATTAACATACTCTTTCCTCTAATAAACTTTTAAACTGCAGATAGTCAAGCAGATGTTTTGACTGTCATTAAATAAAATGAAAAATTAATGAACAATAAAATGAGTTTCTAAAGTTATTTAATTAAATTATACTCACACTTGATGAACCAAGCCTCTTCAGCTTGCTTATATTTATCCAGGATCGGCTTGCATGTAGTCATATGGTCTGGGTTCTCATACATCACACAATCTTCAAAGCGTTGACGCAAGATATTTAGGATCTCGCTGTCAACAAGCCTGGCAAAGAAAAAAATTATTCATATCATGAATGTGCTAATATTCTACTATGTAACTCAAGCTATGACAGGTAGACCATTGCGATACTCGCAGATACTGCAAACCTTTGCACAAGCCACATACAGCACGGGAGACGGATGTATTTAGAGAGTGGGGTGAGGCCTTTGCCCAGCAGTGGGATATGGAGGGCTTTGATAATAATAATGTAGGTGTACTTAGTAGGTTCGAAAATAAACAATTTTCTAACCTATCACGTTTGAACTGGCTGTTAGCTTCAAAGTCGCAGACGACGTCATCTGTGTAACACTGTTCGATGGTCGGAACCCGGCGGAACTTCTGGTGGTACCACGGGTACTTCTTCTGGTTCGGCTCGACTATTTTCTCTGCAGCACATAAACTACAATTAGATGTTTGCTTACATAACAACACACAGCTGAAACTAGTTCTGCCTTACCTCGGAACCAAGTCACTGGCGCGTCCACTGTTGCATACATAGCTCGAGCGAAAGCTCTTATAATGTTAGTATCGGGAGGACATTTGTCTTCTTCTTGTACCATTTTTACAGAAAAGTAAAATCCACACCGCTTGAAATGAAAATGGACCTGAAGGAATTTGATTTGATGAGCTGAATTGGTAATTGTAGGTTTGTGACAATTGTGACACTAGGCTGACACATTCCTGAAGTTGACATATTATTCTTATTGACATTGACAATGAACATTTACAAGAAATATTTTGATTGTGCTTTGGCTCGGACCACAGAGTAACTATAACTAGCTCGGACGAACTATAAAGGGGACGTCTGATTGAAGGAAGTCCTCATACAAAATTTTCTGTCAATTTTTGCGGGGGACGAGGTAGCACACTAACGCATTTTACACACACATACGCATTTCGTTTTTGTATCGCTACACAAGCACACTACATAAAAAATACAACACACTCTCATTTTTACACACACTATTGCAAATTTCGTATAAACATAATGTAGCGACGTAAAACAGAAAGTAGCACACATCAAGAAAATTAGGGAAGGGAACGTCAATAATATTATCGTTATCGATTATATGCGTGAATGAGTGAATGATGACAAATTATTTCTTCCATTTCTCAGTTTCTATTAATCGTATATTTTGCATTGTGAATAAAATTAACTTAACAATGCTTTACGATGTAGTAGATAAGTTAATAACAAGTAAAAATCGGTTAGACCGTAAAATTTAATTGTACAGTGCCACCAAAATATCGAATTTCGAAACTATTAATGTGTGTAAGCTATCGGTCTATTGATGTCGTCCCACTAGTTCTTTCGAACCAGTGTGGCGAAAGGATTTCAAGTGCGCCCCAAAGAGGCGTCTTTATACGTTGACGATGCTAGTTTACATAGGTAGGAACTTATATTTTCTGAATACTTAGGTACTGTAAAACTAGTTTATTTAAATCTAATAGCCTTGAACCTGCATTACAATTATAGCTACTTCTGCCATATGTAAGTATATACAGGATGTCATAGGAACGACAGTCAAGCGGAAGTCCAGTGATGCAGGACCACTGTTGCTGCAATGTCACAAAAACATGAATAACTTCTAAACTACAAAAAATCGTTGAACATACATGGGGGTGATTTGGGTAGCCCTTGGGATGTTGCATCACTACTTTTGCTTGACAGTCGTTTCTGTAGGGATGTTTGTTGCTTTTGTAGTACTTAAACCTCAAATGGTCCCATAGGCTTTTTCGATCCTTACATGAAACTGAATCGATTTTAGTACAAAAAGTATAGGAAAAGTTTTTGACAATTTCTGAATTTTCTAGTACTCAAACGACCCCATAAAGTCTTTTGATGTTTACCTGAAACTGAATAGATTGGAATCAATTTTTTTTTCCTTTTGCCATTTTTGTCGCTGTCTGTACATTTTTTCAAAATCTGCGAATGCAGTTTAAAATATCTCAAAAAGATAGGGAAGGTCTTCTAAGAGCGTTTTCTTGTAGCTACAATGGTTAAGGTAGCTGCCCTCCATGGCCCATCTCAAAAATCCACCTGTATAGTCCGAGTAGGCGTCCAGGATGGATGTCTATTGCATGCTTGTTTCCATTTTTCTTTAATAATCTCTTGGGAACATAAAATCAACAAGCAAAGAAAAGTATGTACATACAAAACTTTTAAAAATGTTCATCTTCCGTTCATTCATTTAAATCATCGATATCAATACCACTGCACTATAGAACATTTCAACTAGTCAAGTTAGGGTACCTTAACCATTGTAGCTACAAGAAAACGCTATTAGAAGACCTTCCCTATCTTTTTGAGATATTTTAAACTGCATTCGCAGATTTTGAAAAAATGTACAGACAGCGACAAAAATGGCAAAAGGAAAAAAAAATTGATTCCAATCTATTCAGTTTCAGGTAAACATCAAAAGACTTTATGGGGTCGTTTGAGTACTAGAAAATTCAGAAATTGTCAAAAACTTTTCCTATACTTTTTGTACTAAAATCGATTCAGTTTCATGTAAGGATCGAAAAAGCCTATGGGACCATTTGAGGTTTAAGTACTACAAAAGCAACAAACATCCCTACAGAAACGACTGTCAAGCAAAAGTCTAGTGATGCAACACCCCAAGGGCTACCCAAATCACCCCCATGTATGTTCAACGATTTTTTGTAGTTTAGAAGTTATTCATGTTTTTGTTGCAGCAACAGACACATTGATACACATTGCAGCAACAGTGGTCCTGCATCACTGGACCTCCGCTTGACTGTCGTTCCTATGACATCCTGTATATACTTACATAAGGCAGAAGTAGCTATAATTGTAATGAAGGTTCAAGGCTATTAGATTTAAATAAACTAGTTTTACAGTACCTAAGTATTCAGAAAATATAAGTTCCTACCTATGTAAACTAGTCATCGTCAACGTATAAAGACGCCTCTTTGGGGCGCACTTGAAATCCTTTCGCCACACTGGTTCGAAAGAACTAGTGGGACGACATCAATAGACCGATAGCTTACACACATTAATAGTTTCGAAATTCGATATTTTGGTGGCACTGTACAATTAAATTTTACGGTCTAACCGATTTTTACTTGTTATTAACTTATCTACTACATTGTAAAGCATTGTTAAGTTAATTTTATTCACAATGCAAAATATACGATTAATAGAAACTGAGAAATGGAAGAAATAATTTGTCATCATTCACTCATTCACGCATATAATCGATAACGATAATATTATTGACGTTCCCTTCCCTAATTTTCTTGATGTGTGCTACTTTCTGTTTTACGTCGCTACATTATGTTTATACGAAATTTGCAATAGTGTGTGTAAAAATGAGAGGGTGTTGTATTTTTTATGTAGTGTGCTTGTGTAGCGATACAAAAACGAAATGCGTATGTGTGTGTAAAATGCGTTAGTGTGCTACCTCGTCCCCCGCAAAAATTGACAGAAAATTTTGTATGAGGACTTCCTTCAATCAGACGTCCCCTTTATATTTCGTCCGAGGACTGACATGACTAAATCAATATTTAAAACTTGACATTGGCAGAATTACACCTAGTTGTGTAGATTGCCTGCCACTAAATAAAAAAGAAGAAGAAAAAGATTTGGCTGAATCACGGCTGAATTCAAATTGCAAAAGCTAATCAAATTATTTTTATTCTTCGAAGAATGGTAGACCAGTAGCCTTGTCTAACTTGAAATCCATTCCCAGTTGTTATTCCAAATACAGCTCTACCAATCACACAATAGGTTTCCAATGTAAAAACAAAGCCGATTTCCATTGTCAGTTGAGATTTATTCAGTTATTTATTTACTATAAATTATCATTACAGACAGTTTTTTAGTCTAATGCGTTTAATCTGGGTGAGATCTATTACTTAGACTAACACATTACACATTATTCCCACAGGTACGGATATAGCAATATTGGCAATGAATGGCAGACATTAAATTTCTAGTCTGTGCCGCGCTGCTTTTTTGGCGCGAATTTGAAGAGTCAAGCAAGCAAGTCTGTTGTTCTGTTTGTCATCATCATCATCATCATTATTTCAGCCTGGTATCACCCACTGCTGGGTATAGGCCTCCCTTCTTTTATGCCAGTCTCCTCTATCTTGCGCCTTTCGCGTCCAAACATTTCCTACGATCTTTACTATGTCGTATGTTTGTCAGGTCCATCCCAAACTTCGATCGTCTTGATCGATTGTAACATTATTCATTAGTTTTCTATTTTCTGGTTACGTCTCGTCACGTCGCGTCGCGCCGCTGCCAATTCAGTGTGCATTGTTAATTTATTTATTTACACAAACACTTAGCACAGACGAAAGAGAAGTTCTTTCGTCTGTGGTCCTAAAAATTTCCTATTCATAGAGAAAAAGTTGATCGAAGAGAAAAATCTCAAGAAAAATACATAAAGCCTCATAGAGTAGAGCAAAGATAGGTAGGTATCTTAAATAAAAAAGGTTCCATGCTAAATCCATGGAGTAGAGGTCCTATTCATTCATTCTTTGGTTTCTTTGTATTATTGCATTTAGATGTGCATAGAGAAAAATATTTTGGTTTGATTGGTTGTTCTGTTTGTTTAGATTTTTGATGGAGTTAAAGTTTACCAATGTGAGAAAACTGCCTAGGTATATTATTTTGAATAAATTTATAATCACCATCATTATCCTGTCTGCCTTCCACAAGCATTGAGCGAGGTAGGCACCTATTACTACGAAAATGCGACCCACTCCCAGTCGCAATGGTGCCCACGAGCTGAGAAACTCTATGCTGGTGGCGCTGCGTTGGAGTAGAAATTATAAGCGGTAAGTACCTACATGTACCTAGGTTTCTATGGTGAATAATGATGAGCAGTACTTACTGAAGGTAAGTACTTACCTATAAAGCTACCGATTAGGTACCTACGATACAACTCAATAGAGATCTATGCCGATTACCGATTACTTGAGTTGGTACCTATACCTACATAATACCCCAGCAATGCCTTCCTATTCCTTCAAACTACCTACTTACTATACCTATACTCATAGGTTTATATAGTAGGTATACCTACCTATGCCTGAAAAACCCGCAAGAGCTTCCAGTACCTAAATAAGTAGGTAGGCCTAGCAATCTCATTGTGACAAAATTTTCTCGACTCACTTTTCTAAGGCGATAAGTATCAATTTTTAAAAATAGATAATAATAATATTATATGTATAAGTAGGTAGCTTTTACGACGGCAAAATTCTCCAACTAGGTACCTGTACCTACTAAACACTGCCAGTACTGCGCGTTATAACATTAGCAACAATTATTTAAATTACCTAGGTAGGTACCAAAACATCTAACGGTAGGTATTTTTTTAGGGGCCTCCTGTGAAAAAAAAATGATTCGGTAGGTAACGAGCACAACTGTTTCAAAATTACAATACCTACCTAGGTAGGTAAAATCTGAAAAATTACTGTTACTGAGGTCAGTAACAGTAATTACTGTTACTGAGGTCAGTAACAGTAATTTTTCAGAGTTATTTACGCGCGTTACCTACTAGAACCGTTCTGTTCAAGTGCCTTCATTTCACTCACTTTTGTTATCAAAAGTGCTTCTAGGTTTTCAAGCTTGAATGGCATTTTATCAGATAAGGGTAGTTATTAAGCTGGGTAGGTAAAGGTTTAGTATTTATTTATTTCATTTTAGAATCGTAGGAAAAGTTACTTATTTATTTATTTAAGGACATCCAACGGAAAAATCACAAAAGTATTATCAATTTCTTAACTAAGTTACTTCTATCTAGTGTTTATAGGATGCCACAGCGTGCACTATAATATGGACTCAACTAAACCAAAATAGACATTTACCTACAGCTTTTAATGTATGCTGCGTGCGACTGCTAGGTAGTTTAAAACAATAAACTTTAGGTTGAATATTTTTTACCTACATAGGTATTTCATTATGGATCATGATCATCAAGGTGAGCTGTTCGTGCTGGTGGGGTTGCAAATAAATATTACCTATAAGTTGTCTTATAAGAATCTTTTTTATCCATGAAATCGTTTTAAACTAGGCTTTGATCATGTTTTTTAAAGCCCACGTTTACAGAATCTCTAAGGTAGGAACCATTTTAAAAGGTGGCAACTAGGTAAACGTATACCAAACATAAAAGTAACCATGAAATCAAACAGCTGCTCTACTCCTAAAATTAGGTTTGTGTGTCCCTTTGAAGCGGTAGTTTTACATTGAAGCGGTCATTGAGCGTAGGGCGGGGGCACGCATGCGCCTTTAAACTACATTCGGGTTGCTAGTCACAACAAAGAGCAGAGACTCGCTGCGTATTGTGTAATGATTCATTATTAATTCAAGATAAAGCTATCTGATCATAATAAATCGGTAAAACCGCTTGTAGATTATTATCAGGAGTTTTTAAATATCAGAGCATTTGATGATAACTAATAGATAGCATTCAAATACTCTTTAAGATCCGGCAATGCTATCATAACACATTATTTACGTACAGTGATAATGAGAAAGCTCGCTTTGAACTTGCAACCCAGATGTTGCTGTCAAGTCGGTTTAGTCAGTGTGTAGGAAGCGTGTCGTGTTGATGTGGCTCGGGGCGGTGGAATGGTGCTTCGGGCTCCGTCTAGTGAGTCAGTAGCGAGGCAAGCGTGATAGCGGCCACTGTCCTCGCGGGCCCATGCGAGTTATCCATTGGCAGGATGAAGTGGCGGGCGCGCGCTGCCACCTCCCGCGCGAAGAACCGCGCCAACATAAGCTTCTTCATCTTCGTTATATTCTTCGCGGTGTTCGGAGTGATAGTTCTAACTGAGCTAGTGCTCCTGGAGCGGCCTGCGGTCTCCACCACATCGAGACGCTACAGCGACGAGCTTCAGGTAAGTTTCAGTTGTGAATATCAATAAACAATGCTTCCTTTGTTGCGCTGAAAATTAGAGCTTTCGTTGAAAGCGGTATCGTAGCTGTTGACGGATGTGAGTAAGAAAACGATAGTGGAATGAATCGTAAGATTAGAGCCGGTGTAAGAAACAGAATCAATTAGGTAATTATTAAATGCTGATGTATTCATTATATTATATATTTGCAATAGGTAATGTAGGTACTTTAGATAAGCAGCTTTTATTTACTAGAACCCACATACATAAGCACGAATCATAATAAACAAAGAGCAAATCAATCAAAGTTATCCCAGCGGTCCTACTGAATACCTAAATGCGTTTTGACTTTTTGAGCCTATATAATATGATGATATTTTAAAGTTATGGGTAGATAGGTTCGGTACTTACCATGCTTTGAATTATTTTTAAGCATGTTCTGCCAAGTGTCTACATTACTACTATGATAAAATTATCTAGGGCCTCCTATCTCCTCCTATCTATGTAGGTCCTATCTTCCTATAAGCAAAAATAATGAACTACATAAAAAATAACTGTTATTAAAATAAAAAAAATCCTAGTTTTGACTCGTAAGAAGGATAATAATAGTAGGACATCATTATTATTATCCTTCTTACTTATAATTCTTAAAACCGTGAAGCCCGTGTTGGTATGACCGATTTGCAACGTCTGTAAATACTTAGCATAAAGCCGGTTATATGGCCTTGACTCCGGCAGCTCTGCTCAATAGAGCGTCCCGTCATTCTATTTTATAGTTGTTTATTGCCCAAAATAATTCAAGATCAGTTTTTTCGCGAGCCCATGAACAATACTTTAATAGGGGATCCACATAAGTATAGGTAAATCGGATTTGCATTGCACGAAAATTCATTTTAAAAGCAAATGTTTAATGTTTTTAAAGGGTTATCTACTAATTATTATGCAAAGTGTTGCTTTACTAGACAATTGGATTTGTCTTAGTACTACAACATTATTTACATTATTTATGTTTCGCTGCTCAATTCTCGCGATTAATTTTTACTTGTAGTACTGTTTCGTATTTCCCGGCTATTATCACGAATATTTTAAAGAAATAAGAATAAATAATCTGAAAATAGAAATTATTTGAGGGTATCTCGCTACTCAAGCTCGGCCGCGTCGCCTCTGTCTTCATTACCTGTTTTCGTGCGGTACCGGCTGTTTCACGCTAAGATAATTTCTGGTTTTCTTTGATATTTAGTAGGTTTTTTCAGCTAGTGTTTTCAGAATCGAGTTTATAAAATTGAAAAGAAAGCGGAAAAAACGTGAACTCACGTAAACGTAAAAAACAACAAGTTTTGGATCAGATGTCGGTGAGTTTTAATTTTAGCAAATTATTTGTTCTTGCTTACCGTTGTGCATACAGCTAGAGGTACGATTAGGTGATTAGTAAGTAAACAAAATATGCAGCGTACGGTAATACCTACCTTCCTACTTGCTGCGCTACTATACCTACCTATGCCTTAATAGTGGGCAAAAATTTAATCACCTGATTTTGAATGCTCACCTTATCACGTTTACCCGACAAGAACAAAAGGCTATTTTTTAGCTGGCTTTGTTGTAAGTGATGCGAACAGTACATTGGGACTGTTACCTTCACATTAGTCATGTACCTACATAACTGCCTATTTACATGGTCACGTACCTATTTATATTTAGATATGCCTCTGACAACCCCCTTAGACATCTTCCAAGGATCTGGAATATAAAAAGAGATGACTAACGCGCATTGGGGTCATGATCAATTGATCATATTTATTTTTTATTTTATTAATAAATAGAAAAATGCGATGCATAGGTACAGGCTTATCTTATCTCACACCTATGGAATAGCATCTGTGGCATAGCAGTTATAAAGCTTACTTAGGGATGCGAACAGTACGTTCGGGGACTGTTACCTTCTCATACCAAGATGTATATAGATAGTATACAACATTCGATACTAATAATATGGAATTGTCCTTGCATAAAAGATGTGAACAGTACGTTCGGGGACTGTTACCTTCTCATACCAAGATGTATATAGATAGTATACAACCTTCGATACTAATAATATGAATGGTCCTTACATAAGAGATGCGAACAGTACGTTTGGGGACTGTTACCTTCTCATACCAAGATGTACCTATAAAGATAGTATACAACATTCGATACTAATAATATGAATCGTAGGTCCTTCCTACTTAGGTAGGTACCTACATACATACTTTAAACTAATGGGTGTTATATGAGTACCTAGTGATGCGAATGGTTTTCGGGACCATTTCCTTCACGAGTTTGATGGCGTAACTCCTGTTACCAGACTCTGCTCTCTGTGACCATATTGCATTTATCAGCAATTTGACAATGAAAGAGACATTTATCTTGCTAAAGCTACACCACAGACGACGCCACAGACGACGAAAGTTACTCATGAATCATTAACGTCCCCTGCAGCTGCGGTGGTCTTGAACCATTGGATGATGAGATCCTTATTGCTTAGAGATGCGCTAAAGGAAGAATCCGCTGTCGAAGAGGATATTCACAGCGACATTGCGGCGAGGCTGGTCGATGTTCTTCAGAATAGATTGAAAAGATACTTTTCTCTAGCTGCACGAGATAGTCACGTTGGTAGCCTTGTCAGCTTTATCAAGCGTAATACATTTTGGTATCAGGGAAAATATACTTACAAACCAAATGCTATTAAAGCAGGTCAGTAGGTAATGCGTCTTGCTTATTATTACCTATGTGATACCTGATGGTTGTGCTACGTGCCTAATGCGCGAATGCGAATCGGAATACGACATCGCGTGCGCCGGCATCATGCCATTACAAGAACCAGAGGAGGCGTTGGATACCTACTCAGGTAACCAAGCCTGCAGACAGATTGATATTTTTTAACGAGTCTAGCAAAACTCAAAAATTACCTACCCGAATGTACTTTTCTGAGCTCAAGATTATAAAATACCTTTCATTCACTTCGGTTCTACATCCTATCTCTCGATGAAATAGAACTGATGGTTTTTTTTCTGTATCTAGTATTTTCTTGTAGAAAAACGGTGATAATAGATTTACTCTAAATCTATAAAAGCTTAATACATTATTTAAACCACCTCATTTTAAAATGAAGGATCTGCGAACTGCATTAAAAACAGTTACCGAAACTTGCTATCTTACTTCTTGTTATTATCTAACGTCGACTTAAAGGATGCATATTTGTTGATTCCTTTATATCTACTTATCTAGAGGATAACTGGCTATGAGTTTAATTGTCTACCATGTTGGTATTATTCGCAAAGATCATGAAACCAGTCATGGAACACTTACGTTTACATGGCTGGCTGTATACAATTGACCTAGATGATATTTTGTGTATCGATACTTCATTAGGCAAGTAAATGAAAAGATAAAAATGCCTTAATACAACTTAGAATTCATAAACTTAATTATGAATTACGATAAAAGCTCTGCCTAAACAAAGATGCAATTTTTTGTCTTTGAACTACTTGGACATAAATGTTCTTCTATGTACAACCTTCGAAAGAAAAACGTTCTTAAAAACCTAATATTAACTACCTACATAAAATTACTTTTACTAGGTACCTATCTTAACATAATTGACAACGAACCCCGCACTAGGCTATGCCTGTATCGCGGTAGTTCGAGTGTAAAATATTGTTTTTTATAACAATATTGCTTAAAATATGTATGTAACTGTACATTACCTATTACACATACTCGTAGCAGCTTAAAAATGTAAGTTTTAATTATGTGATAACTTCGAGAATCTGGCAAGTTTATGTGGTTGTTAATACCAGTATGTCCTTGAATTGAGTACCTTTGCTATTTGATTGGCTACACATTATTGTCTGTTGCTACACTTTAAAATATTCAAAAAACAAAAGTTCTTAAATATAAGGTAATATTACCGAAAAACGATGACAAGATTATGGTAAAATGAATATTTTTTAAAAAGATGATCTTGTTTGCTGGTCGAGGAAAATTAAAAAAAAAAAAAAAAAAAAAAAAATGTTGTCCATTACCAAAGCTATGATCTTGGAGATCTTCTCAGACGCATCATTATCAGGATGGGGTGCTTCTTCTTCTGATAAAAATGCGAATGGATCATAAACTAACTTATGTGTTTGAATTACTGCAGCACTATTCGCATTGCGAATTGTCGCAAATGATAATTATCTTATACCTACAGGTCGTCGAGTACCTAGATAATGCAACCAGTCCAGTTTCCTCATTTGAACGAAGTGTCCAGAAAAATTGGAAACTTGTGAGGAAAGAAAAATATTTATCATCATTAAAATATTATATATTTATTAGCATCTTATACATATGTATTCGATCTCATGACAATGTCGTTGCAGTTTTTTGAATGGCGTAAATCATAAAATTAAACCGAATGCGAGTTGACTATGCGTTTTTGCAAATTATATTGTCTTGTTGTACAGTTTTCATAAAGATTTGTTCGGTTTTGGTTTACTACAAGCCTTATAACATTCTGACCATTTCCTTATTATTTTCTGCACGTTAATCTGATGCAACTGCCCTTATCAATTTTTTTGGTAGTTAAAAAATAGCGGTATTTAGATAAAATATTGTAATAATTAAAATGGAACTTCTGAAATTGCTTTATTTGCTAGTCGATCGAACACTAAAATTCGTCACATGGAAAGCAAATTCATAATTAATTTTGCATTGATGCCTTTACATCAAAATGAAACGATTTCTTCTTTCATGCATTCCCACCATTATGTTAATTATACCTTCAATAAAACAATTGCCGAAGAAAGCTTACCTTATCGACCCACCTGAGTAGGTGGGTCCATGGTAACCGGTATTTCAAAAATTGGTGGTACTTATCAGAAATCATTTATTTTAAAATCCAAATTATTAAATTCTAATGGTCACATCACAAACTACACAAAATCTTATCCTGGCTGCAGCAATATTATCCGAGAAGCTCTCTTTAAAAGAAGTGTGCCCCATCGTCTATTAAAGATTTAAAAAATACTTAAAAGCCCAAAAACAATATAATTGTTTGTTATTATAAAGAATGGTTCCATTTATGTAATGCGCAAAATTTTAATTACTTAGCAGCATCAGTCCCAATTATCCTTTAATTTATCCTTTATTTTTTAAAAGCAGGGATTAGAACTCGTTTTATACATTATGTTCTCGTTTGCTACGAATCTGCACTATTTTGCATTTTGGACCGACTAACTGTACCTAAACGAAGATAGAATTATTGTAAGATTTATGAAAGGTGTTTTTAGATACCGTCCACCACAGCCAATGTATGAGTTTACTTGGAATGTTGTTCTTGATTTTTTGTCACAAATTCTCCCAATGAAGATTTAAACGTTGAATTTATTATTGACTGAAAAACTTATTACACTGTTGGCTATTGTAACAGCTCACAGAGTTTAGATATTGGCAAAAATTCAAAAATATATTTTTTATGCCTGCTTGTATATTGATTAAAATTTCAAATTGATAAAATCTTCTAGGCCTAATATTTTTAAACTATTGTAAAAAAAAAAAAAAAAAAATATTGGCCATGCTACACGAAAAACCGTAAATGTAGCACGGATTTATTATGAAAGTCTGATAATCTATTTATTAGCTTTAAGAAACCTCATGCTAAAGTCACTAGCCAAACGCTACATACATAATTACATACATTAGCCTCTACCATCTATTATAGATGATTTAGCCAAACGCTAAGTCCCTGGCTATAGTACATAGGACGTGTAGATACTCCACTGGAGCGGTATAGCCACAAACACATGTCTATACTTACTGCGCATAGTATTTATGCGACACGCATCTAATGTCAAAAAAGCGTTTAAATGTGGACACCATTCGTAAAACCGCTAGGTTCACACATTCTCATTCGTTTTCGCAAGGATTTATATCCGTGATATCATAAGTAATAAAAATAATTAAGTTACTTATTCGATTCTATTATTAATTATTATTTTACAATAAAATCTGCAATGATGGTAATATTAAGATTTCCTACGGTACTTGTCTTTACATAGGCATCTACTGTACCTGTTTGCTATAATATATTCAGACAGGTTGCAGAAAGATACAACTTTATAAATCAGATTTTGACATCTTTGAACATCTACAAGTAAAAATTAATCGCGAGAATTGAGCAGCGAAACATAATTAATGATAAAACGAACTTACCTGTATGTGAAGTTCTATCATAATTATGTGAGCTGCTCAATTCGAAGCGATTAATAGTAATATCCCTCCCAGTATCTTTGTAAATTTAATTCCCTCCCATAATATTGTCAAAGATCTGATTTATCATTTGACGTAGTAGTCATAGATTAGGTAGGCTAATCTATGATTTTACTTAATGTTTTCAGGCACCTACTTTAAACTTAATGAAGACAGAGGCGACGCGGCCGAGCTTGAGTAGCGAGATACCCTCAAATAATTTCTATTTTCAGATTATTTATTCTTATTTCTTTAAAATATTCGTGATAATAGCCGGGAAATACGAAACAGTACTACAAGTAAAAATTAATCGCTTCGAATTGAGCAGCTCACATAATTATGATAGAACTTCACATACAGGTAAGTTCGTTTTATCATTAATTATGCTATAGGTACTCGTAGTTCTAACCTATCGTAAAATGAACTTGTTTTTATCTAAACCTAACCTAAAAAGTAAGTAATTTTTCGTCTGCGAACCTATGCTATGCACATTCGCCTGCAATGCAATACCCTGTTATTAATAAACACGAACTTGGGTGGGATTAGAGCTAATCCAAAGCATAAGGCAGTAGCAGGTCAATTCTGTATTAATAAATAAAGACCAAGGAGGAAATAAGCTAATCCAACACTGCTCTCGGAGCAAGAGTTACGCCTAGGTGCAACCTAGTATAGAAATGGAGTAAGCATACTCTATCATGAATTTTGACATTTTACTTCATAATATTAATATCATAACCAAAAAAAGGTTGTGCAAATAGGATGGATATGTTGATGGTTTGAGGAAAAATTTAATGAGGTTGGACCAATTAGTACGATAAAATTGGGGCGAGTGAAAATTTACAATATTCGTAAAATTTCATTGTATGATCTCGAAGAAACTGAATTTAAAATCCAAGTAAGTATAGATTTTGAGGTGAAAAATCATTTAGAAACAAAAAAAACAGGTAGAAACAAAAAAACAGTTAAAAATGACTAAACACAGTAAATACTTTTTTTATGTCTAAAAACTTTTTGGTCACTTGAACAAAAATTTTGAGAAGAATTAAACCTCTAACCTCTTTGAATAAAACAGATTGTCAAATACAAATTATTGTCTATCTCTGTCATTCATATAATTAGTGACAGAGACAGACAATATTTTGAATGATAATATTATTATTTAATTCACTCGTTTTTATTTTAAATTTTATGGGTTGCCTTATCACACGCGCTAATCCCAATGCAAGAAATGTATTACTGATTCGAGTTAACTACCGATTTATTAATAACCTTGAATTCATCATGTTACTCCAAGAAGTAACAGTTCTGGAAGCAGTCTCGGATTTAGCTAAAATTAGAGTTTTCTAATTAATAAGGCGGATAGAGTCTAGCTTAGATAAAGCAACAAGTAAACATTGTTTTTATTTTTTATTAACACACAGATAAGTAAGTAGGTAAGTACTTATTTAATTATCTTTAGTCAACTAAGTAGGTTTTTAACACGTTCAGTGCGAGACCCGATTTGCAAGACTTTTAGACAGTGCGTTACAAGTCATTTATGATGTGTACGAGATTTACTTCTGGTGCGTTACATACCGTTTTTGCCCTGTAAAAAAAAAAATTTGAAGAGCCTATAATTCAATCAATAAGTCAAAATATTGTTTTTTTTTTTAATCATATGGGTACATTACAATATTACCTTACATCATCTAAGCCAGGACGGGGATGTGGTTAATACTTTAGAAGATATACCTAAAACTAAATACCTACTATATATGTCCTGTACCGCACTGAATATAGGGGTAAAACTTTTGTCCTGTATACAAGGTTTAGTGATGTTCTAAACGTAAATGAAACTACCGATATCGATTTAGGGCATTTATTTATCTTAATGTAACATAATATAAGAAAATCACAAGTTTATAGGCCCTGGCATGGTATTTTTTTTGGTAATTGTTGATCAAATTAGTTTTTGAACATTGAATTCAAACAAACAAATAAACAAACAAATCCTTCCTCTTTATAAATCCTACTTAGCGATAACGTTTATGACAGCGAAAAATATATATAGGTAACCTGTATTTATCCGTAGGTACTAAAGCGCTATTAAAAAGTATGTTACTTATGTACAGCATTTAGGATGATCAGAGTAGGCCTAGCGATATCTGGTTTAAAACTCATGTTTTCAGGAAGGAAAATTTTGAGAAATAAAACGTGCATATCTTAAGTATCTTTGCGTTAAATTACGTAGTATCGTATTAAAGTGCAAGGTTCCTTGTTATTATGAATCGTAATTAAATTATAGTTTTATTGCCACTTAAAAATATTCATGCCCACCTACTTAATCATAAAAAAATCTTTAGGAATGAAATAATGCCAAAAAATAATATATTAACCATTGTTAACAAAATTATTAACTTTACAGCGCGGGATAAAACAACAAGTTTGTATAATTGGACGCTATTTTCTATCAGGAACAGTTTTCCCAAATCTATTAATATTAAATTAGGATAATATTTTATTTTAAAATATACCTAGGTAGTAAAAGATATAGGTACCTGGATTATGAGGAAGGAAACAGTCATGATTGATGAGACGAAAATAGACTCAGCTGTGTGCTGCATATTGATGATAAGAGTACGCGCAACGGAAGAAGTCCTGCGGAATAGCGCTATATTAACACGACTAGCTGTCCGCCGCGGTGTTACCTGCGATCCCTCAGGAAAACTTCACTTCCTCGGGATAAAATATAGCCTATTGGTGAAAGAATTTTTCAAATCGGTCCAGTAGTTTCGGAGTCAATTCATTTCAAACAAACAAACAAATCTTTCCTCTTTATAATATTAGATAGATAATGAATATTGAGGTCTTTTAAACTCAAAATATTACAAAACTAGCTGCGCTCCCGCGGTGTGACCCCCGTTCCTTTGGGTTTTTTAATTTTTTCGGGAAAAAATTAGCCTATGTCCTTCCCTGGGATATAACCTTTATTCATGACAAGTTCAGTGGTTTGGGCGTGACCAACCTGTCAATCACGTAGGGGGATGAAAAATAGTTTACATCCGATTCTCCGACCTACAAAATTTACCTAAAAAAATTGTCCCAAAAATAAAAATTTTGGGTTGGACCCGTAACACTTTTAGGTAGGGGCATGGACAAAAAAATACAATTTCGTCGTTGTATTTTTTCGTCCATGGTAGGGGGATGTAAAATAGTTTACATCCCATTCTCATACACCGATTCTTGTGTATTCACTACACAAGAATCGGTCGAGCCGTTTCGGAGGAGTTTGGTTACAAACACTATGAATTATATTCGTAGGTTCTGAAAATAGACCATTTTGTAGATTACCTACTTATACATAAATATAACTTGGAACTTATTTTATTGCTTGTATTAGTGCTCTGCGTAGTATCAATTTAAAATTGCCAAAATATTGGGATAGTAGAAATTACCTACCGACCAGAAAACGATCATTAATCTTCATTGCTGTCCTTTTTATAGCTGCGGTTTAAAATAAAAGCGCAAAATTGTGGAAGTTTACGCTATAAAGCAGTTACGAGTACCTATTCGTGAATCGTTTGCACTTTACTTGAGTTTTTATTTAAAAAATATGCCTCTTTTAATGACGGAACGTTATTTTTAGAGCATAATGAAACGGTGATGAATATAACAGTTTTTTGATTATATTCATAACGCATACCTAACAGCCACGTGTTTATCAATAGCTTTTTCTTTTAATTTATAGTTCAATATACATAAGCAACCCTTCGTCTCATTTACAAAACCTCTAAAAATCTAATGAAATGTTGTTCCGACTTCGCTTTTTAATACTAAGTAGAATGCAATCGACTAAGCGTGGTTTTAGCAACGTATGTTCTTCATTGGTTTACATTATCTTTTTCTGTCGTAAATCTTATTATACCTATGTATTTACATATGTTTGTTCTCAGGGTTGGGAAGGCAGGACAGAGACGGGCGGCGGCGAAGGTGGCGAAGCTTCGTTGCCTGCTCACGCGCCTCTCGATGCAGTCTGGCAGCCAGTTGCCGGCACCAAGTAAGTAATAAGTAACTACTTCTTTCACACAAAATCTTTTAATTTTGATGTCATATTAAAAGTAAGTATATTTTTTTTGTAGGTGCATCTAAAACCAAAACTACCTACACGATAGTGCTTCAAATGTCCCGGCTATTAAGTCGCTAAGCCATGACGGAAGCCTTAAGGCGGCCTAAAAACTCAGACACCAGAGTTTTACATTCATAAAGACTTCAGAAATCACTATTTATAACTCGTGAAAGCGCTCGTGGTCGTGCTCGCTTAGTCGCTCTTGATAGATCGTCGAAGTTCAGCAACGTTCGAAACGGTCTGTAAGTGGATGGGTGACCGCCAGTGGCATTTTCATCTGAGCGCTTCCGTGCTTTGTAGGGCACGTTTAAGTATCGGTTCCGGCTATTTAAGTCGTTAAGCCATGACGGAGGCTCTCAAAACTCTGTCACCAGAGTTGGCCACTGACTCGTACGAACTTACTTTTTTCAAAACAAAGCTCATATTTTTCATACTAGGTACTATTTTTCTATAATATATCGCCGCGTTACACAACTTTCTGGATTTTATTGATTGATGATGACTTGATTTTTTTGAGCCACGCTTATCAGAGCATCGGGCAGGAAAATAGAAAATGTTGTAATACTCATAAAACATAAGCTCGGTTTATCGCGTGATAAGTATGTACTTGGTTATCGTTTGATAATGCATATAAAAATAAACGTGATAGGTAAGTGCCAGTATAGCTGTCACCTTTGTATCGAATATTCTGCATGTAAAGCTTATCAAAGTTCTAAAACCTGAAAGAATAATATATACAAATTTTATTCACGGTTACAATATGGATAAATATTGAGTTGGTAAAGTTATTTCGCACTCGTTTTTAAATAATGTTTTATATCGGTATTGAAACACCATATTGTACCAGAAAACTAAATACAATATTATTTTGCCTACATAATTTACAGAGCATGGCATAAGTACATAATGTTATGTTATACAGATTATTTGCTAAAAGCACATTTACACATTATTTTTCTTCAATCCTCCATGGTAGCTTACCATGGTGTTGTTTACAGAAGAGTAGGTATGTGCACATACTCTCCTGAGTGTACTGTACAGTGAACATTGGTAGTGTTATGCGGGGACTTAGACCCCTCGTAGACTGCAGACTTTCTATCGGAACATACTTCGGCTTACTTCTCCATACTCATTACGAGCCGAAGTATGTTCCGTCTCAACTATCGGCCGATAGAAAGTCTGTAGTCTGCGAGGAGGCTTATACTCGACAGTTTTCATAACAGCAAACGTATTCTAAATTCAAATTTAATTTTGTTTTAGCAAGCCAGTAAAGCTTTCTGGCATTATTTAAAGTTACAAAGTTGAATACAATTTAGTTCAAAACAACGCTCGTTTGTTGATAACAGTATCTCCAAAGCACAATTTTCTTGAAGGCTTATGTCACGTTTATCAGCGCATCAAACAGGGAAATAGGAAAAGCTGCGATACAACGATAAAGCACGGTTTATCGTGTGATACACTACGAGAGCGTGAGAATAGCTGCAATATCACGCTTCGCTGTGAAAATGGTAACAAGCTTGCCTGCACATTACAACATTTCATTCTATGTGCTCAAATGGCGAAGGATAAAATCTTGAGTTCGAGACAAAAGTAGATTTATACGTGTGTTTTGAAAATTTCTGTAGATCGTTAAGTAAAATGTGCCAACTATGCTTGGATATTATTATGTCTATCCTCTAACATATCCCACTCATATAATAAAGCTGAAAGTTTGTGAGTTTGTTTAGATGTTTGTATGTTTGTGTATCAATCACGCCTAAACCAGTGAACCGATTTGGATGAAACTTGGAATAGGCTTAGATAGTGACCTGGAATAGCTAGGCTATTCAAAATGTTGGTACCGTGCGGGTGAAGCCGCGCGCAGCTAGTTTAAACTATTTTATAAAGTATAGAGATACAGTCATGATCAATGTTGCGTTTTTGTTACCTGCATTTAAAACATATCTACCTATTATAACTTAGCAAACTATTTTGATAGTTCCGAATATGTTTCGAAAAAATTGTGTTGTGACTCTTATGTACATTTTCAACATTTACAAGATTTTCCGCTCGCCTTCTCAGAGCTAATTTTCTCTTAGACATTTGTAATGCTGAAATAAGAAAAATCGCGCTTATATTTTGAGTAATGACTGCTTAGCTTTTCTGAGCAATATATTTTAATAGGCAACCTGCATAATATTTAATGTAGGCTGATGAAAGAAACATTGAATAAACAACAAATACAGACACTAGATAGCCGCCTCATGCGTTACATTCCGTTTTCATGCTTCATTGTGGTGTGTAGTACCTATACTCAGTTCACATGACCTTAGATTTATCACCAACACAACAAAAAGATGAAAATAATGAAAACTGAAAACAGGAAGTATTCTAAATTCAAATTTGGTTTTCTACCAATATTAATCGAATAGAATTCTGTAGGATGATTCTTTGATCAAGAATATACTCGTGATTGATCGAAGGGTGATCCATTGTCGAGCCAACGATATTTGCCGATTGCTTTGGTTGGCTGGCTGTTTAGCAATTTTAGCCTCCTCGGAGACTGCAGACTTTCTATCAGCCAATAGTTGAGACGGAATATACTTCGGCTCGAAATTGGAGGATATAGCCCGTCTCAACTATCGGCCGATAGAAAGTCTGTACTCTGCGAGGGGTCTTACTCTCCAATGTATCTCAATGTCTCTCTCTTTTGTTACTCTAAATAAAAGCATATTCCGAACATCAAACAATGATCCAGTAAGTCAGATGAAGTTTTAAATGAAAACATCTAACGCTGTGGTATAAAATCCCAAGCTCGATACTGTTTGAATTATTTTCCTGAAAATATGTTATTTGATGCTGTAAGGATTATAAAAATAAGAATAATTTATTTCAAAATATATAAGGTACACATTCTTTGCACTATTATTACAAGTAAGGTAAGACAGTTTCTATGTAATTATAGTTATGTGCAAAACCGTATCCTCCGTGCTAGAAAAATTCTGTGGCGGCAGGATACAATTCGGCCTTCCTAACGTACATACATACCTAGATATAACAGTACCTACATAATATATAGAAATAAACAATCATGCTAGACAATAAAATAGGTAGGTACCTACCTACATAACCCTACTCTCTAATTTGGAATGCATAAAGATTGGTGACTTTCCTTGTCTGGTATCACTACTTAAGAAGTAACAAATGCTTTAATTGGATAGTGAAACAAGATCTTAAACTTATAATAGGAAAACCACATGTAGCTTAAACCACGCAACCAGGCGCGATAATGAGCAACGAAGCAATTAATAAACCATTCGCCCTTTTCTCTTTGTCGGATCCCACGTATATTCTTTTACATTGTGTTTTAGCTAGTAGCCATTGGCTCGGAGATAAAAACAAAGCAAAACTGAGGGACAAAAGGAGAAGTTTTACTCTAGCTAAGTATTAAAACCGCGTACCATATGGGATAGTTCTGACCACTCGCCAGGAAGTTGGCGACTTTTTATGACTGTAAACATTTATTAGTTAAGTATTAGCGAAGTTTTAATTTATTTATTAGATGTTATGTAAAAACGCTATACTTACCTTTAAAATGATTAAAGATTTTACTAGGTATCCTTCCTAAAAATTGCATCCATGCGGGATTTGAACACACCACCTATCCGTTCCGCAGCCTCTTTAATTAGCTAAAGATCTTTTTCAATAAGAGTAAATGCTCTAAAAAAAATAATGTTTGTTACAAATATAAAATATATGAATGAATAAATAAATTGAATTGAATTACATTTTCATAAATCAATCAAGTAAACACTATTAATGTGCTCTTAAGATTGTAAGACTATTAATAATGTAGCAAAAAAATGTTTGCTAAGTGAAATTAAAAGCTGTCAAACTAATAAATTACAGGTAAACTTTGAGCTTCGCGCTGGGCGACTAGCAATAAATTCTGCATTCACCTTTATACTTTGAAAAACTCTTCTTTATTATCAGTCAACCAGTTATTAAGTCAAATACTCGAAATACTTGCCTTTATTTGTGAATTTGCATAAATAAATACGAAGTTTTGGGATTAAGCGGCCGTATACATAATGAGAAATTCCGTTCCTCTGTAATGTTCTTCGCTTAAGTTGAATTTTATTTCCCTTCTCAGTCTGACATGTTTGCGAGCCCCTATGAGGGCTCTTGCGTTGCTTCCGGTGATCAAATAGCTACAAAGTTTTAGCTTACAAAGCGTTATTATTATATTATAGTTTTAAAGATTTGGTCTAATAATTAATAACACACATTTGCATTCTGCAATGCATGGCATTTGCCAAATTTGTAAGTATTAAGACTAGCCATTTTTGTTTAACTGCCCATTTTTTAAACATGTCAAAAGGGTCGTGTATAAAAGGGATTATATTGGCTTGTGAATAACTTTCCCGGTCACTGTTCATATTTTTCTACAAATATGATAGAATGTGCACCTTGGGAATACAGTCTTGATCCTCTATCGTTTCAAAGGCATCTTTAACAACAACAAACAAAAATAATATCTACGCTACCGTATTGCTTAGCTACGAGTTAGTGTTTTGAAAAATTTTTGCATAATAGATTAGATTTTTAATCCCACGGTTTTCTTTGAAAATGGAAATGAGCGCTGTATTTTAAGAACAATGATTAAGCGCTGTTTTAATGCGTTTGTTAAACGAGTAAAACCACACCTGCTCTGATAGAATCCTCGTGGACATTGATTTATTGTACTTAACACAATGTTATACAGTCAATCTTTGTCGAATGACCGAATTGGGTTTGTTTAGATGTGGGTCAAGGTAAGTATACCTACATATTGTTACTTAAAAATTAAAGTAACCGCAAAACTTGAATGATGTAACATAAAAGTAAAGATAAACATTATTACGTAGATGCAAAATATGTTTAAAATCAAAATTTTGGAAAATAGTATTAGTTGAGTTAAATTTATGGTTAAGTCTTCTTTATCTACAGGGTAATAGTAACGTTAATGTTATAATATGTTATCTTAATTTAATGTGAAGCCGTAGGTAAAGTGCAAACCTCGGTTTCCAGTTTTGCACAGGCCAATTTAATCTTTTCTCCTCTATCGGCAAAGGACATCTTCTGTGTTCATAAGTACCTACATTTCTGCACCAAAATTAAAAAGTGCCGGCCAGAAAAGTGGTGAGCGGTTAACCGATTTACAAAAATAAGGGTGGTATTGTTTAATTATAAGTAATTGTCCACATTTATTCAACAATTATTGACAATATAACAATAACAGCCAACTGCTTTATGTAAGCACGGCTGCTAAAAGTTTAGATTTTTCAAGTTTCAGTTATTTTTTTGTAATTTAAATAAGTAACAACCCTTTGGTTTTACGGGTTAGGTGTTTAGTTAAAAATGTTTGTAGTAACGTGTTTAAAAATAATATAATAGTATTTTTTCTGGCTAGCACTTTATTTTTTTTGTGCAAATAAAATGATCTCCTTTATCCTTTACTGTTTACCATTTATTTATCGACAAGCTCGATAGCTTGTCGATAAATAAATGGTAAACAGTCGTAATTGTGAAATTTTGTTATCTACTTCATGTTTGCATACATTTAATTACCACTTACGTACTAATTAAAACTAAATTAATTGCGGTTTACAGATCGTTTTAAATAAGGTAAAAGAGCGCGTCGTATACCCATTACTGTACATAGAAATAAATCGATTTTGATGATGTTGAAATGATATTGTGCTGATGTACAGCCCTTATCAATTTGTATGGGCTTGATCAATATCAGCACGTCGAAGAATAACAATGAAATTGCTAATTCGGTAATGAGCTCATTTGTTTTGGTTCACAAAACCAATAGCGAACAATATTTATTCTGTGATTTTTCATTGTCTTCGTACTCGTATTATTTTTCAACAATACTACATGTTATAATTTATTCAATGTCGACCTTATTTTACTGATCGAAGACTGGAACTGTTTAATGGTGCAATACATCAAAATAAATTAATTAAATATGTTTTCGTTGTTATTTTCAAATAAGTTTCTAGATCTTAGAGCATTTAAACCAAAGCTCTAGTTCTAGATGTAACCGGGTTCAAGTGAGCCTCAGCTCAGGCGTTTTTTCAGCTCTTTGAATCATAACCAACCATAGATAATTATCATAGCAGTATCAAAAATCTTAAAATAGAATTTCGTAGCTCAAGCGCTACGTCGTAGCACTTTCGAAAAACGCCTATCACTTTCGGAAAATCTCACTGTTTATCAAGCAGAGTTGAAGGGAGGCAATTGTCGAGTGTAGAGGATTCGAGAACCATCCATACGATGAAGGGCCCTCGCGGTGCCGGCGCAGCTTCCGTGTATGATGTGATCGAGTGATTTTGGTAAAAAATATACCTACTTACATACAATGATAAAGTTATTCATATTTTCAAAAGTAGGTTAGTACATTACTTACAAACATTTATGGATAGGGGCTCTATGGGATATCCTTTGTTCAGGGTAGCGTAACATCTTGTGAAGAAAATGTATGAAATGTAATTTTACGAAGTTTTCAAATATTTTAGAAGTAAAGGCGTATTTACACGAAAAAACACCTGTGACATGTTCCTTTTACAATGAAATCAAAATTGCTTCCACGCATTTCATGATCAAAGGCGGTGTAGGCTCTGATTTTTGTTATGTATTTTTCTTTATATTTTACCTCCTCGCAAAGTATCATAATTATTGATTGAAAAAATAGCTCCGTTCCTATAATATCTATGTTCGCCACGGTTTTTCATTAATCATGACAGCGGTGCCAAACCAGAGTAGATCCGATACCGTTCGTCAGTATCATACTCAATCTGATGGGATCATGGCCAACATATGAGCTAGCATCGTCACGTAAGCCAGCGATGAAAGAACAGGCACAACTTCTCTTAATCTATATTATGGATTACTAGCGGTCCGACCCAACTTTGTCCAGATTAATATTAGATCCTATGTTCATCTGAAAATAAATAATATATTCATGAATTATATTTACTTTTGAATTGGTGGTTCCGAAGATTACCCTTAATATGTATACAAACTAACACTATTCTATAAATATATTTTTTATCTAATCTAGACTAATATGGATTTACCTACTACTTCAAGACTCTCAAAAGGTGGATAAGAAAAAAAAGATAGAAAATGTATTTTCTATAAACTCTAAATAGACGATTTTAAAGCTTGCTTGGTCCGTTTTACTATGTCGTCCAAGTTAAGCGATGTTCTACGCTGTCATAGTATGGATGGGCGACTACTAATGCCATAAGAATTGAGCGGATAAATTCGGAAGGCGCGGCAAATTGTTGGTCACAGCTAATTATTTAAATTTTTTAATGTTAGTAACAGAAGGCCTAAAAACTCTATCACTAGAGGCCACTAACTGATTTAAACTTATTTAAATAGATTGAAAGACAACATGTATCATATTTCTACTTGTTCTGTAATAAAAACACGCCCTGAAAACGCGAAAAGCCTCCGGCGTTGCATGGTACAGCTTAATAAATAATTTCCTCCACGTCAGCTGAGTCTCAGTATACACATTCATATTTTATTCGAGATGTGTATCTTTTGTGCTCAGAAGAATGAAACATTTTCTTTTCTTCAATCTTTCAGGTGAAATTGTTATGAAACATTCAACATTTTCAATTAAAACTTTACCTACACTGCACTCGTAACGGTTAATAAATTAATTTGTTATACATACTTGTATAGGGTCTTTCATTTTAAACTAACTAATTGGGTTCAACAAATAAATTAAAAAATATTGATATAATGTTTTTTTTATGTTTTGTTATGAAAATCCCGAGAAAATCTATAAAGACTATCACTTATAATACCACAAGAGCTTCAAAATTATCGGGTATTTCCCGATAGGTTCGTTGCAAACAAATGAAGGAGTCAAGTTTTTCAGGTTAAAAAATCAATTTTTCCTGAAAAACTTGACGATTTTATTTGTTTGCAGGGAACCTTGAGGGAAATGCCAGATAATTTTGAAGCTCGTGTGGTATTCGGGGGATTATTTTTCCGTCCCAAATGTTGGCCAATAGAATTGCACCGTGAGACGAAATGTACAGTAAATTTCATTTTCATGCAAAATCTCCAATTTTCACAATTGAATTCAACCTGTCAGTTTGACGTGTGGTTAATTTGACTGGATCATGTTTTGTTTTTTATATATAGCAACGACCAGAGAAAATTTTCAAAAAATTATCAGTATAATACCATGTAGGTTGTACCACGTGACGTCGAATGGTTTAATTCTATTGGTCGATATTTGGGTCGGAAAAATAATCCTTTCAATTGATTGTTACTTCATTTATAACTTAGTCCATTCGAGCGTGTGACTTGATGTAGCTGCACTGCGATTGGTGGATCCTGAAAATCAGTGTGCAACATGTCCTAAAAAATCTATAAATGATATAACTTAAATCGGCTTAGGAATTAAATTGATACGGTCAAACGTTTATTTACAACCCATAATGAGACCTTGTCAGTTTGTGGTCTATACTGATATTATACAGAAGAAAAATTTTATATGCGGACGCGAGCCCAATATTTACCATTGCCTCTTACCCCCCTGCCCTGCCCTAAAATACATATTATTATTTAATAGATCTTAAATGCTTGTAAATATCTTACTACTACAAAATAGGTACTTCTACCACACTGATTTTGAATCAGTATATAAGTTTTAAAGCATATTTGCTGTATTATCTAAATCGCGTGAAAAATTGATTTAAATCAGTTACGGGTTCGCCTCTAAAAGTAGTTAATGTGGTCTAGTGAGTGAAACAAACGTGACTTATGAATAATTTACATTTAACCACCACCGGCCAAGTTTTCTGTAGTTTTAAATTAAAAAGATTCACCCGTAGTTTGCTGGAATTTAATTAGTGTCTTGGAATGTGAATTAAACTTCTTGATGGAGGTTCCCGCTTATGTTAGGCTATATGACAAGAAATTGCTTCGCGGCTGCCGCGGAATTAATGTTCTGGAAACTTTCTGCTATTAAATTTTGTTTATTCTAGAGTTGCAAAAGCACAAAGATTTAAGTGCTGAAATAATAAAACCAGCTAAATGCGAGTCGGGCTCTAGTTCAAAGGATATTAGCAAAAACACCCAAAAATACAAGTGTCCTTGTGTCACCCATTAATTTTTTAATTAATTTAATTTGTAATAAATGATTTATTATTTTTATATCTTTGTAGAGTCACTTTATGCAATGTTTTATCAGTTTTATAATTAAAGTATAACTATCATGGTTTTACCTGTAATTAATGCAAGAAAAATAAACAAAATATCCGTTACGATTACCGAAATAAAGGAACGACGCCAGGGGTTCCCAAAAAAAACCGATTTACTTTATAAAAATTTAATAAAGATTATTACAATGGTTTTAAAATATAACTATGAGCTAAGTATTGACGAGTTCGATGTTAGAACGTAAGTGCTGGTGCGGCGTGGCTCGCGGGGCTGGATCCGGTGTCGCGGCGCATTTTGCTGATTTCGCAGATTCCAAAATGTAATTGAGGTAATTGCCACTGTTCTATGTCGTAAATAAAGACAATGAAATTATCTACGATGGTCGGCAGATTTATAGATGTCGATAGATATAACATCTCCCCCTTGAGATCAACGACTATTTTTGAAGATTGGGAAAAAATGTCGTTGGCAGCTTCCTCTGATGTTGAGATGAATCTGGTACGGCGTAATTCGGCGCCACTTGAGTTAGCTCTATCTCAGTTTTCGAATTTTCCTTAGTTCGACGTAAGATAAATTTTCGTCCTAGTACAATGATGATAAGTACAAGTGCACCGGATAGTGTACCGTAGAAAGGTATGGTTGTGTGATAGAGCGATGAGGATTGTTCTATCACGACTGGCTCTTGTAGGTGAATTTTATCCTGAATGTCGTGCAGCTTCCTCAGGTTGATTGAGTTGACTTTGATGTGGGGTGCCGGTACTTCGTCTGGATGAATGGAAATTCTGGATATCTTCAACGGTTGTCCTTGGATATAGTCATTGACGTTGACGATGTTGAAGTCCTCAGTACGCAGCTTACAATTATGTGGGATAGTTGTTAAGTAGCTGCCGGTGAGTGTGTTAAATTCATCCCGTTCGCAAGTGAGTCGAACTTGAGTTGGCTGAGGGAACACTACGGCGTAGTGGCGGTCGTCCAGTTTTTCCATGGCGGGCTTCATCAGGTCGATAGTGGTCATCTCACAGGGTTTTCCTTTGCTTATTTCTCCTTGAATGATGTTGCAGATGCAATCGGGTTGAGATTTGAGTTGGTGATTGAGATGTTCTTCGCAGATGTACCTCGTACCTATCTTCGGGCATTCAGCCTCAATGTACACGTGAATATTCCCAGTGATTGCGAGGAATGGGAAAGGTGGGATGACAGCCTGTCTATTCTTATTCGGTACTATAACTAATCTATAAAAAGTATAAACCAGTGGGGATACCACGGGAAACTTAAAAGCAAAAACTAATTGATCTCCATTATAAAACGATGCTGGTTTTATAACGTCGTAGTATTCTCTAACTTCTAAATCTAATAATTGATCTTTATTATAAAAAGATTGCAATTTACCTAACATATTTTTCATTACATCTATACCTATCATAGAATGATGCGTTTGCGAAGTACGGCAAAACGCAAGCATAGTCTCTATCCTACTTATTTCACTTACTAAGCTACCTACGTTGTTTCCAGTTATCGCTAATATTTGTGCGAATTTTGCAAATTTAATTAGAAACTCGTGTCGCGCAAATGAATCGGGGTCAGCTAACATTACCAATGTCTTATTTATTTCAACTTGATTATCTATAATTTTAGCAATAATTTTATTTTGTTCATCCATCCAATCTTTGCTAAGACTGATATGATGATTTTGCTCTAAAACAATTTTATCTTGATTTTTTCTTAGAATCGAAAGGGCATCGTTGTACTTTACAGCATCTGTATAGTCTAGATTCCCTGTAATGCTCTTAATAACTGATCCAAGACTATCTACTAAACCTCTTCTAAAACGAGTTGGCTTTAAAGTTTTTAATTGAAGCGCTGCGTTATTTAACTCGGTCTGCAAGTGATCTATCTGGGCTTCGTACATGGCATAAGTGTAATTGTCTACTTTGCTTTTTATTTCATTAAGTTGCAACCGTACTGAGTTAATATTAGAGTCCATTTCTTTTAGTTCTATGTATTGCAAAAACGTATGATAATGAGTTGTTAGTCGCATGGGGCCTAGTTTAAAAGGTAAAATTCCTGGTCCGTCTCCAAGTCCTTCAAGTTTTATCTCGTGTGCGCGGGTCTGTGTTAGACACAGGAGCAACAGCAACAGGGTCAGCATCCTGTAACAATTTCGCGGTCTTAGGGACACGTTTTAACCTATTTTTCGCGATAGGCCCTTTTTTCTTAGACGTGTAGATGTGAATGGGCAAATCCGCTAAAACATTATCCTGCGTGTATCTTGGTGCGAGCTTAGATCTACTAGCGCAAGGATTACTGATAAAAATCTGTTGGTCAGGTTGGTACTCTACCTCAGATTCGCGAGACTTATTTCGATTCTCAATAATCGCGGTCCTGTTAGCAAGAGATGTCTCATTTATAATATCATAAACTTGTTTCATCTGCTCTCTATGGGACTGTGAATATTGCTGTAATAAGTGTCCTGTAATATCGATGTCAGTCGGATCACGTGGGTCAGTATGTCCTAATATGAGATCATATGGTTTACACTTAGTGAAGCTATGGATTGAACTATTATATGCAATCAAAGCGTAAGGCATTAAGTTAATAACGGGCTGATCTTTTTGCTTTAACTTCAAAATGCGGAGATGTTCAAGTAAAGTCGAGTGAAAACGTTCTATATTCCCGTTAGCGTTAGGTGAATGTGCTAAGGTTTGATGATGCGTGATTTTATGCACCTTGCAGAACTCTGAAAACATCTGATTAGTAAATTCCGTACCTTGATCTGTTATAATGGTGAGCGGTAAGCCGTGATGCGTGCTAAACGTTAATAAAGCCTGTATTACACTAAGCGCAGTGCCGTCTCTAAGTAGGTACGCTTGACCGTACTTTGAGAAAACGTCTATTAGAGTAACGTATTTCTCATTTTGGGCAGTGAAGCTATCCATGTGCACAATCTCAAAGGGCCTCGTGGCTGGTGGCACTATATTGAGCTTAGGCCTGATGGGATTCCTGTCGTACTTAGCTTGTCCGCAAATAGTACAGTCATTTATGAATTTGGTCACATGATCTTTCATTCGCGGCCAGTAGTAGCGAACTGATAAGGCTAGATAGCATTCGTTAATGCCGCGATGGTTAGTTTTACCTTCGTGGTAGTTACGAATGATCTCCTGTTGTCTGAGATATTCTTTGACATTTTCTAGTTCCTTTTTAGCAAGTACCAACTTCATACATGAGCTTTTGAATTTTTCCTGTAAAATTGGGACAATTTTGTACATACCTAGAGGAGGGTTAATAAGAATACCTGTCCTAATTTTAGGGTTAACATATTCCTTGATAGCGTTAATTAAATCCTCTTCAAGGTTAGATTCCGATAACTGCACGGACGTACGTGTGTGAGTGTCGAACGGCTTAGTCGCTGACGCGCGTTTTTTAACGTCACCTACTATCGTCATGATCAGCTGTCGATTGAATTTATTAAGGGGCTCGTCAGTTATGGGAATTTCAAGGATAGGGTTCTCGTCGGAAGTATGCACTGTCTCTGTGCTTGTGTCAGGGTCATTTGCTATAGATGGTGGTACTTCTGATGTATTACCGGCCATAGAGCTAGTCTCTTCATTACAGATCTCAATGCGAGAGAGAGCATCGGCGTTGGTATTCTTTTTACCTGGCTTGTGTTCAGTAGTGAAGTCGTATTCACTTAGCTTTAATCGCCATCTAGTTAGCTTAGAGTTAGGCTCTTTTAAACTCATAACCCACTGCAAAGGTTTATGGTCCGTATAAATTTTGAACTTACGGCCATAGAGATAAGGACGAAAGTACTTTGTCGCCCACACAATAGCAAGTAATTCTTTCTCTATCGTGCTATAGTTTATCTCGCTCTCATTCAATGTACGTGACGCGTACGCTATGGGCTTATCTGAACCCGAGGGACCTTGCGAAAGTATTGCACCTATAGCAAAATTAGATGCATCGGTCGTCAGAATAAAGTCACGGTCAAAGTCAGGGTATCTCAATATGGGATCGTTCGTAAGAATAGTTTTACATTTCTCAAAGCTATTGACATAGTCTGAGTCAAATGTAATCTTTCTTCCTTTTTTGAGACACTGTGTCATGGGCTTAGTTATCCTGGCAAAGTCGGGGATAAATTTTCGGTAGTAACCGAGAAGACCTAAAAATGATTTTATTTCTTTAGGGGTTTTCGGTATAGGGTATTTCTGTATGGCAGAAATCTTGTCAGGGTTAGGTTTTATTCCCTCTCTAGTGATGACATGTCCTAGGTATGCGGTTTCAAGTTTGAGAAACTCTGATTTATCGAGTTGTATTTTGAAATTGGATTCTCTTAGCCTTTGAAATACCTTCTCAAGGTTGACCATATGTTCCTGTAGTGACGTGGAAAATACTATGATGTCATCTAAGTATACGAGGCATATAACGTTATTGAGGCCTCTTAGGACATTGTCCATGACACGTTGGAAGGTGGAAGGACTATTTTTCAGCCCCATTGGCATTCTAAGGAACTCAAACCTGCCATTTTCGACTGAAAATGATGTCTTGTGTATATCGGAGGGATCCATCTCAACTTGATGAAATCCGGATGCTAAGTCTAGTGTTGTAAAATACTGACATTTCCCTAACTTATCGAGTACATCGGTTATGTTGGGAATAGGGTATTTATCGTCAATAGTTTTTTCATTGAGCTTACGAAAGTCTATCACAAGTCTCCATTTTTGTCGTCCCGAAGCGTCCATCTTTTTCGGGACAACCCAAATAGGCGAACTCCACGCAGACTCCGATGGTCTGATAATACCTTGGTCTAACATTTTAGATATTTGACTTTGGACTTCCTCACGATGTATGTAAGGGTAACGATAACTTTTCGTGTAGATGGGGACTTCGTCGTGGGTTCGAATCTTGTGTTTGATTTTATTCGTGAACGTTAATGCTTCACCTTCGATATAAAATATATCGGCGTAGTTGGAACAAAGCGCGAGTAAATTAGCTTTTTCCTCGGCGTTTAAATGATCGGTTCGTAATCGCGAGGTGACATCCCTAGCGCGTGATGTCATCGGCTCTACATGCTTGCACTGCATAGTGAATAGGGACGCTTGCGTCGCGCGGTCTAATGATAAGATTATATCATTTTGGGTGTTATTAATGACTTCTACTATGCCGCGATTTTTACAAACTGTGGTTATGCACTCGCTAATCACACAGTTACAGATGACCTGTTCTGGGATTAAAACTTCGCCATCCGGGGCGTTAATGGGTAGCCTGACCAATTTTGATGTCTCAGCTGGTATCATATCTTCGTAAAGATTTAAGTTTCGCGAGTTATAAATGCGAATAGGGTTCAGTGCGGCTTTAGTAATAAGCGCTAGATCTTTAAGATCGAGTTTAGCTTCCCATTTAGTCAGTAAATCCATACCTATTAACCCATCAAAATGATCGTGAAACCTATACACGAATAACTTAATATCCTCCGAATCTCTAAACTCTGAAAAACACGGAAGAGTTATAGAGTATTCATTCCTACTTGTGGCGTGAACGTTAGTAACTTCAAACGGATCGTAGTTAAGTGGAACATGAGGGAAATAATTTTCCACTGCCTCTGGGCTGATAAAAGACTGATTCGCGCCTGTATCAATAAGAAGGTTCAAAGGAGGGTTTGCTATACGAATATAGGGTAACTGTCTCTGGGTCTGTATGTTTAACTCTATTTTGATTTTTTTATAGTCGAGTCCTTGGGAAAATCCTCAGTTGAAGACTTTGGATTTGTCTGTTCGTCATCTACCTCTTGTACTCTGACGCCACTGTCAGCTTCACATGGGTAGTCGTACTCAGTGGGGTAGGTGTAATAGTCATTGTAATAACTATCGTAACAGTCATAGTCACCATAGTCATAATACTCGTAACCTTCACAATCATAGCTCGAACACTCATTCACGTTAACATCCCTAGTCTTAAAATAATTAGACGGGGGTGGATTGCCTTGCTTGGCCCAATTCCAACCACTGGGTCCCGCTGGTGTCGGTCGTTCCCTAGTCGTGAAGTGGGATACGCCACTCATAGGCTTAGGGCCTTGGAATGAGGGCTGCGGCCTAGGAGCCATTTGGAAACCACGCTGATAATTAGGTAGTGGCGCACTGAACATCTGTTGAGTGCGCGATTGCATTCGCGGTTGGTTAAAAGGCATTCTAAACTGCTGTTGAGGCGACTGAGGCTGCCTCTGTGAAAACTGAGGTCTGAAAGGGTACGAACTAGGCCCTGGCATGTTAAAATTTGTGGGCCTGAAGGGCTGAAGCGCCTGATATGGCACTTTAAAGTCGAATCGGTTCTTCTGACTATCACCTATTTTTCTGTCGGGCAAATACACATTCCTATTCTGAATATACATAGTATTCATTTCGTCATGCACATATTCCAGAGCCTTTTCAGTGGTTTCAGGACGCATGCATCTAATGCGTGATCCTAGAGGGTCCTTTAACCCGCGTAAAAAGGCTTGGAGGGTTAGTTTTTTATACAATTCCCGCTTAGCGTCTATGGTAGTGCGCAATGATTCATGCAGCGATACATATGTCATAATAGTGCTGAAAAGATTCTGGCACCTCTCATAAAATTCTTGGGGGGTGCTAGAGCCTTGTGTTAGGATCGCCAAATCGTTATAGAGGGCGGTTTCATCTCTTTGGTCGGCAAAATTGTTAATAAGAGAATTACGGATACTAGTCCAATCGTTCGGGATGCCATTCGCATTAATCTGTCGTGCCGCTGCACCTACAACCTTATTAAGGATGCCGTTTAATAATCCCGAATTATTTAACTGATTCCCATCCTGTCCGTAAGTTGCCACTAACTGATCACACAAATTCACGAACCTAACTAGCACATTTGGATTCCCATCGAAATCAGGGACCAATCTCAAGGCTTTTACAATATTATCTAGGCTGACGGCCATTGTAATATCTTCAGTAAAACTACTATTACTGGAATTACTACTGTTTAAACTACTATCTAAATCTTCTAAATCTCTATTACTATCAATTAAGTTATTTCTACCTTTAATCATAAGACTCTGTAATTTTCTTGAATGAAAAATTGATGAGTTCAAGGACTTATATTTTAGGGAAGGAAGCAAGTACTGGAGAAAAAATTCAGTGGACTTACATATGCTGCAGCTCGGTACTTCTTGGGAGGTAATCGATTTCTTGATTCCCGGCGAACGTCTAAGTGTGGAAAACCCGGCTCGACCTTGAAAAGTCTATCACTCCCGGAATTTACTTTACTGGAAACCCTGGAATGACCCGGATTATCCTACCGCCTGCGCCAAATAAAGGAACGACGCCAGGGGTTCCCAAAAAAAACCGATTTACTTTATAAAAATTTAATAAAGATTATTACAATGGTTTTAAAATATAACTATGAGCTAAGTATTGACGAGTTCGATGTTAGAACGTAAGTGCTGGTGCGGCGTGGCTCGCGGGGCTGGATCCGGTGTCGCGGCGCATTTTGCTGATTTCGCAGATTCCAAAATGTAATTGAGGTAATTGCCACTGTTCTATGTCGTAAATAAAGACAATGAAATTATCTACGATGGTCGGCAGATTTATAGATGTCGATAGATATAACAACCGAGTCTTTTATCCTTATTTTGCTATGATAATAATATTTTTTTATTTTGTTCAGATATTTTTTAATAATGCCTATGGCACAGAATATAGGATGTAAACTTAGTCAAAATGTCGTTTAAACTAAAACACATGGTCAGTTTAGTAAGTAAGTAGGTATGTAATACCGAACGGGTGAATGTATGTATTTACAAACAAAAAGTATATATGTAGTATATCAGTTATCTGGTTCCCATAGTACAAGCTTTGCTTAGTTTGGGGCTAGATGATGCTGTGTGAATTTGTCCAGGGTTATTTATTTATTTATTTATGTAACAAATCAATAATGATTGTATATTTATAGTGTTAGGTAACCGCACACTTAGGATATCTATTAGCGTAGTTGGTCTAAAGGATTACCACGGATCAGTAAGAACGTGCAAATTTTTGGGATGCGTTTAAAATCTTTTTAACAAATCAATGTAAAACAAACTTGATAACATATTTTATTATTACATTGTTCATAAGAAATACCACAAGCATTAGGTATTATTTTGTTTGTAGTTATTAACAATTGTTGCAACTGTACCGTAGTGACCTGAGTTTCCAACCGCAAGTTATTTTTGTCCTACCCAATTTAGAGCAAGCTCTAGCTTCCAGTTACGAGTTTGTTATTATTTAATTTTACATTCTACCTTGTGTTTATTTTTCAAATTAATGCATTGAAACGTTGTATACGTTAAATTATGACATTTAATTTGTATTAAAATAGATTTTATCAAGAAAATATCAGCTTTTATCTTGTTAATCCATCTGCTACATTCAAGGGGAAATCCTTTCCCTTGACCCAGCTCCGAAAATATCTATAATAATCACAATATCGGGAATTATATTGGGATGAGGCTCGACGCTCAGACATTAGACCGATGAAGCGTGGAAATAATATTAGTTTTGTTCCTCTTAATTGAAATTGGTTTTTACTTAGCAACGATAAGGTTTCTTGACGTCCACAAATAAGCCTTAGAAGTTTGTTCTAAATTAGCTACCCGCTTATTAAATCCAATAGAACTCTATCCCACTCGTTTGTTTAGATGTTTGGATATTTGGATGTTTGTATATTTGTGTATCAATCACGCCTAAACCAGTGAACCGATTTGGATGAAACTTGGTGTAGGCATAGACATAGACCTGGAATAGCATATAGGCTATTCAAAATGTTGGTAACACGCGGGCGAAGCTGCGTGCGGAAGCTAGTTAAGAATAAATCGTAGACCTAGTAGGATTTTGAACAAAGTGATGTATGAAAAAAGGTTAATAGGATGTGGAATTACGAAACGTAAAAAACGGATGTCCATTCTTCAAACAAATTCATCATGGTGAACGAAATAGGTCCGTACTTTTATTCACAGAAACTAATAAACAAACTCGTACTAGAATACTGTATTACTCGAAATTGTTCAACTGATCCAGGTCACTGCCGTAGGAAACGTGCCCAAATACTGGTGGCATTATCACGCTGAATGACTTTGTAAACAATTATTAATTCGTTACCGGTACAGAGATACAAGTACTCGTAGATAGGTAAGAAAAAAAAAACAATTTTAACTAAATATGCCTTGAGCTAAAAAACTTTTAAACGGTATAAGCTGCCTGAAGTTATATTTTAGCAGAGTTATATTATTCAAAAACTTTACTGTGCAACTTTTTTTTGTTAATAGGGGTCTCCGATGACAGCTAGCTTCCGTTGTTGATAAATCAAATTTAGTGAAATTTCATGTGTTCAATGAAGTTCTAATTTCAAATTCTGCGTAGTTTGCAGCATTCTTGCTGGATGCCTATGCCCGGAAATTAGTAGTAGTATGTGTCAGTGGTCATCTCTGGTGACGAAGTTTTTAGGCCGCCTTAAGGCCTCCGTCATGGCTTAACGACTTAAATAGCCGGGACCGACAATTTTACATGTTCTCCGAAAATGTCACTGGCGGTCACACATCCACTTACGGACCGTTTAGAAGGTTGCTTCAACTTCAACGTTCTATATTCTCAAGAACGACTAAACAAGCACGACCACGAGCGCTTCATTCAATTGATAACATTGCACATATTTTTCTAAAACTGTTGTTACTTATTAGAAGAGATAAATTGGGTTGAGACTTTGGGTTGAGGCTTACTATGCTTCGAAGTTTTCAAACTAAGGTAAAGGAAGAAAGGTCAGAGTGAAGCGCTCTTGCTTGTGCTAAGCACGTCGGGGGACGCCAAGCTGAAACCTATTTGGTACAGCCACCTGCAACTTAGTGCTACCTAATTTAGGTTCTCGCTCAGTTCATAGATTTTGTACCTTGTATCTTTATATTAGAGCTCATAATCGTCAAACGTAATCCGACCTGACACTCGTGGAAATCTTAAACTGCGGTTCATGTTCTACGTTACCTAGTTTCTCAATGATGTGTGCTCTACATACAAAGACATTTTCATAAAGAGATGCTTTCGTTTTATTTTCGTCAAAGAAGATTTTAACAATATTTGGTGGCATCTACTAGAATGTAGTACTTAGATGCCACCAAATATTATTGCAATGCTCATCCTGATAATCTTAATTTAGTAACTAGATAAAGATTATCGGGATGAGCATTGCAGGAATATTTACCTTTTCGCGAGTAAATCCCATAAGTTCGTGTTTTTCACTAGACATGAAAATAATACTTAGGTATAGTTCGCGTCACGTAAAAAGAACGCTGGCTGTCAAGCTGCGCCATGGACGCTATAAGGGTCCATTTGACGGTACGGGGTGAGGCGCGGGGCGGGATGGTCGCGCGCCACAAGCTTGCCAGAGCGCTATTGGTTCGTCAGTTGGCATTTGCCTTCCGCGCTGTGTCCACGTTACTTTTTCTCTCAAAATACCATCGCGCACAAAAGTTTAATTACGTAATCGTTTTACATAGAAAATTTAGGAAAATATCTATGACGTAGGTATATTGCTCTATGAAAAGAGAGGTTGATAATAATGCATTTGATATTGTAAAACAATGTATGAAACGGACAACAAAGGCAATAAAACGTTTCGAGTCTACAGTGAGACGACTAAAATTGTAAAAGGTTCCAAAAGATTCGGAATACCACTACGACTTAGTGGAAGGAGTTTCAACATTATCTTTAATGTTTTTTATTACGATTAAACATTCTTTACGGAATTAAATATGTTTTTAATTCTATTTAATGATAACTCTATCTAATATATTTAAATGTACCTTCCAATAACCAATATACGAAGCCCCAAGCGAAAGGCTAGTTCAAAAATAAAACAGTAGGTTGAGTACTTTCGTGCGCGAGTGTACCCATGCGCAAACATACCCCCACCACTTTTTCCCAGCGTTCTTTTTACGTGACGCGAGTTATACCTACCTAAATTTTCATGTCCTGTGAAAAACATGAAAGTTTTTCAAGTACATATAATTCTAATTTATGAATGTAATTGCCACTGTTTGTAATCGTTACATTTATGAGTAGGTAGTTACTCGCTTATCATAATTGGTATAACTACTCGTATATACTGGATAACACATCCGGCACGTAACTTATACCGTCTTTATATAGGTACCTACGCACTGCAAATAATTGTTTTCACGCTTTGTGGAACATAGGAATTCATGTACTTACTTACTTCTCTAGGGGAAGAAATATTAGTCTATACCTACCTTAAAATATGGACAATGTATGTATCTACGTCCCGTAGATCCGACCCGATCGTCCCTTATATCGGCCGAATATCCCAGATAAAATATACTAGAATATGAATGTTTATATAATAATACTATATTATTATACCTACGTCTTTATATTCATTCATATTATGTCCTACGGCCGTATTATGATAGTACAGTTTAGTACGCAACTTATCTAGGGTTGGTCACACCTGGCCTACACCGGTATCGGTCGGGAAAAGTCTGTGAAATTGACTTTGCGTTCTTGCTAAAGATGTTCTTTATTTTAAGAAAGAGTCCTTCATAATGGAAATGATCAAACGAGAAATACATTGTTTGACGTAGATATATGTATGACGGCTGACTGGATATTTTCATTGCTATTGATGGCCGTTCTAAGCTAATATCTCGTGGGCGTAGCAGGGTAAGTGTCGATTCAAATGAAGAACACTGGATAACTTGTCAGCAACGTATAATCACAATCGAAAGTAATCCTAGGTACACAAACTTTATTATCTAGGTACACTAACTATTTAATCTAGCACTTTATCTAGCTAGGTATACACAACGGAACGCGGGGACAGTTCCTACGACTGTTCAGCTCGACCGATCAAACCAGACTGTGTTCTGACAGTCCTGTTTTCGAAGTGGTAGGCTCTGTCTAGCGCCAGTAGTGACGCTTGCGTTCCGGGTTGCCAGTCGAAAGCCTGTGCCGACTAAATGGTAGTTTCCAATTCCGACACGGCTATCCTGCTGGCACACGTCCTCGTGTGTTCATGAAGCAACTGAAACAATCAATACCACAGCACAGTTTCCGTTCGGCCAATCCTGCCGCAACCTAGGTTCGAACTTTGAACCAGACCTAACTGTACTCAACATACATCGTCTAGTACGATCAGTTTGCAAAACAGTAAAAAAAAACCCAAAACTTTATTACCAATAAGGGTCTTTAGTACATATTTTTACCGTTACTGTACTCTATCTTTAATAAGCTATCTACGAACGTCAATTATCTCTGACAAGCTAAACTGGTCACATAGCTACTTTAAATTTCAACCAGAATTGATCACGCGCATCCCTTCTAAGTAAGTTCCCTATCGCTTCTGGATCATCGTTATAGTTCATCATACATACACGGTCTTCACATGACTTGAGCCCTGCTAGAGCTCTCAGCTAGATAAACAAAATCCACAAAAACAGTCACAACAGTTACAACAAAAGTTATCTGTCGAATGTCAGTATCAAAAAGTTAAATTCCAAACTTTTCTTTGTAATTTCAATTGGTATTAGGTTTTTTTGGCTTTTCACTATACCTACTTCCATTGACTACATTGAAACTCAAAATTTTTACTCCTCTAAACAACCAAAATCAGAAAACTCTAACAGACTAAACCACCATTAACCAGTCATTAAATTAGAACCACGCTAACAACAAATTTTCTGGTGCCGCATTGACGCGACTCCTAAGGGCTCATTTATTTTCGTTAAAACGAGAACAAAGGTACTTGTGGAAACATGTCGACGCACCAACGTCAGATCTTATTTGAGCGAGAATCGAACAAGGATTACCACTACGCACTACTATAACGCAACAACTCTCATACTCGCTACACACAACGATCATAATCGCCACAAAGTTATAAACCCGGTTAGACATCACTACCACTGTGTTTACGTCTGATCTTAGATCTGATACACAATGGAATTGGAATCTCATGATCTAGAATTTTTCTGAGTCTATCATTTACGTTCTCTTAGAATTACTCCTAAAGCCATAAGGATCAATGACTACCGAAATAAAAGAACTTTAAAAAAAAAACCTCTATCGCTAATTATTTCAACCCATACTAGGACTAAATGATTCTGGTATAAGTACAGCGTAAGAAAGCTGCCTATGCCTATGCCTACACTCAACGGACAACGGGACGTCGCAAAAGCTTTGATATCTTGGTAAGGTTACAGGACTCGATCGCTATTTGCATTTTACATGAAGAGGATGTTTAGTTTAGTCTAGGAATTCATTTAAGATAAGCCAGTGCAGAGTACCATTGTCATTTATCAAAAGTTTAAACACACTAGTTAAATTACTCTCTAAGTTACTCTATCGCCACGGCTCACAGCCGACTCGCAATCACGTCACGATTACTCCCATCCATCGAATGGACGACACGTGTGCATCCCCGCTGACTCCATACTACGGTCTCTTTAGACCACGGTCTATCTGGACCCCGGTCGCTCTGGACCACGGTCTCTCTGGACCACGGTCTCTCTGGACCACGGTCTCTCTGGACCACGGTCTCTCTGGACCACGGTTCCTCTGAACCCCGACCTCCGCCAGAGCCAAACGCGCATCGCGCACCCACGGACTACTTGAGTTACCCCAAGAGATACCGATTTCTACCTTGCTACGACTACGTAATAACTAACTGGTATAGTCGAACACAATACGGCCGATAAGAGTTCCTTAATCGAGTTAAAAACAAATGGATTCAATTTCATCTTTAATTTCATTAACTTCCACAACGTCAATCGGTACTTTACACTCTGACATCATCTAACCTATCAGCTCAAATGATGTACCTCGCTTTGATGACATGATTGAATAAAGTCAACAAAAAAAACTTCTATCGCCTACTTTCGTTTTAAATTCACCTCAATAGCCTTTACCACTATAACTCGGTCACACGAGCAGAGCTACTGAGTGTTATTCTAACATGTAGGGCAAACGAAACTCACTGCCACAAAAATCTCGAAAATCTTTAAGTACCTACTCACAAAACATCTAGCTTGATCAGCGATTAACTGCGTGTGGGCACTGATAGTCTAGAGTTTCTCTCAGAATTATAATAAACACTAAAAATAACACACTTCAGGTGTACCTACCTAACCAGAATGTAAGAACAACCATCTAAACAACTCGACTACGAAAAGCTTATTTTAGCGTCAAAGCAAATTGTTGTATTCACTTCAACCCTCACGTCTCTCATCACCTCTTATAATAAAACCTTCCCTTCATCTAGAGTCTGCGACTCACAGGTCATCACACATGACCACCAACACACAACAGTACGCCTTTGAGACCCAGGTCACCACCACACTACTAGCTGTCCATCGCGCCCTGAACATCTCACAACTTAGTTGCAGTTACGATTACAGACCAGTGCGTGCAGCACGACCCCTCACCATGTACGTGTTCTATTAGCAAAAGGTTACCATCACTGTCTACCACTGCAAACAAATCTAACTCTGTATTTACATCGCTTAAGAGGAACTCTTCATACGCGTCTCGCTTCACGAGCGAACTATTCGGTTCTATCAACATTCCAAACCGTCACGTTTATTCAACGCGATCCAAACCGTCACGTTTATTAACTTAGAAAAATACGACTCTCAAACAGACTAACTTAACTGAGTACCTAGTCAAATAATATTTGCACTAAACTCGTTTAATTTACGCCTTATTTCTCGCTCTTGTAAACCCAGTCGAACAACCAAAGTTTGTATCGACGAACTATGAAAAAAACTGTACGCGGTCTTACTGGTACAGATCTTCAAGTCTATGAGGATCCGACTGACTACCCCTTGCTGTAGCTGATAAGAGATAATCACGTTTACGAATGTTAAAACAACTTATTCCAAACACTGCGCACCATTTTTTCTAAATGTGGGTAGAACCCCTAACTCTGATTACGAAACCACGATAAGACAATAAACCGGTTTTATAATCGACCAGCTTGAACACACAATGTTAGAACCAATCTCATTACGACATCGCCTAGGTCATTAACCTTATCCAGTAAAATGAGAAGAAATTATAATCTACTAACACGTTCAATACAGTAAACATGAACACAGATTTGAAATTACCTATTCCTGAGAATCGAAATAATTTCTTAAGAATTTAAATTATTTCCCATCTAACGCTTTAGATGTTCTAGCTTCCAGCTGAATTTAGATGCCATAGCTTCGATCACAAGATAACCAATTTTCTAAACTCAACACTTGAATCAAAATGAAAAGTAACACGCTCACCGGATAATCATCCAATAGGTTTCATCAGCAATCTTGCAAAGCCGATTGCTATTGCTGGTTGCCGCGGTAGTGGGACTGCCACAGCTTGTCCAACCGCTGCCGGACCTATAGGTACTTCCTCACCGTGGAAGTAGTAGCATGATGACTCTAATTTGCATAGTGATCGGTACCACCTCACCTGAAAAACATACCGAGGGTAGTTACTATGCAAAAGAAATAAAGCAAAAAGCAAAGAAACGATTACATGACCTTTTGAAATTCTTGAAGTGTAGTTGACATCACGATGCTTCTATTTCTCCGCACATTGTTCAGCTCACGCCTGTGTCACGTCCTTAGCCACATCCTTAGCCAAGCCACTCCCGTTCTTGTAGCGGTTTGCCTTGTGCCCAGGTTGGCAGTAATTATAGCACACCAAGGGCTTCGGTACTGAACTACCTAGCTCAGTACTAGATCCGCCAGGTGTGGTCCTTTGTAGTCACCGATTCTTTTTCCGCATTCTGCCTGATTTTATTTTTCACGTAGGTAGCATTTCTCAGTGATTTTGTTTCTCAAAGCAGCAGAGGGAAATCCACGCAGATGCCGCGCCCTTTTACAGCCCTTTGCTGATCACCCATTTATCGCATTCTATCGGTTTTTCGTCAAAACATAACCCATTATAATGGATCTCGCTCCAGTCCTTCCCGCGTTCATTATTCAAGGTCAATAAAAACTCACGTAGTTCTTTGTCTTCGTCTTATTTTCTGGGCTTGCACTTGATAACGGTCGCTTACACTTGATAATGGTCGCTTACACTGACCATTTGAACCGACACTGAATCCCACATCGGATGACGGCTGACTGGATATTTTCATTGCTATTGATGGCCGTTCTAAGCTAATATCTCGTGGGCGTAGCAGGGTAAGTGTCGATTCAAATGAAGAACACTGGATAACTTGTCAGCAACGTATAATCACAATCGAAAGTAATCCTAGGTACACAAACTTTATTATCTAGGTACACTAACTATTTAATCTAGCACTTTATCTAGCTAGGTATACACAACGGAACGCGGGGACAGTTCCTACGACTGTTCAGCTCGACCGATCAAACCAGACTGTGTTCTGACAGTCCTGTTTTCGAAGTGGTAGGCTCTGTCTAGCGCCAGTAGTGACGCTTGCGTTCCGGGTTGCCAGTCGAAAGCCTGTGCCGACTAAATGGTAGTTTCCAATTCCGACATGTATATAATATTAAAAGGGTCATGGAAATGAATGTGGATGGATAAGTGAGTGGAGGTAGACCTAAGAAAATATGGATGGATTGTGTGAAAGAAGGTATGAAAAAAAAAAGGAGTTGATACAGAGATGACGAGTGATAGGGGAGAGTGGAAGAGGAGAACATGTTGTACCAACCCCGCATGGGCGGGATAAGGGTAGGCCAATGATGATGACGTGCGGTAAAAATACACAATAACTAAAATCCAGTCCAACGTCCCGCTAGGCCAATACGAGTATTCAATCTATAATTACTGTTACTAGTGACCTTTATTGACACCACGATGAAATCAAACAGTGCTTTGGAAAGATAAATAAGAATGATAATGGTCATTGTGCGGCCCCCATAAAAGCTTTCCCCTACCCACTAATTTGAATTGTTCATGTAGCAATATCCTTTTGTTTTTGTGTGAAAGCAATTTTATGTTTCTGTACTCATTTACCTACGTGATGGAGCTGATATGGTTTATGGGAGGCTATTTTATTTATTATTCGATACTTACTTTATTCTCTAATTCCAATGATGTTTTGTTTTTTAATTAACTATTTCTTATCTAGAAATAGCTATAAACTTTTATGTTATTAGTAAGTAAAGTATTGTTACGTACTTATTAGATAACATGAACAACAAGTTAATAAAATGAAATAAAACCTCTATATTTAATTTTATTGAAACGTAACTTTCTGGTTTGTTTGATGAATAATATATATTTTAAAAGTTATTGTAATAAAATATTTTTTTTCTACAATAACTTTTATAATAGTTAAATAGTTTGGATTAATGACAAAGAGCATAAAGCAAAATTATTTAACATGCTCATAAAATGTGTTAATTCTGTAGTGCACAATTCTAAATGAAAATAAACTTCAACTGTCTAAATAATGATCTTGAACCTAACGTTTTTGAGACTGAATAAAAAAGATATGTAGGTACTTAACCTGTTTGTATATTTTAAGAGAGTGCCAGGCTATAAATATAACTATCAGTAAACCTATAAAGTATCTAGTTTGTGTTGCTTCGTAGCACATATAGCGAAATAATTTACATTTTGATGTCTAAAAATAAAGGGTTTTGAAAAATAGAATCTTTTTAGTTATAAAATAAAGAGTTTGATTTATTAATAAGGCCCAAAAATGGTCGGCGTTACTGAATATACCGAAAGCATTTTTGTTGAAATGTATTATACATTTTGGTACAAAAAAATGTCAGGAGCAGTCGTGGTTGGCGGCGGCGCGGCAGGCAATAATGGGGTTGCTAGCAATCTGTTTGAAAGTATGGCAAAGAGTTATAAAAAATGCATGGCGCTGAAAAATTAGGCGTGTTTGCTGACACATTCACTTCACTGCAATTAGGTCTTATTAGTATAGCTAGGAGCTACGTGTTGATTTGAAAAAAAATATATAAATGTGTAATAACTTAAACGTGAGAACCTGTAATTGGTTTAGAAGCTCTCGGAACTCTGCCTGCAGCCATTTGTAACAACTTCATTGGGCTCTCGCTATGGCATGATAATTATTATTTATTTTATTTATTTATAAATAAATAAATAAATCTAGATATACACCTAGAATCATGTCAATAAACTAAACATTTTGGGTATCGATGTTAGTAACTAGTTTTATATATAATATGTATTTATTTACAAACATAAAATAGATTAGTTAGTAGTATATCAGTCATGAAGTAGGTACCCGTTACACAAGCTCCGCTTGCTTTGGGGCTAGATGATGCTGTGTGAAAAGTCCAGCATTATTTATTTATTTAGTTACTAGTCAAATCGGTGACAATAAGGCAATGGAATGTACAACGATGCCGATGCCCACATCTCACGTGGAATAATTTAGGTAAATATATTCGTGTGTCATAAATATACTTCATAATTATAAGCAGAGTGTGATAAATTACTATAGAAGTCAAAATAAAGTAAAAGAAAAACATGATGTGCCTTGAAATTAATATTTTTCAGGTCATTGTCTTAGTTTAGAAAAGAGTTTATCCGTTTGTAATCAGAACATGCTTTGTAACAAAATTATGACGACTACGTGTCTATAAAGCGTCTAAGACTCTACGTCTCTACATGACAAAAAAGTTCTGAGATTAGTTATAGTCAGTTGTGTGCTCGATGGTAGACCACGAGGTACCTAATATATTATTCACTAATCTCGATCCAAGGTCGGTCATGTGGGGCCGGCATGAACTAATATTAATTTGAACTGAAGGATAGCATTCGTACGTGGCCGTATGTTACTAAGCACCCATGACTTACATATTTGGACCATTGCCAAATTACCAGCATTTAACGTGACTATCAACATCAACAACTGCACCCAATTGGTGCACGGGTGACACTATTCGTCTGCTGTATTAATAAATTCACTGAAAAAGGATTTTATCGTTTTATTTACTTTGTATAAATTATCGACTTTTAGACTACGAGTATATTTTACGTTTTTTTCGATGTGTTATCTGGCCAAGAGGGAAGTTCTATTTGATTCCAAACTTACTTTTACGGGCTTTTACTAAGCAAGTACTTATTGGTTAAAAGGAAGTTTAGTCCCGATGATTCATATTTCGGCTATTGATATATTTCCCATGTAAGAATGCTAGAAGATTTGTTGCCACATCAAAACAGAAAACAACTACGTCCAATCATCACAATTGGTTTAAGAGCGTGTCTGTAAAGCCCGTTTGTTATAATACTACTACCGTTACAAAAATACATTATAATTCAAAGTTTTCTTTAGCTAGGTACGTATATCTCGCGTTGAATTTTTTTTAACATTACTTGGGTGGGAATGAAAATCATATGTAAGAACTTAGGAGTAGGAAAAAAGACGAACAATGAGACAAAGTGTCATAAGACTATTTTGATGAATTTGTCGAAAAAAATATGTTTTGAGAAGTCTAGGTCACATTATAGATACCTACATGTAGGTAAGTATTTGTACCAAAACGTTTGAAGAATTGCTTTCTTCATCAGACTATTGTGTCTGCCGGACCACCGCTACACAGCGGCTGACTTCTACTGGCGTTATTTCAGAAAACTGAAACTAAGTGTACCGGAATACGTCAAACGAACAATTTCCTCGCTAGCTTCAGCTGTGAAAACGAAGTGTTTTCCATTTCCCTGTTTCTATTCTGTCGTGTTGTCACTACCCTCATATCCTGTGCCCTGGATGTGCGTTGAGCGTGAAATCACCTACTATGGATGCCAAGATTATATGACACCAGGTGCTAAGCGACCAGGCTTTTTAACGTGGAGATTCGTAAACGCTGTCACGGCTGTTTCCCTGAAGCATTGTATAAGGAATTGTTTTGCGATCATCTGCTTCCTTAGGCACTAGCGCAATTATTCTGGCATTTTGGATAGGCAGGTACTCCGTGGATGTCAATGAGTAGACTTTACAGCTCAAATAGTTAAAAAAACTTACCTGTATATATAGTATAGGTATACCTTATTTTATACCTACCGATATATATCGTACATCACGATGAAAATTATATTTTCAACTTGTATGTACATATTTACTGCTTCAGGAAAAAGTTCCAAGATGATCACGAGAGTAACAAAAAACCTACATTAAACAGCTAATTCTAGTTTTCAACTTGTAATAGTTACTGCTCCAAGATATTCACGACAGTGACACAAGCCTAGATCAAAGAGCATGAGGAGCAATTCCACCAAAACGTTAAATCTCATGGGTTCATAAAGACGTAAATCCATATTTTCGTTTAAAAACAGTAGGAAGTATGATTGCCCGATTGCCAGTTTGGGCTAGGTGTGGAGATGGCTAAAGGTATGTGATACAATGCCCTGAATAACTAATGGAACAACGCTATCGATCGCCTGCTGAATAGCTTTAAAGAAACAATTGGTGGCATCGTCGCCGCAAAATCACATCCGCTGAATGTAATGATAAATTTGCATTTGGGATTATTTAGGGTCTTGTGTATTTTGTTGTAGATGTTGCGATGGAACTGCAGTTCGTATGAGTTTGATTCAAACGGGTGATGGAGTTTTTAGGTTGCCTAGTAGGGACTGGGCCGGTCAAGTATGCCGCATGTCGGCCTGTGAGCCAAAATTACCAATGTGTGGAGCCCTGACACGGGAACCGGTGGTGGGGCAAGCCACGAATGCGATGGCGGGACGAGCTAGAGCTTTGAGAGGGTCTGGCACACGAAAATGGGGGGAGGCTTTTGCCCAACAACGCGATAGCAGCGAGCTAGTAGTAAGGGAATACCTATCAGTTTTCATCTCATTAGAAAAAAACTACACTGTCAATTGAGTAAAACTACAGAGAGACCAAATAAGCTGACTATGAGCGTAGTGTACAGCTGGGTTAACTTGCACTCTTAATCAAAGATAAATTGTACCAAAAAGGTACAATGCTAAATCCATGCTCTTAATTCCCAGCAGTTTTCGAACTAAATGTCAATGTCGAATATCCCGGTTCATTATAGAAACATCGCAACTTATCATGTTCTCTCGCTTGCACATTAGTGCAGTCACTAATGTGCAAGCGAGCATGATAAGCGCCGCCATTTCAGATTCATTTCGTTACGTCAAAATTGCCATGCAGTTCAAAAACTGCCTAGAAATAAGTGTTCATGCTAAGCCACCTGATGTTGATCTTGATGTAATTAATAGTAACTAGGTGAGACAATATCTCTATTTAAATTGGTATCACGCAACAAAGTTAATATAACTAACTAATAAGCTTAATGAGTCTGAATTACTTATTTCCCTTGTTGGCCATTCAGTTGCGGTTAATAGTTTGAGGGGACGTTTATTACTTTTTGGGTTTTGCAACGAAATGGTGCCAATAGGATCTATTACTAAGGCTTATCAGTCTGTCCGTCTGTCTGTCCGTCCGTCTGCCGCAGCTGTATCTTTTGAACTGACATAGACATATTCACAAAGTTTTTATATTAACTACCTACTATTATGACCGCTGTAACATCATTATTGTGTGCTCAATCAATTTGTTAGTGTACTCAATAGTGACGCTGCGTCACTTTTAATTCAATTTATTCGATAGGTAGTTATCATAATAGGTAATTTTCACAATTGTGTCTACAAATTATACCTACATGGAAATTAAAAATAATATTAAGTAGGAGGTCCTACTTAATATTATTTTTAAAATACTTCTTAAAAATATTACTTAAAATACTCGTATGAGTAAGCACTGTAAGCAGGTGCTTACAGTGCTTACTCATACGAGTATTTTATCTTAGAAATGACATTGATACCTACAACTAAGTAAGTAGGTACTTAATAAAAATAAGAACTAATAAATTAAAGGTGACCCTCGTCTGCGTTAGGTTATCTACATAAACAAAAACGTGTTTTTAGGAATGTTTTACAAACATAACTAAAAAATAACAAAAATTTAAATGCATGGTTTTCATAACCTACTCACTACTCATCGAAATAAGACTCAAATTCAAAAACAAACTTTTATTTCAAACTGGTACCTACCTAATAAGCTATTTTACACTTTTTTGAAAACTGTTTTAAATCAATCCTGAGGTCATAATAAACCAGTAGATTTTTTTTTTTTTTAAACCGTAAAATGCCTTAAAAATGAATTTTAATGATGTTTAGTTGTATCCCGAAAACGCAGCCGCCATGTTGTGACGTCACATGGTTTGTTTTGTGAACAATACGACTGTAAAAGATAAACTTTTTGTTCCTAACTTAACCAGAGAAATGGGATACTAATAGTATACAACATCATTGAACTTAACACAGTGACGTCACAAAATGACAGACGGCGTTTTTGGTGGCTAGGAGATAGAAGAAAAAATTGAATTTTTAAAATTGAATTATAAAATGTTTATTGCATTTTTATGAATAAATAACGACGTTTATCGTTTACTTGTAACGAAACCTATGGTAAACATGCATTTTTATGTGTTCTTACATGGTGTAAAATAGCCTATTGCCTAGTCCCGCCACAAAACAAATTGGTACTTATTAGCAATCACGCGCATTGAAGGAGCCGATTCTACAATTGCCGAAGCTACTTCATTATTCTGACCCAGTGATTTAGCGACATCTGCTATTCATTTTATCAACTTCCCACGGGATTTGTTAAATGTATTAAAGTATATATTGTACCTTTTTATCTTGTTATCTTAAATGACTGTTTTTTTTGTTCTCATTGAAACTTGTAACGCAAATAATTATTTGCTCTTTATACGCTTGGCGTAGCCCGGCGTAGGTATACAATAAGGTTTTTGTAGCGTACTGTATTGGAAATAATAAATAGTAATGGTTGTGGCGCCGGACGGGCGCGGGAGATGGCGACACGGTGTGGAGCGGTCTGCCCGAGACGGACGTGCGCCGCAACGATTGTTGAGAATCAAAACGTATTTTATTTATTATCCATAAGAAACTTACCCCAGTGACGTAGAGGGACGTCACAAGTGGCGACGAGTCTGTGGGTAAGTCTAATGAGTACCTACATACCTAAAATATTTAAAAAGATGAAGAGATGTGAGTGATCGAATTTTGTGTCTGTTATGATGTAAGTAGGTAGGTACCAAGCAGTACCGATTACCTTCCTATAGAATGAGCTTTAGTACACAGCTAAATGCTATAAATAAACTAACGGCATTTTGCCCGATTGCCGGTTGTTTTGAACTGGATGATTTACCTGAGATGAACAAAATTCGATGCATCACTCTTTCTTATCGCTCAGTAGTAGGTCAATCTATTGACTGGTACTAATTAGAAATCACGAAAGTATTTTAGGGTGTAGTGTATACCTACAAGAAGCACTATCGTGATGAAAACAACCTGAGTAGGTAGGTACTTATTCGAAAAACTATCTACCGAGATGTAAAAGTACCTACAGTGAAAAACAAACAGGGAGCGCGCTGAGCGTTATCATAACTACTTAGTTAGAGGATAATACTTAGGTACCTACTTACCTAACGAGAAAAACAAGACATTTTGTACATTTGTTTGGCCAGTGGTAAAGTACACCGGTACAACCTTATTCTGTTGTGAAAACGAGCTAGGTACACTTCAATAACTATACCTACTACAATTTAAATTGTAAGTACCTAGGCACTTTATAAGTAAACATTGGTTATTTACCTATATGTACCCCAGAGAAATAATACTTTCTTACATGCATAACACAGTTAACCAAGTTTCTTAAATACCTAAGTAGGCATTTACCTAGACTTACTACTTGATACTAAATAACTGGTATGGACTAAAATGTATTAGACAAAGTTATACTTACCTACTCCATTAAATTAAGTAGCATTCCGCTGGCTGGACAAAATGTTTACTCATTCTAATCTTATCCCTGACTAAGCACGGCAATATAATATGATATGTACCTACCTACTGTTTTTAGAAGATTCTTATATGGATGTTTGAGAATAAATAGAAAACAAATCAAAATAGGCGTAAACGCGCTATAGTAGTAAACTGAGGAGATCAGTTGGTACTAATAAAATTTCTTGGGTGCACATCCAGTAGTAGACTGGCAGAGTTTGCCAGTTGGTACTAAATAAATTAAAATAAGCGTAAACTCGCTCTAGTAGTAAACTGAGAATCAGTTGGTACTAATAAAATTCATTGGTTGCACAATCAGTAGTAGACTGGCAGTTGTTGTCAGTTGGTACTAAATAAATTAAAATAAGCGTAAACTCGCTCTAGTAGTAAACTGAGAATCAGTTGGTACTAATAAAATTCATTGGTTGCACAATCAGTAGTAGACTGGCAGTTGTTGTCAGTTGGTACTAAATAAATTAAAATAAGCGTACACTCGCTTAAGTAGTAAACCGAGAGATCGGTTGGTACTAACAATATCCCTTGCCGCAGATCGCCCAAAAATGTCCCAAATACCACCTTTGGAAACGTTTGATTGCGATGGTGAACCTGCGTCCGTGGGGTTACGCTGGGAACTGTGGAAGCGCGGTTTGGAAATTTTCCTGATCGCTTCAGAAATAACTAGCTCAGAAAGAAAAAAGGCTACCCTACTTCACTTAGGGGGATTAAAATTACAACAAATATATTATAATATACCAGACGATCAAGAGGCACCAGACGATGACGGTTACGAATTAGCCACAAAAAAACTAGACAACTATTTCAGACCAAAGCAAACACGAATTTATGAAAGACATTTGTTCAGACTTATAAAGCAAGAACCGGAAGAAAAATTTGAAAAATTTCTTGTTCGATTACGTCACCAAAGCAGCAAATGTAAATTTGTAAGTGAAGAAGACAATCTTATCGATCAAATTGTAGAGAAGTGTAGCTCTAAAGACCTCAGGAAAAAAGTACTCGTTCTGGGTGATGAGGTGACTCTTGACAAAATTATTGCACAAGCAAACGCTCTCGAAGCAGTAGAACGACAACTTTCTGACTATAATCAAGAGTCGAAAACATCTACCATCAATAGGATTGAAGCAAAAAATATGATTGCCGTGAACGAAGGATGCATGCGATGTGGTAGCACACGCCATACTGAGAGTAGTAACGCTTGCCCGGCTAAGTCTAAGCAATGTCTGAAATGCGGATTCATTGGGCATTTCAGAAATCAATGCAAAACTCGTGGTAGCAAAAGGAAACCTCCACCTGGTTACAACTATAAACACCCTTACAAGAAAATAAAACGATCGGATAAGGACACAAATAAACAGAACGAAGACTACAAAGCTAAAAATACTAAAGCTGATGTAAATTACATATTTCACATTGATGATGACTCAACGATAAGCTGCAATGTGGGAGGTATTCAGGTAGATATGGTCGTAGACTCTGGCAGTAAATGCAACATTTTAAGTGAAAAAACCTGGCAACGTTTAAAAGGGTGCAAAATAGCAGTTCAGAATCAAGTCTGTAACCCGGATAAGGCATTTGTTGCATATGGCAGTAACAAGCCCCTGACAGTGCTTGGCTCATTTGACACGGGTATCCGTGCAGGGGATGAAATGCAATTTGGTACTTTCTACGTTGTCAAGGATGGTACACGCGATCTTTTGGGAAAAGATACTGCTATCAGTCTCAAGGTGCTTAAAGTCGGATTAGGAATAAATTCGGTAAGTGAAGGTAGTTTTCCTAAAATAAAGGGCTTACAGCTAAATATTTCTATTGACAAGTCAGTGAAGCCTGTAGCCCAACCATGCCGTCGTGTACCTATTCCATTAGAGGAAAAAATCAATAATAAAATCGATGATCTCTTGAGGCTAGATATTATCGAACCAGTAGACAATCCGTCGGGTTGGGTTTCACCAATAGTTCCCGTACTTAAATCCGATGGCAATGTTAGGATATGCGTCGACATGCGATGCGCTAATAAGGCCATCTTGAGGGAAAACCACCCATTACCTACGATGGACCAATTATTGCCAAGATTTAAAAAGGCACGCATCTTTTCGAAACTTGATATTAAAGACGCGTTTCATCAGGTCGAGATCAGTGAAGATTCAAGGGATGTTACAACTTTTATTACGGGACGTGGTCTTTATCGTTATAAGAGGTTAATGTTCGGAATATCCTGCGCCCCAGAACACTTTCAAAAAGTAATAGAAAGAATCCTTTTGCCATGTGATGGCGTGGTTAATTTCATAGATGATATTCTTGTATACGGCAAGGATGATTCTGAACATAATGATAGATTGAAGAAAATCCTTGAAATTTTCAAAGAAAACAATATCCTCCTGAATCATGATAAGTGCGTTTTTAACGTTAAAGCTATAAAATTCTTAGGCCATGAACTATCTCCAAATGGTATTAAGCCTTTAGACAAATATATAAAGGTGGTAGAGAATTTCAGAGAACCTACTACGGTTGAAGAGATTCAAAGTTTTTTGGGATTAATAAATTACGTGAATAAGTGGATACCGGATATGGCAACTAAATCAGAACCTCTTAGGTGTTTACTTACATTGAAGTTAGGAAAAAACGCGAACATTCGTTCTCACTGGGGACCAAAACAATCCGAATCGTTTCTAAATCTAAAGAAAGCTTTAAGCAAAATCCACTCACTTGGATATTATGACCCCAAAGATAAAACAGTTGTGATGGCAGATGCGAGTCCCGTAGGGTTAGGAGCGGTGCTAATTCAATCTGACAAAAACGGGTCTCGTGTAATCGCTTACGGAAATAAGAGTTTAACAGATGTTGAGAAGCGTTACTGCCAGACAGAAAAGGAAGCACTTGCACTAGTCTGGGCAGTAGAACATTTCAGGATGTACCTTTACGGTAAAGAATCTTTTGACTTGGTAACCGACCACAAACCGCTGGAGGTGATTTTTGGCTACAAATCAAAACCATGCGCGAGGATTGAGCGATGGGTACTACGGCTTCAAGCGTATAATTTCAATGTTATATACAAGCCCGGAAAAACTAATATTGCAGATTGTTTATCGCGGTTATGTGCCATAGATAGCCCCCAGCCGTTTGAGGATGGATTCCATATAAATCAAATTGTTGAGCTTGCGAGACCATGTGCAATAGGTATGGGTTTACTTAAAGAGGCATCTAAACAAGACAATGAGATTAATTTAGTTAAAGAGGCTATGTCGTCAGATCGTTGGGACCCTTTAATAAATAATTACAGGTTATTTCAAACAGAGCTCTGGACACACGACGACCTGTTGCTGAGGGGAAATAAAATAGTGATCCCACTTAAATTGCGTCACCAAGTATTGGAGGCAGCTCACGAAGGGCATCCTGGTATAGTCTCGATGAAGGCACGTTTGCGAACTAAGGTATGGTGGCCGAAAATAGACAGAGATGCTGAAAAATTGGTCAATAGTTGCAAGGGTTGTACTCTTGTTTCTACCCCAAACCCTCCAATACCAATGAAGCGTCGTGAGCTGCCGTCACAAGCTTGGGTTGATGTAGCTATAGACTTTTTGGGCCCATTACCTAGCGGCCATTATTTATTTGTTATAGTCGATTACTATAGCAGATACAAGGAAATAAAGACAATGAAGACTATAACATCTGCCGAAACTATTAAAATACTGAAGGAAATTTTTTCTAGGCTAGGTACTCCGCTCAGCATAACCGCTGACAACGGCAGACAATTTGTCAGCGAAGAATTCAAGTCATTTTGTCGTGAACTAGCGATACGAATATTTTTCACAACACCATATAACCCTCAACAAAATGGTGAAGTCGAGCGACAGAACCGCGATATTCTGAAGCGTCTTCGGATAAGTCAAAGCCAAAAGTCAAATTGGTCTGAAGACTTATTGTTGTATCTCACTATGTACAACAGCACGCCTCACTCGACTACTGGAAAAAGTCCATCAGAATTGTTTTTCGGTAGACAGTTTAGAGACAAAATACCTTCGCTTGTAAATGTGAACAACCCATTTACCGAGGAAGTTAAGGATAGGGACAAAATCATGAAAGGAAAAGGGAAGGAATATGGGGATAGGAAAAGGAAAGCAGAGGAATCGGATATAGGCATTGGCGAAAAAGTGTATGTAAAAAATGTAATAAAAGAAAACAAACTTACCACAAACTTTAACCCAACCCCTCATACTGTCACGAGTTGTAAAGGGCCTGAATGTAGCGTAAGAAATGATGAGACAGGACAGGAGCTTAAAAGAAATATTATCCATCTTAAAAAAGTCGAAGGCCAGTGGGAATTAGTTTCAAAAAACAAATCGGATTCAGACATATGCGATTGCAATGAGGACAGTGATTAATACAATATCTTATTTACAGAAGGCGTAAAATCAAGTAGCACAATACTACCTACAGGGTGTTATCTTATACCCACTACATTGTTAAAAATAATAATTAAATAAATCATTTTGATTAATTGTCCTAGTGAGTGATTGAGATAGAAATTATTTAATAGGTATCTAATATTATGTTATAATCACTCGCTTTGTGAATTAGATAAGAATTAAATGTGTTTACATTCTTATGTGGAATTGTTAAGTCCGGTATTTAATTAAGAAATCATTTTGAAAAAGGAAGAGGTGTAGCGTACTGTATTGGAAATAATAAATAGTAATGGTTGTGGCGCCGGACGGGCGCGGGAGATGGCGACACGGTGTGGAGCGGTCTGCCCGAGACGGACGTGCGCCGCAACGATTGTTGAGAATCAAAACGTATTTTATTTATTATCCATAAGAAACTTACCCCAGTGACGTAGAGGGACGTCACAGTTTTCTACTAACCTGAATTATATATAGTGTCTCGTTTCCACTTTCCATTCCAAAAAGGTGGTTGCTATATTGCGAAACAGTAAGCTACACGTACATGCTGTCGCCAAAAAACGAAAATAAATGTGTATCGGTCTGTATTGGTTTTGTATTTGGTGAGCTGGAGAGAATTAGTTCTCGCAGTGAGACTTAGACGTATGTTATTATATAAAACCTTTTTATCCTGCTTGTGTGTTCCTATTTGTTTCGGGTTCAGACCGGGAACGATCACCATACGGCACCACACCAGTCAAATGTAGTTTCTGATTCCTGATTTGATGTCGTTAATCCTAGTGTGGGATAGTTATGATACTGGGTACGTAGAAGCCTCCATTCGCTGAAATAAACAAATACTTAGCGTGTTTCATTATACACATTATTTGAGACTTTTGAGGTTATGGCACTATTTTAATTTCGTTTGTTGAAAATTATTCACCATTTGGACCACTCGAGCTTCTCCAGACTGTTATTGTGTTTGCGGAAATACTTTCTTTTAGTTCAAACGTTTTAACTAAAAATAAAATAAAAGAATGTAAAGTAGGTATCTACCTACCTACCTGCGTTAAGTTTTCTAAGGTTAATATTTAGTACGTACAGTATAGGTACAAATTTTTCAAGCATTTAAGTACAGTAATTTACATTGATTTTGAATTTCATTATTCTATTGCAAATCACAATACAATGATCATAAACACAAAAGGTGAACTTATTATGATATTATGATCTGTGAATGAAACTGATTACAATAGGTATGAGTGACCCTAATTTGTTTTATCAGATCAAATAGTTTGTACTCGCGCAGTGAGGCAGACCATGAATTTTACAGCCGTTCCCCGATTTCCTGAGGTAGACAAGAAGTTAATTTATTCCACTCTCTTTCAGATTTCGATTTTACGTATATTCAGCCTTCGTGGAGAGTCGCACAGTCTCTGCGGTGAGGATTATAGCGGCGACGAAGACCCGGGCGCCAGACTCTGTCGTTTGCCGCCTATATCTACCTGACAACCGCACCCTCACACTCAAAGCCAGAGTCAAGGTAATACATAGGTGAATCTCACAAAACCGATTTAAACTAATATCAAAGTTCCCCACTAACAGCTAGGTACATTTTCACTTGTTCCGCTGGACATGTCAGTTATACGGGCGAAAATTAAGGAAGTTTTGCTATCCCGGATATCCGCTCCAGTTATGGAATACCTGATAGGCCATCGGTTTTTGGTTAGGTACTCATAAAGGTCCAGCCAAGCCGAACGCGCTGAACTGTCAATTCAATAGAGAAAATGCTGCTGACGTCAGAAGCGAGCCGCATTTTCTGACGTCATCAGCATTTATAGACAAATGACTGCGGCGCGTACGGCGTGGACAAGTGTGCGATCAGGTTAACGACGACGAATTTTGCATGTTACGTTCTGATACTCAGTAAACGAAAATAAAACGTAGAAGCATCCCTATTACTTAGTTTTTATTGCCGCGCGATTGCTTGCGATGTTCTAAACCAAAATAGGCAGAAAATAAGATAGATTTTTAATCGTCACGTGTAATCTTCTGTGTATGTCGTCACGTGTATGTCTTATTTCCTTGAAATAATGCTTCCATGTTTTATTGGCATTCATCTATCGGAGCGAACAAACCAAATTCAATCACTGACATCCTATTTCAGATAATTTCAGATTTTTGATTTTGATTTTGATTTTGATTAATAGCTTCTCTTCTATAATTTTATTAAATAACAGAATGAACCTGTTTTTGTTTATTTTATGTTATTTTGTTTAGCAGGTCTAAAATTACGACTTACATTAAACTAAAAGCGTCATACTTTACAACCTAAATCGTAAACAGGATTTCGACTGTCCCTAAGCTCGATAATACCCAAGGCGCGGTAGTCATTCTCTCAGATTTGAAGTCCTTTCAAAGGACAACCTTTAGTTAAAATCACTTAAAGTTTTGGCTGGCGCTTTGATAGTAACAAATCCACAGAACTTTCGATATTTAGGTCATCCCCGTTGTCAGGCCACGTGAACTCGAGCAGAATAATTCCGGGAATCGCTGAGCAGGTGCCTAGTGATGGGATTGGCTCTTTAGGAAATACCTTACAGTTGAACGATCAAATATGCTTATCGCCTCAGACCTTAAGGCACCTGTTGAGCCTTCTTTTGGTAAAGTCGAGTTATTTGCGTGCTCAATATATTTCGTGATACATCAGTTTATCTTGTTATAGTAGAGAGAAATGCTTTCCAAAGCTCAGAAGGTAAGCTCAAGATTGTAAGATACAACACATATGGGTAACGGGTTTTTTCTTGTTTTGATGTGATTATGAAATAAATAGGTGATCGTTAGTTGCTTTAGAAAGAATAATTGGTCTTCAGTGTACCTACTACATGTCATAGTAGTACTATATTATTACCTTATCGTTGACATTCAAGGATTATCTATCATACATAATTAATTAATGAATTTCTCATCTTCTTGTGTCTGTGAAAGAAGAAGATTATCGTGCAGGAGAAAGTAATGAACTTTTACGTTCTAGGCGATCCGTGAAAACTGGAATTTGAAATACAGTGCAACATACGTGCTGTGCCTTCTTCGCGACTCCGGTGTGAAACCACAAGAGACGGTCGGCGCTTCTATATCAGTTTTGGCAGCGACCGCTACTAAGAAGCCTTCTACGAATCTGCTTAAAGTGCTGGATACGGAGCCTAAACAAGGAATTGAGGTAAGAGAACACGTTGGGTTTTTTGTATATTGCATAGAATGTCACACCTGGCTAAGATATTGCTAAGATTGCTGAGCTATGAACGACTATATGACAAGAACTCGTGGCTTTGAGCCAGCTTGAAATAGCATGTAGGTTTAATATCCCCAATGTAATAATATCTTAGATACTGGAATTATTAAAGTTCAAAGATACGAATCTACTAACAAATTGATTATCTTCTATCATGCTTTGGTATCCAGTATAAGATATTAATACGAAGAGCGTTTTCATTTACCTCATCCCTCTTTCATTCTAAAAATGTTATAACGGGCATAGTCCACTCACCATTATATTATTTTGTAATTAAACACTTTATCGATAGCATAGGAACCTACAACCTAGCGTTTTATTTATGGTTGGATTAGTAACGAATTGATAAGTTATGTAAAATGTAGTTTTATGTTGAAGAATATCTAATAATACATATTACTTTTGTCCCACGACTGCTACTGTTCTCCGTGGTACAAAAATTATACTGTGTGTGTAATTAGATACGGCATAATGGGTATTCATCGAATATCCGGTGTGTGGTTATGAATAAACTAAATTATCCGACAAGGTTATCTATAGGTAGGGTATTTCATTTTACACTAACTTTATTTAGGAATTGAGTTCAACAAATGAATTAAAAAATATTTATGTAATGACTTTTTTTGTTTTTATAACAAAATCGCGAGAAAACCGATATTGACTATCCTTTCAATTCATTGTTGCTTCCTGTATAACTTAGTCCATTCGAGCGTGCATGTGTGTGCGCTCGGATGTAGCCGGGCTGTGATTATTGGAATGTCTGTTTTCCTTTTCTATCATTATGCAACATGTCAAAAAAAATCAATAAAAGATTTTTGAAGTGAAAACTTATAACGGCTTAGGAGTTGAATTGATATGTTCAAAGTGCTCAAACGTCTATATAAAACCCAAAAATGAAGCCCTGTCAGTTTGTGTAGTTTAAAATGAAAGACCCTGTATACCTACCGCAAGTGTGCATACGACAACTCATAGGTACTCGACCTATTAGTTTTGCATATGCACGCTAGCGATAGGAAAGTACTTATTTTATGCGTAGGTACGTATTGTAGGTCAGACTTTACTGAAAACCCTTATTCGCTTATATTTGTATTTTGTAAATTTCCTATAGTTGATGCGAAGTTTGCCAAGGACGAAAACGCTTTATTAGGCCGCTGAGTAAACACAGATATACTTTTACCTATAAATTAATATTTCATATTGCGACAGTTGGCAAAAGCTCGTCGCGTACACTGGCAACATCAAGTCAATCTAATATATAAAATTCTCGTGTCACAGTTTTTGTTGCCATACTCCTCCGAAACGGCTTGACCGATTTTGATGAAATTTTTTGTGCTTATCCGGTATCTATGAGAATCGGCCAACATCTATTTTTCATCCCCCTAAATGTTAGGGGTAGTCCACCCCTAAATTTTTATTTTTATTTTTGAGACAAAATTTTTAATTTCTATTTTTTTATGATACAACATACAAAAATACATACAATCCTCAATTTTCACCCTTCTACGATCAAACCTTATTTTTTAATAGCCATTTTAGTAATTTAATCATTTTTTCTCTCCGGTCGAAAACTGATCAATCGTCATTTAGGAAATTATTTATATGGCAAAACAACGTTTGCCGGGTCAGCTAGTTATCTATAATATTGTTGGACGAAGTTGTTCATGCAGGAATTAGCTGACAATGCAAACATTCCTTCGTTAAGAAGCTGACATCTGAGAATCAAGAATTTTGTAATTTTAGTATTCATATCTACGTTCAATCTAGGTGTCGGTATTGTTTTTTATTGGGTGTTTATATAATGAACAAACAACAATATTCTATCGTTTTGGTACCAGTATAACTCAACGACATTATAATAACGAAGGTACGAGTAATTTATTTATTTATTTATTTATTTATTTATTTATTCAGAAATCAGTAGTTAGTTTACAGTCTAAGCCAAAGCACTAACTACACTATTTATACACATCAAAAAACAAAATCATTCAATTAAACATAAAATCCATTAACTATGTTAAAGTGTAAAAAATCAAAATAAAAAAGAACATCAAAATAAACAGAAAATTACGTTAATCAATTAATAAGATAGCATATTTCATTTAAAAGTAAGGTATGATCTAAGGCATGTATAGATACATCTCAGACTATCGTTGAATATGTCGACATGTTGGAACTCCTGCAAGAAATCATTGAGAAGAAAGAGAGCTCTAAGTGTGGGTGCGTTGTTGGCATGATTCGTGCGTGCAGGTGGCTGTGCAAATAGCCGGTGAAGCCTGCGTCCGGTTCTGCAGTAGCTGTTTGGGACATATAAAGAAACACTACTCAGTGTCTCCGGGTTGTCCACTCTGTTGCGAAGAATTAAACAGTAATGGATGGCTAACTGCAATTTGCGTCTCAACTCTAAGGTGTCTAAGCCCACCATACCGGTCACGAACAGAGAGGGGAAGAGATACGGGTAGTATCCATAGGCCCGTTTGTATATGTACCTAGCAAACTTACGTTGCAATCTCTCGATCATTACAGTGTATTTGGCCTCAGATGGGTCCCAGCTGATCGCACTGAACTCAAGTTTGCTCCTGACGAACGCGTTGTACAACATGATTGCTATGCCTATGTTATTGAAATGCGAAGCTGTCCTCATGATAAAACCTAGAGTTCTATTCGCAGACTTACACATGGCGACAATATGTTGACGGAAGTTGAGTTGTGTATCCTCAACCAACCCCAAATCGCGAATAGAATCTACTCTTTCCAGTATGCTGGCTCCCAGAGAGTAGTTGTAAATTCTGGGATCTCTGAGTCTGGCGAAAGTCATCACCTTGCACTTCGAAACATTAAATGCCAGTTTATTTTGCCGGCTCCAGCTGTCCAACGAGTCAATGTCCTGCTGCAGGTCCTCACAATCAGATATATCGACGACTGATGTGTACAATTTCAGGTCATCGGCGAACATCAAACACCTTGAATTGCGTAGAACTGCAGGAAGGTCATTAATCATGGCTAGAAAAAGGGTGGGGCCGAGCGTACTACCGCGTAATACCGTTTTTGATCCAATCTCAACGCGTCATGCCATTTGAGCAGGATAGAAATTCCAGAATTGGCAAGTTTGAGCTCAAATTGTTCGGCGTAATCGCAAAGTTTCAGCACGGGGCAAACTTCTTGCTGAGACCGTTTTGCCATTGATTACCCACTTAGACGTCTTTAGAGATCTTAGTACTTAGATGGGTAACAAGTTCTGTGATTTTTTATCTGGGTAACTTTTTATCCTGATTGTACCCTCGCATATTACGAGCTTGACTTTAGAGGCTCGTTAACGTCGTTTACACACCAGCGGTTTTATTGTCACGTCTATTTGCATATACCCTTTGTGTGCAAACGATACCGTTTCTGAAATAACAATGTTGGTACTCACTTTTTACAATCTGATTTATTTAAGTTGGTCAGGACTGCACCCACAAACTGAAAAGCTCTTTTAAAATACAGCACCGGTATCATACATTTCTTTCTTTATCGTTATTAATGAAGCCATAACTCAATGATTACAATAATTTAAAGTAAAGTAAAGTAAAGTAAAAGTTTATTTTGCTAAATTTGTGGTAGGTACAAGTTACAAGGTACAAGTTACATTCATGTTATTAGCAAAAAAGGTTACCACTCAGCATCGTGCAAGTGCAGAGAAGGATACCTCCCCTGCACAAGCGCTGGTATTATGTGGCACCAGATGCGAGCGCGCGACAGACGCTGCGATTACATGCGTTTAAACTAAGTAAGCTAAAGATACAGTTGTGTATTTAGAGAAATTAAAATTTAAACAAATAAAATTTACCCATAAAAGCAACAAAAATTATATAAAACTTTTTTTTTGAACACAATCAAGAACTATACAGAGATAAGTGAGTACTTAATATTAAGGTAAACAAAGCAAATACCTGCTTTGATAAAATAAGACTGAACACAAAACGGCTACCTTGCAGAACAAGGTTTTTGTAGTTCTAAAAGAAATATTTTATAGTTTTTTTTAAATGAAAAAATTGAGTTTAAATTTTTTAGTGGCGGGGGCAAGTTGTTCCAGCATTTCGTGGCAGCATAGCGAAAGCTGCCACGAAAAGCAGCCGTTTTGTGCTGATGGCAAACTATGCGCAATGCATATCGCTGAAGGCGGTTGGAGAATTTGAGTTTTTTAAATAAATAAGTAGGCTTCTGATTTTTTATAACTCCGAAAAGCAGTGTAGCAAAGTGATAGAGTCGCCGCGATGACATGTTCATGAAATTATTACTATTTATGAATGGAGATATGTGTGCGCGACGGGGAATGAGGAAGCAAAAACGTACACAAGCATTCTGAATGCGCTGGATTAGCCTCTTTGAGCGGGACAACAAGCACTCTCCAAATACATTATCCGCATAATTAAGTTTGGATAGAACTAACGCATCGCATAGATGAATTCTAACATCAGTGCTCAGATATTCACGCACCCTATATAATACAGACAATCTGTAAAAACAGCTACGAATCGTCTGCATCACATATTTCTCGAAATGCAGTGAGCTATCCATGAGCAATTTAATAAAATTATACAAAATTATATTTTGTTTGTAATGAGTGAGAGAATATTCCGATAGCAAAGCCACGGGCTCAATAGACATAGGCAGACTATTTTGATAGGCTTGTAATATCAATAGGCAACAAAGTTATTTCGTCTTTATAAATAGTCTTATAAGTGAATAAGTATAGTGTAATGACTACTCAATAAGTCTCCAACTGTTTTGTTTCTATTTGCTGGGTAATGTAATAATGTCAGTACATTACGGTGAGACATGAAATACCTATAATTTTTCGAGACCTGTTGTATATTGATGTTCATGTTTTTTTTTATTAAATAGGTCCGCATTTGACCTCACACGTGAGGTCTATGATAGAGCATGCTTACCTAGAATTAACCTATTTACTCTTGATTTGAAGCGCTCGTGGTCGTGCTTGCTTAGTCGTTCTTGATAGATCGTCGAAGTTAAGCAACGTTCGAAACGGTCCGTTAGTGGATGGGTGACCGCCAATGGCATTTTCATCTGAGCGCTTCCGTGCTTCGGAGGGCACGTTAAATTGTCGGTCCCGGCTATTTAAGTCGTTAAGCCATGACGGAGGCCTTAAGGCGGCCTAAAAACTCCGTCACCAGAGTTGGCCACTGACTCATACGAACTTACTTTTACTATTGATTTGAAGACCCCATATTGTACTTTTCGGGAAATACATGGTAAATATGTTTGAGCTACGGCCTTATTGGAAAACTAATACTATACATTTTTTTCCGTTCTTTGTCTGCAGGGTTCCATAACTATCTAAGTTTAGTTAGTCCAAGTCTAGCTCAGCGTGTGAAAATGTCTTTTATTTATTCTATTTTTCTATTTTTTCAGGAAACGTTACATGTCTGCGTGAAACCATTTCACTTCTCGTATTCCCGAAGCGATTGGCTTGTGGAATGGTTTGAAATCAACCGGCTACTTGGTGTCAGCCATTTCTACATGTACAATGAGTCAATCAGCAATTCAGCGGGCTGCCTCATCGAGTATTATAAGAAGCAGGGTCTTATCACAATGCTGCCTTGGAAGCTGCCTTTCGTGTCAAAAGTTGAAATCAGGTACGACTTTATTGGTAAACAACTCGAACTCGATTAATAGATTGATTCTGTACAGACAAACATGACAACTCGTATATTAACGAAACAGGATCATGATCACAAATATGTTGTTGCATGGTGTAAAGACAATATTATAATAACTCATTTTTGTTTTAATAACGGGACGAGATCGCGTATAGGTTTTCGATAATATTCGAACTATTATCTTACCTCGACGTTTCGACCGGGTTGCACCGATCGTGGTCACGAGGGAACTGGAGCAGCGGGCATCGTCTTCATTCGTTTGTGAAAGAACTTGAAAAGTACCCTCACTTAGTTGTTTAAACAGTCATTAGGTCTGCGACACACCACACTCACAATATCCGATACTATGTTCGGCGATATATCCGGAGTTATGATACGATGCTTACAAATGTTTATTACTGGGTTCCACGTAGACGAGAGCTTATAACCGCCTTCCCGGTTGAAATTGTTATACTTTCTAATTTCTACCGCTTCACGTACAATCCTAGGGTAGTAACGCCGTTCAGTAGAAAGTGTTTTCGGGGAATGCAACTCAATCCAGTGGTTTGGTCCTGATAACAATAAATGTTCAGCAATCGCAGATTTCTCCACCTGGTTGTTTTTGACAGCAGCGATATGTTCCTTGACTCTTTCAGCTATGGTACGCTTCGTCTGTCCTATGTATGAACTACCGCAACTACAATCAATTTTATAAACGCCAGGTGTCTGGTAAGGGATAATGTCTTTCGGCGATCCAAGTTGTTGTGACATTTTTGATAGAGGAGTAAATATGGTGTCTATCGAGTATGATCTTAAAATGGTCCCAATCTTGTCTGTTACCCCTCTAATATATGGCAAAAATGCTGGTTGCCTAGCAACATTTGGTTGTTTTCCCTTATTTCTTCGCCTAGGATGACTTTCCCTTCTTACGCTATAGCCATTGTTCTTAAGAACCTTCTGGACGTGCAACAATTCTTCGTCTAAAAACTCTGAGTCACATAATGCGTGAGCTCTGTTCATTAGCGATGTCTGCACTGAACGAAGGTGTCAAGGATGATGATGAGACTTAGCGTTGAGGTATTTATCTGTGTGTGTCGGTTTCCTAAACACAGTGTGTTTCAAGGAGCCATCTGTTCTCACCATGACTTTGACATCCAAAAAAGGCAATGACCTATCCTTTTCTAACTCGTGCGTAAATTTTAGATTAGGATGTAACGAATTAAGGTGTGATAGGAACTGCTCAATTTCAAGTTTGCTACCCTTCATGACACAAAACACGTCATCAACATACCTCTTCCAAATCCCCACTTTATATAATTGGAAATTAATTAGAGTTTCGACATGTTCCATCCAAATGTTGGCCATAACCGGCGCCACAGGACTTCCCATGGCAACACCATTAATTTGAAAATAGTATTGTCCGTGATACAAAAGGTAGCTACCTTCCAGACAATTCCTTATGAGTGTCATGTACCTTTCTGGTATATTGTTCTGTCTGAGTTTCGTCCTGATAACTTCAAGGCAGTCTTTCACCGGAACATTAGTAAATAGAGATTCAACATCAAAACTTACCATAATCTCTTCCGGTTCCAGTTTTATATCACTCAGGATTTCCACAAAATGGCGAGAGTCCCTCACAAAAGACGGAGTAGATCCCACTAATGGCTGAAGCACAGACACAACGTGTTTCGCCAAATAGTAAGTAGGTGAGTCAATTTGACTAACAATAGGTCTCAGTGGCACGTTGGTTTTATGTACTTTAGGCAATCCATATAATTTGGGGGGTTGCACGATCTTCGGCTTGTATAAGTACTCAAATACATCCTCTGTGAAAAGGTCTTCATGGTCCCTAATGATAGCACGAATTCTCTTTGTCGTTCTCGCAGTCGGGTTATATGATACTGGTTTGTAAACCTTAGTGTCATTTAAAAGAACACGCATTTTGGAGTCATAATCCTCGGAGTTCATTACGACGGTGACATTACCTTTATCAGCCTTAAGAACGAGAATCTCGCTGTTAGTTCTCAAGTTCTTAAGGGCAAGCAACTCTTCCTTTGTAACATTACTCTTTGGTACCTTCGATTTCCGTAAAACAACTGCTACATCCTGTCTTAAGGTATCGGCGTCTTCTGTAGGTACTTTGTTTCGCACTATGACCTCCTCTATGCTACTTATGACATTTTCATAAGGTATCCTTTTAGGGGTTATTGCAAAATTTAACCCTTTCCCTAGAACACTGCGAGTTGCATCTGAATATTATAATAACATGCCTGTCGTGTCCCACTGCTGGGCAAATGACACTTCTTTATCTTTTCACTTAAAGCAGTCTTCTTCCACTTGGACCTACGCTGTATAGAGCAATTTTATTGTATCGACTTTATAAACGGCACGACATAATATTTATCTTGTAGAGTCACTAATTCAATTTCAATTTCAATTTCAATTTTTGTTTATTGCTTCATGTTAGTTACAATGTCTTAAATATAGGTAGGCGTTTCATAACAATCAATTAAACCAGTAAGTAAGTTCGTATGAGTCTGAGGCCAACTCTGGTGACGGATTTTTTAAGCCTCCATCTTAGCCTAAGACCGACAATTTAACGTGCCCTCCTCACAGAAGCGCTCACTGAAAATGCCACCGTCACCCACCCACTTATGGACCGCTTAGAAAGTTGCTTAACTTCGATGATCTATCAAGAAAGACTAAGCAAGCACGACCACGACTTACTTTTTTAGAGCCAGTGCGGTAAAAGGACTTATCTCATTCCAGGACGGAAGGTCAGTTCGCAGCGTTCAACGACTGCCTCTACCGGTCAATGCAGAACGCGGGTTGGCTTCTCGTTATAGACGTGGATGAAGTGGTATTCCCGAGGAAAGAGAAGGCGATACCAGAGATGCTGACGGCATTGCGGGGGTCGTACAATCCGCCGTCGAAAGCACCCTCCGCTTTCTTGTTCAGAAATGCTTTCTTCTACTTACTGTGGGAGGTATTGACAATGTTTTATTTACTAGGAACTATATGAGATTCCCCGCGGCCCTTTGGAACTTTATTAGTATTTCAGACTATAATCTATCTCTGTGCCAAATTTCATCTAAATCCATTCAGTAGATTTTGCGTAAAAGAGTAACATACATCCATCACTACAGACTTTTGCGTTTAGGTATATTATAAAGTAGGATTCTTTTTTTTATTAAATTCTAATTCATTCCCATGATTATAAAGAGCGAAGTTTTTTGAGCGGGTAGTCAAGTCCAAATTCAAGTTTGGCCTTTTTAACTAAAAATTTCGCACTGTAGCTTTCATTTTATTCAGTTACTAGCTGTCCGCCGCGATGTTACCCGCGATCCCTCGGGAAAACTTCACTTCCCCGGGATAAAATATAGCCTATGTTCATCAGGGATAATGTAGGATTCTAATGGTGAACGAATTTTTCAAATCGGTCCAGTAATTTCGGAGCCTATTCATTTCAAACAAACAAACAAACAAATCTTTCCTCTTTATAATATTAGTATAGAAAAACTTCTACATTTTCTCCACAGGATGACACAAAAGTGAGCGAACCGCTCACAACAGCGCGGAAAACGCGGCGATGGGCGACACCCCACGCTCTAAAGAACCGAAGCAAATACGCGCTTCGGCCGCGTGACGCCGTAGAACTGGGGAACCATTTCATCTGGGAGCTCGCGGCCGGAGCCAGCTCTGTCGGCGTGCCCACCGACCGCGGGTTGTTACATCACTACCGGGTATGTATGTCCCGCACCATATGTATCACCATATTATCTAGCCATATGTATGCCCCACAAACTGCCCCCCACGAGGTGGCACACGGTAACACTTGCGGCTGGGGGGGCACAAGAAACAAAAACTGACAAAAATTTCACGATTTATTAATTTTTCGTAGTTAGTGGGTACACAAAAATATCGTCTGGGTGGGGGCACGTGCCCCCGTGCCCCCCCCCTGGATCCGCCTATGCCCATAGGAATGTAAATTAGGGCACACAGTAATCCAACCGTGCCACTGCGTCTAGTGAATCGTAAAAAAAGTCATGCGGTTCGAATAAACGACACTTTCAAACGCTTTGAGTCCATTTATTTGCATTTTAATAATCTACAATTGATTTTATGGATGGTTATTTATATTCAAGCTTTAATAACGTATTTACATCTGTTCCACGTGGGGGACATTCGGTGTCGTTTACAGAAATAACTCATTACTTTAAGAAAGCAAAAAAATGTTGATTACAGAATCGTGTAGGCCTAGTGATGTATTTTCTCGACTTTCGATACAATAGACCGTGAATTCTAATCTCGGATGTACTAATTATAATGCGTAACTTGTCCGACCGCGAGCGACTGAGCGGTAAGCGATCAATTATCGTTCAAGAGACGAACAAAAGTTATAGATTCCGTGTCAATAAAAGAGACACAAATATTTATAGTCCAACGCCGGCCGTTCACACCGCCGGCGGTAAAAGTTTTATCGCGGCGACAAATGTATTCGCTCGGCGTAACGATGTAATCGCTCAGCGATACTCGCGTGGCGTTCAAAACTCACGGCGAGCGATGAAAAAGTCATAGCTCAGCGATATTCTCATAGATAGAACTATGAAATGAATGAACAGTGGTTGACTTACAATACAACCAATCACTTTACATGAACGCAAAATGTGGACGTTAATGAGTATTTATTTGGTCGTGCCTCAGACTATACCTAATAGACAGACAAAAGGTTTTGAAAGCTTAAAGATCGAGAGGATGTCTACCGCGCTTTGGTACATCCCTTCGTTTGTTATTAGCACTCAACTAGCTACTGCGCGCGGCTTCGCACGCGTGGTACAAAAAATTTGAATAGACTTTAATAATATGATATTCCGTCACTATGCCAAGTTTCATCCAAATCGGTTCACCACAAACAAAATAGAAACATACTCACTCATAAACTTTCGGCTTTATTATACTCACTAGCTTCTGCGCGCGGCTTCGCCCGCGTGGTACCAACATTGAATAGCCTATATGCTATTCCAGGTCACTATCTACGCCTATTCCAAGTTTCATCCAAATCGGTTTACTGGTTTAGGCGTGATTGATACACAAACATACAAACATCCAAATATCCAAACATACTCACAAACTTTCAGATTTATTATATTGTTAGGATTATTAGGATATTAGTATATAAATATAAATAAATAAATAATGCTCGACATTTCACACAGCATCATCTAGCCCCAAACTAAGCAAAGCTTGTACTGAGATCTACATAACTGATATACTACGTATATATTTTTGTTTGTAAATAAATACATATTATATATAGATATACTTCTTTCTTTTCCAGATCGCATGTGAATATGGTGGTATGAGCTGTCTAACAGTGCCTTCAACAGTCGATAGAACAGCGCACAAATGGTCAGACGAACTATCGAAACGTGTTACCAAAGAGAAGAATTCTTTAGCCATTGAGTGTCCAGCGTAAGTTGTTTTGTGTTGTTTTTAAGTGAACTTAGGCTACTAATAGGGCATAGTTAGTGGCGTGCTGGTTAGTGAAAGTTAGTCACTAATAAGTGAATACTTACAATCGAATCAACTACAACGCCAGGGGCCATATTCGCGTTCCTTTTTTCGTTCGTTTGAGGAATCGCGGTGGGAAGCATCCGAATATTCATCAAACGAACGAAAAAAGGAACGCAAATACGGCCCTGGGTTGATAGATCGATCGAGATTGAGACTTTGACATGTCAGAGATAGACTCGCAAATGTGTGTCCACTGAAAACCATAGACACAAGTGCATATTTTTGAGTAAGCAATAGACATTTACTTCGATTTTCAGTTTTGGAAGGAAGTTATAGTCAGAGATGCCAAAACACTTGGTCCAAGCAGGAACAATTTACTTGATCCTTATCAAATTTGTAAAAGTTGCATATAATTGCACTTGATTTTATTTTACGTCCTTTTATTTAAAAACAAAACTCATTGCAAAACAGTTGCATAACAGATTAGTAATCAGCACACTAATCAGTGATTAGTGTGCATATGATGCCCTTCAAATAAACGTACAGTAACGAACAAAATGTCATTCCTAAAGCTATGAGGCTCTCTGATTGGTCAGTGTGCGCCGCTAACTGTGTTTTGGTTTACATGACATATTTTTTTAGTGAGAAATTTGCGAAAATCGACAATGAAACATTGGGAACCCAACCAAGAAGCATTACAAATCCAAAGACTACTGACGTCTGATCGTGTTGTCGAGGTACCAAATTATTCTCAAGTAATAACAAAACTAACCTATAATAACGTGACGAAATTCTAACTTATTAATACTTGAGAGGCGACAGACGTTTCGTTATATTTTATTAGATAAGGTCTTCAAAATTACCGCATATTTGATCGCTCTTGTGCTTTTTAAATCATCATTTAAGTTCTTTGTGAGCTTATAACAATACTAATAGCTGCGTTCCCGCGGTGTGACCCACGGTCCCTCGAGATTAGTCATTTTTTAGGGATAAAAAGTACCCTTTAGCCATGCCAAACAGCCTAATTTGTTCAGCGATTTGGGCGTTGAAACGGTAACAAACAGACAGATACAGTTACTTTCACATTTATAATTTACTAGCTGCGCTCCCGCGGTGTGACCCGCGGTCCCTCGGGATTTTTTCGAGATAAAAAGTAGCCTATGACATTTCCTGGAATACAACCTTACTCTACGTAAATTATCAGCCTAATCTGTTCAGTGGTCTGGGTATGAAAAGGTAACAAACAGACAGACAGACAGATAGACAGTCAGACAGACAGATAGTTACTTTCACATTTATAGTATTAGTATGGATGTTCAGTGGTTTGGGTGTGAAAAGGTAACAACCAGACATACAGACAGATAGACAGACAGACAGATAGACAGACAGACATATAGACAGACAGACAGACATAAACAGACAGACAGGGTAACTTTCACATTTATAATATTAGTATGGATGTTTAATATAACTGACAGTTTTAATATACATACAGTCCCAGTAATGACAAACTACCTATTATTGAAAAAGCACGAACGATCAAACAAATACGTTGATTTTGATGTTCTACCCATTATGGATTTGCCAAGTCTACTTCGTAGCTTTTGCTATGAACGAAAAGTATTTCTGACAATATGTAGCTGTACTTATTTATGTTAAATGAGAAGTACAATGTATTATTTTTGTACATACAATTACCGTATTGTCTAATAGAGATTGTTTTATTATAAGAACTGCATTTACTGTTAACTATTTGGTTCATTATAAGTGTATAAATATATAAATTAATAAATTATGGAGCAATGAAATAGGACTACTTCACAGATTTTATGATGTTGATATCAGCAACTCTCATAACGTTACATAGTATTGATGCCCCAATTACCTAACTAATATCATGTAACTTTTAATAAACAAAAAGGACCACTTACGTACTAAGTTGTTTTGACTTTGTTTTAAGAAGTCTGTCCACTACAACGTAAAATACCATAAACGTTAGTAGCACATGAGTAGGTATAATTTATTTAAGTTAAGGCTAGGTTACAAATTCAACATCACGTGTCTTAAAAAAAATCGAATAAGTTGAAAGGAGAATGCTCATGAAGTATGGAAAATTAACCAGTAACAATATTCCCCTGTAAAAATTTAATAGCAAAAGAAGATGCGCAGAATTTGCCTATAATTTGAGTTACATTTATTTTGTGCGGGGCCTGGGTTTTTTTGAGCATTCTCCTTTCACGAATACATTACGGCCTGACTTTGATATGTTGCAGTGGACGGAGTCCCTTACAAGTACAATTCTGAAAATTATGTAAAAATATTAGCTGTACGGTCTTAGAAAAAGAATGTGCCAGTTTGATGTTGTGTTCGTCATAATTTGCTCAAATTTATCAATAATATTGGCAGTATTAAATTCACAAGTAGTTTAGATAGTGTATCTCAAAACTATGCTCTCTTATTTATCATTTGTTTATTATTTCATTAAATATTTATATCAGGTGTTCTCAACATTTTATTATTAGATACTTGTATATTTGAAAAGTATTTTTTGTTTAAATTTTTAGTCTATTACAGCGCCTAACTACTATGTTTACGTACATAATACAAAAATACACTACGAGTAGAATCAGTCAGGGCATCTAAAGCTCATTGTAAACGGATTTATGGATATCTTAAGTGATCCTTACTGAACTGAGGCATAATTTCATAGGTACCGCTAAACCTGCAAAGATTGACAAGCTTTGAAAATGTTTGTGTAGGTAGGTACTGTATTTTTATTATTTTACGATTGTTTGGAATACAATTTGTATTGTGTAAAATTATAATAATAAAACTAGGCTTAAATAAAACTTTTTATTGTTATGGCCGTGATAGTTTTGCTAAATGAGACTAAACTGGTCCAAATGGCATATTTTTTTAATTTTCAGTTAAGTACATCTTTTTTTAAAGAAACGCCATGTTTTTCTGGAATGGTCGAGTGTTGCGACAGAATATGACTGATTTGGATTACGTTGCTTCACTGCAATTTAATGTGTAAAAAGAAAATTACAAAATAAATATTTTTTTGTTCATTATTTTAGTTTTTATTATGCAAATTAGAGTCGGCTGTAGAGATGTGAATAGGTTGGCGACTTCTGAGTTTCTAATTTAATAACTAACGATCAAGGGAGGTACTTATACTGTTTTAAAAATAACAAAACTTTTTAATTGTTCATATTTTTTCCAGAATTAATTAATTGAGTATTCTTATAGGCGGCGATGGGCTTGCAACCTGTCACGTATGGAATACTAACTTCTGCAAGATGTGGGCATGTATCAAATATGTATTTGGACATGCCTCTGACTACCCCCTTAGACATCTTTATAGGATCTGGAATGTAAAAGATCTGAGAGAATATCTACCGCACCTTGGGGATACAGTCGTGACCCTGCCCTGTAATTAATTTATCTACTTAATTCACTTCTGGCGTTACATTGACTTCCTTTAAAAGCTTTGCTTGACCAAGGTTAAACGTGGGTTTGTATGTTTACTAAAAAAAGGCATAATATCTTTTTAAATTGGAAGAACTGTACCAATATACGATAGGATTTTTCGCTACGCTCAGTGTCTATGAAATAATAATGGGACTATTTTTTATCGACACAAACAATCGCAACATTGAATTTTCTGAAGACATTTCAAATATGAAACAATAGACTTAGGTAGAGGAAAGAAACTTAAGGTATTCACGATACATCCACCAATCCAAATGGAGTGGTCGTCTTGCAAAATCGTTCCGTGAATGTGTCCATCTTTGATGGACACGTCGTCCAGCTCTGGATTTCCAAACGGATTGAAATCCATGCGTCCAGTTCATATGGATATCTACCAAATGGACGTCTCGTGAATGGGTACCTTTAGTTTAAATTAAATTATAATGAACTTAACACACAATCATAATATTATTTTAATATAAGAGGGTACGTAATTTTATATACAGGTTTGAGCTATTTTGTACATAACACACCAATACAAATGCAATGTATCTAAATTGAAATTACGCAACTATAGTCGGTCCATTTTAATAAGCCACATTTGACATTTCATCAAAATTTAACAACGTAACTTTGTACCGGCGGGCATAAAATACTACTATTTTATCGAAGTTAGTACTGCACAATTGCTTAACTTTTTTCAATTGCGGTTAAATAATTTATTGTCTTAACGACAAAAGAAGGTAATTTTATGATTTATTTCATTATTACACCATCCAAACATATTATGTTTCACAACAATTTCTGTTTTCGAGAGAACTGAACGTTGTTACAATGTTGCGTCAGTAAACCCTTGTTCTCTTTTGACACTAGGTATGTTACCCAAAATAATCGAAATTTGTGAGTTAGAATCGAATGAAATGATTTCTCGTAAGGGAATATTTCACCTTTAATGATGATGATGGCACATTAAATACTTATTGTTTTTTTTTTAAATAAACTTATTTATCCCGAAAAACGTTACTAAATACCAAAAAGTACTTATGTAAAAGGACAACGGGAATATCGCATAAAAACTTTTTTTCTCTGTTTGACATGACAACTATAAACTTTTGACAAATTTTTATCAAAATAAATAAGTAATGGGGTTGTGACGCAGTCTTGATCGTTGTGCAAATTGACTTTGCGTTCTTGGTGTGCTATTTTTTTCAGACCCGGTTTTTTTTAACTGATCTTACCTACTCTTAGTTTACGGTTTACCTGGCAATTTTAATTCATGTGAATGAATCGATACGGACTTCGAACATAATCGAAGTTTTTAAGAAGGTCACCTCACTAGAAAGCTCAAACTGACAAACGTCAAATGTGGCCTATTAAGTTGGACCGACTATAGTTTATAAAATATATAAGTATTTGACTGTACATAACAATACATAATATAAGAATTGCTTTGTAAATAAAGTACATAATAGTGTATTATTTAAGGCAATTTTTCTTTAATGAAATAAAAACAGTAGGTTTTTCAGGAGAAATATAATAGGATTGTATGAAAAAGCTGCCTAATTTTTATGTTCTGTAGTCGAAATAAAAAAACATATCAAGCATTTTTGACATTACATGACATTTTCTAGGTTATCCCAATGCATGAGTGCCTACAAGTGAAGCATCCTATAGCAAAAAATAAAAGTTCCAACTGTTTTTCAAATTTACATCTTTCGAGTTAGGTCTGCATAATTCCTAGAACTATGTACATTATTTAAATCTACAGCACATTATCACACATATATTGTTTAGTTCCACCTGTTACACAGAATGAAGTTTTACCAATAAATGTACGCATAGGGCTATTTCTAGAAAACATACTTGCATAATCTGACCATGCAAGGTTTATATACATAAGGTAGATAGGTACTGGAAGTGTATATTTCGACTCAAAATCTGGCCGTTAGTAACTTTTTTTTAGAGCGGCAAACGAGTACATTTTGTAAACAGGAGCGTCGTCAGCAGCGTCCATTGTATAAATTCTTGTTGTAATAAACACGATTTTAAATTGAGGACGTTTTGGTTACAGAGCATTTTATATTACAGTCCATGTGCAATTGTGCACCCAAGAACATTTAGCTTCCAAAACCTCTTGATCCGAAATGAAGTGAGCGTGGGAAAGTGAGCTGAAAGCTTCAATGATTTTTGGTATTGGCATATTGACACCACAGAGAACTGGTTGTTCAAATAATGAACGGTTATCCTAAACAAAATAAATGTGGTGGTTATTTTATTTCTGAACTAGGTAATGTATTCATTTGACAAAATTTAATGTTATCTGGAGATTGAAAATAGGTAAGTAATCAGGAATAAATCGATGGTGTTGCTTGGCGGTAGTTTGATACCACCGAATTCACGCACTTATTTTGCTATTAGTAAACTATGTACTTATACAAAAATACTACCAATACCGGCGAGAATATTAGTGGCAAAAGAATATTTTGTGTCTATATTTTTATCTGTGATGTCTATTTTAGAATGTTGTATTTGTTCGATTAAAAAATGATTTGTTAGTCGAATGTTATTTAATCTTTTTTAAATAAAAGAATATTGTATTTGAAAGTTTTTTTATATTACCCTAATTAGAGGTCACGCCGTGAAAGAAGTAAAGTGGAATAGGTAAAACAAAAAGCTTTTGCAATGAGTTCACATAAAACCAAAACACTTCTTTTGTGGTGCGAACTCAATTTTTTCCTTTTACACTGCTGACCTCTTTCCCTCCACACACTGATATGTTGGTCTTTTTTGTTCTATGACATCATAATACAGATATGTTCGTGTTAGTGGCGCCACTGTAGCTCTAATCCTAATAATATAATAAATCTGAAAGTTTGTGAGTATGTTTGGATGTTTGTGTAACAATCAAGCCTAAACCAGTGAACCGATTTGGATGAAACTTGGAATAGGCGCAGATAGTGACCTGGAATAGCATATAGGCTATTCAAAATATTGGTACCATGGCGAAGCCGCGCGCAGAAGCTAAAAAAAACGCGGCTGTAGGTATCCCCAAGGTACGTAGACATTACGGATCATAAATATAGTTATGCAAAATATCATAATTAGTACCCTTTTTAAAAATGCCAAACAAGTCCTTTGGACTTTGCTCATTTGTCATTCCTATAACTAATCCACTTTTTGTTATGATTCGTAGAAACTCTACGAACCCCGTTTCTCGTACCTACGCGGGGGTAGCTCGTAGCACCTCGTAGCCGTGTTCGTAGTCTCTTAACAAGTTTAACATCTTTACCACTAGATGGCATGAGCTGTGGCGTTCAGGCTTTTAGTAAAACAAAACAGCATCACTACCGTATCCCGGTATACATTCGCTTAGATTTTTTTAATTTTTTAGGGTTTTCAGGAGCTTTTGGATATGTCTCAGAGATCTAGTCAGAGGCACGTTCAAGCATAATATTTTGAACTTTGCCCAAATTGCAGGCTTGTTGCAAATAGAGGGTTGTTAGTTGATAATTGATGATCGTGATTTCGATTAGTTTACTTTTGATCAAGTGGGAACAGTAAACGGGAACGGTAACAGAGGGCCTAGACAATGTAACAATCGAATGTCGACTTCGATAGTAGCTAAGTCCAAAAATGTATGGGATTGACATATGCCTTAGCTAAGTCACGTGATCTGTTGTTAGCGAATCGATTATTGGTAGACAATGTACACACATTTCGATTCCATCAAACGAATCGACAACATCGAACGATGACTTCCATACAAATGCCTAGCCAAGTGGATCATTTGACAAGCGTTTTCGCTTAGTTGTCGATTCTCTTGATGGTAAGGCTAGCGAACGCTAAAATGCTGTAGATATCGAAACAAAATGGCGATTTCATAAACAGCTGTTGTAAAAAGTAATTGTATTTCGTTGTTTGTTTTATGATTGTTAAAATAATTTTGGCCCTTAGACGTCTCTGCGCACTAAACTGAGCCATATCAAGGTCACCGTGGCTGTAATATAACATAAAATAAACTAAAGCGCTCTCGTTCTAAGTAGGCATCTTTGTGAAACGCGTCATTGTTTACAATATTGCCTTCCGGCTCGAAACTTACTATGTGATATAAGATTATGCTACTGTATAGGTACATTAGCCTAGGCCTAGTTAATACTAGGCCTAGGCTAAATTTCTTGTTATTACAAAGAAAGGTAAGTAGGTGGGTAAGGTACCTACTAAATTAATATTTTATGAACTCCATAGTCCATAAACTTAAAATAGGCACAAAGATTTAACTTTCCGTAATTGTATCTACGTAAAATAATTGCAACACATTATTGACAAAGTGTATTAAAAATTATTACATAAAGCAATTTGTTTCTATAAACATTAAATCACTTTTTAATATTCTAATCCAATCTCAATTTTAAATTTTCGCGCTCTTTCCGGGCGAACATTCAGAGTTCAATGACACATTTCACGTTTGAAGACGAAAACCATAGACTAAGCGCGGTTTTTAGCGATCAGTCGATTAGACAAGGCGATCGCTTTATGAAGGTTACTTTGGCTAGCAATCGAACTTCGCTATCGTCTAAGCGTTGACGATTGTAGAAGTCGATTCGATTCATAGCTACTGCCGGTTGTCTAAGCCCTCAGAACAGTTTAAGATTCGGATAGGTCACATTTTTCTATAGTAATTTGTAAATTAGTTTTTTGCTAAACAATAATTTCGTTTGAATGTCGCTTACCCTTTCAACACTGAGTAAATACAGGTGGCACTTTGTTGTTTTAACCTATAATTTCGGGTGGGTTTATAATTTATATTTCGGTGGCGACACAAATCACGGCAGATAAGGCCTCGGCCACCGCGCAACGACCCGACGTATGACTAATGTGCTCAATTAACTCGAGGCATCGGGACCTACCCCGTCCCTGTTTACTTTTTACCAACTTAAGTGATACTCAAATATTTGTCGGCCAGTGGTAATAGCCCCCTATTACCCAAGTTTAGGACGCTATTGTGTTCACCAGTTTGTTATCTAGAATCTTTTGTGTAAGAGGGTCCGTAATGAGAACAAAGTTCGGTCCAACTTGACCACCACGGTATAAAGGTGCCTACTTATACAAGTATTAAGCTGGGTCTTATATATCAAGGTTGAAAACAACAAATCTTGTATTGCGTAAGAATAAAGAGTTGAAGATTGTTTCAAAATGCTTTCCTCAGGCAATAAAAACATAATAAAAGCTTTTATAGTCACTTTGTGTATACGAAGAAACTTTTCATTGACTTTTACGCACGTTTTCTTTTGGATGGTATTAAGATTGAGTAAGTATCTACATTGAAACATACTTACCTCTTTGTACAAAGAATAGATTAGTAATAGAACTTCTAATTTTTCAGTTGACTCTAGCTTGCGCTCAAGAGTCTTATAGTAGATACCAACTAGGTACATACGAGTTGTGCAATCAAATGATACATTATTTCTTCAAATAGTTTAGGTACTAAATATTTTGAAGACGTTGCTAGAATGGAAAAATAGACACTTGAATATTTGATCACAACTCTCAAAACATTCCGGGGCAAGTATTTCGTTTTCGAGTCACTATAAATAACTGGAACTACGGCAAGTGCCGTTTAAAACTACTCCTTGCTGTTGAAGAGCTTACTTCCGTTCTCTGAAGTGGCTATAATAAATACAGCCTGTGATTTTACTCCGTGCGCGAATGAAGAAATTTACATAAATCTTGTTTTCCAACTTCTTTGCCTTTGACGTTTGTTTATAAAAGATTCGTCACAGAACAACCTACTTTATAATATTGTTTATTACCTATAAAAGCTGTTGTTTTTGAAGCAGAGCTTTATTGGGAAGATTGTGGGATCTGGTTAAATAGGTTTCAGTTATGGTCCAATCGATTTTAAATGAGTGAATGTCACGGAATCTTTTTGATCTTTGTTGTTTTTCGTCGTTTAGGTTTACCTTCGTCATAGGTACCACGATAGATACATATAGCTACTTTGTATGAACTACGAAAAAATCAAAGATCAAAAAGATTTCACAGCTATTTTACCTGGGTATGTAAATAAAAGGTGAATAATAATTGCGAAACTCTTGACAAACAAATCTGATAGGTAAATGTTTACTTTGACCCTTTTCGACGGCAACTCAACCCCTGTCAAGTTAAATCAAGCTGCAGGAAAAGAGATATAAAAATTCGTTTATAAATACTTACATTCAAGTACTGCCTAATCAAGACTATTCAAAATCACAGTCCGATGTGATAGCCAAATGCAACTTTAGCTTTCTAATCCTTTCAGCCATGCCATGCCGTGCACTTTTGGACCTTTGCCAGATAACTTTTTTAATTCTTACCTCGACACGTGCATATTTTATTCTGGTAGACAATGCAGCTGTAATTGTCGTAGTAGTATATTTTTGTTAAAGTTGGTTTTGTAGAAAATTAATTCGGGATTGAATTTTTAGCATTGAGTTTTCTTATAGGCATAATTTCAAAAGGTTTAGTAATCGCGCCAGGCGGCGCGATTACAAAACCTTTTGCCAGTACATTACCTAGCACTGAGTGAGGGTTTAAACACTCTATCCAGGAGCGATAACCAAACGTGCTCTCCAAAATTCAGTTGTTAATGTCTCTAGCGACCACACATCCCTTTGGCGACCTCGCAGAAAGTCTCTTAATTCGTCCATCCATCAAAAACGACAGCAAGCTACACGGGCGCTTTAGCAACCTCTAGTAGGTAGGTAGAGAATGTGCCTATTTTCTGAAGTTATCGATTTAACTAGTTCATCTTATGCCGTTTCACATCTGGTTGTAAAAATATGTAAAGGCGTCGATGCTGTAAAAGATTTATGTTGGCAGCCGCTCAAAACCTACGAATACATATCTACTGCCAATTCTGCGATTGGCCGAATTGCCGGAGGACAGATGGACGATACCTACCGATATCTACGAATAAGTTGGTAAATACAGACGAAAGCAAAAGTAGAAACAAATACTTATTAGGTAAAGAAAATTAACTAGGTACCTGCTTACTTAAAATACTGTTGGATTGATTTGTTGGAAAAACAAGTTTTAACATAGGTAGGTTTTATTATCATACTCAGGGCTGGATTAACCCTGTCAGGGCCCATAGGCAATGCGATTATTGGGGTTTTTTTTCGTTACCTTTTTTTATCCAATTGTCAAAGGAAGGGTTCTGTTTTTCGCAGTTTTGGTATAGGTTTTATTATCATCACTTAATTAACCTATCAAAGTGGGAGAGGCAATTGAAGCATTTGTCGCGCAGCATACCTAGAATAATTAGGACTACCTACTCAAAATAAAAACAAAAGGTGGTTTATATACCTAGAGGTTTCACCTTTGTGACTGACAGTACCGACACTCGTAGCTCTGTCTTCCTGACCTTAATCCGCAAAATTGAGCACGTTATTATTTTGTGTCATTGTGTTAGAGCCTTTTCCTTGTCACGTTGCACTCCTTCTATTAGTCTGTTACTTTATTGTTTCTCAACAGCAGACATTTCTGTACTTAATCGATAAAGTTAACGCCTTCAAAATAAGCAGCAGTTGCAAAAATGTTCAAGAAGAGTATTTTAACGTAGAGCGGAAAAATAAAAAATAATGAAATAGGCTAACGGTAGTAATCCCTATCATGGGTCCCTTCAGATCCTTCGATACCGTATCCTTAGTAACGATTGTAACGAACGACTCTTATGGGCTATCAATCATAAGTAGGTATTAGGATGTAAAAGGACAATCCTTTTGACTGGTCTCGCAAAACAAAGATGCTCATTTCTGTGTGGGTATAAGTGTAGTACGTCTACATAATGTATTTTAATAGGTACATAAAAAAAAATTAAGTCTAGGTACCTACTTACCGTAGATAGTCTGATTTTCCACAAATTTTGTTAATTTTAGGCGAGATAGATTGGATGCTAAACAAAAATGAAAAATGAAACCTTACTTTTCAGTTACTACGTTTCATACAAAGCGTAAGAGAAATATAAGCGTGAAAATGCTTTGAGTCAACAGGAAAGCTAATGTTATTTCACCTGTGCCCTGTTTGTACCAGTTAACAAACCATTTGCGACAGTTTCGTGGCAATGATACGACGAACCGGTGTGAGACTGCCTGGTTTTCCAACGTCCTATTATGCTTGCGAGAGCCGTGTTGGCCGAATGGGGTTATGCCTCGACTTTTGATCCGAAGGTCGTGGGTTTGAATCCTGGCCGTGCATCAATTGATTTTTCGTTTCGTAAAAGTTTTATGCACTTAAACACGAGTTCTTAACGGTGAAGGAAAACATCGTGAGGAAACCCGCAGCTTAGTCAGCTTCACACGTATTGACGATGTCTTTCCCGTGGACAAGGCCGATTAAGCTCCTAGGATGGTTAAGGTGCTGGGTAAGCCTATTCTATCTCTCAAACAATGTCCTGCACTACAGTTTCCCGTGAGGTGTAGGCAGAGGCTGCCTCCTAACGCTGTGTAAATCATCTAATAATTTATGTAAAGGCATAAGTGTTATGCTTGTAAAAGTATTCGTCAAAGCTTTAATGTTTCCTCGGTTCTTAGGAACTTTTGTTTGTGATTCACATGCATGTGTGTCTGTTGACTTGAGGATTTGACCTACTCGAAATTTAGAAATTTTCAACCGATTCTCCGTAGATAATATAGGTATTCATAAACCTAGGTACTAAAAACACGCTCACTTATTCTACTAGTTATCAAGCTTACCTTAGTAGGTAGATAGAGTTAGGTTTGTTTCTCCGCTCTTTTTTACCCTTTATTTTAAATTCCTACCGTTTAAAGTTTATCAATACAAGATTCCTTATCTTAATATGGCTCTCATTCAGCCTCTAATTGGTTACTATTACCGCGATAATCTTAACTGGGAAACTTGGTGAGTTCGATTCATAAAAACAAAGGAAGGAGACGTAACGAGACACCGCTAGCGCCACCAGCGGGAGCAATAAGCGGCCAACTTGCTGAGGCCGTGCTCGCGAAACTTCGACCATAACGGAGGCCTTGGCGATTAAAGTAATATCCCTACAGGACAAGTTCCTTGCACCCGCGCCGCACTTTAGTAATGTGTACTACATTCCTCTAAACTACTTGCTAAGCGTCGCTTGCGAAGAATACCTACTTACTAAGATTGCATTCCGTTAAACGGTTGGATTGCTTGGCTCCTATGTAAAACATGTTACTTTGGTGATCGAAGGACTTATTCAAGTAGTTCTGGTGTAATGTTTTATTCAGTTTAACTTTTTCTCGTAATAAAACTGCCCAGCTTACTGTTGTCACAAACAATTGAACCTGAAACCTCAAATAAAATCGAGAATATGAGTTCTCTCCAAAATCTCAGTTTCAAACATTCGGGTCCGCCGCAGCGTAGGTACTAAAAAGATCCCTTTACGGCATTCCTAAGTAGATTGGCTTGTAAATGAAGGTTATACAGGTACCGGCTAAAATATCAGCGCAATTTGACAACGCAACCCGTTTCAGTCAAACGCTCCACAATGCGGAACGAGTGAAATGTTGCCAATAAAAAAAGGTCGAACGGATGACCTCAGGCTCGGCGAGTCTCGATTTTCAATATCTCACGGTTCTCGGCGGCAGGTAGCGAGGTAGCCTGTCGAATACATCCTCATTTTGCCCGTCAATCGCGAGTTTAGGATCCAGGTACAAGTTCAAAACAATAACCTTTGTGCCCGAACACCGGTACGTATATCTACCAAGTAATTAAAACTAGGATTGTTTGAAAGCGAGTACAAATACCTACACAATGTAGAGTTTGACACAGAAACAGTAGGTACTCTGTTTCAATCTCTTATGTACCTACCTACCTACTTCAGATAGATTAAAGCAATGTACTCGTATAAGAAAAGCGAGGAACGAGATCTGTGATACTGATTAGTTGAGTTTGTCTTCTTTTGTTTCTATGTTCCTTTCTAGCTGTTGTAAAGCATGACACAATTGTCTTTACTGCAAGGATGCTTTTCCACAAGCCGCGTACACCGCTAAGCTATGGATGCCTGAGCTTGTCATTGGTAGACATAGAAGTTGTTTTTTTATGAAGAGATGCGAGTTTAGGTCGCGCACCTACAGTGTATATGACGTACCTACACGATGCATATTTTAGCTTGTATTACGCATCTTCGTAGCATCTTACCCTATCCACTACACCACTTATATTTATAGAAATCACAATAGTTTCGTACCCCGCTTATCGCTCAGCTACCTCGCATATCTGGTGCAAAATGAGCTTTTTATTCTTGTACTGTTATTTATCTTTATTTTATCTATACTATGTTTATGCAGTGCATGTTGGTATTATAAAAAGGAATCGTGCTCTATCTTACTGAACCGTCTTGGAATATGTTATTGAGAAGATTAATTTCAATTTCTGGTAGGAACGTGTCTACAATGGGCGTGTAAATCAATTATATGTCTTAATTTAGATGTATCGGTTGGCGCAACTTGCATCGGACACATCCGACAGAACAGAAGGTTCTATTGCTACTGAAACACTGCCATATTCAGTCTTGCTCACACAAGAGAGTTCGACAGCTTTAATAATAAACCTAGATATTTTAATCTCTACTATTGATTACACTTATAACCTTTTATCAGTACGGTACCTAACTAATGTTAGGCGAATTCGTTTTAACATTTAAAAATCCTCGAATGTAGATTTAATTAAACTGAACATTAAATTGCATAGTTTCTCCGAAATATTTTAACTATTTGCAAAATGAAATACCAAATCAATCAAAAGAATTTAATTGAATTGCGTACTCAATATATTCCCTAATATTTGTGTTAAGTTTTACTATAATATTTTAGTTTTACTATATTGTATTGATTAAATAACAAAGCATGCCACGTTCCGCATTGCATTTGCCATGGATAGGTATTTTCTTGATAAAAGGGTCTACTCACGTTTTGCACAATGCACACAACCAACCGCTCGATGATGACTTGAAGACGCGCATTGTATAAACTATATGGAGCATTTGGGTTATACGATTCTATTCGCAATAGCTCTCGGGTCTAATCCATTTGAACGGCTCCCAGACGTAGGAATCTGTGTATCCGAAGTCCGTCAGTTTCATCCAAATCGACTCGCTATGAAGATCGCAACGAGAATAGGCACTCTCCTGCATTGCAACTTCTGTAAGCAATATCGACATTTCGATTCACTCAGTAAACTCGGCATAGTCGGCATCTCTCAACAGACACATCAAAACTTTTGAAATGTCGATGTAGGTAATAAGGTTTCAAGGGTATTTGCTCGTGAAAACATAAATATCAGATACTACAAAGAAAAGATACTCTCTATGGGATAAATGGAGACGCCTAGATATGTATACGAAAACCCTCTTTACACATATGAATAACACTCTCGTTTACCTGCAAAACGATATTGAAAATCGGGAGAGGCGATCCGTTTTACCTTTTTTTTATTATTGGAACGTTTCACTTGTTCTGCAATGTTGACTATGCGTGGACTTATATCTCAAAATTACCTGTATTAAAGCTAGTTTCAATGAAATAAGCATCAACACGCTGGCGGGAAGTGCTTTCGAGAGCGATGCGATGATGCTCGTATTTTTTGCAAAGGAACAAAAGATACCGCGGTGTTGTAGGTGGGTGTATTAATAACCTCCAACATTTCCTCGTAATCTGTGCGCGTGTCTAACGTGAGTAACGTGTTTCATTTGAATAACGTTAATTTGGTTAGGGTTTACCTGGTTTGGTAGCTTACATCAACTTATAAAGCAAGAAAATGAGAAGGTAGGTATATAAAAGAAGCAGACGCGTAAGGGGTTTTCAGAAGGGTAAAATTTTGTGCCTGCATAAAAGGCAGGTATTTTCTAATAAACACTGCTTCGCCCTCTGTTTTACTGTCATGGAAATTGCCAGCTCCTTTGCCCTCCGCTTTTAATAACTTCGTAAATATTGATTCTGGATGGACGGAACTTCAGACGGCCGCCACAAAGGTACTCAATATTTCACACTGGGCCACGGGTGGCACAGACTACCAATGAAATTTATCCGCTTTTGACACGATGTGATGATAAATGACCTAGATTTTACACCCAATTCATGCTTTTCATGACATTGTATAATTTTTCATGTTAGCTGAAAGAATGATAATGTAGGTACAAAATAAATTCAAAAGATTCCTATTCAGATCGTAGTAGGATGATTTCGTACAGGTACTGAAACCGGTGACTAAATAGGCTTAAAAAACTTCCAGTTTTTCCAAATGTGTGTTCAAGTAAGCGAGCTAAACGAGCACACAGTATTTAGAGGAGGTCGGCGTAGTACCGACAGGCTGTAGGTGGTAGTAATTGCGCCGGTGGATGGCGGTGCACCGGAGTGCGACATCAGTAATTGCTCGGCGGGGGACAGTGACAGTCGCCTGATGAATGGAGCCAGTGGAAAATTCACTACGCGGAAAAAACTCCCAGACATTTCTGTAAATTAAAACCGGAGCTGAAACCTGATCTTGTTATCTATCAGCTTAGCTCTAAAAGCTCTCAGTCTGAAGCTAAGTAATTAAGTAAAGAAGCTCGATGTAAATCAGACATTGTAGGAATCATGTTTTTTAACGAATTGATTAACAATGAGCCTGTTTTCATTCCGCCCTCTTAGAAGTAGGAAGGTAGGTACATATCGGAATTAGGCCTATATTTTTCTTTTTCCGTTACTACTTTAAGGTTTTCCTATACTTAAATATTAAGAATCTACAAACTCAAATAAAGATATAGGGTAAGCGCATATGCTATCCAATAAAAATGTGGATATTCAAATCGTCGTACGACTGCAAAAATAAGATAATCTCCGGAGTGCTTGCATCCTCACATCCTCAGATCGGGTAACGTACCGCCTCGGCAGCGCTTGGGGTCAGCCGTGGTAGTTTATTTGTGAAAATCGAATAATGCTTTCTATATACCCGATACATTACGAACGGGCGGCGAGCTTAACCACGCAAAGGGTCCATGAGTAATAATTTATTACTGGCTTGGCTCCCATGGATGTATCTCTTGGAGCTTGAAACGTGAGTATTTATACGTTATTTGGCGTGCTATCAGGGAGCCGAAACGAGCTTTAATTTTCTCCCTAATTTTGTATGCTGGCTTTGTTGAATTGAATGTTTGTGGAATACGTGCCTGAATGGTGGGAGGTAGGTACCTATTGGCATTTATTCACATGCACGCATATTGCTTATAATGTTAGAACCATACTCATTTATTTATGAAATGACAACTTATGGGCTTATTTATTTTAGTGCCAACTCGTTTATCTTTACTTTCTGATCTCCGAGGCTTTTTATAAAGTTCGAAAGGTCCCCGGGACAAATCCTTCGAGAGTTGCAGTACATTTTTCAACGACAGAGTTTTAAGTGGGTTTTTACATTACGAACATCTATACATATGTAGGAAAATACATGCTTTTCATACACTTAGGTATTTGTTATCTGAAAGAGCCTACAGTTTTGCTAAACATTAAATTTTAGATCTATTTAGCAAAAACTATTTAGTTAAATCCATAAACTTAATACTTATACACTCACACATAAATTGCATTTACCGACAAACAAGATGAAACTACCACGCCGGTGATAAATTAACATTAGGTCAAATCTTATCAGCAATTACACGCAAGTATTTGTAGCGACATTTTGGATACATATCTGTGATACGCGAAACTATTCACACGACCGTTCGTAGACAGCTAGATAGTCGACTAGAACATATTAGAAGAAATGGACGTGTACGTCGGCTGGTTTTACTTCCTATTGTTTGTTTCACTCAACCATGCTCTGGTAAGAATTTAATCACGTTTTTGTTCAGTGCCAACGTCGAGTTCTGTAGCTGAAATGATTGCGTTCCCTTTTACGATGTCTCCACTTTATTGGTTTTTCATTCATTTCTTCAAAGTAATTTTGTACCTGGTGAAAATAGTAAATCGGCTTTGTTGTACTCGTACTCTCGCACATAATAAACTATTGTTTTATTTTTAAACACAAATCACGGTACGAATGTCTAATATAAACCTATAAATTTATAATTTATATATAACGGTATGTGATTTTGCAATCATGCAACTAATTTTGCAGGTGAGCGGATTGGGGTCATCGTATAAACTAATAGATGGAAATGAAATGCCGGCTGTAGCTCTTGGAACTAGCCTGGGACATCTTCCAGATTTAAGTGTCCGTGATTATACTTTCTAAGTTATTTTATGTGTTAAATAAGCAGATAATTGATGATAAACACATGACTAAAACAATTTAATATTCATAGTGTACGTTGCTTGCTTAGTTATTAAATGTACTAGTGGTAAAAACAACGGACCGCGTCCATGCTTCGGAGGGCACGTTAATTTGTCTATTCTAGCGAACATTCAAATATTAAAAGGAGGCATTTATGTATACCTATACCGTCACTTGTGATAGCCACTAGCTCAACGAACTTACAATTGAAAAGAATATCCTCGTATGAGTACCTATAGGTTATGAAATATGAATTTATGTAAGCCCTTCAATGTTGAAGTGTCCAGTTTTGGCGTCTAGGCATAACATTGTAGTGACATGTTCACACAGCACTGTACAGACGAAGTGCTATTTCCATTCTGTTTAGGGTACAAGGCTGCTCTCTGTGAACCACTCGGTAGCCCGCGCAGTACAATGGGCGCTAGAGGCCGGCTACAGGCACGTCGACACTGCGCCCTTATACCGAGTGGAAGACGAAATCGGCCTCGGAGTACGAAACTACCTCGCGAACACACAACACACGAGATCTAATATTTACATCACAACTAAGGTAAAGTTACAATTAAGGTCCTATATATTTTTTAAGTTAAGGAACATTTAACAATTATTTTGAAAGGGACTTATTACTTGTATTTAGTAGGTATAGGTCAGTCATGGATGATTGGGCATATGATTATTTCTTGACAACTTGTCGATTTGCCCTGGAAAAAAGAAAATTGAGAGTTGGTTAGAGTACTCACTTAATACTAAAGGGTTGACTAATTAGCGGTGAGGAATTGACGTGATATCACGGAGTTCTAAAGCGATGGAACCTTTTACACCAGGGCGTATTTGTCTGCATTCTTCAGCCTACAAGCTGATAAATTCTTAAAGTGCATTTACAAGATTTTCGTACAATTTGCTAAGCTCCGCCCATTGAACGTGCCGACTAGCGTTGCGCTAACTATGACAAATCGCATGCAATGAGCGTTTACACGTGAAAAATTGCCGTGCGATACGATATCGTATGGGGTTCAAATCAGGTTAACCATAACATGACCTTCGTACCAAATTCATCTTAAGACCGAAATAAATATTCATTATTCAATTGCGTGGTGTAAATGCACCTTTAGGAACTTGGTTTTAATAGTCTGAGTAAATGCTCAATACTACTCATATATTATACTAGCTGTCCATCGCGGTGTTACCCGCGTTCCCTTGGGAAAACTTCACTTTCCAGAGATATAGCCGGGATAAAATATAGCCTATGTTCATCAGGGATAATGCAGGATTCTGATGGTGAAAGAATTTTTCAAATCGGTCCAGTAGTTTCGGAGCCTATTCAATTCAAACAAACAAACAAATCTTTCCTCTTCATAATATTAGTATACGAGTTATTATATTTTTAAACGTAACTAAGTATGTATTTTTGTACTGAGTTTTTATATATGGAACTTTCAGCTTATCTTGTCAGTAAAATGGAGCATTTGCAAGTTCAGTCAGCCAAAACAGCTTTGCCAGCTGACGGAAGCATGAGCTTTGAGTGGAATGGAAATTATTATGAAAGTTTTATCGTGTTGCGGTCTATCGCAGATGTTTAATATTTATTTGTAGTATTACTCGCCCATAAATAGCAATTTTATGGCACGCTACTATATTATAGCCTGGACAATAGACATAGGTACAGTCACATTCAATAAGATGTATACACTCCATAATGTTTCAACCCATGTACAGGTCAACATGTCCGACAATGTTCTGGTATTTTTATTGATTTCGCCACTAGTTCAATGTGAAATCAATTTCCGCTTTTTGTTTTTAACCTACATCTATTAGTTTTATTGTGATATTAATTTTAAAAGTATGGAGTGTATACATCTTATTGTCCGTGACTGTACGTACTGCGGATTAATTGTGTAGGTTACCTTTCAGGTACTTATACCTGGGTACCTACTCGTAGGTCGGATTACTCATTCATTAGACTTGTTTTTTTGTCATTGTCGTACTTTTTAATAATTATCTCTTGTTCCAATTCTCTGTTTTAATTATATTCATCTAAAATGAGACTAAAGTATTTCTGAAAGAACGTTATACCTACAAAAAATATTGTCATTTCTGACTCTAGGTTATCTCAACATCATAAAGTTGAGGATAGCGAAATTTTTTTAGGTCTGTGCTCAACATGAATGTTAATTGTGCAAGATATAATTTCAAATTGTTTCAGTTGTGGATCGAGTACTACGAAAGAGACGAGGTACCAAAAGCATTGCGAAGATCACTAAATGACTTGCAGCTCGACTACGTTGATCTCTACCTTATGCACTACCCATTTGCATATAACGTGAGTATGGTTAACTTTAGAAGCTATCAAAGAAATAAAAACACTAACGGTCATTCTTATAAATAAGTTGAGCATACCTACCCTATGACTTGCTAATCTCGAAACGCACGTTTTTGGTTTCATAAACGAACTTTAGTCTAAACCTACAATAGTTAGATATCGCGTCTATAGCTAGAGTACCTACGCAGGATCATCGCAGGACGTTTCTTATTCGTACAATAACGAGACAGTAGTAAAAGTTCAAACTTTCTGTGTCGATAAAAAGACACCGGTCAAAGAAAAGAAAGATTCTCTACAGTATCCTCGCTCAATGGTTAGTAAGTCAATATTCACATCGTAGTACCTTCTTACCTAATATGTATTTACTCTGGCAGGTGGTGACTTTTTTAGCTGGATTAACTGATCGATCAGTTTTTCATTTCGTGCCAAGGATTTCTGCCTGATACTTGTCACCGATAGAATATTAACTACCAGTGAATCCTCTAGAGATTTATTTCTCGTTTCGGTGTAAATTCTCCAAAACCCTACTAAATAAATCGTACTTAGGTAGGTATTCCTAAAATAAAAAGTTTTCAAAAGATTTTTTCAATATACGAGTAGGTAAGTATGTAATATCCCGTAATATGTAGACATAAGTAGGTACTAATATATTGGTATGAGTATTATTAGCATACAAGAATATTGTTCTCAGAAAAATGGCTCCATAAGTTCCACGGATTATCTCACAACTTGGGAAGGAATGGAGGATGCGATGGAATTGAACCTGACTAAATCCATTGGCGTATCAAACTTCAACTTAACCCAAATGAAGAGGCTCTGGGAGAACTCGAGAATAAAGCCCGCTGTTTTGCAAATTGAGGTTGGTGTGTAAAAAAAAGCTGCTTTTTTAATTAACATTATTTACGATCGAAACATAACCTTGGGTAGTTTTAATCTTGATAGTATTATGCAGAATTTTGTATTGTTCAAAAAGTGTATTGTGCTAGTATTGTAAACTGATTTTGATGATTTTTTTACTTATTCTTTTATAAGATGATATTTGATACATATCTGGAGTCATCTGGATGGTTCTTAGCTATAAATAGTTGAACCCAGTTGATCCCCTGTTTCAGTTCTAAGTTCTAGTTTTTTTTATTTTTATAAGCCATAGAATTAATCAACGCCCATGTTCAAGAAACATCCATTATGAATTCAGACGTTCTAACAGAATAGTTCATATAGGGTTTTATAAATCTACATTAAATCTGCTAAATCACGAACTTAGGCCTTTACATCTGTAACAGATGATTTATACAGCGTCAGGACCTATGCCCAGGGCCTGTTTAACCCTTAGGCTAATTAGGCTGCAGCCTAGGGCGCGAGGATCGGGGGGGCGCGATGAAATCGTATCTTCGCAAGCACTATAAATCTAGTTTTCACACCCGGTCCAAGAAAACCATACATTTTTTCGTCTCACATTCTTAACAGAAAGTAAACCATTTCTCCCTCCTAAAAAACAAAATGGCCGGCGGGAGGTAAAGTTGTATGGGATTTCATTTCTCCCTCTGAACCTCATGTGAACAGATAAGTAATGAGATTTGAATTTCGAACTTCAACATTTCTATTAAAATTTTTACTATTGAGTTCACACCCAATAGAACTTATACGAAAAAAAAAGAAAAAATGTGGCAACTAATCTTTTTCTTCCGAATTTATTTTTGATGTTTCTATGAAAATGTTTACCATAGAGACCTGCACCAAGTAGAATTTATTCAAACTTAAGGAAAAAGTGTGGCTAATGCCTCCAAACTATAGATGATCTAATGTTGTTGCATATTATGCTAATATATTTTTTGAGAACGAAAGGACGACCTCAATAAAATATTTTTTGAGAGTAAACGGACGACCTCGACTCCTTCGATTGCGGGTGGTGGGAGCTATCGAAGGAGAGAGATGGTTGGAAAGAATTGGGGGAGACCTTTGCCCAGCAGTGGGACAGTATAGGTTGAATAAAAAAAACGAATTGATTATTATTATTCTACCTATAAAACCTGACTTGCTTGCTATTTTCTGGGTGTAAGTATTCACTATTTTTCTCCCAGTACCTATGTGTGAAAAGCAGAGTATTCACCTCGGGGTTAAAGCTGTCTTAGTCTTGGGCGCTCTTGAATCCCTCGCTGTCTCAGGATTCTAGTCATTAACTCCCCCGTTGCACTCGGGAGTTAACTATAAACACCCTCGCTGTCGCTCGGGAGTTAACTAAAGAATCCTTCGATGCGCTTGGGATTCAATATGGCGCCCGTGACATAATACACTGCTTTATCCCCTTGGTGAATAATCTACTATTAATCAAGGGACGCGGCAGCGCGGCTCGACGCCAAGTATTAAAAGAAAAGCGTACCGCGTATTGTCTTAACCATGCACGCCATATTTTTGCATCGACTATGTGGTGCGTTTCCGAAATAGCCTGCAGGGTGCACTATGTTTTTCTATAAACCCACTTCTACTAATTGCGTTTGCTATAACTTCAGCAGCTATAACCGAATATAGATATAACGGTTCAATTCTTATACACTAGTTTCGTTATAAAACCACTTTTACTAATTTGTGATTTATATAACTGTACTATATTCTCTAATCGTAAAATACCTAATTGTTTTTATTATAACGACCATTAGCGATACATTTAATGTGTTATAAAGTTTATCACATCTAATTGCATTATTACTAATAGTATTTTGCTATAATAATATTCAATAAGTAAACTGTACCTATCTACACCATGAATAGCGCCTTAGACCAATACCAACCAGGTGAATTTTTAAGAGCGATTGCTTCAAACCTTTATTTAAAATAGTATTAATATAGATCTAAATAAAATAATTCTATTAATTTTGCATGCATACCTACGTTTGTTTTATTTTTTCTACCTATAACGATAAGGTTATAATAGGGACAAGTCGGTTCTGGCACTCGCCGGCCGCTACCGCGGCACGCTTCGCTCGGCTCGTGCATGGTTTGGTCACTATTGAAACCATGCTCGTCGCTACGCTCCTCGCAACCTATTCTACAGGTCTGTTATCCTGTTATGGCAACACTAAATTTATAGAAAGTTCCTATTTAGAGCAATTATCATTTTATGTCATATTTTAGTTATATTTATAATAATTATATAAACTGCACGATATAGCAATATTAAAGTATATTATATGATACAGTTATAACAAAAAAACTTTATAGAATATGGACCTATAGTAAATAAGTGTTCGAACTAATACAACAATTATAGCCAATAATATTTAGAACAACTGCACTTAGATCAAATATACGTTATGTCTATACTTATGTATAGCAAACACTATTAGTACAAGTGGGTTTATAGAAAAAGTATGAACACAAGCCTGCAGTCATGTGTCATGATTTTGGTCATTTTGGACGCGCAGATTAAAAGACAACGTCAGTTTCGTTTGCCGATCGATCTGCAAACTTACAATAAGTAGTATGACTACGAATCATGTTAACTTTTTTACAAACAAAGACAAAAGTAAGTAATATACTACTGTTGCCGACCGTAACACACATGGTGGGGGCGCGTCCTGATTATTAGCCTAAGGCGGTCAGAACTCTTGATCAGCCGCTGCCTATATGCCTACCCTGAACGGGACGCTGTAGTGCCTGAGACCTTGTTTTGAGATGGCCCAGTACAGGCTGGGCAAGCCTATTTCATCTCATAGTTTATGTTCGTCTGTGTGTGTGTTTTCCCAAATAAATTTTTTATCTATCTATCTATCTATCTATCAAAACAATGCACTTTCCTCACGTTTCCTCACGATGTTTTCCGAGCTCGTGTTAAAGTGCATATAAAGTTTACGAAACTAAAAATCCATTGATGCACGTCCGGGAATCAAACCCACAACTTTCGGATTGAAAGTCGGGGCACAACCCCATTCGGCCAACACGGCTCTATCACGAACTACATAGTTTGTAAATAAAACAAGATAGATGTACTACATTCTGTTTATCCGCGATGTTTTAAAAAACGTTTATCGTTTCCGTGCCATGTGTCATCTCTACACAATGCTGTTTCCATTATGGGCATAAATAAACCAAATTGGTTTTTGTTAAATTTCTGAAATGTGTGGATGAAAAATACATAGCTTCAGAACAAACCTTATTTAGTTTTCTCTTTAAACAAAAAGCATGAAACTCCAGAGTTTGCCTATTATAGGTACCTATAGAACAGTTGAAAAAACCTAGAATACATTTCTGCCATAGAAGTAGATATCTAAATGGCAAATGAACTTAAATCATTTGTCACAAAACGGAATCACGAAAACATTATTCTCTATTTTTGTAAATTGCAAGTTAGCTTGAACAAAGTATGAACGCTCGGTTTTTGCATATTAATTAGTAGGTAGGTACATAAGTTGAGAAACAGAAAAATTGACATCAATAAGTACCGATCAGACACATGCATAGTCTTTAATAAGATTTCCTGTGGGATCAAAAACTACGACAGCCATGATTCAGAGCTATAAATAAGTGAATATGTAGGTATTGGAACCTCTGTAAAGGTTGACATAAAGCATTAACAGCATACCACACCGTCGTTATTCGGCGAACATCTCAATAAAGTATTTATTATCGTGTAAATCTCGCTTTAACCTGGTTATAAAATATTTCCGACACTAACAGGAACATTCCCATTGTAAAATGATTGATGCTTCTTTATTTTAATTGGAGAGAACGAATTACCGTATTTTCGAGATAAGTATGTTTATATTTGACGCATTGTTACAAAGGAATTATGACGATAAAATAAATATTATTCGAACGCGGAATATTATTTGTATTCCTTTACAGTTTTGTATCTGCGTATAATGTATTTAACTAGCAAAACGCTCGCGGCTTCGCTCCCGTAGGTATTACTTCCCAATCTAGCCTTTGTCAACATAACTTCGGTTTTTCATTACTTGATCAGTCAACCAATCAATCAGTATTATCCGTCCATCTTCCACTCCCACTCACACCCCCACTCGGACTGTCCCATAAAACTTTGACCCCATTTTAAAAAATGGGGGCAAAGTTTGTAGAATTTTGGAAAATCCTTTCTTATCGGATGCCTACGTCATACAAAGAATACACCCTCCAAGTTTCAGGTCTCTAAGATCAGCGGTTTAGGCTGTGCGTTGATCAGTCATTCAGGACAAAGTATAGATTTAAAAACTTACAGAACATGTAGCGGGAAACTGGTTATTTTCAAATGAATACCTTACGCCCGGTTTCTATATTCAACGGACAGTCATAGACTCGTCATACGACTCGTTTCCACATACAAAAGTTTGACAGCTGTCAAACTTTTCTAAAATAATATATAACTTTTCTTTTATCTGTCCGTTGAATATAAAAACCGGGCCATTATTCGATTTAGTTCCAAATCCAATTAAAATCCTAGTGACAGGTTATATATAAACTCAATGTTTTGAGGCTAACCCAAATCAGCGACTATTTATACCAGTTTGCGGTTTCTCTTAATATTTTACAGGTGAATCCAACACTAACACAAAACGAACTGGTGAATTGGTGCCAGGAGAAGGGTATTGTGGTTATGGCCTATAGTCCTTTTGGAGCTATACTTGGCCGTAAAAGCGACGCACCTCCGCCAAGAGCTGATGATCCCTTATTACAGAGCTTGGCTGCAAAGTACGATAAAACCGTTCCACAAATACTACTGAGATACCTGGTATGTACCTACCTATATTTTACACAGTGTTGTAAGAGTAACTACATACTGTCCGCGCCGCGGTGTTACCCGCAATCCCTCGGGAAAACTTCACTTCTCCGGGATAAAATATAGCCTATCTTTATCGGGAATAATGTAGGATTCTATTGGTGAAAGAATTTTTCAAATCGGTTTAGTAGTTTCGGAGCCTATTCATTTCAAACAAACAAATCTTTCCTCTTTATAATATTATATAGTATAGAAAATATGATTAATCGATTAAAAGAGACATTTACAAAATACATTTTGAGGCCATGAAGTTAAAAACAACATTTACAAAATAACATTTTAAGCTAGATAAGCTGACTAAAACCTTCGTTAAAACCTCAAGTTGTATTGTATGACGCCAGGCCACCATAACAGCCACCTAATTTTTTAAATGCATGGCTTTTTTATTGTTCTAATTTCATGATTACAAATAACTTATTACCTAAACGACGTGGGGTAGCAGCATGCTAGCTGTTTATATTATACCTAAAAATAAATAGATTTGTTTTTTCAAATTATATTGCAGTAACTTGGTTAAAAAAATAAAGGTTGAAATGTAAAACCTCAGGTTTATACGAGGCATAACTCTGACTTATAACAGAAAAACTTTGCGATGTAGTTACGGCAGAAATAAAATTTACTAATCTACTATTTTACATTTATAATTAATTAAATTAATACATTATTTTATCTGTCAGTTTTGAATATCATGTAATTTTGTAAGCTAAATCGAGCGTGGAATCATTGTGCAATCTCCACGATATAATGTTTGTAAAACATGTATTGTGCAATAACTGTTTGAAAACAACAGCACAATTCCATAAAATTGCATACAGAAGCGGCAAATTGAACAGTTATTATGATAATGAAATGAATATTATAAAACGAACAAGCTTTTATAAATAGTAAATTAATTATACAAATTTGTTTCAGCTAGATCGTAAGTTGGTTCCGATTGCACGTTCAATGAATAAAGAACGTATACAACAGAATATAGCCGTGTTTGACTTCACTCTCACGGATGAGGAACTTCAACAGCTCTCTCGATACAACAGCGGTTATAGACTGAGAACGAATACGTACGTCAAGTTTTATAGACATCCGAACTTCCCATTCGAGAAGAAGGATGTCACAGATGCGGATATTCAGCACGCTATCGACACTATAGTAGAGGACTGATTAAAGACTTAGCAAGTATGGTTCTAACCGTGGTTCTAACATTCAATATTGGGTAGCTTAAATAAATTCTTAGCTAATCTTAAGTCGCCTGAAATAAAGCTTGTAGTGTTTTTCAAAGATGAACGTCTCAAATTGAACGATGATGACACTACCGGCTACTTTACCTTCAGCAAGGTCGCTTTCAGCGATATGGCCATTGGCCGCACTCATTGTAAAACAAGTTTATATATTTCTGTTTTCTTTATTGGTGTTGTTCAAATTTTTCAATAAAGATATTCTATTCTATATCATTATATTTGTTTAGTTGCCCTTAGATGACAAATTGTGAGGCCAAATCTTTTCAATGAACTGGTTTCGTAGTTTATATAATGATTTCAGGTAAAACCAATCACACTTACGCAAATTCACGATATATTTTAAAAACGTGACTCCATAATTCTTAGAAATAAACTTTGAATCTTTTCAGCCATTAAAAGTTGTATGAAATCTTGTTATCATAAATATATTATATAAAATATAGGTTAGTTTTTGAACTCGACGCAACCGCTTCTGATTTTTAATGCACTTACTTAGCATGCATGTTATACCATCGAGCGCTCTCACATAGCTTATTGAAGCACGGAAATAAATAACGTTATATTATAATGCTCGTATAAGTGCTTAAAAATATGGTTGTTGTTGAGTTATCGCGGGTTGGTGATTAGTTGAAGCTAGAAGTACTTAAGTACCTATACCGAAATTACTTCTGCATTCCGTACTGTTTGATAGGTAAAAAAATCTTCCAGTACGATAGACGTTCTCATTATTTTCTAAGCAAAATAAACATAAAAAAAAAAAAATTAACATATTTTAACGAACTTGATTAGTTTGAGCTTCAGTAATAATTAGTAGGTATACACAATTCAGTGCTTCAATTTCTGTAAAGAAGTCCCAGATTGATTCTTTGTCTGCAATTTAACTTGTTGTAATTCAGTAAGGTACACAGATTTCATTAAAATGAATTTGCTTCAAGCTTCAAACTTCCAATGAACCGAGTGAAGCGACCGCTTCCAATAATTAAATAGCTACCTAGATTATCTCAAAGGAGTTGTGTTAGCCATTTTAATCTTCTTAGTATTATGTAATTGAATTCTTTTAACCACGGGTATAAAGGAAACGCCGCGTCTTTTATCTAAGCCTCGAGGATTTCGGATCACCTAATTGATTCGAGCCTGGCTTTGTTGCTCCTTACAGTATAAGCCGAATACCTCAATTTGTGTATGGCGGTGAACCCGGTAGGTTCAACGCTCTTTGTAATTCTAAACATTTACGTAGAAAATTAATTAATATTCTTAATTATTTCTTGTTGTTTATATTATAAAAAATGTAAATGTTTATCTGTAAAGCCTTTCACACTGTAGACAATTACGACTGTCGAATACTTTTTTAGCCTACGCATTAGAAATCATTAAATAACGAAGGACGAAGCTTTAAGTGCCATTAAATGAAACTGTCCTAAAATTATTGCCACTTAGCGCAGAGCCATTCGGCGAGCCGGTGTTTTTATTTCAGAAAAACAAGCAGGAAGGTTTTTTTATCTCTCACAAAGGAGCCTATTTACATATTAAATTTAAATGAATACCGGCTTCCAACTATATTCCCCCAATGCATACAATTGAGCGCGGAGCCTAGAATAGATGAAATCAATATTGGTCTACGGGTAAGGTTACGCTTTTGCTGTGTGAAATTGGCCGATTTTAGCGAGTTATTTCAGGCACCATGAAATATTACAACTGGTCTGGGGCCTGGCAGTTGATCGTCAAACAATTACTGGGCAGCAGCAGCTTTGTTGTGAGCTACCTAATTATTCCAGCTTTATCATCGAACGTATCGTTATTTAGTTTTTTGTGAGTGGTTTATTTATGAGAAAAGTTAAGGGGAGGTTCGGTTGGTCCTAACATAAATTAAGTGCGGTGACACGGACTAATTGGCGTCATTATGCGAGGATGGGCCGCGGCGACGCTGCCAGCCCCGGCCCCGCCTGCTCTGCTCCAAGACTGCTCGCTTTCAGTATCGTTGCTTAATTAAACAAAGGTGAATTCATTTATCATTTTCTAATTACAAAAGGCGTATGATTAGCCGATTATTAGTCGAGTTCGAGATAATTCGCCTGTCATGATTTCTGTGCGCGTAATTTAGTCGTTGTGCCTTTTTGGTGAGGATTAATTAGCGTTCTTGTGAACAGTGGGGTAGTTAGCGATCAGATTTTCTCAGGTAAATAAATGGTTGTGAGCAATGAAGGGGTGAGGGGAGGGGGGTAATGGCCCACCCGGGTGTGAGTATAAATGTGCGAGATCAGCGAGCGACCGCGACCGCCGCTAAACAGATATGTAGCGTGGTTCCACTGACTAATTACAGCTTTAACCTAATCTGAACCTTTAGATAAAAATGCCTAACAGGTATGCAGATTCTTAAAGAATATGACTGGATTTCCTTGTAACTTTTAAATCATAATAGCCGCGCTGCGCCGTTCAAGCAGTCTTGCAACTGAGAAACAGCTTTGGGACTTCATCATATTCATTTTAAAACGTAGCCAGCGAAGCTCGCTTCGTTACTTTTGCAAATCGAATTTACATCCAAAGCCCACTTGACATAAAGCCATTTTGTTTATAAAATTAAACAGGATGAAAGTCGAATCCAAATTACTTTTGTATTATCAAGATGTCCGGAATTTTAATCACAAAAGACACTATTACTTTTATGACGGCGGAGGCTCGTTTTCCGTTGCCTTGTTGTCTTTAGGTACGTCAACTACTCAAAATTCAGGAAGCCTTTTGTTGTCGAGGCTTCTATTCAAGGTTCGCAAGACAGTGGATCCCCGTGATGTCAGTTGGAATATTAACAAGGGACGCGATGGCGGACGACGGCTCTTGACAATCCTTTGCGTAACACTGTAGTACTGTACCTACGTCCTACCGTCTAGCGGCACCACAATACTAGTTCTTATTTTTGTTGTGTCACTACATTAGTTCTTTTGAACCAGAGCGTGGTGAGAATATTTTAAGTAAGCTTCAAAGATTATAAATTGTAATTATGCTATTTCAAAACTGAGTCATACATAGGTTTTTTATGAGTTTAGTTTAGTTCAGTTTAGTTTATTAGATAAAATATAGCCTATGTTCATCGGGGATGATGTAGCATTCTATTGGTGAAAGAATTCAAATCGGTCCAGTAGTTTCGGAGCCTATTCATTTCAAACAAACAAACATACAAACAAACAAATCTTTCCTCTTTATAATATTAGTATAGAAGAATATTAAAGACTTACACAGTCCTAAGTAGAATAAATAAATAAACAAGTGAAAAAATATTTTCAACGTTTACCCAAATAAATCTCGTGTGACCTTGTCCCTACTCGTACTTATAACGATTTCAGTAGTAAGTAGATTATTTTTACCTTGTTAGTAAAAACACGGGTAATGATAAGTTACCCGCAGTTGACCCTTGTCCATAAACGAAGAACATCTGTCTCTCTACGGGTGCCTGGAAATGGCACCTAGGTACTTGATCCTAAATTGAATTACTTGCACAGTTGGTCAACTCCAGGACCTGAATCAAATTGTTGGCGCGAATTTATAGTCAAGTTTATTTCTATTACATCGTATGCATAATTGGTATAGGTGGTACTTACTCATAGGTCACTATATCAACAGCACTCAATAGGTTAATGTGAAAGTTCATGTCACAAACAGAAAAGTAACGACTGAACAGATTTGGATAACATTTGGCATGCATTAACATTTTATCCATGGATTAACAAACAAGCTAGGTTATTTTTATCCCGAAAAAGTATTCCCCAGAGACACACTTATGTAGCAGCTACATATAAATAAAGCAAGAAACTCAGAATAATGAAGTCCAATAAAAAATGTTTTGTACCTTAAAATTCTGTACTGCTTCAATGAATTTTGAGCAAAATAAAAAGCCGCCAGCAGGCAATACGCTTTCCATGTAAAATGGAATTATTATGGAGGCAGAGACACAACAGGCTTATGCGCCCTCATGAATTTATAACATACGTCTTACACTAAGAAGATACAGAAAGCACGTAAAGTCTATCTCTGTATGCAATATATGTATGTATGTGGAAACTTGTAAATAAAGTTGGTTCTCTTGAGCCCAAAAGCTAGGATTGTAACATAAATCCATCCTTTTAAGTTAGATCACGTTCAACAAATGTTTGCCAATCGAACACACGAGACCTAATAGAAAGACAAACGTATCGAAGCTTCGACTTTAATTATTAATTTCTTATGTTTATGTTTACGTGGTAAATCAATTTGAGATGTTATTACATGTTTAATTAACGTTTAATTACTTACCACTTTATAGGCTTTGTAAAGAAGCCTTAAAGCTTGGAGTCTATTACTTACCTTAACGCTGTCTAACTTTGAGTAAAGTTTGCATAATTTGAATAGGTGCGGCATTAAATTAGTTCTTCTGTGCGAACCATCTGCACCGTAACAAAGTGCAAGTGGAAATAGTTTGACGGAGCGTGTCTTCTCTGAATAAGGTGGGTAAGTGAGAATAATGCTACTTTAGAAAACGGAATCAATCTTATTTGTCTAAATAGAGTTCCATGTTAGGTAGCACGTTCGATGCGATCCGAGGCTGATAACGAATAACTGGGAATTTATGCGACAAACTTTGTTTGAGCTATGATTGAAAACTCTCCCTGGTGGCCGAGTGGTGGGCGTTTTATTTATTCGTTGATTTGGGTGAGTATGAAGCAATAGTACAACATAAATATAGAGTCTAGTTTTTGATAGTACACGCTTCATTAACTTAGTAGATTTATTTCTTTGTAACTCAATAATGTTAGGAATGCCTTTTTTAGTTTAGTTGAGTCCATATGTGCAGGCATTCTATAACTGGAGAAACACTAGATATAAGTAGCTTAGTTAAGAAATTGATAGTACTTTGGTGATTTTTCCGTTGGATGTCCTTTAATAAATAAATATATATTTTAGAGGCTTCTATAAATACGAATCTACTCAGAATACAAACACTAGTTTTATCGTGCAACAGAACTGACGAAACGGATAGTTTCGAACTATCGAACCCATTTTAAAGATAAAGCAACATAACGTAGAGCTACTTTGAATCACGAAATAAATCTTGTGTCGTGTAAATAAAGTCCCGTTGTGGGAAGCGAAGCGTGCAATGTGCATCGAATGGCGTCAATCGGCACTGACTGCGACGATTTGCGCACGTGTGGGTAACCTGCCTTTGTATTCGGAGCTTCTATCTACTCCGCGTTTCTATGGTTAAATTGTTAGTTTGCTGTTCGGAAGCTTGTGTCGCAATTTAATTCGCATGGAACATGCAGCTTGCTGTCACGCTTCCAGATTTTTACGTATTGGAATTAAATTCCGTATAGAGTTTAGAGCACCAAAACTTTTGTATTTGGAGCTTCTGCTTAGTTGTTTTACGTGGGGAAGCTCCGTATTGTAATATGAGTACTTTAGCTATTGTTGTAACTGTTTCGGTAGTTTTAGGTAAGGTCTCAATAGAATAAATAGGCTAAAAAATTATAGGAATAGGATTTAAACCCTTCTGTTCTACTAACTTATATTTTTACATTATAGCAGATAGGATAGCCCTTGGGCTTTCAATAAGAGAGTAGTTGGCTTGAATCCTAGCAGGACTTTTATTTATAGCACGCATTCCAATAGTAGGTGTAGGTACCTACTATAGACAACATTCGTGAGGAAACCAGTTTATACAATAATATGCTATGGCCACGAGACACAAATGGTTCCGGGAATTAGTTTTATTTTTCATGTTATTGCGGCAAAACTTTGAGGTACTCAATCAATTCAGTAAAGCTCAAAGCTCTCTGTTGACATTGGAAAATATAACTTAAGTGATAAAATAAATAAACTGTTCGCGTTCCAAGTAGATAAACTGCCGTTTTCAACGACTGTACAACTCCATTATCAGCCAGGCAGTTGGGAATTTGTTTGTAATTTGGAACTTCGAAAATTATTCTCCGTGTGAAAGAAACTTTTGTGTCTACAAAAACTGTAAACTAATTTGATGAATACTTTAGCGTAGCGAGCGTTGTAGTGTACTTAAAAGACTATTGTGTTGTCCTCGTACATTGCTTCGTTCTAGCAAACGACATTTAAACTGCAAAAATTACGACAAGCGTACGTTATTTAGCAGCAGTAGTCAAAGACAAAAACATTGCATAGAACGCTTTACATTTGGTTCGTTTTGGCGATGTTATTTGGTTAAAAATCAATGCTTTAACGAATTCGCCCAAATCAATTTGTCTAAAATCAGTTGACCATTGCATTCTGCAAAGCGTTAACACGAAAAGCTTTAAAACCAGATTCACGTCGGAAATAAAAAATACTTCACGAACGCCATGTTTATTCATTCGCATCGGCACTTGATTTTTTTTGAAGTTGTAACTTTGTTACGAACACAATGCGCAGCCTATTTATTCTTGTCTAAAATGCATGTAAACGGTCGGCAGTACGTTTCAAAGCGTTGGCATTGGCAATAGCGTTTTATTGGAGCACAGGACCGCATTCCACACTTACATCCCCGTGGGATAGATGTGAAAGACTCCAGATCAAAGAAAAATGGGACTTCTGAAACCAATCAGTGACTATACTAGCGTAGTTTGAAATTTATTTTCAATGAATCGTTTTTCTAGAACTCCTGAGTTTGCTTTAGATATTTCTTGTTACAAGCGAGCAAATAGATTGTTACGTGCGTCAAAGGTCACGTTTATGTGTACCACTTCGTCTTTATTTCGAAGAATTCAAAGGGGTCCCAAAGTTATTTACAAACAATTTCAAACACTTTTAAAACTTTGCAAGCTACAAGTAACTTTAGATTTTCTTGCCAGTAAAAAAGATTTAGAAATAGAAATGTAACTTTTTTGTTAGGTAAGTGTTGGTGGAACCCTTAGTAGTTCTCTGGGCAGGGCCCGCCCGTCTCGCCGCCCTACTGACTCGCGACACGCTCCAAAGTGCAGAGCTGTGCCAGAATCCGAGCAGTACATGCATTCTTCACGATTGACAGACTTTTCGCTTTAGCTCTCACTATAAATATATTTTTGGCTTTACATCAATTCCAAGTTTGAGTTGGAATCAGCAGGCTGACTTCTACTGAGTTTTATTTATCCAGTAATCATGAAAGTGGAACACGGTTATTTTCGCAATCATAGCGCTGTATCGCAAGTGGAGCGCAGCTTGCGTTCGATTAAAATCCAATTACGTGCAAGAGTCGATTTAAGCTGAATTAGCAATTTGCATAAAAGAAGCGAATATTCCGATCTCATTCGGGCAGTGTGAAACAAAGGCCCGGATACAACTAGCATATTGCCGGAGGGAAACTCCTTGCGGCATTGTCTTTTCAAATCTTGTTTGGTTCGTAATTGTTTCAATACAAGAAAGTGTTTTTGCTTCTCAAACAAAACCACGCTTAAATGATCTAGATAAGAGTAAATAAAGGATTTAGTACATTAAAATAACGAGTATGAACAGATTTCTGTCAATATTACTCGAGGACAATATTTTATGGTATTTCATAATTAAAATGGTTGCTAAACCGACGAAAGAAGATTAGCCGTTGTGAGTTTAGACCCTACCTACAAGTATTCAATATTCATGGAGCGACAACGGGGTGGTCGTTAAGCTCAACCGACCTCACAACTAAATGTACTCGAAATCAACTCGGCGCAAGTAATTTGCACACATTTTCGAGAACAGGTTTGGAGAATTTTAAAGTGTTTAACTTGGTTTTGCGTAGTGTTGGCAAATAGAAAATGAGAAGGGGATTCTTTACAGTTTTTCGTTTGTTTCATTTTAAAGGTAATTAGAATTATAAAGGCGAATCTTTAAATAGAAAACCAGACCAATTAAATTGTGATTAGTAGATTTGTGTGCTTTTATATATACCTAAAGCATGTTTCTTTTAAAACGTCCATTGTCCGCGACGCAATGCGCTTTCCTTTACTTCTGTACTACTGCATCATAGTGAGTGCAGGGATTGCATCAATACTTAATAAATGATTGAAAGCAAATTAATACTGGATCACTCATGTCTTTAAAGATCTACAATACATAGCTTAAATTAATGAATGTTTTTAAGGTGCGGTCAAAGTCAAAATGCATTAATTTATAGGTCCGGCTGGGATCACTTAGTCTAGTTAAAACTATAAAGCTCATTACAATGCTCGTAGTCAAGATATAGGTATGTATATAACCAAAGATTTGTAATTAATTAAGTGTACTCTCAAACTACTACAACACTTAAAATTGCTTGAGTTTTTATAGTAATTTCAAATGCTAAAATCAATGCGAGTAAATGTTGGTAAACTCAGTTTGTTGCTGAAAATCGTAGTACTAAAAGTTGAAAGCACTCTGTGCGACCGCTACAATAGCAGTTCTTACGTTGTAGGTACAGCGATTGCCTGATAATAGCCCACCGACACCCGTTCCCGGCACACGTGACTAACACACTCTAATGTTGAATCTATTAGAAACCTATTCCGTAAAGTGCTAAGTTCTTGATAGTATAGTAATTTCTTGTGCACGGTTTCGGGCTTATCATTTTTAATGATTTTGTATGTTATTTTACCGATTGGTTTTTTATATAATGGAGTTCCAAACTTTCAGCATTTGCGGAATATAAGCTCCGGTCGTTACAGGCTTCGTCGCCCATCGCCTACTTGGTCCTCCCATTAATTAATGTTTGCTTCAATTATAACGCCTGGAAATGTTAAAAATATCCTTGTTTTATAAAGTTGTCTCGTAAAATGGAAAACTTTAACGAGTTCTCGAGAGATTCGACGCGTCAGAATACGTCTCAACTGCAGAAATGCAGAAGCTACGAAAATCAATAGCGCGTCAACAAAAACTCTCACAGAGGCTGTTTTATTCCTGTGGGCTTTTCACTTTAAACTTTGTAACAAATTCTTCAGCGCTGTTCTAAGTAAAAAGTTAGTTTCCATTAATATTTTTTGTGAATGTACAAGGACGGGCGCACTCAGAGACATTGTACCTAACGCTTGTTTCGATAATGCATTTTCAATTACTTAACATAGCTGTTTCGATGCGATCCCAGAATATTGCTTACAATAGATTTTAAGAAAATTGAGGGAGGGTTTCCCAACTTCTGTAACAATAAATCTTTTACACTTAGGTATATAAACGTAGCTAGATATTTATTTAAGCGATGACTTTTGTACGCCCCGATGGAAGAGATTCAGAGACCTACAGGGATTTCTACCGGCCTAGATTTTGGTTGAAAATGTATTTCAGTAGATAAGAGTAAATGAGTTTTCGGCGTGTATACTAAGAAACAGAGATAGGCTTGCCACATGACAGGAGTGGAATGCTAACTATGTACTTACTAAGCAGAAGGTGGGCATGCTAACCACATTGTTTAGTCCTGCCTCTAATTATCCGTGAGTAGGGTTCTCATTATGTGTCAAGTTGTAGGTAGAAAATGTTACAAGTTCAACAGATCTTTTGACGGAATTATGTTACTGTAATGTTTAAAATGTAGTAAATTAATAATAATAACATCAAAGAGGACTTTCTAAAAATAAAAACATTATTATACTTACAATTTTCAACACCCACGGCCCACAGCCCACGACTGACTCAAGATATTCTTGGTGACATCGTCTCTGACGACGGCCAGTGTCATAATTAAATAACTTTTTTTAGAAAGGATTTGAAAAGTTAATTGAACCATAGCTTTTAATGAAGCCTAGGTTTATTAATAACACGTTCGCATTTCTAATTGATCAACATTTGATCAAAACATCCTGTAAACATGAACATTTTGACAAATTAGCTTAAGAACGCAAGCAGAGTCTTGCTCTCGTATATCAAGAATCAAAAGGGTAAAACCAATTTTCCTTTTCTTTTTTAGTTTGCAGTGAGGTGTAGGTTGTAATTGCCGGTGCTTGCGGGAAGGCTGTGCCGCAACTGTAATTACTAGATCCCATTGTATACGTACAGGATTGCCCACATGGAAGTTCCAGACGATGGCTATAAAGGTCCACGTGGTCCACAATATTTTCACTTTGATTGTGCTGCGCGCTTCTGTGACTGTACAGACAGTCACAACTATAGGTACAGAGAACAAAAAATAATAAAAGGACATTTAAAACCACTCGAACTAAGCAAAACGTGCATTATAGGAACCAGAAAAATGATGGCATAAAGCATTCTGTAAACGGCTAGCCACAAGTACCAAATCGGGCTTGCAAGTTTGTACGGTGTGTGACCACTCGGTAATCTAGGTACAGACATGTACTAGTTTATTCATCATAAAAATATAAATCAATTCGGAATATAGAAATTAAAAGTAACCGTAATGACCACAAAAAAAATTAATTTGAATCGGTTGAGCCGTCTTTGAATTTTAGCAAAACTAACGAGCAGTAATAAATTTTTTAAATGAGACAAAAATATGCTTCTATAAGCATACTATTATAGAGAGGTAAAAATATTTTTTCCATTTATTAATCTACTTAAGAAGCTGACTGTACATTGCGTACTAAAATCAATCCGTGTTCTGGAAAACAATACAATTTATTTCAAAGAGCGCTTAGGCCCCGGCAAGTTTGTGTTGTGTTGCATTGCGCAGCACCCATTGTTGGTATATGTACGCCCTCTAATTGCTACACACAGCGGAAACACTGATGGAGGTCGTTTATCCAAAGCTTCGTATCTATGCACTTTTTATTGACTAACAAGGATTTGGAATTGCTTGGAACAAATTTATGTGGGGATTTGCATGATCGAGCAAGTGCACAGAAAAGTTAATCTATTTGGAAACTATTCGTATTCATGTACCGTTGCTTAGATAATGTCTGTTTTCAACCACTCAACAGATAAGCTCTGATTTTCTTTCTCAGATTATATAAATGTTTTTTTATTGAATTGCAAAATCTTGGTATCAATCATCTTTACTATAGGTACCTACCACAGTACCTACATACTTAAAATACTAAAAGAAGGCTTAGGTAATCGTGCTGAGCGAGTTACCAAAAGGATAGAGTTAAATTGGCCTAATCTGCCGAAATAAATGCTGAAAGACACGGTGGAGAGCGACTTTGCAGACACTCGTCAAATTCTTCACAATGTTGAAGCTAGTCAAAGAATATACTAAGTAGAAATATCGCTGATGCATAGCCGGAATTTGAACTGATTGAAATTGATGCATTATCAACGCAGCAAATACGTCATAATTAAAATTGTTAGAGACCCATTAATATGGACCAGTACATATTTTTCAGAATTTGAAAAGAGGCTGAAACACAACCAATTAAAGTCCACGGCGTGACTTTTTATTATTTGATTGTTTCTCTATATCTATTTTATACTCATGTAGGCAGATAAATGTAGATAGGATTCAAAAAGTACATAAAAGGAAAATGTGAACAGAATTTTCCAGAGTTGGGTCCACTCGTAGATACAGAGAGATAACACATTGTACACAAAACAAAGTACAATCTAATCGCAAAATACAATAGAAACTGAAACAGTTGCCTTTATTACTTGACCCTCTGTTCTCTGAACATGATTATTTTATCTATTTTATGTTCTTTGGTTGGGATATAATAGATAATTAGGTTTTCGGACGAAAATCCGAATGTAATGGAATTTATTCCGTGTAGTAAAATGTCGGAAGAATCCAACTGTTTTTGTGTTTCCTTAGTATTTCAGTGGTAATTTCGAATCACCGTATATCCATAAAACATTTCTAAGCTGCAGTTTTTGCAAAAAGATCTTCGTTTCGAAAGTATCTATTATCTACTTTTTAGATACCACGGGCACGTACTTATATTTTGCAGAAGGTAGCATTTAATAATTTGCAAGTCCATCCGCTTATTTCTATGCTAATTGATTTGTATAAGATGTTTTCAAAATGATGTTTACTATTTAATTCAGGTATTACGAAAATGAAGCCGCTAGCAGAGAATATCAAATAATACGCAAGCATGGTTCGTTTTAGTAGTTTAAGCTCTTTACACAATTACGGGTGGCCGAGGATAGGGTCGATATGAAACTAAGTGAAGCTGACAGCTTTTGCGAAGGTTCAAAAGATGAAGCATTATTAAACGATCCATAATTTTAGGGACACCACGAGTGTCTGTAGATTTTAATTGTATGTACGCAACTAAACATTGATTGATGTTCGTCCATTCATCCCGTTCGCTGGTACGGATAGACAAAGCTTTTAACAAGCTACACAGTAATTAGCCAAACCACCTTTGCGGAATGATTGATAGTCGATGTAATGTTGTTTTCAGTATTAAAACTAACGCTTGCTGGAGAATTTATACATACACAGAGCTTACAGAATCTAAATTTTCTTGAAGCGTCTTTTCATTTAGACCCTTTAATGCGTTACTAACGCAAAATGTATTGAATTTTTTCATCTTTGAATAGATATTATACAAAATACATTTTTTTGCCAAATCAGTATAAGTTCAATCGATATTTTCACAGAAAAACACCAAAACAACATGTTGTTTTTGTTAGCATTTCGCAAGTCAACAATAATCCTACTCGAGCTATGAATAGCTTTTTAGTATTATGTTGAAAATAACCTGTTTTTTCCTCTTATTTTCAAATGTAGCATCACAGTAAAGATTATTTTTATAATTATGATTTGAATAATCTCTACTTTTCGGCATTATAAATTAATTTGAATAGGCGACCAACTCAGGCCACGGACTTTTTAGGCCGTCATAAGTCATATATACTCGTATAAGATAGGGCCTCGTATGGAATATAGATATAAATATAAATTGAAGTCAATCTAAAGCATTTTCCAAATATGGACCAACATTATTAAATTTCGTACGCCAAGCTGAACATTTCCAATGTTACAATACATTGCTCTGAATGGTTCGACAAACAATCGTCTTGAAACAGGCTCTGCTGATTGCAAATTGTGCTTACAATCGAATACAGATTTAAGCGAGTTTGCTCCTAAGTTAATACACGGACGATGAATTGACCTTAAGTAGACACTTTTTAAATTTATAGCTCCGTGATAAAATATAAGAAATTAAAGAGGAAAAACTCGTAGCAAGAAATTATAACAACGTCAAATATTACAGGTTGATTAGCAAATTAGAATAAATTGTTTAAAATAACTGAATTTGCCTGAGCAGCGAAGAATAACATGATTTAATTTATTCTCTTTGTACGTGAATAAATTAGATTATGCTAGTGTATCATGTCTTAAATTTAATAACATAAACAAGATAGGCGTACTTACACTACTATAAGAGAGACCGAATAAGTACATTATCTTGGCAAAAAAAAAAATACAGGATAATTATCACTAAATTACCTGACGTGAATATTTAAGAGATATAAAACCCTATTTCATCAGTTTCTTTCGAGCAATGCCAGATCAACAAGGCCAAACTTCTCTATTTATTGGTTGATCGTCGATTCACTGTACAAAAGCCTTGGATTATTCTAAATAATTATTTAGAACACTAGTTACAATCGTCTAATCCAATAATATCTCGAGATCTCGATTCCAATCATGTACCATCAAGCTTAAAAGTGCTAGAGTCCAGATACTCTGATGTTCCGGACTCAGTCTATGGCGATGCCAAATCAATGCTCTCTTGTTATTGCACGAGTGGGATTTGCTGACATCTAGGGATTTTATGGAAATAAATCGAACAAACAACTGTTCTCCAGTTTATGTCCGTAATAAACAAGGTGATGATGCTTCTAGATATATGAAATCGTAAAACATTTGATAATAAGATAGTCATTGCATTATATGAATGAATATTGTTCTGGATAAGAACAGCAGATGTATAATCAATAATCATCCTGTTCACTCAAAATTGACTAGTTAATTTGCTATGCCTTCTATTTATTACAAAATCTCAAAAAGCGTATGATTCAGAACAAATGTTGCCAATGAGAACAATTACTAAGTTTTTGCTGTCGGTCTATCCGTCTCTCTATAATAAACACACTTGATTATTATATATAAAAATAAATAAACTATAAGAACAAATTCGTGTGCTAGTTCTCGCACTTGTATGTTTATCACGCCAACTGTACCATATTATGCAAAGTGATAACCTAACCATAGAACAATGGGGCATGAACATGAATAGCAATGCTTGCATTGACAGAAATGAAGTTTGATTGCTCGCCGAGACCTCGTGATCGCATGCAACTATGCATTAGCCCATTACAATACATCGGGTAATCTGAATTGAGAGCGTAAGGTGGTACCGACTATACCGAGCACTTCTCGATATTTGCAACATATGCGAATCTGGCTTGTTATGTGCCGTGAAGGTATTTTTATGAAAAAGCAATTACTTATTTTATTTCATATTCATCAAAACATTTTAAACGCAACATACAAAAAGGTTTGTTGGCTGTACGACATAACACCTATATGCGATCAAATCGAAATAACGTTATGGCTAATTTCTAATTACATTAAACGTTTAAACGTTAGCTTCAACTGAAGCCTTTTATGAATACTTACGGAGTCCTCGACTCGTAAGATTTCCAAATTGTGGAAAACTTCATAAAAGCGAATGGGTATAATCTCTAGCTGCGGCTCTGAGCCGACCATTGATTCGTCAACAAATGGAGCATTTGGAATATTGTGGTAATGTTAATGTGCCGGCAGCCGAGCGGAAAAGCGCGATCGTCGACTGCCTTCAATATTCATGAGCCAACTCAGACGGAGCCCTGTGGCTGAAGTGAGTGGCCCTGAAGGCCGAAAACAAGGGAATTAAACGCTACCTTACAATCTATTTATTTTTAGGACCTCATTTTGCATGAGATGCTGCCCTCTCGTAATATTAACTATTTGGTTAGGATGGCTATTCATTTAAGGCAATCTTTTTGTAGCTTTACATATTTTTTAGATTGAAAATGAAGGTACTTTAGCTTGCAAAGGGAAACATTTAAAAATAAATGATATTTTTGTTACAAACCTTGTAATACCATTCCAAACCAATGTTGACATTTGGTTTTAAATTATATTTAGAAATTTAGTTTTTCATATTAAAAACTACAAAATAGCGTTATTGCAGTATTCACTAACTAGGTATAACATTTCAATTATACTCGTTAGAGCAAACATTTATAGAACGGCTTACAGTCGGTAAGCTTGTATCTACTAGCACGTATAACTTGTATCTACGCGTACGTTCTAAGCAGATCATCTACTTAGTTGGTAATGCTAAAGGATTCCAATCTATCAGGCTGAATAATTTGTTCCCATCAAATCGAACCGGTAGTAATTAATTTGGTGGTCAACCAAGAAGATATCGACTGAACAATTGGTATTATTAATCAAGGAGATACTCAGGCCTCTACATCTGCTCTACATCTACACTATAATACTTTTATAGGATGTAGGAGACAATCCTCGAAACTACTCATCCGATTGAAAAAATCTTTAATTATTATTTAGAATAGACTTTCGAAATGAACTTAAATAGGCTGTTATTTTATGCGGTATCCTCCGCAAGCAAATGCTACGCTGAGGCGCAAGAGGTGCGAGTTCGATTCTCGCAGCGGGACAAATATTGTAGAAATTAATAGGTAACAAAATGAATGTCAGTTTATTACAGTAGCCACTGTTATTATGGTACTACTAGCGCCATCTGGTGTGCTTTACATGTAACCGTACAATTTGGAATAAATTTACTAGTTTGTCAACCACCATCTTGTTTTATTAGGTTATGGGCCCAGTCCCGATTTTAATTAGTTATTGGTAGAAATAGTAGTGAAGAAATGCTCAAAATGACGGCTAATTACTCGGTCAATGTTCCGAAATTACGTGGTCGTGAAAACTACGACGAGTGGGCGTTTGCTGTCGAAAACTACATGATCCTGGAAGGCGTCGTCTTAGATGAAGAAAGTGCCGCACTAACCGTAATTGAAGACAGGAAAGCCAGGGCGAAGCTAATTATGACGATAGATCCATCTCTCTACACACATATCAAGAATGAAGCGACGGTACGAGGTCTATGGAGCAAATTGAAATCTCTCTTTGATGATTCGGGGTTTACGCGGAAGATCAGCCTACTCAGAAGTTTGATATCAATCCGATTAGAAACCAGTGACTCCATGACCAGTTACGTATCTCAACTTGTTGAAACCGCTCAGAAACTCAAAGGTACCGGTTTCGAGATAAATGACGAATGGATCGGCTCCCTGTTGCTGGCAGGCCTACCTGAGAAGTTTAGCCCCATGATAATGGCTATAGAGCATTCAGGCATGAAAATCAGTTGCGATGCTATAAAAACGAAATTGCTAGATATGAGCTCTGATTTTGAGGTTAGTTCGAATAGCGCCTTTATTACTCAAAAGCGCGGCAAAACGCAGAGCAGTAACGAAACGCAAACGTCAACATCGTCTATGACAGCGAGTGGAAATAGCCGTTTGCTCCCGAAACGTATTCGTTGTTACAAATGCAAAAAGTTTGGACATTTTAAAAATCAGTGCACTTCTAATACTATTGAGAAAGGGAAGATGAATGCTTTTAGCGCAGTCTTTCTCACGAACAGTTTCAATCAAAACGATTGGTACGTGGATTCCGGCGCAAGTACTCATCTTGTTTCAAATGAAAATATGTTATCAAACATTTCATATAAACCAACAACTAAAGAAATAATAGTGGCAAACCAGTCGAATATGCAGGTTCTGTGCTCAGGAGATTTAACACTGCATACATGTGTTAACGAGACAGAATATGCAGTAAAGGTAAACAATGTTTTGTGTGTGCCGAACCTCACCACGAATCTGCTTTCAGTGAGCAAGATAGTTGAAAATGGTAACAGAGTATCCTTCAACAAACGGGGATGTTACATTTACAATGCTCAGAACGAATGCATTGGTGAAGCAAACTTGGAAAACAATGTGTACAAACTAAACATTGCGAAGTCGCAGCAGGCGTTAGCAGCTGCAGTACAGACTTCGAGTACTACATGGCACAGAAGACTAGGTCATGTAAATGCAAATGATCTGGAGAAGATGAAACACGGTGCAGTTGAAGGTGTCACTTACCAAGAAAATTGTGTGATCAGTAAAGGCAACTGTGTTGTATGCTGCGAGGGCAAGCAAACGAGGCTACCATTCCCTCCTAGTTTGAGCAAAACAAGCGGCGTACTGGAATTGATCCATACAGACCTGTGTGGGCCAATGGAAAACAGATCACTTGGTGCATCTAGATACTATCTGCTATTTGTAGATGATTATAGTAGAATGTGTTTCGTCTATTTTCTGAGAACGAAAGATGAAACTTTTAGATACTTCAAAGAATTCAAAGAAAAAGTTGAGAACCAGCAGTCCACAAGAATAAAAATGTTAAGATCTGATAATGGTGGAGAGTTCTGTTCAACAGAGTTTGAAAATTTTTTGAAGAAAAGTGGAATTCAGCATCAGAAAAGCAACAGCTACTCACCAGAGCAAAACGGATTGAGTGAGAGATATAACAGATCAATTGTTGAAAAGGCACGGTGTCTCCTGTTTGATGCTCAGTTTGGAAAACAGTTATGGGCAGAAGCTGTTAATACAGCGGTGTATCTGAAAAATAGAACACCAGTGGCTAGTCTCAACAGGAATACTACTCCTTATGAAGTGTGGACAGGCAGAAAACCTAACCTCTCCCATATAAGAGTGTTTGGTAGTCCAGTTATGGTCCACATACCAAAAGAATGTCGCAAGAAGTGGGACAAGAAAGCTGAAAAGATGTACTTGGTGGGATACTCAGAAAATGTTAAAGGTTATCGGTTGTACAATTCAGAGAGCCGAGCTATAAAAATAGCCAGAGATGTTGTAGTCATGGAAAACACAAATTACAGTAGTACAACGAGTATCATAGTACAAGAGAATCAGCCACTTCAAAGCATATCCAAGGAGGAACCAGAAATTAGACAGCCAAGCAACCTGGAAAACACAGAGATCTCGGAGAAGGATGATGACAAAACATATGTTCCAAGTGAATCATCGAGTGATCCTGATGAAGTGTTTGATGATCCGTTAACAGAAGATGATGTGGAGATCATATCTCAGAAAATTGTCAATCAACCAACCAAGCGCGTCAGATCAAAGCCAAATTATTATGGTATCAGTAATATGTGTGTTGAAGAAATGACAAGTGAACCTATTACTGTAATTGACGCTGTGAGTGGTCCTGAGAAAATCCAGTGGAAAAGTGCTATGGAAGAAGAGCTACAATCCTTCAGAGAAAATGATACATGGGAGATTGTGGACCGACCAAGTGTAGGTACAGTGGTTAAAAATAAATGGGTGTTTAAAAAGAAATACAATAGTGATGGTGAAGTGCGCTATAGGGCCAGATTAGTGGCTAAGGGTTTTACCCAAGTGAAAGGTGTGGACTTCGATGAGACATTTTCACCTGTGTTAAGGTACTGTACATTGAGACTTTTATTTGCATTGAGTGTGCAATATGATCTAAACATGAATCACTTGGATGTCCCAACAGCATTCCTAAATGGTTATATTGATGAATGTGTATACATGGAAATACCAGAAAATTCAAATATTGCAAATGATTGTAAAGATAAGGTTTTGAAGTTAAGGAGAGCCATTTATGGTTTAAAACAATCTGCCAGAGCTTGGTATACTAGGGTAGAAGAAAGTTTATTAAAACTAGGTTATTCAAAATCAAAATATGAACCATGTCTTTTCACAAAGATTCATGATAATGTAAAAGTGTATGTTGCATTATTCGTAGATGATTTCTTTATATTTTACAACTGTGAAACTACATACAATCATTTAAAGAAAGTTCTAGAATGTGAATACAAAATTAAAGATTTAGGTCAAATAAAAACTTGTCTTGGTATGAATGTCAAAGTTAGCAAACAGGGTATTACTGTAGATCAAGAAAAATTTGTGAACAATATATTGGCCAGGTTCAATATGAGTGATTGTAAACCCATAGATACTCCTATGGAAACAAATCTAAAATTAAATAAAGATAATGATAGGCAGTATCTTGATAAATTTCCATATAGGCAATTAGTCGGATGTTTGATGTATCTTTCTGTACTAACAAGACCAGATATATCATTTAGTGTGAGTTTCTTAAGTCAATATAATGTGTGTTATAGCCAAATTCATTGGAATCATTTAAAAAGATTGTTAAGATACTTACAGAAAACTAAAAATTTTGGTCTGTATTTCAAAAAGAATAGTAATAATAATTTACATGGTTATGTTGATGCCGACTGGGCTTCTTGTACTGTGGATAGAAGGTCATATACTGGGTACAGTTTTATAATGTCAGGATGTGTAATAAGCTATGAATCCAGAAAGCAACGGACTGTAGCTTTATCCAGTACTGAAGCCGAATATGTTGCCTTATCAGAAGCTTGTAAGGAAGCTATTTATTTAAAAAGTGTTCTAATGGAAATTGGTGTATTAGATAGCAGAGTGCCAATATGTTTATACAGTGATAACCAAAGTTCCATTAAATTATCTGCAAATCCAATATTTCACAAACGAACTAAACATATTGACATTCGTCATCATTTTGTCCGAGAATGTGTTGCAAATAATAAAGTGAAGGTTAGTTATGTTTCAACTTCTGAAATGCCTGCGGACATACTGACTAAAAGTCTAGGTGCTAATAAGCATTATAAGTTTCTTAAAATGTTAGGTGTTTCGGAGGTTTAACTTGTATTAAATTGTTAGTGGTTTTTGCATTATTTTGTTATGGGAGGATGTAGAAATTAATAGGTAACAAAATGAATGTCAGTTTATTACAGTAGCCACTGTTATTATGGTACTACTAGCGCCATCTGGTGTGCTTTACATGTAACCGTACAATTTGGAATAAATTTACTAGTTTGTCAACCACCATCTTGTTTTATTAAATATTTCTTAAACAATCATAACGGGACTTCATCGCGTAGTAAATACTTATTCAGGTATCTCGACATTAAGGGGCAAATATTTCTTTAGTAGCCTACACTTGTAGTATTTAATAGGGTTGTTGCATCAGGGACGGGTGCAACGTAAGACGCGAGTCCAGGATGTAAGAATGAGGATGGCTAGTTGGCATATAGGTACGATGACTGGAAGGAGTAGAGAATTAGCGGATGTGTTGGAAAGGAGAAGAATAAATGTAGCATGCCTGCAAGAGACGAAATGGAAGGGTACGAAAGCAAGAGAAATAGGATTAGGTTATAAGTTCTTCTATTGTGGGAGTGATGGAAAGAGGAATGGTGTGGGAGTCGTACTTGATAAAGAATTGAAAAAATGTGTGACGGATGTAAAGAGAATGAACGACCGTGTAATAGTTGTAAAAGTGTTAGTAGGAGAGTTGGTTTGGAATATAGTGAGTGTGTATGCCCCGCAAAGCGGATGTGATGATGTAGTAAAAGAAACATTTTGGGAGAATTTTGATGCGGTGATAATGAGTATACCTGATGAAGAAGAAATATATATAGGTGGAGATTTTAATGGGCATGTGGGAAGAATGAATGAAGGGTATGAAAGAGTACATGGGGGTTGGGGCTTTGGTAACAAAAACCAGGATGGGGAAGCTATTTTACAAGCAGCTTCAGCTTTCGACCTAGCCGTAGTGAACACATATTTTAAAAAACGAGAACAACATTTGATCACCTACCAAAGTGGCAATCACAGCACACAAATAGATTATTTTTTGATCAGGAGAAATAGGTTAAAAGTGGCCGTAGACTGTAAGACGATACCAGGCGAGGCTTTGGTTTCTCAACATAGACTATTGGTATTGGAAATTAAACATAAAATCAAAACTGCTAAAGCCAAAGTAAAGCCCCTAGCCAAAATTAAATGGCATCTATTAGAAAAGAAAGAGTATGCATGCGAGTTTCAAAAAAGAGTGGTTGACAAAATGATTGAAATGGATGAAGGTATGAATGCAAAATCCAGTAATGAGTGTTGGAATGAAATGGCGGAATGTATTAGGCAAGCGGCGAAGGATGTTTTCGGGGAAACAAAAGGTAAAGGAATAATTGATAAGGATACTTGGTGGTGGAATGAGGAGGTACAAACAACTTTGAAAGAGAAAAAGAATGCCTTTAAAGAATGGAAGAATGTCGAGGATGTTAATGTTAGTGTGAAAGAGAATAAAAGGAGAATATACGCGGAATGTAAGAAAAAAGCTAAAAGAGCAGTTGCAGTAGCGAGGGCTCAAGTACAACAAAAATTGTATGAATCATTGGAAAGCCCCCAAGGACAGAAACAGCTCTATAGGCTGGCAAAAGCAAGAGAGAAGAATGCAAGAGATTTGATACATGTGAAGTGTATAAAAGATGAAGGTGGAAAGGTGCTAACGAAAGATGAGGAAATAAAGGAACGCTGGAAGAGATATTTTGAAAGACTTATGAATGAAGAGAATAAATGGAGCGGTGTCCTTGACAAAGCACCTGCTAACGTGGGAATGGTGAGAGAGATATGCGTGGAAGAAGTGCGAATGGCCGTTCAAAACATGAAGAATGGAAGAGCGACAGGCCCAGATGGAATCCCAGTTGAAGTATGGAAGGTTTTGCGAGCTGATGGATGGAAGTGGCTGACTTTATTCTTCAATAAGTTGTTGCAAGAAGAGGCGATCCCAGATGAATGGTGTAGCAGTTCGCTGGTGCCCATTTACAAGAACAAGGGTGATGTACAGGACTGCAACAATTATCGAGGAATAAAGCTCATGTCACATAGTATGAAAGTTTGGGAGAAAGTGATAGCGAGGCGAATGAGAGAAGAGAGTGAGGTATCACGGAACCAGTTTGGGTTTATGCCGGGACGCAGTACAACGGACGCCATATTCGCTCTAAGGCAAGTCTGCGAGAAGTACAAACGTGCGCACAAAAACTTGCATATGGTGTTCGTTGACCTAGAGAAGGCGTACGACAGAGTGCCCCGTGAGGTTTTGTGGTGGGCTATGAAAGAGAAGAGAGTGCCTGAGAAATATTTACAACTAGTGCGTGCCATGTATAGAGACGCAAGCACGTACGTCCGGTCTGAGGCTGGTGCTACGGATAGGTTCGGTGTGGCTGTAGGCCTGCACCAGGGATCGGCGTTAAGCCCATACTTGTTCCTCCTGGTGATGGATGCATTGACATCAAACATACAGGAGGAGGCACCCTGGTGCATGCTCTTCGCCGATGATATCGTCCTTGTGGGGGAAGATGCTTCTGAGGTTCAGAGCAGGCTGGGAAAATGGCGGGAGAGACTGGAAAAAGTGGGCTTAAAAATAAGCAGAACCAAAACTGAACACCTGTTTTGTAATTTCGGAGGTTCTTCCAGCTTCTCTCCCATCGCCTTAGATGGTGTATCCCTTCCAGTCTGCTCCGATTTTCGATACCTCGGATCATTGATCCAAGATGATGGAGGAATAGACCGAGACGTCAAAAATAGAATGAATGCGGGATGGATGAAATGGCGACAGGTCTCGGGAACAACTTGTGACCCTTGTATGCCCCTTAAACTTAAGGGGAAAATCTACAAGACGGTCATTAGACCTGTCGTGCTGTATGGATCTGAGTGCTGGGCTACGAAAGTGACGGATGAAAGAAGAGTGCATGCGACAGAGATGCGAATGTTGAGATGGATGTGCGGAGTGACGCGAATGGATAAGGTGAGGAATGAATATATTAGGGGAAGTCTGAAAGTATCGCCGGTGACTGAAAAATTGAGGAGCAATAGGTTAGCGTGGTATGGGCATGTAATGCGGAGGGATGAAAGTCACGTAACTAAAAGGGTGATGGAAATGAATGTGGATGGATATGTGAGTAGAGGTAGACCAAAGAAAAGATGGATGGATTGTGTGAAAGAAGATATGGGTAAGAAGGGAGTGAATACGAAGATGACGAGTGATAGGGGAGAGTGGAAGAAGAGAACATGTTGTGCCGACCCTGCATAAGCGGGATAAGGGCAGGCAAATGATGACTTGTAGTATTTAATCTCCACGCCAACTTTGAGCATTTTTTTTATTCCTTTTGGACTTGTCTATTAGGTATCTTCAAAAGATTTTGAGTTCTAACAATCGAATTCTTCCTTGACTTAAGATTTTTGAAAACATAGCAAGGAAATCTAATAGAAATAGCTGAGTGATCAATTCTAGAGAAAACTCGAATTTTGTATCCTATATCAATAGACTGTAGTGTAGCGTCTCCTCCACCAAGACCCAATTTGTGTCGTTCACATTCTCCTAATTAATTTCACCTTCCACACGTGTAGATATTATTGACATTTTGGCAACACGACATTTGCTAATAGAGACCTTATTTGTTAATAATTTAGGTTGGGAATCGTAATGAAATTGATTAAAGGGACTGTAATTCTTCCGTGAACCGATTATTCATATTTAGGAATGCCATTTTCCAATAACAATATAAACAAATCAAATACGAGAACAAAGATACCCACAAATAGGGAATCACCTAGGGTGTAAATAAATAACATACACTCAGGGACTAATTTAGAGGAACGTATTAAATTATATTACATATTAGAATGTGTATTGTGAATGTGAGCTAGCACTATTAATTTGATTCAGACTTATTTTTGCGTGGATTATGTGGAATAACATTATCCACAAGTGTACTAACAAAGTCACGTTGTCCCTACACTATAGGATTCTCTTAAGGATTTGGTCGTGTGCATCAGAAACTATGAAAACACCTACACAACTATAGAACCACAATAACCAGATATTCCTTCTGGGGAGTTGTCATATCCTACCTCTGTGGCGCAGTGGGTGAAAGCCCGCTTGAGACGCAGAAGGTTGCGGGTTCGATCCCCGCGGCGGGATAAATGTTTGTATGATCTGCAAATATTTATCTCGGGTCTGGGTGTTCCTATGTATAATATGTATGTATTTACAAACAAAAAAAGTTTATAAGTAGTATATCAGTTATCTGGTTCCCATAGTACAAGCTTTGCTTAGTTTGGGGCTAGATGATGCTGTGTGAAATGTCCAGCATTATTTATTTATTTATTTATATGTTTTCATTTACATCTATACAATCACCCCGGTCGCAAGCTCTACTGGTATAGTCCACCTATCTATAACGCCACTCTGTTCAAAAAAAAACTATTATTAGAATTTTCATGGCTTAATATTTTCTGATGCCTCATTGTTCAAAATTAATCATAAAAAATACATGTTTATCTTTTTTGCCATATAAAATCTAGGTATACGTACAAATTGTTTTTTTTTGGGTCAGCAATTTTTAGTTAGAGTTAGGCTCGGTAGGTACTCGTAAAATAGCGAATCAATTTTCGTAAACTTAATTCACCTGAGCTTATTCACCTAGGTGCATTTCAATTTTAGTTAACTTCAAACAACATAAGACAGAGTATTGAGAGTACAGTACATTCCACTAGATAACCATGACACAAGGATACTAAGCTTAATTCATGGCATCCATAACAACAATCATGGATATAATTATGAGGAGGAATAATAGGAAACCTATAATTTGTGTTTAATGTGAATTCCGATAGGAATTTGACGATATCCGATATTGTTGATGTCTCTATCTCAAGTAGAATAGGTAGAAATCATATATCACATTCTCTACAAACACAATGTTTAGTTGTAATATAACTCGGATAATCTTCTATCTCAAGAGGAACTGTTTAAGTGCATAGGCATGACTGAGTCCAATCCTGCCAATTAATAGGTTTTTTAGGTACCTACCTACGTAACATTGGTGAATGATAAAAAAAAACTATTTAAAATTTGTAGTAAAGTATCAACGCATCTTTATAAACGTGCTGAGTAGATTGCTGTATACAACCCAGCCATATTTCGCTAGAAAGATGATAGAGATTGAGAGTTGCGGAAGTGTTCGTAATTACTGCGGGTCTGGATGTTTCTATGTATAATATGTATGTATTTACAAACAAAAAGTATATAAGTAGTATATCAGTTAACTGGTTCCCATAGTACAAGCTTTGCTTAGTTTGGGGCTTGATGATGTTGTGTAAAATGTCCAGCATTATTTATTTATTTATTTATTTACTCCCACCAACAATTGCCAACCCAAACCTCGCGAAACAACCACGCGATTTAACAATGAACTATACGGAAACTTCACCAAGTGCCTACCTGCATTAATTTAACTTGTAACAACTTTGCAGTTTTATCTAGACTTAGATAAAATAGTTGGAACTCTTGTAATTAAAATTATTCTTTCGTTGCACAGGGTGTAAAATGGCAGCTTCGATAAAAATAAACTTTACGTGAAGTTAGATTTAGTTTTCGTCGATAGATAGAAAATACCTTATTGCATACCACATAACAAGGAAAAAAAAAATATAAAAACTTATATTTTTGTTTTCCTTGTTAACTAATTTCCTTGTTAACTATGATATACAATCAACGGCCTTATCGCTAAAAGGCGATCTCTACTTAAGAGATAGCCGTGTATATATTTTTAGTAATATAAAAAATTGTGTCCGTTTGACCATAATTTGTAGATTTTAAAATTAAATCAGATTATCTTGTCGTTTACTTATTATTTAAATACAGCTTTTTACTATTCTATACGAAAGAGCAGCAAAACAGTAAAGTTTTCCAACAGTAATCCTTACACTTCCTGTACATTAATTTTTAAAAGTCTTCAGCTACTTGAGGTGCTGTGCACTGTGCAGTGTCTTCAATGGAATATCATATTATTTTTAATATGTATATTAAAAATATTTTATAGCACTTGTTAAAGTCAGGATGAGATAATAAGGATTACTTTCATAACTTTAACTGTGCTTTCACTTTAGCTTTAGAAGATTAACTTCTAAATAGCTAGCTTTTGCCCAAGCTTTGCTCAAGTGGCACCCAGATAGGAAGTAGCATTTGCAGGCATTTATGTATTCTTAGACAGTCAGATATTTTTAGTAACCAGTAGTTTTTTAGTCAAAGGTCTCCCCCTGTAACTTCCACTCGTTGCGCTCCAAGGTCACGGTTTGCCAGTATAGCTCGAATGCATCCAGATAGTCTCGTCATCTTTTTCTGCCGCGTCGTCTCCGACTATCTTTGGGCACCCACTGAATGACGAGCTTCACCCAACGTTCTGGGTGCGTTCGAGTCACATGTCCTCCCCAATCCCACTTTAAACGAGCAGTCCTCGTACCTACATCCGCTATGCCAGTCTTCAGTCGGATTTCAGTTCAAAACATTTAGATACTTATCTATACTAATATTATAAAGAGGAAAGATTTTGTTTGTTTGAAATGAATAGGCTCCAAAACTACTGGACCGATTTGAAAAATTCTTTCACCAATAGAATCCTACATTATCCCCGATGAACATAGGCTATATTTTATCCCGGGGAAGTGAAGTTTTCCCGAGGGATCGCGGGTAACACAGCGGCGGACAGCAGTTACCGTGGACATATAAACATACGTAAGACCCCTCGCAGACTACAGACTTTCTATCGACCGATAGTTGAGACGGAATATATTTCGGCTCGCAATGAGTATGGAGAAGTATGGCCCGTCTCAACTATCGGCCGATAGAAAGTCTGCAGTCTGCGAGGGGTCTAAATCTCTTGAGTTTTATGTTTTATGTAACTATTTTTAATATCATCTGAACATGAGTGAATGTGCTGTAGCTTGCCTAGTCATTCTTATAGATTGATAAAGTTAAACGACGCTTATCAAAATGGTTAACGGCATAAGCGCCTCTTATGGAGGGCACGTAAAAAATTGCTTTTGACTTCGAAGTAGTTAAGCCTGGATTGTCACCAAAGTTGACAGTTAGCTCTGGTGATTGAGTTTTATGGGTACGAGATGAGATTGATTTGTAGAAAGTGAAAAGAAACCAGGACTCAAACCAATCTTCGAATCAAAAGTCGATGCATTATCTCATTGTCCCAATACAGTAGCTACTTTATTGATTGAATGTGTGTTATGTCGAATAGTGTAAAGCTTTTCCACTTTTATCTGCAGCGTATTGGTCTGATTCCTTTTTATTCCATTACTGAATTGAATATAAGTTAGGGTAACACTCACGGGACGCGGCGCAATCTCCTCGGCTTGTCACAACCAATTCAATTGCAAATGCAGTGCACCTCGCACACTGGACACAGTATCCTAACATAAAACTTTAGCTCACTAACTCTGAAATCCCCAGAGTTTTGGAAGAGAGTATCTCTTACAAATGTGTGTTTTGTAAATCCCGACCATATCCCAGATACAATACATACAGAACTTAATAATATAAAATATAATGTTTTAATTATGCTTGATGGTAGCACAGTTTGCCTGTGGTAACCACACTAGACAGAGTCTGTGTGTATTCTGTGTGTAATTTAATTAAGTGTCGATTATCTACTAAAGTTATCAACACTATCACTTATGTACTTTTATTTTTAAAGTGCTAGTACCTATTTTAAGCATTTTTCACTCGGAAATATCAAAGAATCCTGGTAAAAAACTGTTAGGAACAAAGACTCGTTCAGTTTCAAAAACCACAAAAGCATGTGCGAAAAATCTATTCCACTTCCATTGTACGGCGTGCGTCCAAAGCCGTTTTCGCGCGAATTCCCGGCGATATGAGCACGGTTTAGTAGTCTCGCTAGTTCACGAATGTGCAACTGCGGGCTATAGGTATATGAATGGAAAAGCTTTGGATTGATTGAGAGAAGGGTACAGACAATTTGGTAGTTGTTTTTCTTAAAAGTTCGCGATCACAACTCATGGTATTATAACCTTAATTAGATTTTATCATGCCATTACCTTTTATAATGTAACTATAACTACGCGATGAAGCTATGTTGCAACAACTGTGGTCGCGGACAGACTGGAGTTGCATTCGTAACATCTTTGAAAATGGAAGATTTTTATTTTTTTACTATTAAAACGCAAAAATATCCACTCTCCTCTACCAACAACAACACAATTCTATTAACCAACTTCCTAAATTTGCTAAGAACGCAAGCAAGCTACGCTAGAGCTCAAAAGCTTTTTCATTCACATGAAATCGCATATTCTTTTGTTCGCTTTGTCCAATTGACTCGGAATCGGGCTGCCTTCCAAACATCCATACAATCCATAAAGCTTTGGTTCCCTACACGAAGGTACCATCGATAAACGGCCGTCAATAAATCGGACTGACTTATACCGCTAAGCTAGAAACTTGAAAAATTAAAGTTTACACAATGAGAGGTACTATTTATTCGCATAATAACTAAGCTATTGGAATACTTTGTTGAGAAAGAAGTTCCTGACATTATTATCCAAAAACGTAGGTTTCTATTAGACGCGGTAAGTATTTAAAACATTAAACTAAATGCTTCGAGTATAAATATTCGTTACGTTGCCATCCGTTTGCAGACGGCCGTGTAGGAAACAAAGCATAAAAGTTTACTTACTCGCAGAGGTGATAGGTGAAGCGTAATGCTACCGGACCACCGCACTGATTACCGCAACTGTGTCGTGACCACTGCTTTGTCGCATGCGGGTAAAAGAGTCCTTACACTACAGGCTATGCTCACATAAAATTTCCTAAAAATATAATATTAAAATTTCCTGTTCACACCTGTAGGCAAGTGTAACCTTTAAGGCGAAGTGAGCTCTGGCTTACGCCGCGCCTGCCACCCTCCTAGCCCCCTAGGCCGTCTGATGGTGTGCTGGCCGGCCCGCGCACAATTACACTAAACGATATTTATAAATGTATTTTTGCTAGAAAGTAATACTCCTTGACAATAAAATAATTCCGTTATCCTCTACCGTTTTTATTAGGGAACACGTAGACGAATTTTCTAAAAAAATTTAAACAACCAGCAATAGAAACTGCTTTATGATTACCTCTAAATCTTAGAGGTAACTTTGTGATTTTTTTCTATCGAGTCAAATTAAGTCAGTGTTTCGACTCCCTTAACTAATAAACTAATATCCTAAACTATTCATTGTCATCAAAAAAATCTAAAAAAAAATCGGTGTTTTTATGCCTTAAAAAAGGCTTGACGTACAGTCAAAACGTGAGTTTTGCGACCTACATTACCTTAAGTGGTTTTTTGCTTTTTTAGTTCAAAGCGATGTATAAGATACAGAATCGTAGCATGAAGTGTGAAGACACCTTTACTGAATGCAGACATACCTTTTGAATTGCCAATGATTGTGATTTTTCAAATGGTTTTCTTTGTTGAAGATGATTTTGGATCTGACTTGTGTTCTTTTTTAATCTAATGTTTGGACACGATTTTTAACTTGATAAAAAAATACACTTTGTTTATTTGTTGGAGAGCCAGCAATGCCGATATGTGCGGTCATTGTTTAGTGCGACAATTTATGCGTACATTTGCATAGCGCGTCAAATGGTTTTAGCAAATATTTCATCTATTTATGCATCCAAATATGATTTTGTCGAATAAACATTCCACAATAGCGACTAAAGCCAAATTTTCAATTATGTACAGGCTTACGTGCTACTGGAACTAATTGTTTAAAGGCTACAGAGGAGTAGACACGTGAATGTGTTTAGGCGTTATTGTCCCAGTAACAGGTTTCGCAAATTAATCGGATTTCGCATATATATCACGCCTTTCCGGAAGGAAGGCTCTGCTGCAATCTCAGCTTACTGTTTACCTCAATAGCCGGCATTGTGTGTCACGTGATTGGAGATTAATTACAACAATGCGCTCTAAATGTTGCTAATTAGTATGCAATAGAAATACCTACTCAGTACGCGCAGTCCATCGCGTCACGTTTGCTTATTTATCGACAATGAAGAGAATATCAATGAATATTTGTATCAACATTTTTTTTATTTGCAACATTAAAATACATGTTTGTCTATTAAATACTGTATATGTACTACTGTAGTTACTACACTTATCGGCTGAAAATTCGAAAAATTGTGATGATTGTGTGATCACAATTTTCCGAAACGAATGAGATTCGAACCCATGACCCAAATTGAAAGTTAAGACACTACCCCACTCGCTCAACGCAGTTTTCATATGAATATTGACAAAAATATAAACATACTTCACATATGCCGAACAGTAGGTAACAATGTACAATTTCCCTAAAAGCTCGCACCGTTCCTATTGATTCCGGTGTTGGCAATTCGTTAGAGGCAGTTTTTGGGTCCAATAAGTTTGGTAAGACGGAACCCGGATCTATAACAATACAATAAATTGTTTGTATTGGCGGTCGCCGGCTGTGTGTAATGTGCGTTAGACCGCCGAGTTTATTTCGACACTCGATAGCGAGGTGAGAAACGTCCTTTCCCTAACGAAAAGTGGAGCCAAAAGCCGAAAATGTAACGCCACAAAGTAAGATCAGAAACGAACTCAAGAAAACGTTTTCAACGTAAGTTTCATTTAAAATCCCAGGGTATATTTTGAAAATACTTAATAATATGTATTAGAGTTTTATTTATAACATTTTGTAATATTAGGTAGTATTATTAGTAGGTTGAGTTTATCGTTTCCTATGGGCAATATAATTTGTGAATTTCCGGTCCAAATTTATTGACATTGAATTATGTAATAAAGAAAAACTACACATTGACATAATAAAAGCATTGCAAAGGTTGATTTTACGACGAAAAATATTTTATGTATTTCGGTATTTTGTAAAATAATGGTGATTTTGCATGCGAATATTTTTGGTGAAATATGTGACACTATTCATATAATTATTTAAGACATCTTTGACCATATTTCGCAATAAATGATTTGATTTGATATTTAAGTATACTTAGGTACCGAAAACGTAAATTGATTTCTCAAAACTATTTTCTCGAATATCTTTCAAGCGTGTAAAGCTTAAAACACTTGTGTTGTGAACACCTGTCTCTGAGCTTGTCAAGCTAGAAACGTCGCCAGGGAGACAAAACTGTATTAAGAACATTGTGTTGAAAGGCAATAAGCAACACGTCGTAAAAACCCTGCCTTCGTACACGCCTCGGGCACGCTCACTCCCTTTGAAGACGGTCGTCGTGTTGTTTTTAAAACAGTTTCATTACGCTTTTTACTTTCGTTGCTCACGTACTGAAGGTACTCGTAATGGGTTGAAACTTTATATTTTACCGCCGCATCCTTTATCCTGAAGCAAACAAAATCAAAATTGAATTGATTTATAGATATCTCAGAAATAAAGAGTTTGACAAAGTGTATGTACGAGCTAATTTGTGCGGTCTCTCCCTTACCCTACAGATTTTTTATACCTTTAAATATATGCTATTAATATATCAGTAGTCACACATATTGCTCGTTTTTGTGCCAGTAAATTCGTTTTGATATTTTCATAAAAACGTGGTGTTGACTAACGAGTATTTTAGCAATCTAGTTTTATTACGCACAACAAAATTAATAATCTAAACTAACAAGCTGTACGTGTACAAAAACACAATTTGTAAAGGTAAATCTGTTAAACTTAATTATACACGCATATAGGAAGGAATACAATCCTTCGTATTATTTGCATTTACATCATGTTAAATACCTTGCAATAAGTAGGTATCTAAACATTTGCAGAGCGCGACTGCGACGGAGCCGCAAAAACGATACGATATGCCAATATATCACTCGAACACACCTGAACTGTAATAACGAAGAATAATAGCAATTGTTTTGTGCCAGTTTTTATGGCCTCTTCATTCAATTACACCGCTCCGTATATTACATTTGTACATTCAATAGATACTTTACTTACTCCTGCAGTTTGATTAATTCCCCTCGCTCAGAGCCCACAATGAATTATTTACTAAATCTGCGGGACCGATAGAAATTAATTATAAGCTGTTCATTAATTAAGCAAAAGTAGAACATAATTTTTGAAACCCTTCTCAGTGGACAAACGATATTATCGAGTTTCATTTTCTTTTTGATGAAAATTTAAAAGCCTCTGTAGTAATTGAAAGAAACTTTTTGAAAGCGGAAACGTGACGTTGAGCAAGTGCCGGCGACGTTTTACAACAGTCTTCAGACAATTCCCAAGATATCTTGGACATCATTCTTAATACTTTACTTGCTGAAAAAACACCGACGGATGATAGCTACGAGGGTCCGCGTTATACGAGTATAATTGTAACGTTGTGGTTGACGACCTCTGTGGCGCAGTGGGTGAAAGCCCGCTTGAGACGCAGAAGGTTGCGAGTTCGATCCCCGCCGCGGGATAAATGTTTGTATGATCTGCAAATATTAATCTCGACAGACCCGAGATAAATATTTGCAGATCATACATATTATACACACCTTATACTCCTGGGTGTTTCTATGTATAATACCTATGTATGTATTTAAAAACAAAAAGTATATAAGTAGTATATCAGTTATCTGGTTCCCATAGTACAAGCTTTGCTTAGTTTGGGGCTAGATGATGCTGTGCGAAAAGTCCAGCATTCTTTTTTTTTAATAGCTTAATTCAGTTCTGCCTATTTTGGTATAACAAAGCTCAATTTTAAACCCTGTTTGTACGTACTAGTTTAAATAGAATTCCAAAGCTGTGTGCAAATAATGTTCAAAGTTTTGTTAGTTACGCTGGATTAAAAAAAATGTTTACTTTTACTATTTTTAATTTGTTGCTCGATTTTGTGGCCTCAGTATCGCGGCTATTTGTAGCGACAACGCCACAACAGTGCAGCCACAATAAGGTTAAACCAGCTAAACTTGTAACCAGCTCTAACCCGTAACCAGAATTAGTAATTCTGTAATTCTTTATTGTACACAAAATAGTAACAAATACAATATGTTTAAAAGTACATGTACAAAGGCGAGCTTAACCCTAAAAGAGTTTTCTACCAGCAAACCTTTGGGTCTAGGGAGAAGCCATAAACAAATGTGGATGCGCTGTGTACATACCTACCAGTAGAAAATAAATAATAATTATATACCTACTAACTACTTTACTAATGAAATACCTATACAATATATATATATATATATATATATATAAATACCAACCTGGGCACTAAGTTGATCCAGCCCGACTGCCGTGCATTCCTGACTCCACCTTTTCCCCCATATTACTCGACTCCGGTTGCATAGATCTTGCCCGGAGTGGCAACGGCGCAAATTTTCGGGCGACGTTGCCAAACGTATTCATGGAGAAATTGATGTACTCAACATTTTTATTGCTAAGATTTCGAACTTCATCGACTCCGTAACGGCCGAAATTCAGAAACCCATAAACACTTGTTGGCTCCGTTTTATATACCAAATCCAAAGTCGTATGTTGATCAGATCCATTTATATTATCAAAATTACAGCTTTATTTGATCCGACAAAACGAAACTGTATATTAAGTAACGTAGATTAATTTTTCGTAAACACTACAGTATTTGTTGGCTCCGTACACAATATGTGCAATGTTCCATACATTGCTAAATCCGCCTAGACTAGACGAACTCGACTCCGTAACGGTTCAAATTTTGAAATGCTCAAACACTTTCTTGACTCCGTTTTATATACCAAATCATAAGTCGTATGTTGATCTGTTTCATTTATATACTCAAAATTACCGCTTTATTTGATCCGATATAAAGAAACTATAAGAAACGGAGGAAAAATTTTCAGTTATAAAAAAAGCCATAAAAACATCAACAGTAAAGAGCTGTTTAACAGAACTCCTCAGGAAATAGGCCGATTCAGTTGAAAGTCAGCATATCGGTCAAGTTTTATCTCCAATTGAATAATATGATGACAACGAGCATGACCTGATGATGGAGCCAAGAGCTGTTCAACAGAACTCCTCAGGAAATAGGCCGATTCAGTTGAAAGTTGGCATATCGGTCAAGTTTTATCTCCAGTTGAATAATATGATGACAGCGAGCTGCCCTGATGATGGAGCCAAGAGCTGTTCAACAAAAGTCCTTAGAAAATAGACAAATTGAGTTGAAAGTCGGCATATCGGTCCAGTTTTATCCCCAATTGAATAATATGATGACAGCGAGCTGCCCTGATGATGGAGCCAAGAGTTGTTCAACAGAACTCCTTAGAAAATAGGTCGATTCAGTGAAAGTCAACAGAACTCCTTAGAAAATAGGCCAATTGAGTTGAAAGTCGGCATATCGGTCAAGTTTTATCTCCAATTGAATAATATGATGACAGCGATCTGACCTGATGATGGAGACAAGAGCTGTTCAACAGAAATCCTCAGGAAATAGGTCGATTCAGTTGAATGTCAACAGAACTCCTCAGGAAATAGGCCGATTCAGTTGAAAGTCGGCCTATCGGTCAAGTTTTATCTCCAGTTGAATAATATGATGACAGCGAGCTGACCTGATGATGGAGCCAAGAGCTGTTCAAAATAACTCCTCAGGAAATAGGCCATTTGACATTTTTACTTGACATGATGGTTAGCCTAGGCTTCAATAGGACCTTACGTCCGCCGTATTTGGTCGCTGGACGCTTGACGATCTCGGGCCAGTACTACAAGACTCGCTCGAGAGGCCGCATGGCTTCCTCTCCTTCCGCCTGGTGCAGGTGCTGTCGAGGCACGGCTGCTTCGGCAAGTACCTGCACCGCATCGGAAGGGAGGAGGGACCGTCGTGCCATGACTGTGGCGCGGCGCAGGTTACAGCGCAGCACACCCTTAAGGTGTGTTCGTCGTGGTCCGAACCGCGCCGCAGCTTGGTCGCGGCGATCGGGCGGGACCTCTCGCTTCCCAGCGTAGTTAGAGGGATGCTGGAAAGCGAGGACGCCTGGGCGGCAGTCGCCTTCTTCTACGAAGTCGTCATATCGTCTCCCGCCCGGTGGTGAGTAGTGGACGCTAGGTAAGGGGGCACCTTTGTCCGCCTTGCACGGCTCACCAAGACGCGGGGCGGGACGGTCGCGCATTCACGACCGTCCCGCAGGTCCCTCCTCAACACGAGGAGGGATGTGAAAGGCCCGCCTTAAGGGCGGGGATCGCCGGAGGGACTGGAAGAAAAGGCTCTGCCGGTTTCCCAGACCCCCTCCATTCCAGGCGACGCCGAAAAAAAAAAAAGGCTTGAATAGTAGACACAGGGTCACGACTGTATCCCCAAGGCGCGGTAGACATTCTCTCAGATCTTCTATATTCCAGATCCTTTGAAGATGTCTAAGGTAGTCAGAGGCATGTACAAATACATATTTATAGTAGAATATAGCTAATAACCGCTCTAGTCAAAACATGCTTATACCAGAACAAATTCTGAATACATTGAATAACGTTGCGAGTCTCTCGTCCGAATCTCCGTTTTGGTTCGTAGTATTGTTAGGTAGATTCCTAACGTCTGCCATAATTTTTTATACAAAGTGAGTAAAACGTAGTCCTATTAAACGCGTGCAGAAGTGTTATAATGTGAAGAACTTGATTGATATGTTGACTTATTGGCCTATTTTCTGAAGAGTTCTGTTGAACACCTCTTGGCTCAATCATCAGGTCAGCTCCTTGTCATCATATTATTCAATTGCAGATAAAACTTGATCGGAATGCCGACTTTCAACTCAATTGACCTATTGTCTAAGGAGTTCTGTTGAACAGCTCTTGGCTTCATCATCAGGTCAGCTCGTTGTATTTATATTTTATATTTCAACCTATTTTCTGAGGAGTTCTGTTGAACAGTAAAAATAATATTCGAAGTCAAATAACTCCGAATCCACAATGATTTGAGACAAGCGCCATAGTAGGTATTATTACACTTAGAAATACCTTTCCAACCATATAAAAATTATTGCTATTAGAGCGGGTACCAGCTTCCATACATTTTTGCCCATTGTCCTTTCTCAAAAACCTTTTTTAAAATTACTTATTTTCTTTGTGATAATTTTCTACTTCTGATAATTGTCTTAATTGCAGGAGAACACATAATTGGGGCCTAATAATGTCAACAAAGCGGCAATCCATTCTTAAGCATATGAAACTAGTTCACTAACCCTAGCTCGTTCTCCTCGTTCTTTAATTTTGAAAAATCATAGCGTGGATCCGCGCTTTAGTTGTTCTGTTATTCTGCTTGATGAAATTTATCAAACAAACCTATAATGCTAAAACAAATCTGCTAGAGACGTATTATAAAAATCACCAGAGAATCAATCTGATCAAATAATTAAAATGTTAGATTTAGGTGAAACAAATGGCTAAGGCCGCAAGCGACCAATGGCTGAGCTCGGTGGGCTCTGATTGGCTCATTTGAATCGGATCAACAAGAGCTAAAACGCAAAAAAGGTGGATTTGTATAAAAAGCACGTAATTATTATTATTACTGATGGTGACACTTGTGGCTCCGTTCGGATCCACATACGGACGGTGATGTGGCAATGGATCAACAAATACCAACCGGATCAACAAGTGAAAACGGATCAAATAATTACTAACTATATGGCACGTTTGATCAACATAGTGCCCATGGAGATATCTATATAAACAACAAATACATATACTTACACACATAATATAATATATAATTCAAGAAAAATGGATTCATAATGACAAATAGTGCTCTTTTACCTTTGACTTAAAAGAGTTAAGCGTTTGACTACTGCGGATAGCATGAGGAAGAGAATTCCACAACTTCACAGCGTGTGCGGTGAAGGAATCACCATAACAGCTGGAGGTGTGGGGCGGAGTTTTAAGGAGAAGAGATATAGTTGACCTGCAAGGCTCACCACGAGGGACAAGATAAATAAAACGCTCACGAAGGTAAGGAGGGGATGAGGGATTATGTAGGATAGTGTAGAGAAAAGATAAAACATGCAGATCACGGCGACGCCGGATAGGGAGCCACTGTAAACGGGCTCTGAACTCTGACACATGGTCATATTTACGTAAACCGTAAATAAAACGGATGCACAGGTTTTGTAAACGCTCCAATTTATCAACAAGTATCTCCGTAGCATCAAGGAAACATACATCGGCATAGTCAATGAGAGGCAACAAAAGGGCTTGAGCTAGAGTGACTTTAGTTTCAAAGGGAAGAAACCACTGTAGACGTTTAAGCGAATGGAACGAGAAGTGAACCCTTTTGCTGATCTCATTGACATGACTCAACCATGATAATTGATTATCAAAGATAACACCCAGGTTCTTAGCCTTTTTCGAATAAGGAATAGGAACATCTGCATACAGGATAGAAGGAGGAGAAGCTTGGGACACGATGTTTAACATGTATGGACTTCCTAAAATAAGAACCTGTGACTTCGAAGGGTTAACAAGAAGACCGAAAGCTTTCGCCCAATCATTGATTTTAGACAGTTCCGAGTTAATCAATCTAACACCCTCAGCAATTTCATCAGCTGGAATGTGGCAGTAAATTTGCAAGTCGTCAGCGTAAAGATGATAGTGACAAGAGATAATCTGAGTAATAGCATTAATAAATATGGAAAAAAGAAGGGGAGACAAGACACCGCCCTGAGGAACACCCGCAGAGATGTTGCACCAATCAGAAGTAGACTCATCTGAGCGCACACACTGCGAACGACCAGAAAGGTAAGATTTGAACCAAGAGATTGCCGAGGGGGAAATATTGAGAGAAGAGAGGATAGAAAGGAGAATGTCATAGTCGACAGAGTTAAACGCGCTACTGAAAACTAAAATTGTAACCATTTTATTGTCCATAGCCCAGCGTATATCGTCAGAGACTTTCGTCAAAGCGCTGACAGTACTGTGTCCTGGACGAAAACCTGATTGAAATGGACTAAGAAGTTTGTGCTGAGTTAAGAAAAGAGATAATTGCTTTTGAACTATATTTTCAATGACCTTTGAAAGGACTGGTAAAATAGAGATTGGACGGAATTGGGAAACATTCATGGGATTAGAAGTCTTGGGAAGAGGAATGACGTAAGCAGATTTAAAGGATGCAGGAAAAGAGCTCATTTCAAGAGAGCAATTGATAATGTGAGAAATTGCAGGCACGAGCTCATGGGATAGTAATTGTAACATTTGGATGCTAATGCCATCCGAACCAACTGCTTTCGTGGAAATAGCATTTAGAAATTTCAGTATATCCTCCTCAGCAACCTCATTAAAACTAAACGAGGGACCATCAGGCAAAGGTTGTCTTGAAAGTCCATCTATGGTCTTCATTTTAACCTTATTGTCAAGAAGGAGTGGAGATTTAGAAAAATGAGCATTAATAACATTAAGGTCAAAAGAAACCGGAGATACACTAGATTCATTACCCAACCCAAGTGATTTCAGAAACTTCCACATTTGCGAAGGACTAGAGTTTTGGATGGAGTTATGAATGTGTCGCTTTTTGGCATCCCTACACATACGACTGCAACGGTTACGTAACTTTTTATACGTTGTTTGATTTTTTTCACTAGGAAATTTCTTCAAAATGCGTTTAGCACGATCACGCTTCGCCATCATCCTCTTTATAGGTTGAGTCAACCAAGGAGCGGGGGGATGCTTTATTTTGACACGTTTCAGTGGAGCATGAGCATCATAGAGATCAGTAACGATTTTGATAAAACTGTCAACTTTATCATCTATATTATCAGCATCTATTACAGGAGACCAGTCAATATTACTGGCATCATTTTTTAAGTCATCAAGATTAATATTCTTATAACTACGCAAAACAAGAAACCTGGGTTTACGTTTAGGAGAGCGTATTTTATAGGAGATGAATAGAAGATCATGATAGGAAAACGGTGCGGTTAACTGCCCATGGCAAGTTACCCGATCCTTATCAGAAACGAGGATAAGATCAAGAAGAGATGGAATACAGTTTGGAGAATGATGAGTAGCAGAGAGCGGAAGGATATGCATATTAACAGAGGAAATTAGTGACTCAAGCTTATTGGATCGAACATCATTTTTCAGAAGGCATGTATTGAGGTCACCGAGAATAATTAAATGATCGTAAAGCGATGTATAAAGTTCTAATTTGGTTTCAAGAGAGGAAAAGTAGTCCACCTTAGAAGAAGGAGGGTAATACACACCTAACAAAACTTTAGAGTGGTTTACCGTAATCTCAATAAAAAGATGTTCAGCAAAGTTAGAATGTTGACCAGGAGATTGATCAATTATATTATAGGGTATATCCGCACGAAGATAGATAGCTACACCTCCACAGCCTTTACCAAGTCTATCATTCCTTATCAAGATAAAACCAGGTATCAGATAGTTACTCGATGGTAAAGATGGTTTGAGAAACGATTCTGAGATGAGGATGGCATCAACTACCTCGTGATCAAAAGTTGACAACATGTCGTCGAAATGTGCAGGAACGCTTTGAGCATTGATATGGATAACAGAAAATCGTTCCGGTCCAATGTCGGTCATTTTAAGTTGGTTGGATAATAGTCGCTAGATTTCCAATTGTTAATGTAAAAATATATTCGATTTTTTTGTTTTATATTTTCGTAACGAGTAAAACATGCAGCATTGAAAATACTTTGAAGAAAGCTTTTACAAAACTTTTTTTGAATAATAATGTAAAACAAATTAGGTAGTAAGGAGTGTAACTTTTAAAACCATGTTCTTCAATGCAATCTAAATCCATTTTACGAAATCAGTTCAGTAAAAAGGTAACAGAGACAGACAGGCTATAGTTATTTTCATATTTAGTATTTAGTAGTAGTGTAATTTTTCATATGTAGTAGTAGTTTCTCACTATAGTGAGAAATATGGATCAACTTAAGCAGTATTTCGGGAAGTGAGCTCGCCATCTGAGCGGTCAGCGCCGGCCGGGTCGGTTCCCATGTCATGTGGACAGGTCGCCAGGGCTGGCCCGACATTTTATTGTTTGCCACGCATCCCTTCGTTTCAATTTACTGTTGGAATGTCGTGTTCGAGCTGATAAAGCGTTTTGTGCAAAGTTTTCTCGTTATGTTTTGAATCAAACCCTATTGGTACTGTATCTTAATTAAAACTGAAATAATTTTTCCTTTCTTCACACGTTTTATTTGAATTTTTATCATTTGAATTCTTTCACGCTCGTTAGTATACCTTTTAAATGCAAAAATAGGAAGAGACAGTATTAGCATCCCATTTATGAAACACTCGTGTTTGACTCTCGATTTTCCATTCAAATTCACCTCCATCAGCGTTGTACGAAGATATGTTCCATTCAGCGGAGCCGAACACCGAGAAAATTGTTCCTTTACGCATTTAACAAGCCGAAATCATCCACTCGCAATTCTGATAAAGGAAATTTTGAACGTAGGAAGCTTTGTTCGCTAAAATTATTTTCAATTTACAAGGGCTCAATATCTTGATACCCTCAAAATATTTACTCTAGTGTAGGAAAACAGAAATGTGATTTAAACCCAAAAGATAATTTTTGATTTGCTTAGCTTTGCTTATTACTTATTTCTTTTTCTTTACAAATAAGTATAATAAGAAAACTTAAATAAAACAAGTAGACGTCATACTTTACAAGAAGATTTGCTTTAAACAAACACAAACAGCAGTGACAATGTAAAATGAAACAAACAACTTCCTGCTCGGTACACCTAACGAAATCCCGGAGGATCCCGACGCCTGCATCGCCTTTGATAACGGACCCATCACACAAATTTTATTTGCTACATGAACCAAAAAACGCTCGTTTAAAATTTTAAATCTTATTATACCGACTTACAAACTCTCGCAATAAGCTCAATTTATTCATTTACATTCCCAAATAAAGGCAGATGGCGATGGAGATTTCATGGAAAATTTCTGACAAATGTAAATCTGGCTCGTTACTGTTATAATAAAATTCTCTGTAGATGCTTATGAATAAAAAATAAACCGATCATAAAATTCGATTTCAACCTGTCAGATCTCAAACCGGTGTTCAGAGACTTTTTTCAACATTTAGTAAGTACCTACCACATACCTACAAGTTAGACAAACTCTGATGTGGGAGCACAGTTAGACAAATAAGATAGAGTATACCTTGGACGTGGTGACCTCGGGAAGGTCATAGAACACTAGGCAGACCACCAGCCAGATGGTCTGATGATATTGTGGCGGTGGCGGGAAGGCACTGGATTCGACTGTCGCAGGATCGGAAAAAGTGGCGTGAAAATGAGGAAGCCTATACTAAGCAGTGTGTGGATGTGGGCTGATTAAATAGATACCTTTCTACAATTATATCTAGTATACAATTTATTATTACGAGTATTCTATTCTAAGTCCGCCCACATTTAGCTTTGAAGTCTGAGCCCTCAAGCTGAGAATCAAAAGGCTTTAGGATTTGGGTAACATCCTTTATCTTCAATCAATGTATTGTATCTAGTTTGAACCAGTTAGACAATGAAATTTATTTTTAGATTGTGTGCCGTTAGGAGATAATTTGCCATACATTTGTTTGTCATTGTCCTATTTAACCCTATATTTCATGACGAACTTTATTAATAATAACCGTATTGATATTTTGTTACACATTTAGTACAAACAACGATTAGTAATATTTGAATGCAAAGTGCTATAGAATTTAAGTAATAAACTAAACCTACTATATTAACATTCGTGATTTGGTAGCATAACATTTTTGAATAACGGGTGTTTGTCACACCTATTCGGAAAAAAACAAAATAGCTAGGTATGTGACAACTGAGAACACTAGATAAAATGAAATCAGGAAAATGCTAACCAAAATTAAAAGACAAGGTAATATATGTGAACGTTTTAGCACTTCATGTGACACTTAAAACATTTAAAGCAAAAAGAAGTAAAACATGGCTTGGCAGCGGTTCGGATCAGAAGCGCTCGTAATTCTTCTACTGCCAAGTACGAGTAGTTAACGGTCGTACGACTTAATATATTGCGGAGTAGTAGCTTCCAATTTTATATGCATTATCTTACTAATATTAATCAGAAAATTTTGAGAATGTTGTCGCAAATTTTTTTTGGAACGACATACTTAGCACAAAATGCGATGATAGCGTGATCTGATTCAAATTGTAATGTAGTGTAGGTAAATAATATAAATTTCATTTCAGCATACTTTCGTTCGATGACAGCCTTGTCAAATCATTTTATCAAAATATAATTTATGGCGCGGAGACTTTGTACCAGCTTCAAAGTCTGATAATTTGACAAGGCTGTTATCGAACTAACAGAGTATGGTGAAATCGGTTCCGATTCTCGGTGGCTTTCTGCGATATCGCAAAATAGATGTGTGACCGGTAATGGCATTAATAACTGAGGGCTCCCGCGTTTTGTAGGGCAAGATTAATGTGCGCGGGCTTTTTCACGATGGTTTCCTTCAATTAATGCGCAAGTAAAATATTTCAAAGCGTTTTCACATTGAAAATTTGAAAGTTTAAGTGGTATTATGTTTTTCTCTATTCATACAGCTGGTCTGGTTACCATCTGAATTTTTGAGATCGCAATAGCCTGCTCAAATGCCACTTCACATACTCCATGCTACCATAGAGAGGGGCATGATAAGCTAGCAGAGCGATACGATTCGTCCATTTTGCGAAACGCATGACTTGCTCACGCGCGTAATAGACACTTACCTACTTCTAGATAATACAAGAAGTCAATTATTCTTCTTGCACCGTCCCACGCAGATAATTTTCATAATAAAACATCCCTTTCTAGGGCACTTTGCTGTAAATCAAGTTTTCCGGCCACCCTTTCAATTTCCTGACCGCAATGCAGCCGTATTAACTGTTTGATAAGCTGCGGTTCCGTTCAAACGAGATTTTCATTAGACGTTCAAACAACCTTCGCGAGTGGGGTAATATTTTTATTGCGACGATTAACACTCAACCTCGAAACTTATAAAATAATATTATGTTACGTACAACTTTAATATAACTTTATGGAGAAATAAAAAACGTTTTCCACTGGGGCAAAACTGTAATTACTTATAATCTTTCCCATAGGAATAAAATTCAAACTATAAAGCAAAAATATTTGTGTCAAACATTCTTCTTTTGTTGTGATATTTGGAAACTTCGCGGAAAAATTAAGAGTAATATTTGTTTTCTATGGATTAAAATTAAGACAGGCCAGCTAGTTTCAAATAAATGCAAATTGAATAGCTCATTTAGTTACCTGGAACCTAATTTACTCTCGCTCCACCTGTCCTAGTTTTATTTTATCAGCGCCCTAATTGGTAGCGCAACAACTTCATTCACCTGTAATTCGAAACTCTCAGTAGAGACTTGAATCTGTGTTCAGCTAAACTACTTTCGGTTTCGGATATTGTTACATCATTAATTCGTAGTGTACTGACGTCTTTTTCTATGCCGAAAAAAGTAGAGCAACTGTAACGTTACTCCGCCTGTTTTGCTGTTATAGATAAAAATCTTTTGTCACGGCTTTTAAAACATGATCTGAATATAGGTATTGCTTTTGTAGGAGTGGTTTGGCCCTTTTATTAACAGTGTTTTGCAAATTCCATTAATGGTCAAATATGTAAGGTAAATTATATAATTCAAATTGCAGCAGGTAAAGTAAATAATATAATGTGGCGCAATGTGACCAATATAATAACTAATTACTGTATCGTAATCATTGATTTGAAATTTAAAGCAGGATCAGTGAAACTGACGGTTGATGTGATTGTTAACAGTTATGACTAAATTAGTTTCACGATTAATATTCAGAACCAAACTCTATCAATATTATTTGTGAAGGTCTTAGTTTATTTTCAAAGCGCTCTGTGAAGTCGATAAACCGAATTTATATTTACTACGGTTTATCGACTATGTTTTATGGACAAAACGACGAACCTTGAAAAAGGAGTACCAAAGTAATGAGGGCCACAATCAAATACCTACAACGAATTAAAACATACGTCATTTAGGGACTTTGATTGGAAGAAAAGAAAAAAAGTTACTTATATAATAACATTTTATATAGTAAATGTATATAAGCAAACGATTATTTTTCTGTCCTTGGCATAGTCTCAACGGTTTTCAAATAAATGATAATACTCGTAGTAGCCGATTATTACGTTTTAGACAAAAGAAGTGCGTGTTTGGTTCTTGCGGCGGGAAAAATATTTGCATGATACCTATTCATAGTCTGAGTGTTAGTAGGTATTCGTAGGTTCGAAATGTTCCAATATACAGGGAATCCTAGTGTGGTGTGACTATTGGCTGTTATTAATTTAAATGAAATAATTTATTCTGGTACAAAACTTTGATGGTGCGAGGTCAACCCACACTGAATACTAATTTATTTTTCAATAACTTGTAAAATAATATTGAAATGTACATTTCAAACGAATATTTATTCAAATTTTAAAAAGTTATTAGGATAAAGGTAAAACGAATTCGTACTTTGATGTTATAAAATAACGAACCATTAGGTATACCTACTATCTTCTAAGCACGCAGGGGTCGTAGAGTAAATTGGAATTGACAAGTAACCTCACTCTACACTCCGGAGCTTCGGGGCATAAAGGTGTATTGAAACTGTAGGTTCTTTTATAAGGCACGTCGTAAAACTATAATATAAAGAAAATAAAAAAAAATATAGGTATGTACGGAAAAACCGTGATTTTTTCATATCTCATGTTAAGTACTTGTGTTATATTTTTGAGCTAATATTTCAAAATGTGTGTTAGTACTTACTAATGTAGGTACTTATTTCCATAAACTTTATAATTACTCAAGGGATATTAAGTAAATCGGGATCCACATAAGTACCTATAAATCCAATCCATGAAAGGAAGGAGGACAGACCTTTAAATTGCCCTGCCGTGGGACGATATAGGCTACTAATAATAGATAGGGTCTCTGTGAGTTTTCTTCGGCCTCAGGCTTGCCTATACGTCCGGGACTCCATTGTTCCGAGATGTTCAACTTTAACAAACAAATAATAATATTTGGATCCGTATTGGTTTGGTCATATAATAAATATAGGTTGGCATTTTATCGTGCCTTATTTAAAATGTATCCAGTGTTGTAGACACAATTTACTCCATTTGTTTTCGAATTCTTCAGAATTATTCGGTATCTTGTAAGATGACTGGACCAAAATTTAATAGACTTCGAACGGACTATATCGTGTGGTAGAGCGACGCCGACGTATTGAAACTGTGTATTATCATATCTACGTAAATTAACATACCTTTTAGCTAACCCTAATTCTTCTATAAACAGTCCTGCCTCCTCACCATGACCGCCCTATCTCTAGGGTAGAATAGAGTAATATGTCACTGCAGTTGTAGAAAAGACGTTGAAGTTGAGAAATCATTAAGAATATATTTTGGAAGCAAAAGTTCGTAACATGAAAACTGGATTAGCTTTTCACCAGAAAATGTGCTTTTACATTTGAAATGAGCGTGGGGATAACAATAAAATTATTAAGCCTGTAATTATTATAATAATTTTGATTATCATAACAGGCTTTTGGCAATGTTTTTGTACATTACTATTATTTTGTCGGTGCTAGTACGCAAGATGAAAATATCTTCTCTTGCATTTCATATGATGATGATGATTCAAACACTACAAAAAATACATATAAAAAGCTTAGAAACTAAACACATATTATACTACATAGCAGATAAACAAAAATATAAACTTTTTGCATAATTCTGTAATGGTGGCCAAGGGGTCTTCAGCTCAGCATTACGCTACAGAATATTACCATGTCGTCGCAGCGCTGGTATTCTGCTGGGCCAATGTTGACCTCACGGATATGAACAGTCAATGCCACAACAACATAAGTAGGTACACATATTTACAACAATAAACAAAAAAACAGATAGACAAGGAGCTATAAAAAAGTTATATGTATTTACAACAACAGCAAAACGCTACATAATAATTCTGATCTTGACCTAAGCATGAGCATGTACATGATTTGAGACGAGGCTACAGACGTCTGAATACGGCAGAAAAGTAAACGTGCAACGTTTGGACATATTGTATCTTTCGTAATGCAAATAAGAAAATAAAACCTGCATAAATTATCTAATCAGGCTATATCAAATCGAAAGCATTTCAATGAAAATGATCTCTATTTCCATTGCTTTTTTAGGACCATACGAAGGCAAAAAATTAAGGCCGATAAAACCGCGGGCGAAAGCTAACCTTGAATTTTCACATTTTTTCTTTTACAAATCTGAACCCGAAAATGATGACTAATGTTCTGTATAATGAATTTACAAAACCATCTAATGTGTATCGGGCAGCAGCGACACTTTTATTAGGAAACATAAAAGGGCCTACACCGAGGTGGCGACGGGCCATTACGTCCATTCGCCCGACTGAGTGCTTAATGCAGGATAATGGACTCTCTCACTATTAATTTTACCGTTTTTGTTTGGGAAAAACCATAAACAAGTGTCCGTTCACCATTACGTCGCATAGAATTATAATTTGCTTGCCAGTTTACTACTTCATCAGTGGAAGCATATGTTCAGTTTTACGGGATACTTCACATTATTGTGTGTTTATTTAGTACCCATAACAACTTTACCGTTGAACATAAATTGATTGAATAAATTATTGACACATACTAAAACTTTGTTAAAATTGTATATAAATAGATCAGTACCTAAATATCTCGCTACAGATTCACTCTATATGGGTTCTACGATTCTAAAATCCATAAATGGGTATTTAGTCTGCAATGACTCGCAAATGATTGTGTTTATACGTTGTTTTTAACGACAGATCAAGTTTATATTTCTAGATGCTTTTGGTTAAAACAGGAGTCGTAAACTAAATTGATTTACGAACACGAGCGCACTCAAATATTGATGGAACGTGGTCTCAGGGATACCACATGAGATTTACTCCGCTGCATTAGAAATATGGATTATATAGGACTATAAACTGTCGAAGATTTGAAATATTTTTAATATTTTAAGTAATTTACATCTTTTGAATGCCGTAAGTAATCGATATTCAAAAGCAATTGATCTTAAGCAACTTCAACAAGTTCCAAGGAAGGGACAGCAATAATGATTTCCTTAAACGTTTCCAGTACTTCCGACGGTAGCGACTCCATTTATTCAGGCGAAACATTGACGATGATCGTTCATATCGAGTGCGATTAGAGTTTATGGTTGAAGGAGATAAATCGTCAGCAATACACGAAGCATGGCGCGACGGACCAACAAATTATAGTCGTCGTGGGAGCACGAAATATCGGCCGGCACGTCGGCGGGCGCGACCTACCAGAAATATATATCTGCTTGGACGAGAGCGGGGCTATGCTCAGCGAATATCTGCGCCGCTCGCCTTCGACATACGGGCGTGCTTCACGACTATGATATTTCTCGAAGTTTATCTTGTATACGGCTTGTCGCCCAGAATTTAGATACAATAATGCTCGTATTGTATGAAAAGTTACCGATATTATTCTCTGAAAACCGCTCACAGTTATTCCTTTTCCTTACAACTCGTGATGGTATATTCATAGCTGAAGAAGATTCTGTAACAATGAAAATATCACTGAGCCTTCCTCATTGATATTCTCATTTCTCAGTTATGACATCTGTCAAATTCACGCATAATATTGTTGACCGTCGTTAACTTCCTCAGTCAGCGAACATTATTCAAAGCGGGTCGTGTTTTCATGGCTCCCTGCGTTTATTGATTCCGACAACATTTATGTGAAAATTGAGGAATTGGTGATGTCATTGTAAAAGTTTCTGCGAACTTTCTACCTAGCGAACTCGTAAAAGCTGCACGATGCCAAATATAAGGAAAGAAAACACCGTAAAAAGGTAAGTCTATTTGAACGCGTTAATGTCACGAACTAGTTCTGCGAATTCAGGAAGCATTGTTTTATTTCGCTTTTTCCAGGTGATATCTGAACTAACAAGTTCCACGTAGCTTCACTATAATAACACGATTTTTCATTTACTAATAAACTACTGCAGTGAAACAAATGTTTTCACACAAATATTTCTAGGGTACCGTACTCAAAGCTTATTTATTACTGTTTGTCTATGCCTCTGTCTGAGCTAAGACGTCGGAAGTATGTAGTATTATATCATATAACAGCCCTCTGAACTTGTAGTCGAGTTCCGTGGTTGTTCGAATGCTGCACTTAATCTAATCATTCAAAAAAAACAAAAAAACAAACAGGGTCACGACTGTATCCCCAAGGCGCGGTAGACATTCTCTCAGATCTTTATATTCCAGATCCTTTGAAGATGTCTAAGGGGGTAGTCAGAGGCATGTACAAATACATATTTGATACATGCCCACATCTTGCAGAAGTTAGTATTCCATACGTGACAGGTTGCAAGCCCATCGCCGCCTTATAAAAATACTAACTGGTTTCCTCACGATGTTTTCCTTCACCGTTCAGAGCTCGTGTTAAAGCGCATATAAATTATTACGAAACGCAAAATCCATTGATGCACGGCCGGGATTCGATCCCACGACCTTCGGATTGAGAGTCGAGGTACAACCCCATTCGGCCAACACGGCTCATTCTAATCATTCATGAGATTTAATTTCCTCTTGTCAGAATTTACTTGTACAATTCAATTAGCGTGGTTCTCTGTCAAAAGGAATATTGGTGTATAAATGGCGAAGGCTGGCATTGTCACCGCCGCGGTATATCATCGGTGTGCGGAAATTCAAAGGGCGCTCGGAAGTACTTGATTTATGAGTGCGACCGCATGTATGGCCGAGTATTAAAAATTTCATAAAAATATTCTTTATGAATTACGTGCATTGTGTCAGATGCTAAATTATGAATTCATTTCTCAAACAACGCGATCGCGGTTAGGAACACATGGACGCCCACGCCACCCGAGAAACCGAATTCAATTAACTGCCTAATATCGCTTAGCGATATTACAATATTATATTGTGTGGGATACTTAAATTACTTGTAGAGGTCCTTTGAGATAGCATTTGGTAGAAAAAGTTAATTTGTACAGGGCGGCTCCAGTAGAATTAGGTACCCTTCATTTGTTAAACATTTTGTTGACATAGTATATTATACCCTCCTTTGGTCAGTCGCGTCGGTACTTTGTGAATAATTTGCAAGAGGTGCGGGTGGCGGGTGGGGACAGTGTGGGATTTAGGTACACTTCCGGACAACTTTTTGGTGCATGTCATTTCTGTTTATGTCGTAATGTGTGTGAAGATAAAATAAAGTTTTGCTTAAAATAATATGGGCCATAAATTTAAGTATTTACCATCTTGTACTTGACTAATGTTGCCTGAAATAAATTTGATTTGATTATAAATGCCTCGAATTTTTAAACTTAATATTAATTTCGACATTGCCTTAGAATTTGTTTAAACTTGCCTACACAGCTGTTGTTGCTATTGGTATACTACATAGACTTTTACATTTAGTCGAAATTTATATTTCGTTATACGTATAACTAGTTTTTGACCAAATGTAAAAGTTTGCATAATAAGAGCCCACGCTCTTTATTTTATCACGAAACGTCAATTTTTCAAGAAACCCTCATCAAAAATTTTCAAACCGTATCACAATTTTACTTTCATCCAATGAATAAGATGACGAGTGACAGAGGTAAATGGAGAAGGGAAACATGTTGTGCCAATTTCACTTACACCCTTAGATTAACGACTGCCACTCCGCTAGTACTTACACCGGTATTCACAAACATTACTTTGACGTTTCACAGTGCGCGCGGATGCACAGGATCCCAAAATCAGTAGGTTTTTGGAACACTGTGAGTCCTCATAGTAATGTTTGTGAATACCGGTGTTAGTGTGATATTGATATCAGACATAGTGAAGATGATGCAAAAGTCAATTTCATTCAGTAGAATTACTGAGATCACATACAATAGCCTTAATAACTTTCATGCAATGAATGAAACTATTAATAATGTTTGATTGTTTAATTTAATTAATTTTATGTTTATAAACTGCATTATTAATAAGAGCAAGTCAAAAGTGGGAACTATTTCCGTGCTCGCAAGTGTACTCGGATGGGGGCGCTTCCAGGATTTAATGGTGAGCATGTCTGCTCGATAGAGATATACACATTCCTCGCATAACTTTAACTACCGTCTTGATTAGCATTTGAATAACAATTAGCTATTCCAATTCTTGTAAATCAATCCAAGCACTTGTATGAAAACTGTGGTTGAATCTTTTATGTAATTAAGAATACCTCTACTATAATATACACGCAGTTAGGTGCAACTTCGATTCCTATTGCGAAATAAGCATCCTAATATCCTAATATATAAATAATATAATAAATCTGAAAGTTTGTATGTTTCGATGTTTAGATATATGGATGTTTGTGTAACAATCACGCCTAAACCAGTGAACCGATTTGCATGAAACTTGGAATAGGCGTAGATAAATGACCTGGAATAGCATAAACGCTATTCAAAATGTTTGTACTACGCGGGCGAAGTCGCGCGCAGAAGCTAGTATTTGTGTAAATAAACATAACAATTCAATTTTTTGTACAGTAACAGAAAAATATTACGAATGGAAACGTTATAAATTGAATTAAAAAGTTCATACTGATCCATTTTGAACAAAGGAATCTAGTTACAAAATATTTACAAGTTGATACTTTAAAGGTTGCCTACCGTGTACCTAAGTTTTGTTATTGTTAAAAAAGTTGAGAACAAAAAATACACATTCTTTACATGTACATATTTTACACTGCACTAGTCCATGCATTTTACCGATATTTGAGCGAGCAACATTATCAAAGAGAAATTGATTCATGGCCTTTGGCAATATTACTCAGGTATAGATAAATATGAATTTCAGCCAATAACTCTCATTGATCTAGTATAAATAAGGACGGAAAAGTCTAGAAAATAGAGAGCTTTAGCAATGTACCTAGTAAGATAAAAATACTAGGGCGCTGTGGTGCAGTGGACGAAGGTCATTGCACTTTTTGGCCATTGCATCCCTTGTGCCTAGGCTTTGACGCAAGAGGTGCCAGTCCAATTTTCGCTGCAGGACAAAACGTTTGTATAATCTGCAAAATAAATGTCTTAAGTCTGGGAAATAAACATGTCACAACGCTCATATTTATCGGTTATCTTTTTTTAAAAAATTTCGTTTGTGACGACTAACGGTTCGTGGCCGAGCGGTAAGGCACTCCGGCTTTAGGAGATTCGTCTGATCGTTGCGGGTTTGAATCCCGTCGGGATCGAAAATTCTTAATAAGACTTTTCATTTCTCAATGAAATACCTAAGTGTGGTTTAACACTAAAAGTTACAAAAATTAAGTCTGCGTGTTTTCCATCCAGCATTATGGATTCATTTATTATGTTTTTTTATACGAACTTGCCTAAATATTTTCATGATACAGCATGATATTAAATATCTTTGTCAGCCTGATGGTACAATAAAGCCTCTGCTTTGTAATTGCTCTGTTCAGTATTTTAAAATATGTTAAATCGTTTTGACGCTACCTTTAAGGTGGGTTGCTAAATCTCTACCCTATAAATATTCAGTTTACGGTCACTCAACCCTGCGGAGGCACTGGTTTACAGTAAATGGAAACTGTTCAGACGCCCCCTAATGAAGAAGCGGATCTATTGAAAGCAAGGACATACTTAAAGAGACTATTTACATTGTTGATTAGTCCATTCAAAAGATTTTTTTATGAAAATCCTAAAAAATTGTTCTACTAAACATGGTCGCGTATTTCAATTATTATAAAATTGGTTCTGTATTGGTGTAAAGATGAAACATGATTTGACACTGACAATAGATGACCTCCGTGGCGCAGTGGGCCCGCCTGCGACGCAAAAGGTTGCTGGTTCGATCCCTGCCGCGGGACCAATGTTTATATGATCTACAGATATTTGTCTCGGGTCTGGGTGATGGGTGTTTCTATGTATAAAATAAATAAATAATGTTGGACACACCTAATATGTATGTAAAAAAACAAAAAAGTATATAAGTAGTGTATCAGTCATTTAGTACCCATAACACAAGCTCTGCTTACTTTGGGGCTAGATGATGCTGTGTGGAAAGTCCAGCATTATTTCTTTATTTATTATTCCACCTAAAAGAAGGTACAGCAACGAAAGTCAAATAACTTTAGATGTTACACAAATCTCAGTATTTCCAAAATACGTTAGTTACATCATGACCAACATTTTGCTACAAATACTTTCTCAGTCCATAATAATTTCCCCGGAAAAGTTAATTTTTCTAAGAAATCGAAATAAATTGCGTTTAAAAAATAAAACTATTTATCAACTGTCGTTGCTAACTGTACATTTGAATAAGTTGCAGAAGACCATACTACACAGTAAAACTCGCAAAGTTAGTACTAGGTGTGCCTATTTGTATGTACTTAGTAATAACAGCCATACTTGTACATAGATAGACATAGGTGGAAGTTTTCGCTTGCACATGCTTCGTTACGTCCATACCGTATACGACAAACTCATAACTCCACACTTGCATTCATATTTATGAGCTGAAATATGTGTGAAAATATTCATGGCACTTTTCTTACATAGTTTTAAAAATAAGAATAGTTGTAAGTAATAACTTCATTGAAAAAATGAAAATGTAAACCCAGGATCACGACTGTATCCCCAAAGCGCGGTAGACATTCTCTCAGATCTTTTCATGTATTTCGGATCCTTTAGTGATGTCTAAGGGGGGCAGTCAGAGGCATGTCCAAATATATATTTGGTACATGCTTACATTCTGCAGAAGTTAGTATTCCATACGTGACAGGTTGCGAGCCCATCGCCGCCAATAAGAATACTAACTGCTTTCCTCACGATTTCTTCACCATTTAGAGCACGTGTTAAAGCGCATATGAATTTCACAAAACGCAAAATCCATAATTGCAAGGCCGGGATTCAAACCTTACGACCTTCGGATTGAAAGTCGAAGAATCTCATTCGGCCAACACTGTATTGATAATATTTTTATCGATTATTTGATAATTCATTATTTTATTCTTCTGCTATAGTTAAGTTTTTGTAATGTAATATCTCTAAACATACGTTTATATTCATAATTTAATACAAACTACATGGTACAGGTACTGCATAGTAATATCGCCGCGTGTTTCGCTCCTTCGTATAATGAGATCCCGTACACAGGTAAATAGGACACAGATTTGTATCTCGATTTGCATAGTTTAAGGGTTTAAACATACAGCGTGTACATACGTAGCACCTAACCTAAAGTTTGTCCCATAACTCTCATAGTCGATGTCGACGAGCAAATAAGTAACTTCCAAGTTCGAGGCAAACACTATTAACTGTTTAGTAGTTTAAGAAACGGTCTCAATTTACCCTTAGCATAATCTAGTTTACGCGTAATCAAAATTCCGGGTCGAGCTCAATATGGATAAGAGATGGAGACTGTAGTATAATAGGCTTGTAACTTGGTAGGTTCACACCTACGTATAAATTATTAAGTACCAACCTTATACACATGTCTACCTACACAAATTCTACTCATTCAGGTATGGAATATTTAATATTACGACTTGAACGTAAACATAGGCGCTAGGGATGTCTGAAGTTGGCTCGTCTGTAACGCTTATGGGGTCAGGCAGGATAAATATTCAGCACAATAACAATAACGTACAAAACATGTCATTGCAGAGCCAGTTTACGTTGAGTGAACCTAATTTTACCGCTGGAGGGAGGACAACAAGTTAATTCGTTTTAAATTAGTTGTGAACAGTAAATGCGAATGCCAGACAAACTCGAATAGCTTAATCTGGTTTTAATTATTCGATTACAGATTTATATATTCATTTTGCGGGGCAATGAGCTAATGCGTATTGGCTGTGAATCAAATAAATATTGGATTCATCACAGCAGTGAAATGGAGCGATGCTCAAAGCAAGATGTGTGAGCGTGCTGTCAAAAATTCAACACGTGCAGGGAGAGCAGCGCGGCGCCGCTTAAAATTTCAAGAGCAGGGCTCGGGCACCTCCACTGAAATATCACGAGTTCATAAATTAGTTACTTTACGAGGGAAAGGTCGCGCCCCAAAGCGTTGGTCCCGTGTATAATTTTCATTTAAACACGCACAGCCACAGGTCCTCGCAGTAAATCAGAGCCTCTGTCCGCCGGCCTCAGCGAGCGCCGCGCGCGCGCCGCCGCGCCGCCGCCGCGCCTGCCACCTCGCAACAATGTAAAGACATTTCCATTGTACCGTAATAGGGCATTGTTTGTGACGTAAATTTTACTGCTGAATATGCAAATTTCGTTTTGCGCCGACCTCCAGGAAGAAATATTGCAAAAGTTTTGCGAAAAATTAAAATCACGAATCGTGGACAACTTTTAATAACGATCGTTACAGCTTCGGAATATTTTTATTGCTTTCAAACAAGGTGTAGTTTTCACATAATTATGAAGACGTCGTATTTATGCTGTCTGCATTAATACTTTTTGTTTATTAATTTGTACCTAAGGTAGGGAATGTATTATGTTTTTAGTTGATGTAAATAACGGAGACATTTGAATAATTACTTTGTCATAAATATTCATAGAAAGGAATGTCAGCACACATCTGTTTCGTGAAGGGTGACAACGTGAGATTCAAACAAGGGCATTAACATTTAAATATTTTCACATTCACTTATTAAGATCAAGGGTTGGAAGAGTAGTACAATATTTTATGTCTATAGGTAATTTATGGGTTCTTTTTTCTTAAATAAAAGAAGAATAAAGTCAAATACTGTATTTGTTATAAAACTATAGCCTTATTCAAGCATGCTTAAGCCGCATTTTTTTTTCTTCTTTGACCTCTTCAACTTTCGTGTTTGTTTATGAACCGAAATGACATTAAAGATATCAACACCGGCTAAATAATAATAATAATAACGCAAAATTACTCAAAATGTCACTTCAGTTTGTCCTTAGATAAAAGGAATAAAATTATATAAATCTTCGAAGAAATAGAGATCTCTACATCTCACTCACTCATGGGAAACTAAAAAGTCTATTTGAATGTCAGTCACATCTAAGCAGTAAATAATACAAAGAAGTTTCAAGCGCAAAAGCTCACAAAGTACTTGTAATCCATCCAGCGAACTGCATTTTTCGTGAGCAACCTAAATTTAAACTACCTTTGTAGCTGAAATGATTTACCTCATCAAAAGGCAGGTATCTCTATTATCTCATTCATTTCCCTGCCCTTATCCCACTTTTATGTGTTATCTCTATTATCTGTCCATGTCCAATAATGTCCATCACTGAGTCTCAATCATATAAGTAGTATTTATCTTGTCTCATTTACTAATTACCTATGTATTCAGTTTCTAGTCTATCACTTATTGTATCTTCTCTAAATTTCAACATTATCTACATATTTTGATTTCTTTTATATACACTTGTTAAGTCGTTTACGATTATATTTTTCTCATAATTTATCTTTAGTGCCTATAAGTGGAAACTTGTAATTGGCCTTCCGTATGTATGTGTGCCTTGCATGTATACTTTAAGAGCCCTTCTAATTATGTACATAGCTGTAAGTTTTCCTAAAATTAATAAAATAAATCTATTCTGAAATATTTGTTCAATATTGAATTCAAAACACAATCTACTTTATTTAACCTGATCGCACACTGCCCGCGCCGCAGTCATTTTTCTATACAAAAAAATGCTGATGACGTTAGAAAATGCGGCTCGCCTCTGCCGCCAGCAGCATTTTCTCTATGAAATTGACAGTTCGCCACGTTTAGCTCGGCTGCACTGTGCGAGCACCCTTACTGACCTAATACAAAGTTATTTATAAAGACGATAGGAATATCTTTCGAGCTACATTAAAATAAAACAATCGAATGCTGTTTCATCAGATTAACATTAGTCCACTGCAAAGGGTGTTGAACTAAACTCACATGTTTAAAGGACCGTATTCGACATTCAATTCAGCTGATACTTCCGAACAGACAAACGATCCACCAAGTAATCTTATAAAGGTAAAATTTTTTTAAGACATCTCTTGAAAATACAAACAACCATGAATGAAGAACATTATAAATTATGCCCATCTAATCGCCCAATAAACCTGTGCAGAACTCATTACAGAGAATAAGAAAACTCATTAAACAGAAACAGTGCCCAATGCTACCCACAAATAAAACGCTTTTTCAGAAGCCCCTGGCGTTAATATTTAAAGCTTGGCGGGCGATGCCTGTAATGTGCTATTAGCTGAAACCACGAGACTTCTCGCAGGAGGATTCGGTTGTTACCGATCACAAATTCAGGCGAGTTAAGTACCCATTGAACCAACTATATGAAGCTGTGAATCCGGTTATTCGTCTACGTTTTCCATCCTTCTCGCTAAACTCGTACAATTTATTTGTATTTGTTTATTTGTACAATTTGTTTGTAAAATAAGTAAACTTTTTGTATACTTCTTTCCTATCTAATTTTTTTACATTTATAAATACGTAATTTTTTTCAATGTAATATTGTATACATATAAATAAATAATATATATATGTATACAATATTACATACAATAAGCATCGTCTAGCCCCAAACTAAGCAAAGCTTGTGCTATGGGAACCAGATAACTGATAAACTACTTATATACTTTTTGTTTGTAAATACAAACATATTATACATAGAAACACCCAGACCCGAGATAAATATTTGCAGATCATACAATCACTTATCCCGTGGCGGGATTGAACCCACAAACTTCGGTGTCACAAGCGGGCTTTCACCCACTGCGCCACAGAGGTCGTCAAGTCGTCAAAGTCATATATTAACTCGTATCTTGATGACGTGTTGAATCGTAGCGAGTGGTGAATGAACTGTGTGAATTAGAAAGTTATCCGGTAGCAAAAGAAAACTGACAGTGGATACAAAGTGACGTGAATCAAACGGACTTCAAACATCCTTTGTCATTGTTCACTTCAGACAGACGGGTTTCACTGTTCCACTTTACACAGAGTACTCGTATTACCTGCTATGTTCGACTCAAACACCTGTAGTGTATTTGTTCGTTACAAGAACACATTAAGTAAACAATAGATTTGGCTAAGAAAAGTAACTTATGGTGACGGAGTTTTTAGGCCGCCTACAGGCCTCCGACGTGGCTTAACAACTTTATAGCCGGGATCGACAATTTAACTTACCCTCCGAAGCACATACTTTTCTAGTTGACTGTACCTCCAAGGAAATTGAAAACATAGAAAATGAAAATATTTCCATGATCGGGTAAAAATAGCATCGCTATTCAGCCTTTGAACTAATCGTTCAGGTGCGGTGCATTGAAACCGACTCGAATGCGAGCACAAAAATAAACGTATTTCCCAAGGCATGCTCGAACAGAGCTTACATTTGAAATGCGGCTACAGCACAATACTTTGAAATAAAAATAAGTTTTTGTTGAAAAAATAAGTATAACTAAACTGTGACAACAAAAATAAATAATTATCTAGCATTAGATTAGTATTGGCACTGAAGTTTCGTAAGTACCAAACAGTTCAATCGGTCACAGTAAAGCCGTCGGTTCATAAAATCAAATGTGAATTTGATTAAAAGCTTGTAGCGAGTATAATATTCATATTATCCTATCAACTGTTGAAAACCTTAATGAGGTCACTCAACGAAACACTCTCATCTGTGGAGTGACCTCATTAAGGTCACTTCCGAGTGTGCTCCTTGTAGGCGTTACTATTCTTACTCTGTGCATAGATTAGGGTTTGCAAGATGGCGAATCAGTGAACGGAAGTGGTACAAATGCTCAGAGACCCGTTCCCATGCCTACGATTGAGTAAATGGCAACTTTTTTCACACTTCTGTTTGACCTTCAGTCTGCCGCCATGTGGTGCATTGTTATCGGTAAAGGGCCGCACCCAAGCGTTTTTGTGTTTGTTTTTTCATTTTAAAACATGAGTGGGTCATTAGTGAATAGTTATAAGTGGGTGATTAATGGTTTAAACCCATTGATAGTGTAATTCAGAACGATTTATGAGCCCCCGGCCTTCGTAAAAGCGTCAGTGATTTTCGACTGAAGTGTCATGGCAATAAGGGTCAATTTCGCCTATCTTGTTTGTTTGGATTATTGTATAAACAAAGTCGGTTGGATGTAACGTCGTAATATAAACATAAGTTCTATGAAAGGCCTTTTGTTTTTATTAATTTTGTGTGGGAAAAATATCATGGTAAGTAAATAAAACGCGTTTTGTACGAACAATTAATAACAATTTAAATAATAACAATTTCTTTTCAGTAATAACAGTTTTTTTTCACTCTCCCTGAATTCAAATTAGGATAATTAATTAATTAATTAATAATACAGAACTAAAACGTAAAATGTTTTAGCTTATTGCATAACAATTCCAATGATATAAGTTTTATTACATAGCTCAATACAAAATATAAGAGATATCGTGGTTTTAATCACGCGCACCGTCACGCGCACGCTCACGCGCCGCCCACGCCACGCACACGCCCACAGAGTGACCATTCGCGCTTGGCAAGTCTCACAGTCGGGGGGTTATATCATTTTATTCAATATTTTGTATCTTTCTGCTTCACGAAGCACGATGACGCAACAAAGAGGCGCACTACGCAGTCGCCTACGATCGTAGCAAAGATCTACGGCGTAGACTTTCGTAGCGCACGAGACAGTAAAATAGTTTTGCGTAGGATAGAAAGTACAGCAGCACCACAAAATATTGTGCGCCTCGGACAACTTCGGATTTTGTATTTAAACTGAATTCGTTCGAATTCGGTTGTGAAAAAGGCAGCCGTTTCCCTACCGCCATTCTTTGAGATTCACGCGCTCTGCGTTTTAATTGTTGAATCATCGTGTTAATTTGCCGATGCTAACAGTATTGTGGACATGAAAATTTGATGAAAGTCCAAAATTTGCTTATTTTAGATGTTTTGCCTTACACCATAATCAATCGTTAAACATTGTTTCTTACATATAGCATGATAAAATGAATATTGTTCATGAACTTATGTCGCTGACCATACTTCTGCAAAGTGAAGCAGATGCTAGTTTTTGCTGTGTGGGTGCGGATATGCAAGTGACATTTATTACTTCCCGCAAATGTTGCGGCCGCTTAAGTTTTCGCAGCGTACAGTTGTTCTGTCTCAGGAAGGCGGGTTGGTCTTGATTGTGTGTGTAGATGCACATGCATGTTGTTTCTGTGTGCGTAAGCGTCGAAACGCTCTATGAACGAATAAGAGCTCAGTATTGCTTACGCACACAGAAACAAATTTTACACACACAAAGAAGACCAACCCGCCTTTGGAGATAGAACTCTGTACTTATAGTTTTTATGCGGCAATCACTTAGTTTCGTGCCCGTGCGAGGTAATCCACAAAGAAACCTAGAGTTTATCTGTTATCAGCACTGTCAACTGCTTTAAAGCTTGCTTAAGTGTTTCTGAAAATAGCATGATATTGTTTTATTAAGCCGACTACAAGGAGATTCCAACTAAGGTTTTTTTTCCGTAACTACTATACCTATAATATGATTTTTTCTGTCGTGAGAATCGAATATTCACAGGGGACCCACTGTACCACATAGGTCATCAAATTGCATTGTTACTTGGCAAGCCTCAGTGCCAGTTTTGTCACATAAAGAGACATCTCCATTTATAGAGCCTTGAATCCACCTCGTTTATCCTACGTGGATTTACATTATTTTTACTTTGACGTTCGCGTTATTTTTATTGTTGGCTGGATTACCGAGTTCCTATTGTGCTGTATAACTACCAGCTAAAGTTTTGATTAATGATAATTTACTCGTTTTATTGAATTTGCTTACGCCGACTATGGTGCCGATTCTGCTGTTCACTGAATTGCTAAATTACCGTATAATGCGTTTATTTATTTATTTATAGGAAAACCAACAGCTACAATAACTAATAGATCACTTAGATAGAAGCAGAAAGCGCGCAGCAGCGCAGCAGCGTTGTTGTTAAGTTGTTATATATTTCAATCGTAAAGATTTTATTCAATCATATCAATGTGTTATATTAAAATATTTCAAACATCATTTTAGCAACGAACTCTTTTAATATCTAATCAAGGCCATTTTATAATTTTTTGTAATTTTTATAGTGTTAACCGATTGAGCTTATCAAGAATTTCGAATCAGACGTAAGGGTTCCGTGGCCGAGTGGTTGAAGGCACTCCGGATTTAGGAGGATCGTCTGATCGTCGCTCGTTGTCGGGTTCAAATCCCGTCAGAATCGAACCGTCATTTTATGATAAGTACTTTAAAAAACCGGCCAATTGCAAGTTGGACTCGCGAACGAAGGGTTCCGTACCATTATCTATAAAAACGGCAAAAAAATCAAGTTTATTGTATGGGAGCCCACTTAAATATTTATTTTATTCTATTTTTTTGTATTTGTTGTTATAGCGGCAGCAGAAATATACATCATCTGTGAAAAATTACACTGTCTCACTATAACGGTTCATGAAATACAGTCTGGTGACAGACAGACAGACAGACGGACGGACAGCGAAGTCTTAGCAATAGGGTCCCATTTTACGCTTTAGGTACGGAACCCTAAAAAACTGTCAATGTCATTACTACCAAGACAAGCCAAAAGAAGACCACCCTTTTCCTACGAGTAAAGGGTCTTTAGTGTAAACAAAATGACTGCATTAACTGATTTAGCAACTCAGAAACATTAAAATCACCACCAAAGCTTATCTATAGCCCTAAAAGCGCTTATTACTAATTCACGTGAGCCTAAGCTAAAAGGCAATAATGTAACATTGTCTCGCTGAGTACACATCAAGTATTTACATTTCAGACGCTATTATGATAGGTAGGCAGCCGGTTTGAATAGATGTTATTGCGGTCACGTTTCACTAATATTTGACTGTCCCCAAAGCTTCTTGCACATTAGGCGATGTTAGCGATCGACTCAGTATAGCGGCCAGGTGGCTTAGCATGAGCTCTTTTTCAGGCAGTTTTCGAACTGCATGGCAATTTTGGCATAAAGACACGAATCTGGAATTGCGGCGCTTACCATTATCTCTCGCTTGCACATTAGTGACTACACTAGTGTGCAAGCGAGAAAACATGATATGTTGCGACGTTTCTACATTGAATCGAGTTATTCGAAATTGACATTTAGATCGAAATCTGCTAGGAAATAAGATTTCATGTTAACCCCCCAGCTTGTATATTTTACTTGTGGTTGCTCACCGTTGCCGTGGAGATACTTGTCATTTTTAGGGTTGAGGTACGGAACCCTAAAAATGACAAGTAAGGAAAATACGGAACCCTTATAGGATCACTTTGTTGTCCGTCTGTCTGTCTGTCTATTTAAATAAAGTAATGTCAATTATCTGATATCTACAGCGCTTTAGATACGGGTCCGGTTCGTTCTTTCCCAGTCTCGTTTTCACCCGGTCCGTTCTCACCCGATTACAGTCGAGATGATTTCCAATACACTCAATTAAAACGCATGAATCTTTTTGAATCGTGGTTAAGACTCTAACAAGTCACCGATCAAAGAGAAAACGAAACACGAAAAAAACTAAATAAAAAAGTTTATCTGTTCGGAGGCTACGATGGCACAGACTACAAAGTTAAACTTTTACGTCGGAGATTGAATAGCCATTAATGTACGGATTTAAGTGCACATAGAACTTCGTGTCTAGTGTGAAAGGAGCCTAATCGCATCAACGCCTATAATCGTATTTGTTATTTCAAGTCACTGAAATAGATTTTTGTTTACCTACTGTTTTTGAATTCTGAGTATTTAGCGAGCATACTTTTCGAATAAATATTGAGCTTATTTATTTCAATATCAATCCGTGATGAGGGACTATATTTCAAAAGGATTCAGTGTTTCAATATAGTTTTTCACTGAATGCTTTTGTGATTTTAATAACTGTTTTTTGAAGTACAGATATTTATATGAAATCCAGCGCAAATGGATTGCATGCTATTTGCGCTGGATTTTGTAGTAATTCTGATTGAGATATGATATGTAAGCTTTGTTTGGGCATGTCATGTCAAAAAAAAAAAAAAAAATACGAGTAAATTGGAGCATCCTCTATACAAGAGGCCTACGCACACAGACGCATAGCGGCAGTGCACCGCGGTCGAGCGGCTGTTGTTTACAATGTTCCCACTTACCTGACCGATGAGATAACATTGTCTTCATTATGACTACTAACCTTGTGTGCGTGCGCTTATCGCTGGCTTCCTTTATTATACAAAAAAAGTGTTTACGTACTAGTTATAATTTGTGTTACTATTACTACGAGAACCTAGTGTTTAGGCAAACTTATTCTAAGTTTTTAAACACTATTATACCGAGAATTGTACCTACCTTTTATAAGTAAATAAATAAATAAATAAATAATAAATGCATGTAGAAGAGATAGATAGAGAGAAAAGATGGACTCTATGAAAGACGTTTTCTTAAATACATTGCATAATAAGTAATCGTTTTAGAATCATCTTAATATGTTACCTACATAGTTAGTCCGTCACGATGTTACCCGCGGTCCCTCGGGAAAACTTCACTTCCCCGGTATAAAATATAGCGTATGTTCATCAAGGATAATGCAGGATTCATATAGTGAATGAATTTTTCAAATCGGTCCAGTAGTTTCGGAGCCTATTCAATTAATAAATAATAAATAAATAATGCTGGACATTTCACACAGCATCATCTAGCCCCAAACTAAGCATTGCTTGTACTATGGGAACCAGATAACTGATAAACTACTTATATACTTTTTGTTTGTAAATACATACATATTATACATAGAAACACCCAGACCCGTGATAAATATTTGTAGATCATACAAACATTTATCCCGCGGCGGGGATCGAACCCGCAACCTTCTGCGTCCCAAGCGGGCTTTCACCCACTGCGCCACAGAGGTCGTCAATTCAAACAAACAAACAAACAAACGAACAAATCTTTCCTCTTTATAATATTATATATGTATAGTATAGAAGTATAGATTAAGAGCTATTTTAAGGCAATTACCAATACCAAGTATGTACTCAGGTGAATTAACTCAGGTGAATAAAATTTACGTCACCCCCTGAACATTTCTTCTCTTCGCATATGTTAGAGAACACATAAGTATAACTAACAGATACTCCTATCAAAAACTTTACTATAGTCATATAACAAAATTAATTCAAGTTTTGATCGTTAAGTTTAGTGAGGCATGGAACTATGTAACTGCTTAAGTGAGGTCGACAAACAGGAGTTGGTAGAGCCTTTACTTAATTGTAAGATTATTTGGCTCACGCGGGTTACTTATCGTATTTGCCGCGGCCTAGTCCAACTTGAACACAATCAAAACAAGGATATATAAAACAGAATTTATGATTTATTTACGTGCTCTACTTTTGTTACTAAAATGGTAATAATAAGGACGACATTATTTGGGTCAATGTATTGCTTTAGGTTATGAAAACTTCAAACATAGCTTTATTCAAAACTTAATAACGTACTTACATGTTACTATTGATTTATAATCCTTAATGAATACGTAAGTATTTTTCTGTGGATGTATAATTATAGTCAGAAGGCCACCAAGCAGAATAAAAATATTTAATAAAAAACTAAATAGTAAATCATGCTGTGAAATTAATTGAAGTAGGTATTTTTACTGCAAAAACTGAAATCAGTTTCTTTACAGTTTCACAGAATTACTTAGAGAATTAGTGAATAAGAATTAGTGCCTACTCAAACCTATTAAGGTTTTCAGGCACAATATTATGCTAAATATGTAGGTAATAAGTAAATCACTACATAGTATAAAACAAAGTCGCTTTCTCTGTCCCTATGTATGCTTAAATCTCTAAAACTATGCAACGGATTTTGATGCGGTTTTTTTTAATAGATAGAGTGATTCAAGAGGAAGGTTTATATGTATAATACATGCATAATATAGTAGAGAAATTTAGTATCAGCATTGCACCCGTGCGAAGCTGGGGCGGGTCGCTAGTCAATAAATAAATAAAAAAGCAATGGCGCTCCGGGCGTGCCGACAGTAGTGAAAACTTGAACGAGGTGTCGGTTCTAAACTTAAAAAAAAATGCCAAAAGTATATGCCTCTGTAGTATACAATCCAACCGCATGATGCATCGTAAGCCGAGTTCTGAACCAATAGGACACCGTTGCATAAGACGTTGAGGTCAAAATGGCAGATACTTATAAACAGAGATATCGGTAACGGTAACGGTTTCAGTGTCGCGAGTTCAATGGTTTTTTTCCCGTCTCAAAAATACCCAACGTGCCTAAAGAAGTTTTCACTTTCTTCGATCAACAATATTATAGATATAGCATGACGTGTTAAACTTACGATCATTCATCACGAAAAACGTCAAAATGCTAAACAAAATAACGGCGCGAGCTGTTATTTACCGAGGACGGTTTTGCTACGCTGATCCTAAATCTGTAATACCTATTATTGATCAAAGATTACAATAGAGACTTGCTAATAGCTTGCAAAAACTAAACTGCTGTCATAAAATTAAAAAGATAAACTTTGAAACAAATTGAAGATTCACGAAATTACTATAAACATTTTTCGTTTCTATTTGACAATACAAAGCTTTAAAAGTGCAGTAATACCTACAATACGACACGTGCTTTTATAAATAGACTAGCGGCCCGCCCCGGCTTCGCACGGGTTGGTATAGTATTAAAAAAAAAATTAACACACTCTTGGCATGCATGTATTACACATATGAATCTTCTTCTTGAATCACTCTATCTATTAAAAAAAACCGCATCAAAATCCGTTGCGTGGTTTAAAAGATTTAAGCATACATAGGGACAGAGAAAGCGACTTTGTTTTATACTATGTAGTGATTATTTTGTAGTTAATAAATAAATCCTTAAAACTTGACTTTAGGTCACTCATCAACATACACGCTTAAACTTCATTGACGACGACTGTAGCGCAGTGGGTGAAGGTCCGCTTGCGACGCAGTAAGTTGCAGGCTCGATTCCGGGATAAATGTTTGTATGATCTGCAAATATTTATCTCGGGTCTGGGTGTTTCTATATATGTATTTACAAACAAGTAAATACATACAAGTATATAAGTAGTGTATCAGTCCCATAGTAGGTACAAGCTTTGCTTAGTATGGGGCTAGAAAGCGTAAAAATGTCTAGCATTATTAATTACTAGCTGACCCGCGCAACTTCGTCTGCGCATTATTAGGAACAAAGTAGAGGAGTTTTGAGTGAATCGAGAGTAGGTATATACAAAATATAAAACTCCGTCGCTTGATATAATAATAATATTTTTTTTATATTTATGTTTCTCTCAAGAATCCCAAGATAGAGGTAGGGAAAATCTTACCCAGATGTTGCAATGCTAAGAACAAAACGAATACGGTAATTGGTATAGAATCCCTGAAGCGAGCGGCAATTTTTTTGAAGAAATTGACTCGAAACATATATTTTTTTAATACTTAGCAAGTACTGTATGGTGTTGAATTTCGAAATAAAACGATTAACTAATATTACCTACCCGCGACTTCGTCAGCAATATAAAAATATCAAAAACTCTAAGCAAAAATCTCCATTAACTTTTCAAAACTCAAAATCAAAGAAAATTATACTCCTTCGTATTTCGATCTCCGCTAGAAACGCCACCTAGGAGAAAAAGTGTAAAGTAGTTTTGACCTCTAGACCGATAGATGGCGTTCTAACTATGGCCAAGGAAAAAAAATCATAACTTCGGAGTTCGGATATATTGATGGGTGGGAATACACATGTTACATGTTTATCATTAATTTTAAAATAATTTATTATGCAAAATACAAAAAAAAGTAAAAAAATCTAGAGTGCAAAAAGTGGCTGGCGGCGGTCACCCATCCTTTTTATGACCGCGCACAGGGTTGCTTAACTTTTTTCCCCATACAAACTTCCAACCCTTATTTTCCCGCCCGCTTATGGTAATTGACAAAAAAAAGTAGCCTATGTCCATCCCTGGGGTATACTCTTTATCCATGCCAAATTTCAGCTTAATCGGTTCAGCGGCTTGGGCGTGAAAAGGTAACAACAGACAGACAGACAGAGTTACTTTCACATTTATAATATTAGTATGGATAGTATGGATTACAGTGATAACCTTTTAATCCAAAACAAATAGATTTGGCGCAATACCTTACGCGGTACGACTACACCTTTTTGGGTCACTTTGTGTTTATACATCTAATTTCGGCCGTTTACATTTTTATTGCGAGCACAAAGCTCATTTCGCATATTTTACCAAATATTTCATGAATAATTCTGGGAATCTTAAATGTAGAAAATAGGTAAGTACCTGCTAAAGAATGTTGATCGTCGACCAATATACATAAAACTTAACAATTTAATGTTGTTACAAACAAAATATGCCTATTAACTTTGATTGGTTTGAAGTAGGTAAGTGTGAGATATGATATAGTCTAGGTATATGCCTATGCCTCTACCTAGAGACTAGCACCGGCATTGTGTTTTAATCTAATTTATAAGGAGAAGATTTATGAGGCCGTAGAGGAGGAAAATAGCCTCACGCAACACGTCTGTGCCGGCTCTATTGGATACGTGCTCGTGATACATCGAACGGCGATCCGCAACACGTACCTCCCCGCCGATTTATCCTGGGACGACTCTGACAAAACCTGTCTCCTCCGCGCCACTTGTTTACATCTAATAAAATAAATAAAACATCCTCTGGCAACTCTTGTCTGCGCTCACTTCGGGGATCGAACCACTCACTCGTATCACACGCCTTTGCGGCTTCAAACAAAATATTCACGTGAGTGTTTTCTATCCACTTACATTACGATATTTTCTTCTTTGTCGGTAGTAGTAAATATTTATTTTACTGTTCTGTTTGTGTTATCAATTTCTCATTAAATATAAAACGACAAAAATTTTACCCATAGCAAATGAAATCATAGATTTATTATACACATTTTTCGCTACTCAATAGAATGTATAGAAATAATGCTGGACATTTTCACACAGCATCATCTAGTCCCAAACTAAGCATAGCTTTTACTATGGGAACCAGATAACTGATATACTACTTATATACTTTTTGTTTGTAAATACATACATATTATACATAGAAACACCCAGACCCGAGATAAATATTTGCAGATTATACAAACATTTATCCCGCGGCGGGGATCGAACCCGCAACCTTCTGCGTCTCAAGCGGGCTTTCACCCACTGCGCCACAGAGGTCGTCAAAAATAAGTTTTATTTTGAGAGAATATTTTCATTTTCCTACTAGTTTTAGTCATAGGTATAAAATAAAATATACTAATAACCATACATTATTCATGAGTAATAAGTTTTACTTTGGAATTATTGACCGTTTGTTTACTTTTGCAATCCCACTGCTGGGCAAACAAAGGTTATTTAATTTAAAGTTTAATTTAACTAATTTATGATACTTTGAAAACAAAAATTCCGAAGTCACATGGCTGCGGCAGGAACACGGAAACGTTGATTACACGATGCGCGTTCTACATTTTGACGGCACATGAAACAAAATACACGTTCATTAGCGCAGACCGGTAAATTATATTACAGTCGGTACTTGATTATGAAATCGGCGAGCCCCAGTGCGAGTTCGAGTAATATATATCCACACTCAAGGATTGTATATCTTCAGTGGGGCTCAGGTGTATACACGTAACTATACACTTCTCTACCCAGCAATTAGTGCATTCCTGAGGTTCACTAGTGAAAGCGGCTTTGTAGTGCAAACGCGGCTGCCTCGCAAAAATCCCGCTATTACAAACTTTGAATACCTACGTCTTTCTCTACTTAATAATTCAATGGATTTTGCTAAGCCTCATGATTTCCCGAGGCGACATGCGTGCAAAGGATCATTATTTTAAAATTGCCTCCTTCACTCGGTTATAAGTGGCGGGCAACATTAGTGTCGGAGCCGGCGACATGAAACAGAATCTGTGCGATGCATGCCGACTTAATCCCAGGTAATGGGACGTAATAAAATGTAAGAGGCCAGAGGTTACGACAGACGTGCGCGCGTGACCTGTTATCTCTAGCTTTTAGTCTGCTTAAGAGAACACAAATCCTCGTTTGGTCACGAACGTTTAAATGTTATCGGCTTAGCATATTTTGGTTAGCCAGCAGGATTAAATTAGTTTATGGACTCAATCGATCCACTGCTCGGATAGTTGAGGGACATGTGAGTTTTCTAACTTTTACTTTATGACGTCAGGTTTTGACAAATTAACACGTCAGCGCGAGATACGGCGCGCGCTCGCAGCCCGCCCATCAATATTGACGCGACCACCATTACTCAATATCACTCAAGTGGAACTGCCCAATTTACAGCTACATTTAACTGATTTGATTGAATCCACCGAAAGTTATCACCCCTGGGATCTCTCTACGTACGGCCATGCGTTTTATACTTACTTAAGTTTTTTTAGCTAATAAACTCTATTTATTTATGATATCGTGCTGCATGTATGTTAAAATTACAAAATGTTCTTTGCGCCGTTACTAGTGAAAAACTAACCAAGTTATTCACACTTTTCATAGACAACTGTTAAAATTGCTTCTTGAAATTGTACTCAATTGAGAGCCCAGACGCTGAATACCTATGACTTTAAGTTTTGTAAAGCAAACTACAAAATCAAAATATTTTACAGGAATTATAATAATAATTTGAAGCTAGCATTTACATAAGCATAGATTCACATTTAAAGTCAAAGATAATAACTTCGGACTCTGTGTAAATACCACTCAAAGGCCGCACTTCACAACTGGGCTTTATTAAAGCTACTCGGAAGTTGTGGATTGTTTTTATTGTAAACCAAAACCATCCCTTGTGGTAAATATCCACTAAAGTCAGCCTGAGCTTATTTCATTTCCGGCTATACATACTTACACAGTATCATATTTGTATATAGGGGTGTTAACTGTTAAGTCCGATATTTCCGGACGGAGGTAGTATATTTCCGCAAACTGTGTGACATACAAGAAAGTATTTAGGTAGGTTGTGCATGAAAGTCGACACGACTTTGATGTATCGTGGAGCGTCGGTAGTTGGACCCTGAATATTTACGAGCTGGAAGCCGGGCCGAGGTCGGGGTGCACCTCTTGCCCGAGAACGGGTAAACATTATTCATGAATGCCTATGTATAATGTAATTTAACATACAACTGACATAACATACATTTAAAGGAATACTTAACATTCTCTTCGCATTCTTAACCTTTTTGTTGTTTACCTTGTTTACGATTTGAAGTTGAAAATGGATGGAGTTTTGGGAATCAATTTATTGTTTTCAATAAAACGGCCTACGCTAAAGTATCCATAAATTGGGACTTGAAGTGCCTGCCCAATCACGAGAAATATTACAAAATTGCTGAAAGAAACACAAAACTTTTGGTTCAAGTTTGTACAATAAAGTTTTAAACACAAAGTATTGTTGTTGCTAATTAATAGAAAGTTTTTTTTTCTTAGTATTTTTTTCAAAGTGACGTCTATTTATTTTGTTGTTAGGATTTTATCGTACGTATACAATAATTTTTCGTTTGTTTGAACTATTAATAAAACAAGTAACGGGTCATTTCCAACTCAACTAAAAATAACCATTGAAATCAGATTGGCTATCGCGAAATAAATTTATAATGTTATCGAGCAATTGCAAAGCATAATTTTGTTTCAGAACGTGAAATAAAATAAGTCAATTCTTGAATGTCGAGCGTAATGACATTTTATATTGTAATAAATAATGCTAGACTTTTTACACAGCATCATCTAACCCCAAAGTAAGCAGATCCTGTGTTAGGGCTACTACAGGACTGTTTTTTTTTTATTTAGTTTAAACTCCATAAGACAACAGAAAAGAGGGGACTCTTCTAACACAGGTTACATAACTTAAAAGAAGAGATCTCAACACATTTAATTGTACCACTTGATTTTATTGAATAAAGATTTTTGATATGTTGATTGATTTTTTTTTACTTAATACTTAAATACTTTTTGTTTGTAAATACATACTTAATATACATAGTAAACGCCCAGACCCGATACAAATATTTGTAGATCATACAACGTTGGTCCCGCCACGGGGATCGATCCCGCAACCTTTTGCGTTGCAGGCGGGCCTTCGCCTAACTGTGCCACAGAGGTCGTCTAGGATGTAGGAATTAAACTTCACTAGAAGGAGATGCAAAGAAATAAGGAGAGGAGGTAAATTACAGCAACCACAATAATTTTTCTCGTGGACATTTTGTTTCCCTTTATTGGTCATATTTATCAGTGCGAACGCCCGGAGCGGAAAATAAATCGCTCGCTTATTTCAAGTGATTCTGCTATTTCTCTGCAGACGCTACTTTTAAATGATGTGAAAATTAAAGTCGTTTGCAAAGCTTTAAAATAAATGCAGTGTGAAAGCGGTGATGCTCGAATGTGAACTCGACAGCGTTCGTTTGAGCTCAGTCACATGTCACAGGGACCACTCTCCGTATTTTATTTGTAAAGTTGGTAAAATGCACCAAATCAAAAAAGGGGTATCACATCCAATTATGCCTGCTAAAAATATTTAATGTAGAAATAACTTCCGTTCACAATAATATGAGACCAACCATAATTATATCACTATTTGCTTTGGGTTCTTTACCTAGAATCTCAAAAATGTTTTCGCACGCCCTGAATATATTTTCTTGACCTTCTTAGAGCTATTCGCCCACCTCATCGAGACATCCGCCGTATGGAGGGACGAGATGTTTCGAGTATAATAACCGGAACCGGTAGCATGACGTCGTCTCAGCCTGATTTACAAGCCTGCCTGAATAGATTGGACGTTATGAAAACCCTTTTCCCTATAACCTTGGCGTGTCAATAATTTTATCAAATAGGTAGAAGCTCCGCGCAGGTAACGCGGTGTTTTTCATCTGAAATTTGCCAGCTATTTTTATCGCCTTCTTAAGTATATTGTAATATTATAGAGATGTTATAGGGGTTGACGCATATATTTTGGCCGGCTTTTATGCGAAAGAATAATACAATATTTTACTAGAACGTCAAGCCAATTATAGTAAAAGCTTCTAGCTGGCAATACATCGGTGTTCTATCAATGTATGCAGACATAGACATCTCAAATTAGCAACATTAATATCCTAACTTAACACCATAATCGAATCTATGGCAAATCGACCCAAAAGTTGAGTTTACAACTTTGATCGTTCAACCCGTGCTTAACAGGGTTGGTGACGGTTGGTGTGTTGACAGCCAGCTGTCACTGTGTAAATGTATGTGCTGTAAATGAGGCTTCAGAACAAGGTGCAAGTGTGGCAAATGGCAGACTCCCTCCCAGGGATCGAATTATGAGCCAAATCGCTCTCGGGATCCCCACGGTGAGCTGAGCCGGTAAATAGGGAATATAAATTTGTCTTAAACAAATTCTTCTCGTATGATGGGAGCACATTGAAGAGGAAAATTACGTATCGCGGCGGCGTATCACACGTCTTTATTTTAATAGAGAGTTAATGGAAAATGGTTCATACTATATACCTACAAGTGCAAGAAGTAATCATCCCTTATCATAGCGGTATAGCGGATAGTAGGCTTCAATCGGCCTAAAGACTCCTTTGCCATCGGCTTATTTAAACCCACATACTCCAACTTAATTTATATTTTATTATTGGAATCACTAAGGTATTCTGTATCAAGATTTGAAATATTAAATTACATATTTTTTTCACATTTTCTAGTGAGAAAATATTTTATTTATTTATTATTATTTTATATTTTTAGTTACACAGGAGTAATGTTATAAACACAAAATACATAAGTAGGTATCTAATTAAATTCATCAGACATACAGGAGGCGCCCTGGTGCATGCTTTTCGCCGATGACATCGTCCTTGTGGGCGAAAATGCTTTGCAGAGCAGACTGGGAAAATTGCGCGAGAGACTGGAAAAAGTGGGCTAAAAATAAGCAGAACCAAAACTGAACACCTGTTTTGTAATTTCGGAGGTTCTTCCAGCTTCTCTCCCATCGCCTTAGATGGTGTATCCCTTCCATTCTGCCCCGATTTTTGATACCTCGGATCATTGATCCAAGATGACGGAGGAATAGACCGAGATGTCAAAAATAGAATGAATGCGGGATGCTTGTATGCCCCTTACACATACTTAAGGAAAAAATCTACAAGATGATCATTAGACCTGTCGTGCTGTTTGGATCTGAGTGCTGGGCCACGAAAGCGACGGATGAAAAAAAGCGCAGGTGATAGAGATGCGAATGTTGAGATGGATGTGCGGAGTGACGCGAATGGATAAGGTGCGGAATGAATATATTAGGGGAAGTCTGAAAGTGGCGCCAGTGACTGAAAAGTTGAGGAGCAATAGGTTAGCGTGGTATGGGCATGTAATGCGGTGGGATGAAAGTCACGTTATTAAAAGGATAATGGAACTGAATGTGGATGACTATGTGAGTAGAGGTAGACTAAAGAAAAGATGGATGGATTGTGTGAAAGAAGATTATGTGAAGAAGGTAAGAAGGGAGTGGATACGAAGATGACGAGTGATAGGGGAGAGTGGAAGAAGAGAACAGGTTGTGCCGACCCCGCGTAAGCGGGATAAAGGCAGGCAAATGATGTATCTAATTAAATTAAACTAAAGCTGAATAATACAGTTCAAATCTATATATTGCATTAAAAAAAGCAGTAAATTCATCATAATTATACTCGATTATTTACATAGCGTCTTACCATAGAACGTGACATAAAGTTATTTTACCGTATAAATCAAGAATAACCATACATTTTGACAGTTTACACACCGGAATAACTTTATGTCACGTTCTATGGTAAGACGCACTGTGTGTAATGTACGTCAAGTCGTAGCGTGTTGCATAATTTTAGTTTATATACTTTACTAAACTTACAGATAAGTTTTTCAAAGACTGGAAAAATAAAAACATTATTACCACAGACTATTTTCAGTTACTAGAATTCTATCAAAAGCTGTTAGAATACTTTTTATCTCATTACCCTAAAAGCTAAATAAACACGAGCAAGGTACAAAGTTGCTGAACTCCAAACTTCTGAGAAACTTATTATTTCTTTCGCATTGTAATCGTGCAAAACGCCATTTGATATTAATTTAGATAATTACGAGTACACACAGGTACTTCTATATTTTGACTTTCAGAAACTTCAAACAAAACTAATTTTGCATAAGCTAAAAAACATTTCAAATCTGTACGCAATAATCGCCATTTTGACGCTAGCCACACGAATCTTATGAGAATACTCCTTTAGGAAGCCAAGCTTAAGTGGTTTCACGCACACTTGTAACCCTAATGGCCGATTAACACTTTAATTAGTAGCAAATGTAAGTGCGCCAAGGTACCAAAGTTAAACGCGCCTAGTAGGTAATGTTTCTGTGAAATACAACCACTCTATTATAAATTACGCAATACTGAATCAAAATGAAAATTCGATTTATGCAGAGATCATAAATACATATTATTGTTATTATATTTAGCACATCGTGTTCCACTGCTGGACAAAAGCCTCCCCTTGATCTCTCAACTTATCTCGGTCTTCTGCCATTTGGACCCACGCCTTGTCGTAGGTATCCAGTTCGTCGCGGACAATTATTATGTTTGAAGTTACACATACACACTCTTGTTTTTTTATTTAGTCAACCAAAATTGGATGAGAGACCGAAGCTTTCTTCAATTTTTCATTGAAACATGATTCTAGGAGAGTCTTAGTAATACAACTTTAAGCTGTTCTTGATAAAATTTTATACGGCCAAAACCACATGCCGTAACTACCTGATAACTTTACACATAGGTAATATCGATAGACGCTCAGCATCGGAAATATTATTCGAAATATTTATTGTACGACAACATTCGACAAACAAACTTAGCGATAAGATTTGCTTGTAACTTGTAAGATAAGAATAACAAAGTTCTAAACGCGAGCTTTCATTTTGTAGCGCTCACGAGTGTTTGCGGAAGTGTCAAGTTTAACCAGCGAACTGGGCCTCTACTCTAATACGAAACATCCGATATTTTGGCTTAACGTTCGGGCAGTTCCTACTACAAGCTACATTGTATTCGGTCCTAGGTCGACTGTATGAACTCCTGATCGTAGGACCAAGTATTCCGAACCGATAAATTGTTTTACTTTGATCGTCTTTTGATGGGCCCGAACATGTGGGTGTTCTTTATTAGAGTAGAGGCTCTGGAGGTGCTCACACGAGCTGCGCTCACAAGTAGCCAAGTCAAATTTGGAACACGAAAAGTTTGTGTAACAACAGTGTGCGCCAGCGGTCTTCCCCTAGGACTCGGCCACAACAAATTACTGGCCAACAACTTCGAAATAAATTAACTCTCAACTTTCAAGCGTTTTACTTTCTTTTGTAAGACGAAAACAATTTCCTTTGTGTTTTACTTACTTTTGTGCAGTTTTAGGTGGAAATAACTCAACTCATTAAGTTACATAATTATTTGGGAATACATTTTCATTCTTATTTCAATGACTGGCTGAGCAAACTAACGAAACATATCGAATCATGAAGACTACGCACTCTACGCAGCCTACTTGAAATTCCGATTACTCCAATACTGTTGAGCGTAACGTGATTTATCATATTTCAATCCGTCATGTAACAGTATAACGCACTTGAGCATGGCGTACTATAGGTACATTCATTAGAAGTTGTTGTGTAGCTTCGGGTAAATAGCTTTTAATTTTCAAACTTGTTCAAGACGTGATCCCATGTTGAGAAGTCCAAAACTACGTTAATATTCAAGGTGCCCTCACACCGTGATCGTTCCGCTCGCGCCGCTCAGACCAACCGCCTAACTTATTTATTTATGTTTTATATAAACTTAAAGTAGATATGGCTGTTCTTAGAGTATGTTCAAAACGTTGATTAAACTTTTGCCTACTGAAACGTTTTGTTGTCATACAAACAGAGGCATTGTTTAGATTTCACAAGAGCTTAAATTAATTTTGAAATGTACATTACTGAGATATTTAAATTTTTACTCATTATATTCTATTCAACATGGTTTATTCTGAAAACGAACAACAATACAGTCAATTGGGAGGGTGAAATCCGCTTAGACATTGAAAATGCCAGTCTGTTTGCAGTATACAGTCAGTTAGGGGAATCGACAGCCGCAATGGCATCTAATATCTATTGCGGCGATACAGATTGACATTAAACTGTGGTACAGTATCCCTTTATCTCGCGTAATTAGACATTCAAAACTCAATTCTCGGCCAAGAGCCCAATTTTGAGTGCAATTTACGGCTAATTAGACTCTTAAGTACAGAGGCGCTGGAGTCGCGAGTCCCAGAGGAAGTTTTGAATGGGCGCGTTAATGCCTAGAAGGCCGGGTAGGGCGCCGGCGCTGGGTGATGCGCTGCTGGCAAGCGGCCTGCAAAGGTGAAGGCATATATGTCAGCATTTACGCGGTGTACGCACCAAATTTCAAATTCGTTGTATGAAATCACACGTTTCACTCGCTCTGCATTCTGCAAAATTTCGTATGATTCAGATAGATTTTATGCCGCCTAATAGCCTCCGACATGACTTAACGACTTTGAAGCCGTGAACAACAATTCAACGTGCCCTCCAAAGCACGGAAGCGCTCAGTTATGAATGCCACTAGTAACTAATACCATAGGAACGAGCTTTCATATGTTTTCAAAATGCGGCGCATACAGCGGTACGGATTTGACATGTGCCCGCACCGTTATACGCAGTAACAGTCACCGGGCCCCCAGTGAAGACGACTCAACTCACCGCGACCCCTTGTCTTCAAACAATAACAGTGAATGGGACTCGGCGCCGTTTAGGCTTTATCACGCTATCTTGAAACTTGAGAAATGTGCCGGTCAACGGCGCGGGTTTTGTTCACAGCCTTTATCAGCTTTATACTTCACTTAGAATAAATGAAGTTCAAACCAGATTGTTGGTACTTTCCTCTTTATTTTTACTTAATTAAAAGAACAATGCTTTACAGAAAGGTAAGGGCTTATATTTCTTTTAAATTTTATAAAAGTTGGCCACCAACTCATACGAACTTAGGTACCTATAGTAGTCTTCGAACGTCATCGTCATCATCATTTCAGCCATAGCTGTAGCGTCCACTGCTGAACATAGGCCTCACCCATCGATTTCCGGAGCGATCGATCTTGTGCAGCCTGCACCCAATGGCTCCCAGCAACCTTTACCTGATCGTCTTTCCATCTAGGGGGGGGCCGAATCTCCGAACGTACGGTAATAAAATCAAGGAATAACGTTTTTAATTTTTCTACAAGTCATACAAGGTTGGACTTGTAGAAAACGTAACTAGCTGTCCGTCGCAGTTTTACCCGCGTTCCTTCGGGAAAACTTCACTTTCCCGGGATAAAATATAGCCTATGTTCATCAGGGATAATGCAGGATTCTAATGGTGAAAACAATTTAAAATCGGTCCAGTAGTTTCGGAGCCTATTCATTTCAAACATACAAACAAACAAATCTTTCCTCTTTATAATATTAGTATAGACTTTCCTCTTTATAATATTACAATTAGTCAGCACTACTTACAAGTAGACTAATTAGAAGTAGCATGTTTAAATCTGTTTTAAGAGCCATGACAAAAAATAGTTTTGTATTTAGCTTTCGTTTGGTTTATATCTATTTTTCTTCGTTGTTTACTCAATAAGCTACATCATTTATTTTTATTTCTTAGATAAACAAACTCAAAACCTCTATAAAACCGTTTACTTGGAAGGGCAAGCAAACAAAATATCGTAGAAAGATGTTTCTTCAGCATGTTTGTTTTATGAAATAGGAACGTACGGGCTGAATGAGATTAAAGCGAACATCATAATGCAATTAATTCTGTCATAAAGCCACAGTTAAAGCCGCCTTAATCAGATGTTCGGATAAATTCCTTTGAGGATTGGTTTAACAATTTCTAAGCCACTCTTTGCTCATTCAAATATCCGAAGCGATCAAATATTACGGTAATATCTCAAAATAAGACAAAGTTATTTCTCCCCAATTCATTTTAGCAACATTGAAGCTAAAAGCATTCCTAAATGAACGGTCGACGAATATTCATTTAATTAGTTAAAAGTTTAAGAACAAGTAAAAGGTGGATTCGAAAAATGTGGCAGAGCCTCACAGGAAACTTAATACTTAAATTGAAAGGGCGTGTTTCTTTCCCTGTACAATTAAGCGATAATGTTGTATAATGCAGGAGGTAATTTCTACGACATCCTTGGAAATATGAGTGTAAATTGTTTAATGACTAATGTATATTCATAGAGCGTGCCGCCTTGGATGTACCTGAGAGACTTTGCGACGGTTGACAAATGTGTATCTACTCTCCCTAGCCTCGGCGATAGTGTGTATGGATACTCATTACGAGCCGAAGTATATTCCGTCTCAACTATCGGCCGATAGAAAGTCTGCAGTCTGCGAGTAGGCTAAACGGTATGTTCGTTTCAGTTGTTGGCCAATTCTGATGGTACTGCATTCAGACGAAGAAAATTTACTTCATCAAAATCGTTTTACTCGGTATACTAGAGCTAATTCCGTTTACGAGTGAGTGTTTTTAGCTACTAGTTACATCGTATAAAGAACTCAATTTTTAAAAATAAATAAATCTAGAATATTCTAGCGGTCCTACCAGTTCACATACTACGAACCAAAGGCTAAAAATGTGTGCAGTGCACTCATAGCAAGAGCGTGTGAAGATATAGTTAGGCTTTCGAAAACAGGGTATTTATCACGTACCTATTTTTATTATTTGTTTGTTCCGACGTTGAGTTGAGTTGAATTGAGGGTAGACGCAATCTACTCTCAATAATAGAAGCTAACTCGCCGTGCCTCAGTTCATCCGTGACCACGGGCGCTGCAATGCGTCCGAAACGTCGGAACAAACAAATAATAAAAATAGGTACGTGATAAATACCCGGTTTTAAAATTATAATTATGTCACCAAATCACGAAAGTTTAAAAAGTTTAATTTCGAAAACAGGCTAAGTAAATCAAAGCCCAGATTTATTTTATTCTAATACGTACAATTAAGTATGTACCTACCATCGAACGAAACAAGATTCTCTAAAATTCATTTTTTTTTTCACTTTATCTATCGTGCGTGTCCCATTGCTAGGCAAATGTGAAATTCATAAATAGTAATAAATAAATAATAATAAATATATTTTTTTGTGATGAATCCAGGTTCAAGTCTATTATCTTAAGACCATGTGATAAGGTGTATAAACCGAAAACTTTGCTTCTCATATTTCATTTTCAATAAAAGATCTAGTACTACTAAAGTTTTTACATTTTATTTTATCTGAATTATATAGAAGTCTGTTTTATTAATTTAACAATTTATATTAAATTGATAAGCCAGACTAAAAGAAAACTTAATATAATTCACTTAACATTTTAGGCTATATATGAAATATACTAGCTACTGCGCGCCGCTTTGCTCGCGTGGTACTAACATTTTGAATACCCTATATGCTATTCCAGGTCACTATCTACGTCTATTCCAAGTTTCATCCAAAAAAGTTCACTGGTTTAGGAGTGATTGAAACACAAACATATTCACTCACTCACAAACTTTCAGATTTATTATATTATAGTCGGATGATCAAGAAAAAGACTTTCTTTTTAACTAATATACCGTATAATTATTTTAATAATTACCCAAGTTACTGAGTGCCTACTAAGTAAATCCGAACATTTCGCTCTCTTCTCCGGCACGAGCATACAAGATTACATTAGAATATTCGTGAAATATTTTGAAAACAAACTTTTTCATTCCACAGCTTAAGAAAGAGTAAATATAATCAGCCGCACTCCCAAATATGCAAAGTGTCGTGAGTTGAACCGGAGCTGGAGACCCGATTTTAGGTAAATAAAATGTTTGCGTCCATACCTCAGAGAATACTGTTGCGCCCTACTTCCCGTTTTGAATACGTAATGAACAGCCATTTCGATAATTAAATGAATAAAAATGTCTAAGATATTTGCTGTGTAGTACCTAGTACATTCCAACGATTGATTATCACAAAACAACCAATCCAGTTTTCTACTTTCTGAATAACAGATAAACCAGTGTACATGGAATCGAAATAGAAAATCCCTACACGATTGAATAGCTACGCCGTAGACTATTGCTACGGGCTACGAACAAAACCCGTAGCTGTACGAATAGATTGGAGAGACGGGTTGTCCCAGTGATTAATGTTTCAACATTTTGCATTTCATTTGGTTTAACGGTTTAACCTTCTTCTTGTAGTGTCTCTCCGACTAGCGAAGGTTGGCAGTCAATATGGCGTATTGTTCCCGGTCTTTAGCAAGTCGAAATAGAGAAATAGAGCAGCACTCGCTATCCCCGTCCACTCTCTGATGTTCCGCAATCATGATTTCTTCCTCCGACCAACACGCCTCTTGCCAGCGACTTTTTCCATCATAATCAGTTGAAGAAGGTCATATCTCTCGTGTCTTATGACATGTCCTAAGTAACTGAATTTTCTTAGCTTGATGGTATGCAAAAGTTCCCGTTTCTGCTGTGCTCTTCGGAGGACTTCCTCGTTTGTAACCTTTTGAGTCCAGCTTATAGAAAGTATCCGCCTGTACGCCTACATTTTGAACGCTTCTATACGTTTACTGAGGTCTTCTTTAATAGGCCATGCCTCACATCCGTAAAGAAGGACAGGTCAGATGTAGCAGCGGAACAAGGTGGTTTAACCTAACCCAGATAATATAATAGAGTAGTTTAACAATAATGATCTTAGAATAATCAAATCAAATCAATTTACTAAATCAGACAACTTTTATGTCTATGTTAGTATTATACAAATGCATTTAAAATAGGTATAGGTAATTAATTGAGTGGGTCTTTCATTCACGCTCCAGTCCATCAGTGTCAAGTAAAGTGAGTAAGTTCGTATGAGTCAGTGGCCGACTGTGGTGACGGAGTTTTTAGGCCGCCTTAAGGCCTCCGCCATGACTTAACGATTTAAATAGCCAGGTCCGACAATTTAACGTGCCCTCCGAAGCACGGAAGCGCTCAGATGAAAATGCCACTGGCGGTCACCCATCCACTAACATACCGTTTCGAACGTTGCTTAACTTCAACGATCTATCACGATCGACTAAGCAAGCACGACCACGAGCGCTTCGAGTGTCAAGTGATACTGCTAGACCCGAATGAAAGATTTCATAATGGGCAGATCATATCTATCTGGTATGATCTGCAGAATGCTGTTAGTGCTGCCCCGCAATCTGCTGAGCAGTGAGGCTGTTTTCTTGCGAATGATGGCATGAAAACCATCAACTCTTGCCTCTGCAAACATGGAAGATGCACTGCAGAAGCGCGGCAGCCCAACAGCATCCTGAATCCATTATTGTACTGGACGTGTATGATGCTCATCGACTTTAAAGTGTAGCTGAACCACAGTTTGAATATAATCTTTGAAGCTAAATCTGATGTAAGCCCTCTGAGAGCAGGAAAAATTTTTCTGGGTCAGGCTAGTTGTGTCTGCTTGATAATTTGTCATTCATTATTTATTTATAATGTCTAGGATACACGATTTGATTTCCCTAAATGTGTTGACATACAAATAACGTAATTGGACAATTGGTGCGAGGTCGTGGTATGTTGTACGACAGACTGTACAAGTGGTAATTATCGTCGACACGCGAACGACTAATGTCACCATTACGCGTATACGCACACGCTTTTCAAATAAAACCACTGTCATTTGTGCTAACTTTCATTTTCAACTGAGTTCCAAAGTACATGGCATGGTTAAAGCGAATTTTAAGACTACGCTAAAATATAATAGCATGTAATTCATAGTACAACAATATCGCGCACCATACATTATTATAGACACGAATAGTAAGCCGTATATCGTAGTATATCGTACAGTGAAGTGTGAACGTGTCCATAATCATGTATAGTGCGCGATATTGTTGTGCTATGCTATTATATTATAGCGTAGTCTGAAATGCGTTTTAATAATTATTTATGTAAGATACCTAATTACATGTATAATAATTTGTAATTTATTTCAGGCAACACAATTAAAAGTTACAAGATCATAAATTAACTTAATTTACGGCCCATATTTAACTTAATTACTAGGTATGTACACATATTGAAGACGGCGACGTGTGACGCACTCGCGGAGTATGAATTTGCCGATGCACGGAGTCACGTTGCAGACGGCCTGCGAACCGCTGGTATTTGAGCCCCTTAATATAATGTATCGAAACAGACAAACAATCTTTGCTGATTTTAGGTGGAGTAGAGTGATTACTGAATGGAAGCCGCAGTGTGAGTACAGAAACGTTGGTGGTCCGGCGGCGGCCAGATGGGTTGACGATATTGATCATGTTGCGGCCTGTCAATGGGTCAAATTAGCGCAGAGTGGTGTAGCACAAGCTTAGAGAGGCCTATTCTCAGCAGTGGGTGAAGTCTAGCTGTGGATAATGATGATGATGATAAGTTAACATTAATAGTGAAATGAAAATATATGTAGGAGTACCTACTCATTTACTATCCGAATAAGTATTAATTTAAAAAATAAAACCTTGACTCAGTTTGCGTAGAATTATTTAAGAAAGTTGCTTCCATTTTTATCATAATTCAATGTTTTTACTTAGTATTTTTTATTCCCTTCAGGCCTTCGATCAACAACAACCTTCAGACGCACTTAAAGGTGGTCGCAAGACCCACCCGCGCCGAATGCGCCGAACTGTCAATTCAATAGAGGAAATGCTGAGACGTCAAAAACTAGCCACATTTTCTGATGTAATCAGTATTTTTTGTATAGAAAAATGACTGCGGCGCGTACGATGCGGACAAATGTGCGATCAACTTTAAATCTTTTTCCTACACTGATTTGACAAAACTACTGACATGATATGAAGATTAATTAAAATCAGCTGTAGCAAAAGTGAAATATTGATGACAATTTCATCAAATACTGGGAATAGTCGGGCTATTCCCGAAATATTTGAACATGATTCTGTAAATAGCCGATTCGATTTATTCCAAAATGTGGTAATAATGATACGTTTGTAACATTCGTATTTATAGAATTTATGTATCCTTGGTGATACGAGTACTACGTAACAAAAACACGTGTAACAACGACAAAGAAATGATATTGAATTAACCCATTAAAATCGACGTTGAAATAGCTGGTCAATTTGTTGGTTTAGGCTTTTGTCCAGCAGTGGGAAAGATTTTTTAGGACTTGGTTTAGTAGGACTTTTTCATTTGCTCAATTGTGGAGAAAGTATTGATTAGGTACTTTGATTAGTTACTTTATATTCCCTCTCCATAATACCACTTGTAAAATTAACCAATGACAGCTATGTCTGCTGGTTAATCTTACTTACGCGATGAAAACCGTGAACATGTTTCTTCTCGCTTTAATTGACAGTTAGCCTACTTGGCTCCATCCAGAAAGGTGATAAAACAAGGCAATGGGCAAGTGCAGTAAAAAATACAGTATTGTAAACTGATCGAACTGTGGCGAGTCAACTTGGCTGGCAAGTTAATTAAGTTTAAAAAATTGTTCTATTTGACAAGTGCACAACTCACGCGGGGCGCGTGAGTTGTGCACGCGCCCCGCTCGCTTGAGCGCGCTCTTCGCCTCGCGTGCAACTTGACTCGCCACTGGCCTAGTGTAAACAGTCTTTAGTATAGTGCATACAACATATAAACTATTTAATGATTGGTACATGATATAGTGACACAGAGATGCTTCCTCTTTTATTTTGATTATTAATTCTTACTTGTCAAGCAGATGTGTAAATAATCACTGTCTCTCCATTAATTCGATATTTAGGTATTGGCATTTTGTGAAATATTCTAAACACCAGATCAAAAAGTTTACAATTTATTTAAATAAAACATCATTCTCAAATATTATTTAAGAAATAATATCAGAGAATGTCTACCATATCAGAGAAAAAACAATCATTATACCTTGTCATTTTCGTTTTTAAAGTAAAAAATCTCAACTTCATCCCCATTAGTATTAGTTGTGGTATTCATTACGAAAAACCTTATACCTCATTAAGGTTTGACTGTACACGAAATGCTGAACAGAACATTGGTACGAAAATGTTGCTTGTTTATTGTTATATTCAGCAATGTTCCAAACAAACGCATTATTAACCATGAAAAGGACTTATCAAAGCTATTATGTAGGTTCTGTATTGCTACGACTTTTCGTGGCGGAGCATAAACGTATTTTGTCATTATATTGTTACCGTGAACCTTTGAAATAGCATTCGAGATGCGAGTGATGCGGGTTTGAAAACTGATGAGGCAAATGTTTACGATATACTTATCTAGCTGCGCTCCCGCGGTGTGACCCGCGGTCCATCGGGATTTTTTCATTTTTTCGGCATAAAAAGTAGCCTGTGTCCTTCCTATTGGGATACAACCTTTATCTATGCCAATTTTCAGTCTAATCTGTTCTGTAGTTTGAGTGTGTAAAGGTAACAAACAGACAGACAGAGTTACTTTAACCTACACAGAGTTGCTTGGCTGGATGCTAGAGGTGCGATTTCGATTCTCAAGGCGTTATGCGAGGTCTTAGGTGCTATGGTATGCACATACCTGCTACTTGTTAAATTACATTTTAAATTTTAATTAGTAAAATGATAGTTGAATATTTTATAGTTTGATCCTTATCATGGCGTAGGAAAAACATCTTGAGGAAACCAGTTATATTCTAATATCCAGCTACACTCTGAGATTTGGTCTACCTTACTTTGACGATTCAGTCATGATCCTTTTTCGGTAATTAAAAACCCTACGTACTTTTTAACTTTTGAACATAAACATAACATACCGAGTATATCTCGATCAACGGGGAAGTGAAGATTTTGAGAAAACAAATTATAACTTATAAGTGACTTTAAACTTTTAGTAAGCTCTTGGATACATAAACATCCAGTCTAAAATTTAATTATAAATTATAATTTTTGCCAAATATGTATAAGGACGTGCCTCTGACTACCCCTTTATACTTTTTCCTATTGTTTGTTTGGTTAATAAAAAAAAATGATTAATTAATCACAGACTGTGATCTAATTAAAACTTATAAGATTTGTTGTAAATAACACATTTTTGTTAAAATTAAGGGATGGATTGAACCGAACCGAATACGGTGCAGCAGCCTTTGTAAGAAGCAAACTGACCAACATTGTTATTATAACTCATAGTAAGATCGTTAATAAAGCCAAAACTTATTTGTTTCCCATTCAACAACACTCTATGAGCGCACCACTATTAAGAATAAACAGTCTTTTCATAGTTAAACTTGAGCACAAACTTATTCCGCTTCACGAAGGCCGCGCTACGAAATGCAGTGCACTTCGACTCGACTTATAAATTATTCAAGTAGTGAGACACTTCAAATATAGCACACTGGCTGCGCGATATTTTGAGAACAACTGCTCTGCCATCGAGCGTTCGGCCGCTTCGATGCGGGCAGCCGCTTGACCCCGTTATAAACTTAGATTCTGATACCACAGGCCTTTTTCTCACTTACAATTCCACCACAATTGACGCCGGACCGAAACTTGTACGGAACTGAAACGGACCCTGAAATAGATAAAATGTATTCAACACAGCAGACTTTGTAACTTCATAGCTATGATAAAATATTAGGTATTGCAAGCACTGTCTTTCACGATGTAAACGTGATAGTCTTTTATACTCAAGTGAGTGAGTGACAGACTGATTTAAGAGAGCCATCTGTCAGCTCCATGCTAATTTACATAATATTGTGAGACTTGACTGTGAGCTTTAAAGAGTAATTTCACAAATGGAAAACTTTAAAGTCAGTCTGACATGAAATCGATATTTCGAGTCCAAATGCAATTTAAAGCAGTAACATAATTTATCGCAGCACTAAAATAATACGCTTTATCGAATTTTACGACCGTTCGTAAGTACGACGTCCATTTCATCTTTAAATATAGCCGGCTCTGTTTTGAAATTATATCAGACAGCAAATGCATTAAATTCTAGGGGGTAACTTTGTTTTGGACCTGACATAGTTGCAAAGCAAAGGGTATTATTGTCCACGGTTGGATGTCACGTTCTAAAATTGTTTCAGCATTTTATAGCGAACTAGATAATGATTTGGGATCAAACAACGTGACTGGTTACAAATGACGGCAATTATGCATCTTGTTGTATTTATTTATAGATAAATGAAACTATATGAATGTCTGGATCGACGTTCATTCATCTTAATAATATTGTTGATATTTCGCACATTGTTTAAGATCAAACGAACACAGGAGTTTCAAGATTACTTATACCTACTACAGCAAAGAGCGTATTTAATTCTAACATATTCGGCTTTTAGTAGAAACAGCCGCTACAGAAAGTACCAAAGCTCGGCGCTCGCGTTATCTACATACATATTCATATCGACCAACAGCGTCAAAGTAACTCATTTACACAATATCTAAGTTAAAGGAAACATCGGTTAAGCCTGGGTTTCCTAATCTGCCTGTGTAATCTGAGCTCGACCGTCAGCGAACGGCCGTCACTCGTGTACGATAAATTATTACTATCAGCCGGTGCTGTCCCAAAGCTGGGCAAGCCTTATTCCTTCCATACTTATAAATATCGGCGATAAATTACGTTCGGACGACCAATTGGTAAGCAGGCATAGGAGACCCAGTAGGAGGCAATGATATAGTGACAGCGCGGTTGGTAGCGTTGTCACAGAATAATGACGCAAAGGCTTTATTTTAAGAACAGCTATTATCTCCCCGCAGAGCGAGTTCACGCCTCGGGCTAAATTAAAATATCTCGCTAGTGTACCAACTCTACTAAAGAAAGCAATGTTGGCGAACTCCCACTACATAACAAAGTGCAAAAGTTTGTTTGTAAGTTTCTAGGTTTCAGTTTCAATTACTCAAATATGGTTTTAACGAGATTTTTCAGGTTGCTAATGATTCAAACTTGCACGTAGACTGCAAATTATCTCAAAATTCAGCGCAGAACCTCTGGGATTCGTCTGGGACTAATACGAGTGGTAGTGTTTTCGCTATGAGGAATAATGTTATTGCCATAATTAGATGCGCGTTGTTTCAATAAGATTAGCAATTGCTTTGTAAAATACCCAAGGCGAGGAGAGAGTTCTAAATAAAGTGTCTCGCAAAGAAGTTCGTAAAAGTTTCATGTTTAGCACGTCTTAACCTTTTTAGAGTTCCGCAATTTGCAGGTCGGGAAGTACCGCGGCCCGAAGGAATCGGAGAAGGACAAAAGGAAGCCAGAACACGAATGACGCTTGTGAAAAGCCAAGTAACATTTTTTCCAAAGAACTCTGGAAGTTGGTAAAGTTTGAAATTCTTCTATTTTGGACCGCTTTACGTACTTATTATGACGAAATTGGGGAAAGTTGAGCTTGTGAGATTTATTTTATGAGTTTGTTTCTTATCCATACCAATAGCCGCTTAACTCAGTAAGAGTCGTTTAGAACCATTAATTAAGCAAAGGCCGTGCAAAATCCCTGTTTATTTAGATGCTTGGAAAAAATACTTCACTTTATTTTATGTTCCTTAAAAGTTTTATAGCTTTACATAAAAAGCAAGTTAAATTTTACTTTCCTCATCTACTTTGCTCCTCAAAGTAGTAACATAGCCAAATGGAGTTGTTTTTAGCTGCTTTTCATTTACATAGAAAGGTTATTTTCAAAGAATATGTCAATTTTTAATGACTACCTAAGTAAAATCCAAAATGTTTGTTTCAAATAAACCATGCATACAAGTAGAAGTGTATTTCTGTTTAGCTAACGAATAGAATATAGTACATATAGTACAAAAACAACAAATGCCCTTCTCAGTGCAAAGGAATAAGTTGAAACGCGAGTTACATTAGTTAACTTACATTGTGTAACTATTCAAGTATTTACATAAATAAGCTTCACATAAACTAAGCGTTTGACTACCAAGATTCTGAAGCCAAAGTTAATCTTCCAGCAGCTTATTATAATTTCACTCTCATAGCTCAAACTTCACTCAAACCAAGTCAAAAGCGGAGCATACGGTACAAAGAGTGACTATAAAGTATGCATGCACAAAAAAATGTTTAAGATGTTTGTACATTCATCTTAATTCAATTTATCATTTACATTGTGTTGCCACTCCCTTGTACTATATATGCATACCTATAGAAGTAAGGCCCGTAATTGGATAGGTGACCGCCAGTGGCATTGTCATTTGAGCGCTTCCGTTCTTCGGAGGGCACGTTAAGTTGTCGGTCTCGGCTATTTAAGTCGTTAAGCCTTGACGGAGTTCTTAGGCCGCCTTAAGGCCGTACTCTTCGTACTCTTCGTACCTTAATACTCTCCGTCACAAGAGGCCATTGACTCATACGACCTTATCTTTAGACTGCAACATCACTTGTCCTGTCTAAGCAAAAACACTCGTCTGTTTTATCGCGTAGCGTAGGTATGACATCCATACCTACGCCTAGCGACGTAAAACATAAGTATTTAACAAATGTACACACACCTTTTTAGAGTTTAACGCCTGGCATTAGCTTTCGAAGCAAAAAGAACCTTTTTCCTTTGTAAAATGTCTGCTTATTTATATTATACATTTTAAGTGAGCCTTTGAATAAGGTTACTCGTGTTATTTGAGTTAATAGCTTCTGAAGATAAATGAGTAATTATTTTAGATGGAAATATATTATATTAAGCGTAATACCAATATATTTTTGTATTGTTCGGCAAATATTATAACAAATTAGGTTCTCAACACTCAACATAATTAATTTAGAATTTACCCGTTTTCCAGGTATTTCTTTTGGGCATCATTTGATTGAACATTTGGCCTTGATTAACTAAATATTTTCAGTTCATTTTAGTCCTCGTTCACATGTTTGTTTAATACCCTTGGGTTTATTGTATATTGTTCTTAATGTAATTTTTATAAAGTTTTTTTTTGGAAAATATTATCTATCTAGGTACTACAAAATCTTGTAGCATGCATATACATCATAAACTGAACAGTAACTATTCATGACGAGCTCTGTAAGTATATTTTGCAAGTATGTGAAGAACCAGCGACCAAGCAATGTCAACCTAAGCGAATGAAAAATTTTATACTTATTCTTTGCTCTACTGCAGGAAGAGCCTGACTCATGTGACTTCAGAAAATAATGTCTTCCAAGAATAAACGTTGTTGCTTGCTTTTTTTTTTATTCTTCACAACATCTAATAGCATAACCTGATTATGATATTAAATGTACCATTTCTTGGGAACAACAATGTTATTTCGCTTAAATACTTATTTAAACATTGTAGTTGTCCAATAACTTATTTACAAGCTTATATTTATAGCTTATACTTATTTATACTTGGTGTGACGTTTTCAAATCACGTAGGTACAGGCCCTCATCATGATTCAACGACTTTATATCCAGAATTGAAAATTTTACATACCCTGAACAGAAGCGCTAAGTTGCAGTGATCATCATAATCTGTATGTATAGGCCCAGATAATATAATACTGTATAGGTATTGTGTGATGCACCATCCATTGGATGAATGTGTGTTGGGTGTTTGTAGCACCGCGTGCGGTAGCTGGTAGGTCATTTATTCACAACTGGTCATCTTTCGCAACCTAGATTGGTGTTTCACTAAATATAACAGCCAACGCGACTATTCATAATATTCTATTCAAATTAAAAATATGTGCGGAATGCCAGCCGCTAAGAATCCGCATATAAAGCTTATGAATACATGCAAGTGGTGAGGTAGTGAGGGAGGTTCTTCAGCGACCGCGGAGGCTCTTGGCGCGGGCTCAAGACTCTCCATCCCCCTATGTCTAGCCGGTAAATAATTGCGACTGTACCGCGCACCACTCACCTTGACAATTATGTGCACTTTATTTGAAGGTGCTTCGCGCTTGCTATCTTGCCTACTGGCGTAGGCATTAAACGCGTTGCAATTTTGTCGAGCATAGTACTCACGGATGCGGGTCTAATATATTCTAAGTAGGCACCTCATAGAAATAAGAATATGTGCTGATATTGCTACAGGAATTCCTCGCAGCGACTTATCCCATTCAAATGTGAGAAGGGACTACGAATGTTTCTAAGAAATATGGTAATATAAGTTATCATGGTTGAGATATAGAAGATTAAAAACAGACAATCGTACAAACTGGAGTTAAATCTTTTTATTTGTAAGGAACTACTGCAAAGGCTCTGCCGCAAAGTGAGTACCTACTGAATAGAAATTAACCTAAACCAACATTGTAAGTATACCCTAGATGAAGTTGCAAAATTTAAGCTTATTAAATTGATAAGGTACCTGACGTAATAACGATAACGATTTAGAATCCGTACTTACATTGAAAGTCAAGTTTGAACAAGTTAAACATAATATTTCGTTTAAATTTTGTAATTTCTGAGTTGATAGAAAATACATGGATTACTTAAGTATCGTTTGAAGTAGGGGAAGGTTGCCATCATTGGACCAGCGCTTTCATTGGACCACCGATGTATTTCCAAAACTATGATAGCTAGCGACAGCAAAACCAATAGAAACGAGTCTTTAGCGACTCAGATGCACCCCACTTTAGTTTCAGCGACGTTGCAAGACGTGGCGATTAGTGACGTATTTGAGTCTGTTTTCGGAAGGCAAAATCTTAAATTTTGACTCTGAACAAGTTGGTGTATCTAACATTGCATTCATGTTTAACTGCATGTGTTGCTATGAAATATTAGACAATTTTATTGTGATTCTATGTGGATTTTTAAATTTTGTCTATTCGTGTTAGTTTAGATTTAATATGCTTTTTTCTCCATAAGTACCTAGTACTTATGGAGAATCCATATGGACCACTTGAGAGTTCCACCATTGGACCGGTCCAATCATAGCAACTTATTATTGTCTTTTAAAAAAATGTAAATAATGGGAATAGTTTCCGAGTATTTCACTTAATTATGCATTTAACTGTTATTTTTCATCAATATTTAAATATTATACTTTGAAAAATTCAGAATGTCGATGACAAAAAGGAAGCCTTTGACATGGACCAAAACAAGTTAAAATCTTGTTCTATAAAAACAAAGCATATGTTTCAATGAGGTTAGCAGAACAAAATAGAGGCATAAAAGAAACACATCAAAATACATTACATGGAGCGAAAAAAAAAGCCAAAAACATGCTAAAATTCTGAAAAAGTTATAAAATTACTTTGTGTGTAATGATCAGCATTCCGATAATCTTTAGACAACTGGCATTTGAGATAAAAAGCATAATGATGTGAATATACTCATAACAATTCTGTAAAAATGGAATAATATTGACAGTTACAATAAGTTGCCATGATTGGACCTCTCGAACATTTTCTCGAAGTCCATTGATAGCAACCTGGTGGTCCAATGAAGGTGCCGCCCATGGTCCAATGAAGGCAACAGTCCAAAATTTAGATTTCTTCGTATAAATCAAAAACTACTAGTCTGAACTGTTTGTGTTTTTGGTTATTATAAATATAGGTCTTACTAATTAAAAATTATGCATTGGTTTTATTTTATCACGAATACTTTTTTAGTTATAAGGTCGTAAAGTTAGGGGGTCCATTGATGGCAACCTTCCCCTAGATGGCGCTACAATCTACCCAAAAAAGTAAAATAGAGTAGTAAATTACGTGTTGAGTTTTTATATTGTACGATATTAAATCTGTTTTATATAACTGGTAAAAGTTTTTCTATGCCGAGAAACGCGCCACACTCAAATAAGAAATAGGTAAAAAAAAGTGCACATAATGTTATAACAAAAAGATCCTTTCTATTGACGGCAACCAAAAAATCGTCATTATCTATAATAATTTGAGAGTAGATATTTTAGTGTTCAGAGATAAATTTGGCTAACCACAAGCACAATCAACCATTTCATTACGCGAGTCAACTACGCATACAGCAGCCTACCAGTGTACAAAAATAAAACCAGGAAACATCCCTTCAAATTAGAAGCACATTACGACAAAGACGAACACACGAAAGTGTTTGACGAAATTTCCACAGCAGTATGACTGAATTCGAGACTATTTTTCAAATTATATTCAATTTCTTACTAAGCCAAATAGCCTAGAAGTTACCAAGTTTACAACTCTGAATATATTGCTGGTCCAGGAAGAGCAAACCACTGTCAGTGACTTAGTAAGTCAGCTTTAAAATACAATGTTGAACGTTAAACTCTCTTCAGTTATACGAGTAAAGAAAAGGTGTAAAGGCCACTAAAATGTTAATGGTGGTGGGCTCATTATCGTGAATCAAGGTAAAAGATTGTTATATATTTATTCTATGTACCTACTTAGAATGTGTATGTATGTTGTATATCACGAGCAATTAGGCTTGCATGATTGTTGCAATTACTTGAAATAATATTTATTTTGTTATTTCTTTGCCTGGTCTTTTCTTCGGTGATCTCCTGGGTGCTGATAGTGTTATGTTCAAAATAAAAACATGACAAACTACAAAAAAAGATTCTTCTGTGTCACCGACAGTATGTATAGGTATAACTAATTAGTAATTATCCATAAAATAAAGTTCAAAATTATATTTTACCATCGTAATAATAGTAATCCTACGAAATAACAACGGACGCTTCTTTACGAGGGTCTTGCTAATGAGAAAATAAAATAAAAAGATAATGTTCTGTTGTAAAATGTCAACATAACTTGGTGCTCTGTCCTCGTGTATGAATATAATTAACACTCTTATTTGTTTTAGTAGTTACTCTTTACGTGACTGTAAGAGTAATATAATTAGAGTTATTTAAATCAGATACAGAACATAGCAAAACGGGAATGAATAGTGTGACTCTGTAATTTTCAACGGTTTAATGTGTCTAACTTAAACTACTGCTTCATAACGTATAGGTACAGGCCCAACCCGATTTTAACCGTGTCCGCTATGTATCTAAGAACTCATCAAAATGACTTTTATTTGTGTGAAAATGCATTAGCTAGCACGTGTATCATACGCACGTGTGTGACGGAACCACGGCTATATTGTCGAGCTGAAGTGGAAGCTCGCGATTTTTCCAGCGCTTCATTACACGTAGAAAACAATCATTTATTCGACAGAGTTTGCGCCGCTCCCCTCACTTGTAAAACACAATATCGTCTAGACGCATTCAGTATCTCGTGCCGGCAAACAATCATCGCGGGTACAATCCGAACGTAACTAGCGCACTACTTTTATGATGCCGCCATTGGTTTCAGTGCCCACAAATATAAAAATGTAGTCAGATCCTCCACAATTATACCTACTGGTGGCTACTACATACCGACGAATCTACACAAAGCAACCTCCCAAGAGTCTCATCCGTATTTTAATGTTTGCTTCTCATCCTTCGGGTTAATAACCGTGAAACTAAATCGCCCATTCCAGATGGGACAGCCGACATCCGAATAGAAAAAAAACTGATCGAAATCGGTTCACTGGATCAAATACACACATTTACTTAGTAAAGTCACGGGATGTTGTCCTTCCTTAGTGGAAAAAAGGGTCACATATTTACGAAAAGACAATATTGTCTTTCCATAACTATACTATTTGATGGCTTAATCAACTAAAGGGATTTAGAAGAGAACCCGGCTCGACGCGAAGCGGGCCTCTTATGCTTGACCGAGTTTTTTATTGTGCCAAAAATCAAAGGGATCTGTGGACAAAAGGAAATTCAAAAGTGTATGTAATCCGCCAACTTGGCTCGTAAGATAAATTACAATACTTATCGTGTATGAATTTTAAATATCGAGTTTAAAAAATAAATCAAGCTTTTCAAATTCTTTAAATTTCCTAAGTTTGTAAGATTTCCAAATTAAAACTAAACAGTGTAACAGTGGATCGATTACTCAACACCAAAACTACATAATTTTTATTATGTAGTTTTGATTCAATATCGCACCATCTCTTTCAAACTGTTGTTTTGTTTACAGCCTAACAATGTCGTTTTCATTTGTTTTAAGTTAACGTCGTCTCTATTAAGTAAGTCTGTTCCAATTTGGTCGATAGGATACGAAATCACTGTAATAAAATATATGGAACACGTCCTGTATCAATATGAATAGTAGTAATAAACTTTGCATATAACTATTAAAGTTTATGAATGAAGACGAATGTGTGATAGTCATTTATTCTGCATACCTTTCTGGTCTCATGTAAGCTATATTATATGATACTTGTATGATGAATTAAGAAAATGCACAGCTTACACGGCTAACGCCGCAAAGGCCAAGGCGACCGTCAAGATACATACAGAAATTAGTTGATGACTCGATAAGGCTGAGGTCCTCATACCTGTGAGGTAGCGCCTCCCGCCCGGCTCGCAGCCTTGGCACTCAGTCTAAAGTCAGCCGTCGACGGGGACGGACGCGTCACGACTCTTTGCGCAACCCACTGCCACCATCCAGTTCGAAGTGTGAACTTTAAAATGTCACTGAAAATTTCGATTCTCGTCCACAGTGAATTTAACACCTAAAAGTGACAAATGAAGCCTCGAAAGTTAACAGTTTAAGCAAACTTTGGATTTGAGTGTTGATTTTGAGATGTGATTTATTGTACAACTAACTATTCGTAAGTAAAGTTCTGTGTTATTTTTTAATTGGACGCCCAAATTCAATGGGATCAGTCGTAAGTGCTACGCATTTTTGTGTACTTTATATTTTATAAAGCGGTTCCGCTTATTATTTGAGTTCTTTGAGCGTTGCCAACATCAAAGGATGGGGCAATATTGTGCGGCGCCAAAAAAAATAATGAACGATGAAAAGTAATTTTACTGTACGTCATTATTTACGAAATTATAATTAAATTCAATGCTGAAAACTTTTATTTTCTTTACGGACCTCATTGCAAGAAGGCAAACCAGATACGTAGTGATAATATATTCTCATGATAGCAATTATGATATATTTAAAGAAGACTCGTGTGCAAAATAAGGAATGAAAATTGCTATTTCGGAAATTATTTTGGTCAATCTGTCATATTTGAAGGACGTACCTACACAGATCCCATTGTAGGTACCGTTAAGGCTTATTTATTCCTAAAATAGCCTAATTTTTTTTTTACTGGCTCTCCACTGGAGCTTGACTTTTTAGTTTTAAGATGGATCACCTAAGTAATGATAGGCCCCAAACCGTGCTTGTGCCCTGATTCTTCACGGTATTGGTCGCGTAAGAAGAGGAGTAAAATTATTGTTACGACTATTCTAAGTAATGCCAGCGGTCCTACTGAATAAATGCTTTTTGACTTTGACTTTGAAATTATTTATATTAAAGTTTCACAGAAAACAGGATCACGACTGTATACCTAGGCATGGTAGACATTTTTCTTATTAACTATATAGTGGATTGTGCTCTAGACTTTCAATCCAAAGGTTTGAGTTCAAATCCCGGGCGTGCATCAAGGTTTTTTTTACACAAATGTTCATTTACACAAGCTGTAAACGCTAAAGGAATAAATATTAAATAAATAATGCTGAACTTCGCATCGTCATCTAGCGTCATCGAACCCCAAACTAAGCGAAGCTTGTACATGGGAACCAGGTAACTAGTATACTAGAAATAAATAAAATTCCAAATACATACATATTATACATAGTTGACGACCTCTGTGGCACAGTGGGGGAAGGCCCGCCTGCGACGCAGAAGGTTGCGGGTTCGATCCCTGCCGCAGGACAAATGTTTGTATGACCTACAGATATTTGTCTTTGGTCTGGGTGTTTTCTAAGTATATCAGTCATTTAGTACCCATAACACAAGCTCTGCTTACTTTTGGGGATCGAACCCGCAACCTTCTGCGTCCCAATCGGGCTTTCACCCCTGCGCCACAGAGGTCGTCAAAGAATGAGAGTATGGTGGTATTCATTATGGACGAGACTATTCCATCTCAAACAACGTCTCTGGCACTGCAGCGTTTCGTTGAGTGTAGCCATAGATTGCTATGTTAAATTTTAAGACTTTTTAAGTCTCAATACTGAATCCTAACTATCTAAACACAATAGGAAATTGACAATCTGATCACGTTAATAACAAAACGTTCTCATATATTATTCTTACCCGGTCCCAACAAGATCCTTTGTAATAAGGTATTTGGAAATGACTTTGACTAAGTATCACAGGGCTTTTTGATATCAACTTTCTGTGTTAATAGTCTACTACTGGGTTAAAAGTAGAAGAAATTTCCTCGTTGGTAAAGATAAAGATAATTTATTTGCTCAAAACATTGTGTAGGTTACATTTGCATGCAAGATCAAAAGTTTTAGAAGTCACAACATGCTTTACCGAAACTTATCGGTGTGCAAATTAATTTAACAGAGGCGCGTCAAAATTAAAATTAAAATTTGTCATCTAAAAAATAAAATAATAACTCAGTATAAAAAATATAATCACAATTTGTCCGCTAAAAAAAATCATCAATGTCATAGTAGCATTTAGTAACTAATAATAGTTTTAACTTAGATTTAAATTGATATTTAACTTTTTGTTTGGCGTAGGAACTTTATTATATATATTAGATGCCATGCAGACTATACTTTTTTGCAACAGCGTTGTTTTGCAACTTGGTGTTACTATTCTATTGTCATTTCGTCTGTTACGTACTACAATGTCAGATATGCTTTTATTGCTTCTGATATCCCGCCTGATGTGTATGCCCTTTTTAAAGCACATTGAATATTGAATATATGATCTAAAAACTACCTCTTTGACTACGTATTATGATGGGAAACACGGGAAACATCAAATAAACTGACCAAGAGGTCAGTTTATTTGATTTTCGTCTTCTTATTTTTCTTCTTTTATTCAATGGTAACTAACTGTCAGTACAACTCTGTCAATGTTTTGACGACCTCTGTAGCGCAGTGGGCGAAGGCCCGCCTGCAACGCAAAAGGTTGCGGGTTCGATCCCCGCGGCGGGGGGACCAATGTTTGTATGATCTACAAATATTTGTCTCGGGTCTTGGTGTTTCTATGTATAATATGTATGTATTTACAAACAAAAAGTATATAAGTAAAATTATTGCCATTCAGCGTGGCAATGCCGCCAGTGTTTTGGACACGCTTCCGACTGGCAGTGACCTGGATCAGTTGAGCTATCTATAGATCGTTTTTACGACGATCCTTAGATAGCTTGACTGATTCTATTGTATTTTGTAATTTTATGTACATGTTGTAGTAGCTAAGTTTCTGTAAATAAATGTATAAGTAATACATCAGTCATCTTAGTACCCACAACAAAAGCTCTGCTTACTTTGGGGCTAGATGATGCTGTGTGAATAGTCCAGCATTATTTATTATTTATTTATTATTATTAATTTCAAGTTTTAAAGTATTATTCAAATTATGTCAGTCAGTCAGTCCTGTGTGAACAAAACACGGCGGCTTGTTTCTTCAAAATCTCCGTTATGCCGCCTTGGTGACATCTGTCACTACAAATCTCGAACGTAAAAAAACGCAAAAACCAAAACCTCAGAGAAAATTGGATAAATACTCAAAGACCAAACCCTATCTGAAAAAGCACTTAAGTGTACAAAGCAATTTGAGGTTATAAATGCGAGCTGACGCAGTGTGAAAGAGTAAAAGGCTATTCATTATTTAGTATTTCAAATATATTCGAATAAACCTATTTTACCACTTTGAGCGGCATTGAACGAAGCGAAAAAATGTACCTGCAGTCCCCAGGAAAGACTGCCAAGCGGAGATCCAGAGATGCAGCATCCATATAAAGGGATTTTACAATTTTACCATTACATAGGGATTTTACAATTTGAATCAACTTTTTTTACCACTTTGAGCCGCATTGAACAAAATTTAAGACGAATATTGTAGTGGAAACATGGCCATCTCCGCCTCTGCAACGTTCTCTATCTCAAAATCAAAAGTTTTTCTTTAGCAAAATCTTTGTTTTACATCAAATAATACTTAAACCTAGAATCCCATTAAACCAAATGGGTATTCCATTTGGATTTTCTAAATCAGATTCTACTCCATCATCCTATCAATACAAATGGAAGGTGTCATAAAACTATTGAAGTGAGAAAGAAAAGACAAATTGAACAGGAAAGAAACCTAGCAAAATGATTTGAAACTAACGTAGCAGTGGCTTCGGCTCCGGCGTAGCCAGTTTAATCAGGACCTAATTCAGAAGCTTCAATTTGATTTCCGCTACCTTTAAATGGCAAATTGGCGCAAAAAATTAAGTACATACTCACTGAATTTAGAACACTTTCTGTTACATTTTGAATTTGGAAGTGGAAACATTGTGCACTTCGTTTTTGCTACGTCTAATGTGCTACGTCTAATTAACTATCCAACGTAAAATACGTTTATTTGTCAGATTAAGATAAAATATTCATACAAATCAAAATATTTCCTGATTAAATACTTGATCCATGCTTTTCCATGCTCTATAAAGATTATTCAAACTTCAATTTAAAAATAAAATAAAATAGAGAATAATAATTATTCAACAATTTGAATTTTTATCTTTTAGAGCTGTGCTGTGGTTGTTTCACCTACGCGTTTGTTCCATATCGACTATAATGTTACCATAGTACCACTTTGAGTTAATTGATGAAATTGTCTTGGACTTCTTTCAATGTTGCCATATTCATTTGAAATTCGTATAGAATTTCAGCATGGAGAAGTAACAAAAATACATAGAGATTCACAAACTATCGCACATTATAATTGGTAAGATGGGAAATTGAAACTGTTAGAGAAATTGATGTCTATTTGCTCTTGAAACTAATTTTGTAATATAAATCTGACGTGTACACTGTATGGGCGGGATTTCATATTACCAAATGGTTGTAGTAAAGTGTTATTGCTTTCATACCAAGTATCAGTTTCCTAATCCCAAAAGATAAGTTGGCATGTACTGGTTTATTCATCTTGCATCAGTGATTCTCTTTGCGCCATACGACGCTGCGGCAAGCTAGGATCTAATTAGATACTAAGATTAGATGGCGATGTCTACGCTGTTGGTCAAAGACTTTTACTTCTAAAACTTGGCACAAACCAAGATCAAAATCTAACTGATTTAGGTTAGATATAGGATTATCCAGTATTTTACGGACTTTGTTGAATTTGGGTAGACTCGCTGAAGAAACTATAGACATAAGTGTGGACACTTCAATTTTATTTATATGTATTGATGTATTGGTTGAGTTAATTATTAACAATTAATAAGTGTGATGCTCGTACTTTTCTCCATCCATCTTACCTACGAATGTCTGTTGAACTCAATTAATTTAGTAAATTATAAATTCACGCTGGTTTTTTGCCAGGGTGGTAGACAGATTTCCACTTGCTACGATTCTGACATTAAATTCTCGATTACAACATACTTTTGCTTACAATTGTTTAAAAAACCAACAGTTAACTGTTGGTCTAGGGTCTAGACTGATACGATTTTAATTTTGTAATGTCAAGTGTTTCAAATTACAAGCCGAAAGCAGCAGCTGTGAGTTTGAATAAATACATTATTATTTTATAAAAATATACGTATGTCCGCAAGCACTTAACGGTAAATAAAAATATCGTAAAGAAACTAGACAGTATTTTCTTGGCGACGACCAATTTGGACATGTTCGTAATGTGTATTTTGACGGGCATGTGTCTATACTCCATTTAATATTTTCAAAGGATCTTGGTAGGTTCTGAGCTGAAGAAGATCTTAGACAATATCTACCATGAATGGAGATATATTCTTAAATCAATGGTTAAATCTCTCTTATTTTCTTTGAGGCGTACTTAAAATCCTTTCATCACACTGGTTCTATGAAAATGTCATTATGAAACGTAAAAATACCCACAGTGGATTCACACTGCGTGAGATCCTTTTTTAAAGAGCACATGATTGAAGCTTAGATGCTCGTTTAAATTGCATTGTCGTTTGACTGTTATATCATTTTCAATTTCATACTGAAAAAAAACTCAGAGGCTATTTTGTCCCTCAGATGAAATATCATTACGAGTTGCGTTATTTACTTGTTTGCAGTAGTAGGATTTAAACCGAGCACTAAGAGCTCATTTTAATGCAAAAAATATGAAATTAGATTTGTTGCGAGGAAAATAGCGGCATTACAACCTACATCACATTTTAAATATGAGTGTTGTTCCTTGTGAGTTGGGATGGAGTTGGGTCGTAATTTACACATTTCAATCTACTTTCTTTGGAAAAATACAAGCGACATAAAAAACTACGCCAATACTGTCAAATATCAAACGTATTTTGAGACAATCCGTAACTGGATTTTTCAACAGAGGATAAACGATGAACAGCAAAATTCTTTAAAAATTGATCGGTACTTGTTTACGGCTAAGCTGACTAGTAAAATATAAATTTATTTTATCATAATACACACCGACGCAATCATTTAATCGTATTAGGTATTTATTATTGTGGCCGTTATTAGGTACGTGCGAATCTATTATCTATATCTATAGTAATATAATAAAGAGGAAAGATTTGTATGTGTGTATGTTAATAAACTCAAACGACTCAAAAACTACGGGACCGATTTCAAAAATTATTTCACCATTAGAATGCTACATACAATATCCCTGAATAACATAAGCTAAATTTTATACCTGAAAAGTGAAGTTTTCCCGAGGGACCGTGGGCAACACTGTGACGGACAACTAGTTATCAATATACTCAAGACAGACAACGAACTCCAACAAACTATACCTAATTATTCATATTCACCTGTCAATTTAACGAAAATTATTTATATTCAGCTGTCAATTCAATAATATAGATTTTTTCTTGTCAATTTTACGTCAATAAAAAGAGATGGCAACGTTGAGCTACAGGAGACTTGCAAGCCCATTATTATTAACGAGGGCTAGTCCCAGAGCTTTAAAGTTGTGTTTTCCATTTAGTGTGTAGTGGCAAATAATAAACTCTCCAACATAAGCAAGCCAGTTAAAAGTTTTTCCAGCCAAAGACAATTCAAAGTGTGTTTTATAGTTTTTTTTATGTATATGTTCAGTGTTTTTTTATTATTATTTCCTCATTTTAGCCAAGCAAGAAGGAATAAATGATTAAAAAATAAATAAACAAGCGTGTACCAGTTCTTCAACCCACTTCCCATTCATATAATAAAGCTGAAAGTTTGTGAGTTTGTTTAGATATTTGTATGTTTATGTTTCAATCACGCTTAAACCAGTGAACCGATTTGGATGAAACTTGGAATAGCGTAGATAGTGACCTGGAATAGCATATAGGCTACTCAAAATGTTGGTACCAAGCGGGCTAAGCCGCGCGCAGAAGCTAGTGTACAATAAAATGCAGCCTTAGATATTTAAAACATTGCAGATAAAACTAAATTCTATTACATAATCAACATAGATTGATTTAGCCCTCTCCAGGGGAAGGATAGTGTGGGATAGCACAAACACTGGTCTATACCAGTGTTTGTGCTATCCCACACTATCCTTCGCTAGTCTTATCCAACTACGACTTTGTTATATCGCTCATCCCGATTTATCCAAAGTTTCAATATCGTTTTCTGGTCACCACTCAATTAAAGTCCTTCAACGGTCATCACGTCGCCTCACAACGTACCCCGCCCATCTCCACTTGAGTTCCATGATGCGGATCCTAGCGTCTTGAACTCTATTACACTTGCAGTAAAATACTTACGAAAATAATGCTCAACGAGTAATAAGATTTGAAGCAGTCTCCATTATTTCTTGGGAACTAGAACAAATGACAGCACAGTGTAGTACATCTTTGCTGAAAAAAATACTCCACAACTATAGATAGAGTGAGTAAATAAATATGATATTATGCTGAAAATTTCACACTTATAAGTATTACTCGTATGATATATGCTATAAATGTATTGACTCTATTCATGTGACAAATCCACAGATATTTAACGGGTAAAGGTTAGTCTTGATTTTAACGGGTAAGGTGTGTGTGAGGTGAAGCGTGCATGTGTTTGAAGTGCCTTTGTGTGTTCGGTGTGTGTTTAATTATAATTCTAAATAGAATTTACGTGCTAGATATAATCACCATATAATAAGAATTATGATGGAAATTTCACACAGCGTCATATAGCCCCAAAATAAGTAAAGCTTGTACCTTGTACATTTTTTTTTTAAATTTGACGTCTATACATCTTATTGTCCGTGACTGGGAATCAGGTAACTGATATACTAATTAGGTTTTACTTTAATTTTTTTTTAGCAAATACATACTTATTATACCTACATAGAAATACCCAGACTCGAGATAAATAATGGCCGATCATACAAACATTTATCCCATGGCGGGGATCGAACCCGCAACATTCTGCGTCCTAAGCGGGCTTTCACTCACTACGCCACAAAGGTCCTCGAGTTATACGCGTGATACTCTAAAAATTAGTTTTTGTCGAAAACAGGTCAAAGCAAGCTTCATTAGATAACCACAGACTGATACAAATGAGACCAAGACGCCGTTTACACGATGCAATTCTGGCATTCCGTGGGTATCGTGAGAATACACCCCTATTTTTTTATTAACAAAAAATTTTAAACATGGTCTCGGTGTCTGTTACTGGTCACATTTCTGTAGTCACAAACTCAAAAAAAGAGAAAAAAAAATATAACCCCAAAAGGAGACAAGACGAGGCAGACATGGATTTATGATAGCTACTGCGGTTTTACTGACTGGAGATACGACAGCATAGTTCGAATGAGAGTCTGTACGTGATTGTTGTCTATTTAATTGTACAGTTTTCATAAAATTTTATTCAGTTTTGGTTGACTACAATCCTCGATAACTTTGTGATAGTTAAATAAAAAAAGTTCTGACCATGCCATTATCATTTTCTGTATCTGCTGCAACTGTCCTCAATTTTTTTATGGTAGTCATAAAGCGGTGTATAAGGGTGTTTTACTATTCACTAAAGAGTTCTCATGAATGGCTTTCGATTCCACCATGAGATCACCAGCAGGCTTTAAAAAGCAGTTTTAAATATGTTTTTATTACTACAAAGTATACCTACATTCTTAAAACTTTTTAGCTTTCGGTATTCGCTCTCGTCATATTTTCCTCTAAACTCTTGGTAGAGTAATTTTACCCGTTTTTTAGTATAATATACTTAACTCAAATTCAGATAACCCGTTATCGTATTTGAAAACTGCAAAGTATTATAGTTGAAGTTGCTGAGAGACTTTACCGAGTTAAATATCTGGGACAAGAAGGAACACAAGTAACTTTCCACCACCAGGAAATCCGACGCTTGCAAAAAACAACTTTGACTCACAGAGTTCGAGATATGAATGTTTTTCTCGTGTTGGTTTTTGATGTGTTATGTGAGAACAGTTGCTCTACATCACTATTGTAAAACTTTATCCTCTACAAAGTTGAAGCGTACTAAAATTATTTTTATTAGCAAACAAACATTGTACAATTTGTTATTATTAGGTCTGTTAAAGTAAATTTGATTGCTTAATAATAAGATGCCAATAAAATCCAAAGGATGAATTCCGATACTCAGTGAAACGTTGTTTATAACGCTTGATTATAATCCGAATTTATTATTCAATTATTCACAATCTAGGGTAATATTTGAATATTAATAGCTTCTTGCTCGTTCCCGCGAAACAGACGAAATGATTGATGACAAAGATTTACTTTCATTGTGAATTTTGAACAATCCGAAGATTTTCCAAATACACTTAAGGTACCGGCTAATCCGATTACCGCACTTGGAAATTTTCCCAGATTACCATTAACGTGGAAATCTCAGCAAAAACTTTCGCTACTTATTGTCGATTCAGATTCCTTAAAATAATTTCATACTTTCTACTTTTGAATACTTTGTCTTTGATCTTTTAATTCTTTTTGACCTCGAAATCTCTACGTAACATGCGTAGACCTTTACAAAATCCTTCGGTTTATTTATTCGCCCTACTTGCCCTGGCTTCATTAAAATATAACGAACTTCGTGAACAATTTCACTATGCAAGCTGTCCGACTGTGAAATACTCTGCCTTTGGATAAAGGGAAGGTTCAAAAATATTTATTTTCAAAAACATACAGATATATGAGAATAACCATCATATTTTTGTTTTAAGTCCTAGTTGTGGTATGCCTTTACTTTAGTATAGTTCGCGTCACGTAAAAAGAACGCTGGCTGTCAAGCTGCGCCATGGACCCTTTATGGATCCATTTGACGGTACGGGGTGAGGCGCGGGCGGGATGGTCGCGCGCCACACGCTTGCCAGCGCGCTATTGGTTCGTCAGTTGGCATTTGCCTTCCACACTGTGCCCACGTTACTTTTTCTCTCAAAATACCATCGCGCACAAAAGTTTTTAATTACGAAATCGTTTACCATAAAAAATTTAGAAAAATATTTATGACGTAGGTATATTGCTCTATAAAAAGAGAGGTTGATAATAATGCATTTGATGTTGTAAAACAATGAACCTATAAAACGGACAACAAAGGCAATAAAACGTTCGAAGTCTACAGTGAGACGAATAAAATTGTAAAAGGTTCAAAAGATTCGAAATACCACTACGACTTAGTGGAAGGAGCTTCAACGTGATCATTAATGTTTTTTCAGGTTTAGTTCATTCTATTTAATGATAACCCTATCTAATATATTTGAATGTACTACCAATAACCAATATACGAAGCCGCAAGCGAAAGGCTAGTTCAAAAATAAAACAGTAGGTTGAGTACTTTCGTGCGTGAGTGTACCCATGCGCAAACATACCCCCACCACTTTTTTCCAGCGTTCTTTTTACGTGACGCGAGTTATAGTATAAACAATATTGATATTTTGTGTTTTATATTTTAATGTACCCCATTGTTGGGCAATGGAATCTCTTTTATCTCTTCACTTATCAACTTAAGAAAATTAAATATGACAGTTACTTTCAATTCTAATTTCCGTTCGAAATCCTGTGTTAAATATTTACTGTGTGAAATCGAATTACAACAGACAAAAATTTCAATAAAAACAACGAGTGCTGCTGTGAATATTAATTGACTCTTCGCAAACAAATAGTTTTTACGTGATCAGTACCTAGGTACGTTTGATGAAAGTAAACATATTTTCAATAACTTTATGTTTAGTAAATAAATAAATAATGCTGGATATTTTTCACACAGCATCATCTAGCCCCAAACTAAGCATAGCTTGTACTATGGGAACCAGATAACTGATATACTACTTATATACTTTTTGTTTGTAAATACATATTATACATAGAAACACCCAGACCCGAGATAAATATTTGCAGATCATACAAACATTTATCCCACAGCGGGGATCGAACCCGCAACCTTCTGCGTCTCAAGTGGGCTTTCACCCACTGCGCCACAGAGGTCGTCATAGAAATAACTTAGCAATTGAGATTGATTCAATTTTATTTCGTGAATTTGAATAACTTAAACTAACATCCATTTCTACTTGTTATTTAATTCAATTTATACATGTAAATCTAATTCAACTTTATAAAAACAGTAGGCAAGATTTTGTCATGAAAATATCAGTAACGATAAAATAATATAAACTGGTGTGATTTTGTTGGGACTGTAGTCCCGTTCGTTGGCGGTTGAATTATTCATTGTTGCATCATTCGTTTTTTGCGTCGTGTTGGCGTTACCAACTTTATAATAACACAAATAACTATTCGACTGTCAATGGAATACAAACGAAATAAATGTACAGAAACGTCTACGTATTGCAAGAATGTATAACTGCACCGACCGCAACGTAGTCTCCGCAATCTCATTTGGAATCCTACTAAAATATATGCATTCTCTCGACCTCCGGCATCCTGGCGCAACTCCAATCTTTATTTCCTCAACTACCATAAAGCACCATTGCGTATCGTAAATAACTGACAATTCCTCAGAGCCCATCATAGTAGCGGCTGGATCATACTCCCGAACCCACGAACCCCAATCAACTACGGTTATTAACTTTAATAAGATATTATAGTAAGTGTAGTAGAGGTTCGTGAGTGTTCGTGTGTGCTCGCGCAAAGCCACGATAAGCCTCATAACGTAACACTCCCCAAGCGCAACAATCATGCCTCGGCACCAAGATTATTATCTGCATGCCTACAGCTAGGGCTCTAGCCTACCGCATGTAAGGTAATCAAACCTCTCGATATGATGTGGTTTCCCCGGCGAACATATTCCCTTTGAGAGTTCATGTGTGAAAAATCAAATTACTCTTTTATTATGAGTGTACAATCAAATTCTTTTAGTGAAACTTTTAAATTAAATCATTGTTTCGGACTGAGTTCCCGCCAAATTACGTTTAAGCATGGGAAACTCAATGAACGAGCTGACCTTTGACCAAATAGAAGGAAAATGTGTAAAATTTTCTTTTACCCTATTTTGTTTATCGTAAAATCAATAAAATGTAGGAAGGAAACACGGAAGGAAAACCTTTTTCACATGTAAGACTCTGGTGATATGATGTCGTCTTATAGCTATAATAGGATGTAATCGTATAATGATATGAAAATACAAAACAAAAACCACCTTTTTGATTTGACCACGTAATATTATAGGTAGTAATAACTCTCATAAATAATATATATAGTAAATAATTAATGATGCAATTTCATGATAGTAAAAAAAGTAAAACAATCTGTAAATACCTCTACCGCAACCGCAATGGGCGAAGGCCTGCCTGCGACGCAAAAGGTTGCGGGTTCGATCCCCGCGGCGGGATAAATGTGTGTATGATCTACAAATATTTGTCCCGGGTCTGGGTGTTGTAATATGTGTATACATATTGTGTATGTATATACATATTATAATAAATAATAATGCTGGACATTTCACACAGCATCATCTAGCCCCAAACCCCCAAACTAAGCATAGCTTGTACTATGGGAACCAGATAACTGATATACTACTTATATACTTTTTGTTTGTAAATACATACAAATTATACATAGAAACACCCAGACCCGAGATAAATATTTGCAGATCATACAAACATTTATCCCGCGGCGGGGATTGAACCCGCAACCTTCTGCGTCCCAAGCGGGCTTTCACCCACTGCGCCACAGAGGTCGTCAATAATATGTATGTATTTACAAACAAAAAGTATATAAGTACTATATCAGTCATCTTAGTACCCATACACAAGCTCTGCTTACTTTGGGGCTAGATGATGCCGTGTCAAAAGTCCAGCATTATTATTAGTATTGAAAATCATGAAATAGGAAGCAGTTACTCGTACCCATTAGGTCGACACGTGTAAACCTGCTACCTTCAAACGTAACTTATTACTTATTTTGTAAACATTTGTCAAGAGCAGGTATTTCATAAACTTACCCAACTTGCGTTTCGATTAATTGTGAAACATTCGTACATTTGTTTATGTTACCTTACAGAGTACGAGAGTTTGTTTTGCTGATTGTTTTAATGTAACAAATCAATGAGCATTTTATTTTAGTAGGTCTACCTAAGGGGTTTATTTTTCGTTTCGGAAAACGATTAAAGAAAACACCGTGAGTAAACCTGTAAGTACATAGGTAGGTAGGTGCTTTGGATACATAAACATCTGAGAATGTCTGCCGGGCTTTGATACAGGCGTGATGCTTTTTTATTAAAAAACAAGTGCAATTCACCATCACCGGTAACAGTCAGAACCACTTATTTAGTTGTTATTCATAACTTTTTTAGTGCGAAATTTAATAAATACGAAGCTATTTCAGGGATAACGAATACCGCTGCTATAAAATTGAATACCTACATAATTTGATTTATCCTGCTTATTGGTCCGTAAGTAGAAATTTGTTCATATGTGAAATGTTCTCATTAACTTCATTTTCATGTAGAATAGCAGAGAAAGTTAAAAACATAAGGTATACACAACTTTCTCTGCTATTCTTTGTCTTGACGAGAACTCCTAGCCTGCTATAGTAGGTACCTATATGTTAGTTTATTCAGTGACTGGCGGATTCGTAAAGGCTTTTCCCAACAATGGGACAATATGGGCTGATATTAATAGTTGTAGTATGGGTTGATCGGTGAAGCGTTGAGGCCAAAATGTTGGGCTACTACCGGCTCGCACATTTTATTTTGCAAGGAACCTTTGAATTTTTTGTTATGCTCACGCATGAAACTCACTGTATGGAATAAGAGAGCAGATATTATTTTAAAGGAAGTTGGAATTTGATTAAAATAAGAGTCTTTTTGGGTAGTTTATAATTTTTTACAATAATACATAGCATTTTCTTACCTATATTTCAAATTATGACGGGACAGTTAAACTTGTATGGAAGCATCGATCGTATACATCGAATAATTCAATACAGGAGTACGACTGTATTCAAAAGGCATAGTAAACATCCTTTCGAATCGATAGGGAGTTTAGGAGTCAGATCCCTCTTACTACCATACTATATTTCATACAAACTCAAATACTTATTGCAGATGCATTCATAGCGTAAAATGACTTATGATTCGTTTTGTTGCAGTGATGGTGCTTGGCGATGGATGGTCGGGTCGGACGTGGCAGCGGGCAGCGCTGTTCTGCCTGCTGGTACGCGCGCTGGCGCCGACGCGGCTCGAGGCGTGCGCGCGCAGCCCGCTCTGCTCCTGCCACGCCAAGCACATGTCCTGCATCGCGGTGCCATTGCATAGGTTTCCAGGTAAAAAAAATAACAGCATACGCCTGACACGCACTAAGAACTTTTTCACATTACACTGTAGCCCGTCATGCTAAACGGCCGAGACAACAGCCCTATCGTGGTTTTAGGATAGATCCAACTGCAAGCAATATCACTGGGTAGGAAGATCTATCGCGACATAAAGAACAATGCCTTCCATGGATGCGTGAATCCAACCCTAAATTTAAAAAAACTTTAGTATCGAATATTTGGAGTAGGCCTAGGCAGTAGGTATGCTAAGCCGGCAAGTCACATGAATAATGAAATGAGAAAGCATGCAGCAAAAAAGTTGCGCTAGTTATACATTTACATTACAGACCGTATCTCTAGAGATAGGCTGATGATATTGGTTTCACGATGAAAATCGGTCCGAATTTCAACAGGCTGTGAAATACTCGTGGAAATGCATTTTCCCGTCACCGTCGCTTTGCTGCTAATTTCGAACCTCGTGATTGTAGGAACGTAGTAATGGGCTCCGCATGCTACCACATATCTAGAGATTTACTGGGCCATAAATCGATTGGCCCTCCCTATTTATCAGATCCCGTTAGGTACTGCATGCTAATTAATGTTTATGTAAAGCCCATGTAATTGCAGACTTGGTATAGTTCAGATATATTATGCTCTTTAGCATCACTTAGTCAAACTTGAACTAAAGAGCTATGTTTCACACGATGCGCTGTAGCTCTACAATATACGCGTAGCTGTTTTGAAGTACAGAGTAGGTTGCTATTGTTCAAGCTACGTATCGCGTCTCGATGTGAGCTTGTAATTGAGAGATGACGGGCACAAACACTATCACGAGAGTTGGCAATAAGCTCACACAAGCAGCCACTTTACATTGCCACGAGTAAATTAATACTGCCAGGAGCATATTTCTGTATTCTATGGCATAACTGGCCTGTTGTAGGTAACATAACAGCCACATTTGTTTGTAGCAGGTATCGCTATTTCGAATCCGTCAAAACATGGGTGTAAAACAACAGATGTTGCATGGCGATTTGTTTTAACAGTTCATATTTTTGTAGATACTTTCCGATCGACAAACGGTGTGCCTTCCGGTTCGCCAGTCTGTCCTACCAACTTCCTATTTTATTTTCCTTTCTCTGTTAGAAACTGTTGAAGTACCTAAATACAAAACATTTTATAGCAATCGATGTCAAATTGAAGAAACATTTTTCTTTCTTTCTTTCTGTGATCCCGTTCTATGCGAAAATGTATGAAAAAAATTAACTAGCGTTTGGAAAACACTAACAGACAAACTTTTGACTAGAAAAGCGTCAGTAATTACCTTTTGTACCGAATACTAAATGTGCAGCCAAAAACATCTTGTAAAGATGATTTGTAACTAAAATGCTCATTGTAAACACTGTTGGTTTCATACAAATGGTACTGCTGGCACAAAGATAAATCACATTCACACCCAAACCCAACCCGAGTTAACAAGAACAAACAAAAATAATACACTGTTTTGTATAAGACCATTTATCTCCGTACTTAATTCTATAGATTGAGCGAAGCATGCATTTTGTGCAAAGTATAATTTGTATTCAGCCAAATGTGCTTATACTTCCTATGTTTTTGTGTTATTTATATTGTATAGTAACATTTTAACCACACTCCATAATATTTAATCTCCGTTTTCGCGAGCAGGGCTGCAACAGAAAATGTTACCGTAAAATACAATTTACTCGGAAGCGATGCTTAGACCATAGACTCAACGTGCTCCATTTTAAAGCAGTTTAAAGAGCTCATATGTGTGCGGTGTGCTCTTATTCTACTCTTTGAGATGTTTTTTTATAGAGTATTAAAATACCACTGTTCATACCCTTATGTAAAGTCAGTACATAACATAACATTATACATAGTATTCTAAACACAGTTTAAAATTGAAATGTAGTTATATCCCATATTTATTGTATCGCCAGTCATTTTACGATTGAATACCAAATCCATCAAACAAATAACAAACGCCGTTTCTTTATTTTATTTGTATTGTATTCTTTAAGTAGTATAACCACAGAATACAGATACGTATAACATAAATGAAGTTATTATTATTATAAGAATTATAATTATAATGCTAACTAAACTAACATAAAGAATTTAATTCGAAAAAGTAAGGAAAAACTTATTATGAGATACTTACAATGATAGTCAAATAGTCGTTTACCAGAGTTAATCTAGAGTGGCCAATAATATAAAATATTTTCTTTATTTTCAAGACAAGACTAGAGTTTGCCGAAATTCTGAAAATCGAATATTTTGAAACATGTATCTTCAATTATTTCATTCATCTCTTTTGAATATTTTTATTGTCTCCTGTCAAAGTCAATTTTAATCTCGATCAAAGATATTTCTTGTAATATATTATCATAATACGCTTCATTTTACTGGCTCAATCTTCAATTCTTTCAGCTGTCTATTATAGTTAATGGACACAAAAAAATGAAATATAAAATTTTCCATAAATGTTTATTTCAAAAACCAATTTTGAATTAAATACGTCTATTGTTTCAGAATGGCCACGGATAGAGCTTCAACACCTAGACATAAGCATGTCTAATCTACAAGTCGTCCCTGAGAGTGCATTGGACGGGTTAAGATTGCAAACTCTAGTTCTAGTGGCGAATAAATTACATTTTATAGAGCTACATGCATTTAGGTAAGTAAACTCCAATGTTTAATACCCAAAGTTTTAAATGGAAGACGTTTGTGTAAAAAGTATATCTATTCCAGTTCCATGGCTGCAACACTGGCATCTTTAGACCTCGGTTACAACGAATTCACTGAAGTGCCGCAGCAGGGTTTAAAAGATTTAAAAGTTTTAAACTGGTTAAATCTGCAGAAGTAAGCACAAGTTTTAAACTACATTGTATTAAAGTTCTACTCCGCAGCTTTGGAATTGATTTATGCTTTTCATTTTTAGTAATAACATAGTACATGTTGGACCAGAAATAAGATGGCATCATTTAGAGGAGACGTTGACTAGCTTATCGCTGAGTAACAACCAATTGAATGAACTAAAGGCGCAGGCCTTCACCGCACTGCAACACCTCGTGCAGCTGGATCTGGAGGGAAACCACCTGCGCAGCATCGGCCTCGACTCCCTTCCTCCTTCCATCACCATCCTCAAACTATCCAACAACTTCCTACACGAACTGTCCTGTGATCTACTGTTTAATCTCCCTAGGCTACAATCCGTACATTTACGACACAACTTTATTACTTTTGATACCCAAACTCGTTGCCATAGCAACAAAACGAAAAAAATAGAAAAGTTAGATCTAAGTAATAATCAAATTAACGACTCCTCGGAAATTAGCATCCTAAAAGAAATTCAGATCAGGCAAATTATTCTCGACCTTAACGAGTTGTCGGTCATTCCCCGAGCGGTATTTTCAAACAATCGAATCGAGAGATTATCCGTGTCGTATAATAAATTGTCTTCTATCAGCCGGGATCTTTTTATATCGCTTAAAAATTCCCTTGAGCATCTGGAAGTGGAACACAACAGTTTGTCGCAGTTGCCGGATAGCCTGAGCGAGGTGGCGCGGCTCCGGCATCTTTCGCTGGCATACAACCGTCTGGACGAAGCGCCCGCGCTCCCCGCCCGCATTCAAACCCTCTCCCTGGCCGGCAACTTTTTAACTTCAATACCCTCTGCGCTTCAAACGCTTGAACCCGGTTCAATTCGTTACCTCGACTTAAGCTACAACAGGATATCTAATTTGTTACCAAACGAATTCCTGGACTGGTCCACTTCGCTCGGCACTATCAACTTGAGAGGTAACAGGATTGCACAGATTTATAAGAACGTTTTTCCGGCTAGTATGCCGGTGAAGGAGATAAATCTAAGTTTTAACGATTTGTACTACGTGCATCCGCAAGCTTTTTCCAATCTTACTAGTTCTTTACACGTGCTAGAGTCGTCTTCGACGCTCTTCAGTGGATATTTTCCTTTTGAAATTCAAGAGGGTCTAGAAAATCTTAGCTGGCTGTCGTTTGACAACAATGATTTTCATATTTTGATACTATCAGAAATAGTTGCATTTCCTTTCATAAAATATTTGAATTTAGAACATAACAGAATTGTTGACATTGTAATGAACAGTGATTTTCAGAACGTATCCTTATCCCTGAGCAGTCTCAGAATAGCTTTCAATTTTTTAAGTTCATTGCGCAGAGGAACATTTGCTTACATGCCAGAGTTAAGAAACTTAGATTTATCTTACAACCGAATCAACAACTTAACTAAGCACAGTTTCAGAAACTTACCAAACTTGAGATATTTATCTCTTGCGGGTAACATAATCGATTCGATGGAAACCGAAACCTTTGCTAATTTACCAAAACTGGAAATATTAGAACTTCAAGGCAATAACTTTACGTATTTATCAATGCGGTCGTTTTACAATGTGTCCAATGTGGACGTGACGTTTACGTTGAACGTGAGCAGAAACTGCATCCAACGCATCGACGGCGACTCCACAACCTCAATTAACATATTCGATGGTTCGTACAACGAACTCCACGAAGTGCCAAACAATTTCTTCATTGCGGTAAAGCTCTCTATCCGACAAATTATTTTATCGCATAATAAAATCGCTTACGTACCGAGCGAGGCTTTTGGCGAGGCTGTCAGTTTAGAAATATTAGATTTACATAACAATAATATTCAGAGCGTAAAGAGAAAATCCTTCAACCACTTAATTTCGCTTCAAATATTAGACCTTTCGTACAATTATATATCTCAGTTTTCGGTGGAACAATTTTACAATTTAAATAAATTAAGGTACCTCAAGATAAGCCATAACCATTTAAGATTATTGCCGAGAGACATCTTCAAGAATACAATAATCGAACATTTAGACATGAGCAGCAACGACATATCCCTGTTCCCCGTGACTGCTCTCTCGCAGATCGGTTTCACGCTCCGGTATCTCGACTTGTCACACAATCGTATAGAATATCTAGACAGTAATATATTCCGGAACACACAGTTTCTGCTGAGTTTGAATTTAGGTAACAATCTTCTAACGGTTCTATCGGATAACACATTCTCCAGCATAGGCGGGCTGCGCCAGCTGGACCTCAGCTCTAACGCTATAAAGGCGAACTTCAAAGAGTTGTTTCACAATCTACCTAACTTGAGGCATTTGAACCTTGCAAATATAAGCTTAAGGTCGGTGCCTTATCTACCTTTGATGAACTTAACCATACTGAATTTGACATCAAATTACATTGCCAGTTTTAAGGAGACTGACGTCAAACGATTAGTGGGTATTCGCCACTTAGATCTAAGTCATAATCGTCTTACCTCTTTAGTGCCAAAGATGTGGTTTCATTTGAATAATCTCAACTCACTCGATGTGTCGTATAACCCAATAGTAAGAATAACGCCAAATAGTTTTAAATGGTTGAATAATTTATCACAATTGAATTTAAATGGGCTTAAGTATTTAGACATAGTTGACCAAGATTCCTTCCGTCCCTTGGCGTCCTTGCGTTCCTTGCACATCCAATCGTGGTCCACTATAAATCACTCCACATTCCGCATCTCCAACATAACATCTTCGCTCCCATCTTTGCACAAGCTGGTGATAGATTGGACCGATGATTATATGAACACACAGCTACATGGGATCGATGCGGGCAACATTCGATACTTGGAAGTTCGTGGTGTAAAGCTGCAAAAAATATGCGATGAAGCTTTTCAGCCATTCGCTGATAGTCAAGAGATATTTATTAGAATCACGGAGACGTCGTTGACTAAACTACCGATAGCGTTCATGCGCCACCTGGGCCAGATACCACAACTGGGGGTTGACTTGAGCTATAATCAGCTTACGACCCTTAATCCGGGGATTTTCTACCCGAATTTCACAAGTTGGAGTCATGTAGCGACCAAATTACTTTCAGGTAAGTCAAGTAAAATCCCTAGTGGATACCAAAAAGTTATTTTATAAAAGCCTTATCAATAAAAAATTTTGCTTGAAATCTTGCTAAGATGTGTTAACATAATTTACTCAGCCTTACATAATTTAACATTGTAAAGTAATTAAACGTTAATGTTATTTATCGGGTAACAATAATTTTACTAAAATGTTTACTAATCTTAGGTTTACTAAGTTTGTATTATCATAATTATCATAGGTCATAATTAGTTCCGCCAAGCTTTTTACATTATCCTTAATGACGAACGTTATCTAAAGATAGTTTGGGAAAACAAAAACTTCTATTAACTTATTCTATTTCTTCTATAATATCTCAAAAATGAGATAGATGTTACCCGTTTAAATATTAACGTTGCTCGGACGAATCGCGGGCGAGGGCTAGTATTTTATTAAAATTTACACAGTCTCCCGCCGCACAGTAAACCTGGCAACTCTTCGTAATGAGTTTTAATTCTTAATACGCCACTCGAAACTTTTCTAGACGAGGCTGAATCGTCAAGCCGCAGCAATTTGCGAACTTGAGAGTTAAAGTTGTAATTTGTGTGCAGGTGGGCTGATATTGACGGGCAATCCGCTGAGGTGTGAGTGCGAACTGGCTTGGCTGGGTGCATGGCTGAGGCGCTGGCTGCAAGAGAATGAAGCTGGGGCTGAGTTGCGGCGAGCAGTGAGGGGCGCCACGTGCAGAGACCAGCTCGGCCGACAGATCCCACTCCTGCAACTCCGCGCTGACGAAGCCGACTGCCACGCCTCTGCGCTCTCCAGTGACGCACAACCCAACTATATAAACTTCATCTATACGCTCATACTCTCCATATGGACTCTACTGTTAAGATGATATCCGTCTACACACCTCGAGTGATCTTATTAAGCAAATTGTACATAGAAATGATCTCCTATACAAAATAAACTGACTGTAGTTTGATAGTAGATATTTTATACACGATACGAATCTTCCGTAGGCATGTGAAAGTGTATAGTTTAATAATAATTGAGATGAATACAATTGTAAGTATAAGTATTACATTTTCTGTATAAGGTAGGTAGAACATTTTCGTAAGATTTTTTGCAAATTTCATGTTAAATATTAAATTCGGAAACAAATAGGAGACATAAGTAGATAATCTAAATTTATTTGTTAAGTTTACAGGCATAACTTTATTACAGGCACTATGTATTTATGTAGATAAACTATTTAAGGTTGTCACGATAAAAAAAACTAATAATTATTTCATCAATGTAAATATGTGAAAAATAAATATTTTTCCAATAACTTGTTTTGTCTTTTACCTACCTATAATTACAAAACTGTTAATACCTACTTATAGAATTTTTAAACCATTTCTACGCTCTATTTTTTTGTACACGTAAACACAATAATCCATTCTGGGCATGCAAGGCACTGTTTTACTCGACTAGTCCTATAAATCAGTATCCTCTGATAAACTACGAGGACAACCGATTGAACTTGTCTAACGTGCCGAAAATACAAAAATCGGAAACTATTTTCTTTGGAATACAAACAAAACCCTTTTTCGTAGTATACTATGTAAATATACAGTTGTGTAGTTTATAGAATCGGAAGTCATTTAATAGGTTCAGTTAGTGGATCAGGCAGTATAAATCAAAGGTTGCCAATGAATGCCTTCATTTAATTTCCGATGTGGCTTTCATTTCACATCGATATTGACAAATGGAAATGGAATAACCGAGTCTAATCAATCCAATTATTTTCGCTATTCTGTTCCAGTCGTTTATTTGCTAGTCCTAAAATAACCAACGCAGATATAGAATTGTCTATAACTCTCCATGACTTTGGCTGATGAGAATCTTTTTAAGGTGTGTTTATTTGAAACTACATGAGATTCATTATTTTACTAGCTACTACGCGCGGCTTCGCCCGCGTGGTACCAACATTTTGAATAGCCTATATGCTATTCCAGTTTCATCCAAATCGGTTCACTGGTTTAGGCGTGATTGATACACAAACATCCAAACAAACTCACAAACTTTCAGCTTTATTATATGAGTGGAATACTTAATCTAAAAACTTATCACAGCTCAGTTATAACGTGGACTCCAATTTTGAATGTAATTTTTTTGGGTAATTTATGGTTAACCTTTGGTTTTTCTGATATCATCGATCGATAAACTATTTGTTTTATTCTATGTTTGTATTTGCCAAACCACTCGTTTTAGGTTTAACATTTATAAGGTAATTAGAGTTCTCTATATTTACTTAGCCTTAGAAATTCTCCAGATACTTTACGATAAAAAAAAGACTTGTTCAGATGTCGAATATTTTCTTTCTTTCAAATCCAATTTTACTTATAAGTTTGAGTTACGTATACTTACGATAGGTAATCAAAGTTATAGAGAGTTATTCGGTATCTTACTAATGAATTAGTGGATTGGAAGTAAACTGTCGCTTATAAAAATGATATTCTCTAGAGTCACGAAATTAAATTTTAACCGGGAACGTTAAGTAGTCAATCGCGATCAAAAGGTAATTAATGCAAACCAATCAACCAAATCATACATAGATTAATACAGATTACAAACAGACCTTTGAAATACGCTATCTTCAAATAGACTTTTAATATGAAACTCGACGTATCATTAAGCTACTACTTACCTATAATTATACTAAAAATGGGAACGCCATAATGGAGGGTTACAGTTTGTTGCTAGGGTTCTGTCCGGATGCCATCGGGAACCTTGGTGGAACTGGAACTTTCTGTCTATCGCAGGGCTATCTTTAGAACATTTGAATTTTTCACACATTTTGTTTTAGCTATCGCAACAAATAAAAAATATAGGTAGTACCTACTGAACCTTTTAGTGTGCGAGTCCAACTCGTGCTTGCCGGTTTATTTTCTGTTACGACAATAAAGGCCGTCGTACACATAGGGAGGATAATTATTAAATATATTCATAAACCAAGCTGCATCCAAATGGATTTCAAATCCCAAGTAAAGAAAAGTATTTATTATGTAACTATAGGAAACGTCTTCAAAACTAGGTTTAGTCTTGTTTCTACGCGGCCAATACGATGAAGAACCAGAGGACAACAAACACGGTTTGGGGCCTAGCTTTATTTTAAAGCTACTAGTGATGCTGAGCCTATAAACATACAATGCACCTTTGACGTTATTTCGCTGGTGAAATCAAACCCTAATCAGACCTCATTAATGTATTGACATCATTATATTAGGCCGCAATCACACCACGGGGACTCATTTATTTGCAAGTAGGTTACCATAAAAAGAATAGACATGGAAAAATAATTATGTTAAAAGCCTGAATGGGGGTATTTAGTAAAGAAGGAAAATATGTGAATATTTCAGGACTGCTTCTATGTATATTTCAGCGCTATATCAAAAGCCAGTAAGATAATAAGTAAAAAGAATAATAAGTAAGTAATTTTTTTTTTTTGTAAGATAATGATAAAAACATTGATATGGTCGCACAAAATGCAACGCAATCTGTATTCAAATAGAACGTTTATATTTCCCTACAAACCGCTATTTACAATAAGTTGTCTATTATCTACATTAGGAGTTGTTTTCCAAAGCAATCTGTATCTGTCCAAGATCTAGACAGAATGTAATAAACTGCTCACTCTTTCTTTAGTAAAGCTACACATAATACATGATATTCGCAATTAGAGCTGTGATATATATCTTGGCAGTGACAGTTCCAAATCTCGCCCTCTACGCTGGGATTAAATCAAGACGCATTCCGGCCGAGATTCTGTAGATTTGAGGCAAGTTGGCGAGTCAAGCAACTCGCTGGCATCGACATGCCTACACACGAACCCCGAAATTTATAGCCTCCCCGACTCAGAAAACAACTCTGCTGAACTAGAAAAATAACTTCCAAATCGGTGAAATAACGCCCGAATGACAAACGCTTCGTAGTTTAAAACGAAAGCAATATCGATCCCAAATTACTTTTAAAGAATGTAAATAGATTTTCTTTGAGTCAAGTTTTTGCAATAAGCTAAAAAGCGAATCATGGCCGCCGTGGTTCGAAATGTGTTCAAACAATCTTATGACGACCTCAACCAACCAGTGGCTGGTGCTAAGTTATCTATTGAGGTCAAGAGTCGACCCATTCATTTTTTTTTTTTTTATTCAACCCATCTCGTCCCACTGCTGGGCAAAGGTCTCCCCCAAACTCCTCCAATGGTCTCTATCCCCTGCCACGTTCTACCAATCATCCTCAAAGGCATCGATGTCATCTCGCCAACGTTTCCGAGGGCGACCTCTACGCCGCCGTCCTTCTGGCATCCATGGCGTGACTATGTGGGCCCATTTTCCTTGGTCCATCCGGCTCACGTGACCCGCTTAATCCCACTTGAGCTATTATAAAAAAAAAATCTAATGGGCTCTCTACATATTCGCCGATGATCACGAACATGTATTATATTCGCCTCATCGCATTATATTCGCCTAAGGGCCTCATCGCATTATATTCGCCTGTTATCTTCTATCCAAATAATAATTCAGCGAATAGTTCGGCAAATAGTTCGCCGAATGTATAGAGTGGCCGTAATACAACACAAGAAATCCTTGTGTGGAATAAAGCAGGACTATGTATGAAATGGTTGTATTCTATTTAATCAATATCCTTTTTGGTTCGATTTGGAACGGTGGTTACAAAAGAACGATGATGGTTGTGATGCAAATCAATAGCAACGAAGATTCGGTGAAAAAAGGATCTTAAATTACTTGAGAGTGACTTCGTAGGTATAAGCTATTTTCGTTATTGGTCCGGCGAGTGTTTAATTAATTTATCTATTAATTTTCCACGGAAATTTCTGACAAACTGAACCAAATAAGTGACATTTTAGAGAAGGGCCAGGTAAAAAAAACATCGATTTAATTTATATTCGAAGTGTTATACCTACTTGTGACATACTTGTCACAAGTAGGCCTTCTTAACAATTACCGCTTGAGAGAAGGTAATTACAAGGTTTCTCTTCGTTTGAAAATAGGATAATTAACATCGACGACACAGCTTCGCCGATAAATGAAATATCGAACATACTTCCTATTTTAAGCTACACAGTACGATTTCATTAATGATTTATTGATATATAAATAGAAAATATACATAAAACTTATAAAACCAATAAACGTCTGAAGCTCCTGCATGAAGTAATCTTTCACATAGACAAATTATTAATTATCTTTTAGGAAGTATTTTCATAATATTCGTTAGGTAACAACTCTACTCTCCACAAATGACTGCTGATTAGAGCTTAGTTAAGGTGAAAACCGTATAAACTGCCACAAACTTATCTGGACTGGGTCAAAAGAGGAACTAACGAATTTTACTATGTAAAAAAACAACACCAGATAAGTTTGTAGCACTGTATTTGGCACACATCAATGGCACGTTTGAATGAGAGTTTTAGAGCCTTCTAAAATATATACATAAGTTAGATATGGTTTATGTTGCAAACACTGAAGCTACTTATATAAATAATGTGGTAACAGCACCAGGAAGATAATACACGAGCAACATGGTTATCTATCTTGGTACAAAGGCACTCTAAAATATAATGCTATGAAAAATGAAAAACAAGGGCTTTAAAAATGTTATGGCATAACATACGAGTTCATCTCGATTTCAATATGAATAACTGAAATGAGATACGTTGTCGGAGCTGCAGATACTTAAATATTGCAGCAGAAAGCGTGACCTACCTGGTTCACTTTATATTCGCTCCCATCAAAGTTTTTCAGTTGTGGCTTATTTAATAGCATTGTGTCACTATATTGATAACGAAACGAACAAATTCATAGGTCTACGACTGTATATCCAAGGCAAGGTATCTTAGATCAAGTCACTCAAGGATTCTTTAAAGGCATCTAAGAGTTTCGTCAGAAGCACGTCGAAATGCATTTCAAATGGAAAGTTGAGTCACTATTCCGCTAAGCTCTGTGTAATCTTCACTTCCATAAAATATTTAAAAAATCCATAACTCCCGGAAATAGTTTTTATGCGGTATCAAATAATAATAACGAATAATTATATAATAGTGAATAATCTCACGGCCACTCAAAACATTCGCCGAACTATTCGCCGAACTATTATTTGCATAGAAGATAACAGGCGATGACAGGCGAATAGACCCAATACACGTTCGTCACCATCGGCATTCGTCTATCTTCGCCGAATATGTAGAGGGCCCTTTACATTTATTGAGTATACATCAAAATACATCATATTGAGTATTTGATACTGATGTTTCAAATTCGGACTACTATAGCTTGGACTATCGAAGCCATGTTTTATTTCGAGCACTACTTTTATCCGAGTGCTAAGATTCAAATTCATTAAAGTGTGTGTGCGTTTGTACTGTACTATGAGTGAACATTTGCGCTATCGAAGCCATGTTTTATTTCGAGCACTACTTTTATCCGAGTGCTAAGATTCAAATTCATTAAAGTGTGTGTGCGTTTGTACTGTACTATGAGTGAACATTTGCGCGTGCGTGCACATCCGCCGAACTCCTGGGGGACCGGAGCCTGGATGGCACGCCTCAATTATATTCCGCATACGCTACCAGAATCAGCAACAGAAATACTCCTTGCAAGAGAACTTGCCGTCCAATTTAATATGTATCGTTGAAAGTTTCATAACATAACTACATTATTGCGAAGTAACCGTTTGGGGAGACTGTTTATTTGATCCACAAAAATGCTGATATCTTCGTACCACAAATTGCTTTGAGACCACGAGGGAAAATAAGTTGAATGGGGTAATTTTCGACAACTTTTCTAATTTTATAGATCCCCATGGTGATTTAGAAAATTAACGTGGAATTCATTTGACTGGTTTAATTACGGGTCGCTTCTCCATCATCTCACCGTTTATTTTAAAGTTTATGAAATACATAAAAGTATAAGCTTGATGGAGGAGATAAGAGATGAGAACTATTAAATACAATCAAGTTGAATCCACAGAGAACACTAATCGTTCCGATTCCAATAGCGAAATGTGAATTGAAAGAAGGATCGTCTCCGCGCCCGAATGTAATTGTCCGCGCTCGAACCAAACGATTTCTATTGCTTATTGCCTCCGAGGGTTTCTTGCAATTTTCTTAATGTTATACTCTGACAACTGAATTTTATTAGGCTACTTTAGAGGAACTGAGAAAAATATAAAATCTTAATTCCGCGCTGCAGCGACGTGTTCACGGAGATAGGTAGTTTTCGTGGAATTGGTGGCATAAAGACGCTTATACAGCCGTTGTATAACATAATAACATGTTATGTTCTTCATTTATATATTAGTGTGTCTGCAGTTCATATACTGGTTTACAGCGAGTAAACGGGGGTAAGTAAACTGTTTATACAAAGCACTAAGAATTCAGCAAATAAGCAAGGAATTTAGTAAACATTAGAGCACAGACAATTAGTCATTTGGCCCGAACTATCAGTTCCACAATAGCTGTTCTCCACTTCCACTAAAAACCGATGGCCCAGAACCGAAGCGAAATGAACAACCGATGACTTTCGTTTTCTTATAATTCTTTGTATTGTTCCAGAATTCGGAACTTTCTTTTGTAAGTACTTTACCGATCGAATGACAAGTTTCCTATTCCTTTTATTATTTATCGTAAAAGTCGGTATCAAATCTTCACTCCAATTTGTATAAACTTATTATGTTGAAGTCCGTTCAGGATTCATCCTTTTGTGAATATCGACGTTGAATATTATCGTGAGCTCTCCACTTCACTCAATAGAGCAAACTTTCGAATAGTATGCGACAAGCTCATGTGGATGTGCGGCATTTCAATAAGCACGTTATATCAGTAAGAATGCGATGTGACATTGCATTCCTTCTGCTTCAGTAAATCTCGCTTTCTTTGCGTTTCATGTTATATTTTGTGCTATTGGTTATTCATTGAATGAGTTATTAAACGACAAAAGTACGCTGAACTCAAATCGATATTATTATTCATTCTTCTGTGTTTGTTTATAACAAGCACGATACTAAAATTATTGATTTTTGATTACCTTTATACCTACCACAGTAATAGTTTTTTTTTATTTCGAATCATAAGACTAGCCAGTATCGGTATATCGGCTAACACGTATTCTTATGATAAGGTTTTCTAATTTAATTCTCGAATACATTTTGTAGCTATTCTAAACTATGCTATGCAATACAGCTGCAGTATATTATACGGGCCATCACACCACACGCTATGAATTAGGTTGCGGACCTTATTGACCGATTAACGCAAAAGTTGGTGTAATCCGTGGATTAAGTCGAGCTTGCGAATCGGTCCGATGGATTATGATCGCGATAGGGTATCCGATTAAACGAGGCGTCCGGTTCACGGGTCAACACAAGCTAAGTACCTACCTACCTATAAACTGAAAAGTAGCTTCTACTCGGCATACAGAATATTGTAAGCTCGTGTGTAAACTCGATAAAGTTAGACGTTGATAGTAAGAGAACGTTTCGATAAATATTATTTTAATTGATTTAAAATTACCTTTAGATACCACTAGTTTCTGCGCGCGGCTTTGCACGCGTGTTACTAACATTTTAAATATTATGAAATGAAAAGTCTTATCAAAATTTTGGATTCCGACGGGATTCGAACCCGCATCGATCAGACGATCCTCCTAAAGCCGGAGTGCCTAACCGCTCGGCCACGAAATCCTACTTGTCGGTGTCCAAATTTTCGATAAGTCTCATATTTTTCGGTTCAGCACCGATTAGCGCCATCTACACGTTCACTAGTGAACTCATGCTCATTGTCTGAAATTACATTCAGAATCAAATGACTAAGAGATGTCGCTTCAGCTAAATCTATAATTTCTGTAATTGTTTTATAGTGCTGATCCACACTTAGTAAAATTTTGATAAGACTTTTCATTTCATAATGAAATACCAAGTGTGGATCAGCACTATAAAACAATTACAGAAATTAACATTTTAAATAGCCTATACAATCATCTAAACATCTAAAAAAACTCACAAACGTTATTATATTAGTGGGATAGTGGGATTATACGTTTCTTTTTAATTTTACAAAAACCATTTTTCCGAGGAATAACAATTTTAATTACATTTTTTTACGGTACGGTTTAACCTATTTTTACGGTATTTTTTATTTTGTTTCTTGAAACTTCTTGTTCCTGTTGTAAACGAGTAGGTATGTACCATTGAGCTCTATTGAGTTCAATGACCTACCTCGATTCTAACCAACCAAACGATTGATTTTCGTATCGAAAAAATAATAAGTATGTTGTAATTGCGCCTAGTCAGCTCCACACAAGTGATCAGATACTTCCTGAGGATAAGACCTATTAAGCTAAGAGGATTGTTCCAATCACCTCATCAATTGAACCATCTCAACTGTCCCATCGCGTACTGTCACAGAATAAATATTAGTTACAAATTACCTACACTGTGCAACTGAATTATCTAGAATTAGATATAAAGGCAATTTATATAATCAAGACTGTATCCTTATAGCATGGTAAACATTCTCTTAGATCTTATTTAGACTTTTGGACTGCTGGGATCGTCTACCGTCGCTACAGGGAGGTGCAAACGATAAATAAAAATCCATTTATGTACAGGCCCGCATTTTGCAAGTTAGTAACTTTGATATCCTGACGATGTTTTCCATCTCTGCATACAGCTGGTGTTCTTTGTGATGATACATCTGTTTAAAAGGCTTGATTTTCCTTCTAGATAAAATAATATCTTGCACTAAAAACGCTGAGTGCTGCTCGCAGCATATATGCTAACTATATGGTATCTGTATTCTGTGCTATAGGTACTCTGCGTTACTAATCTAGTATGTCCGAGCTTTAACGATGATAAAGGGTGTTGGACATTGGCAAGTGGTGGACGTCATTACTGTATTGGTTTAGGATAGATTGACAGCCGGAACACTCAACTCAACAAACACTGGCCGCGTCGATAGACGGTTTATCAAACAAATGCTTTGTGCGAAGAATAAGATATGAGGAGAATGTGACATAAATAAATACTTACTAACGGGCGATAAGATGTGATTGTTACTGAACTAACAAGTCTCAAAATAGAAAAGATAAATGTGGATATTACCTACGTCTCTGAAAATCAATAGATTGTCTAATAATGTTTAGCTCTTAGGCGATACAGTCGGATGTGAACATGACTTTAAAGTAACTGAGGGTTTTGCAGTGTTTTTTTTTCTCAGCTTTCATACCACAGCTGATTACCTAGTGTTCAAGTCATTGCTTGTCAAAAATATCCATAAATCATTTTCCATTTTCGATTCCAATAATTGTACGAGTAGTATACAAATATAACAACTTCAGTTCCAATAATATAAACAGTAGTCTGTGCCACCTTATTTATGATTCATTACATCAGCTGAGGTTTGCTAAAAAACAACCATCGTATTTTTTTTTACCATTTTATTTTAGTCAAAAGAAACAAAACAAACAGCGGTAAAATTCAATAGACAAACTAACTATTGACTGCAATAGAGTAGATTAGCGAATTCTCGATTCAGTAAACTCACTTCCCGGCAAAGGAATGAGCAATGTTACGCTTGTGAAATGCCGGCCACTGTTCTTTTGCAACAAAGGTTAAAGCATCAAATTCAACCCAATACAGTAAACCATAATATTTATGATGCTTTATAACAATATTATTTATGATATCTGGAATTAAAACTCGATAAATAAAGCAACGTTATTTGAAGGCTCGTTTCCGCAGTAATAAAAGGAACAAAGGTAAATAACAATATTTTCTCTCTTTATTACACGGTGAGGCGCTGTCGGTGTCTGGCTCGTGTGAATTAATATATCTGCACACGGATTAGTCACGTTTAGTGGACATTTATAACACAGTAGGCATGAGTACGCATGAATCTCCCCTTATTTCAAGCCTCATGGGAAGACTCAACCTCGCTGTAAAAGGTTTCATATTTTTCGTAAAGAAATATTTTTACTTCAACTACATATGTAGTAAAAATATTTCTTCTGTATATAACTCGTAGAATGTGAAAATTCAATCATCCACAAAGCTTCATATAAAACGATTCTTATCTCAAAGAATCTCTACCAGTCGTCCAATCACATCAATGACAAATTGTTTCAATCATTAGATGGTGTACAGAGCCACTCAAAAAATACGTAGCCCTGGTTTTATCATTCAGCATTATATTGTTGAATCATAAAACACTGAGATGCTTTTGCACTGGCCTTTCAATTTATTACTGGAAATCCTACTTTGATCTTGTTGAAAAGTGTAAAGTTCCTAACTAAGTATCTCGCACATGTTGATTTGAGCGTAACTCCAGCTTCCTATGTGAAATGAAGAAGGTAAATCGTTAGTGTAATTCCTCGGCTAATTAGAGATCCCAGTCATTAAAAGTTTTCGCGAAACTTTCGTATTCCGTTATAGGGTTTTTAACGTTGGATGATAGTTTTGTTCAGGCGTAGAGTTTTTTGGTAAGGTAGGTAATACCTTACTGTTTCATATGAAGAACAAAAATACACAACGAAAAATATCAAACCAGCAAAAAGAGATGGATCTTCACAAGCCACAAAAATAATAGATTTTTAACTGAACACCATGCCAATGACAGTGAGTTTGATGTTAAAGCTCAATTGCATTTGAATATTTATAAAATTGTTTTATAATGTAAGTGCGGTGCATTTATTGAAACGAAGTGTCGTCGAGGATTGATTGATATGGGGGCGTCAGCGCTGGCTGGTGTGCGCGGATACGCAATATCAAACACACATGAACAAATAATGGTCATACGTCTCTGCCAAGATAACGCGCTCCCCAGGTATCATCGTGAGTTTTTGTTTGGCGTGTGACAAAGAGAAAATTGATAATTCATCAGGAATCCTCCATTGTTGCCAAGTGGTCGGTATTTGATGGTGTAATTCAAAAGGAGCAATTTATTTTATTGTTTTTTGTTTTTGCTTCAATTCGTCGTGATATCTGATTATACAACGTTTTATTACATTTTTGGTAATATTAACTGTCGCTATGTATCTCGAGGCAGTAATATCAGACGCAATAAAGCGACAAGGAAAGTGTAGATCTACATTACGGGGGCGATTAAGGTGGGTAGTAAAGCTGCCATGCAGACTGTTTAGGTTACGCTAGGAACTAAAGCTGAGCCACCATTAGCAGACGGCAAACAAATTATCTTTTCAGCACTACACACAAGTAAGGCAGTATAATGGAGTTGTCTGTGCTAGTGATATCGCGAGCGTAGAGTATTATTCTGCGCTGTATGTATAGTGGGGACGCGGCGCCGACGTCAGGGCCGGATTAGGTGCACCTGCCAGCCCAGAGATGAATTTAGGCGGCAGACTCGAGCGACACCTGTCTGACACGAGATAATACGCTACTTATTCGGCTTCGTCGGTGAAATATGAAATTCTTCGCGGAGGATTATCATGTGAAATATCTACACATCTCTGGGCCAGAGACAGCTGAATCCCTTGTACGTTAGGCTTATCTCTAAGTTGTCATTTAAGAAGTACCGAAATAAATTCGTAGATATAATTTTTCAATTTGAAAGAACGAAATAATACAGAGAAATGTCAATGGATACGTGTTCTTGCAAAGGGTTCTTCGGTTGTCGTTTAGAATGGACGTTCCGGTATTGTACTCGCTCACGTCATCCATTACGGTAACGAACTTTGTGCTCAGGCAGCAGATTCATTAGAAAACCATTCATCTCTGCAGCTACACAGTTCGCACAGGTATTAACTACTTTACTCAACCTCCGCAGGTAATTGAAAAACAGGCGTAGTTTTCTATACTGCCTACATGACATGAATTTGTTTACCTGAAGAGAAAAGCGAAAATTGCCTTGTAAAGTTTTGGTCTCTTGAGAACGATTAGTTCTTATCTTAGTCCTGGCAGAAATGTGGTACCTTGTGCTTTGGTATATTGTTTTGTAAACGAGCTTGACAAAAATATTATTTCGGAATTTCTTGTGTGTGTTTGCTTTTTTATTGGGGGCTTGCATAATTCTACTGATTCCTATTTTTATAGAAGAATACCCAAGCGTTCTAGTTAGCGTGGAAACTTTCAGTTCTAACTTAACAAAATAATGTTGAGCATACAAACGGGACAGAACGTAGCCATGTGCATTTAGTTGAACACAAACTTTTCGCTTTGTCAGGCAAGTGTTCGGTTTAAACCGTAGGTAGGTTTGCCTACCCAATATCCGTCAGAGAGTGAACACCGGCGCCGGCACCGTGCGTTGTGTATTCAGGCATGAGGCGAGCTGGGAGCCAGCGGCTCCGCCAGCGATTGTGTCGCACAACTGTTCGCGATACCAACTCCACGAGCGCCTATTGTACAACAGTTCTCTTTCTTTACACACACGAATATAGGTAAATATTCAATTTCTGTCGCTATAAAGTTTTATTGACACAATTCCATGACGAAATTCCCCGATGGGCGGGAGTTAGCTCGTTAAGCTGTAGTGTGTACGCGCGCGCTGTTTGCCCGCCGCCCTCAGCCCAGTGAACTCAAGTTACACCCTCGCAATCTCTGAAATAAACATGCGTTGAGGCCACTATAGCTAACAACCTCGCAACTTGGGCCACTCACGAAGGCACAGGATTAATCATAAGGAGCACCTCTTCGTTGCGTGTAACTAACTTAGATTATAATTAAAATATTAATTGAAGAGGTGTAAGCGTGTCACACCGTAACATAACATAGAATAACTTACTTAGGTACTCAAAGGAAACTTTGGAAACTCAATCTGTAAGTTCAATATTTGTTATATCTCCTTCAAAAAAGGGGTCGCGTGTGAATGTATTATAAAGAAGAATATAATACTTACTCAAACATTGTGAAAGCTATTCTCGGTAGAGTGGGAAACATCACAATAATGGTGGCACATAATAAGTATACATAACCCTATCATTATAAATACAGGCACACCTTAAAAGTGGAATACTAAAGTTTTACTTAAACAAAAATTTCACTAATCCACTAAAATTCATTTACCAAGCTTTTCTTTTAAAAGTCTCTTAAAAAGTCTGAAAGTTACCGAAGTCACTACCCACCCCTTTCAACTCATTAATTGAAGAATTCAAATTGGTAGTAAGTGAAAACGCTGAGGCGAGATAAAGAATTTGTTACAACTTAGGGGCCAGCAACTCCCGGGGGCTAATTACATTGTTACATGACAAAACTTTTGGGTCGACCGAAGTTTCTTTACGTTCCTTGCTCGGGCTTAAGCTCTGCTGAGACTAATAAAATCAACTCGCATCAGAGCACACACCATGTTATTGAACGGCTGAGCGACTTGTCGATAAATTAATTGTCTTGTAACTAAAATAGGCAGAAACAATGGACAACAATCAAATATTGCTTTTGAACAACACGATGACATTATTTAGAACATAATAGTCCGGTCTATTTAGACATTCGAAGTTACATAAAGTCCCAACAAGCTGAATTTCTGTGAAGTTGTTCAAAACATAATTATAAACAATGTCTAGAAGTTCCCCATCATTCCCCTGTAAGGAAAAAATTTAATTCAAGGTCAAAGGTAAAAAAAAATGAGTTTTTCGCGATTTTCAGCAAAACTGTAAGTTTTATCATAAAAGCACCTCAGACAAAAATTGTAGATCATAAAATTATCTATAAAAAATGTATCAATACTTTTTTTCTTACGAGCCACCGTTTCTGAGATATAACGATTCAAAAAGTTATAAAAGTCGTTATCGTCATAATATGCACACGTTTCCACGCCACCTATGAGGTAGTGTACTTAGCGCGTTTTTTTTAACGTGGTTTCCCCAGTAGGCCTACTTCACGGGTCAGTTGTGATCCTGTTTAATGTAAAACTATTGCAAAATAACGGAAATTTTCAAAGATTAAGAAAGATAAAAGCGATGTAAATGAAAAAAAAGTGATGAAGTTTATTCGTCTTATTCGTAAGTTTCAAACTCTTGTTCTTCTTCTCCTGCTTCTTCTTCATCTTCATTTTGGATGCAAGTAAATTGCGTCAATAGCGATGTATCGCATGATACTTCGTCGGAGTCAAACGAATCCTCCATTGTTTGTGATTCAATATTAGAGCACGATCGGCCTTGACAATTTTTGCATGCCAAAGAACAAGACAGTCCGACTTTTTTGCAACCACATTTAGCACTGCATCCCTTTTTGCAGTTGCAAAAAATAGTGTTCAGCAGTTTTTCCGGCGCAGGTGGAAGTAAAGTTTGAACTGGCTCTAATATATTGTTGACCAACTTCCAACCCCAGTCTGTAGGGTCTAGCTGATAACCAAGCCACACTTGAACTTGGTAATATACTCGAAAAAGATGTTGGTGAGCAGCAACTTCATTTATTATAGCAGGTATAAGACCCTAGCCACGCACACAATAGAACAAGAGACAGATGTCTCTAAGTTACACTGGCTTAAAGATTAAGGGACTGGGTTTCATTTTACCTGATATTCTTGTAGTTAAAACTTATGTATATTTTATATTGTAAGTATAAGTTACAATGACCGATAGAAAAATATTTAAACATTTAATATATTATATAAAATATTACAACTCTAGATGTATATACGTGGCGTACTCATGCATATTATGACGATAACAACTTTTATAACTTTTTGAATCGTTATATCTCAGAAACGGTGGCTCGTAAGAAAAAAAGTATTGATACATTTTTTATAGATAATTTTATGATCTACAATTTTTGTCTGAGGTACTTTTATGATAAAACTTACCGTTTTGCTGAAAATCGCGAAAAACACATTTTTTTGACCTTTGACCTTGAATTAAATTTTTTCCTTACAGGGGAATGATGGGGAACTTCTAGACATTGTTTATAATATATTTTGAACAATTTCACTGAAATTCAGCTTGTTGGGACTTTATGTAACTTCACTCTCATTTTTTGGTCTAAATAGACCGGACTATAAATACGAGTGGGTACTTTATAGAATGTCATTGATGGGCAATACAAGAAGAACTACAACATTTTTTCACACCACCCGCTTGAAAAGCTTACTTTTCGTCACACAAGCTTATGTAAAAGTGAGTCATTTCTCCCTCCAAAAAAAAACAAATTGGCGGGCGGGAATAAAGTAGTATGTTTCACTACTCCCTGTGAACAGATAAATAATGAGGATTGAATTCGGAACTTTCATTTCTATGAAATTTTTTACCATTGAGTCCACACCAAATAGAACTTATACGAAAATGTGGCAATTAATTTTTTTCTTCCGAGTTGAATTATGATATTTCAATGAAAATGTTTACCATAGAGAGCACCAAGTAGATTTTATTCAAATATAAGAAAAAAGTGTTTTATATATTCTATTTAGCGATTTATTGTTGTTGCATATTATGCCAAAATATTTTTTGAGAATAAACTAGTAAATTACTATTATTGTACCTATAAAACCTGTTCATTAGACTTGCTTATTATTTTCTGAATGTATTCACAATCTCGTAGTATCTGTGAAAAGTATAGTATGTAATGTACCTTGAGGTTAAAGCTGTCATAGTTGCTGAACTACTGAGATAGTAGCTTGGGCGCTCTTGAATCCCTCGCTGTCTTAGAATTCTAGTCAATAACTCCCTCGTTTCACTCGGGAGTTAACTATTAACAACCTCGCTGTCGCTTGGGATTCAATATGGTGCCCGTGACATAATGCTTTATCCCCTTGGTGAATAATCTACTAATAAACTATTTAAAAATTGCAAGCCGGTTTCATTGTTAAATCACAAACTGACATGAACGTATAAACTTTCGTCATAAACATAAACTGGGATATTTTAATGATTTCAATTTGGAAGTACCTACTAGATGTTAAATCCCTCTTGGCACTCATACTGGTAATAATCCGTGACGCAAACGTAGTACGTTTTTAATTCCGACGGATGCTATTTTTGCAATTATTTCGTTGTGAAAAATGTGAAAGCTGCAAAAATATAAATTGTTGTTAACCCCAACGTTCAATATGAAAATATCTTCTCTATGCTACATTTCGTAGGCTACATTACGAATACATCTCCCCACTCAAATTGGGTTCCATCTATCACCAATTGAAACAAGGACTTAGTTATGTTTGTCCTGCGAGCCATATGTTGACCCAGCGGGGCACAAAACCCGATCTCAAACACAAAGGTAGGTGCCGACACACACACAGGTGCCGAAATCTTAGGGAGACTAAGCTTTTGAGTCACGCACAAGCGTACCGAATATTTAAACATTACATTCGGACTATAAAACAAGAAAGCAATCTCGTTAAAGTGGTGGGACTAGGCCGAGTCACAAGGAGTGGAAGTTCAATTCTCGCGGCAGGACATGTTTAGTTGTTTTACATTTGATTTGTTTCTGCATTTAAAATAATATCTAGAGTGCCGAAATTATAGGGCTTACACAAGGAAAGTTTCCCATCGATATATTTTGCCGATTAGTCGATAAAGGTTGCCTGGAAGAGATCGCTTCTCAGCGATAAGGCCGCCCATTGTTCATTGTATTATGGTTCTCTTTTCCACTGTATTTTGTAGTTATAAGGTGTGCATTGTACAATAAAGTATTTTCATTCATTCGTTCATTCATTCATATTTTATTATTAATTAGGCTATTCCAGTGCTAAAGGTGTCCATACCTACATCCATTTATCAAAACCTATGAAAAGGTTCAGTCTTCTACAATTTGCCTTTATCCAATGCAAAAATATATAATGCAAAATTATTTTGAAACATTTCCTTCATCGTTAATTCAGATCTCGTTGAAATCGACAGGGCGAAGCCTATCCTAAATTACTGTTGGGTGACTCATCGTATTTTGGCTCTACTATGAGCAAGCTTTTGCTTCAAACTCAATACATTAAAGGCTGTGGTTTCACACTGCAAAAAATCATTATCAGATTGAAGTAGAGTAAGTAGTAGCACAGAATACAGAGAGGTAGTAGCCGTAGAAGTAAGCCCGCAGCTTTATCGAATTGAAGCAATGTTCTAAAAAATGTTACATTGCCCATCCATAAGAAGCTAAACAGTAGCTTTCACATAATGAAAATAAGTATTCTTGTTTGGCGATAAGTTTTTAGCTAATAACATGAAAGGTTTTAAACCAATGATGATTTAGGGTGTTTCTATGTATAATAAGTATGTATTTACAAACAAAAGAGTATATAAGTAGTATATCAATTATCTGGTTCCCATAGTACAAGCTTTGCTTAGTTTGGGGCTTTATGATGCTGTGTGAAATGTCTCGCATTATTTATTTATTATTATTATTTATTTAGACATCACGCGCATACCTAGAAGAAGGTATGCGCGTATGTTTTACTATACTGAATAAATTGACTTTGACAAATATGCATTCCTCAGTGATTATTTATACTAGTAGTAACTAAGATATTAAAAATGGTAAGGAAATATATAGTAACAATCCGCTAATCTATTCTCAAACAAAGGTTTCTTAAAACTAGTACTCACCCTAAAGCCACCCAACCACCCACTAACCTCTGCCAAGCCTCCTACAACTTAGGCTCGGCAATCTGGAACCGTGAGCAGCACCGGGGCGCAAGCAAAAGAACACCTTCATTTGATTTCGACACGTGTTATTTTTAATATCTTACAATGGACTTCCGCAAAGTCACGCCTGAATCAATTCAATAGTAGTAACTATGTAGTATAACAAATCACTGGCATTCCTACATAAATTGATGAGTTGTTTTAACTGTTTAACTTTTATTTGCTTTTGACTCTAATGTGCTGATTACATGTACGTCTAAATGGAAATCCTGTTCTATGAAAACAGGCGCTTTCTGGGGATTGTTGGTATAATGCTTTGTTGTTAAAGGTATTATATATACACAGAAATTATTCAATTAAAACTTTTTAGTTTAAGAAAGATTTCATTCATCATAACATTCGTATCTATAATAGTAGTAAAAAGTGAGATAAAATAGTGCGAGTCTCAGAGATAAATACCCAGAGTGTGAGTACACTACGTAACTTGATTAACACAGCATAATTATCATGAATAGCACTAAAGGTATGTGCACGACATATATATTTTCGTTGATCTTTACATTTAATACAAATAGTTTTGTATATAAAACCAGTTTCTTTGTATAGAAGGGATTTCTAGTAGTCATATTGTTTCATGTTCTTCAATTGCCCAGCAGTTTGTGAAATGTCAGGGCCATTTTCACACGTCTTGTAGCTCCCTTGACCTTTTAAGCTCCGAATAGTATTCCCACGTTTAGTAGGAGCAAATAAAAGCATGCAACTTCTTTTAATTACCCACTTTAATGGAATTAATTGAAACATGGCATGTGAACTGTAAATTTTTATCCGGCATTTAAAAAAGCTAAATTATACATAGTTTTTATTTCTTAGTTGAGTCCGTATCCTGCCTTAATTGAAACGGCTGTAGGAGCTAAGTTATCTAAATAGATGTAGTAATTGCTCTTACGTAGGTAGAGCGCAGTAAGGATATAATAGTTTATTACTGTTTTATAAAATTCATGGCAAAGATCTCTCGTACTATTTAATTATCGATTGGTGTAACAACTAACTCTAATATTCAGAAGTTCAAAAATGAACTTAGTATTTAAGTCACGTCACATTCAATTTGGGAAAACAAACAGCATTAGCCGAAACTTTTATTCAATATTCCGATGGATCATAAAATAATTCAAAAGATTTTTTTACGAACTACCTTCGTGACTTTTAAACTCCATAGAATTAATGAAATCAAATAACTTCTCCTCGATGTAACCTTGGACAACGTGATTTGCATTTTAGATCCAAAAGTTAAAAATCTGATAAAAAGTAACGGCCTCATAATACGAGCTTTAAAAGTCTCCAAACACCTTTTACATCCAAAACTTGACTATAAATAACGTAGTCTTATAAATAAGGTATTTTAGAAAAGGAATGTTATTATGAAAGGTCTCTCCACACAAAACGAATACAAGCGATTGTTCAACATAACTTCAAAAACTGCTGAAAATGTGTTATTTGGTTCATTACCACTCCACAAAAGCGGTATCTAGCAGTAACGTTTATTCAGCGCTAACTCACATGGAATATTTTTATGAAACGCGCACAGCATCGCCCTTCACGTAACTGGGTCAGTGAAAGGCATCAAAAATTTATCAGTAAGCTAATTCATTGTGGCCGCAAGATCAGGAAGGCCTTATCCATTACTGAGCTCTGATTTGTCACGGTAGCTGATTCATTAGACGCGCATTAATCTTGAGCAGGCGAGGTGCGAGCCGAGAGTGACGACGCCGACGCCGGCCACCGCGGTGATAAGGCTTTACTTTGTTCAAGGAGCCTGACTACGAGACGCCTTTCAAACCCTACACTGGAATTTAATTAACCCAAATTTGTCCTTTTGTCACAACACAACCCAACCCTCTACATTGCATGTTTGTCGATACATGGTTTCTCGGTTTCTAGTCTGAAATCTCCGAGTGTAATCTAGTTCGAAACCACGCATTGAGTTACAAGTAAATTAAACATGGTTCAATAGCAATGCTACGGTATTTTTAAAATGTAGGTACTTATATACCTACTCAAATATTTTTGTTTGTTCGAGGGTATTATTATAATTGGATTACAAAGGAGGTTTTAAGATGGCTCAACTTGATTATTGTGGATATAATCCTCAATTTTATGAAATTGAGTTAATAAAATTGTTTAGTTAAAACATATTAAAGGTCTTATCTACTGTTACTCGAGATAAAATATAAAACAAACATGCAATAGAGAAATGTGAAGTGTTTTTAAATTTACTCAGTTCCTATTTTCAGATGGGCTTAACTAACGGCGTGGAAGGCTCTCGTTGCGCTCCGAAAATAATGTAATTACTTGAGATGGATTGCTCCAGTTCCGGTGGACCCGACCCCTTGTGTTCCTTAACTATCACTTTCACATCATCATACATATTATATTTGGAAATGTCATAGTTACTAAGAGCCATATTGGGAGTAGTAGGACAATGTCATGACTTAGACCCGGTGTGGATTCAAATCCCGGGCTTGAATACTTTTAGTTTTTTTATAATTTCACATCCATTAGATCCGAAAATGATGTAGGTATCTATTTATATAGATGTTAAATAAATATAAATAATGCTGGACTTTTCACACAGCATCATCTAGCCTCAAACTAAGCAAAGCTTGTACCATAGTACAAGCTTTGCTTAGTTTGAGGCTAGATGATGAAAAAAAAGTATATAAGTAGTATATACTACTTATATACTTTTTTTTGTAAATACATACATATTATACATAGAAACATCCAGACCCCAGATAAATATTTTGCAGATCATACAAACATTTATCCCGCGGCGGGGATCGAACACGCAACCTTCTGCGTCCCAAGCGGGCTTTCACCCACTGCGCCACAGAGGTCGTCAGATGTTTGTTTACCACTTTGGCCTTCTATTAAAATGTTGAATTCTGACTGAAACGTTTTTTTTATGATGAAGACTCTTGAGCTCTTACATAAGCAAGAATGAGGTCTACGATGGAGCGAGCCTACCCAGAAGGTGCCTATTAACTCTCTTCTTAAAAACAACAGGGTCGTAGCTCAGTGGAAATACAGACGCGGGAAGCTCGGTTCTGAAAATAGAGTAATTTTGGAGCTTGCCTGCTTAAAATCTGTCATAGTTGTCCATAGTTTATACGAACATGCTTGCTTTTTAATGAGCACGGTTTAAGTGGGTTTTTAAATTAAAGAAGAATTTAATAACATCAATCAGCAATGTCGCCACGTTCTATGATCGGTAATCGAAATACCTACTTGAGATTTTAAGGCAAATCTAAACTGACTGTTCAAAAGAAGAAGAAAAATAAGACAAAAATCAATTAAGCCCAATGAATATTCACATTTAATTAAATTTCAATCAGCACCTGCAATCAAACCAGTTTTAGCTGACTAATATACCAGAGTAAAATACATGAGCACTAGGCTAACTACAATTCCAAAATGGAGCCATTGAGGTTGTCCGTCCATAATCGTGGTCGCTAATTACACCAAACAGTTGTGTTGATCACTATTTGAACGTAACTGAGCAGTTTGCAATGGTCTTTGGTAACTATTATAGCGTGTTGATGAGGTCGACCACCTAATTTGTTTTAAATATCAGTACAATTTGAACTTTTGTAAATAGATTTGGATGAAACCAAAAATGGGCAATATTATCTTAGTTTAAGGGGTAGGTACTTGTTATACGGATACCATGCTATTGCAGTGATTATTAATATAGATCAAGAGATCATTGGATCTATTTTTGATATAATTATAGCTAGGTACCTAATTATATTTTTTTATCAAGTTATTGCTTTGCTATAAAGCAAGTTAATTTTGATACTAAATTAATGATAAAAGAAGCAGTCGTACAAAAGTTTACAGAAGTTACTCGTATTTTTTACTTTTAGAAGTAAAATCCAAGTGAATTAAAGCGAAATAAAAAAGTGTAGCTCGATTTCATTTCTTCAAACTATCTTGGCATTTAAACTATGATTCGAACGGGGCTAACAGAACGTGCAAAAGTCGATAAAGCATTTAAAATAAGTCTGAAAATAAAATTGGAGGAGATTCCTCTGTTATTATTACAAATGTTGAATCAGCGCTGCGATCCACAAGGAAGTCGGAGAAATAAGGGGCGCTTCAAGCTTTCTGGCACAAACGAATTCTCGTGAAAGTTATTGGAAAATAGATGCAAATCTTCATTGCAATACAATCTGTACCAACAAAACAGATTTATGTACTTACTAGAACAATAAAGGAAGCTTGAAGGTTCATTATCTAAAATATTCATAAAAATGCCTAATTAACTTAAATAAATGCTCAAAAGTTTGCTCATAGCGATAAAATGTTTCGGTTGATTAATGAAAGAAGGTGCGTAGGGCTGCCGCAAGGCCGCAACTCGATTTCAAGGGAATCAGTCCGTGAAACTTAACTGCCGGAGTGGACTGAAATTGAACGTGAATAATATCTGTATATTCATTGTTCCATATTTAAGCTTCAAAATTCTGGTACGCGCTGCAACCACCACAAATATTGTGGAAGCTACGGGAAATTGCACTATCTATTACTTCTAACGTGTAATGTAACGGTTTCACACAATGTACGAATGCGAGCGAAACATAACTCGTGATGAACGACTGCATGCGGAGCGCACCATCAACCAAATGTGGATATTAGATTTTAATAAATGCTTAGACTTTTTCGAAATTGAATGTTGAAAACGTGCGTTTATAAATTTAACTCCAACTAGATAGGTACTTACCTATAACATTTTAGTCATCTAAGACAATGTCTACCGTGCCTATGGGATACAGTCGTGATTCTGCATTTGTTTCGAGTCGTACTGTGATTTATTTTCTTTTAGAATAAATTAATGTATTACTCCAACACGCTTATGAAAACTCCATTAACCACAGTGCATCTAAATTAATGAGAGTTCATAAATTCTTGATAATTTTACAGATAGTTTTGCTGAATAGATAATATAAAGCTCAACGGGGGTAGATATATAAATAGGCAAGTCACTAATTTCCAAGAACTCCGAGATCCTGTTCAGATTTCGCAGAATCTACCAGAAGCGTAGGAGGAAGCTACTTTACCTAAGCTTGTAATTACAAGTTTCTGTTTTCGTGACGCTGGCAAAATATACTTAACTTGGAAGGAAACACATTTTTGGAAAGCTTTTAGCGACGAATACTTACACTTTTCTGACGCGACATGCATTTCTCTTGCACCTTTGCCGATACTTTATTTTGAATCACGATCTCAATATTTGACTTTCTGTGTTAGCGTCTATTTATGTTCTGAACTATACCTACTTCTTGTACCTGACTTTCTATGCTATTCTTTTTCAACTGCGTTGTATGTGAAGCCTTCAATAAACGTGGGACTTGCAAACCTTCGTTTCTCACCCTAACCCGAAAAGTTTTAAATGCTTCTAAACTGGTGACCCCGACGATGAATAAGACCAATCGCATGCGATAAGTGTTTACACGTAAAATATTGCCGTGCGATACGATATCGTATAGGTTGAAATCGCATCGTGTAAATGCACATTTAGGTCATGTGTAAAACGAAATGGCGGACTTTAGGAGCGAGTGGGGTATCAAAATGAAGGAGATTACAAAAATATATTATATACCTAAGTCATATGTTAAAACTTAATTTCGAATAACAAATTGGCAATAAATGCATGCAAATGGTCTTATTCATAGTTTGGGTCCCCTACCTACGCATTGCAGAATATCAAAGCTTGACTTTCATTTTTTGTAATACTTGTTAAGCCTCCTCGCAGACTGCAGACTTTCTATCGGCCGATAGTTGAGACGAAATATACTTCGGCTCGTAATTAGTGTGGAGAAGTATAGCCCGTCTCAACTATCGGCCGATAGAAAGTCTGTAGTCTGCGAGGGGTATTACTGTTTCTATTGTCTTTTTTTGTTGCTTGTAAGTCCTCCCTTATTTATTATAAAGTCATATAATTTTTTGTTGAAGATGCCACCAACAGCAATTTTTAGGTATAAAAATAGGTATTTGCCCGAGGAGTAGATCGTTACAACCATTTTTTTACGATAATATTGGCAAAATATGTAAGCCAAGGAATCATTTTCCAGTAACCGATATCGATATCATTTTCACACTCCGCTGAAGCCTCATTCAAAGTAATCTTCTTCGAATAGTAAACCTTCCAAGGTATGTACCTGCCTATATGTATCACAACCGTTATGTGCCTTTCTCCAAATTTCTTATCCCATAAATATTTACCTATAACTCTTCCCGCTACGCTGGTGCTGTTATTAAGTAATATAGGTAAGTGATGAAAATTGGTTAAAGGTCGACGTATCATATACATTCATTTTGAAGGCACAAATTGCTAGTAGGGCATTGTTAACGAGCGGGTAAAGCGGGTACGAGCACGTTAATGAGAACGTACCTAATAGGTGTTCACGGAGCAGAATGGCGCGATCTGGTACACTACCGCCCCCCATTCTATGCTGTGCGGATTAAAATTCAGGCATTCACAGTTTGATCCGTTACCATGTATCTGTAGTGTGCACAGATGTCCACTTTCATCATCATCATCATTTGCAGCTCAAATTATAGCCCACTACTGGACATAAGCCTCTTCCCTCAAACGCTACTTTACTTTAAGATTCTTATAATATTTTCAATTCAATGTAGGTACGGAATTAAAAAGGTGAAAGTTTTCCCTAATTGAACGAAGAATTTTCCACATCAAGCATACATTACGAGAACGAGGCATCGGTTGTGCTTTTTAAGTTTACTTTGAAACACGTGTCTGGCGAGCGACGGCAGCGAGCTCGCCGCGGGCTGAGGTTACGCCAGTCGGCACCAGGTGCGATCCTTTCGATCCTCTTTGTATAAAACGATCGCACTCACTGCACCAAGAGAAAAATATAAAACTACGAAGTTTAAATTGAATTTTTAAACCGTTTTTCAACTACACATAAAATTGTTTGCATCTTATTTTAATTTAAAATACGTAATCACCTGATTATGTATTAGTATTCTGGTTGTGAACGTTGTCACGAAACAGCAATTGAACAAGCGAATTTTAACAACAAGCTCACATTTAATGAATATATCGCTATCGAAATGTTACCACTCGTGCATTCACAAACAGAACAATACAGTATAAAATTCTGCTGACTTTATACGCAATGTGTATAGGTATCGAAATATATTGCGAAATAAAATTGATGATTCTCGTTTTTCCAGTCAGTTTCATATAGAAATGTGAAATGAACAATATAGCTGTTAGTACTTGCTCTAGTTATAGAGTATAGAGCATAAAATAAAGCTTAATCGATTTCTAAAAATGTTATGTACATGATACCCACTCGTAAAACGAATTGGAGTGAAAGCTTTAGTTTGGTCTGTGGAACCAATTTGAAAAACGTGAATTTGGAGTGATTGACGTATTCACAAAATATATTGTAGGTAAAAGAACTAACAGTTTGGTATAGGCAGGAAGGAGATAGAAGAATTTTATCAATTTCAAACCGTAAGGACGTTCCTACTAAGCCATCAAATAAAATACCTGAGCAGCATAAGAATAAACTCTGATCTATTTTTGATGTGGGGCGGGAAGATTATTGTGGCACCAACTTTTTATCTCACACAAGTTTAGCAGGGGTTGTTGTTTATGTTTATGGTGCCAACATACCCCACTCATGATCTTTACAGAATTATGATACATTTTTCATAATTTGTGTTTATTTAAAATTATTTTACATGCGCACAAAGTGCTTACTGTCACTATGAAGCCGTTCTTAGCCTAAAATAATAGTAACGTGTTTCCTAGTAATATTTTTGTGCTATAAATAAATAAATAAAATAAAATAAAATACGTTTATTTCTGGCACTAGAGACCCATATCACATCAAATTACATATTAAAATTAAAAATAAAATAAAATGTATAAAAATATACATAAATCATTTTCGATTACTGTCCATATGGACGGTTATCCAGTGTGCGTAAATAGGATTATTTACGTAGTCAGAGACAGCCCTCAGTATTCCGTTGTTGGAGCGATGTAGCCTACTCCAGAAGGACGCTATGCGAGTTCGGATGATCGCATAGAAATCGGGAATCCCCTCCTCGGAGAACATGCTCGATGCGCTGCAGTATCTCGGAAACTTCATAAGAATCCGGTATGCATCATTATACTGAACTCTTATGGTGTTTATGGCCTTTCTTGTGAAGTTTGACCAGAGTTGGCAGGTGTACATGCCGAGACAGTATGCTCTGAAAAGTGTGTTTTTCACATCCTTACTGCAGTTGTTAAAGCGACGTGCGAGCATGTTACTCCGGACCGCGAGGGCTCTCCGCTCCCGTTCGATGTCATCATCGTCTCTCAGCTTCTCAGTCAGCAAGTGGCCGAGGTATCTGAACTGTTTTACCACTTTGATGGTGGAGCCATTCATGCAGACCTCGGGCACCTTCTCGGGACCTCCTCCAGACCTGAATACCATGATCTCCGTCTTTTTCACATTATATTTTAATCCATGAGAAAGAGCATATTTTTCACAGATTAAAACTAGCTTACGAAGCCCTTTGATCGAGGGGCTGAGGAGCACCATATCATCAGCATAACTAAGGTTGTTAATACAGACGTTGCCCATATAACATCCCACCTTGGTGCTCCGCAGCTCCTCGATCAGGCTATTGACATAAAGGTTAAACAGGTCAGGAGAGGTCAATCCCCCTTGACGCACCCCGCACTCTAGCATGTAGTCACTAGAGATCGTGTCGCCCCATCTTACATTATTAGTTTGGTTTCCATACCAGTATCTCAACAGATTCACCACGTAACTTGGGATTTTCGCTTCATTCAGTTTTGACCAGAGAATTTCATAATTCACTAGGTCAAATGCACGGCTGAGGTCAAGAAAGCACGCGTAGACTGAGGTATTTTGCGAGGTATAATAATTCACTGTACTTTTTAGGCTCATGATGGCTGAATCCGTTGAGAGACCGGGACAGAAACCGAACTGTGCATCGTCAATATTTAAGTTCGTCCGTAGGTCTGGATATATAAGACGCTCCAAGACTTTACCCACAACTGTACCTAGAGAGATAGGGCGATAGTTAGAAGAAGCACTAAGATCACCCGTTTTATTCTTTACTATAGGAACAACTGTTGTCTTCATTAAGTTACTCGGTAGGTAGCTATACTTAATACATATATTATAAAATCTACATAAATAATCAGATAATTTGTCGCTACCCCAGAGTATGTGCTCAATACCGAGACCATCATGGCCTGGGGACTTACCACGCTTCATTTTACGTACCGCGTTTCTCACAGCGTCTGGTGAGAACTGGATATAGTCACACAACATCTCGGCAGCGGGCACACTCTCAGTGGGTAGCGGGGATATTTTAAATTTACTAGCAAACAGTTCCGCTATGGATGGTTGATCTTGTAGACCATCAATCGACACAGGTAAATTTTGTTTATACTCTAGTTTTTTAGTAGCATTCCAAAACTTTGAAAACATTTTATCCTTTCTATGCGTCGCTAGTATATTCATTTTTATTGCTTCTTCATTTTTTTGACACCACTTTAATTTATTTTTAAAGTCTGAGCGACTATTTCGCATTTTCTTAAATACCTCACCATACAACGGTCTTCCTGCCAAAACCCAACAATTGAAGTATATTCTGGCGTTCTGATGGCTGTCTCTGACGTGATAATTCCATCCAATAACTTTTTTACAGGTTTTACGTTTGTGTGCTTGAGAGCTTTTGATTGCGGCATTTTGTAAAACATTTATAATATGGTCATAAAACTTATCAATTAATATATAATATTCGTCTAAATGAGTACACGTTAAAACACTATCACAGTTGCATATTAAATCAAAGTTATCACAGAAATTCAGGTTTTCATAACAATATTTACTATACAGATTTATTTGATCCAGATCCCTTTCCCCCCATTTAATATATTTTAATTAATCATGGCTGTCAGAAATGGCTGTTGAGTGCGCTATTACAACAGGTAGGTTACAGACCATACGCAAGGGGTAATGGTCTGACCACAAGACATCATAGATAACATCCGCGGACACAACAGTGTCCCAAGCGGCTTTTGTTGTTAGGCAATGATCCAGCCATCTCAAACTTCCATTGATATCACTCTGAAAGGTATACGTATCTGTTTTCCCGCTAAGAATGTTCATGTCAGCACATTCCCACAAAAGATCCTCGCAAAACCTTTTCAGCTCCAGTCCAAAGTTTGCGGTAGGGTGAGCATTAAAGTCACCTAAAACGTAGGCCACTTGCACTTCACATTCTTCAATTATTGCACTAATATGAGCTAAACAATCTGTAAATTCCGTCACGTTCTCCTGAAGATCGCATGGCATATATACATTTATCACCACAAAAGATATTGATCCCACTGTAACCTTTATGGCCATAATCCTATCACTATCACACTGCACTTGAGACACGTTAGAGAATTTGGCTTTATTCCATAGTATAGCTAAGCCTCCATAGGGCCTGCCTCTAAGTATTCTAGCGGACGTATCTACGGATGATTTTGCAATACATCCGAATTCCTTATCAATTTGATGTACGAAGTTAAGATCATGCGGGAGAAGCCAGGTCTCTTGTAAGACCAATATATCTGTAGTCATTGGGTCAATCAATAGATCACGAATACTCTGCACGGCTCTCTTTATGTTTTTACAGTTGTACGTAACTAACGATAAACGATTTATGGTTGTACTACACATATTGGTTTGATTTATCCGTCCTTGCTTTCGCCGCGTACTCACGGTATCTTCGAAATTTCACCCCTCGGGGCCAAAATCCCTCGTTCAAAAATACGTCAATGTTATGCCTAGGCACAGTTACCTTGAATGAATTAAAGTCAGTCTCATATTTCTGTGGCAATAATTCAATATGACTGCATTCTTGGCCCATTTCTTGAATATATTCTCGTATGCTTTCACTATTCACAGTTTTACTCAATCTCGAGACATAAATAGTTGATGTCAATGCAGCTAGCTGTAACTTCCCTGATCCGTTTCCAGTGCCGCTAAAATTACTTAACCTTTTTCGTTGTTTACGTTCAACTAAAATAAAACTTTCATCATACTTAGCGCGGCGCTCTCGGTCTTGATTATCGTGCAGCGAGCTTGCGCTAATAACGATATCTCGGTATAGTGGCCCAGGCGCTGCGGCGGCGGTGGCCGGCCGCTGGGAACCGTGTGACCTTGAACGGGACCGCCTATGATTTTTCGTTGCGCTTTCGTTGGTCATAGAACACTTATTTTGTGTGGGTATGTTAATGTTTTTCTGGTCGCTCGCTTTCGTATCGAGAAGTGTAGGTGCACAAGGGGTAATTTTAACTACCCGTTCTACTAACTAGCTATTTTTAATAAAGAATTAAGTACCTATTTATTTTTTATGAAATAAAGAAATTCATTGATACATAGCTAGGATTTGAACTCACAATCTTGGAATCTAAAGGCGAGAAACTATCACACTTGACCAACTCGGCTCTGATCAAAATAAATGAAATTTGGTATCAAGCTGAATTTTATCATTTTTTGCCCAATCAATGCCTTCACACCTGTACAATAAAAAAGATACAGCCGTGAAAATGTAGATGGACGGAACCCTTTCCATTAAATTATTGGTCAATAAAATACAAACGGTTTTATGAAACGAGTATTAAAGCCTTCTGAATATATTGGTATGAAACGCGGAAATGAAGCGTGCTCAACGATATCAATCGGTTTATTTGAATAAGCTATTGCGGTGTCACTTGAGTGCGGTGCGTTTTACTGCGTCTTTTTTTCTCGCCACAGTTAAATACAAATATAAATAAAAACTTACCATGAAACTTGGTATCTGATATTTGACTGAATCTAAAATAAGGATTATTCATTTTTAATGATAAATCATATTTTAATCGTGACGTAGTTTGCTTAGTCGTTCTTGATAGATCGTCAAAGTAATCGCAAAAGTGTATGGGCTATTAGTGGCAGGACGCACTGCACTCTGTATCATCGACATTCCGAAACGACTGCTTCATGTTATGAATGGCATGCAGCAAAATTTCAAAGTACATTGCTGCAAGTTCAAATCAGTTACAAGTTCAGCTTTAATTAAACTTGCTATCTCTCTTTATGCTACTTGCAAGACCAATATGCATCAATCGTTTAATGAAATTATATGATGTTCAACACAATGAGGATTACATTCTGATAAACCGTTTACCTAATCTAGAATTATAGGCATGGAATTGCTTTATACGTAGGTACCAAATAATTAATACGAGCACGTAATTCATATACACCCACGTACATAGCAGATCAACACATCAGGGATTAAGCAATCATAGATGGTAATGTTGTTTAATATTCTAAAATAAGCTTTACAAGTGGTATCACCTATACATTTTTGAATGTAAGTAATTATGTTGTGATAAATACAGGGTGTAAAAAGACTGCTACCGAAAACTGAGGGGTTGCAATCAAACCATGATTCTAAACATATTTAGCGAAAATAACCGCAAAAAAAAATTGAGTTCGCTTCGTCATGCTATGTTCTACTTGTACGACATAATAAGACTATACCTACCTAATAATTTCATTTAAAAAAGAAAAAACAATTAAAACTCAAAATCCAGCAATCTACGTAAAACAACGCGCCCAGAACATACGCAAACAGTGCTCTTCAAAAGCTGTTTTCTCCGGATATAACGATTTTCTCGGAAAATCCTTTTGGATTTGGTTGTGTGTTGGGATGCTGCACCTACCCCTTTCGGCTTCGGTAGACGTCTTTTTACACCCTGTATAACTGATAATGTCGTGGCAGATAGTGATATTAATGCAAGTTAACAATAATTATCATCTCCCTACCCTACCCTTATCTCACTTTTATGTGAGGTTGGAAAATCAGTCACAGATCACAGCATTTTCATCTTCTAATTCGCTCTATGAGCCATCAACTCAACATCAAATCTAATAACAATATTAAAGCTATATTGGCTAATGAATCTTCCAAGACATGCAAAAACAAGCGAGGCCCTACCAACGTTTCCTTGTAGTGTTTCTTCGGTCTTCGTATTATCAAACCGTCATAGCTTCACATAATTTCCGTGAATATTTACTTCAATATATCCTGAGCTTTCAAACGCTAAAAATTGATAAACATTACTGGAACTCGACAAAACATTAGAGTATAATTTTATTGAAATAATGGCTATGCTAATAGCGACAATCCACTGGAGAATAGTTTCAATCAATACCCGTGCTCGTTACCGATCCAATTGTGACGTGTCCCCGTCAGGGGGTCCCGCGGGAAGACGGGCGTGCCTGTAGCGCAGGCCAGCACGGATGAATAAACTATGGTTTAGGCTTGTTTGATTATATTGGCTAAAAACAAATACTCCCTAAGTAAATATTAACCCAATAAACTACCTAAATGTCTTTGTTGTATCGGAAGCTACGAGCATTCCGTAATTCTAAGGAAATCGGAGAACAACATATTATCCGGTATCGAGCCTACATAGCTTTGTGTACAGCACGGCAAGACACTGAGGGTATCTTCCACATCATCAAACATCTAAATATCTATCTCTATATAATACACTATACATATTATTAAGTATACATTTTATTAAGTATACAAATCGAAAAAGACATGAAGTATACTTACTTGCTTAAATATTATCCAAGAAAACAATTTTATAGATATATATTTTCAAAGGCCTTCTCAGAAATGTTACGTATTCGTAATATTTAACTTCATTTCCATTATTTCAAAAATAAATCACTCTACCACTTGTGTCACTGAAAAAGGAATATTTTTTGAAAGTAAATTAAATTCGTGTAATACATTTCCCCACTAACTCGTATCTGAAAGCGTAATGCTGCCATTAAATCATTCGGACTTAACTCGCGCCATAAATTAAACTCATCCGCACTTTGAAAACTAACCATTATTCATTTTTATTAACAAATGCCATGATTTTATAAGATCAATAGGTCTGACTGTCCGAATGACTGGACCTACCAGTCATTCAGACACGCCAGCACACATATTATCTGTGAGTCAGCAACGTAGTGTTCTAAGTACCTATGTACTGGATCATTACAATGCTCTGAGATACTGTAATGATCCAGTTTCATATCAGTTTTAGCATGAGAAAAAATATTATGTAGGTAGGTAACACTAAAATCTGCAATGTCCATGGTAGCAAAAATGCAAACGATGCAAGCCAGAGAAATGCATAAAAGATCATTGATGCAAGCAAAAATGTTGACAGTAAATATCAAAAGTAATATCTAACTCTTATATAGCTCTACCACAACAACAGTATGTTATAGATATACCTAGCTACTTAAAGCAAAGTTGTGCAACATATTACACGACGCCACTGGTCCCTGATAGCCTGTCAAGAGCAGCTCTAGCAATCTGCCGAAGTATTGCTATCTGACGCACTGCTATACGTAATTATAACTTGCGCAAACTTTGATGTGTTCTACCTTGCGGTCGATGTATAATGATTAACCAAATGATAAGAAAAGGGTACCTACCTACTCTTGTATGTTTGAATTTTGCTTTACTGTATATCACATTGGCAATAGAACACAACCTTATAATGCTTGTACGAGAACAGTATCTTTTGCTTTATTGTATAAAAACTCATCTATACTAAGTAGATAATTTATACAGCGTCGGGAATTCAGGAGGTAACCTATGCCTACACTTAACGGGACGCTGTAATGCCTGGGACATTGTTTGAGATTGAATAGGCTTGCCCGGCACCTAAATCATCCTCTCAGCTTAATCGGCCTAGTCCACAGGAAAGACATCGTCAATACGTGTGGAGATGACTAAGCTGCGGGTTTCCTCACGATGTTTTGCCTTAAGAGCTTGTGTTATAGAGCATATAAATATTATGAAATGATTGATTGTAAACTGTCTTAAAAATAAAACTGCAGACGTATCTTCAACTGATCAATAAAAAATAGAGAGATTGAAACAAATTGTGATGCATGCCCAGCTGTGATAGGTTCGGTTTCAAATGATGATCATATACCTAACGAATCTAATTCAAAACCGCAGCCAACGGGATTTAAAAGTGAAGGCAAGACCTCGAGACTACCAAAGCTCTGCGATTTTAGTAAAACTGATATTTTAGTCGGAGAGAATAGCTTTTTGCGAGGAAAGAATTTACAAATTATGCAAATTGAAAGTGCGGTAGACTTTGCATACGATATGATTTTACCATGCTTGTGCGGTTTGAACGAAGAACAGACGTTATCTGGGACACGTGTTCTATTGACATTTAAGTGATCAACTGAGAATATCTCAACATGCTACTATAGGTACATAATTTCATATCTGTAACATTCTTACATTATAAGGATAAGGTAAACGCTTAGAGCGCTCTTTGGGTAAACGTGTTCTGCGTCTTAATCTGTCCTATGCTGAATTATATGGACATGTAAAAAATAAACAGATCGCTGAATCTCAAAACCGAAACATACCTACCTAGACTTTGTAAAATGTTCTTGTTCTTTTAAATTAAAGGTTCAGCATAGGTATACATCCATCTAAAATTCTTCAAACAGTTAATCGTTAAAAAGTCTCTCCTTATAGGTACAAAGGGTAGTTTTGTTTTAGCTTTTTTAAAATGTCACACACGCATTTCAATCACAAAACTTGAATGTAGTGCCACAAAGTTAGCTGGACCGTTGGCCAAAAGAGGAACTAACGAATTTTCTTGTAGAATTTATTTTTCTGCCAACATGCTATAACAGCGCCTCTCTCACCGGTCCAAATAAGTTTGTGGCACTGTGTCTTTTTATTGCTAAGTTTCCATCGAAAGCTGTCATAAAATTCTTGAGACAATAGCCACTAAACAAGACACCAAAGAACATACTATTAAAAAAGCTTTTATGATAAAATACACTTGTTAGGATGGATGTAGATTCGCTCCGTGGAGTTGTGCCGACAAGGAGTAAATCCTTAAATAAATTTTTCTTTTAAAAAACTATAATATTATGTGGATCTATGAGTTTGTTACTCTTTCACGCAATGACTGAATGGATTTAGATGAAAAGCACAGAGATAGAGTCTGTAATAGCACAATATTTTTTATCCCAGAAAAACATTGTCTAAGGACGGGTATTATAGCATCGCGGAGCACAGCTAGTAAACAATAAGTTATAAGACCATGGCGTGGCTCGTTAACCGTTCCAGAAAGGTCGACCCGAGACGCATACTTTCTATTTCATAAGCAATTTCTATTTACTCACCATGTCTTTACTTTTATGTCCAATCTTAGGGCAAAGTAGCTTTCTCCTATATAAGGCCGATTAAGACACCTCGCAGACTACAGACTTTCTATCGGCCGATAGTTGAGACGGGCTATACTTCTCCATAATTACGAGCCAAAGTATATTCCGTCTGTTGAGACGGACAGAACTGCAGACTGCAGACTTTCTATCGGCCGATACAACTATCGGCCGATAGAAAGTCTGCAGTCTGCGAGGGGTCTTAATCTTATAAGGAGGCTTAGGGTTCGCTGAGAGGATGGTTTAGGTTCCGGGCAAGCCTAGTCCATCTCAAACAATATCCCAGGCATTGCAGGCCGTTGCATGGGGCAGAATAGGTTGCCTCCTGAAGTTAAATTATGAATTACCGCTTCTACGTGTGTAGAGATGTTGACTCAGTAAAAGATTTTTCGCATTTTTGTTGCAGATTTACATAAAAAGAGAGATTTGATACCATGACTTTGCAATGGAATATACTTTGTAATTGTACGCGTTAGTCTACGTATAGATGTTATTACTTTCCACATTTACTTATCTCAGAAGATTCAGTACGAGCTACTTAATACTTATCTCAACGGTGTATTTTCATTATATGAGTTTAGAAACTTTCATGTGTGAAGTTTAGAGTTTTAATTTTATGGTTTTTAATTTAGCTCAAAATGGCGTAATTATGTTTAACTAGCATTTGCATTTTCGGTGCGAGGGAACCATTAACATTTTTACAGCGCTGAACTCAAACAAACCACATTATAAATGTACTAACTTACTAAATTGTCAGAGAAGATTGAATAAAATATCAAGTTAAATCGGTATCTAGAATTGGAGAGTCATTGATGGTAAAATCAAGAAATAAGAAGAACAACGATATTCAATTTGACTACTAACTTTAGTAGGCGCTTTCTCCATTATCCCATGTACTTGTTGGTACTGATTTGTCACGGGAGCTGATTCATTAGGCGTACATTAATCTTGGTACGCGGCTGCGGTCTTACATGATAAAGCTTTACTTTGTTTATGCCGCTCCCTCTACGCGTAGACTTCGTAGAACTTACGTAGGCGTCTCGTAGCTTCGTAGCACTGAAGCCATGTTACATTATACACAGTCATAGAAACGATTCCTATTTTTGTAAATTAACTTCAGTAACTACAAGCTACTTTTCTTCCATCAGTTACAAAAAAACAAGTTCTGGAAAAAGTAGACAAATATTGAACAATAGAAAAAGTCATTACCTACGCTGAATAAAAGCAAAGAGTAATAAATTGAATACACGTTTCAGTATCGCGTTCCATATGAACTATTCTTGATACAAAGATACGTTAAGAACTATTTTTGTGTAGGTCATGCAATGTTATCATTAGTGTAGTCTCAGAGTTCCAATTCTGAGCGATGAAGACGAAACAATATTGATATTAGATAATGGAAAAATGGCGTGCTAGAAACGAATTACTACCCAGGAAAATTGCTATTTCCTTGCTGTTTTCTATCTCGAGATGCTTACTTAATATCAAGGTTGTTACGTTGATATTAAAGAAGCATCTGTACGGCGTGTATGATACTGGCTGTAATGTATTCATCGATAATAACCTACAAATAGAGGTTAAGCATTAAACCTCGACGGTATTCCAGATAGTTACTCGGAGGTATATAACTATTACGTAGAGGAGCTCAGTAAACATCTACCTCCTATACAACCTAGATAATATTAAGATGTTGAAGATTTAATAAGCCTGCAGAGTATAACCACTTTATATCGTAACTTATCATACTTTAGCTAAACTATAACTTTAAGTTATAGAGAGTCCATTACTGAGCGGTGAATTTTTGATATATATTCTACTATCAACCTATAAATTTCAGGATAGAGTATGCGTATTCACCATTAAGTATGATTTAAAGGCTCGTAATTCAACTATGACATGTAATCGATGTGTAAAGGCTACAAGGAAAGGACACTACCCTTTAACTCGAAATAAGCTGGCTGATACTCCGATAATAAAAGAAAATGAAATCTGAAATTGAATTTTACTTAACGTTCCCTTCGGTAAACAATATGTTATAAGAATATCATAATATGGTATTCTTATAACATATTGTGTGCAATTTAGGTATTTATTACAGTATAAACACATGGAAAACTTAGTATATTACTCAACTATAGGTAGGTAGATGATGTTTATTAAATATATGATTACCTTTGATATATATCTACTCATTTAAGATGCAAATGACGGAGTTTATAAAGGTGTGAATGTTATAACCTAGATTACAAGCGAGATATCAAAACGTCACGAAGTTCCGCATGTGTGAAATGAACATGTTTACTGCTCATCTCCCAAACATATCGTAAACTTTTACACGTCTGTATACTTTCTGCGAAAAACTCAATGTGAGCGTTCCTTTGAAATGGTTTCATTTTTCCCCCAACGTCGCGCAACGCGTTCGCTGTGACTGAAATACCGATATGTTCAGGCTGCAGTGAATATATGATACTACCTTCTCTACACGTAGATTAAATACTAGTTTTAACTAGCTGCGCCCTGTGGTGTTACACGGGGTGAAAATCCCCTCTAATAACCAATGTGTTGATCTAGGGAATGAGATACCTTCATAACAATCAAAGAAGAATTGACCGCTAGAAAAAACTTTTGAATGAAACTATAGGACAAGAAGATTATGGTTTTCACATGTTGTTTTTAATTTGTATTTTTTTTGGCATGGAAGTCAGTCCATAGTATACATTTAGCTCTTGTGTTAGGTACTTACAAGCTGTATAAAAGGCTTGACAGGCCTAACACCTTCAAAATTGAAGTCAAGGTAGCTTCCCGTTTTTTTTTACTTACTAAAATAGTAAGTGAAACTGTTTTCTCAGAATATTAAGAATCAAGATTGAATAATTTAATGATTCGGGATAAGGCCATGCCAATGATGGAGTAACGAGAACACGTTCAGATGTTTTCAAAGCTGTATAAAGTAATTCATTTGTGCATAAATGGAGCTTCTGCAAAGAGTATTGAATCCTTTCACCATCACGAGCTTACGTATCAATCTAAACGTTACAAAGCTCTCAAAAGTTTCTTAAAATAAATGTAACGAGAAAAAAATTACTTTGTGCTTCTTGATTTGCGTAACGTTACCAGCGTAAAAAAAGCGTAGGTAGAGCGTACCCACGCTAATTCACAAAATAAGTACCTACCTACACTTTTTTAATATTCTATTGGAAAATAATCCCTATAATTATAAAATAATAGATAATGGAGAGCTGTTTCTCAAAAGTATATAAGTTTTTTATAGGATTAAAGTCGCTTCATTTTGTATCTTATTATTATGAAAGCTATACCGTTATAGCTTTTATAATAATAGGATACAAAATGAAGCGTGACTTTAATATGTAAATAGCCATGCATGCTTTTCACAGCACGAAACTAGTTATTTAAAAGTAAGCCACAATTGGATTTGAGCCTAATGTGCTCTTTGTTCAACCCCAATTATCCCAAGTGCCAATTCAATGTTGAACTCCACTTATGAAATGACGTCCGGATGCAATCACACGCGACGACATGATATCCCTTACATATTTCAGTATGTACATTGTACAATGCTTTTGCCTACGAAACTAAAAAAAAGAAAGTTCATAGAGAGGGACTTGAGTATGCTGTATTATTCATATTCCCTTTGACGCAGTGCTAAGTTCACGACGTACGTAGGTACAGGATTAGAGACGATCACAGCTGCGTCCTGTCGGATAAACATAATTTACTAACGACATCTGCCAACACTAACTTAATAATGATGCTTACGAACCTACATAATCGTATCTCGGTTTTAGTTGACGCAAACAAGCAATCTCGGCAAAGTGTCTAATGATTAATTGAAATGAGTCTGACAAAAGAGCCGAATTTATTTCGTATCCCTTATAATCCTTTGCACGACTAATGTCCAAAATCAAAAATGTCCATGTCCAACTAGAACTACCTAATGACCAACACGAATTTTGTCCAACACGAACTTCGTTCTTCATCCTTACAGTCTTCTTTTTGCTGTCACTAAGTTCAATGCACAAGAAGCTCCTTCATTGAAGGAAACTATGATACAAGACGACTAATTCCATATAATAATTGAGTCTACAGACTCTAGAGATATTGCATTTAGCACATTGGTGAAAATAATGCTAAGTATTATGCGACAATAAATTACAAGTTCGTATCTCTCAAATAATATTCCGCAATGTAGATTCAATCTCGTTTCAGCAATTATTTTCATATTATTATGAAAGACAGGTAATCTGAGTTGAAGCTAAAAGAACGAAGTAAGCAGTGCCCCTCAGATGGAGATTTATCTCCGTACAATGAACTAATCCGCTGACGATGGGATTGCGAAGGACACCTGCTGTTCGGTAAATGGGCACTGTTTTTCAGACCTACACTATTTTTACGAAGCGGACGCCCCGTTCGAAATGGGGTTTCCGATATTCCGTGACGGAATTTTTAAGTGTTATTTTTAAAATTGGTATAGGGAAAGAAAATCGCTGGCTCGGAGTTTTGTTTTGAACCTAGCCTATTAAAACGTTTAACGAAAGTAGAATATTTTTAGGCTAGTTCTTAAATGCATTATCTACAGTAAGTAGAGAAAAAACGTAAACAAGTTCCATATTGAAATCTGAGGCTCAAGGTAGGTACCGTTTGCTGCCGCGCTGGTCACTTTTTGTGCTCTCTTTCTGCTCTTATTTTTACTTGACAGTCAAAGGAAGGGTTATGTACCTTGAATGTATGTATGTAATGCGTTAAATTTCGTTGCTCCCACGTATCTTCCAAACGACTGGACGGATTTCAATATTTAGGGTATCGTTAGATTAGATTCGAAGAAAAAATAATAAAATGGCGGATCTTATGCGCGAAATAGTTAGCGCGAACGCGTTAAATAGTTAGTGTGCAGGAGCGATTTAAGCAATTTTGTAGTTCGAAATCGGTATTTATCTCAGAATCTGTGAAAGCTAGCTACAACCTTCCTATTTAGGTAAACGATACTTCATTGTTTTATCTTGGATTACGTGTTTTAAAAACACGATTGGTGAATGTTTTCTAGATAAAATATATCTTTGAAAAATACATGTTTTGCACACATTTTGCTATTTATCTCAGGAACAGCACACTTGTTTTTGTAAAGTTTTGTTTTGTCAAGAAACCTACAAGTATTTCTTTAGTTGTGTCTTTTAATTTTTCGATTGGTTGATTAATTAACTTTTAATTAGGTAAAAAGTGTTTTTGCGATGTAAATGACATTGCGTTTCTATCGTTCTGTACTTCTCACACGCCGAACAAATCACACTCGCTGTCCCGCTTACAAAATGGCGGCGTATGGCACACTCTTAAGAAAAAAAACTAGCCAATCATATCGAGTGGGATATCAAAATCAAGGAAATTAAAAGTTTTCTAGTATACTTGTTATATGTTTAAACTTAGTTTTGAGTGTCAAATTGGGAATGAATGCATGCAAATGGTTTTGTTCATAGAGTTACAAATAAAAACTTACCTACCTACCCTACCTACGCAATGCAAAACCTCAAAAGTGGACTTGCTTGCAGTCGGGTTTTTGATTTTTTAATTATAATTACTAGTTATGTAAATTGAGATGAAGGCAATTCTTTAATAAAATAAAATATTCAGATAATGAGGAAGGTACGTAAAATTATGAATAAAATGTTGAATTACTCGAAACGAAAACCCATTGTCCACATTACGGATTAAAGTGTACCTACACACTTCAACATGTCCATTGTCCAAAGTACGCGCTAGGTAAGGAGATTCATAATCCCTTGTAACAGTCCGACAAAGCTTGTGTCAAACAATAAGCGGGAGTAAATTGTATCCCGTAGGTAGATGTAGCAGCCACTTAGTGCCTATATCTACAAAGGGAGGGGAAACCCTTTTGGTAAAAGTTTTTTTTTGTAGTAATATTTTTAACGGGGTCACGGTAGCCCATTGGGAATCGACCTCGCCTTTACATTGACTCCTGGATATTGGCATGTCATAGAACTTTTGTAAAAAAGCATGTGACAACCGGTGTTTCATTAAAATCATTTTATAAAGTGTTAAACATGGATATTCATAGGTACTGTAGGTACCTACATTATTTAAAAAAATGCAAGGGCTTGCGAGGTTCTGCATGAAAACCACTGAAGAAATAAATAAATAAATAATAATAATTAAATAATTCTGGACATTTCACACAGCATCATCTAGTCCCAAACTAAGCAAAGCTATGGGAACCAGATAACTGATATACTACTTACATACTTTTTGTTTGCAAATACATACATATTATACATAAAAACACCCAGACCCGAGATAAATATTTGCAGATCATACAAACATTTATCTCGCGGCGGGGATCGAACCCGCAACCTTCTGCGTCACAAGCGGGCTTTCACTCACTGCGCCACAGAGGTCGTCAATGAATGAATATCGTTTGTAAATAAATAATTGGTTAGGTGCAAGAAAAGACGCGCAGACGACGAAGCATGGCCATCGCATCTGCACCCAGTCTGTTCTGTATGTTTTGCGTCGCGACGTTTGTACGTTTGTATCTTTTGTGTGAGAGTTGATTCATTAAATTTGTCTGTTTTGCGCCTTAGTACATACATGCATTAGCAATGAATTTACTTTTAAACTCTCTATTGCCAATTAGCAGCAAAAATAAAAAAAGCCATTGACTGACCGTGTGTCCGACGTGATTACCTACACCAGACTCTTTCAAGTAATCCAGTAAAGCGTTATGAGAAGAAACGCCGGTGAAATTAATAAGTTCGAGTATTTCCAGTCGCTGTTAAAAGCGAACTTTGCGAGTGCTTTGAATATTAATACACGGGTCAGAGTGAAATTAATTTTACTAACCGACCGAGCTACGTTTTACCTTGCTGATTAAGATTTCATTTGCACTGTGATTTCTAAATCTTGATCTCTAGATATCTATTTTGAACACAACTTAAACTTACTTAGGTAAGGTCAACCTTCAAATATCTTTCATGAAATTTTATGCTGAATAGATCGGTTCCTAAAGATGGTTCAAAATACTTCTTAAAGCCTAAACTTGCTGGTGATTATGTCAATGGTAGACTGTTTTAATACGAACCTCATTTTTAGAGTGTTTTTACTTAATGTCCGGAGCTTCGAGATTTGTGATAACAGACATACCTAAGTAAGATTTTGAAAATAGGTAATAACATTCTTAATAAGCGACATCAAGCGACTCAAGTGGGACTGGGCGGGTCACGTCAGCCGAATGAACCCTGATAAGTGGGCGAAAGCCATAACATCTTGGCAGCCCGACGGGACACGGGGTCGCGGCCGGCCGAGGAAGCGTTGGCGGGACGATCTCGACTCCTTCGAGAGAGAATGGTGGGAGATCTCGAAAGAGAGAGATGGTTGGAGGGATTTGGGGGAGACCTTTGCCCAGCAGTGGGACGAAATAGGTTGATTAAAAAAAAAAAAAAAAAAAAAATAAGCGACATAGATAGACAGAAAATACTTTATTGTACGCCACATGGACATTACAAAATACAAACAAAGATACAAGAAAATATTTGAAGCATAGAAATAGCATAGAAAGTACCTACCTACCTAAAAGGTGTAAAAATACAACTATCCAAAACTGAGGGGTTGCAATCAGACCATTATTCTAAACATATTTAGCGCAAAAAAACAAAAAAAAATCTTGACTTAGCTACGTCATATTATGATATTTTCGGTTATTTACTACTAGTACAACATAAAAAGACCATACCTACCTAATAATTTCATTAATAAGAGATAAAAACTATTAAAACTCAAAATTCAACAATCTACGTAAAACAATGCGCCCAGAACATACGCGAACAGTAATCTTCAAACGCTGTTTTCTCCGGATATAATGATTTTTCGGTAAATCCTTTTGGATTTGGTTGTGTGTTGGGATGCTGTACCTACCCCTTTCGGCTTCGATAGACGTCTTTTTACACCCTGTATGTTGCAACATAAAAACCGTGCATGCGACAGGTTGTCAAAGTAAGCTTTGGATCGAGCAATTAAGAGGGGATTGGTAACACTTAAACCTATTTCAATCTAGAGATATTAACGGAAAATGGTCTTAAACTAGCAACCGATGTCGATTCCCGATGGCTTGTTATCGATTACGAACTAACTAAATGTCTTTATTGCTTAATTTTCCTTCCTATTTGAACTTTTTGCATCGCTACAGTATGTAGGTACTAATACGTATAGGTAATACTCGTATATACCTAATTTGTTATTGTTATACTATTTAGAAACAAGTACATCGCCGCATTTCAAGACTAGGTATAAGTATGTGATTCTGGGGTGTCACAATGGTAATTCTCAATAGAGAAAAGATTAAATGAACAGCGACGGCAAGACAAGATTTGTTACACAAATACCTTCAATGCTCCTGAAAACAACAAAGAATATCCATAAGCACAGACAAATTACGAGTAAATTACCTTTCCAAAATATAATGGATTATTGTAGGTATTTCACAGAAGCTTATATAATGAGAGCTCGTATTAGCGGACCATCAATCATGCATCGGTTATAGGTGATTGTTACCCACGGGCCCATGTGCCGTGTCACTTCAGCCCCTCACATCATGCATCAAACAGCGTTGTAATTACATCCAGAGTTTTGCCTGGAGCTCCGTAAGGAAATTACAAACAAGGCCAACGTAATCACAGTATCAAAATAACACTTAATTTCCTCGCATCTCGTTAGCTATCATTTTAAAGACGTTTCCATGTAGAACGTTTAATTTATTTAATTTACTTTCAGTCTTCTATCTCCGTCTTGGTACATTCTTTAATTTTAATTAAAATTATGTGGAACTAACACCACACGTTTCATTATACTTACCAAAGTCACCCTTCTCTAAGCCCCAACTAAAAATACGAATGTAGCTGTATTGACCGTAGGTAGGTAGTAAGCATTAGCTACTTACTTCGAATTTCGATCCGAGGGTCGTGTGTTCAAATCTCGGCTTAGTTATGAAGAATTTACTGCATTTTCTTTAGATTTTACATGGTCGTAAGTTCTAATTGGTGAAATAATATCTGTTGAGGAAGGTTACGTGCTGGGTAAGCCCTATCCATCTCAACAATGTAATTACTTATAACTACGAAGACGTAGAAAGATCACAAAAATAATCTACCTCCCTATAGATTAGTTCGCAGAAACCCGATGACCTAACATCGCGACATATTTGCTGCGCACATTGCAAAAAGATAGCACTTATTTGATACCCTTATGATGCGCCAAACGGGGCCGCTTTGATACGATTTCGTTTTGAATTTCAGTTCAAGAGGCACTCCACACGTACCAACGCTCCTTTATTGGCTTAACTGGCCTAATGGCTTGCGGCTATTTCAATGTTATCTCACTACTGAGAATATTTTGAATTCCTGTAAATACCAAATTGACCGCTTGTACGTAATCAAAGAAGTTGTGTTATTGAAATGCGTTTCCTGATACGTTTATGTATAGCAGTTAAAATATTGATAAAATTGTGAATTCCATGAATTCCTCTGGTAATCAAGTGGTAGGTAGTACATATTGGGCTTTATTTATTTTAAAACCATAACTGCGAGCAATATAATTCACGCAGTTCGGATTCACGAGAATTTAAAAGCGAAGAAATGCCAGTATGGAATACAAATTGTAGCAAACCTAGTAATTGACAGTGGTTGTATCAGCATTGAAAACTTTTTATAGCACCATAAACACGAGATGAAATTATATTCTAACGACCCAATAAACGGGAAAAACTCCTCTTAGCTACACGCTATTACGGGGACGGAAAGGATCAGCTCCCCGACGCTGCTTCTATTTATTTTATTCTGTGCTTTATTTAATATTTACATTGGTGCCCTTTCGAAAATCAAACACTAATCGCACCGGTAACACTCATTATAATCAAAAGCCCTCGGAATATGAGAGGTTGCTAATAAATTGGTACGAAATAATTGGATTTTTCCCGCGCATCATTACACCTTATTGCTCAATATCGTTGCGTAACTGAACGACGCGATCGGATCCCTCCCGGCCCCTGTTGAATCTCGCAATTAGCATTTAATTTAGTTTTTATCCCTCATTTCATTTCGATGCTGAATAACACCCAGCGACCCTCGTCAAGAAGGCTTTTACAGGAAACGAAAAAAACCTTTGTTTATTTTCTTATCTTCCCCCGCGCGAAATGCAGCTACTATGCTAACAACAATTACTCTGGGAAAATTAAAACTCGATCCTTAAAAACCTTGTGCCTTATCTCAATCACACCCTAACGAAGCTGGGAAATGTAATTTTATATTTTCACATTACATTCTAAAAACTGCAATTAAGCAAAGGACAATTTACTTAGGATGTTATGCAATAGGTGCCTACTAATATCTATGTAGATTTTACCCAAATATCAATTATATGTATCAGCAAAAGTAAAACATAAATAAAAATGTCTCCAACAAAATACTCCTAGTTATGCTTTTGAAGAAAGACTAAGCAGTGGGTAACAAGACAAACTTTCCAACACGAGTTCGTGTGGACACATATTTCCTCGATATCATCGCACGGATATCTAAAACATTTTTCAGAACATAAACATTAGTTTAGAAGCGTTCAAAGTTAAAGCGTTACGTCACTACGTCCCAGAATCTAGAGCAACTTCAGCGGAGCCAGTTGCACAACTCTTTAAATGAACAGCGTCTTGTTGGAGTTTCAAAATTCTACTTTGACTGTAGGTATTTACTTACCAACCGGTTGGTTTATATCCCGTAAACTTTCGTAAAATCGAACGGACTCTTGAAGCCACGTTTGATTCACAAGAGTGTGTTCAACATAGCAAGGCAAGGCGCTTCGAATTCAACTGAACTAAACGAGGAAAAGGCACAAGTGCAGTGAAAGTAGGTACCCTACGACAAAGTGTATTATTATATTGAAACCAATATTTGGAACCAACGAACAACGTATTATTCCAAATTCACCTGACGAAGCGTCGATAGGACAAATAGAAGCCAATTTTTGGAAACAATTTTATGAAAAGAGTTCGAAAGTAACACCGGTAGAGTGCTTCTTAAAATTCCTCGAGAAACTCCAACGAAATCATAACTTTCTTATTTGAAAGAAGACCCATTTATAAGTGTAATAGCATAAATCAATTCTTAACCACGGAGAGTTATTCAGTATGAATACAAAATCATAAAGGAAGGTCTTATTAAAATTCATCATAGCTGTGCGATTCAGTCCGCGAACAAAAAATGCTAAGTTTGAACAGTTAGATTATAAAATGTCTCATAATAACATAAGTATTTGAATTTTTCACTTGACTGAGATGGTATTTTCGATGTGGAGCTTTCAGCAACGGGGGTTTGCACTTGCTGGCAAGTCATTGTATGGGCAGAGTCACGAGTTCTATCTGATCTGTGCAATACTTACATTCCGATCAGCATTTTTCGAATGAAAATAAAGCCACAATTAATTGGTTACAGGCCACCAATCAGATTAAAATATTTATCGTCACGAAAACCAATTTACAGAGTTCGCCACAGCACAATACATGTCAGGAACAGCTTGGATCTGCAATATCTGGTTGAGGTAGGAAATGCTGCACATTTCGTCGGCAAAATCATTTTAACGCCAGGTGTTTTTGGTTTTAAATTTATATACTTACTTGCTTAGTCAGAAATTTTAAAAGTTAATTGTTTCTACCAACCCGGAAACGTGATTCACATATTTGCACTCAAAGCAGTGAAATCGTGGCTCTAACTTTAATAAGATTTTCCACAATTCTAAAACTTATATAAGTTTTTAAGTATTTCACGCAAAAAAACGAGGAAAGTATACAAGCAAGGAGAAATATTTACAGTCTTTTTATATCATACTTTAGGTGATTCAACTTTGTTCAACTTTTGTCGCAAATTGACATCTTATAAAACAGCTATAAAAAAAGGTGCAGACGCCAATGTTCGATTAACGGAGATGTAGATAGATACGTTGTTTGGTTTCAGAGTGATTTGTATCGATCGTTTATAAATTGATTCATTTATAAACAAGATTAGTCAGTTGCTCTAAGTAACCTCGCAACCGAGAGATTTTCAAACGCCGAGTGGCAGTGAGCGCGAGCTAGCGACGCTGCTATTTATCTCGACTAGATAATTCCAGCTGAACTGACGCGGGATGAGGGTAAACATCTTGACGTGATTAATAGTAATCCTCAGTAGTTTAATAGTGTAGGATTTAGTTGTTTGAATAATATCTAAAACGAGCGCGGTAATTTGCTGATCCTGATGCGGACTAGTCTCCATTTTAATACGTGCCCATTTATTTCAGTTACGCTTCCAAAGTTACCGTAGTTTTTAACGCTCTATAAAAGGAAAACTAACATGGACGCTCGTTCGTGGGTAAGAGGTCAAACAATACGCTCGGTTTTCGTTTGAAAGCTTTGAGTTGGTATTGTTTTAAAGTTGTACCTACGTATATTTGCCTACCCCGAATTAACGCGCACCTGTTTCAACTAGTTTGACAGGCTGGTTTGGTGTCCGTTGTTTCACTTTCAAGTCCTTTGATTTCATTCTCAAGTAGCGCCGCCCTGTATTTCAGTCGTGCTCTGTTGCCTCTTTGAAAACTTTTGAATGCGTTTGGATAAATATAGACTGGGCTGGGAGTCTATACTTAGTACGGTGACGCAAACACGATCGGGAACCGTTGTGTATTTCAAAGGATTTAATTATCTCGTTACTGAGAAATTACGCTACAAAGTTAATTTAGAAGATTTTCCTACGTGTAGAAGTTTCTGAAAAAATTGTAACCTATAGGTAATATGACATACTAGTCCTAAGTAGGTAGGTGAGTACTAAAGTTTTGGAATTTTACTAAGACCATCATCATCATTTATTATTATTATTATTATTTATAATAATAATAATAATAAATTTAATTTTTCTTCAAAGGATCTGGAATATAAAGATCTGAGAGAATGTCTACCGCGCCTTGGGGATACAGTCGTGACCCTGTTTACGTTTTGTATTATTTATAATACACAGGCAGCTCTCAGAGCTGATGCGTGTATATCTTAGTCCTTGTCAGTGCGCTTTAAATATTTGTCCAGTCTATTCTTGAAAGAGTTCACTGAGGGGGCACTTATCACTGACTCTGGTAACCGGTTCCAGTTGTGCACGACGCGATTGGGCAATATGTGCTCTCTGGGATTGCTGGTACTTGGCCCACGATGCAGCTTTAGTGAGTGTCCTCTCAACCTTTCATTTCTGTTCATGGTATATAGTGTCTCTGATAAATTTGGTACAGTATAATGGTTGTTTAGGATTTTATATGTCTCTATAAGATCTCCGCGCTCTCTACGTTGCTGAAGGGTATCTAGTCCAAGTTCCTGAAGTCGTTCCTCATAAGTCAGTGTTTTGAGAATAGGTACCATTTTCGTAACTCTTCGTTGTACACGCTCGATAAGGTCGATATCTTTCTTAAAGTATGGACTCCAAACCTGGAATGCGTACTCCAACAACGGCCTCAAGTATGTCTTATACAGTTTTAGGAAGAGATCCTTGTTAATGTAAGTGAAAGCCTTTCTTATAATATAGATTATAGAATTGGCTCTTTTTACAATCTCTACAATATGTACATCCCATTTAAGGTTAGTTGTGATTGTCACTCCAAGATCTCTTTGTCTGTCTACCGTTTCAAGCAAACTTCCATTTACTGAGTAGTCTAATTTAGGGTTTTTGTTTCCTATGTGTAACACTGTGCATTTCTTTTCATTTAGGGTTATAAGCCAGTCTTGGGTCCACTGGTGTATTCTGTCCAAGTCTCTTTGAATTATGTTATGAGTGAGGAGTGGGTTTCCCATGATTTTGGTGTCATCAGCAAAGAGTGATTGCCGAGATTCAATGTGCTGATCTAGGTCTATCAGATATACCCCAAAAAGGATTGGTCCCAGTACATATCCTTGTGGTACCCCACTGCTTACTTCATGAGGTACATTTCCCTGACATTATCCCACTTTTATGTAGGGCACAACAGGTTTTCCTATTCTACTCCGCTCTATCAGCCGTCATCTCAACACTCACTCCTTTCTTACCCATATCATCCTTCACACATTCCATCCAGATGGATGTAGCAAAAGGGATGTAGCAGAAGAGGCAAACCAAAGAAAAGATTTTCTTTGGTCTGCTTCTTCTGCTACATCCCTCCACATTCAAACCTAACATTCTTCTCGTTACATGACTATCTTCCCTCCTCATAACATGCCCATACCACGACAACCTATACTCCTCAACTTATCCGTCACTGGCGCAACTTTCAAACTTCCTGTAATATACTAACCATTAAAAGTTATTTTAGCAAAGGCATTACTTTTTGTGCATAACAGCAGTGAGAGGATATCTGAAATCGGATGGCGACCGCAATCGGTTTGCGGTGGCCGAAGCTGACTGCGGTCCATGATACAGACACACCTGCATGCAAACATTGACCGTTAATGGCAAAGTGTGTCGGTAATGTACCCTGATATCGCAGTTTTAACGCATATAAAACTCATTGATACATAGGCACCTTTTTCGAAACCACAACTTTCAGCCTGTCGCTTCGCAATGCGTAGTTCGCATCAACATTTTTATTGACAAAAATATTTCCTCGGACACAAATGGATAAAAATAATTGTACTATGTAAGGTTTTTGTTTTTACATGAACTCTCATGATAACATAAAAGGGCGCGGTGGGATCAGAGACATGAATTTAGGATCCGTAACTTTTGCTTCTTGACTCTATAAAGCTGAATATTTATTTCATGACATCAACTGAACACACAATAGGCGCAAAGTTATGATGAGCAAACTTTTAACAATTTGTAGTTGATTTTGTTGTACCTACCTACAGCTACAAAAGTGCAAAACAAAAAACCAACTGGATTAGGCTTTATTTCTCTACGTCATTTTAAAGCTTTCAAAAATTAAGCTCTTAACTGATTTAGCTCCTTTGAAAACAAAGTTAATCACACGGGCCTATTATGTTGGGGCAAACCCAAGTGTCTCTGGAAACAAACTCTTGACAACAATTATAACTGGAGGTCGAGCTCATGGCCCGGACCTTACCTGCTAATTACGACCCAACTCTCGGCTTATACGTACCTATAACCTGCATAAGTGTCTATTAATAAAACAATTTTAAATTAATTGTTCGCGTGTTTAATAACTTCCATTTTGTACTTTGCAGCTGGCAAAATAAGACTTGTTCATTTAGCCAGTTTAGAGTCAGTGATTAAAGATTTAATAAAATTATTGCATTTCGACGAATATCTTACGCAATAAGATGTAATTTTGTCTCATCTATGAAATAATTAAGTAGTTAAGTTCATAAAACGTTGGCTCATTTCTTCATATCTACGTAATTACCTACCTTACTGAGATACTGCACCTAATTAGAGGTTAGCTCTGTAATGCGGCATGCATAATTTATCACAAATCTGTTCAGTAGGTCACGTTCTGCAGAAACAACATTTACTAAAGGCGTAGGTATAAAGCGATTGAAGATTAGATAAGGAAGGCCGAGCTTCATTTTTGTCTCGCTACCCCAATCTATTGTTGACCCTATTGTGTTCTTTCGTATAGCCAGAGTCACAGTTTTGTATCTAAATTAATTGAAAAAAAAAATCGAGACCTTAGATGTGATCTACCAGGATTTGTTCGTTATACGTTTCTTTTCTACTTTAACAGGGAAACAGCAAAACCCTCGTCAAGACGGATTTGTTAAAAAGAGTACAATTTGTTTTTTATGCTTTGTTGTGGTTCCTGATCAAGATATGAGACTTTTGCAATCATGTTCTTTCAGTTGCGTTTCATCAATAACCCTTTTCTTTTCTGGCTTGCTCTGAATACAAGATGCCAATACTTTTGTTTACTTATGTTCAAGATAATCTACAACAGTAACTGTATCGACAAAGAGAATTATTTGATATTGATTGCACTGTTTTCTTAGCAGATTCTTTTAAAACTATATTTAGGATTATCAAGAGGATGAACTAACAAAGTAAGAGCTTACATTATCCAAATCCAAAAGGGTCCTTATCCTATTAAAAGTCAGGGCACCTCCAGATGACTTGTCAAAACACAAACCCAAATTAGAGGCTTTTTCGTTTACAAATCTCCCATGACAAGGGTCACCCTCAAGCAATAGGCACTAGAAATCTACATAGCTTCATTCGACCATTCGTAGCAGGGGTAACCCCTTACCGGTTGGCATGAAAAATACATGGCTTTTGTAGTTGCTAAAGGCTTAAAACAAGAGGGTTTTATCAGATGGAGCGAAGTTAAATATTGAGGATGGATTTGGGCTTACGGAAGATATATACCTCTTTCTGACATGAGTCACTCGGAAATGGAGTACAAAGCCGAGTGAAAAGCAATAGTGTCTTTTTGAGAGGGTGAATAGCTGAAAATAGATTAGTGGCAACAAGAGGTTACAGTGCGGCTTACGGTCCGTACAAATCTTTTGTGTTTTATCTTTTTTCTTGTTCTTATACAATTTCCCCGAACAAATATATTTTGGCAGCGTATTTACTTTCAAACAAAAATATAATGTAGGTAGGCAAAGCTAGTTTTCCATGAAATACACTTACATTGAAAGGCTTTCTAAACGAGAATGGATCATGTTCGTAGCACTGGTTATCTACTTAGAGTACGTGGTCGAAACGTTACATTGCGCTCCAAAACGCAAATCGAGGATGCGAAGTGCATGCTAAATGAGTTGCGGTTGGGTGCTACTGCTTCACTCACGCTATCTGCAAAGCTCACAAAAAATAGAATTCGGCTCTAGACCGTAGCTATGCTCTACACCGTAGCTATGCTCTACGAAAGGATAGAAAATGGGCTCATAAAGCTATAATAAAATATGTAGATAGGTACTTGAAAACTTTGCCCGAGGAAAAACTCCTGCCGATAATATGAAAATTTCTCAAGAGACAGATAGATATTGGCCCAAAAAATCCAACCGAAGGCACCTTCATAAAGACTGTAAGTCAGCCAGAAGAAGATAAGAAAGTTGCGAGTGGCCCGCGTCGCTGCCACCCGCGATAAACTCCGAATATCCATCATACTTAATTACCTCACTCTTTTAACAGTTTAGAAGCTCGTCGAGAGTAAGAATTAACGGGTGCTTGTCAGAGCCGACACGGCAACACGGCCCGCTGTTTCAGCGTTTCTCAACTTATACATTTTTAATTTTGACACAGCCACGACTGACTGGAATTAAAAATAGGGGCACGCATTGGTAGGCAGTCCGTGGTCTAGTAATAAGGCAACGTTAAAGTAAGCGAACGAACTCGGTTGAAGAGTTTATTTGACCTCCGGAATTTTTGGCCTGATTTATATTAATACTAGCTGAGCGCCCAGCGGTGTTACACGCGCGGAAATTCTCACAGGAACCGTACATTTTTCGGAGTAAAATATAGCCTTCTGAATACTGTAGTTTTCTGTCAGTGAAATAATTTTCACAATCATTTTTACAAACATACAAACGTTAGTTACAAAGTTTAGTTTATTTTGATTTCTTTAGGTAGGTTAGGTATACCTAACTCTGTTTGAGTTTAAGAGCATCATTACAAACAGCAGCTTACCTACCTACCTATTCAACTTGATAGTTCACGAGGTATTTTCTCATGCTTAGATTTATTATAAGCTGTTTTACTAAACCCTCGTGTTCCGAAGCTGGGCTCATGTCAGTCTATATTTTCTACATATTTTATCGTTAAAAAGCAATTCACGGTTAATTCAACGCAGGTTGGCCAGGTGCCGCGGCCGAGATAGATGACGTGTCGAGTGACTCCACATGAAAATGGAATTTGGCAAAATACCAAGTGTGATGAACTAAAACGCAAAATGCGTAATCAATTAGGTACCTGCCAGAGCTAATGTTTTAAAATAATGCGGGGTACCTACCTACACTATGGGAAAAGTGCCTGGAAATTAAGAAAGATACCTACCTCAGCCTACCTACACTACATCCATCCATCCACTGCTGTAATACATTTAGGTACCTATCCTAAAAATAATTTTATTATTATTTTACTTATCGTGTTTAGAAATCGTGACAATAATTTTATAACAAGTTACTATTTCCATCCACAATAACATTATACCTACTTAGTGCCTATTAGTTAGTAAGTAGGTATATTCAGGTAATTGATGAAGCAACTTGACCAGGCTTATTCTGGTCCGCTCGAACTGCAAAACTTGAAGAGATTGAGAACAGGAACTGGTAATAAAAACGATAGAATAAAGATTTCTAAGAAACGAAGTTATCATCCATCAACTTGCGTTGTTAACTCTAGTTCCAATCCAAACAGTATAAAACTTGAGCCATTAGAAATCTTTACAATTTTCTTATTGGAAAATCCCTGGTGACAAATCACCAAGAGCAGTTGGAAAGAAACAAGACGATATTAAAGCACCGGGTCATTTCTGTTCCGGGAAAGTTCAACAATCCATCATTCGTAATTGCTACCCTTCATCTCATCGCTAAGATTACTTGCTCATTATCTTTAGTGTCCGACTATGATGGAGTATTTTTCTAAATAATTGCCTACTGAAAGACATGAAAATCATCACTACCAAATAATTACGCGTATACTCAAGAGTGTTTTTGACTGGAAATCCAACTCTTCACTATTTGCGTAAAACATATGCAATCACAGACCAAAAAACTATCCTTGTGATGGGATCCGAATTCCGTCCAATCCAAACGGACATCCGTCAGACAAGAGGCGAAAACACAAACTTTGAGCGGCGATAACCGGATTCGCTAACGAGTCGAGCACGGGTGACGGCACGGCTCGCGTTGTGCTGCAATTTATAACTTTCAAGCACACGGTTAAATAAAATTGAGAGGATGTTACAACTCAAATTCAACCACAGAATTCGCGACTTTTTGCAATTTAAAAGCGCTAATATAAATCACAAAAATAATTAGCATATATAAATGCTAAACGGAGTACAGCCAGAAAGTTTTACTTTAAGTCAGTTCACATTTGGGTACATCTTAAAATCTAAACTGACACCTTTTTAAGATCATCGTGGGAGAACAATCCCAATATTGCCAGGTAAAAGATTTCAATTCTATCAATATTTCCCAAAGAAATGTAATTCTTTAGGTTTACATTTTAAGTACCGATTCATCCATGTGCTATCCTTCAAAGCAAACAACGCAGCTCAAAGCCATTCCAAGCTTGAACAATTTTGTCGAATCCTATTGAAGCGTTATCGGGTGCACGCAGCGGTCGCAGTTTAGGACTTAACGAATTATCTGGCCGGCTGTCAGTGCCGGCATGAAAGCCAATTGTGAATAATGGTCCGTTGAATTTATAATCATGTGCCGACCGTACCGCCCGCAACCATTATACTATGGATTAGTACCATTGCCATTGTCTTAAAGTGGGGTTTGTAATGCAGACTTTCTTAATAGACATCCTGTTTCAGCTCAGAAACGAGGATATTTGAATTTTAGCGAGCTGTATGTTGTTAAATCAGAGCAACAATGAACAGCTTCGTGTTGGAACTTAACGAATGTGTTTTACGAATTGAAATCTCTACGCAGTTAAATGATTTTACAACAAAATAAAACCTTTTAACTTTACACTGAAGGCGATTTTGTTGGAGTTACTTTTAAAACGGGAACGTACAATTTAATCTTCAATTTCCTAACCGGAGCGCGATCTAATTGAACTTTGCAGTTTATTGGGGGCATTTAGGGCCATAATCTGCACTTTATCATCGAGTATCTTCCGACTCCATCGAGCCAGAAGTTATGGCGGGAATCCGAGGGTATCGCCACTTTGACGCCTTTTTCATTTCGAAATGAACTTCGTAAACAAACAATATTTTTGAATTTAGTAAACAGAAAGTCGATATTGGAGGCTGATTGATTTTCATGGCATATCTAAGAAATGACATGTGTTGGCTAATATCCCTAAGTGCAACAACAATCCCAATGTAAGTCCTACTAAGCGATGCAATGCAAAGGTAAAAGCCGTAAGAGCGTAATTTTTTTTCATATTAAGATTTTATACTTGGGATTAGGACCTTAATCAGTGTAGTAAAGTAGTAAAATAATAATCGGAAAAGGAATGTTACAAAATAGGTTAAACAAGACCCCTAGCATGGCTTAGGTACCTATTTTAATACAGATACTTAATATAATACAAACAAAAAAAACCGTGTAACTTTCACACATTATTCAACAAGGCAATGAGCCTATTAAAATAATGCTGGACTTTTCACACAGCATCATCTAGCCCCAAAGTAAGCAGAGCTTGTGTTATGGGTACTAAGATGACTGATATACTACTTATATACTTTCTGTTTGTAAATACATACATAGAAACACCCAGACCCGAGACAAATATTTGTAGATCATACAAACATTGGTCCCGCCGCGGGGATCGAACCCGCAACCTTTTGCGTCGCAGGCAGGCCTTCGCCCACTGCGCTAAAGAGGTCGTCATTAGCCAAGAAATATACTCGATCCATACTTATACTAGTGCCTAGTGCGGGGTTCGATGTAAATTATTTATAATAATTGTAATTTTTTATTGTAATAATTCTAGATTTTATTACTTGATGTTTGTTTTACTTCTAAGATAATGTAAGCTTTACTCAAAAATGTAGCTTATTTGCATAGCGCATTCTAAAAACTTGAGCATGAAGCTTTGACTCGCAAAGAATGCTGTCGATGCACTGGCGTAGCAGACTTGTTTGCTGGCGTAGCACTTCGTAGCGGTCCGTAGTAGTTCGTAGCAATTGTAGAGCAATTGTAGCGCGGCGAAACCGCTTCCAGAGGGAATTACTTCACGGATGGATTAGGATGTTGGTGTTACGTTTCCTTTGTATGCCGAATTCACTTTAAATGTATACTTACAGTATTGTTCTAGTTTGATAATATTAACCGAAATTATTCATATTAAAACGCTGACTCGCATTTAGTTGTCTATTATATCGTCTGATCTGAATATAGCGTTAATGGAACCACCTCGGGGCTATTTCCGAACAATAGAAATAAATTGAAATCGGACCAGCCGGTATGCGTAACCGCGGAGTCAAAGCACACAACTAATAATCCAACGAAATTAATAACTGCATTTTTGAAGTGAAAACTTCATTTGGCGCGTTCGGCATTTTTGAGATGAGTAAATAAAATCTTTGGATTCAAGTCACGAGTCACGGGACCTGTTACCAATTGTATAACTTGAAATCGATTGTCATCCCAAGTCGTTTTTTACCGATTTTATTGAACAATCAATTCAAAATTACCTACAGCCAATGCCTATCCAATTATCTACGTAATCAAATTTCTTTTTTTATTATAGGTACTACAACTACTAACAAACAACACAAAGAAAACTCGACTCCCAATTAAAAAGAAAGAAAAGAAAAAAGCATTTGCCCCGCGGGGGAAAAATAAACATCTGGAAAAAGACACGCACTTATTCTAGATTAAGTTAATTTATGTTAAAACATAGACATAGGTCTGGCTAGATCGCATGCAAGCGAGACAGTTGTGATAAATAACAAATGTATGTATGGTAAGTGCTCCCAAATGAAACGCCCTTAGGGCCGGTGCTCTGATACACAATTTGCAAAATTACATTTCGTTTTTAGCCATTCTGTTTTTACGACAAACAAAAATTCGTAGAATGGCCGAATTACATTATATACAATCTGATGGATTTACTTAAAAATACTAAGCTTGGTAATCTTTTTTTATGGAGAAAACAAATTAGAATAAGTAATAAAAGTAAAATGTGATAGATGTAGCTAGGTAGATTTTGTATAATTTGTTATTTAGCTTTAACTGTATAAAAGCCTGACCTTGGTTTTCTGCTAAAAGCTGTAACAAAACTTTAAGAAAAGATAACAGCTATACCTAGGGGCAAAGCTTCCAATATTGTTTTCAGATTTTTTGATTGCTACCAAATACGCAAATTATTTTCGTATTTGAACAGTAGGTTATTGTTTTAACTTATCACGTGGGAGGGATGTGCCAAAAATGTACTTGTTTTGTATGTCTCTGACTATCCCCTAAAATATCTTCGAAGGATCTAGAATAGGTATTTACATTAGATCTAAGAAATAGCTACACCGCGCGTTAGAGATCTAGTCGCGATAATGTTCTTTTTAGAACACCGTATGCTTAAAACGACTTATTTTAGCCATCCCAAAAGTTGCACAATAGAGAACACACCAAGTAGGTACCCGTACGTGATTTACGCAAAGAAAACTTGAGCATTTAGGGAATCAAGGGTCTGGCTGCTCTGTTGTATCGGAAACACGAGGCGAACATCGCCGGATATTGCCTAGTCCCACGCGGATTGACGGTTTCTTTACTTGACCACCCACAGGATAGGATACAGGTTGAAAGGAACCTTTTAGTATAAATAAATAGAAGGTGAACCGGGTATACAGGTTGACAGCTGGCCAATCCCGTGTTGTATAGAATATCTGATACAATTGCAGAAAATTGTTACGAATAGAAATCTTTATTGAGACATAGGTCGGTACCACACGATCAAGAAGATACATTTAATAAAGTTAATAAATTTTTAGGGTAGGTATCATAATGGCGGCCTTTTCACTTAGAACAATATTTTTTGCATTAATAAAGAAAATAACATCATTAACGAAACAAAAACTATGAGCATCTGTTATACTCTTCTAACACAGGTTTCATAACTTAAAAGAAGTGATCCCAACCCATTTAATTGTACCACTTGATTTTATTGAATAAAGATTTTTGATTAGATTTGACTTGATTTGATACTTCTTTCACCGCTTTTTCACCATTATTCAGCACTAGCTACTGCGTGGTACCAACATTTTGAATAGTCTATATGCTATTCCAGCTCACTATCTACGCCTAAGTTTCATCCAAATGGGTTCACTGGTTTGGGCGTGATTGAAACAAACAAACATCTATACATCCAAACATCCAACCATCCAAGCTAAACAAACTCACAAACTTGTACCTAGCTTTATTATTTCAGTGGGATTATATTACTTATGTATATAAATAAATAATGCTGGACTTTTTTTAGTAAGCAGAGCTACTGTTATGGATAGGTACTACATTACTGATATACCTACTACCTACTTATATACTTTTTCTTTGTAAATACATACATATTGTACATAGAAAACACCCAGACCCGAATCAAATAGTTGTAGATCATACAAACATTTGTCCCGCCGCGGGGATCGAACCCGCAACCTTCTGCGTCGCAAGCGGACCTTTGCCTACTGCGCTACAGAGGTGTTATATAAGTAGGATTATTCATTCTTCAAATAGAAGACTGTATTTTTGCAGCACCGAGTAGATACCTAAGTACCTACCAGCAGAGCCTATAGATTAGCAGGTACTTGAACCCCTAGTTCACAAATCGGATTTGCGTACGAGGGCCGCCTTATAATGTCAAGGGTCCATAGGTATTCCATATTTTTCGATTGCCGTAAAGATGTCATAAAGTTGCCTTTCGGGAGGAGATAAGAAAGTTATATGGACGGGGAGACCCTTACGGCACACCCAACTCTCACTATCCATCACAGGTAATTGCAGCACTTCCTTCAATGTTCACAAGAAGCGTAAATGGGCAGGCCTGCACGTGACCAGACCTATCTTCCCATTTGTTATAATAACAGACTTTCTGGATATTGCAGTGTAAAAATGTTTTTCGGAATTCAATTGAGTTTAACCATACCGTAAAGCTGTGTTGGCCGAGTGGATAGTGTCTCGACTTACGATCCGAAGGTCATCGAGAACATGAGGTTTGACAAAATGTCTACTGTGCCTTAGAGTTTTTTTTTGTAAGATCGTGAAGCTGATATTCGTGTGCCGGCGGAGATCGTGGTGCTAGTTGTAGGTAGGTATTAAACTATTAAAGGTGGGTGATGCGTCAGAAGTATCAGATCCGTATTTACGATCAGGCAACCTTACCTACTCAAGATTCGTGTTGCTTTTATGGCAGAGATTTGTCTGAGGTATCGCGTCGTCACGAGAAACATTACATCACCTGTATTTTTTTAAACGCCAAGTTTCTGATCCGTCGCTCTGAACCGCCACAAAACCATGTGTGTTACTTTTCGAAGATCTTAGAATCGAATGCAGTCGAAAGTAAAGTATGAATCAGCAAGTATGAAGGATACTGTGATGACTGTGCCGTAGGTAGGAAACTAAGAGGCAGCACAATACGTGAGAATTGAACTTGCACCTCTTTCAGCCGAGCCCACCACGCCAACGAGGTTGAAAATCGTGTGGTAAAATAAACCTACGCATACCTTTGTATTATGTGTGTGCCTACCTGTATAGTAATACAGGTAGGCACTATAGGCCGATATCAGAATTAATAATGATAAATGACCGAGAAAACTTCAGTGTACGCTTTAAATCCCTAGGGGCGTGAGGTATCGGCGATTCGGTGAAAGTTATGAAAATTCGCAACAATAGGTACACACGAACCACCCACATTATACCTCGTATGTTATAGCATGGTAGGTTTAAAAGGGTAGGTACCTATCACATCGAAATAAATAATGCTGGACACTTCACACAGCATCATCTATGTGTTATATGTATGTATTTACAAAGAAAAAGTATTAAGTAGTATATCAGTTATCTGGTTCCCATAGTACAAACTTTGCTTAGTTTGGGGCTAGATGATGCTGTGTGAAATGTCCAGCATTATTTATTTATTTATTTATATATTTTTTCAGCCATTGGCATTGGTGTCCCCCAGGTATCAAAAAAGAAAGACCTACTCTTATCAGAATTTGTAATACAACAGGTATTTACTTATTGTATCAGTGTTATAGAATACTAGCTATCCGCCGCGGTGTTACCCGCGGTCCTACGGGAAAAACTAACTTTCCGGATAAAATATAGCCAATGTTCATTAGGGATAATATAGGATTCTAATGAAAGAATTATTCAAATCGGTCAAGTAGTTTCGGAGCCTATTCAATTCAAACAAACAAACAAATCTTTCCTCTTTATAATATTAGTATAGATTTAAGTTTCAGCTATGAGTGAAGCTCATGGTAATATTAAGTTACTTGATGCTTGTTTGCTACTGTATGGCTATAAAAAATTGGTAGGTAGGTTATATCATGTGAAAAGAAAACAAAAATACATTATGTAACATAATTTCTGTACTAATCCTTATATAGGTATTGATTTACAGTTTTTAAACGAAGCTTTACAAGTTTATACATTAGCTTATTTGAATGGTTATTTGTAAGTATGGTATGTAAACTTAAGGTTCCTTTGATATATTATCAGGCGAGCCTTCAGATAATAGTTCTTTTTCTGCGGCTTGTTTTGCTGCTTCAATTTGTGGTTTCACATACCTGATATTACAAATGTTAGCTTTGGTTTTGTTCAATTTCATCAGAACTATATTCTACTCTACACATCTTAAATAAAATTAATCTAAAAATTTACTTATTAATTAGGTAAGTAATCTACTCTCTCAAAACTTTGTCTGCTGAGCCTTCAGATAGCAATTCTCTTTCTGCAGCTTGTTTGGCTGCCTCTATTTGAGGTTTCACATACCTATAGTATTTGTAGAAGTGGTCTCCGAGAAGAACGGACCCGTATAGGGTAAGGCCAATACATGCTAGCACGGTTCCTCGGTGTAGCTTATCGTACAGAACATTACGTGCATATTTTTTCATATTTGCTGCAAAAATAATATAAACAAGAGGTTATGAATTTCATAATAAAAATTGTGTAACATGGTAGCTATCTTTCAATAACGCTAAGGATAGGAAGGAAGGAATTTCACTTACTCGAAGATCTAGCTGAGAAAACGTTTAGTTTAAAATGTATTGTATTTTTTTCACAAATAATTTAAAGTATCAGCCACAGATTAGGTAGAGATAAATGCAGATTAGGTAGTAGAGATAAATTCAGCAGCAAGTCAGTCAAGTCAGACCACAGAGTAAAGTCAGACAGACAAAGCGCGAATTTCATTGTTTTGACAGCGTATGACACGACAGGAGTGACACTGACACTAAGATAATTCACTTATTTGACATAAATCAATTTCAATCTTGTCAAAAGAATCTGAAAATGAAAATAATATAATTTTTAGGTTATGTTGAAGTAAAGAGTAGGCTTGTGCTTGCTCGGTCAGTACAGAGAGCGCTCCGTACTAGTACGATCGTTGTGAAGAACTAGATCGGACTTTTAGTACTATTAGTACATCTAGTACAGTAGATCTTCGGTTCTATAATGAGTCGCTCGGTCGGTCGGTCGGTCCTGAACTACGTACTAGCTTTGTGTTTTGTAGGACATGAACGATGTTCGTACTAAACTAAAGATCGAATGAAACGCCCGCCACCGTGATATCTCTGTCTCTTTTATTACCGCTTACTCGCTTATCGAGTCTATCTCTGTCTGCGCTTGACAAACCAATCAGACACTGACATGTGAATACATTTCTAACAGTTCTTTTTCCGAATGATCGAATGAACTAGAGTCCTAATAGGATCGTGTAGTTCTTTTCATTCCGTCCTAGTACAAGGGTAGATACGCATGCCGATTTGAACCCTATTACAGTGCAGGAAGGCGCAGTTATGATAATTTCCTTAACGAAACGATCGAATGAACTAGTGTACTAGAGTACTAATAGTCCTATTAGGACCGAGTTATGTGAACTAGCTCAACTAGTACACTTGTGGGAATGAATTCCTATTAGTACTTAGTTCAGGAACTACACAAGCCTAGTAAAGAGTAAACAAAACATTAGATAATCCTAGGACCAATACCTTGGTCCGAGAAATAATCTAAGACAAAAAAGTACTAAGTAGTTAATGCACAAAACTATTAAAAGTAGTAATAATTATGAAATATTGCTACTTACTTCGTTCTTTCAGTAAACTGAAAAACCTCCACCGGTTAGCTAGATATCAATCTTCCAAAGTACCCTCTTCACCGGTGCAAACATTCGAGAAAAATAAAATCATAGAAAAAGTAACAGTGGATAAGAATACAATAGCTTTACTGGAAAGGCTATCTTTAGTGAAGACAGATCCTGCTGAAGGAGTTCAGATACTAGAAGATTCTATAGCTTTCGCTAACCAAATACTTCATATCAATACAGATAATGTGGAACCTCTGTACTCAGTATTAGAAGAAAGGTATCTATTATACATAACACGTAATTGTAAAACATGTTTTTGAAACCATATTAATAACCTTACTATTTACTTATTACACCAAAGACAATATTTGTAGATTGGCCCTTGCTTTCCGCAAGTATCGGAACATGCTTCTCAAATAATTATTTTAAAAAATGGCATGGAACGCTACTGTCTTTCTCTTGTAAACCTTACTTAAGTAAGTAGATATAATGTCATGTTATTACCAACACATTTATTTTCAGGACTCTTAGTCTTCGTACTGACCAAATAACCCAAGGGAACTGCCAAAAAGACATACTCAAAAACGCAGCTTTAAAGGAGGATGATTACTTTGTAGCACCGCTTGGCAACATCCCATTACATGAAGTAGAAATTGAAGAGAGAGAACAAAAAATAAAGGAAAATGAAAACTAAAGTTGAGGCAGTACTGAAAACTAAATATTTCTTTAATATTATAAGTTCTGCAAATAAAAGTGCCAAGTATACACTTGAGAAACCCTCCCAGCTATTAATAAAAAATATTCATGTCAATTGGCTAAGATACATGCATGCTAAGACACAGAAATCAATGTTGGTCTTTAATCAAAAAGCCCTTGCTGATGCAAAACCGCCTTTTGGTGTCATTCATAACAGTAACTTTGAGTACAAAAGTCCCATCGATCATAATTTAGATGAATACACTCCCAAAACAAACACAATGCTCAATTTCAGTATAGTATTGCCAAGAGAGGATCAAATGCAGTATTTTATTCAGTGGCTAAGATATAGAAAATACTGGTGGAGTTCTGTAAGTATATACTTAATAGAAACTTAATATTTTTCATGCATTTAGCAAATTGTAATGAATATGATATTTAATTAGATCTTTTATCTTAAACCTTTTTTTTTTCAGATCACTACAACACCAAGTCTTTTTGCTATAGATGATATCAAACAAGGAGAAACAGAGGCAAATGTAGATATTGTAGCAAGACTGCCTTCCGGACCCCAGCCTGTAGAACATGTCCAAATGAAACTAAGTGATGATGTAGGTAGATGGTTAATTATAACTTCCTCATTTTTTTTTTGTCAACCTATACAATCCCACTGCTGGGCAAAGGTCTCCCCCATATCCCTCCAACCATCTCTCTCCTTCGAAATCTGCCACCACTCTCTCTCGAAGGAGTTGAGGTCGTCCCGCCAACGCTTCCTCGGCCGACCGCGACCACGTCTCCCAACTTCCTCATAAGCATTTTTTTTTAATTTTGATCCTGCCATAAATGGTACAGTCAGTGACATAATATATTGAATTGATGAACAATTTAAGAAACTTAAGATAATATAAAGCTGTGTAATAAAATCATTGTTTCATCCCTGACTACCTACAACAATAGATTAATTTTAGAGTTAAATATTTAATAGAGTAGTTGTATATTTTTTGACTAAGATTGACAATCAGTTAGCTGAGGTTGCTATATCTTTCTTAACTGTTTTGCATTTCAGAATTATGAAAATTGTTCCTGCCTATCATGTAAAATGTCGCTAGAAGGTGCCCTACTCACATTGTTATTGGATGGCTCTAGTAATTCAGATGAAGATTATTTACGTCTGCATAGAAAAATAGCTCCATACAAAATTTCCTTTGCATTACATTTTCAAGGTAACCTCAGAGAAATACCTACACAGCTGTTTAAATTAAAATGGTTTGAATTTAAACAAATGTTTCATAATTTTTCATTTTCTTACAGAATCAAGCAATGAGGTCACTTTGAGAGAACTTGCAACTTTGTTGTATAACCGGTTGAAGTTAGAAAACATCACAGCATGGTTACCAGATTTTTCTTTGGAAATTGAATCTCAGGTGCATATCTGCAAAATTATTTACATATTTCGGTGACTACCTACAGACTGGTTTGTCTCACCTTTCAAATTTTTATTCAGGTCAAAGAAAATCTTCGCATGGGCGTAACATACACAGCGATTTTGAGTGAGGGCACTCTAGAAACTGGAATATTCTATTTATTGAACAGCAGTACTATGCTAAAGGTATAAGATAGTAATGAAATCAGTAAGCAGGATCACGCCGCTAGCCCCAAGGAGACATGCTCTTACATTCACGATACATCCACCAATCCAAATGGAGTGGTCATGGGTCATGGGGGCACAAGAAACAAAAACTGATTAATTTTTCGTAGTTAGTAGGTACACAAAAATATCGTCTGGGGGGGGCACGTGCCCCCTTGCCCCCCCCCCCCCCCCATGCATCCGCCTATGGGAGTGGTCATCTTCCAAAATTGTTCCTTGAATGGTAAAAACATCTTGGATAGACACGTTATCCAGCTCTGGATTTCCAAACGAATTTAAATCCATGCGTCCAGTTCATTTGGATGTCTACCAAATGGACGTCTCGTGAATGGGTACCTTTTAGATCTTTTTAGGGAGTATTTTATGATAAGTATTGTAAAGTTACTGATCATTTCTAAAATAACTTATTTATTTAGAGATTTATTTGGCATTAAAATATCCTTGACTACATAAAAGATTGTACAGGTTGCAGGATTACTATGTGTGTATAATTCAATGCTAAGCTCTCATGGAAATATAGGCTTTTACTCGTACTAGTAAGAAGTGATAATGATCGTTTTTTTTTCAGGAACAAATACATGTAGCTGACTTCCACACATACGCTGCGTTAATTTTTAGTGGTAAATAATTCAACGTAGATTACACCTTACTTTGATCAATAAAAATATCATGCCTTTTATACATTTTTATTCCTGGAAGTACCTATATTTTGTATCTCTTGTACCTACGCACTTTAGACATTACTTGATCTTGTTTCATTAATCACTTATAAAGCAGTGGCCTAGATTAGGAACATTGTGGGAATTTATGAGTCATGATTGATTAAAAATATGGCTGCCATTTCATTTCAACACTATGCTTTAGTTATGAGCGTAATTGGTAAGGAATTGTTTTTGATTTTTTTGTGTGTCTGTGTAATAAGGTAGGTTTGTATTCGTATGTAAGAATTATCTAGGTACTGTCAAATGTTAGAAATAAAATGAATACACAAACACATTTGAATTTTATTTATTCAGAACTCTTACAAGGCATTACATTAGATTCTTACAACTAAACTGTAAAGGTAAAAAATGTTGATTCATTTTACTTTTTATTTTAGGTTTTTCTTGCACACATCCTAGAAATTCTAGTAGCGTTTTTATAGCCTTTATCATATGAAGAGCTCTGGCAAATATATTTAACTAAAGGTGTACATAAATAAATCATAAAAGAGGAATGATCAATTATAACAAACACTGTTATCAATAATTGTTTTCAAAATTTTTAAGGTTAGTGCTAGGCTAAAATTGCATGTCAATTTATGGAAGGCACTTCAGCATCCCATACATTGATATCTAGAGTTAATAATCACACAATTAGTAAACATCAAATGCCGAATGACACATTTTATGAATAATACTAGTTTTGGTTTATTTCACTATTAGTACTCACAATATAAAGATTTACGTGATTGTAATGGTTATTCTCAACCTAGAATTTCGTTAAAATGTCATACTTAATTAACTTTACATTTAAGCCAACCGCAATAGGGAAGGGCAGTATTTACTTAATAAGTCACACTTCAAGCAATATACCTAGTTCATTAAATCCAGACATCACTAATTTGGTAAATTAAGTACAGTCATTTAGATAAGAAGAATACCTTCAGCGAAGTAGATAATATATTATTGCTTTTCGAAATACAGGAAGGCATTCAAATGATACATTCAAAAGTATAAAAAAATGACGACACTATGATTCTCCTAATTAGGTAGTACTGAATAAAACAAGAAAAACTCGATCAATAGCACATTTTATTGTTATGTGAACATTACTGAATACAATAAAACTGTTATTGATCATTGCACACTCCACTAGATACTGTTTAAACATTTATTATAAAACATGTAAATAATTTTGACTATTAAATTGTTCACAGCATACCTTTAAAACTCATTTGTTTATTAAATTTGCCAGTAAACCTGTCTCAAATTGAATTAATCATTATATTATTGTTCATGACTGTACACAAAGAACATCACACATGTGTATAGAGTTAACTTTAAATTGATAGTAGTGTTTGTACAGCTAGATCTTAGGTAATATTGGCTCATACCAAACATTCTCTCAGCTTTAAACCATTCATACATTAGCCAATATAACTAGGCCTCCATAATTGAATAGTCTAGAATATAACTGCAAACTTCAGAGTGGCATAGTTATATCAGCAGAACTTATATTATTGCAAACTTGTTGCTCGTTCATTTATGCTGGCAGCTGTAGCTTCTTTCCTTTCAATACTGAAACAAAATAATCATAAATAAAGTTGTTGATAAAATAAAAGACTTTCAATAGATAACATTGGTGTAGTTTAATACAAATTCGCCTAAAAAATTAAATTGTAAACATACATTGCACAACATATTTTTCTTTTTTTAAAACAGTGTCCTAAGGTTGGTCTTCAACCCTAAGACACTTTTTTATTTTGACAGATAATCCCACTTCTATGAAGGTGTCATTGAGATTGCATGTTATGAGTTATGGTGGTGGATGGTTTAGGTACTGTACCTAAACCATCCTTTTAGCTCAATCATTTATCAGTACAGTTAAGGACAGTAGGTAAGTGTGAAGTTGACTAAGCTGCAGATTCATTAATATGTTTACCTTTTCCTTCAATGTTTTTAATGCACATCTTACAATTTTACAATATTATGTATGCACAATGCAACAAACTTGAAAGTAGACAGTAGATTTCCTTACTGTTTTCGATTTCCTTCAATATTTTTCATGCAATCACTTTTACCTACACCTCCAGTAGTCCAACAAACCTCATTGGAGCCAGAGAATGCCATAATACCCAGGCATTAAGCATTGCAGGGTCACAACAACAACCAGACTCTCATAGAGCATCAAGGGTGCCCAAGGTCACTGCAGATTATATGCATAAGTATAATATTATGATTACCTTTAGTGATATAGAGGTAGAAGAAATCACAGTAGAGTACTGTCTGCACAATGCCAGCAACAATTGCGATCACTTCATAATGGTCTTCAACCAAGTAGCGGTAAACCTGAAACAAGAGTTGCAAATAAGCCCAGCATTTTTTGACAACAACTAACCCAGCAAGTGTAAGAAACTTATGAGTATATTGTATACTACATAAGTAAGAATATGAAAGATAGGATGGATGGATTATGGTTGCTCCTTCATGATGTAGCTGAACAGATTTGGAAGTTTGTTATGGAGGTAGATTATTAGCTGGATTTACACATGGTCCTAGAAAAGTGACTAGGGGACCACCATAAAGAAAATTGTAAGTAAAATCAAAAGTAAAAATGTAATAAGTGTTACAAAATCTTTATGTATAACCATTTAACTAATTAGAATATAATGAGAAGTTTTTTACATTACCATAATTACAAAGTCAAAGTCAAAAAGCATTTAGTCAGTAAGACTGATGGGATCACTTTGAATCGTCTTAAAACTAGGTGATTTTACTCCTGTTCCTTCGCGAAGAACTAGGGCAACAAACAGGGTTTGTGGCCTAGCTTTTTTTTAGGTGATCCTTCTTAATCTAAACTTAGGCTAACTTCTTAGGTAACTTAGTTGGTACCTACCAATTGCTTAACTATATTAAATTATATAATAAAAAAAAGCTAAGCAAGATAGCAAAGACATTGTACATACATCACCAATTATTCTCAAACCTCAACCAAACATAATTAAATTAACTACATATAGCAACTAATTTAATGTAATTACATGAATGAATAATGATTTTGTGGCTTGAACCAGCTCTTTTCATAGTAATAACACTAAAAATAACATACCCAATTCAAAAGGTAAAGTGCTCGGTAACTTCCCAGTGCAAACAAATAGTGTGAAGTAATGCTCTCAGCCTCTCCAGTCTTGGATACGAGGAATAGTTGTGGCAGAATAGCTACTGACTCCAAATATATCGAGAAAGTCCATAGAACCTGAAATACAGTAAAATAGATAGGTACACAAAAAAATCTAACAACAAATAGTAATTTATACTGGTGAGGTCAGCGACCTTGTGATAAGTCTAATAAGATTGTAGATTCAACATGTGTGCATTATTGTAGTAATTGGAACAGTTGAGTATAATCAAAATTGTGAGGCAAATATTAGCCAAGATATTTACCTCCATTACTGTGAACTCATGGTTGATCAGAAGCGCTAACAACAGGCACGGTACAAGCAGAAACTCAATCCTGAAGGTGTCGTGGTTGTGGTCGTATGTAGCTTTGAACTTCACGTACATCAAGTAAATAGTTGCAAACGAGGCGCTGATGAATACGAATTTCATCACAGTGTTATACAGCGACACATACGTCGTCAGCAAGTCCAGGTATCGCGCCGTGTAAACTATCGCGAAGAGTATCTGACTCTTGCCGGAGATGCCTGCAATTACAAGAAACGTATAACGTCAAGTAGTCGTGCCGGCATTCCACAGCTCTGTACACTTACCAGCGCATGATCTCGTTTTCCATATTTTCAATAACAATATTATTATAGCTAAAAGGTGAGATAAATCACCCAGCAAGCGGAATATGTTCATTTTTCAATATATTTGGAAAATCGGTATCTCACAGCGCCGCGTACACTATCATTGAAGCTAACTAAAATGACGTGGCCCTTTGACAATGTTTTCGTTTTGACAAAACCAAAATGTCATAGTAAAAATAAGTCAATGGCATTACCGAGAGTAGATTTTTGAGAATACCACAGAGAATACTTCGGTCGGAAACTGTTCTTTGTCCAGAAGATAGTACGCATGGCGCATGCCACCGTCAATGTCAGTTGCTGACATAGACAGAAACGTCGTACTCGGTAGGACTCGGAATCTCTCTCTCGCCTTGTTTTGGTTGGTTGTCAAAGAACCACGTTTTGCGAAGTTGTAGGTTAAAAATATTTAATTATTTATTGTTTAGGAAACTAACAATAGTTCTTGTTTTTATTGGTGTAGAAGAAATAGTTAAAATGGTGCGACACAATAATCAGTTGCCTAATAACTTGACACAACTTCAGAACCTGATCAAAAGGGACCCGGAGTCCTACAAAGAAGAGTTCCACCAACAGCTCGCTCATTTTGATACGACTTTGGAAATATTCAACTTGAATCCTACTCAATACAATAAGAAGCTTGATGAGCAATCCATGTTTCTCGCTCAAGTTGCACAATGTTTCCTTGAAGAAATGAAGCTCTTCCCTCAGAAGATAGTGGATATTTTGAAAACTCATAATACAATCCTACACAATGATATGAGATTATCTTTATGTAAGTGTCTGATTTTACTAAGGAACAAAAACTTTATAACTCCATTCGATCTCTTGGAGTTATTTTTTTCGTTGCTGAAATGTCAAGACAAGTATTTGAGGGAGTTCCTGAAAACACACATCATTACTGACATCAAAAATATGAATATGAAGCATAAAGACATGAAGTTCAATTCAACCCTACAGAACTTCATCTTTTCAATGTTAAAAGATTCAGATGCAAAAGCAGCTAAGCTATCTGTTGACATTTTGATAGAATTATATCACAAAAATATCTGGAATGACCATAAAACAGTAAATATTATAGCTGATATTGGATGCTTCTCTAAAATCACCAAAGTAATGGTGGCATCCTTGAAATTTTTTTTGGGAAGAGATGAAGAAGAGAAAGAAGAAAACTCTGATAGTGAAGAAGAAATTGACCCAAAAGACACAATGATTGCAAACAAATTCAATAAAAAAACAAGAAAGAGGGAAAAAATGGTTGACAAGGCCAAAAAGATAGCAAAGAAAATGAAAAAGAAGAAACAGAAAGCCCCATCATTCAATTTTTCTGCACTGCATCTAATAAACAATCCTCAAGGATTTGCTGAGAAACTATTCAAGCAGTTGGAATCTACCAATGAAAGGTTTGAAGTGAAGTTGATGTCACTGGATGTAATCTCCCGGCTTATAGGACTGCATAACTTATTCCTATTTAACTATTATCCATTCATTGCTCGACTTCTGATGCCTCATCAGAGAGAAGTCACTAGGATCCTGCAGTTCTCTGCTCAGTCAGCACACGAGTTAGTGCCTCCTGAGGTCATAGAGCCCGTCATGAGAGCCATTGCCAACAACTTCATCACTGAAAGGAACTCCACTGATGTTATGGCAGTTGGTTTGAATGCTGTGAGAGAGATTTGTTCCCGCTGTCCATTGGCCGTAGGGGAAGACCTGCTCAGAGATTTGGTCCAATACAAAAACTATAAAGAGAAATCAGTCATGATGGCAGCAAGATCACTCATTCAACTATACAGACACTCCATGCCTGAACTGTTACATAAAAAGGATAGAGGAAGACCAACTGAAGCCTCAGTTGAATTAAAAGGCAAGAAATATGGAGAAATTGATATCAAAAACTACATACCTGGATCAGAAGTACTGTTAGAAAAAGAAAAAATTGAATCTGTTGATAATAAGAAAAAGAACAAAAAGAAAAATGAAGATTCTGATGAAGAATGGGTAGATGTTGCATCATCCGATGATGAAATCAATATTTCAGATAGTGATGAAAGTGAGAGTGAGGAAGATATTGAAGAAAGTAATGAAGAGGATGATGAAAATGAAGATAGCAAAACTGAAGATCCAGAAGATACTCTCAACAATACTGATGACTCAAATAGGAAAGTACTTAAAGCCAAACGCAAAGTAGACCCAAAAACTAAAGAAGATAAAGTTAATACAGCTAGGGAGATAGCTATGGAGACAATCTTCACTGATGAGGACTTTAAACGAATTGAAGCTGCCCAAATCAAGAAGAATTTGACAGGTACTAAAAGAAAACATAATGTCATTGAAGAAGAACAAAATGAATCAGGTGAGCTAGTACAGCTGGCCGATATTGAAAATATTTACAAAAAGAGAAAACATGACAAGAATGCTCGAATGGAATCTGTTATGAAAGGTAGAGAAGAGAGAGACAAGTTTGGATATAAAGATCGGAGGAAAAATATCCATTGCTCTAAAACAAATAGAGAGAAAAGGAAAACTAAGAACTACCAAATGGTTAAGCATAAAGCTAAGGGTAAAGTGAAGAGGTCTTTTAAAGACAAACAAATTGCTTTTAGAAATTATTTGGTAAAACAAAAGAAAATGAAATAAATATGTACCTACTTACCAACTGAAAGATTTGTTTTTCTTACTAAGCAACTTGCGTGATTAGCACTGTGCCTAATGTTTCTTAATTTTTAGAATGTATAGTATTTGGCTTAGCTTATCCAATGCTTTTGTTAGTAGGTCATAGAAGGTAGGTACATAAACAAATTCATGATAGTATAATGTAGATACTTATTCCTAAAAAAAAGATTTTTTAGAGTAGGTAGGTTAGGTACATATAACCATAACCTATTTTTAATAGATTGATTAACTAGAGAAATGCAATTGAGATTAACACTTTATTATACACAAAAACATAATACATGGAAAGCATAAAAATAAAGACATTACAATGGGCGGCCATATCGCTAAAAGCGATTTCTTCCTGGCTACCAGTTGCAGATTTAGATCAAAACCATATTGGTGGGGTTGTGACTCGATTTTCAATCCGAAGGTCGCGGGTTTGAATCCGGGGCATGCAACAATAAATAGGTAAATAAATAATTTAATAACAATGGATTTTTCGTTTCTAATTTTTTTTGAAGCGCTTAACAATAAATAATTTAATAACAAAGGATTTTTCGTTTCTAAATTTTTTTGAAGCGCGAGTAGTCATTCGTGCTAAATCGTTGATGTAAAGCAACGTTCTAACTGAACGGTCCGTAAGTAAATGGGTGACCGCCAGAGGCATTTTTATCTGATCGCTTCCTTAGTTCGGAAGGCACGATCGGTTCCGGCTTTTTAAAGCCATGACGGAGGCCTTAGGAAAACATCGCAAGGAAACCAGCAGCTTAGTTCCACACGTAGGTAATGGTCTTTCCTCACTGTACTCTATACAAAGGCCGATTAAGCTGAGGGAGGGGACGGGCGGGACAGTCATTAGTGCTGGACAGCCTATTCCATATCAATCTCAATGTTCAAGGCCTCGTTAGAGTATAATTTTCTTTGTTCAAGGCTTTGGTTGGTCCATTCCTTAGTCGTCTTCCGTGGGTCCTCCTCCTCCCTCAGAGTAACTATGGTTGGTCCAGCTAGTTAGTCTGAGTGTTGGTCCAAGGTAGTTATGTTATAGTTACTCTGTGGTCCAAGGTCCAAGGATTTACTAGTAGGGATACCCGATTTTAGAAGATCGATGCCTGGCAATACGATCTTCCGATTTTTTGAATCGATTCATCAGCCATGCGATTCACCAGATCGAATCGTCAGAAGATCGTTTAACACCTTGCCAAATTCTTGCAGTGAGCATTTTAAGGCAAAACAAATTAAAATGCTCACTCAATGTAAATGCTAAATCTGGAACGTTTATCCAGTGGCGTAGCTACCGGAGGGCTAGGCGGTGCAGTGCTCCGGGGCCCCAAGCTCAAGGGGCCCTCGGACTCTGAGTCAGAGCCCGACAGTCCGGAAGGTTTTGTTCTTAGGAAACTATTAGATATGATTTTGAAAACAAAAACAACTGCATTTTTAGATTTTTGACAAAATCTACATAAGTAATTACAGCCAGCCCAGAAAATGACGAATCAAATCATAAGTTTTTACAAAAAATGCAAAATACGTTTACATTTTGCCACACCCTGCATATTTTGACTTGATAAAACTTAAATAAACCGTTTATCTAATCATAATTACGTTTCATCTCTTGATAAAACGTAAATAATCTGAACGGTTTAGGTTAGTTTAGTTTATTTTGCACCAGGGCTCTTGGCTACCTAGCTACGCCACTGCGTATATCTAAATTACCTATTTTAAACAAGTTTAAATGTAGACAGTCTGTAGATACTTAAAACTCAGTTAGTACCTATCCCACTATCAGCGATTGAAATTTATTTTATAAGCAGAGTTTAATGACCTATTTACATGAAAACCTATTAGGTTAGGTAATAGGTAACTACGTAAAAAAAAATTTTTTACTATAAAGGTCAGCATTTGACCTCACTCTGCCTTATTTTAAGCAGTAGTGAGGTCTAAGATGGAGCATGCATAGCTAGAAGGAACCTATATTTACTATTGATTTGAAGACCCCTTTATTGTACTTTTCGGGAAATACATGAGCTCAATAGAGTTCAGCAGGCAATGAATCGATCGTTTGATGCTAAGGTAAATTATGTACACAAGGTACCATGCTAAATCTATGGTTTGATGTATATTGTACTCCAATCACATTTTCATAAAAATTATGTATCGATCAAAGTACTGCGGTACCATTTTTTGTGTCACGCTACATCTCTAGTGTAAGGATTGTCTATGGTTCATTCCATTCATTCACCTAACTTCTGTCAACTGTCAAACTGCTGTCGTTGTGCTGTTCGTTCATTCATCACATTCATAGTATCAATCAATCAGACCATCAGTCAGACAGCCAGCCTCGAAAACAAAACATTGTTCGTAATTTTATTTTGAGTGGTGATATTTTGTAACTGGAATAATAGCCAGCTCTAATAATGTTAAAACCTAAAGCTCTTACGCAAGTTTTAAGCCAAGCTAATACGGGAGGAGTTGAAAATACACTGTAAGGGATATTTCGTACTCCCTCGGACCTATGATTATTTTGTAAGTTGAATACATTGTTTTGTTTTCTTTCAGATTACTCAATCACCAGGGCGCTCTTCTTGCATATTCGGGCTACAATGACAAGGATGCAAGAGTCACAGCAGCAATCGCTAGCAACGTATGGTCTGCCTATGAGAAACATGGCAAAAATGTGTTCAAGGAAGATAAACTTCATTTTATTCTAGTGGATTGTCTGAATGGAAAAATAGCAATAACCCAGGTAGCAAACTTGTTGTTGTGTCTCTATGCTAAAGAATCTGTGGGCTTTGGAATTTTAAAAGAGAAAATAAACGCCATAGCACAGTACCTAGAAGGACCATTAAAACAAGTAGCTACTTCATAACATTTATGACTTAAAAGAAGTTGATTTATATTACTGATAATGCTAATAATTTTTGTTACAAAAAATCTATCTACTTATGTATGATTGAATATAATAATAATCTGATTTATGTAATGTTAAATCTGTTTTTCTTTCTTGAAATAAACCTCAGATAATTTTTTACATTAGCATTTCTATTTTACAATAAGTATTTACAAAATAACAGAGGAACGCAACTACTCACTAGGGAAGACTAGTATGCTTGTCAGCTACTATTTACTATTCAGAGTTAGGCATAATGATTTCAAAGAAACAAACACAAATTAAGAATTTGTTAAATAGACAAAGAGAAAGCAGTCAAAATGCAGTTGAATATTACAAGTTGAAACTACATATTGAGCAAAATAACAGGAACTTCATTCGTTTTCATTACTGATAACTACTTTCTGTAACTCTTGAAAGAGCTTATGTTTCTCCCTTTTATGAACACGTAGCTCGTGGCTAAGTAACTTTTTCCTGTAAAAAGTAAATACATAATTTATTTATTAATGTATGCTGCAGTAAGATGGGATGAAATAGTTTGTTTCTGGCTGTTGTAACAAAACACTAGTATATTTACACATTTTAAACTTTCGCGACTCGAAGACATTTTAAATTTTTATAACGGGACTTAATCGCGTAGGTATAACATTTGTTTATTTACCTCGACGTTTCAGTAGCGTTACAGCTACCGTGGTCACGAGAAGACTCATAGTATATTTTACAAACCTGGTGCTTAGATCCCGACCACAAATAGAACATCGATATCTTATATTTAGATGGGCAGAGTCATAATGTTCTTGCATAATTTTTTGCTGGCGGAACAACTTCTTGCATTTTGTGCACTGAAAGATAAAATATTGTAATCAATTGCACATTGGCATAAAATAAATATATGCATGAAGATTTTGTTTCCATACCTCAAACTTTTTACCAATATGCATAAGTTGATGTTTCCGGAGATTACTTGGGTTGCTAAACTTTGCTGGGCACTTGGAACAGAGGTACCTATGTTCTCCTGTATGTACTCTCATATGACAGACTAGATATGACTTCCTTTTGCCTTTGTAGGGGCAGAGGTCGCAGGAATACTCAAATGTCTCTTTATGCACCTGCCTACAATATTAACACAATCTGTGAGTTCTTAGAACAAATTATTCTGATGGTTTTTAATGGATTATTGTGACATGTTATAAATTATTAATCATAAAAAAATAATAGTAGACATAATTATTAAACTGTCATGGCTTTATAAGAACACTTTTCATACTTTTATTATGAAATAATTATTCATGGTAAGTATCTTGCTAAAGATTTATAGATTTTTTTTAAGATTTATGTAAGAAAGTTAACTTACAAATGATTGGCTAATGCCCCAGATGAATAATATACTTTTCCACATTGATGACAGGTATATTTGTTGGGGCGCAAATGTACTATATTCTTGTGCTGAGATAGGTTAAGCACTAGTTTGCCACATAAAGGACATGGGTGGTATATGCAGCTGTTCTGGTTTTTATGTTCTGTCATTTCTTCCTGTAAAAAAGTAGTAATTTTTTTTAGGTACTACTGCATAAATAGGGTGATCAAAGTTTGTATTGAAAGATGAAAAAAAAAAACAAAGTTTGTATTGTAGATTACCTTAGTATCAAACTTTACATCACATCTTTTACATTTGTGTTCTTTTAGTTTCTTCTCTTTAGTGGCCTTTCTAGTTTTTTCAACATTAGAACTAATTTTTGGAACATTCAATTTAGAAGTTTTCAACAATTTTAAAATTCTTCTATTAACATTTTTGTTGGATTTGGAAGTTCTTTTTTTCTTGACCTTTTTGTGCACCACCTTTTTACTTCTTGTGACGATTTCCGAGATTTCTGAATTTATTGGTGAACTAATTTCATCTTGATCAAAGTTATCTGTAACCATTTCATCGAGTAATGGTTCATTAAACTTAATTGGGGCATTTTGCCTTGCCTCTCTACGTAACTTCATCTGATGGAGTAATAGCTCAAAATCATGAATTACCATTGGCTGGGAACTGGTAGCTACACAAACAGAAAAATTGAATGTCATGTACCTATCAGAATATTATCTTAGAGCCCAATTAACATAAGTCAATCTATTTAGGTGTAAGTTTTTTTAAACTTTCTTCAATTTACATACATTATATTAATTTCCTTTGAAGTAGGTATCAAAGTAATTTTCATACCTATTAATGTTTCAGATGATATTGATCTCCGAAACATCATATCGGAGGTCTCACATTTCCTTTTGAATTTAAAAGCTATCTTTAGTTCTTCTAAACAAGCCTTACAGACAAACTTAGGGTAATAATCAGCTTCATTGATCTGAAAAGAGAAAATTTAATTATTATTTGATAAACACATCTAAGCATGCCATATTTAATGGTAAGATCAGCAGTTATTATAGTCAAATAAACATGCTGTAATTGGACAGACCTAGTACAGTATCCGATTGTAGGTCCAAGAAATAGTAGTCAAAAAGGGGTTGCCAATAATGAGACATGAATGAAATACATGCACACTAAAACTTACTGATATATTTGCAACAGTTCTAATTGCAGTCATTATTAGTGTGTCATCAATTCTATTAGTTACAGGTATATCTGCAGCATTTGTGCATACTCTGCATATCATTTCTCCGTCAAGAACTTCATCCCTGCAAGATTTATAAATAGTAAACATTTTGAAACAGGTAATGTTCATTATGTGACTTGATCTGAGATGATTATTAATTTCTATTGTGACTTCGGGATAGGTGGGAAGTAGTAATCCTTTCCTTTTTCTAATTGCGATAACTCACTTCGTATGTAGGAATTCCTGTTTTACTACATTAGACCCTGCATTTCTATTTTTTATTGATTTCCAAAGCAAATATTCAGTCAATTGGAACATGGACATATTTCTTCTGTAAGATTGTACTGTCGACAAGTCTTTATGTAATAAAAGAAACGGTTATACCAGCAGCAGTCGACTTTTTTCGTTTTACAACAATTCAATTCCTCAGAAAAGTAGTCATAACAAAAATCACAATCAATCACAATCAAAAAAATAGAGCAAACCACAGATTAGGTGGAGCAAACAAACAACAATACATAAATTGAACGAATGAAAAATTTAAAACGATTGAATGAATGTTCCATTTCATTTTAGACATTTATTTATTTACAACTTAAGTTAACATTACAGATACTTATATCTAAGGCGTTAACCTAGTGAGATCAAAAATAAAAAAGATAAAATAAAAAACAAACAATATAAAGGTACATAGAAAAAAATAAATACAGTAGAAAACACGAAAGAATAAGACTAACCTACCATGGCATCAAAGAGCTAGGCTCTTCGCTATAACTCAGACACTCCCTCTCGAGCGCCGGCCACCTATCGGCAAAGATATCACACTCTGCATTGGATGTAGACAGAGCATTGAGGTGTCGTTGTGCTCGGCATACGGGCGATTGCTGACGGGCTACTGTTCGTGCAGGCCTCGGTGCAAAAAGCGGTACTCGCCCAGGGCGGAACCTGGCTCGATGCTCCGGGACACACAGCCTACTCACTTCAGCTAGTAATACCGGACAATCAAACATCCCGCGTAGAATTCTGACCATAGTGAGCATTTGATTGCAGAGCCTTCGTGTTTCAAGTGAATTGAAGGATAGCATACCTTGCAGATAATTAGTAGGGAACATATAGGGATAGTAACCGTATACCTTTTTGTACAGGAAACGCAGAAAGCGTTTCTGTACTTTCTCTACCATCAGGGTATACGTTACCTCATAAGGGTTCCATACGCAGGCGCTAGACTCCAGCTTAGACCTAATAAGGGATGTGTATAAAATTTTCGATTGAAAAACGGATGCTAACTTAATTTTAAGGATCCTTACCTTTTATTTTGATCATCAAACACCATTCATAGCAAAATATAGTGAAACATGAATGAAATATTATAAATTAGCGTCTTAAATAAATCATTATTTTAGGTAAAAACTGGACTCCAGTACAAATCACAGCATCTCTTTTAGGTGATAGTCAACAGCCTTTGCAGGCTACGATCAATGACATACATTCTGCGGTTATGTCTTTTAGAAATGGTTCTGCCGGTGGCCCTGATGGTATATCTCCACAACACCTAAAAGACCTAATCAATCTTCCAGGGGATACCGGTAGAGCTGTTTTAACAGATTTAACCGCAGTCATTAATTTAATGCTTGCAGGCAAAGTAGCCCAAGAAATTGTACCTATGGTTTATGGGGCCAATCTCTGTGCTCTTAAAAAAAAGGACGGCGGTATCCGCCCAATTGCAGTAGGCTATACATTTCGTCGTATAGCCTCGAAAATCTGCTGCAAACAAATCCTGCCCGACCTGACCGCCAAGTTCAGTACAGTTAGGTTTCGGCAGTAGGGGGGGATGTGAGGCCGCCGTCCATGCTGTAAGGTCATATCTCAAAAGAGATGCGGGTGAAGTACTGCTAGAAGTGGATGTTAAAAATGCATTCAACTCAGTGAATAGGAATGTAATCCTAAATGAAATTCAGAATTGTTCACCAGAAATTTTTGACTACCTTTTCCAATGTTACGGTGCAGAGTCAACTCTCACCTACAAAACTCATAAAATATTATCATCCACCGGCTGCCAGCAAGGTGATCCATTAGGTCCTGCAATTTTTAGTCTCGCCATTCATCCAATAATCACTTCACTCGCTTCAAAATTGAACATTTGGTATTTAGATGATGGCACTCTAGGAGGCGACTCAGAGACAGTTTTGGCAGATTTGAAAACAATTAATTGACAAATTTCACGACATCGGTTTGGTTCTAAATTTTTCTAAATGCGAATTATTTTTAAACGAATCTGTTTCCATTTCCAAAAAACAAGAAATTATTAATAAATTTAATTTGTTGGCTCCTAATATCAAAGTTTTTACAAAAAAATCTCTTCGCCTTCTAGGTGCACCAATTTTGGATGAAGCATTTCCCCAGTTTATTACAGAGCAGCGCGCGAAATTCGATGAATATTCTGAACGACTATCCAAAATTCATCGCCAAGCCTTCAACATCATTCGTTTTTGTCTGTTTGTACCTCAACTTACCTATGTTCTTAGATGTAGCCCTCTTTGGAATTTTAATGATTTATTATTGAGTTTAGACGACGCTTTAAAAAATGTGGTGGTCAAAATTTTAAATTGTCCCATGACCGAAGTTTCCTGGTGTCAGGCCACTCTTCCTATACGGTTTGGTGGTCTAGGCATACGCAAAATTTCTAGTATCTCTCTTCCGGCGTTCTTATCTTCTGTACATAGCACTTCGGCACTCTTTTCAAAAATTATAAATGCTTCTTTAGGAAATATCAAAATTAATGCTATGGACGAGGCTAAGAATGCTTGGACATTGGTCTGTCCATCCGAAACCATTCCCGATAAACTACACCTACAGAGGCATTGGGACGAGCCTATTTGTAGAAAAATACAGCAGAGTCTTATAGACTCTGCAAATACTTTAACCGAGAAGGCGCGTCTTATTGCCTCTGGCGCTCGGGAATCTGGTTTCTGGCTTCAAGTTTTGCCGTCCGCAAACTTGGGTACTCTCTTGGATAACATAACCTTTTCATTGGCAGTTAGCTTAAGAATTGGAGCCACAACCAATGAACCCCACCAATGTAATTGCGGCAGCCCCGTCGATCGCCAAGGCCATCACGGCCTTTCCTGTCGGCGGTGCGCAGGCCGCCTCTCCCGCCATGCCAGCCTCAACGACATTATTCGTCGGGCACTCGCCACCGTCAACGTGCCGGCCATTTTAGAGCCGAACGGTATCGCACGAGATGATGGCAAAAGGCCCGACGGTATGTCTTTGATTCCTTGGAACCATGGTAGGCCTCTAGTGTGGGACGCTACTTGCGTCGATACGCTAGCGGCTTCTCACCTGTCGGCAACTTCCAAAACAGCTGGTGCGGCGGCGGCTTCAGCAGAAAATTACAAAAGGCGGAAATACATATCTATCGGTGATGGGTATATATTTCTGCCTTTTGGAGTGGAAACTTTAGGTCCATGGGGTCCAGAGGCGTGGCTCCTTTTCAGAGAATTATCCAAGAGGTTGATTGACGAGACCAATGACCAAAGGGCTGGTGCTTACCTCGGACAGAGGATAAGTATAGCCATTCAACGAGGTAATGCCGCCAGCCTTTTGAGCACGTTACCTGCGGTCGGTGACTTGAACACTGTTTTTTATCTTTAGTTTAATTAAATTACGTATGTATTTAAAAAAAAAAAAAAAAAAACTGGACGATGGTTGGATCATTAGTATCATCGAGAATGGAATTGAAATGGAATCGTTTCTTGTCATTGTTTACAAGAATTCATTGTCAAGAATGTCAAGTTAATGTCAACTAATGTCAATCAGCCGCAAGCAGTTGTGTTCTAGTTTGTGTGGTGTAGAAAAATTTTTGTTTTGCTTTTCTATGCGTGATTTGGATTCATGATGAATCTATCTGAAGAAAATACGTTCGGTAATGGACTTCTATACGTGGGATTTAATCAAGACCAAGGTATATTTTAGCGACATTGACCAATTTGGCACAACGCGATGTTCCAAGTAGATAAAATGTTTTGTGACGATAATTGTTTTGTAACTCCCAGGTTGTTTTGCTTGCGGAACGGAGAATGGATTTCGTGTATTCAACAGCGACCCACTTAAAGAAAAGGAGCGCTTAAACTTTGCTGAGGGTGGACTATCTTATGTTGAGATGCTGTTCAGATGTAATTACATGGCCTTAGTTGGGGGAGGCAAGACTCCAGTGTATCCTCCGAACAGAGTAATTATCTGGGACGATCTGAAAAAAGATTCTGCAATATCACTAGATTTCAATAGTCCTGTCAAAGCAGTTAAACTGAGAAGAGATAGAATAGTAGTTGTTCTGGGTGAGTAGGTTTTGTTAGAAATGTTTACATAACTATGACTCATACAATTATTTCAATATCTATTTTGTTTATTGTTACAGAAAACTTGATAAAAGTGTACACATTCACTGCTCAACCACAGTTACTGCATGTGTTTGAGACTTGTCAAAATTCCCGTGGCCTGTGTGTTGTGTGTCCCAACAGCAATAATGCTCTGTTGGCATATCCCAGTCGAAAAACAGGGCATGTTCAAGTATGTACCTATTGACTTACTTAATTGAGTATACTTAATGCTAATTTGTACTTTCTGTTTGTTTCAAGAGAGCATAACAAAGTGAAAGTGCTTTGTAGCCTCACAGTGTAGCATGGGATAAGTCATACAATTTATGAACTTGTGTCACCCTCTTATTTTTCTCCAGTAATTTTACGATATAGCAATTAGGAACACTGAATAATCTAAATTAACCTTGAAGAAACAGAGTGTAAATTATTTCTGTTAAAGACAAAGCTTCATTATGTATGCTTCTTTTATGATAAGATCTGTTCAAAGTAATATATTGTTATTGTCAAATTACAGTCATGTAGATGTAGTTGATAAAATTGTGTTGGCAGTATGAAAATTCAGCCAAAAAAAGTGTTTTCCATAGAAAATCAAATGTATTATTCTTAATTTTATTTTGAAGAGATGAAGGATGTAAAGCGGTCTCTAAATGCGCATGAAAAGTTACTATATTTTTCTCCTATAATAATGTTACTCCTTACTATATTCGGTTGTATCCATATTAATATTATAAATGTGGAAGTAACTCTGTCTGTCTGTTTGTTACCTTTTCACGCCCAAACCACTGAACAGATTTGAAAATTGGTAGGGATAAAGGTTGTACCCCAGGGAACATAGGCTACTTTTTATCCTGAAAAAAATCCCGAGGGTCCACGGCTTACACCGCGGGAGCGCACCTAGTTTTAGTATAAAAAGAGTTGGTTCCTGTTAAAATTTAAACTAGAAACCAAAGAGGAGTAGCCTGCTTATCATGATTATAGCTACACTGTGGAATAAGAGTAAAATGACAATTGAGTTTAGGAAAAATATTTTTTTTACAATCGCAATAAAACTAGAAACAACGACCTCTGTAGCGCAGTGGGCGAAGGTCCGCACGCACGCAGAAGTTTGCGGGTTCGGTCCCCGCTGCGGGACAAATGTTTGTATGATCTATTGTCTCTGGTCTGGGCGTTTTCTATGTGTAATATGTATGTATTGACAAATAAAAAGTATTTATGTAGTATATCAGTCATGTAGTTTCCATAACACAAGCTCTGCTTATTTTGGGGCTAGATGATGCTGTGTAAAAACTCCAACATTATTTATTTTAAAATCATCTATAACTCTTAAACCACTACAACCACCTCATCCCTCAGTATATCTCAGAATAAACTCTGAGATTATCTTAGAGATGAGGTGGTTGTGGTAAGCAGGTGAATTGCTTGGACAAAATAGTTTCAAAGAGAGGTTTTCATTCCTATTCATTTGCAGTTGGTAGAACTGAGCAGTCATGCAGGGCCCAGCACAGCTCCAGATGGACATTTGATAGTCGCCCATGAGGCTCCTTTGAGTTGTCTTGCACTGAATGTGGGCGGCACTAGGCTTGCGACAGCCTCGACAAAAGGCACACTGATCAGAGTGTTTGACACTGCTACTGGCCAGAAACTAGCAGAGTTGAGGAGAGGTGCTCATCAAGTAGGTATCATTAATAAAAATAATAATAAGGCCTTATAATCTGACATCTAGATATAGTTTTTGACTTTAGATTTAAAAATTAATGTTATACTATGGATAATTTAAGAGATTATCAGTCATTATCAGAGGTATGATTAACTTGATGTAATTAGAATAAGAGCATTGACTTAAAAGCAGAATATTAGCACACTAAAATAGCATAACTATTTTTAAGTATAAGTAAAAATTTAGTTTCTAAGTGAACTATGTTCTTTGAGAAATAAACATCTTTAACCACAACTATTCATTACAGGCAACAATTTACTGCATAAACTTCAACCACACAAGCACAAACCTGTGCGTGACCTCTGACCACGGGACTGTACACGTTTTCAGTCTTGAAGATGAGAAATTGAACAAGCAGTCAAGTTTGTCGACTGTGAACTTTTTACCAAAATACTTCTCGAGCAATTGGAGCTTCTGCAAGTTCACGATACCGAATGGACCCCCGTGTATTTGCGCGTTTGGTGTGGACAAGAGTTCTATTATAGGTGAGTTCAACATTTATAATGACTGTTTTTTCTGTACCAAAAAAAAAATCATGATGACATCAGTATCAGTATCCCTGGTGTGATAGACATTCTCTCAGTTCTTTAATGATTAACATGGCTTAATCCGTTAAAATCTTCGTATTAAAGATTTCGGGTCAGCGCAGCAAAACCTTCCTTGGTAAATAACAGCTCGAGTCGTTTATTCGTTATTTTGTTAAGCATTTTGACGTTTTTCGTGATGAATGATCGTAAGTTTATAATAATGTTTTGAAGATTTGTGACTTAATACTAAGTGCAAAGGGTGTAATTCGATTAAACATTAAACTTTTTTTGACATGCGAACAGAATTTAGCTTTGATTTGGTACGTCACGCTTTATCTATAATATTGTTGATCGAAGGTTAAAATAAAAGGCTATTCGTGGCATAGAATGCAAGTGGTACCTAATATGTGAGCAAAACTGCGAAAGTTAGTGTAATATGAATCTACAATCTGTGATGCAATAAACTTTGTTTTAGTGATATGTGCCGACGGGTCCTACTATAAATACAAGTTCAACGAAAAAGGAGAGTGCACAAGAGATGTTTACGCGCAGTTCCTTGAGACGTCCGAAGACAGGTAAACTACAGTGGCCTTTGTTTTGGATCTAAATGTGAAATTATACATTCTGGTTCACCAGAATTACAATTCAATGTGAGGTAATGCTTGGGGTGTCCCCTAAAATTTATATTAAAAAATATACCCACTACATTATTACAAAGAAGGTAAAGTTCATAGTCTGAGGTTATTGCCTTGCTTCAATATATTCCTTGTAGCCTGTGTAAATTTAAAACTTAGATAATTGACTCAACACAAAAAAAGTTTGAGGGTTATAACCCTGACTAACTTTTTTTTGTGTAGTAAACTAACGTAAAATTTCGGTCAAATATGCTGGGACAACTTCATAGATTATAAACTTTACTATTCCCTTAGACAACATACCACTTATTTTTTTCTGATTTGTCTCGAAGGCAATTATAAAATTATTTTAGTTGTATATGAAACAAAGCCTCTGTCATGACCATTTTTATAGCAATATCTTTGCTAATAAAACTAAACTGTGTGTTGCACTATTTGTAAATGGTACCTTTATTAAAATGTTGTTGAAAACGAAGTGTAAATGTAAAAGTACAAACTTTTAAAGGCCCTTTTTATTCATTGTATTGCATTATCGGATTTAGAATTTATTATAAATATATACCGCCTTATTCTTATTAGTCTGATAAACTTTTGATAGATAAAACGGCTAATAAGTATGTTGTGCTGTCCCTTTATTTATTGAGAAAATGAAAATAGTAAGCACTCATAATGTAGCCTATTAAAATGGAATGCATTGGGAATAAGGCCCTTAAGCCGGGTTATCACTATTCGGTTCACTCAATCCGAGCTGACTCAGATCGTGTCAACGCGGCTGTAAACACGCAATCCTAGCGACATTGACTGACATTATGCGACTTCTAATGATCTAACAGGCATGAGTGCACTCTGAGTTTGGTCATAGAGTGAAAACCCAGCTTTACTGTTTAAAAGTCTGATACTATAAAATTGTTATTAATTCGAAATTTATTACAGTGTTATCTTATTGTGTGTTGTATTATACAGATTAAGAAATGATTTGTGTGCGTTTCTGTAACTTATACAGAATCAAAATGTGACTGTCATTTTTTATAGTTAAGAGTCTGCAATTTGTAACACACACTTGAATGTACAGTTCACGAAATCAGTTTGTAATGTTATTTTTTATTTTTTGATGAATATTTAAATCATGTTACTTACATACGATTTTTATTGCGACATATTTTTCTTCTTTTACCAAAGTTGGACTTTGTGCACTTGGCTATGAATGAATGGACAAGATTAGGTTCAATGCTGTGTTCAAAGTGTGCAAAGGCCATTTAATTTATATATATTGTGATCTCATGACTATTTCTCAAAACAAAATAACTAATTGAGTCTTCAAAATTGAAGTGGCAACTATATGTTTTAAAACCATACGAATTCGTATCAAGTTGTCATTAGAGTATTGTATTATATTATGTAGCTTATTGTTGGCTGGTCTGGTATTTAATTGCTTGGGAAAAGCAGGGTTGTCATTCGTATCAATGTATCTATTATCTTTAGAATGCAAACGTCATTGTTTTACGACATTTCGCCCCTGTTTCAAACATTTGTGCAAACCCTTCGTCTATTGTATTTAAAATTATGCGAAAACTTCGAATAAGCGTGTTTTTTTTTTTTTTTTTTTTTTTTTTTTTTCGAATAACGTCTAAGGTGCTGCACACACGTGGACCCTGTATGTTACCAATATCGCCCGTATCGTCGTAGGTGTCTCGAACGGTCACGACACTCGTGGTTGAGTTCAAAGACTAGTCCCGTGTCGTCATGTTTGTACCTACAACGCCTTACAATTTCGGGTTTGCTATACGATAAAGGGATTAGGGGTTGATTACTTTGTCGTTGGTGTTTCAAAGATAGGTAGGTACTTATAGACGGAAGTGACCATTGAGCTTCCATTGACAATTTTATCTCATTTATTAGTTTTTATGAATATTAGTTGACCCGCGGCAAAAGTTATTTTGCGATATAAGTAGGTACCAATAAGTACTAATATCGCTATTCAAAAATAAGTTTGGTTGGTTTTAAGGATGAAATTTGGGTTGGATGTATTTTTTAATGCCGAATCTTAAAAAAAAAAAATAAGTAGGTACCTACTTTTTTTTTCAAAAAATTAAAATAAAATTTTGGGGTGGAAGCCCTTATCACTTAGGGGGATCAAAAATAGTTTATATTCGATTCTCAGACCTACTGAATATACACACAAAATTTCATAAGAATCGGTCGAGCCGTTTCGGAGGAGTTTTGTTACAAACACTATGACAAGAGAATTTTATTATATTAGATAAGTTATTCCAATCGTTGGTTAGCTAGTAGCTACCGACAGAGGCTTTGCTTTAAATACAAATCAATATTATTTAATAATATCTAAGAGCGCATTCACAGAGTGAGCTAGAAGCAAAATTAAGAAGGAAATCCTATAAATAGTGTAGGGATTTTACGCTATTGAGTGCCACAAAAATGGGGCATTACTTTTGAAATATTAATTCTAAAATTGATTTATAAGATGAATCATATTTATGATGTGAGATCGACCGTGTTGTGCAGTTAATCTATCAGGTTCCCTGGTTTATAAGCTTTGCTTAGCCAGACGGCGGCGGGCGCTGTGCGAAATGTTCGTCGCCAATATTTATTATTCAAGAAGGAATTTATTGAAATAAATATTTATGACGATCTAAATAAGGTTTTGTTGTAGTTTATATTTTCTCATGTTTGCTTCTACATAATATGAATGCGCTCATAATCAACTAGTATCTACTACAGTCATTAAATGGATACGATAAACAATTTCAGCTAATCTTCGGTCGTCACAATTTCATGTTAACTAGGTTAGTAGCCAAATATACTATTATAAGTACGTATTTGGGTGTGCCGGCTTAGACTATAGTCACCCCACATCTTCAAAATCATCTTGTGAATATCTACCGTACCACCTTTCTTTTCCACATCCGTGAACCTGTTTTTGGGTTTCGTGGAGCTTATCACTTTAGAATGAGGGTGTGTTGGTGAAATTCAACTGTGGATCCCGAGCTCTGTGACAATATCTTTGCTTTTTGTTTTGTTAAGCTGAAATTGTTCATTAATTTTCTAGCTGACTGTACTTAGGTCTTAGCTTAACGAATGAGATTGTGTTTCTCTTTGCTTCGTTCTCTCAGTGCGTATGAAAAGTTGACGAATAAAAAAATTGTAGAATTTACTTACTCTTAACGATTACATATTGATTTGTGATATTTGTTAATCATGCGATGTCCCTAATTGTAATCAGATTTTATATAATAAATTAGATATATTTTTATACCGTCTTTTCTTCAGACAGGTCCCACCTACACAATATTTATTAGGTAAATAGGCTTCTGAGCTAAAACACGCTTAGAAATAGGTACATGTATGTATGTACCTACCTAATGTTGGTTAATTAATCTGAGGTAGAAATTTTGTACGCTTGACCATATTTTCGTCGAAGAAATGGTTTATCGTGAGCTGATTTAAATGAGCCCTAAACACAGATATGTAAAATATTCAAACAATTTTAGTATTTACTCAATCTCTATATTTTCTGTTATCTTTTTAAAACATCAATAAACGTATTCCTAGGTACTTTGATATTGGCGACGCTACGCATTTTCTTCTTTCCTTCAGCCTGTTGCTTCAGCAGTTTCTTTCTTCGTGTGATGTCACCGCCATACTGGGAAATAAAATCATTTATCATGCTTTATGCCAGATGAAATAATTCCAGTTCATAACTCTAAAAGCGTTTTGAGATTCCTTTCTACCCAAGAACAATATTATTTGTGTTGATTTTTATAAATATATGTAGGTAAAGTGCCTAGTTATTTTCTCGACGACAATGTGATGAAGACTCGATATGATTTAAAATTTACACCTAAACGGTTTCAGTCAATCTACTTACCAATTTCGCAGTAACATCTTTTCTAAATGCCTTTATAGTTTCTCTTGACAGCACTTTGCCCCCAACCACCGCTTGTATAGCAATCTGGAAATCAATGTTCAGTTGTTACTTCGTACTAATTTAACCATGGACGAATTTAATTCGTTCTTGAATTCAACATCATCCAAAAAACATTATAGCACATGGCCGGTTTTTATTATGGCTTTTAGACAATTAATTTCATTCATTCATTCCCAACTCTACTTAAATTAAGTCATGAACAGAATGTTTAATATTCTGTTCATGACTTAATTTAAGTAGAGTTGGGATAATTATAATCGTTAAGCGCGCTTTATAATCTGAAGATAATGCAGGTATACTTCACAGACCTGGACCATTTGACGAGGTATCATTTCCTTAAGCTTCTCAGTTAATCTTCGGGCAGTGAACTCCAACCGACTGGTGTGCACGATTGTTGACAACTCGTCCACCAACACACCATTTAGTAGAATATCCATCTGCAAGTTCCAATCGTTGGTTAGCTAGTTGCTACCGACAGAGGCTTTGCTTTAAATACAATTCAATATTATTTAATAATATCTAAGAGCGCATTCACAGAGTGAGCTAGAAGCAAAATTAAGAAGGAAATCCTATAAATAGTGTAGGGATTTTACGCTATTGAGTGCCACAAAAAATGGGGCATTACTTTTGAAATATTAATTCTAAAATTGATTTATAAGATGAATCATATTTATGATGTGAGATCGACCGTGTTGTGCAGTTAATCTATCAGGTATTGTTGACAACTCGTCCACCAACACACCATTTAGTAGAATATCCATCTGCAAGCATCAAATACAAATATCTGACTAGCTATTTTCAGCGCTCATGGTCTGGCTTGCTAACTTGATAGATCGTCAAAGCGACCGGATTTTAAATCGGTTTCTATGAACGTAGGTAAACAGTAAAATAATGGTCAAAGCTAAGAGAGTTTCCACTAATTTATTCTAACTTTACTTAACAGAACTCACAATTACAGTGTGCCGAGTGTGTTAGTGCCTCGACTTTAGTTTATTCGTGGGTTCGAATCTCGGCCATATTGGATTTTTTTATGATTCATACAAGATTAAAACGGTGAAGGAAATCGTGAGAAAATACGTTACTTAGTTTGGTTCAGGTTTAGGAATATATGAGTAGGTACTAGGTACCTACCTATAACTCACTATGTATAAAAGTGGCGCGTGTATATGGGATAACTGGAAGGCTAGGTCTTAAAACATACCCTGACAAGAGCACTAGGATGAAAGCCGTTATCGTGGTAATCAAAGCTGGCGAATCCGGAAGTCACACTCTTTAAGGTATCATGGAAGTCCACCACTACTTCGGACAATGGTAGGATGAATTGTAGAAGAGTCATTCTATCGTCAACGGCGCTTGAAGGCATGGGAACGCCGCGACGGTCTATGCAAAGTGTGGTGACCACACCGATATATTCCACTGGTGTTATTATTGTACCTGAAATATTAATGTGAAATATATGCTAAACCTGCTTGCTTATCATGGGCTAAGCACCATATCTCTTCGGTAAAATAGAATTTTACTCCATTTTACCAGAGGTTGGAGTTTAGACTATTTTGAGTTTTATTGTGGTCGTAGAAAAGATGCGATTGTCTCAACATATAATGTCACTTTTTCTACTGTAGGTAGAGATAGGGCAATACGGCTCCATTATTAGGTAGGTATATTAATACCCCGATAAAAATGCTTACCGATAACCAAAGGTTCATACCACTCTTCTATGTTGTGTATATCTGGTAGTTGCAAAGGATTTGTAATGAGCACCTCTTCGCCTCTGAAATGTTTTATTGTCTTTGTTCCTTTTACTCTGAAAATAAAAACACCTATTATGGAATCTGTTCCAACCATATAAATAAATCGAGTTTTAAACCTGGAATTTATGTAAAGTTCATCCAAGTTTCAGTTCATGCAACTTACTTGATTTTGTAAGGTACTGAAGGCGCGGTCAGGATTGCCTCAGCTTTGTATTCTTGAAGCAGCCGTTGCGTGAAGACGTCTAAATGGAGGAGACCTAAGAAACCGATGCGCCATCCCTGCCCCAATGCTGGACTGAACAAATATACAAAATATTACTCCTACATCTTAATTTGTAAAATCAAGGGATAACTGTAGACTGCAGATACCTAATTAATACATTTTGATACAGCCAAATTAATAGCTAATAATCATGATTGGGAACAAACTTTTGTAAGACCTAGATTATTAACCAAGGGAATAAATAAATCAAGTGTATTATGTCACGGGCGCCATACGGATTCCCGAGCGCATCGAAGGATTCTAGAGTTGATTCCGAGAGTAACCGAGGGAGTTTATTGTTAGTTAGGGGCGTATTCAAGCGCACTCGAGACTAAGAGCTGTATCTCCTTTACTTTTTACACTTTTTTTTTTGAGTTCTAATCGTGCGATCAGTCTTGACGACTATAAGCAGATGAGGTGTGTGCTAGTTGGCTTGGAGGGCGCTACTCCCAGCGGAGCCAGTCCTTTCTTTTTCTCAGCGTTCGTCGTCTCAGTTGAATCCGCCCTGCCGTTTTTTAGTCGACGTATACTCTCGGGGATAGTGAGTTGTCCCGTAAGTTGATTTGGGTGTTTCTCCAGTCTTAGCTTTGTGGGCAATTTCTTCCCTGATTGTTGGTATGCCAAGGAATTCATGGATCTCAGCTGTTCTAATGAATAGGTGCAAGAAATTTGCTTGAGGATGTAGTTTTGCACCCTGTGCATTTTCATTATATAAAGGACTTTTTACATGTACTGCAAGAGAAATAAGACCCCATGTTGTTTTCACCTAGAATCAGCTGTGACCGCTACTGCCGAATCGTTCAATGCCAACTTCTTGATTGCGTCACTCAGCATGATGTGCTGCGATTGATCAGCAGGGAAGATGCCAGCATAAACCATGTGTTTCACCGGCGGCACTGATGAACCGGTATTACTATCAGCTAGTTCTTTGGCTAGTAACTGATCGCCTACCGCACCCCCGCCTTTTGGACCACACCCTAAAAATAATATTGAATATTAAACAAGCATTACTTAATTCATAAAAGTAGGGTCTTTCTGATGGTATGACACATACCAACCATAACAACTTGGCCAGCTATAGCTTCTTCAATAACTACCTCACTAGGCCTCAGTAGTGCTAAGTACTTGACGGTTTGCTGTTTAGAGTCTGAGCTCCATTTCACAGATTGCCCAACTTTAACTGTCCCTGAATGTATGTATGCAAGACATAACACACCTCGGTACTTATCATGCCATGTGTCGATGATATGAGCTCTGAAGTGATTGCATTTGTCTATTGTAGGAGGTGGTATTCTTTCGATGACTTCTTGGAGTAATTCCTTCACACCCCAACCTTTTTTGGCAGATATGCTCATGACTGTATCAGGGTCGATTTTAAAAAGAGATTTCAACTGAGTTTTGACCTTTTCTGGGTCAGCGCGAGGTAAGTCAACTTTATTAAGAGTGGGTATTATGACTAAGTTGTTTTTCTTGGCCAGTGAGTGTACAGCAACTGTTTGGGCTTGAACACCTTCATTTGCATCCACCAACATAATGACTCCTTGGCATGCTGTTACACTTCTTACAACCTAAAAGAAGAAAGATATTTGTTTGTATACTTCTTCCTTATTCATGCATAATGAAGGGACAATTTACTTAGACTATTAAAGTGGAAAATGTAAGAAAATTGTTGTTATGTAATGCTGAAATTAGAATGGCATAAATGAACAACAAATATTAGGTGGGCAAAAAAAAATTACCTCATTTGAAAAGTCTACATGTCCTGGGGTGTCAATGAGATTGAGTAGATAGGTTTCACCATTGTGTGTGTAGTTCAGAGATGCTGTAACTGCCTTTACTGTGATTCCTCTTTCTTTTTCCACCTGTAATGAGTTGACGACATTATAAAAACAGCAGGATGATGAATGAGTAATTTGTTGTAAAATATTACACTTTCAGTAATTCTCACAGAATTCTAATGAGGTATTTTTTGTCAGTTAATAAATTTCTTTAGATTAAATAAAATGCAGATGAACCCAGACTGCAGTTGATTAAATCATGAAAACAAACCCAGCTTAAGGCATCAAAATGTAAAATTTTTGCACTTTATTTCAACTTTAGGAGACAGTGTCGGTATTGGCGATCACGGACAAATTAATTGCCTACCTGAAGCTGGTCTAATACTTGGGCATTTTCACCCCCTGGTTTAATAACACCCGTGATCTCCAAAAGTCGGTCTGCCAGTGTGCTTTTCCCATGATCCACATGCGCCACTATACTGAAGTTACGTATTCTTCTTAACTCTATTTCGTTTTCAGAAGCATCTGTACTACTCATACGGCCTAGAATAAGCCTGAAACAAGAAATTCAATCGATATTGTTGGTGAGGTTTTGGGTTATGTTTTTGTGTGAAAATGTGCAAACCTTTGTTGAAACTTTAGTGAGCTTAATACATTGCAGTATCGTATATTACATATTAATCTGGCCATGGTTGTTTTAAGAATAATAAATATTAGAGGAAATCATTTCGTTCATGCAATCAATGAAATGAATAACATGGAACAGCTGATTGATTGATATTGATAATGAGACAGTGACAGACTGACCTGACAGCTAAGCTGCTGTCAAGTCAACAATGACAGTCAATAGTAGGATGGAGGCACGTCCGAGGGAGGCACGGACTCTTTCTGGCATGGACTGAGGCATCGACGGACAGAGGCACCTCAGCTCAGGCACAGACCAGAGAGATACACGGGAGGATTGGAGAACTGAGAGAAAATAGAGAATGTCCATGATGGATTGTACTAGGGAAGCCATGACGGGGGCCTTAAGGGCGGCCTAAAAACTCCTTAAAAAACCAGAGTTGGCCACTGACTCACGAACTTGGCGGCCGAGCCAAACAAGTAGCAAATTGATCATAGTCCTATTCCAATTTAATTACGTAGGTATTACCATACAAGTAGGTACACAGAAGCATCTTAATAACGAAATTAAATTCCAAAACATCAAAGGTATTTATTTACTAACATTTATTTCTTCACACATAAAAAACTAGGACGGATTGTTATGACTTAAAACTAATGCTGCTTGCACACGAGAGCAGAACAGTACTGCTACTGTGTGAACGCACAGAACAGTACTGCCTGGCTGGACAGTTACCAAGGCAGAACAGACAATAGCTCGCGTCGGTAGTTAATTTAAAATGTAATTGCCCGCCGGTCTATTTTTTCGGTGCAGTAGGCTATGCCCACCACCTGACTCGCTCGTCTGTCTTCGTGTGTGACGCATGGGCATTGCAGTGGAGCAGAGCAGGACAGTGTGCGCCTGCGCTTTCCTACTTGTTTTGTTTAGTTCTACCCTCGTATGCACACCACTGTCCTTTCAAACTGTTCTGCTCTCGTGTGCAAGCAGCATAACACTTAATTTTAGGGACGGATTATTATCATTTAGCATCAATAGGATTTTAAAATTAGTATTCTCATATAATTTCTTCAACGCTTTGATCTGGAGAGTCTGATGACCGGGTGTCATCCGGAGGTAGTGACTGGAGGGCCTTCAGCTGCTGCTCGAACCCTGTAACAAAAAAAAACACAACGTCTCAGCATGCCTTTTCCATCGCTACACTTTCCTTCTCACCAAACCATTGTCTTTTAACACTCTTTCTCACTCTATCATTCAAAGTTAGCTCGCATAGAAACCTTACTAGTAATATCGGCATGGTCCGGCGCTAGGTGTATCATCAACCGCAGCACTTTTTCTTCTGTTACGAGTCCGGATCGACCGCTTAAGGCACGAAGTAATTGCTGTCCACCAACAACTCCTGTAAAATTATATAAATCTCATATTCTAGAGCTAAATTGTCGGTAAGAACATAGAAGTTATTAGGTACCTATCAATCATCATACATAGATGATCATGATTCGGTACCTATAATAGGTACCTCTCATAATTTTAAATTGGTAGGTAAATAAAAAAACCGTGGCACTCCCGGGAGTGCCGAGAGCAGTGAAAACTTGAACAATTAGGTGCCTAGTGTATATTATCGAAAGATAATGGCTTCACCCGTTTAGTTATAAAATGAGCTTTTAGAAATGTAAAAATATTGCCGTAAAAGTTTACTGACTACAGAACTAGATGGCGCTACTGGTAGGTGTCGGTGAGCAGTCTAAGAATTTATTTTCATCTAAAAATGCCCAACGCGCCTAAAGAAGTTTTCACTTCAAAAAACGTGATTTGTATGAAAGAAAACAACGTTAGGTCCTCTAAAATGTGCGGCAATGGACTTGCAACTATTCGCATAGGGACGCTACTAAATATTTAAAGCATATTTTAACATGCCTCTGACTACCCTCCGAGATAATTATACTTGAGTGAGAGATGTATTGTTACCTGTGTTGATTTCTCCAGTTTCTAACGTCTTCTTGACGTCCAAGAAACGTTTTACTAGCGTGCTTTGTTCTTGTAATGCCATTGTTTGGGCCCCTGTAATAATACATACTTACATGATTTCCATTTATATGCAATTTCTTTTATATTAGGTACGTAGGGTAGGTACTCAATAAAAGCATCATCTTTTATTGCTGTCCTTAATAATAATATTGTTTGAAGTTATACCTGCTTCTGTGTCCGATGACTTCGCTAGGCATTTGATAGCTTCCTTCAACGCTTCCAGTGCTTTTTCATAGTTCTGTCGATAAAACAACACCGATTTAGGTACTTACAACAAAATCCGGTGGCACTAGCATGCAAGTTAAGCCGCGATTACCTACCTATTATAATTGCTTCGATTTTTTTTATCGTTATTATAATTAGGTATAGGTAGGTACAGTACCTACCGACATTATCTCACCCACATACCAGAAGATCTCACCTCATACTCATCAACCTCCATCTTAGCGCATTCAGCATAGAACGCCGCCAATTTCCCAAACGCCTTGGCTCGAGTATAGAAATGCAGTATGTGCCGCATTAGATCAGGCCGTGTGCGCCAATCCGCGTGACGTCGCAGATAGTCCGCGGCCATTAGTTGGGCGTTCTTGTCGCGAGTGGCGGCCGCGAATGTGGCTATACGGTCGGCGTCGCCTGAACGCATCAGCCAACGCATCGCACCAGCCTAAATAGAAATTAAAAACGTCAAGAACTTTTTTGAATACTTGTACACTATTGTATTGGTGGGTATTTTACAGCGCCATCTAGCGTCAATATAAGCAAAAGTGGCTTAGATATTTGATAGAATTGGTATCGTAGCTTAGATCATAACTAAATACAGATAATACCTAAACATAAGGCCTTAAAAAATAGGGATAATATCAAAAAATAATAATCTTGCTAGCTTTTAATTTTAGAATAGACCCAAGAATCTGAAAAACCCTAGGTTCTAGGGATTTAGGTAATCTACAAAACCCCTCTAATAACAACACATTCTAACAAAACATGTTTTCCGTACGCCTCGATAACATTTTTGCTTGCAAAAACAATAGACCACGCCCATATTTTGTTAGATGTTTGATGTTCGCACAGTGTCGCAGGAGACCTTGCTTAAGCGAGAAAAAACATCCACTAGTATGAAAACAAAGGACTATTCATAGCCCAGGTGAACTTACCATAGTCCATGCATATTCGTAATAAGGTGAAACGTTTATTTTTAGCTCTCACTCTCCCAATAACAACTCAGATTTAGTTTCAACAATCACCTTATCCCCCGCATGGGCGAGCCGTTTCGCCGCTTGATGGTATAAGCCACGAGCCCCTAGAACGTCAGCCAATCGCCTCAGCAATACATCTCGGCCGCTTGTACCGGCTGGTGCGGCTAAACGCTCGCTCAATGCTTCGCTGAGTGGTGTGGATGACTGTTCTACTATGTCCAGTGCTTCTTCGTACTGTTGAATTACAATATTTTGATGCTTTGTGTTTCTTAAGTAGCGAAAAAGTTCGATTCGTCAGACAACTAATATAGTATACTTAGATATCATGGCACTTACTAATAAACTTGTCATAAAATTTAAAACAAAAGCTTTATTTTGGAACAATATCACATAGGAGCAAAAATACATACTTAGTGGAAACGTTGACTGCCTAAACATAAACAAAAAATTTGTATGGTTATTCCTAAGTGCATGACATAACTTTATGTCAAGTTTATTAGTAAGCGTCCAAGTCTTTAGTGGGCTAAGTTTAGTAAGATGGTAATATAAGTAGTAAAAAAACTTTGTAACTTATTTAAATAATTGAGATTAATGTGGTCTTTATCAACCATTAATCAATCGTTATTTTATTTTTTTCAGTCTCCGGTTCGTCAGCCTGTCTCGTTAGGTACCTTTTCTTAGTACCTAGTTAGTTTTCTTAAAAAATATATATAAGTAGGTAAATTAAAAAACCTTTCCCGCCGAAGCCAGCAACGCAGCAGCATGAGTGTGGTATTCTGCTTTGCGAAGATGAGCGGCCAACGCATTCGCCACATCTGGATCCAAGGAGTCACCGAGTGATTCCACTAAGGGAATAATGGCATTTGTATCTCCACAGCTAAGCGCAAGCTTTAGTGCCATGTGGAGTTTTCCTGAAAAAAAGAGATAAATAAAAATATCTGTGAACATTTCAGACAGCGCCATCTAGTCTCAAACTAAGAAAAGTTGAACGAGCAGAAATTCGCCTTCAAGACATAATTATCAAGAACAGGAGCAAGAGCAAGTGAAGACAAGAACTTTGTAGATGTAAAAACCAGCCAAGTGCGAGTCGGACTCGCGAACGAAGTGTTCCGTACCATTATCTATAAAAACGGCAAAAAAAAACACGTTAGTTATACAACAAAAGCAGGCAAAAAAAAAATTATTTTATTCTGTTTTTTAGTATTTGTTGTTATAGCGGCAACAGAAATACATCATCTGTGAAAATTTCAACTGTCTAACTATCACGGTTCATGAGATACAGCCTGGTGACAGACGGACAGACAGACAGCGAAGTCTTAGTAATAGGGCCCCGTTTTATCCTTTGGGTATGGAACACTACTTAGTGAGGTTAATGTGGTTGGTAGCTTTCACATGTTCTGAGTTCTAGGGCGTTAAAATACTTTAAAGTTGCCTAGTACAGAATACTCTTAACTCACCAGCTTTTTGATACAAAGATATGGCCTGTTCATTCTGGCCAGCGTTCTCTAGGATAGAAGCTGCGTGGAGTGCGTGAGTGGCAGATGTGGATCCGGCGCGCCAAACCAAGTTCCAAGCGCTCGCTTCTGCCGCGACTCTTATTGCTGAAGATACCGCACCGCATTTTATGTACATCTGAAGACACAAATAAACACAAAGTGTTACATTATTCTCAGCTAAAATCACAGTACAATATAAATATTTTTAGGAAGATGGTAAAGTACCTTCACGGCACTCTCAGTTTTCTCGGGCTGCATCTCCAAATATCGAGCCATTTGGTACAAAGATGCTTTGTTCTTCTGACAAAGTTTCTCCGCTTCATCTACTCTGTCCATGTGGCAAAGAAGGCGTGTCTGTTCCGCGTAATCATTCGCCCGAGCATACGCCTCTAAAGCACCTTCTAAATCTCCAATACTTTCCAGGTAATGGCCCCACCAGATCAAAAGACTGGTGTCGTTGGATGTAGCGACATATTGCGCCAGAGTAGCAGCTTGACCATTTGCAGTCAGCATTCTTGGCACATGAGGAACAAGGGTACCAGCACTTTCAAACAACTTCAACGCATCTGCAGTTTCCCCATTAGACCACAGTACTTTAGCCAGTTTATGTTGTGCGCTCTTTATCAAAAGAACATTCTCCCCTTCGTTTGTTCCATTTGTGATTGTGTTGAGTCCACCTTCTTTAGCTGATATGAGACGCGTCACCAAATCCAGTCTTTGCGCTTCTCGGAATAGCTTTTCGGCTTCTTCTGTCATGCCAAGGTTCACCGCAAGCACTGCAACTTTGCACGTGTCATCTACATTATTGTCTTGCATTATTTTATGCATCATAAGAGCTCCTTTTATATTGCCCATTTTACCTAAACATACAGCACCTACATCCGGCCTTTTCATAGAGACACAGACTTTAGCTAAACTGTCCCAGATAACTGAGTTCTTGGTTCCCGAGATATTGGTCCCTACCACTACAGCTTTTTCTAAATATCCTGTCATCATAAAGAAGAGGAAGTCTAGGACTTGCTTCAAGCCAGCAGCGTCGTGCTCACTGCAATCAGCAAATTCCTGCATCAGAAGCTTTTTAACACTCTGCTGGGACAGTATTATAACGTAAGGTGCATAAAGCAAGCACAGCATAAAGTCAGCCATGATGTAATCGTCAGAAGAGGAACACCAATTCTTGTATTCAAAAAGTTTCCCGTCATAGCAAAAGAATAGATAAACACTGTCTAAATCTGCAGATCTCATATGGACAGCCACAATCCTTGGATCATTTGAGTCCCATAAAATAGCTATTGGAACACTTTGATAAGGTGGGGCAGAGTTCTCCGCTAAGAGGTGGCTAGTGATGACGTCATTAGCAGCATCCCACAGATACAATCTCGGATCTGGCGCTAATCCGGAATTGGCGATGCTGAGACAAATGTACCGGCCGACGCAATTTACGGATGCTCTCATGACTTCCCCAAAGTCTTCTATCATTTGGTAGCAGTTTTTAGCTGGATAAGGCATCCTGAGACCCTTCTTCGTTATTTCCGCCAGCTTAAGAGTACCATCCATAGTTGCTATGACTATGAATTTTCCTGTATTTGTGATGCCTATAGGTTCTCCTTCACCTTCAGTACTCGGCAGGATGCCCAAGTTTATTCCTGTTATGGAGTAGCATTCTACATGAGGGCTTACAACTCCCACAAGGACATCATTGTATATTATGAGACTGTCTGTTTTCCAAGAAAAAGTTCTAATAAGAGCAAACTTTGCTTCAATTTCTTTGCTAGCCATCCAAATCTGTAAATTTATTTAAAAAATTAGTAAGCTCCTTTCAGGCAGTGTGACAAAACTGTAATAAAAATATAATTACCTGAACTTCTTTGCCATCTCCTATAGCAATGTACTGATCTTTAAAGGCCAATGTTCTTATTGTGATGAAAGTTGTAATATTTGTTGGCTCAGCATTTTTATAAGTTACAGCAATTTCATTAGAAGACTTTTGCACCATGAAGGCATTCGGTGAATAACCCCAGCACACAGGCTGCTCCCTCAATACAAATGCACTTGTTATGCAGTTGACATGCAGAAGTGGATTCATAAGGCCTTCAGAGCCCCAACTCACTTCCTTCACCGTTCCTTTGATACAAGTTGAACTTATGAGTTTCCAGTTATTCCTGTGGTCCCTTCTCCACAAATATAAGTTACCTAGTGATGTTCCACAACAAAGAGTATCACTGAGGTTACAGTAACTAATACTGGTGAATATATCCCCTGGAGCAATCTCCTCTTTGTCATCAGGCAAGACATCATTGTCACCAGTCTCACTATCCCAGACTCTGATAACATTATCCCCAGTGATAACTGCTACATAGAAGTTGCCAGCTAATACAATGCACTGTCCATTTCTTGCAGCCATTCTCACATGTGTGTCGGTTATCAATGATCCATCATCCGATGTCACAAATCTTGTTAAACTAAGTGCTCCTCCAGATTCCCAAGCAACTAACAGATAAATAGTGCTAATTATTCCCATAAAAATTATATTACCAGGGGAATTCAAGACTTCTGAACAAGCACCAGCATGATCAATATACAAGATGATACCATTATCTTGTGCTGCATAGCAGCAGTGGTTGTCTGGTTGGGCACCTTCCCTTACCCTGGCTGTAGTCCGAGGCCTCCATGCTGCCAGGGCATCAAGGGCATTCTCGTCACCAGCAACAGCAGCACGCGCCAAACCCCTGATCGATGATTCAGAGCTTGCATGAGGAGTACAGAATGTCACATGAGTGATAACATCTCCAAGCTGGTGGTGAAAGGAAGTCAGAGGGGCTCCTGAACCTGATTGCCAGCCTGATAGAGAGCCAGCCGCGTCTGCCGCGAGCAATCGACCTCCTCCGAGACTGAAGGCAACTGAAGTCAGGGCCGCGTTGTGTGGTGCCTCCAGCCGGGCCCAGGAGTATTCAAGCCAAATGTAAAGTTCCCCGCCATCCCATCCAACAACAAGTAATTTTCTAGTTGGATGCCAAGCTAGGGCAGTAACTTGATTTGATACTAATATTGGCCATTCACATCCTTCTAATGGTACACCCTGAAGACATCAAAATAATGATAAGAATAGGGGCAGGAAGATGGTGAAGAAATTAAATATCTTCATTACCTACTGTGAAACATTGTAGCATAGGTACTTACAGTCTCATGAAATATGGTGACAAATCCACCTTTTTCTTGGTTGTAAGAGCCCACAGCTAAAAGTGGGAGTAAGGGATGCCAAGATCCAACCGTCGATACCACGTTACCGTCATTAAAGTTTAGTTTTGTGTCGATGTACAGAGTCATTTTAAAAAAATCATTATTTTTTTAAAGTAATAAATCTAACTAGAACTATAGGCCCAAAAACATTTATACCAAGAAATGAATTTTATGAATTCACTAACATACGGCTTCTGCGTGGCGAGCTGTATAAAAAAAAGTTTTGTGTTATTGTTTTTGTGTAGCCTTGGTTGCTATGGAAACACGACTGTAACTTAACATGACATGGGTTTGAATGATTTATGTCTGTGGGTCCCTCAGACCACAGAGTAAATATAGCCTAAGACAATATAGAATGGACGAGATAGTGACAAAAAATTCCTCTTTCAACATTTTCTGCCGTTTTTTGCGGGGGACGAGGTAGCACACGAACGCATTGTACACACACTTATGCATAAAAATGACAAATACATCCTCATTTTTATGCACACCCTTGCTTTCGTGTATTCTATTTTTCCTACTTTTTGTTACATTGTGTTGCAATAAAGCTTTTTTTCATATCATTTCATGTTTTTTTTGTCGTCGTTGGTGGTTCTTGTTGGAAACCCTAAATAAAGCTTGGATGGCGTCTTGTCTGTCCGTCTGTTTTCCTTCTTTATTTAGCGGCTAGCGGCTATATTTTTTCGCACTTCGCAGTTTTTGACGATTTTCCAGAGATTTTACAAAACCTATAATGTGGTTTATCACTTCTGACGTTGATCAAAGAGTTCTCTATATCATTCCAAATAAAAGTGAGGTAACAATTGGTCGGAGTCCGGATCCACAGCTATGTGATTTTGCCATCCAGGATGATCCATCTATCAGCAGAAAACATGCTACACTGGTAGCTGTCGACGAAGGATTATTTATAACAGATCTTGGCTCGAGATATGGTACGTTTATCAACAACACTACGAAGTTGGAAGCCAGCAACAAAGTTCAGCTAACCAACTCTGATGTTATAAAGTTCGGTAAAATGAACAGCATCTGGAAAGTCAACCAGGTTAACTTCATTACATGTACGTCTACTTTGAAGGGTGAGAATCTCCAAAGTATGAAACAAAATCTTTTGAAGATCGGAGGAATATTGAAGAATGACTGGGAAGATTCCTGTGAATATCTTACCATGCCTGCAATCACTCTAACTATCAAAGTTGTTCTAGCACTGGTTCAGGGATCCCACATTGTCACAACAGAATTTTGGAACAAGTGTGTGGAAGCCATCAATAATAAAAAAGCTTTACCAGATCCTAAAAAATATACACCGGAGATTTTGGAGTCGACCCTGAACAAAGAAGTTGTGTCATTTCTACCCAATAAAAATAGATCACAATTATTTGCTGGGAAAAAGTTTATTTTCTTCTCCAAACGACAGTTTGATATGTATAGATATGTTTTAGTTAAGAGTTCTGCTACTCCCCTTCTGCTGAGTGAATCAGAGTTCACTAAATCAATGCTGTGTGGTGAAGAAATTGTAGTGATCCAATATAACATCACTTCCACAAGCCAAGAAACAGAAGCTCAAAAGAACCAAATTACTGAAATATTGACATATTTGAAAACAAAAGGCAAGAGGGTTGTGGCTGATGCAGAGATAGGCTTGGCAATATTGTATTGTTCTACAAACAAATATTGTAATCCTGGATTCAACTTCCCCTCTGAAATGGTTAAACAGGCACCTGCTCAATCAAGCAACAAAATATTGGCTCAAGAAACCCAAGATCAAGCTGGAAGGAAAACTAACAAAGGAAATATTGTTATCAATGAAAGCCTGACTGCTGATGATAACACATCTAAAAGAAAATTGAGTGACATCAATGATGATGAGCCTACTTCAAGTGTCAACAAAAAATTGGCTCGAGATGTTGCTAAAACAAATGAGAGTGCTAAGAGAAAGCATGCAGGAGATGAAGACTCTCTGAACCCCCCCAAGAAAGTTGCAATGGAACAAGATGATGACTTTTTCAATTTTATAGCTCCAGCATCCAATGAAGCCAAAGATACTGGGAACCAGCTGAATCTTGCAATACCACAAAAAAGAAAAGCTGATCTTGATGCAGATGAAGATTTGTTTAATTTTGTTCAAGGAGAAGGTTCTGAAAATGCACCAAAACGCAGCATGTTTGAGGAAAATAGATCAGTTGATACAAAAACCATCAAAACAGAACATAATGTTACTGCACAGGATATTGCTGCTATGAGGGGCGCCAAGCTTGATGAGTTGAAGAATGATAACCTGAACTTTATAAAACCTAACAACATCAAAAAAGAACCAGATAGTGATCTTGATGACAAAATGAATAAACTTGACATTGGTTCTATTGTTGTTACTATCAAGAAAGAGTTGATTATTAAAAAGGAGCCCCTAGAAATTGAGGCACAGGACACACAAGTAAAGAACTTCAAAAAGTTCAAGAAAGTTTGGCCTTTGAAAATGCAGGTGACTATAATTCCTAAATCTTCCATGAGTATGCACTCCTTTTCTTCAGAAGTAAATGGACAGGACTCCACCATGGACAACAATGTTGCATGATGTTTCTACCCAACGTTTTAAGTAAAAAATGTCTAGGTTAAGTTTTTGTTGCGACATGTATACTTTTATAAGAAGTTGAATATCATGAAACATTATGTTCACTGATAAATAAAAATATTGATTCATGTAACATGGTTTTATTTAATTTTCCAAGTTCTGGAGTATATTCTAGGGAAATTATAAAAACTTTAGTCTGAATTCACTGCTTCTTCACCAGATTCTGCCTTGCCCTCAGTTTCATTATCACTGAAACAAAAAAGAAATAGAACATCAGTCATGGTATTGAATTTAGATAATGTATATCAGCTATTTGCCAGCAATGTTAGTCGAGTGGGATAGTTCCTAGACCTATATGATGTGCCAGGCTGATAGATTTTTTAGGTTAAACTAAGGTATACACTTCCATTTACAGAAATGGTGGTGTATTTTAAAAAGATATACCTTATATCCATATCTTCTGATTTCAGTAAACGGACATTGCCATCAGGGTTGACCCTAACTTTTCCATTCACTGTAGTCAGTTCATCTTCCAATACCATGAAGTTTTTAGGTTTCTTATGAACCAGTTTTGGAGGTCTTACTGTTTCAGAAGATCCTGAAATTTTAACAATAATCAATAATAAGCATTCTATGACATTTAATAAAGACTAGTTACCTACAAAGGTATACAAACATTAGCATTAATTATTCATTGGCTTTGAAGATTTTTGCCGGTATTCACAAACATTACTTTGACATTTCCAAGTGCGGCCGGACGCACAGGGTCCCAAAATCAGTAGGTTTTTGGGACACTGTGCGTCCGCGCGCACTGTGAGACCTCATAGTAATGTTTGTAAATACCGGTGTTAGAATACTTACTCAAAGTTAAATACAATGGCAAAGGCAGTGAAAGTGGTAGCTTTATTGAAATCGATCTGATATTTGCTTCTCCACCTGGATATTTAGACTGAATTTGATTTACAAAAGAAAGCACATTTTCTCTTAGTTTTTCTTCAGACATGCCAGTGTGACCGATGACTAAAGTTGAAGTATGGCCTTCGCTCACTCGAAGCATTGCTGTGCGCAGACCAACACTTATGTCTTTCTTCAAATCTGCTTCATTCTTGATTCTCACTGGTACAAGCATGTTGTGTTTTTTGAAGAACATCTTTCCGAGGATGTGTGAAACATGACTAAGGACTCTGGTGTCAACCATGATGAAATCATGTTGAGTGAGCAGTCTTCTTTTTAATTCATATTGGTCATACTCCACTTTTAGTTGTCGCACTGGCAGCACAGTCTTTACCTGAGGATTAGAAATATTATATGGTTAAAGTATTACAATGTGGTTTTAAACACCCAAATTTCAAGTTTTTGTCTTCCTACTCATTATTATTCATTACTCATTATTTAATGACATAAAGTAATAAAATAAGCAAAATGTCAGAAAAAAAAAAGGTCATTGTACATGATAAATCCCGATTAAATAAACCGTAATTATGAATAATGATAGCGAAAGTTTAAGAAAGACTTCCTAGCAATGGTTAATTTTACCTCTGTGACTCCAGATTTTCGGAGAAGTTCCTCCCAGTGTTCAACAGTGGGTTCATGGTCAATCTTTTTGCCTTTCTTTATATCTGGGGTTATCAAGCAAACTTCTCCAGTAGTAGCTACAGTGCTATGAGGTAACAGACTGAAATGGCAGAAAATTGTTTTAAATTAGGTTTTTATAATTGGGAAGCAAGTATGAGTCATGTACCTACATCTAAAATATTTTCCTTACAATTTTATATTCCCTCTGGCATTCTGAATTTTAATGCAGTGAATTTCAGCAAATATTGGTTGCTCATCGTCAAACAACGCATTATTTTTTTTATTGTGTGCTGCAACCTGTTGCAGGGCAGCAAGGCAAGAGTTCACCATATTTTCAGTTACATATTTGGATGGCATCACGAAGCCAGGTTCTTTCACCTGGTTCTTATTTTTAATATCCACTGAGTTTCCTAAAATTTTAATTTCTTTCTTGTCTGGGGATTTCTGTATTAGCGTTTTACCAGCTTTGGTTTTCTTTTCAATTTTTATAGATTTGTTATTTTTATTTTTCGCAATAACCTTTGCAGGCAAAACTTTCTTGGCAGATACCATTATGGGACCAACTATGCTTTCTATAATAAAGCAATAACAAAATAAATTAAGAAATTCACACACTTTCTTTCTAACAAATTCAATCACAAACACAACACAACATAACCTAAAACTACTGTAGCACATGAATGAGGCATGGAGGTCTGGCATTAACATTGATAGCGCAGTTAAATTGACGTTGATGTTGACATTTTACGCTTGTCTTTTCAGCCGTAATACCACAGATAAAATTATGATTAAAGGAAGAATACGTAGTGATCGAGTAGTGATTATATTCTCTTTGGGAAGAATTCTATCTATAATTTCGCGGAGCGGCCGCGTTCGATCATCTAAGATAATTTCCAAGGAAGAATGTCATGTAAGTGCTTGATGTTGAGGGATTTACGAGTAGAGGTGGGCCCGTAGTAGGCCAAAGAAAAGATGGATGGATTATGTGAAGGATGACATGAGTAAGAAAGGAATGAGCAAGTGAGTGTTGAGATTACTGCTGATAGAGGAAAATGGAACAACAATGTTGTACCCTGTTAATCATAATCATAATCATTTATTCATTCATTCATAATGTGTTAAAGTATACCATAATAAGCCGTGTGTGTCATGTTGTGCCAAATGTGGGACCTGTGGAACAAGGAGAAAGAGGCAGAAAGATGATGGCCACAGATAAAACTAGGTTACTTCATGTTTTGGTCTGTGGTAATTCCTAATAGAGTTGGGGTTGGCCAAAGGGCTGGCTGCTTACAAAAAATCCCGGTATTAATTTGTTGTAGTAAAAAGTATTTTTTTTCGTAGGTATTTTATTTGTAATTTATCCTATAAATATTATAAAGGCGAAAGTTTGTAAGTATGGATGTATGGATGTATGGATGTTTGTTACTCTTTCACGCAAAAACGGCTGGACCGATTTGGTTGAAATTTGGTATGTAGATAGGTGATACCCTGGATTAACACATAGGCTACTTTTTATCCCGATATTCCCGCGGGAACGGGACTTACGCGGGTGAAACCGCGGGGCGCAGCTAGTAAATCTAATAAAGCGACAAAGAGCAGCTAAGTACGTACCTATTCTTAGATTACCAAACCTTATCTTAACCTGATAAAGAACTGCTGCTAGTTTTAAACGTGGAAAGTTAACTTAGTAGGTACTACGTACAGTCAGCAATAAAAGTTGATTAACAGTTTGTGTTTATTAAACACCTATTCTTTTCGATTTCGAAGCAAAAATAGGTAAACTAGTGGCAAGGAAATTGGTATGGACTAAGAAATATTTGAAGATTAAGTCTAATCTTCAAATATTTCTTCAAATTTTGATCTTAATGTTACGGATATATTCGGAAATATTTAGATTCGTAAAACATCAAACGTTAATCGACTTTTGTTGCTGACTGTATTTATCTACCTTTTACTCTAGCATCTTGTGTAGATAGAATGAAGTTCGTAGTGTGCCTTTCTTGATTCAAATCCGTCGATACGCTACAGAAAACTTCCCCCCTTTTGCCCCTACTCAAAGATCGCGATCGAAACAATTTTATTATTAGATCAAGAAATTGTGTGCCAATTTTCGAGAGAATCGGTCGAAAAAGCGAGCGAGAAAAAAACATACACAGCCGGACTGCCGGACAGCCACATTTTTGCCAAACTCGAAACGGAGATGCTTCGCTCGGCTCGCTCGGTTACTATAATAAAATAAAATAAATACTACTTACTAATAAGTTGACCTTCTTTCACTGCAAATTATTTCTTGTGAAGACATCCAATGGGCTTTAGTTTTCTTTCCTCAAGGACTATAGTTTTCTATCAATTCGTAGAGTAGAGATCCAGTCTAGAGGCACTATACTACCTATGCCATAGAGGTTTTTGTCTAGTTGCGTATTATTTATTACTATATATTTTTTTGTTGGTATAGTACTAGTACGTAGGTACCATTTAGTTTAATTTTAAGTCTTTTTTTCAACATTAGCGATATGTAGGTAGTGTAAGCTGTTGTATACTATAAATTTTTATACAGAAATGTGTATCTAAAAATGTTTTATTAAAAATTATGTGGTATACTAAATAGATATTATTACCTACCTACTTACCAACTTCTAAAGGCGAAGCGAGATTTCAGTTCGGGTCAAACCACATAGGTACATACTTATTGTAAGGCACTACGTGAGTAGACTGCTTAAATTTGCCTATCTACGTGAAGAGGTATTCATAAATCACAGGAAAGCCTTCGACCGCAGTGTCTTAATCCCCTTTAAGAACCGCAACCAATAGGTAATAACTTTCAATATTTATGTTTCCCTCTAAAAGTTTTATATGACTATGAATGGCCACCCTACATTTTACATAAAGATTATTAGATACCTTATCAGATTTATTTATTTATTTATTGGAAAACCAACAGCTATTACATGGTGTCCTTAGTAACTACAATAGAAATAGTGAGCCAATTACGCTAATAGTAGTAGAATAGCTAGAAAAAATGTGAACACTAATACTTGTATACATACTTATCTATCTTATTATAGATACTTAGAATAAAAATATATAATGAAATTAAACAATTAAACTTCCGGATTAAAAAAATGTAATGCTAGGCATCGATAATATAGACTGGGGCCTAAAGGAGGTAATGAAAAATAAACAAACCGATATTAAAATAAAAAAGAAACTATACTGTCTTACTTATGGCTGCCAAACGTGGTCCCTCACACAAAAAGACGAGGACAAACTAGCTGTCTGCCAGAGGAAGATGGAACGAAGTATGCTAGGAATTAAACTATCAGATAAGATCAGCAACAAAACAATAAGACGTAAAACAAAGCTAAGCGACATTGTCAACAAAATCAGATCACTAAAATGGAACTGGGCAGGTCACATTTGTAGAATGGAGAACTCAAGATGGACAAAAAGAGTACTGGAATGGATCCCACGTGGCAACAAAAGGAAAAGAGGACGCCCAAAAACACGGTGGGATGACATATTCTGTAAAACAACCGGAACAGACTGGATGAGAAAGGCTAGAGACAGAGAGCTTTGGAGAGGATTAATGGGGGAGGCCTACGCCCGAGAGGCGACTTTTACGTAAAAATAAAAATTATTACTAATAATATAAATTACTAACCAACTATTTAAATTAATGAATACCTACTGAATGAATAAATTGCATGATTGGTTCTTAATATTTTTATGATAATAATCTATTAATTAATTGAATGTGAAATGAAAATGTAAACGTAATAGAATAAAGGCTATTTTATTTTATTTATTTTAATGCTAGGCATCGCCTTGCCTTAGGAACACTGGTAATAAACATATCAATGTTCAATAGCCGGATAAAGTCATTGACAGTTCTACTCGCTCGCAACATATATGAATTCTGCCTATAGTTAGTAGAGGACGTAGGCACACTTAAAAGAGGCATGAACCGAAGAATTCTGCTTGGAATATTGAATTTCAACTTGTTTAGGAGGTCAGGGCAGTCAACATCATTATTCATAATTTTTAGCATATAACTTGGTCCTTGACTAACATTCTCAAGTCCAAGCTCAAAGTTTGCCAACGGGCAATGGAGCGTAGCATCCTAGGTGTCAAACTGACGGACAGAGTCCGAAACACCGAACTACGCTCCAAAACTAAAATTGTTGATGTAGCTTCCAAGGCCGCTACGCTGAAATGGAATTGGGCCGGGCACGTCTGGCGCATGCCAGGTGAGCTGTGGATGAAGGTAGCCACCGAGTGGCGCCCCGACCCAGCGAGAAGGCGACGCGGCAGACCAAAACGGAGATGGCGAGACGAGCTCGACCAGTTTCTGACGGAATGGAGGGATGTTGCTGGGGACCGAGATGTCTGGAGGGAGTGGGGGGAGGCCTTTGCCCAGCAGTGGGACACTAACGGCTGAAAATAAAATAATAATTTAGCATATAAAGGAAATCAGCTATATCACGCCTAATTTTTAATGGTATGAAATGGAATTTTTTGCAAAGAGTAACATAATTATCAGAATGATATGGTATAAAAAACGCTTAGATAAGTGCATTGAAGGGATATTATTACGGAGTGAGATACATTATTTGCACATGGATGCTCTGGTTACAGTAGTTCTCCCACAGCTAAATTAGAAAGAAGAGCGGAGAAGTTTATCATATTAGGTATTATTATTATTATTATGAGCCCGTAATGTCCCACTGCAGAGCAAAGGCCTCCCTTCCTTTCTTCCACTCAACTCTATTGTAAGCTAATGTTGTCCAATGTGAAGAGTAAGAGTCAAGTTCGTCTCTCCACCGTCGCCACTATTATATTAGGTATAATAGTTTTTAATAAGTATGAACTCATTCAATGCAATCAATAGGTAGTAAACCTTCTCCCGATCCAAACAACCGGATCCTAGTGGATCCGGTTGTTTGGATCGGGAGAAGCTTCGATCGAATTTCAAGAGGATGACCTAGTGGTCATCCTCTTGAAATTCGATCGAAGCACTATCTCACTAGGTCAACTCAGACAATCATCGAAATCGCTGCACCGTAGCTGTCTACGCTATAGCTCTACGCCGTAGCGCTACACCATAGCTCTACACCGTAGCAGTCGTAGAGAGACATCAGACGTTAATTAGTTAATTTCCACAAATCTTGAGCGTATAATTATTACAATTTATTAATGTAGGTAGATACCTAGGTTACATTAATACTATACAAGCTGGCTAGTCATATACATAGATATCAACTGAAACTAGCAGTTGTTTCTAAAGAAAGCCGATGTGTACCTTCATTTGTATGAGGCTGGCAGCCAAATGGCCGTTAGGTACGCGTAACATGCATTATTAACTTCAATCCACCTTCCGATTTACTTGGAAGCACGCAGTTCCTTTTCGGAATAAATCAAACGGGCACCTCAATAAAGCGCAAACGCATTGTGAATTTACGCGACCGCAGCACAATTACAGACTTCAGGGTCTGGCTGTGTTCCAAAAAAGAACACCTGTGAGGGTGGAAACACGTTTTGTGGCCACTTACCGAGTCTGCCACATTTTTTGTGTCTGTATCGGCTTTGCTTGAGTTTTACCAATCGTAGTAAATTAGAGATGTGAAAGCTTGAATGAACCTATCATTAGGTTTCTTCCTACGCAATCTTGCATCAACATGGAATGTAAACTACAGGCTCACGATATGCTCACGAAGCATAAACTTAGCTGTAGTGTGGTTGTAGCTTTCCACACGTGAAATAGTTTGGGTATCATGGTAAGCAGGCTGAAAGTCGTAGGGTCGAATCTTGTGCTTGTGTCACTCGATTTTTTGCTTGGGGCAAAAGGAGCTTTACCTATCTAGTCAGCTTTCCATCTAGTCCTTGAAAGATAAAACATTCGAAGGCTTAATTTTCAAATACCTATCTCAAAGTTCGTGCAGTTTATTTTTGTGCAAACAACCTATGTAGGTCATCGCTAATACCTAGGTAGGTATTCATTCGGAGGTGGAGTCAGTACCTAACCACCAGGGCACTTAAGAAAGACTGAGTCAGTACATCTAAGTACTTAAGAAAGACAATGAGAAAACTCAACAGTTCAATTACCTCAGGTACTTGGGAACAATTCCTGAGAATACGGTTATTACCTACTACGTCCTACGTTCCTATTAATCACTGTTCAGCGCAACTTCGTTAATGCATTAGCAATCTATCTGCGTCAGCTGATAAACACAAAACTACGTATGTACAGACAACGTGGAAAGTAAATGATTAAAGTTAAAACTAAATGCATTTTCATACATACTAGGATATTTTTGAGAAATATTAATCCATACTAATATTAAAAATGTGAAAGTAACTCGGTCTGTCTGTCTGTTTGTTACCTTTTCACGCCCAAACCACTGGACTGATTGAGCTAAAAATTGGCATGGATAAAGGTTGTATCCCAGGGAAGGACATGGGCTATTTTTATCCCAGCAAAATCTCGAGGGACCACGAGTCACACCGCGGGAGCGCAGCTGGTCTTATATAAAACTGGAGGCTGGCTGGAGGTAGTGTAGATATACTTAAAAGTAGGTACCTAAGTGTGTTTGTATTAAAAAAGGGGTCCAATCTGGTTTCTTTATTTTATTTAATAAATAATTCATTTTGCGGATTCATCATCTTCCCTCCCTTATCCCACATTATACTTATTGATGGGTCGGCACTACATTGCATTCTTCTTCCATTTGTAAAAACTGATTGAAATTACTACTGGGGGAAGGGAGGATACATTTAGGGAATAAGTAAACATAAGTGTTGTTTTGTTTTTGTTAAAAAATTAAGTAACTATCTACCATGACATTTTGGATGTTAACTGTACCTCATTTGCTATTCATCTTGTCTCCTTCAAACAGAATAGATAGACATAAAGCTTGCCAACTTATTTTTGTACGGACAGCGTAAAGAAAAGTGGGATCAACTACGTTTGGGTTCAGACCGTGATCTTTGTATCAAGTTTTATGTGTCTTCTTTATGTGACAAGTAACCTTTGCCATAAAAACTTTAAAAAATGCTATAATGCCTACTATTTTGCGTGATGGGATTACCTACTTCGCATCAGATTTTCTGTTAAGATTTTTATTACTTCGCTTGAATTGTTATTTTTCAAGATATGCTGAACATTACCCAAAAAATAATGTAGATTTGTGAGACGGCTTTGAATCGTTTTTCCATGCATTAACTTTCAGCGGTAGGAGTTTAGCCTTGCAGTGGGAAGACGCAAACTGAAATACACTGGAATAACTATACTTAACCTGTATTCTGTGACATAATCTATATATATAAAAGAAAGTCGTGTTAGTTACACCACTTATAACTCAAGAACGGCAGAACAGATTTGGCTAAAAATTGGTAGGGAGGTAGCTTAGAGCCAGGAGACGGACATAGGATACTTTTTTTTGTCAATTACCATAAGGGGGCGGGAAAATAAGGGTTGGAAGTTTGTATGGGGAAAAAAGTTAAGCAACCCTGGGCGCGGTCATAAAAAGGATGGGTGACCGCCGCCAGCCACTTTTTGCACTCTAGATTTTTTTACTTTTTTTTGTATTTTGTATAATAAATTATTTTAATTTTAAGGATAAACATGTAACATGTGTATTCCCACCCATCAATATATCCGAACTCCGAAGTTATGATTTTTTGATATTAAAATATTTTTTCCTTGGCTATAGTTAGAACGCCATCTATATCACCGACGTCAAAATTACTTTATACCTTTTCTCCTAGGTGGCGTTTCTACTATAGCGGAGATCGAGATACGATCGAGTATAATTTTCTTTGATTTTGAGTTTTGAAAAGTTAATGGAGATTTTTGCTTAGAGATTTCGATATTTTTATATTGCTGACGAAGTCGCTGGTAGGTAATATTAGTTAATCGTTTTATTTCGAAATTCAAAACCATACAATACTTGCTATTCAAAAAAAAATGCGTTTCGAGACAATTTCTTCAAAAAAATTGCCGCTCGCTTCAGCGATTCTATACCAATTTACCGTATTCGTTTTATTCTTAGAATTGCAAGATCTGGGTAAGATTTTCCCTACCTCTATCTTTTATGGGATTCTTGAGAGAAACATAAATATAAAAAAAAATATTATTAATAGGTATAACAAGCGACGGAGTTTTATATTTTGTATATACCTACTCTCGATTCACTCAAAACTCCTCTACTTTGTTCAATAATGCGCAGACGAAGTTGCGCGGGTCAGCTAGTTAGCTAATATTTGCAAGCTTTATGTAGAGACTTTATTTGAAGAAAAGAAATGATGCAAGCAAGTGTTTATGTTCGTATGTTGATTGCTCTATCTCTACCTCTACATTGGTATTTGCAGGTATCCGGGTTAGAGTTTAAGTTACCCACGCCTTGTAGGTATGCTAAACTTCAAGCTCAAACTTAGGTGAAATGTAAATGCCTCAGTATTTCTGTGATATCGGGTTATGTTAAAGAGCTTTCCTGCTAAGATAATACCTTTACCATAGCTAACTTCCCCTTCAGTCGGTAACAATGTAACACTCTAACACATAGGTAGTTTCAAATTGAGATTGATTGTGGCAGATTTTTACCTGCAAATCGCACATGGGTATAAAATTGGGACGGTTAGCACAAGCATAGAAGGGCTTATGGGATGGGAATAATAAATAGCTTGCCATCATAGAAATATCGCAGAGGTTTTAACAACAGAGCACTTTCTTGTTTTGGAGGGCACTTAATATATGGTCTGTTCATCCTGGTCTTACGGCTTGGTCACACAATACAAATTGCTGACCTAGCAGCGGACAGCAGAGCTACTAAGTGTGTTTACTCGTATTTTATCGGTAGCTGGCTTTCCTGCAATATTGTCAAAACCTAAAGCTACTAGCATTTTACAAGAACGTGCATATTCACGTCCGAATCACAATACTGTACTTACTGCAGTCTAATGCACCTGGATGCTAGCACCTACTGTATAACTAAACTTGACCAAATAAATCCGCTACCAGAGCTGACCACTATGATCATACAAACATATATGAGGCTTCTTTACTCAAATAGGCAACTTGGGTTCTGAAAAAAGATTTACTTTAAATAAGAACACAAAATGTTCTGTTATTTATGGGAAAAGAAACTATAGGTACCTACATATTATAACCAAGTTACCCCACCGCTATGAAATAACCCAACGGTATATCTCTCTGATCTGCAAAATGATGTTTATGTCATGTACGTCCTAAGTGCTTACTTTCCAGACATCGGATAAATGGAGCCGAAGAATCGATGGCCCTCGGTCCGAAATATTACACGGATTAGAGTAGTGAGTTTTCCGGCTTTTGTAATGTAAAAAAACAGATAAGTTATGTTACTACCAAGCTCCTAGGGTGGCACCCCCAAACAGTTACTACGAGCGCTATCCAACTAAGTTTCTTGATTTATCGATATTTATAATGAAGTCAAAAGTGATGTGGCTACAAAGCTTCATAGCCCCCAGGAGCTTGGTACCCGGGCCGGATCGCCCCTCCATAGAATATTCTTGAAAGCTAGGTTTTCAGAAGATTTCGATGGCAACCAATACGCTGGTATTGGTTGCCATCGAAATCTTCGAAATCGAATCGTTGAATCTTCAAATAACACCTAACTTTCAATCCATTCCCAGTTATAATCCCAATTGATCTCAACCAATCACACAATACGAAAATGTGTGTTGTCACTTCCGTAGTCATTTTCGTGTTATGTGATTGGTTGAGCTCAATTGAGATAATAACTGGGAATGGATTTCAAGTTAGACAGTAAGGCTGACGGTTTGGCATATTTGTATGTACTATAGTACTTTCATATAGGTCAACTCTACGTTGTACCGAAGATTTCATGCTTTTAAAATTAAAAATAATTAAGTTCAAATTATATAAGGGAGAGCTATAAGGAAGATATAAGGGACGAGCTCGCCGAATTCCGTGCCGACTGGACACTATTAGCACGGGAGAGGGACGAATGGAGGGAATGGGGGGAGGCCTTTGCCCAGCAGTGGGATATGAAGGGCTAATATAATAATAATAATAATAAGTTCAAATTAAGATTATACCTACATACGATTATACTTACATACGATTTTACCGGCTTTCTAAAGCTAGGGCTCTGGAACGTGCATCTCTAATCCTGTATTTACGACCGAAGCCCAAAGGGGTTGCACGATGCCCCGAATAGATGTGCTCTATTAGTATAGGTGTAGCCGGGAAACTGTCAAAGTCGGGTCTTTGCGTGGTACACCAACAAGAGTAATGAATTTAAATTTAAAATACGTTGTGTACATATGAACTGAAAGAGAACTAGGTCAAGCAGATAGCAAAGTATACTTTTACTTCACTTTGTGCATATTTTTTTATCTGAATAATAAAATGAGGTGCTCTTTAAACACATCATGTTTGTTTTAAAGCCAATACAAATAAATACATAGGTAAAGGACCTATAATGACTCTACTACTGCATCTTTTGAATAAACAGATGATGGAAACAACTCTAGTCAAAGCCGTATGGTTCCTATCTTACCTAAAAATTGAACTAATTGTACACTTTTCAATACATTGCTACCGAGCCTTTCCTTAAATAATTGTTACTTAATTTCATGATTAAACCAGTCTTTACACAGGTGACAATGTTCTCACAGACAATCCAAAACACCGAGCGCGTGGCCGAGGGCGTCCCGGGCTGCGGTCGAGAGCACACGAGCACGGTACCTACTCACACTAACAGCCACGGAAACAGAAGCTTAGCTTTCTCCCACAAACGTATAATTCCTGTATCATTAAAGCTATGGCTAGTCTATCTACTATTTATGCAATTCATTCATTAAATTCGAGTCAATAGTAGTCAGTCGGCGAAAAAGTTTCCTACCTACTCATATTTACCTGTTTAGCCACCTCCTTGGCTTTATCTGTCACCTGGAGCTGTTCCCGGGTGCAGCTGGTAGTGGGGCATTGTGAGCAGGACAGCAACTGTCTGTGTAGTGTAGGGGCCCCGCACCGGCACTGGACTTTTTTTTGGGTCGATTATACTCCATTTTGCCAGATTACTTACTTCTACAGACACCAACTTGAGTAGGTACGGAGTCTAAACTAAGCTATAATAAAATGAAACTAATGTTCTACATTGAAATATCTTTCTCTAGAAAATGTGATACTTCTGTATTCGTACGTTTAGAAACTCTGCGCTCGCCCCCGGGGAATTCAGAGCTCCGCTAACGTACTGTCGACTTACTATCGACCATTCCAACGATTTTATTCATTAGTTATTTACAGTTATCGCTTTCAAATAAACATTACTATTCTTAATGTTCGTTTCGGGTTTTCAGATGCCTATTACCTGATTACAGTTACCGTTTCAATAGGTACAAAGTGCACCCCGCCAGTTGGTATTGGTTTATGTAGCTGTGCATAATTGAGTGTTTACACGCTCACACGTAGCTGCAAACAGTGGTATGTACCGTGGATATTGCTACTACTTTCGGTAGATAAGGACTATAAACGCTGTATCCGTAAACGAGCTACCTATCGACTCTTCCCCGCACGTTGTGATCAATGATAAGAAAGAAATATTGAAAGATGCCGCCAAGATACTATTAGATTCTATATAAAGTGTCATCCAAATCCCCTATGAATATGAGTACCTACTACCTTCAATACCTACCGTAGTATTAGAACTTACCTACTTTATCTTTTGCCAAATACGTTCTCGCGCTTTATATAGAGTCGAGGGAATAAGTCGAGATTATGTCGTATGTTGTGCTGTATTCTGATAAATGTAAAAACGTGACAAATGGCCAAACGCTGGAGGAGGCAAAGATATTTCATGGACCGTCTTGGAACGTTTCAGGCATCTTACAAGATATGCAAAATATCTACAAGCAGTGTGACGCAGACAGCGCAAAGTAGGTACGGCCAGGGACAGAAGTTCATGAACATTTGATGGTTGTAAATCTTCTGTTTCTTCGAAACTCGTAGATTTGTAACTATAACTTTAGCTTATACTGGATGCCTTGCCTCTCACCATTATCATTTGAAAATATACAATTTGAAAATAGGTATACAATTTTCCCACACATCATGATGAAAATGAAACTTTTAAATTTCCAATTGTTAATGAACTTCTGTCGCTGACTTACCTATTTACCTAACATTATACGTTAAGGCAGGAAGCATACACTTAAGGTTCCGCATCGCAACAGGGAAAAAGAATTCATATTTTTTGTAATTTTTACTTCCGAGAATCACTGTGTGTGGGAAACATGGTGAAAAGGAACGTAAAAAGTTCGTCATTTTTGAAATTAAAGATGGATATTGCCTTTAAGGCGTCATATCAAAAGGCACCTTATAAGATAAATATGTATTTTGTGAATTAGCATTAGGTACCATTACAAAATTGATATGGAGAGCTAGATATCTACAGCCTAAGGAGATCTATATACCTAATACCTAGGTATTAACTGGTTTCATGAAGGTATTTTCTATCGTTATCAAAATTTCATTGATGCACGAGCTTGGAACGAGCTTCCTGTGAAGCTCTATTATCTGATTAACTAAGCTTTTCATTTAAATAAAAGATAATTGCAAATCCTTGTCTTGGGTAGGTTATACCTACCTACATTCGTGATCTTGTTTTGTTTCGTCGTTTTCCATATAATATTTAGAAATTTTAGACGCAAAACGAATGAACACTAAGATAGAAATACCTACTATTCATTAAAATAATTCACAATTTTAAGTATGCATAAGTAAAGCTATATTCATAGCTTAACTTTTTTATAAGTAATACGGAATCCTCTGAACATGGCTTGCTAGCACTTATCGGATTCGCAATTATTCAGAAACGTCTGTTTTCTTCGTTGTTAGCGCTCTATTCCCAAATAAAGGGTGTAAAAGTACCAGAATAAAAGTTGGAGAAGGCCATCTCAACAATCACAACTCAATTAATTCTCAGATCGCGTGTAATAACTTCTTACACCTTGCATACCTACTTATAAGGTAAACTTAAACTATGTAAGTAGCAGAACTTTCCGATGTAAAAAACATTCGATTAATTACAATTTCAATTGTTAAAAAATTTACTAAAAAAGTCAGCAGTACATAATGTTGTTTCAATTTCAATTTATTCAAAAAACTTAATACCATATAATACAATTATTATAAATAATTTACCACGAAACCCGCACTAGGCTAAGCCTGTATCGCGGTAGTTCGAGAGTATATTTTTTTATAGCTTTATAAAATAAATACCTACATTAAAAAACATACTTATAACACACTAGCTGTCCGTCGCGGTGCTACCCGCGGTGCCTCGGGAAAACTTCACTTTTCCGGGATAAAATATAGCCAGGATATAATTTTTCAAATCGGTCTAGTAGTTTCGAAGCCTATTCAATAAAAAAACAAATAAACAAATCTTTCATCTTTATAATATTGTTATTATAGTATAGATAATAAATAAATATAAATAATTTCTACACTAAAATTGTCTAGGTACAGTCAGCGTCATCAATCGTTAGCAGTTGGTGACGCTGACTATACAATGTACATATGAGCTGTACGCACTATCGGGGTGTCCGTCGATTTTGAGTAAAAGTAAGTAAAAATAAAAACTTTTTATTTTATTTTAGTTTTAATCAGTTGAGCTATCTATAGATCGTTTTTACGACGATCCTTAGATAGCTTAACTCTATTGTATTTGGTAATTTTAGTACATATTAGGTTTCTGTAAATAAAAACCTAGAAATCACAAAAAAAGTTTGATTTAATGTTACTTACCCGATATCGTAGAAAATTAAGTAAGTATTAAACTCTGATGTTTACTTCTGTTTGACCGTCATCGATAGCAGCGACGATGATTTTTTTTATTAGTATATTTCTACACCCTTTATACCTAAGGCATTAACTGGCAATCGGTAATATATTCGGTTTGTCGAGAACGCCGAAAACATTATCGGTTATCTTGAAGACAAACTGGTTTAGATGGCAACACCATCTAAAATTCTGAAGATGTGGTTGTTTATTGTCGGGGTCCAATTTAACCCCGTTTGGGAACCCACATCCTATCGATTACTGTCCCGAAGGTATAAAACTTTCTAGTAGCGAACTTTTCACACATCCGATGCTTTTAATATGAGATTAGTTGAAGTATTGGCTTGCAGGTGCCACCAAATCTACAGTACCCACCTACATATAATTGGTATTCATATATGTAAGTATATCTAAAAGTACCTTAACTAGTTAGTATTCATCTAAAAGGCTTACCGATTTCGTAGCGACTAATTATTATTTTTAAACCGGGTATTTATCACGTAGCGACTATTCTGCAAGTAAAGCAAACGCTGAAACAAAGTTGTAACTTAAAAAGTGAAGCTACGGGCCGGCTGTATTTTATACCAAAGTAGCATTATTTTGTGTCCACATATAATGCTATATAAATGTACAAAATGTTTGTACATTTATAATCCAGCACTAGAATTTCACCAATTTGTGCAAGCTCTTTTTTAAGTTTAGAGTAGTACCTAAGCAAACATAAAAAATCTAAAGTAGCGATTTGCTCTCGGTTGCAGAGAGACAATGTTTTATTCAGGAGATAAGACTGGCCTTTGTGTTACTTGGTAGGAACTCAAATAAATTATTAAGGACAAGGTAATCACTCTGTTTGCCGGGAAAATACAACGTACAATGAAAAAATGTCTTCAACGGCCACGGAAAACGTATCTTGCATTATTAATGAGTGTGCACGGAGCTAAAATACCTACAGAATGCGAGCAAATTGTTTTGGAGTCGCAGTACGTACTCTGTACGGAGGCGCGCGGTTATTACAAGTAGGTACGATCCTTGGCTCCGCTGCTCTTAAGAGCGGGACTGTTACAAATTTAACACTTTCCGACTGGCTTTTAGCTTCAGCTTTGCCGCGATAGGGGCGGGCTACAGACTCATACTCACATTTAGCTATTCGTTGTTTTGTAACGTCGTTTGAGCGTTTTTGTTAATTTTACACAGTTGCGCCGGTAAAATATGAGATTTATAATGAAATTCCAGTCTGGTTTTGAATATCGTAGTAGTAGTACATTCATATTCGTTGGGTGCAGACTGCACAAGATCGATCGCTGTGGAAATCTATGGGGAAGGCCTATGTTCAGCAGTGGACGCTAGATGGCTGAGATCATGATGATGATGATGAGTACCATTCCTATGAATGTTTTGTAGAGGTTGTTATGCATTCCTATTGTTAACGACCTCTACAAAACTAACATTTCAAATGAATGAAAGGTTGCAGATTAATTATTTAGTTTTTAAAACAAAATAAGAAAATAAACTAATTTTCAGTAAAATCAGTCAACGAGTACCCAAGCTACTCGTAGACAGAGAATGTAAAGGGTACTTGTTGGCAGCCGATGGATTTATGCCGGCTGTGGCAAGGGGCACTTTTCCTCGCCTCTACTCTTTGCCCCTTTCCAAGCGTATGCTTTCTCCGCTTTGAAAGCCACAATCACATTTGGTATTTTTGCAAGCATTTCAATTTCAAAGACTTTCTTTAAAGACAAACAGACGAATTGCAGTGGTAATGTATTATCCATTTAGCTAAAAGCAATTCAATAGTTTTTTATACACTAGTAACAACACAAGTGAAATCAAATAGATTGTGTTGCATTTCTTAGTATTGTAGAAAAAGCAACTTATTCTTAGGTATTTCTTCTAATCCACTATAATTATTTATTTTCTTTACTTAGATATAATAAACAAGACGAAACCACAAATCAGGGCAAGTCACTTAGTTCAAGCATAAGCACCCAGATTAAGTTCATTAGTTTAATGTCCAATAGTACTCAATAGTTTGTAGTTAATTAATTATGTACTTACCTAGAAGACGTGAATGATCAGATAACCATCAGTTGCGATGAGAGGGTAATTTCAACGGTAGGGCACTAGTTTTCACTTAAACTTTCTGTTCGATTGGATTGAATCCATTTTTCTTAATTTCAGTGCTCTATGTAAAACTTGGTGGGTAATCAAATCCTGTAAGTTCAAACCCGAACAGTCTTGGGGAGTGTCTGGGCAGACGTCGCGTCGTGAACTTTATTTAATTTCCTGATTGCGCAAACGAAAACTAGAGGGAAACGAACCGCACACCCACAGCCAACAGCTGAGTAATGTTGTTTGAACTCGGCCTGAACTGGCAATTTAATATTAAAGATCTTTATTTGAATTGCTAGCCGCTAGCATCTGTCGCTCGATAAGAGAAATAGCTTCGCAAAGGAGATCACGTTTGGTCGATGCTTAGCATTTCACTTTATATACCAAAATACTATCAACATCCACCCACAACCATCCATTTTGTGCCCTCACCATTTTGTGTGCGCCGACACAAAATGGATGGCTGACCGTTAGTGGCAATAATAACAGAGATTCCGTGCTTTACAGAGGGATAAATTAGATTTTAAATTACTTAGACGTTAAATCGCCAATGTCGGTCTGTAATATATTCATAAAGGGCCTTGACAAACAGACGGACAGGCGGACCACATAACCTTATAAGGGTTCGTTTTTTTCTCTTTTGAGGTTTAGAACTCTAAAAACAGCGCCCGGGAAGAGACTGATATGAATTCAATCAACGTCATTTATCATCATGCTAGACTTGCGAGCGAAACGTTTATTATGAGTACACAGTATTTTTTTTGGCTCCTTAAATCTCAGAATAAAAACAATAATATAAACCTGAAAAACAGTTTCTAACTAGTTTGGGTGCCTATAGATTCAAAGTTTCTTTGTACACTCAGTTTATTGACATATTATGTACTAATTAAAATTAAATTAAAAAAACATTATAAAAATAATTTTATTTGTTTTTTTTTATTAGTAATTAGTAACATAGTTAGTATGGAACGAAACTTTTCATGTGTGTCATTTATATTTCTATCTCATTTATATTTTTACCAAGATTTCTTTTAAGCAAGTAGGTACATAACAAGAAAATTCTGTGATGACTTGCGTTTATTGTATTTCCTTTTATATTTTCCTTCACTATTTCTGGGCTGTTGCGCAATGCTCGCCTACACATGACTGATTCCTACGAGACTACGACGATCCCTGTAGCGGATTGTAGTCGTTGTACGGAAACTTAAAATGGACGTGGCTAAAAATGTTTAGTGTATTTTGCAAATATTATTTTGTAAGTTTCCGTTCAAGATAAGTTAGAAAGATAGTTGATCGAAGGTTGGGTATCCTGAAAAAATATATTCTCAGACACTGACGCCTAATTGGCTACGCGTTGATTAATCGGTCAGCCGTTCAGTGTCATAACATAGTTTTTACATTATATTAGTAGAAAAATCTCTTATGTATTTACCCATTGAATAAATCGAGGCGGAACCTGGCGACGTCTGTTTCCGAACCAATTCATGTAGACGCTGACTCAAATTAATTTCGCTTGCACCAACTCGAATGGACGTTGATTGTTGTCCACTTGAATGCTTTCAATTTGGAATTTGAGTAATGAACCCAGCTACTTAATCCCACGGTCCGGAAATGGAATTAGTAATTAGATATTGTTTGCTTGCTAACTTTGTAACTATAGAGTACCATATTGAGGCCTTATAAAAACCTACAAAAACGGTTGAATTGTGACGAAAAACATTGATATCCTAATTTTAGGAATGCAAAATACTAACATGCTCTCAATTCACAAATCAACGTTCAAGTATTGCTGCGGGTCTTAGATCATAAATCTGAGCTCTGAGTTGAAGATGTAGTAGCAGTAGAGTCATAGATAAAAGAATAGGTACGTACTATACAGGTTATTTTGATATTTCCCATTTCCATATCGTACAAAATTATAATGAGCTCAACTTGAAGTTAATTAAATTAACATTTTAAACAGGTAAACAAGAGCTCTATGTGGTGTCGGACATAGCAATTGGCAGCGAGTGAGAGGCAGCAAACGGAATAATTAATCTGTCATGAGGTGTCTGCGCTCATTCGAGCTCGTCCACAGCTTGTCCGGACGCGAACACTCAGCGCCGACACGCGGCCTGAACACCAAAATAAAATAGAGGGAAAAGCGCGGGACTAATTTTCAATGTGCTTAATACACGTGCCTACCACAGTTTCAGTTTAATATTTATCATTTTACGTAGATAACATTGAAACTTATCTGCGTAGTACAATATTTTAAAATGACTTGGTTTATCATACAGGGGTGGGTAGTTCTACGGATATATGTAAAATCTTGTTCAGCGGTAGGGTAAGTTTAACGGTAAATAGGAGATTTCGGAAGTATCCATTTATCCGGATTCGATCTATCGAAACTTGGCTTCTGCTACAGTTAAATTTAGCTGGTTTTATTTGTGATTTTGGAGTTGGAAGTAAAGTTTAGCAAATGGATCTCTTCCATTTTGGTGAGCAGCGGCGAATAGGTTTATAACTAAATGGGAGTGCTTTGACCTCACTGTGTATCGATCGTTGATAAATGTTTCTATTTCACGGAATTCTAGCGGCATCTCAGAAATTATAGATTTTTGAAGGATTGATTGAATGAAAAAAATTAAGCGGAATAATGTTTATATTTGAAGGTCAGTGTAACAATAAGGATAAACTATACTATTTATTTTATGAACTGAAATCAAAAACGAAAACAACATCTGCCTCTGTATTTTAAACAAACAAAGCCATTGTATAGATTCCGAGCCGTTATCCCCGCAGGTGAAATGTTTTGTCAACTTCGAAACTTTTTCGTACTGTGATCTGATACCACAGAAACTTTAACAAATATCGGAATAACTTACTAATGTAATATTAAAAGAAGGAAAATTGAGAATGATTCTCCTCTATTTTTTTTATCGTATCAAGCTTTTATTAGTCCATTTTATTAGTATCACATAAATTCAAAAAGGCTGTATCATAAATAACTGTAACTCTCCTTGGGATAATTGCCAATAAACCAAAGAAAGGCGCAATTTATAAAACCCATCTCATTGGTGACCTTATCTACTATTAGGTACTAGGGTACTAGGTATATACTATTTGATAATTTTAAATAAGTAGGAAACGATTCCAAATTTTATTTAAAGCTCCTTTCCATAATACTAATAAGTACCTACTCCTTTCCCCAATTTGGAAATTAACTTTTGCAAACTTTGAAGTAAAGTCTGTAAACTTAACACGTGAAAGCTTCAACAATGTAATTTTATTTCTATACCTAGAAGCAGGCGATAGGTGCACTTTCGCAAAGCGAAACTTTTAAATCTAGCTTTATACATGGACGTGACCATCGAGGAGGGAGGGTGTCGTTAAAAGAGTTTTTTTTATCAGTAGATAAGTAGGTGGTGCCTGAGTATTTAACATTCTGAAATTTTTAATTACAATTCTAAAAAGTTGCTACTTAATGCTTAGTCTTATTCATTAAATCAAAGGTCAAATGTGTTCCTTTTTCTAAGAACCTTCAGTAGGTAGGTATACATCGGATGGACTTGGATTTCTAATTCACAATTTCTAACGATTCTTGGCAGCTTTATTTTTCAGACTCATTGGATATTGCTGTGTGGGATGTTGAGTTAAAACGAAAAGGATTTCATTCATGAATATAAGGCATAAATACCTAACCTTAGCGAAAAGTTGTTATTTCATTTCTTAGAAGTTGGCATTTTCATCCCACTTTCAAAGTTGAACTATGAGTAGGTACATAATTATACATTCACGTTGCTGCATGAATAAAGTAGAAGGTTACATTAGATATACGTTATAACACGAACCTCGCTTACTTCGTTTGACTACTCATAATACTCGTAAATCTCTAATTAAATCTCTTTGAGTTCACGTTGGTAGTCGAGTGTCGGTCTTACAAATACACATACTGGTAATATAGTGAGTCAAACAATGGTTCTCATGCAAAATGCAAACGTGAGCCACCAAGCGCCCGGGGCAATAGCCAGCTAGCGAGCGGAACCGCAGCTACCTGCCGCTCTACTAAACAAACGCAGACTATACTCCAGTGTTGCTTATTGAATGTTAATGAACCATTAGAACTTCCAAACACTGCATCGTAATAAATAAATAAAATAAATAAATAATGCTGGACAATTTCACACAGCATCATCTAGCCCCAAACTAAGCAAAGCTTATAAGCAAACACTATTTTTCCAATTTCATGTACAAAGCAATCATAAGATTTACGAGCAAAAAAACAGGAGCAGCTAATGGGAAGTCCGATGCTCTATTATACTGTGGCGTGAGCACAAAAAGGGAATGTCAATTTTGCGTGCGGGCGGAGATAATACGAGTCCGTGTAATGATAAAAGCTCAGGGATGAGGGAAGCAGGCGCGCCGCCGGCAGTGGCCAGGGGCGGTGCGTGCCAGTGTCGTCTTACAAAGATTTGTTTTACAAAATTGGTGGCGTGGGTGAAATTCTACAGTCTATTCGAATATTTTGCACACTTTTAGCGGAACGGCCGTAAGTAATTTGACTGTTACAGGCAGTTTTTCAGCTCGTAAACATGAAACTTGATATAGCGAGGAAAGTTGCAACAGCTGATGCAGCTGTCATAAAACTTGTGTGATGCTCGGGCGGCGCGGCGGCTACATGATCGTGCTCAGCGTTAACTGTTCGTTCATACATTATGCATATATGAAACAAGCGCTGCTCTCACATTTGTATCAAAGCTTGCAAACAATTTAAATAAAATAATTACGTTTTAAAACTAAAAGAAAAACCGACTTCAATGTTCGACACTACACACGGCGTGACTCAGGGAATCAATAAGTCATCCATAAAAATCTAAATAAGAATAAGTTTTTTTTTAAATATCAACAAGTACAAGCTTTAAATGGATTTATTTTCTGAGGAGTTCCGTTCTCCATCATTGGATCAGCTCGCAGTCATCATATTTCAAATTAGTAGATGAAACTTGACCGATGTAGTGAGTTTCAACTCAATCAACCTATTAACTGAGGAGTTCCATTCTCCATCATCAGATCAGCTCGCTGTCACTATATTTTAAAATTTTAGATGATACTTGATCTACAAACCGAGTTTTAACTAAATCGGTCGATTATCTGAGGAGTTCCCTCCATCATCAGATCAGCTCGCTGTCACCATTTTTGAAAATTTTAGATGATACTCAATCTACGAACCGAGTTTCAACTCAATCGGCCTATTGTCTGAGGAGTTCCCTGGAACAGCTCTTGACTCCATCATCAGATCAGCTCGTTGTCACCATTTTTGAAAATTTTAGATGATACTTAAACTACGAACCGAGTTTCAACTCAATCAGCCTATTGTCTGAGGAGTTCCCTGGAACAGCTTTTGACTCCATCATCAGATCAGCTTGAAAGAAAGAAAGAAATACCTAATGCTAAACAGATAATGCTTAGGCTCCACCGGCGTCTAAAGGCAATAATTACCAAAACTGCATACATTTTATGTCAAGTCTCGCGACACGTGAGTTCCTGGCATTAGTAAATTGTCAATTTGACATATTGCACAGAGAGTCATATGCCGGTATTCACAAACAATACTTGCCTAAGTAAACTAGCAATACTATGCGAAGTAAGGCATTTCTCAGTGCGTTTCAGATGGCAAGCCTTCCAATTCATAAACAATACTCAAACCACTCTTAGCTAAGCGAACGCACTGCGTTGAATAGAGCTCTGTGATTGGTTCGTTTGTATTACGTACTTCACTTCGTTGACTGACATCTTATTATACAGCCGCACTTAGAGTCGTTTTTTATAAAAAACCGTTAATACGCAACGGATATATGTAGACGTTAGAGTGACTCTGAGTACTGACATAAATCTTTTTGACGTAAGCTGGTCACTATTTGACGCTATGCGTTGTCTAATATAGCTAGCTGGCTTCCTTAGCTATGCGTTCGTTTGAAGGGACGCATAGTGCCGATCGCCACTCAAGTATTATCTATGAATAGGTTTTTGGGACACTGTGCGTCCGCGCGCACTATGAGACCTCATAGTAACGTTTGTGAATACCGGTGTTAGACTTTTCTGTCGATTCGATTTACAATGGCTAGGAGGGAAGGTTTTTAGAGTTTTACGGGCAAACTATTAAACCCTCAGGAATAAAATTTATATGGGACCACCTCTGGAGTATACCCTTTCAAACATAAAAATAATTTTGAAAATCGGGCCACAATTGGCGGAGTAATCGCGTAACATGATACAAAAAAAAAATAAAAAAAAAAATAAAAAAAAATAAAAAAAACATACAGGCGAATTGAGAACCTCCTCCTTTTTTTGAAGTCGGTTATAAATAAATAATGCAGGACATTTCACACAGCATCATCTAGCCCCCAACTAAGCAAAGCTTATACTTTATAGGAACCAGATTACTGATATACTATTTACATACTTTTTGTGTGTAAATACATACATAGAAACCCCCAGACCCGAGATAAATATTTGCAGATCATACTTACAAACATTTATATCACACGGCGCGGGATCGAACCCGCAAGCTTCTGCGTCCCAACGGGCTTTCACCCACTGCGCCACAGAGGTCGTCACTCTTTGTGGTTTATTTTACTACGATAGCTATTGTTGACGTATAACCACCAACAAGACTTACTAATTCTTGTATACACCCACGTAGGTGTAATAAACGTGGTCAAAGTTTGCGTAGGTACGAACAATGTACCCATTTTGTCATTGCGGGAGCCCAACTTACTCAATAACTAGGGACGTGACTGGGTACATTGGTAAAAATAGAAACGAGATGAAACAAATAACAATCGATTTTTATTGTCACGGACATACACATGATAATCCGTTTACAGTGTTGTTCTTTTACCAGTACTTTGTGCTTACAGCTTTCCTCATCAGTTTTTACATAAAGCTATAAAATTGTTACAGTTGTCTCAAGGCTGAGTCCTTAGATTCAATGAGAGGATAAGGTTGAGCTGGTAAGTGTTTCCAAAAGTGCTCAAAAATAACTTATATTTTTTCGGGGGTGGTTAGGACTATGTTTAACTTTATAATGGGCTATGCACCCCCGCGGAGGGTGGTTTTCCTATAATAATTCCTGTCTATCACCGTGGCACTAGACGCAGTGGCAGACGGTAATATTTTATGACTGTGTGTGTGTCCCATTTTTCTTTTCATACATGGGGGTGGATAGTCGCAAGTATTACCGTCTGCCACCACGCGAAGACTGTTAGTGGGAGGGGGGGAGGCATATCAACATACTATTCGATTTATACTACCTGAAAGACGATTTATTTAAAAAGACTGCATTACTCGTATGCTAAGATCCGTTCACTTATGTAATTTTCAGCTTGCGATAACCACAAAGCCAAATTATGCAGCTAGCTAGCCACAGACAGATAGTATGCTCTATTTGTATATTGTGTTATCATGCATAATGCTACTTCTGGATTGCTAATAAAATAATTTACAAGTTGACCAACTATTTCCATATATCGACTAGGCTAGTGCAGTATTAAGTTTTATACAGGTTTGTACATTTGTGAGTAGATGTTACTATGTAGCTTGGTAAGCATCTCTTTAAATTATTCATACACCATAGACATATTGTTTTCTGAAGTTACTTTACACACTACTGTATTATTTATTTCGTTATTTAGATGGTAGGCAGACTATGATATTTTGGTAGGTATTGAACTTGAGTTAAAAAAAGTACATGCTGACAATTATCACATAATTACTGCGAGGTCTGAATGAGAATAATTGTAGACGTGAGAGTTTTGCAACTTGAATCCTGCAAATTCTTTTATCCCGTGGGTAGAGCATTCCATTTGAAGCAAAACGTCAAGCTGGTAATAATCACTTGGTGGCGAATAAGCCGCAAATAAAATAAATCCCACAATCTGAGGCGTCCCGCGGTTCGTCCCTCATTTGCATGCGCCACTACGACCTTTGTGAAGTAACAATATAAATAAAATTACTCACTTCTGTCTTATTTTTTATGTGCAAAAGCAAGTGTCTAATAAAATATCTAAAGCGTAAATTGCCTTTTGAAATTTTCAGAATGCTGCCCAAACTAAAGCACTGGTTCGAGCATGTTGCTGAAATATAATTACGTTATTCAATTTTGCTTGTCTAGCAGATGCCGCACACCACATACCTAATCCAGGGAAAGTCAAAATTTCTATTAACGTCATAGTAATAATATGCCCAGAGGAATTAATTAGATACCCATGTTCAACTTTTGCCATTAAAAGAGGACCTCGGAGCACCGACAAAGTAGAGTATTCAAAACTTTACTGCCATTTCGAGCGCAAGTCTTCAAAAACTTATTGTAATATGAATTAAAGGCTAATTACTTAACTCTACACATTTTGAATTTATTAACCACATCAACCATTCAAGATTATGAAAATGAATGTGAGTAGAGGTAGACCTAAGAAAAGATGGATGGATTGTGTGAAAGAAGATATGGGTAAGATAGGAGTGGATATGGAGATGACGAGTGATAGAGGAGAGTGGAGAAAGAGAACATGTTGTGCCGATTCCGCATGAGCGGGATAAGGGCAGGCCAATGATGATCAACCATCCAAGATTACGTACCTAAATTTGAGATAAATGTTTAGCACGAGCCTGCACTCCATACGTGATGGGACGCAAACCCATTTCCGCCCGTTGGAAAACTGGTTTAAATACCTCACGATGACGATGTTTTCCTTCACCGTGCTGTAGGTTATATGAGGCTGTGGATAACGATGCTGAATTCTCGGCAGACGATCATCCTGAACAAGTTCTCCAATTCCAGTGGTTGTTACAAGTTTCCTGAATTATTAGCGGGAGCCGCAGCTATATTTATCGTTCACGTGACGTGACTGAAATATTGAAGTTTTTCCACTTGCGAGCTCTTTTCACAAGTGTAAATGGAAAACGGAAACTTTCGGTATCTATAAGATTTCACGTTCTAGAATTGACCGTCATAATAATCATATTATCTTCAGCTTTATTTTCATGAGGATATTACGAAATAAAAAAAAACAAAGTGAATCAGGATTTCCCTAGGGCGCAGTAGACACTCTGTCAAGTCAAGATACATCAGAATCTTCTGTATTTGCATATGCCTCTGACCACCCTACTAGGTATCTACCTAGGGTGGTCAGAGGCATGTCCAAATACATATTTGGCACACGTTCAACATCATTGACTTATGAGTGTTTTATATTTTACCATTGGCCTTCCTGATATTGTGTGACCCCACGATTGGCTTTCGTAGGTAAACATTCCCATTAAACATTGCCATCATTAATTAGCTTGAACAAAGCATTCAGATAGAGTAGCTACAAATGTAGAATAGCTAATTGGAAATGGAATCACAATTGTGTAGGTCATAAAAGATTGATGAGAGCTCATGATGAAAACTCTCCCAGGGGTTTGGAGTACTAGGCGAGGCGGCACTTCATTTGGTGATTGATTACTCTGCGAAGCGAAAATTCAATAAATGTCTCTCAATATTCATTTCATAAAAAGCTGTGGTTCTCAGAGGCAAGTATAAAGCTGGTCGAACTCCATCGATCGAGCAATAATTCAATGAACGGCCCTGTCCATGTTTGTTTTTTGACGTCACAAAACCTAAACAAACATAAAGCTTTGTATTCTATAGAGAATGGTAAATAGATTCTGACTTGGCAGCAATTTCAGAATTGCAATGGAATTCTACTGCCCTATGTCAGATTGAAATTACATCGGCTTGACGTTGGACATGGATACGAATCGTTAATGAATGGGTCACGTGACTGCCTTCGGTTATTCTGTATTTGAATATGTATTTTCCTTTATCAAATAAGTATACAGGGTATGGCAAAATTTTACAACATTCAGGGCAGCTACCTTTTCTTTTGTAGTTAGAAGGTTTTGTTCATAGGAAACTATAGGTTTATAATGACTAGGTCTAATAATACGAGATCATTTGCGTAATTTAGAAACATAGCAACGCTAGCAAATTATTCAATCTAATAAATTATATTACCTGCTTTAAACATACGAATAACGAAATTATTAAGTTAGTCGATGTGCCTATTTTCTGTTAAAATGGTACGAGTATGATTTTAATCCGAAAAACTTGAGCAGTGAATTTAAAATGTAACTTTTGTAAATCACAAGTAAATCTGAATTCGTCTTTAAACTATTATTAATTTTCGCTTGTTCCTTGCGCGCCAACTTTTGTTCATTAAATCTTTGAAATTTCTAAAAATTTAGCTTTTTTTAATACAAAAAGCGCTTTCTCTGATGCTTCATCTTGCACACCTAATAGAAGTGTTTTAAAAGCAGGCCGAGGCGTTTAGTGAGACTGTAGTACACTTGTCGACACTCATAAGCAGTTAACAGTGTGCCTCTTTCATAAAAGTGTAGGCTTTTTGAATGTTCATTTATTTAACATTCTACTTCTCATTTTATTTTACCTTTGGTATAAAAGCATAAAACATGACATGTATTTTATGGATCAGTGTAAAAGCACTGAAACTCAGAGTATGTAGGTAACTACTTAGCATGATGTAGGTATCTAGTTTTGACAACGCTTGTTTTTATGGTTATTCGGGATTTTCATAAAAAAACAAAAAAAGTTATTACATAAATATTTTTTAATTTATTTGTTGAACCCAATTCTTGAATTAAGTTAGTTTAAAATGAAAGACCCTATAAATGGTTATTGTATGGTTTTAAGCCCAACTTTTGACGATAGAGTGAAAAATTCGCGTAGCTAGAATATTAATTTATCGTACCTAAATAGCTTCAGTCGAAGCAAAGTGATCCTACTGGGATTTATTGAATAATGTTTTTTAACTTTTTCTTTCAGTCAATGGCACTTTATGAATAACAATTAAATAATTATTGGCACATAAAAGTAGTTATTTAAAAGTTAAGTTTTGTATTGCTTTTGCACTTTCTTCATTTATCGAACTTTCAAGAAAAATTTAAAACGATATAACTTACTTAGTCACCTTATTTGAGGCCTTTATGCGGCCTGTAAACTAAGACGCCAAGAATTTCCACTCAGCTTACGCGAAAAGAAGGACTGTTTACAACTGAGAGTTTTACCGATGAAAGTGTTTTTTGAATATTTCTTCCCAGCAAGGTCGTTATGTGGTAAATACAGTTGTATTCATTCAAGACGTTCCAAGGTGACCTGTTTGTTACCGAACAAATACCTATTCTATTAACTTTGTCGTAGGTTTTGGTGAGCACTCAGCATTAGCTAAGTATTTATTTGCTTGTTTATTGGATCCTTCGCTTATAATAAGGTCACTGATTACTTATTGTGTTGTGTTACTTAAAGAGACCTTCAATATAAGTATATAAGTTTAGCTATAATGTTTCGTGTGTTTTCACTTTCGCGAAGATTTTCACAGGAACCATTTAAATAAGAACCATTGAAAAACAAACTACATAAAAAAACCAACCATAGGTACATGGAATTGTAGTTTAATAAAATATATTATCATTGAATTGAAATCCCTATGTTCGTTTCTATTTGTTTCGTTGCATTTCTAATAATTCATGATTTATTGCGTAGATTGTAAGAACAAAATGTCATATTAATATACATATACACATACAACATATTGTACATATAGCTTTAATTCTATTTCACATTGCCACATTGCATCGGAAGTGGCACAGCGGGCCAATTGATTTGTCGCGGTTCAGCCCCGGGCTAAGTTTGAAACCACTTCACTCCACGAAGGGCTCTGGTATCAAGCCATAAGTTATTCAGGAGTGTACGTAAGCACGTGTTCCTATCGCCGCTCACTAGACTTTGAGAGCGATATGGGCCGTCGAGTTTATAGCCCTGCTTTGGCCCAGATTACAAGATCGACCCTTGAGAAAGTAGGTTTAATCGGTTTAAGTCCATGAATTTATTTTCGATGAATTTTATTTTGCATTATTTTTGTGAAAAACAAGTATGTTTTACAACAACACATAAGAGCAGCTGGTGTTCGAGGCATTTAAAAAATCTTTTGTTATGAAAGTCTTTTGATATGGAAAATTTTACTCAAATAAAAAATTCCATACTGGTACAAAAGAAATGCCGAATGTGGGTGCATTTCTACGAATTCGTAGCTGTCCGTAGCAGTGACGCCATAGAGCGCTACGCATTGGTGGTTTGAGTGTTGTGAAATGTAAAGTGTGTAAAATGTGAAGTGTAAATGCACCAAGCTTATTTTTAACATTGCTTTGTTATGTAAAACGTAACATAATTTTATAGTCCCAGTACAGACAGCGACAAAAATTAATAATTAAGTGGCATCGTCTGTCTTACGAATTCATGTTATGAGATAACAGATAAGTATAAAAGACTTAAAAAAATAGATTTTTTAAATTCATGTTATTATTTTGGAGACTTATTTTACCTATCACGATCATAAAACAAAGGCATTGTAATTATTTTCTAGTATATTTTTGGTACTTACCATATTTTACACGTCTCAATATGAACAAAAGTAGAAACTATAAGTTTTAAATTGTAGGTATGGGTATGAAGTGCATTATGAAGTCGGAAATGGCACAAAGGATAAACTTTTTGTAGTGTGCGGTCAAGAAGCCAGCTGCATTCTACAACTCTGTTGGCAATTTCATTTTCTTTTAAATTGAAAAAAAACAGTACTACCTACACTTTAGAGAGGTTTTCTTAAAAAAATTTAGGTATTATAGAATAGAATGATCTATCGCCATCTATGGGAATACTTATTGATTTCCTCACGATGTTATAGTCTGCTAAGAGCTAGTTTCAAAATCTCGTTTTAATTCTACTAATATAAATCACAACTTAGCCAGTGGATCAATTTGGCTAAATATGTAGATCAAAGCCCGGACTAGTATACAGGGCGTCCCAAACTTATGGGACATGAAGGGGAAGTACCTTAAATATCGTAGATAGTGTATTTTGCTTAAAGAAGACTTTATGTTATTTTTAAAACTTAGTAATTCCGCATTCATAGATTTTCTAAAAATTACTTGCTTCGTCTGGGAATCGAACCGACTCAAATGTCAAAAAAAAATCACCCTACTTTTATGATGCCAATCGAAAGAATAGCTAAAAAATAATAACTCTGCTTAGGTAACATTGTATTTTAAAAGAAAGGAACAACGTAAAATGAGTTTTGAATGAGTCAAATTTCAAGAAAGTTATTTATTGCCGTCGACGACGTTCAAACTGAATTGTGCCATATCACATCGAGTGTTCACCATAAAATGATAAGAAAATCAACAGGTAGCGGACTCATTAAAAGATTGGCGATTTGCGTAAGACAATCGATCACGACGACAAAGATCACATTTTGAGCATTTAATTAATTAATTTACAAAAAAATACCCACTTAATTGACTACGGCAGTTACATGTATGTTTTTATGTTGATTAAAATGATTAATTTTACGTTGTTCCTTTCTCTTAAAATACAATGTTACCTAAGCAGAGTTATTATTTTTTAGCTATTCTTTCGATTGGCATCATAAAAGTAGGGTGATTTTTTTTTGACATTTGAGTCGGTTCGATTCCCAGACGAAGCAAGTAATTTTTAGAAAATCTATGAATGCGGAATTACTAAGTTTTAAAAATAACATAAAGTCTTCTTTAAGCAAAATACACTATCTACGATATTTAAGGCACTTCCCCTTCATGTCCCATAAGTTTGGGACGCCCTGTATATGGACTATTTTATTTTGAAGTGTTGGTACCACCTGAAGCTGCGGATGGAAGTTAGTCTATTTACATACCCTATACCTACACCGCTATTTTGTAATTAAAAATAATAGTGTGTTTAATCAATGTTTGTTCTCTATGCTTTTCCAAAGCATTTTGTTGACAATGAGATGAAGCTTGAGTGTCTTTGAGTAAAAAAAAAACTATTTGTTTAGAGCGCGGTGTTTGTCTTTGAGGAGTTCTCGTTTAGAGCAATCCACTCGAGACTCTTCAGTTGAAACAGCGAACTCAATTCACCTTTCCGTCTGGACATTACGGTCTTGTTGGACGTTAAATTTTTTGATTTTTAATACCTATACACGGACAATAGCAGGAAAAGCAGAAAATGATAATGGCATGGTCAAATTTTTTTATATTGAACTGTCACAAAGTTATCGAGGATTGTTGTCAACAATAATCTAACAAAATTTTATAAAAACTGTACAAATAAGTATCATCTCCAGTCAGTAAAACCGCAGTAGCTATCATAAATCCATATCTGATTCTTCTCGTCTCCTTTTTAGGTTTTTTTCTCTTTTTTTGAGTTTTTAACTACATAAATGTGATCAGTAGGTAACAGAAACCGAGACCATGTTTAAAATTTTTTTGGTAATTAAAATATAGGAGTGTATAAAAACTTGATAAACAACATAACCCACATTTATAAAGATCTGAGAGAATGTTTTTCGTGCCTTAGGGAATCAGACGTGATGATATTTATTTTTTTAATAAGTAAGTACCTAGGATATATATTTTTTAAAATTTTAATGAATATAATTCTTAGATGAAAGCAGTCTTTCGATTTGATTCATTTATATTATTTATATATTAAATAATATGATGATGAATAATATTTATCTATTATTCATCATCATCTCAGCCATCTAGCTTCCACAGCTTATACATATGCCTCCCTCATCGATTTCCACAGTGATCGATCTTGTTCAGCCTGCACCCAACGGCTCTCAGCAACCTTTACCAGATCGTCTTTCCATCTTGTCGGGGGGGGGGCCGTCCTCTACTGCGATTTCCGGTGCGTGGCCTCCACTCGAGAACTTTTCTGCCCCAACGGCCCTCAGTTCTACGAGCTATGTATACATAATTTCTGTCTGAGTTATTCATATAATTTGAAACTGGGCGCAATTTCTCTTTATATTGAAGTTTTATTTCGTTCACTTTCCTTATAAGAAAAAAATATCAATTTCAGTCAATTTTCTCTGAAAAAACTATAATAGTCATTATATAACATTTATCATACAAACCTTATGCCTTGTAGAGCGTCAAACAATAAGCAATCTTTACTCAAATTGCCTAGATTTATATTCCAAACAGATTCCACACAAAGCGCCCTTAGCACACACCTTATTGACGATGAAAATAAACATTCCAATCTAATGGAATATAATATGAGTACTGATATTTTTGATGCGATGAATGCAATTTTAAATCAACAACTTCAATATTTTCTCTTCTTTGCTTTATTTTATTCATAGTGGAAAGATACGAGTAGGTGCGTTTTGACTTTTCTTATCCAATAACAATTTATTCATTTTTACGTTTTTGAAATTGACTTTTGTGATTTTGACGATTCAAAAGCATATGTTCTGAAACAAACAAAACTTCCCACTAATATAACTAAGTAACCATGCACATAAGCACCAACGAAGTTTTAGCCTTTAACGGGCTCAGAGAACAAGCTTCTTTTAATAACTCAGATGAGCGTGAAGTAACAGCTTGAGGGAAGATTGGCTCGCTCTGTACGACACATGAAAGCTGAAATGAAACTGTGTTCACTCGTTTGTGACCATTTGCTACTTTTAGATTAGGGACGGTTAGTTGTTGTGTACTAATGTAAATTAAATTGACACGTCGCACACCCTTACCTTCGTCTGATAATTTCTCATATTACTAAGTATAGAATGTATACTTTTTGAACAACTGAATGGGAGACTCCCTGTCCTTCAAGTTATAGATAAAGAGTTACATAAAAATACGCGTCTTATGTTAAAAACATCTTCACATAGCTTAGATTATTACTTAGGTACATTAGTTTTGATCCGATCACATATCTAATTGAATGACTAAAAAACTATACTTTTTGTTTTTCAACGAAATGGGTTGAAGAGTGAACCCGACGTTCTTGTCTCAGCTGTCGTATAGATACTTGGAACTCTAGTAAAGATATAGGGGTATCAAGCAAAAGCCTTTCTGTGTCATCCCTCACAGCGCGGAAGGCATCATGCCCTATATTCTCTATGAAAACAGATTCACAGCTTAAAAGTCGGTTTTAAGAATTTTCGACAAACTTTAATGTTATAGAATGTATTTTATAGTGCTGGAGCCTAGCTGGAGCAGATGCTTGAATCACGACATTTTTAGACTAGTCTTACCCACTTACGCTGTCAAAATATAAGAGTTATTATTCTAGAAATAAAAGATGTTGTAAGTTACATAATACATTTAATTATTCGTGACAAATGATGACAATATTAAACTACATTACAATGTAAATGCTAATATAAGTTTGAGCTTATGAGTTCTCTCAATTCCTAGACCAGCCAAGCGTTTTCACTTTTTCTCACAAACGTGAAACAGTCCCAAGTGAACCCTCGAAACAGATATTTACAAATACATTATAAACACATAAACATGTATCACGTGTCTTACATTTATCTCCATATTCGTATAATGTCTACTAAATTATCGATTAAAATTGGCAACGTTTAGAACTTCGACTTCTTATGATAACATCAATATTTAAATAAAATATTTAACCGTATGATTACAATTAGTTTCAGTACGTGCAACAAAATAGATGAAGTGCAAATAATAACTTGGGTTGCACGAATCTCTTTGATCGTCTTTTTGGATCGGTTGGGCAGATTGGAGATTGTAGGTACTAATCTGGCGTACGTACTTTAATAGTCTGTTATGAATCCTATTCTACGTGTGTTATTTCCGAGTCGGTACGAAATTAGTTGTGCAGTGTTTAAAGGTTCACCCTAGCCAATAATTGTAATTTCGCAACTAGTCCATGTCAGTCCTAGTCGATGTAACCTACAACCATCTACCGCCTATCTACGGTTTATAATTTACAATGCTTAAAAAAAATTGACTATTCAGTCGGGTTCCTTAACGCTATCGAATAATTATTAAAATGGTTGTCAAACATACAAATTATTTGATTATTAAAATGTTCTGGTTAAAATGCGTATCGTGTAAAAACTTCCCAAATACAAATTATATTCAGTAGGTAGGTTTACATACCTAAAATACTTAAGACAATCGAACTGACTATGGTAAAGATTGTTTTTATAAAGCCTGCAGCATGATATCCATATCATATTTTAAACGACTGTATAAAGGGAAGGAATTATTTTTTCGTATTCACAACACTCACTGTCTGTATCATTACTCGAAACAGATTTAGTATAAAATGTTAATTAGTCAGAAAAGTATCGAAATTGATATTTGGATGTCTAAACCAAGTCTACACATGTCATATCCTGGTTGGAAGAGCCGGCGCCGGAGCATGGTACCTATTACCTAGTTAGGTATATTTATTTATCAATAAAATGACAGGTAAAAATAAAAGTAAGTAAAAAGACTTACTTACAGGTAAAAATGATTCGAAATGGGTAGCGCAACGCCGACACGGAAGCCCTAAAAAAGTTCGTATGAGTCAGTGGCCAACTCTAGTGACGGAGTTTTAAGGCCTCCGTCATGGTGGTGGAAGCCCTGTCAATAGTATAAGTCCAGGGCACCACATGGGATATTTTGGGTACAGACCTTTAAATTTTCACCCTATTTCAAGTGAAAAATTAAAAAGAAATCAAATGCTCTACCATTTTACCGATGATACAGATCTTTCACTGTTATTTGTATCAAATACAAGGAAAATAAATGATGGAATCGCTATTCAAACGCTAGCTAAATAAATCCGTTCCATCATTATTATGTAGTTACAATTTGTACCGTTGCATTGCTGTTGTATGAGTACTAGATATAATAATAAAAACAATTGAGAAAAAAAAATGTATGGAAAACTCTTACCATCTCTCTTATTATTGGCGAAAGCTTTGTTAAAATAACAGCTTTTTATATGATTGTTTTTTATCGAAATGCGGCAAATAAGTTTTGCTCGATTAGAAGCTGTGTAATGTCGTGATAATTACGTGAATATACAAAATGTTACTTCAAATAGGTACCTTCACAAATTTTGGACAAAGCAACATAAAGGTAATATCAAATAGCCTTAATATTACAACTTATTTAGGTATATTTACAAGGTTTAATTGATATACTTATTATAGATTATTATGAAGAACAAGGCAACAAAATATATGAATGAAATGGAAATACAGGTGTACAGTTACAATATCAAAAGTTGGCACTAGAACCACAGAACCACAGAGGAAATTACTAATTTGGTAATTTCTAAGTTATATTACCCTAAACTTTATATCTCTGCCTGTAACTAATTTACAGGTGGAAATCGAGTTTACTTCTTAAATTAAGCTAGTTTATACTTTTATATTAAAGGATTTTACATTGCATTATTATTTAATTGGTTACTGACACTAATTAAATAAGGTTTAGAAGATACTTAAGTCTAGTTGCTAGCTAGACCACCGGAACTTTAGCTGTGGGGTTGTAAGACATGGTAGCAGAAGTTGTGTTTTATACAGGTAGAGAAGGGATCTATTGTTTTTTTATCGTTGTGTTAAAATATAATATCAATACAAGCTTAAAATGAAACAGTTTTATGAAAAATAAAAAACAAATAACAAAGCATCTCGTGTTAAATTGTTTCCGCTTTCTACATAACAATGAAAACATTTGAATCGTTGTCCTTTGTGTCTTATCCTATTGCGATGGTTACAATTAGCCAATTGACGCGTGCTCGGTTAGAGTTTTAGTTCTAACTTACATTTTTTTATTCTATTAATGCGTCTTAATTTATAAAATAATAAAAAAGCTGGATTCTTTACAAAATTACAAAAGTAATCGTTGGTAGGTGACCCTCTATTGAGGCAAGCGTATTTTAAAACCTATTGTTAATTACGTCCCTCTCAAAGTCTATAGAACGGTAAAGGCACGGTCATGATGTGTATTGCACTTAGGGGATTACTTGTCCGTACAGACAGAGAGAAGAAATTCTTCTAAATGGTTCAAAACACGCTCTAAACTACGAGTCAAGTCGAGAAAAGCATTTCCAAGGCACATACTTTTAGAAAACATAGTATAGTGGTACAGAGAAAGACACACACAAATAGCTGCACCACGCGTCAGGTTAGGTTACGTTGGAGGATCCTACGTGGACGAGACACCGCTGCCGGTGAAGCGTAGTCTACTAGTCTACAAGAGATCATAACACCGAACCCACTGCATTCACCGCGCCGCCGAGACGCACGCGCAAACATCACATTTCATGTGGGTACCACAATCACACGTACCTACATATACAACGCCTATACTATACATACATACACATATAGTGATCGTGATAATAATAGGTAAAAATCTACATCGAAGCTCTTAAAGTTTATTAAAATGTTTACCTGCACTTTATCACCGTTTTCACAGAGAGTCACAGAACACGTTCCACAAACACAACCACATAGAGTAATAAAAAATGAGAATCAGTCGCGCACTTCGCCGTTGGCGATGGTCGGAATATGGTTTCCATTAGTTTTTTCATGCAGGCGGCAGGAGTGCGCGATGGAGGACCGTCAGAAGGCGGGGGGGCGCGGCGGCGGCGGCGCGCACGGCAGGCAGGATGCGCGGCAGAGGTGGCGCGCTGCGTGCAGCAGAGGCTGCGGGCGCGCGGGTGGCGGCGGCGGCAGCACCGGCGACAGCGAGTCCTCCGTGTCGCGCTCCGGCGCCACCGCCGACGGCGGGCGCTACACGTGCGTGCACGCGCCCGCCGCCATGGGTCAGCCACCCGCGAGGATGTCCTCCGGCTCCGGCGACCAGCAGTTGTCCGATAGCCAGCACCCCACCACCACTGTGATGAACCCGATCAGCAGCGCCAGCACTATGTACACCTCCGCGTTCCCTGTACACAAATTATACGCTTTACCTTATTCGCTTTGCTAAACAGATCGATTCCGTTCAAATATTCAGCTCTTATGGAAATTAATGTTTCGTAGCATCTAACCGAGCTGTTTCCGTATGCCGAGCGGTTGTCGACTGCGCCACAGTGAATTGATGAGCGTGGGGTCGCCACGCGTTCGCCAGTCGCGATATCCTCTCCCCCTGGTATATTCGTTGTTGAATCTGGGTAACAAATAGAAGAATATAGTACTGTGCGGGTCCATTTGAGAGGAAAATGGTGTATTTCTAATTAACCTACTCTGTATATTGGCTGCAGCTAACATTTGATTGCTTATCTACCTACTAAAAAACAATATCGCATCATAGTGGCACCGCTTTTATTGAAAGAGCGAAACTGCCGAAGATGCTTTGATCACAAAATCTGGCGTGAAGCCAAGCTTTCAATGCTGAAGCTCGTTGCCCGTTCAACTCGGGCTTTGATACGGACTGTAGCAAAAAAAGCGAAATTGAATTGTTACCATTTTCCGTCTTTAGGATATTTAACTGCGGATCGTGCAAAATATCTAAAAGTGTTTCATGCGAATGCAATCGTAACTACCGTGATGACTTGACAATATGAATGAGAATACTCAAGCGGTTTGTATACGAGTTTGAGAGACAAACACTTGCTATTAGGGAAAATATTACTCGGATAAAAGTAAGGCAAACATTTATTTTCCTTTAAATTGTTCAGTGCGAAAATATCGCTAAAAAACAATTCAATTTCGCAATACAAAGATGGTAGGTACTGAGCCATCTTTACTTTTTGATTTGTAAAATTAAAAAAATTTAAATAAAATAATTAAAACATGTTTTTGTTTTAATAAAATAGAATTATAAATAAGTATGCAGGTATATCGGGTAAAAAAATTAATAAATCTACCTCACGCAAACTCTGCAAAACCTCTCTAATGTACTTTTTGCCCTGTCTTCCTACTCGTACATACATACTAACTACTTATAATTAAACGTGCAGATTATAATATTTAAGTTATTTGATTTCGTCATCATGGTACCATGCAGCGAATCTAACCATCCACAATTGATGGCTTATGATTTTTTTGTTTTAAATCAACTTGTACCTCAGACAAAATATCATAATTCAAACTTTTCTTATTTACTTACATTATTTACCTCGTCGCACCAGTTTTGTAGCAGATAAGTAATAAAATACATGTACTTGACTTTTAGGTAAGTATAAAATAAACATAATTACAAAAGGGTTTATGAACAAGTTTATATGGTTGTGACAGTTGGCAAAATAAGGGTCGTTTGATATTGATGAATTACCTAAACCTAACTTAAATGATAGTGTCGTTTAAAAAACATAACCCAATTAAGTATGTTAATAAATTGTCATAACATCAATGATATATTTTTTTATATCTTTCATCATTTAGAACTGAGTTTTATTAATATTAATTTCGCCAGCCTTTGTTGCAAACACCCCAGGTGTTTGCAACAAAGGCGTGCCTGCCTATTAAATCTGCAATAACTGCTTTACCCGTACAATTTATACTAGATAACATCGGTTTCCAATATTACTAAGTACCTAACGCAAACCTATTAAAGACCATGGAGTCAAATCGTCACCTTTCTTACTTTTTATGTATTGAAAAATCGGTTGTTGAATGGGTATTCAATAGGTACTTCTATGTACAATTTTAACGTTACTTGCAAAGAAAATAAAAAAATGAGATATACTTAGGTACTTGCTTGTACTTATTTACTTACATAATTATATAAAAATTTTGTTGTATGAATTTCTTTTTCAAAAATTTGGTGTGCAAAGTTCTAAAAATATTGCTAACTTTATTTATGCTGTGATGCTGCCGGATCTTATATTTACCTTAACTTAAAAATCCTGAAGATAAAGTATCCAAATGTTTGTTTTCATAAAAGCCGTCCGCTTTGTTTATTTACCTTTGGATTTATTATAAGCAATTCAGAAAATCTGTGACCAGCTACAAATTTTTAAAGTGTTTTGCTCATTTTGTGTATAAATTCTTTGCACTTATTAGCCCTCGAGAGTTTTCATAAAATATTGACGCTTTTTATGATATTTACTTACACAGAAATTTCCTTCGCTTGTCGAATTTTCAATAGAATGCGTTGTCCCATATAATGCAGAAACAACACCCGTATCTTTTACAAGTTTATACATAGGTACGAGCATTTTGAAATCGTTCAGTAAAGTTAATTATTTTTCATCATAAGAGACACAGAGTACATAAAAGTCACTGCAAAAACTTTCTGCTTACTGATGCGTATAATGACACCATTTAGTTACACCCTCCACGGCTCTATTCACACTTATCTTGGAGACACCGATGGCCAGGGAGATATAATAGACTTTAGTAATTAATGTCATGTAGGTATGTATGTTGGGACTGTAATTAATATTCAGTAAGACTTCAAATAGCTAGGTCGTGAAAATGTAAACATCTCAAGCAGATTAAAATCTAATCTTCAAACAGTTATAGAAAAATTCAATTATATCTATGGGAGCTATTACTTCTATTACTGAAAAAAAAAAACTCTGATTTTTACGAGTCCAGGAGATACCAATAGGTATATTTAAGAAAAAAAATCGATTTAAAGGTTAGGTTACCTAAATAACTGATAGAATTGATGTTATGAGTGTTTGGTATCCTATTGCTGGGTCTACCCCACAGGTCTACCCCCATTTATTCCACACACAATCCTGGGAGAAATTACAGACTCAAAAAATGACAATTTATTATTGTACCTAATAGCACAATAGCACAAAAACCGGTTCTACGCAAGATCTTTATGTAACATTCGATTACATTAACTTAGCGTTTCACCCAGACATTCTTTGGAAAGGTAAACCACAAAGGGGGCATAAGGCGACTGTCTGCCGTTTGAATGCGGGATCACTTGTAAAATCAACTTTAAAAGTATCTAGTTGGGAATCGTGCCAAAAATTGTCTCATACTAGAACTTTAACAGATAATTAGGTAAAGTTACACAAATTACACGATTTAATAAGATGTGCATTTAAAGGTACTTAGATTATTACATTACTATTACTTAAAACATGTAATATTTGATACTCTTCTGAGAAATGTTTTTGGCATCCGCCAAAAACGTTTTTGAATATACTTTTTGACTACCTTGACATTTTCAAAGGATCTGTGAAGTACACAAAAGATTTGAGACATTGTCTACTGCGTCTTATTGTAGATACAGTGGTAGTATTTTTTTATAAGTTCAAATGCACGTCAGTATGGCACACATTTTTTGCCAAAATTCCCTACATGATCTAAGTGGCTAGATACCAGTGAGATGCCAGGTTAATGAAATCAGAGAGCCAAGTACGAGTTTTTACTTACTCGATCACGTTAACGTTACAGATTGCAACAAGTTTTCATTATTAACGAACGAGTGCCAACAGATGGCACTGTCATCCGCCCATACAAATCGTAGTCGAGTAGGTACAGTCACGTGCATTAAGATGTATACATACAATCCATACTTTTAAAATTGAATTCAGATTGAACTAGTGGCGAAATGAATAAAAATTTAAGAAAATTGTTGTATATGTTTACCTGTACTTACATAAGTTGAAACATTGTGGAGTGTATACATCTTATTGCACGTGCCTGTACCATGGATTTTTTTACTCATACTTGGTCGCGTAAGTAAAAACTCCTTGGTGCTCAGAAAAAGAGTTTTAAGCAGTTGCATGTATACCTTCTGATGCCGCCGACACCGGCGGGGGGCGCGGTGGAGTGCGGCACGCCTGGAGGCACCTGCGCGCCTCCTTGCACGCCGCCCTGCACGCTGCCTTGCGGCGCGCTCACACAACACCCTGCACCGAATATTTGGATCAATCATAACAACACAATCAAGATCCTATATACTTATTTAAAGGAGCAGAGGATTTTTAGAAATTTCGTCTCAAATTCCCTGCATCCACTTCCGAATCGAATCCCACGGCTTTCAATTCACAAATACAATTCTTATATCCGTACTCTTACCTAAGAAAAAAAATACAAGCTATGGATTAGGTACAAACAAAAGTTAGGTCTGCTTCTGGGGTGTGTCTTGTGTCTCATCGCCGGTCTATTTCGCTTCAATAGGAGCCAACCTTTCTAGTGTTTTATAAAAGAAAATAAGAATGTATCCGCTTCCGATGCGGATACAGGTGGCTACTGTAGACTGTAACCGTTGTTTTTTTTTTTAACAAATCTGTACAGACATCGAGACCGCGAGGCTCGTAAAAGAGTTTACCAATAAAACAATATGTAATACAATGCCGTATAACAAATATTTGAATGGGCGTGTTCTGTAAAATTATGGTAATAAATTCATATCATTTTCCGCCAGGTGCTTTAGCAAAACCCGGCTCACTCAACACTCCGGCCTAAACACAACGATAATAAGCGGTAAAAAATAAAGGGTTGGGTAGAGCGTGGAAGTTGTGCCAATGAAACATAAACATTAACTCAAAGCAGAGTTCAGGCCACGGTGACGTATCGTGCCTGGTCTGTACAGTCAGCGACTAAATTTTATGAACATGGATACTTTAATTAAATCTTTAGTTTCATGTGGGTTTTTTTTAAATAATAATAATGGCTCAAGGTAAAGTATCTAGGCACCTAATCATTATACGAGTATAAACAAAAAAAATTAAGATACCTTATAGGTATCTTAATTTTTTTTTTCGTACGAGCTTCGAAGATATGGAAGATTCAAAACATCAAAGTTTATGAAATTTTGTCGCTGACCGTACCCTCGGGACAAAAAGCGAAAGTTGAACAATACAGTCTTTGTTTACACCTGCTGATTGAGAGAATGGTACGTGAGTTTGTAGCAATTGTATTTAATCAAACATCGACGTTTCTTGATAATAGACTCTTATAAAGGAGTACCTATTCTATAATGCATTAGAAAACTAAAAGTAAGTATAAGGAACATAATTTTTTCTTACTTTTAACTTTTACGAGATGAAATAAGTTGGTTATCGAAAACGAAAAATATAGTTTTATACCATGTTGTTTGATAGATTACAACCAATTTTTTTTATGAATAACCTATTTTATTATTTAATACTCTTATTTAAATAGGATTATTTCCGGAAAAGTTAAAATTTTCTATAGTTAATCTGTCTTTTCTTTGTGCCTGTTTTGTGGAGAGCACAAAACAGGCACAAAGAAAAGACAGACCTCAATCAATAACTATCGTTCGGTAACTTTGGTTCTAACATTATCAAACATTTTTGGAAAAGGTTTTATAAAAAAGAATAAGTTATCGAAATAATAAATAAATAAGTTATCAAGCGGGTGGTTTGAAAATACTATAAACAAATACCATATTCATAGCAAATAAATGTCTTTATATTTTATCTTTAGTCAATACCCGACTTAAAGATAAAAGATAAAGATTAAGTAGTCCATAGTCAAACACATATAGCCATAAATTGAATTTGCTTTGGAAATAAACAAATTTTTGTTTCGGTATATGGTCTGAATGCAATCTTTCAGTTTATGAAAGCGGAACGATTTACTACCGATTTCCTGTACATTAACTGAGCTGTTGAATAAGAATACTCGTATAATTGTACAAAGACGAAAAGGTTTAGACGCAAAGGGATTGACTCCGATCCCTCCCGCACTGTATTACAAGGATTTTGCGGATAAGAAAAAATCCATCGTTATTCTAGATAAGGTTTACCTATTTATTTGCGACACCCCTTTTCACTTATAGTGATACGGGTACAGTAGTTCTTTTAATAAGATTCTTGCTGGAAAGGGATTAAATGCAGACCGTGACGGGCGATAACTGTAGACGAAGCCGAAGAGAATGGATACAAGGGAAGCTAAAGACACACTGACAGCGCTGTTCACGGGCTCCGTAACAGAACAGAGCATTGTTATAGCAAAACTGACTCATCGCTTTATAGATAGATGTATTTAACTCGTCTTAACGAGTATTGAAGATTTCATTACCTAGAAGCTTAATCATACTTGGCCCACGTCATGAAGTTTAGCCCGACACTTTTTACACAGCTACACATTACTGTCTACAAACCCGCAAAAATCGAGACTCCCAGCTTCTCAAGTATATGATTGCGGTATTTTTAACCGACTTCAAAAAAAGGAGGAGGTTCTCAATTCGCATGTATGTTTTTTTTTTAATATTTTTTTTATGTTTTTTTTGTATCTTGTTACGCGATTACTCCGCCAATTGTAGACCGATTTTCAAAATTATTTTTTGTTTGAAAGGGTATGCTCCAGAGGTGGTCCCATATAAATTTTATTCCTGAGGGTTTGATAGTTTTCCCGTAAAACTCTAAAAACCTTCCCTCCTAGCCATTGTAAATCGAATCGACAGATAAGTCAGCTGCGTATCGATTATGCGCTCCTGGCGCGCGCGCCATGAATGACCGCGCCGAGAGTGCGTTCCGCAGAACGCGTGCCAAACTTTTGAAGTATATCAACTAAGCGCGCCTGGCGCGCGTGGCAACCGTTCCAGTGTTTGACCCTTCATCATGGAAGCTTTGGTTATCCATAATGGGAGCGCACAAACACAAAAAAATACAACGTGTCCGTCTCAATTGGCGCGCGCGCCGCGATTGATGCATGGTAAAAAACCGACAGCCGACGGAACGGACCGCTCCGCGTTCGGGCGCTCCAACGAACACATTGGCGCGCGTTCCAAAATGGTATCCATTTCGCGCGGCTGGAGCGCGCGCCAATGTTCGATTTCTTGGAGCGCATAATCGATGCGCAGCTTAAGACTATTTATGCATTATGTCAAATTGACGCTTTACTAATGCCAGGAACTCACGTGCCGCGAAACTTGACATAAAATGTATGCAGTTTTGGTAATTCGACGCCGGTGGAGCCTAAGCATTATCTGTCGATTTGATTTCTTTTTCTTATTTAGATGTTTATGGATGGCTTATTGATTCCCTGAGTCACGCCGTGTGTAGAGTCGAACATTGAAGTCGGTTTTTCTTTTAGTTTTAAAACGTAATTATTTATGAAGTAACACGTAACAGACAGATGCACTTGAACAAAAATGACACAATGTAATTCCACCAAAGGCATTTGTATGAGGTTCTGTCAAGTGTCCAGACTGAGCTTCAGGGCATTGGCTGTCTCGGTTACAATGAAATCTTTCATATCTATGACCTTCACAAACTAACATAAGTATTATTGTTCAATTTACACTGTCTGACGGCCAAGGGCATTCGCTTGTGGCAATATCCCCAACTAAACTTACAAAAAATAGCTTTGTTGAAATGTGGTGATTCTAAGCTATTTATGGTTGCCGCTATATAGTGGTCAAGCAGCTACTGATGTAAAAGTTAGCGGAGCTTTCTGAGAGCATTAATATTTAGGTCAGGTGCTAAGAGAAGATTCGTTAGCGCTACTGTAGGAGCTACATTTAGTTTAAAGGTAGCTTAAAGGTATCGTAGTATTTTTTTGTCATTGGATAAGTCAACTATCTACATATGTATTGTACTAGATATCTGCTCATGATACTTTACTTTTTGAGTCACTTTCTCGGGCTCATTATAGTTACTTGTGGATTAGAAATCTTTAAGCATTTTTTTTCTATGTACATTTTCTTCAACTACGCACTTTAGCGTTTTCAAACTAGTGCTTATTAATTATTATTACTTACGTTAGTAATTACCGCCAGCAGCAAAGTCTTTGTAGACATGCAATTACCTACTCCAATCATCCCCATTGATTTATATTACATCCCTCGCATGGATGTGATCCAGATTCTCAGAAGCCTACGAAACTATTGATTACAGAACATCTCCGTCGTTTTGCTATCGAGAAATGGATATTAATTAGAAATATCAGCTCATAATGTTTTAGAATATTGTGCTCATATTAAACTTAATGCATTGGAGCATTAAATCAGAGCTATTTTAGCGACTGTTGGGTGGCGTTTATTTATAAAAATATTGTTACCTTTATGAGATAAAAAGGGTCCGGGTGCGTGCCTTGCCTATACTTAAATTAACTGAAATGGCTTATTTATTTATGGATAAATATGAATAAAGGCCATGCATCGGGGTCGTGCCCAGAGCGTAGATAAAAATACGTATCGCAGAATAAAGAAAGAGTTAATACCCTCATATCTACGAGTGTAGTGTGTGTAAAGCCGTGTTGGCCGAATGGGGTTATGATTCGACTTTCAATCCGAAGGTCGTGGGTTCGATTCCCGGCCGTGCATGAATGGATTTTTCGTTTTGTATTTATATGCACTATAACACGAGCTCTTAACGGGGAAGGAAAACATCGTGAGGAAACCCGGAGCTTATTCAGCTCCAAGCGTATTGACGTCGGCTTTCCTGTGGGCCAGGCTGAGAAGATGGTTTAGGTGCTGGGCAAGCCTATTCCAAAAAATGTCCCAGACACTACAGCGTCCCGTTAAGTGTAGGCATAGGTTGCCTCCTGACGCTGTATAAATCATCTAATATAGATGTAAAGGCCTAAGTTTTGGTGTGTGTTATGATGACTGTCATGACTTATAACTATGAGTTATAAGTTATAAGTTTCGTCCCTAATGTAGAGCCATTTTATTATCCGTTGATTGATAACCAATAACAATTTGCTTGCCAAATCGGAGGGAAAGCGGCTAAAACAAAACTTATTTGATGAGACCAATGAACATTGAATGGACTGTGATGAGAACGTTATGAATGTTATTTCTCGTGGAACACTCATTCCCTGCACGAACGGAGTCTCAATATTTCATGGATAAATGGAAGGGGATTAATTCCGAGAGTGGAGTGTGGTACGATACGATATGCTTGAATGACATTCGGTTTTGGAATATAACTCGATGGTTTATTGTCAAGCTTAGAAAACCTACAAAATGTTTATATATTTTCAACATGGTATAATTTGCCAAATTAAACAGGCATTTTAATTTAGAGATTTTATTACAGTTCGATATAGATTATAATATAACTTACCAACGAGTGCTGCGATAGCTGCTAGCCATGGGAGTGCGGTGCGGCTGCGTGCCATGTCAGCAAGGCATGCCGCGCGCTGCGGGCCGCGTCATCGCCGCGACACCCACATGCCGCGCGTCTTGCCGATATCCCCCCTGCTGACCTATCTTCTTTTCAATTAAAACCTGGGAACAAACCAACATCACAAATAAAAAAATTACCTATTCTGTGATACTAGGCAAAGGCATCCTCGACGACCTTTATGGCGCAGTGGGTGAAAGCCCGCTTGGGACGCAGAAGGGTTCGATTTCCGCTGCTGGATAAATGCTTGTATGATCTGCAAATATTTATCTCGGGTCAGGGTGTTTCTATGTATAATATGTATGTTTTTACAAACAAAAAGTACATAAGTAGTATATCAGTTATCTGGTTCCCATAGTACAAGCTTTGCTTAGTTTGGGGCTAGATGATGCTGTGTGAAAATGTCCAGCAATATTATTATTATTTATCTTTCACTCCCTGTGCTCAAAGGCCACAGTTAACCGGTCTGGTTCAATGATATAAACTAAAATATCTAAACCAAACTGCAACTTCGTACGCAGTAAAAAAAACGTATTCTGTGTGGTAATGCCATCGTTCTATGTATTGAAGTACCTACTCGATAAGTTATGCACAGTGAGTGACTTCAAGCCACTGTTTATAGACTCTACCCAACCCAACCTCTACTGCCTCTACCGACACAACGTACACTCCAAGTGTCACTCAAATAGCACGACATGACACGACCTTTGTCAGTCTCAATGGCGTACTGCGGTAGGTATCTGTCATCTGACTGTCAGATTCTCCGGCAATCAGAATTTACCCAAGTGATTACACTCAGTATCCGTGACAATTCGGTAAATGTATACACGGTGGTGTTAAAAATAACAATGTACACTGAAAAATGGTTTATATCATTCTAGTTTCTGTGTTCTTTGAAAAACTCCGTAAAAAACTACGTAGCATTAAAAACGACCAATAAAAAAATATCAAGCAGGTACTGGGCATAGGTAGGTACTATGAACATAATAAAGCCCAAAACGTAATACGTACATAATTATTCTTTTAATAAATAATGTCATAAATTACATTAAGCTTAATAATAAATTCAGAGCAGGAATTTTTTTTTGTTTGGCAAATTGCCTACTTAGTACGCAAAGGATTTGACGAAAGAAAATTATCTTTTAGAATTAGCATAGCTGGCTAGACGTGTGAGTACATTAAAATGATTTACAGCAACTAAGCGGCTGAGAGCAAGTAAACGATATGACTGTAAACATCTTTATGGCTTATGCTTAATCGGATTAGTCATTTCTCTCTTTCATTGTTTTCCTCAATATAAGGCCAAGACACTGTTGGCTCAGGGAAACAGCGGGAACACAACAGGTGGTCCATATTTAATGGTTATTGTTCGGCTCCAATTAATTCGTCTGTCTGACCGAGACGCGGGGGTGGCTGAAATAGTGAAGGGCTGTCGCGGTTGCGTACAGGATAATATAAAGATTGGCAACCACAGCTTTTGCTTACTTGTAAACATACTCTGTAATCTGATAATGTAGCATCGCTCTGTTTGAGCTCGTCGCCCCAGCTTCCGTTTGCCTTAAGTGTTCCATTCGACTCGAGTTATACTTATTTGCTTTGTTATACGTTTTCTCATATGCTTTGAATACCATTGATTCTACAGAGGATTATGAAGACAACATACTGTATAAAGTATAAACTTTGTGGCATGGACTCGTCCCACCGGAGGCTGCCCGCCGTCTCGCTGCGGAACTCTGACAAGGGTCATGCTTGCCAACATGCGCTCAATGATTTCCGGAGAATTCCTTTATCCCAGATTTATTTACTCAAGACTCACAAGGGTTAGATGCTAAGAAAAAACGTAACAGAATACAGTTAAATTGATTTAATACTGCTAGTAAATTAAAATAATTAATTTATTAATGAAGCCGTTAAAAAAATATGGAGCTTCCTTTGAACATTTTAAATATAAATTCGTTTTTTAATTGGATTGTTGGTATATTTATAATTATTTATTTAATAACGAGTATATGCTTTACAACAATACTCTAGAATTTATTATACAGCGTGTCAAACATACAATATTGAGGGCATAAGTGTATTTAATTAACATGAATCAGGGCAGGAATGCGAAAACATGATGAATGCGCGAGGGTGCTCACGAAACAACAATAGACGTCACGTACTTGCGAACTCATAACCATTGATGGCAATTTATGGGCGCCATCTTAATATACATCATATAGCTATTGAAAAAGAGTTCCTACTCTTTCCTGCCTGCAGACTGTTTTTATCTGAGATATAATAATGCAGTTTTGGCCGGCTTTAGAGTAGTCGCGACTACAATGATTTACGAGCCATTCCACTGCAGAACTGTCGCTTTGTTAAATAATTTAACGACATAGCTAAGCACAGTTTTTATTACAGTTTGAAAGACGGGGAAGTTTTCGTAGTGATGGAAAATTATGAATCTGGACGGCAAACAAAGAAACCATCGCAGCGTTTGTTGCACCTAAAAGATTTCCTTAACGACGTTGCCTGAAAATTACTTTTTAACCGACTTCAAAAAAAGGAGGAGGTTCTCAATTCGCCTGTATGTTTTTTTTTTATTATTTTTTTTTTTATTTTTTTTTTGTATCATGTTACGCGATTACTCCGCCAATTGTGGACCGATTTTCAAAATTATTTTTTTGTTTGAAAGGGTATACTCCAGAGGTGGTCCCATATAAATTTTATTCCTGAGGGTTTGATAGTTTGCCCGTAAAACTCTAAAAACCTTCCCTCCTAGCCATTGTAAATCGAATCGACAGATAAGTCTAAGACTCTTTATGCAATATGTCAAATTGACAATTTACTAATGCCAGGAACTCACGTGTCGCGAGACTTGACATAAAATGTATGCAGTTTTGGTAGTTAATGCCTTTAGACGCCGGTGGAGCCTAAGCATTATCTGTTTAGCATTATTTCTTTCTCTCTTTCAAGCTGATCTGATGATGGAGTCAAGAGCTGTTCCAGGGAACTCCTCAGAAAATAGGCTGATTGAGTTGAAACTCGGTTCGTAGATTAAGTATCATATAAAATTTTCTAAAATGGTGACAACAAGCTGATCTGATGATGGAGTCAAGAGCTGTTCCAGGGAACTCCTCAGACAATAGGCCGATTGAGTTGAAACTCGGTTCGTAGATTGAGTATTATCTAAAATTTTCAAAAATGGTGACAACGAGCTGATCTGATGATGGAGGGAACTCCTCAGATAATCGACCGATTTAGTTGAAACTCGGTTTGTAGATCAAGTATCATCTAAAATTTTAAAATATAGTGACAGCGAGCTGATCTGATGATGGAGAACGGAACTCCTCAGTTAATAGGTTGATTGAGTTGAAACTCACTACATCGGTCAAGTTTCATCTACTAATTTGAAATATGATGACTGAGAGCTGATCCGATGATGGAGAACGGAACTCCTCAGAAAATAGGTTGATTGAAATTAAATTTTGTACTTACATCGGTGAGTTCAATCAGATCACGGTAATCCATTAAAAGCTTGTACTTGTTGATATTTAAAAAAAAACTTATTTTTATTTAGATTTTTATGGATGACTTATTGATTCCCTGAGTCACGCCGTGTGTAGTGTCGAACATTGAAGTCGGTTTTTCTTTTAGTTATAAAACGTAATTATTATTCTTAGTAATTTCAAAATGACGTCAGCATGAAGATTGATGGGTTCAGAGGGTCTTGCGATTAACGAGCTCATTATGGATAACAAAAGAACAACGAACGCCTCTGTACCGCCTACCTTAAACAAAGAACCGTCTTTTTCAGATCAAAAATTAAGAGATCGAGGTGTATATAGTTACCTAAAAGGGCTTTTATTTTATAGAATATGGATCAAAAGTGAAGATAGTATATTGTAAGTGCATGTAACGGTAAGCCTTGATGCGGATTCAATTTGCATCAAGTTATGCATTTCTCACACGACGCAAGCGAAAAACCCTCGTCAATGTTTTACTAATCACAAGGGAAATTCACATGGACTTTATATTGTCAAAGACTTGGACTCAATTCAGTTGTAAAATATGAACTCAACTGTCACGACAAATAATTGAACGGTCAGAAGATAAGTTACAGCTATTTCTCAGAGACTGCAGTTTTTGTTGTAATACATACAACCTTTTTTTCGAGATTCTCGTTTATTTTCTTTATCTACAAAAGACTTTGGATTGAATGAAGCTATCTGTAAACATAGATAGACTGCAAATGCACTGGAAAATCTGACTGGCTGCCACTTTATTATACATTACTTTTGTAATGTATTATAAACACGCACACACACCACAAATATACACAGTCTATAAATAAATGCACTTTAATAAGTTCAATAGCGAATATTATTTAATGTTTCCATAATGAACTGTTTACGGGTTAAAATAACGGAGTGTGACTGTAAATACTTATAATAATGAACTACATTATGCACAAATTCATTCGCTTTTTTATTGGAGGTTTTATTGAGCGAAATAGTGCTCTTGATACTAAATAAACTTATCGGCGTAGGAAATTAATATGCGCTGGACATGAGCTTTAATTGGTGGAGATAAAAACAGTGATGATACCAGCTATGTCAGCTCTACGCGTATTGGCCATGTTTTGTGAAGAAATCCGATAAAACTGAGAAGGTAGATTAGGTGCTGGGTGGGCAAGCCTAGTCAATTTTGACAACGCTTCGTTAAGTGGATAGGTTGCATCTACTGATTAAGTTGTACGGGTTTAAGTTACTTCACAATGTTATGTTGTTAAATCACTTAAACTCTCTCTTTCATGATTTCCAAACGATGTTTGAAAATAACCAGCAACCTTATTAAAATCCATTCCCAGTTGTCATTCCGATAGAGCTCAACCAATCACACCAATACGAAACTGACAATTGAAGCCCAGGTTAGGTTTCAAATGTCAAAATGAAGCCGATGTCCATTGTCCGTTGAGTTTTACAATAGCCCTTCAGTTTAGAAACCTTTTTTAGCTTTCTTTCAACATCTCAAAATTAAAAACAGAACTACATTTTGAGTTTTTACGAGTTAAATGATTTATAAAGTAACTGAAGCAGCAAGATGACTCTTGCTGCACCTTCTCACATTACGAATGCATGGAGTTTGGAATTGTCTGTACTTGTTGCACGTAATAACCTATGAATTGAATAGAAAACGACTATTGTTGAGGTAAAATAAGCTACTTCATTTTATACGAAAAATGTTGGCCCCAAACGAAGACCTTTTTTTATTTCTTCTACTACTCATAAATAAGATTTAAAGTTCTATTAGAATACTTACTTAAGTTGCGGTTGGAATGGATAGCTTAAAATTAAACATACTGATAATAAGTACACGACGCCCCAACGCGCTAGTCAAGCCAGTCAAGCTAACAAATGTTTGATAAATGTGATCAAATTGTAAGATTTGGTCACATCTATTATACATTTCAACAATCTTCCCATCTGCATAATATGGAGGCTTTCTAACTGAAACATTAAGTTGGTAAATATTAGATGAATCTATATTTACACACATGGATCGTGATAATGAAGACTTTTCTTCGTGGCATTACGTTCTCAATTTATGACGAACAAAGAAAATGTATCATTTGAAAGAAGCATTATCTGGTCCAACGAACGTATATCAAGACATAATTCTTGATTATTCTTTTCGGATATTATAATAAAAATATAAAAACTAAAAATACGCTACGTTTTTTTTGTCCGTGAAAAATATAAAAAAAAAACTTAATTATAAAATAAATTAAAAATTAAATATTAATTAATTATTCATTATTTGAAAATTATTAATACTTATTAAATACTACTACTTATTTAATCAATTTCTCGTGCTTTTTGTAATGTATACCTACATCTACCTACTGGTTGAGATAAAAAAATATATAATGCTGGACTTTTCACACAGCATCATCTAGCCCCAATGTAAGCAGAGCTTGTGTTATGGGTACTAAGATGACTGATATACTACTTATATACTTTTTGTTTGTAAATACATACATATTATACATAGAAACGCCCAGACCCGAGACAAATATTTGTAGATCATACAAACATTGGTCCCGCCGCGGGGATCGAGATATTCAGACAAGTTTATAATTTTATCTTTTAGTTTTATAACTCTCAATATTCGAATATATTTAGCACTAGCTTCTGCGCGCGGATTCGCCCGCGTGGTACCAACATTTTGAATAGACTATATGCTATTCCAGGCGTGATTGAAACGCAAACATCTAAACAAACTCACAAACTTTCAGCTTTATTATATTAGTGGGATGTATTGTAGGCGTTTAGTTGAATGGCTGATTAAACCAGTTGCTTGCGACATATACGTGATTAAACAATTTCGTGAAGATAGAGAATTTATGAAACCCCTTTGTGCAATACATTTCTTAATGTGAGTTTTCGTACCTCAACAGTTTAATTAAATAATTTTATATCTTAATTCAAATCCCTGCCGTAGGTCCGACTGTTACATGAGAGTAATTACCTCCAATTAGTATATCACTGGACTTATATAACGTGCCATAGAGTCCTCGATTGAGTCTATGTGCTTCGCAACATTTCAACGAGTAATGAGAACATACACAAAGTGGGACAGCAAACTCAAAATCAATTAACTAGTAATAATAGCATACAGATCGAGAATCTCCTTTTAATTGGTTTTTATTTGGAAATTATTCCGACTAATAAGCGTAATTGAATGATTCTCTGTGTTGATTTTAGGGTAAACCATTTCATTAGTCGTTAGGTGAAAGATCCACTTATTGGCCACAGCTGAAAGAAAGATATAGACTCCTTGTGTTTTATATGAATCGGATATAAAAACCTTGAGGCTTACATAATGACTGTGCAAATTGTTCGTACCTCTCTTCACCTAATTAATTATTAGCTACAAGCGTTTTCCTTCGGCTACGCAGCGAGATACATCTGAATAAGAAATAGCAATCACTCTCTTGTAGATGCTCGTTAAATAAGTAACTCTACTGAAGATAAGAAAAGAAAACATTCAGTTCTATAACAAAGCAGTGTGTTTAATGTAAATGTTTTAACAAAAATTAAGTATATTTAAAGTTTCCGCAAAGTTAAAGATCAACAATCCAAGCATATTATCAATATGTAGGATCAAAAAGAAAGGCAAATACGTTAAAATATGAATTCAATTTCAAATACTTACCTACAGCTTTCAAAAACAAACGGATTCAAAAGTGGCGGTTTTTCCAGCATTTAATTAACAAACAGCACATTAGTCAACAAGCGATACTCATATTAGGTCCGGAGAACAGATTAGCACAGCAGCACAGTGATTTGCTGAAGAAATATTAAAGTTTCACATTAAAGCCGGCCGTATGGGTGGCTGGGCTGGAGCGGCGCGGGCGAGCGACTCGCGCAGGCGGCGGGCGTCGGCGCCACCTGTCGCTGGAGGCGCGGCCGGGCGGCACGCGGTCGCGGCGGCGGCTCGCGAGCGACTGAGCCCGGCCCGGGCACGTGGCCGGGCGCCGGCCCGGCCGCCGCCCAGGTGCACTCTTCCCCCCTCCTCTCCCCCACGTCCCCCCGCAAGCCCCGCCAGCCTCTGCCTCCGCCCCCGTGCGTGCTCTCCTGTCTGCATCCGCCGTCCGCTTGCACTCCACACAGGCCTCTAATTAAACTTATTCATTGTGGCGCTCATCGTTCATTACCACTGCAAAAGAAAACAGAGTGCTATGAAGATTAATTATGATGGAACATTTTTCCTACTTAGCGAAGAAAGGGGGAGTGACCTTTATGCTGGAAAACTAGTTTATAAATTCCATCCAGTAGAAAGCGTAAAAGTGTAAGATCGCACTAAACTACATTTTTACCGATTGATCAATCTGAGAAAACGATATCACAACAATGTTTAGAATATTGGAACAACAATGTATTGAATACATAGAAAGTTTATTCCTACAATCTCGCAGACTTGAATAACAATGAGTTTTCAGGAAATAAATTAAATTCAAATATGGTTAGATTTATCGAAATTGTTGTAATTATATGATAAGGAAAGTATTATTTTCGTAGCAGCTGTCTACGTCAATTGCGTTCATTGACGTCATCGTAGCACTTCGTAGCACGATGCTACGTGAGAGATATTTCTGTTGTCTCGGATATCTAGACATAATGAAAGTTTATACTTATTTTGTAAAATCATAAAATCTTGTTTATTCCAAATAAGCTGAATGGATTTATTCATATATGTAACTATGTAAGTAATTTCACTGAATCATGTAAGTGAAATCGTCGCTTCTCGAAGTTTGTAGAAAGGATAACTCAAAATGAAAAAGTTATTTGGATATGTTACCAATCAGTTTCCATTGGACGAGCACCTCTCAAAAGCTGCGTCTAGCGTCAAAGGATGCTTTCACTGAAAGAAAATATTCATTTTACAAGAACGAAGACTAAGGATTACTTTCTTGGGAAATATTTAAAGGTTTTGATGAAACAAATATATACAAAAAATACAGGATATTCTTAATACTTTTCCCAAGCGGCTTGACCAATTTTGATGATGATTAGTAACTAGTTTATTAGTAGATTATTACACAAAACACACAAAAATACCTAAAGATAGAAAACAGTTTGAATGCTCATTACATAAAGAATCAGCATTATATTTTAATTCTATAAAGGGTGGTTCACTCAGTGACTACAAAAGAAAAGAAAAATAAGTTCTTCACATCCAGGGCTATCCGGAAATACCCCATGTATGTTCTACGATTTTTTGTAGTTATCGAGTTATAAGCATTTAAGCCTCCTCGCAGACTGCAGACTTTCTATCGGCCGATAGTTGAGACGGAATATACTTCGGCTCGTAATGAGTATGGACAAGTATAATAGCCAGTCTCAATTATATGGACTATGTCTGAAATAAACAAATTTTATTTATTATTGTTTTTTATTTTTTATTTATTTTGACGACCTCTGTGGCGCAGTGGGTGAAAGCCCGCTTAAGACGCAGAAGGTTGCGGGTTCGATCCCCGCCGCGGGATAAATGTTTGTATGATCTGCAAATATTTATCTCGGGTCTGGGTGTTTCTATGTATAATATGTATGTATTTACAAACAAAAAGTATATAAGTAGTATATCAGTTATCTGGTTCCCATAGTACAAGCTATGCTTAGTTTGGGGCTAGATGATGCTGTGTGAAATGTCCAGCATTATTTATTTATTTATTTATTTAATTATCGGCCGATAGAAAGTCTGCAGTCTGCGAGGGGTCTTAAGGTTTTTATAAATACAAATTATTTTTGTACAACTTTAATTCGTTCCAATTGGACATTCTCAATAAAAAAACTCTAAATTTTATTCGCTTATAGTTATAAGAAAACTACAAAAATCGTCGAACATACATCCGGATAGCCCTGGATGTGAGGAACTTATTTTTTTATTTTATTTTAAGTAGAAGTATAAAAATTCTGATAGTGTTTTATGTGGAATAAGTACAAACATTCTGATAATTGATAATAATTTTAAACTCTCATCAGAGTTTAATCAAAATGGTTCGCTATAAAATTATCGTTTAAATTACCAACATCCAACTCAAGAACGTCAAAGTTAATAGTATGCTCATAACGGATGACACAAGCAATCTAGTCGGTTCACTGAGCATTGATATTATTTTCCCTCACTCTCTGTAGTACTTTCTTTTTGGCTCGTAGTAATCGTCGAATTAAAACAACGTTCTGTGCAGTCTCAAATTGGATGGGTGACCAGTTGTGGCATTTTCAAATGAGCATTTCCGACAGAGGGCACGTTAAATTGTTGATCAAGTGTTCAAGCCCTGATTGAGGCCTTATGATAAAACTATGTATGAGGAAGGATACAAGAAACAAGCACCATCACTTCATATAATTTTTATTAAGAATTCAGTTGGACTGCTGGGATCACTTTGAATCGTCTTAAAACTAGGTGATTTTACTCCTGTTCCTTCGCGACCAATACCGTGAAGAACCAGGGCAACAAACACGGTCTGGGGCCTAGCTTTTCTTTGGTGATCCATCGTAAATCTAAACTTCGGCTTGCTTTTTAGTTCGCTAACTTAGTTGGTACCTACCAATTGCTTTAATTATAAACAATGCCTTATTTTAAATTATAAACAATGCCTTATTTTATCAGTATTTTACTTTAATCTCAACATCAATCTTATTCTCTCACCTGTTATTTTGAAACAAATATCATATTCTAAGAAGACAATGCACTTTAAATAATTATAATTACATAACTACGCACGGAACCCAATTACAATGAACAATACTTCTTTTACACTACTAATAACACTTTCAATGCTATAATCACAAAATAGAAACAGCCTACTAAGTTTTCTACCATTCTACAACATATGTTTTTACTTAACTTCCTCATTTCTCCTTCACCAAAAACCGCATGCCGACTGCCTCTCCCTGCTGCCTCCATTCGCCATCTTTTTTCCGCTTCTACCTTCTATTTCCGCTACTTGCCAATAATATTCAACCGAAAAGGAACACTAACCATTATTTCTATGGTACCAAAAATCACTGTTAGTTTTATAAAGTTATGATACACGTAACAAATTATTTTCAGTCCCATATTTTTCACATTGCAGCCGTAAGAAAAGAACATGACATTGACATCTTCCTATCTCAAATCAAAACAAAACAGTATTGTAATCATTGTAATCTAGCAATTATTATTTAGATTTTTGTTGAATGGCTAAATTATCTACTTTATTAATTCCTAATTATAACACTTAATGAGGCCTCAAAACTCCGTCACCAGAGTTGGCTACTAAACTTACCTACTGTATTTTCAAATGCACTTGCCTGATTTTTCCTATTTATGCTAAGGCAAGAACCTATAAAAATAATCTGCAGAATGTAATGAAGATGAATTATTGAAAAATGTCTGTGCAATGTCTCGCATATACGTTATCCTATTTTGCCACTGTCGCAAACTGCTACATTTGCTGTGAAAAATGAAACACAGGGGAAAAATAGCATAGAACCTATTTGATCGTACGTGCATCACATTTCGTAACTTTCCTTCCAAAAATGAAATCAGAAATAATACATGAAACAGTGAAATAACGTAGTGTAGCCCTCCGGCCAGGTGGAGTGACGATATGCGAAAGGGTGCTGGCAGAAGCTGGATGCATCGAGCTGAGGACAGGGCTCAAGGGCGCTCATTAGAGGAGGCCTATTTCCAGCAGTGGATTGCTATAGGCTGATGATGATGACATGAAATAGCATTGTTTATCGGACTACGTCAAGTCAAGTCAAGTCAAATATCATTTATTCAGTAGGACCGCAGGGATCACTTAGAATAGTCTTAAAACTAATTTTACTCCAGTTCTTTCACGACCAATACCGTGAAGAATCAGGGCAACAAACACGGTTTGGGGCCTATCATTATTTTACGTGGATGGATCCATTGAGTTCCAAGGCTCGCACGAGTCGATGTAAAAATGTCACTAAATACGATTTTGAGGATTCAGCCCCCCTAGCCATGTTACAAATCGAAATCGAATCGACAGATAATGCTGAGACTCCACCAGCGTTCAAATGGCATTAATTGTCAAAACTGCATACTTTTTATGTCGCGTATAGTGGCAAGTGGGTTCCTGGCATTATGTCAAACTAACGATTTACATAGAGCCAGGAACTCACGTGCCGCGGTACTTGGAACGTCCGAACAAGGCTTAATACTCATCAATATTTCCTGTTTTCATGAAGGCCCTAATGGCCAACATTCGATTTAATACAGGAAATTCAAGCCACAATTTTATTTCCTTTTAACGAAACCGTTTCATAATCCTACCTTTTAAATCTTTGAATTCATTGCGAGTACAAATGACCCGGCAGATTCCATCGGTTTTGTTCGACGAGTTTTAGTTTAAATAAGAATTTCATTTTAGTTATGATTTTTGATTATACTTAGCTAAAAGTAACTTCTACTAGAAATTCTACTTCACGTGAATAAAATTAATATTCAAACTCATCTCATCTCATCTGTTGATTGTTAGGTACCTGCGTTATTTATTCTGTGCTAGTACTTACTTTGAACTTTGAATTAAAAACGGCATTTATACGATAGCATTCTGACATACCATTCGTTACTTGCTTTCTCAAACTCAACGTAGCAAGAGCTAATATTCTGTGGCAAGAGGCAAGAAATGGTATCGTACCTCTAGCGTCATTTATTTTATTGATCCAGAATTCGAACGTTCAACGAAACAGTGATTTCAAATTATGAACTCAAATAATGCTATATAGGAAGCAATTGAATAGTCAAATCACGCGTAGTACGCATTTGTACTGCAATTGGTGGGGCTTGGCGGCTGGCCAGCATGAACACCCCGTATTCGCCTACTTCTTTCTATTAAAGCTTGACTTAGCTGATAAATTAAGAGACTGTTCAACGACTGGTTAGCCTAGCAAAAATATGTGTAAGACATCATAGTTATTTTTTTATGTTTAAAAAAAATATAACATACAAAACAATTAAAATCATTTCTAAAAAACTACGGAGGTTAACTAATAAGCCTACCTACACTAATAAATTATCTGCTAAAAACTATTACAAGGAAAAAGTTACAAAAATTATACAGGGTTATTTGTAAAACACCGGTAACCTCTCAGGAGTACTTATCATCATAAATAACAACTTATGTTCTATGACTTTTTACAAAACATAATACATTTACCATTTTTTATTTTTTTTCACAAACTTACGATTTGATTTGCTAAGTTTCTTTTGGATAAATGTTTCTAATGGGAATTAGCGTCGATTGAGACCTACTTGTTTTTTTTTTTTTTAATAAACCTATAGTTTCCTAAGAACAAAACCTTCTAACTACAAAAGAAAAGGTAGCTGCCCTGAATGTTGTAAAATTTTGCCACATCCTGTATACTTTTGTAATCTCCTTTTAATTTCCTTTATTTTGTTACCCCACTCGATATGATTGCTTAATTTTTTTAATTAACTTATTACTATTTATGCGCATAAGATCCGCCAATTTTTTCAAAAACCTATCTTACAACACTCTCGTTATTAAGACGAAACTAACGATACCTTAAAAGTCGAAATCCATCCAAAAACGCATTACTACGGATACGTACGAAAAACATACCCATTCCTGACGACCTCTGTAGCGCAGTGGGCGAAGGTCCGCTTGCGACGCAGAAGGTTGCGGGTTCGATCCCCGCCACGGGACAAATGTTTGTATGATCTTTAGATATTTGTCTCGGATCTGGGTGTTTCTATGTATAATAAGTATGTATTTACAAACAAAAAGTATATAAGTAGTATATCAGTTATCTGGTTCCCATAGTACATACAAGCTATGCTTAGTTTGGGGCTGGATGATGCTGTGTGGAATGTCCAGCATTATTTATTATTTATTTATTTATTTTTTCCTTTGACAGTCGGGTAAAAAAGGCAAAAAAGCCCCCTTAAATATTTATTTTATTCTGTTTTTAGTATTTGTTGTTATAGCGGCAACATAAATCAAAAATCAAATCAAATATTTTATTTCAGTAACTTAATATACTTTAGTTACATAGGTTTGAGACCTCCTTTTAAGTATGAAAATACCTGTATTAGGAGGATAAATACATCATCTGTGAAAATTTCAACTGTCTAACTATACTGTCTAACTAAATACGGTTTATGAGATACAGCCTAGTGACAGGAGGACAGACAGACAGACAGACCAACAGCAAAGTCTTAGTAATAGGTTTCCCGTTTTTCCATTTGGGTAAAAAAGATTCTTGAGAATGCAGTCATGATCCTGTTTCGTTTAAATACAAGTAGGTACGCACGGGGCCTTCTTAATAACGACCCGAAGCACCTTGTTGACTTCAAACCTGACGTTGCTTTAATTAAAAGGTCAACAATAATGAGCATCTTGTCAACGTGCCTGTGCCCGAAAAAAATAACCACTAATAAAAGCACGCACTGAAACTTTCATAAGTATCTTGTTGTACCTACGCAGTTTTGTTATGGATGTCTTAAGAGCTTTTGAGTTTAAATATTTCAAGAAAATACAATTTGTAGTTCCATTGCTGGTGATTTCGCTACATTTGAAGAGCACTATAAGAAGTATAATTCTACGCGGGTCGAGCGACGCCGCCGCCGGCCGCTGGTCTAGCGCCTCGTCTACATCCCGCCAAGGCTTATTTTACAACTTGTTTCACCGACCGTGCCCGTAAAAAAAGCAATAAAGTCGAGATTCCAGCATATAAAATTTATTCCCAGCTCTAATTAACTTTTCTATTTGCAGCGCAAGCTGTCTTGCAAGAAAATGCACCATTCCACAAAGAAATGTAATTAGTTTCATGAATTCTGAAGCAATTTTCACATATTCGTAGCGAGACGTTCACAATAACGTTCACGCGCAGACAAGAAAAATGATACTCCAGCGGTAAATGTAACAAAACTCAATTTCATATATTTTTACGGCACATCTGGTATATTGAAAGTTATCAGATTGAAAATGTTCGATAGGTACTCTTACTTTTAAAGCACTTGCTACGTTTGGGCTACAAAAATTTACATTTTTGTCTGCATCATTATGTCATTATACACACAGTTTTAGTCGTGATGCTCCAAATGGTTCGTTGACTGTGACCTATGTATACAAGCAAGGATTTGTGCAAGGGCAAGCAGGCGCCAATCTTAAGTGAGTTTTAATCACTTGGCTGCAGGCAAATTCAGCTACCATTTTTAAAAATATCGTTCAATTAGGGAGACTGCATTTATACTAAACCATTACCTGACCAAGAGATTAAATTACTTATACATTTTGTAGGTAATTAGTAATTCTGGAAACATTTGAATATAATGGAATTTATATTTTTAAAGGTTTTTGTTTTATTTTGTTAACCTGTTCCATTGCTTGGCAATGGTCCCCTAAAACTCACCACGGATCTTTACCCTTGGCGATCTTCCATCTCTTTTGTAAACCCTTTTAGTCCGGCCTCGTCGCCTCCCGATCTCACCTAAGGAGTGATAAATTATTTATGAAGAGGAAATAAATATAGCACCAGAAGAGCAATTAGTGTATACATCGCGTTCAAAATCTGATTCTTTCAGATAACTAATTGCTTCTCAATAAATTGGCAGCTTTCCAAGTTTTACTTCATTTGATGTAACCTAATTGCATTGCCTGTTCAAACCACCTAAACCAAAGGGTGACTATGAATTGTAAATTATTCGAGTGTTCATTACGTGCCGAAGAAATGTTTGCGGCTTCTCGTTATTACACTAGAAAAGTCAAGTTTCAGTCACAAGGGAAACCGTATGAAATCATTAGGCCACGGTTGTTATGCAACCTAGATTCCATATCAAGTTGAATCATTAATTGGAACTGCGACCAACAGTCATGGTTAGTATTATGCTAATGGCATTGATATACGAAAGCGTTTGTAGTGGACGATTTAGGTGGTCAGTTACCAACTATCGGTTTATGCTAATATCTTCAAACACAATTGAGTCCAAATTATGTTTGAACGAATTTTCATCTACCTTTAAATACACAATGCCAGTGTTCGGGTCAACCTATCAACTCAGATGAGCAAGAATGGTATAGGTATAGGGGTCGCCTGTCAGAAGGTTAGTCAATTTACATTTCTATACCTGCCTACCGCCCTCTCTGCATGCAAAGCATAGAGACAATTACAATTGAGACCTTTTCCATATTCCCTTGATCATAAAAATATGATAAAGAACAAAGATAGTGTTTTATTTATTTCTGAAAGAAGCAGATTCTTTTTAAATTATTGATATCAAAAAATAATATGTAAATTATATACAATAACATCAGAAGGATAAAATATATCAACATAAAAGAGAGTTTGTTCACCTCCACTAGGTATACTTAGCAATACTCGTATAATAGTGAGATTAAGCCGCGCGAAAAATGTTAGTAGCTTGATTTACCTACGCCATTTGTTAGCATTAAGTCGCTTCTCTCCCATCTGTGGGGGAAAAACACCGGTAAAATCAGCTAAGCTTTAACTAAAGTTACTTATTAGTCATAGTTATCCTATTATTGATTTTTTAACTTATAATTTTGCCAGTAACGTGCCATTCTAATTATTCAATGAAAATAAAATGTTATATTTGTGAGATCCATCGCTTTGTCATGATTCATATTTATTTTGCTCATAATCTACGATCTATATTTCATTCTATAGAAAGAATGAAACCACGTTAATGGAAATCTATTCATTGTTACTTGTAAACATAGCTATAAAATCTTTAACGGGCTTTCATTTCACGTAGCTAAGGAAGTAGTAAGAAATGTTCTGGCACTTTCTACGCAAAACATTTTTACGTTTTACGGTGTTTTGATGAAGCTTATATCGTAATTTATTCAAATCGATAATTTTCAAGCCGTAGCCATGAAAACTGTTCTATTTAGACGGTAGCGAATAAATATTTACGAGCGATCGTCAAGATTCAATTAGGGAGTCGTAATTATAATGTTATAAGTATAACTGTCAGAAGATATACCTAAGTTAGTTTTATAAAATTAAAAAGTATGTTTTTCTAAAGAGACATTTTGAGACTTAATTACGTTTTCTACAAAAATGTATTAAAATTGAAGGGATCAAAAGATGTGCTAGCGTTAGAACCAAGTCAAAGCAAGTGCTCTCACGTGCACACGAAAGGCGTGATGAACTAACATAATATTCGCCTTTTCATTACTGATTATTCTAAATGAAAATAAAGTATTAAAGCGTTTCTTTAAGAGCGCAAAATTGAAAAAAATCACTTTGCCAACATTTTTGCAAGGATCATGAAAGAATTACATACATAAAGAAACACGTGTCTTGCTCGGTTAGAACGCTCCGCTCACTGCAGCTCAGTTTGTTTTGGATCGAAAATAAATTTTAAAAGCCTGTAGCCTTATTTATTTATCCAGCATTAAATAAATAAATATTAAATAAATAATGCTGAACATTTCTCACAGCATCATCTAGCCCCAAACTAAGCAAAGCTTGTACTATGGGAACCAGATAACTGATATGCTACTTAAATACTTTTTGTTTGTAAATACATACGTATAATACATAGAAACACGCAGACCCGAGATAAATATTTGCAGATCATACAAACATTTATCCCGCGGCGGGGATCGAACCCACAATCTTCTGCGTCCCAAGCGGGCACCCACTGCGCCACAGAGGTAGTCATTATTTATTTATTTCATGTAATTTTTGTTCACTAGTTTGCATGCTTCAGATTTTTACATACTGAACATACAGATATAGAATATCACAAAGTGTCTATAAGCTCATAAATTACACTAACAAGATGTATTGGATGTGTAACAACGGAACGTCTTACTAAGCGCAAGCGGCATCTGAGACCTAAGTTAGTGTGAGGTCATAAATCCCTGATGTGTTCACTGAATGTAATTTATAAATATGTATTGGGATAGCGATGATCAACGTAACGATCTTTTCTCCGAATGGAGCTATTATGGTTGTGTATTATAAATTTAAATTAAATTATGGTTTGTTAAAGTAAACGAAAAAAAACTTTAAAATATATTGACTATCTGTTTTTATCGTACTAAGTGTTTTTATTTGTTATTGTAGTTGTTAGTTTTCCCATAAATAAATAAATAGTAAACATCAGTGCACTCATGCATACAATATGCTTAAAAAGGTAGGTAAGTACGTAAACTTAGTTTTCACTAGAATCGCCATGGGTGAATTTCACGACTTATTACACTGACCTATATTATTTAATAATTAACTCGGAAAATCCACAAATTTTTAATAAGAGTTAACAAAGTCGTGTTTCACGCCCGGATTAGTAAAGGTTATCTTTATTATTAAAAAAATAAATAAGAAAGTAATGATAACCTGTATACTAATAATGATCTCTTACAAAATAGAAGCAAACTTGGCAGTCTCAATGAAAAATAGAGAAGGACGAGCAAATACAATGCTGGCATGCTAAGACTAAGTTATGATGCTAGATCCTTAGGTGGCACGTGTAAGCCCCGCAAGTTGATAGTGTACTGGAAACTTATTGAACTAGTGTAGAAAAGTAGCAGTTCAATGAAAATTGCAAAAAAATAAAGATAGTTCACACCAGAGCAGTTTCAGTATACTAGAACTTCCAAGAGCCCAATAACGCAAGGCTTGGATGAGTTATAATTTTGTCCTTGCATAGCTGGCCATGCCATACCACACATCAACTCAATCATCAACTCTTGTCCAAAAAGACATAAACAAATAAGCGCCAAATATTCATGTTTTGCGAACGAGACATCATCGAAGGGATATATCGTAACAATGTAAATCCCGAGGGAAATTTTTCAGCGTTAACAATAAGGTCGTATTTTTTTGTACGTAAGGATTCTGGCGTCGTAGTTGCTCACTCAAATGAGAAAAGCTGTGTTAATAAAACGTCCCGGTCCATAATTGGAATACGTAATCTGAATAACGTCTTGTTTACGCCATAATTTTTGCATATTATAAAAGTCCCGTGTTTATTCTTGCGGTATTCATATTTTGCTTGCGGCTTAGCAGAAAATAAAGTTAAGTCTCGCATTGTAAGCTTACTGAGGCTGCTTTTTCAGATTTAAATTAATAAGCTATCGGTAATATTAATCTTCTGTAATCTATCTTCAGTAATATTTTTTAAAAGTAAATTTTAAAGTAAGTAATTTCCATTGCTTGTTTATTTATCTAATAAATACTATAAATTAGCACTGTTAACCACTATAATAATGAACATAAACGACAAAAATTGGTTTTGGAAAACGTGAGTGAAACCACAGAGATAAGCCAGTTATCAAATAAATTAATTAAACTGAGTTAAGCGGTTGATCTATTTTAATGAGATTATCAACAACGAACCGAGGCATTTATCCTCTCACAATAACTCTCTGTCCCCAGCAGCCGGCTGGAGGTGCAATATCTGTCATCCAATAATAGCATGCCACCCAATCCAAAGGTATTCGTACGGAAATACACAACAATAAACGGCGACTAGCTACCCCAGTTGTATCCGGGTAACATCCGCCTCGACTCGAGACTTGTGTAGTATTTTGTCTTATTCCGTTTATTTCTGTACAAACTGTCTATCTTCAGACAGCTCTTGGAATAACTACAGGTAGCTCTTTATTTTATTCTACAACAATATTATAATTGAACTTGGTGTGGATATTGTTTGAATGTTTAAGTTGCACCAAGTCACCTGAACTGATTTTAAAACACACACACAATGCACAGGATGTGAACCGTGGAATAGCATTTCCACCATCCAGTTACCATGTGAGCAAAACCGCAATAAATGTAAATATTAGAAAGTTGTGACTATTTTAATAGGGACTATTTATTATTCAATGTTCGTAATAAGTTCACGATCTGATCGTGCCAATTTGTTATACGAGTAAATAGGTAGAAACGCAACACATCCCAGATATTTCATAGGTACTTATTCCTATTTAACGAATTGATAAGTAGGTAGTCGGGATCGGGCAATATGAGACTGTGTAAACGGTTCGACATCATTTGGGTCACCCGAGAGCAAATACAAGAATGTAAACAGAACCAAATGTGTATCGAATTGGATTTCAATTTACACTTTGCCACAGATTAAAGATTTTACCTACTAAATAAGTATAAATTGGTTTCGATGTGTCGCATCGATTTTGTTTTATTAACCGACTTCAAAATAATTACGTTTTAAAACTAAAAGAAAAACCGACTTCAATGTTCGACTCTACACACGGCGTGACTCATGGAATCAATTAGCCATCCATAAAAATCTAAATTAAAATAAGTTTTTTTTTTAAATATCAACAAGTACAAGCTTTTAATGGATTACCGTGACCTGATTGAACTCACCGATGTAAGTACAAAATTTCATTTCAATCATCCTATTTTCTGAGGAGTTCCGTTCTCCATCATCGGATCAGCTCGCAGTCATCATATTTCAAATTAGTAGATGAAACTTGACCGATGTAGTGAGTTTCAACTCAATCAACCTATTAACTGAGGAGTTCCATTCTCCATCATCAGATCAGCTCGCTGTCACTATATTTTTTAAATTTTAGATGATACTTGATCTACAAACCAAGTTTCAACTCTATCGGCCTATTAACTGAGGAGTTCCGTTCTCCATCATCAGATCAGCTCGCTGTCACTATATTTTAAAATTTAGATGATACTTGATCTACAAACCGAGTTTCAACTAAATCGGTCGATTATCTGAGGAGTTCCCTCCATCATCAGATCAGCTTGTTGTCACCATTTTTGAAAATTTTAGATGATACTTAATCTACGAACCGAGTTTCAACTCAATCAGCCTATTTTCTGAGGAGTTCCCTGGAACAGCTCTTGACTCCATCATCAGATCAGCTTGAAAGAAAGAATGCTAAACAGATAATGCTTAGGCTCCACCGGCGTCTAAAGGCATTAATTACCAAAACTGCATACATTTTATGTCAAGTCTCGCGACACGTGAGTTCCTGGCATTAGTAAATTGTCAATTTGACATATTGCTTAAAGAGTCTTAGACATATCTGTTGATTCGATTTACAATGGCTAGGAGGGAAGGTTTTTAGAGTTTTACGGGCAAACTATCAAACCCTCAGGAATAAAATTTATATGGGACCACCTCTGGAGTATACCCTTTCAAACAAAAAAATAATTTTGAAAATCGGTCCACAATTGGCGGAGTAATCGCGTAACAAGATACAAAAAAATAAAAAAAAAAATAAAAAAAAAAAACATACAGGCGAATTGAGAACCTCCTCCTTTTTTTGAAGTCGGTTAAAAAGGAGGAGGTTCTCAATTCGCCTGTATGTTTTTTTTAATCTTGTTACGCGATTACTCTGCCAATTGTGGACCGATTTTCAAAATATTTTTTTTGTTTGAAAGGGTATACTCCAGAGGTGGTCCCATATAGATTTTATTCCTGAGGGTTTGATAGTTTGCCCGTAAAACTCTAAAAACCTTCCCTCCTAGCCATTGTAAATCGAATCGACAGATAAGTCTAAGACTCTTTATGCATTATGTCATGACATCTTTAAATCTGTCCTGTCCATCCAAAGGTTGCCTGGAAGAAATCGCTTTCAGCGATAAGGCCGCCCATTGTTATACCTACCTAAGTTTTATATTTTCTGTTTTTGTTGATTTCTCTTTGTCTATTGCTGTTATTAGGTATTTTTCAATAAAGATAGGGGAAGGTTGCCATCAATGGACCCCCTAACTTTACGACCTTATAACTAAAAAAGTATTCGTGATAAAATAAAACCAATGCATCATTTTTAATTAGTAAGACCTATATTTATAATAACTAAAAACACAAACAGTTCAGACTTGTAGTTTTTGATTTATACGAAGAAATCTAAATTTTGGACTGTTGCCTTCATTGGACCATGGGCACCTTCATTGGACCACCAGGTTTCTATCAATGGACTTCGAGAAAATGTTCGAGAGGTCCAATCATGGCAACTTATTGTAACTGGCAATATTATTCAATTTTTACAGAAATGTCATGAGTATATTTACATCATTTTGCTTTTTGTCTATGCCAGTAGTCTAACGTTTATCGGAATGATGATCATTACACACAAAGTTATTTTATAAGTCTGATGGAGAACTTTTTGAGAATTTTGGCATGTTTTTTGCTCTTTTTTGGCTCCATGTAATGTTTTTTGATGTGTTTCTTTCAGGCCTCTATTTGTTCTGCTTACCTCATTGAAACATAATGCTTTGTTTTTTTTAGAAAAAGATTTTAGCTTGTTTCGGTCCATGTCAAAGGCATTCTTTTTGTCATCGACATTCTGAATTTTTCAAAGTATAATATTTAAACATTGATGAAAAATAACAGTTTATGCATAATTAAGTGAAATACTCTGAAACTATTCTTATTATTTACATTTTTTAAAAAGAAAATATAAAGTTGCTATGATTGGACCGGTCCAATGGTGGAACTCTCAAGTGGTCCATTGATGGGAACTAGGTACTCATGGAGAAGAAACCATGTTAAATCTAAACTAACAAGAATAGATAAAATTTAAAAACGCACATAGAATCACAATAAAATTGTCTAATATTTCATAGCAACGCTTGCAGTTAATCACAAATACAATGTTAGATGCACCAACTTGTTCAGAGTCAAAATTTAAGATTTTGCCTTCCGAAAACAGACTCACATACATCACTAATCGCCTCGTCTTGCAACGTCGCTGAGACTAAAGTGGGGTGCATCTGAGTCGCTAAAGACTCGTTTCTATTGGTTTTGCTGTCGCTAGCTGTCATAGTTTTGGAAATACATTGGTGGTCCAATGGAAGCGCTGGTCCAATGATGGCAACCTTCCCCTATATTCTATTCTATGTCAAATTGACGATCTAATGCCAGGAACTCACGTGCCGCGACACTTGACATAAAATGTATGCAGTTTTGGTAATTAATGCCCTTAGACGCCGGTGGAGCCTAATATAAGCATTTATCTGTCGATTTGATTTCTTTTTCTTTAGATTTTTATGGATGGCTTATTGATTCCCTGAGTCACGCCGTGTGTAGAGTCGAACATTGAAGTCAGTTTTTATTTTAGTTTTAAAACGTAATTATCAAAATAAATGTTTTTGATGGATATTTCCGTTTTCCATTTCCGAAAATAAAATGAACTCGTTTGAAATAGGTTGTCTATAGTCTATTTTCTTAAAATTCTGGAAAACTCGTAAATCTAGAGCTAAATCTATATCTGAAGCCCCATTCGAGAGGGGAGCTTTGCGCTTTATCGCGTTGGCGTCGCGTCGGCGTCGCTTTGAAAAGTGAATAATCGTATAACCGGAAGATGTGACCGGTGCTAAGTACCAAGCTCAATTTTGGGCAAATGTCCTTATAAAATTTTTATGTAAATATTAGACAAATGTACTTATGTATATATGCGATTATAATATATACTGTCCGGTTGTCAATAAAGCCATTAAAGTTAGTCATAGAGGTGATTAAAATTAAAATCCGATAAGGTACCGATTCACGTCCTACAAGTACCTAGATCAAGTTGCCGGCGACTAGTCTAGAGTGTGAATTGCTTCTATGCAATATTGTGCAATTATCTAACATTAGCTGCGCTCCCGCGTTGTAACCCGCGGTCCTTCGGGATTTTTTCGGGATCAAAAGCACCCTATGTCCTTCCCTGGGATACAACCTTTATCCATGTATGATTTTCAGCCTAATCTATTCAATGGTTTGGGCGTGAAAAGGTAACGAACAGACAGACAGATAGACATAGGTACAGACAGAGTTACTTTTACATTTATATTATTAGTGAGTATGGATGTGTTAATAAATGAATAATTACTAGGCGATGTAGTAGGTACTCGTATTACGATTTTATAAAATAATAATATAAACTCGCTATTTTCCAGGATTTTTTTCTTTTCAAATTATATACTCAACCGGGAGGCGTTAGCCGCTGGGACTGTGCCAAATCACTTAATTTTAAGAAAACCCATAAACTTAGCTTTTTGCTATTCACCAAGGTTTTTATAACTTTTATTGAGTTTATTCAAATCTTTTAGGACAATAGGGTAATTGTCCAATAACTGAAGACATAACTCAAGCACAGTTGCCTGCACTAATATGTACCTACGTAACCATTTAACATTTGGACACAGGAACAGGAGTAAAATTATCTAGATTTAAGACGATTATCTAATTATCTATATTTACAAAGTGATCCCGCCGGGATCACTAAATAAATGCTTTTTGACTTTATTTTTTTATACAGTAGTTCGCACTTTTGGTTATATCTATCGTTAAATTTGTTAGACTACGTCTATTGGTGACCGAACGAAAAAGGATCACGACTGTATGCCCAAGGCACGTTACACTTTTTTCAGGTCTTTGGGGATTTGCATGTATCTACATATGTTTGTGATTCGTTTGATATTCTACGTGCACACTGTACGTACAATAAAGTATTTACTATTCTATTCTAGGCCTACTAAAGGAGTAGATAGGTCAGGGTGACCTAGAAACAGACAGATCTTTCAACATACAAAATGGTCTGTCTGTTATTTATTTATTGGCAAGTATTGAAACAGTGTTAAGGGCTTATTTACTGTAAGCTGCGAGTAAAGTTTGTTCGTGCAGCTTTAGAGCTACGCATTACGTATTCCTTTGAAATCGCTCATAAAAGGTGTCACATAATATTACAATTAGCATATGCTTGCATTTTTTCCTCTATTTGTTCGAAACTAAAATAGAAAACGGAACGGAATCGCAGTTGTATCTCCACAGAGTGTTGGGATGAGACAAATATGCTGTGGGTACATCAGGCATTTAACATCCATCGAGATGTCTAGCTAAAGGATAGTAAGAGACACATCTAAAATACATGTACGTATGGCACATTTTCAATGTTGAACATGTTTTTAACAATGGAGAATTTTTTTATAATGGAGAACATGAGACAATCTCCCAGGCACAGCGTCCAGTTGAGTGAATGTAGGCCTGTGCTAGAGTGACAGAAGATTATCGGCTAGATACAGAAATAAAATAAAATATGAAAACCTGTAAAGTCAATGATATTTTTAGAATCTGCTAGCTAGAGAATTCTCTAGGACAAAGATTCCCGGTTCCATCAATTTCTCGGATAGCTTTATCGAAGAGTAAGTGGCAATAAATCATGGTGTCAGCCAGTTAGAGCAGCACTCGGATGTCTGGCAATGCAGCGCGGGACGTAATTGCTGTACAGAGAGAAGATGAATTAGTGGTCGAACGCGAGGGTAATTGCCCTTTGCTATGACAAGACCTCTGGCGTTTCTGAGGTGTTAAAGGTATGTATTATAGGCAGCCATTTTGTAAGCGGGACAGCAAGTGTGATTTGTTTGGTGTGTAAGAAGTACAGAACGATAGATACCTTAGATCTATAGAAATAGATATGCATCGTTTTAAAACTATTTTATAATTACAATTGAATTAAACACCTTTAAATTACATAAGTGAAGAAATATATCTAAGTTTTTTGGCAAAATTAAAACTTTACGAAAATATGAGATACGAAGCAATGTGTGTGCAAACTGTTATGTACTTACGAGTATAAAGTTTTTTTTCATTTATTTTTCTGACTTGCCGGGCATAGTAAAAATTGGCTTTGTGCTCCGTTTGTGTTCATAAAAATTATTAAAGGAGTTTTGATAGTTTAACGCCTACACACCTTATGTCTCTATAAGAACAGCTACGCTCGTAGCTAGGTACTCTGCTACGCACGTAGGCGTCTTTGAAACGCTGCTACGCGCTTGAGGGATATTAGCTCTTCTACGAAATGTCTAATTGATTATGAACGAGAATTGTTATTTTACTAGAAACCAGTTATTACTATAGTTTCGTACCTTGCAAACTCAGTGAAAATTATATTAATGCAGTAAAGTACCAAAACATTCTGGAAACAAGTCTCATGCCCTCGATTCCATCGTTGAAACATCGTAATGCCTACACCTTTCAACAAGACGGTGCATCCTGTCACACTGCGAGGACAACGAAGGCTTGGTTTAACCGGAATCAGATCCCTACAATGGAGTGGCCGTCCAGTAGTCCAGATTTGTCACCGATTGAGACCTTGTGGTGGAAAATGAAGAAAATGCTGCGTAAGTATCCAGCAAGGTCTAAAAGTGATCTGAAAGAGAAAATTAAATCTGCCTGGCACTCAATAACTCCTCAAGAATGTGAAGAATTGGTAGCAACGATGCCACGAAGAATTAAGGCCGTGATCTTTTAGGCACTTGTAATATTTGGTACCAGACGAACTCTTTTGCATTGGGGCTCGTTTATCTTGAATGTGGGACATTCCAAAGTTATGTCTGTATACGCTAGCGTAACGCTACAAAAACCAAATGTAGTCTGTTTCCGACGAATGCCTGTCTCAAAGTCGCATTCAGCCCGATTGCCTATAATTCAGTGAATTTGCATCATTTCTCAGAGATTAGGTAACTAGGTACATTATGTATGAAAACTCAACCTGGATATTGAATTTAAAATATGAATGCTTAACAGCTGGCTTTGATAACTTCGGTTAACTGAGACCTTGAAAAACGAACCTTGAAAGTGTATATCTTGCTCCCGCATTCCAAAGTTATGTCTGTATGCGCTAGCGTTACGCTACAAAAACAAAATGTAGTCTGTTTCCGACGAATGCCTGTCTCAAAGTCGCACTCAGCCCGATTGCCGATAATTCAGTGAATTTGCATAATTTCTCAGAGATTAGGTAACTAGGTAGGTACATTATGTATGAAAACTCAACCTGGATATTGAGTTTAAAATATGAATGCTTAACAGCTGACTTTGATGACTTCGGTTAACTGAGACCTTGAAAAACGAGATAGGTACCAAGTTGTGGGTCTGAGTGTGATTCCTTGCTCTGGATATGAGTTTAACTACTTAAATTGATTTGTATTTTTTGAATAGGATTAATTTCAGGTATTATAAATGAAATCTCAAAAGGGGATATGAAATCAGAACGACAGGTTATGGCTGAGTGACATTTATTTAAAGTGAGCCTTAAAATTAAAATAGGCGTTAGCTTGCAGTGATTGCTAGACGAATTAGCGTAGGAGCTTAGTTTTGAACTAAACATTCCGCCGCGCGTTGAAAGAATATCTTTCAACCCAAAACGTCATCTGAATCCGGGAGCGGACAAATCTTGCTGAAAGACCTTCGAAGTACGCTGCTGGAGGTCTTGACATCTGCGACTCGAACGATGCCGTCTGATCCAGGATGTACAGCGACGATACGACCCAATCTCCACTTCAATGGCGGCAAGTTTTCTTCCTTTAGAAGTACAAGTTGATTCAACTTAAGACCTGGACCCTTGCATGAGCGCCATTTGGTTCTGAGTTGAAGCTCTGAAATATATTCTTTGCTCCAACGAGCCCAAAAGTGTTGGCGAAGTTGTTCAATTCGTTGGAACCGGGTCAAAGACAGAGTGGAGTGGTCTTGATAATCCGGTGACGGCAGAGAGGTCAGAGGGCGTCCGATTATAAAATGACCTGGAGTTAGCGGCATCAAATCCTCGGGATCGGAAGAAAGTGGCATCAGTGGTCGGGAATTTAAGATGGCTTCAATTTGGACAAGCGACGTATTGAGCTCTTCATACGTTAAGTGACAATTTCCCAACACTCTGACTAAATGATGTTTTGTTGACTTAACTCCAGCTTCCGCAAGGCCAGCAAAGTGAGGGGAATAGGCAGGAATAAAATGAAAGTTAATTCCGTCATTGGCAGCCTCTTCAGACAATGAACCACAGCTCGATTTAAGGAACCTTGACAGTTCATTGTATGCACCAGTAAACGAGGTACCGTTGTCTGCGTAAATATTTAAAGGTTTACCTCTTCTCGACACAAACCTACGCAGAGCCATTATAAAGGTTTTACTCGTCAAATCACCCACGAGCTCTAAATGAATTGATTTAGTCGTGAAACATACGAAAATGGCGATATAGACTTTAACCAATTTACTTCCACGTCCTTGACGCGAGGCTGACAGAATAGGACCAGCATAGTCCAAACCAACATTTTCAAACGGAAATCCAGCTACAAGACGCTGAGAGGGTAAATTACCCATTAGAGGAGTTACCGTTTGTCCCTTCATTCGACAACATACTACACACTGTCTATAACAATGTCTAGCTAAACTACGGCCTCCTATAGGCCAATAGGTTTCTCTGATGGTTGCTAGTAGCAACTGAGGCCCTGCGTGCATCAATCTCCTATGCTCATAAGCAAATAGCAATTTAGTGAATCTATGAGTGGACTGTATCATTATAGGATGCTTTTTCTCATAAGGAAAATCTGAATTTTTTAAACGACCACCAACACGCATTATTTTTTGATCGTCCAAAAAAACGTTGAACTTGAGCAATGGGCTCTTTTTTGGTAAGTCTTTTTTAAGAATTAATAATTTATACTCCGGGAAAGATTCAGTTTGAGATGTTCTTATGATTACATTTAAAGCAGTTTGTAGCTCCTCGCTACGGAGGTGACCAGAAATATTTTGATTTCTACATAGATTTAAAAATCTCAACATAAATGCTACAGCGCGTTTTAATCTCATAAAATTAGAGAATCTTTCGAATTGGATAAAGTTATCCTTACTTGGCTGGGCAAGTTCTGTAACTTGACCGTGCAAAACTACATTAGGTTTTAGTTCAGGTAGTGTGTCAATGTTTGAATAACTGAAGTTGGCTGGCCAACATGACATGTCTTGACCTAAAAAGGCTGGACCTGACCACCATTTCTCCAAAGAGGGGAGGGAGGCGATATCTACACCGCGGGATACGTAGTCCGCGGGGTTATCATTCGTAGGAACATGTTTCCATTGCAAGTTTCCAGTGTTTTCTAGAATATCTACGACCCTGTTACGTACAAAAGGCTGTAGCTTACTGGGCATGGTTCTCAACCATCCCAGAACAATTGTAGAATCTGTCCAGAAAACACTTCGAGCTATCGGTAATCTTAATGACGCAATAGCTTTCTGGTAAAGACGAGATCCCGTCAAAGCGCCACATAATTCAAGCCTTGGGATGGTCAAGGGCTTGATTGTGGCGACTCGACCTTTAGCTACCAACAAGCGCACGAGAACGTCCCCTTTATTATTAACACTACGTACGTAGACACATGCACCATAGGCACGCTCTGAGGCGTCCGTAAATATGTGGAGTTCTATGTATTGAGGTGAGTCACATAAAACATGACGCGGGATGTGAATTTTATTTAATAATGGCAAGTTAGCCAATATTTCAACCCATGTCTGAGGAATCTCTGGCGGCAATGTATCGTCCCAGGAGATTTTGTGCACCCACAATCTTTGAAGGAGTATCTTCATAACAACAACGCAAGGCGCAAGCAATCCAAGTGGGTCGAAAATCTGTGCGATCGTTGAAAGTATATCGCGCTTTGTGTTACCTTTAGTTTTTATGTCACTAAAGGGAAAATAAAGCTGATCAGACTGTGGCAACCAGCCCAGACCCAATGTTTTACTTGATTCCGTAGCGCTGATATTTAAATCAAGTGACGTTTGAGTAGACTCAGGTTTAGGGAGTACTTGAGGTTCGTTCGACTTCCACTTACGTAAGTGCATCTGCGCTGAGGCTAGCGTGGAAGTCACTTGTTCTCGTAAATTACTTACCTCCTCGATATTATCTCCACCGGACAGCCAATCATCAACATAAAAGTCGTGGATGATTGCGTCGGCTACCTGCTTGTCCGTGCTTTCTAAGCCCAGCTGATGTAGGCATCTCGTCGCTAGAAATGGTGCGCTTGCAGTTCCGTATGTAACTGTACACAACTGATAAATAAGCAGTGGATCTGAAGACTCACTCCGCCAGATGATTTGTTGCAGATGTCGGTCATCAGGGTGGACACTGATCTGTCGATACATTTTCTCGACATCTGCAGTCAGAACATATTTATGTTGTCTGAAACGGAGTAATATTGAGAGTAAGTCGTCCTGCACTACTGGTCCAACCATCTGTAATTGGTTGAAACTGACACTGGTAGTAGTGGGACTACTAGCGTTAAATACCACTCTCAATTTAGTAGTCGTACTGCCTTCACGCAAAACACCGTGATGCGGTATATAATGCGCACTTGAATTTATCTCACCAGGTTGAACTTTAGTCATATGGCCCAAAGATTCATACTCACCCATAAACTCTTTATACATTTTACCAAATGTAGGTTTATTGTTAAGGCGCCGCTCTAAGGATGAAAAGCACTGCTTTGCTCGAGGCAAAGAATCACCTAATAAATCAGGTGTATGCTTTAAAGGTACACGCACACAGAAGCGGCCGTCGTCTAAACGTGTGGTGTTCCGTACAAAATGTTCCTCACAGGCCTTTTCTTCTGAAGAATACTGAGAATCTAAACTCACCTCTTCAAGTTGCCAAAATCGACTTAATTGATTTTGTAAATCATCATCATCATGAAAAGCCTGATTAGCGGAAACATTCGTAAAATTGCATTTTATTTGAGACGATGATACCTGACCGCCTTTGATGGGGCCTGATACGAGCCAACCTAGCTTCGTATCACAGAGTATTGGTTGTCCGTCTCCTAATTTAATCCGTTGCGATCCTATAATGTCCCAAAAGACGTCTGCACCGATTAATAAATCCACTGGGGCCGGCGCGTGAAAGTGTGGATCTGCAAGGCAAATGTTAGATGGGAGCTTTAAGTTAGATATGTCTACCTGTGTGCTAGGCACGTGATTAGTAATCACAGGTAGAACAAAACAATTTATTTTTGTTGAAAAACTCTCATCCAACGACTTCATTTCTAATTGACATAGTTTATCAATGTTTGATGTAACGGTATTTATACCTAACACTGAATTGTTTACAGTTTTATAAGGCATTCCTAACTTTTGAAACAAACACTCGCTCATTAAACACGAAGTGCTACCGCTGTCCAACAGAGCGCGTACGATGTGCTGCCGATTATTATTACCAATAATTTTAATTAATGCCGTGGACAATAACACATCGCCGTTATCAGCTTGGGATGTAGCTGCAACGCTCGCCGACAGTGAAAGGCTAGGGATCGTGGCGGGCGGTTGTACAGCCTGCGAATCTGAAATCTGCTGCGTATGCGCATTTGAATTACAGGCATGATTATCGGTATGAAGTGCAGTGGTAGTAGAAACCGGTTTGCTATAATCTGATACATGTACCAGTGAGTGATGTTTGCGGCGACAAATTTTACATCCCTGCTTTTTGCAATAGTTCGCATAATGACCGCTAGTGAAACAATTGTAGCATACTTTGAACTCAGGTAATAATTTGAGCCGCGATTCGTTAGTGAGTGCTAAGAACTGAGGGCAATTATTAAGTGAGTGATCACTACTACACTTTGGGCATACTTTAGGAGCAGGATTGCCTTTATTGTTGGTCGAGACTGAGACCATTGCCTTTATGTTTGAGCTAGATTTAGCCGAATGACTGGCGGGCTTCTTGGTTTGAGACATTTCAATGGTCTCGAGTAAGTCTGCTCGATTTCTCAAAAAGGTGACAAAAATGTCAAATGAAGGCTTTTGCTCCTTAGTCAATGAACCTTTATACTCTTCCCACTCACGATATGACTTTGAGTCCAACTTGTTACCTATAATATAAATGAGAAGTGTATCCCAGTGTGTAGTAGGTTCGCCTAATGATTCTAATGAACGCAAGTTTTTGTTGGTTTGGTCTATGAGACGTTTTAAACTAATAGACGATTCTTTTGTGACGACATCAATGTTGAATAGTGCAGCTACGTGATTTTGAATCAAAAGCCGTTTGTTGTCGTACCTATCGCATAATAGCTGCCAGGCAACGGTATAGTTTGTTGAGGAGAATTCAAGTGACTGAATAACAACTGCAGCAGCGTCTTCCAGCGAAGACCTCAGGTAATGAAATTTATTGATATCGTCTATATCGTCATTTTGGTGAATCAAACTTGAAAATGTGTCGTGGAATTCCATCCAGTTACCATACGACCCATTGAACTTAGGTAATTTTATAGTGGGTAATTTGATAGGATTGTGACTACTGGATCGACGAGAACCTACCTCAGACTCTGTCTGTCCTTTCTTACAGTCATCCAATGTCTTTTTTGCCTGAGAAAGTGTTTTATAATATAGGCTCTCAAAGTCGTTGCGTTCAGACATTTGAGAAGACATATCCTCTGCGTTACACTCTAAAGATAACTGTACCTCGTCATACTTATCATACATGGTTTCCATGCGACTTATACGCAGCTGTAATTCATTGACTTCAGAAGGTTCCAATGACGAAGTATCTAGAGAACTTGTGTACGTAGCAAATGTAGTTAACTGCCCTTTATAACTGGCTCGTTTTCTGATCAGTTTTTCAAACTTTTCATCTGGCATTTTGGAAGCTGTTGTAGTCAACCTGGAATTTATACAAAGACAAGTTATTCACACTTCTATCTCAATGAACAGTTTAAAACTTTCTTAACTTTTGTGCAATTTTCTTACTATTTTTAACTTTATTTTATAATTCTTTAATTTTAACTTTGAACTTTAAGTATAAGTATTACAAATATTATGTTCTACTTGAAACAATTAATTAGAAATATGCACTTAGATGATAACCAAACCTACAAACTTTAAATATGAATAGCTAATAATTATACTGTAAATATTATGCTAATTTAACTGATTAATTTATGAACAATAGAACTTTTTATTGTTGCCCTAACTAAATATATAAAATAAACTGTAAACATATAAACTTAATTAACACTGTAGTTTTACTAACCTTTTGAGTATCACAATTTTAACAAATAATTAATACCTGAATAGAGTGTTGGGTAAAAAATTAATAAAAAACACTTCCTAAACTGATTGTTGATGAATTGGAGCTTCAATCTCAAAATAATCGCCAAATCCAAAGGTTTTTGAATTTCCACGTGGACTCCTCCAATGTCTCAAATTCAACAAATTTCCAGTTTCTGGTGTTCTCACTCCAAATCCAAGTTGTATCCGCTGGTATAACTTGTTGTAAAACAATCCGGCTCGAAGGACCAATGAATAGGATTAATTTCAGGTATTATAAATGAAATCTCAAAAGGGGATATGAAATCAGAACGACAGGTTATGGCTGAGTGACATTTATTTAAAGTGAGCCTTAAAATTAAAATAGGCGTTAGCTTGCAGTGATTGCTAGACGAATTAGCGTAGGAGCTTAGTTTTGAACTAAACATTTTTTTCTGGCAACCTATTTTCATTAATAAAATGTTAAACACATTTTATAGGGGAGATACATTGATCACTGGGTTAAACCACTAGCCTAGTAACTGTAGGTATTTGGTCACTCCAATTCAATAGGTCACTTCCAATAATGTTATAGTACTCTGCCTATCCGAATTATTATTTAGATTTGCCGATACGAAACTTGCTAGGTTTAGAGAACTCTCGTTATTTCTATTCTAGAGTTTTTTTTTTTTTTTTTTTCAATTTCAAAATCAAACGCGTCCTTCACTCTATTCTAGAGTGAAGGACGCGTTTTCCATTGCCTTTCTCGTCGTTTCCTTCGTTATCTCGTACCAAGTTTATTTTGATCTGAATTTCATACCGACATAGATGTAGTAAATTATTTAATGTTTAGGTATTTCTTTCAATAGGATTGTACTATATGTAGGTACGAAATTGTATACTTGTTGTATACAAGTATCTCCACTAGTAAGATCTGTCTGCGTTGCTAAACTTGCTTCCCACTGAAAATAAAAACATAAGTAAATGTTAATCCAGAGTAGGAATAAGTCAAAGTCAAAAAGCATTTATTCAGTATGACCGCTGGGATCACTTTGAAACGTCTTAAAACTAGGTGATTTTACTCCTGTTCCTTCGCTAATAGGTATACCTACCTAAGCATATGTTAAGCAGTTTTAACGCGAAGAAGCAACAAGCATTATTTCAGATACGTCGACAAATCAAAGTATGATGACTGCTAAAAACCAGCACTGCATCGTAGTAAATGTACCAAAAAAAAACAAAGACGAAAGTCAGGCACCCAGTAGAATACATCTCAACATTCTTATAGTATTGTGGTTCTTTTGTCAGGCGGGACGTAAGTTTCTACTTGTAATTTTAGAGGTTTTTCCTCTCCAAACCGGAGCACTATTCAACCGTTGTTGCTAGAGGGTGGCTTACTGAAGCACCTAGCTAGGGCTTGCCGGGTTTTATATAAATTACTTAGTGGATACACATTTTGCTCCAAAGCAAAATGGTTTGAATAGAGATATTTTTTATGTATATTAAAACAACAAAAAAAACAAAGATTCAAATGAAAATTTAAAAAAGGTAAAATTTAAAACGCGTCTTTTTTAAAAGAATACAAAGCTTGTACTATGGGAACCAAATAACTGATACAGTAATTAAATTAGATAAGTACTTGTATAAGTAAGTTCCTCTGGCTGGTATGTTCACATTGAATTTATTGCTCACTTCATGGTTTATTTTATGTTATGACTATCTATACGAGTAGTTACAATGACGACCTCTGTGGCGCAGTGGGTGAAAGCCCGCTTGGGACGCAGAAGGTTGCGGGTTCGATCCCCGCCGCGGGATAAATGTTTGTATGATCTACAAATATTTATCACGGGTCTGGGTGTTTCTATGTATCATATGTATGTATTTACAAACAAAAAAGTATATAAGAAGTATATCAGTTTCTGGTTCCCATAGTACAAGCTATTTGCCATCCGCAAACTTGGGTACCCTCTTGGATAACATAACCTTTTCATTGGCAGTTAGCTTAAGAATTGGAGCCACAACCAATGAACCCCACCAATGTAATTGCGGCAGGCCCGTCGATCGCCAAGGCCTGTCGGCGGTGCGCAGGCCGCCTCTCCCGCCATGCCAGCCTCAACGACATTATTCGTCGGGCACTCGCCACCGTCAACGTGCCGGCCATTTTAGAGCCGAACGGTATCGCACGAGATGATGGCAAAAGGCCCGACGGTATGTCTTTGATTTCTTGGAACCATGGTAGGCCTCTAGTGTGGGACGCTCCTTGCGTCGATACGCTAGCGGCCTCTCACCTGTCGGCAACCTCCAGAACAGCTGGTGCGGCGGCGGCTTCAGCAGAAAATTACAAAAGGCGGAAATACATATCTATCGGTGATGGGTATATATTTCTGCCTTTTGGAGTGGAAACTTTAGGTCCTTGGGGTCCAGAGGCGTGGCTCCTTTTCAGAGAATTATCCAAGAGGTTGATTGACGAGACCAATGACCAAAGGGCTGGTGCTTACCTCGGACAGAGGATAAGTACCTATAGCCATCCAACGAGGTAATGCCGCCAGCCTTTTGGGCACGTTACCTGCGGTCGGTGACTTGAACACAGTTTTTTATCTTTAGTTTAATTAAATTACGTACGTATTTTTATGTTTATTGTTTCGTGTAAATATTTTTATGTTTTATGAATAAAGTAGCTATGCTTAGTTTGGGGCTAGATGATGCTGTGTGAAATGTCCAGCATTATGTTATGTTTATGTTTATGAATCAAACATGTATGCAACAAGTATAAAACATGTATGCAACATATATCAAACAAGTATGCAACATGTATCAAACAAGTATGCAACATGTATAAAACATGTATGCAAATAGTATAAAACATGTATGCAACAAGTATAAAACATGTATGCAACATGTATCAAACATATATGCAACAAGTATAAAACATATAAATGTTTTATACTTGTTGCGGGGTACGGGAGAGGCGGCCTGCGCACCGCCGACAGGAAAGGCCGTGATGGCCTTGGCGATCGACGGGGCTGCCGCAATTACATTGGTGGGGTTCATTGGTTGTGGCTCCAATTCTTAAGCTAACTGCCAATGAAAAGGTTATGTTATCCAAGAGGGTACCCAAGTTTGCGGATGGCAAATAGCTTGTACTATGGGAACCAGAAACTGATATACTACTTATATACTTTTTTGTTTGTAAATACATACATATGATACATAGAAACACCCAGACCCCTGATAAATATTTGTAGATCATACAAACATTTATCCCGCGGCGGGGATCGAACCCGCAACCTTCTGCGTCCCAAGCGGGCTTTCACCCACTGCGCCACAGAGGTCGTCATTGTAACTACTCGTATAGATAGTCATAACATAAAATAAACCATGAAGTGAGCAATGAATTCAATGTGAACATACCAGCCAGAGGAACATACATTACTACTCAATGTGAAGGTCAGGGAGGTTGAGGTTGTTGTTATTCGCCATTTTAGGAAGATTTACTTCTCTGCCATTTCATGCGTAAGCGCTTCTCTCACCGGTTCAGTTAACTTTGTGGCACTGGACTGTACTAGGTCTATTAGCACAAAGTATTGATGATAGCGTGGCTTTTATATCACTGCGGCCATGAAGGCCTATTGTGATCGCCACTTTCAAGTCGCCCCTTGTGGCGGGGCGTTCATAGTTCACTTCCAAGCCCTACTGCTGACATAAACTGTAGGACCTTTTTGGGAGTGAGTTCTCGTAGCTCCTCTGGGCTTAAAGTGTATTTGCCCAGAATGGCGCTGCGTTTGTGCATTAGTGGCCCACACTCCCCTAGCAAATGAAGGGGCGATTCATCCGCCTCTTTGCAGAACCTGCAGGTTGGAGTGTCGCAGAGCCGTAACTTAAACATGTGCTTGTTAAGGCGACAATGTCCAGTCAAAGCTCGGACCATAATGCGTAGCACAAAGTAAGTTTATTTCTGAGTACTTGACTTTAAGCACAGAATACGGCAGATAAATGCATACTAATTACTAAGTAAGATCATTGCTTTAATGGCTACTGCGACTAGTTGTTGCAATTCTGCCAGTGTTAATTCCTTTTTATCGCTATCGCGGGCCTTGAGCGGGGTGACCGAATCCAGAAATTCCGTAACGAAAAAACCTGGCAATTACTGAGATAGAAAACTGAATCGTATTTCAATGGCATTAGAAATTACTATTAGATTGAACGCTTTCAAATAGCCGTCAACCTCGTCACGTCAAAGCGCGCGCTAAGTCAAAATACTCTAACTAGATTGAAATACGGTTGAGTTTTCTATCTCAGTAAATTTTTGTTTGAACTGAAGCTTATTTTCGTTATCAATGTTAGAGTCTTCGTAGTCTAGAAGGGACAGACATCGGCTTCAATGAGAGAGCAATGGGCTCAAATCCTAGCGTAGATCCATAAACTTTTTAAACAACTTTTTAAAGTTAAGAACCATTTACCGAAACTTTGTCAAGTTCTCCTTACTCACGAATTTGTTTAATTAAGAACATAATACGAGTAATGAAACATTTTTATGTAATAAAGCTGAAATAATGCCAGCCAAAACAAATGCCACCTAGAGGCGAGTAGCTGAATTAAAGAGACAAGCGTGATATTTCAAAAAAGTCATTAAAAGTTCTGCTATTCATCGATAGATGGCAAAACTAAAAAGTACTAGATTGAAATAAGGTCCAATTTCTATTTCGCTAAGACTAAGATTGAATTTTTAAATCTTTAACTTCGATCGGGAATTCGGGATACACATTCATTATGTCAAAGTTTAGCTTAACAACACTACTAGATAAACGATTCATTATTATTATTATAAGCCTGAAGTTTCCCCCTGCAGGGCAAAGGCCTCCCCTCCGTTGGTACCCGGGGCGGTTTTCAACACCCCCCCCCCCCAAACAAAAAACCAGTAGATTTGCAAATCGTACGGCACCCTAGCGAAGTATTTTTTTTTAAACTCAACACGATACATTAGTTCTTCACGATAGTAGTAGGTACTTACCTACTTCTAGCGAAGTGAGCAATAGTGAGCATCTTAATGGGCGAGCAAAAGGCCGGTTTTAGCACTAACAGTGCCCTAAACGAGGTTTATACGGCACCCCCTAATCGTATTTTTCTAGCGAAGTGAGTAGCTTTATAGGCGAGCGAAGCGAGCCGAATTTTTTTTTTGAAAAACTCAACACGATGCATTAGTTCTTCACGATAGTAGTAGGTACTTACCTACTTCTAGCGAAGTGAGCTTTGTAATGGGCGAGCGAAGCGAGCCGATTTTTTTTAGAAAAACTCAACACGATACATTAGTTCTTCACGATAGTAGTAGGTACTTACCTACTTCTAGCGAAGTGAGCAATAGTGAGCATCTTAATGGGCGAGCAAAGCGAGCCCAATTTTTTTTCAGACAATTAGTTCATCTAGTTCTTGACGATAACAAGGCCGGTTTTAGCACTAACAGTGCCCTAAACGAGGTTTATACGGCATCCCCTAATCGTATTTTTCTAGCGAAGTGAGTAGCTTTATAGGCGAGCGAAGCGAGCCGAATTTTTTTTTGAAAAACTCAACACGATGCATTAGTTCTTCACGATAGTAGTAGGTACTTACCTACTTCTAGCGAAGTGAGTTTCTTAATGGGCGAGCGAAGCGAGCCGATTCTTTTTAGAAAATATCAATACGATACATCTAGGTCTTGACGATAGTATTAGGTACTTACCTACTTCTAGTGAAGTAAGCAATAGTGAGCATCTTAATAGGCGAGCGAAGCAAGCCGGTAATGCGAGTGTACATGGTATTTCATGGACAAGCGAAGCGAGCCTAATTTTTTTAAAAGAAATCGACAGTATACAACACTATAAGTCTACATTATTAACACAATAAACGGGATATTTTACATGATTTTAGTGTTAATAATGGTGATTACCATGATAGTTGATAGGGCCATGATAGGGGCGCCCAGTTAACCACCATTTCCTTTGACTGCCTGGGGGTGCCGAAGGCCGCCGAATGTAAAGAGGCGCCCGGCTTACTACCATTTCCTTTCAAAGTCAAAAAGCATTTATTCAGTAGGACCGCTGGGATCACTTTGCCTGCTCTGGGGGTGCCCGAGGAGGATGCTTTACCGGGGCCTCCTTGGCACCCCCCGGAAGCTGGTACCCGGGGCGGACCGCCCCTCCGCCCCCCCCCCTTACGCCGCCACTGCCTTCCGGTCCTGGGCCATAACAGGCCAATCTTTTTTGTAGGAGTCTAGCTCATCCCGCCATCGTCACTTGGGCCTTCCACGCGGTCGCCGCACCATCGGATTCCATAAAGTGGTTGCTTTAGCCCAGTAGTCTTCGGGCATGCGGCTAACGTGTCCGGCCCAGTCCCACTTTAGGTTTCCAGCTTTCAGAACTACATCGGCTATTTGCGTTTGGGAGCCTAGTATCGTGTTTCTAACGCGGTCAGTAAGATAATACGCTCCATAGCCCGCTGGCATACCCCGAGGCTGAACTTGTGGCTATTGGTGAGTGACCAAGTTTGTGTACCGTATGTAAGGATAGGAAGAATGCACATGTCCATGAGTTTTCTCTTTAAGCAGAGTGGGAGAGGTCCTTTCATTGTTCCCTTCATGGACCAAAAGCTTTTCCAGGCGTTTTCTGTGCGTCGAGCAACCTCTTTATCTTGTCTCGCCTGGAAAGAGACTATTTGGCCCAGATAGACGTACCTATTCGTGGACATGTGCAATCTCCACCACCCCGATTTCAACTTTTCGTTGGTTGGTCATCACTTTTGTCTTTGCCATGTTCATGTGGAATCCTACCTCGTGGCTTGCGGTGTTAAGTTGATGAAGCATTTCTTGTAACATGTTGCTGATGAGGAAAACAAGACTTTGTCGTCCGCAACTATTCATTAACTATTATTAAACTATTCATTACTAAAAAAACTCCATAAATAAAATAAATAAATAATTATAATTTCATAAAGTTGATAAAAAATGCTATGCAATAGCTTTACCGCGGCAGTCCCCGAGTGCCACACGTCTTTTTTTTATTCTTTACAGATTTTCTATTACCTACTATAGCATTTTTCAATTCTTATCTACTCATTTGCTTTTTAAGACTTTCAGCTTTGGTTATAACCTTTATTTCTATCAAGGGGGTAAAAATCACAACTCATTATTTGTGTCACGGGTTTGACCTTATATTTGTACTTATCTAAGTTCCCCAGCCCAGTTGCAAGCAGGAGCAAAAAGAGCTAGCTCTATTCACCTGGCGGCACGCCCGCCCACACGGGGGAAATTGAAAAGCGATGATACGCAATCCATTGGCCGGTAATAACTTGCTAACAGACTCGCAGCGACGCTAATTAAAAATCTTTTGTTAGAATAAATAAATGTCGAACCTTCCAATCGTGACATAATAGTCATAATAGTCATTTATTGATAATATTACATTATAGGTCAACAAGAAAAAAGAATACATAAGTAATAACGAAATCACAATACCTAATGGCTACTGGTTATAAGTACCTAACCTTTAAATTATCTACTGCATATGAACTCATCATAGGCGTAGAAAGTCTGCTCGATAAGCCAGCTCTTTAACCTTTTCTTAAATATATTCATATTTTCAGCACTAGTGATGGTTTCCGGAAGTTTGTTATAAACCTCCGGACCCATGACGTGTGTTAGTCTAGATGACTTTGTGAGTGTCCGCGGCAATATCGTTAGTTTATGCCTGTTGCGTGTGTGGTATGCATGCAGGTCGCCGTGCGTTACATAAGAGTGCAGGTTGGCTCTCGCGTATACTGCCACTTGGTATATTGCTATACTGGGCAACGTTAGGATACCTAGGTCTCTGAAGTGGGGTCGCACCGATACGTCACTTCGGATTTGCATTATTGCTCGTACGGCCCTTTTTTGCATCCGAAACACACGTTCCCAGTCGGCGGCACGCGCCCATAGTTCAGCGCCGTACTGCAGCAGCGAGTGCACTGTGGCAAAGTAACATGCGCGAACCACGTCACCGGACACTGCGTGTGCTACACGGTGCAATGCGTAGCACGCACTGCCTAGCTTGCCACACAACTTATGTATGTGGTTCGCCCAAGTCAGCCCTCTGTCTATCTGAAACCCGAGGAATGTTGTGCATTCAACCTGTTCTATTTGCTCTCCACCTATCATCACAGATAATGGTCGCAACGCGTGACCCGACAGGCAGAAATGGATGAAGTGTGTCTTGCTCAAATTTAGAGCAAGACCATTCATCTCAAACCATTCCGCGAGCCGTGCCGCCGTACAGTTGAGTTTTTTCTCTAACTCATCGACTGAAGGTGCAGTGACTGTTGCGGCCACATCATCCGTGTACATGTGCACCTCTGCGCTCGCTATTGCTTCTGGCAGGTCATTAAGAAGGATAGAGAAAAGTATGTTGGAGACAGAAGAGCCCTGCGCCACCCCCATTCCTGACTGTAACGGGTCAGACTTGACACCACTTCCCTGAACTACCTGCTGCCGATCGGTCATCATATCCTTCAGAAGGGCAAACGCTTGGCCGTCGATCCCATAGTATCGTAGTTTGACTGCCAGAACGTCATGGTCCGCCACGTCGAAAGCTTTCGACAGGTCGCAGCATATCACAGCGACATGCTTCTTCTTTTCTCGTGCAGCGATGACCATACTGACCACCTCCCGCGTCAGCGAACTTGTCGAGCGGCCTTCGCGATATGCGTATTGCCGATCGGAGAGGGCTTCAATTGACAATAGGTAAGCAGTCAACCGGGAACTTAGCCCATTTTCGAATACCTTAGCGACCGCCGGTATTATCGAGACAGGTCGATATCCGTCCATGCTACTTCGCTTACCCTTCCCCTTGAACAGGGGTGACACTTTACTTATTTTTACAGAAGAAGGATATGTTCCTTCTCTAATACAGAGGTTGAATGCATACGCCAAGACCGGTGCGAGGGCAGGGATAGCGGATCTAAGCAGTTTCATTGAGATGCCGTATATATCTTTAGATACCTTTGGTGGTATCCGAGTGGACACAATGTCAAACACTTCTTTAGCGGTGAACGGTTGGAAACGCAGCGAGCGGTCAGCGGGCGCGCGCGCCGTACGCAGCGCGCGGCTGACTCCGGCTACGTCGGCGCAGGGCGCGCCGCACGCCGCCGCAGCGCCAAGAAACCGCGCGTTCATCGCATTTACATTTATGACACTCGGTATAGTAGGAATTTATTTGCTGTTAATTTAGTTAGGTATTCAAGAATAAGTAGTTCTCATGGAAGTGGTTCATACCTAGTCACCTAGTCAGCAATGAGTTGATTTAAGATTCGATTAAAAAAAATACTTCAGCGCCTGAGAAATGATTATGGACGGACCGACAAGTCTTCAAATAGGTACCTAACCTACCTAGTTTCAAAGGTCATGATGTTACAGATAAATATAGAAAATATTCAGACTAGTGACAGACACACATGAAATTTGAATGGACTTCAGTTCTGTAGCCGACTGTACTTGTTTGGAAACATGTTTTAGCTAAGTGCTCCTGTTCTTTATCCGAACTTCCGAGTAATAACACGTTTGATGGTAACGCTATAAAGGTAGGTAGATAGTAGGTACCTAAGTAGGTTCTACTTCTATGCTCAGGTAAAAGGTACTTATTTCTGTTATTATATATATGCCTTATGTCTGCATAAAATGCCCTATAAGATTTAAAAAGTAATTATTCGTGATTCTGTAAACCTTTGTAGGTAGGCCTATCTACTTATCTCCTAGTTAGTAGAGGTACCTAGCGAACGAACAGCTGTCGATCTCGTGCATGAATAAAATAAATTCCACCTTTGCTTTGAACCATTCGTTCCCGAACAATGTTGTTTCTTTGCACCTACGTAAATCCTTAACGCATCTATTATTCACATGGATTTACCATACGGGTAGTGTAGGCAGAATGTCCGCATCAGCATTTGCCCATTGCTCTACCTACTTTGCTCACGTTCGTACATACCTTAGGAGTACCTTTATAAGATGCTACGCGTAATGCTTTATTGGGTATCGATTTCGTAATACAGCTAGAGTTTTCGTGATAGGTACATACAAAATAAATTATACTTCTGATTTTAAATAAAATTGCTTGTCCGATACTTTAACATTTTTAACCATCATCGAGATTACATTGTAACTCGATGTTTGCCATCGCTGATCGCATCGATCATTCGAAAGTTGCGTATTTGAACTGTGATTTGAACCGGAACTCTCTCACTTTGTTGCCAACAAAATAAACATTTTGTAATCTATGAAAATCGTTCTTGAAGTCACAACTATTTTGTCTGTGGATTATTTTGACAATTACAATTTCATTCATTCATTTTATTCATGTCATGGCGTAAAATTGATTTGTGTGTGACTGGCTCAAGAGAAAATATTTAGTTAGTTCTGGAAAATAAATGATGGCTGGCCGAGGCGAAAGAGGTGTAGGGCGGGTATTGGAAAAATTAGAAGCTTCAATTAACGCCGGGCAATATTATGAAGGGCACCAGATGTACAGGACGTTATACTTCAGGCATGTTTGTTGTTCCAAATGAATTTGGTGAAAAGTGGAAAGTAACACGTAAATTGTTTATTTCTATACTTTCAGGTATCTTAGCCAAAAGAAGTATCCTGAGTTGTTAGTAATGCTTTACAAGGGTGCTTCATTGCTGCTCCAGCACGACCAACAGGGCAGTGGGGCAGACTTAGCCAACCTTCTTATTGATGTTTTGACGAAATCCGAGACAAAACCTTGTACAGAATGGATTGAAAAATTAGGAAAGCTGTTTGGTCTAATGAATTCTAGTATACCAGAGCGAGAAGCCTTCCTCACGAACGCTGTCAAGTGGTCAATGGATAGCAATAAGAAAGGACACCCATTTTTACACCAGGTAGAAGCCCATTCTAAGCTAACTTTGATGGACTTCAAAAGGAATGTCCATTCTAACATTACTCAACTTTTATTTTCAGAGAATTGCAGAGGTTTATTGGAGAGAAAAGAACTACACAGTAGCACATAAACACTTCTTGCACTCTAGTAATGGGGCGGCTTATGCTAACATGCTTATAGAGTTGCATACAACCAGAGGACTAAAGTCGGAGGTTGATCTGTTCATAGCACAAGCGGTCTTTCAATTCCTCTGTCTTAGGAATGTCAAGATGGCATCTGAAACATTTGTGAAATACACAGAAACGCATCCCACTATACTGAATGACAAGGGGCCTCCATACTTTCTACCATTGCTGAACTTCTTGTGGTTTCTATTGCGAGCAATTGAACAGTAAGTTAATGAATAATCTAAGACCTCACTTTCAAGATGAGACTTAAATTGTTGATAATAAAAATTGGGTTCTAAATTGCTGTTGTTTACTAATTTATTTTTCTTTTTCAGGAGGCATGCTAACCAATTCAAAGTGTTACGGACTTGGTATGCTATAAGTTTAAATAGAGACCCAAATTATTCTGGATATTTGGATAATATTGGTAGAATATGGTTTGGTATTCAAGTTAAGCCAACCATGAGAAGTCGCAACTCGATGTTCAGTGGCCTTATTAAGTCTATTATTGGTGAAGATAGTTCAGACGAAGAAGCAGGGACTACAAATGTGCCCTCTGCATTAGAATTAGATTAAAAAAAGACAATATTTATTCTAATGCATTTTATCTAAGATTCATAAAAGTTTACAGTACATAAATGTCATGTCTATTAAATTTTTACATTATTGTGTACATATTATAGCAGTGTTTATGCCATCAATAAATCAGTGGTTTTGTAATATTATGGTTTTGTATCATAGATTATGTTACATGGTGATAAATATTAGTAAAACTAAACTTCTACTAATAAAATCTCCATACATTAAATATGTTCCCAGCTTAAATATAATTGCTCACAATCACGATTGCTTGCACGATCCTAATAATAATAATTATTGTAATTGCCCAATTGTAGAAGTAGTAAATAATATTAAGTATCTTGGCATAACTATTGACAGTAAATTCAATTGGTCAATTCATATTGAACATGTTTTAAATAAATTAAGACAATTCTTGGCAAATATCACAATTCTTAAAGATCGTATACCTTTTAAGGTTAAACTAATGTTATACAACTCTCTAGCCGAATCCTATATTCAATATGGAATCATTAGTTATGGTCGTACATACAAAACATATTTAAACCAGATACATAAACTTCAATTAAAAATATTAAAAACAATTGTTTCAAATAAAATCAAAACGTCTTTCTACGACGATGACCTTGGTCTTTTTAAACATTGCAAAATCTTACCTGTTCATACACTTGTTAAATACACATTGCTCACAAAACAATTTTTTAATGAATCACTTCGACAAGAAATTAGTCACCCTGTATACACACGAGCTGTTGCTCAAAACCGGTTACGTGTACCGCGCGTTTGCAATGTTTAGTAGGCATATTGTTCCTCTGCTAATAAATGACCTACCCGCTGATTTACGCGATAGTATTACGGAAACTAACATCAAAATTAAGTTAACCCTTAAACAAACGCGAGCCCCTGGCCATGATATTTTAAAAAAAGGTGTGGTTTCTGGGTAATTAGGGGTCTCTGATTCCATTTCTTTTGGAAAAAATCAACAAAAGGGGGTGGAAGGGGGTGATTTTTTGGTGGTATGTATATTACCATTGTCCATGTAGGACTTGAAATTTTTTTCGTTGGTGGTACGTATATTACCACTGTCCGTTACGGTCTGTTCATAACTTTAGACTAGTTGTTTCCCGTGACTACAGGTGTAAAAAATAATTAGCCTGAGAATATGAAAATAAATAGGATTTTACCTACGTAAAAGGTTTTTTCCACAATTTCCCACTTATTTATGATTGTTATTTTAGTTTTTGTTCTCATCTAGTCTAATTTTATATTAAACTTGTTAACTTTTGGTCTGAGATGCCATTTAGGGCCCTGCTGTTGTTTGGAAGATGTTGTTTCCTTGAAAAATGATTCTTTTAGGTTTTTTAAACATGGTAATTTACTAAAACAAACAATTTACTTTCAAAAGTCACGCTATACTTACACACATTTGTATGTATACAATTCGATTAAGAACTTTACCTATATGGACAATGGTAAAATAGATACCACTTACAGTCTCTACTTTGAGTGATCAAAAACTATGCAAACCTTGATAATATTCTCATTATTATGCATGTAGGACCTCTTAAATATAATAGAGTTTACCTATTTGAACTCCAAGAGCACCTACCGAATTATTCGCCGAACAAAAATTCCAAAAGTTTGAAAGTGACACGCAATAATACGAACTAAATGTCAAATTTGGCGCAAAAAAAAATTTGACATCATTTTTCACTGACAGGCAAAAGTGACAAGGATAAAGTTGCCAGCCTAATAGATAGCAAAAATATCAGAGATTACAATACTTTCAAATTCAAGTCCTGCCAAACAATAGAAAATAGTTTTTTTTGTTATCAACCTAAGTGGTACATATATGACTTTTGTTTGATTAAGGGTTAAGATCATATTTTTTAAGTAATTTAGGAAAACAGTAGGTAACATTATTTTATTTACTACTTATTTATGTAAATTCAACAGGCTCAATGTATAGTATCCCTTTCAAACCTTAGTGGTTTTTTGGTGCTATAGATATCTAAGTTTATATTTTGTTAAATTTCATTCGATAAATAAAAAAAAAAAAAAAAAAAAACATACTCGCGTTAAATTCATACAATTTAAAAATTTTGGCTAACTACACTTTTGCTGTGTAATTGTTTTTATTTTGTGCCAAGTGCTTTTGTTCAAGGTTTGGTTCCTTTATGCCATTAAAACAGGATACATTGACATGATTCCACTATGGTCTGTATTCAACAGATGGACAGTGTGGATTCCACATTGAACCTGTTCACTATATTCTTGTATCAATACAGAAAGAAACGCGAGAGTTTTCACTCTCTAGATTAGTATCTGCAATCTCATGCATGAGACAAGTGAAAAGCTCATCTATTTAGCTTTGAAAAGTTGTAGTGTAAACCAAAAAGTAATTTCCTAGGACTAAAGTGTGGATACTCAGCTTATTAGCTCTAATATATGGTCAAGACAGAGTACTGCAACGTAGTTATAATAATATTATTATTACTACCTACTACTGCAAGGTAGTAGGCTGTTTTTATTGTTTCATTTATCAATTAATTCTACTAAAAAATGGTAAATAAAAATAGGTCAATTATTGTACTTGTTTTATGTAGGTAAGAAGCTAACAATGTTATTATAATCTAATTGGTAAAAGGTTTGAATACATTTTATTTTGTAACAATGAGAAAAGTTGTTTGAAATTGATGGCCTTGGAATACAGCCCACCTCATTTGTGCTATTGTCAATGATGCATGTTAAAAAGGATTATATTTACAGTAAGTTCGTATGAGTCAGTGGACAACTATGGTGATGGGTTTTTGGTTTATTTACAGTTAAATATAAATCAATACACAAAATGAAACTGGTAGGAAACTTAATATTTCTTTAATAAAAATACCTCAGTATTTCATTCATAAATACAATCGTAATAAATAAAAAAATCTTAAATCTACTATCACATTGTGTTCAAAGGAATTAATGGTTTTGTATGGCATAAAATTATACTCTGTCAGAGTGTACTCAAAGTAAGTAAGTTCACAACATTAAATAAATAATGCTGGACATTTTACACAGCATCACCTAGCCCCAAAATAAGCAGAGCTTGTGTTATGGGTACTACATGACTGATAAACTACAAAAATACCTTTTGGTTGTAAATACATACATTTAGGTGTTCGTGCCTTCGCTTGAACCACATATGAGATTACTACCCTTGCAACTCAGTAATTTCTAGGTTTAAATTGGTTATAGCGCCATCTATGCCGAGTAAAAGGAACTAGTGAACGCTTGGAGGACAGCGGCCGGCTGGTGTTTCATCAGTACGCTTTTGCAACTCAGTGAGAATACAAGTGAAAAAAAAAAAAAAAAAAAAGTACGAATCGAAAAATAAATTCGGTAAGTGTACAATTACGACGACTATTATTCCGCTCGGCGCCCCTGGCCCAGCGACGAGACGCGTTTGCTTTTATTGCAACGTAAGCCGTCACTGTGTGCTTTATGCCACGTCGTCTCACTAAAAAATAAGGTGTCGTATGAAAGCATGTCGTCTCAACCGAACACATGCTACGACGACGACCGCTTGTCGTCCTACAAAACAGCCACGTCGTCTCACCGAAAAATAAGGTGTCGTATGAAAGCATGTCGTCTCAACCGAACACATGCTACGACGACGACAGCTTGTCGTCCTACAAAACAGCCACGTCGTCTCACCGAAAAATAAGGTGTCGTATGAAAGCATGTCGTCTCAACCGAACACATGCTACGACGACGACAGCTTGTCGTCCTACAAAACACAAGCATGTCGTGTCGTCTCGCTAAAACGCTACCATCAGTTAGCGTAATATTGTGATCGTCCCAACGCAGGGCAATAAATTTGTGCTTACAAATAACACAAACTGTTATCTTGGCTAATAGTGTCTTACGATTTGCAGATCATGGCAAACACATCAATCCTATCTATGGGAAGCTTGGCCTTGTTAGTGCCAGAAGACGAAGCTGAAGCAACTGCTTTTAGAGCTATTGTTCGCTCCATAGAAAACAACTATCCTATCGAATGGGAAAACTGGAAAGTGACCGATAAACCTTATGAAGATCTATTTGGAAAAGAAATTTCGATCTCATTGGACAGCAAGCTAAGGTTTGGAATACCAACCACGGATTTAGTACGTGCTTTTTACCCAGATGCCAAAGACCTGTCGGAGCGAACATATCGGTCTCTTAGAAGAGTAATCATTAATTGGCCCTTGGGAAGAGCACTAATTTACTCACCGCATACGATCGCAACACAAGTTCACGAGCTCTCTTACAATGAGTTTATAGCCACCATACGTGAACTAAGATCACAAGGAAAACTCACGAATCGTGAAAAAACATCAAAAATCTTGAGCCATGAAAGTGGGGAACAACAATCCACACATAGCACACCGCTATCGAAGTCATCTAAATCCAAAGTGACAAATGAGCCGATCTCGGATCATGATAGTCGAACTACGTTGGCTACAAAACGACGAAGTGATGACAGAGGGGCATCACCCCTACCAAAACGTCACGATGACGGGACAAGATCTAAAGATCATGATAGCCAGAGCAGTCACCTCTTGGAAGTTGTTGTCCAAAAACAAATGGAAATGTTTGGGAAAATTCTCGAAATGCAGTCTGCAACTAACGATAATATGAAAAAATTCTTTGAAAACGCATCTAAACCGGCAGACTTAAATACTTCCTTTGATTCGATACCTGACAGCACACACGATGAAGGAAGAGACGACTACAATCGTTCTCCGATGGTCAACTGGGAAAAGGAAAGTAATAACTCAGATGGTGCGGAATACATAGACGACACAGAACAAGCTATCAAGAATGAGATAGCAAGTGCTCAACGCCGTTTGGAAGCAATCCAACATGCTAAGGCTACAAAAGATGGCACAACAGCGTTCGATTTTAAACCTAGCACTACGGAAGTCGAACCAAAGTTTTCCAAAGCTGACCCTGTATTATCTGATCAGGGCATAGAATGCCAACGCTTAGGAACTGATAACTGGAAATATATTCGGTACTCAGAGGTACAGAAGCAGTTCCAAGCCACCCCAACGTTCTCAGCATTAAAAGTTAATAACTTATTCGCTGGAATCACCCCCAGCTGGACATCAGTTGCCATTTTAGAAAAAATGGATCTCATTTTGGGAGCTATCACAAATGGCTTACTGCAGCAAAGACAAATATTTGAAGAACTTTGTGACAAACTACCACAAGAAGTCAAACAACGGGTGGGGCGAGAATTCTTAGGCGACAATTCTAAATTCCGGAAGAATTCTGATGCTTTGCTGCAGTATGTATGTGGTCGGAGAGCAGAAGTTATTCAGCAACGAAGAGACACATATAAAGTGAAAAATAAGGCATTACATGAGATCATCCACAGCATCCCGCCTTCGGAGAGCCATCTGTTCAAAGAACCCGAGCTAACTCAAATTGTTAAAGACCAAGGAGGAATACAAAAGTTTTTTCCTTTCAAGAAGCCCTTTCCGTCAACTTCTAAAACCACTTACAAACCAGATTATAAAAACAAAAAAGGAGGCTTCAAGAAAAATTTCAACAGGCCCAACAATAAGAATTTCAACCCCTCCTATAATTCGGGTAACAACAGACCACATAACCCTAACAACGCGAAACAAGAGAAAAATGCCAAAGGGCAAAATAACAGATGGAAAGGAGGTGCTAAAAGATCATGACTCGGATCCTTTCAAGGCGGGCCAGTTGTTGTTTTATCAAGACAAATGGTTGTCAATGGGTGCTCCTCCAGCAGTAATCAACATAATATCGGGCTACAGAATCCCCTTCCAAAAGAAGCCTTTGCTAATAAAATTGGCGAATCGCAAAAAATCATTCGAAACTCAGTCTTCCGAAGACATGAAGAACGAAATAAAAAATATGTTGGATTGGAAGGCACTTCAACTAAGCTCGCACGAAACAGGATTCCTGTCAACAATGTTTTTAAGACGAAAACCCGATGGAACTTACAGACCAATATTCAACCTAAAACGACTGAACCAATTCGTATACGCACCCAAGTTCAGACTACTAAACCACTATCGCATCCCAACGATCCTAAATCCGAAGATGTACATGACAAAAGTAGATATTTCGCAAGCCTACTATCACGTACCAATAGTACAATCTCATCGCAGATTCCTATCGCTAGATTACGAAGGGATTTTATACGAGATGACTTGCCTTCCATTCGGACTTTCAAGCGCCCCAGCAGCCTTCGCAAAAGTCACAAGTTGGCTAGCACACTGGTTCCGACAGACCTTAGATGTAAAAGTGGTAGTTTACCTCGACGATTTTCTGATCGTGAACCAGGACCCAGACGTTGTAAAGCAACAAACAATTTTGGTGATCAACAAATTAGAAGAGCTTGGATGGTCGGTGAACAGAAAGAAATCGGTGACGGAACCATCACAATGCCTAGAATATCTAGGAATAACCTGGGACACCGACAGAAATCTGAAGATGCTTTCAGACACCAAAATAAAACAAATAGTAACAATGTGCCGAACTTTTCTGCAGAAAAAATATTGGAGCTGGCACGACGCAAAAGTCATCTTGGGAAAATTAAATTTCGCCTCATTTGTAGTGCCCTTGGGAAGACTAAATTGTCGACGCCTACAGATCGAATCCAACAAGATGCCAAAACTAAAGCCGCACAAAAAATTCCCAATTACAGAAGAAAGTTTGAAGATGTTAAAGTGGTGGACGGAAAATGCCCACGAAAATACGTCAATTCATCAAACAAACCCGACTTTATTTATAACTACAGATGCTGCCGATTCCGGATGGGGTGCCATAGCAAACAGCCAGAAATTTTGGGGAACATGGACGTACGCTCAACGACAATGGCACTCCAATCAAAAAGAACTTTGGGCTCTTTACGAAACCCTACAATGTCTAGGTGTACAACTGAAGGGAAAAGTCACCATCTGGCAGACAGACAATCGAACTGCGGCTGCTTACGTAACGAAACAAGGAGGCACGAAGTCCGTCAGGCTATTAGAAACAACAAATTGCATTCTACAACTATGCAGACAACACAATTGCAACCTAATAGCTCGCTACATCCCAGGTCCGTACAACGGCCTGGCAGACAGTCTATCACGAATGAAACGTCTACCGGAGTGGCACCTAAGGCCTCAAATCATCAAACAGATCTTCCACTCGATGGGAAAACCAGAAGTAGATCTTTTCGCCTCGAACCGGTCAGCAGTACTGCCGAATTATGTAAGCGAAGACGCAACCGACGAGATGAGTCAATACGTCGATGCGTTCAGCAAACCATGGCATTACGACCTAGGATGGATATTTCCTCCGCCAGCTCTTATACCAAGAGTACTCTATCATCTTCAAGCATCAACAGGGACCTATCTACTAGTAGCTCCGAACTGGTGCAAGGCGTTCTGGATGCCAGAGATAAAAAGACGTGCCATTCAACAACCATGGGAAATCCCCAAACTTCCATCCAATCTAATAGACCTCCAGACAAACCAACCACCTGCGAGAGTAGACCAGCTCAATTTGCTGGTTTGGAAGGTACGGGCTGGGCCAGAGAGATTTTAAGCTGGAAGAAGGATGAGGTACATTTATTACAATCCTCCTGGAGATCATCAACACTGAAAACTTACCGTCCAGCATGGCAAAGATGGCTTAAATGGGCATCAAGAGAAAAAGTTAAAGCTGATGACCCCCTGCCAACAGAGCTGGCCAGATTTCTTTGCCATTTACACGAAGTGGTTAAACTGGCCCCAAAAACGATTATGGTTCATAAATCCGTAGTGGCAACATTTACAAACCCACACAATAGTGCAAAATTGAGCTCAAACCCAATAGTAACACATGCACTCAAAGCAATCCTTACTAGCAAACCAAAAGTAGAAAGACCCCTTTCTTGGAAAATAGATGACCTGTTAAGCTTTTTAGAGACTTACAATTTTAATTGTGACAGCCTGTTTGCAGTATCCCGTCATACGAGCGTCCTACTTTTATTGGCATCAGGAAGAAGGGTCCACGACCTCACATTATTAAGTCTAAAACCAGATCTTTTTGAGGAACATGATAACAAAATTATCTTTTGGCCCAAATATGGTTCTAAAACAGATAACGCCATACATAGACAGTCAGGATGGAGTCTCAAAAACCATCCTACACTAAGATTCAATTTGATTCATTGGATAAAACAATTAATATTATTATCTGAGAATCGGCGTAAGTCTAAGAAAATAGAAAGTCTATTCATTACGACGCGAGGAAACGTAAAAGAAGCATCACGAGCTGTGATTGCAGGGTGGATAAATACACTTTTTAAAGAAGCACATATATCTTCAACAGCTGGAAGTATAAGAGCAGGTGTCGCGACAGACAACTGGACGCACAAAAATATGGATATTGATGAAGTTTTGAAAAGAGGAAACTGGAAATCAAAACAAACATTCTTTAATCATTATTTAAGAGAAGTCAGATCGTCAACGTTAACATCTACCAGAAACAACATAACTTGTTGTTTCTCTCCTGTGTAATTCATTATTGATTAATAATTGTACTTACTATATAATTAAGAAGAAACCAGTTCTTATTTGTTAAAGAATATTATTTTTATCATACTTTATTTCTCTTTTTGTTAAATTATTTATGTAAAACTTGGTGAAACCATCATAATAAATACTTACTTTAGAATAATAACCAGAAGTATTGTCATTTTATCACAGATATCATACACCATTCACAGTACGCCTGGGACAGCGTCGGCAGAGGTTAAACACGTCTCATATGTGGTTCAAGCGAAGGCACGAACACCTAAATAGAACCGTTTTTCCCCCGAAGGGTAAAAAACGGATATTTAGGTTTCTGCCGAAGCTTGAACCACACCTAAAGGTCTTGCCGACTCTAGAAAGGTACTGATGAAACACCAGCCGGCCGCTGTCCTCCAAGCGTTCACTAGTTCCTTTTACTCGGCATAGATGGCGCTATAACCAATTTAAACCTAGAAATTACTGAGTTGCAAGGGTAGTAATCTCATATGTGGTTCAAGCTTCGGCAGAAACCTAAATATCCGTTTTTTACCCTTCGGGGGAAAAACGGTTCTATATTATGCATAGTAACACCCAGACCCATTTATTATTTAAAAAAATATGTGCAAACATGCACTTGATTTTAAGAAAGCATTGAAGTCGGTAAATGGGCACAGACAAAATACTAGTATGGGTAATTTTACCTACTTTTATCACAATAATTGTAATAGTATGCTTTGCATTGTTATTGAGATAAAAGTGCAATTTTTTGTAAAAATAAGACTGTTTTCAGAATTGACCTTACGAAACTGCTTATCATGTATTAGAGATAATAACAATTTCTAAGTTTTGTCTTTGTATTATACAACATAGCACACCAGCCCCTTATCAATGAATGTTTATCAGTGTCTCTATATTTATCATGAATATGATTAATGTAATTTTTTGCAAAAATATAGGAAATCATATTATGTATTTACAAATCCTTTAAAACAAGTGAAGTAAACTCCCTTATCCGATTTGCATATGTTATTGATCCTTTAAGTAGGTCAAGTTTTAAATTACGGTTACTTATATCTAAAGCTTGTTTTACAATAAAGCGATTGAATTCTATAACATTGGGATGATTAAGAAATTCCTCAACATCCATCCATTTACATGCAGCAATTTCTATGTCAGATTTATCAATGTTTGCAGATGTAGCTCTTAAGAGCACAACAGAATAAATATCAGAGTTGCCAAACATTGCATTATGAGAATGTCTGAATGTTACCATGCTTTCAAATTCAGCATCAATTCCAGTTTCTTCTTTAACTTCTCTTAATGCAGCATCTTTTATGTCCTCACCTGAAATAATATTTAGAGTATCAAGTTCTGAAGGTATCAAATTAGACAGCTAATAGACCATTTCAAGAGATACAAGCTGTTTAATCACTACATAGTATAAAACAAAGTCGCTTTCTCTGTCCCTATGTATGCTTAAATCTTTAAAACTACGCAACTGATTTTGATGTGGCCTTTTTCCATCGATAGAGTGATTCAAGAGGAAGGTTTTATGTATAATACATGCATAATATAGTAGAGGAACACTGATAATTTTAGAGGTATCTAATGTGATGTTGTGAATTACTAATACATTTTTTGCGCTTACATTGCAAACGCTGGCTAAACCCTAATATTTAGCATCAGCATTACACCCGTGCGAAGCCGAGGCGGGTCGCTAGTGAGTAATATTTCTTATCATACCTCTTTCAACATACCCTCCAGGGAGTTTCCAGTGTTGCACTTCTGTGTGTTGCTCCGTGACTACTAGAAGCTGATTGTTTTGGTTTAGTACAATGCCACCAACACCAAGGTTTGTATGGCATGCTGGAGGCAAGTTTGCAGTACTATTCTCTGGTAGCCATTTATACATCATCACAAAGCTATCTCTTGAATGGTGGAAGTTGAATCCTTCCTGTAAGTAATAATAACAATTAATTTATACAAGTTACAACTAAAAATTTGAAATGCTCATGAGTTTTTTGGATCGCACACATAAGTACTTAGATGTGTTAAAGAGTAAGAATGCAATTAAAATTTATTGATGTGCGTAGCGTACCCTTTTTTAGGAACTTTTTGTTAGGAAATAAAATAGTACCTTTGCTAGCAGGGGTACCCATGCTGCATCTTCAATATTTACTCTAAACCAAATGCATCTTTTATTTTCATTTTTCCATTTCTGTAATGAATCTGCAAATAAAATGTTTAGTGGAAAACAGTTTTTCTTTGCAAGTGTCTATTGCAACTGTAGGTGGTAAGGCCACAGTTGGTACATACCTATTCTATACTCAAGGTTACTACCATTCTAGATAAAACTCACCAGCTAAACGGCTCACAAATAAGTCAGCATTGCAAGTTTCTTCTTTTGAATCTACAGTGACACCATTGTATCTGTCTGTAGTACCTTCAAATGTAGCAGATTCCATAGCGAATCTTATTATAAAATACTAGTGAAACTCAACACAACAAACAACACGTAACCTGAAAAATCTTGTGTGTGACGAAGTCGAAAAAGTAAAGAAAGAATCAACAAATCAAATTCTCGCTCGCCGCTCGACTCGACGCGCGCGCGACGTACGTTTATTTATTTAGTACCACAGACAGAGTACTTTGTTAGGTAGGGGAAGTACGTATTGTAGGGGTAGTAAGTTTAGTACTACAGTACAGAGGGCTTAGACAACCGGCAGTAGCTATGAATCGAATCGACTTCTACAATCGTCAACGCTTAGACGATAGCGAAGTTCGATTGCTAGCCAAAGTAACCTTCATAAAGCGATCGCCTTGTCTAATCGACTGATCGCTAAAAACCGCGCTTAGTCTATGGTTTTAGTAATAGTAATAGTAAATTTTATTTCCAAAAGTACTTATAGTCACAGTCACACAGGTATGGCAATGGGCTCCGCACTGGGTCAGGCCTGTGTCGCGGAAACCCGAACAAGTTTCACAAAAACGTTTAACAAAGAGAACGTGATGCGAGGCAGATACAAATAATTCATGGACTTACATTAATGAAATACAAACGTTACTTAATTAAGTTGAAGTAAATCAAAACAATATTAAAAAGCACTAACAAAATGTAAACAATTTATCTTAATTATAGATCTACTAATTCAGGCAGTGAGGACGTTTTTTTTTTTTTTTGTGTTTGTTGTGTGTGTGTGTGTTGTGTGTATGTGTGTGTGTATGTGTGTGTGTGTGTGTGTGTGTGTGTGTGTGTGTGTGTGTGTGTGTGTGTGTGTGTGTGTGTGTGTGTGTGTGAGTATGACTTCAGAGTATTTATATGATTGCGACCAAAATTTCCTCTGTGTCGTTGTAGTCAAGAGTGATCAGCCATTTCCTGATCTTAACCTTAGCACAGAAAAGTGAGCAGGATTTTATGTCACACTTAACTAGTATCCTTTTATAAATAAAAGGGGAAGAGAAGTAACGAAAGCGTGTTGCAAAAGTTGTTTTAACTTTGGGGACTGCAATTCTTTGTCTACGTGCATTAGGGGAAGTGGCAGAGATGCCGTGGAACCTATGATACCATAATGCTACCTTTTGTATATAAAGCTGACGCACCGTAAGTGTTTCAGTTTCTTGGTGGAGAGCTTTAGTAGAGTACCAGATAGGCTTACGAAACATGACTTTCAAAATAGCCCTTTGTGCTCTTTCGAGTTTTAATAAAGCTGTTTTAGACGCACCGCCCCAGATAGTTTGACAATAGCATATTACTGACTGACACAATGAAGTGTAAACCATCAGAAGGACATCTCTATCCGCTCCATCCCGAAGCAGCTTCATGACATGGATCAGCTTGCGGATACGACTCGAGAGCGTGTTAATATGGTGCTTAAAAGTCAAGTTTTCGTCCAGCACAATACCCAGGTACTTTATTGATTCAGCACGGTCTATAAGGCTACAGGAACAGCTGTTATTGTTGGAAGGATTTTGGAAGTCACATTTATGAATTTTAACAGTTAACGAAGTGGGTGGTGAGGAAGATTTGTTCAAATGGAAGCATATATATTTAGTCTTTTCAGCATTGAGTGTAAGTAAATTAGTGTCAAACCATTTAGATACTAGAGAAAGGCCATGCTCTGCTTTGGTAAAGGTTTCATTCCATGTACGACCCTTAAATGTAATGGCAGTGTCATCGGCATAGCAGACTATTTGAGCGTCACACACATTCGCTAAACTGCTAGCAATGTCGTTTATATAGATGGTAAAGAGCGTAGGACCTAAAATGCTACCCTGTGGTACGCCAAAAACTGTACTCTGAACACCACTAACATGACCCGCTACCGACACAAACTGCCCTCTACCAGTAATATAACTTTTGAACCATTCCAAGGCAGTTCCACGGACACCAAGGCATTCCAGTTTCTTCAGTAAAATTATGGGAGAAACGGTGTCGAACGCCTTGGCCAGGTCCAAAAATACCCCCATGCATTTTTGACCGTCATCAAGAGCGGGAACTATGTAATCTATTAATTTAGACACAGCATCCTCTGTTGACTTTCCCTGACGGAAGCCGAATTGGATTGGAGTAAGTAGGCTTTCCTGTTCCAGAAACTTAACAAGCCGTGTATTGACTACCTTTTCTAGGATTTTTGAAAAGACTGGAAGTAGCGAAATGGGGCGATAGTTACTCGGGGAGGCTTTTAGTCCATTTTTATGAATAGGCACGACTGATGCTATTTTCCAACAATCTGGGAAAGAGCCAAGAGAAAGGCTCAGGTTAATGACGTGAGTTAAAGGCTCAGCTATTAGTTGGGCTATAGACTTAAGAAACGAATTTTTTATGCCATCCATTCCAGGAGCGCTGTTATTTCTGAGATTCATAATTATGCTAGTTATTTCAACTGGATCAGTGGGGGTCATAAAGAAGGAGTTGGAGGAGTTGTTGCTGACGCGAACCATTGCGGCCAGATCCTCCTGAGTCATCTTAAGATTATCTAGAATGGTGTTGGCTAGGTGCAGACCTGTATTTACAAAGTAATCATTACAAATGTCCAATGACTCGGTCGGGCAGGATTTCAATGCAATGAGTTCGAGATTAGCTTCTTTATTTTTATTTAGTTCGCAAATACTTTTGATAGTTTTCCACATTTTATTCGGATTATCTCTACTTTCCATTAACTGTCTTTTGTTGTAATCTTTTTTAGGGTTCTTTAAAAGTTCTGAAAACGTGTTCCTGTACCTCTTGTAAGACTGTTGGGTAAAGGTATTTAAAGGATTTCTCTTGGCCTCTATATGCAGCATATCTCTATGTTTCATAGATCTAATCAGGCCCGGGGTTATCCAATCTTTTAAGTTCTTTTTTCTGCGGCTTACAGATACTTGCCTGGAGTGTTTATTAATTAAACCTTTAAGTGTACTAGTCAACATATGAGCAGCAGTAGATGCGTCTGTACACTGCAGTAGTTCTTGCCAGTTATGAAGATTTTCTAACTCGGAGGAGATAGCAACATAATCCGTTTTTGTATAGCAACCATCACGCTGAGTTTTAATATTGGTCGTAGATATGCCTGCCATTACGAGGTCGTGGTCTGTAGTACCTAGTGTGCAAACTACTCCAATGGACTGTGATTGAAAGTCCACCAAAATGTGATCAAGGCAAGAAGAACCTCTGGTCGGTATGTTAATCACATTTTGTAGACCTAAACCTGCGATAAGGCACAAGTACTCACTAGCTTGTGGGTGTTGCTTGTCATTATTAAGAGTATTAATGTTCAAGTCTCCCGCTATGATGAGGTTCTTTTTAGGAAGATTGTTACCAATGATTGCAGAGTCAAGCGAGAGTAAAAATGGGCTAATGTTAGTGTAGGAAGGTGATCTGTAGAGTCCAAGAATTGAAATAGAGTTATGTAACTCGATAAGAATGCTATCGACTTCACTTAGCTCTGGTTCACTAACTGTAGCATTCAAGTCCACGCGCACATAGGCAACAACCCCTCCACATTTGTTACCTATCCGGGATGTGTTGTAATGTCTATACTTAGGAAGGCTTCTAATTAGTGGACAGGTACCTAGGTGGCACTCCGTCAAAATTATAACATCAAAGGGGATACTAAGCCTAATCAAAGCGGTCCGGAACTCGTCAAAGTTTTTCTGTAGACTTCGAATATTGTAGGTAAGGATTTTTAAATTATATTGGTCGCTCAAAGTAATTTTGCATGACTCGGCCAAGCAATGAGAGTGGCAAGTGACAGTAAAGGATTCGTCAAGTTCGTTAACTAACTCTAAAGAGGCCATTGGTGAAACAGCGGTTTCACGAAGAATGTTGGCGTCTTAGATTTAAATTTATTTGCCACGTCAGAATTACTAAAATTTTGACAATGATGATGTATGAATGTTTGTGTAAGTGTAAGTGTGTTATGTGTAAATGTAAGTGTATTGTGTGTAAATATTATGTAAGTGTGTAGTGTGGATCTTATTCTGCCTGAATATTGGTGACAATTAGTGCGATTATATAAAACAATAGAAACGAGAAACAAAGCGCAATAACAAGGGATGAACAGAAAAAATGCAATTAAAATATACAGTAAATTCCAATAAACCACTGGAAACGAGGAGATTACTCTGTTGGATAGCGATCCATTGAATCTAAATATTTGCGAGTGGTCCTCCGAGCTTGTCAGCGAGTTCTGCTGAGTTCCGGATCCGTATTGCGGGAGAGCCTTCCTGCTTGCGTACGTTGATGGAGCCATTACTTGTCCAGCAGAATTTATATCCCGCCTGTAACGCACGTTGCCTCGTCTCCCGAAATAACATCCTATTCTCGCGTGTTAGTCGCTCGTTAAAAAACACCTTCGTGGGTTTATCACCAACTTGCAAGTCAACAGCGGTGAAGGATTTTCTGCCTTTCGTTGCTTTCAGCAGCTCGTCACGCTTAGTCCGTCTGACTAGGCGGAGAACCACAGGCCTGCCAAATTGTGTAACCTCTGACCGAGAGCCAATGCTACTTGCTTTGGTCTGGTTAGGTGGACCTACTCTTGTAATCCAGTCGATGTCCTCATCCTTCAGACTAACTCCCGCTTTTTGTGCAGCAACCATAGCGATGTGATGCAGACTTTCATTTGGAAATTCAGGCAGTCCAATAATTTCTAGCTCATTACGAACATGGGCCTGCGCCTGCGTATTAAGTTGTAGTTGCAGCGACGAAACTTGACTTTTTAGTAAGGCGTTCTCAGTTTCATAACGACTTTCCAAGGACGCTATACGTTCGTCGGTTATAGCTATACGTGCGACAACTTCTTCTAGTTTGCTATTCATTTTTGAAACAGACGATGAAATTGTCTCTATTTCATTCTTAAAGGAGAACATCGTTTCACGAAGAAAGCGAATTTCATCTGTTAATGCCTGCAAGTCTGAGTTAGGCAAGGCTTTCTGAGATGGAATTTCTCGTATTTCCTGTGATTGCGATGTACCTCTGATTGGAGTAGTTGAGTAGTCCCCTACTTTCCTAGTTTCGCACACACATTTAGGGCAAATCCACGAGCTAACGTCGCCATCCAATGGTTTGCTTCCGATGCAAATCTCCCTATGATAGCGCTTTTTGCATGTTATACGTGAGCAATCGATGGTTTTATCTCTACGACCAAGCTCATTCATGCACCCAGCACACGTCGTATTACGGGTGTTTGTTGGCGCTGACATAATTGGCAACAAAACAATGCAGAAGTAACGAGTAATGTATAGTAGCTTGATAACAGGCGCAATGTGTACTCACAATTTCGCTGCGAGTGTCACTTGCTTCGTGGTCGAGTGGTTAGTAGCAGCGGCTTACACGACGTCGGCGGCCGGTTCAAGTCCGAGCGAAGTGCAGATTTTGTGCACTCAAAACAATATTCTGTGCGAAGATCCAAAGCACTTTGCAGGAAGGTGGGGCCAAATAGCTTTCCTTCTCTTTCGCGACCGCCCACTGGGAGGAGTCCCGCCACCAACTCGATGTTAGAAGAAACGAGAGGGACCGAGAAATTGCAATGACCAATAGAAAGATTTTGAGTTAAAAATTCAAATGCGCACGCGACACGCGTCTGCCTCGCACTGAGTTCTCTGGACGAATGATTCGTTTTCGTCTTCAAACGTGAAATGTGTCATTGAACTCTGAATGTTCCGGAGCGGCCGCGTTTGATCATCTAAGGAATGTTCGCCCGGAAAGAGCGCGAAAATTTAAAATTGAGATTTGATTGTCGATTCGTTTGATGGAATCGAAATGTGTGTACATTGTCTACCAATAATCGATTCGCTAACAACAGATCACGTGACTTAGCTAAGGCTTATGTAAATCCCATACATTTTTGGACTTAGCTACTATCGAAGTCGACATTCGATTGTTACATTGTCTAGGCCCTCAGAGGCCTTACAATTACAATAGATCATTTCCATATTTTTTTTTAAATTGTGCTCAACTACACGCTAAGTTGCTATTGTCAAAATTGACAAGCCTGACATCAATAAATCAAACTCATGTTATGTCAATTGTCAGTACTCAGTCCAAGTGCGGAGCGGCCGCGTTTGATCATCTAAGATCCAAGTGCGGCGGCATTCGATCATCTATAAAAAAAATATAAGGTCCAGTTAGAGTAATATTGTTCCGTGAAGTAACCCATTAACCCAAGTAACCAAGACCCAAGTTCGATCCAATTAAAACTCAATGGTTCGATCGAACGAAATGTTCGAATGAGGCCCCTTCTGAATGAATTTCTTCCGAGGTGTTGGTTGTTGTGGTCAAATCTCCATTCCTTTCCCCAAATTCCCCTTGATGTCCTGGTCCTGGCCTGTCCTGTCCTTCGCTTCGCTCGCTCAGTTCGCTCACTCCCGCTCGTGAAAAAATATTCTGATAGCTTCCTAGTCCAGCTAAAAAAATTACTCTATTTATTTTGTAGGTTCATTAAAGTATGTAATCACAGACCAACACGATTATTTTTCGATACGATGATTAGGAAATGTAGGAGTTTGATTGTGAAAACCCAAGAGCCATGGAGGTAAAATCAACTATTAGGATGGAATAAAATCTGCATTTGTGTGTATCAATAACACTAGTGTTTCCTTTCATTAGAACAATCAAAATTTGTTGCTCTACTCTATAGTACCTAATAAGTATCATCAGTAGATACAAAACTATTCAATATTTTTCAGGTTTATTCCGGTAAAATTTTATTCAACCTCATGTGAATCAACTACATATTTTAATGGTGAGAAAGACAGGTTTAATGGGATAACAGTGGATACAACTGAAGAACCTTGCAGCCAGAACAAATTTTCCAATAAACTGGAAGGTAATTTTTGCTGTAATGGGCGATGTAATGCTAACTGGTTACCCGCTGTTTTTACTAAAGGTATTTTATACTTTTTTCAGAATCATTAAAAAAATGGTCTATTGATGGAAACAGGTGCATTTGGTTCAAAATAAACATAAAAGATGCATTTCTTGTTCCAGAATTGGCACAGGTAAAATTAGACACAAGTTCTTTTAAATATGATTAAGAAATAGTTTGGCTAATTCTGGATAGCAAGCCTAGGAGAGCCTAGAAGCTGTTCGGTAACAATAATTCAGAGTTTTTGTGTACAAGCCTAATACATGGTTGGCTCAATCATCAGTTTAGATACTTATCATTTATCCATGTGCGCTGTGGTCTGAAACCTAGACAGCCTATTTTTATCCATACAGATTACAATTACATTAGATAAACAAAACAAATCTATTGCTTTATAACCTTTTGATACATGACTAATACATAATAACAGTGACTGACCTACTTATTATACAAATGCAATCATTTTGATTGACCTAGTTTTAAATTGGTCAGTGATATTTATTTTTGCTTACAATCAGAAATACAAAGTAATGATATAACTTGATATGTTTAGAAAGGCTTTAATTTCCACCATGCCAGAGATGATTTCGTGATGATGTACAAATGGTTACCCCAAGACTCGGTACCTAACTTACCACCGCCCAGTCATACCAATCTGGGAGTTGGAGCTCTGGTGTTTAATGACAAGAAACAGTTGCTAGCCATATCAGAGAAACACTATGACTACCCCCATTGGAAGCTTCCTGGAGGGTATGTTGAAAGAGGTAAGAAGCTACTTCTAATCCTACTTATTTTTATCTTATAAAATCTTAAGGTTGCGTTCGATCCCCGCCATGGGACAAATAAATAATTCATCATTATTTCTTTTTATATTCATGACTATTTTTGATAGATTGTCTGAAGTAGCTTTGAAGAAACAGGTGTTTAAAGTCATCAAGAGGCACATCCAAATCTGTAGAACACAATATGAATTAGTGCTCTAAGATCTCATTCCAAACTGTTTTCATTTAACTCGGGTAGTGTGGTCAACGGCTTATAGGTTACATTATTGGTTTTTAGAATGTAACGGCCACACACATTCGCCGAAGTATTATTTGGATAGACGATGACAGGCCAATATAGGCGATGAGGCCCTCTACACGTTCGTGATCGTCAGCATTCGTCTATCATCGGCGAATATGTAGAGGGCCCTTAATAATATTTACTATGATCTAAGTATGACAGGAGCAGTATATGTATAGCCAAAGTACCAAGCACTTTTTTTTCTTGTTCAATCATATCGACGTAAACTACGATTGTATAGGAAGGAATAGCATCTTCTATTGGTATTTGTTCATTCATTATTTACTAATGAAACCAATACACGCGATCGAGTACCTACATGTTAAAAAGCTTGCACTCAGCACTCTGGTAATATACCAACCTGGCTACTACTGTTATGAAGATTCCCAAGATAGATTTAAATGTTATGATAGAATGTGTGAGCAGAGTATAATGATATTGTATGCTCACTCGTACTTACTGGTCTTATAGCATGTACTTAGTGTATAATGTATGCAGCGTGCTAGTATTAACAGGACAGATTCTTTAACGTATATATTTTCTTTTGTTTTCAGGCGAGGATATAGTGGATGCAGCTATAAGAGAGGTCAAAGAAGAAACTGGTGTGGACGCATCTTTTCTTTCACTTATTACACTTCGACACACGCACAAAATGATGTTTGGCAATTCAGACATTTACATTTTACTAATGCTGAAGGCACTTTCAGAAAATATTACAATATCCGAAAGGGAAGTGAAGGACGCGCGATGGATGGATGTTGAGGAATACACGAATCATGCTCACGTTCACGAGTTTAATCGATTCGTAGTGAACAAGGCACTTGAGTATAGGAATAGAAACTTAAAATTGGATATGCAGAAGAAAACAGTGCAATGGGCCAAATTTTCGAGAGAAATGAATTTTCTGCTGGTAGAAGATGTTGAATACTAGTGATTTCTAGTTTAATGCCAGACCTAAAAGTACAAACTTGTTTATGAGTTTAAGCCGAAGTTTATTACTCAAAGCGATTGACATATTCGTCCGATCGACGAGCTTTAAAACCTACCACATCCACAAGCTAAAATATTTAGTCATAAATATTTTAGTGTCATTATAATTTGGTTATCGAGTACCTATGCCTAGTGGTACTTTCCAATAATTACAATTTATTTCTACAATATAATTTAAATAATAGTGAGATTATACAATTGTTGAATTTAATAGATAATATATAGATGTAAATATTAGAGTAGGAGTAAACCTGGGTAAAATGAAATAAATATATTTTTACATCAAATATATTTTAATTGAACACCACAAAATACCAGTAAAAGTCTGATCTAATGAGTACGCTTAAAATGGCTATTATTCAAAATACCTCCTATAAGCGATAAAAAGCTCATGGTGTAGATACTAGCTGTTGTTGGCAGGGAGCAAAAGATGGAGAGAGGTTGATGTTTCAGGACCGATTTTACGGTGTTGTTAGATAATAGTTAAAGCTCATAACATCTTTATTATAGTGGATAGGTTAGGTACCTACCTATTTTATGTTGAGCCAGCCAGACACTGCACTCTTTAGATAAATTGCGTTATTCCGCACTTAGAGAGGAGAGAGAGATTCACAGAGCTGACGCTGTTCTTTCGCGCAAAGAGTGGCGTACACGGCCCAGTATATATGGCTATCAAAGACAGTCATCAACGCTCCACCTGCCATGAAGTCTGGTAGTCTGTAAAGGGACCAGACTATTTACTGATGTAATTCTTGTTATTGGGCTCAGGGCAGTACAGAGAGCGAGGCAGAATCATCCGCGGCAGTTGCTTCCAAGAAATCAGCAGGGATTTGGCATTCTTCTTGTTCTGATCGCCACTGGCCCCGGCGGCGGCGGCAGCCTGTAACATGAGAAACATCATAACGCAACAGGTAATTGATATTAAAGTTTTTATTTATTGAGGGCACTTTCAACCCGAACACATAGGTAATATAAATAATTAAAAAAAAACCATTTAAATATGTATAAATTAAAAAAAAAAAGTTGGCGAGTTGGAATCCCGGCTGTACATCAATCTTCGATCATTAAGTTCTAATTCGTCCGAGACATCAATAAAGGTTTACCATATAAATGTGAAAGTAAATCTATACAAAGAGACAGCTGTTTGTTACCTTTTCACGCACAAACCACTGAACAGATTAGGCTGAAAATTGGCATGGAGGGATAAGTTGTATCCCAGGGAAGGACGTGCCTGGGATTTTTGAGTAGGTAGGTAAGTATAATTAAATTTAAAAAAAAGTTACGTAGGTAAGTAGGTACCTAGATGGGTGACTGATGGATGAGGATGTGAGTTAGCTATGGCTAAAAAAAGACTTGTGTGTAAAATTTCAATGTTCCAATGGCATAAACATTAAACATGTTACCTAACCTTGAAAAAATTAAGAACCTCCTACTACCAGGAAGTATCATTCAGAAAAAAAAACCGTTTGATGATACCTGTTACCTAAATTGCACAATTTGCCAAACTGCCTTGTAACATAGCCGTGTCTTCACTTCTCATATTAAACTTGAGTTAGTATTCTACCTACTTATCTATATTTCGAACCAGTGCTGAAGAAAACCCTAATGATCTTGATTTTGCGACTTCGATCTCATCGATTCGATGAATGAACTTCGTCATGACGTTTATTACGAGTATGTAGGTCTTCAAAGTACCTACTAGTAGTCTTCAGTATGTAGGACTTCAAAAGAAAAAAATAATTCTCAATGCTTCGAAAAATAGGGCTAAAATGCAAACCAAATCACCCAAAAAAATTTTTTTTATGGTTAAAATTAGGACCAAAAAAACAAGTGGACAAGGAGGTGCTACATTTATTATTTCTCAATTATGTAAGTACTTATCTTCCTAAAAGCCGTGTTGGCCGAATAGGGTTGTGCCTTGACTTTCAATCCGAAGGTCGCGGGTTCGAATCCCGGCCGTGCATCAATGGATTTTGCGTTTCGTAAAACTTATATGTGCTTTACGTGCTCTAAACGGTGTAGGAAAACATCGTGAGGAAACCAGTCAGTATTCTTATAAGCGGCGATGGGCTTGCAACCTGTCACGTATGGAATACTAACTTCTGCGAAATGTGGGCATGTATCAAATATGTATTTGGACATGCCTCTGACTACCTCCCTCAGACATCTTCAAAGGATCTGGAATACATAAAAGATCTGAGAGAATGGCTACCGCGCCTTGGGGATACAGTCGTGACCCTGTTTACGTTTTTACGTTTTTTATCATCCTATCCTAGCAGTTGCAGTGCGTACTTAGATACCTTGTTTTGCAAAGGTGGCATTCTTATACCAAGTATTTCAAAACAAAAGTTGCAAGAACAATACTTACCAATGCAGCTTGACTCAGCCAGCTGTGTTAATTTGTAAGTTACAGCCTGGGTTTGCCTAGGCCAAATACTTACCTATAATAAAGTGTATCTAGCTAGATAATGCACGACAGTCTAGACACGGTTTGGATAGATAGAAGGTTTCTTTCTATTTTGAGTAAAATCTTTACATATTAGGTACCTACTTATTTAGCGCTGAGAAGTGGATAGGTGGGATTGGTACCTTCTGTCGAAATAATAATCTGCATCTTAGCTAATAATGTCCCAGACACTAATGACATGCTGAGCACCGAAAGAATCATTCACTTGATAGATTCATTCACGAAAAAGTCATGGTAAGGTACTTCACTAACGATGCGTTGAACAGATAGGCCGGTGGCACTATACATTACACGGTTGGTATTGTTTTCTAGTAGGTATTTCTTTAGGCCCCGAAACAAAGATGCAAATTAATGTTTCTTCAACCATGTATAAGTAGTGTTTCTAAGTGTAGGTAATGTATCAATGCCTTATTGTTTATTTTTAAGATTAGCTATAGCTAACACTATTCCAAGCTCTTCGCAAGTTCCGAAGACATATAATGTAAGTACTACTGAATGATAGAATACTTACGTAAGTACCTACACATACAAGTATATAGGATGGTTGGTACTTACTTATTTAAACATCTCTACCAGACAAAGATAATATTGCAATGGTCCTAACGTGTTTGATAAATTATTATTATTACTAGCCCGCATCGTCCCACTGCAGGGCAAAAGCCCTATCCCCCTTTCACCTTTCTCGGGTAACCTATCTGTCTTCCGAAAAACGTAATACAGAATTTTGAAATCCAGATAACGTTTGATAGATATTCAAAATCCAGATAGTACGTTTTACATCGTTTTATTATTCCGACATTACACAAAGCAGATGTTTCATTTGACAGATACACTAAAGAAAGATTATCATTTAGTTTTTTTTTCATTTGACAGAACTAACTATAAGTCGAAGTCTTCAAATCCAGAAGTAATTTTTACCATAATAGGTAGCTGTGGTACAAAATTTCGTGCAAATCAAACCCAGGCTGACAGTCCTGTAGCATAGGTTGCGAGGAGCGAAGCGACGAGCAGTTAGTTGCATAGTGATAAACCACGCACGAGCCGAGCGAAGCGTGCCGCGGTAGCGGCCGGCGAGTGCCAGAACCGACTTGCTCCTATTGTACCTTAGCTTTATTACATAGGTAGCTGTGGTACAAAATGAACAATGTATTTTCTGGATAACAAATTATATGGAATACAAACATGTGGTATAATGAATTATCTGGATTTTAAAACATCTGTCAAACGTTTGAGTGTATTTTAATACATCTGTTATGTGAAAAAAATACCAAATGAAAATCTGGATTTTGAAATATCTGGATTTCGTTTATCTGTATTACGAAAAGAAGGTTAATAAAAAATCTGTCAAACGTTATCTGGATTTCCAAATTCTGGATTACATTTTTCGGCAGATAGTAAGGTAACCCCTTTCTCGGCCTCGTGCTATGGAGGACCAACTTTCCATGAACGAGTCCAGCTCGTCTCTCCACCTCAATCTAGGTCTGCTGCGACGTCGTCTTCCGCCATTGGGGGCCCATTCGGTTGTTAATTTGGCCCAAATATCATCCGACATGCGGCAGACGTGTCCGGCCGGCCCAGTCGGCCTTCTGGCTCACGTCGACGATCTTCGTTTCATTTGATAAAATGTGATAAAAATCACAGGTTTCCTATGATTGCTGAATCAAATTGATTAGATAGTAAAGATTCACAAAAAAATAAAGCACGTAAGTACCTATTACCTTACATAAATAAAACCGTATAAGTATGTACAGTCAGCAAAATAAGTGGTTTACCACCCTACGGTTGAGATTCATATGAACGTCATGAATCAACAAGGTTGATTTTCCGTTGCAATACTATTTACGTCAGCAAAGAATTAGAAACTATGTATGACAGTTATCATTGCCCTGTTTATAATTTAATCTATATCTATAAAAAAGCTTAACCTGACTGACTCATCATCGCGGAGCCGAAACCGCTGAAGCTAAACTGAAAGAAGGGGTAGCTTTCTTTTATAACCCATTATGGCGGTTTCGGAAATCTTCCCCAAAAGGGTTGAAAACGTTTTTTATAAAACTTTTTAGTGCGTTTATCGATTTGCTTGAACAGTGTTTCAGGGTTTTTCAAAACATTCCTTAAAATGGGGTTTTAAAGTTTGTTTGAACATTTTGACTGGAAACTATTGGCTTGAAACTTGGTTTGGATACATTATATTATAAAATAAATGGACACGTGTTTCAGGGGTTTTCAAAAGAACCTCTAAAAGGGATTTCAAAGTTTGTGTAAGAACTTTTTGACGGGAAGCTTGTTTGACTTTTGTAATCTAGGAACACTAGGTTCTGATGACGTGTGATGCAATCGTTGATAGCCCAAACTTGTTGACGATGCACAGTCAAGGCGATATTCGATTTTAACGCGTACGAAGTCGCGGGTAACAGCTATTATTATGAATACACTTCAATAGTGAAGTGGGGTAATTGCGACTAAAATTTTTCCTATGTGCTACTAATGTCCAAAATCAAATGTTAAACTAGAACTAATGACCAACACGAATTTTGTCCAATATGAATTTTGTCCAATATCGATTTCGTCTAACACGAATATTGTCCAATATGAATTTCGTCCAGCACAAATTTTGTCAAATCTGAATTTGTCCATCTATGAAAATTATCAAACTTAAAATTAAGTTTAGTATCTACGTTTCGAATTAGTTACAATTACCATGGAGTTCTAACTTCATCGCTTTTTAATTATATATTTTTACAAATTTCATCTAGTTTTATATTGCCGTCTTAGGTAAATGTCTTAAGCTGTAAAGTGTGTAAAGAATAAAAGTATACACTATAATATGTAGTATTATTTTGCACAAAATGCTTGTAACAGTGGGACGGGTAATTGAAACTATTTACCTACAAATAGTGGCACGTTATCGCGATTTTATAAACTCGACAAGTAAGTTAATACTACTTTTCGAGTCTTTAAATTTTTACTATCAAGCCTGTTGAAAATTGTGATATTAGTTGAAATTATCCGATAGTTGCCATAACCCCACTTTACCTTAAATATTTATTACGTTGACAGTAATACAGTGACACTTGTCAGAGATATTTTCTTTTTCAGATGTAAAAAGTTTTTCTCAAAAAAGATCGAACTTGTGTTAATTGAATGAAGATTTTATTTATTATTGCAAAAAAACAAGCTATTGCGTTGATAATAGAGCTCAAAATAACCAAATAATTGAGTGACTTCAAAAATGTCAGGCATATCAGCTAGCGGATATTACGTCATAATTGTGCATCTCTTCTCCGTTAGAAAAGTAAACCGTAGCGCTAGTTAGATTTCACAGAAACTTTTGTCCAAAGTGGTAAACCACTTTCTTTGCTGACTGTACCTACCTGCGTACGCAGAAAACGTATTATGTAGGTACATTGAGAATACGTATGTAGGTAGGAAAAAAAGGAGATGTCATCGATTTTGCGCTTGCATCGAGTTCTCATAATAAAACCGAATATATAGTATAAGCTAGTTTTTATAGACTTACCTACCCACTTTAATTTTTTATACGCACTGTGATGTTTTTTATTTTACTACTTTCTATTTTGATCTGTATAAATTTAAATACTCTCACAAAAATGTGAGCAATTGAAAATATTGACCACTCTGCATAGTTTGGAGAACCAGGTGACCCAAAACACACTTGCCTTTCCTCTATTTGCTCTTGTATCAACGTCATTGCCATCAGGTGTGCCCCTGGCGTACAAAACACCGCTAGAATACGAATGTTAGTTACGAAACAAAAACAATCTCTCACCTTCTTTTCTCGAGCTTCGCTGGATTTCACAGTGTAGTACAAGGAGAAACTCAAAAACATCAACTTCATAGTGATCGCCACTGATACAACTATTATAAACGCGTAAGTCATAGCGACGGAATTTGTTTACTTCTGAATGATACCACACGCCTTCGGAGTTCAACCAAAACTGCACGAGCATCGCCTTACATTACAACATGCCGTTGTGTTGTTTTTTTTATCGAAGTCAACTCCGCGAGCTGTGTCGTTGACCAATGAAATTATAGAGGCGTCGCGTCGTCATCGCATGCTGTAGGTATCTCTGGCTAATACAAGTTATTCTCAAGTCTGGTTGTTGGATGGCATTATGGATGTAGCCGGTAAGTTTTGGCCACATATCAAACATTTGAAAATATTGTGCATACATTACATACCTATATACCTATCTAGTCTCTACTAATATGAATACCTGCCTACTTCTAAAACTTGATTAATATCAATAAACCTATACTATATGTATAATTGTAGGGCCTAACCAAAAGGTAAACTACATACCTATTGTAGTCTATTTATTTATTTAATAGGTCTACCAACGATTGCCTCTACCTTGAATGTGCTGTCTATTGGAAAGTATCTCTTCTACCTTTCGCTTAGTTCAAATTGCGTGGCTTCTAGCTGCGCTCTCGCGGTGTGACCCGCGGTCCCTCGGATTTTATCATTTTTTCGGGATAAAAAGTGTCCTTCCCTAGGATACAACCTTTATCGATGTCCATTTTCAGCGTGCAGTGTTTGTGCGTGAAAAGGTAACAAACAGACAAATAGAGCTACTTTCACAATTATAATATAAATAATATATATATATTTGTATAGTATGGATTCGACTATTGTCCGTATTCTTGTAGATAAATGAGAGACCAGATTGTTCTTCACTTCAACCTTATAAATGGTCTGTGGATACGAAATATCAATGTAAGTATGTACCTACTTATCTTTCAAAGATAGTTTGATTTTTTTTACACTTGCAACAGAAGACGAGCTTGGATTGTCACCCAGCTTCAAGGCAAATGCATTTCACTTACAAAATAAGTGATTTCTGCTTAGGTACTTTTATAGCTGGACAAAGGTCCCCGATTAATTTCAAAGATTTGCAATCGCCAGCTTCTGCCCACCAAGGTTCAGTGTCTGTGCCACCAATGCATCAAGATCCTCACGCCAACGTCTTCGAAGCTCTTTTGATTTAAAAACCCGACAGCAAAGATATATTTTTAACTGACTTCAAAAAAAGGAGGAGGTTCTATGTTCTGCTGTATGTATGTTTTTTTTGTCTTCTTCTTTCTAGTCGTATTCTTCATTGCTGAAGGTCGGGCCCTTGAAAGGATTTCGTAGCCTTGTGAATAAGCTGCTTCCACTTAGTCCGGTTTTCGGCTTCTCTTAGAGCGGGAAGACCAATATTGGAGGATCTGGTCACTCCAACGACTTGGTGTTCACCAATATCTCCGTCAAAATCGATTTCCTAAATTATGATTTTATGTATGGATGATTACCTAAATACTCTCGAGGTAGTCCCATAAACCTACTTACGTTTTATTCTTATAGGATTGATAGTTTTCCTGTAAAACTCTAAAAACGCCCGGAGTCACGCCGCGCCCCCGTCAAACTTTGAAGTCGGTTTTTTATTTAGTTTTTAAAACTTAATTGTCTTTCATGCGATACGTAGGTTACTAAACTTTAAACAATTAACCACAATACTAGGATAACATTTTCTAGCCTATTTCATGTCTCATTCGAGAATCTATAACGATTAATATAAAATTCCATCGTGCTTTTCAGGCTGAACAAAAAAATTATAATTGAAAAACTTGTGCCAATGAAGCCCTTTCATACAATACCCCACATGACACGGTTAACTCCCTTTGAAATTTCGACCCCATTCCTTGCATAGACCCCATTTTTTTGATTATACTTACTGTTTTTAGATTTTTCCCTATAGGTACTTGTAGTCTAAGACGATACTACTTGCCAAATTTTATAGTTCTAGGTCAACAGGAACCTAAGAATTTTGATTTCCATGAGTGTCAAAATATTACGTTTTTTGCGGCATAAATGGCCGTATCTTTTTTTGCGTTAATTACGTTAAGTTTGATTATTTCACAACTTAAAAAGCCCGTAGACCTGAGTGTGTCGTTTTAATTTCAACTCGATACGTCCACGCGTTCCCGTGATAAAGGGTAGACAGACAATAAAGTGATCCTGTAAGGGTTCTGTTTTTCCCTTTTGAGGTATGGAACACTAAAAATGACGCAACATAGGTAGGAGGTAGATACATACCTACCTATAGGTACTCGGAAAACGTAACCCACTTTATGACAAAGGCTAATATTGTCATATTTTTACAGCAATTTCCCAAGAATACTACCTAACTTAGATCGATTTCGTAGGAACAAAATTACATGGCACGCCTTACAAAATGTTCATTGCAAATGTGATTGTGTGGGTGGGTATGATATTCATAAAAAATGTTAAGTAAGTACATGCTTAAATATCTCACAATAATTCTATGTATCGATCACAGTATCGATATAACGGCTGATGAGATAGTTTTATTGAGATGAGTTGGCACGTTCCAAGTAGTTCCTTTTAAATAAGGAGCTGAAACTTTATAGGTACTTAAACTAGCTACTTCGTCTTCATTATTATAATGATAAGTCTAACTGAGAAAGTGACACTTGAAAAATTAGACCTACAGCGTCAATGTTTATAATTAGTGAGTTCACTCACGCTCCTTAGCATTGTATTCCCCTACAAAAGATATAAACGCGCCAGGTTCTGTGCAGACTTCGTAGAGATCCTCTACAAAAGTGCTACGTAAATACAGCATGTTTGTCATTTTTTTGTCTAAACTAATATTATAAAGAGGAAAAATTTGTTTGTTTGTTTGAAATGAATAATTTGAAAAATTCTTTCACCAATAGAATCCCACATTATCCCGGATGAACATAGGGTATATTTATCTCGGGGAAGTGAATTTTTCCCGAGGGATCGCGGGTAACACCGCGGCGGACAGCTAGTAATAGATATGTTTGTAATATTAACTCTGATACTACTGGAATATTTATACACTAAATTATCCAGAAGTAATATAGTCTATGTTCGTATGTACCATGTGAGCGTAGAAGCATCCATAGTTGCGTTTCAAGCAAGTTTCATGCGCACTTTTCATCAGAATAGGACAAGATGTACTAATACCTAATACTGTGAAACTGAAAGATTTAGCAATGTCTTGTTCATCATGTCATGTTTCTACGAGTACCTTGTCATTTTCAAAACTGTAATATTTATTCATAGCATTTTAATTAGCAATTCAATTAGCTAGTTTTGGAGTATTACCTAGATTAGTACACAAAGAAATGAAATAAGAAATGCTTCAATGATTTATTATATATTTATATAGATCCGATAATGTTTAGCATTATTGTTTTCTTTTTACGACTGTCCACAGCTAGACTTTCGCGCATTCTGTTTTGCTTGTTCGGCGATTTGGCTGTCGTATGCCGTACTGCCTGCGCTAAGACGGATCAGCTCGAAGATGGTCACTTGAGGCTGAATACTTGCTCTCGGGTTATGGCATCTGTCAAATACTATCGACCGTGTGGAGGGACGTGATGCAGTGCTCTCTTGCTACAATAGAAAAAAAAATTAAGTTAAACTCAAAAAACATTTGTCAGTCGTTTTTTGTTGGTTTTTCGTTTCTTCTGTGTGTCAATGATATTTTGTTTATAACTAGCAAACCCAGCGAACTCCGTTTCGCCACCAGATGCCACCAGATTTTCCTGAATTTTCTTTGCTATAAACCTCACGGAGCCCGAGACCTTTCCAACGAATGCAAAACCGTGGAAATCGGTTCGTGCGTTCTGGAGTTATAGCGTCAGGAAGGAAAACCCGACTTATTTTTATATAGTAGATTGCTGTGTCCTGTAATTATTTAGGTATATTTGTGCTTTGGTTCAAATTGTGAATAAGTTCACAATTCAATTCAATTCAAAACGTTAAACGTTATTCACATCAAGATTTTTGACTCACCTTTCCTGATTTTTCTACCACTATTGAATGCACCATAAATAAACTAAGAAACAGTAAGTTAACGATTAAAATAACAATAGCAATAATAAGAAAGGGAGGCATGTTTACTTCACTTAATACTGCGTGAATGAAACCTTTTTTGAGCTCACTTCTGTTACAAAATGATATCCGTATGTATTTAAAACGTTGTTTTCAATTAAAAATGCTAAAGATTAAGTTCAGATATTCTTATCGACTGATAAAGTCAATGTAAGTATAATGAATCATGATAAATCTAGCGACCAAGCTGCTGGTAATCTTGAATTTCGGCAAAAGTGTGACTTACACTTTGCTCAATGCTAGGCATTCGTGAAGTTAGCCGTTTGTCTGCGCAGTGACCGCTTTTTCATACAAAATTGTGTTCTGCGCAGACAAACGGCTAACTTCACGAATGCCTAGATCCGTTGGACGAAGTGTAATGGATGGATTTAGATAAAATAAATAAATATAAAATATTTAGTAAGGTACGGATTTAAGTAGCCGTTAATGACTTTTCGCTATATGAATGCCGGGATGTCTGGAGGGAGTGGGGCGAGGCCTTTGCCCAGCAGTGGGACACTGATGAACTATATTATGTTGAATTGAATTTGAGATGCAGTATGTTTGCGGAACATAGATGGTGCGGTAATACCTACTTAATTTTATTACTTAGGTAAGCACCTATTATTCAGTCAAATAAGCAGTACTAAGTACCTACAGATATATATGGATCTTACCATCTTGAGAATCTACTAGCTTTACATAAAAAAAAATATAAAAAAAATATTTCAGACTCTGGTCCATATTCCATAAAAAAGCAATAAAATGCAACCAAGACACTAAACTACCTACCTGTCTAAGATTCTTTTAAATACGTACCTATTTACACAAATTGGTATAGTATCATAGCAGAGTGCTATTTTAAGATGCACAGGCGTCAAACAAAAATTATAATTTGTGTCTATTGGCCACAAATCATAATTTTTGCAATAATAATTTCGAATAAGAAATAAAATATAAAAATAAACGTACCAAGCTGACGACTGTTTCATACTGTATAACAAGCTTAATAGATATCCACAGCGATCTCAGGATATTCAAGATCGTTTAGCCTACCAGCATAGGTAGCAGTAGGGGTAAAGGTTTGCCTAATTTTTGCATTAAGTTCCAAAATTTTTGTTTCAAGTTACAACAAGCACACTTGGTAGGCGTAATTATAATAGGTAACTGACAAGTTTTTGTAGTTTAGAACTAAAACTATTACTTTTATGTCAAACTATAATCTAAATCAAAATAAGTTAAGCAAGGCCAAATTCTTGCCTTGAAAATAAACAAAAATGTTGGTTGTTACAAAAGTGCCTAAAACTAGAGCTCTTCATAATTTAATTCTCTATGTTGAAGGTTATATTACCTACTCGTATACTTTTATTGCCTAGGTACATATTACATCGGTGAGTCAACCTAAAGTAATTTTTACAAAATCATTACCGACGTGAATTAACGTAGATTAAAATGCTTACAGACTAATACGTGGAGTTTCATCCCTGAAGCGGGTGGCTGAGGCACGTATCAGTCGCGACAGCCTTCTGCGCGTGCAAGCCACTCCGCAGACAGTCGTCGTCGCGAGTGCAAGCGCTCCGAGCCAGTAGCTAGCGCCACGCAAACAGTCTTAACACGCGACCGGAAACTAAACAATATCCCCCAAGTGTCATGGAGTGATCAGTGCATCCCATGGGTCGTTTCCCAACGGCGGATTTACAAGGTTAGTTCTAAATATAATTATTTCAAAATAAAATTGGGTATACGTGTCAGCGAGTGAAAGGCAAACTCTTTGTTAAATTACGTGGATTGGCTGACAAATTATTTGACCATGGTGCTTATCTATCGGGATTGCTGATGAAAGGATAACTTTTTATATAACATCCCCGTAAACAATAAGTATTTTGATTCTAGTTATGTTCACGTGGAAAGAGTTGTTAGAATTACTTATTTGGCTAGGTCAAGCCTACTTATTTATCAAAGTTGCCCTTGTTTGAGGTAATAAATAAGTAAGTAACTTTTTATACATTTTTAAGAGTTGATTCAACAAGTCCCACTATTCGTCTCTGTCCTTGACATTTAAAATCCGCAATATATTGAATACATTTTCTATTTTAATAGTTTTCCACCACACATATCTAGTCCATCCGGCCCAAACTAAATTTAATTTAATACAATTTATGTAGGTACAATTAATTTAATAAGTAAAGGAACGTATACAAACAGATCTGCAGAGAAAGCTGGTACAAGCACCATAATATTAAAAAAATCTTATCTAAGTGCAAATGGTTGTAAACGATGATACAGTATCTATTAACTTTATTTTGATAAGTGAATAAATCTACTTGCCGGTTATTTCAGCTGATATAAGCTCATTGCTTAGTTGACGAAGAACTGATGTAGGTAAGCTACCTTCATAAGTACCTACTCGTAGGTGCCTTCAAACTTCCAGTTCTTTCACATTGACATAAATTTTCCCACACATTGTTGTAGCTAAGTAAGTATAAACGAATAGACGTACATTTTGTTTACGGGTTGATACAACAGCTAACAGGTGGCTTCATTCTACATAAAAACAAATAAATTAAACCCATGATAAACAGAAGGTTGGCAAACCTTATCAGTTTTATTTATTTCATGTCGTAAATCAATATATTATAAGTATATAAGTAATCGGTTACGCTTGTTTTTGTAGATGCGTGGATGCGACATAATATTCATAAAATTATAGTAGGTACCTAATTCCAGAGATTACAATTATAACTAGTCCCTAATAGTTCTCAAAAATTTAATTTGTGAGTATCTTTAGTAAGTTTATGACTTATTAATCCATAAGTTAATAATTTATAAAAAAGTCGAAAGAGCATCCAAATTAATTTTACCTAAGCTACTTTTATATTTCGTATAAATTTTCAGTTTTCATGCATTTCCGTTATCAACTTTGTAAGTATCGGTAAATAACAAGAGTCGTTATAATCTAAAGGCAAGACATTTTTATTTGTGACATATGTAAAGGATATGTCTTGTCCTATAAATTGTAACGTTTTATTGTTATTTGTTTGGACTCGTTCATTCCACAAATAATTTAAAAATATAATTTTCAGTCAGTAGGTAAAGTAATAAAATAATGAGGGAAAGGGAGTCCTTGTCCTAAGTATTAGATTATCGACATCATGGGACTTCGTTAAGAATTTCAGCTCGTTCTGAACGTGAAGACAAGTAGACTGAGTAATTCAAATTCAAATCATTTATTTCGGTTTCATAAGTCCACCATATTATATTAGTAAATTGCTTAGCCTAATTGTTAGTAAGCAAGAAAATACAATCAAATCATAAATTAATAAATATCACATGGACACTATCCTTCTTAGCACACCTAATGCCGCAAGATTTTTATTTTTCTTGTTCTAGATATATTTGTTTAAATCATTTATTCCTTTTCGCTTGGCGAAAATGGGAAAATAATCTTAGTTATTTTCTTTACTTTTTTTATTTGATGAATACTTATTTTATTTGATGAAAACTACTAACAAAGTATCTAAACAAAAAAAAACCCTTACAAAAATCGATCGACAATAGGCCATACATTCGTTACTTATCTTGCTTACTCACGAATATAATTCAATACTGAGTTAATGACACCTATATACATAGAAAACAAGTAAAGTACTGTATATTTCGTTGTAGACAGGACTAATTAACTAATTAGTGTAGGTACATACTGAAAGCTAATTTTAATTAGTACTTATTCCTCATTTCTTGTAGACCAATTAGGTCTACAATAAATATACTATTTGTGACGCAATAATAGTCTACTACATATTCATAAGTTTGTATATATAGTTACCTACTCGTACTCATAAATAATAACAGGTTCTGTCAATGTGGTGTTGTGAAAGTGCCCTATGGCGCTCCGCTCTACGCTCGAACTAATTAATCGGAAGCTTTTATTCACATTCATTAAAATGTAGTTTACTTTGCATTTTATTACATGCCTAGCAAAGCAACATAATGCGAGAATTCGTGATCAGCACTGCAATAAAATTACGTTATGTCTTCATGTAACTTATTTTTCTAATGGCTATGTTCATAAATAATGAACATCACGTTGATAGTAGGAGATATTATATAAGTTCCATAACTCATACCATCATACACGATAAATAGATAGAAAATACTTTATTGCACACCACATAAAAAGTCAAACAAAAATATAAAAACTAAACAAATATTTTTTTTGTAATTTTTATAGTGTTAATCCACACTTGGTATCTCATTAAGAAATGAAAAGTCTTATTAAAATTTTCGATTCATTTATTAAACAAATAACGTAACTAAAATATACAATCGGCGATCTTATCGCTAAAAAGCGATCTCTGCCAGACAACCTGTTTAGGTATTTTTTGAAACCGTAATTCCTTGAAAGATCAAAATTATCAATCAATCATCATAAAAATCAAACTTATGTAGTACTTAATAAACTAAATGAAAATAAGTCTACCAACATACTTTTGTCCATCCATAGAAAGTGATTCTTGAATGTAGGTATCTAATAAAAAATCAAGAGGCAGCGCAGAGACGGAAATGTAAGCGAAAGTGGTACCTTCACTTTTAGCTTACCGCTCGTATATTATAAGCCAAGTCAATGTTGCTTTGTTAATAATTGAACCAATATAGTATTTTCCTGTTCGGAATTGCTCGCACTATGGATAAGATTACATTTATTACTTTCATTTTTGTTACTAGTGTTGGTAAGGTACCTAATGTGTTGGGAATTTACAGAAGCACCATAAAGTATGAGTTTCAGAGCAGTAACCTAGCTAATGTGTGTAGGTTTGGTACGAGAATTATTGTCTAGCAAGAGCATTTACCTACTGACTGAAATACAAACTCATTCAGTAATTTGATAATATCAGTCTCGGAAATTGGGCTGTGGGTGAAATGGTGATGATGATGATTATGGAAAACACACACCCAGTTTATCAGAATTATACCTATACCTACAAGTACGCGTGGAAATTTTGACCAAAAAAATAAAAATCATCAATTTTTTGGCTGGACTTATGAAAAATACAGGCTTACCTATAACACCTACATACAAAATTTCCTAAGAATCACTCGGGCCGTTTCGGGGGAGTGTGTTACAAACTCTGTGACACGATAATTTTATATAGGTACAGCGACCGTCAAAATAAGCACCCTAAAACATTACTCTCCTTTGTAGTTTTTTGTTATGTAAGTTGCCTGTACTCTACCAATATGTATGAAAACTGAAATTACCTATAAAAATAGGTTCCTAGGCTGTCATGCCAGGGTAGAGAGACATACCTGAATGTAGAGTACCTACAAAGACACCTAGGTACAACTTTTGCGCATGATAACAGGTATCTACAAATCATAACTTTCTATTTAAAATTATTATAAGTAGGTAATTTAATTACAGATCTTGATCGAATTCATTTACCTACAGAAATTAAACTAGGTATTTACCACAGTTTACATAACTTTAAAATACACTAAAGTCTGTTGAGTTGTATGGATCGTTGAATCGATCTTACAAAGAGCAAGTAAGTTTTTCATGATACAACTAACAACTTAAGTATTTAAATCCTGAAATTGAGACCTTGAGGCGGAAAGCGTGCGCATTGTAAAATTACGTGAATTGTTTAATGTTTGCCCAGCTGATAAATAAAATGCGATCAAAACACATTGTTTACACAAATTAAAACACATTCATACACGTTTTGTATTGCGTAGAAATTGTACATGATCTATTGCGTAAACTGTATTACTTAGCAAAGTATTCATGAAAATAATCAAACTTGATTAGAAATTGTGTGAACAAAAATAAATACCTACGAACCTAGGTTGTTTTTTAGTTTTATCTTCAATACAGTCATCATGAAACCGTAAGCCTAATTGAGCTTAGACAGGTACTGTCAGAGACAGAAGTTGTTTAAAAACGTTTTTAAATTCGAATAACTTTGGAGATAGCACAACAAAAAAGTAGGTTAAGCGTGTGATAGTATTGGTATTCATCAGGTATTAATTAAACATTGCTGCAGCTGGTAACCATCTACTTATTATACCTAAGTAGGTAGGTAATTCACTATTTATTTCTATATTTTAACGCGACAAAACTTAAAGATAAAACTGATAACATGATTGATAGTTTTGGTTTTCTAGCTGACTGTAGGGACCACAGACATCAGAAATCCGTGGTAGGGACCTAACCTAAGTACCTACCTACTACCTAATGTTTTAAAACCAACTTTTGTTATGCTCTGCTAAATAAACGCGAAGCATTCAATATTTTAATTAAAACTAAGTAAATTAGTTAAACATGGTTGCTATCTGCAACTTAACATAATTATACCTATATGCAAATTGCAAAACGAATCGATCTTTGGATTGGAGTATAGGGAAACCAATCGCATGTTGATCTTAGGATATTATGTAACATACTCTAGTATAGTAACAATGGCAGCGATAATATGTAGGCTAATACTTGTGATGTGAAAGTGACCAAGTGGCTGTGCCGCGAAGGTCGTCCGCAAAACCGCGCTGCGCTCTACCGCGGCAGGCTCTACGACGCACGGTACAAACAGTGTCTCATTTTTTTACCCATTCATAAAATCACGTCTCTTTACTTACAACAGTTTTGATCCGGACACATCTTTCTGCTCACTCATTAAATTCTTTGTACTAACCTACACAGAACAAAGCTTCACTATTCGCAGATATAAACGATACCTAAAACCTACGGGTAGGTAATGATACCTGTCATAAAAGTCTCCCCTATCATGATTTCCTTAGTTTCAATGCCGTTACCGTTAGGTGTAGGTTAGTTTAGGAAATATAAAATGCTCATTGAAATTATGCGCTTCTTGATTTAGTTACCTACTGAGTTTGTTACGTATGGCTTTTGCCGCGCGTACGCATCAAATCAACGTTAATATTGTTCAAAATGTCACTTAAATGTCAGCATCCAATCCACATTGGACCGGGCGTCCACGGAGCCAATGCCATGTCACAGATTATGAGCAGGTATTCTTTAAAAACTTTAAAAAACTTTTGCTTAGATGAAATCTGATTTTTCATCTGTTGTTTAATAATTCCTTCGATTATAAAATAAACTTTCAGCACTTCTTACAAATCTAAACTCGACTACAAATCGAAAATCATACGGTTGTATAGAGTAGGTACTTAATGACTGCTGTTCTACTTAAATACTATTTTATTTATTTTTCCTTCTTCAGAAGAGAAGGGCTAACTAAAGCTTCTTAAAGATTATTCAAGTAATAATCCTTTGCATATTGCTACAGCGGCAATGGTAGTTATACCTAGTTACATTATGATTTGCGTATTCAAGTTTATGTATGAGCGTAGTTTATACGTCAGCACAGTTACACTGCTGGTAGGTACAAATTACTTTTATGCTGTATGATTATGAAACTTATTGAAAGTGAAACAAATTTAAATACTAACACCCTACTTTAATTAAAGTAACTGCCTTGCGTACCAGGCGTTATTAGATAGTACCTACGTATAAATACTTATCATGATAAAAGTTCTCTGAAGTTTTCATCTATGAGAAAGAGTACTTACTTTTATACATATACACTTACTTTTTTACTCTTTTCATTTTAAAGCAGGAAAGAATTGATCATCATGTTTTTCGGTTCTATGTACGGTTCTATGTAATTTTGTCGACATTAATCTCGTTGTTGCAAATAATATTAGGTAACTATTAACTGCAGAAGAACCTGAATTTGAATTTTGAAAAGTGTCTGTTGCGCGTAACTGTCTATGGAGTGAGGTTACACTGCACGTGCATTGAGCACGCAATACACGACGCAGCGATTTCTTCCTTTCATTTATCTCAATGTAGAACAATGATGAGATGTGTTCAATGAATAGATTCGTAATCTAAAGTACCTAAGTATGCGATGTTTAAATGTTATTGAATACATTTTCTGAATTATAGATTACATACCTATGTATTGCTTTCAAAATTTGGTATCCAGTGTTTCCTTGCACTTTTTAGTTACCTAGTCGATTCTAATAATACAAACTACTTATGTAATGGAGAATCAAAAATTAGTATATACCTAAGGTAATTATTGATAAGGTATTATTAGAAGCCAATAGTACAAAATTTAGGCAAACAATAAACCCAGTTTCTTATCATCGTATAACAGTTTCACTCAAAAACTTACTCAAAAACAGGTTTCCAAACGCAATTAACTAGTTCGATGTATAGGTAAACTTTGCTATTTTATCTCGAAACTAGGGCCGTGATACCAAGGTGTGGTTATGTATAATCAAACACGTGTTTGCAGTGACTGTGAGTGAAGTAATCGCAATTACAATAAATTGTAGTACAAATATAAGGTTCACATTCTTACTAAGCAGGTAAGATTTAACCCTTCAGCTTATCTTTGTGTATCCTTCGAATAAACATTGACGATTATGCAATTACTACAATCACTTCGAAAAAGATGACATAGCTGCTGATACTCAAGTTTTTAAGATAAACTTTTCTAAATCTACCATTCTCTAAGTAAACTATTAACAAATGTAAAGAATAAAAAGTGTAATAAAGTACCTAACGTATAATTCCATACAAGACTAATCAAAACTGTAAAAATTTAATCTCACGTCGGTATAATATCTAAAACTATGACTAAAAAATATAAAAGCTCTGGATCAAAAGTAGTCGCATAGCACACACGTAGACTCGTAGTACTTTCGTAGCAACAAGTTGACGTGGCATGGCGTCCATGTTTATTATTGCTCTACAAGTTTTTAAAGGTGTGTGCATAGTTTCTTAGATAGTGTTTGTTTGTGGTTTTTTATAAGTTTTGAACTTATGTGTAAGCATAAATTATTTCTCCGTGTCTGATTACTTACTGATTGAGCTGAAAACACGATAAGTGTTCATATTAGTTGTCAATTTATGAAAAAATGAATGAAAATAATTTATTGCACAATGCACACCTTAAAACTACAAGATACAGTAGAAAAGAAAACCATATTACAATGCACAATGTGTGGACTTATCGCTGAGAAGCGATCTCTTCCAGACAACCTTTGGGTGGAGAGGGGTGGAAATGCATGAAGGAAGATTGAACGGATGCAAAAAATTAAAGAAACTTAGGAGTTGCCTTATCTGGATAAAAAATATATCTATACTTATATTATAAAGAGGAAAGATTTGTTTGTTTGTTTGTTTGAATTGAATCGGCTCCGAAACTACCGATTTGAAAAATTCACCATTAAAATCCTACAATATCCCTGATGAACATAGGTTATATTTTATCCCGGGAAAGTGATGTTTTCCCGAGCGACCGCGGGTAACACCGCGACGGACAGCTAGTAATAAATAAACGAAATATTGTACCTAATGCAAAAATATTATCCCTTTGTTTCGACGATAATTTAACATTCTTTATAGTGACATGACAGAGTTGGCCTGATGAGCAGATTGTCGTGAAAAACATTTTAATCACTAAGTATACTTAAGTATTTATTAAAACGATTTGCGGGAACTTCAATATCAACTTGTGATAATGTATTGTATTAGGTATTGTACGTCATTTGTCGCGCAGTAGGGCGCCGCGTCGTGTGGGCGCCCCCGCGCCGCCCAGAGCCGGCGCCAATCTCGGCCATGACCTTTTATTTATCTACTCGTGATAACAGTTGATAACTGATAAAAGAAATTATAATAGCAATAATATATTGTCACAAATTTACCATGAAATGCAATTAATTATTCACTACTTATAGGTACGTTTTACACGAAGACTCGCGTTTTATTAAAAGCGTCCAAGGAACGCCCTACTCTTTATCACACGACTCTATGTTCCTGTATTACTTTACATAATATTTTTTATTTACAGATCTCACCATGCCTGGGTGGGCGACAGCTACTGACGTGGCTACCGAGGAGTACGAAGAGAACTCGGATTATTTCAACTGTAGACCAGATGAAGATGCAAAGACTGAAGCAACTGGAGTCGGTATGTTCTAAAAATAATATTAGGTATTAATAAAACTAGAGTTTGTAAAGTGTTAAAAAAGGCTTACAATTTAAGAATCTGGTGCGGTTGATGTGATACCTAATGTCTACCAACTAACGGTAGTAAAATATTTACCTTCTAAGTTTCGACTTACTGCTATGTGTGCAAACGGTATGTACCTAAATTGGTAAAATTATCGGCATTTGAATCTACATGCCTACGTAATAGGTAATAGTACCCAGTAGCAAACACCATGTAGGTATTAAATCTATGGTCTTTGCTAATAACTTCTTTTTTTTTTTTTTTTTTTATTAGGTTCTCAAAACTGGACGTTACACTTTGGGAATGCTTTCGTTACAATTTTAGAAATAACTAAGGCTAGCGAACGACCTTCTCGATGAGAACACAGCATGCATTAAATAATTACTAACTCACGAAATGAAGAGAAACTTATTTGACAAAATAAAATAAAAACTTTCTTCTAATAAGCGTCACGTAGTGTAAAATAGTATCGCAAATGCATACCGATAGAAATGTTTTTATAATAGTGCCGTCGAAAGGCACGAAGCAGATAAGGGAATTACGAAAATCACCCGTAGCCATGCGTATAAATCGATTAGTCTGCATTCGCCTTCTTACGCAAATACTTTATCAACCGTGCAGTCGCGTCACGTAACTGCTAGTTTTGTATAGAGCGGACTCGTTGCACAAAATGTTCATTAAACTTCGTCGTGTCTCTCAGCTTTGCGGTTAGCAACGATTCGTGACGATGAGCGCGCTGGTGATGAAGGCACTTTCGAGTAATACTGATAAGAATAATGAGGCATGGCGTAATACACAGTAGGTATACCGATCTCATCGAACCGTTCCGTAGTTGATATTCAATATTTTGTGACGTTCTGACTTTCTAGAATTAGAATAAAACGTTCAACTTTGTCCGCTCGTGTTCCATCTAAGTTTTATTGTATTGCCGCCAGCATTTTCCGCACTCTTCTGACTCGCAGTGATCTGTATCAGTTGAGCCATTTTTAAATAGTTTCTTAGAACCTAAAATAGCTCAACTGTATAAGTGCATTTTCTGAAGCTTTTTATAGTACCTAAGTAGCTTTGTTTAATAGAAGTTTCTCTAATAAATTTATTTTTTATCTTTAAAGAAGCCCCAAAGTAAGCAGAGCTTGTGTTATAGATGACTGATATACTACTTATATACTTATTCTAGACAATAATTACAAACTATAGAACAATTTCAAACAAGTTTTTTCAATTAAGTATTTTTCAAACGTTTTTTCAAAAGTTTATTTATAAATGGAACTGTTCCAGATTATTACGATAGCGGTAGTGGGAGCGACGAGGTGCTCCCTCGGCGCGGTAACCGGGTCCGGCGCAATGCCGCTGGTTCGTCTTCCTCCGCGACAAGCAGCACGGGCGCTCCGTCAGGGCCCGGCAGACGGAGGCGCAGCGGAGTCTCGGCGCGCGAGAGGAACCTTCGTCGTCTAGAGAGCAATGAACGAGAGCGGATGCGGATGCACTCCTTGAACCGAGCATTTGAAGTATGTTTTATCTTATCTTTGGTCGCGAAAGGCGTAAATTATAGGACGCTGGCATAAAAGAAGAGAGCCTCTGCTCAGCAGGTAGGTGATACAGGGCTGAATTAATAATGAATGGAATGATCATAATTTAGACTGCGCCACGCGGTCCCTCGAGAATACTTCCTACTTTTCCGGGTTAAAAAGTTATCTATGAGGTAAGTACCTACTTACTTACCTACTGTAACAAAACTTATTCTGATTTGTTCAGCCGTTTCAGCGTGAACAACATACTGTTTTGAAATATCTTACAAGTCAGTATCTTACCGATTTATGACTCGTAGGTAGGTACACTACTACTCTCGAGTTACACAAGTGTGTATTTTAATTTTGACCGCATTTTCTGTCGTAGGTACTACATAGGTATACCTTACCTAGGTACCTACTCATTTAAAATGTAGGTAGGTATGCACACCGACCGGTCGGGGTATAGGTAGTAAGCGTAACAAATATCACGATTTGCACCCAAATCATTACAGCCGTAACGAAGTGTTTTAACTTCCATAATTAGAGCTGTTTAATGTAAAAAATTGGGTCTCTACGTTAATAAGATATTTTTTGTTTTACAGAGTCTCCGTCGGGTCATTCCACACGTGAAGAAAGACAACAGAAGTTTATCAAAAATTGAAACCCTGACCTTAGCACAGAATTATGTGAAAGCTTTGACGAATTTAGTTTGTGATTTGACGGGAAAAGATAGACGTTATCAGTAAGTACCTCCTCTATTAATTTACAAAGACTTGAATCAATAATGCTGGAGCTACATTTGACTGTAGAGATTCGTATTTCTTAAATAGAATATCGAATCCCGATAATATTAGCCCTAGCATAACTACATAATATGGTCCCATTGGCACAACGATTTGTTAAAACAGTCAATGTTTAAAAAACTGCACTATTTGACAATGAGGTGTCTTATTTTATTTCGCGCGCCCTAATTCGAGGCCTAAATAAAACACTATTGTTCATTGTGCGTAACTCTCTATTCATATTACTTAATTGCGACCTGCCCCGGCTTCACCTGGGTTTATTATACAGCCTGTACCATTTATTTACAGATACTAAGCTACTACAATATGTACAAAAAATTACAAAATATAATAGAATCATGCAGTCAAGCTATCTAAGGATCGTCGTAAAACGATCTATAGATAGCTCTACTGATCCAGGTCACTGCCAGTCGGAAGCGTGTTCAAAATACTCGCGGCATTGCCACGCTGAATTGCAATGCCAGATCTCGAATCACACGACGCTTGGACCAGACGCCCTGTACTTAATAGTATTTTTTTTTTCAGTTTTAACAGCGATGATGACACAATCGAGCCAGTCTACGTCTTGCCACGGATTGAAGAGGACAATAATAACATGTCCTGTCATGAACAAGACGGGGAGGTACAGGAGGACTATCCATGACAAAGGCGTAGTGCTCGGCTCGCCATCAAATCAGGCGTCAGCTGCCGAGCCTTGGAGTCGCGCGCCTCTTAGACCTTGTCTCCTTAGGCGGCCGATGCTAACATATTGTACTTATTGAATTTTTTTTTACTGAATGATTGCTTGCTATTGGCCGCCTAGGAAGCCACGAAGAACAAGAATTTACGACGGATCCTCTCTTTGCCGTTGTGATTATGTCGTGTCAAAAACTAAACTACTTAGCTAATAAGTAGAATTCGTCACTAGATAGGTATCTCTAAGAATATTTTCTGGATTTACATGACTAACATTTGAATCTTAAACAAACATGTTTCTCGCGATTATGTTAATATTTTCAAAATTATTTTTGGTAATATAAAAATAAATAAAAGCAAGACTTTTGAACGTTCATTTGCTTTGACGCAAGTTGGTACGGCTGCCCATACAATAATGGGTTTTGTCCTTTCATCACCAAAGTTTTTCTTCATAGTTCTCTTTCTTTTTAAATTAAATTTCGTGGTGCCAAATTAGAACTAATGAATTACATAATAAATATTAGCTATGTATGATACAAGTAACTTAGTTATGTTTCCTATCCCAGGAATCTAATCTCGTTATTTCAACAATATCAGGGAATCATAACTCGTAGGTAGGTATTTAATTTACCTATCGTCTTTGTGTGTAGGTACTAGGTACCTACCAAGTAAGACATTTTGTTACCACGGGGATCTTTTTGTAGCTAAAGTTAGTGTCAATTCCAATGTCTATTTACTTAGCCTGTTATAAAAGCAAAACATCTAAGTAGGTATTGTAAAGTGAATGTTAATTTTCAATTTTTTTTCGTTGTGATAGGCTACTACAATAATTAAGTACCTATTTACTAAGAGAAACATTAGTTATCAAAAATCTCATTTTGTATTATAGTTTGTTACCATAAAACTAGTTACCAGTTGGTAGGAACATTAGCTCAGGCGATTGAGGCGGTATTTTTGCTTTTACTTATTACTTACCTTGCGGCGTAAAGCTGCTTAGGTAGGTAGTGCTATAGTCAATAGTTATGAGAGTTAAGTACGAATAAATTTTTTTTAATTGTTTATACCTAGACGTATCTAACTATTTATCTAGGTACCATTGTATAAGCCGAATAATACCTATAGAGCCGTATTATTATGCCTATGTAGTTAGGTAGGTACCTACCTATTAAATCATCACGTTATTAGGTGGAAAGTATGGAAGTACTAAGTACGATTTTAGATTAAATTGACTATGTACCTAAATAATAAATGTATTTTATTTATTTTCTGACTACCCCCTGATCATGAATACATCATCATAAAATTCCCAATAACTGAATAGGAAGAGCGTGATTTGTAAGTAGTAGGTATCTATCTAGTGGACATTAGTCGTGCAAAGGCTATTTTTAAGTATATGCCAGCCAAGTGCAATGTACGTCTAGTCGTCTACCGTCCATCAACAAGAATGACTCTATGGCTAGGTTTTTTCGTCATCAAGAATATGAAGAATTTATTTCGTTCCACTTGTACAATAAAAATAATTAAAAATATATTAAAAAGTTTTATCGCCACGAAGTGCCTGGAGAGTTCATTAATATTATTAAGTATTTATTTAGTCACTTGTTCTTGTATAAGAAACGTGGACTTGGAATACGAGCCCGAGGCATTCTAGAAAAAATGTTTGTTGCTTGTTTTGCAAGTGTGGAACTCATAAGGAGATCTATTAAATTAAGTAGTAGGACCTCGGACCAAGAATCATCATTGGTCCTAGAGTAGGACCATGACCAAGATAGGGCAAGATCCAAAAGGCAAAAATCGTTGGTCCTTCCTTGTTTGTGTATCAGATTAAATTATGATAGTATTATTCTGGATTAAACGCTCCCGTCCCGCCAGGCGCAAGCGCCAAGAAAGAAAGAAAGTACTATTAAGTTTATATCCGTATCCGCTTTTAGTGCTGCCAGTCTAAAACTGATAACTTGAAGGGTTTGATTGGCTTGATGTTCCACACTACAAAATATTTCATTACTGACCTTGTACTGACTGTCAATAAGCCGTCGTCGCGGGTGTCCACAGAATAAATATAAGGGTTGCCCGCTCTTGTGACTGAATTGACGACTGATTGCTAGGTTGATTTTTTGGGAATAAGAAAAAAAATTCGACTCGAGCGAGACGAGTGCGTGTGGGTCAGATTGTGGAAGGACTGAATTTGTTGTTCTCTAGGTTAATTTTATAAGTTTTTGCTGTTAAACTTCGTTTACTGTCTTCTTGTCCATAGTGGTACAGTGAGATAAAAGATGGAGAATTAGTTCTGTTTTGTTTGTACGAAGTTTTGCATTTAGAATACACCCCACCCAGTACTGCGTCTATCTCAATATGGCCGTCCTGTAATGAATCGGTGGTCAGTGATATTGTTGTGATTTCGTATGATGTACAATACCAAAATGGAGCTTCGCGTTGGTAATAAATATCGTCTTGGTCGTAAAATTGGTTCAGGTTCATTTGGAGACATTTACTTGGGTGAGTAAGCACAAGAATCTATGTAAACAAAGGAAAATGGTGACTTTTGGGCCAGCTGCAATTTCGTTTCGAAATACCTATTTGATCACCTTGGCGTCAGCTGTGCTTCATTGATTCAAGGAAACTGCGTTATTCTTCATGGGTGTATAAAGAACAGTATACAGTTCTGTTTTGTTCTAACTTCTCACATGTGACCCTCAAATCTGTGATGATCTTCTACAAATTTCCACCTCGCATCATAGAGCCCATGCGTGCTACCTATGACCAATCTCCAGTTTCAACTTTCATTTTTAATTGCAGGAACAAACATTGTCACGAAAGAAGAAGTAGCAATCAAATTAGAATGCATAAAGACAAGGCACCCTCAGCTACACATAGAAAGCAAATTTTACAAACTTATGCAAGGAGGAAGTGAGTACCTTTTTCTTCACTAATTTTCCAGACGAACTTTTGTGTCAGATATAATTTTTTAGGAGCATTCCTGAATGCATTTTTGCCTACCAAGAGTGATGAAATACCTGGTAAGTACTCTATATTATTATATTGGAGCTTATGTCTCAAGCATAGTTTGCAGTTGTACTATGGTAGTTAACAGCGCTCAAGTATTTGGAAACAGAAGTAAAATATCTTTACGTGAATACATAATTTTTGTTATCAGTTGGCATTCCTGCAATCAAATGGTGTGGGTCAGAAGGAGACTACAATGTAATGGTAATGCAATTGCTGGGTCCATCGTTGGAAGACCTGTTCAATTTCTGTTCCCGTCGCTTCTCGCTAAAGACTGTGCTGCTCCTAGCAGACCAACTCATCACCCGCATTGAAGATATTCACTACCGGGCCTTTATCCATCGGTAAGAAGATTACTCATAAAGATCTTATTCTATCACAATATGCATGAATTGTATATCAACTTCCACACTTGGCAATTTAATTTTTTTAAAGATGCTACATTATGAAGATGTAACTAACATTTTCATGCAATAGGGATAAAAATGTTGAAATAATCGTAAAATTCTAAGCATAATCTTTGAAGTGAAATCTTCTTTAGTCACGTTGAGCATATTTGGAATGGATAAAAAACTTTGGATTCCTGTTATGTGATGTGGTGGCAGGCTTATTTTGTACCATTACCCAAACCTTGTTCAAGTTTTCACTTCTGTCAGCACTCCCCCAGAGTTTTTTTTTCTGTTATGCTATTACATAGAATACATCATTTATAAGTGAGCTTGATATCATTAATTGGCCTAGGTCAGATAGCAATGTTTACTAGTTATTTATTGCATTGGTTTCTCAGCAAGTTGAGGGCTATTATATCTATTGCTTGATAAGCTGTGAATAATTTTGTTTGTCTAATTACAATGTAATACCTTCCATTATTGGAATAGTCTATTTTATAAATTCAACTTGCATAACTGCCACAGACCACCTGAATATTTCAGAAGTGCCAAAGTAACCATACTGAAATCACTAAATCAATGGTTGAAACACTTAATACCCTTATTCAAGTACAGGTTTAGTAATCAATTGCTTTAGAAAAATGATAAAAAAATATTATAGAACCCAGTCATGATGACATAGTCCTGAATCCACCCTAGGATCTCCTGTGTCACTGGTATAAATAATAATAATAATAAATAATGCTGGACATTTCACACAGCATCATCTAGCCCCAAACTAAGCAATGCTTGTACTATGGGAACCAGATAACTGATACACTACTTATATACTTTTTTTGTTTTGTAAATACATACATATTATACATAGTAACACCCAGACCCGAGATAAATATTTGCAGATCATACAAACATTTATCCCGCCGCGGGAATCGAACCCGCAACCTTCTGCGTCCCAAGCGGGCTTTCACCCATTGCGCCACAGAGGTCGTCTCGAGGTATCTTGTAGAAGAAACTGAGTTTATTAAATATAGTATAAAATAATGATTATCAGGGGTTTCACTCATGTCTGACATGACTGTTTGGACTCTGAATAACGGCCATAGGTTTTGTCATGTTTTTAAATATTTTACAGTTTCTTGACACAAGGCACCTTAAACCAGCAGGACTCATTATCAAGAGAAAAAAAGCTGTAGTACATTGGTTAACAAAGTTTATTCAATTTACAGAGACATCAAGCCAGATAACTTCCTCATGGGACTAGGTAAAAAAGGAAATTTAGTATACATAATAGATTTTGGGTTAGCTAAGAAGTACAAAGATCCGCGCACGCTGCAGCATATTCCATACAGAGAAAACAAAAATCTGACTGGTGAGTGTTTTCTATATTATTATTTTAATATGTTTTATTGTCTACAGTTTAAGTCCATTTTCCAAGTAAGGTTTATTCAAATCAGTTCAACAGAGGCATTATTTTGTGACGTGTGATGATTACTGCAGCATATCTGAGACTACCAATTTGTAGTTGCTGAATTTAAAAATATAATAATATGAATTTATGATCCCTAATGTGAGTTTAACTTAGTTAATTATCTTTTTGAGAGTTAAAAACAAGGTGATTTAATTTTTGGTTTTGTACCTCAAAAGCAAAAACAGGAACTCTTATAGGATCACTTTGTTGTCTCTCTGTCTGTCTGTCTGTCAATACCCTTTATCTCGGGAACGCGTGGAGGTATCGAGTGGAAATTAAAACCATATACTCAGGCCCTTGTTGTTTTGTTTTTGTTTTTTTTGCCCCTACCCAGGTTGTGAAAAAATCAAACTTGTAAGTTAACGCAAAAAAAAAGATACGGCCGTTTATGCCGCAAAAAACCCAAACTCTTCGGCACTCCAAATTCAAAATTCATAACTTCCCGTTGGCCTAGAACTATGAAATATGTAAGTACAGGGAAAAATCTGAAAGTTAAATCACAAAAAAAAACCGCCTAATACAAGGAATGGGGGTCAAAATTTGAAGGGAGTTAACCGTGTCATGGGATATCGTATGAAAGGGCTTCATTGTCACAAGCTTAAACAGATTTTAATTATTTTTCGATATATGACGAAAAATGTAAAAAAAAATAATTTTCCCCTCGCATGTATGTCCTTACCTAGTTACTACCTAATAATTTTGGTAAATGTAGGTAGTACCTAAAAGTTTGCACTGTTATACATACCTACAGGACAGGCCTTTGTACGGAACCCTCGGTGGGCGAGCCCGACTCGCACTTGTCCGGTTTTTATGAAAAGTTTGCATTTTATTCCCCATTTTTTGTCATTAAAGCATTGTCATCAACTTCAATTAATCGGCTCGGATGTTCGATCTGCCGTCTTTTCCTGCGTCCACCCCACCACCAGTGGAACGCAACCTATGAAATTTTCTCTATAGTAACATGTGTTAAAAACGTTTCAGGGACTGCAAGATACGCATCGATAAACACCCATCTTGGCATCGAGCAGTCTCGCCGCGACGACCTCGAGTCTCTGGGCTACGTGCTTATGTACTTCAACCGCGGCAGCCTTCCCTGGCAGGGACTGAAGGCGGCTACCAAGCGCCAGAAATACGAGAGAATATCCGAAAAGAAACTATCAACACCCTTTGATGAGCTTTGCAAAGTAAGTAATTTTAACTATTTACTCTATTTGAGGCTGCTTTAAGATCCTAACTTCTAAAATTAATGCTTTATCAACATCAAAAAGTTCTCAAATTATAACTACGTTATACAAATATATAGACGATTTCACGTAGGAATAGGAACGGTTCCGTGATAAGGCTCTTTTATGTTATTTTATCTATACTAATATTATAAAGAGGAAAGATTTGTTTGTTTGTTTGAAATGAATAAGCTCCGAAACTACTGGACCGATTTGAAAAATTTTTTCACCAATAGAATCCTACATTATCCCTGATGAACATAGGCTACATTTTATCCCGGGAAAGTGAAGTTTTTCCGAGGGAACGCGGGTAACACCGCGGCGGACAGCTAGTGAGATTATAAAAAGGACATAGACAATTTTTTTTGAAGTTGTATTTAGTTTTTTCACTAGATTTTATTTTAAGTAATTCAAAATTGTTCATAATTGTACACCGTGAAACGTAAAAGTTTCAAGTGTCAGAGATACGTTCCTACGTGAAAAAGTCTACTCAGACTAAAGTGAAAATATTTTTGTTAGACATTCCTGTGATTGGTAAGAAATTAGATACACCATACCTTCAAACCTTATCTCGTAGAGTCATGCTGAGCTTTCTTGAGAAATTTATTTCAGATTTCAACTGAAGTTTTATAACTTATAAGGAAACTTATCTATACTTCTATACTAATATTATAAAGAGGAAAGATTTGTTTGTATGTTTGTTTGTTTGCATTGAATAGGCTCCGAAACTACTGGACCGATTTGAAAAATTCTTTCACCATTAGACTCCTTCTACTTCTATACTAATGTTATAAAGAGGAAAGATTTGTTTGTTTGTTTGTATGTTTGTTGTTTGTTTGAAATGAATAGGCTCCGAAACTACTGGACCGATTTGAAAAATTCTTTCACTAATAGAATCCTACATTATCCCTGATGAACATAGGCTATATTTTATCCCGGGAAATTGAAGTTTTCCCGAGGGACCGCGGGTAACACCGCGACGAACAGCTAGTAAATTATAAAATATTTTGTTGTAACAACAATTATATTTCTACGTATTCAAAACAACTTTTACGATAGCGGAAAGTGAAATCGTACAAGTTTATTCCTTTGATTTGTCCATGAAAGCTCAGTGCTTTGTAATTAGTTAACTTATAATTTTGTTTCAACCAATGGCGTTTGAACGACTTCAGTCAAGCTTTTCTGTTGCCGTGAGCTTCATAGAACAGTCAGCTCTTTCGAATTTATATATTCAAAACAATTAATGAAACAGATCAGAGTATGTAATTGCTAAATTTATTTTGTGTATTACAGAACCATCCAATCGAATTCCAACTATATCTCAAGTACTGCCGACGGCTGCGTTTCGAGGAGAGGCCCGACTACAGCCATTTGCGTCAGTTATTCCGCACGCTCTTCCACAGACAAGGGTTCACCTACGACTATGTCTTCGACTGGAATATGCTCAAGTTTGGTATGTATTCTACACAAACAGGAAAAAGTATCGTAGGCAAGCTGAATACATAGAAATATGTTAACATATAACTTACTAATTTGAGAAACTGTATGTCATAAAACATGGTAAGACAAAGAAGCTCTTATAAGTTTCCTCATGGCTATTTTAGCTAGAATATAATGAGCAGACATTTGAATGATTTTTAATGTAATTACAGGAGGACCACGCGGCAACTACCAGGCAGGTGCCGCTGATCGCACTCTAAGACGCCACGATCCGCCTACGGAACAAGAGACAAGTAAGTAATGATAATATACTGGCCCACACTTTGAATTCATAAACCTTGATGTTGAAACTATTTGTTACCATAAATGTATAATAATATTTTTCTTATTTATGCTAGCTAAGGCTTAGGCATAGGTATGTGTACACATTTGTTATTTATAAGTTTTATAGAGCAACGGAAGTGCTAAATAACGGTCACAATGCTGGCTTTGTGTTGGCACTAGGGTAGGGTTGGGAGAGAGTTGTTGCATGTTGTAATGTGTGTTGCAGCGGCCGCCGCCGCGGGGCAGCCCAGCACCACGGTGGCCGCCATCTCGGAGTGGCGGTGAGGGCGCGAGCCGCCTCGTCGCACTGAGACCGCGCCCTCTGCAACCCGGGACGCCACAGACTCGATATATTCATGTATTATGACGGTGTATTTTAAAAGTCATCACTCGGTAGGAATTGAGAATTTGAGACGCGACCGCGAACGTCGCTTAAACCGACGTTCCCGTATCGGTTTAAACAATTTTGTATGCATTCATGTTAACGTTAACATATTATTGTAAATTATTTAATTATAGGCTAAGCGTGATGATGAGTGGGCCGTGTAATAAACATCTTGCAGTCTAATGTGACTCATTTAAATAAACTTAGAGTAATTTTAGGCCTACCCAAGAATCCATTGTACTTTATGCTCAGTTATATTTAGAAGTAAGATCCATACCATAGTTGGATAATATTTGATTCATCAGCTCTTTCTTTGTAGCTACAATAATTTCAATAATAACATGTTACTATATACAAATCTAAGTTATTCTGTTAATATTTACCAGCTCTTGATTTTGTGATCATCTGCTGTAACTTACATTACAATTACAATTTATAATTAGTTTAACGAAAAGAATATCCATGGCACTAAAGGTAAAATGAAGCTAATTGATGTCTATATAATTGGTCTACCTACTCAAGAGAGATATTTATATATGTGAAAGAATAACTAAATATTCATTCCATTTAACAAATGCGTAACACTGTCGGCGTAGATATAACCACAATATTACTGTGGATTTCTTTTGATAAGAAATAAGTACATTGTCGTAAGGAATGTTTTGCATTGAAACTATAACTGAAGTGAATAATCAACTGGATTAAAAGTTGAATTGATCCTTCTGAAAAATACCAACGTGCGCTTCTTTCGACGTTGGTAGACAAGATAATCATAACAAAATAAAATATGTAAGTAGGTACTGTTTTTGTTGTTGAAACCAACAAAACAAAAACCGTACATATTTTCTTTTCTATTCTAGGATAATTCTTTGGAACAAATGTGCAATATTATTTTACGTACTATCTTCTTCGGTTCTCGGCATATTGTCTTCCAAGTTTTATCTACTTTCCATTTTAATCTGATATGATAATGATTGATTGATAACTCGTGTGGTCAATGTATTTAATATTCGCCGTGCAAATAAGTGCATGTAACAAATAATTGTAAAATGATGTTTCTAACATAAATACATCAAGAATTCATTTAAATTCTGCCACTGCCATAGAATTATTTAGAGAAGACATAAACTTGTTCAACAAGTATTTTGATATGATTTGCATGCTAAAATCTTTGTATTGAAATCTGCTCTAAAGCGCTAGAGCTAAGACTAATCATCCCAGTACATCGGTTATTTGGTCTGAACATTTTGTGATTGTACCTATACTGTTTATAATTCTTCTGAAAACAAAGTTGTATATTTATGAAAATCTATGATCTCATGTAAATTACCAAATTGCTTATTTCATAATTTCTAAGTTCACAATCGGTTACCAGTTTCTCAATTCCATGAGAATTTATGTACGTCTGGATGCTATATATTCAGTAAATGCTTGTTAAATCAAATGATTGAAATACTACTACTATGTTTAGCATTGGATGATCTGAGAAAGAAGTTTAATTATTTTTCATACTTTCAAGTCCCAGTTCTTTGAAGTAACTGAAGTTACCCTATCTTAGATGAACATCGCTTACAATAGTTATATTAAAATAGCCAAATACCATGAGGGAAAACATTTTACGGACCATCCATCTCGAATATGACTGAGAATTAGGTTCAATTGATTGTAAATATTATAATTTAGTAAGTGTACATGTCCATAAAATCCTGTTATCTCACCATTGGATAACGTTTTGATTAATTGATCAAACAATTAGGATTGGATTGTTTAATTGACTATATGTTCAAATTACATCTAGCTAGATCCGTTTTTACAAGATGACACTAGATTTATTTGAGTTCTTTCTCTCTTTGTTGAGTAATACGAACGAATTATAAGAATGCACTGTTTAGTTATATAAATTCTCCAAAATCAAATTATTTTAGGTTGTTTAGTCTACAGGGTATTTTTTAAGCATTTGTCCATCGGGTTTCCTTTACTTTCTCTTCACACATCTCTACTTTACAAAATCGCAATATTGTATTTTGCTGTGCCGAGGTTCACTATGATAAATCAATTCATACTCATCATCATTACACATTATTACTATTACTTTGTTTGCGTGTAGATTTCAGCATGTATCCAAACGTTTCATTAGGTGCGTACTGACTGTCTGAGCGGCCAAGCAAGGCGTTCAGACGCATAGTGGTAAAAGTTCATAGAACTATTTGTTACTAGGAATCTGTCTTTTGAATACGTTACAGCAACCTGTACTACTACTGGAGAAAAAAGACCAAAAAATAAAATAAAGGTCAGGCAATAACGCTGACTGAGTGATTACTAACAGATAATCAGGCTCAGTTCGGTTGGTTAGTCAGTGCGCAGCTAACTATATCTTGTTAGTAATTGTTTCGAGGTTAATTTAATTAAATGTATGTTAGCCTATGATTTGTCATGTGTATGGATAATATAAGTATCGTGGATGATGTGTGTGAAGGCGCCGAGAGCCGCGCCGCCGCGCTGGTCGTTCCGCGCTTGTCGTCGATGTGTGGAGTACGCAGTGTGTATCTCGTTATGTGCTTCTGGCGAGGATAGTTCGTGGCTTGCTCCTAAACATAAGTGTACGCTCTAAACGACGAAAGACTAAGGACTTTATTTTGTATATATTAAATTTTAAGATAAATTAGATAAGCAGAACACTGTTTTTTACAATATCATAAGTAACGAAAATAAATACAAACATAACTGTTGTAGAATTAATGTCATTAATTATTTGCTGTTATCCTTATTTTATGTAGATGCTTTACGTGGGGTATTGAAATTCGCCCATCGCCATTTCTACAAAACTCATGTTTTCTAGGGAGGGAATAAATCTAGGTAAATAGTTTTAGGATGAGTAAAGGGTTAGAAACGTGTGGCTTCATGAATTTGATACATTGTTTTAGGTACTTACAGAGTTTTGTTCCCTCCAAATGCGAGTAATCTGTATTCAATGGTTCATTATTATTGGTAGGTACTTATGATACTTTTCAAGTATTTTAACAGTGTTCATATTTTATTTTTATGACACGACTCAACATAATAATTATTATCGTTTCATGCTAGTGCTAGCCTATCTTAGCATTAACCTACGCATTAAAACAAATTGTTATGCTTGCATTGTTTTTCTATGTCCAGTATGTAATTAACTCCTTTGGCACAATAAACAGAGTAAAATACACCATTTATTTTATTTGAAACTATGTCGCCAAAAATCCTCCATCTACGGGAAGTTGGACACCAGAAATCATACTGGCGTCACTGCTAAGGAGAAATAGGATTGCATTTACTACTTCAGGAACCTCGCCAAACCTGAAAAATAAAATAGAATTGGCTAATATTATTGGAAAGGTAGGGTAGTAGACTTTCGAATTCTTCGGTTTTTTATTTGTCTGCACCTTCCCAATGGTATTTTAGAGAGCATTCCTTGAGACTTGCTTGGTTCCGACCAGACTTTTCTCCCCATGTCTGTCATAATTACAGTTGGATTTACTGTGTTGACTCTGATGCCATGCCCTCCTAACTCCAATGCCATGACTCTAGTCATTGAATCTACAGCGCCTTTTGATGCGCAATACGCAACGTGATCCTTGAGAGCGGCCTGCAAACATATTCAATTCAATTACGATTGTAGAAACAATAGGTAGGTACTTTTAACTTATTTAGATCAATAATTTTCTTCCATAGACGAGGAAGATCCTTTATGTAGGTACAATCTTTCGTCCTTGCTTAAAATGTAGAACTTGTGCTTGGCTCTAAGTGGATAAGCAAAGCCAAGTTACTTACCATTGACGCTTGTGACGAGATGTTCACGATTGAGCCTTTTATATTATTTTGTATCATTTTCTTGGCCACAACTTGACTGACACTTAAAATGGCCCTTGCATTTACTGAAATAGTCCTGAAATTAACATACTCTATAGACCTTACGTTTAAATTTTAAACACGTTTTTTACGTTCTTAAATTTTACGAAATAAAAAATGCACGGCCGGGATTCGAACCCACCGCCTTCGGAGCGAACGTCGAGGCCCTCACAGCCATTGTCGATGATGATGACACTTACTCATCGAAACTTGCTGCAGAGCACTCTAAAAATGGCTCAATAACTGCTATTCCAGCGTTATTCACTAGAGCATCAAAAACTCCTAATGAATCTACAACTTCTCTTGTTTTATCCCAGTCTCGCAGATCTACGTTTGCTACTTGGATCGAAGGGTATTCCTTTTTCAGATTTTCTAGGTTCTCTGGTTGATTGGATATTGTAACGACATTAGCGCCTTGTCTCCATAGCTCGAGTACTACGCCTTTTCCAATTCCTAAAGAATTAGAATGGGATTAGAGTTTTAAGATATTATGCACACTATAGTATTTTTCACGTACCTATCCCTGACACATAAAACTTTTACATTGTACGCTGTACAACAATGAAAAATTATGAAATAAATGAAATCTAGCGATAATAGGTACTAAAAGATATAACTTCAATAAAAAAGGATTTTGTCTATTTCTTTTTTAATTATTTCAGATACCTATTAACATAAAAGCGCCATACCACGGAACCGTTCCTATGTGAAAAGGACTATAGGTAAATAAGTAGGTACCTAAATCTAAAGCTTCTTTGCGTACCTAATATTAGATCAATTTGCACCTGGATAATAAAACTGTATTTATTAGGCAAACAAGTAGGTACCTACTTAGTACCTAATTGATACAACATTTGATAGGTAGGTACAAATCTTACATCGTGAAAACTACTTGCCTTGACATCCTCCAGTAACGAGTATTCTCTTGCCTTTAAATGCACTATTCATCGTGCTCACTTCAAAACACACGTGAAGTTATTATTAACACAACTATTCGTGTGCTGTGTGTTACAACATTCGTAGCTTAATCTCAAAGTGAACACTTACTGATAAGAAGTTTGTTTAGGTAAAGATAATTGTATGTTAAGTGCTAACCTATTGCATAACAACACAATGAATTATTTCTGTACTTTTTAGTTTTATCTAGATAGGTACGTACTTCATTTATTAGGTATCTACCTACCTACGTTGCTATACGAGTACATTTTAGTATACATGCATATAATTGTGGCAAAGAGAATGTTTGCTGAGAATGATGAAGGAAAATACATAGGTAATTATGTACTTATTTGGACCATGGATTTAGCATTGAACCTTTTTGGTTTGGACAGGCTAATTTCAAATTATAAGTCAAAGTCAAAAAGTATTTATTCGGTAGACCGCTGGGATCACTTTGAAGTTTGAACTACATGTATTGGCAAGCATGCATTAATAAAACGATATATTGATAACATAGTTTATTATGTATGAAACCACATAACTATACAATATAAATATTTATTCATAGCCTGAAAATAATAATTTTTTATCAAACAATAAAAGGTCAAATGCTGAGGTTAGGTTTATCATGAGATAATTTACAGATTCATATAAATGTTAATGCTAACACTTATTATGGAAAACAAGTTTTAAGATCATAATCATATGGCAAAACATGGCGAGCTTGTTTTAATAAAAACGATCTTTGGTTATACAATATCAATAGCCTAAGTTTACCACTACACTCGAGTACTTTTTGTAGTGAAGTCTATGTAGCAAGGAAACCTCCATCGATGGGCAATTCAACGCCGTTGATCATGCTTGATCTTTCACTCAGCAGGAATACGACAGCGTTTACGACTTCTGATACTTCCCCAAACCTGAAATCGAATAATATTAGTAATTATAACAGGAGTTGATAGAAAATGAGAAATTTTTATTTATAATTGGAACCTTGGAAATATATATTTTTTAAAATATTTGTGTGAAGAGTGTATGCAACATAAACAAACATACAAACTTTCAGGTTTATGTTAGAATTTGAAGTATTGGCCTACTAATAAAAAAATCATCAATTTAGCTCATTCTTGAAGAAACCATGTAGCATGAGTAATTAACTATAGCAAGTATTTTTTATCATTATCAGTAGAATTACAATACTGAGAGATAATTTTAATTACAATGTCAATATATGGAGTATGTAGACATACCTAGTCTCTTTTCTCCTTTAAGCATGCTATTCTAATGTCTAGTTTATAGACAAGTGAAGACAGAAATAGCAAGTTTTATCTAGATTCTAATAAACGAATCAAAACAAAACTTGCTAGCAGTGAATTTAATCTAGAATGTTTTGTAACAGTAGTAGGATGTTTAAGAAACAAAAGTCTTGTTTTAACACCACACAGAGTTGTACTCACATGCTGATGACACTTTGATTATACCTTATTTTTAATGATTAGAAGTATGTGTGGTATGATTACCTTCTTAGTGGAATTTTTGCAAGCATTTCATTGGCTTTTTCCGGTTCGGACCATCCAACTTTCGCCATTTCAGTCATGATGACTGTGGGATTCACAGCATTCACTCGGATGCCATGCGGACCAAGTTCCAATGCCATGGCTCGAGTGAGGGCATCTAAGGCTGCCTTGGATGCACTGTAGATGGTATGGTCTTTGAGTGCAGCCTAGAAATAAGATAACAAAAGACCAATCAAAAAATGTAGGCAAACATATGTCTTGCTTTGTCTCATAATCACTTTATCAAAATGAAATACTTTAATAAATCTGATAACAGAGATCTGTGTAAAGAAGCCAAAAAATGTTAAGATTTTGGTATGTTTTTTAATAGGAAGCTATGGGCTTGCAACTTACCACCTAATGGTATACTAGGTACTTCTGATTAATGTGAGCATGTACCAAATTTGGAAAAGCCTCTAAGCAACCCTTTACAAAATCTTTAGAGGGTCTTGAATGCATAAAAGGATCTGAGAGAATTTCTAACATGCTTTGAAAATACTTACTTACCTGTTTTTTTAATAGTCTGAGGTAAGTTACTAAATGATTGTGATAAATCACACAGATAAAAGGGATTACACATGTTGTTCCACTATCAAATCAATAAACAAGGCAAATATTGATAAGGTAATACCTTTGAAGCTTGGGATGATATATTGACTATAACACCATGTATATTGTTTTCCACCATCTTTCTAGCTACAACTTGGCTGATATTGAGCACAGCTTTTACATTCACATCAAAAGTCCTGAAATCAAAAGATTATTACAGACAGAGTCACAGAAAAAGAGATTGAGACTTGAAAAATGTATGCAACAGACGTCTTTATGTCCAGATATATTTATAAGAAATACTATACACAAAAAATTATGGATGGATTACTAGTATTTACACTGTACAAAAAAAAACTTCACAAATGCCTAGATTCATTGGGCGATCTGAACCTAAGTGTACCTAGACATACATTAATATGCACATCAACACTTACAGTGTAAAAACTAATGTTTGTATATGCACAACCACGTAAAATGCAATAACAACATCATTTCAACATACTTATCAAAGTCCGAAGGCTTGCATTCTAGGAAAGGCTCACAAACAGCAACCGCAGCATTGTTAACTAGTGCGTCAAAGTTTCCCAGAGATTCAACCACTTTCCTAGTCTTTTCCCAGTCAGCGACGTCCACTTCCACGATGTCTATAGATGGATATTCGCTCTGAAGTGTTTCTAAGTGAGATCTTGTTCGAGACAGAGCTACAATATTCGCTCCAGCTCGCCATAATTCTACCGCAATGCCCCGGCCGATGCCTGTAGATTTACCGATAATGTTATTACAAGTTCACTCAAGTCGTTATCGTATTTATCTCGTAATTACCTTGCCCTGCACCGGTTACGAGTATTCTTTTCCCCTTGAATGAGATCTCCATTATTTAGGACTGGTTGTATCGTACCTTGCACGGTACCTAGACTAGGAATTATGAACCACCACAGCCTAACTGTATTCTGTGCCACAGCTTTTAAGTCTGAAAAAAATCTCTAGAATTAACGAACCGAAATTATTAAAATCTGTTAAAAACAACTCGACCGACTGAGCTGCTTTACTAAAAATTGCAATCTAAAATATTGCAATCGAATCTAACCGTAAGTTCAGCAGCCAGTCAAGTCACTCACCTCACACACACAGCCAGAAGAGGACAGAGGAGTCAGCGCAGCCGGAGAGCAGGCAGGGCCAGAGCACAGGCCACCAGAGCAGGGCAGGCACAGGGCAGGCAGCCACAGACAGGCGGCGGCAGACAGTAGCAAAGAATGATTCAATCAATCTGTCACTGACAGTGACAGCGACTTTGAGATTTTGACATTTGTTGATTGTTGTCAGTTTTTGCCTGTTCACAAAAAAAAACAAATTAGAGTCCGCGCCACGACCACAGAGTAAGTATAGCGCCACGACACGACTGAAGTCTTGAAGTCCGCTATACTTATTCCGCCTTATTAATTAGAAAACCCTAATTCTAGCTAAATCCGAGACTGCTCTCAGAACTGTTACTTCTTGGAGTAACATGATGAGTTTAAGGTTATTAATAAATCGGTAGTTATCTCGAATCAGTAATACATTTCTTGCATCGGGACTTAGCGCGTGCGTTATGGCAACCCATAAAATTTAAAATAAAAACGAGTGAATGAACGAATAATATTATCATTCAAATATTGTCTGTCTCTGTCACTAATTATATGAATGACAGAGATAGACAATAATTTGTATTTGATAATCTGTTTTATTCAAAGAGGTTAGAGGTTTTATTCTTCTCAAAGTTTTTGGTCAAGTGAATATTGACCAAAAAGTTTTTAGTCATAAAAAAAGTATTTACTGTGTTTAGTCATTTTTAACTGTTTTTTTGTTTCTTGCTAATGCTAAATGATTTTTTACCTCAAAATCTATACGTACTTGGATTTTAAATTCAGTTTCTTCGAGATCATAAAATGAAATTGTACGAATATTGTAAATTTTCACTCGCCCCTTTTATGGTAATTGGTATCCATCCAACCTCATTAAATTTTTCCTCAAACCATCAACATATCCATCCTATTTGCACAACCTTTTTTTGGATATGACATGAATATTATGAAGTAAAATGTTAAAATTCATGATAGAGTATGCTTACTCCATATCTATACTAGGTTGCACCTAGGCGTAACTCTTGCTCCGAGAGCAGCGTCGGATTAGCTTATTTCCTCCTTGGTCTTTATTTATTAATACAGATTTGACCTACTACTGCCTTATGCTTTGGATTAGCTCTAATCCCAACCAAGTTCGTGTTTATTAATAACAGGGATTCTGTGCGAAGCAAGGGTGCCGGTATAGAACTCACCACTTAGCTGTCTTTATTTGGCAAATGTAGTGTTTAGGGCGCTAGAAGGAGAAGAACAATCACAGATTTGTGGGAACGTTCAATTTTACACACACATGCACGTACACTGTACATGAGTTTGGAGCAGTTTGGAGTGCAAAGCTATTGTGGGGTCATATCGATAGTATGATGTCGATAATTACTATGATTAGCGGGCTTGGTAATAACTGCTGCATATCTTATTTTATAAAATTTATTATAAACTTGAATAGAGTACGAATGTTTTGTTAAATTCATAGAATTCCTATGTATTGTTTAGGCAATATTCACTAGTTACCTTGGCCACGTAAGTTATTATTAAATGGAATGCAACTGATAGTTGCAAACCATTTTTTATTGACCTTAAGATTATGACTTTAACCTCAATTTATATTTACGAAATGGCTGTTTTTGTTAAAGGAAACAAGGATCTTTTCCAAACCTTTAATAGTGTACGCCTAAGGTTTAAAATACGCATTCCTGAACGCAGATCAGCTCTACTAAGTAATAGCGTACTCTGTATGGCACCGAAGGTTTATAACCAATTGCCGACTTCACTATTACAATTAGAAAATATTAATCATTTCAAACTTTGTCTTAAAAAATTGTTATTAAAAAAAAGCATACTACAATATTAATGAATATTTTATGGACAAATTTGAATAATAGGTACCTAATTTTTTATGAGATTAACGACATAACTACATACTTAATGATATTATACTTTATGATTTTTTATTGACATTTATTAATAACTAGCTGCGCTCCCGCGGTGTAACCCGCGGTTCCTTTGGGATTTTTTCGGGATAAAAAGTAGCCTATGTCCTTCCCTGGGATACAACCTTTATCCATGCCAATTTTCAGCTTAATCTGTTCAGTGGTTTGGGCGTGAAAAGGTAACAAACAGACAGACAGACAGATACGAGTTACTTTCACATTTATAATATTAAGTATAATATTAAGTATGGATTTATTTGACATTTAACTGTGTGACATTTTGCATGCTATATGCCGAGCATGGCTGTACATTATTTCTGTATTAGACCTTAGTTTTACCCATGTATCGCAAAATCAATAAATGAATATGAATAAGTTTATAAGTAGGTATCTTCGCTTTAAATATTTTCTTGTATCTTTGTTTGTATTTTGTAATGTCCATGTGGTGTAGGTACAATAAAGTATTTTCTATCTATCTACATAAAAATAATATGTACATTATTAGGTAGTAGGATTTTATTAAAGAGGGTGCTATTTTTAAAATAAAACGATCTACTTGCATTTACATTTATTATGAGTATTTTTTTCCGGGATACAGTCTATACCTGTGTTGAAGGACAACCTCCTCTATCTTCCAGTGAAAGTCCCATTAAAATATTCAGCCGTTCCGGAGATTATCCGGACAATGCTGGCGCCACAGGCGAGCTGAAAGAGTTAAGTGTGGTCATTTCACAAATCTTTAAGTGTGCTATTTTAACTGTATTTTTTGTGTTTTGCTACTTTTAACTGATAAATTACTGACTAATTACATCAACCTATCAACGGTTATCGTAATAAAAGATGCCCGCCTCACGAACAACGAACTTTTTAACACAAATTTTGTTGTACAAAAACCTATTGTACAAAAAATATCGATACCTTAGGTACAACACTAGTTGGAAATAACCTATTCAATACAAAATCAAATAAAAACTATCTAAAACGCAAAATTATCATACTGTAGGCGTAGCAGCATGATCAGCGATTGAAAATATTATGATGACGATGTATTTAGTCCACATTTTAATGAAAAAAGTAGCAAAACACTGAACTCACCAATGAACGCAAATGATTTCACGAATATTATCCGTTTTTGCTGTTCCTTTGTTTGAAATCACTGCACAAACCATGACAAACATGCTCTGGCTTAATCTAGTGTAGCTTATTTGCCTGTATTAATTGAAAATAGTTAATATTACATGAATTTGTAAATAACGCACTCTGGCACGACTTTGTTTGGGACCGAAATCGCGAAAACTACCCAAAACATAGAGTATCCTATCAAGTAGGGATGACACTGCGCGATAGAGATAGCAATACAGAGTCAACGCGCTAAAACGAGACATCTATGTATCTTTCAAATTTAGCCGTGCATTAAGGCTCACACATGCAAGGAGTGCCACACTTGACAAGCAAATAGATTTCCTCTATAGTTATAGTTACTCTGTGGTGCGAAGTCCTTTCGGCTTAGATCATAAAGTCGGGATGCCCTTTTACTTTGTCAAAATGTACACGATTCCGAATTATGTACGTTTGGTAGTAAATTACGTACGTCCTATAAGAAATTTGCAAGAGTGTGCGTAAAAATATGTCATTTTTATGCATATGTGCGAGTAAAATACGTTCGTCCCCCGCAAAAACCGGCAGAAAATGTTGAAAGAGGAATTCTGTCATAACTCGTCCATTCTATTTTGTCTGAGCCTTTCGGTGTGGCGGCGTTAGCATAGATGGATTTGTCTGAGGGCGTTAGTACCCATCTCCGTGTAAAGCTTCGATCAATCCATACTTCCATCCTATAAATATTATAAAGGCGAAAGTTTGTAAGTATGGATGTATGGATGTATGGATGTTTGTTACTCTTTCACGCAAAAACGGCTGGACCGATTTGGTTGAAATTTGGTATGTAGATAGGTGATACCCTGGATTAACACATAGGCTACTTTTTATCCCGATATTCCCGCGGGAACGGGACTTACGCGGGTGAAACCGCGGGGCGCAGCTAGTACTATATATAACTATATAATAACTATATAATATTATAAATGTGAAAGTAACTCTGTCTGTCTGTCTGTCTGTCTGTCTGTCTGTCTGTCTGTCTGTTTGTTTGTTACCTTTTCACGCCCAAACCGCTGAACCGATTAAGCTGAAATTTGGCATGGATAAAGAGTATACCCCAGGGATGGACATAGGCTACTTTTTTTTTGTCAATTACCTTAAGGGGGCGGGAAAATAAGGGTTGGAAGTTTGTATGGGGAAAAAAGTTAAGCAACCCTGGGCGCGGTCATAAAAAGGATGGGTGACCGCCGAAGGCATTTTTTGCACTCTAGATTTTTTTACTTTTTTTTTGTATTTTGCGTATTAAATTATTTTAAAATTAATGATAAACATGTATGTGTATTTCCACCCATCAATATATCCCAACTCCGAAGTTATGATTTTTTGATATTAAAATATTTTTTCCTTGGCTATAGTTAGAACGCCATCTATCGGTCTAGAGGTCAAAACTACTTTACACTTTTTCTCCTAGGTGGCGCTTCTAAAAACGTTTTTCGAAATACGATCGATTATAATCTTCTTCGATTTTGAGTTTTGAAAAGTTAATGGAGATTTTTGCTTAGAGTTTTCGATATTTTTATATTGCTGACGAAGTCGCGGGTAGGTAATATTAGTTAGGGGCACCAGGTCAGACAACCTTCTCGTGTGCCCAAAGCTGCTTGTCCCTTACGGATCCGGGGAGGAACCGGGGGGAACAGCAGTTGAAGGGCCGGTGTGCCCTGTTAAGTCCGACAATAAACCGGAATCTATTGTCGGATAACCAATGGTCTGACGGGAGGTAGCTTCTCCGCGCGTCCCTCTGACTCGCAGATGGCGCAGTGGATGAAGCTAGGACGAGCTGGTAGGCTCGTAGGCGGCGGAACACCGAAGAGGTGGAAGGCGGTGGTACCTCCAAGATTCGCTCTGGAGAGCGCGTGGTACGCGATATCACCGCCTTCGCTACTCTTGCCCGGCATCAAGGGATGTGGGTGCCTTGGCGACTCGGTCGGATACACACTGACTGACTTGCCTTGGCACCAGTCCCTTGTATGGTCTGGATGAGGAGGCCGCGGAGTGGGTTCGGAGCGAGGCTGAACCCACTCGGGATGGAAGGCGGGAACGCACCGCCTGCCCCGCGAGGGGGCGAGTGGTATCCCCTGCCCAACAGGGGACTTTTCGGGTCCGCGGGTGGTTGAAGTGGGGACTTCGACTGTCCACGATGCGGACCCCGGGAGGGCGGCGGCGCTCTGTGGCGAGCGCCGCCGTAAGCACCGCGAGGGTGCCGGGCGTGGCTGTGGATGCCATTCCCGGGACAGTGCTTAGGCAAAATGCGAGAGGGGCACCGCTGTGTTCCATAGGAGATCGCGGAGCCCCTTGACATGCATGGAGGCAGGCCACGCGTCAGTTTTTAGTCGGTGAGAGTCCGACATAACCCTTCCGCTGTCCCCACGGCGGTCGGGTATCCATAATGGATTTTCTGACGTTATAAAAAAAAAAAAAAAAAAAAAAAAAGGTAATATTAGTTAATCGTTTTATTTCGAAATTCAACACCATACAGTAGGTACTTGCTATTCAAAAAAAATTATGTTTCGAGTCAATTTCTTCAAAAAAATTGCCGCTCGCTTCAGCGATTCTATACCAATTACCGTATTCGTTTTGTTCTTAGCATTGCAACATCTGGGTAAGATTTTCCCTACCTCTATCTATTAAGGGATTCTTGAGAGAAACATAAATATAAAAAAAATATTATTATTATATCAAGCGACGGAGTTTTATATTTTGTATATACCTACTCTCGATTCACTCAAAACTCCTCTACTTTGTTCCTAATAATGCGCAGACGAAGTTGCGCGGGTCAGCTAGTAATTATAATAAATGATCGAAGTTATATCGCATTAACTTTTTAATAAGTTCCACTATAATCCGCACACAGATGAAAGAGCATATCGTCTGTGATTCCGCACGACTTCAGTTGCGTCGCGGACTCTAACCCAAAGGGTAGGTAGGTATAAAGTCGCGCCACGAAAGGAGTTTTTTAATTTCGTAGCAGCCCAAAGTGAGTCTTGGGATCAGAGTAACTATAACTTTATCTAATATTTTGCCTTGGCCACACCTTGGCCTCCGTAACGAGAACTCGCCACTTTTTTTGTCCAAAGCAGTTTCTTGCTTGCCTAATGCCTAATACTTAGGTACCTCAAGCTCTGCTGTATTCAAAAACCAGAGTTTAATTAGTGTAAGTAGGTCGTTAGGTATAAATCAGTGAATTGGTACCTTTACTAGGTACCAATTATACCTATACTAACTTCTGCAAGATGTGGGCATGTATCAAATAATGTATTTGTACATGCCTCTTACTACCCCCTTAGACATCTTCAAAGGATCTGGAATATAAAGATCTGAGAGAATGTCTACCGCGCCTTGGGGATACAGTCGTGACACTGTACTAGGTATATTTTTTTTTTTTTTTTTTTTTTAATAATGCTGGACTTTTCACACAGCATCATCTAGCCCCAAAGTAAGCAGAGCTTGTGTTATGGGTACTACATGACTGATATACTACTTATATACTTTTTGTTTGTAAATACATACATATTATACATAGAAACACCCAGACCCGAGACAAATATTTGTAGATCATACAAACATTGGTCCCGCCGCGGGGATCGAACCCGCAACCTTTTGCGTCGCAGGCGGGCCTTCGCCCACTGCGCTACAGAGGTCGAGGATAAATACTCCCACCGACCTACCTATGTAGGTAGGTAGGTAGGTACTTGCATTTCTATGTATATTTTCAAGTTTAATTAACCTTAGCTATGTACCTAGGTTAATTTTAACATGTTACCGAGTCGGTAGGTATGTATGCATTGGCCACTCGTTAAATGAAAGTACTTAGTTGATTGATTTTATTAGGTAGTTAATACTAAAAGGCTTCATGAATTGTATTAAATCGTAGTAAGCCCTTCTTGTTTCAACACCATGGTCTATTTATTTATATTTGCTGTTGTTTTTGTGGATCAGTTACTTAGCATAGAAAATAGTGACCTACGCCTACCGAACGATTTTGTTTTGTTCTACAACAAAACAAAATACATGGGTGAAAAGTTTAATACAAAATATTTGTCGCCAGAAAAAGTGAAGCCAACAGAGTCAGATTTAAATTACTATCTGAAAAAAATGAAGCTTGTTGTAGATTATTTTAATAATTCACCGAACATGACAGATTGCAACGTCGCACTGGGAATGTTTTTTATGAAAGGTAAACTACTAGTACCTAAGTACCTGTAGCAAATCACTGAAGGTAGAATCTTCATTAGTTGCGGACTAGATTTTTGGCTATTTCTTGCTGCTATGGTAGGTATAGCCGCCAAGTTGCCACAGTTTTTTGTTGTTAAATCGTTTTAAGAAAAATCTTTTAAAAATAACCATCTCCAGCTTCAATTAAAATCCAAAAACTACTTTAAAAAATGTAATTTACCCCTCTAAAATAAGCTTAGGGTCGTTAAGGTTTTAGGTGGTATTAGTTGAATTTTTGATTGAATTATCAGCTAAAATAACCCAATTTGTTTATTCTACGGCATTTCCTATCCTAATTAGGCTTACGAATGACAAAACAGGCAATAATAATTAGGTAACTTGGTTCAAATTGCTCACTCTGGGAATTTTTAACGTTGTACCATTTAAACGCCGATTTCAGCAAAAAATAGCCTAATAAGTAGCACTTTTTTCATAGTATTACGGAAGCTTACAGTTTTTTGAAGTTTTTGAAAATACTCAGGAACCATGATATAGTGTTGTTGGATTCTTAATTTTATGTTGAAAATTTCATCTCAAACACAAAATGGTAACTTTGCATCCAAACTTTTATAACTTGCACTAATGCTAGAAAGCTGAGTTTTGTATGTATGAAAGTACAATTCAAGTAAATTCTTTTACAAGAAAAAAAACCTTGAAAGCACCTCCCAATTTTTTTTGGTTAACTTTAATCCGTTCCAATAGGACATTTCTTTTGACGTTACTGAGTGGACCATCCTGTAAAATTTTATTTGCAGCGCTGTTGAAAAGGACATTCAGGGACGACGGAAATAAATTAGAAATAGGATTTTATAAAAGAATGACAGAATTGGTCGTTAAAGCTGAGAATATGGTATCACATTTCATTTACGGTAATAGGCAATATGACTGGAATGACTTAAGACTACGATGTGAGTTTTTATATAGCTAATATTCTTATCTACATGCCTCATCCGTTATAAGCAAAAAGTTCAAAGATAATTTTCACTTATTTATGTAAGTAGTACCTACCTACTTTAGGTACTGTACAGTCAGCGTCAGCAATTAGTAACACCCATAATAAGGTGATTCAAACTGCACGGGGGTTACCAGCTGGTGACGCTGACCTACTTAATATACGTAAGTTGCTGGTCGCACTCTTTTTGAGTACTGTAGGTACGCAAGTAGGTACTGTTTTAATCTCTGAATTTAATTTTTCAGTTTCAAAGTTATTAAAATCTGACGAAGCACAGGTTTACTCAGTCAATGCATTCCACAGGAACACTATAAAGCTTTGGATTCATTCAAATATAAAATTAAATGATTTTATGGAAGAAATGGATACAGCTACATACCCAAAAGAGAATTATGTAGAGCTAGTCACATCTATGGACAGATATTTTAAAGTTGTTGAATCTGGTAAAACAATCACTCACAAAACCTAGGTACCAACTGGGAACCCCTCTGCCTGAGGCACGCCGTGGAAAAGGCCATATTATAAGGATATAATATGGCCGTTACCAGTTGGTGACGCTGACCATACCTTCTAGTATCTATATAATATAAAACAAAGTTGTGTTTGTAATGAACACTTAGGTATAACTCGAGAACTGCTGCAGCGATTTTCATGATTATAGATTTGTTGGAGCTAGTTTTTAATAAATGCGACAAATTTTAATACGACATGATTTCAAAGCTTTTATTTTTTCATAACAGATGAATGTTTATCAAGAATATCGTTTAATCCTGAACCAATATCCATGGAGCTCAAGTGCTGCCGCCCAGATCCGTTTTGCAAGAAACGCGTGTTTGCTGCTCCATCAGTCTCTTATGCATTGAGTCACAGGTAAGAAAACACACACAGCCTGCCTTCACCAACTGCTGGGTATCCTAAGCTTGTGCCATCTACCACGATCCTGAAGAAAACTTATGTACTTACCTACTTCCTACTCACAAAAAAGAGTTAACATCCTACTTATTACAATTACTATAAACTTACCTAATACGTTTTCTCGGGGATGGCATTCTAGGGACATAAGTTAATCCAAACTGTAAATAAAAGTAAAAAAATAACTGTAAATCAACTTTCGTTGATGACTGTACCCCACCCACTTGTTCAAATATGGCCTGTGGGTGGGGTACAGTCTGTTTGTCCTGTTTGTTGTACTGTTTGTCCAATTGTTCCATTTTTATTCGTAGATTAGTGAACCTCATGGGGCTGTGGCACATCAGGCGCTGTTACATGCACTCCGAGCACGCGGATAAAATGCACATGGACGTTATGTGCTCCAATATGTACCGGGAGGTGGTTTACTTGGCGCGCCGTGGATACTTCTCTAGAGATCTCTTCTTGGAACACAGTAAAAACAAAGCTTCCTAAACCTACTAACAGCTGCTACATACCTAATCCCATCATCATTATTATCCGCAGCTGGACTTCACCCACTTCTGTGTAAAATACTCTTCCTTATGCTTACAACATTCACCAGTGCTTAGCACAGCTGTGCTAAGCACTGGTTTTTTTCAATGCTTTGTAACATTATTTTGCCTCACATGGTTAGCAGCCAATTAAGCGACTGTTATGAATATGGTTATCATTACCATTGTCTACCGTGCTCAGGAGACACAGTCGTGATCCCGTAAAAATAATCATAATGACCCCAGTTATTGGATTATTGTAATAAGAGTTAACATTAGTGACAAAGCTACGATCTAACTAGAGCAGAAATGTGGAGCGCGTTGAAATCTTTTGTTTGTGATACATAGTACACACACAAAAGACTTCAACGCGCTTCGATTAAAGAGCCGTAGGCAAAGTTTTAGCTGTAGTTTGAATTGAATTTATAAATTTCGTATTCGTTTCGTTTAAATTATCATCCCAAATGGCTGGTGGTGTTTCTATGTATAATATGTATGTATTTACAAACAAAAAGTATATAAGTAATATATCAGTCATCTTAGTACCCATAACTCTGCTTACTTTGGGGCTAGGTGATGCTGTGTGAATAGTCCAGCATTATTTATTTATTTATTTTAATTTGGATATGAAACTATTCAAGCATAATATTGTTTTCTAACTATTATTTTCTTTGTTGTTTCGGCTGCCGAACTTTTTACTTTGTTTATCGTCTACTGCATCAACATACTCTCGCGATTTCAATGAAAGTTAACCTAATGGCATGTAATTCCTAACGCTCAATGAAGCACAGTACTCTTACTTTCAAATAAATATTTCTGTACTTAATTGTTTCTCGGAAAACAGTTTCAATTATAACTAACTGACATAAATATTTAAGTATTATGGGACATACACTTGGGACCAAAAAATCGCACATGCATGATTTTTTAACACAAACTGAAGAAAATCAGTAAATATAAAGTTAAGTTACGTTTCTTTGATGCAGATTCCAAGTCTTTTTGAATAACTATCCAATGATTATAAATGATTAAAAAACAGATAAAAATCTTTGTTCTCTATTTGTTTTTTAATTATTTATGCCTCAAAGTGCTTTTGGGTGTCAGTAACCAAAGTGCATGTTTTTCAATGAATAATTGTGCGGGTGTACGATTTTATTGCTCTCAAGTGTATTGCACTTATTTTGATAAGATTACAAAGACCACCAAAGTTAACATTATTACCTATAAGACTATAGAGTCTTATAGGTAATAATGTTAACTTTGGCGCCACAATCATAGGATTGTGGCGCTAAAACTCGTCAGACCCTAAAATTGTTTTCTAAAATCTATCTTTATTATGCAGTTGCGCTTTGCGGGATGCTGGGCTATGAAGAGTTCCACAGACGGCAATGGTTTTACAAAGCCGCTAGTTGGATCAACGAAGATGGTTGCATTCAAGAAGATCGGAACTTCGAGATAAATCGTACAAAGATATACATTAATACAGAAACAAATCCGAAGAAAATAAAAGCTCTGAAGAAGCTACGACAGAAGTTGTTAGCTGATGAGTGCCACTCTCATCCAATGATACTGTTGGTAGTAGTGTTGGCTCATGGAATCAGACATGCAGCTCATTTTATGGCGTGATCCAACTTAAAAATTATGTAAGCGTATTTCTTTTCGTTCCTTTTCGTGTTACTAGAGCGTATTGGCCATACATCATCAGACTATTTTGTGTACGTTTTTCCTTTGGCGTTGTATGGCAAATAAAAAAAAAAAAATTCAGTAGGCATAGGCTAGCATATGAACCGATTGATAATTTTGATATTTAGAGTATTTTTATTTTGTAAGTCGTTAAGTGTTATTTGTTGGGTATAAAATATTGGAATTCTACGTAAAAAGAGCCCTAAGAAGTGTACCTAAGTGTAGTATTCTATCTAATTTATGGAAATAGATAAACAAGTTTGTACAGTATTCTTAAATAATGACATTTATTAAAATATAGAATTAATAAAAATATTTAATTTTAAATTGGTAAAAAATAAGTTAATAACATTTAAATTATTAAAAAATAAGTTAAATGAAATGGTATTAACTTTGTATTTGCATTGTTGATTAACATACCTACCTTAGTATTTTTGAATAAATTAGTTTTTAGGAGGTGTATATTTTTGTTTCGGTAAACATTAATAAGTTTCAAAAATGCTTTCGTACCTACTCTAAGATTTTTTTAGCTCACGACACAAATTCAATTAACGAGTGAGATTCAATCAAATTGTTTTCCTTATCACATACACAACAGTTAATTAAAAATTAAGGCACTTATAATAGCACTCTTATATAAATTTCTTTGAAAGGGACTAATTGGATTCGTTATTTCATTGAAATAAATGGATTTCGATACATCGAAAGTTAGAATAACAGCATTCTAGATACCATCATAAAATATATGAAATTGGCGGTCACCAATCGGGACACACAAATGTGCTAGCAGCAGCTTTTCTTGTTACTGTTTATTCTGACAAATATTTATTTTGTGCAAGATAAATCGCAAGTTATCGTCTGTAGGGGGCCTTGCGATATCTGCCTCTCTCCTCCTCGTCACGCACGTCCAGATAGTGGCTGAACACCACTGCCCATAGGTAGAGGTACAGACCTGAAAAATATACAAAAACACGTTGATCATAATTATACGTATACTTATACCTACAAAAGATGTCTTAGGTAAGTACCTCTCTTCTGCTTTAATTAGTTGATGACTGTTCAAGAGGTACCATGCTAAATCTATGGTTGATAAGTATGATTGTAATTCAAGGAAGCAATGGTCATCCTCAGTTTAAAGGATTCTGAACTCTATGCTCCATAAAAATTTAAAAGTATGTTTGTGTCATGCTAGTTACTTAGCGCTTTGGATTCTTTGTAAACTTTCTATCTATTTTCAATAAATCATTTCATTTTACTTCTTAAGGAAATAAATTGTTTGTGTTTTTTTTGCCCGATTGCAACCGTCATAGCAGGAATTCTCAGTTTGAATCGGTCAGTCTTTTTTTTCACAATCACTCCCCAGCATCTAACACCATTGTATCTTTGCCAGCATCTACAATTGGTGACCATGTTAAAAATAACAGTCAAGCTATACCATAAACGCTTCACCAGGTCACCAGACAATTTAAGGTTAAGATACTTACACAAGTATAAAAGTCCGCCAACTAATATACAAGTGGCGAGGATATTATGGTCTTCAATTTTATCGTCCAGGTAGAATGTGATGGAGGTGTGTAACACACTGATGAGAAGTCCGATGGCTAGCACGATACCCAGGACAACCCACGGTAGCATTAGCCAGGACCGTCGCTGAAAAATATAACAAGATTATTTTTATATTGAGTATTACAACTTTTTAGTCCAAAAAGAAAATTATTCTACAATTCTACATACCGAAAATGACGTCTAGAATGCATGAAAAAATAGGAATAGGGTTTGATTGCTTACAAGTTGGCTCCTGATGCTGTGTAAAATCATCTAGTAAAGATGTAGTTTAAATGATTCAATCTTAGAATGTTAATTTTGCGGTATTCGTTAAGTTAATATTAAAAAAAGTCACCTTCAGAACTGCTATGACGAGTAGCGAGCATATGAGTATCGTAAAGCATAAGTTGACCGTTAATATTATCCTCGGAACTGAAATAGAAATACGTCAATTAGGAGATGGCGGCTAATAGAGAAGAGTGAAGTTGGTTGACTCCAAATAAGGATGAACTTTCTCATATATTCATTTTTCACCTCGATCACAATATAACTTACTGTCTAAATCTGAAAGTTTTCTATCAAAGTCCTTATCGAAGATCAGTGTGCTGAATGTGATGCGATGCCTCTCTACGACCCATACGATGATGATGGTGGCAATAGAGAGTAGCACGCCCAGCACCGCCGTGATGAGGGTCCCGGTCCGCGTCGACGCGCAACAGCAGCATTTCTGTAGCCTCTTCATTGTGATACCGTTTAAACGTTTTCTTCTTTGTGCTCACCTCTTCATGACTTCTGGAACAAGATATTGTATTTACTTTACGAAAGCTAAAAAGAGTGTAAGTTCATCTACATATGTTGATTTTAAGCATCTAGTTATAAACACATAATTATCATGCACAGGCTGAGATCACTCATTGTTGGAGATTAGTCTCCCTAAGCTTTATGCCATCCACCCCGGTCTACCATTATTTACATTAGGATAGATACAAAGGTCTTATTTAATCAATGATTAGGTTCAATCTATAAATCTGCTTTAAATCTAAGCCTTCAAGTCGTAAAACTGGTGGGTGGTATTTTCTATTATGTGTATTTTTACGTGGGTGTTAGGTATTGGTAGATCCGTTACTTTTGCGCGACAACATGTCGCCGGCGCCGCCTCGACGTAGATTTCTACTCGTACAAAAGTTTGTGAATGATGCTAGCATAGATAACAGAATAGTTATCTCGTTAGTGTGACAAGCATATAAAAATCAATTTAAATGACTGAAATTAGCATAACTAATACACCTAAAACAGATTAGAAGTAGAGATCGAATTTTTTTTTATTAATAAATACGGTAGATACCAAAATTTATAGCAATGAATTCATCTAAGTGTGCAGTCTTTAAGGGGTTAAAAAAAACATCTATAGTAGATTATTTATACAGTGTCAGGAGACAATGCCTACACCTAACGGGACGCTGTAGTGTCTGGGACATTATTTAATAGGCTTACCCACCACCTACCTAAACCATCCTCTCAGCCTGGCCCACAGGAAAGACGACGTCAATACGTGTGGAGCTGACTTAGGCGGTTTTCACGAATTCACACCTATAATATCTCCCCTAATCATCATAAGCAATTTTTGCTACTCCAGCTGAGTAACTGATGAAACAAGTCTTTATTGAAATATAAATAGGTGCATTAAAAATTTCGCAATAACCAATTTGATTGATTGGTGGGTGAGTAAAACATTCCAATCCATCCCGAATTAGAAACATTACAAAACTATGAAATCATGGCATTACCCAATGGATTGTGTTGGTCGGTCGCTCAATAACGTCCCAGATTCGGAGTTCTTTGATTTGGAAGTTGATGACAAACATTGGGATATTGTGCGTACAGCTCACATCCGCCAAACCTGTTTTTATAGTTTGTTATGTTTTTCAGTTTCAACGCTGCTATTACGAAATTGGGTCATATTTTTTATATTTACAATATCATCTGTTTCGTCATCATTAAAACTTTTTCAAATGCTAAATCTTATAGCATATTGTTGTAGTAGTAGGTAATGACAAACCGGAGTCGCTGGAGACAAGCCGTCTACACTTGCAGAACGACGCATCAAAATCAAAATCAAAATTATTTATTTAGAACAAAGTACATAGAGAACATTGATTACAATAGAACGATGAGAACTGCAAAAGTTTAATAAACTGTGAAGCAGTCTCATGGTGATCACGATCTTCAAAAATGAAGTACCGACCAAAGAAGAAGTAGGTAATGTATGTAAGTAATCAGAGGGTTTAGATAACCCGACATTGGCCTGACCCACATAGCAGATTGCGGCCCCATTACATCGCTTTTATGTTCCGAACCTAAATGCCGCTCCCAGACATTTTACACCCCATCGCCAACCTGTGGCAACCTTCAAAAGCTTTCAGCAAACAATGTGATTGAAGCGAAAATTCATCAGAATCAGTTCCACCTTCTTGTACTTGAACGTGGAACTTGATTCTGATAGAGATCAATGAAACAAAAAATCAATGAAATGTCTGGTAGAGATCGCTATTTAGCGATAAGACCGCCGATTGTATGTCATTGTGTTTTTTGTTTAGTTTTCCATTTTTGTTTATTTTTATTATGTGGTGTGCAATAAAGTATTTTCTATCTATCTATCTATCTGATAAATGAAGTAATTTGGAATAGTAGTAGATATATATGTAGATTAGATTGCTAAAGATACATTGATGATACATAGACTGATTTAAGATGATCTCTACTCCATAACGACTTGCTTATCTACACCAAAAGATGTCATCTGAAAGCAAGAATTGTATTTTCTTATTCTGTTCAAAAAGCGCCGCGATTCATTGCTGTCATACAAAAGTAAAGATTTTAGTGGTTCCTCTGGCTCACCAAGTGAATAAAGATTGATATTACGACGACTAGTAGGTATTTGATAATAAAATTGTACGTCAGTATAATAATTAAACATAACTATTTAACATACCAAAAAATGCCACCAAATAAGCCTGTGATTTATTTTGAATAGCACAAATCACTACAACTCAATGAGCACAGGGCAAACATATTAGAATATATCTAATCAAGGACTGATGACTCTAACAAATAATAACTCCATTGTACAACGTTCACACACTTTACTTCCAGTTAATGACAGATCAAGACAGACGCTTATCCATAGACTATACTAAACATTGGTGCATAGACAATCACTCTCTAACACTCCCCCTCAATTTCAAGTTTCTTTATAATTAATAAACTTTTTAACTTAACTAAAAACTTAAAATTGCCTCTATAAAGTTTTACACAAAATAACATTAGTTGACACTAACATAATTACGTTATGACAAAATGACAGTTAGTAACATGACTTTTCTACCTAACCTCAATTTGTCACAAACAAAACAATAACAACAAATCTTAGATAATAATCATACAAGGATAAACATCTACGAATTTAACAAATTAGCACGAAAATAACTATGTTTGATGTTACACAGTGGCTTTGTCATAATGTCCGCAGTATTCTCACCTGTGTTTACATATTCCACTGTAATAGTGTCTCTAGAAATAATATCTTTTATAAAATGATATTTGATATCAATATGTTTGGAATGCTTGGTATTTTCACTGTTCATAATCATTTTAATCGCACTTTGATTATCCACTTTTAGTTCTGCACTACACTGATCTTGAAAATCTATAGCCAATCCTCGGATGAACAACAGCTCACTGCAACACATTGCTGCTGCCACATATTCAGCCTCAGCTGTAGATAATGCCACAGTTTGTTGTTTCTTGGAAGACCATGATATCAGATTGCCTTGATGATAAATAACCATACCGCTGACACTTTTTCTGTCAGTCTTATCACCGGCCCAATCTGCATCTGAAAATGCTGAAATTAAAGAAAGATTAGTTTTCTCTCGTTTGTAATAGCATAACTCTATCTCTTGAGTTGCTTTTAAGTAGTGCAATATTCTCTTTGCTGCAGTCCATAAGGTTTTCGTAGGCTTGTCTAGATATCTACTCAGATATGAAGTAGCAAAACTTATATCCGGTCTGCTTATTGTAGCTAGGTAATTTAGACATCCTATTAGCTCTCTATATGGAACGTTACTTATTATTTCTTCGTTCTCAGGTACTTGGAAGCTGTTTTCCATCGGTGTCTTTGCATCTTTGCAGTTAGACATATTGAACTTTTCTAGTATGTTTTTAATAAATTGTTTTTGAGATAACTTTATTGTATTTTTATTTCTCTGTATCTCTATTCCCAAATAATTACTTATGCTTCCCAAGTGTTTTGCTTTGAATTGTTCTTGCAATAGTTTGATCACATTATTTACTTCTTTTTCATTTCCCAATAGCATTATATCATCCACAAATAGTATTAGCCATATCTCTTTGCCTGTATATAAGCAAATATCATTCTTTGATCTTTTCATGTTTATTTTCTTACAAAATGAATCAAATGTCTTATTCCAGCACTTTGGCGACTCCTTAAGTCCATACAAAGCTTTATTTAGTCTCAGCACAGTTTCTTTTGCTTTGTTCTTCACAATTACTCCCTCTGGAACTTTGATGTAGACTTCTGTTTCTAATTTTCCATTGAGAAATGCTGTAGGTATATCCAATTGCTGTATTAGCCAATCATTATTTACTGCTTGTGATAATCCCATTCTTATTGTAGTCATTTTTGCTACCGGAGCGTATACATAATCCTCAGCTTCTTGCTGGAAACCTCTCGCTACTAATCTCGCTTTCTTGGTTCCATCTGACTTGGTTTTAAAAATCCATTTTGTGTCTATTGTTTTACATCCCTTTGGTAGCTCTGTTTCTAACCATGTGTTTTGTCCTTCTAGGGACTTTATCTCACTCTCTACTGCTGTTTTCCATTCAGTACTTTGTTCAATAGCTTGCTTATAAGTTGCTGGATCATTTTCACTTGACAGTAAGCAATACGCTTCATAGATTTCACAATTTTTTAAATGTTGAGGTTTTCTCACTTCTCTACCGCTCCTCGTTATTGTTCGACTCTCACATTGTCTTTCAATTTCCCTTTGGGGTTCATCATGTGTTTCAACTACATCTTCGAAACTTTCTACAACTATGTACTTTTCTGGTTGTGAATTAACATTTTCTTTGAAGTATTTGATGTCTTTTTCATCAAATCTAACATCTAATTCTTTTGACTTTTACATCCATTTGTCTTTCCATTTCTTTTATATATAATATTACATTTCCTGTAGCTTCAGACTTGTTTCTTAATAAATATGTATGTGTGAAATGACTGTAATCATCAATTATAGTTTGAAAGTATTTGTATCCCTCATTGGTCGGTACTCTGGACGGACCTGAAATATCTGTATGTATCAATTCACCTATTTGGCTGGATCTCGGACTCTGAATTCTTTTAAACGGCAATCGCGTAGCTTTATTTTTCATACATGCTTCACATACTTCTTTGCTATATGGCAATCCTAATATTGCTAAATTCTTTCTGCACATATGTCCCAATCTTTGATGCCATATGTTAACATTTTCTTCCTTATCTTCATTTGTCTCATTACATGAACTTGCATCTTCTATTTTGGAATTCAATTTTACAGTGAATGTATACAACTGACCCTTCTTCAAACCATGATACATCTTATTTTGGTATTTTATGAGTAATTTTTCATTTTTAAAAATCACTTCCATTCCTCTCTCTACTAGTTTGCTAACTGACATCAAGTTTGTACTTAGACCAGGTAAAATCACTGCTTCTATTCTTATCTTTTCATTGTTGTATACAGCCTCTAGAATACCTTTCTTTTTCGCCGTCAATACTTCTCCATTTGCTATTTTTACCTTTAATTCATGCGACAGGTCTTTGAGCTCAGTCATATGTTGCTCATAACTTTCCTGGACAAAATGCTGTGTAGCTCCTGAATCAACTACAAATGACAGTAGGTTGCTTTGTAGGTTTTCGGCTGCTAATGCTTGTTCTGATGCGATGAACATAGGCGAACTCTCCTCTTTTGCTGGATGAGCTGCTCCACCTCTATTTCTTGGACCTCTAAACCATCTTCCTCTGCCTCTACTATTTGCTCGGCAATCATACGCCTTGTGTCCTTTTCTCTTACATCGATAACATACTACACTACTCATGAATGAAGTCTGATTTGGATCATCTTGGTTTGATGGACAACTTTCTTTTCTTACTTCGTGGTCCAACAACTTTATTTTTACAAATTCTAATTTTACTTCGTTATTCACGGTTTCAATTGCTGTTATGATGTGGTTATATTCTTCTCCTAAGCCTGTCAGGAGATAGCAAACCTTGTCACTTTCTTCTATTTTGTCTCCTGAGACTTCTAGTTCACGTATGATGTCATCAAATTTGGCAAAATAATCTTCGAACTTACTTTCATTTTGTTTTAAATTTAGTAATTTTCTTCGTAGTGTGATTTTTGATATCACGCTTTTTCTCTGAAATGTGCTTTTTAAAATACATAGCATTTCCTTGGCACTCTTGCATTCCTTCACAAGATTCAAATGCCTGTCAGTTAGACATTGGACTATCACACTTTTTGCTTTTGCGTCGTAGTTTTTGTTTTTGTCATCTACCTTATCTGCCTCCGCGACCTCTTTTAGGCCTCGCTCCTCGAGTAGGCATTGAAGCCTAAAAAGCCAATTATCAAATGCTTCAGCTTTCAGTTGAGGAAAATTTGCCGGTGTCGTGGTGCTTGATGTCGCCATTTTGTTTGGCCTTTACTAAGTCTGAAAAATTATGTTTTGGAAAACAATATTGTCAGCACTTCCTACACGCTTACATTACCGGCGGGCGTCACTCTGGGTTCTGGGCCCATAACCTATTAGAATATATCTAATCAAGGACTGATGACTCTAACAAATAATAACTCCATTGTACAACGTTCACACACTTTACTTCCAGTTAATGACAGATCAAGACAGACGCTTATCCATAGACTATACTAAACATTGGTGCATAGACAATCACTCTCTAACATTAATAATTCATCAGAATCAGTTCCACCTTCTTGTACTTGAACGTGGAACTTGATTCTGATAGAGATCAATGAAACAAAAAATCAATGAAATGTCTGGTAGAGATCGCTATTTAGCGATAAGACCGCCGATTGTATGTCATTGTGTTTTTTGTTTAGTTTTCCATTTTTGTTTATTTTTATTATGTGGTGTGCAATAAAGTATTTTCTATCTATCTATCTATCTGATAAATGAAGTAATTTGGAATAGTAGTAGATATATATGTAGATTAGATTGCTAAAGATACATTGATGATACATAGACTGATTTAAGATGATCTCTACTCCATAACGACTTGCTTATCTACACCAAAAGATGTCATCTGAAAGCAAGAATTGTATTTTCTTATTCTGTTCAAAAAGCGCCGCGATTCATTGCTGTCATACAAAAGTAAAGATTTTAGTGGTTCCTCTGGCTCACCAAGTGAATAAAGATTGATATTACGACGACTAGTAGGTATTTGATAATAAAATTGTACGTCAGTATAATAATTAAACATAACTATTTAACATACCAAAAAATGCCACCAAATAAGCCTGTGATTTATTTTGAATAGCACAAATCACTACAACTCAATGAGCACAGGGCAAACATTGTCACTGTTCAGTTCACACACATAGAAAGAGGCCATTATCCATTCATCTGAACTATCAAAGGAGTGCGTAGATTCCTTCCTACTAACTATGAATTACTCTATACATACAACATTATAAAGTGATAGTTGATATGGTGTTTTTCCTTACTAACTGTATGTTCATCTGTGTTGGATCATTACAAACTGTTGATGGATCTGAGGCTGGGAGCGGCTCGTGCCGGCATAGTTCTCTGTCAAGAGCATTGCGCAACACTGACGCCATGAGGAGCAGATGTCACGTTGGTGTTCCGCATACACATTATCAAAGAACGTAAAAGCTACGCGTTATATTTAGATGTGTCTATCGTTTAGTTTCTCACGTCGCAGTGTGTTTATTTATTTGGAAAATTTATACACTAAGTTGGAAATGAAGAGAAATACAAATTTTTAGGTACTTTTATGACGATAACGCTATGATGATAACGGTCTTTCTAATTGTTTTCTTTCTTTTTAAGCTTATCAAAACGTCATAGGTAGTAAACCCTTTTTTGGTAAAAATATAACTCGTAGTAGATTTTTAATTGATACGTGAGAGCACATTTTTTTTAACCAACTTCAAAAAAGGAGGAGATTCTCAATTCGCTTGTATTTTTTTTGTATCTTATTACGCGATTACTCCGCCAATTGTGGACCGATTTTTAAAATTAATTTTTTGTTTGAATGGGGTATACTCCAGAAGTGGTCCCATATAAATTTATTCCTGAGGGTTTGAAAGTTTTCCCGTAAAACTCTAAAATCCTTCCCTACTAGCCATTGTAAATCGAATCGACTCTATATGCATTATGTCAAACTGACGATTTGTAAATCGTTTCAGGTATTAGCCAGGAACTCACGTGCCGCGAAACTTGACATAAAATGTATGCAGTTTTGGTTTTGGTAGAGTCGAACATTGAAGTCGGTTTTTCTTTTAGTTTTAAAACGTAATTATTCTGTTTAAGTGGTTTATAGAGATTCTTATCGAGAGATTCTTATAGAGAGCATTCCAAAACGCACACAGAAACAATGTGCAAAACCCCCTTCGTGAGGTGGAAAAACTATATCTATCTAGTCATAATAGTAGGTAATAAATAGTACAACCTGTGAGTACATTTACACACACACACACTGTATAGTATAGTACACTTGTAAGGTCAGTTGTGTATTCCCCGTAACGAAAATGACTTTTGGCAAGCACCGTGTTCTTGGCTCGGTCATTAAACAAACGAAGGCCAGCGGATGTGCGTGAGGTGTGTCATAGGCGAACATCTAGTTTTAAACTACAACTTCATTGATACCGTAGATGATAAAACTCATCAATCTATGACCCTATATTTTGTTCTTGAATGGTTGCACAGTGCAGCATTATTTTAAATGTAGTAAGTACCTAAACATACCTCATCGACACATCTGACTGTAGTTACCACATAAACTCTGTGCTATCTGAAACAGTGAGTGCACCACACGCAATTCAGTAAATCGTAAGTAAGCCAATCTAAAGCGCATCCCGACCATCTGTGTGCAATTGGATCATTCCTTCATGTACCCACACTCGTCCCATATGCTTTTATTGAATAGTCGAGAGGTTGTAAGATTAATTTCTCACTCCAACGTACACTATAAGATTTTGTGAGGGAATACAAAATTCTGTATTTGACTCCTTTACATAACTAGGACACTACTAACTAGGACTACTTTTATGTACCTACGTATTAGAATAATTTCTCACTACTATTTTGTCTAATACTAATATTTTCATCAATCGGCATAGAAATTTTACTATTATAGGTAAGTACCTACCTACTTTTTCCTCGAAGAAGTCTTTGTTTTGTGCATCTCTCTTGGAAACCTGCACGCACCCGGACGAAACCGATTGGCTCATTGATTTTAGTCTAGATCCTCTATCTAAAAGCACCGCGTTATTATTTCAATGACCTGGTGCACTGACTTTACGCATGACATAATCCCACTCATAAAAATTACCTACATCTCGTGTTTGAATGCCTAATATATTGTAGCATAAGGCCTCCTACAATTAAGGTACAATATAACTACATAAATGATTTCATAATTGCATAGGTACATTTTATATTTTCGAAGTTTATACATAATATTTATTACCAACTGATAGTCACAGAGTTGTTTAGTTTTATTTGATGCATCTATAGCAAGTTCCTGTCAACCTTGCTCTAGATGGAAGATAATAAAACATAGGTAAGTTATTATTTATTGATACGAGAAGTACCTATAGGCACACTATAGGTAGAGTCTGCGAATTCAAAGATTGGGTGAATGCCGCTTGGGACGCAGATGGTTGCGGGTTCGATCCACGCCGCGGGATAAATGTTTATATGATCTGCAAATATTTTTTTCGGGTCTTAGTCTTTGTATACTTAATATGTATGTATTTACAAACAAAAAGTATTTATGTAGTATATCTGTTATCTGGTTCCCATAGTACAAGCTTTGCTTAGTTTGGGGCTAGATGATACTTTGTGAAATGAACAGCATTATTTATAACCAACACAGATGTTTGAAGAACTTTCTTCCCATGTAATTGTGAACAAAAATGTATTGTTCTTGGGCAGCTGCTTGTATATAACACAGTAGATTAACCGATTGTAACTCCTAGATTATTTTATGACAAGTGATCATGAAAAGTTAGACCCCTCCCAGACTGCAGACTTTCTATCGGCCGATAGTTGAGACGGAATATAGTTCGGCTCGTAATGAGTATGGAGAAGTATATTCCGTCTCAACTATCGGCCGACAGAAAGTCTGCAGTCTGCGAGGAGGCTTAAGCGTTGGTGGCAACCACGACGACAATTGTAGTTTACCTTGCTTTGGGCAGAAGGTGATCGTTACCGAAGAAGGCGTCGTGACGTCATTTAGTGACACAAACTTTACATCATAAAATGTAAACAATGCCATACTTTACTCTGAACCAACAACATTTATCGCGCCTTGTTTGGTTATGATTTTGGTCTGAAGTGTTTCGAGAATAACGGTATTATTGTAATTACAATGAATTGTATTATATTTTTGTTTTATTACTAGCTTGGCCTTCGTTAAGCCGCAATCACAAAGTCAATGTCAGCATTCTGTAACCAATTCTGCGAAGAAATAACTCGTCAGATGTATTATTATTAAAGCTTACGAGAACATGGTCATGGACCTCGGGAAGTTGATATAAGAACGAAGGCCAACCAACCGGCTCTACCAACATTTTTTTTCCAGAAAAGGGTTGCAAGTACCTCCCGCAATTTGAGTATTGTTTGCTCTATCTCCTATTTCATAAAATAGAATAGATAACAAGTCCTACACCTAAGTAAACATTTATTTACTGAAACTAAGCCACCTACTACATATTTAAATTTTACGAAATATAATAGAACCAGAACCGCTATCAATGGATAGTTAAAAACGATCTATTGATAGCTCTACTCCAGGTTACTGCCATGAACACATTGAACACCTAAGTTGTAGATGGAATATCTGATCAAAAGTAATAACTGTTAGGTAGCAGCTCAAAAAAACAGGTGGATATTTTGTTGGTATTCTTCTTACCATGACGTCAACATAAATTGATTTAAACTATCGATGTAAGTTATGAATATCTGGTGACCCTCATTACTTGTCTCTTGCATTCGGTCAAGGTTCTGACGTCATTTGTATTCCGAGAGCTGGCAATACAACTAAAATCGTAAATAACGAAACACTAAAATAAAGTAGAGCAGTCTGGTTAGTTTTTATGGCACCTTTACACATACATATTTTTTGCGATAAGGAAACGTTACTTCTCAAACATGTTATGGTTTATAAGAGGTGTGGGTGTGTAGCAAACGAATCGAGAAAAATAATTGAAAAAAAAAAACGGTTAAGTAGTTCTGTTCATAGGTGTGTACTCTACCAGCCTGACAAAATGTTTATCTCTCTAACTACAAACTTGTCTGGCCATGTATAGTTGCTACCTTTATATCTGACGACTGAACAACCTTGAAAAGCGTCATTAATTTATACATCTAAGTTTTCCACACGGAAGACTATATCTATCATGAATGTTTTAATTGATTTTTACGTTAATGATCACAGACAAATTATGTGAGTACCTTGTTTAAACTTATGAATGAAAGCCGCAACACAGTTTTATCTAGCGCGGGGGGTAAAGTTGTTTAGGTACCTACTTCTGTTGCCTGGAAAAGATCGCTTCTTAGCGATTAGGCCGCCCATTGTACATTTTTATCTGTTTTTTTCTTTTGTTTTTGTTTGTTTGGCGTGCAATAAAGAATTTCCATTCATTCATTCTTTAAACTTTGTGTATCGGTAGGGCCCACGGACATTTAAATCCGTGCTAGGGCTCCACTGACTCGGTGTGAATTTTCGAAGTAGGCAACCCGCACCGCGTTCCGATTCGATGCAAACAAACATCCACTCGTCCACACTATCTGTAACAAGTTCGCTACGATGATACGGTGTTCGGTTCGGCGAAATGTTCTTATCGGGACGCACCTTTATGTAGACACATATTTTGTGCAAATAAGCCTTATCCATTTTTCGTTTGTGCTCGAGCCTGAACTGCAACCCCCGTTTGAGTTTTCAGAAGTGATTTTCTTACACGATGTCTTTCAAATCGATACTTTTAAATCTTATAAGCTTATCTTAACATGAAGCAATAAACGTTTTGAATTGAATTGAATTTGAATAGAATTATTTCACTATGTTAGAACTTATCTAGGGAACGTATCTCATGTTATAGTCAACATTCTCTTGTATAGTCATCATAACACAAGAAAGAAAAAAGCAGGTGCTCGTTTTAAAAAATAACAATATTTTAATGGTGGCTTGTGAGTGACGTCATCTATGAAGCAACAATATTGCGATTTGCGATGTGTAATCCAATATGCAACAGAAATGAGTCACTGTAGCATGACTTCTACAAGTTATTCCTTGGGCTGAGGTTTGAAGGGATGAGTAATCTTAATCACTCAGGTAGGTAACCTAATAAATAAGTAAAGTTTATTCATAAAATGCCTTTTGATTCATTTAGGTATGTATCTACTTGTTTGCATTGCAGCAAATTAAACATTTTAAAGTATATCCTTTTATGAGTAAAAAATCATCAAACAACATTGGTCTAACATTTTTGTAACAGTTTACACATACCAACACCCACGTTTGGTTCCCGAGGGAAGTGTAAGTACATGTTTACTTTCCGTTTTAATATCAAAAAATAAACAACATAAACTGATCCAACTTTTTTGTAATTATAAAGTGTTAAACCCAATGGTCTAGTATAAAAGATCATTGGTTAAAAACCACACTCAGGTATTTCATTGCTAAATTAAAAGTCTAATAAAATTTTCTACTCCAACGACATACGAACCTGCGACGATCAGACGATCATCCTTAAGCCGGAGTGCCTTTCGTTTGCCAGAGGATCGTCTGATCGTCGCGGGTTCAAATCCCGTCGGAGTCAATTTTGTTATGACTTTTAATTTTTCAATAAACTGATCCTTTTTTAAAGGTCGCTTGTTCATTGAAAGATAAAGCTTTTCTTCGATAAAGCCTTCATTGTTATAATGCGACGTTCTAGACGATTAAAACACACGGCATTAGCTATAAAATTAGTAAACCATGAAGGCGATACTTTTTTGTCATAAAAATTAATACTATTAATACGAACTATTAACTATTAATACGAACATGCCTGCTCATCGATAGGCATACTTGTAATATTTTAAGTAGTGGATTATTTACTTTTAATTTTCTACAAAATTACTTTTGAGAAGTAAAGAGGTCGTCTAGAAGCTCTAAACAATGCACTCTCATACTCGTAGCTGCCCCACATTCACGCTAATGAGTCCAATCAATTCGATTAACAAAGCTATGCAAGAAGTGATTTACTTTTCGAAATCTAGTTTGCCTTATATCGGAATATGACTGATTTCATTTTAAATTGGTATCCGTGGCTCATTGCTTAACGTTTTTCCAAAACGTAGCTTACCTAATCATTTGCGCTTCATTATATGGTCACCATACAATTTCACATAAATTCATTTAGTTTTTTTAGGTATAGCGAGCACTTATTGTAATGGTTACAGGAAAAAAAATCGTAGAAAAAAGCTCGAATGATATATGTACGTACCTAATATAGGTAGGTATAGAAAGCGTTGGAAATCGAGGATAAACCTTGCGATGTTTGCACACCATATGCAGTCATCCCTTGTATGGAACAGTCGGGACCACATACGTGTTCTCACGTACGTAAGCCTAGTATGTCACTATCATACCGTTGCAGATTGATCCTGGTGAATGGGAGGAGAGGGCTGGAGCCCCGTTATTTTTCAAACATTGACGGTTCTTTCTACTATTTGATATGTAGCTGTTTATGTAAATAAGTCAGGTATACCGGTAGTTGAATATGGACGACACATAAATGCATCGGCTATAAGGTATTATATCTAAGGACTTTAAATTGTGAATGACAGTATCCGACAGATCTCCATTGGTATTTGTGGGAATAAGGACATGGGATTAAAATTTTGAAATAGATTATTAAAATACTTTTATGCTGAATATCTCACTATGAAAATCTGAATTTGCTCTTATAAGTTGGTGAAATTCATTTAAAAGATTATGTAATAATGAGTTATTTTTCAGTTTATGTGTATATTCCTACATGGCGCTGCTCATGCTACAAAAGCTACGCATGTTCATTATCAACAGCGGTATTTAGCTGTCTAAATTCGTTCTGAATGCGAATTTTATTTGCGTATAATTGGTGATGTTCAATGATGCTCATTAGATCATCAGTTACATGGTTAGATCACCCCATCACCCACACATACTCTACAATCTTATTTGAAACTCGATCAACAATATTGTAGACAGAATGTCCTATAATCTTAAAAAATAATATAAGTACTTAATAATTATTAACCTGTCACGTATGGAATACTAACTTCTGCAAGATGTGGGCATGTATCAAATATGTATTTGTACATGCCTCTGACTACCCCCTTAGACATCTTCAAAGGATCTGGAATATAAAGATCTGAGAGAATGTCTACCGCGCCTTGGGGATACAGTCGTGACCCTGTTTGTTTTTTTTTTGTTTTGTTCGAAAAAAATATAATAAAATTAAATACATTTTACGTTTATCGTAGAACGTATTTTTCATACTTCATACGTAAGGCGTTATTAAAAACGATTGAGGCAGTACTTACCTGTAAATGCAGCCTTATTTTTTATAATGTACCTACCTACAGCTAGTTAAGCTAGTTTATAGTATCTGCAATAAAAAAACTGACAACATTTCATTAAAATTGTGTACCTAACAGCATAATATTTGTAGTAGCCAAAACTGCTCAAACATTGTGTTGTTTCGTTTCGTCTGTTTACCAAAATTACCGTTCTCAATATTTCAGATCCAAAAAACCTATTTTTAGTTTACAGTGTGTTCTTAACATATCTATATCAGTCCGGATAAATGCGGATGACATCATGCTTGACTCCGCTCTTGCCCTTGTTTTGAGTTGGCAGAACTCTAGAAGGTCAATCTTATGCATATATTCATCAATGCGAGTAAGCTCAACTATACGATCATATTATTAAATGGGTTTTACAAAGATAAGCTAGAAGTGATCATGAAATTTGGTTGACCGGTTTTGGAAGATATTTTAGGCATGTACGTACATATTGTAGCTACTGACTCTAGCTACAAAATTAATCATAATTACCTACGTATATTTAGCACCATTCAAAAAAAAATAATTAGAGCAGATGAACCTGAAAAACATTATCTCTCGATCTATTAACAAACGTGTTTATATTCACGGATGTTGCTAAGAAAAATACCGTGGCGCTACGAAAAGACAGAATTATTAAAAATAACTTGCAACTCACACCGCTCAAGGTAAGGACGTAACCCAAATATATTATGTATTTTTAAACAATATCAAGGCCTTTGAAGTTATTATTTTCATCTACTTAGATCTCGTATCATTTCCAACTGGGAAATGCGCAATTGATTGAATTATCGCAGTCGGATTGTCCAAGCTACAACCAACAACATCCGCATATTAAAAAAAATGTTTACCCAAAGAACACAACACTCAAACTTCACTTCACTTTGCCACAATGTTTACTTCACAATAAATAGAGTTTACGTTTCCCGCGTGATTAGCCGGCTATGGTAAGGCGACGCGCGCAGGGTTTGCCTGTCGAGGTTCGTCTGACTGGCGTGGGCGATCCGAGTGCCACTGACGCATCATGACCACAACGCTAATACACCGTGCTATTTTCTTATTAAACTCCTACGCTCATGGGATGCCCTGAAATAGCATGAAGTTTGCCATGATGGTAGACTGGTACTTTTCTATTTAGGTACAAGAACAGGTGAAATAAATTGTGTGCGTAAAGCCACCATGGCAAACAATGCCTGAAATTTTCATCAACTTCTTTAGGTGTATCTTTTTTTTTTGCGCTAGAATTAGATGAATTTAATATACCTACATATTGACCTACTTTTATGTATACTTACATACATACGATATGAGAAAAGACCTTCCATCATTCCATACCGGCATTATACTTGTTTCAGTTACAGTCGAGGCGCAACTAGTCGCTATAAATAAAAGAAGAAGAAAAGTTTTAATACTTACTTCGATCCATCGATGCTTCGACCAGAGGTAATACTCGTATACCATGCTAAATACGAGTATATGCTTCGATCAAAAGCATAGTATTCTTGATCGAAGCTTCATGTAGAATTTATTTTTGTCGATACAAACGAGTTTTGTCTCGACTCTACATTTTCTAAAAAAGGTAAATTGTGACAATGACATTCAATTAAACATGCCAATAGTGATCGAAGTGCCAAATAACACAAGATCTGCTGACAACACCACTGAAACTACAACACATAAAACTAAAAACATATTTTCAAAACTAAAACAACACTATGTAGAGTAAAAGCACCTCAATTTATGACTTCATTGTAAAAATTGGTACAAAATGATAAACATATTGTCCTACATTGGCATGAACATGCAATCCGAAGTATGTTTGTGGACGCTTTTGGGACTGGTCCGAACAATCTTTGATGCAACACTCTTCAAAGTAAACGCAAATCTGAAACAGGTGCGCATCTGTTTTTGTTCATTTTCTTAATTTGTATATTTCTCATCATAATAGGAGTTTGAATCGACTACAGTAATTTACGATTTGGTAATTGATATTTCACAGCTTTCAGTCTGAAAATAACATACTTAATAATTTCTGAGAGGTGTGTAAAGTTTCGTCCTCAACAGCAAGAACATTTTGAATATATAAATACAAAAAAATGTGTAAACACGCATTAAAAAAGAGGATCTACAGAAAATTCTATATATATTTATCGATATCCTGTTATCTCACGAGTAGAAGATTACTTTGAGTCTACCACAGGTATGGCAGATGTCGATGCCGGATGAGTTGTCGATGCCGCTGCAGAGGGCGCTACGCACGATGATCTCCGGAGTGATGCTGGTGCAATGCTTCACGGTGTATGTGTACCTTGCCTCGTACATTGTGCTGCTTTATCCGGTCTTTCTGGTAATATATAGCTTTATTATATTATAATAATATAGTTTTATTATAATAATAAGTCATAGTATATCGGAAAAAGGGAGTAGTTGTAAAGATATTATAGGTACACTATAATTTTGGTATCCGCGAAATATGAGTAACTGAAGTGTGTTTTTATGCCTAGTCGAGGACAAGTTTCAAGTGTAACAGGTGGAAAATCTGCCGAAGAACCGATAACCGCTGGGGTAAACGAGTTCGCGACTCGACAAACGTAGTGTAGGAAGCCCTCCGGCCAGGTGGTGTGACTAACTGCGAAAGGCTGCTGGCAGAAGCTGGATGAGTCGAGCTGGGGACAGGGCGCAATGGCGCTCATTAGGGGAGGCCTGTGTCTAGCAGTGGACTGCTATATGCTGATGATGAACGATGAGGTGGAAAATCAGATTTAGTTTCAAAATAAATAAAAAAGCTAGATTACTTTTACTTACTTACATTATCTACATGACAATAATGAGCAAATTATTATGACTCACGTTATTTATTCATTCATTCAGGTAAACCTAATCATGTCAACCATTCTATTTTTTTAGGAAGAGCGTCCTACATTAGTTTTGCCATGGCTATTGCTAGCAGCAACGAGAAAACTCCTATGTGAGCTGACAAGCTTAGCTTTAGGCCTTGGCACCTGTGTCCTCTTGGGGCCCGCCAGGCCACCTTGCATCAAGTTTGTCATAGTGAAGCTAGTTTCAATCATGCCTGCGTTTTACATGTGGATGCTTGTGTTTAGGTGAGTTTAATTCTTAAAATAACTTACCTACCTATATTACCAAAAATACCTACTACTGAAAATACTGCTGAAACTTTTCTTCCGAGATTGTGATACATAGCGTTATAATTTTATTATTTATGGAAACTTTTAAGCGTTTTCTTTACAGCTACTATCATGCGCTTAAAGTGGCTTCTGCTTTTAAAACGTTCACTACAGTTCTGCCACCTAGTGACCACGACTTTGGCCTTGAGTTGGCCATACGAAGAAGGCGGACTAAATCGTTGCTGGGTGAAGAACAACTACGAACAAAAATTGTAGCAAGGCTGTGAGTACTGTTTACTGCCTATGTTCAATATGTTCTGCCTGGTTTTTACACCTTCGTTTGATGCCTTACCGACCATATTTTGGTTTCATACTTAGAAAGTTCAGGTTGTTTTAGAAAACGTATCTTAAATTAACAGGTATGGAGAAAGACCATCTATCAACAATGAATCAAAATTACATCCCAACATTCTCTTATCATCAATTATTGACAACGCATCAATCGCGAGCATGGAAGAAATAAAAACAAACACTGAAATTATGTTGACTCCAACGACTACGGTTACAAATCGAATATCAGAAACTGGTTCATGTGAAGACTGGTACGGGAGCGATGTGTTGATGTCGCCAAGAAACGCGGACCGTATTTTAGAGCAATTTGTACTTATGATGCTGCGAATAGGAATATACTTGACAAAAGAAGGCACTATGTCTGCTGACTCTGAAACTTTACGAACGAAATCATCCCATGTTGTTGAAATGCCTGGACGCGACAGCCGTAATTGTACCACAATGCCATCAGATGACACTGACACTCCTTCGTTTGTGGGAAGTAGCAAAGGAAACACTGCATCGTACGTTCGAGATTATCCTCAAATATTTATGAAGCGTCCATCGGATATCCCACGGTCATCAGAAGGCAAAATTGCTGCTGCTAAAACCAATACCGGCCGTAGCCGTGTTGACAGCGACGGTAATGCTAGTATTGTAAGGACTCGAAGACGTACTGTTTCAATTTCACCAAACGAAAGGGTATGTTTAGATGTTGAAAGAAATAAAAGAGTTATTTGGCCCGAAAATAAAAAAATACAGCAAAATAAACCTCCTGCAACAGAGAACCAGTCAAGTCCGTCGAACTTTAAGCTTGAATCTAGAGACAAAAGCACAAATAAAAAACAAAATGCTTTGAAAAATACGTCTCAAGATAAAAGTAAACGCGAGACAGAGCTTAACAATTTGTTATCATCAAGTGATAGCTTGAGATCTGTTTTAGAAAATGTTCAGAGAAATAAAAAAAAATTATGTAAAAAAAATGAAAACGGAGCATCAAGTACACAAAAACATGAAAAGAGGGATTAAAAAGATATGGTGTCGTAAACATTATTGCAATAAAACATGTTAACATAATAGAGTTCTTTATTAATAAATTATTGTTAGTTAGGTATATACACATAAAACCAGTTAGTAAATCAATTTTAGATTGGACGATTGATCTGATAAGCGTGAGGATCACACACTGTATTTTCTACAGCACTTTGAGGGTCTAAATACATGACACGATAATTGAACTCGTTAGGATTAATTAAATTAAACTGATACATCGGTAGCCTGTTCGTTATAGCCCAAGCGATTTGAGGAACTTCGTGATCTATTCTCAGATCATTAGGAAATATCATAGTTTTGTTGTTCTGCGCTACAACCGCTAGGTTACTTTTGATATATGGTTTACGTGTGTCCCAACACCCGATACTGTCGCGCGAAATGAGATTGTAGAACATAACACCGTTGCGGTCAACCGCCGCGGCCGAGACCTGTCCATCAGCGCCACGACTCTCGCCAAGGAGCTCGAATTCATTTACAGAGTTATTCACGCGCAATGGATCGCGAATAACTGAAGTCTTAACCGCGAACTCGAGAGAACTAGACATTGAGTGATAATAAAGCAAGCGATCACCCTGGTGGAACTTGCCCAGAGACATTCCAAACAGGCCATCGGACCATTGATAGTTCAAGCCATGCAGTGTGTAGTTCGAGAGTAGAGGTTCCGGGTAGAAGCTGTAGTGGCTAAATCTCCAAAAAGATGAGTCTTGATCTCTGAAGACAATAAGACCAAATCGCCACGCGTCTGCTATATAAACATGTAGATCTCGGCAACGTGCATCTCTTGAATCCACAACAATATTAGTAATCAGAGAGTTTTGAAGGACAAATTCGCTCGGTATTGGATAGCGAGCAATAACTGTATCTGTGTCCAGATTGATGGCAAAGAGCGTTGGAGGACATAGTTGACGAGGAGTCTCGAAAGCATCCACTTGCCCCGAGTCGAGAACCCACATAGTACCGCAATGATCTACGCTCATTCTGAAGATGGACGTGAACCCAGTGCAGTTAACTGTGGACAAAAAAAAACACGTTTGTACAGTAGGTACTATTCATTATATTTATTAGTTCTAAACGAAAATGCAATGATTATATACATAATCAGATCAAATTACCGCTCCTGAATCCATATTCAGGAGCTGTTCAATGAAACTTTCAGTAAAGAAATGATACCAGTGTTTAGCCTTGTTCAAATTAGCTCCCGGTAACTTATAAAATAATTTATTTATTTATTTATTATTATTTATTAGATAGTCTATATTAAAGTTTACCTGCGTTGTGCCAGTCCCAATTAGGGAACGGTCGTAGAGGAGGTGATTCAGATTGAGCCATAATAGGTAGAGATGACAGTGTGGCTGGAACTCCCCGTTTCCATCTTGGCGTGCTGACAAAAACGCGGTCCTTCCACCGCTCAATACCCAAAGTAATCACATTTGCAGGGATGTAATCACTAGGACCGAAAAAAATTCAATTACATAAAGTCCTTTAACGGTTACCTACTTGAAATGTGGTGTGTGAATACTTGTTAAGGCGAGCACGTAAACTGAGTTTTTGTTCTCTTGTGCAAGAGTTAAACGTTCTGAAGTTTTTTAGCACTGCTCGAAAAACTCACCCATTGGTTATAGCTTCTTGTCTATCCGCTTCACTGCGAAAGTCGAAGTCGATTTGTTTCCATCGATATAGTGTGCCTATCGACTTTTTAATCGCAACTCGCTCCTGTGCGTCACATAGCACGAAGGTTAACGCCAAGCTGAGCCATATCACACTTTTCTAAAAATAAATATAATTTCAGAATAAGGAAGGAAAATTCTGTACCTATAAACTAAACTTAGAACCTACCTACTATGTATGTTTCAATAGTAATTAGGAATGTCGTACCGTATAGTAGGTAATTACTTTCAATTTAAACCTTGAAGCCTTCGTTCTCAATGAAGCAGATAAATCATTTGCAGACATTTTCAAAATTAATATAATATCTAAAGAAGCATTATGGAATTAAAAGCAAAAATATATGAAAGGTCGACAGCTTAACGCTCCTAGCTAGATGAACAAGATTACAGAAGTTGAAGCACATTAACGTTTTTGTATACGTTTCTTCTGGAAAGATACTATCAAGAAAATGGAGAATGAGCTTTACCAAGCTAAGAAAGTAAATATTTAACTGCATAAAAAAATATTTAAATACATAAATAAATATTTAACGTGAGACTTTATTCGATTAACTGTTTGAATCAGAATTATTGTGACTGTATTTATATTGACCAAATTTTAGGACATTCTCTAGTCAGATCCAGCCGTATGTACTGTAGGTGAGTAATATTAAATTGACTATGAATGTTGTATTGCGTTATTGCGAAGTAAAAGTGGAACTGCATAATATCAATGCCTATTTCAAAATTCAAAACAATCTGAATGTAAATTAGTAACATTAGAATACATAATATATTTTCGAAAAATATTTAAAATCAGTTTCTGTTTAACTATGTACATACCTACAGTACCTTTTATGTACTAATGTACTGAGAATCTGGGATTTTCAATACGTATATCTCATTTGTATGACACTACGGAAAAGTATTGAAAAAAAATAGAGTTTCATCAACAGTTTTACATTATAGGTAAAACTATCCTGTTGATTATCAAAATCAAATAAAACATTATTAAAATTGGTCAAGCCGTTTAGTAATAGAAGAATTACAAAGACATGCACATTGATATTCCATTTTATATTATAACAAGCTTCCACCCGCAACTTTGCTCTCATTGTAAGTAGGTACTTACCAACTTTTAAAATAGTCTAGGTATATCAGATTTATGTTATAAAACTGAGTGAGTTTGTTTCTTGTTACGCTTTCACACGTTACAACTAATTAGCTGAGCATCATTTTATCATAATATTTACCTACACGTTGTCAGGGATATACCTTTCATTCAGAAAAAATGCCCGAGGGTCAGCTAAGATATCATTGCTAAAATCTACATGAGGTAAGTACATACTAAAGCCTGGGGCAAAAGCTTGTTTCATATAGATATAAAAATAAATAGGTAGGTAATATTGAATTGTTATACATACCCTATCCATATTCACAGCAATTCACATTACACGTCTATTCCGCTGGTAACTTTGAACTAATATGAGCCAAACCAAGGCGTATTAGATGATTTGTTACATAAATGTTTGGTCGTTGGACTGGTTTGTTATTTAATAAATGTATCTATTTAGACTAAATATACAGTGAACTGCAAAACGAACTAGTTCCTAGGTTTGTTGAATTTAAACTGAATTCAACAATTCAAGGTCTTCAAAAAAAATAATTCACGGGAAACAAGTTTATTCACACGGTCGTCTTGAATGTCGTTGCCATAAGGACAACCGCATACACAAATATGAGATCTACACTACACTGGCAAACAACATAGAAACAAATTAATTTTATTATTAAGTTAGTAAGGCCAAAAAAATTAAGATAGAACGTAAGTTTCATTAAGAGCATGTTGCCAAATCAGACCATAAAAGCTCTATGTAGTTAAAAGTACTTATACTTACAGCGTTTTTAAATCAAAGCCTCTAAAATTAGCCGCAAAGTTTTAAGAATAATAAGCTTGTAATTAAATACATTTACCTATGTGGTATTAATTATCATTGTTAAAATGCTGTGATGAAAGTGAAAGAATATTGCTGATAATATTGCTGGCAATCGTGAAGTAAAATTGCTATGTTTATTCCAAAGGCGTATAATTCTTGCTATATTTACATGCACTTACATTTCTATTTATCACAAAAATTAACGCTAGTTATGGCAGCCAACCTCGTTGAATCAATGCTGTGGGTGGGGGTTGTTTAATATCAGAGTCACAGATTGTACCTCGGACTGCTTCTTCAACATCGGCATACAGAATACGATAGTTGTAGTCATCGGGATCCAATGGTCCCGCTTGGAACATCGGCAGTCTATTTGATATTACCCACACACTTTGCTGAATTTCTTGGTCCACTTTTATATCATTGGGAAAGACGAGAGTTTCTTTGTTTGAAGCAACTACTCCCAAAGTCTGTTTCTGATATAATTTCCTTGAGTCCCAACATCCGACGCTGTCACGCATGACTAGTCCGTAAAACATTATTCCTCTTCGATCCATGGCACAAGCAGAAGCTTGGCCAGTGAGTCCTCTGCTCTCACCCAATAGGCTGAATTCCGAAGAGCTGTCGTTAACTCGTGCAGGTTGCTGGAGCACTGATGTTTGCACGTAAAATTCCCTATAACTTGCCAATGAGTTGAAATACAAAATCCTGTCGTCATACTGCCCAGGTGGTGATAAAGCCAGACCAAAAATGCCATCTGGCCATTGGAAATTTAGGCCGTGCAACGTGAAGTTCGAAGCCAATGGGTCCGGGAAAAACAGTGGACTAGAAAATCGCCAAAAGCTGGCATCGCTTTGTCTAAATACAAGCAAACCAAATCTCCAGGTGTCAGTAATATAGACGTGTAGATCCGAACAGTCCTCTGTTCTGGTATCCACGACTATATTTGCAAATAGGGAGTCTTGTAGGACGTATTCTTTAGGTATCCGGTATCGAGCAATCAGCTTATCCGTATGAAGATCAAATAGAGCGATACTCGGTGGGCATACTTGCTTAGGATTGTCTTGTGAATCTATTTGTCCGGAGTCCAGAACCCACAGTCTTCCACATGAGTCAGCGTTTATCCGAAACACAGAAGTTAGACCGGAGCAATTATTGTTATCATCTGAAAGTTGAAAAGAAAAACATTACAATTTCATATCATATAAAATTAATAACTACCAAAAAATTTCTGACTGACCGCGATTGACCATGTTGATTTGATTATTACACAATAACAAAACCTTCATATGAGCACCATTTTACCCAAAAAATTACCATGCTAAATCTATGATTTTTACCTACATAAAACAGCCAAGTTTGAAGTCCAATAAAATCTACTACCATCGAAAAGAACTCTGCCAAAAGCGTCATTTTTATTTTTTATTGCTACGTAGTACTACGTAGTAACTTGTATGAGAAGACCTCACTGCTACGTATTTAGACAATAAAAAGTATATACTTACTAAATGCTCTATGAAAACTCCAATCCGGGTAAGGCTTTAACGGTGGCGAGGCTTGGCCCCCCGCTCTTGGTAACGTCGCCAGTGTGGCTGGCACTCCCCGCCGCCAACTTGGTAGAGTCACCCATACACGCGAACCCCATACTTCTAGTCCAAGAGGCAGCACATTTTCTGGTATAAATTTTCTGAAAGAGTAGTAAAAAAATTTGAGATTAACTTTTCTTAAACACAGAGGTCACAGAGGACGAATTATCAGGAATCAAATATGTGAATCGAAAAAACCATGCGATGGTTGGCGTTTCTATCTATATAAACATGGGTAAGTATTTTTTCGCTACGCTTGCTACTCCGATACTCCATCTTGGTTTTTGATCCGATACTCCTTCCTAATGAATGTGCTCGTAGAACTCGTAGACTACATATACTTTAAGGTAGACTGAATAAAAAAGTCTCAAAACTTGGTCTCACCCAGAGGCTATGGCAAAGCTGCGATGTCGTGACGAGGGGAACTCGAAGTCTACGTGTTTCCATTTATACAGAGTGTTGAAGGGTGGCGTGTCGGTATCAGCTGGCATTGACTGCGGTTGTGCGACACCCAGCATTGCCAGCCATAGTGTGATGCTGGCCGCTTTTCTGCGATCTGGAAAAAAACATATTTTATGAATAAATATTTTTGTTTCATGAGAATTTACATGTACAGTGCCACAAACTTATCTGAAACGGTGGCCATATGAGGAACAAATGATACTCCTTTTTTCAGCCTACACCAAAATTTATTTTTCAGCCACCACCAAATGCGATAACAGCGCCTCACTCACCGGTTTAGATAAGTTTGTGGCACGGTAAGTCACACCGTGGTAGCACATAAAAAAATGGTAGAGACTAGAGACAGAAATTTAGAAGTCAAAATTATTCTAAAAGTGCATTCAATTTTCACGATACTTAATTTCAAATTAAGTACATTATTAATTTACGAGTATTACACATAATTCACTGACTTCGCTATAATTATTTCTATCTAAGTATGTATTTATCTACTACGAGTAATACTTGTGGCTTCTCTCTCTAAAATTGAAGACCTGATTTACAGTAGCCGTTCACGCTTTTTAAAGGTCATGAACTGAAACTTTCTTCCCGGTTAATTATTAGATCACTATTAGAAAACATAATTCAGTATTCTTAGCAAACTTTTTACGTGGATAGGTACATTAAAGAAGTTTCTTCTAGATTCAGTTAATTGGGAAACAGACAAATCAAAATTAGGTTTTCAGCTGTAATAAACTAGGTAATTAATAACCAGACAATTGCTCAAATTACTAAGTACCCTATTACGCTATAATAACGCTTAACTTGTATTGTGCAATCTACAAAATATAGTACTCACACATGATCGTAAATAACTTTACAACTTTGTTAACAATCCAATAATTTAACACATGATCCACGAGACAGCTAGATGGGTGTTTGATGTGGGACTGAGAGTCGGAGAACGAAGTGTGGAATAACATAAACATGCTTACCATAATGAAAACGAACTGAACAATGGCTGGTGTATAAAAACATACTTATGCCCAAAATATATCATTATTTAGTGACTAATTGATGCAACAATCGGCTAGAAACAGAGATCATACATGTACTTTTTTACCATTAAGTGTTTACAATAGGGAGTAGGTACGGTATTGGAAACCATGTTTGCCACTCAAAGTTTTTACTTTTAATTCCTATGTAAGTTAACACTAAGCCTAGTAACTTTCGTTATTTTTGCCTTTTGATAATGTATGTTATAAGAAGGCATGCCGCTGCCCTGCATACAAACCATAAATTACCACCTTATCTCTACCAAAAAATAGGAGTTAAATTACATTTGAGTTTATACGATTTTGTTAAATAGATCGCTAGGAAGATGCTTTTGCCTAAACATAATTGTAATTGTACTCTATTTTACCGTAGAGATAGAGCAGTGGTGGAACAGGCTGGTGGCAGAGAATTGATATTTCTCTGGCTGGTGGTTACGCACTGACAGATTGTTCACGGACTCTACCCGCGATATTAGTAATCAACTCGATTAGTACCTACATAACGCAAATCAAATCGATTTTGTCTGTGCATTCATTACAACGGTGTGTTACATCAATTAAGGTTTTTTTTGTTTCAGTGTAACTAACTACACACAACCGCCGAAAACAAAAACATTAGGTAATTACCTACTTAATGCTTTAGAGATTTAATAGCTTATAGTTTATGTACCTACTTACTTATGTCAGATTTCTCTAGGTTATTTTATAGACCAAGTACTCTTCTTCTTACATGTATTTAAGCTAAGCACTGTATTTGCTTTCTGTTGGCATAAATAACTTCCTAAGAGTCAGTGGCCAACTCTGGTGACGGAGTTTTTAGGCAACTTAATAGCCGGGACCGACAAATTAAAATGTTCTCCGAACGGAAGCTCTCAGTTGACATGAAAAGTTGTTTTATTTATACTAGCTGGGCTCCGCGGTGATAACCACGTTTTCTCTGGAATAGGTACTTAACATTTCCAAGTTAAAAGTAGCCCAATCTAGTTTCACCAGTGTAAAACCTAAATCCCCAATATATTTTATCGCCGTCCAGCCGTTTCATTTTGAAGGACCAACAAACGTCCATCCAAACATTTGCATTTATAATAGTATGTAGAATTGAACATAAGTAGTAAGATATAAGAGCGCTTTATGGTACCTGAATCACTCTCGTCAGATCTGAAACTCTGGAAACGTTTGAAAGTTTTAGAATGGAATCACTAACTCTTGTGTAATTTACCTATATAAAGCTAGTTTGTTGATGTCACTAAAAAAAAACTTGAAGTGGATGGGTGACCGCCAGTGGAATTTTCATCTGAGCGCTTCCGTACTTCGGAGGGCACGTTTAATTGTCGGTCCCTGCTACTTAAGTCGTTAAGCCATGAGGCGCCCTAAAAACTTCGTCACCAGAGTTGGCCACTGACTCATACGAGCTTACTTTTTTTTTAATTTCTAGACAATAATATAACGGTTGTTATAATTTGTGTTATGTTGATATATTCGATATGATTAAGCGAATGGAATGCTAATAACAGTGTACGATACTTACTGGCGTTTCCCTATTAGCTTAGCTCAGTAATGTACAATCGGTCACTTTCACCGAAGCCTATTATAGCTCGATTGCTCAAGACCAACACATGAGGTAAAACCTAACTGGTCTTTACGATTTAGGAACACGCCACCACGTTCTGGACAATTTATGATTTTAACTCTATGTTTAATTTAGAGCACGTGGACCTGAACAAATCGTAGAATGAAGCAGTTTGAGATGCGGTTTGATTGAAGTTTTAATAATCACGTAAATTATAACGTTGTAGGTACAAAAAAAAATTTACGCAAAAAAAATTATCATTATGAAATTAATATATAAAAACATCTGCTGGTAAATTATCCCAATATAATAATACATTATTAAATTATCTACGTTTTAAAAACTAAAAAGACCGACTTCAATGTTGGACTCAGGTCGAAAATTAAGTAAGGATGAGTTTTACGGGAAAATCCATCTCTCAGGAAAAAAATTTACATGGGACCACCTAAAAACCAATCCACAATTTTCGAAATTATGGCGTAACAAGATACAAAAAAGAACGTACATTTGAATTGAGAACCTCATCCTTTTTTGAAGTCGGTTAAAAAGTAAGATGGTTGTATCATCACATCAAACACTTTATAAACTCTGCAACAGCCGCCTGCATGCACACGCTCTCTGCAAATATGTTGCTTACGTTCCATACATAACACGCCAATAGGTATGTACCCTTGCGAAAAAAGTGAATGTAAGTATTAATGAATAAAAATATTTTATTAAAGGTATAATGTTTCTGTGGCAGATTACTTAAAAGATTGCTTACCCCTACTACATAATTACTAATATCATTTGGTAGTTCATTTCAATTAGCATAAGAGCTGACAATTGCACGGTTACGTTTTACGCACCTTTTATACAATCGATTATTTTAGAAGTTAGTTGGATATGTACTTTGATCGATATTTTGTTAATCGATTTTTGACATACTATGTCTCTAGAAACTTAAATAAAATAGCCGATATTTCAGCGCTCATGCTGATTGAAATTCACTATAGGTAGCTATTACCTATATTATTATTTATTATTAAACTGTAAAGTTTCAAATCGACAGTAACATAGCAACCAGAGAAAGCTTTTACTACGGTTACGAGTAGGTAAGTAATTGCTTACTCATTCTTACATAAATAAAGTTAAGCACCTATTACGAGTGCCTAACTACAATACTTATCTATGAGATCAATCACAAATTCACTACAGATAATTTTTCCGTAAATACATAGAGCCCTGACGTTGATTTATACGCACTTCCCATAGCTGCTATAAATCCGCCACCCTTCAATATATCCGCTATATTCTCTGATGGCTATATCCAATAATGAATATTAATCTGTGGCTATGTCTGTTGCCATCTATTTTCATTAGGCATGAAATTAAGAAGAAAAAAACATTAGCTAAAGCCTTGTTAAATTGTAAGGTGAATGCTTAATGGGGCAAGACTGAATAATGTAAGTCGTGATGTGATGTTATGTTACCTTAATACGAGCGGATCTAAGATCTAATGGTTTATCTGATCCATTTGTTAAGGTGTGCCTATCCAGTGTCTAGGGTCCTATTCATAGTGAGACACTTATAAATTGGTTTCAGAACAAGGTACGGCTGGCAAGAGGTTGTTTAAAAATGATAGTGTCGATCAAATTAATAATCAAGATTAGATGATTTTTACAAACCTCAAAATAATTGAGAGATTGTTGTATATTATTTTTGTGTACCTAGATAAATCAATTGGTTTAGATATTTTATAAAGTTGTGATTTGGTTTAAATATTTTGGGACATCCTGATTTGATCATTTATCTACTTTAAAAATTATGCAAATACGTGCCGCTTAATGTTCGTAGTAGTAAGTATAAGGCGTATATCCATGTCGTGCCTACATATTTTAGAGTCAACAGATAGCAACAGCACTGTTGCTCATCTTCAATATGTTGAACGTATGTTGCGAAAGTGAATTTTGTTTTGAGGGAAACCTTTTCGTTTTACGCAACTTTTATAAGATTTATTACCATCGTAGATAACTAATTCCGTTACGTTGTAATTAAAGTATAACTTACCATTAAAACTTAATTTTTCCGTTACATCTTTGTGGCTATTAAAAAATAATTGTTCTCTTTTATCTTCGGAGTTCAGATATTGGTCGTTTTCATTCCGGAATGCTTCTGAGTCACCGACTTTACTGCCCGGGTTGTTCCAGTTGTTGATACTATTGTACTTGCTGGTGATATCGGTGAAGACCATCGAAGGCGCCGACCACTGTATGAACCACTGGTGCGACACTGCCATGATTGCATAACTTATTTTTCATTTCACTTCAACTAGAGTTTGTCACTGGTACGAAAGAGAGGTAATGAAAACGTATTGAATGCAGCTGTCCGCATCGCAGAAAATGCGTTAGCGCAAGTTGGACTCTAGAATTAGTCTGCGCATGTCCGCGCGTTGATATGAACTCGCCCTTTCTATATGAAACTCTGCCCCTCTTATACGTTAGCTTCTTCACACGCTGAAATGAGCTAAGCTTTATGATTTGATTTATTGTTGCTTTTAGATAAGCTTAGTTTATTTTACGCAACACTTAAGTACCTATCAGTTAAGACTTATTATGAGAGTATCTCTTGGGTAAATCAAGACGTACCCGTACCTACTTACGTAGCACAATCACAAAATCTGCGAGGAAAATATTTTGTAACAACACATTTGACCTCATTTTAGTTATTACTTAGTACCTACCTAAGTTACATACATACCTAAGTTTAGAGAAGAAAGGAAATTATCTAGTACAGGCCCTGTACTAGATAATTTCCTTTCGTTTTCGATCGTTGTTTTCTTATAGCTACAGAGTACACTTAAAGAGACGATGGCCCTAGGGAATTGTTTGGATAGAATGGTCTAGCATCCAAATTCCAAAATTTTCTTCGATGGTCTCCTACGCAAAGCAAAAAATCCAATGATGCACCACTCGGATTGACACCTTTGGATCGAAAGTCGAGACATTATTGCACCTGGCTAACACGCTTTTATCATCATCATCAAAAATACATAAAAATATTAACAAAATGGAATATAGGTACACACATAATTAAATAAATGCACTGTAAAAATGTGTGTAAATTGGCGTAACATCAAAGATCGTTTACCTACTATACAAAATTGCCTTTTGCTACATTTCTGTAACAAATGTGTGACTGTGCTCAAATATTAACCTAAATCTCTCACCCAATCACGAACAACCAAATGGTTACTGTAACATTTTATAGCTCCTATTAGGTAGTTTTCTCTCCACTTTCTAGTGCAATTCAAAATGTACGCACAATATGTCGTGTTGCTATCAACCTTAGGTAGTATTTCAGCTATTTATCCATATTTTGATACACAAGATTTTATATACAATGTACCGAAAGTGTTTAGGATTTCAATTACCCTCGATAAATTGTTGGAATACTATGAGAAGAAGCCATCTAAGGACCCAGAATGGTACATTGCGTTGGGGATGGCTAGAGGTAAAGCGTTTTAGAATTCCATGGATCAATTTATGATCCTTCATTTCTTCCATTCCCTTTGGTCCAACGTGTCAACAATTCCGATATAGTCAGTAAAGTGCCTAATATACTTGTAATTAGCTAATGCACTCGGAAAAGTTGAACCCGATAAACCCTGCCTACCCACGGTATGTCTTGTAATAAAGCTAGTTTAAAAAACGTAGGTACTTAATCACTATCTTATTTTCCCGAGTTCCCTTTTCCCCAGGACAACTAGAATATACAATCAATGAATTGGATAAATCTGTTCCGGCAAAGTTAAAAGAGAACCTCCAGAATATTACGAGGCGAATGGACCGAATCCACAACAACACCGACTTCACTAGTTTGGTATTCAGGAGCAAAGATTATGAGTATGGTAGGTACTATTTAATAGAAGTGATGATTCATTGGTTTCGTTTGATATAAGTTTTTTTCGTTTTTACATCACGCCTCAAACTAGGAAACTTGGAATAAGTTGAGTAAGGTAATAGATATATGGGCAATATCACAGATACAGGCTTTTTGTTGGTTCTGAACAAGCGAAGACGCGGTCTGATACTTCGTGTCATAAACATAAAATAAGTAATTATAAGTTTTGTATAACACTGCATTTTATCTACATTTTGATTGATTTGAAAGTATCCTGCTTTTATGTTGTTGAGCAAGGTCACGTTTGTACCTGCTTATGCATTGCAATCGAGTGGACTCTACCAAAATAGTAAATTGATGACCCAGTAACAAGTTATTTTAAATTAACTACACGATTAATTACACAACTTCAGCAGACTGCCCATCATTTTAAATGCACACTGCATTTTTGTACTGATGTAATCTACTTTTTTAGTGGAATATCCTACTATGTAATGCTGTTTTGCAATTATTTAAAAGATCTTGTGAACATTATCCAAGTCAACATGACGGTTAATTTGTTAATCTAAGGCTATCTGCTCCATAAGCCATAATTTTGTTTTTGAATCAGATTAAATCCTTTTGTTTACTTCAGTAATACGAATGGGAATGAGTAGATTGTGCCAAATCCGAGGCCATTTCTTTGTTTCATAATAAACAAGCTTTGTTGCTATGTTGCAATCTTTACTACCGATACAGTTAAGGTAATTGTGCACTCATAGTATTTACGCTAACACACTCTTTCAATTCAAGCAATTTGTAGTCAAAAACTTTCTAGCGGGACACCACTCTATAGGAAAATAAAAAAAAGTTCTTACTTACTTTTTATGTGTATAAAAGAAGAAAATTGTTTCTAAATTGCTAAACTGTAACAATTATTTTTTTATCGACTGGCCTACAGGTTAGTTGGTTAGCACTAACTTCCGCGCTCTAAGGTCCTGATTTATTATTTTATTTAATATTATAATTATTTACAATGAAAATACTTATCATTCCATCAGTTCATCTGGTTTCCATAATAAAAGCTTTAGCTAAGTTTGGTACTCGATGTCACGATGTTAAATGTTTTAAAATAAGTATTTAATATGTTTTTGTTTCAGTGGCAAAAGCAATATTTGATAACATGGATGTTCTATCAGCTGTACTAGAGCCAATTACTATAGGCACAGTGGGCACACAGAAACCTTATCGATTTAACTTCGAACAGTATGTGCAAGAAGCAAGAACTAAGATGCCTACTAGAAAGGCAGCAGGTACAGGATTATATAAATTATTTTGAATGTTTGCTTGTGTTTGATGTGGTGTTTTGAAATAAATGTAGGATGAAATCGATAATGGCGTTTGGGCTATGTAAAAATGTTGTTATACTTCTGAAGAAGTATAATCTCTAGCTAATCTCAATACCTAATAATAGGTAAAAACTATTTGTATAGTGAATACAATGTTGAAGTCCTCGTGGTCTTCAAAACCCGGAAACAGTTAACCTAAAAATGTTGCTGATTACTGACAGTACCTAAAGTAGTTTAATAAAATGAAAGTAAACATACTTCAGTAGCGACAACCTCTCCATTTATGTTATACATGGTTGACCACCCAGAGGTCACCAATTTCAACCATAAGCAAAACAAAATGCTAAAAGAGAGTGAAAGCTCCTTAACCTAGATTCCATTCAAGATCATTTGTTTCAGACGCGTGCACTATGCAGCTGTTAATATCGGCGATGGAAGTTCAGACTACGCAGGCTGATGGTGCCTGTGAAGTCTCCCCTGAATGCACAGCTCAAATCATCAAAGGTTCCGGACTAGCGTTTCAACAAACGAGCCGTGTTAGAGCCGCGGTTTTGTCAAAAATATTCGACTGCATGGATGGTCTCGATATTTCAGCACATATCTACAAACTCTGCATTCAAATTTATAAGGAGACGAAGTCGCTCGAAGCTTGGGACCATCCCGCGGGAACGCATACTTTGTTTATGCAGCAGAGTAAGTGTAATAAAAAACTCGGTGGTCCGATCAATAGACATGTTTTTACATTGATAGACATTGATCATTATCGGCTATCGAACGATTTGATTGATATAAAAAGAAAGGTGCACCTCACGCCTGATTTGTTAGAGTAACTATCATTGTACCGTTGCCTGAAACACCCATTAATTTTTTGGAACGTTTTAAATCGTTGTTTGGTCATGCTGACGATAACTGTCGTAAAAGTCAACTTTAATAGCACACTTTGGTTTTTTCAACAGTTTTTCAAAGTTTTTCAAAAGACATGATCATTATTGTAGTTGTGTAAGAAATGAACGGAACCCGGCTTGGCCTGTTTCAGTACTATATTGCGCTTCACAAGGCTTTGGAGAGTTCATAAAGCCTCGATGGATGAACAAGATCATGTCGTGGCAGGAGCCTAAAGGATGCTACGCAGATGACAGGCAACCATTCCAGAAACTGACGGGATATGTTTCTGTGGGGTCTCCCCCACCTAAGAAAGAAAAAGAGGTTTGCAATACGACCTAAGTATTTTTTTTAATCATCACCAACTAACACAGTCATATTACACGACTTGGGGACATATTGCCGCCCCCAGTAGTTAATTTAAAATATCATTGTCATTACTTCATCACAATCATTTGAGATATCGGTCTTCTTTTCTCTCACCACACCTTACGATCATGTAAAATTGTTAAATTATCCTCTAACATTAGGAATATTTTTAATTTCATTTCTTATTTTATTATTGTGTATTTAATTTTACTTTTGTCTTTGAACTAATTCCATTAATTAAATAATTATATTTTACATTCTAGCATCTAGACAGGTTACTTCATTTCAGATGTCAGATTGTTAAATATACGAGTATACTTATTTTTAGAGTTGCTTTCACAAGCTATTTATTCATGTGATAATGTAATCAGTCTATCTTTAGCATCTTTCGCAAACATTCAACTAAGTACATTAATTAATCACTTATTATATTATAGGTATTAGATAGATGATTTATATCACATCAGAGGGCAAAATTCCTGAGACGTAGACTTGATAGACTAAGACTTAATAGATTGTCCACCTTCCTGCAGATCAGTGCCCAAAATCACTTATGACACTCAAGAACAAAACATCCAATATCCTTCCTGTATTCCTTTTCATGTACTTATGTCTGAATTGTCTGAGTAATATAAACATATCAGTCATAGATCATATTTAATTTGTCCCTATACAAAATGTTTTATAACCATTCACTGCAATAACGCAATACGTTACGAGCGATAACATATATCGACAGTAGTCATTAAAATCTAGATGCAATGGCTTCTAAGTTTAACGTCGGTCACTGCCAAATCTCTGCAATCTCTAAGGAGTTCTATTAATAGAATAAATAATAGGTGACTAAATTATAAAATGTTGCAAAATAAAATATTGGTCTCACATTTGAAGGCCTAAGTGAGCCTGAGGCGTCCAAAAAGATTAGCCAAATTTAGTCTTTCAAATGAACTCTTACCGAACAAATCATGTAGCCAATATTTGTAAAGATATTAATGAACCATTATTGTACTGAGATAAATGACCCTATCTTTTGATTGCGTTGACTTTTATTAATTTGGAAAGTTCCAAGCTTAGAGGTTCCAAGGTATTACTGACTAATTAGGTACCTACAGTTTTTTTTTTTGCCAACAAAGTGATCATACGAGTATAAGTAAAGTAAAGTAAACATTTATATTTACAAGTTATTTAGGTATACATTTATATTGCAAAAAATTGCAAAATGGACACCACTCAGCATCATGCAAGTGCGGGGCAGTAGGTATACCTACCCTGCACGAGCGCTGGTATTCTGTGGCACTAGATGCGTTCCTTCTCTCATAAAAGGCACGAAACTATAAACCTGCTTCCATCTTTATTATTGCCTTGATCACGTAATAAATTTATCCTCAGGAAGAGTACAGGGTGAAGAAGGCTGCATCATCAGAAGGTGGCACCTGCAACTCGCTGACTTCGGCCATGGCACTAGGCTCCCTGGTCATGTACGTCCGAGCGCTTCTAGAGACCGATCAAGCTTTTCAATATGAAGTTTTGGGATGAACGGCTACATAGTCTAAATAAACAGTGGGTGCCTGCGAGAGTGAATGTTGAGAAAATACATAATTTGGATTTACGTAAAAAACTGCATTTTGATCCCAGTCCCAGATATCTCAATAGGAAATAAATAATAATACAAAAAACAGGGCATAATGCAAGCATGGGGGCCGAAATTTTGAAGTGAGTAAACCGTGTCATATGAGGTATCGTATGAAAGGGCTTTATTAACACAAGCATAGACAGATTTTTAATGTTTTTTTATGATGTTTACAATGTATGATGAAAAATAAAAATCCCTTCTTATGTATACCTACCTAATAACTTTGGTGTATGTAGGTAGGTAGTACCTAGCCGTTTGCACTGTTATACGTACCTACTAAGTCCCTACCCCTAGTACGGAACCCTCGGTGGGCGAGGCCGACTCGTACTTGTCCGGTTTTTTTAGTACTAAACATTGCTTTGGGTTTTACATGGGTATAAATATCACCACTGATCTTCGATCAAGAGTACTATAATTGATCAATGATTTAAAAAAGTCTAAAATAATGAATTTAACTTTATTTTACAAAATACCAGAGACAGTCAAAATCTATATTTAGTTTTGAATGTTTTTTTACTTTACTCTGTAGTTTTTGACAAATAATCCGTAATAATCATAGATTTAGCATGGTACCTTTTTGGTAATCGTGACAAATTGTGCCAAAACCGTTATCAAAATTTTCTGCCGATATTTTTTCCAACAATATGCTACGTTTATTTTATAAAAGACTATTCAATGGGGGAACACGGTTTATGAGTGGTGGTGGTACTACGCTGGCTAAGAAACCACCAATTTCTGTGTTTGGTTAGTTTTTTGATTGTTTTATTCAAGTTTTAGTGCTTACCTGAGTACCAGAGCAAAGTACAAGAGCAAAAGTTCTTGTGTTGTAACTTGCCTAAACATTTCGTCTCAGCATAGGTAAAAGTCATTAGGCCTTATTAAGCCACCAGATGGCATCCACTAGCTCTGATGAACCTACCTCCAGTCAATCAATATTTATTGTCATTTACCATCGCATTGATGTTGTTAGGTAGGTAAAATTTTAATGTATAAGTCTGATCATCGCATTGCCTGAAACACTTTGCGATGATATTTTTTCAGGCGTTGAAGGGCGTTATGTCTCTGCCCTGTATAGCGCGGCTGCCCAAAAGAATCAGTTAGAAGAAGTTGAAAAACACATGCGAGCATTGCAGAAAATTCTTCTTAAACCAAAAATTATTGACTTTGTAGAAACAAGTCTTATCTCTCGTGCTGGTAAAGCAAAATTGCTTGCGGAAGTTGGAGGTCAAGCAGGTAAAATTTACTGCTTAATATTGATAGGTACATTAAACCTAGTACTTATACATATTTTGAGGTCTTATATAATCAAAACCGCAACAGTTCTTTTTGGTTTGCAGGTATGCCGGACTCTGCATCTAACTTCCTAGCATTAGTGGCTGAAAACGGTCGTCTAAAGATGCTAAGAAAAATGATCAATATGTTCCTCGCAGTGATGGTGGCACATAGAAATGAAGCTCTCTGCGAAGTTATAACAGCGAAACCTTTAGATGATGGCGCTCGAAACGCTCTCATGGATGCTTTGAAGAAGTTCGTGAAGGAAGGTAAAAATATCACGCTCACTGAGAAAGTTGATCCTTCAATAATCGGTGGCATGATTGTTGGTATAGAAGATAAACATATCGACATGAGCATTGCCAGGAAAGTTCAAATGTACACGGAACTCTTACAACGGTCAATATAGTTTATTATGTACTTATTTCAAATGTTAACATTCTAGACAATACACTTTTTTAAATTAACATTAATTTTATTATTTACTATGGCTGATACTGCAGAAAGTCTCTGCGCAATCGTTCAGACAAGACGTTTATTTCTATAAAAATGCGATAGCTCCATAACTGTAATGAGCACGGTGTGAACTCTGTTCGACTAGATTCGCGTGGTAGCCAGGGCGCTTGCCATTTGGGGTGTATTGGCTTTTGCACGGGGATTTGGCCATAAGCACAGGCAACTTTTCTGCGTGAATTCTGAAGTTTATTTTATCAGAACTTAAACTTCCAGTCATAACTCTTTGGAAACTACTAGTAAGGACCCATAGTTCCTGCTCCCCTTTGAGATTGTTAACAACTTTGACGCCACTAGCGAACTGTAGTGTCTCTTGGTCTACGGCTACTTGGTGGAGGTTGCGGTGGGCAAACTCGGTTTCGGTGTTCCAGCACCAGATGCTCGGGGGATCCATCAGGCCGTAGTACATAATACCATCGCGGTCTATTGCTTCTGCTGCCGATTGAGAACTACGTCTCTCCTTGAACACCTGTATTAAAAAAAGTCCAGCATTATTTATTGTTTTAGTTAAAAATACATTTTCTAAGTTCATTGTATAATATTCGGGATTCTAAATTCTAGAGATCGAAAGCTAGTTCGTATCAACGTTTAAGTACTTACTACGATGTAAGTGGTAAGTACAGGAAAATATTATTGTTTTGTTACTTACATGGACGTCGTTAGGGTCCAAGTTAGTATTGGTGATTCGCGTTTCATTTCTTAGGTATTTTGTGAACATGACATTCTCAGTGACGGCTGCGAGGGCGTGGAAGTACAAGTAGCGGTCGTTGCCTGGGCGGTAGGGAGACAGAGCCATCCCGAATACGCCGTCCATTAAATCGAAACTCTCACCTTAAATAAATAGATTTGATTATAAAAACAACATCACAGCATCGGAGGTATCAACACCACTAGATCAACAGTTTACTACAGCAAGAAATTATGAGATCAATGGTTCTTATGATCATCAACTTACTGTGTCAACAATTCACTACATTATCAGTTTACTAGTTCAACATTTTAAATTTGTCCTTTTTTTTGGGTGTTATAACTAAGTCTGGTTCCAAATGATGAATGATTTGTCTTTGTATAAATTTAAAAAATTGCACGCCACACTGGCAGAATACATTGTTTCCGGATTGAGTTTTTATAACAAAATACCACCATGTACTACATGTATTTCACGCAATAAATCTTTACTTTACTTTACAAATGGTCTGGTGAAATTTTATGAGCAGGTTGTAAGTAGGGAGGTACTTATTTAATATGAAAAATCAATAATCAGTCTCCGTTCAGTTTGCATAATTCTCTTACCATCAATAGTGAAAGAGCCTTCGTCGGGGAACGGGAAGAACGTGCGGTGGGAGACTCGCCACGAGCGGTTCCTGACCACATCTACGACCAGCACTCCGAAGGCAGACACGTCGGCTACGTATACGTATGTGTCTGCGCAGTCCCCTGGACCATGCCCTCTTACATCTACAACCTGAAAATAAATAAAAATACTTAGATAAAGTTGAAAAGTTACTCAGTGGCTTATGTAGGTCTGGCAGCTGTTTACTGTTTAGCTTCAAAACTAACTTGATTTTAGGTATACCTAAAACTGGTCAAGCCTAGATCAATACTTGAAAGCATGCCAACTCTGCTCATACTATGCCTGCATCCTGCATCGTGAAAAACCAGTGACTCAAAAGAAAATCTTATCGAGGTCATTTGCCGACATTGGTATCATCTCAATACAAAGCAAACGGTAAAAACCATTACCGTCACGTAAATAGACAAACCGTTACATATTCAAATCCGTGTTTACTTATAGGGTGTACAGGGTGTGAAAATGTTCCCAAAGACGCATGTTTCGGACTTACCTATGTGCACTATTGTTATTTGATGGGAAAGAAGACAGGACGATGCAAATAACAAAAAAGAATCGACAGATCAGTGGTGGAGGAACACATTTCAATAAAAAAGTACCTGGGTCGGTTTACTTGGGTCATATACCATCACTTAGTAGCAGGTACTGCTAAGTTACTAGAGAAAAATGTCACGTCAGATCATTACTACAATAAATTCTGCAAAAAGCAGCTTGTAGTCATAGAATGTGATAGAACTAACAAAAAAGCGGCGGTGGCATCATAAGGTTGCTCAAAAAACGAACAGGAAGACCAATGCAGGGAATAATTTGCCTGATACTATGAACGAATAACATTTCGGTGTTAATACGGCAAAATTTCAGTAAAAAAAAATTCAACTTCAATGCGGCAGCATTAGATGTAGGTAACTGTAGAAATCTGAACGAAATCATAGTTTCTATGCTCACTACATACATGCTCTATATATGCTACATGCTCATACAACTATCCCCCGCTATTAGCAAACAATTGTCGAAAAAGTGTTGTTTTTTTCATACATTGTCGATCCACCCTAGTATATACCCAGCAGAAAGAGAAAAAGAAGAGGCCTATGCCTCTTTCACGCCACTCTGGCGGTTTTGTGCCAACCGAATCCACTGCTCTCCTACCGCCCCCACAAATTACAACACAACAGGTGGTCTGCCGCGAAGGCATATAAATTATTATACGTTCGATTTCGTTTTAGAACCCCTAGGCCCTTCATCAATAGTTTTCGTTTTAGAAAATTGAATATATTCCTGGGATAGGTATTATTGGAATACTTACAGGCGTAATGAACAAGGAAGCCTGTACATAACTGGCATTGTCGACAACGTGTCTGAAGATGAGCTGGTCATTGTCAAGGTTAAATGCGAGCAGTTGTGGGGGACACACTTGCGTGTCTCCAATCTTTCCGGCGTCCATCACCCAGAGTCGGTTGCATTCGTCTATCTGGAAATAGAGGAAGAATAATTTTAGTTAAGAAAAAAAAATCACTAGCATACCATTCCGAATTCACTCGGGTTAATATTAAAAAGTCCCAACTCTTTAATCCTACATGATAACGAGGAACTTTAAGATATTCTATGACATGATTTATCTATCAATGTTAATGAGAATAAATAATTAAAAATTGCACTCTGCCTACAATGAATATTAGTTAGTAATAATCTAGTTGGCGCTTCAAGCTTGAAGTCCTAAATAAGCTTTCCTCCTAGTTTTATATTCCCTATTTCCGCAGTTTTGACTGTTTATACAATTACAATTAAGCACCTAATTATAATTATTTTTATTACCTCTATACACACAGCTGTATTAATATGATAGTAATTCACTTTTATGCATAATGTATGTACAGAAAAATAAAATCAAAATAACCTTTACATTTATACCTTTTACGTTTATATTTGTGTTAAGTGCTTGGGTTCATTACTTTTGTTTGTTTTATATAATTACACCTTAGTTTAGTTAGAGTAAGCTTTCTCCTAGTAATTAATATAAAAAATCTTATTACAAAGCTGTGCCAAACGTAGTGGGCTACATTACTATAAGTTTGAATAGATGTAACTCCTAGTATTAATTTTTGCAATGTAGCTGTTTGTTTAGCCAATAAATAAATAAAAAAATAAAAAAAAAATAAAAAAAATGAAAATTAATTTCGTCATTATTGATGACAATAGCTCCAACTAGATTATTTCCTTGTTATGTTTTATCCTTTAGGATGTAATTAAAACAAGCTAAAGGATAAAACATAACAAGGAAATAATCTAGTTGGAGCTATTGTCATCACACAGTGATTATGATACCTTAGGCATTGGCCTAAGGTATCATCACTGTAAACAATTTAATTGTCTCATCTTACTGTGAAGATTATCCACCAATCGCATTGATATATAAGTGTTTTTATTAACCTGACGACGGCAAAGCCAAAAGGAAGGGTTATATTTTTAAAAGTACCTTTAAGGACTTTCTCGTAGGTATGTATGTAGGTATATTATTACTTATAATGTTCCATCGTACGTAGCGTTTAAACATCTTATCCAATTTTGATAAATGCGTTGGTGTGTGGAGTTACAAGAATGGACAAAATCAGGAATATTAGAGGAAGTTTGAAAGTTGCGCCAGTGACGGAAATGTTGAGGAGTAGTAGGTTGTCGTGGTATGGGCATGTTATGAGAATCATGTAACGAGAAGAAAGTTAGGTTTTAATGTGGAGGGATGTAGCAGAAGAGGCAGACCAAAGAAAAGATGGATGGACTGTGTGAAGGATGATATGGGTAAGAAAGGAGTGAGTGTTGAGATGACGGCTGATAGAGCGGAGTGGAAGAGGAAAACCTGTTGTGCCGACCCCACATAAAATTGGGATAAGAAAAAGATGATGTGTTTTGTTGATAAAGCCATAGACATAGACAGACATTTATTCACTACTTTGGCACACAATACAATCACTAGAATAAAAAAAATCAAAATAAAAAAGAAGCATAATAAAAAATTAAAAGTTGAAGAATTGTGATTGTGTGTCACAGCAGCAAAAAGGTGTCGACTCAGCATTCTGCCGTCCCACTGAGAAGTGGTAAGGCGCTGGTATTCTAAGTGGAAGTGGTAAAGCCCGAGTGACAATACGAGTAGTCGTCTTCGTCACATTTTTGGAGGAAGTTCTTTGTAGGATTTTAAATATTTTACTCTTGTTTATATAAATAAGGGTCGGTTCATATCTAACGGAAGATCCGTCGCGTATTATCGGTCGCGGAACGCCAGAACTGACAAATGTATAGAAAAACACTCGACCGTTCACACTCGACGGACTAACGTATCATCGGTTGAGTGTGAACGGTCGAGTGTTTTTATATACATTTGTCAGTTCTGGCGTTCCGCGACCGATAATACGCGACCGATATTCCGTTAGATATGAACCGACCCTAAGTTGCTGTGCAAGTTGCGTGTGCCATTGCAACAAAAATAGACAAAGCACATCCGGTAAATTATCATTCATAGTTTCGTCATACTTATAGGGAAAATGATTAAATCAAGCTCATGGTTAGTTCAAGGCATTAAAATCTTGATTATTAGTGATGATTATAATAAATGACATCATAAGTGGGGCTAGATGATGCTGAGTGAAATTGTCCAGTATTACAATTATTACTTATATATTATATTATATTAAGTGATTATCGTATCACTGTGAACATCTAGAAGTCATTATCATGTGGAACGGTGCCACGGTGCTGAAACTGACACAAGTTTAATGTCAAGTAAATTTTATGATAAAGTACAAGATAACAGAATATTATTATTTTAGAGCATTATTCACTCGTTCTTGAAGTCAAATAAGTGGCATGATATCATCTGCAAACTAATAAGGGTTATGAATAGGTATTTATTAGCTTTACCTGTTCAACAACATCAATTTAAATTACTTACTGATACAGACGCAAAAATATGACATGTCAACATGAATATTTTTGTTTAAAAGTAAGTTATTGACGTGACAACGTCTTATAATTCGATAGAGCCGGCTGCACGTACGAAAAAATGCGGCGTTACCTCGGCGTTACCTGAGGCATTCCATGTAAGGCTTGAAGTGCAAGCGAGCGCGCGGAACGAGCGACAAAGAAGCACAAACGTTGTCACGTTCAACTATCGTCAGTAAACCGACTTTACAGACAACCAATTTTATTTTTTAATTATAGGTACCAAACTCATTTCTATATCCCTAAAAACAGATACATCATCCATATCTTCCATCAATCAAGATTCATCGATCATGTAAATGCCAAATTATCTCAACCAATGTTCAATGCTAAATCCATGCAACCAATGATGTTATATACTACCAAAAAGGTTCCATGCTAAATCCATGATATACTATAATGTGATCTCAACATAAAAGGTTTGCGTTGTCGCGACACGTCTGAAGTCTGAAAAGCAATTTGTCCTAACGCGAAACTTTCAGGCAATCTTGAACTTTGCATGCGCGTTTCTTAGTAAAGTGACGCACACACAACCATCAAATAATTTTATCATGATAATAATGTTTTGCTACGACTGCTACAATTAGTATCGCACGTGCATTTTCTTTATTTTATAGGTCTAGTATTCAAACTATCCAAGTGTCTTCTTCATTCGTGCCCCGAACTCTACCTATGCTGAGTTGAACGCCATTTGGTAGTTTTAAGGATGTTTAATAACCTAAATAGGTACTATTTAGGTATTATCTGGGGTATTATGTAGTCTTGGTCTTCTTCTTCATCTGAAGAAGAAGGTATTCTAGGTATTATTTTCTAAACTACGAATAAAGTATTTCTTATTCTAATTTATTCTACTTATTCTTATTCCATTTTACAATATTTGAATTCGCCATCATATATTTTTCCCGCGTCGGGTTCAACATGGTGGCTAATAACAGTTTTGTAGTATAGGTACAATGTGTAAGTACGTATAACAAGAAAATATTTTGCAGTCTGACTTGTTACAAGCCTATACTCACAGCAACTCTGAAAACTGAGGTCATCCCTTGACAGTTATGGCCCTGGTCAGCGTGCCACCCGTAGTTAGGATAAGCTGAAATGCGGCCTTGCGCATCCACTGTACCCAGGGTCATCGGCCGGCCTACGTCGAACCTCGGTATCGTGATGAAAATCCGAGATGGAGCCCCTGTCAAACAAATCAAAGGATTATGCAAGGCCCGATTATTTAAGTGTTTTTGGTTTTTACCAAATAAAGGTACTTATAATTAAGTCTTTATGATTAGATACGTGTATAATACTGATTGAACATTGTTTTCGTGAAGTTTTTTGTCTAAATGTTATTCCCCGGTTTTCTAAGGCGGGTATGTTTGATGAGAAGTTAACCACAAGAATCATGTTTTTACGTAGGTCAGAAAAACTCCTCAACATCAATATAATACTTAGATCATAGATCTACGTATCTACGTAGATAAGTATCGTCTTGGCAAATTAAATAAAAAACAATTAGTCTAGAAAACTACCTTTACGATTAGTATAATATAGAAGATAAGCTATTGTTTTACGATTTTATGTATATGTACTTGTAGTCTTAAAATAATTGTACCTAGATACACTAGGTATGTACCTCATTACGTAAGACTTATGTATATCAATATGTTGGTTGGTACATCATGAATTTGATGTGTCAGATTTTCTATGAAATGGCGTCTTCAACAAGTTTAATAATAATACAATACCCATCAACTCAAGCAAAACCGGTTTCGTTTCGGTTACACCAGTGTCAATATTCCTCAGTTTTATTGTTGAACTCTGCATACGAATTAATCGACAAGTTTAGTTTTTGGGTTTACTGAATCTTTTAGTTTTACTGAACCAGAAATCGTAACTGTAGAGATATCTCTATAGTATGATATAACAATAAATTGTTCGGCATCTCTAGGATAACAGTAGTGAAAACTGTTATCTTGACAAAATTTTCGCATATAATAAATACCTATTCATATTCATTTATTCATAATAACATATTCATATACCTATGTTTTTATCATCTGAAACTTACCACGTCTATGATTAACTTCAACATCAATAGGAATCGAGTTCCCAGGCACGTAAAACTGGTTCTGCCTGGCGATCTGCTCCTCCTGCTGGCTGGGGAAGTTGAACTCCAGTTCGGCCCATTGTCTAACCACTCGAAGGTTGCTGACCGCGCTGAACCCTGGCCAGCAGCAAGCAATGCAGAAGGACAGGAGATAGAATCTCTCTACACCCCGCGACATCTCTTCCTTGAATCGATTCAACTGTAGTGGATCTGTGGTTATAAAAGAAATAAAATTACTAAAGACCAAAAACTCAAATACCAACACAGTACACAGCCCTTTTCCCATACTAGGAATCCCTGTGTCATGGGTATCAGAAACGATGAGTGGGTACAATGGTAGCGCAGCATCTACAGTCTGCACCTTAAATGACCTTAAACCAATGTCGGCTTACCATGGTAAGCTAGTCTTGCCCCAAGAATCGAACTCGTACAAATTCTATTGATTGTGAAATAAGAGAAAGATTGAGTTCCTTTAGTTAGAGCAACTACCAGAAAAATATCGGATGCATATGAAGTTCTATTATAATAAAATATTACGAAGCTTTGTAGGTTTCTTTGTAGGTACCATAAATGTGTTTTTTTAAGATCGACTAATTGAGAGAATGTTATGACGTATGCTTATTGGTGCAAGGTGTTTCTAGGTAAAAACATTTCTGGTTTCTTTCCCATCGTCAAAATACCATAGATAAAGTAAATTAGGACACTTAAAATGTATTCTGCAATTAAAAAACACATTTAGTAGGTAGGTAAGTAGAAGAGTAGAATTTTGAACGTTTAGGAAGTATTTTCGAGCAGTATTTTTGGGTTTTTGTGGCGTCAAATAGATGAATTACCGTATTGGTTGAGAAGAGTTGAACAGTACTGGGCTTGCAGAACACTTGGGTAAGCATTATTTCCAAATTTTCCAGACATTTTAACTAAATACACAATAAGTACACTTTACACAACACAACACTTCCACCGCTTTACAACTCTCGAATACTATAATGGTTTTTCCGATTGCATTTCTGACATTTATACAAAGTCCTGTTTTTTAATCCACGTTGATATTTTATGCTAATTTTATTAGCAAGAGTTGAGAAGATGATTGTTTATACCTAAAACTTTAATGTGATGTAGGTTTGGTGTCCTCTGTAAGAGGTGAATCATATCAAAGGCCTAGACATGAATTTTTCTTCATTTAAATTAAACTGACACTCAGAAATGCTAAAAACGTTTTTTCCAGTTCAAACTGAAGACCTAAAAAAAGGAATTTTGAATTATTATTATTATTATTCGTGTAAAAAATATTTTCACATTCTTGGAAATATTATTTTAGAATAAATTAGTTTCACAGAAAAGCCAAAAAATAAATAAAAAACGCTATTTTGTTAAAAATAAACACTTTATCTAGGGACGCCTAATGGTCTTGTAAGATCTCAGTGGACTAGGCGCGGTCCATCTCGCCCTCGCAGGTGTAGTATTGATAACGGTATAGGTAATTAATATTTAAGTGATGTAACATTTTATTCATTAATAATCTCAACAACCTGATAGTAGCGTCAAAACCCCTATTAACATGGGCCTAAGTTCACCAACGTAAGTAAACATTTATTTCATAGTACCTAAACCGAATTCCATTTGAGTTATCATACAATACAATTTTTACGCCTAAAATGATTTTAGCCTCGGCTCATTGCTAGTTCAACGACCGACAACCATAAAAGAAAAATATTTAAAACACCTGGGTAAATTAAGTTTAATGTCAAAATTTAAATGATAATAACTAAATATCATTTAACTTTAGTTTATTTACCTAGTATGTACTAGGTTGAGTTGTCTGTGCCAAGTACCTACGAACTACGACATCACTGATTACCAGTTTAGATTATAAAACCCTGGAAAATAAAATTTGATATCGATTTTACAACAATCGTCAGTATTATCGTCGTTTGTGTCACTGGATCTTTATACTTTTATAATATAGATAACAAGTTGAGCTTTTACTGTTCCAATAAACAACATAATTCAAATAAATAAACAGATTTTTCATTAGTCTAATATGAGACAGAAAACTAAGTTCTTTGTCACGTTATTAATACTTGCATGCACTTATCCTATCACAATAATAATGATGAAATGAGTGGATCGCAAGACGGGTTTGTTCTAACTGAAACGGATTCTTATCTTTCCGGAGCTTGTAAAGGAAAATTGCATCATCGATGCAAGTAGTTAAATGACAATGTCTTCTGCAATTGCGTTCGTGAACTAGCAAGTGCGAGTTTTTTACCTACTTACTCTATCACGGTGACGTCAATTACGTACAATTTGTATAGAAAACTGAATTAACTGTAATTATGGAAATCATGAATCTCACTACAGTTAATTCAGTTTTCCATACAAATTATACTTAATTGACGTCACCGCGATAGAGTAAGTAGGTAAAAAATTCGCACTTTTATTCATTAATAATCGCAACAACCAGATAGTAGCGTCAAAACCCCTATTAACATGGGCCTAAGTTCACCAACGTAAGTAAACATTTATTTCATAGTACCTAAACCGAATTCCATTTGAGTTATCATACAATACAATTTTTACGCCTAAAATGATTTTAGCCTTGGCTCATTGCTAGTTCAACGACCGACAACCATAAAAGAAAAATATTTAAAACACCTGGGTAAATGAAGTTTAATGTCAAAATTTAAATGATAATAACTAAATATCATTTAACTTTAGTTTATTTACCTAGTATCTGCGCCCACCGCGATAGAGTATCTACCTGAATAATAGTGTCTACACATCTGTGTAAGCACTATTATTTTATAAGAGAAAGTTGGAATGAATGTTTGTAACTTATTCACGCTGAAACGGCTGATTGAATTGGGCATATTCCCGAAGGACTGCGGGTAACAATCACAATGATAATCACAGTGATGCAGCTAATAATCATTAGTTTGAAACACAGTATAAATCTGTGTAAACTTTGAATGGAATAAAGTTCTTCGCGTAGCTTTTAGATGGAGATCATTTTGTTTTTCCGTGGACTAAAGCGGCTGTTACACAAGGAGAGTTTCTCGCATGCGAGCGGCGATTTATTCTAGGCAATAATATGGTCGCCTAGTGTAAACAAATGCTTCGCGCCTCGCCTCTCGAATACGATTCTCTACTCTCTCAAAATGTAAGCAACCGCAAGCGAGACTCGAATAGCGAGTTTTGCCGAGGGATACGATTAGCATAAGATTTTTCGCCGCTCGCGTGCGAGTAACTCTTCTTGTGTAACAGCCGCTTTATGAAAATTGTTGCTACTTATTCAGTTCGATACTTAAAATAAAAAATTATAAACTCGAACTTGTTGTTGTACTTGCCTTCCTAAACTTATATCCTAACTATCCTGTTTACTTATTTACATCTAAGTTTAATATTCATATCTATTTTTTTCCTGTTCACTATAATGCATTTTAATTTGATACAATATTGTTTATAATGTTAATTAAAATTATCAACCGTTGATTCCATTAATTTTAATTACATGGATTAAGTATTGGTAGTGAAAAACAGACCTATTAAAGTCACGTTTAGTCAAATTAAATAAGATCCTTCAATTTTTTGTTGCATGGCATAGAGTGTGCATGTCTAGCTAAGTACAACCTAATTAAGAAGATAAATAATAAATTGATTAAGTGTTTGTCAAGTTAAGCAGTGTAGGGTCCCTTTCATAAACTTCTCACTTTCGCCCACGACTTTTGTTCCGCGTCATTGGTAGGTGGTTGGTGGTAAGTAGGTATTAATATTTAAACAGAAGTAGCGATAGGTACAGAGTAACAAAAAAGCTGAGACTGGTCCTATTTGGCACACCATATCACAGACCTTGCACCTACCTATAACTGTTTTGTGTTTTTCTTTTTTTATGCTTTAGGTTAGTTAATATGCAGTTTTATCTTGTGTTAGTTTAAGTACCTGTATAAGTTTTTGTTTTATTATTAAGTGTGTCTGTGTATCTGTGCCAATAAAGTTTAAAAAAAAAAAGTACGCAAGTACCTAAAACGCCAACAACTATAGTATTTTTCACGTAGGACACTCCTATAACTTTTACGTTTTACGCTGTACAACAATGAAAAATTTTGAAATAAATGAAATCTAGTGATAATACTAAAAGTAACAACTTCAATAAAAAAGGATTTTGTCTATTTCCTTTTTAATTATTTCAGATATTAACACAAAAGCGCCTTGCCACGGAACCGTTCCTTCGTGAAAAGGACTATAGATGTAGGTATGTATCGTGTTGATTTTTTCTAAAAAAAATCATCTCGCTTCGCTCGGCCTTTAAGATGCTCACGTGGCTGTCTCCGTGCGTGAACGTAATATAAGAATAAAATGTTAAATGTTAAATTGCTCACTTCGCTAGAAGTAGGTACGAAGGTAAGTAAGTACCTAATACTATCGTCAAGAACTAAATGTATCTTGTTGATTTTAGCTAAAAAAAAATCGGCTCGCTTCGCTTGCCCATTAAGTTACTCGCTTCGCTATAAAATTGTGATTAGGGGGTGTACAAATATCGTTTAGGGCACTGGTAGTGCTAAAACCGGCCTTGCGGTAGCACACGTCGATTATGAGCGTAAATTTGCAACTGAAGATTTAAATGGTGGGGCGGGGGGAGGGGGGTGCACAATTAAAAACCGCCCCGGGTACCAACCCACGCTACGCCGCCACTGCATAGCGAAACTGTCAGGGCTTCTTGTTTACTGAACCCTAAAAATGAGATGACTTTCAATTAAACAGAGTCGTAGAGAAAAACGTATCGATCCGTAATGATCTCTTTTTACCGATAAACGGTCGCACGAGGCTATAATTATAGTATTCCATTGAACTCTTGTTACTTTTTTTATGAACTTTAGTACGCGTGCCACGGCGCTGATTTGTTTCAAATGCGTTTGTAGTACTAACTTTTTATTTTTAATGAAAATGAAAAATAAAAAATATTTATTTCAGCAAACACAGTTTACAAAACAAAAAATTTTAGGCAGCGTGTCCCCATGTGCGTGGCACGGCGCCGTCGCCTCGTAAACGGCGCGGCACGGCACTGCACGGCACGGCGCCCCCCGTGCCGTTTTACGGTGCCGTGGAGCCTGTCAGTGTAGTGTGTGAAGATATTTTATTTGTTGAAGAAGCCGTTAAGAGAATAGCGTTTTTGTTTTACGCACTTTGCACACATTTATACGCACTTTGCGCACATTTTCCTTCTAGCCCCCATCCTCCATACCGAACTTCGTTGCAAAAATCTATTTTCTCGAAAAATAAAAAACTTTTTGAATTATTTTATATGCAGTTTTTAATTTTATCAAACAAAAACATTTTTTCATAACTATAGCTGTTTAGATTTCCCCCCTCAGAAGGGCGCTCTCAAAAACTCACACTGTATACTTACTATCCAAACCTCCTTTGTGGACGATCTTTGTTCAACGGTAGACGGAACACGTCACGGCACAGCGTGCCGTGGCGCGCCGTGGACGACAACACGGCACGGCACGGCGCCATGCCGTGCCGTGACGTATGGACGTATGGAGGATGGGGGCTAGAAGAAAAATGTGCGCTAAGTGCGTATAAATGTGTGCGAAGTGCGCAAAAAAAAATCCTACTTGGTGCAGGTCTCTATGGTAAACATTTTCATAGAAACATCAAAATTTAACTCAGAAGAAAAAGATTAGTTGCCACATTTTTTCTTTTTTTTTCGTACAAGTTCTATTTGGTTTGGTTTGGTTTTTTAAAAATTTTCATAGAAAGGTTGAAGTTCTAAATTCAAACCTCACAACATATCTGTTCACATGAGGTTCACAGGGAGAAATGAGATTCCATAGTACTTTATTCCCGCTGGCCATTTTGTTTCTTAGGAGGGAGAAATGACTTACTTTGTCTTAAGACTGTGAGACAAAAAAAGTATGCATTTTGAACGGGTAGCGTGAAAATAAATTAACAATACATAACAAGTGGTTTAAAAGAACTGGTTTTGCTTGTTGAATGACTTTATCCCACGCTTAGGAATCTTTAATTTAATAAATCTAAGATTTTCAATTTTTATCATCTGAGCATGAGGATGATGTAGAGATGCTGCGTATAAATAGGTGTATTGTTGCGTACAAAATACTGGTTTTTGTATCGAGCTGTATTCAATGTCATCCTCAAAGCCAGGTCGTTGGGTTTGGACTTTATTTACCTACCTACTTGAATGATAGACGCTTCCTATCTAATGTTTTCTCAGGTTCATGAATTGAAATTCGTTAAAATTGTAATTGACTCCTCCTATGCACGAGTTTTATAGTAAGAATATATCGTGAGGAAACCAGTTTGATGTATTCTATTTGTCTAACTTGCTTGCTGTCACGTGTATGCTTTGCACGTGCACATGTTAAATTCTGCAAAATGTGAACAATGGTACACACTACATGTGCCAAAATTTGTACCTATTTAGATTGATATATAGATATAGATATTTATTTATTTCTCAAAAGGTAACAAATCTTTAGTTAGTAGTGTTTCTAAGCCTATATTAGGTTTGTCTAAATTCTACGTTCTCGTTTACAATAACATAATTATTATGTAGGTACAAAGTTGTACGTGGCCTTGACTAGCTGCTTAGACATCTTTAAAATAAAAATACTGAGAATATCTACCGTGCCTAAAGATGCAGTCATGATCCTGTTTTTCACGGAAATTATTCATGATCGCATACCTAATGGTATTCGAACTAAAATCTATTCACGATGAATTTACTGGACATAATAGGCAAATCAGCGTCGATTTCAAATAATTTCGTACCTAGTGCATTGCCCTCAATGCTAAATTTAAGTATCTAGGTATTGTCAGTTTTATTTATTCCAATGGTAATTCGTTTACTAATTTAGAATGTAGAAAACATTTCCATGTATTTTCTTTAGAATACGAAGGCCTACATACAACATTAAGAACAAAAAAGAAAAGTTGAACGTTTTTAAACAAACTTATTTATCACTAGCTTTTGCGCGCGGCTTTGCCAGCGTAGTACCAACATTTTGAATAGCCTATAGGTACGTATGCTATTCCAGGTCACTACCTGATACCGTACGTAGATAATGATCTACGCCTATTCCAAGTTTCATCCAAATCGGTTCACTGGTTTTAGCGTGATTGAAACATAAACATACAAACAGCTTTATTATATGAGTGGGCTAAATTGTAGTTATAAACCTATAACAGATCTCAAGAAAATCAATTATTAAAATCTTGCGTAATTTTCTGAAGACTTTCTAAAGACCGAATCTAAATAGGCAAGCCATGAGGCGGATAGAAACCCGAGCGATGAGAAAGATATTGGTTTTCCAATGGTTGAACTCAATGGGAGCTCAAAACTAAATCAAGCGTGGTTCCGTAAAAAAAATATTTTGTTAAATAATCCATGTAAAATAATACCTAAAGGACGTTTTGATGGTAAGCAAATCATTCGAGAGGGTTGTTGTTGATAGCTTAAATATCAAGTTTTAAATATCAAGGAGAAAAAAAAAGTTACCCGTAAAATTTTATAGGTGCGTGAGAGCTGAAATATTTTTATATTATGAGATTTTCAAATTAAGATTAGCAGAGAACATCGTCTGATTCAGCTAGTTTTATTGTTGTGGCACCTGATTTTGCTCTATCCAATTGTGTTAGTAGATTCCCTCTAGTTAACAGAGTCTTAAAAAAACATCGTGAGAAAACAAAGTGGTATAAAAATAAGTACCTAGGTACCTACTTATTATATTTTATTTTCATCATGTAGGTTATCATATCACTAACATCCCAAGGACTCGCCCACCAGTAATCGACACCGTGAATACCAACAGTCCTAATGCTGCTAGAGTTCCGCAATGCATTAAGAATCCCTTTGCTAGATCGTGATCTTGAAAAAATAGGTACTCTTGTCGTATTGGATCTTGGTACATTATTTATCTGACCCTAAATAGTAATTAAGTATTAGCATAGACGAAGAAATAACGTATTAGTAAAAAAATACGACTTGGGAAATATGAGTAGCAACTTTCGCAAAGGAATTTTATAAGTTCTTGCAATATAACATTACTGTGTGCTCTTTTCAGAGCTTAACACTTTAGTTTTTACCTGACTCCGGCACAGCCAATTAAACGTGAAGAGTTTTGCGGTCTAGGTATGTAAATATGTAAGTAGTAAGATATGGTACCTATGTTTGTTTATACCGTAGGTACTTATGTTCTACCGTAAACGGGTCCGGTTCGTACTCTCCCAGTCCCGTTTTCACCCGGTCCGTTCTCTCTCACCCGATCGTTGTAACGTCTAAACTACTCATCCGATTTTAATGAATGAGGTGTCAATCGTTTTGTTTTTTATGATTCGGGTGATGTATTTGGTTAGGGAACTCTACAGTCGGGTTTTAGTGTTTTGCATCTTGTATTATTGTTTCGTGAGAACCAAAGATAACCTAACAAGTACCTACCTAGTAAAAATAAAAAAGCAGATAATAATACCGGGCGATACTCGTGTGGGTTACAGAGTTATATAACTTACAGAGCTATAGGTAGGTAATAATTAAGAGGCTTAAATAATTCATTCTAATTGTATTTCAATTGGGTAAGTCAGTAAGTGTATTTCAACCGTTTAATTAGTCAAATACGCGGCCTTACAAAATATATACAAACTGTCTTGATCTAAGCTACGTTATATTATCTGGGGCTACGTTAAACAAATAAGTTTTTTTAATAAAATAAGTTAAATATAAAGCTATGGCCAGTGCTGAGATTAACCGCAGCTATTCAATTCAATTTCAATTTATTCATAAAACTTAATACATAAAATTACAATTATTATAAACAATAAAATAATTCTTTTTTACATCACCACCTACTCAATCATATTTCCTAGGTCTCTGTGTGTGGTTTGTTCGTTACTCACCTACCTAATACTTATTTCAAGCACCGGTTTATACAAGGTAGGTACTTGTTTCTTTGTAAACAGAATTACTTTATTGGTTACGAATACCTAAGTATTATCGTGTCATCAAAAGACTCTAAAATAATCTGCATAGTTTTATTAGTTGAATATAATTAGCAAAATACGTAGGTACAATAAGTTTAAAAAAATATAAAATAGTGAAAAAAGTAAAAATATAAATTCCTAGGCAGTCAGAATTTGAGCCGTGTTTGCCAAATGGGGTTGTGCCTCTACTTTTCCCGAAGGTCGTGGCTTCGAATCTCTCAAATCAATGGATTTTTCGTTTCGTATAATATATATTCACTTTAACACGTTTCATGAGGAAACCCGTAGCTTAGTCACAGTTAGCTCCACTCGTATTGACATGCTTGGCAAGCCTATCAAAGTCAAAGTAGGGCCGCTGGGATCACTTTGGTGATTTTACACCTGTTCCTTCTATTCCATCTCCATATTCGTTTTCCTATTCCATCTCAAACAATTTCCCAGGCACTACATCGTCCCAAGTGTAGGCATAAGTTGCCTCCTGACGCTTTATAGGATAAATCATCTAGTGAAGATATGTAAAGACCTAATTTAAGTTATGTCAGGATTGAAATTTTGGACAATACTCGTTTATTTTATTTTACTCTACCAGGCCACAAAGACTAACGTTTTATTATATTTAATAAAACGTTAGACTTTGTATGGTCGTTTATATTTTCATTAGAATGACATCAGAATTTATCTTATTTTAGAGAGAACTGCCCGAATAGACTAAAATTCAAATAAACACGACGTACCTATACTTAAATTAGAAATTAATGCAAAAAAGACTACCATCAAAGCAATTTATGAATTCGAGATGTGTCTTGCGTCGGTCGGTCACGTTTGATAAAGAATACCTAAAACATAACGGTTTTTTTGCTATAGTTTTTATAGACATTTTCGTTTTTACCGAAAAATTATTTCGTAATTGAGGCAATTGAGGTGCACGCTTGATCACAGGGTTGGGATTCATTTTTATTTAAGACTAAAGACATACCTTAGTGCTGGCAGTTTTTCGCACTTCACTGTTTTTCGTATCAATTTATTAAAATATTAAAACCAATACCTACAATAATATTACAACACAAGTGTCCTTCGCAGCAGACGAGCTTGCTCTGTTGTGACAACAGACAGACGCGCGTACTTTATAATGCTTTTATTTTATTGACCCCATGAGTGCTGTTGTCTGATTAGGCTTGTAGGTAAGTGCGGAAACTATCTTTGCCTAGGTTTTACCGTGACGTCAGAACTCTCGCTTTGACTACACAGATCATATACCTACATAGATTCTAACCAGAGGGGCTTTGTTGTGTAACCAAACTAATTGTCAGTTCAAGAAAAGATTCAGAGAGATTTCAGTTGGAGTTTTGAAGAAACAAGCCACCATGTTTTCTTCTAGAGTGCCACAAACTTATCTGAACCGTGAGGGGGGTGCTGTAATCGCATTTGGTGTTAGCAGAAAAATATATTTTAGAGTAAAATTCCTTAGTTTCTCTTTAAGCCACCGGTTCAGATAAGTTTGTGGCACTCTAAACCAAATTGATAGGACTGAATGACTGACATGATATGAATTTACTTAAGTACCAACAGTGCCACAAACTTATCTGGCCCGGTGGCCAAAAGAGGAACTAAAATAACAGCGCCTCTCTCAGCGGTTCAGATAAGTTTGTGGCACTGTATATTAGAACTTGACTTACGCAGAATTAAAAAGAAGAAGAAAAGTTCTATTGGGATGATAACTGGCAATGGGTTTCAAGTCAGACAATTAGCTAGCCATACACGCACGTGTACGTATATGCTCGTCAGGCGAGACTCGGATCCGGATCCGTGATTTCGCATTAGGTACATATACCTACGCACGGATTGCTCGTCAGGCAAGATACGGTTGTCTGTAAAATGTCTCTTTCAAACTTTCAACCAAAAAATTGGGTAAAAATGTCTCTTTCAAACAAATTGAGGTAATGGGTCACAGAATACAGAGAGGAATGGGTGCTCGGATCTGCCTGCCCCGTGCCCGATCCGGTCGATTTGAGCACAGGCAGCGGGCAGGCATCCGGCGGGCAGATCCGTGTCTATTCTCACCATACACGCACAGATCTGCCCGCCAGCGCAAGGCACGTTTGTCGGGCAGATCCGGCGGGCATACCCGGTGCGTGTATGGATAGCAATGATCTTTTATACTATTTCTCTGATGGCTAGCTAGCAAGGCTGCTGTTCTAACTTTACATTAGTGCAAGTTTATGAAAGGTTCATATCTTGACTTGACAGTTAGTGTACTTGATAACTTTTTCCTTCGCAATATGTAAACTTAACATTACTTATCAAACAATTATACGAAATTTGAGGAAATAGTATGTACCTACTTCATTTGATTTATTTTTTTGCTTGACAAAAATACCAATCAGGTGAGCATGAGTTTATCGCGTACGTAGGTATTCACAAGGGTCAATTTTTGTTGGTTATGAAATTGCACTACGGATCTGAACAAAATCAGTCTTTGTCGAACTGTTTGTCACTCGCCAATGAGTGTTCAGCACTCACTATATTACTAATAATAATAGAATTAGTACCCTAGCATTTTCTACGCTTTTACCGAGATAATTAACAAAAGCCGGATGGAATGAAACATGACAAAAAGCGTAACTCGGCCCACACAAAAACATTTGATTGCACAAATTACGTTACTACAAGTACCCCTTTATTCAAGAACTATTTATGGTAGGTAGGTACTAGTATTATATTATCTGAGGTATTACATATGTAGGTAAAGTTCAGTAATACAAAAAAGCTGATATTATCATAACCTTACATAAAATAAATTTTATAGGAACCTAATTGGTTGAATAATATAAGTTCAAACTAAACACAATCTGAAAGTTTGTGGGTTTGTTTATGTTTCAAGCACATCCCATGCATTGGATCGATTTAGGTTAAACCTTAATACATGCAGATCGTGACAAACTTAGCTAGTTTGTGTAAAATAAATATTCGTAAGTCACTCACTCAAGTCACGAAACACACATTACAGATTGCTTGTATTGTTTACCTAAAGGATTCAAAGGAATTTCAAGACAAAAACTAAGAGATGTCACACGAAAACAGGAAAAAAATTGTTTAAAAATCAAACTTGAATATTATTCTATGTACCTAGTTTCGGTAATTGCACGGTTTGATTTGACGTTATCCTGCGACATAACTAACACACTTTTATCGCCGCCCCATCGCGCTGCTGATCGCTTCTCTACCGGTCCGAAACAATGAACACCATCATCTTGTACGTAAATGTTTTTTTAAACTACCATTATTACGCGCAAGACCGGAAAAAATGGCAAAACCAAAGGGCATATCCAGCAGTAGTATTATCTTCCAGCGTTACGTTTAAACTAAAATTATTATTATCATGACATGCAACTTCTCTCATCTCAGAACTGGGCTAAAGAGAGCATGCATGCAATGAGGTGCGGTGAATGCATGCTCTCTTTGCATGTGCCTAACCGGACGAAGGATTAGGAATCCTGCTGACCCATATTTAGGTACGACGGGTTTTTATTTTATGTAAGTTTTTATTATGACGTCAACAATCTAGCTGCCTGACTAAAATAATTTAAACAAAATTATTGTTTCATGTTTACTGGATGGATATACCTACTCGCTAAGTAATTTTAAAAAGTCAATAGGTAGATGTCAAACGGTAGATTTATCTTTGTTTGTAGAGTAACCTATGTTTAAAAAATCAAACAAAAGTTTCTACGAATGAATAGATGTCTATAATTCAATGCTTACCGTGTAATCAGGGTTTGTCCCGCGAATGCGGGTGGTCACGATACACGGTTTATGTTAATCCAATGTTTACATACTGACGTATGTAAACGTAGGTACGTCAAAATGTAAACTGATTAAAGAACATGGGCTTATTATTCGACCACTTTAGATGGCTGTGACCGACTCCTCGATAAAAGAAAGAGGGCTAGATCTAACCTGACCATAAAAATAAAGAGTCCGTGGAGGTAAAATTCACGCAACTGTAGTTGATTATATGGGTAAATAAATTCAATAATGATTCAATAAGTCGTTTTTTCACTCCTGTACAGTTGCTCACTTTGTATAAAGCACAAGTTAGAGGCACTAGAGTCGATTGAGAGGCGAGCCAAGAGGCTTATAGGTGATGACACTCTGGTTGAGTCTCGGCTTCAAAGCCTTGAGCATCGCCGTAGAGTCACGAGTTTGTCGGTTTTTTATCGGCTGCAGTGTGCTCAAGAACTCCATAATTTTGTTCCGCCATCCCCGTTCTTTTATCTCGTAACTTTATAATTAGGTAGGTTAAGCACTTAATTAGTTTTTACCTGTAGATTTACCTATGTCTTATGAATTTACTCCAGACCTTTAAAATTGAAAAGGAAAGAACCTTTTGTACCTTTTCATATATGTGACATATCATATTTATTTATTTGTTCACCAACACAGAGTACAACATATCATAAAATATGGAAACATTACAAATATTCTTTCTGAGTGCCTCTACACTTACAGGTGAAGACGGCATGATATTGAATATAGCGAGCAACATAATGATGATAATCATATCATCCACAGTCAAGATAAGCAATATTTGAAAACTGTACTGTAAGTGGATGGGTGACCGCCAGTGTAATTTTTACACACGACACGTTAAATTGTCGGTCCCGGCTATTTAAGCCGTTAAGCCATGACGGAGGCCTTAAAGCGGCCTAAAAACTCCGTCACCAGAGTTAGCCACTCATACGAACTTACCTACTTCATTTCATATGAATACTAAGAATTAACAACATGTCCAAGACAAGTTGATAATTCTTAGTATATTTACAAGTTTTATCATAGGGTTAGTCAATGTTTTCTTTTCTTATCGTGTTCTCTTTTAAGTTGGAAATTCCCCCTTATTACCTACTGTTTATGCTAACAACAACTATGCCGCAGAACAGAATATCCTGGTCACGATCAAATTACCTAACCTATAATAATAATAAATATTATAAAAAATAATAGCCAGCGACCGGCAGACCATCGTCATTTTATAAAGACTGACAGCGTGGCCCCATGACCACGGCGCGGCACGAGCGCTAAATGTGCAAAGTGGTGCGCATAGTATGCAAAGTTGTGCGAAAAGTGCGTGAAGTGCGCAAACTTATGCGAAAAGTGCGCAAAGCATATATCAAAAATTTCGGAAACATAAAACATTTCAAAAATGTCAAACTGCGTTCCACAGTTCCTGCGTGGCACAAAATAAACTTTTTTCTATTCTATTTTCTATTCAATCGAGTGTTCCACGCGTACTTTCTTAAAAGCTTTTTATTAACTTGCAATGTTTGTATGTTTGTCCAGGTCAAATCTTTACATAAATACGATCTTTGTTCAACATAGACCACGGCACGGCACGGGACGGTGACGCGGCACGGTACGGCGCCGTGCCGTGCCGCGCTGTTTTACGTGGACGGTGCCGCCGTGCCGTGGACATGGGGCCAGAGGCTCTGAGAGTTAGTCTGTGTATAGCCCCAGATAGGTACGAACGATCCCCGAATATGAAATTTGGATCGTAGCTTTGGGAGCAAAGGTGTATCATAATAGTATCCCGAATTGGGGTTATAGTATAAAAGCTGAAGTTTATTGAAATGTCCAGCATTATTTTTTTACTAGCTGACCCGCGCAACTTCGTCTGCGCATTATTGAACAAAGTAGAGGAGTTTTGAGTGAATCGAGAGTAGGTATATACAAAATATAAAACTCCGTCGCTTGATATACCTAATAATAATATTTTTTTTATATTTATGTTTCTCTCAAGAATCCCATAATAGATAGAGGTAGGGAAAATCTTACCCAGATCTTGCAATGCTAAGAACAAAACGAATACGGTAAATGGGTATAGAATCGCTGAAGCGAGCGGCAATTTTTTTGAAGAAATTACTCGAAACGTATTTTTTTTTGAATAGCAAGTATTGTATGGTTTTGAATTTCGAAATAAAACGATTAACTAATATTACCTACCCGCGACTTCGGCAGCAATATAAAAATATCGAAATCTCTAAGCAAAAATCTCCATTAACTTTTCAAAACTCAAAATCAAAGAAAATTATACTCGATCGTATCTCGATCTCCGCTATAGTAGAAACGCCACCTAGGAGAAAAAGTATAAAGTAGTTTTGACTTCGGTGTTGTATAAAGTATAAAGTAGTTTTGACGCCATCATATAGATGGCGTTCTAACTATGGCCAAGGAAAAAATATTTTAATATCAAAAAATCATAACTTCGGAGTTCGGATATATTGATGGGTGGGAATACACATGTTACATGTTTATCATTAATTTTAAAATAATTTATTATGTAAAAAAAAAAAAAAAAAAAATATCAAGAGTGCAAAAAGTGGCTCCGGCGGTCACCAATCCTTTTTATGACCGCGCCCAGGGTTGCTTAACTTTTTTCCCCATACAAACTTCCAACCCTTATTTTCACGCCCCCTTATGGTAATTGACAAAAAAAGTAGCCTATGTCCATCCCTGGGGTATACTCTTTATCCATGCCAAATTTCAGCTTAATCGGTTCAGCGGTTTGGGCGTGAAAAGGTAACAAATAGACAGACAGACAGACAGACAGAGTTACTTTCACATTTATTATATTAGTATGGATTTATTTAAATTGCTATAATGTATACCTAGATTCTACATAATACAATTATTGTTGTTGTTTTAGACTACTTAATTTTTTTAACAGTTTCTGCCAATTGTGTTATCAACTTATGACGGGAATAATAATTATTGCGAATTGGGTTTAAACGACCAGAGTAAACTAATAATTATGATGGGGTAGATCAACATTAATTATATAAATTAAAAAGTTAAATACTGTAGAATTTGTTTTATTAGAAATGTATAAAATAATATCCATTCTTTCAACAGCAATCTTAAATTATATACCATTTGATCATACAAAAATAGACAGTGATATAATAAAACAACAGATTCCAAGAAAAGCAAATGAAATAAAAAATACCCACCATTATAGTGATTAGCGTAGGTGTCACGTATACTAACTTCTGCAAGATGTGGGCATGTATCAAATATGTATTTGTACATGCCTCTGACTACCCCCTTAGACATCTTCAAAGGATCTGGAATATAAAGATCTGAGAGAATGTCTACCGCGCCTTGGGGATACAGTCGTGACCCTGTTTGTGTTTTTTTTACAAAAATAACTTATGACGAATTATCATATTGCACTGCCTTGAGTATTCTATCCGTACCTATTTGTTTTCCTATTGGTAGTCATAATTAAGTAAAGTAATTTATTAATTAAATTACTAACTTATTTACAAGTTTACCTATTCAATGGTAATATTAATGAGGCTTTTCCTTTTCTAACTATAACAAACTCATTTAAGGTATCTAAATCGTTTTCAAAAGGAAGTAATCCAGTTATTATCGATGTACTACGTTTTATTTATTACCTGGTTCTTAGCGGTGCTCATTAATACTTTGTTCATTTTTTGCTACAAATAAGACCTTGCTAAAAATAACTGTTAGATATTTTTATATTACACATAGATAGGTACATGAACAACTTTATAATATAATATTGTTTTACTGTTTTTATATTAATAATAATGGTAGAAATGTAACAGATAGTCCAAATAAAATAATACCTATTTTACATAAATACTCGTAGTACATTTATTTATGCATAAGTACTGTTTTATAAAATTTAAACGTGCTAATAAAACGTTAGACAACTTTAAAAAATAATTGCTGCTATAAACGTTAGCAAATTTAATCATTACATTCATCAATTAAACAAACAATCATACAATATTTTACTTATATTTCAATAAATATATCCTTCTCGTGTCCTCATTCCAAGGTAAGTACAATATTTGAAGAAAATCATTTACATAGTTACTTATTATTAAAAAGAGAAAACGGTTCCTTTTAATTTCTGGACCAAGCTTCTAAGCCATTTTATGGCACATTTTATAAAATCAAGAAGAAACGACTCATGAAAACTGAGTGAAACTGTCCATTGGTATTCCGTGCCGTGACTGGTAACTTCTGTTTGAACCTACTACTTAACTATTTATATGATTTATTTATATCGTGTTCTTAAGCTGCTAGTTTTTGTTTTTTTGTCGAGTTTATACAAGATTTAAATTTATCTACAAGCCATTTATGAAATATTTACAACCAAAAGTTTTCACAAAAAGAAAACCTGTTCATACTACGTTGGAAATTAGTAATATATTTCTTGCCCCCTGAATTTTGCACTTTAGACCTACTTTATTAAAACTTCCAGCGTTTTGTTTTTCTACTGCTCTTCGTAATTCAGTAGAGAGTGGCGTTCGCCCGGTTTTGTCTGGCGTTACGACGCAAAACATGCGGCTGTAGGGAGATGAAGCCTCCTTCTACTACACGTATCACGCGGATGTTGATCTAGAATCAAATGAATAAAATGTAACAAAAGAAGAGCAAAGAGAAGCAGACTTAATATAAATAGTTTTGAGAATATTTATAGTACTTATAAACTCGCATAAGCGTAAAAATGCTAGTTACTGAATAAAGCATACCTCGTGCTTCGACACAGCTCTGCGGAAGAACTTGTGGAACCTAGTGGAGAGGGCCCACACGGCGCCGTTGTCCCGCTCCGCCCACCGCACCTCAGCGCAGAACTGCAGCTTCTCTGGGTCTTGGGCGAGGACTCTGAAATATGCATAACATTATTTGTATAACATGATGACAAGACGGACTGCCAGCATCTTCGCTCACATAGTACCTACTAAAATTGTAGGTACCTACGCCCGTGGGATGTGCTAAATGCCGTTTTACCGAAACCCGCTGTTGCGAAATACTTTTTTTATATGATGGTACGCTAGATATATGGTCTCCAAATTGAAAGCCTTTGTTGCGAGTTTGTACTAAGTAGACAGACATCGCAGCTAAGATGCAACAGGTGCAGCTCAATTCTTTAATTCGAATGTTTGCAAAAAAATTCTTTAAAAACATATCACTTGGAAATGTGCATACTTATGCGAGTTAGTGATGGGGTTCCAAGCAGCAATGGCAGTTTCCGACATGGGGCTGAAGATGATGGTATCGTCCCTTGGGTCCACGGCGACGCCGAGCCCTTGGGAAGACTTGCGGCCGACCAGGTTGACGGGCAGGTCAGTGCCTTCAGCAGGCGGGCCTGACGCGAGCACCGCAGTTGATACACTGAATAACCTGAAACAACCAAAGATTTTTATAGCTTTTGAAATAACAAAATATTGTTAGCATCCCCATAACTTAGGTCACCTTAATATTTTCAGGATCAATAATAATTCAGGAGATCAACTTAGATTGTCTCTTGGAACCTGCTTTTTCTGGGTGTGTCTATGCAAAAAAATGTATTTTAAAATGATAGTTAATTATGTACAGCTACCTAATAACAAACTCACATTTTAATAAATAAATAATGTTGGACATTTCACACAGCATCATCTAGCCCCAAACTAAGCAAAGCTTGTACTATGGGGACCAGATAACTTGCATTTTTTTATTTATTTATCGATGATAGACGAGCAGCTGTTGCTGAAATGTCTATATCACAGTGTTGAAATGTGGTTGAAATAGTCTGATTGTTGAAGATTGTTTAATTTTTTTGTGCACTGATTTATTCGTTCGTAGCCAGTTGTCGAGTTTGTTTTTTAAACGAATTGACCGAAGTAGCAGTAGGTAACAACATCATTTGGTAGTGCATTCCAGTTGTGGACCACTCTGTTGCCGAAGAAATGTTAAGCGGTAAGTAGGCGGGCGGAATCAAGAGTGAGTTTAAGCTGATGGCTACGTCAGGGTCTTTGTTCGTCCTTTCCTCTCAAGATGTCTTAAATGTTAGGCAGATTGTACTGGTTTGTCTGGTTATAATCTTGTAAGTTTTAATAAGGTCTCCTCGAAGGCGTCTATCCTCAAGAGAAGTGAGGCATAGAGAGAGTGATCTATCCTCATATGTTTTACGACGTAGAGTCACAGGTAGAGCATATGGAATCTTGGTGGTCTTTTTTTTCTGTACACCTTCTTGAAATTAACCTTAATGATATTAAAGCGGGTATCACACTACACGATATTCAGGGCCCGGTAGTTAGGGAGCAAGGCTTGCCGGGACAGTCCGGTCGCCCTAGTTAGGGACTCTAACTCTTATTACACCACTCCTTGTTAGGGTAAGGGACCCTGAATACCGTGTAGTGTGATACCCACTTAATCTTCTTGAAAAGAAGGTTAATATCTTTTAATGAAGTATTTTTGGAAGTAGGGATGGCATATTTATACTATAATTATAGGTATTAGGTACTACTTAGGTACTAATTGGTTAGGATGCTCGATTTATAAAAAAAGGTGCAAGAATAGTGACAGTGAAATGCACTGGTTTTAGTGATCCACCGCCGCTCATACAGATTGTTTTTTTTTATTGAAATAGAATAAATATTTTTTTTTGCAAATTACAAGAGAGAATATGTTCCGTACACAAATGTTTTTTTGGTTAAATAATTTTTTTAATTATGTACATACCTACTCGGTAAATAGGGTTACCTACTTACGCTAAAAAACATTTGTGCTTCTCCAACAATTTTTATTTGTGTAATTAAATGCCATTAATGATTAAAGAACTCATCGGAAATAATTAATTCAATTATAAAACAATCGTTTACCTACTTTGTTGATTTGGAAACATCCTTTCGAAACTATGTAGTCAGTTTTCATTCAATAAATACCTAAGTAGAATAAATCTAACGAATAATAACGAGTAATAGATGGACTTGAACTGGTGAACTAGAAAAAATATTGGCAAAATAAAACTTAAATAAAATAGGTAATTACGTAAATAAAACTACGAAACAGAGTCAAAACAAAATATTATTCAAGGCAAATTTCTCACATCTAACTATTTGTTGAATCCAACTTGTAAATAATTTACATTGAATGAAAACTTGTCTATATTTACAATATAAATAGGCAAATTAATGTTTGCGTTACGCCTGCTTAGGTACTGCCATGTAAGATTGATGTTAATTATGTAAGTAGGTAAGTATTTGAAGTAAACTAGTGGCTTGGGTAAAAACTACACAGAAAATTACCCCTATTATCAATTCAGCACGTCTCATGAAAATATGTATGACTGTCTTGCTTATTGATTGAAAACTGCTTACTTACTATTAAACTAGTAGTATGTACGTTGTACCTGTTTGTACTTTTACGTTCATATCACGTTGAATATAATGAAGAGAAAATTGGATTTACAAATAAATCCACCTAGGTTACTATTTAAGACACACAAGTTTCTAGTTTCTTCTTTCTCGGCGTTCATAATTCTTCTCTACAAAAACGTAATTTTAAGCTTTGTCTAGCTTATAACACTAGTACTCGTATAACAGCAATTTTCTCACCTATCAGTAGCCAAAGGTTGGTAGTACAGCAAGCCCTGAGCAGGTGAGTGCGCAAGGCCGACAATACCGTCCATGAGAGTGAACTTCTCTCCTCCGATATCGTACTCTCCAAGGTCTGGATCGGGGTACATAGACGCGTGCGTTACTCGCCACGCGTTGTCTCTTCTTCCATCGTACACAATGATACCTGAAAAAATATAAGACAAAATGGATGTTTGATATTTTCTGCGTCGAAATTCTTAATCAGTCCTATTTGTCTCCTTGAACACTTTTTAAGACGGCGAGGTTGAGTGCTGCGGTGACTAAATTAAAAACAAAAGAGATCAATTTATATAGATTAGGTGGGCTCGGGCCACTAGCCAAAATATGTTTGGAGTGACTTGTTTCGTGAAGCAAATTATTTATTTATTTTATTTTTATTTCTTAGGAAAACAAACATACGTTAAAAATGATGTACCTACATAACTATTTACAAATTATACTTATTGCCCAACATCGGAAGGTATTTGTACCTACCTATAATGTAATTTGTTTCCGTAGAAGACATACCTGATCCCACGTAGGTATATTGCAAATACAATACTTGCCGTATTGTACTTGCGATGTTTATCCATTCTCACAAACGCTAAGGCAGTTAAAGGGAAGAGAATGCAACAATACCTATAATTACACATAACTGCAGCTGTTGCAAAATAACTGTGATTTAAGCTGTGTAGGTACTCGTTATGCAACCGAATGTTGTCAATGAAACGCTCGTAGTAAACTGGTATAAATTAGTATACCTACCTAGGTATACAAACTGAATTTCATCCCGCATTGCATCACAAATTAAAGAAACCCCGTTTTGAGCGATGCGACGCATGGTTGGGCACCAAATAGCGAAACATAGATCATATGTCATAATAATCAGTTATTAGAACACAATATGCCAATTTAAAATTCGGTGACTGGTGCCGATAATAGTAATCGCAAGGCACCAACAACACGCTACAAATTGAACTACCGTAATTCGTAAAAACTGTAAAGTAGGTTCCTATTTTCTCAAAATCTGCTTTCTTTACTCATCGTCATCATTAAAGTATCTTTTTTATTGTAAGTTTGAACAAGTCCGCTGAGCTACGACCCTGTTGTTTTCAAGAAGAGAGTTAATAGGCACCTTCTGGGTAGGCTCGCTCCTAGTGTAAGTTTCGAGGTCAAGAGCCGACCGATTCATCATAAAAAAAGTGTCAAAAAGTAAATAAAAAACTAAATAGGTACCTATACAGATACCTACTGTGACACAAAAAAGACAATACCTACCAATTGGTATTTATATTTTTAAGTTTACTTTCATTTCAAACATAAATCACCAACTCTCATTAAAAGTAGAGCTGCTTTAGATAATTTTAACCTTGCACTATTTTATTATGGTTTTTTACACCATCATCAATTTACCTGGCGCAACAGTGTCACTGATGTAAGCAAAGATGTTGTCGCAGGTCGCGGAGAGATGGGACGAAGAGGATCGGGTGTCGTCCAGCACTAAGTTGGTGAGCAGCGAGCTCGGCCGTAGCAACTCGCGAGGGAAGTACACGCTTCTCACCTGGAAATTATAGAAATGAGAATTAATATTGCTACTAAAACGTAAATATCTACTCTTTTTTTGGGATGAACACATGGCTTCCTACTACCTAGTAAGTATATTATTTTATAACATGCTATATTGATTGGTGACAGTTTTTGGCGGAATGGAGGGATGTTGCTGGTGACCGGGATGTCTGGAGGGAGTGGGGGGAGGCCTTTGCCCAGCAGTGGGACACTGATGGCTGAAATAATAATAATAAGAAACAGAGGGTTTTATGATTGCGATTCAAGACCAAGTCATTAACACACGAAATTACAAAAAGTTTATATTAAAAAGCCCTAATAGCCAAAACGATAGCTGCAGGAAATGCCACCGTCAATCAGAGACCATTCAACACATTACTAGTGCATGCCCTAGCCTCACACAATCAGACTACACACATAGACACAACCAAGTAGCACACATAATTCACCAAAAACTTGCAATAAAACACAAATTAATTTTAGGAAAACTCACACCATATTACCAGTACACTCCAAAGCCCGTGCTGGAGAATATAAACTTCAAAATGTATTTTGATCGTGCAATATTAACTGACAGGACAGTTCATTACAACAGACCGGATATAACACTAATAGATAAAACAAATAAAATTGCGTACTTAATAGATATTGCTATACCAAACACACATAATATTCAAAAGACCGTAACTGAAAAAATACATAAATATACTGAATTAAAAGAAGAAATAATAAGAATGTGGAAGATAAACAAAGTCTATATTGTCCCATTGGTGCTCTCCTGTACGGGAGTAGTACCAAAAAATCTATTTCACTATCTCAAAATTATAGATTTACAAGATAGCATTTTCGTAACTATGCAGAAAGCTGCAATACTTAATACTTGTAGAACCGTTAGAAAATTCTTACAGGACGACCCAAATATAATACAAATTACAAGTGATACTCACTTGGCCTAGGCCCGTGAGCTTCATTTAATACCGAGGTGTCCTCCATCTCGAGAAGAAAAAGAAAACTAAAAATAATAATAATAATAATAATATTGATTGAGTGATTTTGTCAATCAACAAAGAGTTAGCTCTTGTAAGTATGTGCAATGTCGCCATTTCCTCTTAACTCTTTACAATTAGGTCGCTCCTATGTAGGACTTGGTATTGACTAAGTAAAAATTGTTGAAATAAATTAACGTTATTGCTGAAGTTATACAAAACCAGACAAGTTAATTGTTTAAATATAAGTCTAAGTTCCCCAAGTCCGTATTATCATTTTTACAAAAAAATACGCTTATGCTTTTCTAACAAAAGAGGAAGCAAGATGAACAAAAAATGTTACGCGAGGTGATTGCAAAGAAAGTATAATACAATGTAATAGAAGTATCTACATAGGTATTTACCTCGCGTAGACTTAAAACTGTAACTGATTTAAAGAACCATCACGTAAAAAAACACTTCGACAGTCGCATTAAACTAGATAAGGAATGGTACATAAGTTACATAAAGATACAAGAAGGCCGCTTTTAGAAAAACAGAAATTGATTTCTTGAGCGATATTCTTTGAAGTATGGAAGGATTATCAGTCAGTGTTTAATGCTGGTGACTGTACCTGTACTATACAAAAGCTATAATGGTTGGACGTGACATAGGTAGTTAATACTAGACCGTCTACAATAGTCGCTATCTACTGCTCACGGACTAGTCGCGCCCTTTCAAATAAGTAATAACAATACGACCTCGACTGCTAATGCTTAGTTTTGTTTTTATTTGTAACTGCTCTCATTGACTAATATCACACTACGTTTCCGTGAAACAATTATTTATTGGTATTTTAAAACAACAAAATAAGTAAGTACTTACTAAGATTTAAAATACAATAAAAATTAAGTAGTATCTAAGTATATCAGTCATGTAGTACCTACCCATAACACAAGATCTGCGTACTTTGCGGCTAGATGATGCTGTGTGGAACGTCCAGCATTATTTATTTACTAACTTCTGCGCGCGGCTTCGCCCGCGTGGTGCCAACATTTTGAATAGCCTAGGTATATGCTATTCCAGGTCACTATCTACGCCTATTCCAAGTTCCATCCAAATCGGTTCACTGGTTTAGGCGTGATTGATACACAAACATACAAACATCTAAACAAACTCACAAACTTTCAGCTTTATTATATGAGTGGGATTTATAACCCTCCCTTTGGCAGTCGAGTAAAAATATATATAGTTTTCTTTTAAGGTCGCATTTCCAATGGAAAAGTCTTATCAAAATTTTCGACTCCGACGAGATTCGAACCCGCTTAAATATTATTTCCGTAAGAAATGTTTAAACACAAAAGTTTAAGTAAAAGAACAGCTCTAACAAAAATGACATAATTTAATTCCCGTAGTAAATTCTAGGAATAAAATATCCAAAATATTTATTAGTGACAAAAACTAAGCGAATTCCTAGTCCTTTCTAAATCTGATTTGGTAAATGTCGTGAGCGACTCAGTTAACGAATTCCGGTTCCTTTACACGTTGAGAATAGAAACTATGGTACTTCCTGGTGTTTAAATGCACGCTTAGGCTTTCACTAATCCTACAAATGAAAGAGACAGGATTAACTTAGTTTTGGCAATATTGTGGCCTTGGCAATATTATGGCAATATTTTGGCAATATTATGGCCTTTCAAATATAGACTAGGGAGGATCATGAATTTCCAAAGTGATTCCTCGCAAAATAAAAAACTTTATTATAATTAAACATGGTTATGAATTGATTCTTGTTATACCTGCTCGTACTTTTTAACTTATTTATTGCTTGTTATATAAAATTCACACAATTTATTGTATTAGATAATTATTAATTTTATAATTATTATCAAGAAGGAATAAAAAATTCATAAAAAAAAGTTTTAACATGAATAACTAGAGTTCTTATTTTATACCTTATTACAGGATTTTCTTATCCTGGAATATTGACTATGGAAATACCTAATTAAAAGGTTTAATCTACATATTTTACACAAATAATATTGTGTTAGAATTTCCTGGTTTTATATTACTGGGATAATACCTATCTATAGCATGCTGCAACAGCATGTTTCCTTATTTTTCGCAGTGTTAGGCTCAATGCAGACTGAATTGGCAGCGATGACGCGACGAGATGTAACAAGACATTATAAACCTTATAAACAATGTAACAAGATATAGAATGAACGAAGTGTGGCGAAGCCTCGCGCCCCGGCTCGAGCAGTCTTGCGCGGTCCCGCGTCGTTCATTCTATCAAGCGTTTCTATATCTTGTAGCATTGTTCATTGTTATTTTTTATCTGTCCTGTGAAGTTAATGAGCAAAGTTGAATACTTATTGAAACTATTCTATTAGTGTAGGTACCTATGGCAATAAAATTACTAAACGAAATTACTAAGTACTAATTATAACTACCTACCAATTCTTTTAGGTTTCGTTGAAACATTGATATTTACCACGCAATTAATACCTAAGTAATCACCAATTGCCGCTACCTAGTAATAGGTACCTACTAATTTACGTGTACTAAGTAAGTAGGTTTGCTGCTTCATTTGCTGCGCATTATGAGAAGCTACTCAATATACATATATACTCATATGTATTATACCTACCTACTTAGTTTATAGATAATACCTGCATTAGAAATTGCACGACGTTTCGCAAAAACTACATCTTGTCCGTGTAATCTTGCATCGACCTACTCTGTGGATAATATTGTTATTTATAGCTCCTGTCTACCTATAGGTACTCATACCTATGCTTGAAATTATTAAAGAAACAAAATAACTACCTCCAAACGAGATTTTCGTATGATTTGTTTTTGAAGTTACATTTTGCTAATAATTCTGATGCGATGTTGTAACCGACATAATGCTGAGATGATATCCGATATTTTCACACAAAACTCACCAGACGATCAGTGGCCATATCGAAAATCAGAATCTTGGGTGGACAGACTCGTCGGAAGTCGTCCAAGCTGGTGATGACTCCTGCATCGAGGACCCAGAGCCGGTTACAACGATCAGCCCGGATCCGGTACACTGAGATGAGTCCGGTACAGTTGATGTCTCCACGTCCTGCGGCGTGCCATGACCAGTCGGGGTACGCCTGGAAAAAACGCATCAACTATTATTCAAACTAACTGACCTAACTTTGACCATATTTCGGACCCATACTATTAGATTTGTAGGTACTGTTTGGGCTGCGAGTTTATGTATCAAAGCAAAAGTTTTTCTTGTGTAGATATGGACTCTAATAAAGGTATATCTATGTTTATGTGTATTTTAAATTAAAGCTCTTTAAGACGAGAGAAGAGCAAGTTCTACTTGCTGGTCAAGGCAGTTCGTTTAACACTCAGCAGGTAGATACCTACTCTTAAAGACGACCACAATTCCACGCTGAGTTGTCATCGTCAGTACCAAGAAGATTCTGGTATTAATATCTTTAAATTTTTATACGGGACTTAATCGCGTACATATACCTAACTTATTTTAATTCACCTCGAAGTTTACTATAGTTTTCGTAGTAATATCGTCAGTAACATTTGCAGTTTTTTGCAGTTCTCATTACATACGGTAAACAGCTTTCTTGTGGTCTTCGATTGCGTAAGTATTCTTTTACGCACAAGTTAACCTCCATCAAACCAGTCTTCTTAGCAACTTTGCGGACAAAATATTAATTAAACATTTATTCTACTTGTTTATTTTCCTACTCATTTTAAAGTACTTAGGAAACTACATATACATAGAATATAATTTTTGACATGTTACCACAAAATCTCTGTAAATGAATGATTTAGTTTAGGTTCTACAGCGAGTTCACGCAATACTCAGATTGACCCCGATGCAATCATGCGAATAAATAGCAAACATTGAACATTTTCCTCACACACAACAAGAACCAATTTGTCTCTTCACTCTTGTTTTTCTTTTATAACATTTTCATGACAAGGTTATATCGATCAGTGCGTGTTCCAATTTGTCAAATTATAACTATCAAACAGAGCAAGGCTCGAATAATGTCTTGGATTCTGACCGGCAAGCCTACCTCGACAAGGCCGGCACCGATGATTGCCCTTCACGCTTTCGCGTACAAACTTACGCATGAAGTTCATGTTTCTGTTGAGTTATTTAAAGCTACAAAACTAACAAAGTAGTTCAAACACACTTAGGTATATAGCGAGTGGACTGTCCCTCATAGCACTGTCCTGTTCGAAGGAGAGGGCCACAGGACACTATACACACAGTTTTGGTTTGGCTTTTTGTGTTGCTGAATCAAAAACAATTTAGTGTTCACAACACTTAAAAAAATTGTTACAAAAGGCGTATTAAAGGTGGTTTACCTTCTGACTAAATCAGTTTTGCGATAAACGATTTAGGTAAGTATTTGCTAAAACTCGCCACTAGCAATTAATATGCCCTACTTGTGATAATAGTCTAACAACCACTGAAACAAGTTATTCCTCCGAATCATATTTTCCTTTTTTGTGGGAATGGGAAAAAAATATGAGATAAAGCAGCACATATAATGAAAGTTCGTCTAGTTATATAGGTATTAGCCGTCTAGTTATATAGGTGGTAGCCACATAACAAAAACATTTGTTGACACCTACACAGAATAGAACATAAGAAGGTACATATAATGTTACCTATTCCTTGACGAAATAACACGTTACTTAACTAAATAGTTTGATCTAAAATGGATAATTACCTACGTATAAAAGAGCGAGCGTGTCAAATGCGCGTGCCTTCCGAGGAAGACACACGCAACATGTAATCACAGCAATCAACGTCAAAGAAACATCACCTCTTAGAGGTATTTACAGGTATTTACCCAGCTGACTGTCAAGTCACAGGGTTATTACGAGTATTAATGGTGACAGTAGAAGTTATAAAATATCTTAAAATATGATATAAGTAGGTACCTACATAGAATCTACAGATGCTAATACCCTCCATACCTAGTAGATACTGGATGACTTTCAATGTTGTTTCCTGGTTTTTTCAAAATGCTCCGATTATGTACGAATGTCATTGCACGTTGCGTCACCATCGCTTTCGTTTTTTAAGGAAGCAAAATACTTTGTTTGCTGCGGAAAGTTTGTTAAAGGGTAACTGCTTACTTGAACCACTCTCTATTATGACATCCAACAAAATTATAAGCTCTGTGTAAAGCAATATCAGAAAGGGTAATTTTTTAGTTAATACACGTGATTTAATCTTTGTGATTTGAAGTCAAGTGTTCAAACCTGGTTCATGGTTGGCGTTTATAGCTTTTTTGTTATGAAAATTGCTTTAAAAAAACCAGTGCCAAACAAAATTTATCTCTTATTACCATGGTTGTCAAGACTCTATATTTCACTATACATATAAAAGTTATGAGATTTTACGAGGCTAGTAGAGCTAAACCCCTAGCTGATCTCCGGGTTGTGCTGCCCTCAGTATATTAATGCTAATAAATTCGATCGATAGGTAAAATAGAGTTTTACTACTTATTCTTTAGTTAGTATTTACGAGATAGATAATATGCCCAATACCCAAAATAATACTAAGAAACTGGAGATATACAGACTAATGTTTGACTTTCTCAATAACTGATCAATGTTACAATACCTTATTTAATAGAAATAGCTCAATACGTTTAGCAATATCGAAAACCGGTTAACAATGTTTTTCACGTTGTAGACTGGCTCAAATAGCAGCTATTTTGCCAATAAACACTTGATACGGTATTTTAATATTGTTATTACTGATTAGTACGATACTGATTGACCTGCCAAATTATTGAACTGAGCAGTGACGTAACCAATCACGCTCACCGTAAAGAGCCCTTCAAGCAAAGCCTCAAGCACTATTGAACTGATCTCCTTAATAAATCAAATGCAAACCTAAACCTGTACGTAAAATTAAGGTTAAATTTATGATGAAAGTATATTAAGATTCTTTATTATTTTTAACTGAGTTAGGAAAGAATTGGACTACTAGTTTTTATGGTACAAAATATCTTTGAATTCTACAAATTTATCGGAAATTAGGCTTACCTGAAGGACAGGACTGACACCTGGAGGGAGACTGCGAGGAACCCACGCAAGCGTAGCTGGCACTCCAGCCCTCAGCCTCGGGATCCCAAGATAGATCCTATCCCAACCGATTTCCAGGCCTGTGGGCGCCGTGTTCTCCGGCTGGAACTTCTCCAGAAGTACTGGGTCTGGCGGGAAGTCGAACTGCAGTAGACTCCACTGATTGACCACTTCAAGGGTCGCATAGGCCGTGGCAAGCCATGCGCATAAGATGATGATGTGCCGCCTCATTGTTAATATCTGCAAAGAAAACAATTGACATAAACCATAAACCTAATACTCGTATTATCTCATTCATTACGCATAGCTTTCTACGTTAGGTTCTCGCTAGTCTTTGGTTATCATCTCGGCGCACGCGCACTGGTTTTATATTCACGGCTAATAAATGTGTACCTAATACTAACACCATCAATCCACAAAGTTGAATTAAATCAGCATAAAAAAACTACACGTCAAAACTAAAAATTGCGTAGTTCATTGATATCATTGGTCTTTGTTTCGTTTATTCTAGAGATCTTAATAATATTGGCAAATGACTGGATTGTAATTTTATTTCTACTTTTTAATTATGTATTTTATTTGGTTACGACAAACCATTTAACCTGATTGCCCCTTAATTTCCTGCACTTGAATAAAAGAACAATAAGTTTGTTACGAAGCTCCGTAGCATTGACATTGCGTGAATTGCCTCATGTTACATTGGACAGTCGAGTGGTTTTTGCCCTTGAATTATGTTTCTGCAAGTTATAAAGGTGGTAGAAAAATAACTGATGGCCATTTTCCTTTGCAAAATGCAAACAATGCTATTTCAAAACAAATAAATATAAAAGTAGGTAAGTACATATTCAATTATTGCTGGGAATCTAAACGTTGTGTAATCGAGAATATACACATAAAAACTATTGAAATCTAGAGCTTTTGTTTCATTCAATAATCAAAAGTCACTAAGAAAAAATAAGACACATAAACTTGGCCTATCTGTGAGTACACATTACTTATAACTATCCCAGATACTTATACAATGTAGTTGGTGCAAAAATGCACTCAACCGAAAAGTTTGTTCAAACTTTACTCTAAACTACTTAATTTCTCGCGAAATCCATTGATATAATCAGAATGCTTTATTTTGCTCAACAAAGAGATTCAGATCTCAATTCGTGTATCATGAATGGACTAATTAGAGTTTGTTCTACTGACAGAGAGATATTATAAAAGTTACGTTACGTGATCGTGACCTGCAAAATGGAGATCTCACGACCGACTTTACAGAGGTCAAGGACGCTTCCGACTACTACATAGGGGGCAATACATTATTTCACGCTAAAGATGTTGTACCTATGTATCATGCATACTATATTTATTTGAATACGGTTTCAGTTAAATGATCCACTTCCAGAGGTATTACGATCTCCGACAGTACAATGGAGTGATGTATTGTACTATTGTACATTTTATCTACTATCTGAAGTAACATTTTCCTTTCAAGATTCTTCTCATCTTATAGAGATATTTTTTTATAAGTACTTACATCTTACTTTTTTCATTTAACTATATTAAAAGCATTCATAACGATAAAACCTTTAGAATACCTAGCTTATAGGTACCATCAGTACGAACCTATAACTATCTATAGATCGTTTGCAATCTTTAGATGGCTAAAATGATAATATTTTATTTTGTGAAGTTATGTAAATAAATATAAGCAGTATCCATATTAGTTACTACAAGTATTATATAATCATAAATAAGTACCTATACAGATAGCTGCAAATGTCGCGACAAAAATGTTAACAATATAAATCATCTAGATTACGCTATTTACGTAACTGCTGAGCGTATAATATTACATACCGAGTATATACTTGTTAAGTTAAGTAGGTAGTAACGTATGACGAGTTGCTGTTGACCACACGAACTCTCACTGCTCCAAAAATGAACATCTGTTTCATTACGCAATTTAAGTTACTTGCTTCTTGCAATCGTCAGAGGATTGTTGTTGTTTATTACGTTAAATTTTAAATATATATCAATTCGCGTTCTTATAAATTTTTAAGGAAAGGTAATGATACGTATAGAGAAGAATCTAGGTAATAAGTATTAGAGCTTCGAACCTAAGTATTCTAAGCTAAAGTTCAAACCAATTCACTAAGAATAATAAGAATCAAATTGATTGCATTATTGTGGGTCTATTATGTCCTAAGGCCGTACCATAAAACGCCTATTGTTATTATAGTAACTTACATAGTTTTAGATAATCTAACTGAACAATAACGCAACAGAGCACCAAAGTAATAAGAAATGTGATTGAGGCAATTTTGCTGTCATCGTACCGTTCCAGTCGTCAAGTTGTGGACTACATTTCAAGGGGTACAATACAATGATGCTACTTGAATCGGTGGAAACGGCAATCTTCATCTTCCCGACATCATAAACTCATTTAGCGACACATCTTGATCAAGAAGAGTATAACGAATCTTTGCGTGCAATATAGACACAATTTCGCAATGACTGGACAAATAAAACATTTTTATAAAAATATAAATTGCAGTAAAAGTACATAACCAGTTTTTGCTCTACTTTATTACCCATTTTTCAGGTTTTTAGATCTTTGGTCTCGATTTGCTACTAACGGATCGGATATCCAATTATTTTTTACCTATAGCGTAGGTACCGTAGCGTAGGCATAGCTTGGATATCACTGATTAATAAAGTCAAATAAGGAAAAACTGTGGGTACTCTACCAACTTATAAACTCAAGAAGGTGAGGTATTTATACCTTGGAGGTATTTGTAGGTGGCAGAATGGTATCGAGGACAAAGTGCATTCACTTGTCGCAAATAAGCTCTATAGTTAGAACAATAATGGCTCAGCCTGAACATTGAACAAGTTAAATTACACTCTCTTTGATTAAATATTGATTAACACTACTTGAAAGTTTAGTTTTTTTTTATTAATTTGCACTACTTAGATAATCTATCACACTATCACAAATATGACCCAAATCCATATTAAGTAGGTTCAAGTTATTTATTATTATCGAGATATGCTGAAAACTAGTCTTTACAATTACGATAAGTATATTCACTCATAGCAAAATCAAATGTATCCTGTAGCAAAAATGTAATGAATATTCGGTTGCTAAATAGATAAGGAACGCTTTACCTTGTGATTACTTAATTAATGTTTGGTAACTAGCTTTTATGCCTAATTTTTCCTTTATTCTTATCTTGATTCAAACTCCTTTAACCTTCTGCAATAGGGACTAAATTCATTTGCATGGGATAACTAATTGTACAATTCTATTCCTGAAGGCAACTACTATTATACTATGGTTGAAAGATAAGTTAGGATAAATTGTTACAAAAAAACTCAAAAAAAAATTGCTATAACCCTTTGAGTTGTATGTACCAGTTTTTGACTTTGAGAAGCTGACTTCTATTATGTAGCATCTCAACTCCAAAAACTGTTAATCTTCTGTGCCTACTCTACAGTCATGGTCAGAACTTCAGAACACGCCTTTACAAAAAAATGTGGACTTAACCTTTCCATTACACACAAAAAAAGAAAAACGCGGTGTAATCGTGGTTCATTAGATACTCGAGCATTCTAGGTTACCGGATTACATTCCAGCATTGGCAGTTACGCTCACTGAATACTTGCGTTCGACGGTGGCGTATCTTTGGTATAGGTAACGAATTAATTAATCCTAATTTATAGGTGCAAATTTGTTTTTTTATTGATTAGGTATTGTGAAATTTTTCAAACGCGTTGCAGGGGTAAACAAAAGGTCAGAGTTTCTTTTATCCATATCGCGAGGAATCCATATAATACTCTAGTATGCATTGATGAGCTTGCAACTTATTAATTACCTATGCGTGGATCGAATGCTGATGCATGCTGAGTTCATGCGCCAACTTTTATGGTCGTGCCTTTCAACTTCAGGAAGACAATTTACGATAATGTTGTCTTTAAGGCTAATAAAAAAACGATCAAAAAACATTCGGTCTACCCAACCTATATAGGATATTGTATCTACATAGACTGTTGTATTGACTAACATACCTTCCCTTTAAAACTTGGTTAAACCACATGCTTAATTACCCAAACTATATCCGTAAACAAGCTAGTCACATCTAAAAAAGGGATTGCGTTAATTACTAAAGGAAGTGAAAAGGGGAAAAATGTTCAGCTGTTACATAACTAAGTAGAAATCATTGGGCTGAGAGCAACAACAGTATCTAGTTCACATGCGAAGTACAGTTTGGTAAAAACATTTACGAGTATCTATAGAGCATTGTGCTCCACGCAAGTTATGCAGGAGGTGCGAACACCAAACACAAAAAGATATAAGGTATATAAATGTGGCAATCAACTATTGTATTTCTAACTTGGGTTTAAGTACAATAAGTCATTAGAACCTACTTATTTTTTTATTGTAAAACTTAGTAGTTAAATATAGGGGAGACCTTTGCCTGGTTTTTTATCACTAATACCTACCCAACTTTTTCTAGCGTCTACCTGACCAATGAATTAACATTGGAATGTAGACTAATATTAAGTTCCTTGTTACTATTTCTTGTTTAAATATGAAAGCATAAAAAATAACAGAAGTTGGCCTTAATCTTTTTATTCCGTATGATATCTACACGTAGGTACCTATACAGATTACTCGACGAGAATATATTTGTCAAAGTGAAATAATTTAAGATGTTAATCTTTTTTAGATAAACGGGCTCGCGTAAAGATTTAGTTACCAAAAACATACATACAACCACCTCCTTTTTATGAAGTTGGTTAAAAAAAATAATTTAAATCGTAAGAGTCATAAAAGCTAAACTAAGATAAAGTTTGGAATGGATATAGTAAAGATTAGAATAGAATGTTAACTTTAATGTTAGAATGAAAACTAATTTAATGTACCATGTTGTGTATGGGTAGGTATAGAAATAAATAGATAAAACATAATGCTGGACATTTCACACGGCATCATCTAGAACCAAACTAAGCATAACTTGTACTATGAAATCCCCTACGACAATCCCCTGCGTCGGGAATTTTTAGACTGTTTGTCTATAATCCTCTTCCTCCGCTCGGATGAGATGCTCAGGGGACAAAAAAGGTATTTTAGACCTTTTTTGTCCCCTAGACATCTCATCCCCTGAGAAGATAGATAGAAATACTTTATTGTACACCACATGGACATTACAAAATACAAACAAAGATACAAGAAAACATTTAAAGCGAAGTACAATGGGCGGTCTTATCGCTGTGAGCGATTTCTTCCAGAGTCATTTATTTTAAATAAAACTCGCTAATAACACAAAATTGAATTTTCATTAACATAACTATGATAATAAATCACAATTAGTGGTATCGTTTACATGCAAGATCGGTGTAATCCGCTTTTGCAGGTAATTTGAATATAAAAAATATGCTTAGATGCAAGTAGCAAGATTTCATATTTCAGTAATCAGGTTTGGATATTGCAAGACCTTCGTACACGTATTAAACAACATTTTGGTTGGAATTATCAGTATCAGTTTAAACTACAGTAGGATAAACTGTACATTAAAAATATAATTGATTGATAGATAATACCACCCTCTTTATCATTTGATATTTTTCTTTATTTTTCTACATCTTAAAAATTGTTTTGGTTTCTTTTGCTAAAGAACCCCTGCTTGTTTTTCTCCAAACTGTAATGTTTCAGACATCAGCCTGTTACAATTTCTTTATATACAGGGTTAAGTTGTCTGGAAGAAATCGCTCACAGCGATAAGACCGCCATTTTACTTCGCTTTAAATGTTTTCTTGTATCTTTGTTTGTACATATTTTGTAATGTCCATGTGGTGCACAATAAAGTATTTTCTATCTATCTATCTTATTTGTAAAACACCGGTAACCTCTCAGGACTGTATTACTATCATCATAAACAACAACTTTTGTTCTATGATTTTTTATAAAACATAATACATTTTCCAAAAACAAACATTCAAGATTTCGTTTTCCTATCTAAAACACTGTCTTATCGATCATATTTCGGCCCCCGCCGCCCTAATCCCGCTCCCCTCGCCTTGTACTATCCCTTTCTTTTGTTTCGCATTAACTTTGTAACATTTAGAGCGTTCTTTTTGAATATTTTTATTTTTGTATCAAAATCTGATGAAAAAAAATACTGATGAATTTTTAAAAGTCATAGAACAAAAGTTATTTCTTATGATGATAGTAATACAGTCCTGAGAGGTTACCGCTGTTTTACAAATAACCCTGTATATAGAGTAGCTTTATACAACAATCACTTCCAACATTTAACAAGAACGATCATAAAAACCTACTCAACGTTGTCAAGTATAGATTTTTATCAAATTGTTAACATAATACATTACACCGATATTTTTATCTTGAATACTTTGTCAAAACACTGCATAATTATCTACAGTTTACTAGCACCTACGTTCCGTGATAGATTGATTATATTATGTAGGTATTTGTTTGTAAACGAATAAACTCAGAAGTATGTTATAACAGAAGTATTTACATAATATTTAGGTATGTATCGCAATAAAACTATTATGACAACAGAACGATGTAAAAATAGTGGTAATAAAAATGAGAACCCGTAGAACGAAAGCTGTCTACAAAATCTCACAGAACGACCGGATTCTTCAAGCGCGTTGAAGTCTTTTGTATGGAAAAGTGACAAGTGACGAATAGATTGTTGTAAGTTCATCAAAAGGTCTGTTCGCCGCTTGTCCCTTTTCTGATTTCGTCTACTAGGTATTTGTAGCCATCTCAGATTTTTTTCTTTGGCTTTGCCCACTTTTTTAAATCTTGTACTTTTTATTAGCTCATCGCCAACTTTTCTTACCTTTGTAATACTTGATCAAACTAATATGTCCTCTTTCTGGATTATTTTTGAATAAGGTAGAGATTGGCTCTACTCGTATTCTGCCCTGTTCTTAACCGATAAATATGAGCTTATCAAAAATTTCGATTGCGACGTCTAGTGGTTCCGTGGCCGAGCGGTTAAAGGCATTCCGGCATAAGGAAGATCGTCTGATCGTCGCGGGTTTGAATCCCGTCGGAATCGAAATTTTGTAAGACTTTTCATTTCTCAATGAAATATAAATTCCTAAGTAATGTAATAAAGATAATTATTATGTGAATTATTGTTAGTTTTAATTACGCTTTCACGCCTAACTACTCAATCGATCATCATAAAATTTTGCATACACGTTCAGGAGTACAGAAAATGACATAGAACATGTTCTTTTCATCCATCTTTCATCTAAATACAACTAGATAATTACCTGCTACTAGATATAATATATAGACTTTATATTATTTTGACACAACCATACCATAGTGCGTCACAGATGCTTTTGTTGAATTAGCCCTCAAATAACTGTTTTGATAACAATAGATCCGCCAAACTTGGCTAGTTCTACCATGAGTCAAGTGAAACATCCTTTCTCTAACTTCGGGTAATTTCGAACGGTGTTTGTAAACATTGCCTGCTGTTAACCACACAATGAACGATTGTTTACTGGATTATGCATTCGATGGCCATCGGTAACTGACAACGTAAAGTTGAAGTGCATAGGTGACTTAGGATAATTTTCTTGATGCAATGGAGTAGGCTTTTTTTAGTATGTACAAAGAAGCGACGAGCTGAGGACAGGGCGCAATGGCGCTCATTAGGGGAGGGCTATGTCCAGCAGTGGACTGCTATAGGCTGATGATGATGATGATAATGAATTCAGGAATTGGTTTCAACAAATTAATTAAAAATATTTACATAATGATTTTTTTTGTTTTGTTATGAAAATCCCGATAATGACTATCCTTTCAATTCATTGTTGCTTCCTGTATAACTTAGTCCATCCGAGCGTGCATGTGTGTGCGCTCGGATGTAGCCGGGCTGCGATTGGTGGATATCTGTTCTCCTTGAAAATAATTATGCAACATGTCCTAAAGAAACAATAAAAGAAAAATTTTGAAGTGAAATCTTATATCGGCTTAGGAATTAAATTGATACTGTCAAACGTCTATTTACAACCCAAAAATGTAGCCTTGTGTAGTTTAAAATGAAAGACCCTGTATTTATTTGAGCAATATAAAATTACAACTCTACTTGTAATTTTTGTCAAAAATATACCAACTTCTTTTAAGCATTGCCTTACCTGCAGAAAGCTGAGATACTAGCCTCCGATTGCTGCTTCGCTATCGTGGTACTACCAATAACATTATGAAGCGTCTGTCTGTGTGCTATTCCAGACTGATGATCTACATTACTTCAAAGTTTCAATAATATTCAATTATCGATGCTGTCTGTACATTCATTGAAACATTCATTGAACATGGGTGAAGTTCCCACATCCTTGTGCAGAGTTAATTAGTAGAGTCAACCGCAGAACCTTTCCCATAGCACGTACCGATCGCGGATCTTTTTATTCGTTTCCCTTCACATACTGTGGCCATGTGAATGGAACCTATAAGGTACTAAGTACTTGCGTCACTGAGACTGAATAACTAGGTTTTAACCTTTTGAATTATGGAACCTAATTATGAGTTTGTTTTACATTAAAAGTAATACAGCTAGGCTAGTGGGAAACCCAATGATGAATTGAATATTTTTAAAGCCAAAAATATTGCTAGATGTACTAACGTGGACTTCTTTTTTATGTGGGTACTGTTTGTTTGTTTATAAGTATTTATTTACAGACAGCATTTTTGCTTTGTATCTTACTAATATTATGATAAAATTATTAAGTAAGTACCTATTGTATTACTATTGACAATTTAGTTCTATGTAGGAGTTTTACTTTTGAGGGCTCTACATTTATTTTTAGAGTTTACAAAAACAACTTTCTTATTAAAATTAAAACAATGATAAAGTTCAATGTTCCGTGTTAGTTTAGACCATAGGTACCTACGTAATAAATAATAGTATTATTGCTATTGTTTGAAATATTTGCATCATATCATAATGACTAGCATTTTTAAGTTACAGGATGTAAACAAAGCTATCTACATTTTGTAAATAAAAGTTTTAACAAATTTAATAAAGCTATTGCTCTTTAAAAATCCTTAATCAATATTTAAAGTGCATTATTTGAACTTTAAATCGAACGTTTTACCAAAACCAGTTAAATGTAGGCCGAAGCACCGCACAATCGAAATCGCAATATCACTGCACTTTGCGTACCTTTCGGTAGCAGCTCCGTGCCGGCGCCGGTTTCACGCACGTGGACTGACGCAGGAGGCGTATGCCGCGGCTGCAATCACTACTGCTTCAGCCTTAACTGCAGGAGAGACTTACGCGCACCAAATTACACGGCACCGCCACTCGCCCCCCTACAACATAACACCTTATAAAAGTAAAAGTGGTCGATCCCGAAGGCGTGGCGAGCCGTGACTCGACTTACCTACGACACGGTGCCTATTATTTTTATTATCAAGGTGCGTGATAGCCGCTCATGATTTAAAACTATCATTTTGTTGCCCGGAAATGTCAAGGTTGAGCTATATTTAAACCTCGCTGAAACAATTAATAACAGACAGGATTAGAATAAAATCTTATGACCTAGATGCATACCTACATATAATTTATTATACAAAAACACTTAGCTAACTAACTGGCGTTGTTAATATGCATCGAGGTTCGTGAATTGTTGCACAAAAAATTTTACTCCAGCGATACGGAAATAAACGTTATACAGTACACTTCAAACGTAATCAATACCTTACCGACCTGTCTTATTAGTTGAGATTTAAAAGTTGGTCTTTCAAAAAATGATTATAAGTATTGGAGGTCACTTTGGATTGAATGTACACCGGGTTTAATTAAAAGTAACAGTGCAATTACTTAAAAACCCCGTTCCTAAATAAATACTTATTAATTGGAGAGATTATAATATAAATAGGAATCTAAGGATAATTCTTCACGTAGAATGGAAAGTTAATGTCAGTTTCGATCCATTTCCTTTTGTGAGTAGGTACTTTTATGCGATTGCGAGGAGCGACCTTAGATTCCTACTGCCAGTCCCTCTTTTATAGGTGATCTCCGGATGAATCGAAACATTGTTGATACTACTTAATTTACAATACTTAACGATATTTTTACATGAGAACTTAATATGATTTTGTAAGTTTAAAACCTTTCTTAGACTTATGCACAGCTAGCTTCTGCGCGCGGCTTCGTCCGCGTGGTATCAACATTTTGAATAGCCTATATGCTATTCCAGGTCACTATCTACGCCTATACTAAGTTTCATCCAAATCGGTCTACGGTGTAGGCGTGATTGAAACACAAACATACGAATATCCAAACATCTAAATATGAGTGGGATATGAAAATTGATATAAAAAGTATGTGATAGGCTATGCTAATGCGATTAGCCTATACCTAAACAACTAATAATTTTAAGGCAGGTAGTGTAAGTATACCTAACTATGCAACGATTAGTCATTGACTCGTACAAGTAAATGCCGCAACACTAGTTCCCATGCTTTGTACAATCGATGCTTTTTGTCGTCAATCAATACCTAGCTAAGTATAATGATACAGTAGTAGGTACCTACCTACACTGATGTGACAGAAACAGGAAACACGAGCCCTGCCCTCTAGTCAAAGAATTGGCTCATGTTCCTACTAAAACAATCAGAGCAGAACGGAATTCGAATCCTATCAACTTACACGGTTTCGAAATTTTGAAATAGATTGTTAGATCTGCTTTGATAATTATCTAGGTACCCATATGTTTGATTACTAAAATATAAAGTAAGTACCTACTAGCTATGGCCCACGACTTTGTTCACGAGGTGACATCGGATTTAGTTTTTTCAAGATTTAGATTTTAATTTTTTGATGATAAATATCCTTCAATATACTTACCATAACATTTATTTGTTTCTTTGATCGCGCGTGCGTTACTTCACGCCGAAACAAAATGCAGTTTATCAATGTTGCTTTTGCAATTATTTAAATACAAGGTAAATACATAAATCTCCCAGAGATTTACGCAATTGCCTAGGTCTTGAAGGCAATCTGAAAATTACAGCGAACTTTATGAGGGAGCGATGCTTTTTTTAATCCAAAATCCATGCAAAAAGCATCAAACATTAGCCGTGATTGAATGTGCATTTGTTCCTCGAATCTTTCGAAATCCGCACATTAGGCATTCCGAGTAAATACCTTTATTCAGATCACTGGAAACGAATGTCACACAATTAACAATGAAGTAAAAACTTGTATTCTTATGTGGCCTCATTGATCAACATGTATAACCGTATTATTGTGTGTTATTTGTTTATGTGTCATAGTTTTGTGCTAGGGGGTCACCCGAAGAACTTGGCCTGGAATGGTGGTCCGTTGTACCTGAAGTGTGAACACGGAGTAGATTTGTGGTCGAGGAGTGGGCAATATGTGAAGGAAAATGTGATTGCTGTGAAAGCCGTTACATATAAAGATGAGGTCTATGTTATCACACCAAGGTATTTAGTGCAAATACTTATTAATTTATACGTTTTTTACTAGATTGGTTCTAATTACCTACCTACGGACGCACTAACGGACAAGAAGACAAATAGGAGACTAATATTTGTAGAACCTTATGGGGAAAATGTGACCTGCCCTTTTCCCACATTACGTGGGGTCGGCACAACATGTGTTCTTCTTCCATTCTCCTCTATCAGCCGTCATCTCAACTTATAGTTATATTATTAACTTATATTATTTATGGGAAAAAGGTAATAAATAAATATGTTTTAATGACTGAATCAGGATGAAGCATGGGGTTCTGGCGACGGTTTGGCTAGTAGTACGAGGAAAGGATGGAGTGGAACTACAGCCGTTTCCAGAACTGCGCAGCCATGAGGTCTACGATTGCAGTAAGATACAGAATGCCGTTGATGTCTTCTTAGATCATCTTGTGAGTACCTATATCACGGGCACCGGGAGAATACAAATTCTGATAGAAACCCAGACGCCAGAAGGATTTTACAAAAGGTTACTTTATTTAAAAAATCATCATTATCTGTGGTTTTTTCCCCGCTAAAGAGGATAAGTACCAGGAAAAAAACACTTTTTGAATAAAAGCTTGGCGTCTGGGTGGCTGTCGAATTTTTTATCACCTTGTCGATAAATAATTTTTCTGGAGAATTACATTTCCGTTTGTTACTTCATTTAATACCCTACTTAAAAGGTAGTATAGGTAAATAATGGCAGTAGGTAAAGCAGACTGCATACCTATGCATGCATTCCCTGTAAGGCTTGCAATTATAAATAATTATAGTATGAAACTTTTCACACAGTACATAGATATTTAGGTTTAGATAGACCATGTGGTAATGTGAAAATGCATTGTGTATCGATTCCTTCCTTAATTGAAAATATGTTTGATTAGCAATACAACCAAGCCAAACAATAGGTACTCGTGGGTTCCGTCACATAGATATAATTGCTAACTATTATGCAAAATTGCTTCATATTGGGATCTCAATTCAAAGCGGTTTAACATAAACTACAATTTAAAACGAAATATGAGTACATAGAGAGGTAACTAGAAATACCTGACAGAGTTGTTGGGTTTTTTTGAACCATTGACATGAATTCAAAAGTTGCTCTATAATATTCATCCTCACGTTACAGGGCATTTTATGGGTACTGGACACTGGAATAGTAGACACTATAGAATCCCCTCGTTGCACGTGCCCGCCCAAGATTGTGGCTATCAGCATTGTGCTGAACAAGATGACCAAACGGATTGAACTCTCATCATTGTCGGAGCCTACCTCAGTTCTGCAGAACATTGTTGTGGAATATGGGGGTTTGCCAGGCAAAATATTTGTGTAAGTTTGCCATTTCTTTATGCTCATCTGTTTTTCTATTATTTCTTGAAGGTAATTAAGAAAATAGGTGCAGCGAGAGTACGTACTTTAGGTTAGGTTCGGTTTTCATTTAGTGAGTATACCGGGAGTATATCTCCCGGGGAGTCCCACATACCCCTCTCGCCCCCCGAGCGGGAGGGGATGCGTAACGCATTTTTCCCAGCGTAAAAAAAAAAGGTTTACGGTTTAGCTGCTGCCTATTCCATCTCAAACAATGTCCCAGAAGCGTCACGTTAGTTGTTTGTGGGCATAGGTTGGATTCTGCCTGACGCTGTTTAAATTATCTAGAAAAAGGTGTAAAGGCCTAAGTAGAGTTTCCTCGTAAAATCCTGATACTGGAGATGCTTTTACCAGTGGTAGTTACCAGTCCTGATCTTGTTCCTCTCCTATCTGCGAAGAAGACTTCGTTAAGCTCGATCAATAAAACTAAGAAACAGCATTGCTTAAGTTTTTATCATAACCCGATGTAGGAAGCTGTCTCACGTTTTAATACCTACTTAACTTTTTTATCTTTAGATTGCGATTACCTACCTAACATAACGAGAAATGGTGTTCTTGATTGATAGCTGAATATTGATTGTTAGTTAGGAACCTACTAAAATATATTAATTTAGTCATTGCAAAATAATAGGTACAGCAATCTCTGATAGGTCTTATAAATAGAGTGAATTAAGGTAGTTTGAACCATCATAGACTAAAATAAAAACTATTAGAAAACATAAAATATTAGGTAAGTACTTAAATCTGTGTTAAATTAGTTCGTAAAGAAAAGAACCAACTTTCAAAATTTATAAAAAAAAATACAAAAAAAAAACTCGAGTACTAAACTAATGCCAATTTTATGGTTTATTTTTCTATAAAACCCTCCTCACTTGTTCTTTTGTTTAAGCTCTGCAAATTATTGTGTAAAAGGGACATACGTAACCTTAGGATGGTTCAATGTAGGACTATCGACCCTACACTTAAAAGCCTCGTCTATTAGGCCTTGACGTCTGTCCTGTCAACTTTAATTTCATCACAAAAGCACGCATACCTTGGTGTTGCAAAGTGTTACGAGTAATGTCATTATTTCCATGTCTAAAGGAGAATGGGCATCCCCGCCCAAATCAAAAAACTATCGCCCGCAGAGTGGGCGTATGGTGGAATGGGTAGACCTTCAAAAACACTCCATTTCATTGTATGACAGCTAAAAAATCCATCCTACAGAAATCGAGATATTTGCAGTTAAATGTGGTGACTCTTACCATCAAGTTTTTTGACTTACAGGCTTCCCGCAGATAAGCCACTATGGGCATTCGATAGAACTTTAGAAGCACTACATTTCATTGTATGACAGCTAAAAAATCCATCCTGAAGAAATCGAGTTATTTGCAGTTAAAGGTGGTGACCATCATGTTTTTTGACTTACAGGCTTCCCGCAGATAAGCCACTATGGGCATTCGATAGAACCTAGAAGCACTACATTTCATTGTATGACAGCTAAAAAATCCATCCTGCAGAAATCGAGTTATTTGCAGTTAAAGGTGGTGAACATCATGTTTTTTGACTTACAGGCTTCCCGCAGATAAGCCACTATGGGCATTCGATAGAACTTTAAAAGCACTACATTCGATTGTATGACAGCTAAGAAATCCATCCTGCAGAAATCGAGATATTTGCAGTTAAAGGTGGTGACTTTTACCATCATCTTTTTTGACTAACAGGCTTCCCGCAGATAAGCCACTATGGGCATTCGATAGAACTTTAGAAGCACTACATTTCATTGTATGACAGCTAAAAAATCCATCCTGCAGAAATCGAGTTATTTGCAGTTAAAGGTGGTGACCATCATGTTTTTTGACTTACAGGCTTCCCGCAGATAAGCCACTATTGTCGGTGTCCACCGCGTGATGTCACCCTGTTAGGCCCAGTCTGAAAATCAGCGCTGTCTCCCTTGGGAGCAGCAATAAAGCTGAGACTGGACCTATTTGGCACCACAGCATAGGTACATTGTTTGTTATAATTATTTTTTTATCTCTTCTTTTTTTATTGTTTTTTATATAGTTATTAATTTTTTTGTTCCCCGTCTCGTTCTTTGTTATCTTTGCCTGTATGTGTGTTGTCTTTATTGCCTGTAACCGTGTTGTGTGTGTCAAATAAATATATTCTTATTCTTATTCTTATTCACTATAAGCATTCGATAGAACTTTAGAAGCACTACATTTCATTGTATGACAGCTAAAAAATCCATCCTGCAGAAATCGAGTTATTTGCAGTTAAAGGTGGTGACCATCATGTTTTTTTGACTTACAGGCTTCCCGCAGATAAGCCACTATAGGCATTCGATAGAACTTTAGAAGCACTACATTTCATTGTATGACAGCTAAAAAATCCATCCTGCAGAAATCGAGATATTTGCAGTTAAAGGTGGTGACTTTAACCATCATACGAGTATTTTTTGACTTACAGGCTTCCCGCAGACAAGCAACTATGGGCATTCGATAGAACTTTAGAAGCACGACATTTCATTGTATGACAGCTAAAAAATCCATCCTGCAGAAATCGAGTTATTTGCAGTTAAAGGTGGTGACCATCATGTTTTTTGACTTACAGGCTTCCCGCAGATAAGCCACTATGGGCATTCGATAGAACCTAGAAGCACTACATTTCATTGTATGACAGCTAAAAAATCCATCCTGCAGAAATCGAGTTATTTGCAGTTAAAGGTGGTGACCATCATGTTTTTTGACTTACAGGCTTCCCGCAGATAAGCCACTATGAGCATTCGATAGAACTTTAGAAGCACTACATTTCATTTTATGACAGCTAAAAAATCCATCCTGCAGAAGTCGAGATATTTGCAGTTAAAGGTGGTGACTTTTACCATCATCTTTTTTAACTTACAGGCTTCCCGCAGATAAGCCACTATGGGCATTCGATAGAACTTTAAAAGCACTACATTCGATTGTATGACAGCTAAAAAATCCATCCTGCAGTAGTCGAGATATTTGCAGTTAAAGGTGGTGACATTTACCATCATCTTTTTTTACTTACAGGCTTCCCGCAGATAAGCCACTATGGGCATTCGATAGAACTTTAAAAGCACTACATTTTATTGTATGACATCTAAAAAATCCATCCTGCAGAAATCGAGATATTTGCAGTTAAAGGTGGTGACTTTAACCATCATACGAGTATTTTTTGACTTACAGGCTTCCCGCAGACAAGCAACTATGGGCATTCGATAGAACTTTAGAAGCACGACATTTCATTGTGTAACAGCTAAAAAATCCATCCTGCAGTAATCGAGTAATTTGCAGTTAAAGGTGGTGACCATCATGTATTGGAGATATTTGCAGTTAAAGGTGGTGACTTTTACCATCATCTTTTTTAATTTACAGGCATCCCGCAGATAAGCCACTATGGGCATTCGATAGAACTTTAAAAGCACTACATTTCATTGTATGACAGCTAAAAAATCCATCCTGCAGAAATCGAGATATCTTACAATCAAATGTAGTGCTTCTAAAGTTCTATCGAATGCCCATAGTAGCTTGTCCGCGTGAAGCCTGTAAGTCAAAAAATACTCGTATGATGGTAAAAGTCACCACCTTTGACTGCAAATATCTCGACTTCTGCAGGATGGATTTTTTAGCTGTCATACAATGAAATGTAGTGCTTCTAAAGTTCTATCGAATGCCCATAGTGGCTTGTCTGCGGGAAGCCTGTAAGTCAATAAATATGATTGTAAATGTCACCACCTTTAACTGCAAATATCTCGACTACTGCAGGATGGATTGTTTTAGCTGTCATACAATGAAATGTAGTGCTTCTAAAGTTCTATCGAATGCCCATAGTGGCTTGTCTGCGGGAAGCCTGTAAGTCAATAAATATGATTGTAAAAGTCACCACCTTTAACTGCAAATATCTCGATTTCTGCAGGATGGATTTTTTAGCTGTCATACAATGAAATGTAGTGCTTCTAAAGTTCTATCGAATGCCCATAGTGGCTTATCTGCGGGAAGCCGGTAAGTCAAAAAACATGATGGTCACCACCTTTAACTGCAAATAACTCGATTTCTGCAGGATGGATTTTTTAGCTGTTATACAATGAAATGTAGTGCTTCTAAAGTTCTATCGAATGCCCATAGTGGCTTATCTGCGGGAAGCCTGTAAGTTAAAAAAGATGATGGTAAAAGTCACCACCTTTAACTGCAAATATCTCGACTTCTGCAGGCAGGATAGATTTTTTAGCTGTCATACAATGAAATGTAGTGCTTCTAAAGTTCTATCGAATGCCCATAGTGGCTTGTCTGCGGGAAGCCTGTAAGTCAATAAATATGATTGTAAAAGTCACCACCTTTAACTGCAAATATCTCGATTTCTGCAGGATGGATTTTTTAGCTGTCATACAATCAAATGTAGTGCTTTTAAAGTTCTATCGAATGCCCATAGTGGCTTATCTGCGGGAAGCCTGTAAGTAAAAAAAGATGATGGTAAATGTCACCACCTTTAACTGCAAATATCTCGACTACTGCAGGATGGATTTTTTAGCTGTCATACAATCGAATGTAGTGCTTTTAAAGTTCTATCGAATGCCCATAATGGCTTATCTGCGGGAAGCCTGTAAGTTAAAAAAGATGATGGTAAAAGTCACCACCTTTAACTGCAAATATCTCGACTTCTGCAGGATGGATTTTTTAGCTGTCATACAATGAAATGTAGTGCTTCTAAAGTTCTATCGAATGCCCATAGTGGCTTGTCTGCGGGAAGCCTGTAAGTCAATAAATATGATTGTAAAAGTCACCACCTTTAACTGCAAATATCTCGATTTCTGTAGGATGGATTTTTTTGCTGTCATACAATCAAATGTAGTGTTTTAGAAGGTCTACCCATTCCACTATACGTCCACTCTGCGGGCGATCGTTTTTTGACTTGGGCGGCGCTTCATACATGCCTGCCCGTTCTCCTTTAGCCCCTATTCACTGTTGCTCAATAATTAGGCATTGAACATTAAATGAGTTTCGATAGGCGTAAGTTCATTGTACAGTTCCGTATTTTACAGGCGTAGATTTGCATAGAAAGTGGTTTAGGTAGTTAAGTAAGTGGGTTAGCTAATTTTAGGTAGCAGCCTGAATGTATAAACAAGCACTAAAACTTGTACACAAGTATTAAAACTTGATTACCTATAATATTATCAATATTATTTATTTTAATCAGACAACAGAGTTGTACTCGTATTTACATATCACTTAGGTACTTTTACCATAATAGGTATCCTGATTTTTCTACGAAATTACGATATCATTTTGATCTGGTAAAAATTGGTAGATATCTACCTAAGCATAAAAATATCCTACATTAACCTTTGTTGTTATGGTTAAACGTTCGATCTATTACAAAACGCTACTGTGATAAAATTACAGGTAGGTTCTTGTAACTGTTATTGTAAGGTTCTACCTTGTTACCATTTTAATTGTCACAAACTACGATCAATATATAGATAACTCGAGAGGCCCAAATCGATATTTTGTATGGTCCACTTTTTAATAACGACTAAAGTTTTTTAATTATTTTAGTTATGTGTCCGATGCATCCCGTGGCTCTATCCTGGTCCACGAGACCTCTTCATGCTCCGAGTGGACGGTGCTGGCGTGTGGTCCAGCCGTGGGTCTACAGATCGCGATGGTGAAGCGAGGACTCACGCATAACGTTCTCATACTCGTCAGGCTGGACCACCCTGGCTTATTAGAAATGGACACTGCGTCTTTGAGACGAAGGAACACTAATGCTCCGATCAGAGGTGAGTGGAGTTGCTCGAAATAACCAAATGGAAGATAGAATGGACTTAGCAACAAGCACACGGTCAATGCCTTGAGAATATATAAGTACTTAGACTGATAGAAGTATTTTAACGAACTAAAATATACCCTTGTAATTAGCTTTATCAAAAAATACGAATAGATTAACAGCACTTTCCAAACTGAGTGACACAAATCGATCAATCTTGATCATTACTATTTCTGAATCTGATTCATGTAACTTTTACTAATCTAGGTCAAATTAACTTTCAGTGTACGGCGAGCACGCCAAACAAGTGGTTCTCCTAGGATCCGACCTCCATCACATCTACCTTCGCCACGCCGAATGCTCAGACGTTATTTCCTGGGACATAAGACTCGATTTTGAAGAATCATGCTTAAAAAACATACACTCGTCTGGACCAAGACTGATACCCACTTCAGTAGCCGCCGATCCTTTGAAACATGTTCTCCTGATACTCGACTCAAACTATGGGGATACTGTAATGGAGAATCAAGCGACTTACCATAGGATTACGTTTATTGATAAGTTGTAAGTAATAAACGAATAACTTCTACTAATTGAGTTTGTACTTAGGAAGAGACGCTGAGTTCGTCCTTTTATTGCAATCGTTCACACAATCACATTTAAGTGATCAATATTGAATAGTTGATTATACACCCCAGAAACACCACCTTATTTTATCCAATAGTTTTTTTTTTTTTTTAATTTATTAACGAATTACATCTACTATATAAAAATAAGTCGGGTTTTCCTTCCTGACGCTATAACTCCAGAACGCACGAACCGATTTCCACGGTTTTGCATTCGTTGGAAAGGTCTCTGGCTCCGTGAGGTTTATAGCAAAGAAAATTCAGGAAAAATCTGGTGGCGAAACGGAGTTCGCTGGGTTTGCTAGTTTTATATAAAAAAGACAGTCTATTCTAACAATTAAAAACCACTAAGGTTTGTGCTATTGCTAGGTACCGTATTTCATTACTAACTATACCCTACCCTACCTATGTGATATAACTCTTTGAATTCCTGTCTGATTAAAAAGAGCGGTTGCAACAAAGTTTGAACAGACATCGGTTAGTTCTATATATAGTGTTTGTTTCAAAACAATCTACATGTCCCCGAATAAATAGATAGCATCTTAACGAAAACATATTTGGCAATACTATACATATTGCAGTATGATAAGATGACCTACCTCAACTCAGGGTGAAATCAATAATGTCATTACCATCTATCATTAGTTCTCGCCGAACTTGCAATAAAGCTGTCATGTGCATGTCACAATTTAAAAGTAGAGCTTACAAGCTGTATAAAAAGATATTGGTAATACCAGACTAATTCTGTATTAATAGACCATTTACATAATACTTATTTGTGACACTCAAGGCGGTCTACTTTCAAACTGTCTATGATTATATTTGACTAAATTAAATCTGTAATTAAGCGAACGAGACAAGGATATTGATGAATTGATCGTGTTATAAGATCTTTTAAAAGCAATAAAAACAATATTAATGTGGACATAACACTTATATTTTAACATAACGCGGTGAAATTATAATAAACATCTTTAAATTAAAACAACGAATATAATACAAAATAATCGGGTAGGTGTAATTTATTGCCATATTTTAACACAAAACGACAGCAGCCGCGTGTTGACATTGTAGAGAAGGGTTTACTGATGTATCAACAATGTAAACTATTTTTTTCTAATGTAATAGTTATACAACATACATATTGTGAAGGTACCGTTGCATTAACTTTTAATTGAACCAATATTTAAATTGCTTGTCAAGTTTCAGTGTTGCTATTGAATTAAATAAGAGAAAAAAATATAAATAAATCACGGTCGCAAAAACAAAATGTAAACTCTTTATAAAGTCATAATAGATACATAAAACTCGACAAATGAATCGGTTAAAACCACTGTTTACCAGCTAATTCAGTTAGATAAGTTTTTACTACTTACTGCATTTTATAAATTTGACATTAAAAACTGGCTAAGGCTGCGTAGTTTTACAAGGGGCAGTTTCAATTAATCTGAGTCTATTCTTTAAGCTGAAAACACATTGTTACATTAAACTTTTTTTACTGGTTAATTTATAGTCGCGACAAACTTTATTTTGTCTAGGCAGTAAAAAATAAATCGAGTAGAATGCTTTTATTTTACTGTATTATAAAAAAAAATGGTGTGAATAACTTTCCCGAATTACGTAACGAATATATTTTTAACCAGAAACAAAGAGATGTCGTAAACATTTTGTGCAATGTAACGGTCTACGTGATCCTTTTACTAATGTCAATTTTGTGTCATTGTTAAAAAAAAAACATTCCGTTTACTAAGGCACAATGCAGACTGAATTGGCAGCGACGCGACAATGTTATGAACAAGGATACAGAAAACCTTGATAGCTCGCGACCGCGCGAGACTGCTCGAGCCGGCGCCGGCGCGAGGCTTCGCCACACCTCTTTCATTCTATCTTGTTACATTGTTCTTAAGGTTTTTATTGTCTTGTTGCGTCTCGTCGCGTCGCGTCGCTGCCAATACAGTCTGCATTGAGCCTAAGAGTTACATTTTACATTATTTTAAGAATAATCACTGTGGTCAAATTATTCCATTAATTTAGCTTGAATAGCTAATGCAGTTTACTTTAGCTTGAATTAAAGTCCTAGACTTAATTAGAAAGTTGAATGCACAAAAGTTTCAAAACAAACTCTGTTCCGCTGTAATAAACAATCACAGAGTTAAGGTCTTAGCTCACATAGACGACTCCGATACCACCCGGCAAAAAGAATACAGTTCAAATATGGGCTTTAAGTATTGCTCTTTAGATATCCTTTACATTGGCAACATAAATTAGCGGACAGCTCTCTGTCAGCGAGCTTGCTGCCGTCAGACTTATCAGTAGTGTCGTCTTAGTTTAGGGCGGTGTTGGGTTGGGAGCGGTGTTGGAGCAGAGTCGTCTAAGTGGACTATGACCTTTAGGCCACAGAATACAGATAGGTTAGGCCCTACATTTATGTACCTATATGTATTACACAAAACTCTTGGTGATATTATGATATATCGTAACGTCTTTTTATAAAATAAAATACTTTTCACAATAAAAATCACATTTAAGTGCACCACATAGAACTTAGTGCGATATTATAAAATAATAAATATATTTTAATTATTTACAGTGTCAAATAAATCCATGAATACCTAAGCTATAATATAACATTTTTGTAACACAAGATTAAATGATTAGACGATTATTGAATGTGACATGATAGGATCAAAACTATGATTCACATTATTTTGGGTAAATATGTATAGAATTAATAAATCCGTTAGGACATAATTACATGAGTAATATCAATAAATAATATAGTGTTATCAGTGAAAACAAAATGAAAAAACATTCTCGGCAATAATTAATTGCAGGATTACTCAAATCAATAACTATAAAAAGTTATGATATTGTTTTTTTTTTTTCTTTCCGCGTTGTCACTTGGCTGGCAAATGAAAATTGGTAAACAAAAACACAGATCCAAATTCAACGTAAAATATATACACATACACTTCGCCCAACGGATCTAGGCATTCGTGAAGTTAGCAGTTTGTCTGCGCAGTAAACGCTTTTTCATACAAAATTGTGTTCTGCACAAACGGCTAACTTCACGAATGCCTAGATCCGTTGAACGAAGTGTACTTGTTTACAAAAATGTCCGTTCGTTCTAGGCGAAACCACAACCGGCCGCTTGTACTACACAAATAAGTACCTATACATGTATGCACGAATATAAAACTAGCATAGTACTGAGGATAACGTATTATAAGTTATTTTTAAATCACATCTTAGGGCCAAGGCACAAATATGGTTCTTCCTAAGAAATTCATAATTTACGCCCTATAATTATCTACTATTACATAAACTATGTATTCGTAGTTTAATATATTAAGTTATTATTTTGTAATATACAGATGCTATACATTCAATTTTTAAGTATTATGTATATAGACCATAGTAGACATTTTTAGTAGAATTTAATTCCTCTTCAAATATTGTTTGCTAGTCGAAAGTAAATTAGATATTCAATACGATACTAGGTATTGATAAGATGACTACAATAATTGTCACTTCAGCTGCAAAACTAACTACTATCTTTTTTCCATGAAGTTTGTCTATGCATCCAATCTTTGATAGACAAAATGGCGTCAACTATTTTTCCGTAAAAATAATTATGTGCACATTTCGAGTTAAAACAGCCTTATAATTTTCGTAAACCATATCTATTTGATAAAGGTAACATTACAATTATTATACTTTCTTACGACATAGGTACTCGAAGACTTCGGAACAAATGTATTAAGGATTATAAATGTAAACTCGCAATCAATAAATAAACGTCTCACTCAACTATAATACAATAAGCCTCTGCCTCTACTTCGTGCGAACTAACAACAAATATCTGTCTACATGAATATGGAACACCTCACCTCAGATCTATGCTTGGGTTCTAAAGGACAGGGTAACATTCAGAGGGTTCGCTAGCTCCTTTCATGTTGATATTCGAGTTTTCCATGCAGGTTTTTCGCCTGAAAGAAATAGCAAGTATTAGTACGCAGCAGCTACATTACAAAAACAACAAAACGGAAAGCAAGAACTAACCTGCTCGGTGAGATTCTCCAGCGATATGATTGGTGTGTCTAGGGACGATAAGCTTCGTTTCCTGGAGCATAGACAGCATCAATTCTTCAGTTGTTGGATGATATTCGACTCCGTTTATACTAGCCACTAGCGGAGAACTTTCGTAGTTCCTGTTGGTATCCCGTGTCGTGACCTGAGCGGTAGCACGAGCCGGGTAGTCGACCGACCGCGGCCGCCTAGAGTCCACAGGAGTCATCTTCGGGTTAACATGCACATCTTTGTGAATATAAGGCTCGGTGGACACGCTTGATTCGTTTTCATTTTCGATTTTATCGTCGTTCGTATTGTTCCCGTTGATTTCGACTATCAGCGGTCGTTGAAGCGTCGGGGATTGGATTATAGAAGCGGTGTTATGTATAAGCGGCGCTGTTTGCTGCACTGGTGACGTCATCTCGACGTTGTCGTCCGGAAGGCTCGCGATGCTTCTGGATAGAGAGGGGCTGTGGGTCTGAGCTGTGATTTCAGACTCCGAGTCCGGCTCGATAACAGCTTCGATCTTAGCTTCTGTAACGATTTCTTCTTTCACCTCTGATAGTTCGGTCAAAGTTTCGCTTGTTCGTCTGACGTATTTAGGCATGCGTAATGCCCAATGGCCGTTGTGATCGTCTGAAGAGTATGTATGCGTGACGTTAGGTTTTTTTCGTTTATAAAACAGCATATATGCGGTATTGTTCACGAGTTCACTGTAAGCGTTTTCATCTTCGACTGGTGTGACTCTAGAATCGTCGAACTTGTACCAGTGGCCGTCGTATGGGTTTTTACATGCCGCTGTGTAGTGTCCAGTTTCTAGATCGTCTCCATGGTGATAGCAAATAGCATATAAGTCATAGACGTTTTCCTGTGGATTAGTGGTATGTGTTTTGGAAGATCTTCTCCTGGGTGATTTGGAGTGTCCAGGCGCGTCGGCAGAGTGAGAGTCCCTTTTAGCGAGGTGCGGTGTCATATCGAAATCATTCAAGGGAAACTCGACCATCGTTGTCAGCTTTGTACTAGAGCGTCCTTTTGCTTGCCTGAAAATGTTGTATGTTATAATATCTATTTACATTCAGCTGCTTACACAAAGCTTAAAAAAGTATACTTACTGCCGAAACCTTTTCAAATGTATCACCAACACATCTGGTAGTGACCATAGGCCGAGCGTTTTAACAACCGGCATATATCTCTGGCACTGGGGACACCTGCGAATATAAAACAACGCAAGTTTTGAGAAACAGCTAGACACACAACAGAAGCCCATCGCCGCCTCTAAGAATACAAACTGGTTTTGTCACTATAATTTCTTCTACCGTTTAGAGGACGTGTTTATGTGCATATAAATTTACCGAAAATAAAATTCCATTGATTTTAGCAACCTTCGGATTTAAAGTTGAGGGTACATCCCATTTGCGCAATACGGATTTAGCAATCTTGATTGAAACTATTATCTTACCACGAAGTTTCGTCAATAATTGCGCGATATTAGCAATCAGTTTCCTATTGCTTTGCTGTTAATAATAATAAGCCAACGGGACAAACATTGCATGTCAACAATACAAGCTTTAAAAAAGATGAGTGATCTACGGGCGTCTCTGCGGGCGCTAAGTGTCCAACATAATATATGAAGCGCTAGGCTTCTGCCTTAGGCCCGTAGTGTGGTCAGAACAGGAACGTTTGATACTTCGCGCCCGCACCCACTCGCAGTGTGTCCAACCACAAGCCTAGTTCGGAATACTTTAGTAATTCAGTATGGTGACGAGTAATTTAGTAGCCAAACTACTCGCTACTGCCCAGAAATCTTTAGCATTACGTCGAGTACAGTACGCAGGTAAGTGGTGTTTTCTTCGCTCCGGCGAAACGACATTTTGCTGCAACTAATGGACTCGACTAATTCGACCGGTTCGGACTTTTTTAGCCGGTGAACCAGTGAGCACTCTGGTGCTACTCGCCCGAGAAAAGATCAAAATGGATCGACTCAACTAAATTACTTACTAACCTACTCGACTGTTTAGACACGTTTAGGTACAAAATTACTCGCTACTCGACTAAAATACTAGCCTAGTCCTAGGATTGGAAATGTCGGCAACAATGATATAAAAGGTGAGTCACCTCCAAGCGTCTTCTTGCGCGAGCCGCTCGGCGCGCGTGTAGTGCGCGAGGCAGGCGTGCAGCGTGAGAGGAGGCGCCGCGCCCGCCGCCGACACGTGTACCTCACACGACTCGCCTGCTTCGCGGATTATACTGCAACACACAATATACAGTACAGTAAGGACTTAAACGGATTAAACGGACAGTACAAACTGGCAGGAACATGTTTTTTCGCTTGTACACTTGCAGTCACTAGTGAGAGCACAAAATAAGCGCCGCCATTTCAGATTCGTTTCTTTGTCAAAATTTACGTGCAGCTCAAAAACTACCAGAAATTAATCAATTCCAAAAGTGCAAGGAAGGAGAGAGAGTACACAATATTTGTGGTAACTTACTCCGGGTCTACAGCGCCGCGTTTTTGTGTATACATATTACGAGTACTAACCGACTAGGCGCGTGCCATTCGTGGAAAACAATGATAACATGTTAGAAAACACAAAAACACGGCGCTGTGGATCCACCGGCTTTACAGTCTGTAAGTATACCTCAGTACTGAAATTATATTATGTTCCACAAAAGTGCATTCTATTTATCCATTTTACTTTCTACTTATATTATAAATCTGAAACAGAATCAAGTTTCAGACGCAAATATAAACCATATATTTTATAAGCTTCAAATACCTATCTCGATGCGCCGGATCCCAGAGTAGCTCGAGTCGCAAGTGAGGATGCTTGTCGTGCGCACACAACGCCTGTTCCACATCCAGCGCGAACAATGGGTGCGGAAGCTGCAAACAAACGAACGGAAATGAAAACGACTTTTACGTCTTACTAGTCGATTTATCCAGCGTCCGGAGACAATCATTGCCTGAGAAATTGAGATAGCCTCCATCTCAATTTCTCCTTTCCCTGTACCTAACAAAACGATCCCCTCAGCATTATCCTCAAGGAAAAACGTGTGGAGCTGACTGATATTAATTTTGGGGAAAGTTTTTATGATGGGAAATAGCGTCGCTTGAGTCCAACTTTTTTTATAAGCGGTAAAATGTTGCACCAACCTGTATTGTATTATAGAATCAGTCACGCCTTACTAGGCGTTACTTACTAGTAATTGGTTATGTGATTAGCGTTCCTACTGAATGATTGCTATTACTTTGACAATCCCCCTAGACACCTTCAAATAAACAAAAATCTAATTGAAAGTATGCCGCGTTGTAGGGCTAATAGTCGTGATCATGTTTATTTTCGACTTAGTCATAATTACCTCAGGCTGCAGGTATGCAGGGTCCCTTGGCCGATGTGCCTCGGCGATCCTCGCGCGGAATATATCCGCTCCTTGGGCGTTCTCTAACACCCGCTCCGCTATCACCTGACACATCTCCTTCAGCATCAGCTTCTGAAGGTCCTCGTAGGATATCTCGCGGGGCACTTGCATTGCGTATGGTGAGCCTGAAATACAAAATATTTAAGTGAACCTTTCATCATAATCTGTCTGCCCTCCCATATTATATGGCATCGGCACAACATGTGTTCCTATTCAATTTTCCTCTTTCAGCCGTCATTTCAACACTCACTCCAGCGAGTCTTTATAAAAATAAAAACAAAGTGTTGGTCCGTTTGTAAGCGTGTTTATAGATAACGGTTTGGCTGATGATTGATGGAGCTGTTTAAAAGTCTGAATTGGTTTCAGGAAAGTTTCCACGGAAATTAGAAAAAAAGTTTTTGAGTGATTGATTTGGAAACATTACGGACTATTGATCGAATACTAAAATCATCTGTACAGCATCATCATGTACTATGGTACGATGACTCCCAGAAAAAAACATTGGATCTACCATGAGATACAAATCTCACGCTTCTCAGTCAAGAAGTCGCCCGCCACGTGAACGAGATCGTCTAGAATATAAGCTCCTCGTAAATTTAAGAATGCGAATACCTGTCTTATTCAATGCATTGTTATTTTCGCAATATTACTCATTTTAGTTATCATCTTATTTGGAAACTCTTTTGAAGGAAACAAACCGTACAAATTGTTTCATTATTGCATCATTGTACTACCAACAATGGTCAGTCCAATAGTGCATGAAGGTTATTTAAAACCGGATGACAAGTATGATAGTACGTAAAAACAAAAGGTTTCATAAATAATAAGCTACATATTTTTCAGACAATGATTCAATGTTATCTCATCCTGCGCTGCATTAGAATGATTCACGTGTTTTTGTCACCAAATGACTGCACAGACTACAGATTAAAACGAAGGGATTTGACGCATTAGGCATAATTTAATTCACAACCAGTATATAGACTAAACACATCGCTGATTCCTATGGGGATATGTAGGTTCGATTTCTAGTACTATTTCAAATTAGATCACTTTGATACTTCGTGAAAGAGGGAAAAAATATCAAAAATTATGACAGGTTAAAAATACTATTCAAACATCACCTACTGGTATGGTCAACAATGTTTTGACATAAATATCAAGAATTAAGGCATGGCAGAATCAGCAAGATCCTTTTAAAATGTTTAGTGGTAATCAGAGGCATGTTCGGTATAATTTTAGTACATTTTGCATGTAATAAACAGTCACTTACCGAACCTTTCGCCTTCAAGGAGGTTGACCCACAAAATCAGCAGGTAGGGTGTGGTCGGCGTTTGTAGTAGCGGCGGAGCTTCTACGCAGTATAACGCTCCGAAATCAATTCCCGCCATCTCCCAACTTGCACGGGCGTTACACCAGCCTGAATATCAATAAAATTTATATAAAGCTTTATGCAGATTTCTATTCGGTAGAAAACTTTAATTCGAAAAATACTTATATTCAATTTCACATTATCAATATTTTTCTTATTGATATGAGACAGGTGAATTAGGTCATTATGTTTTTTCTATATTTTTTGGCATGTACTTTCAAAAGGTGCTTTACATTGAAGCTTGTACATATTAATATAGCTAAAAACATTGACATACTGACATACCCATTTCATTAATTTCAGCCAATATTATGTGATCCCGATCTATCCCAGTATCACTGTGCAAAGTGGTTCTCAAATCGTCCATCGTTGCATTTGCCTGAGCCAACTCTACTCCGATCCGTACTTGTCTAGGTTGCTGGTTCACATACACCACCTATAAAATTAAACACATACAAATATTATCTATTGAAAGCACTAGCTATATGTGGTCTCAGATAAATGTATGTGGTTATACAGGGGTAGTCGTTATTTGTTCTCATAATAAGATTAAAATTGTCACAAAGGGCAATGGACCGCTATAGGCTGATGATGAGAAGACAATTTTGTGCTTACACTCAATAAAATGTTTTAGTACTACTTTGCTGAAAGGATCCATTTGAAAGCTCCATAGGCGCAAGACCTTGTAATATTTAGTGCAGAACTTACATTGACAGGCAGTGGGGAAGGTTGTGCAGTGGCTGGTCTAGAAGGCAGCTGCACACTCACACAGTGGAATGGGTCAAAGGTACATGATGTGCGATCACACTTTGCACATGTTAATGCAGACCTAGAAATGGAAAAATAATCATAAGTGGTGCATTTTGATTTCAAATAAGCCTGCGAATTAAATCATGGATATCTCTTGGATAAAGCTCAAAATGGATAGAATTTGTTTGTACTGTACTGAGTAGCTGTTATTGAAAAACAGACGAATTTCTGTCGAGTTAATCAATTATCTTTTCAAAGAATTCAATTAAACTAACTATCACACAACTATTTTACTAATTAACTTATATTTCTCTAGCCATTTGTAAGTACTAATTAGTTAAATGATGTTTATGAATTTTTTTGACCTTGGCTAAATTGAGTGGCGAGGCTAGTAGTACCTGTATTGGGCTTGGAAAACCGCTTGCACAAATGAACTGTTTCTCCTTGCATGGTTTGCTAATGTTTCAGCTGCTACAACTTCATCTGGCTTTCCACATGTGTTCTAAAACAAAATAGGTAATTATGAACATCAAGTTAGACTGATAGGTATCTGGATAATGATTGTACACTGAGCTGTGCAAAATATCAGACGTAAGTCGGGGATGTATCCTTGGGCTGACTTTGAGCTTTAGTGAAATTTTATAGCTTAACTTTATCAAGCAGTAAGTGTAAATCCTGGTCAATATTACCTGAAAGAATTTCTACCAAATTACCTTTATGGTTTTGTATTTCTTTTTTGTAGCTGTATTTAAATCTTCATGAACTTTATCCAGTAACCAAAAGAGGAATTCTTGGGCATCATGCTGACTGTTTCCTCGATACTGTGTTCCATGCCTTTCAACCACACCCTGAAACATATTGAGATATGAGTGATATTTACACTTATGGCTTATTGTATTCAGTGAAGTGGCCCAAACCTATTACATAAAACAGGGAACTTCATTATCTGAGCCGCAGTAACAGTCATAATGTTCATGAAGTTAATTATGAACATATCTGACTGAAAGATCATGAAATAATGAGATACAATTTTAAGTAAGATGAACATAATAAGTATACATTAACTAATAGACACCTTAAAGGTGGTACTCATATCTGGTGTATATCCACAAGCCCACAAAGCTTTGAGTATAGCTGCCAATTGCTCTGTTACTTCCCCTCGTGTGCCATATTTCTTTGAGTTTATTTTATTTCTTTTTTGTAAATCCACCTGTAAACAAACCAAATACTGTTAGAATACCTTAAATAAATGGTTTCTACACACATTGAATACCTGTAAGTTACCTTGAAATGGTCCAAAACGAAATACTCTGCGATAACATCAGTGTGAGAAAGGCACTGTAAGACAGCATTCATGTAGCAGGTATTGCCATGGTTCTTTATCCCTGTTGCTGCAGGGGTGGTACCAGGGGGCCATGGAGGGTCACCACTGCATGGAACTCGTTCCCCATTCATTATTGCTGGTGCTGATTTTACCTACAAATTGAACACATTAGAAGTGCCATTTTTAGTTTTTCATAATATTGTTGGTGGTCTTCAGGAACACTTACTCCAGAAACGTGTACTGTGCTCATGTGTTGCGCTATTTTGTTCAAGAACCTTTTCCACGATGGCCTTCTGAACAACTTCCTCTCAATTACGTTCTCTTCTTTTGGTGCTTCCCCGATTGCGGTACTGGCACTTGTCGGTTTACTGTCGCTATCGTTACACTTATTCTTACTAGAACTCGGCTTGGCCGTGCCAAATGGATTGCGAGGCAATGTAAAAGTACGCTTCAATCGTGATCCTTCCACCTGCTTTTGTGATAAACTTGTTTCCGACACTTCATTGATTAATTCACTTTCAGAGCATGACTTTAAGACGGTAGATAAATTATTTGTAGACATGATAGAACAAAATTTACATTAAATCACTTACTAATTATTAAAATTTTACCAAATAAACTCATAAAAAATCTAAAAAACATTGATATGTCACTGACATAAATGCGCCATTTTGATTTAGTTTTTTTATCATTCAGTCATCAGAGTCAAACGTCACTGTCATAATCTGGATTTTTTGAATAAAGCACAATATACACGAGCAAGCAGCACGAACTCCATAAATTATTACTTCAAATAAAACTACTACGACCAAGAAGCGCTCATGGTCGTGCTTGCTTAGTGGTTCTTGATAGATCGTCGAAGTTAAGCAACGTTCGAAACGGTCTGTAAGTGGATGGGTGACCGCCAGTGGCATTTTCATCTGAGCGCTTCCGTGCTTCGGAGGGCACGTTAAATTGTCGGTCCCAGCTATTTAAGTCGTTAAGCCATGATGGAGGCCTTAAGGCGGCCTAAAAACTCCGTCACCAGAGTTGGCCAGTGACTCATACGAACTTACTTTTACTACGACCAAGTTAGAGTTTAATGAGTACGACGCGTTTACGACACGGGGTGCAGCGAGCGGTGTCTGGTTTGGTTAGAACGTAAGTAACGGTAAAGTTTGCCAGTGGTCTTCTCTACTCAATGATCATCATAGATCATCATAGGCTCTATTATAAAGACTACAACCAAACTAAGCTACTACTCAAAAAAAATAAACCTCGTTATCTTGATTCTGTCAGAGCATTCTGACTCTGAGTTGAGAGCTACAGAATGAATCAGCCCCCTTACCATGGCGTTTGTCTAGGTACCAGAGAATAGAAATAAATGACAGTAATGACATTAGAGTGTGGATAAAACGGGTAGAAAAGTAACTTTTTTCCACTTTCTACGCGTTTTATCCACACTATAATGTCATTACTGTCATTTCTTTCTATTCTCTGGTACCTAGACAAACGCCATGGTAAGGGGGCTGAGGAGGAGAGCTCTCATGGTGCCTGGACACGAGAGGGCAGTCACGCAGACAGTGGCCCACGTGTGCAAGCAGCATTAGCCTGAGAAGAGAAGTGTCAATGTCAAATCGCAACTTCCTGACGCTGACATTGACAAGAAGCCATTTCATTGGATTTTCTTCGTTCGTCTCGTAGTTTTCCGAAGGACAGACCTACTGCCAGATAATTGAATGTTTTTTACGATCTGAAAATAAATAAATCCGCGGATTGTGCTGTGTTGTTTCTAATTATGGGATGATGTGAACAATCTCAAAGGTAAACATAAAGACTTCATCGCCACCTAACATTTTAACAGAATAAATTCACAAACTATGGGCGGTTCACAATGAACTGAAAATCGATCCAATAAATTAAAATTGTATGTGAATGAAAATCATTTATCATAGTTCACTATTACGGGAGTATAAAACCAGTACATGATTGTATAGCAATAAAGCCCTATTCATTTGACCATTCCTTTTATTATAATACCTATTGTAGGGTACAGAAAAATCTTTTATTCTTTGGCTATAAAATAAAACCTGTAAAAGTCACACTTGAAACCTGTATACTACCTACCTGATATAAGTTTTTTTACAGGTATATAACAATGACTGCCTTTGATAAACTAAAGCTTCTTATTTGGAAGAACTTTCTCCTGCAAAGGAGGCACAAATGGCAGACCATATTTGAAATAGCATCCCCTGTGATATTCTCTCTATTCCTGATTCTTACAAGATGTCTTGTGGATCCAAAAGCAAAACCAGACATCTCATACCCACCTTTCATGCCAACTTACTTCAACATAAGTGGAAGAAACTTGTAAGTCAAATTAATACCTATATCATGTAAGTAGGATTTAAGTCCTTTTCCTAACACAATGATGTTTAAGTGGTGGTTATCAGAAACTGTGATGAATGTAGGTGAATGTGGTTTACAAGTGTATTCATTTACTTTTGTGTATACAATATCCTGACAGAGATAGTAGTATCTCTGTCAGGATATTGTCTGTTGTTTTAAAACATGTTGCCTACTCTAGAGATCAATTTTATTCAAATATTTTGTGTTTCAGGGGGAATCTTACCTCAGCTAAAACTGGAACCTTGGCATTCTCACCAGAAAATGCTCTCACAAGAAATGTCACAAGAGAAGCCATGGCTATTGTTGCAGAAGATAATTTTAGTTTCTTATTCTTTTTATTTGACACAAATGCCTTGCCTCAACCTAAGGGATACAAGAATGCAGAGGAAATGGAGCTAGCATTATCTCAACCGAATGCTATGAATAAAATACTTGTTGGTATTGAATATGATGACAACATGGCTAGTAAGTTTGCATCTTATTTTCTTTGTTTGGTTGCCAATTTTATTTATACTTTCACAAAGTTTATACCTACTTTGTTTTTTTAGATGCTACAGAGTGGCCTGATGATATAAAGGTGAGCCTGAGATTCCCAGCAGTGATGAGGACACCCATGGTAGAACATCCACTGAGAGCTAGCTGGAGAACCAACTTGCTGTTCCCACTCTTCCCTAGACCAGGACCTAGGGATCCTGAGGACATGTATGGAGGGAAAACACCAGGTACTCATACTACCATTTGTTATTATAATTTCAAAAGCCAGATTTTACAAGAGGCCCAGTTAAAATTGATAAGCTTCTGGTTTAGCTTACAAAATGCAGTTAACAAGGCAAGTAGATTAGAAGTTTTTAAACATTAAGATTTACGACTTTTAGGACATTATTTGAACATAGTTCTGAATATTGCTCAAAAGCATGTGTTGTATGTAATATAATGCGTTCCATGAATCTCACTGCCCTTTGAAGGAGGCCTTGAGGCTTAGGAAAGTATGATGCTGACAATAAATTTTAATATGCTAGTGTATTGTATTACTAAAGTCAGCCAAATATTCACCACAAAATACCAACACTTCTTTGCAACTGATACTCGTAATACTCCTTGTTTTTAAATGGCACATTAGTAGGTATCATACTTCCTATAATTTTTTATTGATTACTTAATTTACTCATTGAATTCACTAAGTATTAATTATATCGATTAGCGCTATCGTACCTACTACCTGAGGTGTAGGTAACAACCTTGCTAAGGCTTCGGAACTTAAACTACTGCCTTACCTACCTTGCGTATTATAGACACGCGATAGAACCGGACGTACCTACGTCACGCTTAGTCTTGCACGATGGTTATTTTATTTACCAAATGACCAAAATTTATACTTCATAATCACGCAAACACTTGGAATCTTTACATTCGTTAAACAGATCACAAAATGCACGCAACAGACTTAAAAACCATACCAAATGCAGGCACCCTAACATGTCATTTTATCCATATTTGCTAATAAGATCTACATTTTATCTTGGGATGTTGATTCAATGATATTGAGATTCTGATACAAAAACTATGTTTGTTCCACACGTTTTTCATAGTTTTATTATTGTACCTATAACCAGAAATGATTAGGTACCTCCCTTTATTACGTAAAAATTTAAAAATAACTTGGCGAACACAACCTGTTTTTATTTTGCGATTATTTTTTAGTTTACTGGTTTTTGTGTATTGTGAGTCTGAAGGATTCCATAGCTCGATTCCGCAGCTTGGAATTAGGTAGGTATGCCATATTTTACGATCCTATTATTTGCGATGCCGCGATGCCGGCAGGAGTCATAAATGCGTCATGGTCACTCCAACAGCAAAGAACAATAATACTCCTGTCGGAGTCCAACGCTCAACAGACATTAGTTGAATTCATGAAATAAGTCCCCGTAGTAGCTCTGTGAATAAATTCTCGAAAAGCTGCTTAAGAATTTTGTTTTATTTCTCTTAGCTTACTTAGGTAAAGCAAAAAGTATTTAGGCACTGCCCTTAGTATAATTATCTATTACATACTCGTAAGTTCAGTTTGTAATCAAAATCAAAAATCATTTATTCAGTAGGACCACAGGGATCACTTAGAATAGTCTTAAAACTAATTTTACTCCTGTTCTTTCGCGACCAATACCGTGAAGAATCAGGGCAACAAACACGGTCTGGGGCCTATCATTTTTTTAGGTGATCCATGGATCCATTGGGTTGGAGCAAGTCCCAAGCTTTTTTGTCATCCAAATAATCAGATATCTTATAATAGGCTTTTTTACAGAGATGACGTTTAATGAATTACCTACTATTGCCGAATAACCCATTGTTACAGGCTACTCGCCAGAAATGTTTCTTGCAGTCCAGCACGCAGTTTCGCAAGGAATAATAAAGCACAAATCCGGAAAGCCAGTCGATACAAAAGTATACCTGCAAAGACTGCCTCAGATGGCGTACAGAGATGACCAACTGTTGATAGCCCTTGAAAGATTTATTTCAATGATAATCATGTTGTGTTTCGTTTACACTTTCGTGAACACTGTACGAGTGATTACTTCTGAAAAAGAGCTTCAACTAAAGGTACATTCAACTAAATAATTATAATAAATTGAAAAATGAAGCGCAATCTAAACGCTGAATTCTTTTATAGGAAACGATGACAATAATGGGTCTACCGTCGTGGTTACATTGGCTGGCGTGGTTCATAAAACAGTTCTCATTTCTCCTGATTTCTGTTGTGCTAATGGTCATACTGTTGAAGGTGAGAAAGTAATGTTTCTAACATCTTTGTAGACATCATTGTCAAAAATAGCGGTGTAAGTCGTCTCACTCTAGTTAGTATAATTTAATGTTGTTGTCCGTTCTAGAAAGTATTTAAATTTTCTTTCAGATACCTTTCAATCGAACTGAAAATGGGGATGGTTATTCGGTGTTGACCTTTACGCCTTGGTCCGTATTATTCTTCTTCATGGTACTGTTTGTTATTGCATCACTCTCGTTCTCCTTTATGGTCAGCGTTTTTTTCTCCAAAGGTAACTTTTTTATTTAACCTATTACATCCCACTTGAGAATAGTCTCCTATACCCCTATACCTTGTTTCTATGAGTTTGTTTAATGACGTAAACCTGTTCGTTTGTACCTCAAAATAGAACTCTGTATAATTTATATATGTTTAAGTAGGTAGAACAGCTACTTGCTAATGAGTGCGTTGATCTTCGATTTAAATATTAAATAACAGTTATGCAATCTCGCCGGCCGAGAGAGTGAATAAATACGTCGTCTGACCTTGTACAATGAATACGGAACTACATGTGAAGAACAAACTCGAGAAAAAAATTACTATGACACAATCAGACGGCATTGAATACGTTTTCAAAGAAAGAGTATTTTTAAACATAAACTGAGTAGATAACTGATACCAATCTTGTGTTTATTTAGGTTTTGAATAGTGAAGATGACAAAATTTCTTTTGTAAGTTTTTTTTTGTAAGGCCTTTGCCCAGCAAAAGTTTCTTACCTACAAAAACGAAAAACATAAGTTACCACTTCAGCCATCTGAACCTAAATCCAACGCTATCTAGATCTTTCTGCCGGAATGTTTTATTGAGGCTGTTTATAAACGTCAAGCCTTACACGCAACGTAGCTTCAAAGTTTTTGTTTATAAATCTATTTTTATCTTATTGCAGCGAATACCGCGGCATCTTTCATGGGACTGGCGTGGTTCTCGACTTACGCCGTTTTTATGCTAACACAAGTACTTTATGAAGACATAAGTTTGACTACTAAACTGTTGCTCAGTTTGATATCCAACACCGCGATGGGCTATGCATTTCAGATGATTATTATGTGTGAGGGGACTTCCAGAGGTACTTCTTATCTAACACACTTATTTAATACTTTGGGATGTTGTTATTATTTATCTACTTTAGATAATGCTTTTAAAAGTACCTAACGTAATGACACAGAGAATTACTATGACAGCTGAGGGTGAAGTCCTTTGTAATTGTAACCTACAAGCGCGTAATTGATTTGACTTGATTTTCCTTAAGTTTCTTAGTCATTTGGAATTTTATATACTGTCGTGTTGTTCCTCTAGGTTTGCAATGGGACGAGTTCTTCTCACCAGTATCGTACCATGATCAGTTCCAACCAGGGCATGTGGTACTAATGCTGATACTAGATTCGATACTCTACATGTTGGTTGCGATGTACGTTGAGAAGATAAGACCAGGGTTGTACGGTGTGCCGCTGCCTTGGTACTTTCCGTTCACAAAGAGCTTTTGGTGGCCGAACCGAAGTCGCATTGCAGGTGAAAATTCTAGGGTTTTTAGGTGAAAAATTCACTTCATAAAGTGGTCTAACTTCGGGAAATGTTACTCGCGCTCCCGCGGTGTAACCCGCGGTCCCTCGGGATTTTTTCGGGATAAAAAGTAACCTATGTCCTTCCCTGGGATACAACCCTTATCCATGCCAATTTTTAGCCCAATCTGTTCAGTGGTCTGGGCGTGAAAAGGTAACAAACAGACAGACAGACAGAGTTACTTTCACATTTATAATATTACTATGGATATGGATTTTGTTAAGTCATCTAGTTTGTATTAAAGTCTAAAATCGTGTGACGCGCTGGAAAATTGCATACGCGCTCCCGTCACGTAAACATTTATAAGATCTTTGTTCTTGTTATGAAGGTAGGTAATTAATAAAGTCAGTGTTTATTAGCTTCTGTCATAAATAGTAATACATAACTATTTACATCAAATGGATGAATTTGGCGTGTGTGAAATGCAAGTCATACACTTCGGGCGGCCAGAAAACTCCGTCACCAGAGTTAGCCATACGAACTACTTTTTAATGACTATTAACATTGTAGTCATATTTTGAAACATTTTCAGCTGTGACTAAAAAGGAAGGTGCAGATTTGGATTATAACGATGCATTATTGAAGATAGTCCACGACGAAGAGCCTAAAGGTGTGCCGATGGGCGTCAACATACAAGTGAGTCATTTGTCATTATCACGGTTCATAGGTCATCAAGGTCTTCAAACCAATTATTTAATACGTATTACTCGACTAGGTCAATTTCGAAGAAAGACTAATGTGTAAAGGTTACTATTGTGACATTACTGAGAAGGACTGGCCGAAGGTTACTATTGTAACATATTACTAAGAAGGACTGGCCGAGGACGCATAGTCGACGGCCTTGACTCGCATCTAATACTAGTCAGACGCACACGCGCGAGGTCGTCGACATATTCAGATTGTGGGTCAGCGATTAATTTAAGAGAAAAGAGTCTATACTCTGGAATTGGGTGAAATCACGCTCGTTATAAGGGTTATGAAGATTTATAAGTATTACGGACTTTTTATATCCTTAACAACGAAACGAGGTTATGAAATGGTCAAAACTACAGCGATCAGTAGATTAAAATAATGAAATGGACATTCCATTACCTACCATTCCATTTTCTCCCTAGTTAAATTGTTGTAACTACGGAGTGGAAATTCGATAAGATCTAATTTAATATGGACGGACTATAAGTACGTGAAATATGGTTGCGGTCTAGTCTACTTTGAAATTTTTAGCGTGTAAAAACGTTCAAGGCATAATTATGCAGTAGGTATTATTAAGTTAATGGAACAAGCTTGTCTCAGTACAATATCGTTTCTTATTACGCAGTACAGGATATGCAGAAAGATTTATTTTATTTTTATGACAATATTGCTCTACACTACAGGAAAGACCCGAGAAATATAGCAAGTTTTGCACCCAATAAAATACCTATATTCAAAGAAAAATCTGAGACCTTCTCGTTATATTGCGTTAAACAGGTCCTTCCTTAACATTATTGTTCAGATTCCGAGGCAATTGAAAGTTACTCAACATCAGCTAGCGACTCCAGTTGTAATTGGTCCAATAAATGTAATTGGACTGTTGAATAATTGACTTGACATTTTAAATAGATTTTCTGTATAGTTATGTCCTAGATTTTATTTGCCTTACCAGTATCACTAGATTGTTCCATAATTAATACCAAGACGAAGAACAAAAGAGAGCAAGCTTAACGGTATTATTATAAAAACGAAAACTATATAAACGATAGTAGATATTGCACTAAGCTATAAGCTTTCATGATCCATAGTTTAGTTAGATTAGAGCTAAGCTTTTTTTTTACTAACTATATGTATATTATGAGTACAGATGTATATTGTATGTTTATTTCATTTCAGAACCTGACTAAAGTGTACAAAGGGAAAAAGAAGGCGGTCGACGGATTAAACCTTAGAATGTATGAAAATGAGATTACAGTATTATTAGGTCATAACGGCGCGGGTAAAACCACTACAATATCTATGCTCACAGGTACTTTACTATTTTTAATAAGCTTATATCTAGGCAAAATAATAATTGGTAACCCAAGCATCATATTTGTACTTCACTATCATCACTACATAGTATAAAACAAAGTCGTTTCCCGCTGTCCTATGTATGCTTAGATCTTTAAAACTACGCAACGGATTTTGATGCGGTTTATTTAATAGATAGAGTGATTCAAGTGGAAGGTTTATATGTATAATACATGCATGATTGATATAGTAAAGAAACACTGATAATTTGAGAGGTTTCTAATGTGATGTCGTAAATAAACTCATTTTTTTGCGCTTATATTGCAAACGCTGGCCGAACCCTAATATTTAGTATCATTGCACGTGTGCGAAGCCGGGGCGGGTCGTGATTCTAAAACGATGTGTCATCAACACTCGTACCGGAAACATAAGTATTCCAAGGGTCAATCAAATTGATTACGCTCAGTTGTCGACTAGGTATTTCTGGTTTAACTAATAGATTGGCTGACGACCCATTTCAGTCGGTCTTGTGTGATGACAACGATCTTTAAGATCGATACGTTGATAATGGTTTCAAAGCTATTATGAAAGCTATTTAATATAATTGACAATCGATCCGAGTTCTGCAGTTATTATTACTTAGAGCTTATGTGAAAATATATGGGTTTTTTTTGGTGTGTTTGAAATCTCTTATGCATTTTGTACTTCATAAAAAGTGATTGAAAAATACTTTATTTCAGGAATGGTGCCTCCATCATCTGGATCTGCCACGATAAACGGGTACAACATAGTAACAGAAACTGAACAAGCCCGGAAGTCTCTTGGGATATGTCCACAACACAACGTCCTATTCCCAGATCTAACGGTCGCTGAACACATTATATTCTACTCCAGGTTAAAAGGAGTTCCAAAGAATAAAACCCGGGAAGAAGTGAATCATTTTGTAAAGCTATTAGAATTGGAAGAAAAGGTTTGTTTTCATTCATAAACACTTTCAAATTCGCTGTAAAATGAGCTCTATTGTTTAGAGTTTAAGTTCAATTTTACAATATGTATTCATAACAGCATGGCGATCGGTGCTTGGAATATATGAGCGCTCGATTGTTTGTTTGCATAATTCGTTTCGTAGAACTAATATAAATTGCACTATGACAGCTCCAGCGAAAACTTACTTGTTTATGTTTTTAATACTAATTAAAAAGTAAGTAAGTTCGTATGAGTCAGTGGCCCACTCTGGTGACGGAGTTTTTAGGCCGCCTTAAGGCCTTCGTCATGGCTTAACGACTTAAATAGCCGGGACCGACAATTTAACGTGCCCTCCGAAGCACGGAAGCGCTCAGATGAAAATGCCACTGGCGGTCACCCATCCACTTACTGACCGTTTCGAACGTTGCTTAACTTCGACGATCTATCAAGAACGACTAAGCAAGCACGACCACGAGCGCTGAATATAGGATATTCCAGGTCACTATCTACGCCTATTCCAAGGTTCATCCAAATCGGTTCACTGGTTTAGGCGTGATTGAAGCACAAACATCTAAACAAACTCACAAACTTTCAGCTTTATTATATTAGTGGGATAAATGTACGTAAAAGTACCTACTAGTATCCGAGGATTTCTGCACCTTAGACAAATCTTAAGATTTTAAGGTGTTTCTAGCAATAAGTTTATTATACTTTAAAGTTTGTTAAAAAATAAATAAAAAGTGAAAAAAAAATATACCTAAAATGACTGATTGATACCAGTTTAATGCAAAGGTTAATATTAATAGTTCTAATGAACGATACAATCTCTCGACTTGTCTGAAAATCGAGGTCAGTTGATTACAAAGATGTTTAGTAAATTAAATATACCTACTGCGACTTCGCAAATTACGATGCGATTAATTATTATTCAGAATAATGTATAGGAATCCGGCGAACTTAGCTGTTTCGCAACTTTAGACTGTTTTTTTATCATTGATAGAGACGCACAATACGGTCTTTTAGTAAATTAAAGACAAAGGGTATTCAAGAAACCATTGGAATAACTTATTAACTAATAATCATAAAAAGTAGGTTTCTACTCTGGTTCTTTCGCAAAGGCCTAGGGCTACAACTACAACTTAACCCTAGCTAACCTGTGAACACTAAATAGTAAATGGTGAAGTTCTTATCTATTCGGACATAGTGAAGTTCGACGTTAGGAATACATTTCTTGTAATGTTTTTAGAGAGATGTTTTATCGGTAAATCTGTCTGGTGGACAAAAGCGCAGACTGTCGGTAGGCGCGGCAATGTGCGGATCTTCACGAGTGGTATTACTGGACGAACCGACCTCGGGTCTCGATCCAGCTGCGAGGCGGGCGCTCTGGGACTTACTGCAGAAGGAGAAGAAAGGTAACATTTGAAATTTCATAAAATGTATTGGAGATACTGCAACAATAATAGCTTTATAACATAAGTGATATAAGAACCCATTTTCTCATAATTTTCAAACGTGTAAATAAATTAGGTTTCAGAGCTGAAAAATATCTGTCTACACAACTAACCAAAGAAACCTATGTCATCAATAAAAAAGGTTTCTTCTAAAAAAAAATGAATCGTTTAATTAATTAAGTCGTATGTTTTTTAGGTCGAACAATGATACTCACGACACATTTCATGGACGAGGCCGATATCCTCGGCGACCGCGTCGCCATTATGTCCGGTGGAAAGCTGCAATGTGTGGGCACCCCATACTTTCTCAAGAAACACTACGGAATGGGTTACAAACTCACTATAGTGAAAATGGATAACTGTAACGTTGAAGAGATTACGCAGTTCTTTAGAACTTATGTACCTGATTTAAAGGAAAATAGCAATATAGGTAAGCAATATTGGTGATCCTCTTATTCACTGACTAAACTTAAACTAAAATTCGTACGTTCGTATACGAGTATAGAAGTGAATTTTTAATACTTAAAAATTTCTTTCAGGGTCAGAACTAACATACATTTTGCCTAACGACCATGTTAGTAAATTCCCGGATATGTTGAAAGAATTTGAAGAAAAGAGAGAAGGCTTACGTGTCGCCAGCTACGGTCTGTCTATAACAAGTCTTGAAGAGGTTTTCATGAAGTACGTTAATTCACACTTTGAATAAACGCCGTAGAAACACTGTACAAATACAATCGAATACTTGATTTATTTCTAGGGCGGGAGCGGAAGACAATTCGGAGAGTATAGCGTCTGCCAAAGAAAACAATCACGTTCGACCCTATAATGATACAGCTGTAGTACCCGTAGAAGGAAATTCTCATAACTTTGGTATGTATGAGTAAATTACCTATAAAACTGATTTTCTAGTAATTATTACAATTTCCTCAACACAAAAACGTATACCTAATCTTCCTTGCATTTTATTTCAGCTGAACCAGAACCAATACAAAAAGTTCGAGGACTGAAGTTATTAAAGAATCATATAAAAGCAATGTTCCTAAAACTAGCATACAATACAATGAGAAATAAGTTAACAGCATTTATACAATTCGTGACCCCTGTGATCAACATAAGTCTATCTGTGATAATATCAAGATCTTGGAAGTTTTTATCTCAACTTCCACCCCTAGCATTATCCTTAGAGAGTGGCTTTAGGACGACACAATCTATTTTATCTCAAAGCCCTAACTTAACTGATGCAAGCTTAGAAGCTAAAATCATGATGGCCTATAAAGATTATTTTAAATCATCAACATACCCAGGAATGTCGCTTACGGATATTGGGACCATGGACGTGGGTAAATTCTATTTGAAACTGGTGAGTAACTGACTGATGCAAAAGCAATCATAACTGCCTTGCATTTTAGTCTAATATCGAACTTCATTGCAGAGTCAAGCTGATTTACCGCGAATACGATATGAAATATTAGCGGGAGCAACATTTGGTAGGAACAATATCACAGCATGGTTCAGTAATTATGGATACCACGACTCTGCTATCTCGCTTGGTCTCGTTAACAACGCGATATTGCGTGCTCTGTCCCCCGGCAGCTCATTGAAAATAATCAATCATCCTTTACCCTACTCGATTGAGAATCTGGTAAGCAAAATAAGCTTATTTCTTATTCATTGAACCTAATTGCTCCTTGTCACTGAAATTCTGATGGCAGTATTTTTTTTTTCTAGGTAAAAGTTATGGCGACAGGCAGTAGTATGGGTTTTCAATTTGCATTTAATATTGGATTTTGCATGGCGTTCGTGACATCATTTATTGTGTTATTCGTCATCAAGGTAAATAATCTGGAATGAAGTGTGTTTTTTTAGGTTTACATTTGCACAATGCTTTAAAAATGAGATTCTATTTATTAGATAAGGGCCAGCCAGTAACTTATTTTCTTAATGTATTAAAAAAACAGCATCACGATTGTATCCCCAAGGCATAGTGGGACATTAATTAGTAGAGACATTACACACAAGTAACTCAAGGTCCATTGAATATGTCGAATGGGATAATCTGTGGGGACGTTCGAATACTTTTGACACATGCCAGTAGAAGATAGCATTCCATACGTGACAGGTTGTAATGTATTTTCATATTACAGGAGCGCATAAGTGGAGCAAAGCTTTTACAACGCGTGTCCGGTGTACGTCCGGCTGTGATGTGGGTTTCAGCGCTGGTTTGGGACTGGTTCTGGCTGTTTTTAGTATACCTCTGCATCATTATCACTCTGGCATGCTTTCAGGAAAGCTCTTTATCTACTCCAGAAGAACTAGGTAAAACTCTATGTCACGTTCATTGATAAAAGAGTAATCAATAAAATTGAATTATTTCAAATGAAAATTTTGTTTCTTTTCAGGCAGAGTACTTTTAGTTTTGATGGTATTTTCACTAGCAATTATACCAATACACTACTTGGCATCGTTTTATTTTGATGCCGCGGCCACTGGATTCTCTAAAATGTGTTTCCTTAATATTTTCACCGGTGAGTTTAAATAATAACCTTTAGCATATTTACACAAATCGTCAATAGGTTTTCAAACACACCATTAAAGAAACTCCATACAATCGCCACGGTATAAAAGCCTATTTACACAGACTGTACAGTGTCCATTCTCGTAGTTAGATATTCTCTAACAATAGTATATTCAATTCATACACAATAATGTCACGAGTAGGTATACTTGGCACCGCCACAAGCGACTTGGTGCTTTAGACGTAGAAAACTGCACAAATACTCATAAAAACCTTTAGAATCATTATTTTCTTTTCCGCAGGTTGCATGCCGTTCCTTATAACGGAAGTGTTACGTCTGCCACAAGTAGGGAGTCCGTTCTATGCACACCTGTTCGATTGGATATTCTCACCACTTCCTATCTACTGCATTAGCAGAAGTTTTAGGTGAATATCTGCTTAAAGAGCTGCCATTTCAAACTACCCTAGGAAATGTGCGGCAAATAGCATGAGTTTATTTTGTGTCTTGAAGCGTTATAAAATAATCGTGCCTCATAAATACATTGACCATTGTAGGCATCATAAACAACGCCAGCAACAGTTGTTAAACCTTTTTACTGGAATGTGCTTGGTTCAAATTTTTTTCTTCATATATATTTTTCTTTCCAGGGATATGAGTGTATCATCGTTCTCTCTACTAGCGTGTGACGGACTGTGCCATCAGCTCGATATAGATAACTGTACGCGACACACGATCTGCGATAAACTGAACCTCGCCGTGTGTTGTAGTAAGTGAGTCTTGTCAGTGAGTGTTTTTATAGAAATCAGATGTAGAATGTAGCTAGATTTGGAATGAGTTCTTTTATTATTTAAAATAGCTGAATATTTTGTGTCGCTAACGAAATAACAATTTACCCACGGAAGAGGACGATGTTAAAATTGTCTGAAACAAAAAGAATTGGTTGTTCATTCGCTGGTGACTGAAACATAATCTTGAAAAATCTGCTTGTTTTAATGTGTGAATTTGTTTTATTTTGAAATTTTAAAGAAAACGGTCAAAAATAGTTACGTTATTTTTTGTAATATTTTGGACTTCCTAATTAGTTGAGTATCTTTCGTCTATCACTATGCTGAACCTTATTCTATATATTGTTGATTTGATTGGAATCTAATATTGAATGATATTTTGTATGCTTCAGTCGACGATAATCCGTTCCTAACGTGGGATGAGCCGGGAATAGGAAGGTATCTGTTCATGATGTCTGTCGTTGGAGTGACAGCATTCACCCTTTTACTCATCAAAGAGTACGAGCTAGTGAACAAGGTATGATTTATGTAAATAATAACTATAGCAATATCAATCGATTTCAATGTCACTTTTGTCTAAAACATATCTAACAGTTGAAGATAGAAAGCTTGCTAAAAAGAAACAGTGGCATTCCTGGAGTGCCGGCAGAAGTGAAAACTTAAACGTTTCCAGACTTGACAAATAGCACGGTGTCGGTGAGCAGTCACGTGACTCGCACGTGAACTTTTCGAGGCGAGTCATTTTTCTCATCTCAAAACTGCCAAACGCGCCTAAAAAAGTTTCCACTTCAAAAACAGTGGCATTCCTGCTGACTGAATGAAAACGTGAACGAGGTTTTGGTAACGGTTCTAAAATAAAAGTACCTACCTACAAAAATAAGAATAGGTCGTAACGTAGCAGTCACGTGACTGAGTTTGATATTTTTCTCTAATCTAAAAATTCCCAAAGCGCCTAAACAAGTTTTCACTTCAAAAAGGTTCGAGCCTTTATTAGGTATGATCATTTCAGGTGTTTTATTCATCGAGCTCACGTCCCATTCCAAGTCCAATGGATGACGAAGACGACGATGTTCGTAAGGAACGTGATAGGATAAAAGCAATGACGAGGACTGAGCTCGCTCATCAAAGTTTAGTTTGCAGAGACCTTTCGAAATTCTATGGCAATTTACTCGCTGTCAACCGTCTCACTTTCGGTAAGTTACAAGATCTAGGAACTTCTTATCACAAGATCACTATGTTACTTTGCTTGTTATACCATGTTTTTTAGGTGTGGAACGTGGAGAATGCTTCGGTCTACTAGGCATCAATGGTGCGGGAAAAACGACCACCTTTCGTATGCTGACTGGCGACGCTCGGATTAGTAGCGGTGACGCTTTTGTACACGGACTGTCGCTCAAAACGAAAATACAGGATGTCTACCGTCATATTGGTGAGCTGAACAAATCTTAGCAAAACAATCCAACAGCTAGTTGGTCTATCAAATCTTCAAGGATTAAGATTCCTTAACGAACTACTTACACAATGTTAGGAGTTATTCAATGTATGTTCAACCTTTTAAAACATTGTTTTGTTTCAGGTTATTGTCCGCAGTTTGATGCACTCTTCGATAATCTAACAGCGCGTGAAACGCTACGTATATTTTGTCTGTTGCGAGGGATTCCTGGTAGGATAGGTGCCGCCAGTTCAATGCAACTGGCCAACGAGTTGGGATTCACAAAGCATTTTGACAAAAAGGTAATAATATTCTGGTGAATTTGACTAATTATCGATTTCTATAATCTTAGTAAATGGTATTGTATGGTACAGGTGCAAGAATGCAGCGGTGGAACGAAGCGAAAAATCAGCACAGCTGTAGCGCTACTTGGGGATTCGACACTGGTGTTTTTAGACGAGCCGACGACGGGTATGGACCCGGCGTCGAAACGTCTGGTGTGGTCTTCAATCAGCGCGGCGGCACGCGGCGGGCGCAGCGTGGTGCTGACGTCACACAGCATGGAGGAGTGCGAGGCGCTGTGCTCGCGCCTCACGGTGATGGCCGGCGGCCGCCTGCACTGCCTCGGCCCGCTGCAGCATCTCAAGACCAAGTTCTCGCAGGGTAACTGTCGCAACCAACAACTCTATTCCGAGTCCCATACGAGTCACTAGTGGCGCAGCGTGGTGCTGACGTCACACAGCATGGAGGAGTGCGAGGCGCTGTGCTCGCGCCTCACGGTGATGGCCGGCGGCCGCCTGCACTGCATCGGCCCGCTGCAGCATCTCAAGACCAAGTTCTCGCAGGGTAACTGTCGCAACCAACAACTCTATTCCGAGTCCCATACGAGTCACTAGTGGCGCAGCGTGGTGCTGACGTCACACAGCATGGAGGAGTGCGAGGCGCTGTGCTCGCGCCTCACGGTGATGGCCGGCGACCGCCTGCACTGCCTCGGCCCGCTGCAGCATCTCAAGACCAAGTTCTCGCAGGGTAACTGTCGCAACCAACAACTCTGTTCCGAGTCCCATACGAGTCACTAGTGGCGCAGCGTGGTGCTGACGTCACACAGCATGGAGGAGTGCGAGGCGCTGTGCTCGCGTCTCTCATCGTTTACTCTGGTTTTTCGAAAGTTTATCTGGGGGCACGGGAGTGTCCCCGCCGAAACAAGATAAAGAAGCGAGGCACTACCTAGATATTATGCTTACCTACTCACTAATTTATGATTAAGTACAATTTCCCTCTTTTTTTTTATTATTACTTGCTTCTAAACTTATTAAGTAACACATTTCTTGTATAATAAGTAATTAATTAATTAATAAGTACCTTCATTATGTATCAAAAAACAAATTATGTTTGTTGTAAAACCAGAACTTTTGACATTGGTTAAGGAGTCGGGCGCTGAGGCTGCTACACAGTTTCATAACTTTTGCAGTCTCTTCGTTATATTTTTGTAAACACACTGTAATAAGTTCTGAATAAATATATTTTTATCTTATCTTTAACTAACGCCCTTTTCTAAGCTGAAAGTTTTAGAATAAGTCTCATGACTTATCCTAAAAGTTTCAGCTCTTTAGCAGCATCTGAACAGAAACTATGTCAGCCCGAAAATACGACGAAACGGCTGGTAAATATGTATTTGATGACGATCAGTGAGTGTCACACACTGATCGTCATCAAACCCTCTATGGTACTTCCTGAAGTCCTGGGGTATGTTAGCTAAAGACTGCTTATAAACTAAGGAAAAAATACAAAATTTGAAACTTTCTCCCTGCGAGGGCTAAGACACGCATCACAAACGGAGCTCAGCTAGGGGCTTGGCTCTACTAGTAGAGATCTCATAACTTTTTTGCAGTGAAATGTAGTCTTGGCAACCAATTTTACATTCAATGTTTTTGGTGGGATTATAATAGATTTTTTCTCTTTCAGGTTACACGCTCATCGTGAAGTGCAAATCCGGACCACAAAGAGACGAGCATTTAGCATCTATCAACAATTATATTATGGAGAATCTCAATGGAGCTAAAATCATGTAAGTTCCTCAATCACCACAAAAAACTTAAACTGCTTTTTGTTAAAAAAAACTTCAAGCAGTTTTATTTATGATCACTTTCCAAAAACTTATTCTATTTTCAAATACTAGTAAAGTTCCATTAGATTTATTTGTTGTTTCCAGTGAAAGCTACCTCGGCATAATAACGTACTACATAAGCGACTTGGAGCTGCCGTGGTGGCGCATATTCCACGTGCTGGAGGCGGCGCGCTCGCTCTTTCCCATCGAGGACTACGCCGTCTCGCAGACCACGCTCGAACAGGTCTTCCTCAGGTTCACCAGAGTACACGACAAACAGGATTGAGGTGCCCATTCATGTTCTTAGACTAGAAATTCTGCTACCAAATGGCAGCAAAGATTGTAAGGACTGCCTGACATGACCACGCTTTCTGTACGGTAGAATAAGAGTAGAATAGTAAAATGACATTGCTAGGTGACGCAAAAATAATATTTTCAACAACTGCGATAAATCTCAAATTCTTTTTAACTCGAATATAATTTTACACTATTCTAGCATAGAGATAGGGTGGTTATGTTAGCAGGTTGGAAGATTTGTGTAAACGATTTATTAATGTCGAAAATAAACGTCGTTCATTACTTTTAGAAAGAGATAGATTGCAAGCACTACTAGAGCTTAAGAGTTGTCGATATGATTTTTGAAATGTGTTATTTTCTCAATTATTAGATTTTCAAACTGAGATGATGCGTGAGGAAAATAAAAATTCAAAATTATTTTTATAAAAACCAATGAAGCTACTTTAAGCAAAGCTTCTTTATGCGATCTTTTCTCGCTCGTGCTCGTGCAATTTATTAGTGTGCAGGTGCATAGACATCGTTATCAAGTTCAGTAACTTAAAGATACTGAGCCGTCAGTTGTAATCGGCTAAAGTCGATTACTTTGTTTTTGTACAAAAAATAGTACAATGTACTTGATGCAAATACCACAGAGGGATAATATCAGTCACGTTTGTGTAAATAAGATACAGACGAAGTAATTATAGCCGATCTTAAAAATCACATTCAATGCAATTTGACTGTTGTATTGATCTTTGGCCTATGTAATAAACAGATGATTAATTAATTCCAAAGAGTGAACTAAAAACACAAAGGGTTATCGTAATAATTCCTTGACAAGATATTAATCGAGTCATTTAGTGGAAGAGTCTAGAATTATCTCGAAGATAAGACTCAAAGATCCGTTCAAAGTTCGTGTCATTTTGTTTCACTACCTCGTTACGTCACAAATTGTGACGATCATGATAATCTCAACCATGATTCTCATATTTATAAACAGCGTTGTATATTACTGTAGTTTATGTTTAGGTATACGAGAATGTTGCACTTAACGGTTCAATTACAACTTTATCATTCAACTCTGGCCTTCAAGATAGCAGTGAATTTAATTTTTGATTCGACTGTCTGTCTGCGTTAACCAATCGGTAAACATGTTTGAAAGGTAAAACATTAAGAAAAATATTATATGCTAATAGGGTAAGATTGTTCTACGGAAGTATTCATTATGCGTTCAAATGTCTGTCAAACTAGAAAATCTCATAAAGATAGTATTTGTAATCAAATTTTATAAGGTCAGCGTAACTTAATGTAGATTCGCCACTACTATACATACAGTGTTGTCGGCGAAAGGTCGATATTAAATGTTTAGATAAATATTAACGTAGGTTTTTAATACTCAAGGCTATTAACTGCGCTATTCATTGTAACTGTGATGGCGGTAGCTATTTAGATGACTTCTATTACGGTCTAATATAACATACCATTGTTTTTCTATTCTATTGATAGAGCTTCTATAGGAAGCTCAAAGCTGGATTAAAATAGTTAAATCATCCATAAAATCATAGGTAGAAATTCATTTAGGAATTTTAAATCAAATCTATACATTTTCTGATCTTATGGTTATCTGTTGTTTTATCTACAAATCTAACAATTTTGACCGTGATTTTACTCTTTTATAATAATGTTGAACTTTGTTGTAATGGCAAATTGCTACGCCTTTGTGCGCTTTCATTCTAAGACTGAAAGTATGGTGAAAAATCGTGATAATGAAGGCGTAATTTTGCACCACAATCCATAGATAACATTACGCAATGTTATCAATCAATCGCCAGTGTAACATTTGAGTTTTTTTTATCTGTCTAAATTCACCCTTACTTATATTTCTTTGATGAGGTACTTAAACAATCGCCATTAAGCCAGTAAGCCAGTAAGTTTTAATCATATATTAGTATGCTCATTAATGCTTATGCTAATTAAAATCAGAGTCAGTGCCCTTAAACTTCATAGTCAAAAGAAACCTTTGCTAAACAAGTGCACTACTTGCCAAACTACTTTCGAAACGATTATCTAAAGCTCTCTGCCAGTTAAGAGTCTAAATTCTGATTTCACCTGGGATATTATAAGCGTAATGTCCATCTGGAATAAAGAAGCTTACAAATGCTGAAATATTGTTTCTTTTTAAGCTATATTACTATAGTTGCTTTTCGTTATAGTCTTAGAAAAGTACTTATTTTGTTAATGTACTTAAACATACAATTTGTTTTAAGTCAACGGTGCTTTTATTTCATAAATGTCATTACTTAATTGTATTTTAACAAAAAGTACAACAACGAACTAGTATTTACGCATTTGGAAACCTTATTAATTTAATTACAAATTAGTATAATTGCATTCGTTTATTCATAGAAATTTATCAGTTGCTTTACCTATCCGCAAAATAATAAGTACAAAAATATATTTTCCTATTAGTTTAATTTATTGATTGATTGATTTAATTTATTTATTCTAAACAAAATTATGCCCCATTCCTATAAGGATAGGCAGAGATCATAGATTACTTGCAAGTCTGACACACGTCTTTCGCCCAAGGACGTTCTTTCGCCTCATTCACTCGCCGGTTATTTTTACCTGACCCTTCTCTAAAATCTCGCCAATTGGGGCCATTCAATTTGAGAATAATTTTAATGTTTAGATCTAGGCAGTCTTATATGGAATAAATTATGTATTACTGACATGTTATCCGTTAAACTGTTTATAGTAATTTATTATTATCTCATCTTGCATGTACAGTTTGAAATTATCATAAAAAAATTTGTAGATACTATAAAATAATTAAAATTTTGTGTTTTGAAATTATGAGTATCTGATGGATAAATATAATTATTTTACGAAACTTATATTTTAGTAATTAGATACCCTGCAGCTAAATTTATACTTGCCCAATTTATAAATTAACTTTACTTCTTATTATTTTAATAATTATTAAAGTATCTTCTTATTAATAATATTTGAAGAGTGATATTGTTTGTGTGATTTTTTTTCTATTGTTACCAATGAATTAACATATAATTTTTGCCATTTTCCGAGTATTTCTGATGTACCTATGTGATATTTCATATTACTTATTTATTAATTTATATATTAGTAATAGTTAGTAAATTAAATCAATCTTAAAAGTATTATTTATACTACGAGTAGGTATTTCGCAATATACTTTGTTTAATATCTTGATTAAACAAACCACGTGCACGCTAAATGTGTACTACAGACGGAGTATAATTATAATTTATTTATAGTGGAAGAGGGAATCTCAAGACCAATTAAGTATTTCCATAGGGTATTTGACTAGTTTTTTTTATATTTACTTTAAAAGGAATATACACGATTCGAAATACAAAATTACGGAGGCTTTTAAAGACAGAGATAATGCGAAATTGTGAACAGTTTTAGTGTATTTAGTCAACTACCCTATTTTTAAATAGTGACTAGATTTTTTCCATGTTTAAAAGAATATCTAACAAAACAATTAAGTATATTTAATTATTTATTAATCTTCTATGAAGTCTTTTTTCAAAAAGCAAGTTTGTACCTCTTTTATAAGAATGGCGTGTTTGTATTGTGATCGTGACTATAAAATAAAATGAATTCGACATTAACTAGTTTCAATTTTCTTTTACTTGGCGTTAAAACTGGTTTAGCCACCCGTCATAAAAAATATATAATTAAAATGATATTAAGTTTACAACTGCATTTTACGTGAAAATTAAATCTATTGCTGTGTAATGAATCCGCATAAAACTCAGACGTCTAAGATAAACGTCAAAATTTCGGCCTCTATGCGAAAACCATTATAATGATTAATTCAGTTGAAGTCAATGGAGCACTGAGTCCAAACTCCATTGTTAATTATACTTCAATTAAACTGATGCCGAGGACACAATATCACGTATAACATGGTCAAATTTTCTATGATTGAAAATCATAACGTGACTTGTTTTAACGATACTAGCTTCACCTACGTAGTACGCACAGGAATAAACTAGGTTCTTAGTATTATAACAGTTCTCATAATCGGACGAGTTCCAGAGATCACCCATTACAAGCAAATTATGCTTCATTATGAATATATACAAAGTAGTAGTGTATTTAATTATTAACTATAATTAAATGAATATAGATAAGACAAATGAACAGATTAATCAAGCCCAGTTGGTGCACAAGATACAATGTAGGAAGATAACAGAGAGCTTATCTGAATTCAAATCATTGCTTTGTTGTTTGAATGCTATTATTGCAAAATATTTAAATAGGTACCTAATAAGTAGATAGATAAAATTTATTTGGGAACACACTCACACAGACGAACATAACTAGGTACATAACATAGTAAAGTGACACAGTAAAAAAAAATTATGTAGTATATCTACTACAAACAAAATATATATAAGTAGGTCCAGAGACTTCTAAAAATATTTCTAGTCTTTGTATATGAGCTTTTCTTTTTTCTATATAAATACAAGCTGCCGTGCGCAACTTTGCTCGCGGGGTATCAGCATTTACATAGGCTTAATAAACGTATAAGTAGGCCAAGTTTCACCCAAAACTGGCCACTGCTTGTAATGGATTGAAACACAAACATACTACAAACTTTCTAAATATAGAAAATACTTCACTTTTTAGGTACAAAAGGTAGATAAAGGTATGTGTGTAGGTAATACAGGGTATAAGATATCCGAACCTGCACAAGAAATATTCAAATCCTTTCAAAGTGAAAGAATCCATCCATCAAAACTTTCGCATTTATGTTAGGAGTAGTGAAATTCTTTTACTTTCCTACTCTCCTCCTCGAGTCGTATTCCTCAGTGCTGAGGGTCGTGACCTCCTTTAGGTATCACTTTCTCCCTATTTATGTTTATCCATCTTCCTCTGTCCCCGGCAGTATGAAGAGCATTGTGAATCGTGTCGAGAGTGGAGCGAATTTGGTCAGACTAGCGCATCGGACTTCGCCCACGAGATCTTTTTCCTTCTTTTTTTCCGGTCACTATCAGCTTCTCGAGGTTTTCCCCATCATTCTACTTACTTTCCTACTACTTGTAAATTAATCGATAATGTTACGGAGTTTTTTGTTCTGTGCTGGCAACGCACATTCATTCATTCACTTCGCTGCTCCTAACAGGCACAGACGTCGATCCCTAATGTCACAATCATTTTGATGTTAAGAGTGTGTGAGTGACACGCTCTTCGAATTGTATTTTTATCAGTGCAAGTGTACTAACCGAGGACAATATTATAGTAGACTGTAAATAGTACGCCCAAAAGTGAAAATGTTTGCATATTTATATTCTGTTTGTGTAAGTGCTGTGTTGTGACTATACCAATTGTTTGGCCGTCGACGAGGCCTATAAAAAGTTTTATATAATCAAATTAGAACGATTGTTTTCCATTGGTAAGTACAAAATACCTAGTTGTTAACATACCTACTTACTATATTGTTACGTGCTGGGGTTCGTCGATTCTGAAGATAAACACTAGGTATAACTTTCGAAACTTTATTACACACTAATTTACTCAAAACACACTTTAAAGTTATGAACAGTCGCACTGAATATCACTCGTCACTATTCACTTTGTTCTATCACAAGTTGACTCGCTCGTGATTCACAAAGAACTCATTTGTGACGCGCAAATCGCCCGTTTATATACCCCACAGAAACGCCTAGAACATTCACCGTGGGAACTCTCTACAAATAAACAGGAAGCTTCTATAAATAAACAACAACACGTGACAAGCGACCTTGAACCTTATACACTTGTAATAAGGTCGCTTGTCAGTAGCGCCCAACAAATATGAACCTTAAGTCCAGGTATTACGATCCAATTGTTAATTCGGTATGTCTAAGCGAGAATGTTCGTGGCATCTATCCTGCGCGCGAGTCTTCTAGAACGTTCGAGTGCTTGTTCGTTACACTGCCCCCTCCTTAGACATGCTCGTCCCGAGCATCACCGTTGCTACCACCGGGCGATGTGTACCACCTTGGATGAGGCACATATCTAGTCCGCAATTTTGGAGATCTTCCTCTTCGACAACCTGGAGTTTGTAACCAGTCCGACGCACCTTCCTTGAAACCACTTGTGTCCAAACCTCGGTCGCATCTGACTCCTATGTTCCTGCCAGACTGCAACCAGCTTTCCTTCTGAGCCTTCTTCATTGCATCATCCCTCCAGGACTCCAAAGGTTTCGCATACTTCCACGTCGTATCCCTCGACTCCTGCTTGACGAAGTATCCATCAGCCTCATAGCGAGGTCTCCACGAGATTGCGCCTGCATTGTCGTAGGCCTTCGCGCTACGGTGTGGTTTGAAGTGGTAGTTCTTGAATTGCTCGTTTCCCTTGTCTTGAGCATCCGTCCAAGCCTCGTACTCCTTGGTCAGCTGCTTCAGACGTTCCGCCAATTTCTCGAGTCTAGCCATGTGCGAGTCTTTCTGCGGACAATTAAGTTGCAGGTGGCCTTTTTCCCCACAGGAGTAACATCTGGGGCCATATCCTCGTCCGCGCAATGGTGGTACTACGACCTCTCTAAGTCGATGGACGCGATGGTCCTGTCTCACTGCCTCTACTTCCAATGCATGGGCTAAGGCGTCCTTGAGTGTCTCATGGTGCCCAAGTCTCACAGCAGCCCTGACTTCAAGGTCACGAATCCCGTCGATAAATGTTTGCACTAGGTTCCCATTAACGAGCGCAGGTACAGACTGGTATGCTTTTCGGACCAGTTTTTCGACTTCCAGGGCCCATTGTTGTAGGTTTTCACCATTGCGTTGTACACGATCTTTAAGTTGTGCACGAAACACGTGCTCCAGGTGGGCGTCACCATATCTAGCTTCCAATGCCTCTAGTAGTTGTTCATAAGTCACTTCTTGCCCGAGAGCTTCTAGAACAGTCAAAGCCTGATCTCGAAGGCCTAAGGTGAGTGCAGTCATAGCTTGAGCCTTATTCCATCCGTTCGCCTTCATCACGGCCTCAAACTGTATCTTATAGGCCGACCACGAAGATGTCCCGTCGAATGGTGGCACCTTGAATCCACGTATTGAAGGTGCGGCAGCTGTAGAAGTTACAGCCCCGTCTCCATCTTTGAGGTTACCTAAAGCCTTCTTTACATCAGCAACCTGAGTTTTCACCTCATCAATCCGAGTTTCAGCTTCAGTGAGGCGTTGTCCATGTTGATGAACTTGATCCTTCATCATCTTGAGCTCCTTGTTGAACGTCGCGTGAAGATCTTTTATGAGGATCATCTGTTCCTCCTGTCGACTGGTCTGCTCCTTTTGTCGGCTGGCCTGCTCCTCTTTGTCGCGCTGTAATTGTTCTTCTAAGCGACGGGCCTGTTCCTCCTGCCGGCGGGCCTGTTCCTCCTGCCGGCGGGACTGTTCCTCTTTGTCGCGCTGTAGTTGTTCTTCTAAGCGACGGGCCTGTTCCTCCTGCCGACGGGCCTGTTCCTCCTGCCGGCGCGACTGCTCTTGAAGCATCGCCATCAAGGCTGCAAAGTCTGGAGCTGCAGGCACTGAAGTCGCGGTGGAAGTGCCGGCTTCCATTGCTGTCAGCTGACCACCCAACGATTGCTGCGAAGTATCTCCAAATCGTCTCTGATCCGTCTCTTGCTGACGCTGACTCCTAGTACGGATACCATCCGTGTCCTCCTTTGGTAGAATCGGCATGATTTATCCCACTTCTGACACCAATTGTTACGTGCTGGGGTTCGTCGATTCTGAAGATAAACACTAGGTATAACTTTCGAAACTTTATTACACACTAATTTACTCAAAACACACTTTAAAGTTATGAACAGTCGCACTGAATATCACTCGTCACTATTCACTTTGTTCTATCACAAGTTGACTCGCTCGTAATTCACAAAGAACTCATTTGTGACTTTTTTTTTTTTTTTTTTTTTTTTTTTTTCGGAGGGCCTAATACTAATGGCCTATGAGGCCGTTTTAGTGTTACCGGACTATGGCGGGCACTGAAGGTGCCGAGGCGCCTAGAGAGAGTAGTTACGACAACATGCGCAAGGGCACCTCTAGTAGGTACGAGCCTCGGCTTGGGCTGTTGCCGGAGTGAAGTTAACTACCTAACTATCATGACTAGACGATACCACTTCGCCGTTGGCGATGGTGATATCGTCGTCTGGATCGCCAAGAACGTTTCTTGGTCTTCTGGGCATGAACACGAATTTCCGCCTATTGCGGACGCCGACGTCGGGTGGTCGCTCTGGCCTCTCGTAGACGACTGGATACTCTGGAATAGAAGAGACAAGAGGATTCGGATGGTGCGGAGCTGAGTCATAATAGCGCCGAGCGGCGCGTTTTATGAACGCAGCAATCGACTCGAGATTAAGATCGCGGTGAAGATCAACGTTACGCGCGTAATAGGGTGCTTCGGTAGCTTTGCGAAGGAACGAATTTTGAACTATTTGGAGTTTACGAACCGCGCGGGCGTGTCCGAAAACTTCCGAGCCGTAGGTCATGATTGGACGAATGCAAGTTTTGTAGAGTGTCACCTTATTTCTAAGGGACATCCTACTCCGCTTGCATATAAGCGAATGGAGACGATTAAGAACGAATTTAGCGCGTTGTCGGACTACTTTAACGTGGGAGTTGAAGTTCAGATGTTCATCTAGGGTGATGCCTAAGTATTTGGTCTTAGCGACCCAGGGAATGGGTTCGCCGTACAGGGAGGTGCAATTGTTTCGCATACGGGGCGGGAAGAGGCCCGACGTAAAGAGCATTGCTGCACTTTTCGACGGGTTAACCTCAATGCGCCATTTACGAAACCAATCGCCTAACTGAGCGAGGGCTCTATTCAATCGAATGACTATGATGTTGGGGCATTGATTCGCTGTATACAAGGCTGTATCGTCAGCGAACAGAGCGAGCTCTACGTGGTCGGTACGAGGGATATCGCTGGTGTACAGCGTGAATAGGACGGGTGCGATGACTGAGCCTTGAGGGACACCAGCACGCACCGGGTGAGGGCTAGAGAGGGTGCCTTCGACGCGGTAGCGAAAGCTTCGATTTTGAAGATAGGCTCGTATGATGAGCACGAGCCTGTCAGGCATACCGAAGTTAAACAGCTTGTAAATCAAGCCGTTATGCCAGACTTTATCGAAAGCTTTCGCCACATCGAGAAAGACAGCCCCCGCCGGGCCGGGATAAATTGGGTCATAGAGTTTGGAGTACAGGAACTCCGTGATGCGGAGTACCTGTTGGGGGCACGAGTGTCGGGCTCGAAAGCCAAACTGTTCGTCGGGAAGGAGTTTTAGTTCGTATATGACGGACCATATGCGACTAAGTAGGAGACGTTCGTAGATTTTGCCTATTGAGCTAAGGAGGCTAATGGGACGATAGCTTCATTTGTGACGCGCAAATCGCCCGTTTATATACCCCACAGAAACGCCTAGAACATTCACCGTGGGAACTCTCTACAAATAAACAGGAAGCTTCTATAAATAAACAACAACACGTGACAAGCGACCTTGAACCTTATACACTTGTAATAAGGTCGCTTGTCAGTAGCGCCCAACAAATATGAACCTTAAGTCCAGGTATTACGATCCAATTGTTAATTCGGTATGTCTAAGCGAGAATGTTCGTGGCATCTATCCTGCGCGTATTAGATTATGAAATAGTTAGAGCTGCTTTAATATGTTGTTTTTGATAGCTAAATAATTAAAAATGTTCGATGTAAATCATTACGATTATAGCTAAGATGATTGTTTAGTTTTGTTAAGGCTTTAGCTTTTACTTTAATGAATTAAAATGTGTAAGAATAGTAAAACTCCCTCTTTATTAAAAGATTTAAATAAATACCTACGTAGGCCCTAATTACTATACTTAAGATTGTATCTAAATTCATAAGTTTATTTATGATAAGGTTTGTGCTAATATGTTAAATGTTTGAGAATATTTGGATGTATAAGAATATTACTTCCCTTACTGTAAGATTGAAATAAGTACGTAGGTTGTCTTTTTTTGTATTTAATTCATAGCCTTAATTCATATTCTGATTTATAATAGGGATATGTGCAGATTAGTTTAATGATAAATACAAAATGTTATTTTGAAATAGTAACTTCCTATCGATAAACCACGCCCATGTTTAAAAAATGTGATATTGTGGAATGGTGGGGCGGACTGATGGTTTTGAGGCAAGGCCAGTGGGCTAGCTGATCATTCCGCTCCAGACCAGCAAGTTGGAAAGACATCCAAGCAAAAGGTATAATATTGTACTTCTTATATAGATCTAGATAGGTACCTACTTGATTGTAATATGTATTTATAACTTTTCAGGTTTAACATTGTAAGATATTATTAAAAATAATAATGGTCTGTAATTATTAGTTTACTGTTATTTATATTTCCCTGTAAACTCCTAACACTGAGGTTAAAATAATAAAATACGATTGAGTAAATTATCTTTTATTTCACTAAATTCAAATAATAGGTCATCCATCTTAGGAAATCTTAGGTTCTATTATAGGTAATCTAACATCAGAAGTGGGATCGAATAAAACGTATTCTAATGCATTTGTACAAGTTTCAGAATGGATTCCGAAGTTCTGGAAGGGTTCCTGAAAGCGATTCGCGACGCCGTGTCCACTAAACGCCGCCATGATGACGATGTCGCGCTTCCAATTTTCGACCCATCAACGAGCGACAATGGTGCCGCTGGCTGGTGCGATAACATCGAGGTGCTCACCAAGGAATTTGGATGGAGCAGTATTGCAGCTGTTGCTAAAGCCGGTAAGGCTCTGAAGGGCTCTGCGTTATTATGGTTTGAATCCTGGAGTCCTGAAACCGGGCGCTCGTGGGTCAATTTTCGCAATGATTTGACCGATTTATATCCTGAAAAAAGGAATCTATCTGAAAAATTGTCGAAGGCTGTATCATACGCGTCAGAGACGGCAGATTCTTACTGCGAGTATGCCAGAGAAAAAATTAGGCTATTACGTAATACTAAGATAGCTTTTACAGAAATCCAATTGATAGAATTAGTGTGCGGTAGTATAAGCGATGTGAATGTTAAAATGGCAGCCCTCAACAGTAGCGTTAAAACTACGTGTGATCTTATCTCACTTTTCACTTCATATGTGAAACCCAAGAAAAGGCCCATCGAGCATAGCGCGTCCGATAATCAGTCTGGTACACTTAATAAGTTCAAACGGCCCAAGTTAAATGATCGTAGCAACAGTGACCTCAGCGAAATTAAATGTTTCTCATGTGGCAAACTAGGTCATTATAAGGCCCAATGCTTTTTGAATAAGGAAGGTAGGCCAGCTGAAGTTAGGAAGAACACTAACTTACCAGAAAATAAGTTAGCAGTAGTAGCTAAATATTGCACATTCTGCAAAAAGGCAGGTCACACGGAATCTGTCTGCTTTCATAAAGCACGGCTTGAAAATAAATCTAACGGTAGCAATGAGGTTAATTTTTTAGGTCAGAATTAAAACTGACAAAGGTGTCAGTAGATGATTTAGAAATCGAATGCCTTATAGACACTGGAGCAAATTGTAGTTTAATTAAACAATCCTTAGTAAAGCGCCTTAACTACAATGTGTTATCTCATTATGTTTGCCATCATGGAATTGGTAGGGGTATTCTACAGACAATCGGTATAGTTACCCTCCCCGTAAGATTTAATGACGTCTGTCTCGAACTTGATATATTTGTAGCAAAAGATGACCATCTTAACTTTAATTTTTTAATAGGAAGAAATGCTATTGAACACACTGACATACAAATTGTTACTGATAATAGTGGCTGTAATATAATACGAAAACCCGATTCGATTAAACAAGTAGACATTTGTTGTATCCATAATAAGAGTAATGATGACTCAATAATTGAACTTTTGCCCAAAATTAAACATTTAGATCAGCATGTCCAGGATCGTGTTATTGAAATATTTAAGAAAAATGAGGGTGTCTTTAACGCCTCAGGCACGGTCACAACAGGAGAGCTAAAGTTAAGGGTCAAGAATAGTAGTGTCGTCTATTATCGTCCTTATAGATTATCTTTACATGAAAGAGAGAGGGTAAATGAAATTATTCAGAACCTGTTAGAAAATGACATAATTCAAGAAAGCGACTCTTCATTCGCCAGCCCTGTTCTTTTAGTAAAAAAGAAAGACGGAACCGATAGGCTATGCATTGATTATAGATCCTTAAATAAAATACTTGAAAAAGACAGATACCCTCTCCCTCTCATCGAAGACCAAATCGATAGATTAGGTAAAGCTAAATATTTTATTTCGATTGATATGAAAAACGGCTTTTACCAAATACCGGTAGCACCTGAATCTACTAAGTATACCGCTTTTGTGACCCCAGATGGGCATTGGGAATTTAAAAAAATGCCCTTCGGAATTTGCAATGGTCCCTCGGTATTTCAAAGGGCCATTTCTAAAGCTGTAAAACATCTAGACTTTTTGTTGGTGTACATTGATGATGTACTTATACCATTCTTAACCATAGAAGAAGGACTTAAATATTTAGAACAAACTGTTTCTGCTTTAAATTGTGCTGGTTTTACTATCAATCTTAAAAAATGCAATTTTTTTGTGCAAGATATAGAATATCTGGGTAGGCGAATATCACACGGAGAGGTCAGACCAAGTAGCGATAAGGTAACTGCATTAGTTAATTCGCCAACTCCACGAACGGTTAAACAAGTGCGTCAATTCATGGGCCTCGCCAGCTATTTCCGTAAATTTATCCCTAATTTTGCCACTCGCACCGCTCATATCTCTATGTTGACGAAAAATAATCAAAAGTGGGTTTGGGGCACAGAACAAGATGACGCAAGAAAATATGTTCTCGATCAACTTTGTGCCTCTCCACCACTTTCTATTTTTGATCCAAAATTAGCGACAGAACTGTACACAGATGCTAGTTCACTGGGCTACGGCGCTATTTTGATGCAAAAAGTAGGAAATGAATCCAATGTTGTTGCCTATTACAGTAAAAGAACATCTCCCGCAGAATCTAAATATTGCTCTTATGATTTAGAAACCCTTGCTATCTTTAATGCTGTTAAGCATTTTAGAGTTTACCTTTTGGGTATTAATTTTAAAATTATAACTGACTGTAATTCGATCAAGTCCACAATGAATAAAAAAGATCTGTCACCACGGGTAGCCCGTTGGTGGACATACCTTCAAGATTTCAACTTTGAAATTATTTACAAAAAGGGAAAGTACATAGGTCACGTAGACTATCTCAGCCGTAACCCAGTGGAAACATCTCGTGTCCATTCAGATGTTAATGTTATCACTGACCCCCAATCTTGGCTAGAAATAGCTCAGCAAAATGATCTCGAAACACAATCATTAATTGATAAAGTTAGGTCAGGAGAACTTGATGAAAATCAGTACAAAATAAGAAACAGTTTGTTGCATTATGTACCCTATCCAAACAGAGAACTTTTGCTATATATTCCTAAAGGTACCCGCCTAAGCATTTTACGACTGTTTCACGACGAGAATTGCCATGTAGGATTTGACAAAACCATAGGTAAAATTCGTGAACATTTTTGGTTTCCCGGTATGGCAACATTTGTTAAAAAATATATTTCGCACTGTTTGGTATGTATTAAAAAAAAAGTTCATCATGGTCCTAAACAAGGATTTTTACATCCCATAGACAAAACAGCAATTCCATTTCATACAATTCATTTGGATTGCACTGGCCCGTTTTCTGTATCTAGTGGAGGGTACAAACACATTTTGTTGATGGTTGATGGTTTTACGAAGTTTTGTTTACTTAAACCTCTAAAATCATTGAATTCTTCAGAGTTAGTGCCTATAATACGCGAAACAATAACTGTGTTTGGTACTCCTTCCCTAGTCATCACGGATCGGGGAACCAATTTTAGCTCTCATCAAATTCGGTCCCTTTTTAGAGAACTACATATCGAACATCATCTAATCGCTACGGGGACCCCTAGGAGCAATGGTCAAGTAGAAAGATATGTGTTTACGGTGGTAGATATGCTCTGTACTATGTGTAGTAGTATGTCAGATTGGCCGAGCGAGTTGTGGAAAGTTCAGCAATCTATCAACACAACTATCCAAAAGTCTACTGGATTTTCTCCACTACGTTTGCTAATAGGAGTTGAGGCTAATATACCATCGGTTCAGGCTCGGTTAAATGATGTACTAGGTGATGATATTTCAGAGCCACGAATAGATGTTCAAGCGGAACGTGAATTAGCAAAGCAACGTTTGCTTCAGGTAGCTGTAAAATTCAAAAATCGTTTTGATGCCTCCCGGCGTAATAATATTACTTTGACAGTAGGTGATGTAGTCTATGTAAACCAGGATCATCGACGTAATGACAAACTTATGCCTAAGTTTAAGGGCCCTTATGAAATAGCAAACATTCTACCAAATGATCGTTATGCTTTGAGAGGTTTGGGTAATTTAAGAAACATAATAATAGCTAAAGAAAAATTGCGGTTCTGGCCTGGTGAGCTAGTTGAAGAAAATTCTATTGTTGAGGATGCCATATTATCATCTTTGTGATTAGTTTAAAAAAAAAATCCTTCCGCTGGCCGACTGTTTACTTGGTGTAACCTAGCTTACTTGCAGCGGGTGAATGGGGTTGCATGACTATGTAATCAGTAAAGGAATACCTGAATAATAATGTAAAAATATGTTAAATCCTTCCGCTGGCCGACTGTTTACTTGGTGTAACCTAGCTTACTTGCAGCGGGTGAATGGGGTTTCATGACTATGTAATCAGTAAAGGAATACCTGAATAATAATGTAAAAATATGTTAAATCCTTCCGCTGGCCGACTGTTTACTTGGTGTAACCTAGCTTACTTGCAGCGGGTGAATGGGGTTTCATGACTATGTAATCAGTAAAGGAATAAATAAAAGAATAATAATATAAAATGTATATTTACATACTACGTAGTTATGATTTATGGTTAAGTTATATTATATTGTTTATCAGTGATTGTTCTCTTTTGTGTGATATTTTCTTTAATAATAGGTACTAGCAGGTAGTTATTAGTAATGCTTTGGTATTATATAGGTACTTCGGGAACGAAGTATTTGTCAGTATGGCCGTATTAGATTATGAAATAGTTAGAGCTGCTTTAATATGTTGTTTTTGATAGCTAAATAATTAAAAATGTTCGATGTAAATCATTACGATTATAGCTAAGATGATTGTTTAGTTTTGTTAAGGCTTTAGCTTTTACTTTAATGAATTAAAATGTGTAAGAATAGTAAAACTCCCTCTTTATTAAAAGATTTAAATAAATACCTACGTAGGCCCTAATTACTATACTTAAGATTGTATCTAAATTCATAAGTTTATTTATGATAAGGTTTGTGCTAATATGTTAAATGTTTGAGAATATTTGGATGTATAAGAATATTACTTCCCTTACTGTAAGATTGAAATAAGTACGTAGGTTGTCTTTTTTTGTATTTAATTCATAGCCTTAATTCATATTCTGATTTATAATAGGGATATGTGCAGATTAGTTTAATGATAAATACAAAATGTTATTTTGAAATAGTAACTTCCTATCGATAAACCACGCCCATGTTTAAAAAATGTGATATTGTGGAATGGTGGGGCGGACTGATGGTTTTGAGGCAAGGCCAGTGGGCTAGCTGATCATTCCGCTCCAGACCAGCAAGTTGGAAAGACATCCAAGCAAAAGGTATAATATTGTACTTCTTATATAGATCTAGATAGGTACCTACTTGATTGTAATATGTATTTATAACTTTTCAGGTTTAACATTGTAAGATATTATTAAAAATAATAATGGTCTGTAATTATTAGTTTACTGTTATTTATATTTCCCTGTAAACTCCTAACACTGAGGTTAAAATAATAAAATACGATTGAGTAAATTATCTTTTATTTCACTAAATTCAAATAATAGGTCATCCATCTTAGGAAATCTTAGGTTCTATTATAGGTAATCTAACACGCGCGAGTCTTCTAGAACGTTCGAGTGCTTGTTCGTTACAATATTAATTTAGCTTTAAATTACTATTAATAGTCGTAGGTATATTAATTATTTATATTATTATTTATTTTTAGATTATACAATGTCTGCTTCTGATAAACTAAGTTTGCTGATCTGGAAGAATTTTTTATTACAAAGGAGACACAAATGGCAAACAATATTCGAAATCGCTTCGCCTGTATTATTCTCTCTGCTACTGATCCTAACAAGATGTCTTGTGGACCCGAAAACACATCCAGATATGATATACGATGACTTTTCACCAACATATTTCAATATGAGTGCGATGAACTTGTAAGTAACTTAGGTAACTAACAAAAGATCTAAGTAATTTTAAAGCTTTTTATTAACTTGCAATGTTTGTATGTATGTTTGTACGAGTCAAATCTTACAAGCTTAATTTGACCCACTTCCCGGCATCCAATTGAGCTGAATTTTGGTACACTTATGAGTACTCGGTGACAATCAATAATATGGTGACAGCGAGCTGATCTGATGATGGAAAACAGAACTCCTCAAAGAATAGTTCGATTGAGTTGAAACTCAGCTCACCGGTCAAGTTCCATCTACAATTTAAAAATATGTTGAAAGTGAGCTGTTCTGATGATGGAGTCAGGAGTTGTTCAATGAAACTCCTCAGTGAATAATAGAATAATATCCGTGTTTGGGCTCATATGAATCAGCTCACGGCCACCTCTAAAAAGCTTGTACATATTGAAAAACATTAAAAAAGAAACTTATTAGATAATAATTACGATTTATCAAAGACATTCTCCGGTAGGTAGGTACTATTTGAAACTTTAGGTACCGGGTGTCTTGTCTTTTCAGATTATTACCTACGTGCGACAGAGATAGATGCGAATGCTGATACTAATGATTTTTAGTAATTTTTATCTGTGCTATAGGGTGCATTAACATATTTTTTGTTTAGAGGAGGACATGCAACTGAACAATCTGGCACAATCGCATTCTCACCCGAAAATGCGCTTACAAGAAGAGTTACAAAGAATGCTTTAGTAGAAATGGCTAAAGACTATTTTGGTATTTTTGGTTTATTCGGAGAACATTTGACACCAGAACCAAAAGGTTTTAAGAATGCCATTGAATTGGAGAAGGCCTTGACAAAGCCCAATGCCATGGACGACGTGCTCGTTGGAATTCAATTTGATGACGTCATGTCCAGTGAGTGATAATTGACCCACACGCAAATCATCATACACCCTGTTAAAAGAAACTTTTAATCCCCCGTTAAAAGGTTTTATCGAATTCGAATGAAATTATAAATAATTGCGTGTTCCAGATGCTACAGAGTGGCCTGACGATATAGTGGTCACACTGAGATTTCCGGCCATAATGCGGATGACCATGACAGAACATCCTATGGTAGCCAACTGGAGGACTAATCTGTTGTTCCCATTATTCCCACAATCTGGTTCTAGAGATCCAGGGGACAAGTTTGGTGGAAAAACTCCAGGTAGATATTATACAAAGAACAAGGATGGATAACTTGTTCTGGATGGCAATACAAACTAATTCATTTTACAGGGTATTCTGCTGAAATGTTTTTAGCAATACAACATGGATTATCTAAAGGAATTATTGCTCAAAAGGCTGGGAAAATTATAGATACTAATATACGAATGCAAAGGCTACCACAACCGCTTTCTAGGGAAGACCCGTTACTACTAGCCTTAGAGAGATTCATCACAGCTATTATAATGCTAGGATTCGCTTACACATTCGTCAATACAGTCAGAGTAGTGACGGAAGAGAAAGAGTTGCAGTTAAAGGTATTCTTGGGTTCGTTCACTTTTGTGTAATTTATTATCAGTTACGAAATACACTAATAAGCAGTTGTTATTTGTTTACAGGAAACAATGGCTATAATGGGGCTTCCGTCGTGGTTGCACTGGATAGCATGGTTTATAAAACAGTTCTCGTTCCTCCTTGTATCTGCTATCCTTATGGTCATATTGTTTAAGGTATGATTCACATAATATAAACAAAGCTACAAAAATCCATGGCCTAAGTAAGTTTCATTTTATCTTTCCAGATACCGATTGCTAAAACATCGAGTGGAGAATGGTTCTCGGTGCTTACATTCACCCCATGGAGCATAGTTTTCTTTTTTATGATTCTTTTCATAACAGCGTCGCTAGCTTTTTCGTTTATGGTCAGCGTTTTCTTCTCAAGAGGTAATTAATGTACGTCGTGTGATTTGTTTGAAAAGTTAAAAAGATATTCAGAAATGATCCTACTTGTAGTATCAATTTCGACGTCACTCTCTTAGCCCAAATTTATGAATCATCAGTCGGCCAAGTTACCATGCCAGCTAAGTAGGTATTTCGATTATATTAAGCTTATCTTAATTTTTCAGAACACACGATTATTTACTAGGTCGTCCTATGATATTTCGAATAATAAACAGGTTGTCAACATAGCTCACTGTAATTATTTAAATTTACATTATTTCAAATTATTATGTTTGAATGTTATGAAATATGTTCTTCGAGTGTCACAAAAAAACGTATCTTGTATTTTCAGCGAATTCTGCGGCTTCATTCATGGGCCTCATTTGGTTCGCCTCGTATGGCGTTTTCTGTTTCACACAATTGTTGTATGGTCAGTTAAGTTTGACTATTAAACTGGCACTCAGTCTGACTTCAAATACGGCTATTGGATTCGCATTTCAAATGCTCGTTTGGTGTGAAGGCAATGGGAGAGGTAATTATGAAATATCGTATCTAGTTTTTACATGGCTTGCGTCAACACAGCAAAAAATATATGAACGATTACTTGGCACAAACCTGATTTGTACCTACTCAAGAATTGAAGCTAGATGATTTTGTTTGTCTATGGAGCTATTTTGGCCGAGTGGAGAACTGCCTCCACTTTTAATGTGATGGTTGTAGATTCAAATCTCGGCTGCGTATCATTGGAATTTTCTTTTCGGATAACTTTAATGGATATTTTGTTGGCCACCAGCTCTACGATTTCGACGCTTCACTATAATATACATATACGGTGACGGCAATCTTTGTGAGAAAATCAATACTTAGGTAATCTAATAAACAGAGAGGGGCTTGCAACTTACTTATCTTGGATAGAGTACTTTTTTGAAAAGATATTGAGTGACTTGATCTGATAGAATGTCTACCGTGTCTGGACGCTACATTCCTGTTTTGTGCAAATTATCTGTGCAGGTTTGCAATGGGACGAGTTCTTCACTCCTATATCTTACCACGACCAGTTCCAACCAGGGCATGTGGTTATTATGCTAGTTCTGGATACTGTACTGTACATGCTCATAGCGATGTATGTTGAGAAGATACGGCCCGGGATGTACGGAGTTCCTTTGCCGTGGTACTTCCCCTTCACAAAGAGCTTCTGGAGATCCGATACCGCTGTTGCAGGTAAAATTGATATTTTTATAATTAATAGATGATGTAGATAAGTAACTTGTATTCCCTTGTTTTATATTTATGCCATTTTGCTTGTTTTATTTTTTAATATTTATATTATCAGTGACACAAAAAAGTAGGTGAGTAAGCTAACTGTGACTTTTAAAAGCAATTAATGATAAACTCTGATAAATTCACCTACTTATAAGAGTATTTTAGTGTCTTGATCCAAAATAATGTTAACCGAGAGTCTTGACCATTACCGTTGTCCTGTTTTTTAAGTAGGTATATCAAAGAGCTCTGCTTTAGTGACTAATTTAAATACCTAGGTACAGTGAAAAGTAGGCAACCCAATCTCTTGACTTTCACTATCGCTGAGCAAGACTTGGCTTTTAGGGGGGGGAAGCTAGAGAACGGACCTAGGCGAGTTGCTACCGAAGGTGACGGTGACAGCTCACAAATGCCACGCACAAGGACCATCTGCTTGGCCACGGGCGGGACCCAGCAGACCTCTAGCCAGTCCGAGCGATCCACGTCCACGACGTCCCTCCTGGGACCTTCTGTAGCCACGCGCAGTGCGCGTGACCGCCTACTATACTTCTTCTGCGCATAGGGTCTGCGCCGTGGCCGTGTGGCCTCTCCCAGTCCTGCACATTATTGCAAGAATGGGCGAGGCGCAGGGCGGCGGCGGTGGCCCCTGGGTGGAAGTCTAAAGTATAGGCTACAGATGCCGAGTGATCCAGGGCGAAGGGCGATGTTCTGCGCCCTTGTTTTGGTCTGTCCCGTGCCCCGCGCTCCGGGCGTCGGGAGGTTTGACTTTTCTCACATGAGCTGTCAAATCTCTCGGCTTCTCGGTTTGCGGGGCATGGAAGAGACCACAACGTTTATCAGAACCCAATCACCAGGGAGCATACCCGAAACAAAACCCCAAATCTAAGGTGTGATCAGACCGTGCCGAAAGATGAATGGCTGAGGGGATACTCAGTTCTCAACGGTGACTTCCCGAAACCGGGGCGAATCGGGTCGTATCTAGCCCTCCCGTGGACATGCGGGGCTCTGTCGACGGGTATTGTTATTTCCCTTGCTACTCGTGGGATTTGTATGGAGGAAATACTAAAATCAAAACCAAACTCTCCAATAGGAGAACCCTTTTCTCCCCTCTTGGGAGAAACCATCGAAAGGCTCGAGGAGGTCTTACTGGCCTCTCCACAGCCTGTCGAAGTTGCGCCTTGTGTGGCAGATGACAAAGTGGAGGTCGGCGGCTCCGGTGCTGCGGCCCCTGCTTCTAAAACGTCTCCACCCAAAGGTAAGCATATAAAGCTTAATGGCGCTGCTCGGAAACGGTTTCGAAGGCTGATAGCTGCCAATGTCGGGGTCGATGAGGCCCGCGCTTTGGCGGTTAAGCCTTGGGACCAAATTCCCGTGCAGAATGCTCCGCCCGATCCTAAGGCCAGCAAAAGGCAAAGGTCGGAGGAAGAATCGCCCAAGGAACAGCCTAAAAAAGCCCCCCGGCTTGAGGTTTCCGAGGGTGTCAGGCCCAGTTTCAAGCAGGTTGCGGAGGCAAAGCGAGTCGGCATACGAAGCGCTTCCTCCATGAGTGACGACCAAATGAAGCTGGTGCATCGGTCCCTTACCCTGGCTATGTTGAAAATAGCGGACAGTGGTAAGGCGCCGAAATTCGCGGGCTTCACACACAAGCCCGGATGGATTCTGGTCACGTGTGAAAACCAGGACAGTCTTGGGTGGCTCGAAAGAGAAGTCCCTAAGATCGAGCCATGGGCTGGGGCAAAACTCTCGGTTATACCCGAAAGTGAACTGCCCAGGCCCATGGTTGCGGTCACGTTTGTGCCCAGTAGTGAGGTGGCATCACTTGATGAAGCCGTCAAGCTACTGAGGACTCAGAACGAGGGTCTCAACACCGGGCTCTGGAAGGTCCTGAACAGTAGGTCGGTGGAGAATGGACACGTTGTGACCTTCTCCTTAGACGACCAGTCTGTGGTGGCCCTCAGAGCTGCGGACTTTGTAGCCACCTTAGGTTTTAAAAAGGTGACTTTCAAGGTCAGAGGCGGCTCTGAAAGCGCACCGGCACCTGTGGACGCAAACGATCCACGGCCATCCACGTCCAGGGGGCAAGGTAGCTCAGGGCAGAGCAACCAGGGGGGAGTACAGCCTAGATCCGTCGTGGCTACAAAGCCCCCCCAGCCGAGGCCCGTGAGCATTGCCAGGCCACCTGCAGGACGAGGGACAAGAAGTCCCCATGGGTCAACCCGGGCTGACAGGCTGACCGAAAACAATAGAGGGCGGGGTGCACGCCCGAAATTGAATAGGTCAAAGCCTCGTCACCAACGGGGAAACCTGTAACGGCTACCCAGGCGGGGACGGCGAGGATCCTCCAGGCCAACCTCCACCATGCTACGGCAGCAGCCGCGGTAATGGAGTGTTGTCTCTTGGAAGGACAAGCTCACCTCGCCTTGATCCAGGAGCCTTGGGTAGCCAACTCTCAGATCCTGGGACTCGACGCTGCCGGTAAGATCTTAGTACACAGTACTGGCAATCGGCCCAGGGCATGCATTGTATTTCAACAAGGTGTTGATTTTCTGCCTATTCCAGAGGTTTGTAATGACGACTTGGTAGCAGCTTTCGTCAATCTTAACGGATGGTGTGGCGCAAGAGCTATTGTGTGCTCGGCCTACCTGCCCGGAGAGAGAGACGATCCGACAGAAGACTTGGCGCGAGTGGTGGACTACGCCGCCCGAAACAACGCCGAGCTTCTGGTTGGTGGAATTCTAGGTTAAGAAAGCTCAGAAGAAAAACTAGGAAACTTTTCAATGAGGCTAAAAAGACCCGACAATGGAAGGAGTATCTAAAAAGCCTAACTGAATATAACATAGAAATTAGGAAGGCTAAAAGGGCATCCTGGAGAAAGCTCTGCGAGGAAGTAAAAAGCTTACCTCAAGGAGCAAGACTTCACAAACTGCTCTCCAAAGCCAAAACTAACCAAATCGGCCTCCTTAAAAAAGAGGACGGCTCCTTCACTACAAATGAGAAGGAAACCTTAGAACTGCTGGCCAAAACCCACTTTCCTGGCGCACAAAATATGGAACCGGGAAAAGCCACCTCTCATAAGCCTCGGAACGAGGACTGGAGTACGGCGGCTAAAATTATAAGACCCAGTCAGGTTAAGTGGGCAGTTAATTCATTCAAGCCCCACAAAGCGTGTGGGGAAGACGGTATACTCCCTGTTCTCTTACAGCAGGGAGTAAATATTCTCAGTCCATATCTGGTTAAAGTCTTCAGGGCGAGTCTCGCCTGGGGATTCATACCTGAGCAATGGACTTGTGTTAAGGTTATCTTTATACCAAAGGCTGGTAAGAAGGACTACAGCCAGCCAAAGTCCTTCAGACCAATTAGCCTATCTTCATTCCTCTTAAAGACGATGGAGAAAGTGGTAGACAGATATATTAGAGATGTTGCACTAGTCACATCTCCCATCCACCATAGCCAGCATGCTTATCGGCAAGGCAAATCCACTGAAACTGCTCTGTGCAGTCTCATTGATAGGGTGGAAAAGGCTATGGAGGACAAGGAAATAGCACTATGTGCATTCCTTGATATTGAAGGTGCTTTCGATAATTCTCCTACCTCACTGCTGATAAATGGATTGATAAACAAGAATGTCGATCCAACAGTCACGCGGTGGATAGAAGGAATGCTCACTCACAGAGGAGCAAGGTTGGCACTTCAACAAACGTCAATTGAGATATCCACAGCTAGAGGCTGCCCCCAAGGTGGAGTTTTATCGCCTCTTCTATGGACTCTCGCTGTGGATCAACTCCTATACAGATTAGCGAACCTCCATATCGATGCGCAGGGCTATGCAGATGACCTTGTGATCGTCGTGAGGGGGTTCTGGGGGCAAGGTAGCTCAGGGCAGAGCAACCAGGGGGGAGTACAGCCTAGATCCGTCGTGGCTACAAAGCCCCCCCAGCCGAGGCCCGTGAGCATTGCCAGGCCACCTGCAGGACGAGGGACAAGAAGTCCCCATGGGTCAACCCGGGCTGACAGGCTGACCGAAAACAATAGAGGGCGGGGTGCACGCCCGAAATTGAATAGGTCAAAGCCTCGTCACCAACGGGGAAACCTGTAACGGCTACCCAGGCGGGGACGGCGAGGATCCTCCAGGCCAACCTCCACCATGCTACGGCAGCAGCCGCGGTAATGGAGTGTTGTCTCTTGGAAGGACAAGCTCACCTCGCCTTGATCCAGGAGCCTTGGGTAGCCAACTCTCAGATCCTGGGACTCGACGCTGCCGGTAAGATCTTAGTACACAGTACTGGCAATCGGCCCAGGGCATGCATTGTATTTCAACAAGGTGTTGATTTTCTGCCTATTCCAGAGGTTTGTAATGACGACTTGGTAGCAGCTTTCGTCAATCTTAACGGATGGTGTGGCGCAAGAGCTATTGTGTGCTCGGCCTACCTGCCCGGAGAGAGAGACGATCCGACAGAAGACTTGGCGCGAGTGGTGGACTACGCCGCCCGAAACAACGCCGAGCTTCTGGTTGGTTGCGACGCCAACGCACATCATACTGCATGGGGGAGCACCGACACAAATAGTAGGGGTGAGTTGCTTTTCGACTTTCTTTTAACTAACAATCTAACAACGCTGAACATAGGGTGTACACCGACCTTTGTGACGCGTGCTAGACAGGAGGTTCTGGACATAACTTTTGCTACTAACAACCTTGCTAGACATGTTATTAATTGGCATGTCAGCAATGAAAACTCTATGTCCGACCACCGACACATAAGTTTTGAGGTACAAGCAAAACTAGAGACTCAAATCGTTACTTATAGGGATCCTAGGACCACGGACTGGTCTGTTTTTCAAGACAAGCTAAGCCAGACCCTAGGAAACTGCCCAAAAAGTATAAAAACCCGTGAAAGTCTAGAAATAGCGGTGGAAATACTCACAAAAGGCATCTGTATGGCCTATGAGGAGAGCTGTCCACTAAGAACAAGAGAGACAAAGCGGCGGGTTTCCTGGTGGAATTCTAGGTTAAGAAAGCTCAGAAGAAAAACTAGGAAACTTTTCAATGAGGCTAAAAAGACCCGACAATGGAAGGAGTATCTAAAAAGCCTAACTGAATATAACATAGAAATTAGGAAGGCTAAAAGGGCATCCTGGAGAAAGCTCTGCGAGGAAGTAAAAAGCTTACCTCAAGGAGCAAGACTTCACAAACTGCTCTCTTAAAAAAGAGGACGGCTCCTTCACTACAAATGAGAAGGAAACCTTAGAACTGCTGGCCAAAACCCACTTTCCTGGCGCACAAAATATGGAACCGGGAAAAGCCACCTCTCATAAGCCTCGGAACGAGGACTGGAGTACGGCGGCTAAAATTATAAGACCCAGTCAGGTTAAGTGGGCAGTTAATTCATTCAAGCCCCACAAAGCGTGTGGGGAAGACGGTATACTCCCTGTTCTCTTACAGCAGGGAGTAAATATTCTCAGTCCATATCTGGTTAAAGTCTTCAGGGCGAGTCTCGCCTGGGGATTCATACCTGAGCAATGGACTTGTGTTAAGGTTATCTTTATACCAAAGGCTGGTAAGAAGGACTACAGCCAGCCAAAGTCCTTCAGACCAATTAGCCTATCTTCATTCCTCTTAAAGACGATGGAGAAAGTGGTAGACAGATATATTAGAGATGTTGCACTAGTCACATCTCCCATCCACCATAGCCAGCATGCTTATCGGCAAGGCAAATCCACTGAAACTGCTCTGTGCAGTCTCATTGATAGGGTGGAAAAGGCTATGGAGGACAAGGAAATAGCACTATGTGCATTCCTTGATATTGAAGGTGCTTTCGATAATTCTCCTACCTCACTGCTGATAAATGGATTGATAAACAAGAATGTCGATCCAACAGTCACGCGGTGGATAGAAGGAATGCTCACTCACAGAGGAGCAAGGTTGGCACTTCAACAAACGTCAATTGAGATATCCACAGCTAGAGGCTGCCCCCAAGGTGGAGTTTTATCGCCTCTTCTATGGACTCTCGCTGTGGATCAACTCCTATACAGATTAGCGAACCTCCATATCGATGCGCAGGGCTATGCAGATGACCTTGTGATCGTCGTGAGGGGGTTCTGTCAATCTACCATCTCTAGCATCATGCAAAGAGGACTAAAAACTGTCAGTGACTGGTGTGGCAAGAGCGGTCTCTCAGTCAATGCGGAAAAAACAGTGATTGTGCCATTTACCAAAAAGAAGAGGCTGGACAAACTGGTAAAGCCAATTCTTAATGGTAATCCAATCAACCTTTCCACTGAAGTAAAGTACCTTGGCGTTACTATCGACCATAAACTGACGTGGAACTCACACCTAGGCAACGTCTTGCAAAAAGCTAGGATGGCCCTGGGAGTTAGCAGTCGACTGATGGGGAATAACTGGGGCTTCAACCCCCGCATTGCCTTGTGGCTATATACCACCGTTGTGAGGCCGATAATCACATACGCCTCTGTGGTATGGTATGACAAAGCCTCTCAGACGACAGCTATTAAAAAGTTAGGTAGTCTACAGAGGACCGCGTGCCTCATGGCTTCCGGAGCCATGTCCACTTCCCCTGGGCTGGCACTCGATGCAATGCTAGGGCTACCGCCTCTTCATTTATTTCTGCTTAAAGAGGCGAAAGCCAGCATGTACAGGGCAAACACCCAGGTACGAATAAATTGGCTATCTAAGAAATTGAGATCCTTACATGACTCAACAATGGAATCACGCATACTAAGCATGACATCGGATGCCATGCTTCCCCGGTATGTCTTCGAAAGATATTACACCGTGGAAATGCCCTCTAGAGAAGACTGGCTCAACAACCAGCTCCCCTGCGAGGCCGGGTGCCTTAACTGGTACACGGATGGTTCCAAAATTGGGTTGGATGTAGGATGCGGGGTCTACGGAGAGCGACCAAAGTTTCGCGCAAGCGTTAACTTGGGCAAACACGCCTCAGTCTTCCAAGCGGAAGTGTATGCCATTCTGGAATGTGCATACGTTAATCTTCAGAAACGCTACTCCAACCAAACAATATATATAAATTCTGACAGTCAAGCAGCTCTCCTAGCCCTGGATTCGAAGGTTATCACGTCCAAGCTAGTAGAGGACTGTCTGACACGTTTGAACACTCTGAGTCTAAAAAACAGGGTGGTTCTAAGATGGGTTCCAGGTCATGCTGGAGTGCACGGTAATGAGTGTGCCGATGAACTCGCAAGGGCCGGATCTAACGGTACACAGCTGGGTCCTGAACCGTTCTGTGGCATACCGAAAAGTCTGGCCAAAAGAACCCTAACAGATTCCTGCTTCGGAGAGTCAGCCAGATACTGGTATAACTCTCCGGGCATGAACCATTCCAAACTGTTAATCAAAGCCTTTGACAAACGGTATACCAACCAAGTCTTAGCGCTAAGCAGAAACAACCTACGCATTATGGTCCGAGCTTTGACTGGACATTGTCGCCTTAACAAGCACATGTTTAAGTTACGGCTCTGCGACACTCCAACCTGCAGGTTCTGCAAAGAGGCGGATGAATCGCCCCTTCATTTGCTAGGGGAGTGTGGGCCACTAATGCACAAACGCAGCGCCATTCTGGGCAAATACACTTTAAGCCCAGAGGAGCTACGAGAACTCACTCCCAAAAAGGTCCTACAGTTTACGTCAGCAGTAGGGTTTGGAAGTGAACTATGAACGCCCCGCCACAAGGGGCGACTTGAAAGTGGCGATCACAATAGGCCTTCATGGCCGCAGTGATATAAAAGCCACGCTATCATCAATAAAAAAATAATAAAAAAAGACTGGCCTTAACCAGCAAAAATATATAAACCAATGCGTTACTCTCTTTTATTTTCCGAGGAACTAAAATAGTTTCCAATTCAATTCAATTTCAATGTATTTATTGCTTGTCTTTATTTATCCTTAAAAACATAATACATAAATATTATAATTATTATAAACTAGCTTCGGCGCGCGGCTTCGCTCGCGTGGGACCAACATTTTTAATAGCCTATACTTATGCTATTCTAGGTCACTATCTACATCTATTTCAAGTTTCATCCGAATCGGTTCTCTGGTTTAGGCGTGATTGAAACACAAACATCCAAACATACTCATAAACTACCACACAAATCACAAATTTACCACGAACCCCGCACTAATAGACTATTATAATAAAACGGTGCAATGAACTTATATTTACTCGTATAATCAAGGTTATAAATGCAAGTCAATATACCTTTTATTTAAAAAATAATACTATTTTTAGATATGTCTGAAAAGGATGATACAGATTTGGAATACAACGATGCTCTGTTGAGAGTTGTGCACGACGAACAACCAAAGGATGTTCCTGTGGGAGTTCACATCAAAGTAAGTAACGTATTTGCGTTATATTGTTTCTAATAGAGCCAGGCGATTCACAGTCAGGGCGAAATTGTATGAAGGAGTAGGTATTTACGGTTTCATATCAATAAATCTAGCCGGTACAGCATAAGTCATCGATGCAAGTCAAGAATAGCACTAGTTCTAGCGTACTGCCTTGAGATACACCATAATGTGCAAACTGATCTATCACTACGACTGTCCTCAACACGTAACAGCTAAGAGCTACTGCAGTTAAATAACCTGTTTGATAAATGTTTTGACTCGAGCCATTCACGCAATACGTCAAATACGTTGATATGAATGATTATATCATTATCAATGACCGTACGTTGCGTACTATGAAGATAGACGTCGCCATAAATATAACTGTTTGAAATATTTTGAAATAAAAAAATGTCACAAAAATAGAAAAATATTTGTATAATCAAACCGAATTGTTTCAGAACCTTTCAAAAGTATACACAGGTCGAAAGCGAGTGGTTGACCACCTTAACCTTCGGATTTACGAAAATGAAATAACCGTTTTACTAGGTCACAACGGCGCTGGAAAAACAACAACAATATCCATGCTAACAGGTAAAACCAGTCCTAGGTTAGTGACATGGCTTCATGAATATGTAACTAGCTCTTATCTTAACTTAAAATGGTCAATCACATTAAAGCGTAAGAAAGCGTTATTATTATTGAAACTAATAGGTTTAAACTGTTTAAATATTGTATAACAATTAAGCGTCTTACCATAGAACGTGACATAAAGTTATTCCGGAGTGTAAACTGTCAAAATGTATGGTTATTCTTGATTTATTCGGTGGAATAATTTTATGTCACGTTCTATGGTAAGACGCTAAGTAATTATTATTAATTGCTCATTGAAACAATGATGCTTTGTTCATACAAAGTCAATAATCATGTGGTCATCCACATGATTATTGACTATTATTTGTATTTGTTTATTACTTTTTGGATGTTAGAGCATTGATTTTAATATTCCGGTCATTTATGGCAATGGTATTATAAGATACGAATTTATGATGTTAATATTACCGACGACAAAGTTTAGGTTGATATCCCGTTTGACTTTTGAGAAAATAATAAATTAGGAGTTTTGGCAACATGTGGGTTAGTGTGACAAAAAAAGCAAAAAACAAGCTGTTGTGAAACCAGTTTAGCAATGGATATTCTAAATATTTTATGAACTTATTTAAATAATTTATCATCATCTTATCTCGTTATCATAATTTCAGCCAGGTATCACACACTACTATAAGCTTGCGCTCTTGGGTAGGTATATACAGGGCGTAACATTTACATCGGTCAGTATGGGAAGTCGATGACATAGTTCCTAACAACAGATCTTCGTCAGATGTGTTATAGTTTCAGACTTTCACATACTGACCGATCTAAATGTTACGCCCTGTATAAGCTGCCGTTCGTTCCCATGAACTTTGTTGTCCCACTAAGTACGAACGTATCAATTATTTTGTCTTTTAGGTATGGTTCCACCAACCTCCGGCTCGGCCACTATAAGTGGATACAACATAGTTACTGAAACGGAATTGGCTCGCTCGTCCCTGGGTATATGTCCGCAACATAACGTACTTTTCCCGGACTTGACTGTCGCTGAGCATATTGTATTCTACTCAAGCCTTAAAGGCTTGTCCCAGTCTAAGATAGAACAGGAGATCAATCATTTTGTGAAGCTTCTGGATTTAGAAGAAAAGGTATACAATCTTATAATTCGCTAAACCGTTATGTTATGACCCTGTTGTTTTTAAGAAGAGAGTTAATAGGCACCTTCTGGGTAGGCTCGCTCCATCGTTGACCTCATTCTTGCCTGTATAAGTTTCGAGGTCAAGAGCCATAAATTCATCATAAAAAAAATTAAAAAAGACTGGTCGGATGTTCATGATCATGATAAACTTGATTTTACGCAAACGGGTCACTATGCCACTATTGGAATAATATGCAACATCTTGATCAAAACTGTACACACAAGTTTATCACCTACTCATTATTATAAAGTTTATATATCTTCAATGGCCTTCAATGCTAAAAATATTTAAAAATCTGTGCTATATTTTCTAGAGAGATGTAGTATCAGCGAATCTTTCTGGAGGACAAAAAAGGCGGCTGTCGGTAGCGGCGGCGATGTGTGGAGATTCACGAGTGGTTCTACTGGACGAACCGACCTCGGGACTCGATCCCGCTGCAAGGCGGGCCCTCTGGGACTTACTGCAGAAGGAGAAGAAAGGTAAGTTACCGTACCTACTATATTATTATGTCCTGTACTACTAAGTACATAGGTTATTTAAATAGTTGGTAATATGCAAGCGAGCGGAAAGAAGCTTTTTAATTGTCTCATTATAAAGAATTTGTGTTAAGTATAAAAACTTTTTATGAATAGTTAATTCTTTATTTAGTTTAATAGTTGTCTAATTTTCAAGCCGTAATTAACATTTTTATAGAGTGTTTTGTGGCGTATATTGTGGGGACAATAACCTAGTGTTCCTTTACGAACTTGAGGTAAGAATGTGTATTGTGTAGGTGCTACTTAAGTTTCGCCTTATTCGTACAGGTCGGACCATAATACTGACAACGCATTTTATGGACGAGGCGGACGTTCTCGGTGACCGAATAGCCATAATGTCCGGTGGCCGCCTTCAATGCTACGGTACTCCATACTTTCTCAAGAAACATTACGGAATCGGCTACAAACTGACTTTACTCAAAGCGGACAACTGCGACGTCGATGAAGTGACGAAATTCTTCAGGGAATATGTGCCGAATGTCAATGAAAATACTAATATCGGTAACTGATTTTTATTTGAGACATTTCAAAAACTTTGAGATTGTTCTCGAACAGTCGTCAACAGTTTTCATTAGTTTGCACCAAGATAAAGCGACCGGAAACTCTTTCTGAAGAGTTGGCATCTATGGACTAACAGTAACTTTCATTTCAGGAACTGAACTAACGTACATACTTCCCAGTGATAACGTCAGCAAATTCCCTGAGATGCTTCGAAGGTTTGAAGAAATCAGAGAATCAATGAATATTGCCAGTTATGGGCTCTCCATCACGAGTCTTGAAGAAGTATTCATGAAGTAGGTACCTCGTGAAGAATTATAAACCACTACAAAGTTCAACTTAGTATTGGCGGCTATATAATAATATATGCAAGTCCATTGCTGTCCATATCGGCATTTACCATTTTTACTAATTCTTACTATTTCTATTTCGGTTAGCTGATTAGATAAAGATCTAGGCCCATATCCAGCAGCTGTTGATTGTTGCCTAGCATTTTTATCTAGTTTTACATAATTATTAATAGAGATTATTATATCTGGTGGAATAAAAATTGATTATTAGGTAAAGTTTCTATCAAAGCGGTCAGACTAGAAAAGCAGTAGATAGTAGCAGTAGAAGTCAGAAGAATCTTGTCTCTCTTTTTTCACTTTATTGAGTAAGGAAAGTAAATTAAAGTAAAGTAAAAGTTTATTTGCTAAATTTGTGGTAGGTACAAGTTACAAGATACAAGTTACATTCATGTTATTAGCAAAAAAGGTTACCACTCAGCATTGTGCAAGTGCAGAGAAGGATACCTCCCCTGCACAAGCGCTGGTATTAGTGGCACCAGATGCGACCGCGCGACAGACGCTGCGATTACATGCGTATAAACTAAGTAAGCTAAAGATACAGTTGTGTATTTAGAGAAATTAAAATTTAAACAAATAAAATATACCCATAAAAGCAACAAAAATTATATAAACTTTTTTTTGAACACAATCAAGAACAATACAGAGATAAAGTGAGTACTTAATATTAAGTTAAACAAAGCAAATACCTGCTTTGATAAAATAAGACTGAACACAAAACGGCTACCTTACGGAACAAGCTTTTTGTAGTTCTAAAAGAAATATTTTATAGTTTTATATAAATGAAAAAATTGAGTTTAAATTTTTTAGTGGCGGGGGCAAGTTGTTCCAGCATTTCGTGGCAGCATAGCAAAAGCTGCCAAGAAAAGCAGCCGTTTTGTGCTGATGGCAAACTATGCGCAAAGCATATCGCTGAAGGCGGTTGGAGTATTTTAGTTTTTTAAATAAATAAGTAGGCTTCTGATTTTTTATAACTCCGAAAAGCAGTGTAGCAAAGTGATAGAGTCGCCGCGATGACATGTTCATGAAATTATTACTATTTAAGAATGGAGATATGTGTGCGCGACGGGGAATGGGGAAGCAAAAACGTACACAAGCATTCTGAATGCGCTGGATTAGCCTCTTTGAGCGGGACAACAAGCACTCTCCAAATACATTATCCGCATAATTAAGTTTGGATAGAACTAACGCATCGCATAGATGAATTCTAACATCAGTGCTCAGATATTCACGCACCTTATTCCTATTCCATAATTCTTATATACCATATTCCTATATAATACAGACAATCTGAATCGAACGAATCGTCTGCATCACATATTTCTCGAAATGCAATGAGCTATCCATGAGCAAACCAAGATTGCGTGCTTCATCAACTCGTGGGATAATCATCCCATCCAGGTTGACATTAGGGTTATGGGAGATAATAGTCGCAGTTTGCTTTCTAGAACCAAGAACCATGAATTTAGACTTTAAAGGATTGAGAACTAGGTTGTTTGCTTTACTCCATTCGAGAACTACTCGCAAATCCCCATTTAGCTTATCCACTGCCTCGACAATATCAGATGGATTGCAAGAAATGTATAATTGTAAGTCATCCGCGTACGAATGAAACTCACAGTTCTCAATTTTAGTCAACATATCAGCACAATATAAAGTAAACAGTATTGGACCTAGTATCGATCCCTGAGGGACACCACGGGTGACAGACATAGTATTAGAAAACGAGCGAGAACCATCCTCTTTAGAAATCTGGACGATCTGTGAGCGATCAGTTAGATAACTTGCAAACCATTTAATTACCGCAACACACAACATTTAATTAAGGCAAGCTATAGCGTTGGTTTCTCAATAGCAAAACCTTGGACGTCTTCAGTTCACCTTAAAACTCTGTTTAATACTATTTTTTTTTTAATCGAAGATGTTTATGCTTCATCATCATCATCATCTCAACCTGGTATCACCCACTGCTGGGTATAGGCCTCCCTTCTTTTATGCCAGTCTCCTCTATCTTGCGCCTCTCGCGTTCAAACATTTCCTACGACCTCAACTATGTCGTCGACCCAACGTGCTCTCGGACGACCTCGATTCCTCGATCGTTTATACTTAATCAAAAATATATACTTATTTTAATTGATACTTGTTCCTAGGGCAGGTACAGAAGATACCTCAGATATAGTAATAAGTACGAAGGCAAGCAAGTACAACGGCAATTATCTCAACAATGACATCGAGCTTACAGGTCAAGGCGAGCATTACAATCCAAGTAAGAATTAAACATCTTTTTCTTAGGTCTTTCTTATACATTTATGCGAGGTATTTTTGTTTATTTTATTACCATACTTTTGCTTCACTGTGGTTCTGGGTTTAAACTGGCCAGAAAAAGACACTAATTTAAAATATTAATTCTGAACATCTGCGTATGTTCGGACCGCTTTAGTCGATACCTGCCCTAATACTAATCAAAGCCAATTTTTCAGTGGAAAACGAGCCGATAAAAAAAGTTCAAGGCATGATGCTTTTCGTAAACCACATCAAAGCTATGTTTATGAAACAAGCATGCAATACATGGCGAAGCAAAATGCCTTCGTCTATACAGCTTACTTGGCCGATCATAAACATAATCATATCCGTGATACTGTCAAGATCATGGGAGTTTTTAGCAGAACTGCCACCATTGACAATGAACTTCGAAAATGGCTACAAGAGAACGGAGACTATATTAGCGCAGAGCATGAACCTAACTGATGGAAGCTTAGAAGCGAAGGCTATGAACGCTTACAAGGATTACTTTAAAACTTCCAAGTACCCAGGAATGACACTCACTGATATTGGAACTATGGATATGGGGAAATTTTATATGAAATTGGTTAGTTAAATCATAAAAAGCGAAGTCATTCCTTGCAGATAGAATAATCTGATGATTTTTATAGATTGTTTTTAAATTTCAGTTATTTATGACCTCATAAAAACGAAGGTCAGAGCTTTGTTTTTATGAGGTCATAAAAAACTGATGCGTTCCGCGCGCCTAAGTTTCTTTAAACGCGGTAAAATATCAATTTAATATAATTTTATAATTATAAAATAATGATAATAACATTTTTTTACTTTTGAAACTTATCATACAATCTCGTTTGCAAAAACTAAAATTCATTTATTTTTTCAGAGTACAACAGATATACCAAGAATACGTTATGAGACGCTAGCCGGTGCCACATTTACTCAAAACAAGATAACAGCATGGTTCAGTAACTACGGTTACCACGACTCTGCTATCTCGCTCGCACTTGTAGACAACGCTATATTGCGCGCTCTTTCGCCTGGCAGCTCGTTGAAATTTGTAAACCATCCACTACCCTACTCACTGGAAAACTGGGTGCGTGATTCAAAATCCTTACTGACATTATATCACGACGATTTGACGACCTCTGTGGCGCAGTGGGTGAAAGCCCGCTTGGGACGCAGAAGGTTGCGGGTTCGATCCCCGCGGTGGGATAAATGTTTGTATGATCTGCAAATATTTATCTCGGGTCTGGGTGTTTCTATGTATAATATGTATGTATTTACAACCAAAAAGTATTTATGTAGTATATCAGTTATCTGGTTCCCATAGTACAAGCTTTGCTTAGTTTGGGGCTAGATGATGCTGTGTCCAGCATTATTTATTTATTATTATTATTTATTACCTTTTGACGCACTGAAAATATGTTTTGTGTTATATGTCATGTTTCAATCGCCGAGGTGATTACGTGTGTCTATAATTGAACAAGGTATTTATTTTTCTTTCCAGATCACTGTTATGGCAACTGGTAGCAGCATGGCCTTCCAGTTTTCATTCAACCTTGGATTCTGTTTGGGTTTCGTCAGTTCTTTCTTGGTTCTCTTCGTTATAAAGGTGCCTAATTGTTTTATAATATGTCAGTCGAATATTTTCATCTTCGTGTAGGTACACCACTCTTGTTTTACAACTTGAAGAAGTACCTTAGGTAATTAAAACATTCTAACTTCAAAAGAACTGTAAAATAAATAAAAAATATTACCGGGGACCACTATGCCGTCACTAGTGTGCAAGAGAGAACAACAACAACACACAACAACAACAACAAGCGGCGCCATTTCAGATTCGTTCTATATTGAACCGGGTTATACAAAATTACAATGCAGTTCAAAAACTGCGAAGAAAATAAGAAGTCAAGTCAAAGTAAAAAAAAAGATTCAGACCACTTTGATCACTTAATATAGTCTGATTCTACTCCTATTCCTTCGCGGCCAATACCGTGAAGAACCGATACCAAACACGGTTTGGAGCAAAGAGTTTATACAGTGTAAAATATTTTTTGGTATTTTAGCATTTTTCCCCTCATATTTATTTTCCAAACAAAAAGTCATTGATGATCTCATAGGAACGTTTTACTGTAACAATAACGGTTATGTCCTTACAAAAAAAATCCATCCTTTATGAATCCCCCAGGAGCGCACAAGTGGCGCAAAGCTGCTTCAACAGATATCAGGGCTCCAGCCGGCTGTGCTCTGGATCACGGCGTGGCTTTGGGACTGGCTGTGGATGCTGCTCATCAGTGTAATCATCATCATAACCCTCGCCTGCTTCCAGGAGACCACGCTATCCACACCCGAGGAGTTGGGTAAGTAAGCCAATCATCATTACTAAAGCAAGTTCGAATGAGTCAGTGGCCAACTCTGGTGACGTAGTTTTTAAGCCACCTTAAGGCCTCCGTCATGGCTTAACGACTTAAATAGCCGGGACCGACAATTTAACGTGCCATCCGAAGCACGAAAGCGCTCATATGAAAATGCCACTGGCGGTCACCCATCCACTTACGGTCCGTTTAGAACGTTGCTTAACTCATTAAATATATCGTATCACTAAATAACACACTATTATAGGACATCGGGAACCCTAAAACCAGTTTGGTAATAAAATAAATTCTCCATTAATAAATTAGCATTCATTAAAAGGTTAAACACCACCGTGCCATAAAAGTTTATTACAGTTCGTAATATCAATCAATCATAGGATTTCCTGATACGTGTAATACCTACTCGTACAAGAAAAACATGTTATTTAGTTATAACTAAAAAATATACCTAAATACTTGGCTATTTATGATCTACATACATTTCGAATCTATTGCAGGCAGACATGTACGCCCAAATACACAATGGGCGTGCACATACGCTGAAAGTGTTTAGCAATTGAGCACGCTTACCATAACCACCTATCTCTACGATAGATAAAGTACAATGAGTTGAGTCTAGCCAAAAGTATTTTTTTACAGCCGCTATAATAAAATATTTAAACTCAACTGTATAGAGTCACAACGAATCTTTGTCCCTCCGAAGTTGCTGCGCAAAACCCATTTTTGATGACCCATTTAAGATGAAAACAGCGTTGTATATCTGCCTCGCTCACTCGCTTTTAATGCTAAATATCTGCGCAATCGTTTATTGCACCTAACTTCAGAGGGACAAAGATTCGTTGTGACTACTGTAATTTGACTCTTCTGCTACCGTACTTAAATAGGGTGTTCCGTTCCTCGCAAGCAGGCTAGTAATTTGGCAGCAATGGAAGCTTTATCCCACCAAGCCGCGCGCAGAAGCTAGTATTAACATAAAATAAAGATGGTATTTTTTTTCTACAGGTAGAGCATTCTTGGTCCTGACAGTATACTCAATGGCTATAGTCCCACTGCATTACCTCGCATCATTCTACTTCGACGAAGCAGCCACAGGCTTCACGAAAATGTGTTTCGTCAATACTTTTAGTGGTAAGGCATAACTCTAACTATTAATTTTGATTTATGTACCTATTACGTCTCATTTCTGGGTAAAACCATGAGCCACACTCTCAAATCATATTTTCCGAAACAAAATCCATTCATTTAAAGCCGAAATATGGATTAATGTTGCCTGAATAATAATATTTGTAGATCATACAAAAATTGGTCCCACCGCGGGGATAGAACCCGCAATCTTCTGCGTCGCAGCCGGGCCTTCGCCTACTGCACTAAAGAGGTCGTCGTGAATAACTCAACCAAAATTACTCTCTATAAGTAAGCATTCCATATATAAGTAATGGAATATCCGTGTATGATATCGACAATCCAAACACAATTTTCAGGTTGTATGCCGTTTTTAATAACGGAAGTGCTTCGGTTTCCACAAATAGGCAGTCCGTACTATGCTCAATTATTCGACTACGTGTTCTCCTTTCTGCCCACCTACAATGTCTGCAGAAGTTTGAGGTAAGACTTATAAAACTTTACACCTGATAAACAATATTTGGAGTTTAGCTATTCACTTTAATATTTGCTTTTATCATTATTATACAATTGTTTAAAGAGAAATAAGCAAAGAGTAACAAAGCTAATTTATTATTTTGTTGAGAATTACACTGAGATGAGACTATTAAAAAGAAACATACATTTTTAGGGATATGAGTGTGACGTCATTCTCGATCCTGGCCTGCGATGGAATCTGTGATCAGTTGAACATATCCAACTGCACTCGACAAACCGTCTGTACCGATCTGAATATCGGCATGTGTTGTAGTAAGTGAGTCTGAACGATATTATACATCCTTGCATCCTCGTGATTTATAATTTAGAATAATTCACCATGTAGTACACTTTTCAATGTACGGGGCAACGAGCACAATCTTCAGAGAATAAAAATGAAAAACAATTGACTTCATAGTGACACTTCCTGCCAGTGTCACTGGTGGCGCACTTCCTGTCGCTAGGTGGCGCGCTGCCTGCAACGAACTCTCATTCACTTTTTGTGTGCGGGCATCGCAGCACCTATTTATTTAAATAAGTAATTCAAATAATAAGTTTTTAAATCTGATATTGTTTCACGTTGTTAAAGGCTATAATATAAGTGCGTAAGTGCTAATTACGAGTAAAAGCAAGTATTTTTAAAAAATCGTAAAAGTTTTACCGACATTGTGAAAGTTCGGATAGGAGTGACACTGGTAAGTGTTTAAATACTCTGTATTTCTTTTAATTGGATTAATCCACACATGCATGACAAATATTTTGTCTTCTATAACTAGAGATAACAAAACAATTTTATTAAATTGTTCGGTCAACTGTTTTTACAGCTACCCTCAGACTATTTTTATAGCGTGAACTGATCCTTGGCAATGTTCAAGATTAAATCGTACCTGATACCTAAATGATTAAATATGTAAATTCTACCCTCAATTTTATAATAATAACACAAAGATTTATTTCTATCGAATTACGCTTTTGTTGGTGAAGGTTAGCGATTTACTTTATTCTTAAATGAATACCAGTCATAATAATGTGCCAATTTTTATCATAAACTACTGTTTATTGGCATACGTGCTTTGGATCTATACATGATGATGCAATCATAATCTTGTTCTAAGAAGATACTATAATGCTGTTGGTAGTAATATTTATTTTGAACCGCATCCGATTTACCTGTTTTCGTAATGAGTTACGTGTGATTTTTTTTATCTTAACTACAGTTTACTGTAATGTAGTCTGAGGACCTTGGAACTATGACGTGATCATAGTTTGCTTCGATTAGGTACTTTACCTAGATGCCTACTAATAGTGCGATTTTATACGCAATAGTTTTGTAGAACTGTGACGAAATTACGGTCAATATTTTTTCTCATAATGTGTATGTTGTATCATGATGCGATCACGATCCCTGAATCCTAGTACCTATAGGCTTATTGAGTGACTTATTGAGCTCTGCCAACTGATCCTCCTTTTTATTTATTAGATCCTTATGATGTAAGTAATAGTGCTTATAATTACGGACATTTTTCATGAATTACTGTGCACTCATATGAGTACCTTACTAATTCGGGTATCTACTGTTTAAGGAAATGATAATGACCGTTTAGTTTTCATTAGCAAATTAATGCCTTAGAACTATAATGTGATTATAGTCGTGCACTTGGCGTATTATCAAGTAAAGTAAAATCTTATTTCATTTTATCATTGCAATTTTAGTGGTAATACTTCTCTTTTACCGTGAAGTAATAACGATTCTATTTTTATCATAATTTGATGTTTCTTGCTGAAATGTCTTCACGCACTGCTGGGTAGTGGCCCCTCTTTCTTTACAACACTGCTGCTGGCTTTATTGCCTACAAATTATTATATGTACTTGTAGTACAGGGAGAGAAATCCTTTTTACCAATTTAAACCTTAATAAATACCTCATTATTATAATGATCATTCATCATTACCTACATAAATAGCTGTCTACATAATTGCCTTTAGAATTATGATGCGATCATAGTCGTGCATTGAGGAACTACCAATGAAGTTGACTACGTTTTACTGTTACGTGATTGCGGTTATCGTTTCGTTTTCAAATTGTGTCATGATTTACCACCACTATTGGCTTCTATTGTCTATATAGCGCCTTGGAACTATGATGCGATCATAGTCGTGCAATGAGGAACTACAATGCAGTGGACTACGTTATAATGTCCCGACGAAATTGCGGTTATTGTTTCTTTTCCAAATTGTGTCATGATTGACCACCACTATTGGCTTCTATTGCCTATATAGCGCCTTGGAACTATGATGCGATCATAGTCGTGCATTGAGGAACTACAATGCAGTTGACTACGTTATTCTGTCACGATGTGATTGCGGTTATTGTTTTTTTTTACGAATTGTGTCATAATTGACCACCACTATTGACTTCTATTGCCTATATAGCGCCGTGGAACTATGATGCAATCATAGTCGTGCATTGAGGAACTACGATGCAGTTGTAGTCGTCGTTATACTGTGACGTGATTACGGTTATCGTTTCTTTCCAAAATTGTGTCATAATTGACCACCACTATTTGGCTTCTATTGCCTATGTATCGCCTTGGAACTATGATGCAATCATAGTCGTGCATTGAGGAACTACGATGCTGTCGTAGTCGTTATACTGTGACATGATTACGGGTATCGTTGCTTTCCCATGTTGGGTCATGATTGACCACTGACATTGGCTTCTATTACTGATACCAACACTCGACTACCCATTCATATTTTTTCCTTGTATGGAAAGACTCAAAGAAAAACGGAAAGTTTTGGGCTTATTAGTCCTAAAGATCTCTGAACGTTTGGGGGCGTATCTATGTAAAGGGTTAAATAATAACCATAACAATCAGAAAAGATCAGCATTCATCCTGAATTTTTTATATATAGTTGGTGTAAACACCTAAACTGAATCCCGACAAAGCGTCGGTTCTAGTTGAAGAAACTAGGTACCTGTACCTACCCAGAATTATCCAGACACAGGCGTGATAGCCCTTACATCTTCTTGAATCGTATAGGTGATATTTCCTCTTCGGAGGAAAATTCATTTTTAATTGATACTATTTTTGTGGTTGTGTTTACATTTAACTATGTGGTATTGGATGGAACAGTAATACCGTTCAGGTCATGGTAGGTTAGGTACTTACCTATGGAAAATGTATATTTCAATATATACATAGTCTTAAATTGTCAATAAAAGAAAATGTTGTTTAGATACTTACACCATTTCAAAAAAAAAAAAAAGATGGCTTCAAGACCGCCAATGAGCTTGTGTCCATTGCACTGTCATTGTGTTACATGAAAAAACTAAGAATAGCAATACTTTAAGAATATGTTTTATATATCTTGGTTGATACTCCAAAGTAAATAAAATAAACGTGTGCTAAGTCAGTATCAAATTTTATTCTTTTGGTTTAAACAAAATTCAATTTAAATGTTACTAGGTCTTCCAAGAATTTCTTGACATCTAAGAAAAACATAATATCTAAGTTTTTACTAAAAGTTTAAAGGAATGCGTTTTACTAATAGCCTTATCTTTATCTTTTATATTATGGACCTTGAAAGCAATACAATAGTTAGGAATTTGTAAATATTTTGGAGAAAATTATTACTGATGATCTATTAGTGGTGTTGAGAACCCAATCCTGGACATTAAATGATATTGACTTATAATAATTGTCAAAAATACTGACAATAATAACGAAGATTGAACATAATATAATAATAAGTAGCGGAAATATTTTCCGATGGTCCGTCATCGAGATAGACTACCTACCTATACAGAGATGTCACATCGATGGGTTTGAATTTTGAAAGGCAGACTTTATAATAATATACTGCATATTTATACCATATATCTGAAATATCCTGTTTGTAAGGTATAAGGTACCTACTGAAATGAACAAGACGTCAATAGAATCGTGACATTCCACTCACCCAGGATAGGTTAACCACTGGAGATTAACATGAATCTATTCGTATCGTTTGCCTTAAGTACATATTAAAAATAGTCAACTAAGGATTATGCAACTGGAATTTTATTATGGTGTAACCATCCTGGACGAACCAACTCGTTGTCCATTACTTCAGTTTCTTGAATGTCAATCCGAATTATCTAAATCCTTAACAAGATTGTATTTCATCCACGATGAAGGAGCTACCCCCTGAGTGAGGGCGATATCAGTATCGCATATGTATCGCAAGTCACCCCAAGGTGACATAATTATCACGAACAAGTTCAACAAGACAAGAACTAGAACCAGAAACGATAGATGTCATCTTAATTTCATCTCAGTTTTAGTAAAAATATTAGTAGATTCTATAAATCAATTTTAGGAAGTATACACAGTTTTATTTTAGCATTGCGCTTTTTTAAAACTAGTGCCTATTTTCTCTATCAGACTCTATCTCTATGATCTGATATCGCATTTGATACCTACTTCAATATTGAGGTTGTTTTCTAACGGGGTTAAATACCACACTGTATAAAATTATTTGGTTAAAATTAATCATAATTATTATCTTTCCAGTCTTTTAGAAATCATATTGTCAGCAAGACGACATTCATCAAAATATAAAAGTTGGTCATTTTAAATTTGGAATGGTAAGTTCTTAGGGACGTCATTAAAACATCTATCTCTGTGTTATTTTGGAATTTGCACTAGTCGATAGACCAAATACACCGTAAGTAAGAGTAAGGGGAACAGAGATACCTATCTCTACACACACACACACACCTATCTTTGCAGCTCAACGCTAAACGGTTTGTCATTATTTAAATATGTACCAGTTGGCCTAACAATAAATGTAGGTACTAGTAAGTATCTAATGGTTAACATTTTGCCAAATCTTATAATCAGTCACTGTCATCAAAGGTGAAGAGACCGCCTTTGCAGAAGCGACACAGGCTCTTACCTACTATGATTGTTGGTTATCAATACTATTAATGTAACATTGCCTACTTTTAAAATAAGCATTAAATTATCATTTTTTTATAATTTAAACATAGCTTATTTCTTAGTTACATTTATAATTTTGCAATATACTCTAAACATCCTACATGGTGAATTATTCTAAATTATAAATCACGAGGATGCAAGGATGTATAATTGAAGGTTAAACAAACTTACCAAGTGAAGTTTGACCGTAATTATGCATCCTTGCATCCGAAGTGATTTATAATAATTACCCTACCCTACCCAATTGCTATTTATAGCAATTTTTTGCCCATTATGGCTAACATTGCAAAATTATTTCTCTGAAAAGAATGAGAGTTCGTTGCAGGCAGCGCGCCACCTAGCGACAGGAAGTGCGCCACCAGTGACACTGGCAGGAAGTGTCACTATGAAGTCAATTGTTTTTCATTTTTATTCTCTGAAGATTGTGCTCGTTGCCCCGTACATTGAAAAGTGTACTACATGGTGAATTATTCTAAATTATAAATCACTTCGGATGCAAGGATGCATAATTACGGTCAAACTTCACTTGGTAAGTTTGTTTAACCTTCAATTATATTGCTTTCATAGTATCCCACTAATATAGTTTGTTTAGGTAGATGTTTGTGTTTCAATTATCTTTTCTTTTGCTATGTAGTTAGTTCTTTTTTATATTCCTGTTATTGTGATAATGTGTGATTTTTTGATAAACCTATCTCAGGCACCAGTCTCGCACAAACAGTTCAACAATTCGCTCTAACTTTTATATTATGCTAACAACATGTTATGAACCATTGTGTGAGACAAATAAACGTTATTACAAGTTTAAAAAAAAAAAAAAAACAGGCCTAAACCAGTGAAAAGATGGATGAAACTTGGAATAGGTAGATAGTGACCTGCAATAGCATAAAGGCAATTCAAAATGTTGGTAACACGCGGGCGAAGCCGCGCGCAGTAGCTAGTTACAAATAAAATAACCCATTACTGAGCCTCTAGTAGTATGTTAAAAAAACATTTACCTTCAAGGGTGGATTTGCTAAATGCCCGAATTAAATAAAATAAATAAATAATGCTGGACATTTCATCACCTAGCCCCAAACTAAGCATAGCTTGTATTATAACTTGTATTATTGAATTATAACTATAAAATCAGGACAAGGGTTGCGATTCAGATTTCAGCGGAATGCATTCGGTTCGGAACGGAATAGGTCAACTGTTTAACCGACCGCAACCAATCAAAGTGCAAGAAACGTCAGTTTTGTATCAATTCCTGCACTGTGATTGGTCGCGGCGCCGGCGGTTGAACAGCTGACCGATTCCGACCCGAATTAAGTCTGAATCACTAGTATGGAGGATTTTGCCTACATCAGAGATAAATTAATGTTAAATTATGCAACATTCACAAATCTACCTGAATGAAATTATACTATAGGTAATTGATACATTTATTTCAGTTGATGAAAATCCATTTCTTCAATGGAAAGACCCTGGAATCGGCCGACACCTAATTATGACTGCATTAGTCGGAACTGCAGCCTTTATTGCAGTTTTAGTCAAAGAATATGAGGTTATGAATAAGGTAGGTATTTTTTTTACTTTATACATTTTATACGTGTAAGAAGTGGAAGAAAACCTGTTGTGTCTGCCCCAACCAGGTGGGCAACGCTTTCCCAACTATATCTTTTTCACCCTCCGGGGTGATCATCTCGAAGTGTGCCACTTCGAGATGATGTCAAAGTCAGTCAAATAGTAATGTCCTACAGTTTAATCGAGATTATCAAAATTGTTTTTTATTTCACTACCATCAACTAAAGCATATAGGTCACGTTCCATTTTACTCAGTACTGTTATTAGACGGATTTTTGAAGAAAATTGTTTATGATAATTTTTAACACCCTTGCTCGTAAAGCTGATGTAATTCCACCGGTTTTAGATATGTAAAGCGGGTCATAACAAACGCGTGTGTTATCAAAGCAAATAGTTATGTTATAGTCCATACAAATTCCATAACAGCATTATTTGCCATTTCAAATATGGAACTGATCGCCGCCGAGCTGGAGTCGTGCCTCCAGCTAGTGAGCAGCGCGCTGTTGCTATTCAAAGGAGAACTAATCGCCGCGCGGCGCCACTCTGTAGGCAGCGCTAGCGCGCTGTTAAAATGGTGGGAAAGCAACAGTGTGCATGCACAGATTGAGTTTATTTAAATGTTTTTTTTTTCTGTTTCCTCGCAAATGTGTTAAAAAACGTCGTACGACATACGTGCGTATTGGTTATAACATGCTCGGCTCAATTACGCCCTCGCCTGCGGCTCGGGCTGAAATTCCGCCTCGCATGTTATAACCATCTTTACGCACTAATATCGTAATGTACTATTTTAACACCCTTGCTCGTAAAGCTGATGTAATTCCACCGGTTTTAGATATGTAAAGCGGGTCATAACAAACGCGTGTGTTATAAAAGCAAATAGTTATGTTATAGTCCATACAAATTCCATAACAGCATTATTTGCCATTTCAAATATGGAACTGATCGCCGCCGAGCTGGAGTCGGGCCTCCAGCTAGTGAGCAGCGCGCTGTTGCTATTCAAAGGAGAACTAATCGCCGCGCGGAGCCACTCAGTAGGCAGCGCTAGCGCGCTGTTAAAATGGTGGGAAAGCAACAGTGTGCATGCACAGATTGAGTTTATTTAAATGTTTTTTTTTCTGTTTCCTCGCAAATGTGTTAAAAAACGTCGTACGATATACGTGCGTATTGGTTATAACATGCTCGGCTCAATTACGTCCTCGCCTGCGGCTCGGGCTGAAATTCCGCCTCGCATGTTATAACCATCTTTACGCACTAATATCGTATGAAATAATTGAACAGGAAGTATACAATTTTTTTTTTTGTATGTTTCATCGTTTCATTTTTTACTTGATTTTTTGTGTTTCAAAATTGTTGTGAGCTACACAACGTAAAACGAAACAAGTTAAATGTGTCAGGCATACGTTCCGGCGTGAAAAAACTATAATAGATGGTCTATTTATATTTTTAAATTTTTTTATGAGCCGTGGATGCAATTTTTAGGAATAAAATTATATCTCAAAAATCTTGTACCATACGCACAACCTGATCCCATCTCTCTGAAATAGCTGCGCAGAACCGATTTTTGTTGGCGCCTAAAATACGAAGACAACGCTGTATAGCTGCCTCGCTCACTCGCTTGGTTTGTTGCATCGTGCTATCTCGCTTATTCTACCAAACCTGCGCAATCGTTTATTGCACCTAACTTCAGAGAAACAAAGATCGGTTGTGCGTACGTCATGACGTCAACACTATAAAAATACTCCTTTCAGATATTCTACAGAACGACTCTTCGAACCATCCCACCAGTGGACGAAGACGAGGACAGTGACGTGGCGAGTGAGAGAAGACGAGTAGCTGACTTGACTCGGCCGCAAATAGCACAGAGTAACCTCATCTGCAAGGACCTTTCCAAGTTCTATGGCAGTCTGCTCGCTGTGAATCGACTGTCATTTGGTATGATCATATTTCTAACACTACAGTAAACGGATCTAGGATCTCATCAAGTAAGTTGTTTCTTTTCTATCACGATTTTTTTAAGTCGGTGTCTAAATTTTGAGGTAAAAATACAACTGGATTGAACCTTCTTAGAATTTAGTCTCCGCCTTTTTTGAAGTCGGTAAAAGTAGAAGCAATTTATTTTGTTCTATTCACCATCATCATCATCTCAGCCGCTTTTCATCCACCATTGGGTATTATAGTATAGAGAGGTACCTCTCTATTACGCCATCCTTTCCGGTTTCTTGCGAGTCTCACCAAGTGATTCCCGACTACATTGATAATATCATCCAACCAACGTAGGGCAGAAGCCCCGGTTGTGGCCACTGTAAGCGATTTTTCAACTTTGAGGTCTTCAATAATTTAGATTTTTGGTTGTCAAGGACACGATTTTTGTAAAAAGTTATTGAAAATATATTATTCTAGCCTAACAAAAAAGAAAAAACAAAAAAACCTACATAGAAAAATAATTATGATAAAAACAAAATAAAAAGTGCTTTTGTGCCATTTGTGGCTAGGTTTACCCCATTTCTGGCCACGTGTGTGTGCCAGTTCTGGCCACCAGAACGTAAACAAATAATTTCAAAATAATCTAGAATTTAATAGTAAAATGCACAATATTTACAACCAATGGCCTTTATTTATGTAGGAAAGTGTCAAAATATAGAATAAATTCATTAGAATTTGATTTATTTCAAAAATACTTATTTATTTTAAATCATAATATTAACGATAAAATAGATATATTTAGATACCTACCTATATAAGCAAGATATGGTAAAATCATGTTTTTTTAGTATTGAAATACAATAATTACTGGTTATAAATAATATTAAAGTATATAATATAATAAATAGTCAAATCAGCAGACCAATATTGAATATGGTCAAAAATTGGCATAGAATTGGAGGACAGTGGCAAAAAGCCATAAAAAAGAGGCATATTTCCAGTGGGATGAGAAAGGCTGATGATGATGATGAAGGCTTTTAAAAAAAACTTAGATAGGGAGGTTTTTTGACATGTGGCCAAAGATGGAGAATCAGCTGAATTTTTGGATCCCTTAGTGGCCACCGCTCAAAACATCACTTCTAAAATCTATGTCGTCAAAATACCTTTAAATCCCCTTAGTCAATATATTTTTTATTAAATTAAAACAAAAACATTAATTGAATAAACAACGATCCCGAAAATATTTACAGAATACTAAATCACTCACCTTACTGATTTTGCTAAGAATGTTCACATTTCACGACCATAAACAAAAAATGGCTTGTTATGTCAAAATGAAGTTTAATACGTCACAGCTGTTATTGGTATCAGTTTTGCCTTAATTTAATATATTATATACCGTAAACAAAAAATTAATATAATTGTCTATTCCTTAGTTATAACCATTTAAAGTCCCAAATGGCCACAAAGGGGTCGGTGGCCACAACCGGGGCTTCTGCCCTACTTACTTTCTACTTACTTTCTACAGCTTTTTCAATATGTATTCAACAAAATAAAAGAAAGCCAGTTTTCATATCATTATTTAGTTATTTCACACTGCCCAGTGCCCATTCATAACTAGGTATAAAATTTCAGCCGTAGACCGTGGTGAATGTTTTGGTCTCTTGGGAATCAATGGCGCGGGCAAAACGACCACCTTCAGAATGCTGACAGGCGATTCACGTATCAGCAGCGGTGACGCTTTTGTACATGGACTGTCTCTCAAAACGCAAGTCCAGGAGGTCCATAAACATATTGGTGAGCTTTCATATGTTTTTATGGTCCAATATAATAGATACTGTAAAAATTTGTATTGAAGCTTATTCCAAATTATGTTCTTTAATCACATAATTTTTTGTTTAATTTTTTCATAATAATGTTAAGAATGTATTTTTCAGTGTCTTTAAACTTACTAGAGACAATAAAAAATAAAATTTTATTTAATTATTTTGGTAGGATATTGTCCGCAATTCGATGCACTCTTCGAAAATCTGACGGCAAGAGAAACTCTACACATATTCTGCCTTCTGCGGGGAATTCCCGCGCATATAGGCGCCGCTAGCGCCCTCTACCTCGCAAACTCGCTTGGATTCACGCAGCATTTCGACAAAAAGGTCGGTTGAAATACTCTTACATTGATTTTATCTTCAATAACAGCTTTTTTATACATGTTTCGTGATTGTAGGTTTATGAATGCAGTGGAGGAACAAAAAGAAAAATTAGTGCAGCGGTGGCGCTCCTTGGTGATTCATCGTTGGTCTACCTCGATGAACCGACTACGGGTAATTTTATTATTTCATTCATATCTTGCTGTGTGCGCTGAAAGTGAAAGTTTACGTTTTTGTCGGCAACGCACGGGATATGATGTTGATTTGAGTATTGTAAGCAGGTATGGACCCGGCGTCGAAGCGTCTGGTGTGGTCTTCGATCAGCGCGGCGGCACGCGGCGGGCGCAGCGTGGTGCTGACGTCACACAGCATGGAGGAGTGCGAGGCGCTGTGCTCGCGCCTCACGGTGATGGCCGGCGGCCGCCTGCACTGCCTCGGCCCGCTGCAGCATCTCAAGACCAAGTTCTCGCAGGGTAACTGTCGCAACCAACAACTCTATTCCGAGCCCCATACGAGTCACTAGTGGCGCAGCGTGGTGCTGACGTCACACAGCATGGAGGAGTGCGAGGCGCTGTGCTCGCGCCTCACGGTGATGGCCGGCGGCCGCCTGCACTGCCTCGGCCCGCTGCAGCATCTCAAGACCAAGTTCTCGCAGGGTAACTGTCGCAACCAACAACTCTATTCCGAGCCCCATACGAGTCACTAGTGGCGCAGCGTGGTGCTGACGTCACACAGCATGGAGGAGTGCGAGGCGCTGTGCTCGCGCCTCACGGTGATGGCCGGCGGCCGCCTGCACTGCCTCGGCCCGCTGCAGCATCTCAAGACCAAGTTCTCGCAGGGTAACTGTCGCAACCAACAACTCTATTCCGAGTCCCATACGAGTCACTAGTGGCGCAGCGTGGTGCTGACGTCACACAGCATGGAGGAGTGCGAGGCGCTGTGCTCGCGCCTCACGGTGATGGCCGGCGGCCGCCTGCACTGCCTCGGCCCGCTGCAGCATCTCAAGACCAAGTTCTCGCAGGGTAACTGTCGCAACCAACAACTCTATTCCGAGTCCCATACGAGTCACTAGTGGCGCAGCGTGGTGCTGACGTCACACAGCATGGAGGAGTGCGAGGCGCTGTGCTCGCGCCTCACGGTGATGGCCGGCGGCCGCCTGCACTGCCTCGGCCCGCTGCAGCATCTCAAGACCAAGTTCTCGCAGGGTAACTGTCGCAACCAACAACTCTATTCCGAGCCCCATACGAGTCACTAGTGGCGCAGCGTGGTGCTGACGTCACATAGCATGGAGGAGTGCTGCGATAATGGGGTTTTCTCCAATCGTTTTCATCAACAGACTACACTCTCAACGGAAATTCGTACAGTCAGCAAAGAAAGTGGTTTACCACTTTGGACAAAAGTTTCTGTGAAATCTTACTAGCGCTACGGTTTACTTTTCTAACGCAGAAGAGATGCACAATAATTATGACGTAATATCCGCTAACTGATATGCCTGACATTTTTGAAGTCACTGGAAAATTTGGTTATTTTGAGCTCTATTATCAACGCAATAGCTTGTTTTTTTGCAATAATAAATAAAATCTTCATTCAATTAACACAAGTTCGATCTTTTTTGAGAAAAACTTTTTACATCTGAAAAAGAAAATATCTCTGACAAGTGTCACTGTATTACTGTCAACGTAATAAATATTTAAGGTAAAGTGGGGTTAAGGCAACTATCGGATAATTTCAACTAATATCACAATTTTCAACAGGCTTGATATAAATAAATAAATTGTTCTCTTATTTACTAAAATTAATAAAAATTTAAAGACTCGAAAAGTAGTATTAATTTACTTGTCGAGTTTATAAAATCGCGATAATGTGCAACTATTTATTGTAGGCAAATAGTTTCAATTACCCGTCCCACTGTTACAAACATTTTGTGCAAAATAATACTACATATTATATTTTATACTTTATTCTTTACACACTTTACAGCTTAAGACATCTACCTAAGACGGTAATATAAAACTAGATGAAATTTGTAAAAATATAGAATTAAAAAGCGATGAAGTTAGAGCTCCATGGTAATTGTAACCAATTCGAAACGTAGATACTAAAATTAATTTTAAGTTTGATAATTTTCATAGATGGACAAATTCAGATTTGACAAAATTTGTGCTGGACGAAATTTATAGTGGACAATATTCGTGTTAGACGAAATCGATATTGGACAAAGTTCGTGTTGGTCATTAGTTCTAGTTTAACATTTGATTTTGGACATTAGTAGCGCGAAGGAAAAATTTTAGTCGCAATTACCCCACTTCCTACTATTGAAGTGTATACATAATACTAGCTGTTACCCGCGACTTCGTACGCGTTAAAATCGAATATCACCTTGACTGTGCATCGTCAACAAGTTTGGGCTATCAACGATTGCATCACACGTCATCAGAACCTAGTGTTCCTAGATTACAAAAGTCAAACGAGCTTCCCGTCAAAAAGTTCTTACACAAACTTTGAAATCTCTTTTAGGGGTTCTTTTGGAAATCCCTTTTAGGGGTCCTTTTGAAAACCCCTGAAACACGTGTTCATTTATTTTATAATAAAATGTATCCAAACCGAGTTTCAAGCCAATAGTTTCCAGTCAAAATGTTCCTATACAAACTTTAAAACCCCTTTTAAGCCCATTTTAAGGGATGTTTTGAAAAACCCTGAAACACTGTTCAAGCAAATCGATAAACGCACTAAAAAGTTTTATACAAAACGTTTTCAACCCTTTTGGGGAATATTTCCGAAACCACCATAATGGGTAGTGGGTTATGTTATAAAAGAAAGCTACCCCTTCTTTCAGTTTAGCTTCAGCGGTTTCGGCTCCGCGATGATGAGTCAGTCAGGTTAAGCTTTTTTATAGATATAGATTAAATCATAAACAGGGCAATGATAACTGTCATACATAGTTTCTAATTCTTTGCTGACGTAAATAGTATTGCAAGAGAAAATCAACCTTGTTGATTCATGACGTTCATATGAATCTCAACCGTAGGGTGGTAAACCACTTATTTTGCTGACTGTACCAGACAATGTTTATTTAACTTAGTATTTGTTTTCTTGCAGGTTTCACCCTCGTTGTCAAATGTGAATATACTCCAAATCGAGAGGCAGAGTTAACTAAAATTGACTCTTACATCAAAGAAAACATCAGCGGAGCCAAACTCATGTGAGTTCTTTCATAATACTGCTGGTATTATCATTTTCGCTACAATCCGCGTGTTATAATTATGATTTGTTGTTTCCAGTGAAAGCTACCTCGGCATAATAACGTACTACATAAGCGACTTGGAGCTGCCGTGGTGGCGCATATTCCACGTGCTGGAGGCGGCGCGCTCGCTCTTTCCCATCGAGGACTACGCCGTCTCGCAGACCACGCTCGAACAGGTCTTCCTCAGGTTCACCAGAGTACACGACAGCAAACAATAAGTAATCATCATCCAAATATGTGATATCATCCAATTATGTATGTATCATCCAATTGTGTACTATCATCATTAGTTACTATCAATTCTGTGATGCAATAGGTTATTGATTGCTGTTTTCAACGGTTTGTAAAGTAAAAAAATAACATTCATTGAACAATTCCTCCAATTATGCAGCAAAATAAACAAGCGTTGCTTTGCTGCACAAATATTACTTAAATCTTCAAACTAAGCGTGTCATCCTTGATGGTCCACTGTGTGGTACAAAATTAATAATAAGATTTAGTTATATATGTTTACGTAACCTAAATGTGTAGTGTAAATAATTTGGTAAAAATATACAAACCTCAGTATTGCTTATATTCCGTAATCTACCTGTTGTTCATATAATATAGGTTGTAAATAGGTTTTACATCTTAGTATTAAATGTTTATTGTATTTATGTTTTTGCACTATTCTCGCTATTTTGTGTACTTAATTATTATACGAATAGGCGATCCGATCTGTGCACTTAAAAGTCAATAAGACTGAATAGTAAATACGTACTTAATCAAAAACCAGCATTTATACAACAACATTCTCTGAAATTCAACAATACATATGAAAAGTTTTAACGTAGTTTTGTATAACCTAACAAAAGAATTTTTTAATTTTGATCTTGTTGCAAAACTTGACCAAATAACAACCTTGCATTGTGATATAGGTACTTACTTCAATTACTTAATGTAGTCATTTTCTACCTATTTTAAGGATTTTAATAAACGTACCTCAACATATTTTTATTGAATTTTTTTTTATTTTACTACTTATTTCGAAACCAATCACACTGATTGATGGATGATAACTGGGAATGGATTTCAAGTTAGACAATAAGTAAGGCCGAGGGTCTTTCTTGGGTTCAAATCACGACCGAACATGAATTAATCTTTTTGTTTGGAAATATCCGAAAAAACCCTACCGTCTCTATGGAAATATCAAAATAAGGCTGGATTCGACCAAACTAGTTTAAGACTTATACTGGGCTAAATAGTTTGGGTCTAACCCGGTCTAATTTAGCACACAATAAATAAAAATACACCAAGTTTTTTATAAACAAAATTCAGTATATTCAGCTTATGTAATAATAACAATAGTTATCTACTTACCATCTAATAAATGTCAGAATGTAATTACAAAATATCGGCAAAAATCTTTTCAAAAATTCAAACATTCAAGATCCTCCAATGATAAGGATCCGCTAAGGATAAACTCAGCAGGTATGTGAATACCTGAATACCTTTATTTGCTATACGTTTGATACTGAGCAAACTGCAAGAATATTTGTTCTAATGTTGTCTGAGTTATGTTGTAATATTCAATCGCTAGGTCGCGTTTCGCTCGCTCCATTGTGCCAAACATTTTCGACCAAGGCATGTTGAGATCCGGCAAGTAAAACGTCAATACTCCTTGATGTTCCTCCCTGATAACAAAAACGGTATTAATTCCACTTACAACAAAAATGTAATCAAAGAATATACTTTTTTTAAATTAATATTTATTTTCATTACAATTTTCTCTATAGTTACTTACATTAATTTTGCGTCCGTGAAATTAGAGCTGACGAAATGTTTGACGGCGTCCGTCGCCTGAGTATATGCAATCAAAACTTGGACAATCTTCACTTTTACTGTCAGAATGTATCCTGTAAGAAAACAGCGTTAAACATTTTTTTAATTCTAGTTTAACTGGGTCAATTACGTTATATTTTAACACAGGCGTGACAAATAACTGCAGATCATATTATTTGCCCGCGGTTTCGTCCCGCAAGAATGGAACTCGCACCTCTTGAGCCATTGAGCTTAGAAATGACAATACAAAAGGTAATTCAATTAATTACAAGTTTATAACACAAAATTCATAAGTATACCTTGTGAGAATTTGTTTTTGAGATGCTGTGGCGTGCCAAGACATTGAAACCGTCCATTGACCATTATAGTGAGGCGCGAGCACAGCGCCTCGCACTCCTCCATACTGTGTGACGTCAGCACCACGCCGCGACCTGACTTTTGAACACTGCGCACTGCTCGCCAAACCTAGGATGAGTGTTGAGTATACTACCTGCTATCACGGTTAACATGAACAGTTTTTTCAAGGCTATTCAAGTCTATCGTAACTAAAAGCGCCTCGAAATTATTGTTGGTATTAAAGGTGAATTTACACGATGCGATTCCAACCCATACGATACCGTATCGCACGGCAATTTTTCACGTGTAAACGCTCATCGTATGCGATTTGTCATAGTTAGCGCCACGCTCGTCGGCACGTTCAATGGGCCGGGCTTAGCAAATCGTATCGTATAAATATACCTTCATTCTCATTGTGTTTCAACTTATCACTAGGCGCCTCGGCACCTTCAGTGCCCGCCATAGTCCGGTAACACTAAAACGGCCTCATAGGCCATTAGTATCAGGCCCTCCGAAAACATCAAATTGCGTTTCATACTTCAGCGAAACGCATCCGAGACGAAACCGTTCCGTGAAATTCGTCTGTGAAGTGACGTTTACTGCGAATGGTTGCGGTCGGTTCAATAATGTGTCTCTTTTATGCACCCGACCAATCTTCTTTTCACTATTGTTCCTCTCCATCCAAAGGTTGCCTGGAAGAGATCGCTTCTTAGCGATAAGGCCGCCCATTGTACATTTTTATCTGATTTTTCTTTTGTTTTTTTTTGTTTTTTTTATTAATGGTGTCCATTAAAGTATTTTCATTCATTCATTCATTCATTGGTTTAGCATCGGAACGGTTTCGTCTCGGATGCGTTCCGCTGAAGCATGAATCGCTATGCAGGTCTCCATAACAGATAATCTAACAGTCATTGCGAGAGTATGGATGAATGGATGCTTTCTACTCCTTCACACTGAACGAATTTGGAAGAAGTTATCTTATACCCTGGAAAAAGTGATGTACTCACGAGAGAGACAGAGACGAGAGAGACAGCTAATACCTATGTTTATTTACAAACTCACATGTCGCTTCGCGGCAGGGTCGACGCCAGTGGTCGGTTCGTCCACAAACACCAATCGAGTATTGCCCAGGAATGCTACAGCAGTGTTCAGTTTGCGCCTCGTACCACCAGAGTATTCAGAAAACTGCAATCAAAATCAGTATCACTAATAAAAAACATTTTTCTAAATCGTTCAAATTTTTTATTAGCTAATTCTTATTCCCTCTATAGTTCTAACATAGAGATATAAAATTCAGCAACCGTTGCTGTAGAGCGTTCCTAATAAATGCATTCAAAAATCTAACACTTCCGACGCAGTCAATAAAAATAAAGTTAGAAGGAAAACATCGTGAAGAAACCTGCATGTAGTACCCTTAAAATTATAAATAATCTATCAAGTAAAGAGGCGCACTTATTATCCTTTGTCGGTCCCGGCTATTAAGTCGTCAAGCCTCAAGAGGCTTTAAAGTGGCCTAAAAACTCCGTCACCAGAGTTAGCCACTGACTCGTACGAACTCAGGTACTTTTCACCACACTTGTTTAAAATAACTACGTAAAGAATACATACCCGTTTATCAAGATGCGGCAGGAATCCGAGAGAGTCGGCGAGCGCGGTGGCTTGTAGATTAATGACATCAGGTTTTTGTCCACGCAGTAGAGAGAAGAAACGCAGCGTTTCCCGGCCTGTCAGTTCGGGGAACAATGCGTCGAATTGCGGGCAGTAGCCTAGAATAAAGCAATTCTTTTATTTTGCTTTGGACTATTAGGTACAATTTTCTTGATATTTTTAACATAGTATGCAATATTTCCACACAGCACGAAAATCGGTAATACCTATTCAGATTTGTCATTTACAAACTGTATGGCCAGTGACTCACCTATGTTCTCATAAACTTTAGTGGGTTGCCTCTCCACAGAATATCCGTTGACGAAAGCCTCCCCACTGGATATAGTTTCGTCTCCCATCAACATCTTGAATGTTGTAGTCTTGCCAGCGCCATTAATTCCCAGTAAACCGAAGCATTCCGAATCGTTCACACCTAAAAAATAAAAACAGGATCACTAATCTCCAAGGTGCGGCAGACATTATATCCGATCATGTCTCAAGATCATTGCAAGACGTCCAAACCGGTAGTCAGAGACACGTCCAAGCAATTTACCCACATTTTGCAGAAGTGATGGGTTGCAAACACATATCCATGCTTTTTTCTATTCTAAGGGAAACAATCTTACAAAGTGTCACTATTACGCGCACAAGAAAAAAAACAGTCAAATTCGTGACGCCGCGCCGTTCTCAAGTAATGCTCTTTAGCCGGGTACTCACTTAGCAGTGTAGCACGTAACGTATCAGATACGGTATCAACCTGCAAGTGTGTACGGCTCGTCCACAGTCCTCGCGTATCTAGCTACGAGCTGCCGGATCCGCAGTGCTCGCAACGACATCACGCCGCGTTCATATTCAGTTCGTTTGAAGCTCGCGCGTACGTACTCACCACACAAGCGGTCGTGACGCCGTCCACGAGCACACTGCGAGCCGCCTTTGTGCTCGCAGTGAAACCGCCACTCGGCGGGTCACTGCGAGCTTACAGCGCTCCACGCGCGAGCGGCTCGCAGCGGGCTCGTGCCTACGTACTCACTTGATACCGTATCTGATACGTTACGTGCTACACTGCTAAGTGAGTACCCGGCTATACATGAGATACATTTTCATTATCACTTCATCTTGATATGCCTAATTCGTAGTGAGATTATAATATCACGTGATGACTAGTTAAAACGCAACTTAGACCTTTTGAGAGGTAGGCCTTTTGCTATTATGTATTAAAATTTTTATTATTTAGGATAAAACATTGGAAATGTACTAGTTTATAAGATATTTATCCCATTAAGGAACTTTTTAAATTGAAAAAAAATAATAGAATACTAACAGAAGCGAATTATTTAAGTATGATGAATGAGAATACTCACTGAAGCTAATCTGGTCAACAGCAAGATGTTTTCCATAGTACTTGGATAGGCCGCGAGCCACGAGCCCGTGTTGATTGAGACTGGCCCGGTCGATGCGGCTGACGTGATGCTCCTCGGCCGCCACGTCCGCATCGAGCGAGCTTTGTGGTGGGGGAGCTTTTTTCCAAGTAAATAACTAGAAATATAAGTATAATCAAGCAATCAATTTATTCATATTTTTTTTTATGATGTATGGGTCGACTCTTGACCTCGAATCTTACACAGGCAAGAATGAGGTCTACGATGGAGCGAGCCTACCAAGAAGGTGCCTATTTACTCTCTTAAAAACAACGGTCGTAGCTCAGCGGAAATACAGACGCTGGAAGCTGATTCCAAATTTTTACAGTGCGCATAATAGAAGAACTTTGGAAGGGCTTAGTTCTGATAAGTGGAATATCAACCAAGTGTGGATTATAATCAGTTGTGCATCTGATTAACTTAACGAATGCCCAGATCCGTTGGGCGAACTGTACGTCAAGTAAACAGTAGTTTCGGAGCCAGTTCAATTCAAACAAACAAACAAATCTTTCCTCTTTATAATATTACTAGCTGTCCGCCGCGGTGTTACCCGCGATCCCTCGGGAAAAATTCACTTCCCCGGGACAAATTATAGCCTATGTTCATCGCATACAGGAGGAAGCACCCTCGTGCATGCTTTTTGCCGACGACATTGTTCTCATCGGTGAAGACGCAACCGAGTTCCAGAACAGACTGGGAAAATGGCAGGGCAAATTGGAGAGTGTCGGACTGAAGATAAGCAGGACAAAAACCGAGCACATGTTCTGCGACTTTGGTGGTCCATCCAGTTTTGCCCATATTGCCTTAGATGGTGTACACCTACCAGTCTGTTCCGATTTTCGTTACCTCGGTTCAGTAGTACAGAATGATGGTGAGATAGAGAAGGATGTAAGAAGTCGAATAAATGCGGGATGGATGAAATGGCGACAGGTCTCCGGAACAATTTGCGATCCACGTATGCCCCTTAAGCTTAAGGGAAAAATATATAAGACGATCGTAAGACCTGTTGTATTGTATGGATCTGAGTGTTGGGCAACAAAAGGGACGGATGAACAAAAGGTACACGTGGCTGAGATGCGAATGCTGAGATGGATGTGTGGAGTGACGCGAACGGACAGAGTAAGGAATGAGTACATAAGAGGAAGTGTGAAAGTGGCGCCAGTAAATGAGAAGATGAGGAGCAACAGGCTAGCATGGTATGGGCATGTAATGAGAAGGGAAGAAGGTCATGTAACTAGGAGAGTGCTTGGTATGAATGTTGATGGATTCACGAGTAGAGGTAGGCCAAAGAAAAGATGGATGGATTGTGTAAAGGATGATATGAGTAAGAAAGGAGTGAGTGTTGAGATGACGGCTGATAGAGGAGAATGGAAGAAGAACACATGTTGTGCCGACCCCACGTAATGTGGGAAAAGGGCAGGAAGATGATGATGTTCATCGGTAATAATGTGGGATTCTATTGGTGAAAGAATTTTTTAAATCGGTCCAGTAGTTTCGGAGCCTATTCATTTCAAACAAACAAACAAATCTTTCCTCTTTATATTATTAGTATAGATTATTAGTGTAGATTCTGTAGATATTACCTGAGTTATTCTAAGATATAATTGGACCCGGTTGATGGTTATTTTTAGACCATATTCAATGCGCTTCTACAACTTAGTTATTTTATAATTGTCGTGTAACATCCAGCATAGAACACTCACCCTTCGTAAAAGACGATACTCAATAACCATAAACAAGGCCCAGAAGATAATACAGCTCGCGACCATCACTATCAAGTATCGGAGTACGCCGGGTTCGTCCCAATCAAACGTAGAACCTTCGGTAACTAAAATAGGAGGAACATGACTTAGAATATGCTAGCAGAATTATCGAATAGTTTTTAGTTTTATCGCCATGACATTCTCCCAGATCTATTAAATTCAGGATCCTTAGTTTAAGAGGGTAGACGCATCTCCTGACCATGTTTTGCTACCCACGGCTGGGCATAAGCCTCCCCGCACAAATGCTTTTTTTATCTTATCCTGTGCCTTTTGTAACTAGTTTCTTTTGTAAGGTCACAACAAAGTCATCCATTCGCTTGGCTACTGGTCTATCGAGAATAATTTTAGCTAGGGGAAAGCCTATAGTGTAGGCACAACCGACCTTTGTCTCTTTGAAGTTAGGTGCACTACACGATTGCGCCGGTTTGGTATAGTAAGCGAGATACCACGATGCAACAAACTACACGAATGAGCGAGGCAGCTATCCAACGCAGTTTTCGTCTTTTAGGCGCCATCAAAACATTCTAATCAGCCCACATCTACCGACTGCTAATATGCCTCCTCATTTTCACGCCTCTTTTTCCACTTTTTTAGGAAGCCCATAGTTTTGAATAGCAGAGTAAAAGTAAAGTAGGTACTCGTACTAGTACATACATACATAAAGTCACGCCTCTTTCCCAAAGGGGTAGGCAGAGACCACGGATCTCCAGTCGCTACGATCCTGACACACAACTTTCGCCTCATTCACTCTCATTACATTCTTCATACATGCTCGTCGGTTTAGGGTACTTTTGACCTGGCCCTTCTCCAAAATGTCGCCAATTTGATCCAAGAAGGTTCGCCTAGGTCTTCCCCTTCCAGCTGTCCCATGCACACTCGCCTCATACACTTGCTTTGTCAAACGATTGTCATCCATCCTCTCTACATGCCCAAACCATCTTAACACACTCGTACTAGTGCAAGTAACTCACTGCAGCAGTTTTCGTGCAATTCGCATATGGTGTGCAGGTTGCACTCGGATACGTTTGGCAGGGTCTCACACATTTGTAAACAGGATTGCGTCAATAACTCGAGCTCGTTCAGTTTCCTGCAATAGGGTATAGGTTTAACTCTTATTTGGAAATATATAAAGTTTTTATTGGAACATTTTTTTGTGACGTCATAACTCAGTAACGCGATAGAAACTGCATAATGCGGTACTTTTGCGCATTATGCAGTTTATATAGCGTTTTGAAAGCATATTTATTAAGCATTTATCTGCCGATTTAAATAATAGAAACCCCATCTTCCACTCTATTTACTTCAACTTTAACTTGAACACAGAAACCTGCGCATACGACAAAACCTTACAAATATATCTCACCTGACTGATGTTACAAAACTATACATAGGGTAGAATTGAAACAACATGTCTAAGGCCACGGCCGTTTCATTCGTGGATAGTCCAGGAGTTTTCAGGGCTGCTACTATTTGAGAGCACATCATACCTAAAAAATAAACAAACAAACCATTTATATGAAAGTATACGTGGTTGTTATAAAAAAAAACAATTTGTAAAAACATTTTGTAGCCAATGTAATCAAAAAAAATGTAAGCTATGTTTATTTAAAAACTACATACAAAACGCTAACGGTAAAACTTAAACACTATACATATAAAAAACTACAATAAAATAAAAAGCTTACCTAATAAGGCGTTCATGAAGAAGATAACTACGAATCCGATGGCCGGTCTTCTGAACAGAAGCGAAAACAGATAGATCATAGGGAGCATCGCCGCGCCGTACAACATTATACAGACGTACAATCGTCCTACAACAAATAATACAATTTATAAGATTTTACTTACATCTTAGTACTACTACCGTGTCATGAGACGATATAATTTCGAAAATTGGTCCACTAGTGACGGAGAAATCAGTGAACATACATAAAAATGATATATCTACAGCGGTACATAGAACCTCCTTTTTTTAAGTAGGTAAGTTTGTATGAAGATCGCCTTAATGCCTTCGTCATGGCGGTAAGTGCTGAGATGACAGCTGGTAGAGGAAATGGAATCTATGTAGTGCCGACCGACCCTTTAAAGTGGGACACGAGTCGAAAGACGATAATAGCCAACAATTAGCCCTCTTAATCACGGAAGTCAATTTAAGGTTGGTTAAAAAGATACGTTTATATCATACTTGCTCAGTAACTAGGGATTACTATGGTGGAAAGTCTCCTTGTAAATTGGTGTTTGCAATTCAAGGCAACATTACGTCGCACTATGCTTGAATTGTAATGTTCACATTACAGTTCAAGCTATGCAAAACTCCTTGGTAAACAATCTCTTTTCTTATAAAATGGTAAGAAAAGTTTTTACTGAAAAAAAAAACACTGAACATGGCGGCATTTAATTTCCATACATTTCAAACTATGCAAAACTCCTTGGAACTCAGAGCCGTAAAAAAAATGGAAAACTATTTACGAAAAAAAAAATGGAAATAGCGACATTTCATTTGATCTGAAAGTTTGTGAAGTTTGTTCGTAAAGTGATTTAGTTATTTACAACAATGTCAAGCACTTCATCAGATGATGAAATTTCAATTTTTTCTCTAAATTTGCTAATTATTCTAATTAAAATTTCATTTTGCATTATTAATGTTTTATTTACCTCGCAAGAATGATATAAAGTAGAATGCTTACCTCGGTTGCAAGTAGCTATTACACCCTCGAACTATATTCACCCTCGCTCGCTGCGCTCGCTCGTGTGACTAAATATCTCGGGTGCACGCGATCCATTAGCGCCCTATGCGAGCTGCGCTCGCACTGGCGCCAAATTGGATCTTGTTCTGTAATAGCTTACTTACGTCCCTTGTGTAACAATCTACTATTACCACCACAGCCACAGTCAGTCGAATACCGCCGCACTTAGACACGTCGAGTTCATAGTCTAGTATAAATCGCGTCACGTAAAAAGAACGCTGGCTGTCATGCTGCGCCATGGACGCTTAAGGGTCCATTTGACGGTACGGGGTGAGGCGCGGGGCGGGATGGTCGCGCGCCACACGCTTGCCAGCGCGCTATTGGTTCGTCAGTTGGCATTTGCCTTTCGCGCTGTGGCCACGTTACTTTTTCTCTCAAAATACCATCGCGCACAAAAGGTTTTAATTACGAAATCGTTTAACATAAAAAAAAATTAGAAAAATATTTATGGCGTAGGTAGGTATATTGCTGTATGAAAAGAGGGGTTGATAATAATGCATTTGATATTGTAAAACAGTATGAAACGGACAACAAAGGCAACAAAACATTCCGTGTCTACAGTAAGACGAATAAAATTGTAAAAGGTTCAAAAGATTCGGAATACCACTACGACTTAGTGGAAAGAGTTTCAACATTAACATTATCTTTAATGATTTTAATACGATTAAACATTCTTTACGGAATTAAATATGTTTTTAATTCTATTTAATGATTACTCTATCAAATATATTTGAATGTACCTACCACTAACCAATATACGAATCCGCAATCGAAAGGCTAGTTCAAAAATAAAACATTAGGTTGAGTACTTTCGTGCGCGAGTGTACCCATGCGCAAACATACCCCCTCCACTTTTTTCCAGCGTTCTTTTTAGGTGACGCGAGCTATACATTGAATTGCTTTACCTAGTTCAGCGGGCGTTGAGAGGCCAGGAACGCTGAATGCGGCGCAGGACGCGAGAATAGTTAGGCCGCTGATAACGAACCACAGCCAGTCGAACACCGCCGCACTAAGCCACATTATTGCGGGCTGTAGCCCCGCTGCTTTTTGTAGTAACTTCGCACCAGATGCCCGCTCCTAGACAAGATAGAACCAGATGAAAGGTTTTATTGTGCGCCTCAAAAAAAGAGTGCCCAACTCTTGGCCTCCGTCATTACTTTACGACTTAATAGCCAGGACCGATAATGTAACGTGTCTTACGAAGCACGGAAGCGGTCAATTGATAATTACACTAGAGTTTAATCTGTGGTTCAACCATCCACTTTTGTGACCTCACAGTTTAAGGATCTATCAAGAACGACTATGCAAGTTACACAAGCGCAATCCTATAAGTTGGATTTAAAAGATTGACTCACTTTGATATAAAACAGGATAAAAACAGCGCTAATGATGCCCACACTGGTACCAATTCCGTTTGAAAGCTGCAAAGACATGACCAATGCTAGCGTCTGCATATTACCCTGAAACAATAACAACAAAAATTGGTAACTTTTGAACAAAAAAAATATTTCTATACATTTGCTGACAGAAGACAGGTGAATTCACGGGGAACACACTAAATTCTAAATAAATGCGCTGGCGGTGTTACTTGCGGTCCCTCGGGAATACTTCTCCCTGTATTTCTGGGACTCTGTATTTCCCGAAAAGTACAATATAGGTAATAGGGGTCTTCAAATCAAGAGTAGGTTTTTTTTTTTTTTTTATTAATTAAATAGGTCAGCATTTGACCTCACTCTGCCTGATGTTAAGCAGTAGTGAGGTCTAAGATGGAGCATGCTTACCTAGAAGGAACCTATTTACTCTTGATTTGAAGACCCCTAAATTGTACTTTTCGTTGTACAATTCCTAATTGTACTTTAGGTTTATTCTAGGTAAGCATAAGCATGCTCCATCTTAGACCGCACTACTGCATAACATCAGGCAGAGTGAGATCAAATGCTGACCTATTTAATTTAAAAAAAACTTCACTTTTCCTGGATAAAAAGTAGCCTATGCGTTAAAATAAAATTACCTCCATAACAAATACGTTCAGTAGTTTGAGCGTGAAGGAGCAACAAACATTCATCTATCCAAACTATTCAATTCTTCTTCTTCTCCGTGTAGTTCTTTCGAACAAGCAGTGGTGTGAAAGAATTGTAAGTGCGCATCGAATCTCCTTTCGTGCACTATTCAATCCTCTTCTCTACTGTAGCTAGTACCTACCTATCTCTACGGTAGACTAAAGTAATGGTGAAGCAAGCAGGAGCAACTTACATTTTCATCATAATTTGCCTGAAGCGGGTAGTTGAAGACTTGCAGATTGGCTGTGCTGTCCACAGCTTTAAGAAGTGCGTTGTGAACCGCCGCGAGTGAGATCGCCACGTCGTGGTAGCCGAAGTTGCTGAACCACGCCGTGGCTGCGTTCTCAGAGAATGTAGCGCCGATTAGTACCGAATGTCGCAGTACTGACATCGCCCTTGGGTGTGATTGGGACTAGAGAAAAAAAATTACGGTCGTACCACAAAAAAAATAGTCTAAGCGCTGTTCTAACACGTGTTTAGCTAAACGACACTTGTTTGACTAAACAGCTAAACACGCGCTTAGCAACTGTTAAATAATAACATAATCATTATCTAAGCCGTGTCTATCTCTAAATACTCGTAAAAGGCTTTATTGTGGTAAGTTTTTTTATACATGTGCTCAACCAGGTGTTAAACTTTTTTTGTAGTAAAGTCTCAGTCTGGTCTCAGTTTCCTCGAATTGAAACACAAACATACTCACATAATATTTCCTGATTTATACTAGATATTATTGGAGGATAAAATAAATAAATAATGCTGGTCTGTTTCAGATGGCCCTAGATACATAGACAAACACATCCAGAACCCAGAAAAACACCTTCATAACCTGTGTATCACAAATAAATGATTTGAATTGAATTGAAAAATTGCTGATGATGATACAAGTAAAACTTTTGTCCCATGGCGGAAGTCGAATCCACGTACTGCATTTACAGAAGTAGGTAATGTAAAAATATCTTCACTTCACCTTTTCCACAAATCTTATCACTATCTTCAACTAAATAGTTACCCTTTCTAAATAGTATTCGTCAATTGCTTGGTTTTCAACTGCGGTAGTCTGCATAGTCGCAATGCCCGCACTAGCAAACATGTTCTCGTACGCCGGTTTGGCTTGGGCGAAGATCGTGTCTGTTGATGAGCCATTGTAGGAAATCAGGGATTCCGTTCGTGTGAACCTATAATTTTAGATATTTTGAGCATTATAATAACGAAGGCTAAAGATAGTGACCGCTAGTCCTTTAGACAATTTCTCTCTTTATCTCTGTTGTCTAAAAATAGACCTAGATACAAGCTACACCAAATAGATAATTTAATAAGAAATATTTAACTATGTATGAATCATCACGGGTTCAAGTTTTTATTTTCTCCTAAACTAGTTTTAGTGTTTGTCTTATACTCGGCGAATAAGAAATTTTACTAGGCCTAAAATAGGGAAAATCCACCCAAGCCTTCATTGATGATTCACATGATGTATGAATAATGCATAGTGATTGTGATAAACAGTACCTACTTACTTACTAGTCACTTATAAAGATAGGCAATCTCAAAATTTATCTAAATCATCGCAACGTGACTGAACAAAAAAAAAAACTGTTTCTCAAGTTTGTGAACTGCGTTATCCTCGGATTTTGAAGTGAAAACTTCTTTAGGAGCGTTGGGCATTTTTGAGAAAAAAAACCATCAAACTCGAGTCGCAAGTTACGTGACTGTTACCGACACCTACTTTTTATTTTTTTGTGCTTTCTTTTTAAGTATAGAACCGTTACCGAAACCTAGTTCAAGTTTTCACTTCTGTCGGCACTCCTGGAGTGCCACTGGTTTTTTTTATATTCACTGTTTTATTTCCTCTAACAAAACAACCAAATCAATTTCCTTTTAGCTCAGTTAGGAGAACATCGCCACTAGCCACAGATCGGCGAATTCGTAGTCATAACCCGCATTCCCCGCACAAGTGTTATTTATATAAACACTAGCTGTGCTCCCGTGGTGTAACCCGCGTTCCCTCGGGATAAAAAAGTAGCCTATGTCCTTCCCTGGGATAAAACCTTTATCCATGCCAATTTTCAGACTTATCTGTTCAGCGGTTTGGGCGTGAAAAGGTAACAAACAGACAGACAGACAGACAGAGTTACTTTCACATTTATAATATTATAGTATAGTATAGTATATAGTATAATAGTATATATAGTATAGTATAGTATATAGTATAGTATGGATTTTTATTTGCTTATAAATTTTACATTGTATTTACAGCTTACAAAGCTTCAATGAAAAGCCTATTACTAAATGACTGAAGAAAAATTTTGTCTATCATAAAACACATCTGTATTTAATCATAAAACATACCCTTCAGCGAGCGACAAATGCCTCGGCACAACACTATCGGATACGTTCATCGTCAGCCTTGAGATCAGCAGAGTCATATTGATGAGTAGGACTGGTATCGTCAGTTGTAATAGCACAACGCCCCATGAGCGAGACCAATAGAGCCATAGCTTGAGCCAAACAGCACAGAAATGCTGAACGATTAGGCTGTAACCGGTCACTTCTTTTATCTCGTTGTCGTGTACTGAAATTAAAGGATAGCGTAGAACAAAGGTGATATTAGTGACAATATAAGTGGTGATAGGAAGTATCAGATCTTGTCAATGGCCAAAGATAAGGAGTCTCGTCAGACCAGCAGCTAATGACATTTTAAGGTTACATAAAGAGAGAACTGACATTGTCCATCTAACAGTCTATCAAATCTTGGACCTTAGAATAGCGTAGCTAGACTGAATATTATAATGCAGTATATGCACTTACGGTGGTCCATAGAGCCAGCATCGGAAGCAGTCGTCGTATTTCCATCTTCAGAGTTCGTATCAAGAAGTGACACGTCAGCTCCCAACCTACAAACTTTATACTTCAGTTCAGACTGCTTACCACCTTCGGCACTCAATAGAGTATAGTAAAATGGTATTTGAGTAAAGAAAAAAACAAATTTTCTAGATCGCGTTTGAAAAATAATAGATCTATTCTCAAAATGTATTTTACTCTATACTCCGTAAGATACAGGGTGTTCATTATAAGCAATAGGTTGGTATAAATCGCGTCACGTAAAAAGAACGCTGGCCGTCATGCTGCGCCATGGACGTTTTATGGGTCCATTTGACGGTACGAGGTGAGGCGCGGGGCGGGATGGTCGCGCGCCACACGCTTGCCAGCGCGCTATTGGTTCGTCAGTTGGCATTTGCCTTTCGCGCTGAGCCCACGTTACTTTTTCTCTCAAAATACCATCGCGCACAAAAGTTTTTAATTACGAAATCGTTTAACAAAAAAAAATTTGAAAAATATTTATGGCGTATGTAGGTTTATTGCTGTATGAAAAGAGGGGTTGATAATAATGCATTTGATATTGTAAAACAAAGTATGAAACGGACAACAAAGGCAACCAAACATTCCGTGTCTACAGTAAGACGAATAAAATTGTAAAAGGTTCAAAAGATTTGGAATACCACTACGACTTAGTGGAAGGAGTTTCAACATTAACATTATCTTTAATGATTTTAATACGATTAAACATTCTTTACGGAATTAAATATGTTTTTAATTCTATTTAATGATTACTCTATCAAATATATTTGAATGTACCTACCACTAACCAATACACGAATCCGCAATCGAAAGGCTAGTTCAAAAATAAAACATTAGGTTGAGTACTTTCGTGCGCGAGTGTACCCATGCGCAAACATACCCCCTCCACTTTTTTCCAGCTTTCTTTTTAGGTGACGCGAGCTATATTTAGTTATGTAATTAATACCTACTTAAAATATATATTAGCGTCGACAACAACGCCACCACTGAACCAAACTGTATTTAAATGGAGATAGATGATGACCATAAGATGATAAAAGTTCTGCTCAAATCTTTACTCACGACATAAAAACATCTTCTAGAGTGGTGGAAATGAGTCCATAGTTCTTGAACTTGATGGTGGCAACATTGTTCTCGAGATCTTCCAACATGGTCTCAAACAAATACGCGTAGTCATTCGACAAGCTAAAAGTTACTTCCGTACCTGAAAAAAATATCTTATGATAACAGGTATACTGGAAACTCTCACGTGAATGTATCGATTGTCGAATTGATTGTGTGACAAGTGCAACCCAATTCCTCATAGGGCAGACAAAGACAGAATTCGAATCTCAGTAATGTATTTACTTCATCTATTAGGAAATCTTGAGGGTTGATGATTTTTAATCAATAAATAAAAAAATTAAAATCTTTCCAGCCTCAAAAGCATCCTGGATGAATGATGATTATGTTCTGTGTTTCTTGAGCAATAAGGTTCTTATCACATTTTTTCAAAGAGAACTCAAAGTCAAAAAGCTTTTATTCAGTAGGACCGCTGGGATCACTTTGAATCGTTGTAAAGCCGGGTGATTTTACTCTTCTGTACTGAACTTGTTTAGCATTAGCACACCTACCTCTTTCATCCTTGGTAACGAAATCCGGTATGTACTTCTTTATAAGATCCGAGCACTTCTGTACATCAAATCCAGCGTCCTTGACCACGACGAGTTGGTAAGCCAGGCCGTGTGTTCGCTTGAGGAATTGTGGTGAGCCAACGCACTGCAGCCGGCCTTGGGCCATGATCGCGATACGGTCGCCGAGGAAATCCGCCTCGTCCATGAAATGCGTCGTGAGGATCATTGAACGATCTAGAATTGTGATGTATTAATATTGGGCTAATTTCACAGATACTTATTGGTTTGGGAAAGTTTTTCTGAATGGAAATAGCGTCAATTAAAACAAACTTTTTTAACGACATTTAAGTCATATATTATTCTGTTTGCAATTTTTTTTAATTAGCCTTATCCTAAAAATACAATTATCTAACAATAAAAAAGGAAGCTACCCACAATCTGTCTATTTATTTATTTATTTATTTAAAAAGGACACCCAACACGGGTATACACTTCACATTCCAAAACAAAAACAAAGTGTCTTAACTCTAGTGTTCCCATAATTACAGGGTATCACAACATGCGTAAAACAACAACTTAAAATAAGTAGGCTTAATGCCTGCCTAGTCAGCAGAACAGTTTTAGGTACATGTAACATCTCTATCAATATAAAACTTAATATTATCTAAGAGATCATAGTAGGTAGGTTAGGTTAAGTACCTAGTTAAATGACAATTTGAAATTTTCGAATATTTTCCAATAACAATGAAAAGTTTTTTAGGAGGTAACTTAGAAAGAAATTTTGGAGAGCTAAACATTTTCGATAGTAGGTTGAAAAGATAGAATTCGATTGATTTTTAACTAAAGGCTTCTGAGACTAAAGGGTTAGGTTGTTACATAATAGCAGGAAGATAGGTTTATATTTATGAATGAGTTGTTATGTCACAATTTCTTTCAATCGTTTTTTAAATTTAGGAAAAGGATCTGAAATGTCTAAATCATTTGATTTGGACAAGTGGTTGTACTGTTTGCAGATTCTTGGCAAAGCGGAGTGTTTCCCAAGGTTTGTTCTAGAGTAAGGAAGGCTAAACAGATTATATGCTTTAATCCTAGGTAATCGAGATGGGGCGGAGATACTTATGCAATTTGTAAGTTCAGTGCAATTTATTGTTCCATTTAATATTTTATGCAGAAAGATCAGATCACATATTTTTCGTCGGTGTCTCGCGTGGTGGGATCAGCATTCCTCATACTCCTCAACTTCATTTCACACACCCTCAATGGGACAAAAATTTGGCCTGTATCTATACCTACAATCGAATTGAGAACCTCCATATACAAAAAATAGTTTACCTTTCTTTTCCTTCTGCAGAAGGTCCCAGAGATCGCGGCGCGAGGCGGGATCCATCCCCGAGGTCGGTTCGTCTAACAACACCACCTTGGCTTTCCCACAGAGCGCGATGCCGACACATAGCCGCCGTTTCTGACCCCCGGATAGACCTTTAGATAGGTAGTCACTCTACAAACAAAAAATTAGGATAAGAGAGAGACGATTGGAAGGAAATAACCTTTGACCAACATTGGGACACGTTTGATTGCTTAAAACGAATTCTTGGATAATATCACCATCAGTTGCCTGCCCCTACAACGCTCATGCGGGGTCGGCACAACATGTTCTCTTCTTCCACTCTCCCCTACCACTCGTCATCTCCGTATCCACTCCTTTTTTACCCATATCTTCTTTTACACAAACAGGTTAATAATAGTAGCATAATTATAATAAGTGACATGCACGCATCATCATCACAGTCCGTTTGCATCTACTGTGAGTCTCACACAGTGATTCCCGACTACATTCCGGCTAATAAAGTGGTAAGAAATAGCGTCTGACAGTAAAACCTAGAAAACTCGAGTAGCCTATGTATGCCCAGCAGCGGGACAACGCGGGCTAGAAACAGCAACAGCAATAACTTGGGGACAATACATTTTATCTCGTTCCCATCCATATCTTCATGGATAAAAGGCAGTATAGATTGTTTATAGAGGACAGTTTCATGTAACTACATTATGTGATCGAACCAGGAACTTAAAACATGCAACTTGTTCTAAACTGAGGTAGGTTAATTAAATAATAGATTACAGGTCTTACAAAATGCTGTTGTAGATATTTACTCGCAATAGTTCAACAGTACTTAGGTTATGAGTCATGTTATCAATTTTGTACTAATCATATCTTTTAAACATAGGCGTTATCTATGTTCGTTATTACCTAGTTATATTTATCAAAACAAACAGAAATTCAGCGAACTAAACAATGCCACACTCATAACACAAGTAGTTAAGTACATAAAGTAATTCTATCTCACGAAGGCGGGTTTGTATTAATTGTGTATAGATTTGTTTCTGTGTGCGTAAGCGATACTGAGCGCTCATTCGTCCATGGAGCGTTCCGACGCTTGCGCACACAGAAACAACGTGCATGTGCATCTACACACAATAAAGACCAAACCGCCTTCCTGAGATGGAAAAACGATACATAGCGATTCTGCTTCCCCTATCTCTTCGCTTGTTTAGGTAGGTAACCAAAACAATACCTATATCAAACCTATAACAATAAATAAAACCGACCAAGGGCGAGTCGGACTCGCGCACGAAGGGTTCCGGACAATTATCTATAAATCACGTTTGCTGTATGGGAGCCCCCTTTAATATTATTTTATACTGTTTTTTAGTATTTGTTATTATAGCGGCAACATAAATACATCATCTGTGAAAATTTCAACTGTCTAACTATCACGGTTCAGGAGATACAGCCTGGTGACAGAAGGACAGACAGACAGGCCCGTTTTACCCTTTGGGTAAGGAACTCTAAAAATTACCTTATCCTGTAATCCCAGCTTCAGAATAAGCGAATCGATTTCATCCGTCAGCTCCATTCCTTCAAAGCCTTTGAGCCTAGCGAAGAACTCTAGGTGTTCTTTGACAGTGAGCTCGTTAAAGAGGACATTGTGTTGCGCACAGAGGCCAATGTTCGAACGTGCTGCGACTGGCTGACGCGCCAAGTCGTACCCAGCTATAATCACTTTCCCACTTGTAGGCGCTACGTTTCCTGTTGGGTAAGAAAACAAAGTCTAAATTCAAAACGAATTTATTCAGTAGGACCGCTGGAATCACTTAGAAATCTTAAAACTAATTTTCCTCCTGTTCTCGTGCGACCAATACCGTAAAGAATCAGGGCAACAAACACGGTTCGAAACAAAACTAGGTATCAATGTATAGATCGTTTTCATCGATCAACTGATTCTAGTGTATTTTATAAAGGTATGTAAAGTAGTATTTTATTTACCTATCAAATACAAAAAAGGCCTTTACTGAACAATGAGGTATCACTACATAGTATAAAACAAAGTCGCTTTCTCTGTCTCTATATCCCTATATGTATGCTTAAATCTTTAAAACTACGCAACGGATTTTGATGCGGTTTTTTTTAATAGATAGAGTGATTCAAGAGGAAGGTTTATATGTATAATACATGCATAATATACCTAGTAGAGAAACACTGATAATTTATAGGCTTCTAATGTGATTTCGTAATAAACAATTTCTTTGCACTTACGTTGCAAATGCTGGCTGAACCCTAATATTTAGTATCTGCATTGCACCCGTGCGAAGCCGGGGCGGGTCGCTAGTAATGTAATAAAACAAATTTTATCTGATATGATAGTTGATTTGCAGCTTTGATTGATAATTTTGTGTAAGTAGCAAACATAACGTAAGATAAAAGCGATGTTTATTGATTCACGTGAGCAATTTCGATGCAGACACCGACACTAATTGATTGAAGGTCGTTTGACATGGGCATAGGCGCTTCTATACACTAAATTGCCTTCTGCACCTAAAATATTAGGAATATGGTCAGCAATGAGACATGAGTGATGGCATGATGAGTAAATGTTCTTGTAATACAAGAACATTAAAATTTCATACGTTCAGAAAGAAAAAATAATTAAATAAATAATGCTGGACATTTTACACAGCATCATCTAGACCCAAACTAAGCAAAGCTTGTACTATGGGAACCAGATAACTAATATACTTTTTTGTTAGTAGAAAAACACCCAGACCCGTGATAAATATTTGCAGATCATGCAAACATTTATCCCGCGGCGGAGATCGAACCCGCAACCTTCTGCGTCGCAAGTGGACCTTCGCCCACTGCGCTACAAAGAGAATAAGAAAAAAAAAAAAACAACCACGGGAACTTTGTAAAAAAAAATTGTTCCTATTGGATTAGATGCATGCCTTGCACTATTACTTACAATTTGAAAACTAATATACAATTTCACACAGTACGATGAAAAATTAAGTTTAAATTTTTAAATTATTCATGGACTTGCCTCTGATTGAACCTGTGAATAAATTAAAAAGATATTTAAAGTTAGTTTTAACCTGTCAACACCGATATGGTAGTGGATTTTCCCGCTCCGTTATGTCCAAGGAGCACTGTAATCTGGTCATCGTATATATTCATGGACAAACAGTTAACAGCTAAATTATTTCCGTATGCCTTGCTCAGGTTCTGAAACAAAAAATGATCAATAAATCATTTACTTATTTCGTTAATTTTATTATTTTAAGTTTAAAGTCAATTATTTAAAATACCTACACGAAAAATCTGAGCTATGGTCATCTTGAAAACTTTAATTGATTATAGTCACTTATTTTGTTACTTCTAAAACAACTCACATTTATATTAACTCCCACAGTGAGTCCTGCTGGATCTGGTTCCTTCAATATATTTGAATCGTCAGGAACGATATCAACGTCGTATATATTAACTGTAAGAAAACCAATCGTTAATATAAGGTTTATTTAGAACCGAAGGTTAATAAATAAAACCTAAATATCGTAAGTGGGTATAGGTTACCAGCTTCGATCAACAATATTATTGATTTAGGGTCAGCGCAGGAAAAACTTCTTCGGTAAAATATCAGCTCGCGCCGTTATGATAATGTTTTGAGGATTTGTGACTTTATTACTAGGTGAAAACGGTTAAACATAAAACTTTTACGTCACGCAGACAGAATTTAGCGTTGATTTTGTACCTCACGCTACATTTATAATATTGTTGATCGAAGGTTACCAGTAATCAATGCTCATTTCTAAATAGTCTTTATAAGTTTTGAATGATCGTTTTCCTCAAAAACTTTATCAAATTACTTACCTCCGTTCACTCTGTTCTTGTTAACAACCCAAAAGTCTTTGGTAAATAAAAAGTTCCAACGTTTGGGTGTTCCGAAAGGCCCCGGCAGCACTTGTTCGAGGTACAGAGCTATGAGCATGTATAAGGCTGCGTCTATCAACAACATAATGACAACATGCCCGAAAGTGAATCTTACAGATTCCGTTGAAGGAGATGAGAAGAAATCGCCCCATTGCACACCTAAAAATAAAAACACAAATTAAATTTCAATCAATGGAACATATAGAATGAATGAACACTTTATTGTACACCAAAACAACAACGAAAACAATACATTAGAAACATTTACAAGTTCATTAGTACAATGGGCGGCCTTATCGCTGTAAGCGATTTCTTCCAGGCAACAAATATATAGACAACAAATCTGGTATTATTATTCTCTTAAAAAATCATATTAACGCTTCAAAATTACGCAACCGATAAATCTATTGAAACCGAGAATCGAACCCAGTACATTTGCATTTCAAAGGTTTTAGGGTTAAAATTATATAGGTAGGTATAGTTTCCAAGGTTCATACAATATTCAAGCACGATAATAAAAGCGAAGAATGTAACATTGCAACCACTGTAACATTATTTTTGTAATAAGTTTCATTCAGAATATGCATACTATTTACCATTATCAGTTGTAAGTAACTAGCTTCCGACTACGGCTTCGCTCGTGTAGTACCTCGCGTGTTAACAATATTTTGAATGACCTAGTTATTCCAGTCTACAATCTACTCTTCTAATGTTATTCTTTTTTCTATGTCAAGGTAAGCTTTTTGTACACCGCTATTTTTCTGTTATATCTTTTCCAGTCCATCCAAAGGTTGTCTGGAAGAGATCGCTTTTAACGATAAGCCCGCCCATTGTACCTACATGTTATTTTGTGTGCCTGTTATGTTTCTTCTGTGTACAATAAAGTGTTTATCTATCTACTATTCAAAGTTTCATCCAAATCGCTTAATGATTGAAACACAAACATACAACTAACATATTTAGGTATAATAAGTAAGTTCGTATGAGTCAGTGGCCAACTTAATATTTATAATATTAGGATAAGATATAAACTAATGTTTAGTATGTATTTACCGCCAGTGCCTTCTTGAGCCATCAGAAGCTGGAAGCCATACGTCATAGCGGTGTTTATGCTGAGACAGCTAAACGTTTGCAGCCCTAAGGACACCTCTATCTCCATACTAACAAGAGCCGCCGGAATGCCACTCAAAAACCAAATCACTCCGGTGAACAGAGCTGCTGTACTCGCTAAAAAAATAACAAAATGTATAAGTAATAAGTCTTCTTCTATCCCACTAAGTGGGGTCGGCACAACATGTTTCTTTCTTTCATTTCCCTCTATCACTCGTCTTATCAGAACTCACTCCTTCCTTTCACTAACATATCCGCATTCACACAGTTCATCCATCTTTTCTTAGGCCTACCCCTACCGGTATATCCATCCACCTTCATACTCATCACTCGTCGTGTTAATTATATGACATTCATCCCTCCTCATCAAATATTTACGTAGGTACTCCTAGTTAGAGGATACTTTAAAGAACTATTAAAGCGAAAAACGAAACTTAGTTTCCGTAAACGATCAAATCCCAAAGGTACCTACTTCGGGCGCACCTAAGTACGGGCAATGAACCTATATCGCCTAAAAGAATGCTTTGCATCAAGCCGTGTTTATTACTCTGGTTCTTTAGTATCGGTCGTAAAGTATCAGATATAAGAGCATAAACCACTGATGTTTTTTATATTTTTTGTTAGGATAATACCTGATTATGATTACTTACTCATAAACAAACGTTTCTATTACTCATTACATTAGGCATAAGAATCATATTATCATACAATACAGCTCTCTACCTGAAGAAAACAATCCACTTAGCATAAAGCAGAAACATATCGTGCATATCATGTACACAGTCATAAAGAACAGTAGCACTGTCCAAGGCGTTGTCGTGAACACGGCGTAATTAACTCCCTCTTCGGTAGAAAACCACTCCACCTGAAAAAAATGAATGAGGATCTTACTAGTTTTTTGTTTTGATTGAGGAGGGGAAGTTTCATCAATAGGAAAATTTTTTTCTATTTGACTGCATTCGATTCGAAAATCTTTTAGTAGTGTCGTGTTCTTTGCATCGGATAGGATTGTCATACATCATTCACGAAAAATTTAAACATACCTTTATGAGAATAACTATGATGATAGACGCGGCCACGAGGTAAATAAACTGTTTGCAAAACCATGCAGTCCAGTGCAGCCATGTCGGCAAGCCCATTATTTTCATTATTTCCTACAAAAACAGAAATTCACATTCAACTAAAAATAAAATACATACAAACATCGAAACATCTTTCGTCGTTCATCATTCGTTTGTATTTCAATCACGTCTAAACCAGTTTTTGATGAAACTTGGAATAGGCGTAGATACCTGTAATAGCTATATATTTTTGTTGGTAATCAAACGGGAAGCATTTCTTGAAGTCGGGGTCTTTAAGAAGTGCCTATTAGTCATTAGACTATCATTCGCCACTTATTAGCGCAAACTCGGTACATCTAGATAATGTACTTATAGTTTGTGAATTGTCCGTTATCTCTTGAATGAAGGTCAGTGAGGAAATAACTAAAGATTTAGATGGCTAGAAATAATAGACGAAGTAAGAAAGGGGGCAAGTGGCGAACAGCCCACCATATTATTCCAATTCAATTATTAATCTGTCAATGTTAAATTTAAGGTTTAAATTGTTACTCTATTTGTTAGCACGCCATTTATACATTTCCAACAACACGTTGGTCAGCAGGTAGAAAATGCTTTCGGCATTATGCTCGCCCATTGTGAATTTTTTTTGTAATTTTGTGCAATAAAGTATTTAAATAAATAGAAATAATGTCTATGTTCTTAATAAGAGATCGCAACAGCTCATAGCTATTAAGATATGAAAAGTCTTATCAAAATTTTCGATTCCAACGGGATTCGAACCCGCGACGATCAGACGATCCTCCTAAAGCCGGAATGCCGTCAACCGCTCGGCCACGGAACCCACTGACGTCACAATCATAGCTCATATTACTAAGCTATTGAAAAAAGGATCACAATCGTATCCTAGGGAATTCAAGATTCTTTATATCATAAGTACATAACAGCGATAGACATTAGGTACCTTTAGTTGAAGTTCCTTTTCCATAGTCACAGCCCTGACAATATTTATAGCTGTGTAACTGAATGCAAATCCAATGAATACCGGAAATAGGTATTCGAGTAACTCAGAGGCGACGTCATGCAGATAGGGAGGGTGTGGGTACCTCTGTACCGATATGTTGGTGTCAGTCAGGTTCTGACCCGTCAGTCTTGATACTATTTCTGAGGACACTGAGTTTTGTAGTGCTATGAACATTTCAGCAATGTATCCTGTGGGAATAACAGGTTAACTCAATAAAAGATACACTTAAGTACTTACTGTAATTATCAGCCTACAGAAATGGGCACAAAAAAAAACCTTCCTACTATCTCCATCTTGGAGTCTGTGTCAAAAATCGAGCGGTTAAAAACTGTTTACTCGTGAGACAGGGACAGGCGATGTTTTGTATCCTAAGGCCTCTTTATTTATTACAAATGAATGAAATACAAACAAAACGAATATTTTCAGCCATACAATGATAATTATATAATAAACTATATCATTGGAGCAAACAATTGGTTGGTAATTCATTCGTTCATGACCTACTCCTCTAAAAATCTCCAAAAAATTATTGACTTATATACAATTTAAATTAAATTAAATTAAATTATAAGTTACAAATAATAATAATATGGATATGGCAAGAGCGGAACCATCTGGCACAAGTACTTCGTACTTAAAAGAAGGTTCCAACCCTGGTTTAAATTGTAACCCTTGGTTGGTTAATGAAATAAACTATTTTTGATTTTTTTGATTTGATTTAACAATGTTTACATGCCTGGATCTACACCACCATCCGCAGCCCATGGCATCCTGGGTCCAGGTCGTTCAAAGGGCGGATAAACTAAGTTAGTACGCCAGGAACGGCCGTACATACTGACGCTGCCGAAGAACGAACTCATTCTTGGTCTTTCAGGAAACCGCAACGCGTAAGTTACATTACGGGGAAGTTCAGTCGCTCCTAAAAAACAATTAAAAGTATACCGAGTGTAATTAATAAGGCTAAAACACCGAAAGTTAGTTCAATAAAAGTTAATCTATATTATTTCGTGGTACCTAATGAATGCTAGAATTCGATCATTTCGAGCTTTCAAGAAAAGTCGCATCGAGCTTATTTCTATCGAAGTTTTTGATAAAATAAAAATTTATAAATCTTTATTAGAAACAAGTACCTAATACTTCAATAAGAAGTTGAAAACTGTGTTGTAAACATCAACGACATCTTACAAGATGAATTTAAAAGTATGTACCATAATGTACCTACAGTAAAATAATGGAGAAAACATGATATAAACATACCAAAGAGTAGATCATCAAACTCAACAGCCGCAATTACTTTATAAGTTTCTTCTTCCTCAGAGTAGAGTCCTCTCATTTCTAAGCTACTGTTGAATTCTCTAATCCTAACAAAACGTTTTAAAACACCAAATATCGGTGAAGTATCTAAATCTGGTGGTATTTCCAAATCTGGTAAATCCAGTATAAGTTGTAAGATGTAGTATAGTTCATCGACGTTGCGAAGTAGCATTTTGGCAAAAGCACTTCTGACTACATCTTCTAATTCAGGACTCGCTGGTGAATAAGCGAGCGACAATTCCGTATTATTTTGATTTATTGTCATCATGTATCTGTGTCAAAAGAAGAAAATACATTTAAAAATACTATGCAAGGTGAATGGTGAAAGAAACTTAAGAATTCCATAATCATGTATTTGTGTCAAAAGAAGAAAATACATTTAAAAATACTATGCAAGGTGAATGGTGAAAGAAACTTAAGAATTCCATAGGTACTCAGTGGATGGTACACGGATGATACACGGATGATACGGTTTTATTTTCAACTAGCTTCTGCGCGCGGCTTCGCCCGCGTGGTACCAACATTTTGAATAAGCCTTTATGCTATTCCAGGTCACTATCTACGCCTATTCCAAGTTTCATCCAAATCGGTTCACTGATTTAGGCGTGATTGATACACAAACATCCAAACATACTCACAAACTTTCAGATTTATTATATTTTTAGGAATATTAGGAATTAGGAATATTAGGATATTAGGATTTGGATTATTAGGAAGGATATTAGGATAGGATATTAGGATTATTAGGCAGGATATTAGGATTATTAGGATACCACGAAGGCGTCGCGTCGTCCTAATAGAACGCGATTCGAGTAAGTCGCGCGAGCTAGCGATGCGGCCATCAAAAATTTTAGACACCGCATCGCGCGAATGCCGATTAGGGCACCTATTCCCTATCAGTATGTTTGATCGCGGATTCGTACGATTAAAAATCGCGCGAACTTACGATGATCGCTTTAGTCGCGTTCTATTAGGACGATGCCTCAGGAAGGTTCGCCAGTACCTATTCACATGAATATTAGAAGTCCGAAACATTCAGCAGAGGTGGTGTGTTTGTTACTTCTTCGCATGAACGGATTTGGATAACATTTGTGAATTATAATATAATATGGATTAAAACAAATGACTCATTTGTAACGATAATGTGTTGTACATGTATGTTACGTGTACATCACGCTCATAAGTAATGTGCTACTTTTTTGCCCAACTTTTGTCGTGACATAAAGACGCTAAAAGCTATCTCAACGAACTGATGCATTAATTAAACTACTGTTCCTCAATCATTTTACAATTAGCGTCTGGGGGACGTTAGAAATATAGACTTACAAAAGAGGATTGGCAGAACTAAGGCTATGCGCCATTATGGGGTCGTATATCGCCATTTCCCGAGCTTCGAGATTTAATTGCCCTCTCAAAAGTAGCACCATCGACATGGTGATAGCCGGCAGGAATAGTTCGACAACTGTTTGGATCCGACGCCGCCATTGCTGCAGAAAGTTCTTCCACATCAACAGCCGAAACTTGGTAAACGCCGTGGCTTCTCTCGATCCGTTGATGGCCGTCATTTTAATCTGCAAATATTAGGTATCTACCAAGTGCCAATGTATATCTAGATATAATAACAAAACTAGCTAAGGCGTGTGTGAAGAGTGTGTTTTTTTTAACAAACTTTTTAATAAGTACTGTTTTTGGGACTTGGGACCATTCTGTCTGGCAGCCAGTTTCTCCCAGCTGATTAAACTGAAAGGCTCATTTACATTTTGTTTATTTCGAATAAATTGAGAGGAAAATTTACAAAACGATCATAATGGTACCTGTCGCATTGTATGGATCAGAGTGTTGGTCAACCAAAGAGACGGATGAAAGAAGAGTGCATGTTGCGGAAATGCGAATGTTGAGATGGATGTGTGGAGTTACAAGAATGGACAAAATCAGGAATGAGTAGGTATATTGAGGAAGTTTGAAAGTTGCGCCAGTGACGGATATTTTGAGCAGTTATCGTGGTATAGGCATGTTATGAGGAGGGAAGAGAGTCATGTAACGAAAAGAATGTTAGGTTTGAATGTAGAGGGATGTAGTAGAAGAGGCAGACCAAATAAAAGATGGATGGACTGTGTGAAGGATGATATGGGTAAGAAAGGAGTGAGTGTTGAGATGACGGCTGATAAAGCGGAGTGGAAGAGGAAAACATGTTGTGCCGACCCCACATAAAAGTGGTATAAGGGCAGGGAAATGATGATGATGATGGTTATTATCAAATGCAATATTATTATCCAAATGTATGGTAGCCTGTTCAACGGATTTTTTTAGAAGATAAACTCCTGATGTAACGATGGAATTGCGATCTGCTTTGGGCTATGCAATGGAACTTCTTAGAAAAAATATAATAAAGGTAGTGTAGTTGACACCGGAACCCGAATCTCTTGACAAAGTTCACGAGTTATTAGGTAGGTACGTAGGTACCTACAATAGTCAAAGCCAAAGGAAATTTTATTTTCATCCAAACATAGCTGGCTTGAACAAGTCTGAGGAAAATTACGATAACTACTTTGCAAATATGATACTAAATGATAAGGAGCAGATTAACAGGATATAATAATAGGGATGTAAAATAATTTTCCTTAGTCGTTAATAAAATAGCTAAAATTCAATACTTACCCTTTATTATATTTCTCACTTAAAACTCTGTTGTTCCTTTTCAATACTTCACGCACTTTATCTTTAACAGCTACTATGACTAACAAAACACGGAGCAATAAAATATCTAAGTATGTATCTTAATGATTGAATGTGTATTAGACAGCACCGATCAATACATTACTTGATATGAAACTGAAGTGCGTATTTTTGAAGGCAACGAATCTATGTTACCTATCAACGCTGCCAGATACCTACTAGATAAGGGAGGAACGTATATTGCTGTGTATGTATAACATTATGAAAGATAACTGAAATACCTACATTTTGCACTGTAATAGGGTCTATTTTCGTAATTTTAGCAAGTTTGTTAATATAATAATTGATATATTATTGAGTAAAAATAAAATTTATTTTATTTAACTGACTTGGAATTTAAGGAAGAAACTCAAATCTTTAGTTTATGTTTTTTTTATATGTATTTCATCTGGACCGACGGCGACGAAAAGTAACAAGCAATATCAATAATTATAATGATGGGCCTATCTGTATACTACATACCTACTACCACAGAATACAGAGGTACTACGTATGACCATTAAATAAATAATAAAATAAATAATGCTGGACATTATGTCATGTTTCGTCAAAAAAAAAACACTTTAAATTTCTTGTGTAGGTCGTCATCAGCCTAATAGCAGTCCACTGCTGGACATAGGCCTCCCCTATTGAGCGCCATTGCGCCCTGTCCTCAGCTCGACTCATCCAGCCTCTGCCAGCAGCCTTTCGCAGATCGTCACTCCACCTGGCCGGAGGGCGTCCTACACTACGTTTGCCGATGCCGTTTGCCGTTTGTTGTGTAGGTAAATTATAAATACATACTCAAAATTAAAAATAAACTAGAAACCTATCAAATAATAATAGATGTTTAATAGGTTTCTAGATTTGATAACCTCCGTTTCTTGTTAAGTGCTTTGGCTAGATAGCTGATAAATAATATTGCACTGTTATATAAATATATGATGTCAATGCCGTATTGACCAAGTGGGATGGTGCCTCTTATTATCCGCAAGAAATTTGCAAAGCGCATCAATGGATTTTAATCTTCCGAATATTAACAAAGCTAAACAGTTACATTTCAAATACGTATTTTTCGTTTTATTTAATAAAAATATAAATTTAGGGAAATTCCCCATGTTTTATAAGCTTATAATAAAATTAGAATTATAGGGTTGACTTAATATTAAGAAAAATTCAATAACTAGATATTTAAGAACTATATTTTACACATTATAAATAAAACTACAAAAAATTTTAATTAATTCTGCCACCTGTAGTGAGCATAAGCCCTGTTAGCCTCACACTGGCGATGAAGATCCTGTTTCCGTTTCACAACTTTGCCGCTATTATTTGCCGCATCAAGGAGCTCCCAAGCAAACTGCTGGGGAAAGTGTACAGTCCTCTCTTTGCCATTTGTGGCCTCAAGCAGCCATTTTATAGCTAAGAACAATGATCTTCTTTCTGTTATGGGTCCGGGAACCTACAAAAAGAATGACAGTGTAAGTATTACGAGTAGAATGACCCCGATTTGGTATTTATTTAAATGTTTTTACAGAAATAGTGTCTTGGATAACATTGTTATATTGTACAAAACCTAGACATGGAATAGACCAATTTGACCCAATATTGCAACCTGACAACTCAACAAACACAGTTGTTTAATAACCTACTTACACTGACACTATAGAGTATAGTCAGACACAAAGAGAGCTATGTGCAAATTATCTGTGGGTTTTATATCAGGAAGACTATCAGTTTCTTACTTTTAGTAGTAATGTTTTATGCCTAGGTAAGACATTCCTAGGTAACTATCCATTGTATATAGAAACGTGGGGTTAGACAATGTAGTGTAAAAAATATTACTGACCTGGTAGGTAATACCTCCTCTTTTGATTGGACAGAGCTGTAGCAATGGCTTACAGTTCTCAACAGCTTTAAAAAGGATCACTTTAGGGTTCAGTTCTATTTTATCCTTATTTTCAGGTGAAGCAAGGTGGTATCTTTCTATTTGTATCCTTTTAATATTCTCAAAAGCTTTTTCTACAAGATTTCTAGCCAATGCCTTCTTTCCGTGCTCCATAACATGGTTGATTACTTTGCTAAAAAATGAGAAAAGAAAGTCATTTAGTTTTGTTACCTTAACTACATATAAAGTTCCATTTGGAAAATTTATTCACATTTCCTTTTTTTTTAAGAATGTTGAGTTTATTATTGCATTGTGTATTATCCAGCACTTACTTAACCAGCGGGTCAAAGTACGCAGAAGATGTTTCGGAAACCGCTGGTGGTTTTACTGGCAATGCCGATAGTTTTGATAGTTCCGAAGTTTCAATTAGTTTAGCTTGATCTTCCTTCCTGAACACTGGATTCTGGAAGTAGTCTGGAAAGCTAGTTGGTCTTGAATAGTTTCTCATCTGTGTTGCAACCGAGCCTCTGTAATTTAAGCAACACTTTTTTGTAAAATGAATACAGGATACTACTTTGAAGTCACTGTCTTAGCTTGATCCAGTTCGTACCTCGGTAGAAAAAGAAAAGCAGGATGAGCCAAACTTTTACTTAGAATTCTCATATTATTTGCCATCGTAATCTGAAGTTCTGTTGGTTTTTATGTCCCGTCTATTTTATTCAAAGACGAACGGAAGAAATTTTATTTACAATACAATAAAAGCTCGTTCGAGAAACTTAAATATTTTTCAAACAAAACATAACCTTACTTTTTCTTTTCTCTCTTGAATGAAGTTGACAATGACAAGTGAAGTGACGACCATATTCAATCCGACAAATGTCAGATTAAAAGGCCGCATCAGGACCACAGAGTAACTATAACTAGAACAGAACTGACTTACGCTCTCTCGAAGCTTATGCTATACTTACTCTGTGGAACTGACAGTCCAGACAACTGTCAATCAATTCATTCATGCATTTCACGCTTGTTTTCTTTCAGACAGCAGATGTAAAGTCAAACAAATTAATTTTTGAGTACATTTTTGAATTTTATCCAATAACATCTGAAAATCATAAAATGCAATAATAATTATGTCAACAATTATCAAGTTTGACCTCAAAGAGCTTCGAAAGTTGACTAATGTTGAAAATTCATGTGTAATAGAAAAAAAGGTGACACAAAATTTGGCCTTGCAACCATGGTGCTTAGGCAATCTCAAGGAATCTATCAAAAATTTGTTGGATTATAAAATCGGAAAATATGACAAAGAGTAAGTATAAGTATTTATTTAATTGACCTAATTAAATTGCAGCTCAATTTTGGGTACCGATGTATACTTACATGTATCCATGCAATAATTAATTTTTATGTTTCAGGTTCAATGGGATTCTCCTCAGTTACAAAAATCTTCGCATTCTTCAAAACGTTGGCACTATCAGGAATGACAATGCTGATATTAACTTCCAAGTTCAAGCAGATTACTTTGTATTCAGACCTTTTGTGGGTGCAACATTAACAGGAATTGTTAATAAGAAAAGCATTACGCATTTGGGCATTCTTGTGCACAGGTTTGTTGTATTGTTTTTATTTAACCCTAAGGTGCTCAATCTTTTTTCTTGTTTTTTTTAAGTATTTGAATAGCACCATGTTTATAAAAGGTTTTTTTTTCAAGGGTGTTCAATGTAGTCATTCCACGGCCAACAGAGGAACCTGGCAATAAATGGTTGGGTGAAAGCATCAAAGAAGGACAAGAAGTATCATTCAGAATAGTGGTATTGGACCTTTATGGAGCTCTACCCTACATCAGAGGGGAATTAGATGATAGGTAAAAATCTTACAATGGTTTGTTATTTATTATTAATTCTAGTATTGCTTGAGTGCATAATTTCTTGTTGTTGCAGCTCAATTAAACTAGGACCTGATGGTGATGAGGCTGAAAGTAATAGTACTATTACTTATGTAGACTTCGATAAAACAAAACCTCATCTCAAACAAACTGAGGATGGATCACCACTAATTCCATCAAAAAAGTCACAGAACCCAGCAAAAGACCAGCAAAAAAAACTGGTCACTGCAACTCATAATGTATCATTATCTAATGGTAAAATGAAACCAACGACAAGGAAAGTTGAAAGTAGTATGAGTATAGCAAAGAAAAAACAACCTAAGACTCAAGATTCTGATGCCACAAAGTCTGAAACACCAAAATCATCTCATAAGAAGTACAAAAGAGATTCATCATAACAAAAGAGCAGCAATTAAATAAAGATTCTATTATAAAATTTTAAGTTAAACTATTTTTTGCTATACAACAGTCAAATTATGATAATAAATCCTCTCGAAACCAAGAAGTTACTTATTCCAACTTGACCCTTGCTGTTTCCTGCTACTATTTCTGCAAAATGAGAGCATGTATCCAACCGAATGTGTATTTGAACATTCTTTTGACTACCTTGGACTTTCAAAGGATCTGGAATACCTACATACCTATAGTCTTTTTCACGCCGGAACGTATGCAAGACACATTGAACTTGTTTCGTTTCACGTAGTGTTGCTCACAACAATTTTGAAACAAAAAAGTCAAGAAAAAAAATTTAACGATAAAACATACAAAAAAAAAATGTTTTTGTCTATTTCCTGTTTAATTATTTCATAAATTATCATAAACGAGCCATAAAATATAAATAAATAAACAATAAACATTTTCTAAAAAACTCCGCCAATTAACAGTACTGAGTAAAATGGAACGTAATCTATTAGAGAGTGCAAAAATGAAAATCGAAAAATTGATGCATCGATAAGTAAAGAAATAATCGTTGGTTTAGTAATTTTGTCTATGAATGAACCTTGTAATCAATTGAGATGAATTGATAGTAGTGAAACAAAAATCGATTTTGATAATCTCGATTAAACTTTAGGACATTACTATTAGACTGATTTTGACATTATCTCGAAGTGTCTAGCATACGTTCCGGCGTGAAAAAGACTATAGGTACTAAAAAGATCTTTTTATTTATGTTTATTTAATATTAATTAACAAAAAATAATAATATAATGGATCTGATAGATTGGCTACAAATCCTTTGGGGATACAGACGTGCATGATAAAAACGTAAACAGGGTCACGACTGTATCCCCAAGGCGCGGTAGACATTCTCTCAGATCTTTATATTCCAGATCTTTACGTGCATGATACTGCCCTAAAATACCGTTTACATATTTTTATTCTTATTGTTTATAGCTGCGTGTGGTTCGTGGTGATACCCTCGCCCACAGATTAGAGTTAAAGATACTGGATACTACTTATCCACGCCCGCTTGTGATGAAAAGTAGGTGGCCAATTTTAGCAAGTGAAATGTTCTTAACAAGTTGACATGGCAACATTATGAAACTGTCAAAAATGACAGCTCCTATTGCTTTCTGCGGTCAATCAATCAAGCAGCCATCATCACTTCAAATCAAGCGAATGAATGCGTGTTTCAGTGTTTGTAACAAAATGCATTTATTTTACGGCTACTAGTTTTTCATTAATATTTTGATCGAGTTGTTGTTCAAATGGAGATTTTTATTACTGTCTACCATACCAAAGAATAGTGCAAGTCGTCTAAATTAAGTGCTTTTATTGTTCATGAAAATGTCTAAGAATGGCGAAGTGTCATCAAACCAAGGTAAACTAAAATGTTTGATTTATTGACTGTGTTCTAATTAATGGTTTCTATTAATCCAGTAAAAAATACTTGATTTATTTGATTACAGGCCCAAGTAGACCTACCATGCCAAAGCCGGATTTGAGTTTATTTAGCTCAGACAAACGAAAAGTGTTAGATTTACAAATAGGAGGTCCATCAGGTGATGGGGTTGCATTCGTGCCATTTACCAGCAGCGCTCCGGTACCGCGGCCTCGGCCCCCGACGCGTACTATCAGGGATGTTTTACCCGAAAATGCCAGGTTTGTTTCTGCTACAATCAAGAGTTATGCTAGTTTATTTTCCTGTACTTTTTCAAATACCTTACAATCTTTTTATTTCCAGAGATAGATGTAAAATTTATCCGTCTATGCAATCTTCAGGCAAACTACAGCTGTCTGCCACAGAAGTGTATGATTTTACAGCAGATGATTTGCAAGACCTGGGTGAAATCGGAAGAGGGGCTTTTGGGGCTGTAAACAAAATGGTTCATAGAAAGTGAGTGATTCATTACTGATAATAAAATTATGATGAATCTAGCCATTTGCTAAAGATCATGAGAGATGAGTATTTCACTTTATCTTAGTCATATGAATGAAAACAAATAATTTATCATGCAATTGCTTGTTTAGTTTCCATGTACTTATCTACTAATAAATAATAAGCTACAATTTAGTTTTCAAATAAAATATTTTGCAGGTCGAATCGTGTGATGGCTGTAAAACGCATTAGGTCTACAGTGGATGAAAAAGAACAAAAGCAGTTGTTGATGGACCTTGAAGTTGTTATGAGAAGCAATGAATGCCCATATATAGTTCAGTTTTATGGAGCACTATTCAAGGAAGTACGTACCTATATTCTAACAATATTCTCTTACCAAAAAGGGCATTTAAAATGTTTGTGTACTAAGCAGATTGAGAGAATGTCTACCGCTTTATGAATACAGTCATTTAAAGATTTACATCATGTTTTTTAACAAAGCAAGCAATATGGGCTGTTCTGGGCAAGCCTGCTTTATCTTAAATAATGTCCCAGGTACTACAGCATCCTGTTGAGTGTAGGCGAAAGTTTCCTGCTGACACTATAACATCTGAATAAAGGCATATTAAGAACAGTCTTTTAATATTTTATTCTCTTATAGGGAGACTGTTGGATCTGCATGGAGCTGATGGACACATCTTTAGACAAATTTTATAAGTTCATATGTGAGAGAATGCAGACACGGATACCTGAAAATATTCTAGCTAAAATTACCCTCGCTACTGTAAAAGCATTAAACTATTTAAAAGAAAAACTTAAAATAATTCACAGGTAATAAATTAAACATTTTCCATTCAAATTGTGGTGTTAGACCTAATTTTTATCATAAAATTACATATTTACTGTATTTGTTTCAGAGATGTAAAGCCATCTAATATTTTATTGGATAGACGGGGCAATATAAAGCTCTGTGACTTTGGTATTTCTGGAAAGTTAGTGGATTCGATCGCTCGTACCCGTGATGCAGGATGCAGACCTTACATGGCTGTAAGTATACATTTTCAAGTAATGCACAGATATTTAAAACAGTCTCACTTAACTGTATAATGTATATTGCATATTCATGCATCTCTCGTTGTGAAAGTGGCCTTAAAGAAGTTCCTGCTCTTTCAGTTGCTAGTTGCTAGATGCATTATACTCGCCGGACATGGCCGGTGGCGACCACTCGCTACAGAATAGCCATTTGAATTGCTTGATGGCCACTGGTGGCTCGTTTGCATATAGCCTTATTGAAATAGTAAAGTACTGATTGGAATATAATTTTGACAGCCCGAGCGCATCGACCCCGGCAGAGCGCGAGGCTATGACGTGCGTTCGGACGTGTGGTCTCTCGGTATAACTCTGATGGAGGTCGCAACGGGCGCCTTCCCGTACCCGCGCTGGGGCTCCGTGTTCGAACAACTGCAGCAAGTGGTGCAGGGCGATCCACCGCGGCTAACTAACACGAACAATGCATTCTCGAATAGTTTCGTCAACTTTGTTAATACTTGGTAAGGAACTTCTAATTGTTCTATACTATAATTCTGTCATGGTCAAATGACTTCAAGCAAGCCATCTGACTATCTAACGTGCCCTCAGGCTTGAAAGCATTACTATCTTCTAGTAGTTATCTATTTATTTGTCCTGGCGCATTATGTCGCTAACTTTATTAAACCATCAAGATAGTCTAGGCATTACACTGCGGTTATTTAAAGGTTTTGAATATACATACTTAGTAGATCTTGTGTTCATTGAATTTGAAATCGATAGAATTTTGTGTGCTTTTCCTTACTCTCAGTTCTCAACTGAAAAGGAGAACCAGAGAGTTCATAAAGCTAATTTATTATTTTATAATTTGACATGTCGTCATAGTGACGTTTTATATTTAGATACTAATAATTTTATTAGTGATTTTATTTTGACAAAAGGTACAATGTACCATAGTAGGAATAGTAAATTGATAATTGCTAAATTGTTAGCATATAATATTTTTGATGGTGTTATAAGTAGTATAACACAATTAACTGACGAGCCGGGGGTTAGTAATATTACTAATCAGGGTATTAAAAAAATAGGGACTGTGGGTCAACATTTAAACTGACCACTTCGACAATGGGTAAGACAGGCACCTTTCATGTTGTACATCAGAACATGCAAGGTCTCCCCAGCAAAAATTTAGAATTAGAGTTGTTTTTAAATAAATTCAATGTAGATGTTATGTGTGTCACAGAACACTGGATTATAGAAAATGAGTTGCTCCCTTATCTTAACCATTACAATGTAATAAGTTCATATAAACGCAAGAGCGCCATAAGAGGCGGCTCTCTAATTATTATTAAAAATAACTTGAAATGCAAGGAACGTAAAGATATTGTTAACCTCTCTATCGAGAGGACTATTGAGCTGTCGTGCGTTGAGCTAGAGCGACATATCGTTGTAAGTATCTACCGTCCCCCCAGTGCTGATCATAGGATATATGAGTCCACTATGGAAGAAGTTTTACTTAAAATTTTTGAATGTAACAAAAACCTAATAATCTGCGGCGATTTTAATATTGATATATTGGTAGACACTGACAGGTTAACTAATTTATTTAAATGTTTTAATTTAAAACATCTCTTTTATGAGCCAACTAGGGTGACATCAGAAACGGCCACATGTCTGGACAATGTCTTCTGTAACTGTTTACCGATTAGTAAATCTTTAGTAAAAAATTTTGAGTCCGATCACTATGGTCAAAGTGTCGTTTTTCCTAATTTCACATTAAATGAACCTGTAAAGTTCTCATATCGGCCCATCACAGTGAGTCGTATTATAAAGTTTCAAAGAAATATAGAACTCAAAATGTCACTTTTACCTTGTGTAGAAAACCCAAATGACCTATTTGCCAGTTTGTCAAATCTTATTATTGAGGAGCATACGGAAATATTTAAATTAAAGACCTGCTTAACTAAAGCTTGTGTGAGCTTTGTAGACTGGGCAACGCCAGGTATTTATCGAAGTAGGAATAGACTGTATGATCTTTATGCTACTAGAGAACTAATGCTTCACAACCCATCACATATCTTATACATTAAGAACTATTCTAAAATATTTAAAAAAGTATGTCAAGCAGCTAAATCAATGCATTTGAGAAATAAAATAGAATCTTCTTCGAATAAAATTAAAGCCACTTGGAAATTAATAAATAATGAATCAGGTAAATCAAAACATGGTTTTAAACAGATAAATTTAAAAGTTAATGATACTCTTTTAACCAATAACACTGAAATAGCTAACGCGTTTGATAGTTTTTTTTCTAATGTAGCCCAGGTTGCGACCCGGTCACTCAATTCCTCAGCTTCTAGCGCACTCGCCTATCTAGAAACTGGTGTTACTCAGATTAACAGTGAGTTTGAGTTCAGTTATGTGAGCGCAGATCATATTGTCAAAACATTTAAGACTTTGAATATCAAAAATACTGAGGATTTATGGGGAATATCAACGAAGATACTAGCTACTATTGTCATTGATATTGCACCATGTCTAGCTTATGTCTTTAACAGATGTGTTGACGAGGGTGTTTTTCCTGACCTTATGAAGTTTAGCAAACTTATTCCTTTATTCAAATCTGGCAATGAAAGCGACCCTGCTAACTATAGACCAATTTCGATTCTGCCTGCATTAAGTAAAATATTTGAAAAAGTTATTTTGAATCAATTGCTAGCTCATTTTAATCTCCATGGACTACTGCATAATTATCAATTTGGATTCACCAAAGGTCGTTCAACAACTGACGCGGGTACTTTGCTTCTAAAGCACATCTATGAAGCCTTTGAAAACTCACAAGACGTGATCGGAGTATTCTGTGATCTGTCCAAAGCATTCGATTGTGTATGTCACGAGACTCTGATTTCTAAGTTAAAATATTATGGCGTTCAAAATAAAGCTATAGACCTTGTCCAATCATATCTCTCCAATAGAGTCCTTAAGGTCGATGTAGGTGGCGAAAGGTCTTCAGGGTCAATTATTGACATGGGTGTACCACAAGGCTCGATATTGGGCCCGTTCTTGTTTCTAGTGTATATAAATGACCTCCCTTCTTTTGTAAAAGACATGTGTGACATTGTTCTGTTTGCTGATGATACCTCTTTGGTTTTTAAAGTTGATAGATATAAAGAAGAGTACGATGATGTTAATGCGTCTCTGTCTCTAATTTTAAACTGGTTTACGGCTAATAATCTCTTACTTAATGCCAAGAAAACTAAATGTATTAAATTTACTTTGCCTAACGTGGTTCACAAAGCAACAAAAATTGAATTAAATGGGGAAGCACTCAATCTGGTCGATACCGCTATTTTCTTGGGGCTAACTGTTGATTCCAATTTGCAGTGGGGGGCTCACATTGAAAGACTTGCAGGTAGACTGAGCTCCGCCGCATATGCAGTTCGTACGATTAGGAGATTGGCTGACGAAGAGACAGCTAAGATAGTATATTATAGTTACTTCCATAGTGTGATGTCATACGGTATATTTCTCTGGGGTAAAGCAGCCGATATTCAAGATATATTTGTTTTGCAAAAGCGAGCTGTCCGTGCGATTTACAAATTGAAACCACGGGACTCACTGAGACAACGTTTTAAAGAAATAAATATTCTAACAGTTTTTTCCCAGTACATTTATGAAAACATTTTGTATACTCATAAAAATATCAATAACTTTAGGAAAAAAAGTGATGTGCATAGCATTAACACAAGAAATAAGAATAAACTTTATTTGCCTAAATTTAGATTAGAAAAAGTAAAAGGTTCTTTTATGGGAAATACGATACTTTTTTATAATAAACTTCCTGAAAACGCGACTAAACTGCCTATTCGAAGATTTAAAACTTACATAAAAAATACTCTTATAAAAAAAGCTTATTATTCACTTAAGGATTATATTAATGATAAATTCGCGTGGCCTGATGTCGCTCTGCCCCTCGACGGCTGATGTGTCCTCAATGTCTGCTATCTTGTATTATATAATTTAAGCAATTGGTAGGTAGGTACCACCTAAGTTATCATAAGTTTAGATTTAAGATGGATCACCTAAAAGAAAGCTAGGCCCCAAACCGTGTTTGTTGCCCTGATTCTTCACGGTATTGGTCGCGAAGGAACAGGAGTAAAATCACCTAGTTTTAAGACGTTTCAAAGTGATCCCAGCGGTCCTACTGAATAAATGCTTTTTTTGACTTTTGACTTTTGACTTTTGATAAAATGACTTTCAAATTAGCAAAGATAACTCTATAACAGCAGTATTTTTTTTTTCCAGCCTCATAAAAGAAGAAACACAACGCCCAAAGTACAACAAGCTACTAGAACATCCTTTCATCAAGGGCATCGACACAAGCCGGGCAGACGTCGCTGCGCACGTGTGCGAGATTCTAGAAGCCATGGAGCGCAACGGAGTCAGCCCCTTTACCACGGACCAGCCCGCACAGGCCTGGGTTGATTAGTCATTAAACAAGTGTTGTGTGATGAATGTTTGGTAACTTCACTTTACACTCGCAATATTTTATCATAGAAGTGATACCTCTATTGGAGTCACAGTTATGCCGAGGTTCAGGTATAAGGCTCACACATTTCCAATATGAAAGCTTTCAAATAAAGGTTACATAATTCTATGAGCCCGCTTTAGTAGCTATGGATGATAGTGATTCCAGATTTGCCACAGTTGATAATTCATAGCATTTATATTTTTGCACATTTAGTCAAGCCTTTGGGTTACATTGAATGGCTTGGACAAGCTGAAGCCAAGTGTAGGACATCTTGTAATTATATAGATAGACGCTTGTAGAAGCAGACGGTGCATATGCATGTGTAGAGCTCAATGATCATGAAAATTATTATAGATAAAGATGTTATTTATTTGTGTGGGTTTTATTGAAAAACCAAATACTTAATTTTAAGGAATTCTCATGGTGTTTCTTATTATAATTTTGATGGTAGGTAATCTCTAAAGCTGGGTACTCACCTAGCAGTGTATCACGTAACGTATCAGATACGGTATCAACCTGCAAGTGTGTACGGCTCGTCCACAGTCCTCGCGTATCTAGCTACGAGCCGCCGGATCCGCAGTGCTCGCAACGACGTCACGCCGCATTCATATTCAGTTCGTTTGAAGCTCGCGCGTACGTACTCACCACACAAGCGGTCGTGACGCCATCCACGAGCACACTGCGAGCCGCCTTTGTGTTCGCAGTGAAACCGCCACTCGGCGGGTCACTGCGAGCTTACAGCGCTCCACGCGCGAGCGGCTCGCAGCGGGCTCGTGCCTACGTACTCACTTGATACCGTATCTGATACGTTACGTGCTACACTGCTAAGTGAGTACCCGGCTTAATATGCATATGCACCAATTACCAGATTTTAAGAGGTGACATAGTACTTTATTCAATGAGTTACTTACTGATATTTTTTGCATGTTTATTTTTTATTTAATGAACAAGAGTTGGAAGAATATATTTACTATCTAATCAAATGCTCTACTGTTGGAAGTAAAGTTCTGAAGTCAGCAAATCTGCAAATTTATTGATCTGAACATAGGAATTTGTTTAGTTTCAACAATTTAATTAAATGTTAATTCTGTATTTTGATTCTGGTGTGATTTAAAAGCACCTCATGTATGTGAATTGTTTCTAGCAAATTGTCAGAAGGAAGAGGATCAATAACAATAACGTATTTAGGTAATTTTATAAATTTGTATATATACCAATAGATGGTTGTATTATTTTTATTAATGTAATGTAAACCTATTATTTTATTGTGATTTTCATTGGCCCAAAGACATCCAATGGTGGTTCAATTTAGAGAAATAAGTAATGTCAAGTACTGTGTATAGGCTTATAGAAATATTGGGTTGGTTTGGTATCCACAACCCCAAGACTATTTCTCATACTGTTTCATTTTTTGCTTTAGATTGAGGATAGAGATCATGCTTGGGCTCAGTAATCATTTCAATATGCAATGAAATATTTTTCCTATCTAATTATTATCTTATAGTTATTTATTACATAAATTTTTCAATTTATTGTGCAAATTAATGGCACCTTAGGGGAGTCGAGGCACAGGCGCACAACTGGCGCGGGCTTCGAGCGCCGCGTCGCGACTCTATCGCCTTTTTATTATTCCGTTTCGTGCGTTTAGACTTGAGGAAACATAGCTGCCTGCGCCTCAACTCTACATAGACTATGCCTCAGCCGTGCCTTGACTTACCAGTGAGCGACTCTAGCTCGTATGAGCGACCCCCCCTTACTTATGTGCATTGTTACAGACCATTTTATTCAAAAATGATTGCTTGTTGTGAGATAATGAAGCAAAATTTGGCGAATCTTCTTTTTCAATTTATAGTTTTCTGTTACCATGCTAAATAATGGATACCTATTGTAGCTTGAGCCTAGCGCAGTCTGAATATGCAGATTATGTTTGTAATTTTTCACATGATCTTGAATGTAGTTCACTATTTTTATTGATGTAATTATCGTTAAACTTGTTTGGTTGATTTAATCCAAATCATGTGTAATGTAATTCCTCCTACACTGTGGTTTGTTTTGTTACTAATATTATGTAGTTTCATCATTGATCTAACTTTCTAAAAAAAAATTTGATTTGCTAGATGGCAAAAACTTTGTTATTTCTGATTTTCTTGTCCACCTATAAAATATTGCAAACAGCAGGGCGCAGCTAAGTATTAATTGTCATGACATGGATGGTGACTTGTAAAATCACTGGCCATAATCTAAATTCACTTACCTATAAGATTGATTGGTTCTCATTAATTGTAAACTAAGGAGTAGATTGAGTATAAAAATTACAACATGGTTTTATTTATTTACATCTTACTTACTACTCAATAAATTAGGTTGCAGACAAATTGGTTTCCTTTATACTAACATTTTATTAGTAGGTATCGACACGATAAGAAGAAGTAGGTATAAAACATACATTTTTACACATCAGAATTCATTACATTACAGCATTCTCATTCTAAAACTTCACCAATTTTCTTTGAATTAAGCACATTTCCAAATTTAATAAACAACTTGTATCGAGTGTTATCAGAAAGATGTGGTGACAAATATAAAGAATCCATTTTTTTAGGCCCCATATCAAATAGGGGCATCCAATCATTTGCAGGTATTAATTTATCTTCTCTCTTCCCCCAATAATTAACAGAAGATATCTTCACATACTGATTATCTTCGCTTATGTATAAAAATCCAATTATATTCTTGAATGGTAAACTTGCTACTGATAGGACTGCTGCACCTGTAACACCTGGCATTGAAGAGATGATGTAAGTAAATGTATTTCGAAAGTTAACTGTATTCTCCAATGAACGGTATGACCTACCTATAGACACTGCAGTAACAAAACTTTGCTCAGCTAACACATTGAACATTTCTAGCAAACCGCAGCTAGGAATAGCGACACTGGATCCATAAATATGATAAATTTTAAGTCTATTGAATAAAGCAACATATTTTATGAAAGGAAATGTAAAAACTGTTTCAAACTTTGGTTCCTCTTTGACTTTAGTTGTGCACATTCGCGAGGATGATATTGCAGAGGGGATGCACAGCCTTAATTTTCCCGCTATACAGTTTAACATTTTCTAAATGCAATTACTTTCTACGTTTGCACTAAAATCACAAACGTACTAGGGATACACAAAAATTCTTGCTTGCGTAATTTTCTATTTTGTAAACATAACCTCAATTTCCGACGTTACAACGAGCGGCTTCATTCAATCAGCTGTTTGTGATTTGTTTTTCAAAAATATTTGTCATTGTCAGACGTCAGTAGTACTCACGTCATACCGTCTTAGTACGATAAAAAAAAATATAAACAAGACTTTGCTTGTGCAGAAACGGCATGGTTTTAATTGGTTAGAAGCGTTTTGTTGTGAAATTACAATAATTAGCATAGAAACATATTCATAAACACTTTCATCGTAGCTACGATGGCATCCATAAAAGAAATGTAAGTTACATTGGTCTCTGTCTTCAGCTTACTGTTTAATAGTTTTAGTATTTCTCTCAAGTTTCTATTTTAATTTGGTTTTTGTTCCCTAAAATATTAGTCAGTGTTCCTAGTTAGATATTAGTTATTTGCTCACCTTCTTATCTGGCATTGTGTGTTTCTTTCGTACAATAAGAGGCTTTGTTTTAGATATGAAAAAACTGAAGAATACACCGCTTTTTACACTGGTGGCGAGATTCAATGGACTTCAGATGGCGCTCATTTACTCTGCCTTTGCAATGATGTCATCAAGATAGTGGATGTAAGCACCCTTTCAGTTGTTTGTTCCATTGGAGACTCGGATGAAGATTCTGAAGCTGATAATATTTATACATTCCAACTGTCTCATAACAATGAAACTGTAATCTCAACACATAAAAGTGGCCTGATGAAAATGTGGGACCGACAAACTGGTATGCAGATGAAGATGTGGCGATCAAGCCATAAAGGTCCAGTGGCACGGTTGGCCTTTGATTCAACAGATGAAAACATCGCCTCTGGTGGATCGGATGGTAACATTCGTCTATGGGATTTAGCACACAATACTTGCACCAGCAGTCTTAGAGGAGCAATGGGTGTATTTTCTGTTTTGAAATACCATCCAGATTCAACCAAACAACTTATATTTGGAGCTGCAGATGATACAAAAATCAGATCATGGAACTCTAAAACTGGTAAAGAAGTCTCTGTCTATTCAGGGCATTTCAGTAAAATTACCTCCCTACAGTTCACACCTGATGGAGAATTTATGGTGAGTTCTGGTAGAGACAAAGTGCTTATCCTTTGGAATTTGAATGAGACCAAAGCCGTCAAAGTGATACCTGTGTATGAAAGTATTGAAGGAATAGTTTTAATGCCTCCTAGTTTCAAAATACCAAATTTTAATAAGAAACTAGAGACAGAAGGTATTTATGTAGCTTGTGCAGGTGAGAAGGGTATTATAAAAGTATGGAACATGCTTATGAGTAAGCTCATGTTTGAACAGAAGAACAGCCTTGTAACTGCAGCAACTGAAGAAGGCGGTTTAGCTGTTACTCATCTCATGCTCAATGAAATAAGCAATAACATTACTGTAGTAACAGCAGACCACAACATTATAATACATGATGTGGAGACTTTTGACTGTGTTAAACAAATGGTTGGCTTTACTGATGAAGTATTAGATATCATATTTGTGGGTCCAGAAGAGAAGCATATTGTGGTAGCTACAAACAGTAGAGATTTAAAGTACTATGACTTTGATAGTATGAATTGTGAAATAGTTAAAGGCCATACTGACATAGTTTTGTCACTAGCTCTCTTCCCCACAAAACCTGACATGTTTGTATCTGCTGGTAAAGATAACTCTGTAAGGATTTGGCTACAAACTCCTGAGAATGTGATCACTTGCATTGGTGTTGGATCCAGACATACTGCCTCTGTGGGATCTATTTTCACTGCTCAAACATCAAATGACTTTTTCACATCTGTAGGTCAGGACAATTGCTTAAAAGTTTGGACTGTTCCCAAAGAGTTCTCCACTTGTGATCAGAAAATCAAATCTTCTTACACTGAACTGGCACATCAAATGGATATTAACTGTGTTACTGTCTCACCAAATGACAAAATGATAGCTACTGGGTCTCAGGATAAGACATGCAAACTTTGGACTCAAGAGTTGACACTTCTTGGAGTTCTAAAGGGTCACAGAAGAGGAGTGTGGTGTGTAAGATTCTCTCCTGTTGACCAAGTGGTACTCACCTCTTCTGCAGACTCCACAATAAAGCTTTGGTCTATAGCTGACTTGAGCTGTCTCAAAACGTTTGAAGGTCATGAAAGTTCTGTGGTGAAGATTGAATTTTTAAGTAAAGGACAGCAGATAATGTCAAGTGGAGCTGATGGTCTGCTGAAACTTTGGAACATAAAGACGTCAGAATGCAAAATGTCTTTGGATAATCATGATGGCAAAGTATGGTCCTTAGCGCTATGCAAGAACGAGTCCATTGCTGTCACTGGAGGGTCAGATTCAAAGTTAGTCAAACTAAAAGACATCACAGCAGAAAGACGCGAAAAACTAGCGAAGGAAAGAGAGGAGATGATATTACAGGAACAAGAGCTGATGAATTTATTGCATGACAAAAAAATGGTAAAGGCCTTGAAATTAGCGATACGCATGGAAAGGCCGTTGCATGTATTGAAGATTGTAAACGAAGTTCTGAAAGGAGGAAATGAAAAACTTAGAGAGACTCTAAAAGCTATCAATCACACACAGAAGGAATCCTTACTTAAATTCGCTGCCGAGTGGAACACCAACAATAAAAACTGTCATGCTGCACAGCTCGTGTTCAATATTCTCGCACCGGAAGTTATTTCAGGCAGTCTGAAAGTACCCGCACTAGCCAGCTTCATTGAAGGCGCCTTGCCCTATACCGAACGGCATTTTGAAAGATTAACGAACCTGATGCAGGATTTACACTTCGTAACATACACTGTAAATTGTATGACACCTCATGCTATGGAAACATAAGTTAAAATGCCTTTAGTAAATAAAAAAATATTGTAAGTATGTGAAGAAAATAAGTTTTTTTTTTGGAAACATTATTATATTAAGACTTGGGAGAAATTTTGCATGATTCTTAGCGGATTATAGAGTACCTAGGTATAATTTGTAGGGTTTTGAGCGTTTGCGCAGCCTTCGTCATCCGGCCACGCGGTTTGCTTGCCGCACTTCGCAACAAGCTGCGTGCGCGCAGTAGTCGCGAATTAATCACGCGAGGCGGACCGATCGGCTGGTAGTACGCGAAGGTCTTGTATTTCTGACTCGATGTATTAGTTATTTATCATGGACACAAAAATTGCATTAATTTGTGCAATTACTCTAATATGCAGCCTCGCCCAAGGACAGAAGTCTCCATCGTAAGTTATGATTACTTATTTAGTTTGATTTACATAGTGCACTTAAGAAAACAGATTTGACTTAAACATAGGTCTACCTAGTCTTGAAAATAATTAAATTTTAAATATGAAATTATAATAGGTAGGTATATACTATACTAAGCACGTTGGATGCGAAAATGGAAAGTATCTAATGAAGTACTATCTAAATTGAATGAAACAAGTTATTGATTTTGTGCGAATAGTTTTACAAAACTTATATGAAATAATTAAGTGTTTTTTTTTGTGTCACGCTGATTTTGGCCTTCATTATTGCATTTTTAGAGTTCAAGTATCAAACAAAATGCGAAACAAATCTAAATGATTAAACAATAGGCCATAGGAAAACGTGCGTTACGTGCTAACGCGCATCAAATGACATCTACGGGCACCTTAATATTGATAAGAAGTATAGTATCTATTACATTATTCTGTGACAGTTAAAAGTAATAAAAACAAGCAGTTCCTTGTTTAGGACCCATATAATTAAATCAAAAAATAAAACCAGTGTAAGTACCTATCTATCTACAAGTAATTTGAGAGGACCGGCCTTCGTTCTTTACTTTTTGCTGCTGAAGTGATCAGAGGAAAAGTATATTAGTATAGCACAGATCATTGTTTTACATCTGTAGTCCATTGCTCCATGGTCACGGCATTATAAGACGATTCACAATGAACACTTGTCAATAATTAAAGATGCGCTCGTGTTGTGGCTAGCTTTGTTGATTTTAATAAAGCAACTTTCAGCGCAATCTCGTAGGTAGGTACTATATCAGTGACCATAAATTAAGTTGCTTTAAAATTTTGTTTCCATAACATGATACATTAGTCTATCACCACATTGAAAACGGCCATTGTTATCGGCGTTGAGGTCAATATCGACATCATCATTTAAAAATTATAGACATAGGATCTTACAAATAAATTGATTAGGTATACCTAGGTAGTTCCAGTCTATTTGCATACCTAAAACTGCTTGCAAAGACATGTGGGAGTTACGAAATAACACTCCTCGCAATATGTTTCTGGTCTATCAAAAACAAATACAAATGGTTTTATGTCCTCTAACAATCATTAACAGGCATCAGTTTTGGCAATTTTCTTCCTATGAGCCACATTTTTTTCTGAATCATATTTTTGTGTTTTTAAAAAAGCTATTAGTGCTAGTAGGTAATTGCCGGAAGTCAGACCTTGAAAATATGATAGGAAAAAAGCATATGAATCCATAATAGTGACTTATGACTCGCTGCATTTTCTTGGTGGAAAAGCATTTTTGTATTTTCATTTGAGGAAGTTTTCCTTGTTTTTCTCGCTCGATCCATCCAATCATGCTATTTACCTATAATACCTACCATTAGCTACTGATATTTTTGCTTTTCTAAAGATAGTCTATTTAATTTTCATTTCATTTTATTCCATAATAACAAAATACATTACATGCATAAAATATATTTACATTAGCATGCGCATATCTAAACATGGATGCCATTATGCTTTGTCAGCTGACTTTTCAGTCTTTGTGTCTTTCTTCTTACTTCACAGACAAAACACCGCTCAACACAAAACTTAGACCATTCATCGAAAACAGCATTATTGTGCAAGTGTTTATTGTATGGCACCGATTATTTATCATAAGATACCGAAATGTTACAAAGACATGAATATTGGTTTAATTTACAATTAGATTTAAGAAAATGTTAATTGAGCAATTAAATTATCTTTATCTTTAAACCACAACTTTTTTGAGAAATTGATCAACAATGCTTCATTGGCTATCACATAACATGCAAAAATTTTATAAATCTTGCTAAAACTACTTTAACATCGCTCTAAAGCTTCGATGCGTTGATGTTTTTGACCAGTGTGTGAGCAGCCGCGGCACCCATTTCAAAAGCAACTGCCAAAAGGTCAAAACAGCTTAAAAATTTAAATCATACATACATACATACATAAAGTCACGCCTCTTTCCCAAAGGGGTAGGCAGAGACCACGGCTCTCCAGTCGCTACGATCCTGACACACAACTTTCGCCTCATTCACTCTCATTACATTCTTCATACATGCTCGTCGGTTTAGGGTACTTTTGACCTGGCCCTTCTCCAAAATGTCGCCAATTTGATCCAAGAAGGTTCGCCTAGGTCTTCCCCTTCCAGCTGTCCCATGCAAACTCGCCTCATACACTTGCTTTGTCAAACGACTGTCATCCATCCTCTCTACATGCCCAAACCATCTTAACATACCTTTCTCGATCCTCAACACTACATCTTCTTTCACTCCACACTGTTCCCTTATCACACTATTTCTCACTCTATCATTCAACGTTACCCCACACATACTACGCAACGCTCTCATTTCAACAGCATTCACTCTACTCTGATGTTTTTTCTGCCACACCCAACTTTCACTTCCATACATCAATGTCGGTACCAACACTCCTCTATGAACTGCCAGTCGTGCCTTGTTGGACACTCTCCGGCTGCTCATAAAATCGTGGAGTGCCCCATTCACTCGGTTTCCAGCATTCACTCTCCTTTCGATATCCTCATCGTGCTTCCCATCTCTTGTAAACAATGTCCCCAGATACACAAACTCTTTCCCTTGTTCCACTCTTTCATCGTCAATCAGAATATTGCATGCTGTCATACATTCATCTTTTTCAAAAACCATAATTTTCGTCTTGCTCACATTTACTTTCATTCCCTTTCGCTTAAAAGCTTCATGCATAACTGTTACCATCTCCTGCAACTCATTCTCCGACGACGCAAGTATAACCTGGTCATCGGCATAGAGAAGACATTTGACGAGTAACTCATTCATTCTTAAACCATTTGCACCATCTTTCAAATCTTTCAAGCAACTGTCCATGAATAGATTAAACAGCCATGGTGACGCTACACATCCCTAATGCCTAACGCCCTTTTGGATGTTAAACCATTCAGTGTATGACCCATGTATCCTCACGCAAGCACTAGAATCCTCATAGAGAGATTTCAGAGCTCGAACGAGGTTGCTGTTCACTCCATACATCGTCAGTACCGACCACAGCTCATTCCTCATCACTTTATCATAGGCCTTTTCCAAATCCACGAATGCGCAATAGACTTTTTGACCTTTGGCCAAAAACTTTTCGGCTATGCTTCGCAAGGAAAAGACCTGATCCGTACATCCCATTCCCTTTCGAAAACCCGCTTGTGCATCCCATATTCTCTTGTCGGTTTCTTTTACAACCCTTTCAATCAAAATCTTTGCATACAGTTTGCCGACGATGCTAAGGAGGCTTATGCCTCGGTAATTTTTGCAGTCTTGGTGTGAGCCTTTTCCTTTATAAAGGGGAACTATAACCGCCTTGCACCAGTCATTCGGTACTCTGCCAGAGTTCCAGCACAAATTAAAAAGATGGTATAGCTGACTAGCTACAACACCATGTCCAGCCTTTAGCATCTCGGCTGTAATCCTATCACACCCAGCAGCCTTTCCCGATTTCATACTCTTTAATGCATTCACAACTTCACCCATTCCGATACTACTGTCACTGCTCACTTCTTCACACGAAGACGTTGAGGTAGGTTCCAGCGTATCTTCTCTCTCAAACAAACTCTCAAAATACTCTTTCCACCTCTTTAATATACACTCTTCACCTTTCACTATACTTCCATTCTGATCTCTGATTTGATCTGACATCCTTTTGTTCTTCTTTCTTTCTTGCAACAATTTCTTTTACTAAACTTTTCACTCTCTTATATTCATTCTTAGCTTCATCCACATCCTCAATCGTAGCTTTTTTCATTCTCTCATTAGCTCTGACAGCTAACCAATCTAACCACGCTTTCTTCTTTTCACATACCACCTTTTGCACATCCTTATCCCACCACACATTCTTCTCTGTCATAACTTTCTTTCTCTTACTTACTCCACACACTGTAGAAGCCACACTCACGACTTCTTTTTTAAAGGCATCCCATAAACTATCAATCTCAACTAAATCATCTAAACCATTAAATCTCTCAATCAATTTACTTTCATAAATTTAAATCAAGCTATCCCTATATATCCCTAGTCATGCAATTTCATTTTGTGGTTTTTGAAAAAATATATATTTTGTTAATTTTTATATTTTTGCCTAAGAACTCGCCATTCTGGGCTAAAAGAGCGTCCAGCATTATCGATGCATATACGATTAGGTTAGTTAAAAATATCAGTCCAAAATGACTGAATTTTGGACTGATACAACATAACAAGAACATAAAAAGCAATGTTTCAGCGCACAAAAGTAGTTGTTCATCATTGTTTAGGTTTAGAAAAGTACAAAACTGAAGCCTCTGTAACTTGAAAAATAATCATCAATCGGAATACTTTGAAATTTTAAGTCATATCGTGTGAATGTTAGTTACTAGACTGGTTGGTACAGTCACGGACAATAAGATGTATACACTCCATAATGTTTCAACCCATGTACAGGTCAACATGTCCAACAATGTTCTGGTATTTTATTGATTTTGCCACTAGTTCAATGTGAAATCAATTTCCGCTTCCTTCTTGTTTTTAACCTACATCTATTAGTTTAAGTGTGATATTAATTTTAAAAGTATGGAGTGTATACATCTTATTGTCCGTAACTGTACCTACTATCCAGAAATCATACGGGTCTATCAACATTGTTACGATAAATGTGTCAGACCGGAGAATTATTGAGTGACGTAATACATAGCCTAGGTAGGTATAGGTATAGACACCTGCAGTGTTATCTTACTTCCTACGTGTTTAAACTCTACTAATTTTGTTATTTAAGTGTAAGTATATGTAATTATTACCTTCTTATAGTACGAATAGTCGTGGTAGGGTAGAGTCTACCCGAATTTCGCATTGCATAATCGTTAAGGAAAATAATAAAAACCATATTAGTAGTTAAATATAGGCCTGCAACATAATATTAGGTTGAACCCTACGCTGCAAAAGATGACATGGTGTCAAACATGGTTTGGACGTAGGTAGCTCTAACTTCTTAGGGTCTTGAATGCCTAGGTAAAAGATTTGAGAATGTCTACCATTCCCTGGAGAATACATAGGTCCAGTTGTGAATCATTGGTGATACCTCCTACTATGTAAGTATTTCGTTCCAAAAATTTTTTTAGGAGCGATATTTTTTAAATAAGACTAACTTTGTGTATGTACCTAGGTATTATTCAGTCTTACAGTAACCTTCTGCAATCTAGGTACCTATAGCAGGTTACTTATATGGACATGTGCTAAAGCGGTAGGTATCATAATGAAATTAGGCGTTAGTGCCTAATTACAACTGCCAACTTTGGCTATATTGACTTTTACATGCTTACCTACCAATAATATAAAACAGTATTGACGTCCGTCTTTCCTGTGGGTCAAGCTGATCATGCTGAGAGGATGGTTTAGGTGCTGGGCAAGCCTATTCCATCTCATTCAATGTCACCAGGCACTACCAGTATAGTACACTTAACGGGACAATACATGCACCCTGCCGCCGCTGTATAAATCATCTAAGGTAATAAATTATGTAATAAAGGCTTAAGTTTTTTTTATAGGCAGGTACTTAAATACCTACTTATTTTACGAGGATTAGATAAAACATAATACTCGTAGTACCTACCTTAGGTTACCAACTAAACGGGATTTCTATACCTACTTACCGAGACTAGCAAAACAAGTAGGAACCTACCTTACCTAAGAAGTTCGTATGAGCCCAGATATGAGTTAGTTACTAACTCTGGAGACGGAGTTTTTAGGCCGGTAACTGATCTATCTAATGCCTAGTTAGAAAACAACCGTTTTGTAACCCTCATTGTAATGGCCCATAAGAGACTGTTGGTAAGTAATAGCCCATTCTACAAATTGATTCCGACATATTATTATACCTATATGTCAGTAATAATTTTAGTACCTGTTTGCTACAAACACTTACTTATATATTTTATACACTGCCATCCATCTTGCATTTGTTTCGCTATGTAGAGAAAGCCAGATAATTTTCTCATACAAACGTGGATTAACGACACCGACACGCTCAAACAGATTATCTATCTGTCAGACTCAAATGAGCTAAGCTTTTAATTATCCGACATGTCTGCAACATCGTTGGTAGTACCTGCCTAACTAGTACCTACGAGCTACGGATATAAAATACTAGCAACCCGCCCCGGCTTCGCACGGATGCAATGCTGATACTAAATATTAGGGTGCAGCCAGCGTTTGCAACGTTAAGCGCAAAAAAATTGTTTATTTACGACATCACATTAGAGACCTCTAAAATTATCAGTGTGTCTCTACTCTACTATACGAGTATTATGCATGTAAACCTATAGGTACCTACATATAAACCTTCCTCTTGAATCACTCTATCTATTAAAAAAAACCGCATCAAAATCCGTTGCTAAGTTTTAAAGATTTAAGCATACATTGTTTTATACTATGTAGTATGAGTTTGAGTTTTGAATTTTCATTTTGGACTTACCAAACACAAATGTAAGAAATTGTAATATATTTCTTATCCTTAGGTCTATTGTGTTTTTCCTGCCTTAATACCGCCATTCATAGTTTGCCCGTAATCTATGTACTTAAATATGACAAAATAAACAAAAGTAAAATAATATAAGTAGGCAGGTAATAGGTACTGTTACGTAGGTACCTATCGCACAGAAATGATTCATTTTCTTACGTTCTTACTACCTACATTGTCGCATCTCCTGGCTAGCAAGTTTTAGTTATGTGTAGGTGCTCTAGATTCTTCACAAAGTGATATAAAAACAACAAAACGAACATTTGGCATGATACGGTCTGATAGCTCTCTATCCAACTCTAGTTGTATGCAGTAGGTAATTAAATACGTACTTAATGATTAGCGTAGTAAAACAACATTAGGAAAAACAAATAGGTACCTACTTGGTAATTGATTCCTATTCTACATTATTTATTTGTTACATATGTACTTCTTATTTTAATTTTGTTAATTGCTTTAACCACACTTCTAGCAGGCTACCCGCTTAGGTACTTAGGTATTACCTACTTAGTACTAACCTTTTAATTATTATTATTTTCTACGTGATAACTTGATAAAATAACTAAAAAATAGTAAACACTTAAACCAACGTTCGTAAAACATTGCACTTTTACCTAAATACCTACTTTAGGTAATGATCATCACAGTCACAGGACGCAACCAACAATTTTCAGATTTATTACCCTACTAAACAATATAAACATTTATTTTGCAAGAGCGATCGCTTTACTTTTCTTTGGCGCGATAGAGCGAGGAAGCGGCTAATTGACCTTTTATGAAGTTTTTACCGCTCAAGGTGCGTTGATGGATTGTTTGAAACACTGTTTCTGTATCACTATCATCCATCAACTGATTCTGTTCTTGAGATTAGTAGGTAAATCAACGTACTACGGCTGACGTCGTTAATTACCTTTTTAGCGTGACTCTATTTGGTAAATAATTACTTGACCAAGTAACAGCTTACTTTAGGTAGGTAGGTACTAATTTAAATCAAGATACGTTTCTTTAAATGCCTAGTTCTATACCTACAGTAAAAACCTCATAAGTAAAATAACGTGTACGGGAGTTTCAGTCGGCGGTATGGAGCAACTAACCTTGGTCTCATCAATCTGCCGGGTCCAAGCTTTGCCTCCTGATTGCACTGAGAAATCACCGTAACTTAGGTCCATAGGGTGCTGTCACTGCAGGTTCTTAGATTGTGTGTCTTTGGATGAAGGTTCAAAAGGAGATCTTAAGAGTATGGGATCACTAACACGGCACTTGTGCGGAGACACGAATAATTGCGCGCGCGTGTAGCCCGTAAGACGTCGAACCAGCCAGACTGGCTACTTGTCGCCGTTCGAAATCAAAAACTAGGAGTCACTCCAAAGCAGCCAATAGAATTGTAAAAAGATAGGTTTGACCTACCCTCAAGATTGTGTTTTCTGTATTATGCCACCCACACCAGAAAATAAAACAAGAAATCTTAACGAAAACATCATAACTCTGTTCCGCTATGGAACATAACGGATTATCATTCTTTTGAATGGGTTCCGATCGAAAATATAGAGACTTAAATTGACTTAATAATTTTAATGAGTAGAGCTGGAAGAGTATCTAGAGTGAAATTAAAATAAAGGTACTATTAAATTATATTCTTATACACGTCTTTTCTTGGCAAAACCTCTCTGTATTCTGTGGTAAAACATCAGCTTTGCGTTTGGTTAGATAGTGAGTCAAATTTTCCTTATAGCCATATCACAATTTACATGAATATAAAAATTTCATCGCTTTTTATTAGAAAAAAGCGATACTCAACTAAGAGATTTCTGTTAGTCAAGCATTTAATATACTTATAAAACATCTACATTGGTACACACACAGATACCTAGGTATACTTATTTAATGTAGTTATATCACATTTCTACAATTTATCATACCAGAGCCAACCAAGGAAAATTTAAATGGACTTTACATAATGATAGGTATCCATTATAGTAGGTACCTACTACCTATATACATCGGTCTAAACCATAACGAATTATGCAGATCATGCATGCTCATATTGTCAGTCATTACATGCTATTACAAAGCCTAGCCTTAGCCTAGCCAGGCGTAAAAGACCTATTATTGATATTGACCTTTATATATAAAGTTATATTAAACGCATAATAAGTTAATATAATGGATCATGGTAGAACTTAGCTCTTTTATAGGACACACAAGGACAATTTTAAACGACTACCTTCATAAATATTATTTATAGCTACTGTTATTTAATATGAGACAGGTAGGTATATTGCTTACATAACTCAATAGATAAAAGGTACCTAGATCATCAAGTACCCTATCTGGGCAGGTACTTAGGTACTTACTTATTTGTATTTTTATACGCACTTCAAATCTGTCCACATCATTGTGTTTAAATGTCATGACATTTTTTAGTAAAGTAACTAAGATAGGTAGGTATTTAATTTCTTAGAGAAACTATTTACTTATCCATAAAAAAAGTGTGATGTAATGTACCGAATAATATTAGGATGACCCGAGGCGTCACATGACTGAGGGAATGTGTCCTTGTCACACCGCTAAGTTCAAGGCAAGCCATTACTAAATAAAATACTAATGAATTAGATAGGTTGCGGGTTCGATCCCCGTGGCGGGACAAATGTTTGTATGATCTACAAATATTTGTCTCGGGTCTGGGTGTTTCTATGTATAATATGTATGTATTTACAAAAAAAAAAGTATATAAGTAGTATATCAGTCATCTTAGTACCCATAACACAAGCTCTGCTTACTTTGGGGCTAGATGATGCTGTGTGAAAAGCCCAGCATTATTATTATTATTATATATTATTATGTATCAAGATGTTAGTTTATTTTTTTTCTTTGAATATCGGACGTAAGATTTCCTTCGTTTCTTGTAAATAGGCATCTGTTGCAAATCATAGACCATTATCAAACAAAAGGACTGAAGTTATTCTGATGCAGATGAGGCTGTGCGCGTGTTCTGGCATCGGCGCCTAACAAACGGCCTTTCTAAGTCATATGTTTACATTATTGTAAATTGATTGTAAACAAACGAATCCCAACCAATTTTCCTCTCAGTGACCTTGAATATGGTTACGCTTGCATTCGGCAGGTTGGTGGTTAGTCGGCGTTTATAGGAAAGAAGGAAATTGATCAATTAGGTTCTACCTAATATTAGTATTAAGTATATTTAGAAACTTAAAAATAATTTTAAAAAAAACAGGCAAATCCTAATTATTTAATTGGGAAGCTAGTACGAGTATTATTGATATAAATTGTGATTGATTATCCCTAATCTTCTATTGGTATATTTGGCCAACATTCACGTTAAGCAACACTTAAAATCAAAGTGATCTCATCCTCCATACGTGTTGAAATGGTAAGTAGGTCTAGGTACCTATCTATAAAAACAGAGATGGTTTTGCTAGATAAAGTCTTTCTTATTCTTATAAAAACTATAGATCAATGTATTCGTTACTTTACGGCTCACGTTTTACCTAAATAAGTACCTATTTATTTTTATTTCTTCGTATAGGTATCTAACCTACCTACTTAGGTACACACAATACAGAAAAAATTGTAAATAGTTTGAGGATAGCATACTAAAAAACTTTAGAATTTACGAAAAACGAGTTATAAAATAATATGCTATAGTTTTACATTTTGCATACTTAGCGCTAATGTCTTACATGGGATGGAATGGATATGTACTACTCGGTATGTAACTCTACTCTCACATAATGAGGTTTTTCGTGACTAACTAACTCGTGACAAGACTAGCTATTATGAATTATGAATTGTATACAAAACACATTATCAGTACTCTAAATTAGCGCTTGGTTAATATGATTAGTTGTATTGGATTACTTAGTAATGTATTTAATATGCGCAACAAATGTTACAAGGTACCTATCATAATTAAACGTGATTTACTAATACTTTTAGACGATCTATTTCTGGTATTGACATATTGTCTGTAATTCTGTACGTATGTTTGGAAAAAATAAGTGCTACTTACGTAGGCAAAAAGATATATATGCGGGTACATTTTATTTTCTCCCCAAGCCATGAAAAAAAATTGTGCGTGCTAGAGGTCTTCAATAGAAGGGTTCGGTAACTTATCACCAAATCACCAACCCTATTATAAAACGAATTCATATCTTATCTTACTTTCTACTGATAGTAATATAAGTAGCTGAATGTTTATGTGTATGTTTACGGATTCGGGTAAAACTTGAAATAGATGTAGATGGAAAGAGAAGGACACCGTATACGAGCGTATGTGCGTTTTTTTTATAAAAATCACGTCTATCATACAGTGTGTAAAAAGACGTCTACCGAAGCCGAAAGGGGTAGGTACAGCATCCCAACACACAACCAAACCCAAAAGGATTTTCTGGAAAAATCATTATATCCGGAGAAAACAGCGTTTGAAGATTACTATTTGCGTATGTTCTGGGCGCGTTGTTTTACGTAGATTGGTGGATTTTGAATTCTAACTGTTTTTTTTTTATAAATGAAATAATTAGGTAGGTGTGGATTTTGTTGTACCAGTAGTAAATAACCGAAAATAACATAAAATTACTAAGGTAAGTAAACTTTTTTTTTTGCGTTTTTTTTCGCTAAATATTTTTAGAATCATGGTCTGTTTGCCACCCCTCAGTTTTCGGTAGTTGTCTTTTTACACCCTATACACCCCTATTTTTTAATTACCAAAAAAAATGTACTCGGTGTCTGTTACTGATCACATTTCTGCAGTTAAAACTGAAAAAAAAGAGAAAAAAAAATTATAACCTCAAAAGGAGACGAGACGAATCAGACATGGATTTGTGATAGCTACTGCGGTTTTACTGACTGGGGATGATACGAGAACATAGTTCGAATAAGAGTCTGTACGCGATTGTCGTCTATAGTACTTATTTGTACAGTTTTCATAAAATTTTGTTCGGTTTTGGTTGACTACAATCCTCGATAACTTTGTGATAGTTAAATAAAAAAAAGTTCTGACCATGCCATTATCATTTTCTGCATCTGCTGCAACTGTCCTTAATTTTTTTTTGGTAGTCATAAAATAGCGGTGTATAATATCTCGCGTAGCTGAACGATACATTACAAAGTAGGATCTACGCGCTGCTCTACGAATGCGCTACGAGTGCTACGAAATGTTTATAACTCGAATTTACAACCCATAATTTAGTTTAAGGAGAGATATTACGAATTTACGCCTAATACTTTGCGTGTCATCTTTCGCACATAATTTTATATGAACAGAATATTCATATAAAACATCTATTTAAATAAATAAAATAATGCTGGATGTTTCCCACAGCATAATTTGCCCCCTAAACCAGAGCTTGTGTTATGGGAACCACAAACACATGACTGATATACGTACCCAGGTATCTAAAAAAAAATACTACGCGGCATGCTACAACAGCGCTACGCAACGTAGCATAATGCTACGCACTATACATTTTTGAATGCAAGTTATCATTATTTCACAATTCATTGTTCATGACGTCAGTTGAATGTTTATTTTTCCTTTATGAAGTTTACTCACCGAGTGTTAGTATTATTTACTATTTCGTAGGCACTAATCCTTATCTACACTGTGACACAATTTCCAGAATAACATATTTTCTTACCATATTTACAAACGTTGGTGGCTATGTAAGGTTCAAGTTTGCGAAGACTGTTATCCATATTTAATGAATGCTCACGTAGGAAGCGGCTTAACTTTAATCTAAGAGCAAATCTTCTTGGTATCTCAAAGAATTGGTTCATAATGAATGTTATCAGTAAACACAAATATTGGCTCTGTTGTCGTTAGCAGCTACGACCTTGCGGTACCATGAAACAAAATAATGGGAGATTGTTAAACGTTTCCCTATAAAAAAGTATGCATTCCAACAGACACAAGAAAATTAGCAAGGATTTATTACATCTAAATAACCATATAATAATGCTCTGTTATATTTTATAAAGTAAAATCATAATAAGTAAGTAAGTAAGTAAAAAGAATAAATCATGAATGACACACAGAATTAAATAAGTACCTACCTACTATGTATCAGCTATCAGCATTACGCATAAAGTAGCATTTTGAACTCTTCAATGAAATAAATAATAAATACAATAATTGTCAATCCGAAGTCCCCAAGTCACACCGAGAGGAGGAAAAAGTAGTGTAGGTACTTCCAGAAACTCTCAAGTAGAAATTCCATCATAATGACTGTAATGAACGAAGTTTTTGTTTACAGCTCGAACGTACTCATCGACTGCCCTAACCTAGAGAAAGGGGACTCGTTTACCCAGTCGGAGTTTCTCTCTCGCCTTGCGAACGAGTGCCGGTACGACCGCTTGCTGTTACCGACGTATCTGACAGGAGACACCGTCTATGTGCACGCCAGCGCATATGTCTACTTCATACAACCAGCTGAAGCTCATGACTTGGTAAGTTAGATGACGCAAGGAGCCTCTCTTAGGCGCACTTTAAATCCTTTTACCACACTGTTGAAGAACACGATAAGTTGGCAAGCGTTTTGCAAAGCATGAAAGAGATGTTTTATTGTTGATTCATGGCCTGTAATTTATTAAAAGGAGCTTATTAAAAGTTCATCCACTTAAATAAAGGTCCGTATTCAGAGTTCAGACTTGAGTTGTGCGTAATTTTTGAATGATTCAAGTGTGAATCTTCTCTTTAGATACGATTACGCGTAGGTACGTTCTGGAGTGCCCGCTATGGTTCAGTAGGCCTTAAGACTCTTTCACCTTTGATGAATCATGTTTGTTTCAGAACTTCAAACTCCATTTCCTCCTGCAACTGCGATGGACAGACCCGCGACTAGCCTATGCCTTGTACTCTCCCGAACGTTCCAAAATCATAGGCGAAAGCGATTTACGCTCCCGCGTCTGGGTACCCCACCTGTACATGTCCAACGAACAGTCCTCTAGCCTCATGGGCACTGACAGCAAGGATGTGCTCATTTCCATAGCGCCTGACGGTGAAGTGCTCTTCAGTAGAAGAATGCAAGCAGTTCTGTACTGTTGGATGAATCTCCAGAAGTTTCCATTTGACGATCAAACCTGCTCAATGAACTTGGAAAGCTGTAAGATTTTTTTTCTTGACCACATGCCTTAACGTTCGACAAAAGCTACATTCAGTAGATTTTCTTTTAGTATTGACGTTATCATTCGAGCGTGAGTCATTTTATAAGCAAGGCAATGCTTATTCCCCTAATGATTTTCCTTACAAATTACAGGGAAGTACAACGCATCAATCTTGCGGTTAATGTGGGAAAAAGACAATCCTGTGAGATTGTCTACGGAGCTTCACCTGACTGAGTACTCCCTTATAGACTACTGGACGAACGAGTCCGTAGTCCGAGGGGATATCATGAACATGCGACTGGGAGGAGGTAGATGTAATGTCTCTTTTTATGTTTGTGCCGTTATTTTGTCATCTCACTTGAACACTCACTAAAATTAAAGTAATCTCTTCCAGCTGGTAACTACAGTGCCTTAAAGTTTACGTTCAAACTGGGCCGTGAAGTAGGATACTATCTCATGGACTATTTCATTCCATCTATGATGATAGTGGCTATGTCATGGGTCACATTCTGGCTGCAGGCTGACGCCGCGGCTCCTAGGATAACATTGGGTACGTAACTTACCAATGTCTTTTCATATTAAGCTTGAAATAATATGATATTGAACCTAGTTATAAACCGGGTCTTTACTCTGGTGGTTCTTTGCAAGTCCTATGACTTTTTATCAAAACTGACCCCAGATTATATTAACCTAGTTAGGATTCAAGAGCGATATTCCTTATCAGTCGTTTTATTTCAGGGACAAGCACGATGTTATCGTTTATAACGCTGGCGTCATCACAGGCGAAGACGCTGCCGAAAGTGTCCTACATCAAAGCCAGTGAGATTTGGTTCCTGGCATGTACAGGTTTCATTTTCTCAGCACTGGTTGAGTTTGCATTCGTCAATACAATTTGGCGTAGGAAGTACGTATATTAAAACTTTTTTTTTTACTAACCTATACTTTCCCACTGCTGGGCAAAGGTCTCCCTCAGTTGTTTGAATAATTATTTTTTTAACATCGAGACAGATGGAAAAGGATTAAATAATTTTAATACATTTTATAAAAATCTTTCATATCCTACATTACGCTGCCTATAATAAGAACTTGTTTACATTTTGGTGTTTAGACTTTTATGCCGATTACGATGGGTAAACATTGTAATTTTCTGTGGATAATCGTCTGATAATTAAGATTTATGCGTCGTATAATAAACACGCACTTTTATATCTTTTTAAAAGACTTGATCTCAAAGTTTGCGTCAGAACATGATTATTACCAAGGCCAATTCACATGTAGTGAACTATAGTAGATTTAGTAAGTATTTTAAAGTGGAGTTGTTGATTCAAAAATTTGTGTATGAAAATGAGTAGCTTCGGAACAAAACCCGATAAATCCACTTTGAAAGTTTTTTTGGTAAATTAGTTTTGCTTAAAATTTACTGATCGTAATTAGTAATTTTTTTATACTCTTTCAGGAAAGCGGTAAGCCTAAAGAAGGTGAACAGCAAATACATCCTGAAGGGTACATTGACCCCGAGATTAGCTCGAAAGGAGATGCAGAAAGAATTGCAAGAGTCTTCGCCTCAACTGACCAAGTCACGCTCTTGTTCGTCGCTACAGCAGGAAACCAGCTCCGACCCTGCCGGGCCTGGATACAACAACTATCTTACTGTACATGTAAGTATCACATTTACCAGAGCTTACTTTACATTTAGGAACTATACTAATCGAATCGTTCTTAGACAGAAAATAGGTCACCATTCAACGTGTGCTGTAGCTACTTTAAGGTTCTGCAGCGCTGGTCTTCTGTGGCGCCGAACTAGTTTTGGCACTGCATTTAGTTTTGAACTCATCATCAACCTTTCTCATCCAATTGCTGGGTATAGTGATGATTGTTATTTGTAGGGATAAAGTCTTTTGTCATTAACCCCTATCATATGCTTGCCAATCTTACTATCTGTGGATTTTATAATGTTTTTGAACAATTTGTATCAAATTATTTGGTGCCAAATATAAGTAATGCAAATGTTTTCCACATTAGCTTTATAAAAATCAAAGTCAAAAAAGCATTTATTCAGTAGGACCGCTGGGATCACTGGGAATATTATATTTTGCACCTTCGCACAAATCAGAAACTGATACAAACCAAGAAATTATTGTAATGCTGCTCTAGCTTCCCCGGGGCTTCGTGTATTTAGAGTTTATCGATTACAAACAAACAAATATTTTCTCTTAATAATGTCAGTTGTCACCTTTGCCTCGCAGAGTATGTATAGGTTTATGCTCACGTAATTTAAGGTATATAAACATTAGTCATGTTTTAAGATGAAGAGGAAAGATTTATTCAAGAAATTATTGTCTGAATCATAGACCGCTGCAGACTTTGAACATTGAGGGACGAGAAGGAAATTAATGTTTGCCTTCGGGGCAAAAAGAATGTATCGATGTCAGTATAAATGAATATCTTAGAAAGGACTCGTACATAATCTTCTTCTTCTTCTTCCTGCCCTTACCCACTAAGTGGGGTCGGCACAACACATTTCTTTCTTCCATTTCCCAACTAAACTACTCGCACACAATACGAAATTTTCGTTGTATTCAGCGCAAAAAAAAGTCGATCTTAGAAAGCAGTTTAGGTCACGCGATAAATTAGAGATATAGCCCTAATACCCGCAGAATAAACATGATTATCTACAAAAAATGTAGGCAAATATTATTTTAGCTTAAGTAAAGTCACACAAGCGCATCGCGAGCATTGAGATAATATCACATGAGCAATATTAAACATAGATACATAGGTACCTGCTATATAAAAGCTACTAATGTGAATGCTATACCTAACATTTGGAATGCAATACTCTAGAATTGTACACGAGAACAATTGACATTCATACAAAGGAAACCGGTATTTTCTTTTTTACAAAATGAAAAATATTCATAGGTCAGCACAATGTAAGTTTTTTGAACATATGTGTGGCCCCGGTAATACAAATGACACGAGTATAAAGCTAATTGGTGTATTTTCACTGATAAACAATTTATTTCAGGCTTATTTATTTAATTACTTGTTTCGCAACACTTTTTAGTCACGCGACGGAACGCATGATTCATCATTGTTTATTGTAATAAACTACCTCAATATAATGTTATCAATCAAAATCCTTAGAAAATATTAGGTTCTATTGTTGTCGCACTACTGCGGATAGGGATTACATTATTTACTTTCAGTGTTAAACAAACTTAACTAACAATGTGTACAAGCAAGATGCGCAAGATTGTATACATTGAGACGTTTTGAGACAGTAGGGTAGTTTATTTGTAATGAGAATCTACAAAATGGAGTAGTTAGTTGTTTTTGCTTGGCCCGAAATTTAGTTCTGGTAACAGGACAGATACAACTATTTTAAAACGCACTGAATTGGCCTTTAGCTCTTTCGTACTTATACTTAAGTCAAATTAAGACCTCAAGCAGCCTAATAACTTCACCAAAATCTATGATCTGAGACTAATATTGGCAGCTAGCTCATATTGCTACAATCCAGATTTTTTGCCTAATTCACTTTCATTGCATTCTTATTCTTCATACAAGCTCGCGTGATTTATCTCTACCAACCCTTACGGAAAAGAGGCGTGATTTTAATATTGTAATTCATAATTTCAGAGTTTCCCATCCGCCATGAACTTGCCGACAATAACAACACAGAGCTACGACGACCTCACGAAACAAGATGGCAGAGACAGCGCCGGCTCCGACGAGCCCAAACACACGTGGACCACAATGACACCACAGGAGATAGCCACGTGGATAGACAAACGGTCACGTGTCACCTTCCCGCTTATGTTCCTGTTCTTTAATATTCTTTACTGGACTTTTGTGTACTGTTTGTAAACTTTTGTACATTCGACGCCAGTCAAAACTTCGTAAAATTTACTAGAAATTTGTATAGATCCAGGGCCATTCGAATGATCGGCCTCGAAGATTGAGATCGAGCTCATAGGTTGATCATATCGACCGAATGCAATGTGCGGAGTTCGGCCGTTATGGAGTTCGGTAACCAGGAAATGTTTTTACAAGCTTTTTATTTTATGCAACTGGCCATCTACCCAGTAAGTATGTTTATATTTCAGTTAGTCTAGTCTTATTTTATCCAAGCGATTCTTATTAGGTTTCAAGCTAGAAATATTTAAGTCCAAACTTTATGATTAAGCGGTCGAAAAAGATTTAGTTACTTTTAAAGTTCGCATAATATTTTCATGGATGTACGTTCAGCGAAAGTTAATGAACATTTTGTTGTTTTTAAGATTTTCTTCTATATCTTTAGAACTGTGAATTAATAATTGAAATTTTGGCTTTATGTGATTGATTTTGGTTTTTTGGATTACTATGTGTAAACAATGTTTTCCCACGACAATTCTGAAAAAGGAACTTAAAATGCTCAAATTGTTCATGCACTACGTCGTTGACTCTACAAGTTATTTTTAGTTTTTTAAAGTCGGGAATAATCTTGCCGAGTAATTATTAAACCAACACTACTTCTACATTCCTACTTAAATTATTTTAGTTGCATAGTATTTTTATGAGATTATTTAGATTATATTTTATCTCCGTAAGATCTGGATTTTATGATATAATGTTGTTACTAAAATAATTACAAGAAGAAATCTTCATTCTTATTACGTACTTATGATTTTTTAGATTTACCAGTAGGTACTTAATGTTGCTAAAAAATGTTGTCCTTCACATAGGTAACGCTTAGTTTTATGAAGTTTTAACTAGTTTTGATTTTATGTTGAACTTTGTGGTTGTGATGGCCATAACATCAAGATTGATACGAGAAATAATCGCAGAATCGCAGCATCGCAGCTTGATTAAAATTGTATCAATTTTTTGGCAATAAATACAACTGGTCGAAGAAGAATTGTTACCTTAGGTATCTCGTGTTAGACTATTGATACAATGTACCATTTTATTTAAAAAAATTGTATCTTTAAGGGTTGGTTAAGGTTGTTAAGTTACCATTTCGAATAAATTGTGATTGTATTGTGATGTTCGTTGCCTTTGTAGTTTATTGTATTTGTATATTAGACGATGAGATTATTTCTTAATTTATTATTTAAATTATAAATAGGAACGGTTTGTAATCTCGGTAATATAAACTCGGATGTAAATACTTTCTTTTATTTATAACATACAATTCAAATTTCAAAATCAAATCAAATCGCGTATCACAAAGGAATAAAGCATCAAAAATGACTAGAAGAAAACAATTTATACGTATTTTAAAAACACGTAAAAATACCTGTCGGTAACCTATCCACACACGACACAACAAACTGATTGCAACCAGTGCACTTTACCATCTCACACGGTCAACGTGTTTCAGATCTTTGCTATTATAGACATAACAAATATTCTGGTAAATCCCAAGTGAACTACATACAGTTTCAAGCGCCTGGCTCTTCTCTGCTCCTCTCTCTAGGTGGCGCCATAACGAGACTGTCATCGCTAGAGTATCGCTTCAGAGTCGCCGAACTCGCTTGACTGAAACACAAAAACATCCTGTATGTAGGTATGTACGCTAATGATTATCTGTATCGTGGGTATCAGAAACTATAAGAACTGAATGCCCGAATCAAACCCTGGAGCTTCTATCATGCTGACAATGCTGTCTTTGTCTCTCAGGAACAAAACATTAATTTGCCATCCCGCTCTGATTGGTGTCGGCCGAATGGTGTTGTACCTAGACTTTCAATCCAAAAGTCGTGGATTCGAATCCCGGTCAGGCATTATTTCGTTTCGTAAAATTTATATGCGCTTTACAAGAGCTCTAAACGGCGAAGGAAAACCCGCAGCTTAGCCGCGTATTGACGTAGTATTTCCTGTGATTATCTAAGGCCGATTCAGCTGAGAGGATTGTTTAGATGCTAGGCAAGCCTATTCTATCTCGATCAATGCCCCAATCACTACAGCGTTCCGTTGAGTGAACGTGTTCGATTTCTGTTGTCAAATTGAGGGTAGTTTGGTAACGGTAAGTCACCATCGATCCTGCCATTCACGGAAGCCAGGTCGACAGAAAACGTTACCATTCGCACGAACTTATAATTCACGTGTTACTTTTCTCATCATCTTATTTGTGTCTGTGACACCCTATTGTGAGTTAGACTTTGGTGGAACTTTGGAGCTATTCTCCTTCGTTCTTCACGTGGACCTATTTGCTGAAAGCTGTGCATCATCATCATCAGCAAGCGGAAGTTGATTAAGTGGTGGTGCTCAATTACCTTCTTGGAGACGACAGAATAGAATTTCCAGACACTTCATTTCATAAATCACAAAACCTGCCAGCATCTTTTAAAAGAGATAGTGAATAAATAAACAATAATAAATACCTACGTTGTTTTATTCTAATTACCTGTATCGTGTACGAGGCCGGGGTGTAGGCGCTAGCGGCGGTAGACGAGCGTCTAAAGCCTGAGCTAAAGTCCCCCCCGAGCCAGAACTGGAGCCGCGCGCCGAGCCGCTCGACCCGCTCTCAGACCACGTCAGCTCTGACATACTGACAATACAAATATCACATATAGTTCACTGTTTGTTTTTATTGACGCTTATTCATACACATCTACTGCGAGTCACAAATTCTCAAAACATTATCATAAACTTAGGAGCATTCATCACGAAAAACGTCAAAATGCTTAACAATATAACAGCGCGAGCTGTTATTTACCGAGGACGGTTTTTCTGCGCTGACCCGAAATCTATATTATTGTTGATCGAAGGCTCAAGCTTTTAATAATCTTGTAGGATTTGGTTTAATAAAATTAGACTATTGGTAGGTAATAAAATGTTACCTTGTCGAAATAGGCGGCAGACGGTAATGCGGTGTGTAGACATCGTTGCTCTCGGTATAAGTAGAGGCGTGAATCTCTTGCTGATACAACTCGTATAACTGCGCTAGTTCGGGAGGCACACCGATACCCATTTCTGAAACAAAAACTGTTTTTGAGCTCTGAAGAAATATAACAAAAAAGTGGCACTCCAGGAGTGCCGGCAGAAGTGAAAACTTGAACGGTTCTAAACTTGACAAATAACCTGTTGTCGGTGAGCAGTCACGTGACTCGCACGTGACCTTTTCGAGACGAATCCAAGAATTTTTCGTCATCTCAAAACTACCAAACGCGCCTCTAGAAGTTTTCACTTCAAAAAAATATTTACTTGATAACTATTGGTTATACTGTTAGTTTGGCTGCTTGATGTGTCACTTCTTCTTATACGCACTAGCTCTTTCGAACGTTTGGGCGAAAGATTTTTAAGTGCGCCATATTAATTTGTTGATTTTGTTGAATTTGGCTTGAAAGAAGAAGACTTGTATATTATATGGGACGTACCTTCGAGTGATCGCCGTTGCCTAGTAATAATCTCATCGGACAGTCGTCTCTGCGCATCCCTCCGTTGTAGCGCGAGTTCCCGACGTCTCAACTCGTGAGCTCGCGCGGCCCTCTCTCCTTGCAACGCTAACTTGTCCGCTTCTAACTCGTGCACGCGACAAACCAGTGCTAGCACCTCACGTTCCGGACCGCTGCTTATTCTAGCTGGCAACTCCTGGAAAACGGATTAAGATTGTGTCACCTATGCGTACACTAGCACAGATACACACAGATCTGTATGTGGTGTGTGTGAATGATGGTACACAACCACATAAGCCATCAGACATTTTAAGATCCTCAGAAGAAATCATCAGATATTTAATGAACCCTGCCCGCACCACCCCTACCTACAATAGTGTAACGCCAGTCCTCAACTTTCTCCGTCCCCTGTTCTCATCTGGTGCTCGATAGTAACACGTTAGTTCCAAACCCTCCTTCCATTCTTCCTCGCCTGCTTCTTCTGGCAATCGATACCGTTACGCCAGACCTCGACCACCCTCTCATCCCCGCTTTCTCACCAGCTGATGAAGCATCATCTGACACTCTAGATCCCGATCTCCCTCCTGCCCTTTCTTTCTCACCTGTTTCATCTGGCGCTCGATACTGTTAGTCACACCTTAGACCCACACCGTTCCCTCACCCTCACTTGCATCATCTCCGCCTCCTGCTCGCCCCAGCCCCCCCAACCCCCTACCCCTCACCTGCTCCAGCCGCGCCCCCCGCAGCCGCACCTGCTCCAGTTGCCGCTCGACCGCGTCCCGCTCGGCACGAGCTGCTTCCTGCTCGCGTTCTACTCCGGCGAGCTCGGCCCACGCTTGTTCTACGCCAACCTCGGCCTCCGCTCTCTCAGCGCTACCGCTCGATAGAGCCGTGCTGCCTCTGTTTATCAACAAGGAGAAAGTACACACCAAGAACGCACGTCGAACACACGGGATGCGAAACAGGGACCATATTCGCGTTCCTTTTTTCGTTCGTTTGATGAATATTCGGATGCTTCCCACCACTATTTCTGAATCTCTGCTTAGTTGATAGTTGCGAAAACGATCTGTCAGCGCTCATGCTAATTGAAATGGACTATAGTTGAAAAGATCTGCTCCTGCGGGCATATCCCAAATATCAATTGACAAGACGTGTCTCTGGTAGTCAAAGACAGAAAGAGACCGAGTTGTGGAAAAAACAAATTGCAATAAATATTTCCTGTCACTCATTGAAAAAATTACACTGAGTGGGAGGCACACATATTTTTAAACTGTAAGATCCTTAATCTTTTCCAAAGTCGACATTTCTGACACTGGCATCATAGCGGAGCATAACGAAGGAAGGACAAAGTCTAAAACCAACTCACCTATAACTCTGCTGTGTGCTCAACCTTGTACCAGGCACGTTGATCGGCTTGTAAAGCCTATTGAACCTCGCCTCCCAGTGAGATATGGCCGCATGTTGTCTCTCTGCGTCCAATGCAAGCCCTAACAAGTGACTATCGAGCTCCATAAGTCGCCTTCGTAGTTTCATTTGCTGTTTGAATGTTGATACGATGGACTCGCGAAGAGACTTCAAGTGTGCTTCACTTTCAGCTTTTTCTTCTTTTGTCTTCTCTTCTTCGAGATGATGGATGTCCTCTTGAGATCTAAAAACAAAAGAAAAAGGTTATAATAACATATCAGACTATTCGTCAGCGCAATAGGAAAAATAAAACAGGCACTATTATAATGTAACAAAAAAGCAGAAAAGAAAAGAACTTACCTCGAAGCGTCTTTCATTTTAAGTTTGAGCCTGGCAATTTCATCTCGCAAATCGTTTATGACACTTCGATATTGGTGAAGATGTTTCGGCGTTTGGATCAACTCTCGTTCAACCTAGAAATAGTAGAATTATTTGTTCCATACTATATTATCAAGTTTTATACCTAAAGTAGTACTGTTTAACATTAAGAACCCAGAGTATTCCATAAGGCACTTGAAAAAGAAAACGTAGCGCAAAAAGACTAACTCGTATTTCACATGAGGGTTCTTTGTTTTATTTAAAGTTTTTTGAGAACTTTATCTTAATTACAGTTCTAAGAAATGAAGATAATTTCATACCTTGTTAGTAATACAGGAGGCCTTCTGAGCGCAGGGCCTGTTTAACCCTTAGGCTAATTAGGCTGCAGCCTAGGGCGCGAGGATCGGGGGGGCGCGATGAAATCGTATCTTCGCAAGCACTATAAATCTAGTTTTCACACCCGGTCCAAGAAAACCATACATTTTTTCGTCTCACATTCTTAACAGAAAGTAAACCATTTCTCCCTCCTAAAAAACAAAATGGCCGGCGGGAGGTAAAGTTGTATGGGATTTCATTTCTCCCTCTGAACCTCATGTGAACAGATAAGTAATGAGATTTGAATTTCGAACTTCAACATTTCTATTAAAATTTTTACTATTGAGTCCACACCCTATTGGGTGTGGACTCAATAGTAAAAATTTTACGAACTTATACGAAAAAAAAAAGAAAAAATGTGGCAACTAATCTTTTTCTTCCGAATTTATTTTTGATGTTTCTATGAAAATGTTTACCATAGAGACCTGCACCAAGTAGAATTTATTCAAACTTAAGGAAAAAGTGTGGCTAATGCCTCCAAACTATAGATGATCTAATGTTGTTGCATATTAATGCTAATATATTTTTTGAGAACGAAAGGACGACCTCAATAAAATATTTTTTGAGAATAAACGGACGACCTCGACTCCTTCGATAGCGGGTGGTGGGAGCTATCGAAGGAGAGAGATGGTTGGAAAGAATTGGGGGAGACCTTTGCCCAGCAGTGGGACAGTATAGGTTGAATAAAAAAAACGAATTGATTATTATTATTCTACCTATAAAACCTGACTTGCTTGCTATTTTCTGGGTGTAAGTAGGTATTCACTATTTTTCTCGCAGTACCTATGTGTGAAAAGCAGAGTATTCACCTCGGGGTTAAAGCTGTCTTAGTCTTGGGCGCTCTTGAATCCCTCGCTGTCTCAGGATTCTAGTCATTAACTCCCTCAAGACTTAGATCAAATATACGTTATGTCTATACTTATGTATAGCAAACACTATTAGTACAAGTGGGTTTATAGAAAAAGTATGAACACCAGCCTGCAGTCATGTGTCATGATTTTGGTCATTTTGGACGCGCAGATTAAAAGACAACGTCAGTTTCGTTTGCAGATCGATCTGCAAACTTACAATAAGTAGTATGACTACGAATCATGTTAACTTTTTTACAAACAAAGACAAAAGTAAGTAATATACTACTGTTGCCGACCGTAACACACATGGTGGGGGCGCGTCCTGATTATTAGCCTAAGGCGGTCAGAACTCTTGATCAGCCGCTGTCTGAGCGTAATGTAATGTGGACCGAGTGGTTTCCCGATGCGAGGCCCCCGGGGCCACGTGGGCTACCATAGCGGCGCGGCAACGTCCGCCTAACACTTCGCGAAGAAGCCGCGTCAGCTTCGAGTCACGGTAGTTCACATATCTAAACAAAGTCAAATACAGAGTCACCAAAGGCCAATATCTTATACGAACTTACTTTTACTGTCAGATTCAGTTTAATATGATCTTATACTGTCTCGTTAAGCTTCTGTTGAACACCATGCTGACACATGTCAAAACTAAACTGTTCCCACAAAAAAAGAGCATTGGCAGAATTATACTGATCTTTACAGTTAAAAACAAGAAGAAGAAGAGATCATCTGTTTGCTAATCATATAGTCAACTGTCAACAACTGTCGAACCTAAGTAAACTGTGCAGATAAACGCCATTTGACGAAATACAATTAGATTTTTTAGAATTAGTTTGTTTGTATGTTTATTTGTTTGTTTGAATTGAATAGGCTCCGAAACTACTGGACTGATTTGAAAAATTCTTTCACCATTAGAATCCTACATTATCCATAATGAACATGGGCTATATTTTATCCCGGGAAAGTGAAGTTTTCCCGAGGGAATGCGGGTAACACCGCGACGGACAGTTAGTTATAAATAATTTACCACGAACCCCTAGGCTAAGCCTGTACAAATATAATAAAAAAAAAATAAAATAAAAATAAAAATTCTTTATTTCAGACATTTTGTCCATATTGTTAAGTATTACAATACAAGTTTCACACACACCACAGCTTAGACCAATGAGAATGAAAAGACCAAACCTATGCTACTACACATGAAATATACCTACTTAAATTCAGATAATTTTGATAGTTTGATTAGATGTGCACTCAGTGATAGGTATATGTTGCCATCACTGAGTGCACCCCCAACCAGAACCGCATGACGCAGCCGTCCATCAGATCAGCCACTACGGACAGGAGAGTGTTGCGGCTGGCGCGCACGCGGCGCAGTGCGGCGCCGCAGCGGGCGCGTACCACAGCTGGGAAGCTGTCTACGCCCGCATCGGCAAACATACCTGACGCACTACACCATCGCGGCAGCCGCAACAGCCCCCTGAATGCATTATTAAACTGTACTCGAAAATGAATGTACAAATGGAACTGTCATCGATATTGAAACAAGACTCTCTAAACATTCTGCCCCATGAGAGTTATTACGATACACACCTCAAACTTACTGACATGCTTTCAAGTGTTCCCGGTAACTTAAGAATGAGATAACAAAATGCTCATGCTAACCCAGTAAAATAAATTTTACCTAATTTTACCTGGCGCCTGCTCTAATTACCGCGTCGCGTCGTAGGCATTTTTTAAATAATTTAGCCGAAGAAATTCCAGATTAGCAACGAATTTTTGTAAATATACAAAAATTCGTTGCTAATAGAATAGAATAGAATAGAATAGAATATTATTTATTTAAGAAGCACAAACAACACAGAGCGATGAAGATTAATTAATTGTACGTACATTGACTCCCAATTACTTACGAGTAGAATATAACACGTTTCTATGCATTAGTTCTGCTATTTAATTATATTTATTTTGTTTCGCTTTATCATTAATAAATAAATATATCAAGTGAATCTTAAAAAGTGAAACTCGAATTTGGCGCCCAACGTGGTACAGTTTCAACTTTTAACGTGATAATTGACTATACAAAAAAAATGTAATATCATACGATTCAAAAGATACTTTTTATTAACTCCTGAAAAATAATACAGCTTTACTAAAACAAACATACAATAAATCTCAAGTCTCACCTAGCGCCTCCTGAAAGTGCCATAATACAGTTGCCAAGTGCAAGCAGGGATCTGTTGATATGTGCTCCTTCAAGCCTTCTCGCCCTTAGCCCTGCACGCTCCGAACCAGCCAAGTCGATCAGAAATAACCGACCTCGTTGTGTTCCCGCTTCAATTTGATGACTTACGGTGACACTGAAAATAAAACTTTACCTAGAAATGTGGAAACAATTTAAAACTCATCAAAACATAACTTTTGTCGTGTGAGCAATTAACGATATGGATGAATCGTGTTATGAGTACGCTATGTCCCTAATTATGTGTGCGCGTTTGTTGCCTGTTCAGTTCCATGTCGTCAGTTTTAATACGAACAAGAAGTTTTAGTCGCAAAAAAATTCATAAACTACTTGAGGTAATGTAGTTCAAGAGGTTTACCTATTTATGTAGTACAGTTACATATTACAGTTTGTTTTACCGTATAAAATTCAATCAAAGACATTGGTTTTCCCGGAAAAAAAAAGGTTTGCCTTCAATTTGGCTACCTTAGCAAAGCATGACCTCGCGAAGAGTGCTGGTTGGCGTGGGTAGGTTCCGCAGTCCTAGCCCTGTCTCCTCTCGTGAGTAGTTCAGACACATGGGCTGCACTGGTAGCCTTCACTTCGCTGAGCCCGGCCACAGTGGGAGCTCCGCTGCCGCCTTCGTCGCGAAGCTCGAGCGGGCCCGCCCCAGGATTCAACAAATCACGGATGTTCTCATTATAAATCTCTATGTATGACATTTTTACCTGAAACAATTACCTCCTCTTATTTCAATCCTAATAAAAACACATCGATATGACGTCATGACAGTGCATTAATCTATAGTGATAGCTATGATATTCGCACCTATCGTCGTTACGAGAGGACAGGCCTATATCTCAAGATTGACAAAGTCACTACAGAGCGCCCCGTTCAGTGGACATTAGATTGTCTCCTGAAACTGTATCAATCATATACTTAGCCTTATGTATGTAAGTTTTTGCATAGTGTGGGCTAGTATTAAAGTAATATGTATGTAAGGCTACGTTTTTATATTGGCATTGTTTAGTCGTATCATGCCCCTAGAATTAATTATTAAGGAAGGTTAATTGCCTACTGCACGACAATAGTTATTTTCTTACTATCCCTAGTAGGTACTTGTACATAGGTATTTATTTGTACTTTACAGCAGAAACTTAAATTTTCCCAAAAAATAAGCAAGCTTTCCTGCAGCTGATTCAATTAATCAAGCTTTCTTTGTTGCTTTTGCTCAGTGTAACTCAAATTTCAAGGTGAGCAAAGGCATTTTTTCCTTTGAAAATACCGAATTAATGATCATGCTTGCGAATGCCACATACCAGAATACACATTGGCGAGTCAATAAGGCAGTAAACATACCTACTTTTCCAACTACGTAGTATTTGATTACGATAGTCTAACTTGCCCTAGTAAATGAAGGTACCTACATTTCATTTTGAAGTTAGGCAATTGCTTATAAAATCATTACCTACGTAGGTAGATCGAAAAAGTATCGATGTTTTAGGAGTTGATGAAAGGAAATAATAGCAGGAATCTTAGAGCAAATTTTCTACTTTACCTCCACGAGAAGCCGCACAGCTAGTTATTACAATTATTAAATAAAATCTTTAAATCATTTCTTTCTACTTAATAATGTAAGCAGAATAAACAAATGTAGTTACCCAATTCCTTAGCAAAGCAATTCGTATTTTATAATAAGGTAAGTACTAGGAGCTCGAGTGCCAGCCATAAAAGTAAAACATAAATTAAACAACTGCAGTCCAGTTTTATTAGTGCAATGTTCATTGCAGTATTTTTATCAGATGGAATAGGTAATATTTGACTAACCAAACGGTCGGATGATAAGGCAGCTAAAGTCCTCCAGAGAGACAAACAGAGTTCAAAAAACCAAGGTATGATGTCTGTTACGATGAGAATCTACCTTAATCTAAACAGCCGCAACCTCTTGTAGTCGTACGGTGCAACGTCATAAACATTGATCTATAAGATAGATAGAAAGATAGAAAATACTTTATTGCACACCACATAATATAAATAAACAAAAATGGAAAACTAAACAAAAAACACAATGACATACAATCGGCGGTCTTATCGCTAAATAGCGATCTCTACCAGACTATAATCTCTACTTATAAAGTCTATAATCTCTACTTATAAAGCACTCAGCTTATCTACAAAGTACCTAACTAGATTACGAGTCCGGCAGTAAATGCAAAACCGATTAAACTGTGGATTAAGTGCCCACAGCCGCAGTTTAAATGAAATGCAACTGCGTCTAATCGGAGCAGTTATAGAGAAGAAATTAGTTGAATAGAAAACTTTTAGATTGAAATAATAATTGTTAACCTATAATGTCCACAAAACTTACTGGCGAAGTATTTTTAGTAAAAAAATCATAAAAACTTTTAAAATATGACGAGTTTTTTTTTAGAAAAAAATTTTACCTTGTGAAAAATCCACCTTAAACAACTGAACTTTTACAAAACTCTATGCCCTGCTATGAGTAATGACCGATTACCTAAAGCTGTCTCACCTTATAATGTAGTAGAAACACAGGTATAATGATTACTAAACGCATTAGTCTACAAGTTAGCGTGCTTAGCCCTAAAAGGTTAATAGTAATTTACGTCTCACGACAACAGCCCTGAATATTTAAACGATACACGTTAGCCACCTCAATTGACTTATGATGACGTCAGTATCAGCAGGTCACACATGAAAATCAAGCTTTTTAATAATATATCTTTGTAGATATTGCCTTATTACCAAAATACTGCAACAGTACAAATTCATTATAGTTAGTCGAGAAAAATAATAATCGAAGTAAAATAAAAAAATAAATATCAAAACACTGAAGGAAATGCCTAGGTTGATGGGCGGCAATTGGTCTGTAACTGTTTGTACGACATTTTAATTTCACATTCGTGGAGTCAATTAATATCGAATCGACTCACAAATCAACCTATACGTTTCGATGTAAATGACACGATGGTAGATTCTAGTATTCCATTCACTATCCCTTGTTAAGAATATATGTAGCTACTTAGGCAAGTGAATATAAATATGGAACTTTGTAGTCTAGTGCTTGATTAGAATAATAATAGCTTAGCACCTTCAATACAAATATTTAATGCCATGTGATACATTACGAAAGTTCATTGAAACCGTTTAAGTATAACCACCTTATTTTAAAGCAGTCTTTGGTCGTTTTACTTACTTACACATAAAATCACAACAAACTGCCATACATGGCAAAGCTCTCATTCCCAAATCTACTATCAGCAACATCAGTTATAATAGCATGCTTTTCAATTGTGATAAAATCAAATAACTTTTATACTCGTAGTATTGTAACTACAATTTTGTTGATAAAATATTCAAATCTCGAACGGCAAACTCAAAAGCCAGCCAAGTTGTGAAGCCTGATCGAAACAATAGCGCAACTCGCAAGCAAAGCTAATGAAGGGTGAATAGGGAGAGTGATAGGCTTATGATTGTCCCGTGTCCATCACGCGAGGCTGTCGACAATGACCTTGCACGGTGGGTGGAACCACCACATTTCACCGAAACCACGAACGCTAATCGTTAACTGAAATTTTCCTATAGGCAAGGGGAGGACTTATCTATACTATACTATCTGATAATATTTCTAGTGGATTTCTAAATCGACAACGCTTTGTGGAAATTACTTCCTATATTTACTCGTACTATGATACGTGTACCCACTCAAAGAGTGACCTCTTTGTTTACGAGTATCACGGTACTTTTAATACATTTTGTAACTTAAAAACCTACCCCGACCAATTTATAGGACCTTTTTGCAGTATCGGGGATATAATAATTATGATCATTAACTGTCCGCAAACCCTTATGTACATCCGCAGTATGTTTCTAAAACATATCCAGAAAACTCGGTTACCCTTACCCCTCGCAGCTTCGCGTCTTACATAAGTTTGAAGCAAGAAGCACCCCGAGTTGCAGATTAATGTTCTTAATTGATTATTTCGCTAATACTTTTATAAATAGTAATAATTATTCAGCGCTGTCTGGTACCATGTTTCTTTACTCTAAAGCTAGTCGAGTCCAAATCGACCGATCTTATTTCCATGCGGTGTGCATGGTAAGTGGATATGCATAAGAAAACCGTAAAACGTTTCCGGCCGGTCAAGGTCTTAAATTCGCTGAATAAGTTTATCACGCTCTATTTATACAGTCAGCAAAAAAAATTCAAGCACATTGAATATTTGATGCTAGTGTCTGTGTGTTAGTGACTGTTATAATAATGTTATGTAGTTAAAATTATAATAATAACCGTAGATTCTTTTTTTTATTTTTTATTTACTTAGAATGTGGTCAGAGTCATTAGAAAATTGCTTTGTAAACATTAGTACTGTAACTGGTTTAAATTTATGCTAGGCGAAAAAAAAAAAATTGTCAGGACTAACGGCGTGACATTGACATCTAATGTCCATGTCACGTTGACAGTATAGGTGTTGCAAGCTGTCATGAATTTGCAAATTAATGAGTTGTTTTGAAATCAGTCTCGAGTTGAAATTAATTGTATTCTTCTGTTTTTCGGATTGTTAGTACGCAATGGCGTAATAGATCGGTAGAAGAATGAGCTGGTCTGGTCCGATGAGTGTTCGAGCTTGTTTCTGTCGGACTAGTGGGTGAAATTGCTCGCTACATCTTCCTCATGTTTGGGAGGGAGCGAGTACCGGTTGAGCTGTGATCCCTAAATTCTCTGCTGGAGACTTCGAATAACGTGGCTTTTTTTTTGGCTGTGACACTCGGACTGAGTGGATAACTTTTTACTCGTGAACTTATAAATTCGTACTGGAGCCTCTTCAGCTGGTATGTATCTTAGTGATCCGCCTGTGCGTAGCTTCGCCAGCTCTGTAACTAAAATTCTGGTTCTTTTGGTGGAAATAGGACCTCGTGGTCAAGTCGTCACGTCAGCCCGGTGTCCGGAGCCCCATGGCTGAGTAAACCTGCCCTCGTTTAACACCTGCAGAAGGGCCGCCGAGAGGATCTTTCCCTGGGATCCGAAGCTACGTTCAAGGTACTTTTTATACCGGCGATAGGCAATGCCACGCGTCACTCCCTAGGGTTTCCTATCTTGAGGAACACTTCTTTAACACTATTCTCTTGTCTCCCCCCCAGAGCACTGGCAGCGGGGTTCAGCTGAAGGCTCCAATTTTCTCGTTTTGTGTCGTCCCTGGAACGGCCTGTGAGAGGTCGTTCCCTTGGCAGTGTAGCACCGAAGGAGGCCTGGCCCCTTCTTTTGAGCTCGGCTCCTGCGGAGCGCCTGCGGTGTATCCTGGTAACACAGTCGGACCTTGTCCGCTGTGTATTTTTCTATATTCTGTGCTGTGTCCAAACTAACTAACTCTTACCACTCGTTCAACTCTGCGGTATCCGAATCTACAACCTACAAATGCTGAACATCACCTAGACTCAGACTTTACTTTAATTTAAACCTATTATTACTTATCCAGTTGCTAGGAAAGTTAAATGCAGGCCTTCACTTTAAAATTATAAGCGTTACAGTGGCGCTTCCAACTTGGTAAATAACTCCTAGCAACCACAGATACTTTTAGATAGGAAAACTTTTCTTTCTAAATTACAGCATTAGGTGATAAACATTATTGTTAGAACAATACTTTCTAACCAACAAAACAACTGTGTAAAGTATAATTGTTGTGTTTTATTTCCTTCCTTTGATTGTTTTGAACCTGTGTAAATTGTTTTTATTGTGTGTATACTATAAGATGTTATCATTGTATGGTGCCAACCTTACTGTGTAAACTGTCCAGCTATTTATTGTAATTCTTAGCAACCAAATAACTTAAAAATCTAAAAACTAAACTTAATATTTTAATGCCTACATACTTACTTCTTTAGAGACTCATGCAAACATACAGCACTTTGTTTACTCTAGTTTTTACAATAGTGTTGTAATGGTGGAATTGTGCTTCAATAGATAGTGTTGTTCCGGTGTTCCATTTTCTTGAATTCAATTCTGGATAGGGTTTTCTCTGCTCTAATATTCTAGGCACTACTGCTGGGATGATCCTTAGCTTGATATATTCCCGGTTAGATTCTTTGCTTAATCATAGTAATTTCTAGGATACCTGGTCTTATCTAAATTGTTTAGTAAGAAATTCTAAAACTTCAATTTGACTCGGTTGCTTTGGGTAAATAGTTATTTCTTCTTGGATAGTTGTTGTTTGTGTGGTGTGTACGTTGATTTACTGATAGTGTTGCTAAACTAAATTCACTTTGCACTAAAAATCTAATACTAAATATCAACACATTGCAGGGATCAATAAACTAATATCAATCCTTTGCTATATTCACTACTAGACTCTCTCACTAATACTACATAAGTGGGACAAAATACTTAGATATACTCAAAAATAAACATTGTATTTTTGCATTTGTTGGGTAAACTAAATCACAATGGCTAGTGGAATAAATTCTTTCTTCTTTCTATTTTGGCATACTAAGAACCTTAAAACTTCTAATTAATCTAGGTGTGACTGACTGGTCTACGTTGCAGATTCAGTTCGTTAGGTCCGCTGATTCTGGTTCATACTCTCCTAAGTTCACTTTGTCTGAGATGTTCTCACAAACTGACCCGCGAAGAGTTGAACTAGTAAAACATAGCGCGATGGTGCGTCTTAACTCGCTAGGAGTAGCAAGCTAGGTACTCCTACTTACTTTATCTAAAACTTTAACTTAACTCAAGCGCGTTCTTAGCACGTTGTGAGATGGTAGCTATTACTACCTAACTTTCTCTAAACCTAAAACTTTAACTCAAGCGCGTTCTTAGCACGCTGTGAGTTGGTAGCTATTACTACCAAACTTTCTCTAAGACTTTAACTTAACTCAAGCGCGTTCTTAGCTCGCTATGAGTTGGTAGCTATTACTACCTAACCTTCTCTCTCTAAGACTTAAACTTTAACTCAAGCGCGTTCTTAGCACGCCGTGAGTTGGTAGCTATTACTACCAAACTTTCTCTAAGACTTTAACTTAACTCAAGCGCGTTCTTAGCACGCTGTGAGATGGTAGCTATTACTACCTAACTCCTCTAAGACTAAAACTTAGTTTCTAACTAAGATCTAAAACAGTTCTGCCTAGGACTGTCTGAGACTCTCAAGCTCTCAAGAAAGCCCTGGACCGTAGCCCAGGCTACGTAACACTTGTCCCGGGAGTTGGTATAAACTTGGTTGGTTGGATTGCTGGTGTCATGCTTTTATTTCTTTTGTTGGTAGGCACAGGCCCGCTACCCAGTGGAGTGTCGTGTGGTTGGTCTCCTGTAATCACCACCCCTCACTTCCGCCGGCCTGTTGCGTGGTTGGTTAGGTTAGATGTTCTGTTAGATTTAGTTGCATGCTAGAATAATTAGGTTAGACAGTAGGTAGATAGGAAGTAGGTAGGTTAGGGCTTCTTTATAGGTAAATACTACCTATGGGGATTTTAGATAGTCGATTAGATTTAGTTGCATGTTAGAATAATTAGGTTAGACAGTAGGTAGATAGGAAGTAGGTAGGTTAGGGCTTCTTGATAGGCAATTACTACCTATGGGATTTTTTCTTGTTCTGCAGTTTTTTATTCAACAAGGAGATGTTCCCCAATTGCCATTTAGCGGGTCGTGACTATTGAAATAAGCCAACACTGGGTATTTTGGTTACACTCACTTGGTTACTATTGACAGTCTTACCATGTCTAAACAGGTAGACTTCATGATGTTAGTATGTTAGTTTTCAATCACAGTATCTTCAGTTCCATAGGAGAAACTGTGTGTGCTTGTGGAGGTATGATTGTGTGATTTGCTAGGGGGGGTTTGTGAAAGGGAAGAATGAAAGAGATTGTTTGGAAGGAGAATGTATCAAACTGCTTAGGATCTTCAATCCTAGGGAACTAGTCCCCTAAGCCAGTAAGTAACTACTACCTACCATGTAGATATACTACTACCTACTATTAGTTTATACGTTAGGATATGTAAATATAGTATTATCTAGGGACTTTGGTACAGATACATAGTTACGTACGCTCCTAGCTACTTTTCTTACCTTTAAACTATCATGATAGGTAGCGGGACTAAACCGTCGCTTAGTCATTGCTAATAAACCTACTTAGGTACTCATAGGGTTTACTTTGAATTTAAAATAAGATTTTCTTTGCTTGATAGATTAACATTTCTGGTGATTTCTGGTGTTTTTTCTTCTGTTCTGGTATTCGGCTGGGGTCAGCCGATCGAATTTACTGCGTAAATTCTGCTGGGGTGGGGATGTACTGTAACTGGTTTAAATTTATGCTAGGCGAAAAAAAAAAAAATTGTCAGGACTAACGGCGTGACATTGACATCTAATGTCCATGTCACGTTGACAGTATAGGTGTTGCAAGCTGTCATGAATTTGCAAATTAATGAGTTGTTTTGAAATCAGTCTCGAGTTGAAATTAATTGTATTCTTCTGTTTTTCGGATTGTTAGTACGCAATGGCGTAATAGATCGGTAGAAGAATGAGCTGGTCTGGTCCGATGAGTGTTCGAGCTTGTTTCTGTCGGACTAGTGGGTGAAATTGCTCGCTACATCTTCCTCATGTTTGGGAGGGAGCGAGTACCGGTTGAGCTGTGATCCCTAAATTCTCTGCTGGAGACTTCGAATAACGTGGCTTTTTTTTTGGCTGTGACACTCGGACTGAGTGGATAACTTTTTACTCGTGAACTTATAAATTCGTACTGGAGCCTCTTCAGCTGGTATGTATCTTAGTGATCCGCCTGTGCGTAGCTTCGCCAGCTCTGTAACTAAAATTCTGGTTCTTTTGGTGGAAATAGGACCTCGTGGTCAAGTCGTCACGTCAGCCCGGTGTCCGGAGCCCCATGGCTGAGTAAACCTGCCCTCGTTTAACACCTGCAGAAGGGCCGCCGAGAGGATCTTTCCCTGGGATCCGAAGCTACGTTCAAGGTACTTTTTATACCGGCGATAGGCAATGCCACGCGTCACTCCCTAGGGTTTCCTATCTTGAGGAACACTTCTTTAACACTATTCTCTTGTCTCCCCCCCAGAGCACTGGCAGCGGGGTTCAGCTGAAGGCTCCAATTTTCTCGTTTTGTGTCATCCCTGGAACGGCCTGTGAGAGGTCGTTCCCTTGGCAGTGCAGCACCGAAGGAGGCCTGGCCCCTTCTTTTGAGCTCGGCTCCTGCGGAGCGCCTGCGGTGTATCCTGGTAACACAGTCGGACCTTGTCCGCTGTGTATTTTTCTATATTCTGTGCTGTGTCCAAACTAACTAACTCTTACCACTCGTTCAACTCTGCGGTATCCGAATCTACAACCTACAAATGCTGAACATCACCTAGACTCAGACTTTACTTTAATTTAAACCTAATAATATTTATCTGGTTGCTAGGAAAGTTAATGTAGGCCTTCACGCCCTGTTAATACTTCTCGTTGCTATACCGACTTAAGCTGGTCATATAAAATTAAGGCGCCCAACATTCTTCAACTCTACTACACTCTGTAATAACCTAACTTATCAGTATTATAATTTTAACATAAGCTTCTCTGTATTAACCTAATTTATTAGTATTATGACTTTTACATACCAGTGTATTCTGAAATAAAATACTGTTATTAACGCCAACCTTCTTGTTTTCTCTTATACATCCCTACCTATAAATTCTAAAGCGTTACAGTACGTAACATAATTCTGTTGACTGTACCTACTTATCAACTAATGCTCTACATTTCAAGCTATAACTTATATTAACATTTCCCAACTGGGCTTTATATTTATGGATATTTATAAACTTGTACAAACGGTCATAATATTATTGCTTGACCTTAGTTTAGATTGTGTAAAGTCAAGTTCTAAACTAGATGCCCTTATTACTTTGAATCGAAATTACATAGTCTTTATGTACGACATACGATAGTGTACGTTGTTAAAAAGTTAATGCCCTTAATAGATCTTTGTGTTGGACATCTATTTATCAACATCCTTTGAACAATAAAAATTGTTTTAGTTTAATAGCGGTAGTTTTTAGTGTAGACTTACTAAGGCGTTTTAATACCATGGTTCACAACGGTGAACATCACTTGACGACCTAAAAAGTATTGATATGTAGGTTCTGGTCTCACACGTACTATATTACAGAAATACACACTATTTGTTTATATGGATAGTAGGTACACGGTACTAGCCTACTAAGTAACCTTTTCAGATTGCTGACCGAAATAGTGCCTATAGTGCGTGTCCTTTATTGTGACTTTGCCACAAGTCAATCACTTATGCTAAGTAAACGCAACAAAAATAATCGATTTATTTTAAATACTGTGGATATAACTGAGATTCTTCAATGTCTTGGTTAATTTTCCGTATTTTTTTCTCCACGAGTACCTAAGTGCCTACTATGATTTAACAATTATCATAGGACCGAACAGTGACGTTATAAAGAGGAGGCCTATATCCAGCAGTGGGTGCAACCGGGCTGATTAGATAGATAGAACAGTTACGCAACGTTAACTTATATTTAAACAATGTAGATTCATCGTGATTTATAAAGCCTTGTTAGCGTGCCGGACACCAGTTATACCTACATTGTAGACTAAACCATTTAGAACTTTGTTCGAAAAGTCGATGAAGTCATTGCGGAATGGATGTCACTATTAAATAATAAATAAATAATGCTGGACTTTTCACACAGCATCATCATTATGCATATCTTTTATAATGGGTCTGCGAAAGCCAGTAAAGAAAATCTAAGAAAAAAAACATAAGAAGTGCAACCTACCTGATATTATTCGCGTGGCATAGGAATAATTTGAAAAATCTATAGTTAAAAATATCCTAGTAATATCATATTGACCCTTTATCAAAAGATATAGCTATCGAATTTGTAGTTGCATTAGCTACTACTCCTGTAGGTAACGTTGCCAACACATTTTTATCTTCCATCAATACAGTACAGATTCAGTGAATCTGTACTGTCTGGAGCATTCAGAAAATTGCATAGGTAGGTAGTGACCTACCTATGCAATTTTCTGAATGCTCCAAAAATATCGATTGAAGTTGTCATAAAAAAACCATTAATGCCCAAGTACCTAAACCGGAGGTAAAATGATAAAGGTAGACCTCGACCGCATTTCCTCGCAGACTGAAATCGAGTAGAACTGGAACAATGCAAATTCGACCTCCAAGTAAGACGGCTTACATACCGGTACCAAGCACCCTACTCATACTGAATATGGAAATTGTGGCAAGGTGTAAATGGAACTTAGTATTTTAATTAAAATGAATAAAATAATCATATTTGTGAACGTTTGCTAAAAACAGGCAAAAACAGAATTATCAAAAAAGGCATAGCACATTATCAAAACAACCCAGGAAGTTTTTAGTCTGAGCTCCTCCAGCAATAGATACGAAGAGCATTGAGCTAAATTATAAACAAAGAAAATTAATAAGAGCTTCAGAGAAAAGTTCACTAACCTCATACTGCTTGGGCAGTTCGCTCTCAGCTATGCTTGTGAAGAGGTTGTTCAGAGCACGTGACATGAGTCCAGTCATAGTGTGCGTCTTGCCGGCCCCTGTGGCTCCGTACGCAAAAACTGCGCCAGCGAAGCCCTTTAGCGTGTCAGCAACTAACGGAGCACATATCGCTTCGTAAACATCTTCCTGTGGGAAATGTTTTTTATCAGTAGCTGTGCCTTTGTTTAAGATTAGGTACTTTTTCGTGATTTCATCCTGTTTGGGTATTATTTGTATTTGGTATGTAAAACCTCTTCTCATTTAATCTTCTGTCCCTTACAGACTCATCCAATGATTTCAAGCTACTGAAACAATATCATCTGACCAAGCAAATGTCTAGTCATTAGTCCTTCGTTTCGGTCTTACCGTTGCATGCTCATATGCATGGAGTACCTACGTAAATTCATTTCGTTATCTACAGACAAATCAACTAGACCAAAGGTTATCATTGTAAGATTTAGTCGGTCATGGTGAGAATCATTGTGCCAAGTTCAAACAACTTGAAATCAATGGTACGAGCGCAGAAAGTAAAATAGTATCTACGAGGTGAATAGGCATTTTCTTTGTTGCGTGATATTAGTGGTACGTGTACGTAGTTGTACCTATGTGCTACCTATAATAGTGTACCTACGTTTTAACTTTTCATAGGCGTCGTCGTTTGTTTTAAGAGATTGTACAAAAGTAAAAAAAAAAATACAATTCATATGAAAGACGCGGAACGAATAAATAAAATGTTTGCTCAGAATTTATCAACAAAGCTAACGGTTGCCTGCTATCAAGTGACATAACTTTTCGGCACAACAGATTTTCCTTTTCTACTCGGCAGTAATTACCTATCTATCAGGCATCGTCCTAATAGAACGCGACTACGCGACTACGCGACAACGCGACTACGCGATCAAACATAGGTACTGATAAGGAATAGGTGTCCTAATCGGCATTACTAAAATTTTTGATGGATTTTAGCGAGGTCGCATCGCTTACTCGTGCGATAATTGTGTAGTGTAGGCGCGTTCTATTAGGACGATGCCTCAGTCGTCATCTCAACATAAATATAACACTCATTTAACTAAAACAAAAGGTACCTAGGTAAAATTATAAAAAATATTATGTGACCTGTGTGCTGTCTTCGCCAAAAACTCTGTCGTAAGTGTAGTGCTTCTCATTGAGTCTTCGCTGTCGTAGAACGTCTTTTTTAAGGTCACTCTCATCTTCTAACACCAGCATCTAAATGAACACATAAATGTCGTCATTCGATTTCCTATTTACCTTATCTTAGCAAGCGACAATGATGGTCATCGTAAGCATTGCATTATAATTTGAGCGCTTCTGTGCTTCGGTGTTATCGATTACCGAGACAATACGCTACGGCCGTTAGCTGCCTTTAAAATCCTTCATTCGAACTTGCTTGAAAGATCTTATCATCACCTTAGTAATTGTGTGTTATGTAATCGAAGAGCTGATCAACCTTTACAATGACAAATCAAAATAGGCGTACGGCTATTTAATCTTAGCAGATAAAGCGTTGTTGGTATCAACGTGTGTGTGAATGGTTATCATAAATTAGACCATGACCGCATCAGGCATGGGTATTTGTTCTTTAGGCGCACAACATAAGTACTACAATCCAAAAAGGATCATGTTATCTCACGTTCAGTCACACCAACCAACAAGTTGTCTTTATGAGTCTTTGGCGGATAAGCAATCATTTTTGGACAGTTAAATTTTCCATCTAACTGACTGCTATGATAGAACATAACTTTACATAATAACTAAAAGAGTTAGTATCTGATATCAGCTGCGATCTACTTATAAAAAACACAAACATAAGAAATATCGCTTTAACCTTATCGCTGACGACATGAACGATGCGAGGACCTTCATCTGCTCGCTGCGGCCGGACGCGCACGGCCACCTGTGCAAAAAATAGTTAATCTGTTAAGTAAGTAGTTACTTAGTTTACTTTATTCCATAAACTATTTGGTTTTAACTTTTGATTTTCCCATTTAGAGTTGGAAAAGTTTTCGTTATGAAAGAATTTAAAGTTCTCTCCTCTGTGATTTTTCTAAAATAAATGATGTAAAAGACACTGAAACAGCTGAACGAAATTAACTGAAATTTGCTTAGGGGGGTAGCTTATTCGCTGGCTAGTTTTTGGCCCGGAAAAGTGACGTATATATGTCAGTATGTCCGAGGGATCGAGGGTACCACCGTGAGGCCCAAGTAAGTACCTACTACTTTTATAAGTTCTTACATATCATAAAATGATGCATACGACCCTTCCTAGACCTTTGGACGTTGCCTTCATCTGGGAGGACTCTTGAGTGGACCCTTAGATCATAAAGACAGTGGACAACACAAAACAATCAAATAACTTACCATGAGCTTCTCTTCCGTAACGGTGCGTGCACTGCAATGAGCCATGGCGCTTATGGAAGATTGTGCTCCGACATGACATCTCCGTAAGACCAGCTTCAAGCACAATGCCCTGCTAAACTAGCACTTACTCCCACACTTCACAAGTCGAAATATGTCACGGTAATCAATCAACGAAAATTTAAATTGTTTACTAAATGTGTTTATTGGGGAAATGCGTCAGTAAAGTGACAAGTTAATGATAGGTAGTGGGAAGGGAGGGTGCGATGTGCGCACCCCATTCGTAGGTCTCACGTGTACTGAATGCTGGTCAAAATACAGCCTTCGCTTCGGCTGGTCGCCAAGCAACAGCTAATCACCACAAATGAAAATTTCATGCGGCTTCGTTAGCGCGGCTGGCCATTAATTTGACGGCCGAAAGTATTGGCTGTTGTTTTACGATTGGGGTACATAGTATACTTAGAGTAGGTAACTTTCTGTGTATTTAGGAAGTACAAACATGCCTTTCCAGTTATTTTTTTATGGTAAATTATTGAAACAACGTATTTGATCTCTTAGTTCAATTGAACTGTCAATTGAATCTAATACTATGTTAATCTAATGAGTAGGTAGTTAAAGGTTACCTTTAAGGAGGCATGATTAACACAGTGCCTATAAGCAATAATTTTCTTTCCCATACTTTTATTAGAAGTTTCAAAATAAGATTACTGACACCTCTTTTAAAACTAAATTCAGTAATCTTACCGATAAAAAAATGCTCCCGTAATTGATGGCGGGAAAAATGAAGGCTGTTTTTCTCCATATTAAAACCAGTAAAAGTTTTATATTTAAAGAAAGCTACACTCTTTTACGATGAATACTATTCATGCATATCAAAATAGTTATCATAATCTATGTACTATCTATGGGAATCTATAGGTGAAGCAGGAGAAAAGCCTAGTTCAATGATTAATTCATACCAGATTGTAGATAATAAAATGTTTATATTTTTCAGATTTAAAAACTATGTACATTTTAAAAATATTAACATGACTTATTTAGGGTTTTAATCGTCAAACATTATAAAATATAGAACTGAAAACTTTATTTTATAAACATTACACATGCATGTACAACAAATCTGAGAGGATGTCTACAGTTCCTTGTAATGGATATCTACACTTGTGTATGTGAGCATGTTTACTGTTTAGCTTACTAAACTGTGCCTGGAGCTAGAAGTTTCACACCTCTATCAAACAATTTAAACAGATACCTGGTAGGCTTGATATCCATTGTGAACATGTGTTCATTCTCGAATTTCTGTCCGATGTGTTTCACAGTCATGTGGCCAGACACATCTGTGCTCCAGCCAGACTGAAGGTTCTCAACTTCAACAACCGTGTGAGCTTTGTGGATCAGCAGATTTGACATTGTATGAGTAACATCATCTTCACTTGCCTGGTTACAATGGAATAGCAAAAATGAACTATCACTATACCTCACCAAGTCAAATAATTGTTTACAAAATATATTAACATCTCTAAGACTATATCCCAAGTCAAAGAGATGAGACACCCCATCTATGATAATATTTACCGGTTCACCAGCACTCTTTCCTGATATTTTTTCTTTCACTTTCAGAAATAAATCTTGCAACGAACAGTTTACATTCTCTAATAAATTATTTACAATTTCATTCCCTAAGTTATAAAATTCAATGAGGCCGCTATCAACATGCTTTTTAAGATTATAGTTCATTTTGAGGCCAACATTCTGGAAATGGTTCAGGGAATTATGCATTGACACAAATATAAGAGGAGTTTTGTTTTTGATACAATTACTTAGCACACAGGTATCAATGAATGTACTATCACATCCATTTATTTCCTTAACTAGAATAATTCTTCCTGGTGTATCTTTATCCAGTTGCAGGCAGGTTATCATATCTGATGCCATTCTGTAAATAAAAAATAGATATTAAGATTATGCATTAATTTGCAAAAAACAAGAATAAAAAGTCAATTTCATGATAGAATTAATAAAAACAATTTAGTGGTAGATAAAATGATAAGCACTGCGAAGACTGTTGTGTGCAATAAATACATTATCAAGAGCGCAGAGGCAAAGCGAAACGTGTGACCTCAGTCAGTCTGCATTTGCCCGTTTGCCGGTAAAAACATGTGTCGTATCGTATTATGTAATAGTGTTTATTAGCAACAGCTAGAGTTCACGGTGTTGATTAGTATTGTAATTACTATTACTTACGTGCGGATCGTGGAGTGCGAGTACTAGTTTCGTAAGTTTTGTAGTGTCCCAAACCTTTATCGTTAGCTAAATCATGTGTTTTACAGATTCTTCAAATAGTTTTAGACTTAAATTATAAACTTCTTTAGTTGTAAACAATTCAATTTCAAAGATTCTACGAACTTCCTACTTCCCACTATTTCGAAAAGTTTTTGTTGTTTGTAAAATTGACTTGAAAAATTAAAACTTTATTTTTGACTTTGATTGACAGAATAATGACTTGGTTAGAATTTGTTGGCATTGACATTGACAACTCAAATTGTCAGTTCTTTGATAAATCAATGTCAGTTACTCTGAGACTGTGCTCTGAGAGATCACACAAGTACCACCATCATCATCATCATTTGCCTGCCCTTATCCCGCTTATGCGGGGTCGGCACAACATGTTCTTTTCTTACTATCACTCGTCATCTTCGTATTCACTCCCTTCTTACCCATATCTTTACAGACAGGTACAACCAATAATGTTTTAAGTACCACAGAGACAGGTACCTAGGTACTTTAGGTAATAAGTTGTATACGAAATTTGCAAGAGTGTGCTTAAAATGAGGGTGTATGGTGTATTGTGAGTGTATAATACATTCGTTTCTATATAAGTATGCGATTTTTGTCAATTACAAATTCTAATTATTAGAAAATTAACAGAGATCTAAGTACCTATTATAACAATGTAAAACTAGGTAGGGGTGTGCTAGATACGTAGATAAGTACTTGTTTACGTACTGTTTGGAGTGAGCGCAGTGAGCGTTTCGACAACGAACCGTTTTTGAGGTTTTGTTTTTGTAAAGCCTCTGTGGTAAAACCATAGGGTTTGTCTGCAATGATGCAGCCAGATATAGCCGTCAAAACAAAAGTGACGACGAATTACTGCAAAAACCGCAAACAATAGTAAAAATTAAATTTATTGGCCGTTTCAGTGTTTCGATTGTCTTCTCAACCATGTCAAACCGTAACGAGATTTCCTCTACAAAATATGTGTAGGTATTGTTCGCAGAAAACGGAACTAGACTACGTTTTGTTGTAAAAAATATAATAAAGAAAAGACCCCCCCAACACTGACCTCTATTATTACAAGTACGCGTACTTGTAATAATAGAGATCAGTGCCCCCCAAAGATTAAAGTTAGGACCATTGGGAGACCAACCAACCGAGAACCAACCACTCTGAGTGTGACTCTGAGGCAATGACCTAAGAAGCTCTGAGGAACCAACCGAATAATCAGCTGATCATAATGTCACAACACAAGTGTCACGTCACATCAATGTGGAAATGGTTGAGGCGAGGCTGCTGCATGCTTACTCGGCTTCGGAAATAATTATATCGGAAATAATTCAAATAATGAGTTAGCGCCTATAATTTACAACGCCAAACACATGCATCCTGCGTCCACCAGCTAGCTTGTTTAGTAAGTGCATAGCTCAATAATGAGTCTCGTTTATGTCAGCAGTCTCTCATACGCCTTTGCGGAAACGGATTGATTTTACTACCTCTGGCAGTCACTGATAATTATTTTTTATAGTTTCATAATGGCTACAAATTATTTTATTTATTTATTTATTTATTTATTTATTTACATACAGATAAAATATAACATTACAGTTACCACCAATTCGTTATATCTATTTACATAATAGCACTAAGGTTACATAAAGAAAAACAATGAAAAGGAAATTAAATGAAATAAGGTACTTAAGTATAGTTAACAGAAGCATTCTTAAATGATATTATTAGCCTAATTTAAATTTTCACAATATATAAAGGATACCCGTTCAATTTTATTGTAGTTGTCAACGAAAACATCAATATGCGGGTACAACTTCACTAACTCATTTAGGTGGTGTTGAGCGCGGCAGATGGGAGATTGTTGGCGGGCCATGGTACGTGCGGGGGTTGGTGCGAATAGTGGGACTCTGCCAGGGCGAAACCTGACTAGCTGCTCGGGCACGCTGAGTCGGCTCGCTTCTTTGAGTACGTCAGGGCAATCCATCACTCCCCGCAACACGCGGCATACAAACATGAGCTGATTAGAGAGCCTGCGCGTTTCAAGCGAGTTGTATCCTAGTGTACCAAGTAGATATTTAGTTGGATACATGTAAGGATAGTATCCTAGAAACTTTTTGTATAGGAAACGTAGGAATCGTTTCTGCACCTTTTCAAGCATAAGGGCATATGTTGATTCGTGGGGGTTCCAAACGCAGGAGCTGTTCTCAATTTTTGTGCGTACGAGGGCTGAGTATAACAGTCTGATGGCATTGACTTCAGTAAAGTCCCTGCAGTTTCGGGTTACGAAGCCCAAACGTTTGAAACATTCCACTGTAAGTGATCTGATGTGCTCGTGAAAGGTCAGTTTTGTATCAAATAAAATACCTAGGTCTTTAACTGTGTTGCATTTAGTGATTGTCAGGTTTTGCAGCGTATAGTTGTTGTTTAGTGGGTTATTAGACCGTGTAAAACTCATAACTTGGCATTTGGCTACGTTGAGGTACAGCTGATTTTCCTCACACCAGGTCAGTATGGAATTAAGGTCTTGCTGTAATAATTTGCAGTCCTCAAGCGATTGGATGTTTTTTATTATTTTGAGATCATCAGCGTACATTAAGCACTGGCTGTATTTTAAAAGGTCTGGTATATCGTTGACCATGATGGTGAATAATAATGGACCTAGGGATGACCCCTGGCTAACTCCGGATCGCGTATGGTAAGGCCTAGAGTCATAACAGCCAAGTCGCACGAACTGGCTACGATCACGGAGATAGTCAGCAAATAACTTAACCATTTTAGGGGAAAATCCAATAATTTCCAGTTTTTGTAGAAGGATATCATTATTTACATGGTCAAAGGCTTTTTTAAAGTCTAGGTAGATTACATCCACTTGAATGCTTTGGTCTAGTTTTTGTGAGATGTTTTCGACCAAAGTAAGCAAGTTTGTGTTCACTGAGCGTTTCCTACGGAATGCATGCTGAGCGTTAGATAAAAAAGGTTCTAATTGCTGGTAGACCTTGGAATGCAGAATACTTTCAAATAGTTTACCAAAACAGGATAGTATGGAGAACAAGGTTTCCCGATGGTATTTCGGAGGACTTGCTTCAGCTGGAGCAGCATGCATCACACATCCACTTGACTTACTCAAAGTTCAAATGCAAACCCAAAAAGGAAAAAATATATCAATGCTGAAACTCACGGGCACCGTTATAAAAAATCAAGGTGAATAATATCTCTAAAACATTTCTAATCAAGTATCTAGATAATAATCTGAGTATGCTATACATTTCATTCAGGTATCATGGGTCTCTACAATGGTATATCTGCTTCCCTTCTTCGCCAGCTAACATACTCAACAGCCAGATTTGGAATATATGAAATGGCTAAGCAGCATTTAGCACCTAAAGATGTAAGTATGGTTTGTTGGCAGGGTTTAATAATATTATATTATTCTCTATTATCCTATGAATGATTATGATTGAACTATTTTTTTCAGGGTTCTCCCATACCCTTTTATTTGTCTGCATGCTTGGCGGGCATGGGTGGTTTTGCAGGAGGTTTTGTTGGGAACCCAGCAGATTTGGTCAATGTTAGGATGCAGAATGATGTAAAGTTACCCCCTGAACAGAGAAGAAAGTAAGCATAAACAGTATTTTATTAAGTAATTGTGAATATTTTTATTCTATCATAGATTAGTTATTTTAAATTTATTGAAGTTATTAATGTTTCTACGTATTTGATATATTATTGTTGTATATGTATCTGCAGATCAATGAATTAGCCATTTCATGATATACCTAGGCATATCGTTCAATGACGCCATTATTCAAATATATGGTAATAATTTGTTTTAGTTACAAAAATGCAGTGCATGGTCTGTACAAGGTGGCAGCTACTGAAGGCCTGCCTCGTCTATGGGCAGGAGCTACAATGACGTGCAGTCGTGCAGTCCTGATGACCATCGGTCAGCTCTCGTTCTACGACCAGATTAAAGAGCTACTTCTATCAACTGCCTATTTTGAAGACAATGTTATTACTCATGTCACATCTAGTTTATCTGCAGTAAGTTCTCATAATATATTTTTATGATAACTCATTTAAAGCCTGATTAGAAGACTTTTAAGAAGTGACTGATTTATGTAGATTGATGTTATTTTGTGTTAATATTTGTACAAGACTAATTAAATATGACAGTTATTTATCATGTACCTACTGTTTTATTTTGCCATCATAAATAATAATTATGTCACAAAATCACGAAAGTTTCAAAAGTTAAATGAAACATTGAATAAAAATTTATATTATTCCTGTTGTTTATTAACAATGTTTTATGTTTCAGGGTGGAATAGCTACAACATTGACCCAGCCTGTGGATGTCCTTAAAACCAGGGCAATGAATGCCAAGCCAGGTGAAGTAACAAGCATACTTACACTCATCACTAGCACAGCAAAGGAAAGTCCCTTAGCTTTCTTCAAGGGCTACATTCCAGCATTTGCAAGACTTGCCCCTCACACCATCCTCACATTTGTGTTCCTAGAACAACTAAGAATTAACTTTGGTGTAGGTAAAAAAGATTCTTAGAAACATTTTGATACGAGTACCTAAGTATATTTTTGTAATGATTCAGATCAGTTTTTAGTGTTATATTTTTTAGTATTGTTTTAGTTGCATTTAGAATTGTGTGACATTCACTTGTAACATGTAGGAATGTTTACATAATAATTATTCCATGCTAATATGTAATATGAAATATTCCATTTAGCATGTTGTTGGTTTGTAGGTGTTGTGTAATTGTTAATCTTGTTGTAAGCACCAACCCTGTACAGTTGTCACAATTTAATTGGACTTGTTTTTAGTTTATGTAGTCTCAAAATAGACTATTCATATTCTGAATTAGAATTTTATAAATATTTACACAAAAACTTGAAAATTAAAACTATACTAAAGGATGCCTTATAGTGTTATGTCTTCCTGTGGTGTTTCTTAGTATATGTTTTTGATGTGGATCATTATTTTGGACGCATACTCAGTCCAATGTAATACTATCTCTTTAAATGATAGATATTTAACTACCATGTCATTTTTGGTATTTTATTTTTTGACACACAGTATACACACACACATACTAGTTTTTTATTTATTTGACCATAACTATCTCACACTGTGTGGCTGTGTTATTAGGTAATTAGCCGAATTGTGTTGTTATTGTGCCAAAAACCGATTTATTTATTTAACTACTATATTCCAGAGAAAGTTTTATTATGTGAAAGATTTTTGAAATAGTAACACATTCCTTTTGAAGTTATATTTACACTAGGTAACTAACGATTTTATTATGTAATTTTACATAAATAGGTTTGAAACCAAGAGATTAAAACATGAAAGAAATGGTTATTATTGCATTTCATTATTTGAGTAATTTTTTGTTATTATTTGTTTGGTCATTGTAATAGGTTGATTGCATAAAGTTCGATCAAGTTTATAGATAGTATCTTCAGGCTAGTCATCAGAATTTGATGATTCTTATCTTATTAAGAAGCACTTGTGATTATATAAAGGAACATTCGCATTATGTAATAACTTTATTATTTATTATGTTATTCATAATTAATACAATATGTTACCTAATGTAAAAATGTAAGTAAGAATACATTATTGTATTGATTGTTGTGTTCATTATCTTGATGGAAATATATAAAAAAAACTGTGTTTTTGGTTGTTTTGTTTATATTCAATAGTATGTACCTGCATGTGGTTAACTAATTAATGAAACTACAGTGTTATCAGGACACGAATGATTTTATTAAGTACTTTACCTTACGTCAACACATAAACTTTGGCATCATTAAAATATGGTGGAATTATTAAGTAACTACCTACTTTGTGTTAAGTACGTACCTTTATGTACACGGAAATTACACGACAATAAAATACATACATTTAAAATATTAAAAACATAAAAAAATGAGATCCTATTTATAATACTGGTACTAATCCAAAACTAAATTTCTTCTCAATTGTTGCCAAATCTATAAATAGTATTTGCAATGTAGCTCTGGAATGTGTCATGGTAACTGATCACGTTTTAATATGCAACCGGAAGGGGTCAGTACCTCCTACCTACTCGAAATATCTTTATTTCTCACAGTCCGCTAACTAGCTATTTCAGTCCAATGAACGATAGCAACGGCCTTGATATTCGTCCAGGCAACTTCTTTCACAATTGTTTATTTAAATCACTACATACATACATCAAAAATACACTATATCTTAAGACAATAGATCAAAAAGTAATTACTTAGGAACAGGCGTATCTTCCGCAATAAAACCAAGTAACATACTCCACGTAACCAAGCAATATAAGTCTGAATCATACTTTAACAATAGATGAAATTCGGAAGTCATATTTGTACCTACCTACTGACCTCATACAAATAAATGCAAAAGTTTGTGAATTTTGTATACTCTATAATCTGTGAACTCATGATCTTCACTTAGCATAGGTACCTAGCCACTGATTGGCCATGCTAACTCCTGGCGATATTCTACGAAACGAAACATAATCACGACGGTACCCCCAAGCCACGTTAAGACATTCGCTCAAATCACTAGATACTTTGAATGTCTAAGGGGGTAGTCTGAGGCACGTCCATATAGTTAAATAAATAATGCTGGACTTTTCACACATCATCATCTAGCCCCAAAGTAAGCAGAGCTTGTGTTATGGGTACTACATGACTGATATACTACTTAAATACTTTTTTGTTAGTAAACTAATACTTATTAGGTATACATAGAAACACCCAGACCCGAAACAAATATCTGTAAATCATAAGTACAAACATGTATCCCGCGGCGGGGATCGAACCCGCAATCTTTTGCGTCGTAGGCGGGCCTTCGCCCATTGCGCCACGGAGGAATATTCAATAGGTGAGTTAGTAGAAAGTTTAGGTAGTTTTCTAGCTTCAGTTATTCGTGTTTGGCACGTAACATGAGAGACTGTCCCGCTGGCTCCATGAGTACGGTAGCGGGGCCCTGCATCCAAGGCTCGCCGTCCACTTGCATTGCACACGTGCCATCTAGCTCAATCTGAAGACAAAACTAATAACGATATAAACTTCCATCTCACGACGGCCGGCGGGCGTGGGATGCACTGGCAAAGTAAAAATGTTACGAGTCTCGAGCGAAACAAGCGAAAGCTAGTATCTATTTACTTACATTTATAAAACTGTTTCAGTAGATGTTTCAATGCGCTTGTAATTAAATTAGTTGTCATAATTTGTATGTGCCATTTACTTACATTACGTTTTACAACGTAATGTAAATGACTAACCTTGGTAACTAATTCATATGATTGATGGCAAGCGACGTGCAATAAAAATAGAAAATATTGTTTACCTTGAGGTGAGATGATTGTGTGAAGCGGTAGGGCTCAGCGAGCCCACACTGTAACCTTGCGATGTGGATGGACGACGATATACCGACGATCTGAAATTTGGATCATTATGTAACTTTAATGAGGTTCGTAATAAATAGTTGTTTTTTGAAAACAATCGGGTTCTAAATAAGTTACTAAGCTGGACTAAAAGTGTTACTAAAACTGTTGATCATAATAATAATCACCTCAAATTTTCCATCGTTTATGCTTTGCTCTTCGACCTCGCCTTCATCTCCCATGCCTGCAACCAGAAATTATATTCAACAACAATTTTGACATCGTTATCAGCAATATCATACGTAGTAGGCGCTGTCCAAATAGAAAAGACGTAAGGACGCGGCGTTGCTTCCTTTAGTTTACTTTCATACAGAATGTATAGAAGCGTCACGACCCAACACAGAAAAGACGGGACGCAAACTCCAACGCTAGTGACACTGTGAGGATGCAAGAGGTAAGTTACTCCAGAGGTCGACGCCGGCGCCCCAAGAAGGAATGTTGAGTGCGACGAGCGCCTGCAGAGGCGGCAGCGCGGGCAGGCGCGACCCTCCAGCCCAAACTCGCAGTCGTCGCTCCAACGCTCCGCATGTTCCCGCCGCTAGCGCCCGTCGACCGCCCAGCACTGCGTATGCTATCTGCAACAAAAAAAAAAGCTAGTGAGCCGGTAGGCAGACGTACACTGCGTAGTGCGTACGCTATCTGCAAAAATGAAAGCCAACTACTAGTGAGCCAAAACTTGCTAGTGACTCCGCTATTGAGCCACCTAGTGACTCCGCTAGTAAGCCGGTAGGCAGACGTAGTAATCTCAGAACGCTCAAGAAAAAAAAACATTGGGCAGCAAAAGATTTGATTGTAAATTCGACCGTGTTTTTCTTCTTAGCCACTTTCGGCCTCTTGGGTGTAGGCCTCCTTCATAATTTGCGATTTCTTGCGGTCTTGTGCTTGTTGCCTCATATCCAATACTCATAATTTTTCTTAAGATTCTCAACATTTAGGTATTATATGTTTTTTAGAAGAAGGCTTTAGATCATGAAATAACAATCTACTTACATAGTTTAGGGTTCGGCTAGCATATCTGTATAGGAACTGTGTGCGAGCCCGTTCGAAGTCCAACGCCACTTGAGCGTCAACGCCAATACTGGCGTAGTTATACGCAAACAACACTTTGTCTGGCCGTAAGCGACCCAGGCGCTTCGGTTTCACTGTCACTCTCCATCTACAAAGAAATATCGTTAAAGTGGGATGGATATTCTTTCAATTTCGTAGTGATGGGTTCAAATACCGATTTCCGGTGGTGTCTACCTTCCCTTCAAAAACAGATAAAATATTTTTTTGAGTGGAATGAGTGGGATATCATTTACTTCTATGCCCTAAAAAAGCTTAGGAATACAGTAAATTTGAGGAAAATAAATGTAAGGAAACGTACCTATCCAATGGCTGATGTACAGCTTCTGTCACAGAGTTAATAATTGTGTGCGCGTCCAAATGCGAATTACAGCCGGGCCCCCATCCAAGAACTCGCGAAAGATCGTTGCCTGTCCCCATAGGTAGAATGGCCACTGCTGCCTGTAAATTAATTTTACATTGTTTACAAAAAGGTATTTAAGTTCTAAATATATTGGTGTTGTCATCTGTAACATCCTAGGTCCCAAACAGGTGTCATTTTTTGATAATTATTGTTTAGTTAAACACTTGATGGGGTGTTTTTTTGCTATGGAATAGAATAGAATAGAAGTCATTTATTTTGTGCAAAAAAAGGTTTACAATATTTACGAACTAACATAACTAAGCACAAAATAGGTCACCACTCAGCATGTGCTGCAGCAACTTATAGCTGCTGCAGCGCTGATTTTCTGTGGCGCCTGTGAGTCTATGTGTGGCAACAGCTGCACACGCATGTTCATGTTCAATACTTAAGTTAGGGTCGATTCACATCTGACCGAAGATCCGAAGATGGCACAGCTATAGTTCAAGTAAATCTGTTTAGCTGTTTCAATGTATCAGGGGTTTTTTATATAATTGTTGCAGTTTGTAATAATGTAGTATGTAGATACCTTAACATGCAGCGCAGTGGTTAACGAGTTCAGGACCCATGCAACGGTACCGTCCCCACCAGCTACTAACAGACGGCATCGCTCCGGCAACCAACGCACCACGCTCTCCGGAGACTGCAGGCTTATATCCACCACCTATATAAAGTAAAGTTGCGATTAGACGCTTGGTAAGCCTCGGCCAACTTAGCGTGCAAGCGAGACAAGTCACTGGTGTACAGTGAGAGAACAAGAGTATGGCTGGGCAGCACAGTTTGCCAAGCGTGTTATCGCGCAATAATAATAATATGAGAAGCCCAATTTTGCAAGAAAATCATGACAATTTTCCGTTAAATTCAGTTACATAAATCTGTGGTGTTTCTATACCAAATCAAATTTAAAACTGTTTAAAAAATTTCCTACTATCAAACCTGCTACTATTCTGTAGAAAGATTGGCCTAGACGCTATGGTGATCTAGGCTGTTTGGTTAAACTTTCTTGAGTGGTTTGGTTTAGGAATGGTTATAGAAAAGCCGGGAGTTTCGATGGTAAAACTGTATTAATAATCACACGACTTTTCTAAGACTATAAAACAGCGTAAACTAGATTCTATAGCTTAAATGGTAAAATGGTAATAATAAAAATGGTTTAATGGTTTGAGCGCGCGATGTCTCAAGGACTGGTAAACGCGAACTGACTCGAATTTGGGTGATTGCAGCGAATGTGCATAACTGCATACGAGGCATTTGTGCATATTCGCTGCGTGTTCGGTTTTAACCTGAACATATTCCCGAGCGCGAGATGAAGCGCATGATGATGATGATGTTTGAGATGGTAAATGAGTAACAAACATCAAATGAATTCGAGCAAAACAAAGAAAGCATGATTGTGGTATAATAGCTTAACTTATTGGTATTGGTTATTAAATCTTATAAAACATTGATTTGGTACTAATGTATAACTAAATAAATTTGGTAAAAAGCAAAATATAAAAAGCACATAAAGGTATAAAAAATCTTAGTAAAATTAAACTACCGAGTCCTCTATAGTAAAAGCTTCATTTTGGATGCCCGTGTGTCGTTTAACACTGGTGGCCCGTTTACCCGCACTATTGTCCGCGATGGGCCATCGTTCAACATAATTTCGCAAACGAAAACCGATATCACTTTTATCATTTAACTCACTAGCACTAATGAGCACTTCACTTTGTACTGGTTCACTGGTTGGCCTCACCGCAGGGGGAGTCGCCACCGACTCCTGTCGGGAGCGTCCCGCCTTGCGGCGCGTAGGCCTCGGAGGCGGCGGGGTCGCCGCAGACTCCTGCCGGCGGCGACCCTCGCCGCGATGCTCGGCAGCCCGTCCCCGGCACCGTCCGCTCCTGCACGCCCATACTGCTACAGCGCCTAGCGCGCCCGCCAATAACACGTAGCTTATGGCGTAGTGATGGATATCGTGTGGGGACATATCCTCAACTTCCGCATCGCTTGCCTTCAATTCCTTCACTGCCTTTTCCAGACTGGTCATGGATATATTTACCTTCTCATCATAATATACTGGTTTTCCATCTGGGAATTGTATATTTATGATGTGGTTGATCTGGTCAAATTCAGGCACGTGAATGTTTGGCGTTATATTCATCTGGTTGGACTGGTGTCGTATGGAATAAACTGAAAAGTCGTTGCCTTTAATTACGCAATCTTGGCTCGTGGCAATAACCCCGGCTCGACTTAGCTGACGAATCATAACTCGCTCTTCGCATATTATTTTTATTGTATAATTATCACAGCAAAAATATAAATGCTGAAACGAAGAATGCAATTCTACCCATTTATCGGTACAGGCGGATTCTACGAATTTGCATTTTTTGGTTGATGTGTTTATTTCACAGAAACTTTCATCATTTTTTATGTGCCGGATAGGTTTAAGCACTTGGCACATGTATGCTGATTTATGGTACAGACAGGCTGATAGCTCATTCGTGGTAATGGTGAAGTAAGCGTCTTTCTTTAAGTCAACTGCTACGTATTCTGCGACTGGTAATATTGTTATCATGTTAGTATTTTCTTGGTGTGGAACTGGTATTAAGTTGTAGAGATGGTAGCTCTCTCTACTAATAAGCGGAAAAGTGACTTCAATAATCATGTACTTTTGCGTTGCTCTAGCTTTAACCTTGAGTAGTTTGTAAATATACTGGAAGTCATTGCTTATGCTATTGATTGGTAGTGCGAGTTCGCTAGGCATCTGGCCGTTTATGGTTTGTAACTCGCGCTTTAGCTGGGTTGGTGTGAGCAAGTGCATGCTGATTTGACCATGGTAGATATCGGTAATTGTGTCGATCAGCGTATCTTGAAGTCGCCTTAAACTTTGGAGTAAGGTATTTCCTGCCATAGCTGTTAACGTGAAGTCCTGAATGTACGAAATATTTTGAATTTCGCGCTGTAGGGTACTGGCGTTATCTTGAAACTCCATTAACTTTTTATTTATAAGCTTGTGTTGCTTATCCATGGTATTTTCCATTTTCTTCATAAGGTTGAATTCTGCTTCTATTACGGAGGTCTGGTTTTTCCATAAATTAGATAGATGTTTCTCATTGCGATGTATGGTTTCAATGTCCTTCACATACTGATCTGCGAAGCGAGAATCCAACACGCCGAACAGGTCATTTGCAATATACCCGATACCATTGATAAGCCCCCGCCGGCGCCGGCGTCTCTCTGTCTGGTCGACAAATCGCCGCTGTCTGGAGTGGACGTCAAAATGCTGCGTTAACAAAAGCTCATTGTAGTATTCAAGTTCCTGGTAGTCGTGGCGGGCTTGTAGCATTATCGTATTACAATGAGATTGTTTTTGTATTGTAGCGCACAGTTTATCTAAATAACTTGATATCTTGTCGTAGGTATTTATGCCTGTCCAGTATGGTCCCATATCGTAGTAAACTACTAGCGTCCACTTATCTCTAATGAGTTGGATTTTCGATATGGGGTCAAAGTAAAGCGTCTGGTTGCTAGGTAACTGTTTGATTTCATGAAGACCGTAGGTTGGTGATAGTAACATCATGAATCCAAGTAATACCGTAGCTATTGTAGTAAACTTTGACCTGGTTCTTCCTCTTTTTTCTGGTAGTTTGGTTGCTGGTTCTGGTGGTTTTTGAGTGGTAGTGTTGTCCTGGTTAATGGGCAACACTGAGAGCTTTACAATAGGCCTTTTCAATATCCCATTTTTAGTTTTTAATGAGACCGCTCTGGTAAGCCCTTCATCGCCGGGGTGCGTGTCAATTACGCGTCCGAGAGCCCACTTTCCCGGCGGTAGGTTTTCATCCTGGATGACTACTAGATCTCCGATGGTGAGGTTTTTCCGTGGTTCCATCCATTTGGTTCTAGATGAAAGCTGTACTAAATACTCAGTCTTCCATCTTTTCCAGAGATCTTGAAATAATTTAGATGTAAGATGCCACCTGGTTCTGGCATCTTGCTCTGTTTCAATTATGGTAGTCCCTGGTCTCCCCGACAAGAAATGAGCTGGAGTTAAAAAATCGAGATCATTCGGATCTTCTGACAGTGCACATAGAGGACGTGAGTTCAGACAAGCTTCTAATCTGGTTAATAATGTGGTGTATTCCTCAAATGTCAGTTTTTGTTGACCGATGACCCTTTTAAGATGGTGCTTGAGACTGCGCACTGCTCTCTCCCATAACCCGCCGGCGTTAGGCCAGCTAGGTACGTTAAAATGCCAGTCTATGCCCATTTCTGTTATCTCTGTTAAAAAACCTTCACTGAATACTTGCTGAAGCTGGTTATACTCCTCTTGCAAGATTCTGTTTGCTCCCACAAAGTTGGTTCCATTGTCACTGTACATGTGACGTGGAGCTCCTCTTCGGGCGGCCAATCTGTGGAGAGCCGCTAGAAACGCTGAGCTGGTTAAGTCGGAGACGAGTTCTATATGCACGGCCTTCGTAGCCATACATACAAAGATAGCTATATAGCCCTTTGTGGTTTTGATGCCTCGCCCTTTGTTCGCCTTTACCTCTACGAATCCTGTGTAGTCTACACCGCAGTGATGAAACGCCTTTTCTGGGTTCACCCTTGATGCTGGCAAATCTCCCATGAGCTGGTACTGCTTTATAGGATCCTGCCTCCTACACGTCACGCATTTTCGTATAAGCTTTTTGGTAGCCATATACCCGCCGATAATCCAATACTGCTGACGAAGGTTCGCTAAAGTAAGACGCACTCCACCATGAAATGTCAATTCATGGGCTTGGTTAATTATTAGCACGGTAAGACGATGGTCATGTGGTAAGATGATGGGATGCTTCATTCTAATATCTATGTGGGCGTTTCTTAGTCGTCCACCCACTCGTAATATCCCATGTTCATCTATGATCGGATTTAAATTTAAAATCTTACTTTTGGAGTGCACCTTATGATGTTTATTTATAGAATCGATGTCGTTAGCAAATTCAATCCGTTGAACGCTTTTAATTATCAGCATTTTTGCGCGACGAAGTTCTTGTAATTCGAGGTAAGGTTGGTGAACTCGTTTTCTGCAAGCTGGTAATCGCAATATCCACGCAACGATACGAATTATTTTTGCTATTGAGCTGAATTTATTTAATAAATTATTTATTATTTCAAACATCGTTGCGCAATTTCCCGCTTGGACCACCGCGATCGATTGTTTTGAAAACGAGTTCTTTGTTTCTAGCGTGGTTCCGTATATGTTTTCATCCTTTTGGTCTGGATAATATGATGGTAACCATGATGGCCCCTGCCACCATAGGCTGTGGTTTTTGAGCTGCTTGACAGTTAATCCGCGGCTTGCGCAATCCGCTGGGTTATCGTTGGTACTGACGTATCGCCACTGGTTCGCTGGTATTGTTTTATTGATTATGGTTACCCGATTCGACACGAATGGTTTCCAGCGGGCCGGATCTCCTTTTATCCATCCCAACACCGCCATTGAATCGGTCCAGCAGTACACATCGGTTTGGTAATCTGACAAACAGTTTTGAACTTTTTGCATGAGTTGCGTTAATAGTTGGGCACCCATTAACTCTAATCTTGGTATTGATAAACTTTTGCTTAATGGCCCCAATCTAGCTTTTCCTGCAACTAGTTTAATGGTGGGTTTATCTTTTTTGATGGTTTTGCAATATATGACGCATGCGTACGCCTTGTTTGACGCATCGCAAAACCCATGCAATTCAATTTTTTGGTTTTCTTCTGTTCCTAGCCATCTGTTTATATTTATGTCATTTATTAATTTTAATTCTTGTTTTAGAGTGGCCCATTCGGATGCGATTTTTTCTGGTAGTTTCTCATCCCATTCTAATTTTGAAAACCACACGCTTTGGAACAGAATTTTCATGGTAGTGCTTAGGGGAGTAAGCCACCCTAAGGGATCGAATAACTTCGAAATATCAGATAGGAGAGATCTTTTGGTTGCTACTGCTGGCGATTCGGATTCAATCTTTGACCTAAAGATGAAGTTGTCCTGCTGCGGGTTCCAACCGAGTCCCAACGTCTTGGTAGAGTCGGTTTGTTTGAACTCGTAGGTTGACTGGTTGCATTGATCTTTATCTAAGTCAGCCAGGAGCTCTGGTTTGTTCGAGGCCCACTTCCTAAGATTGAATCCTCCTAGGCGGAGTAGTTTTATTAGGTTAGCTTTAAGTTGGTTGGCTTTTTCTACGGAGTGGTGACCTCCACAGTAATCGTCCATGTAAAAGCATTCCTCTAACTCCTTTGCAGCATCCGGGAATCTTTTTCTCTCGTCATCTGCTAACTTTCTTAAGCACATCATTGCTAGGAAACCAGCTGGTTTGGTCCCGTACGTTAGAGTGACGAGCTTGAAGGCCCGAATATTCTGGTTCGAATCTCTCCAAATTATCTTTTGGTAATCTTGGTCATCTTTATTTACCTTTATCATACGGTACATCTTTTCTATGTCAGAAGTATACACGTACTGGTACTGTCTCCATTTCAGAATGAGTTCCTGAAGATCTTTTTGTATATTCGGGCCGCAGTGCATTATGTCATTCAGACTGTACCCGGATGTGGATTTAGCTGAGGCATTAAAAACTACTCTCAGCTTGGTAGTGGTGGATTCGGCCCGAGTAACTGCATGGTGTGGTAAGTAGCACTCGGGCGTCTGTTTACTGGTTATGGTATTACTGGTCGATGGTATCATATGGTTCAAAGATAAATATTCGTTCATAAACTTATGGTAATCAGCTTTGAGTTCTTGGTTTTTCTCTAACTTCTTTTCTAAGCTTATGAACTGGGCTAAAGCTTGTGGTTTGGTAGCGCCCAATTTATCCTTGATCTCAGGCTTGAATGGTAACCTGACTTCGTAGCTTCCGCATTCTAATCTCTTTGTGGTGTCCAAAAAGTATTTAAGACATTCGTGGTCACTATTTGATAACTCAATCTTCTGATTGATGTCCTCATTCTCCCAATACTTTAGTAAATCCTCGGTATTATTTAGGATAACGTTGCAATGGTAATGTGGTTTCATTGATCCGCATAACAGCCAGCCTAACTGAGTCTGTTGAGCGATTGGTTGATCATCTTTGCTTCCCCTTAAGATGCCTCCTAGCATGATCTTGCTGTAAACGTCTGCACCTAGAAGCAAATCTACTTGTCGACTTATATTAAACTCTGGGTCCGCTAGGTTTATTCCTTGTAAGTGGTCCCATGTCGATGGTTTGGTGAATGTGGTATTTGGAAGGCGTTTGATTAAGTTGTTCATTATGACAACATTCGTTTTCAAAGAGAACCCAGTATGAAACGAATCGATGGTTATTTCTATCATTCCTTTAGAGTTATTCTCTTTCTCCCCTACTCCAAAGATTTGTCCCTTAAAATTAGAACGTTTCAATCCCAGCGTCTGAGCTGCATTCTCGTTGATCAATGATAATTGAGACCCCTGATCAACCAATGCTCTCATCTTGTGCTGAGTGCCATCCGCACCCCTGACGTGGACTACGGCGGTAGCTAAAAGTATTTCCGACATGTCGTCCCAGGACACGTGAGATGATCTCGATGCACTCTCTTTTGCCGCTACGCCGTTGGTGGTCTTAGCATTTGGTTTTGCTGATGTAGAACTCACTAACGCTTCGTGAAGTAAGGTATTATGTGTACCTAAACATTTTCGACATCGCTTTGTAGACGAACACGGCTTGTTGAAATGGCTACATAGACAGTTTAAACAAAAATTAAATTCTTCCACCTTTTTTAATTTTTGCTCGTGCGTCATTTGCAGAAATTGCGAGCATTGCCATAAACCGTGTTCAGCATTACACAATGCACAGTTCAGTGACCGGGAAACGTGACATGTATTCATATTAGAAATAGAATTTTCTTTATAATTGGTTTGGTAATAATTTGATCGTTGAAAATGTTTCTTTGGTTTTTGGTTATTCTGGTTTGGTTTTGGTGGTTGTGGGACTATGGGTCTCTGGTTGGTTGGTTCTTGCTTACGACGCGCAGCTTCTAGTGCTGTAAATTTCATTTCCAAAAAGTCCATGAACTCCTGTAAAGAGGGAAGCTCTCTGGGCTTTTTAACCGACTCTATGTATTCAGTGAAAGTTTCACTGTCCAACTTTTGTCCTAATAGGTGCACTAGGAGCGGGTCCCATGTTGTAATATCCACTCCTAGGTTCTGAATGGCGTGTAATGTCTCTTTGGTTACGTCGTGCAGTTTCCTGATCATGGGCATAGACTGTTGTTGCATGTTGGAAATACCAAGTAAGGTGGTGATATGAGACGAGAATATAAGTTTCTTATTACCGTACCTATGGTTTAGGATCTCCCAACAGTAGTATGTTATTGGGAGTTCTAAAACCACATTAGACACACGACTGAAGGAATCACTGTTGAGATTACTACACTCCTCGCTTCGCTGCGTCGCTCCGTTCTCAACAGTGATTCCTATTCAGTCGTGTGTCTAATGTGGTTTTAGAATCCCAATAACATAAGGTTGTTTATTAATGTGATTGTGATTCCTAATGCACACGGTTGGGAAGCCCATGGTACGTATTTCCCTGAGAGCCTCACCGTGTAGTATTAGGTTGGGTAAGTTTTTTTTTTTTTTTTTTTTTTGTTTTACGTCAGGAAATCCATTATGGATACCCCTCCGCTGCGGGTACAGCGAAAGGGTTATGTCGGACTCTCACCGACTAAAACCTGACGGTCCTAACACAATCAGCTGAGTGACCCATGGTAAGTATCACTCGGGGAGCCCAAGGTAGGATTATCTTCCACTGATTGTGATGCCTAACATAATCAGCTGAACGACCCGAGGTAGGTATCGTCCTGAGAGACCAAGGTAGGATTAAACTCTCACTGATTATGATGCCTAACACAACCAGCTGAGTGACCCGTGGTAAGTATCACTCGGGGAGCCCAAGGTAGGATTATCTCCCACTGATTGTGATGCCTAACATAATCAGCTGAACGACCCGAGGTAGGTATCGTCCTGAGAGACCAAGGTAGGATTAAACTCTCACTGATTATGATGCCTAACACAACCAGCTGAGTGACCCGTGGTAAGTATCACTCGGGGAGCCCAAGGTAGGATTATCTCCCACTGATTGCGATGTCTAACATAATCAGCCGAACGACCCGAGGTAGGTATCGTCCTGAGAGACCAAGGTAGGATTAAACTCTCACTGATTATGATGCCTAACACAACCAGCTGAGTGACCCGTGGTAAGTATCACTCGGGGAGCCCAAGGTAGGATTATCTCCCACTGATTGCGATGTCTAACATAATCAGCTGAACGACCCGAGGTAGGTATCGTCCTGAGAGACCAAGGTAGGATTAAACTCTCACTGATTATGATGCCTAACACAACCAGCTGAGTGACCCGTGGTAAGTATCACTCGGGGAGCCCAAGGTAGGATTATCTCCCACTGATTGCGATGTCTAACATAATCAGCTGAACGACCCGAGGTAGGTATCGTCCTGAGAGACCAAGGTAGGATTAAACTCTCACTGATTATGATGCCTAACACAACCAGCTGAGTGACCCGTGGTAAGTATCACTCGGGGAGCCCAAGGTAGGATTATCTCCCACTGATTGCGATGTCTAACATAATCAGCTGAACGACCCGAGGTAGGTATCGTCCTGAGAGACCAAGGTAGGATTAAACTCTCACTGATTATGATGCCTAACACAACCAGCTGAGTGACCCGTGGTAAGTATCACTCGGGGAGCCCAAGGTAGGATTATCTCCCACTGATTGCGATGTCTAACATAATCAGCTGAACGACCCGAGGTAGGTATCGTCCTGAGAGACCAAGGTAGGATTAAACTCTCACTGATTATGATGCCTAACACAACCAGCTGAGTGACCCGTGGTAAGTATCACTCGGGGAGCCCAAGGTAGGATTATCTCCCACTGATTGCGATGTCTAACATAATCAGCTGAACGACCCGAGGTAGGTATCGTCCTGAGAGACCAAGGTAGGATTAAACTCTCACTGATTATGATGCCTAACACAACCAGCTGAGTGACCCGTGGTAAGTATCACTCGGGGAGCCCAAGGTAGGATTATCTCCCACTGATTGTGATGCCTAACATAACCAGCTGAACGACCCGAGGTAGGTATCGTCCTGAGAGACCAAGGTAGGATTAAACTCTCACTGATTATGATGCCTAACACAACCAGCTGAGTGACCCGTGGTAAGTATCACTCGGGGAGCCCAAGGTAGGATTATCTCCCACTGATTGTGATGCCTAACATAACCAGCTGAGTGACCCGTGGTAAGTATCACTCGGGGAGCCCAAGGTAGGATTATCTCCCACTGATTATGATGCCTAACACAACCAGCTGAGTGACCCATGGTAAGTATCACTCGGGGAGCCCAAGGTAGGATTATCTCCCACTGATTGTGATGCCTAACATAACTAGCTGAACGAACCGAGGTAGGTATCGTCTAATTTACAAAGTCTACTTAGATACTTAGTTACATGGTACTGAAAAACCTAATAAGTTACTTAATAAACCTATCTGACAATACTTATCCTTTTTATACTTACTAGTTACCGGTATCTCACCGCACACCTTTACCATACCAGAACCTTACCGCACACTACACCTCAAGACAGAGGTATAGTGCGACTTTGTTAAGAAATTAACCGCGCAGTGATGCGCATTTACCATTTACCTTTTACCGCGTATTAAACAAGAGATTCGTTTAATACGACTTTGAATAACAAAACCAATCCAAAAACTTTCAGTTATAACTAGCTTTTTTTTTTTTTTTTTTTTTTTGTAGGTACTGTTATAACTGAAAGTTAAAAAACATTTTATTCACATTTCACATTATACAAACTTAACTAGAAATATTAACTAAAAGTTGTAGATATTGCAGAGCGTATTAATGCTGTATGCTGGACCTCTGAAAGAGAAAAATATAAATGTTATAAGGTACAAATATTAATCAACAATAATTTAATATCATTTATAAAATAAATATGATAGAGCGGAGTGGAAGAGGAAAACCTGTTGTGCCGACCCCACATGAAAGTGGGATAAGGGCAGGGAAATGATGATGATGATGAATATTTTTTGTACTTAATATAAAGTTTTAAACTTTGTGATTAAAAAATCTAGGTACGTACTATCCAAAACGTTAAATACACATTATGCATAGCAAAACATTAGGTATGATAAAATTCAATATAGAATTTATAAACAGATTCAGGAAAATGTAAGGTCATATTTTTGATAATAATACATTTAGCTTAGTTTTTCTACTATCGAATAAGATAATTAATTTATTTATTTTAAATATGATTAAAATTTGTAAGAAACGAATAGAATACCATAGTTTCGCTTTATCTAAATCTTGTCTGAACACTTCAGCCCAGCTTGGTATGAATAAAAAATACCTATATTAAGTAGAAATTAAATGGTACATACCGCAAAATTTAAGGATATCGTTTTATGAAAAATCACGGAAGATCTCAAACTGCTAGGTAGGTACTGTAGGTGGATCTGTAAAAATAAGAAAAGAAAACATTAAACTAAAGAAATAGAAGAAAATATATTACCAAATACAGAAAAAAGGTCTTTTTAAACTTTAAAATATTTGGTGATTCCACAAGTTTTCTATGCTATTGGCGAATTGGATAAATGATCTAAAAAATTGTTTCATAGTTAGTTATAAAAATAACAAAATAGGTACGTAGATGAAATAATGAAATAAATCAATAGAGGAGTATTGACATAATTAAATGAGTTGAAAAACCTGTAAATATTTATACATTAATCTAAATACTATGAGCTAGATACTTACATTGTTTTTTATTCACAATTAATTTGCATAATTTCACAGATTTTTTAATTTTTAACCTTGGTTGAAATCACAAATGAAAACTGGGACTTGTCTGAACGTGACCATGCCTCGGTCGCAGTCACACTACACCGCATCGGTCGCGTTGCGATATCATTTCACGCTGTACGTAGAATGCTGCGTCGACAGTTCTATGGGAACTAAGTAAACGGAGTGTTCTTTGCAACGTTGAATAATTTATGTTGCAGTCAATGTACAAATATTTTATTTATAAATTTCGCTGTAAAGTAGTAAATGACATGTACTTACTCAAAATCATAAACCATTTTATAAGGTCATTGGTTCATGGACATTATACCTACAGTTAAACCGAATTTTAGTAATATAATAAAATATATAGGTGGATTAGCAGAAATTTCATGACATTTTATTTAAATTCATGTCGTTTACTTAACACTTATAAATAATTATTATTCTTTGTTTTCCATGAAAAACTTTTAATCCAAATCTAAACATTAGAATACCTACGAAAGTAAGCAAGTTTATAATTTTCAAATGTTGTCACAATCTCAAATAACTAGCTGTGAATATTTTTTTCACTTTTGCTACAACACATTATCATTACGATCAGATTTCAGATTTATGTTACTTTTAAAGTAAAAAGACATTTAAAAAATCGTAAAGGCATTTTGATTTCTTACTAGTTTTGATCCAAATAAGGATATGATAAATCATTTGTTTTCCAGTTGGTTTGTAAAGAACAAAAAACGCCGATTTATTTATTTTTTCTTTTCTTACTCTAATAAAGTAGGTACCCCTAGGTACCCCCAGTAATTCATCTGAAATGTATTATAGGTACCTGAATATTTATTTTCACAGAGAGAACTTAATTATTATTATTTTCAAAAAAACTATCGTATGTATGTATGAGGTTGGGTTATTATAATATAACCCAAAATCTAACGATACCTTATGTATCGAAATCCATCCAGTTGTTTGGAAGATACGAGGGAACAACGAAATTTAACTACATATTAAAAGATAAGCACGAAAAACATAACCCTTCCTTTGAAATTCGGGTACCTAATAAATAAACCGTCAGAATGAAGTTTTACTAGCAGTTAATAATATTTTGCACTTTGACTACAACTCCCAAGCATTAATGCATATGGATGGTCATGGGTTCGAATCCTGAACGTACTTCTATGGATTCTTTTCAGATTTTGCACACCCAATCCATGCCTTTTTAGCTATAGGTAATAAAACCTTTTAAATATAAAATACTTAAACGTAATAAGGAAACTGGTATGAGCTCGTAAAAATTAGGGTACCTACTTAAAGTACTTATACCTACTGATTAAAATAAGTACTTATACCTACTGATCGGACATGTCTTTGACTACACCCTAGGCTTGCTGGTGGGAATGGAATTTTTCTGTCATTTGAGTTGATGCAACCTGTCTTTGATCGGATTTCAAAGATTACAATAGGCATTTTTACGGTCATGAGTTCATATTTTTGCATACGCTATGAGTTCTATCAACCAGAAGATAAGAATCAAATTTGTTTAAACCGATTGAATGAAAAATATGAATAAGACTGAAAAACAACATTTGTGTTCTTTAGTGAGAAGTAAATGATTTCATAATTATACCAAATTTAGGATTCAAATTTGTTTGATTTGTTTGAAATACTTAATACTATTTTATTTGGAATAATTATTGCTGACATGGTGAATTTATTGGATATAAAATGTGGAAAGCTGGAAAACCGGCACATTCTTTCGCTGACATCTCGACGCTGAAGCATTGCTGCCAGAGTTGACCCACGCTGCCCGAACTGCCTGCCGACTTCGCTGCCCAGCTGCCCGCCAACTCCGCCACCCCAGCTGCCTGTCGATTCCGCTGCCTGAGCTGCTAGCCGACTCCGCTGCTGCTGTTCGAAGATTCCGCTGCCGCTGCTCGAAGACTCGCCTGCCTGCTGTCAATCCCTTCACTTCAAATAACGAACAATGTGAGTGAGTATTCTCATGTTGGGCGTTTTTAAATCTTAGATTTAAAATCATCCATTATAACATTTCATCTTTTTAGGTCGGACTCTGAATACGATTCCGAGGTGACAGTGAGCGCTGCTCCAGCACCACCGCCCGCGCCTGTTAAGAAGCCTAGAGCTTCGAAGTCATCGTCGAAGCGCAAGATTGCTCCCGTAGCGAACGCATCCGCACTCGCTCAGCGTTCCGCTCAGCCCACACCGCTCACACAGCCTGACCCGCAAGAGCCAGAATGTTCATGGTACGTAATGGTGAAAAAATTCAATTTAATGAACTGTTAAACATTTTACATGTACTTCGAGTGTCCTCACAGCCTATATCGGTACCGTCGCGGGCGTTCCGCTGGTTTTATAATATATTTGTTAAAAGAGTATAGAATTCTGTGGTTAAAAGATACCTACACTACACTACGATACGGTGATACGGTGTTCTTTCATACAAACGTAAACATTAAGATGTTGTTTTATTTTTTTGTTTGCAGGTCTAAGAAAAAGAAGACAGACATCTTCTCGTTGATTAAATCGGAAGAAAGGGCCAGTACAAGCACATCAACACAAGGAGGCTTCGTTGCTACTACTTCATCTTTCACTACAAGGGTTTCCGGAGGGCAGAGCCGACGCACCACACCTATCACCGAGGGTGACTTTTACGTCGAGGTGAAGCTCTACAACCTTTTTGACGTCCAAAATACGCCTCCAGAAGAACGCTTCAAGAAGGCACTGACGTCCGTAAAGCTTCGCCTCGGTGATGATTGTCGGGAGTGGGACACTCTGCAGGAATTTTTAATAACGGCTTTTAAACTTTTTAAGAATTCGAATCCAACAAAATTCAGCGATCGAATTAATTTTAAATAAAATTAAGCATACCTTTGCAATTTAAATAGGTTATGGGATTTTTATTTTTTAAATAGTATGTAGAACCTAATCATAGCAGGCAAACTATTATAAGTGTTAGTTAAACTTTACTTAATTCCTTTTGGATGAGTTAGGTAGGCACCATAGCATTTTTATTTTGTTATTTTATCATAATTTTGCCCTGAGATAGTTTCCTAGAATAATGCCACTCTGTGCAGTTTGTAACACATCTATCAGCGGTAGGCATTGGATAGGTCATTTGCGAAGTAACGCTCATAAACAAAACGTAGTAAGTGAACCGCATATCAACGCGGATGGCATTGACATTGTTACATCAGCCTTTCAGAGACGAATCATATCGTACAGAATTGCTGCGCAACACACAAATGAACATTCTATAGACGTTTTTTTAGATTCTATACGAAACAAAATAAAACTAATTTTAGATGAATGCTTAACAAAGCATATCTGTGTCAAAGTTAACTTTGAGCTGTTTTCAAACTTTTTGCTTTACAAAAATGATGAACAAGAGATAAAATCATTTTCAACTAAAAATATTCCAGTTTATGGAAATTATAATTTCGAGGCTTTGTATTCAAATGTTATCAATACAATACGCACAAAAATAGATCAATTTCAAGAGCAAGATTCGGGTTGGACCTTTCTTAACTGCTTACATGTTGAGGTAAATGTTAATAAATACCAACCACTTCGTGGCTCGAGCTACATTGAGTTGCCCCAATCCATAAAGAAAAAGAAAGCATGTTTAAATATTCGAAACAATGATGAATATTGTTTTCTGTGGAGCGTGGTTGCAGCTCTCTATCCAGCCCAGAGCCACCCAGAAAAGGTCTCGTCATATGTACACTTTCGCGACGTACTTAATATTGAAAACATGTCTTTTCCTGCGACATTTTCTGATATCAAAATATTCGAAGAAAACAATCCAAACCTAAGTTTTATCATTTTTGGTTTAAAAAATAACAAAACCGTTGTAGGCCCACTTTATAAATCAGACAATCATGAAAATAAAAAAACTATTCACCTACTCTGGTTAGAAAAAAACACAACATCTCACTTCTGTCTTATCAAAAACTTATCGAGATTGGTGAGAAGTCAAATAACCAAGCATAATGGTCGACTCTATTTTTGTGATACTTGTTTGCTTTTTTTCAAAACGAATAATGATGTGGAAAGTCACACTTGTACCGGTATTGTTACAGTTTTACCAGAAAAGGGTTCTGTAATTAAATTTAAGAATTTCGAGCGCAAGCAAGATATTCCGTTTGTAATTTATGCAGATTTTGAAGCTATGTTAGAAAAGGTGACTGGAAGTGCGTCACAAGGCACACATACACATACAACCCAAAAACATGTGCCAGTTGCATTCGCATACGAAGTTGTTTGTTCTGTTGACCCTTCTTACAATAAATTTGTGACGTATCGCGGACTCGATTGTGTAGATAATTTTATTTCCTGTCTCTACAGAGATACTCGTGATATCCATGCAGTGCTGTCACAAAACGTGCCCATTATTTTCAATGTGAATGATGCAATTAACTTTAAAAATTCAGTCCGATGTCATATTTGCCAATCTTTTCTATTCGGTGATAAAGTTAGGGACCATTGCCATCTTACTGGTCGGTACCGAGGCGCAGCACATAACCTGTGCAATTTACAATACAGTATTCCAAAGTTTGTGCCAATATTTTTCCATAATTTAGCAGGATATGACTGTCATTTGTTTATCAAAAAACTCGGTGAAGCGCCTGGATCAATAAAAATCATCCCTAAAACGAAAGAAAATTACATATCATTTACAAAATTTATTCCTATAACGAGAGACCAGTTTATACAGTTGCGATTTGTAGATTCGTTTAAATTTTTAGGAACCAGTTTAGAAAAACTCGCCAAAACCATGAAAGATTGTGAGTTTAACCACCTTTTCAATTATTACCCAAACGCGAGGGAGTTTGCTCTTTTAAGACGCAAAGGCGTTTATCCATACGAACACATGAACTCTTGGGAAAGTTACAACGACCAATCTCTACCAAGCAAAGACAATTTTTATAGCTCTCTTAACAATGAACACATATCAAATGAAGATTACGAGCATGCACAAACGGTTTGGGAACAATTCAACATTCGTGATTTGGGAGAATATACTGATTTATATTTAAAAACCGATGTGTTATTATTGACAGATATATTTGAAAAGTTTAGAAAAACTTGCAAACACTACTACCACTTGGACCCTGCTTTTTACGTAACAGCACCGAGTTTGTCTTTCGATGCAATGCTCTTTAAAACAGGCGTCGAGTTGGAACTAATAGATGACTTTGCAATAGTAGATCTTTTACAAACTGGCATACGAGGAGGCATTGTTATGGTAGCACACAGGCATGCCAAAGCAAATAACGAATTTATTTTGGATTATGACCCGCTGATGCCAGAATCTTATATAGTCTACATTGATTGCAATAATCTTTATGGATATGCCATGTGTAAATCATTACCGTTATCAAACTTTAGATTCCTGGATCAGTCCGAGTTAGATCAATTAGATATAAATAATGTTTCAAATGATGCAGAGTTCGGTTACATTCTAGAAGTTGATCTAAGTTATCCTAAAAAATTACATTGGATACATAACGACCTGCCGTTTTGCCCTGAAAAAGATATTCCACCAGGTGGAAAAAACGAAAAGTTGATCCCAAATTTATATGACAAATTTAATTACGTAATACATTATGTACATTTAAAAACATGTATAAAGCATGGTTTAATCTTAAGAAAGATACACCGCGCTATAACTTTTCGTCAGAATGCTTACTTAAAGCAATACATCGATCTCAACACAAATTTGCGTCAAAAAACAACGTCAACTTTTGAACAAGACTTTTTTAAATTGCTTAACAATAGTATTTTTGGAAAAACTTTGGAAAATAACAGAAAAAAAGTCAAGGTTGAATTAATAAACCAATGGGCTGATCATAACAACAGAACTAAAAAAAGAAATAACGCAGAGAAATTAATCGCCAGTCCCAATTTTCACAGTGCTTCTGTTTTTACAGAAAATTTGGTAGCAATCCAATTAAAGCCCGATCGTGTTGTTTTAGATAAGCCTCTATATATAGGATTTACAGTCCTAGAATTGTCTAAATCACATATGTATGATTTTCACTATTCTACAATCAAACCATTCTATAAAGACCGAGTGAAGATGTGTTACACTGATACAGACAGCTTTATTTACCATATTGAAACAACAAGTTTTTATCAAGAATTAAAAAATAGGTTTTTGAAGTATTTCGATACCAGTAATTATTCAGTTGATAATTATCATGATTTGCCAATAATTAACAAAAAAGTGCCAGGTCTTTTTAAAGATGAAATGGGTGGAAAAATAATCACCGAGTTTGTAGGATTACGCTCAAAATTATACTGTATTAAAAATACAGAAACTGAAATTAAAAAGGCTAAAGGAGTTAAATCTTGTGTCGTTCGAGACCTAAATATGTTGGATTATAAAAACACATTGTTGACCTCAGAAGTACTGCGCAAGAAGAACGTGTTATTTAAAAGTATTAAACACGAAGTATTCACACGTTCTGTTAACAAAATTGCGCTCTCTAGTAGCGACGATAAGCGACTTATTTCACAAGATAAAAAGTCGAGCAAAGCCTGGGGACACATTTCTATTCTTGGGGTTTAAGTGCGTAAGATTAGTAGTGTAATATAAATATTTGTAATTTGTCTATAATATGTGTTTATACCTTTAAGTTATAACTTTAAGTACACACTGTCTTTAATTTTTAGTGAAATAAATGTAATTTTCATAATAAATGTTTTTCATTTCATTTTCTTTTAGCATTAAATGTGTCATGTACCTAAATTCATTTCAAGTTCACTAGCGCAGCACAATTTGTCCGAGCACACCGACAGGTCTTTGCATGATTTTGTAGGATCAGCGAAAACCGAACCTTGTTAGTTTCCTCATCATTCCCTTTCTAAACGGTGCAGCGAATACACATATCTTAGTCACCAATACATTCTGAGCTAATCTATCGGTAAGTTTTAAGTTTTATTTTTTACTTAATGATTCTTGTTTTCAAATTAAGATAAACCAGCATTCATAAAATAATAAAAAATAAGATAAAAAGTTTTTATTTCAGACCCATACACATTAACATTAATTAATTATTCATTCAAAATTATTAATCTTTTTCTTTATTTATTTACAGAAATGGCGGATTTGGAAAATAGCGGAACTCAAGATGGACTGTTTGGGATTGACACGCAAGATCTTCTGTTTAACTGCGCGCAAAATCCAGAGGAAGATTTTGATGAGAACTTTCCTCTCATCAAAAAAACACCAAAGCGACCAAAACGGAAGCCCAAGAAAAATAATTCTGACATGAAGCATCGTCGTAGTTTGCGACGAACATCTTTTGTTTTAAACCGGGAGCCATGCCGTGGGAGGCGATTAATTCAAATAAAAATATTAGACATAAGTGAGGACAAGTGTGATAGTGAAAGTGACGTTATAATTTCAGCTCAGTATATAGTGACAGACTTTATGGATAGTATAATGGACCAAACACAGAGAGTGATTAAAAATATATCAGAAAATATAATAAGTGAATCCTAAAATGTAAGTAAGAATAATTTAATTTTAATTTATTTTATAAGAACGAATTATTTGATTTTAAAAATAAATACTTTACTATTCATAGAGCATTCATGTTTTTTATTTTATAATACCCTTTGAGAACTAAGATGAGGTTAAATAAAACAAAAGTAGGTAATATTCATACATTTTTATTATTAAGGTTAAATTTATTAGGTGCTAATCTAACTTAAATTAAAACAGTCATTTTATTATCATCATACCACTTTTTTAAGCACATAACATTTTTTAACGCACACATTTTCTTGTGATGCGCACAGGTAAAATTGTCACTTGAGTTTTCATAGTCAGTATAAAGTTTAAAAAAATTAGGACATCCTTTTTCTCCTATATCTGTTACTTCACAGTTCTCACACAAGTCTTTAATCCATTTAATTTTCTCAGTACCTTTAGTTAAAACATGTTTCTTAAACAAATAAGGTATGACAGTGCGTTTGAATTCTCTGTAGTCAACGAAACCTTCGCTCCAAAAAATTCCTCGATTCGTTTCAATCCATCGCACATGCCTCTTTTCTTCTGATGATAAACTTTTAAATGGATAAGGAGGTTTGACAAGAAAAGTTTGAGTGTAGCCTTTGTACAAAATAGCAATTTCTTTCAAAATGAAAGTATTTTTAGTGTCCTTGAATCCTTGCACATCGACTATAACATTTTCATTAGAATTCATATTTTATTTATGTTATTTTCTTCACTAAATTGCTCAAGGGTCTGTACTCAACAAGAGAATCGTTTAAAATGAGACAATATGCTGCTGTCTGATCTGGTATCTCTGCATTGCATTCAAGTTCCACACGAACGCTAACTACTGGACCTGACTTAAGGTTTTCGCTTTGTCTAGAGCAGTCAATAACGAACAGCGGCGCCTTTTCTTTGAATTCAGATGCACTTAACAGTGGTTCGCTACGGCGTCCATAATAAGATTGTTGGAATTTTACATATTGTTCATATAGTAAAGAAAATTTATGATCATTAAATCTAACATTCAAGTTTTCATACGGAAAATAGGTTGAGTTAAGATAGACTTTTACATCTCTAAGATTACAATGATCAAAGTGTGAAATATCCTTTTCTGCTAAGTTTTTTCTATTTGTTTGTAAACCAATAACAACAAATCTCGGCTTTTCGATCTGCGACGACGTTTTAATTGACCAAGTGTGTTTAGTTGTTTGAGGTAATAACGGATACTCGTATAAATCCCAATTTCTAAAAGCAAAATGCAGAGGACGATCTTTTTCTAGTAACTTCAATAAATGTACTTTTTCTTTGTCAGAGACCTTGACGTGGGGCACGCGCCACACTAATTTATTTATAACTATATCGTCAAGAAGCTCACCAGGTGGAACTTTCAATGAATTTAAATTAGTATTGCTGCGTAATAGAATCAATTCGTGTTTACAATTCATAATTATTTTTTTATAATCTTCTGCGAATCCTAGTATATTACTTAAGGGTATTGAAGCACAAAAACTTCCTCCATGATTTGTTTTCGTTCCATTTACATCCCACCCCCAAGCTTTTGCAACCTTAGCTTCGTTTTCATTAAAAGATAGTAAGCCTTTCATAGTCGTTGTCATTCCAGCATTTTTTATTCTATCTATTTCGACCCCATTGAGTTCATAACGAATATCTTGAAACAGGAACAGTAATGGATTATTTGTGAATTCGATTGCTGAAACCTTTTGTTTTAAATCTTTTTTTATAATGGTAACTGTGCCTTCAAGATAAAGGGTACTTGCTGATGGTAAAATGTACAAATCCTGTTGGTTGATAGGTATGCGAATTTCATCGTTCTTGTTGAAACTTGTCACGTAAGGATTGTATGAATGATATTCGATGCCATCTATTGTGTTATCATATGTTGGAGAACTTGTTACATCTAGAATGTTCATTTTAGAAGTCCAATTAATTTCAGGAATCTTTTATTTTCTTTGCTTAGTATATTTTTTCTCTTAGCTGTTCCTTTTCGGATTGTTCGATGAGTACTGATGTGTTTTATGAAATTATTACTATATTTATTAAAATCAATCATCTTTTTCTTATATGCATATATAGTTGAACTTCTTCACCTCGTAAATTTATCAAGTTATTATTTATATCCAATAATCTAATATTTATGCAGCTGATGTTGTTTTGATTCACGGGAAAGTAAATAATATTTCTAGGTATTTCTATTATCCGATATCCTGGTGGAACGTTGGGAGCAAATTCATAAATAATATGGCTTGATTTTCCATTAATATATGAACCACTCACTATATCACATTCGACTCTCACCACGGTCGTTGATAAAATGTTAACTGGAAGCTGTGACTCGTGTATTATATTAGCTTCTAAAGATCGTTTATCAAATCCCAGTAACTTCCCAAGAGAGTCGTCTTTTTCGAAAAGGATATCTTTGGAGCAGAAGATAAACGTTTTCAATGTATTGTTGTTGCAAAATAAATTAAAGGTTGTTCCATTTTTTACATTTGTTTTTAAATAGTCAGATATATCTTGCAACTCATAAGCACCTTCCGGTATTTCTACAACTTCCTTAGTTCCATAGTAAAATTTATTGTTTCTATTATCGATGTTAGGGATTGAATTGAATGTCGACAAATACAACAGAGCACACTCATATTCGCAATCGAATTGCAAAGCTGGGTAATAGGTGGTGGATAACACCGACGTATTGCCTGTTACAGACAACGTGAAGGACATTTTACAAATGAAGGTAATTAAACATGTTTTTAAATATATAGGCACAACATTTTATTTAAAAAAATAAAACACTTACAGTACATTATTCCAAAAGTTTGTGAGAAACTTTAAACACAAATGACCACAATTAGATGTATTAAAATTTTGATATCTAGTATAATTATAAGTTATATTACAAGTTAAATATTTAATTAACTCACGAGGTGGTTTTAAATCACCAAAACTATCAAAATACTCACAATCATTGTAAAGTTTAACGTAGGCTACCCAATGAGTTCCATCATTTTCTGAACTATCTAGATTTACAATTGCACACTCAATATCTTTTGGTGCCGTAGGTAATTCATTTCTCATGTAAACGCCTCTAAAGAAAGGAATGTGTACACTAGCATATTTTATTATGTCTATATCAGTAAGTGCTCGTTTGGGTAACCTGTTTACTAGTTTTTTGAACTATTTATATAAAGACCATTTCCAGTTTTATATGGTTTAATGTACAGTCCCTTTCCTAAGGCAATAGACTCCATCATTTTATTATGTCGTTGAGCTTCTTCCAAGTTTTGTCTAGCTGATTTATGATCATTTACAGCCTTAGTAATACCTGCTGCTCCTCCAGCCAGCGCGCCCAAAGCAGATAGTCCAGCGAATATTGGTATAAGCGGTAAAATTCCACCAGTTTTTGGCAGCGGTATAACACGCGGCAAGCATATTCCTTTTTTATTTTTGATTAATTTTTTCGCAACGGAATAGGCTGCTCTTATAGCTTTGGGATTACTTTTTGGTTTTAACTTTTTCAATGTTTTATGTATAGAAGAAACTATTTTTTTAAATGATCTCGTACCAGCGCCATGCTTAACTTTGGTTTTCATCACTTTGCTTACAAACCACGAGGCCAACTTTTCTCCTCTTCCAGAGTTTTTGGATTTCATTCGCTTTTTTGCCATATTTATTAGTTCCAAATCAGCTTTGTGTCGTTCTTCTAAATTATTCGAATTATCATAAGCGATATCGTGTCTCATACAAGCGTTATCAAGCTCGTTGACTCCTTGATCTCCTCTCAATAATCGTTCTCTTAGACGTGTACCAGGTCCACAGTAATTGTATCCGGGTAAATGTAATTCAAATGGTAATTTGTTTATGATGCTATTAACTAGTCCTTCACCTCGCATAGCTAAGCTATTAATGAGATAATCTCGCTTATAATTTATAATTATAAGAGAAATTATCATACAATTGCGCGTTTTTCAATCCAACTATTTTCAGTACTAGGAAGACCTAACCACTTCACAAAAAGCTTGTTGCCTTTCTTTTTGATAACTTTTTCAATGAGATATATATGCGGACATTTTGTCCTTTGGAGTTCCTGTTCATAAAATCTTCCTAATATCGGTTGATGATGTAGGTCTTCTATTGAATACGTAGCAGGCTTAGAATTATGTACCTTTTTTATTAAAAATAATTCTGTAGACCAGTTGGGAGTGAAGCCCTTTTCAAAACTACCTTTATATTTACTAATACGAACATGATCTCCAATTTGTAATTTGTATTTAGTATTTACATTAACCAACTGTGTTTTTATTATATTGGCCATAACTTTACTTTCATTAGCTAGACATACATCGTTCGGCTTATATTTTGTTGTGCGATGTATTGTATTATTATACGTTAACGTCACATTTTTTATGATATCTCCAACCCACCTATAGCTACCGTTTAAACTAAAACATTTATATAATTTGCTTTTAAGTGTTTTAATTAGTCTTTCGACTATAGAAGCTTTTTTGACAGTGTAAGTAGAGTAATGATTTATTTTGTATTTTTGCATAACCTTTTGAAATTCATCATTATAAAATTCAGTGCCCTTATCAGTTTGTAAGTTAAAGGGTTTTCGATTACTATTGATTAACAAGTTTTGAAATGCTTGTGCTACTTCTAGTTTAGTTTTTGTCTTTAGGGGAAAAACCCATGAAAATTTTGAAAAACAATCTAATACAACTAAAATATACCTGTACCCACTGTTATAACTTTTTAAAGTCTGAAAATCAATTAGATCTGCTTGCCACAAGTCATCAATGCCCTTTAAAACTACAGATCTGCGTAAAAAGTTTTTGCGAGCTGTTTTATGTATTTCGTTAACAATTTGTAGCTTGCTCATTTCTTACATTTATTGAGTTTATCCAACTCAGTTTTTAAGGCGTTTAAAATTATATCAATTTCTTTCTTTTGACTATCTACGTAATCTTTGTTGACAGCGTCGGAACTTTGCAGTGGAGTTGTAACACCGGTCAATCTTACACTCTGTAAATCGTACGCTCCAGTTTCTGTACGCTTTAATACCCTATCAAAATTTTCAAAAAAACCTTGTAAATTTAGTTGTTTATTTATATGATGTCCAAATTTGTCCATTTTAGTGAACTGGTAAGTGTTAATGATGATGATGAAATGAAACAATTTGAAGAAAGAAATGATATTTATTAAGGTATAATGCCACTTTCACGTAGCTCTTCTACTATAGATATTATTTCATTATCCAATCCAGTATTACCAGCATCTTTAGAAGCAATGAGTAATTTTAATCTCTCAACGAGTTCATTAGGGTCATCCCAATAAACGTAGTCGACATTTTTCTTCCATTTCTTCAACAAAGGTAATCCTTCTCCTTGATGTGATGCGTCTGGTTGACTACTGTCAGTGCTTGCAGAGACTTTACGTAGTTTGAATAACGGTCTAATGACGTTTAAGTATTTTCGTCCCCTGTTACTTCTGATTGGTTTATTTGGGTCGTAATCTCTTCGATGTACGTTGGTTTCTAATAGCATCAGCTTATAATGTCCTAAGTCTTCGGGAGTTATTGCAGATAAATCAGGCACTTTTTTAAACAGTAATTCATTTATGCCAGTGGTAAATTTAAACTTATTTTTTCCAACTTCAATATAATCGTTTAACAAAACAACACGTGAAGAACCCATCATAAGTTTACCGCGTTCATTTCTCACACCAAATGGTACATCCGTCATCGCTTCAGACGACTTCGACCACGAAGACATGTCTCGCTGGTCACTTGAATTTGATTCGACTGTTTTAAATGAATCGTCCACACCATTATCTGAATTATCATTGGGTTCATCTTCTTCTGAGTTATCATTACATCCCTCAATATCATCAGAGTCTTTTGGGCTAAATACATTAAAACCAATATTTGATTCCCTTTTTAGTGTTTTGTCTGTATATAGTGGACTTGAAGTTTCAAATTTTTCTAAACTTTTTAATGGTACTTTTGGGTTTTTTATTAATTTATTAAGAGGGGTTGTAATTGGTTTAAAAACAGTTTCTAACATTTCTACGTTTTCCGTTTCAATCTCTCGCATCTTTCGAACTTTTTTTTTCACAGCCTCTGCAGCCTTCACAATTTGTCTTTTTAAGTTTTTTTCCATGATAAATAGATCACAACTACTGTGTTCATAAGTGTGATCACGAAAATGATTGCATGTATTCTCTAGCTCCACTATTTATAGTAGGCACACGGTGGGTGCAAAATTCAGAAGTATAATCTAGTTATATTTACGAATACTTTTCTGCACATAGGACATTTCTTTTCAATCGATAGCGCACACTTTGCACACGCCACGGCGTGACCACAAGGCGTAAAGCAGGTGTTAACGTCATCCACCAAACAAATTTTGCAGTTAATCGGTAATGTGTTTCTGGTAATCGATACATTATCAGCGATTTGATTATTCTTTTCCTCTGCTTTATCATAAACTTTGTTTAACACATTATTAACAAAGTCTTCTCCTTTCATTATTAAAACGTAGGGACAACACTGAAACCAGCGTGCATGTTCTACCCATGCTTGATCTTCAGGACCCCAATCTTTAAGCCTGCCATCACAGTAGTAACAAATTACTCTATCACCATATCCAGTGTAAAAAAAACCGGCTTCAGCCATTTCCTTAGGCTTTTGAGTTAACCCTCTTGGCCAAGTATCAAAGCTTCTGAGACGTTTGTATTCAGTACAGTATAAGCGATGCACAGGAATGTACGGCATGGTTCAACAAATCACAATCACAATAATCGTTCGTATTTTGGATGCGTTCAGCTTGACACTTCAACAATAAATGACTCGAATGAACTGATCATTCGGTAAGTATATAGGTAGGTAGGTACCTCTTTACAGTAAGGTAATTTAAGTAAAATATCAATTAATGAAATACGACAAACGTATCAAACTTTTTACGGTAACATCCCTTGTTTTTTTCACAATCTTTATTTATCACAACATAGCTATAAGGTTCTGTCCATATATTTGAACACATTTCTCTAAATTCTTGCCATGTCATGTCAGTGTTGACGTGTTCATCGTAGATATGTCTTAAGTTTTTATCATCTTGCTTAAAAATTATGATTAAGTTTGCATTATCTCTGACTAACTGTTTTGGAATCTTGCTGTAAGTTTGATTTAAATAAAAACAGTCTATAAACTTGTGTCTTCCCATTGTAAAATAATTTCTCATATTATTTTGACTCTCACAAGCTACATCGTCAAATATTATAATAGAATTACATTTTGCTGCTTCTGGAGTAAGAACTTCTTCATTTTCGTGATACTTTGAGAAAGTCACTCCAGGAACCATTTGTAAAACCTGCTCTAAATATTTATATTTCGGTTGATACAGAGTTTTTGAGTACACATAAAGATTTCGAAATTGTAATCCATTTTCGTGTAAGAGTAGGCCAATAACCAAATTTGTTTTTCCACAGTTTGATGGACCGCAAATTATACAACGTATTGTATTTGGTAAAAGCGTTCCATGTCGGAAACTTTGTTTTTTATAATCAACGACAATATTTTCAAACTGTAATGACTCCGGTTGCTTTACGAACTTCATTGTTAGAGAGATCTTCTTAGAATGATGAAAGGAGAGTGATATCTCACATTAATAAACAACCTAATGTTATTGGGATTCTAAAACCACATTAGACACACGACTGAATAGGAATCACTGTTGAGAACGGAGCGACGCAGCGGAGCGAGGAGTGTAGTAATCTCAACAGTGATTCCTTCAGTCGTGTGTCTAATGTGGTTTTAGAACTCCCAATAACATACTACTCCCAACATACCTTATAGTTGTCAGAGCTAATCTGCAAATGGTGAATCAGACGCTCTGCCTCTCCAGCTACCTTACTCTTTAGAAACTGCATTTTTTGGGCGTTGGACATAGACGGGTTCTTGTCGATTGCTTCACTAAAAAGATCTTTAAATGAAACCCAATGGTTATAGGTTCCATGGAAAACGGGTATGGTCATCTGAGGGGTTGACTTTTCATGGTGTTTTACAGACCACATCTTCTGGTTGATGCTCTCCGTCAGGCTGTAATAAGTCTCCTCATGTCTGGTAAATTCCTCCTGGTATGTGCTGTCGTCGCCTCCATTTTCACCTTCGATAATCCAATGTAGTTTATCGATTTCACTCCAGCGACTGTCCAGCGATTTAAGAGCGTACTCGAACTGCCATTTATTTTCGCACTTCTCAACTTGCAGCTTACTCACCGTTCTGATGAAAGCCTTGAAATTTATGGACTGCTTCTTCACCAACTCGTCCAGCTTGCTGGATTCTCCCGATGAAGAAAAACGTCCACGTTGCGGGCTTACCTCGTAACGAGAGGACGTACCTGGTTGCGGCTGTGGTGCCCTCTCTTCTGGTCTGCGACGTTCAACGTTGAGCTGCTGGTTTGCGTGAATTTGTGGTAACGAATGTCCTGTCCCCTTTTCTGGTATGCGGGGGCTAGGAGCGCCTGGTACCTGTTTTCTACCTAATTGATCCATGGTCTTATCAATTATTTCCTTTATTTTGATATAGACTTCCTGTGCTATATCAAAACAACCCTTGACGAAGTAGGGATGGTCAAATTCAGCAAGCTCACAAAATGTTCTATGGTTTTCCTGGTATTCACGCCAATAAGCCTCTAACATCTCATTTTTCCGCTTATAATTATCGATGGTTTTCCTTTCGGACCCATCTTTCTTTATATTCGTCAAAAACTTGGTCAAAGTTTCATAAAGCTCCGTTTGGTTAATAAATAGAGAATCAGAATCCATCTTACGGTTGGTACGATATCAAATCAGTCAAATGGTAATGAAAGATAATAAATGGTTTGATCTGACCTTGTATTCTCCAAACGACAGTCACCGCAGTCCAATCCAGAAATCACTGCAATCCTTGGTTAAGCGACACTGTATCACTGTAGGCACTGGTATGGTTTTTAATTTTTAGTAACTCGAAGGACCATGTAGAAAGATTGGCCTAGACGCTATGGTGATCTAGGCTGTTTGGTTAAACTTTCTTGAGTGGTTTGGTTTAGGAATGGTTATAGAAAAGCCGGGAGTTTCGATGGTAAAACTGTATTAATAATCACACGACTTTTCTAAGACTATAAAACAGCGTAAACTAGATTCTATAGCTTAAATGGTAAAATGGTAATAATAAAAATGGTTTAATGGTTTGAGCGCGCGATGTCTCAAGGACTGGTAAACGCGAACTGACTCGAATTTGGGTGATTGCAGCGAATGTGCATAACTGCATACGAGGCATTTGTGCATATTCGCTGCGTGTTCGGTTTTAACCTGAACATACTCCTGCCGGCGGCGATTTGATCCGGCTCGAAGGACCATGTAGAAAGATTGGCCTAGACGCTATGGTGATCTAGGCTGTTTGGTTAAACTTTCTTGAGTGGTTTGGTTTAGGAATGGTTATAGAAAAGCCGGGAGTTTCGATGGTAAAACTGTATTAATAATCACACGACTTTTCTAAGACTATAAAACAGCGTAAACTAGATTCTATAGCTTAAATGGTAAAATGGTAATAATAAAAATGGTTTAATGGTTTGAGCGCGCGATGTCTCAAGGACTGGTAAACGCGAACTGACTCGAATTTGGGTGATTGCAGCGAATGTGCATAACTGCATACGAGGCATTTGTGCATATTCGCTGCGTGTTCGGTTTTAACCTGAACATATTCTAAATAAAGTTTGTACGTGAGGATGTACTTTCACGCAAAAACTACTAAACGGATTTGGATGTGGCACATAGATAGATTATAGTCTAAAATTTTACAAAGACTAGTTAGGTACTTTTAATCGAGGAAAAGCGGAGGGGTCCGGAGGGACCGCGAGTAACACCACAGTGCGCAGCTAGTCAAGAAAAAAACCAGTACCTGAATGGGATTCAGAAGGCCTCTAAACAACGACAGTACTTCATCACTTCTGTTGCTTCCTGATTTTCGATTCGCTGGAAACAAATATTTTATAGAACCACATAAAGTACCAGTACAGAAATAGAGTTCTACCTCGAATCAGGCCTTATTATGCGGTTCAAGGACTTTATATCTTAAATTTTTTCTACAACATACCTAAAATAATAAGAGGTTCCCATTCATTATTTGCCAATGGTTTTATGTATTTCACTTTTCCTTTCTCCAGCTGCACACATGCTGGTGGGATTATCAGGTTTTGATACTTTTGGAAGTCACATACCTGGAAACACGGTTTAGTTAGACCACATTTATGCTGCTTTGCTATCAGAACGAGCAATAATGTCAAGTATTTGACGTTTAATTCTTGTATATCATGTTTACCGTAAAATTGCATAGAAAAATAAATGATACAGCATTCAACATTATACTAACTTCTGTATCATCTAGGAGTGACTCATAGCTTCTCTTAGTTCGCTGGCACCAACAGCAAAAATAGCATCGCAGTCCTTCATCAATGTGTTCAGAGTTTTCTCCTCGAACATGACCAACTACATTGAAATAGGTTAATGTAAAGGGCTTCCTGCAAATTTCTTAACTAAATAAATTATTTTGCACATCAGTTCAGTTCAGCATGTCCTGTTGACACATAGGCCTCCTCTAACCACTTCTGTTCCAGTCTGTGTCTGTATTGTTATTAATACATACACAATGTTGGTTTCAATCCTTTTATTACTCTACCTGGTACTTATTTAGAAGTTAATGCAGATTCATTTTTGAACCTCGATAATGAGTCATGCATTTTATAACATACCATTAACCCAATGATGGTAAAATGCTTTTTGGGCTGGCCAGGAGACTTGTTTGCATTTGAACTTCTTATTTACAGCCCAATGGCATCTCTTGCAAGCACTAATACCGCAGCATTCGCAGAAAACTCCAATTACTGGCAGCATAAGCTTCCCACATATTGTACACTAGAATTTTAAAATAATGATGCAGTCAGGTAGGTATAGTACCCCTAAACGTAAGTAATTACTCACGGTAATTAACAACCTGCCCTAGATTATACTTACGTGTATGTTGTACGGAATTGATTTATTACATTGTATACTTCTCCATGTGTGTCCACGAATTCTAAATTTCGTTTGCAAAAAATTGTTTTCGCCAAAAATTGTATTTAGAATTCTATAAAGGAGATAACTAATAAATAGACCGCCTACTAAAAAGTAATGATTAAAAACAACATCATTCAAGTTTGTAAATTTATCCATGATTTCAAATCATTGGTTATATTTAAATCTCATGAGCATCATTATTATAATATTTAGGTAAAATCATTAGAATTAAAGACTGAAATCTTGCAAATCCACACCACACAACAACTAATTTGTAAAAACAACAAAAATTAATGAAAGAAGATAGAATTTCAGAGCCAGATTTTTGTTGACAAAAATTGACAACCTCAGTCAGCAGTATCGCTCGCAGTCTATCTGACGTTTACTTTTTCCTTCATCTTCAATTCAATGTCATCAGTCAGGAGATCATAGTTTTACTCTGAGGTGTTACCATAAAAAAATCAAATAAATGACAGACGTCAGACAATGAGACACCGTATTTTTGATGTTTTGGTGCTCAGTTTTGCTGAATAATTGTATCGTTTTCCCGTATTCTGAGAAAAAGAAACTTATTACGAATAATTTATTAATACATTGAAAATGTCTATTGGATCTGTGTATGAAACAGCATACAAAGGTGACTTCAATCAAGTCAAAGTTCGCACAGATGAAGATACTTCACTTGTGACCACACCGGATCCCGTTAGTACTGGAAACATATATTTGAACCTTTTACTTTACTAATCTAAGAAAGTTCTAAATATAGTATAATTTCAGAACAGCCGTCTTCTAATTCACTGGGCATCTCTTGGAGGTAATGAAAACCTAGTTGACTTCTTACTGGATGCAGGGAGCCCTGTAGATCCTGTGGATGATACCAACAGTACCCCTCTAATATTGGCAAGTTCTGCAGGGCGTTATGAGGTTGTTAAACTGTTGACTAGAAAAGGAGCCAATGTTAATCACAAGACCAACCGAGGCCAGTCATGCTTGCATTATGTTTGCTCCAAAGGACATTTAGAGGTATGTTCTTGTCCTAAAATAGGCCTGGCCTATCTTTTAACGTCATTGGATTTTTTATTAACACCTTCAGAATTTTCTGTAAATAAATATTAGTAATTAATTAATGCAATTTTCACTATTTAATTCTAGATAGCAAAATGGTTGATAGAATCAGGTGCAAATGTAAATGATGCTGATGTATTAAGTGCAACTCCACTGCACCGGGCTGCAGCTCAAGGCAGAAACAACATTGTGGAGTTATTATTATCTCACCCTCAGATAATTATAGATGCTTGTGATTCTACTGGTTCAACCCCATTGTAAGTAAATACATTAATTCACGCCTCCTGAAGTAATATTAGTTATTCTAATCCTAATATCCTAATCCATACTATCCATACTAATATTATAAATGTGAAAGTAACTCTGTCTGTCTGTCTGTCTGTTTGTTACCTTTTCACGCCCAAACCGCTGAACCGATTAAGCTGAAATTTGGCATGGATAAAGAGTATACCCCAGGGATGGACATAGGCTACTTTTTTTTGTCAATTTCCATAAGGGGGCGTGAAAATAAGGGTTGGAAGTTTGTTTGGGGAAAAAAGTTAAGCAACCCTGGGCGCGGTCATAAAAAGGATGGGTGACCGCCGGAGCCACTTTTTGCACTCTTGATTTTTTTATTTTTTTTTGTATTTTGCATAATAAATTATTTTAAAATTAATGATAAACATGTAACATGTGTATTCCCACCCATCAATATATCCGAACTCCGAAGTTATGATTTTTTGATACTAAAATATTTTTTCCTTGGCTTTGGTTAGAACGCCATCTATATCACCGAATTCAAAACTACTTTATACGTTTTCTAGGTGGCGTTTCTACTAAGTATAGTGGAGATCGAGATACGATCGAGTATAATTTTCTTTGATTTTGAGTTTTGAAAAGTGAATGGAGATTTTTGCTTAGAGATTTCGATATTTTTATATTGCTGACGAAGTCGCGGGTAGGTAATATTAGTTTATCGTTTTAATTCGAAATTCAAAACCATACAATACTTGCTATTCAAAAAAAATTACGTTTCGAGTCAATTTCTTCAAAAAAATTGCCGCTCGCTTCAGCGATTCTATACCAATTACCGTATTCGTTTTGTTCTTAGCATTGCAAGATCTGGGTAAGATTTTCCCTACCTCTATCTATTATGGGATTCTTGAGAGAAACATAAATGTAAAAAAAATATTATTTTTATACCAAGCGACGGAGTTTTATATTTTGTATATACCCACTCTCGATTCACTCAAAACTCCTCTACTTTGTTCCTAATAATGCGCAGACGAAGTTGCGCGGGTCAGCTAGTAATATAATAAATCTGAAAGTTTGTGAGTATGTTTGGATATTTGGATGTTTGTATGTTTGTGTAACAATCACGCCTAAACCAGTGAACCGATTTGGATGAAACTTGGAATAGGCGTAGACCGGGAATAGCTATAGGCTATTCAAAATGTTGGTACCACGCGGGCGAAGCCGCGCGCAGAAGCTAGTATTCAATATTGTCACTTTTCACAACTTAACTATTGGAATGCCATGTAAGTCCTGAGGGAGAAAGAACTTAATCAATTTGTCTTTCAATGATGAATTGAAAGACTAATTGTAGTAGTATGTTATTGGGAGTTCTAAAACCACATTAGACACACGACTGAAGGAATCACTGTTGAGATTACTACACTCCTCGCTTCGCTGCGTCGCTCCGTTCTCAACAGTGATTCCTATTCAGTCGTGTGTCTAATGTGGTTTTAGAATCCCAATAACATAAGGTTGTTTATTAATGTGATTGTGATTCCTAATGCACACGGTTGGGAAGCCCATGGTACGTATTTCCCTGAGAGCCTCACCGTGTAGTATTAGGTTGGGTAAGTTTTTTTTTTTTTTTTTTTTTGTTTTACGTCAGGAAATCCATTATGGATACCCCTCCGCTGCGGGTACAGCGAAAGGGTTATGTCGGACTCTCACCGACTAAAACCTGACGGTCCTAACACAATCAGCTGAGTGACCCATGGTAAGTATCACTCGGGGAGCCCAAGGTAGGATTATCTTCCACTGATTGTGATGCCTAACATAATCAGCTGAACGACCCGAGGTAGGTATCGTCCTGAGAGACCAAGGTAGGATTAAACTCTCACTGATTATGATGCCTAACACAACCAGCTGAGTGACCCGTGGTAAGTATCACTCGGGGAGCCCAAGGTAGGATTATCTCCCACTGATTGTGATGCCTAACATAATCAGCTGAACGACCCGAGGTAGGTATCGTCCTGAGAGACCAAGGTAGGATTAAACTCTCACTGATTATGATGCCTAACACAACCAGCTGAGTGACCCGTGGTAAGTATCACTCGGGGAGCCCAAGGTAGGATTATCTCCCACTGATTGCGATGTCTAACATAATCAGCCGAACGACCCGAGGTAGGTATCGTCCTGAGAGACCAAGGTAGGATTAAACTCTCACTGATTATGATGCCTAACACAACCAGCTGAGTGACCCGTGGTAAGTATCACTCGGGGAGCCCAAGGTAGGATTATCTCCCACTGATTGCGATGTCTAACATAATCAGCTGAACGACCCGAGGTAGGTATCGTCCTGAGAGACCAAGGTAGGATTAAACTCTCACTGATTATGATGCCTAACACAACCAGCTGAGTGACCCGTGGTAAGTATCACTCGGGGAGCCCAAGGTAGGATTATCTCCCACTGATTGCGATGTCTAACATAATCAGCTGAACGACCCGAGGTAGGTATCGTCCTGAGAGACCAAGGTAGGATTAAACTCTCACTGATTATGATGCCTAACACAACCAGCTGAGTGACCCGTGGTAAGTATCACTCGGGGAGCCCAAGGTAGGATTATCTCCCACTGATTGCGATGTCTAACATAATCAGCTGAACGACCCGAGGTAGGTATCGTCCTGAGAGACCAAGGTAGGATTAAACTCTCACTGATTATGATGCCTAACACAACCAGCTGAGTGACCCGTGGTAAGTATCACTCGGGGAGCCCAAGGTAGGATTATCTCCCACTGATTGCGATGTCTAACATAATCAGCTGAACGACCCGAGGTAGGTATCGTCCTGAGAGACCAAGGTAGGATTAAACTCTCACTGATTATGATGCCTAACACAACCAGCTGAGTGACCCGTGGTAAGTATCACTCGGGGAGCCCAAGGTAGGATTATCTCCCACTGATTGCGATGTCTAACATAATCAGCTGAACGACCCGAGGTAGGTATCGTCCTGAGAGACCAAGGTAGGATTAAACTCTCACTGATTATGATGCCTAACACAACCAGCTGAGTGACCCGTGGTAAGTATCACTCGGGGAGCCCAAGGTAGGATTATCTCCCACTGATTGTGATGCCTAACATAACCAGCTGAACGACCCGAGGTAGGTATCGTCCTGAGAGACCAAGGTAGGATTAAACTCTCACTGATTATGATGCCTAACACAACCAGCTGAGTGACCCGTGGTAAGTATCACTCGGGGAGCCCAAGGTAGGATTATCTCCCACTGATTGTGATGCCTAACATAACCAGCTGAGTGACCCGTGGTAAGTATCACTCGGGGAGCCCAAGGTAGGATTATCTCCCACTGATTATGATGCCTAACACAACCAGCTGAGTGACCCATGGTAAGTATCACTCGGGGAGCCCAAGGTAGGATTATCTCCCACTGATTGTGATGCCTAACATAACTAGCTGAACGAACCGAGGTAGGTATCGTCTAATTTACAAAGTCTACTTAGATACTTAGTTACATGGTACTGAAAAACCTAATAAGTTACTTAATAAACCTATCTGACAATACTTATCCTTTTTATACTTACTAGTTACCGGTATCTCACCGCACACCTTTACCATACCAGAACCTTACCGCACACTACACCTCAAGACAGAGGTATAGTGCGACTTTGTTAAGAAATTAACCGCGCAGTGATGCGCATTTACCATTTACCTTTTACCGCGTATTAAACAAGAGATTCGTTTAATACGACTTTGAATAACAAAACCAATCCAAAAACTTTCAGTTATAACTAGCTTTTTTTTTTTTTTTTTTTTTTTGTAGGTACTGTTATAACTGAAAGTTAAAAAACATTTTATTCACATTTCACATTATACAAACTTAACTAGAAATATTAACTAAAAGTTGTAGATATTGCAGAGCGTATTAATGCTGTATGCTGGACCTCTGAAAGAGAAAAATATAAATGTTATAAGGTACAAATATTAATCAACAATAATTTAATATCATTTATAAAATAAATATGATAGAGCGGAGTGGAAGAGGAAAACCTGTTGTGCCGACCCCACATGAAAGTGGGATAAGGGCAGGGAAATGATGATGATGATGAATATTTTTTGTACTTAATATAAAGTTTTAAACTTTGTGATTAAAAAATCTAGGTACGTACTATCCAAAACGTTAAATACACATTATGCATAGCAAAACATTAGGTATGATAAAATTCAATATAGAATTTATAAACAGATTCAGGAAAATGTAAGGTCATATTTTTGATAATAATACATTTAGCTTAGTTTTTCTACTATCGAATAAGATAATTAATTTATTTATTTTAAATATGATTAAAATTTGTAAGAAACGAATAGAATACCATAGTTTCGCTTTATCTAAATCTTGTCTGAACACTTCAGCCCAGCTTGGTATGAATAAAAAATACCTATATTAAGTAGAAATTAAATGGTACATACCGCAAAATTTAAGGATATCGTTTTATGAAAAATCACGGAAGATCTCAAACTGCTAGGTAGGTACTGTAGGTGGATCTGTAAAAATAAGAAAAGAAAACATTAAACTAAAGAAATAGAAGAAAATATATTACCAAATACAGAAAAAAGGTCTTTTTAAACTTTAAAATATTTGGTGATTCCACAAGTTTTCTATGCTATTGGCGAATTGGATAAATGATCTAAAAAATTGTTTCATAGTTAGTTATAAAAATAACAAAATAGGTACGTAGATGAAATAATGAAATAAATCAATAGAGGAGTATTGACATAATTAAATGAGTTGAAAAACCTGTAAATATTTATACATTAATCTAAATACTATGAGCTAGATACTTACATTGTTTTTTATTCACAATTAATTTGCATAATTTCACAGATTTTTTAATTTTTAACCTTGGTTGAAATCACAAATGAAAACTGGGACTTGTCTGAACGTGACCATGCCTCGGTCGCAGTCACACTACACCGCATCGGTCGCGTTGCGATATCATTTCACGCTGTACGTAGAATGCTGCGTCGACAGTTCTATGGGAACTAAGTAAACGGAGTGTTCTTTGCAACGTTGAATAATTTATGTTGCAGTCAATGTACAAATATTTTATTTATAAATTTCGCTGTAAAGTAGTAAATGACATGTACTTACTCAAAATCATAAACCATTTTATAAGGTCATTGGTTCATGGACATTATACCTACAGTTAAACCGAATTTTAGTAATATAATAAAATATATAGGTGGATTAGCAGAAATTTCATGACATTTTATTTAAATTCATGTCGTTTACTTAACACTTATAAATAATTATTATTCTTTGTTTTCCATGAAAAACTTTTAATCCAAATCTAAACATTAGAATACCTACGAAAGTAAGCAAGTTTATAATTTTCAAATGTTGTCACAATCTCAAATAACTAGCTGTGAATATTTTTTTCACTTTTGCTACAACACATTATCATTACGATCAGATTTCAGATTTATGTTACTTTTAAAGTAAAAAGACATTTAAAAAATCGTAAAGGCATTTTGATTTCTTACTAGTTTTGATCCAAATAAGGATATGATAAATCATTTGTTTTCCAGTTGGTTTGTAAAGAACAAAAAACGCCGATTTATTTATTTTTTCTTTTCTTACTCTAATAAAGTAGGTACCCCTAGGTACCCCCAGTAATTCATCTGAAATGTATTATAGGTACCTGAATATTTATTTTCACAGAGAGAACTTAATTATTATTATTTTCAAAAAAACTATCGTATGTATGTATGAGGTTGGGTTATTATAATATAACCCAAAATCTAACGATACCTTATGTATCGAAATCCATCCAGTTGTTTGGAAGATACGAGGGAACAACGAAATTTAACTACATATTAAAAGATAAGCACGAAAAACATAACCCTTCCTTTGAAATTCGGGTACCTAATAAATAAACCGTCAGAATGAAGTTTTACTAGCAGTTAATAATATTTTGCACTTTGACTACAACTCCCAAGCATTAATGCATATGGATGGTCATGGGTTCGAATCCTGAACGTACTTCTATGGATTCTTTTCAGATTTTGCACACCCAATCCATGCCTTTTTAGCTATAGGTAATAAAACCTTTTAAATATAAAATACTTAAACGTAATAAGGAAACTGGTATGAGCTCGTAAAAATTAGGGTACCTACTTAAAGTACTTATACCTACTGATTAAAATAAGTACTTATACCTACTGATCGGACATGTCTTTGACTACACCCTAGGCTTGCTGGTGGGAATGGAATTTTTCTGTCATTTGAGTTGATGCAACCTGTCTTTGATCGGATTTCAAAGATTACAATAGGCATTTTTACGGTCATGAGTTCATATTTTTGCATACGCTATGAGTTCTATCAACCAGAAGATAAGAATCAAATTTGTTTAAACCGATTGAATGAAAAATATGAATAAGACTGAAAAACAACATTTGTGTTCTTTAGTGAGAAGTAAATGATTTCATAATTATACCAAATTTAGGATTCAAATTTGTTTGATTTGTTTGAAATACTTAATACTATTTTATTTGGAATAATTATTGCTGACATGGTGAATTTATTGGATATAAAATGTGGAAAGCTGGAAAACCGGCACATTCTTTCGCTGACATCTCGACGCTGAAGCATTGCTGCCAGAGTTGACCCACGCTGCCCGAACTGCCTGCCGACTTCGCTGCCCAGCTGCCCGCCAACTCCGCCACCCCAGCTGCCTGTCGATTCCGCTGCCTGAGCTGCTAGCCGACTCCGCTGCTGCTGTTCGAAGATTCCGCTGCCGCTGCTCGAAGACTCGCCTGCCTGCTGTCAATCCCTTCACTTCAAATAACGAACAATGTGAGTGAGTATTCTCATGTTGGGCGTTTTTAAATCTTAGATTTAAAATCATCCATTATAACATTTCATCTTTTTAGGTCGGACTCTGAATACGATTCCGAGGTGACAGTGAGCGCTGCTCCAGCACCACCGCCCGCGCCTGTTAAGAAGCCTAGAGCTTCGAAGTCATCGTCGAAGCGCAAGATTGCTCCCGTAGCGAACGCATCCGCACTCGCTCAGCGTTCCGCTCAGCCCACACCGCTCACACAGCCTGACCCGCAAGAGCCAGAATGTTCATGGTACGTAATGGTGAAAAAATTCAATTTAATGAACTGTTAAACATTTTACATGTACTTCGAGTGTCCTCACAGCCTATATCGGTACCGTCGCGGGCGTTCCGCTGGTTTTATAATATATTTGTTAAAAGAGTATAGAATTCTGTGGTTAAAAGATACCTACACTACACTACGATACGGTGATACGGTGTTCTTTCATACAAACGTAAACATTAAGATGTTGTTTTATTTTTTTGTTTGCAGGTCTAAGAAAAAGAAGACAGACATCTTCTCGTTGATTAAATCGGAAGAAAGGGCCAGTACAAGCACATCAACACAAGGAGGCTTCGTTGCTACTACTTCATCTTTCACTACAAGGGTTTCCGGAGGGCAGAGCCGACGCACCACACCTATCACCGAGGGTGACTTTTACGTCGAGGTGAAGCTCTACAACCTTTTTGACGTCCAAAATACGCCTCCAGAAGAACGCTTCAAGAAGGCACTGACGTCCGTAAAGCTTCGCCTCGGTGATGATTGTCGGGAGTGGGACACTCTGCAGGAATTTTTAATAACGGCTTTTAAACTTTTTAAGAATTCGAATCCAACAAAATTCAGCGATCGAATTAATTTTAAATAAAATTAAGCATACCTTTGCAATTTAAATAGGTTATGGGATTTTTATTTTTTAAATAGTATGTAGAACCTAATCATAGCAGGCAAACTATTATAAGTGTTAGTTAAACTTTACTTAATTCCTTTTGGATGAGTTAGGTAGGCACCATAGCATTTTTATTTTGTTATTTTATCATAATTTTGCCCTGAGATAGTTTCCTAGAATAATGCCACTCTGTGCAGTTTGTAACACATCTATCAGCGGTAGGCATTGGATAGGTCATTTGCGAAGTAACGCTCATAAACAAAACGTAGTAAGTGAACCGCATATCAACGCGGATGGCATTGACATTGTTACATCAGCCTTTCAGAGACGAATCATATCGTACAGAATTGCTGCGCAACACACAAATGAACATTCTATAGACGTTTTTTTAGATTCTATACGAAACAAAATAAAACTAATTTTAGATGAATGCTTAACAAAGCATATCTGTGTCAAAGTTAACTTTGAGCTGTTTTCAAACTTTTTGCTTTACAAAAATGATGAACAAGAGATAAAATCATTTTCAACTAAAAATATTCCAGTTTATGGAAATTATAATTTCGAGGCTTTGTATTCAAATGTTATCAATACAATACGCACAAAAATAGATCAATTTCAAGAGCAAGATTCGGGTTGGACCTTTCTTAACTGCTTACATGTTGAGGTAAATGTTAATAAATACCAACCACTTCGTGGCTCGAGCTACATTGAGTTGCCCCAATCCATAAAGAAAAAGAAAGCATGTTTAAATATTCGAAACAATGATGAATATTGTTTTCTGTGGAGCGTGGTTGCAGCTCTCTATCCAGCCCAGAGCCACCCAGAAAAGGTCTCGTCATATGTACACTTTCGCGACGTACTTAATATTGAAAACATGTCTTTTCCTGCGACATTTTCTGATATCAAAATATTCGAAGAAAACAATCCAAACCTAAGTTTTATCATTTTTGGTTTAAAAAATAACAAAACCGTTGTAGGCCCACTTTATAAATCAGACAATCATGAAAATAAAAAAACTATTCACCTACTCTGGTTAGAAAAAAACACAACATCTCACTTCTGTCTTATCAAAAACTTATCGAGATTGGTGAGAAGTCAAATAACCAAGCATAATGGTCGACTCTATTTTTGTGATACTTGTTTGCTTTTTTTCAAAACGAATAATGATGTGGAAAGTCACACTTGTACCGGTATTGTTACAGTTTTACCAGAAAAGGGTTCTGTAATTAAATTTAAGAATTTCGAGCGCAAGCAAGATATTCCGTTTGTAATTTATGCAGATTTTGAAGCTATGTTAGAAAAGGTGACTGGAAGTGCGTCACAAGGCACACATACACATACAACCCAAAAACATGTGCCAGTTGCATTCGCATACGAAGTTGTTTGTTCTGTTGACCCTTCTTACAATAAATTTGTGACGTATCGCGGACTCGATTGTGTAGATAATTTTATTTCCTGTCTCTACAGAGATACTCGTGATATCCATGCAGTGCTGTCACAAAACGTGCCCATTATTTTCAATGTGAATGATGCAATTAACTTTAAAAATTCAGTCCGATGTCATATTTGCCAATCTTTTCTATTCGGTGATAAAGTTAGGGACCATTGCCATCTTACTGGTCGGTACCGAGGCGCAGCACATAACCTGTGCAATTTACAATACAGTATTCCAAAGTTTGTGCCAATATTTTTCCATAATTTAGCAGGATATGACTGTCATTTGTTTATCAAAAAACTCGGTGAAGCGCCTGGATCAATAAAAATCATCCCTAAAACGAAAGAAAATTACATATCATTTACAAAATTTATTCCTATAACGAGAGACCAGTTTATACAGTTGCGATTTGTAGATTCGTTTAAATTTTTAGGAACCAGTTTAGAAAAACTCGCCAAAACCATGAAAGATTGTGAGTTTAACCACCTTTTCAATTATTACCCAAACGCGAGGGAGTTTGCTCTTTTAAGACGCAAAGGCGTTTATCCATACGAACACATGAACTCTTGGGAAAGTTACAACGACCAATCTCTACCAAGCAAAGACAATTTTTATAGCTCTCTTAACAATGAACACATATCAAATGAAGATTACGAGCATGCACAAACGGTTTGGGAACAATTCAACATTCGTGATTTGGGAGAATATACTGATTTATATTTAAAAACCGATGTGTTATTATTGACAGATATATTTGAAAAGTTTAGAAAAACTTGCAAACACTACTACCACTTGGACCCTGCTTTTTACGTAACAGCACCGAGTTTGTCTTTCGATGCAATGCTCTTTAAAACAGGCGTCGAGTTGGAACTAATAGATGACTTTGCAATAGTAGATCTTTTACAAACTGGCATACGAGGAGGCATTGTTATGGTAGCACACAGGCATGCCAAAGCAAATAACGAATTTATTTTGGATTATGACCCGCTGATGCCAGAATCTTATATAGTCTACATTGATTGCAATAATCTTTATGGATATGCCATGTGTAAATCATTACCGTTATCAAACTTTAGATTCCTGGATCAGTCCGAGTTAGATCAATTAGATATAAATAATGTTTCAAATGATGCAGAGTTCGGTTACATTCTAGAAGTTGATCTAAGTTATCCTAAAAAATTACATTGGATACATAACGACCTGCCGTTTTGCCCTGAAAAAGATATTCCACCAGGTGGAAAAAACGAAAAGTTGATCCCAAATTTATATGACAAATTTAATTACGTAATACATTATGTACATTTAAAAACATGTATAAAGCATGGTTTAATCTTAAGAAAGATACACCGCGCTATAACTTTTCGTCAGAATGCTTACTTAAAGCAATACATCGATCTCAACACAAATTTGCGTCAAAAAACAACGTCAACTTTTGAACAAGACTTTTTTAAATTGCTTAACAATAGTATTTTTGGAAAAACTTTGGAAAATAACAGAAAAAAAGTCAAGGTTGAATTAATAAACCAATGGGCTGATCATAACAACAGAACTAAAAAAAGAAATAACGCAGAGAAATTAATCGCCAGTCCCAATTTTCACAGTGCTTCTGTTTTTACAGAAAATTTGGTAGCAATCCAATTAAAGCCCGATCGTGTTGTTTTAGATAAGCCTCTATATATAGGATTTACAGTCCTAGAATTGTCTAAATCACATATGTATGATTTTCACTATTCTACAATCAAACCATTCTATAAAGACCGAGTGAAGATGTGTTACACTGATACAGACAGCTTTATTTACCATATTGAAACAACAAGTTTTTATCAAGAATTAAAAAATAGGTTTTTGAAGTATTTCGATACCAGTAATTATTCAGTTGATAATTATCATGATTTGCCAATAATTAACAAAAAAGTGCCAGGTCTTTTTAAAGATGAAATGGGTGGAAAAATAATCACCGAGTTTGTAGGATTACGCTCAAAATTATACTGTATTAAAAATACAGAAACTGAAATTAAAAAGGCTAAAGGAGTTAAATCTTGTGTCGTTCGAGACCTAAATATGTTGGATTATAAAAACACATTGTTGACCTCAGAAGTACTGCGCAAGAAGAACGTGTTATTTAAAAGTATTAAACACGAAGTATTCACACGTTCTGTTAACAAAATTGCGCTCTCTAGTAGCGACGATAAGCGACTTATTTCACAAGATAAAAAGTCGAGCAAAGCCTGGGGACACATTTCTATTCTTGGGGTTTAAGTGCGTAAGATTAGTAGTGTAATATAAATATTTGTAATTTGTCTATAATATGTGTTTATACCTTTAAGTTATAACTTTAAGTACACACTGTCTTTAATTTTTAGTGAAATAAATGTAATTTTCATAATAAATGTTTTTCATTTCATTTTCTTTTAGCATTAAATGTGTCATGTACCTAAATTCATTTCAAGTTCACTAGCGCAGCACAATTTGTCCGAGCACACCGACAGGTCTTTGCATGATTTTGTAGGATCAGCGAAAACCGAACCTTGTTAGTTTCCTCATCATTCCCTTTCTAAACGGTGCAGCGAATACACATATCTTAGTCACCAATACATTCTGAGCTAATCTATCGGTAAGTTTTAAGTTTTATTTTTTACTTAATGATTCTTGTTTTCAAATTAAGATAAACCAGCATTCATAAAATAATAAAAAATAAGATAAAAAGTTTTTATTTCAGACCCATACACATTAACATTAATTAATTATTCATTCAAAATTATTAATCTTTTTCTTTATTTATTTACAGAAATGGCGGATTTGGAAAATAGCGGAACTCAAGATGGACTGTTTGGGATTGACACGCAAGATCTTCTGTTTAACTGCGCGCAAAATCCAGAGGAAGATTTTGATGAGAACTTTCCTCTCATCAAAAAAACACCAAAGCGACCAAAACGGAAGCCCAAGAAAAATAATTCTGACATGAAGCATCGTCGTAGTTTGCGACGAACATCTTTTGTTTTAAACCGGGAGCCATGCCGTGGGAGGCGATTAATTCAAATAAAAATATTAGACATAAGTGAGGACAAGTGTGATAGTGAAAGTGACGTTATAATTTCAGCTCAGTATATAGTGACAGACTTTATGGATAGTATAATGGACCAAACACAGAGAGTGATTAAAAATATATCAGAAAATATAATAAGTGAATCCTAAAATGTAAGTAAGAATAATTTAATTTTAATTTATTTTATAAGAACGAATTATTTGATTTTAAAAATAAATACTTTACTATTCATAGAGCATTCATGTTTTTTATTTTATAATACCCTTTGAGAACTAAGATGAGGTTAAATAAAACAAAAGTAGGTAATATTCATACATTTTTATTATTAAGGTTAAATTTATTAGGTGCTAATCTAACTTAAATTAAAACAGTCATTTTATTATCATCATACCACTTTTTTAAGCACATAACATTTTTTAACGCACACATTTTCTTGTGATGCGCACAGGTAAAATTGTCACTTGAGTTTTCATAGTCAGTATAAAGTTTAAAAAAATTAGGACATCCTTTTTCTCCTATATCTGTTACTTCACAGTTCTCACACAAGTCTTTAATCCATTTAATTTTCTCAGTACCTTTAGTTAAAACATGTTTCTTAAACAAATAAGGTATGACAGTGCGTTTGAATTCTCTGTAGTCAACGAAACCTTCGCTCCAAAAAATTCCTCGATTCGTTTCAATCCATCGCACATGCCTCTTTTCTTCTGATGATAAACTTTTAAATGGATAAGGAGGTTTGACAAGAAAAGTTTGAGTGTAGCCTTTGTACAAAATAGCAATTTCTTTCAAAATGAAAGTATTTTTAGTGTCCTTGAATCCTTGCACATCGACTATAACATTTTCATTAGAATTCATATTTTATTTATGTTATTTTCTTCACTAAATTGCTCAAGGGTCTGTACTCAACAAGAGAATCGTTTAAAATGAGACAATATGCTGCTGTCTGATCTGGTATCTCTGCATTGCATTCAAGTTCCACACGAACGCTAACTACTGGACCTGACTTAAGGTTTTCGCTTTGTCTAGAGCAGTCAATAACGAACAGCGGCGCCTTTTCTTTGAATTCAGATGCACTTAACAGTGGTTCGCTACGGCGTCCATAATAAGATTGTTGGAATTTTACATATTGTTCATATAGTAAAGAAAATTTATGATCATTAAATCTAACATTCAAGTTTTCATACGGAAAATAGGTTGAGTTAAGATAGACTTTTACATCTCTAAGATTACAATGATCAAAGTGTGAAATATCCTTTTCTGCTAAGTTTTTTCTATTTGTTTGTAAACCAATAACAACAAATCTCGGCTTTTCGATCTGCGACGACGTTTTAATTGACCAAGTGTGTTTAGTTGTTTGAGGTAATAACGGATACTCGTATAAATCCCAATTTCTAAAAGCAAAATGCAGAGGACGATCTTTTTCTAGTAACTTCAATAAATGTACTTTTTCTTTGTCAGAGACCTTGACGTGGGGCACGCGCCACACTAATTTATTTATAACTATATCGTCAAGAAGCTCACCAGGTGGAACTTTCAATGAATTTAAATTAGTATTGCTGCGTAATAGAATCAATTCGTGTTTACAATTCATAATTATTTTTTTATAATCTTCTGCGAATCCTAGTATATTACTTAAGGGTATTGAAGCACAAAAACTTCCTCCATGATTTGTTTTCGTTCCATTTACATCCCACCCCCAAGCTTTTGCAACCTTAGCTTCGTTTTCATTAAAAGATAGTAAGCCTTTCATAGTCGTTGTCATTCCAGCATTTTTTATTCTATCTATTTCGACCCCATTGAGTTCATAACGAATATCTTGAAACAGGAACAGTAATGGATTATTTGTGAATTCGATTGCTGAAACCTTTTGTTTTAAATCTTTTTTTATAATGGTAACTGTGCCTTCAAGATAAAGGGTACTTGCTGATGGTAAAATGTACAAATCCTGTTGGTTGATAGGTATGCGAATTTCATCGTTCTTGTTGAAACTTGTCACGTAAGGATTGTATGAATGATATTCGATGCCATCTATTGTGTTATCATATGTTGGAGAACTTGTTACATCTAGAATGTTCATTTTAGAAGTCCAATTAATTTCAGGAATCTTTTATTTTCTTTGCTTAGTATATTTTTTCTCTTAGCTGTTCCTTTTCGGATTGTTCGATGAGTACTGATGTGTTTTATGAAATTATTACTATATTTATTAAAATCAATCATCTTTTTCTTATATGCATATATAGTTGAACTTCTTCACCTCGTAAATTTATCAAGTTATTATTTATATCCAATAATCTAATATTTATGCAGCTGATGTTGTTTTGATTCACGGGAAAGTAAATAATATTTCTAGGTATTTCTATTATCCGATATCCTGGTGGAACGTTGGGAGCAAATTCATAAATAATATGGCTTGATTTTCCATTAATATATGAACCACTCACTATATCACATTCGACTCTCACCACGGTCGTTGATAAAATGTTAACTGGAAGCTGTGACTCGTGTATTATATTAGCTTCTAAAGATCGTTTATCAAATCCCAGTAACTTCCCAAGAGAGTCGTCTTTTTCGAAAAGGATATCTTTGGAGCAGAAGATAAACGTTTTCAATGTATTGTTGTTGCAAAATAAATTAAAGGTTGTTCCATTTTTTACATTTGTTTTTAAATAGTCAGATATATCTTGCAACTCATAAGCACCTTCCGGTATTTCTACAACTTCCTTAGTTCCATAGTAAAATTTATTGTTTCTATTATCGATGTTAGGGATTGAATTGAATGTCGACAAATACAACAGAGCACACTCATATTCGCAATCGAATTGCAAAGCTGGGTAATAGGTGGTGGATAACACCGACGTATTGCCTGTTACAGACAACGTGAAGGACATTTTACAAATGAAGGTAATTAAACATGTTTTTAAATATATAGGCACAACATTTTATTTAAAAAAATAAAACACTTACAGTACATTATTCCAAAAGTTTGTGAGAAACTTTAAACACAAATGACCACAATTAGATGTATTAAAATTTTGATATCTAGTATAATTATAAGTTATATTACAAGTTAAATATTTAATTAACTCACGAGGTGGTTTTAAATCACCAAAACTATCAAAATACTCACAATCATTGTAAAGTTTAACGTAGGCTACCCAATGAGTTCCATCATTTTCTGAACTATCTAGATTTACAATTGCACACTCAATATCTTTTGGTGCCGTAGGTAATTCATTTCTCATGTAAACGCCTCTAAAGAAAGGAATGTGTACACTAGCATATTTTATTATGTCTATATCAGTAAGTGCTCGTTTGGGTAACCTGTTTACTAGTTTTTTGAACTATTTATATAAAGACCATTTCCAGTTTTATATGGTTTAATGTACAGTCCCTTTCCTAAGGCAATAGACTCCATCATTTTATTATGTCGTTGAGCTTCTTCCAAGTTTTGTCTAGCTGATTTATGATCATTTACAGCCTTAGTAATACCTGCTGCTCCTCCAGCCAGCGCGCCCAAAGCAGATAGTCCAGCGAATATTGGTATAAGCGGTAAAATTCCACCAGTTTTTGGCAGCGGTATAACACGCGGCAAGCATATTCCTTTTTTATTTTTGATTAATTTTTTCGCAACGGAATAGGCTGCTCTTATAGCTTTGGGATTACTTTTTGGTTTTAACTTTTTCAATGTTTTATGTATAGAAGAAACTATTTTTTTAAATGATCTCGTACCAGCGCCATGCTTAACTTTGGTTTTCATCACTTTGCTTACAAACCACGAGGCCAACTTTTCTCCTCTTCCAGAGTTTTTGGATTTCATTCGCTTTTTTGCCATATTTATTAGTTCCAAATCAGCTTTGTGTCGTTCTTCTAAATTATTCGAATTATCATAAGCGATATCGTGTCTCATACAAGCGTTATCAAGCTCGTTGACTCCTTGATCTCCTCTCAATAATCGTTCTCTTAGACGTGTACCAGGTCCACAGTAATTGTATCCGGGTAAATGTAATTCAAATGGTAATTTGTTTATGATGCTATTAACTAGTCCTTCACCTCGCATAGCTAAGCTATTAATGAGATAATCTCGCTTATAATTTATAATTATAAGAGAAATTATCATACAATTGCGCGTTTTTCAATCCAACTATTTTCAGTACTAGGAAGACCTAACCACTTCACAAAAAGCTTGTTGCCTTTCTTTTTGATAACTTTTTCAATGAGATATATATGCGGACATTTTGTCCTTTGGAGTTCCTGTTCATAAAATCTTCCTAATATCGGTTGATGATGTAGGTCTTCTATTGAATACGTAGCAGGCTTAGAATTATGTACCTTTTTTATTAAAAATAATTCTGTAGACCAGTTGGGAGTGAAGCCCTTTTCAAAACTACCTTTATATTTACTAATACGAACATGATCTCCAATTTGTAATTTGTATTTAGTATTTACATTAACCAACTGTGTTTTTATTATATTGGCCATAACTTTACTTTCATTAGCTAGACATACATCGTTCGGCTTATATTTTGTTGTGCGATGTATTGTATTATTATACGTTAACGTCACATTTTTTATGATATCTCCAACCCACCTATAGCTACCGTTTAAACTAAAACATTTATATAATTTGCTTTTAAGTGTTTTAATTAGTCTTTCGACTATAGAAGCTTTTTTGACAGTGTAAGTAGAGTAATGATTTATTTTGTATTTTTGCATAACCTTTTGAAATTCATCATTATAAAATTCAGTGCCCTTATCAGTTTGTAAGTTAAAGGGTTTTCGATTACTATTGATTAACAAGTTTTGAAATGCTTGTGCTACTTCTAGTTTAGTTTTTGTCTTTAGGGGAAAAACCCATGAAAATTTTGAAAAACAATCTAATACAACTAAAATATACCTGTACCCACTGTTATAACTTTTTAAAGTCTGAAAATCAATTAGATCTGCTTGCCACAAGTCATCAATGCCCTTTAAAACTACAGATCTGCGTAAAAAGTTTTTGCGAGCTGTTTTATGTATTTCGTTAACAATTTGTAGCTTGCTCATTTCTTACATTTATTGAGTTTATCCAACTCAGTTTTTAAGGCGTTTAAAATTATATCAATTTCTTTCTTTTGACTATCTACGTAATCTTTGTTGACAGCGTCGGAACTTTGCAGTGGAGTTGTAACACCGGTCAATCTTACACTCTGTAAATCGTACGCTCCAGTTTCTGTACGCTTTAATACCCTATCAAAATTTTCAAAAAAACCTTGTAAATTTAGTTGTTTATTTATATGATGTCCAAATTTGTCCATTTTAGTGAACTGGTAAGTGTTAATGATGATGATGAAATGAAACAATTTGAAGAAAGAAATGATATTTATTAAGGTATAATGCCACTTTCACGTAGCTCTTCTACTATAGATATTATTTCATTATCCAATCCAGTATTACCAGCATCTTTAGAAGCAATGAGTAATTTTAATCTCTCAACGAGTTCATTAGGGTCATCCCAATAAACGTAGTCGACATTTTTCTTCCATTTCTTCAACAAAGGTAATCCTTCTCCTTGATGTGATGCGTCTGGTTGACTACTGTCAGTGCTTGCAGAGACTTTACGTAGTTTGAATAACGGTCTAATGACGTTTAAGTATTTTCGTCCCCTGTTACTTCTGATTGGTTTATTTGGGTCGTAATCTCTTCGATGTACGTTGGTTTCTAATAGCATCAGCTTATAATGTCCTAAGTCTTCGGGAGTTATTGCAGATAAATCAGGCACTTTTTTAAACAGTAATTCATTTATGCCAGTGGTAAATTTAAACTTATTTTTTCCAACTTCAATATAATCGTTTAACAAAACAACACGTGAAGAACCCATCATAAGTTTACCGCGTTCATTTCTCACACCAAATGGTACATCCGTCATCGCTTCAGACGACTTCGACCACGAAGACATGTCTCGCTGGTCACTTGAATTTGATTCGACTGTTTTAAATGAATCGTCCACACCATTATCTGAATTATCATTGGGTTCATCTTCTTCTGAGTTATCATTACATCCCTCAATATCATCAGAGTCTTTTGGGCTAAATACATTAAAACCAATATTTGATTCCCTTTTTAGTGTTTTGTCTGTATATAGTGGACTTGAAGTTTCAAATTTTTCTAAACTTTTTAATGGTACTTTTGGGTTTTTTATTAATTTATTAAGAGGGGTTGTAATTGGTTTAAAAACAGTTTCTAACATTTCTACGTTTTCCGTTTCAATCTCTCGCATCTTTCGAACTTTTTTTTTCACAGCCTCTGCAGCCTTCACAATTTGTCTTTTTAAGTTTTTTTCCATGATAAATAGATCACAACTACTGTGTTCATAAGTGTGATCACGAAAATGATTGCATGTATTCTCTAGCTCCACTATTTATAGTAGGCACACGGTGGGTGCAAAATTCAGAAGTATAATCTAGTTATATTTACGAATACTTTTCTGCACATAGGACATTTCTTTTCAATCGATAGCGCACACTTTGCACACGCCACGGCGTGACCACAAGGCGTAAAGCAGGTGTTAACGTCATCCACCAAACAAATTTTGCAGTTAATCGGTAATGTGTTTCTGGTAATCGATACATTATCAGCGATTTGATTATTCTTTTCCTCTGCTTTATCATAAACTTTGTTTAACACATTATTAACAAAGTCTTCTCCTTTCATTATTAAAACGTAGGGACAACACTGAAACCAGCGTGCATGTTCTACCCATGCTTGATCTTCAGGACCCCAATCTTTAAGCCTGCCATCACAGTAGTAACAAATTACTCTATCACCATATCCAGTGTAAAAAAAACCGGCTTCAGCCATTTCCTTAGGCTTTTGAGTTAACCCTCTTGGCCAAGTATCAAAGCTTCTGAGACGTTTGTATTCAGTACAGTATAAGCGATGCACAGGAATGTACGGCATGGTTCAACAAATCACAATCACAATAATCGTTCGTATTTTGGATGCGTTCAGCTTGACACTTCAACAATAAATGACTCGAATGAACTGATCATTCGGTAAGTATATAGGTAGGTAGGTACCTCTTTACAGTAAGGTAATTTAAGTAAAATATCAATTAATGAAATACGACAAACGTATCAAACTTTTTACGGTAACATCCCTTGTTTTTTTCACAATCTTTATTTATCACAACATAGCTATAAGGTTCTGTCCATATATTTGAACACATTTCTCTAAATTCTTGCCATGTCATGTCAGTGTTGACGTGTTCATCGTAGATATGTCTTAAGTTTTTATCATCTTGCTTAAAAATTATGATTAAGTTTGCATTATCTCTGACTAACTGTTTTGGAATCTTGCTGTAAGTTTGATTTAAATAAAAACAGTCTATAAACTTGTGTCTTCCCATTGTAAAATAATTTCTCATATTATTTTGACTCTCACAAGCTACATCGTCAAATATTATAATAGAATTACATTTTGCTGCTTCTGGAGTAAGAACTTCTTCATTTTCGTGATACTTTGAGAAAGTCACTCCAGGAACCATTTGTAAAACCTGCTCTAAATATTTATATTTCGGTTGATACAGAGTTTTTGAGTACACATAAAGATTTCGAAATTGTAATCCATTTTCGTGTAAGAGTAGGCCAATAACCAAATTTGTTTTTCCACAGTTTGATGGACCGCAAATTATACAACGTATTGTATTTGGTAAAAGCGTTCCATGTCGGAAACTTTGTTTTTTATAATCAACGACAATATTTTCAAACTGTAATGACTCCGGTTGCTTTACGAACTTCATTGTTAGAGAGATCTTCTTAGAATGATGAAAGGAGAGTGATATCTCACATTAATAAACAACCTAATGTTATTGGGATTCTAAAACCACATTAGACACACGACTGAATAGGAATCACTGTTGAGAACGGAGCGACGCAGCGGAGCGAGGAGTGTAGTAATCTCAACAGTGATTCCTTCAGTCGTGTGTCTAATGTGGTTTTAGAACTCCCAATAACATACTACTAATTGTTTAATTTCTTTTTTTCTAATATTATTATAAAGAAAATTTATACATACATGAAAATTCTTCCCATTGATTTACATTTTTGTTTTCTAGGCATCTGGCATGTGAAGAAGACCGAGAAGCTGCAGCATGTATGTTGGTAAAAGCTGGCGCTGATGTCAATCTAAATAATAAGGATAAAAAGACACCAATAGATTTAAGTTCTCCAAAACTTCAGAAAACATTGAACTCTCTTGAGATCTAAAATTAAATATCTAAGTAAAATCAATATTTTGTTTTAATTACTTATTATTATTATATAAAAACTATATTTCATCTGGGGTTTGGGTAAGTAGGCCCTCATCATTTTGGGATGTCTGTTATGACATTGGTCGCATAATTAGCGCTCTGGCGACTCCATTGTCTGAAGAGGCTCAATTATTTTATTTATTAAGTTTTTAAGAAGTTCTTAGTTTTGTTATACCTAAGTAGTTGTTTTAAAATGTACATATTTTTAGCTAATACGATGTTACTGATTGGACGATGTTGTCGCTCAGCCCTTTGTGTTGTGTAGGTAAGTAAATTAAAAAAAAAAATGTTGGTTAGGAAAATGGTGATTTAAGTGATAGTCTTAACAGTAAACTCCGTTGTTAAATTATTTGTCAGTAGCTGCTTGATGCTATAGCTTAGCTTGTACAAATACTTACTTATTTTAGTTTTGAAAATTACGAAAGTGAATAATTTACAAAAGGTTTTTTTAACCCGTAACCCTTATTCTCTCACGTATGGTGCGCAAACTTGGTCATTGACGCAGCATCAGAAGTCCAAACTCAAGGTTTGCCAACGTGCGATGGAGCGCAGCATTTTGGGTGTCAAGTTATTGGATAGAATCCGCAACACCGAACTGCGCTCCCAAACACAAATCGCAGACGTAGCCACCAAGGCCGCCAAGCTTAAGTGGAATTGGGCTGGGCATGTCTGTCGCATGCCAGGTGAGCTGTGGGCGAGGGTAGCCACCGAGTGGCACCCTGACCCAGCGAGAAGGCGACGCGGCAGACCGAGAAGAAGATGGAGGGACGACCTTGATAAATTTATGGTCGATTGGGAGAGCCTTACACAAGATCGCGACGTCTGGAGAGAATGTGGGGAGGCCTTTGCCCAGCAGTGGGACAGTGGCGGCTCATAATAATAACCCTTACTCTATGCCTTAATAAAATCTATAGTAACTCTGAGGCCACAACCAAGGTCTTATTAGCCTAGCCACAGTGTGCACATCAACTTATTTGCCACTTGTCAGATAGTATAAAATGTCAATGCCTATTGCTTGTTGTCAGATGTCAGTCAATAGAGACAGCAGCAAACAAACGGCTCGGCTCGCTCGCTCGCTTCTTTCTTGGTGAATGAGTGCATAAAACAAAGTACTCTGTGATGAGTGCTGACTGGCTATCGAACTACGTTGCTCGTGTTGTTTTGTATTGTAAGCTGAAAACTTTAACAAATTACACTAATGCTCATCAGCTGAATTGGAATAAATAACCAGGCGTATTTACATACATTAATTGTTTCTTGGCAAAAAATAGTTTGCTTGTTGCAAGTCACATACGAGGAGTGCTAAGCTCTTGTGTTATTAGGTAAGTAAATGTACACATTCACTAAACACCTCGAATTCGAAATTCTAATGTGCAATCCATACAAGTGTACCACCGGTGTCGAAGTGTTATTGGAGCAGTAAATATTTATCTGTTTGTGAGTTTGGTACCTACTTAGTTCTTATTTTGGAACTACTTTCACTTGATTCACCTACTTTCGTGTTGTTCGCAATAAGATTGTATATTATGACTATACTATACCCATGTATTGCAGATAAGTTTATGCACTGCCAGGATGTCTACGTCGTATTACGACTATTATGATGGCAGTAAGGTGTTTCTCTTCTTATCACACAGAGTTGGACTTCCCTTGGATTTGGTAAGTAATAAAGCGCCAATTAAGTCTCAATATCACAAAGAGTGATATACCTAGCCTTCAGAGTTATTCTACTTAATGCGCCATAAATGTAAATGAGTAGGTACCGAAGGTATTGCAAAGGTTATGGCACTAATGAGTACCTACCTACCTTGTTAGAGTAGTAGTAGGTACCTACTCATTTAAATATTTTAAAGTTTGTAATCATAAGATGAATAACATAATTTTTCTTTAAATATGCATGCAAATAAAATTAAACAATGTAGAAAAAATATTTCAATTGTTTATTTGTTACTCATATATCATCTTAGATAGCTCATAGCTTATCAGCAAAACTTATTCGTATCAGTAATAAGACTAAGGTTATGACTTTAACAGCTATTGTTATTGATTTTTAATAGTGTCAAAAGGCCATCCTTAAAGCCCCCACTCTGATTTATGCTATTTTAAATTATGTTTCTTAATTTTATGATGTAGGTCCAAATAAGCAATGATTTCACATTTTATAACACAGTTTTATCTTGTTTTAAGTAGGTATTTCACTCAATATCAGCACCATAGTTTACATTATGTTTTTTTCATTAGGTAAATTTTTTGATTGCACAAGTAGCTGCACTATGCCTGGCCAGACTGTTTCGGAAACCATTGAAATTTGCTTCGCCAGAATTTCGCCATTCCGTATGCCTTGTTATAGGTCTGTTGATGGGATATTTCTGTTTCGGAAAGTAAGTTACATTATTTATTTCTAAACCTAGCTATAAACCATATGTATATAAGCGTAATACAGCATTTAATAATTATATACCTATGCCTACTAGTTGGGCTATACATACAATACATATAAGTATTTTAAAATAATAAAATACTTTTAAAATCTTAAACATTAGTGGTTCTGGAGATTACAAAATCTGCATTTTCTCGCAGTAGGACCTACAATTAGTACATGCAATCCCTAAAGTCCCAATTTGAGTTCTTATTTTTAATTATTTTTAATAGAGTCATATCTTAGTACCTAAATACGATGTTATGACCAAACAAGATGAAGTTTAATGATCCTTAATCCATTGATAGTGTCAGTCAATGTCCTTGTCTCTGTTGCTTTTTGTGCTTGTAGCCAGGTACCTATACCTACCACAGATGCATGCATTTCCTTTGTTCTGCTTCTTTTTGAATAAATTTCTTGGTACTTCCTCAATTTGTTCCTATCAATGTTAAAAAATCACCCTTTGAGTTTATTGCTCTTAAAGGTAATCTGTTGTTATCATCAAGGTTTTTGCACCAACTTTTTTAGTCATTGCCTGCATTTTCCTCTAGACTGTAGGTATATTTAAATATTTTTTTATCAGCTGACACTGCAATAACATAGAGGTACTTCCTAGGTTGGTTTTATTACAAAAAAAAACAATGGTCTTTTAATCTCTTGCTATCAGTGTCAATGTCTTGCCCCGCCTCTTTGTATTGGATGTTTGTAGCAGAATGAATCACTGCAGAACATACGATATCACTCAAGTGGTACAGAGCTTTGCATTGTTGCTCAATAGACGCGAAATGGAATCAATGTAACGATGACTGAAGCCGGCACGTGATGAGGAGGCATGTGTATGAGCGAGTTTTACGTTGCTAGGCGCTAATATGATCGTGTATCGAATAAACAATACATGTATTTTGTTTTAAGTACTACGAGTATAAGCATTTATTAAAGAAATACTGTCGTCTACTTCTTAAAACATGTATGTTTTTAATCTTGAGATCGCATGATCGAATGAGAATATTATAATACTAGCTTCTGCGCGCGGCTTCGCCCGCGTGGTACGAACATTTTGAATAGGTAGCCGATATGCTATTCAAGGTCACTATCTACGCCTATTCCAAGTTTCATCCAAATCGGTTCACTGATTTTGGAGTGATTGATACACAAACATCTAAACAAACTGAGTGGGATGAGTGTAATTGTGATAGGTTGGTAGGTAGTAGGTACACTTCGTCCGACAGATCTTGGCATTCGTGAAGTTAGCCGTATGTCTGCGCAGTGACCGCTTTTTCATACAAAATTATGTTCTACGCAAACAAACGGCTAACTTCACGAATGCCTAGATTCATTAAACGAAGTGTACCAGCCACATACCATAAGGTACCAGCAGATTGTTTAGAGGTGTTTAAATTATCTGAAGGAACATTTGCTACGTTACGGAAATATCCATTCTTTTTATACAATCGTTGTCTACGACTGTTGGGATTTGAATCAACTTGAATCTATTTGGTAGGTAGGCATCTACATCCGATAAACATTGTTCCATTACCCTGTATATACCACATGATGCTGTGAGAGTCAGTGATGCATATACAAAATAGCTATTTAAAGATAAGACCATAAACATAATTCTATATTCCATTCTATTTAATATAATCCTTTGTTTAATTTCTCATTGTCCGTAATTTTATACAACAAAGATAGAAATATCAGACATACTACTTAACGGAACAATAACTTCATTCATTTCAAGTTAGGCCCTAGGTAACTAGTAGGTAACCTACAACTCAATTACCTGGTCTGGTCTGCTTAGTCTGGTTACGTACTATAACCACCTTATCCCTACCGTAGAATACAGTAAAATTACATTTGAGTTTAATGAATATCATCGTTTCTACAACCGCGAGAAAACACACGTCTGACTAAACTGGAATTTCAGTACATAACATGTATATGTACTGAAAGTCGAAGGGTTTCGATTTCCATCCAGGAGTGAATGTTGTTTTATTTATATTAATTATTAATACCTTTATGTACCTACTTTGTTTTGCGAACAGTTATCGAATGTGTGTGTCCTACTTAATAATAATTATTTTTCAGACAAGCAATACACTTATCGGTGGTGCCTATGCTATGCTATACCCTACTCAAAACTGTGCCACACCACCTAATGGGAAAGTGAGTCTCCTTTGTATAAATTGGTCTAATTACGATGCATTAAACAAATACCAGTATTTACAATAATTGGTTCTATTTACAGTGCAATATTAACGGCTTCAATGGTATATTTGTCCTGCCTACATTTACATCGACAGATATACCACACCGCTGACTATACATTGGATATCACAGGTGCTTAAACAATAACAAAAATATATACATCTCGTTAAAACTATAAATTTTTCATGGTCACACCTATTTGTTATTTCCAGGGCCTTTGATGGTGATTACTCAAAGAGTAACATCGTTGGCGTACTCGCTTCAGGATAAACTCACGAACAAAGAAGTGAATGCGAACACAAAAGGCACAGAAGAGTCTTTAGCTGCAGTGGAGAAGCTTCCTTCTCCTCTCGAGTACTTCGCGTACACGTTGGCTTTCCAAACATTGATGTGCGGGCCGGTGGTGTTTTACAATGATTACATTAATTTCATTGAAGGCGAGCGTTGGACTGGGGTAAGTCAACACCTGCTTAGCCACTGTAACTTTTAAGGAAGAATACAGTTCAATTCATTTTAAGTTCAGACGATTTTGAATTTTATCGCCTAGACTCAAATTACTCTAGCGTAGAGATGGGTGGTTTTGGTAAGCTTGCCGAGAAAGCACCATCATAGCCCGACCTTACTTCTCTTTAACACTCTTGCTTGAGACATAGTCCGGGGACATCTCTGATTGTGATTGAAGGCCCTTTGAAGGCAATTTGTAATTTTTATTGCACTAAAAAAACTTGCTCGACATTGTATCCGAAAATCACCGCACGTCAAACGACAATTTAAATTAGTCGCTAACACGTTTAATAAATCACAAGGCCTTCCTGTCTTTTGAATGTGCAATTGTGGACTACCTATACTTACTTTTCGAAGGGTTCCGACACTGAAAAACCGGCTAAGTGAGAGTCGGACTCGCGCGAGTTCTGTACCATTATCTTTAAAAATGGCAAAAAATCACGTTTGTTTTAAGGGAGCCCCATTAAATATTTAAATTATTCTGTTTTTAGTAAGGATTTGTTGTTATAGCGGCAACAGAAATAAATCATCTGTGAATATTTCAACTGTCTTAACTATCACGGTTCATGAGATACAGCCTGGTGACAGACGGACAGACAGATAGCGAAATCTCAGTAATAGGGTCCCGTTTTACCCTTTGGGTATGGAACCTTAATACTCGTAATGGTTACCGAATGGACTTTGATAAGTGATCTAGAAAACTATGAGGTGTCTAAACACTTATTAGAGCATTGCATGCGTCCCATGTTAGTCAATCAATTGTAATAAGACACTTTTAAATTGAAAACAATACTCTGATCCATTCTGATAAATGTCTAACATCCAAGTTAATTTGTTACTTGGAAATAGGTTTTGAGACAATAAACACAATTAAACAGCAATTTGTGAGATAAACTCCTACCTACGACCGAATCAAGTTAACGTGAGGTTTTTCGGTAGAATGATTTCATGGTCAAATAAAACAATGTATGGTTATTAAAATGCTTAAAATCTTTTAAAATAACCATAATAATTAGCAATTATTACTATGCGCGAGCTAATTGCTTATTATATCTAATACATACCATTATAATTAGTATTAAAGTTGATCGTTCATTTTAATATTAGGTATCCTAGTACATTATTTTTGCATAACAAACAATAGATTAAGTTAGTACCTAAGTGCTATTATATACTATTAGTACCTATGTTATAGTCTGAACTAGCGAATAGTGTTAGTAACTCAATTAATTTAAATGATCTTGAGAGCGTTTTCACATTATCCGATCCGATATCGGTATCGGACGCCGATACGATCGAGGGCAAGTAAAATGTATGAAATATGTACCTGTATTTCATATTGTCCGACCCGATATCGGAGTTATCTCGTTCATAAATTTTCCTTGCCTCGGTTTCGTATCGGCGTCCGATACCGATATCGGATCGGATAATGTGAAACCGCTCTGAGCATTAAACAAGTAGTACCTACTACCTAGTACTCGTAGAACAAGAATATTTATCAAAGCATCAATATGGGGCTAAATTGTCCACTATGCATTTTTAATTTGTGAATGAGATTAACGTTCTAATTTTGAAATTATACAGAAGATTTTTTTTTTGTAAATCTGTCTAGAGATTTTATAGGGAACCGTGTGATGAGCCACATCTGTAATCATGTAAGAACTTTTATGTGAATATTTTTTATTTATTAGGTAGTGTAAAATCAGTATTACTCGTACGAGTTTGCATCTAAACCGAGTTTCAAGCAAATCGCTCCACTCCACGCATTAAAAGCTTTCACCAAAATTTCGGAATACCCACCGAATTTCAGCTTTCTAGCTTCGGCGGTTTCGGGTTCAATGATGAGTCAGACTTCAATAGATTTTGATAGATTTATTTGGATATTGGTGAGTTGTTTATTACTCATCAGGTACACTATTCTACGTAATGTGTGACGTGACACGTTTACATGCTTCATAGCTTATATTGTTATGTAAGGTACTATAGTTACATATTGGCTAAAATCCAGTTGTGAAACTGTAACATTTTTCACGGTATTATTGGTCATCCATCAATGAAACAGAATCATTCGTTCTGAAAATAAATGCATAATGACTTGAAAAAAGCTGTATTGGTGGCGTGAGTGCGATAGTACTTCACCAGACGCATAGAATTCATTTCAAAGGTCGAGGATACGAATCCTGGCAGTGCAAGAATGGGTTATTGTTGCTTCTGTGGCGCAGTGGGTGAAAGCCCGCTTGGGACGCAGTAGGTTGCGGGTTCGATCCCCGCCGCGGGATAAATGTTTGTATGATCTGCAAATATTTATCTCGGGTCTGGGTGTTTCTATGTATAATATGTATGTATTTACAAACAAAAAATAGGTATATAAGTAGTTTATCAGTTATCTGGTTCCCATAGTTCACGCTTTGCTTAGTTTGGGGGTGTGTGAAATGTCCAGCATTATTTATTTATTTTTGGGAATCTAAAAAAAAAACTTTGAGTTTTCCTTGATGATGAAAAATATCGAAGAAAACCAGGCAGCAAGTAGGTAGGTAGGTAGTATACTTAGCTGCAATGGGCTTGCAATAAGCCACGTATAAAATCTCTTCTCCAAAGCATCCCGTATTCCTTAAAAAATCCTTGACTTTGAACGATATTTTCAGAGTGACAAATCTGACGAGAACACAGAACCGTCTCCGAGACGAGCAGTCTTCTACAAGATGATGGGATCCATCGCAGCTGCGTTACTTTACCTGACGCTAGCTAAGAAATACCCGCTCACTGTTTTGGAAGGTATGAATATTATTATTTATAAGACCTTATAATAATTAACCCTTTTTTGTGTTTGTTTATACCTTTGGGCTTTGGCGGTAATCAAGGTTCATTGGCCTACGTAAAGTACGTGCCATTTTGTGTGTAAGGTACAGTTAGCAACGAAAGTCGATTAGCATTTGATATTTCACAAATTTCCGAAATCCGTAACATCATGACCAGAACTTCGACAAATATTTGAAGATTAAGTCTCAGTCCATAATAATAAAAGGCGAAGTTAATTTTTCATTAGAAATCTTATTATTAGTGTCTTAAAAACCCGAACTGTTAATCGACTTACGTTGCTGACTGACTATACCTATGTTAGTTACCAAAGTGTTTTTTATTTATTCCTACCTTAAGGAAGTTTTGTGTTATGTGCTTTGTATATAGTCTGCAACATTTTATGAACCTTGGCTAAATGTGGCTAATGCCTCCAAACTCTCCAAAATATTTAATTGAGAATAAACGAATAAATTATTATTATTGTATGAAACCTATTCATTAGACTTTCTTTTTATTTCCTCGTTTCACTCGGGAGTTAACTTTAGAAACACCCTCGCTGTCCCTCGGAAGTTAACTCAAGAATCCTTCGATACGCTTGGGATTAAATATGGCGCCCGTGACATAATACTCTGCCTTGGTAAGTAAGTAAGCTCGTATGAGTCAGTGGCCAACTCTGGTGACGGAGTTTTTAGGCCGCCTTAAGGCCTCCGTCATGGCTTAACGACTTCAATAGCCGGGACCGACAATTTAACGTGCCCTCCGAAGCACGGAAGCGCTCAGATGAAAATGCCACTGGCGGTAACCCATCCACTTGCAGACCGTTTCGAACGATGCTTAACTTCGACGATCTATCAAGAACGACTAAGCAAGCACGACCACGAGCGCTTGGTTAATAATCTACTATTTGAAGCCCTGATTTTTTTTCTAAAACAAAAAAAAAAAGTTTTTTTCTACTTCCAGAACTGACAGACCCGTCATCAGAAGTGTCACGGTCGTGGTCAGGGGTCTACCTCCTTTGGTATGCGTACCTTTCCACGCTGGTTGTGCGTTGCAAGTATTATCACGCGTGGCTGCTGTCCGAAGCAATTTGCAACAACTCCGGTATGGGCTTCAACGGGTACGACAACGATGGCACGCCGAAGTGGGATAAGATGTCAAATATTGATGTGTTTGGGTTTGAGGTAACATAATTTGTCAACTTTTTTCAACTTATAAAAAGATATATTTTGTATCTCTTTTTTAACCGAGGTTATATAAAAAACAACGTGCATCCCTTTAAAATTTTGACTTCTGTTAGCTAAATGTATTCTACTTCCTTTTACAATGGATTCAGACAGAATGCACCTACTTTTAAGTCGTAAAGTATCAATGTTGTTCATTTCGCGGAAAATTACTTTGTTATATTATTCAAACAGAGTTTTTTGTTTGCTAACAATGTCAAAATGAGTGACTATCGGTGATTTGTTGTATGACCATGAATATTATTTGTATTTGGATAGTATGTAAAAAAATAAGAGAAATATTACTATATTTCTCAGGTAAAACTATACTTATAATAGGTACATGTACCTACTATACACGGTAGGTCATCAACTGAAATACTTTTTGATTGTTGTTGATTGATGACACACTTAAAAACTTGGATCTTGTCCTATTAACTCCCTGACCCTGTAGTAGTTCTAATGCAATTGTTTGGTACTTAGTTCTATTTATCCAGTATTGCTTAAGAGAATTACAAAGACTATATTAATCGAGTTTAAAAATTTGGTAACGACAATCCAAAGATGTCACTGACCGATGCACAGTACGTTTCAGAACAAACAATATTGCACCTACCTAAGCAAGAACCTGAATATTTGTATCTTGTCTGTTGAGTCAGTTTTTATTTCAATCAGAATCGACACCTCATTCATCAATAACACAATACATACATGCAAAAAATAGCACATCTTTAGCCTCATTATTCTCGTTAGATTCTACATAAGTACCTACACAGTTTAGAGTACTTTTGATCTGGCCTTGAAATTATAATTTTCTCTACAACTAGTGTAAATGATTTTGATTGTCAATTTTTTGATAGTTCGCGCAAAACTTCCGCACAGCAGTAGCCAGCTGGAACAAAAACACCAACGCATGGCTTCGGAACGTGGCGTATCAACGCGGTGGCGGTCGGCTGAGAACTGCCCGCGTCTACGGCCTCTCTGCGGTCTGGCATGGCTTCCATCCAGGATATTATATGACCTTCTTCGCGGGAGGACTCTTTACTGTAGCAGCTAGAAAGGTAAGATCATTAAAATAGCTAGCGTCTCGATGGCCCATTGACGATAGCAGCTAGAAAGATAAAAAATATTCATGAAGCAAGCTCGTAAATGCGTTTATACGCCTGTCATACGATTAAATAAATAAATAGATTCAGTATTTAAATAAGTAACAATATAAAAATGTAAACGGCGGCTTTACAACCACTAAATATGTTTCAGTTCCGCACGGCAGCTAGGCCGCTGTTTATCAACAGTCGAGCGAAAAAGCTATTCTACGACCTCCTGAGTTTCATCACGACTCGTGTTGCGATGACGTACGCCACCGTGCCATTCGTTCTGCTCCATCTGACGCCCAGCCTCGCTTTCTACGGGTATGTGTGCTATTCGTATACAGGGTGTGGCAAAATTTTGCCACAATGGGGGCAGCTACCCTTTCTTTTGTAAGTAGAAGGTTGTTTTCTTAAGGTACGCGTTCATGGGCCCGCGCTGGTCACAGCACGCACGGCACGCAACGGATTTTAGTTTGCTTTGTATGAGTTCACTCACATAGCACTACGTGCACTATCCGCGCTGCACGCACCGTGCGCCGGCATGTAGAAGCAAAAAATGCGTTGCGTTGCGTGCCACAAAAATCAGTTCGCCACTGGCACTGCCCACTAACGCTCGTGTTCTTTTGTATTAATGACAAAAAAATTGTAATTAAAAATCCTGATGCCGTGGACGCATGCCATCGGCAAATCCGTTCGATCCTGTGCTTGCCGTGCGTGCGGTGCTGCCGGCGGCCGGCGTCCGCGCCGCGGGCCAATGAACGCGTATAAAACTACCTCTAGGAATCCATAAGTTTATTTTGTAGATAAAAACAGCTGCAATTTTATTTTTGAAAAAATATACAGCTTATAAAAATGAGGCCAAATTCGACTTCCCGATTTAATATGGCCTATGTTCACTGGAAAAGTGAACTTTACAAATGGTAAAAGATTTTTCCGCTAAGCAGTTAGGTACAAAACTTTTGATGGCAACTACTTCAAGCTAAGCTAGTCGTGTTACTTATCAAATAATCCCTGGTGGAGGTATAATCGCGACCTTGCTAGTTTATGAGCATGTTTGCCGATGGTTTTCTTGGTAGGAAAATATTTGTTTTTGTTACACCTTTGCTTTTAGATTACGCTATCCATGTTTTTATCTGATCTTATCGCCTCCAAGATGCCTTATTCATCCAGTACTTTCCCTGGCTTATTTGTATTTTAAAAATAGGTCTTGTATGTATTCTAGGTTTAAATTGTAAACTCGTGACTACTTTGGCGTGATTTTGATATTTTCATGACTTGTGTAGTTGAGTGGTGGTTTAAAATAACTTTCCAGGAACATTGACAAACATATCGAAGTAACACTCTAGCAATATCCGTGACATAAGCTATAAATTCTAAAATGTTCTCGTCTATACCTTTTTAGTTTTTATTGAAGTGAACCAATTCTTATTTTATTTTCAGAAAGTTCTACTATTCGTTACATTTCATAGCCTTGGGCGCCCTCCTGATTCCCGCTAGGTCGAAGGGATCTTCTACGAGTCTGCAATCTGAGCTTCCACAAAAGTCTTCACTAACACTTTGTAGCGAACGTCTCATGCCAACAACGAACGGGGACACCAATGGTAAATTAAAAATAACTTAAATACTGTGCCATAAATTGTATGGTGTCAATATAAGTATTTTGTATAAGAAATGATACTGACTTAATTATTTGGAAGAAATCTCTATTTTTATAACAGATATTTTATATTCCGATTAAAACTAATTCTACTTATCTTCCAATATTAACAAGCATTTAATGATTTACACATTGATGTATTGTTATGTTACTAATGAAGAATATTTAATGTTTTATGAGCACAAATGTAATATTTAGAGAGAATGCTATCAAAGCATAAATAAATATGATTATACTAGCGGACAGCTAGATCCTTGACAGGTTGGTGCAACTATTGTATGGACTCTAAAAATAATATTTACTCTTTATGGTAATATCCGAACAGTAACAACTGTGTGAGCCTTTTGTTCTTAAAGAGTATAATTTATTTTAAATTTCATTTTTTTTTTAAATTCATTATTGTGTTGTGATTATACATTTACAAGTTATTATAAACGAGCACAACCTTTGTTTAAGATGTATGTAATGATAGGCATTAAATATGCACACTGGAAGCTAGCTAGAAATGATTAGGAGGGATTAGGTCTAGAACATGAGTTTTCATATGGCAGTGAATACAAAATAACATGACTGTTTTATCTTGTTATCTGACTAGCCAAAGCGTGCCAGAAAATGTAGTTTATAAGCTGTCTTAGAAAAAGTGCAGCTTTTTACACTAGAGAGGACCAATTAACCAAGATTTATAATCTATTGAAGAATTGATTTTATTATTTGCCCACCTTGTATGAAAAACAGATACCTAGGTGTTCTTTGTATTATATGAAATGTTATAATTTATTTTTTAACCACAGCAAACTTTTCGGGTTTAAATGGTGCAGCATGCTAAGGATTGGCTGTAGTTTGTTTATTATGGACTGGATGTTCTAAGGAAATTGATTTTGTGTTTTCCATATTCAGTATTTATTTATTTTTGTGCTGTAGTTAGCATACAGAATTGATCAGTAACTGGTAACAGTAACTCATACATATTAATAAATAATAATTTTAGAATTTAAAAAAATTGTAATCTATGTCCTAATTTCTATTATGTACCTACATTCATATTTCCCAGTGAAGTGCCTTTTGAATGAATTGTTACAATTGTAATTTATAAATTTTTTGTTACCTTTTGATAGCTTAATTGAACAATTGATTTATATTTTTGACTATTTGTAGGTCAAATTCAAAGATACCGTTATTTTAAAGGAGGCGAGAACTGAACTACAAACAAGAACAACTTAAACGTAGAATGCCTTCTCATCATCTCCCTGCCCCTGTCATGTGTTTAACTTGTTATCAAACCTATAGCGCTAATGCTAACACCCAAGCCCATAGATAAATTAAACTAAGCCAAATCTCTATAGCCGAAATCGGCTAAGCAGATTATTATTACTGTTATTTTTAATGACTTGTTCACAAAAGCACTAATGGCATTTTCGTCTTAGTATTATGAAGTACCTCAAAACCTCAGCCACATAATTGTATTTATTTTGTTGACAGGACATTGTTTTTATGTCATGTATTTTATATGAATTATACATTCTATTACGCAATTTCTTGTTTTTTTTTTCATTTAAATGACAGGGTTTCTATTGGATCATTAGTACTCATTAGGCGATTCACTACATGGTTAAAAAGTATTTAAATATCAGTTTTGAATTGTGATAAAATTATTATTACATTAAAATGTATTATACAATTAAAGATTAATACCTATATAAAATTACAGAGGATTATGTTAGCATTAATATTACTTCTTGTTTGATTTGACCGCAATAAAGGCATGTCTTATTGAACAGAGGGCCCCGGGCACATCATTTGTTTCTTGCAATTTTCTCTGCAACTCCTTCAAGTTAGACAGTTTGGGTGTTGTACTTATTACTGAAAAAATACAAGTTAATTAGTTATAGTTCTAAGAACGCTGGCACAAGAGGAATGATAATTTTATTCTACTCACATTGATAGTGTCCTGTCTTTGTGTTCCTCAATAAGCGAACAGAATAGTTTTCAGAATCTCTTTTAGCCTCTGTGAAGAATTGCAAGTAAATTGTTTGTGTTTCAGCATTCCTTGATTCAATAGTATGATACATTTTTAAAAATTTCTTGTAGTACTTTTTTGCCATCAGAAATGCTTCATGGGTTTCTTTAATTTCCTGTGTTATAAGTTTTTGATCTGCAAATTAAGGAGATAGAAGGAACTGTTCATTTTCATTATAACTTTACAACAATCTTCTAACAAGCAGAGAATTTTTTTAGAATCCATATCATCATCATTAGCAGCTCAAATGATAGCCCACTGCTGGACATAAGCCTCCTCCGTGGAATTGTTTAAGCAAATAAATTAAACATGCAGTTCATAAATTATTGTAAACAAGACAAAATTTTAAGTCTCTACGACCAACGGTCTACACTGTACATTGTCCAGTCGGTCAGGACAAAGGATCAGGTCAGGAGGACGAAAACTTGAGCATAGGTGCCTGCTCACCTATGCTCAAGTTTTCGTAGAAATAATAAATATTGTATACCTAGGTACCACAGAAAACTGTGTACACTTCTAGGATCTAGGCATTCATGAAGTTAGCTGTTTGTCTGCAGTGAATACAGATAAATGGCTAACTACACGAATGTGTGTGTGGTACACTTCGCCCAATGAATCTAGGCGATTCATTGGGCGAAGTGTACCATTATTATGCTATAGGCACTGAGTTATTTAGAAAGTACACAATCTATCTAATGTGGCCAGTGTAATAGCGTGGTAATAGTCAATCAACTTCACACATAAGTTGCCACCAGCAGCCATAATAGGTATATGGAGTAATTGAGCTTAGCTCAAAGCACATTTATTTGTGTGCTGCCCATGCCCTAAAGAAGACCTCAATCCTACCACTGATAGAGTAATGGAAGCATCGAGACGACAAGAGGATTGTTAGGTTTGTTATGTACCTTTTTTGTAGTTTTCATACTGCTGTTGTTGTTGTGAAAGTTCTTCTAACTTTGACTCTATCTGAGTTCGTAATATTCTGTTCTTTTCAACTAGATCCTTTAGTTCATCATCATGATTTTGGGCCACTTTATCATTGTAAACAAACTTTTGAGCTTTGAAGCCATCTTCCAGTCGTTGAAAAATATTTTCCTTAGAGCTCAAGATTGCAGCCTCAAACTCAGAATATGATTTCTTATCGATATCATTCAGATCAATGCTATAATCCCAGATATCTTCAATTAAACTCATTTTTTGGTGACTTTCACTAGTTTCGAAAATACACGAGATACAAATCAAACCGTCAACAAACAATCATCAACGAACTTTTGAATGAATGAAGTTTGAATTGAAGGTCGATTTACATTGAGCCAGTGACGCTGGATCCAGTCATTGCATTCCATTCCAGCTTGGATGGATGGATCGACCATCACAGAGTACTTTGTTTTATATGGGAATCGACCATTAACATTGACGCGATGAGCCTTTACCATGTATAATATTTCCCCTCTGCCAAAATGTACACGATGCCGAATCATGTACGTTTTGTAGTATTACGTACGTCATAATACGAAATTTGCATTGCAATATTTATAACACAATTTGAAACTATCGTGCACTTAACGATTTGTTGTGCATAAAAAATGACAATGCGTTTGCATTGTCATTTGACCAAACCGAGTCGGTTTGGACCAAACCGACTCGGTTTGGTCTACAGTCGGTTTGGTACATGTACATCTTTTATTGGTGTTACAAGCAAAATAAGCAAAACAAAACCGTTATGTGCTCAAGCAAGATTAAAATAACAGTGTGCAATAAACAGTAAATAATGTTAGCATTTTTTTTACTGAAGTAGGTACAAAAAGCATACTTAATATTTGACATCTTTCAGCACTTATCAAATTAGTCAATTCAAAAGGATCTGCAATACATAAAAATATCTGAGAGAATGTCTACCGCGCCTTGGGGATACAGTCGTGACCCTGCTTTTTCTGTTTTTTTTAAATTACTAAATTATTAATGAAATAAAACAGTTCTATGCCTCTTTTGAAAACTTGCTCACAAAAACTGGCTTTTAGCATGCGCACCGACGACGATCAACGTTATACCGCACAGGACAATACTGTTCATGCCACTGGCACGGGGTGCGCGGCGTGCGTTGGGTCACTGGATTAAAAAATAGGAACGTGGTTATCAGTTAGTTATTCACTATAGATTATCATTACAAACATTTAATTTAATGCGCTAATCTATTGTAGTCTATTCCAACCCAGCACTGGATAGATTCCGGACTGTATTGGAAACCGTTTACATTGATCCAGTACCGCCCCTTGATTACGGATCTCGCGACAGGCTAATCTCGCAGTCACTGCTGTCAAACTTGTGTTAAACGGACGTAGTTATGCGTAAAGAAACCAATCCACACTCATGCCGAAATTGAGTTAAATACAATTCAGACTCGAAATGAGTGTGGATTGCTTCCTTTACGCTAATCTACGTCCATTTAACACAAGTTTGACAGCAGTAATTGCGAGATTACGCCTGTCGCGAGATCCGTAATCAAGGGGCGGATCCAGTGCTGGAATGGCATGCCTGGACCAGCGTTGGTGGATCAATGTAAATCGGCCTTGATCTGTGGCACAGTCTGTTGCCTTGATTTGAACTATTTTTTAAAGTGGGTGGCTTCGCACACACATTGTGCGACATCCCTCTGAGGCTTCATCATCACAGAACAATAATACTCGTCGTTCATCATAGTTTGTCTTCGATTAGTTTGTATGTTCTCACGCAGGACTTTCAGTCACGATTATGCTGCTTGTACACGAGGGCAGGACAGTGAGGGCAGCACCAATAAGGAAACAGCAAACAGCATTTAGCTGGTAGCTTGATGTTTGTTGCTTCCCTAGTTTTTCGTTTCTAGCTTTCTTGGCCAATTCAACGAGTAGGATCGTCTACTTCGTCTATTCGGTGAATTGGCCAAAAAATAGAGATCTGTCACTGCACTGTGAGCATTTGTATTATGTCAAAGTCAAAGTCATGTGTGTGTCATGTTATTCAGCTACTCAGTTATTTATTCACTTTAAATTATCATTACAGATTAATTTTAAATCTAATGCGATAATCTAGATGAGATTGAGATCATAAACTTATAAACTATTTATTTACAAAGAACACATTTTATAACAAAGAAACAAAAAATTCAAAAAATTATAACAACTCCTTTAAAAAATGTTACTGTTAGCCTAGTGCCTCATGGATTTAGCATTGAACCTTTTTGGTACACTGGATTCCGCATTTCAAGTTGAACTAGGAAATTGTCCGTCGTATTCGTCACTCAATGGCCCATTTTGCCTGTGTTAAAAAGAGAGGTCGCAATGGCACTTGCGTACCGGCCTGTGACGTAGCGCGCCACCTCTATACCATAGATTTTTTGTTTACACACCAGCCGGTGTGCAAGTTCGCGGTGTAAAATTACGGATTCTCTCCTAAATAAATAGCTTTTTTGAACTGTGTTTGTGATAAGGTGCTAGTTTGGCATTTATGTCCTGTGCTGTTTCACAATTTCCAAGCAGAATCGGTATGCTTACGGAGAATGAAGCAAATATTTCTTTGTATCGGTAAGTCATACCAGTGAAAAATACGTTTATGTTGAGTTACGGAAGCTATTTTATAAAAAGTTAATCATTGCATCATTTAGCATCATTTTACGTCGATTTCATGCGTGTATTTGGATAATCTCATTAAGAATTTTCATTCTAGCGAAATTTACATTCCATTTTTGACATTTCTTGTACTCCATAGCTGCGCAATAGTGTTGTAGTTGTATCGACATATTTATCGGTATTAATGTATTTTTTTGTGTAGGTACTAGGTAGGTGGGGCACCAGGTCAGACAACCTTCTCGTGTGCCCAAAGCTGCTTGTCCCTTACGGATCCGGGGAGGAACCGGGGGGAACAGCAGTTGAAGGGCCGGTGTGCCCTGTTAAGTCCGACAATAAACCGGAATCTATTGTCGGATAACCAATGGTCTGACGGGAGGTAGCTTCTCCGCGCGTCCCTCTGACTCGCAGATGGCGCAGTGGATGAAGCTAGGACGAGCTGGTAGGCTCGTAGGCGGCGGAACACCGAAGAGGTGGAAGGCGGTGGTACCTCCAAGATTCGCTCTGGAGAGCGCGTGGTACGCGATATCGCCGCCTTCGCTACTCTTGCCCGGCATCAAGGGATGTGGGTGCCTTGGCGACTCGGTCGGATACACACTGACTGACTTGCCTTGGCACCAGTCCCTTGTATGGTCTGGATGAGGAGGCCGCGGAGTGGGTTCGGAGCGAGGCCGAACCCACTCGGGATGGAAGGCGGGAACGCACCGCCTGCCCCGCGAGGGGGCGAGTGGTATCCCCTGCCCAACAGGGGACTTTTCGGGTCCGCGGGTGGTTGAAGTGGGGACTTCGACTGTCCACGATGCGGACCCCGGGAGGGCGGCGGCGCTCTGTGGCGAGCGCCGCCGTAAGCACCGCGGTGCCGGGCGTGGCTGTGGATGCCATTCCCGGGACAGTGCTTAGGCAAAATGCAAGAGGGGCACCGCTGTGTTCCATAGGAGATCGCGGAGCCCCTTGACATGCATGGAGGCAGGCCACGCGTCAGTTTTTAGTCGGTGAGAGTCCGACATAACCCTTCCGCTGTCCCCACGGCGGTCGGGTATCCATAATGGATTTTCTGACGTTATAAAAAAAAAAAAAAAAGGTACTAGGTAGGTACGAACATCTATTAACTTTCTATAAATTACTTTCTGGTTTCCAGCTGACCTAGATTTGAAATAATCGTGAATTAGAAATATCGAGAATGGAGTCCTACACAACTACAAGAGTATGTTCCACTTTGAAATCATGGTAGGTATACGGATGAAAAATTCTGCATTCATATGCAGTGCCAACAATATTTCCAAACTAACTTTTGTCATGCAAACCTGTAAGTTAGGTACTTACGAAGAAAATGTCAGCAAAGTTTTTGACGTGAAAACTTCTTTAGGCGCGTTGGGAATTTTTGAGTTGGGGAAAAATCTTTGGATTCGCGTCACGAGTCTTGTGACCGGTTCAATCACGGAACAATAATACTCCTGGGTTCAATTCAATGGTTCGTTTGAAGGTAGCTACGGAATACGGATCCTACCCTCAATAACGTATTCTTTAATTTCAGAAATTACCCAGAAAAAGATAGCTCGTAGCTATACATTCTGGCTATGGGGCGTCTTCATCTACTGCTTTAGATATCGAGGAATACCATCTAAGCAGTCTGTTAATTATTGGTTAAATAATATACTTGTTTTATTTTGAGGACTTTCACTAGTAAGTAAGTACATGTTTTGAATATGATATTCCTTTATTAGTATTAGTGTTATTAGTTAGGTACGAAATAAAATAATTAATATAGTTATTTATAATTTTTTTTTTTTTTTTTTAGTAGCCCGTAGGGATCCCACTGCTGGGCAAGGGCCTCTCCCAAACATTTGGGAGGAATTGCCATAATCGCCACGCTTGGCAGGCGGGTTGGCGATCGCAGTAAGATGTCAAACGGTTCAGAGAGTTATTTATAATTAATTTAGTTATTTTATTAATATATTATTTCAACCAATGAACCCCACCAATGTAATTGCGGCAGCCCCGTCGATCGCCAAGGCCATCACGGCCTTTCCTGTCGGCGGTGCGCAGGCCGCCTCTCCCGCCATGCCAGCCTCAACGACATTATTCGTCGGGCACTCGCCACCGTCAACGTGCCGGCCATTTTAGAGCCGAACGGTATCGCACGAGATGATGGCAAAAGGCCCGACGGTATGTCTTTGATTCCTTGGAACCATGGTAAGCCTCTAGTGTGGGACGCTACATGCGTCGATACACTAGCGGCCTCTCACCTGTCGGCAACCTCCAGGACAGCTGGTGCGGCGGCGGCATCAGCAGAAAATTACAAAAGGCGGAAATACATATCTATCGGTGATGGGTATATATTTCTGCCTTTTGGAGTGGAAACTTTAGGTCCATGGGGTCCAGAGGCGTGGCTCCTTTTCAGAGAATTAACCAAGAGGTTGATTGACGAGACCAATGACCAAAGGGCTGGTGCTTACCTCGGACAAAGGATAAGTATAGCCGTCCAACGAGGTAATGCCGCCAGCCTTTTGGGCACGTTACCTGCGGTCGGTGATTTGAACACTGTTTTTTATCTTTAGTTTAATTAAATTACGTACGTATTTTCATGTTTATTGTTTCGTGTAAATATTTTTATGTTTTATGAATAAATCCTTAATTAATATAGTTATTTATTTTATTTTATTTTTAGCTTGCTTCGTCCCACTGCAGGGCCTCCCTCCCCTTTCTCCACACCTCTCGATCTTGAGCCACACTGTGCACTGGCACAGTGCAAGATGCAAATGACTGCATCTGCATGACTGTCGAGATCGTCCCGCCATCTTCTCCGGGGTATGCCGCGACGCCGCCTGGTATTAGGGTTTTAGGGTATTTTAGCCCAAAGATTGTCCGGCATCCGAGCCACATGTCCCGCCCAGTCCCATTTTAGTTTTGCAGCTTTGTGGATGACGTCTGCTATTTTTGTTTTTGAGCGTAGTATCGAGTTTCATATGTGGTCTATGAGTCGGACTCCTAGTATACTAGCGTAGTATACTAGGAGTCCGACTCATAGACCATGCTCGTTGCTCCATGGCTCGTTGGCAAACCTCAAGTTGGTATCTCTCTTGAGCTGTCAGGGACCAAGTCTGTGCCCCGTACGTGAGGATCGGAAGAATGCTCATGTCCATGAGTCTGCGTTTGAGGCAGAGTGGCAGTTCGCCTTTCATCAGATGATTCATCGACCAGAAGCTCCTCCAAGCGTTTTCAGTCCTCAAGTCCAACTTCGTTTTGTTGTCCTTGGAATTAGACTATCTTGGCGAGATACACATACTCATGGACATATTCAATCTCTACGCTCCCCACGTACAATCACCGAAGAGGCGAATATAGTTAACGAAAATAATCAAATTTTATAATAATTATACTTCGTTCTTCTATACTAATAATAATATTACAAAGATTAGTTTGTTTGAAATGAATAGGCTCCGAAACTACTGGACCGATTTGAAAAATTCTTCCACCAAGAAAATCCTACATTATGCCCGATGAACATAGGCTATATTTTATTCCGGGGAAGTGAAGTTTTCCCGAGGGATCGCGGGTAACACCGCGGCGGCCAGCTAGTCAGTAATAAAATAATACGTTAATAATTCGTTCTACAGTAATAAATTATTACCTTTATAGAATAGACAATTTTAAAAATTCATTAAATCCTTTTTCATGTAATTGTCGATAAGAAATGCACAACACTATTCTACCTTAAAAACATATCTATAGTTGTCTATGAATGGATTGAAAAGTGGAGACACTCAAATTACTCTATGGTTCTATCTAGTACATTATTTAACTTTGTAGTGCCTAGTGTCAAATGGATAGGTAATGTCAGTCATGTCATGTCATGTCAAGTATTTTTTAACAAATTTAGCTTCAGTTTCAGTGTATCACAAAGGGATGATTATTTAAAATAAGGAAAATCTAAAGAAAATGCAGTGATGTTGTAAATAATGTACCTGAAATGCGAAACATATGCTCTCTGCCACAAATAAATATAGTTATTTCCTGACGATATTTTTACAGATGTAAGCAATCTAAGTAAACCAAAAATTACCACAATGCTAGTGTTGTAGAATCATCCAATTACAATTTTCTTTCAGGATTTTATCAAGAATACTCCAGAATTATGTGCATTACTGATGAAAAAATATCAAATCTACATACCCTGGATTTAAATTTTTGGTCTTTGAAGTTATCACTAATAGAGGTTTTATCCAATGGGCCATTGTATGAGTTGTTTTAAAGAGCAGTCCAACGGTGATGTCACATCATCTCCTCACAGAGATAAAGATGGTGAGATTGCGATATTTTGGTACAACCTTAAATATTTTTTATATTTGTTATCCTTATGTTGAAATTGATTGTTTTCCAGAGATGACAGACATTGCTGCAGCAGTGTCAGTGTTTCCTCAAGAAGTACCTCTTCTTCATAATAATGAGAATAGCATAAACACTTTCAAAGGCACCTCCTCATTACAAAATGCCAATACAATGACTACCTTTGGTGAGCAGTATTCAGAAGTAAATACAACCAAATCAATTATTATATCTGAGAAGACTCCTAAACCATTTTACCAGAAACTTCCATCTATCCCACGAACAATGTCTTCCTTGGGATCAAGTGAACCTCGAGTATCAGAATCTAAAATTCTTCAATTATTTGACCAATACAAAGATTCACTAGAAGAAGCTATATTAGCTGAAGGCATAGAGAACCTTTGTAATGATTTACAGTTAAATCCTGATGATTTCAAAGTATTGGTCCTTGCATGGAAACTGAATGCTAGTCAAATGTGTCGATTTACTAAATCGGAGTTTGTTCAAGGGCTGAGACACATGAAAACAGATTCAATCAAAAGTATTCAAATGAAGCTCAATGATATAACGGCTGACTTAAATAGAGAAAGTGAGCAGTTTAAAGATTTATATAGGTTTACTTTTAAATTTGGTCTGGATGTTAGCACAGGGCAAAGAATATTACCAACAGATATCGCCATTTTATTGTGGCGTTTAGTGTTCATTAACAATGAGCCTCCTATATTAGATAGGTGGCTTGTATATTTAGATAAAAACCCCCACATCAGAGGCATTCCTAAAGACACATGGTATATGTTTTTAAATTTTTGTGAATTTGTGGGAGATGATCTCAGTAGCTACGATGACACTGAAGCCTGGCCCAGTCTGTTTGATGACTTTGTCGAGTATGAGAATGATCAAATGAATCAGAATATTACTAAAAATGACATCAAGCTACAGGATTGATATCTTTGATTGCCAAATTTTATCTACTGTAGGTACTTAATAATTAAGATATTGAGACTGATAAAACTGATATGAATGTTCAATGGAGGTGTGAGGCGGAAGCTTAGGGTGTATGTACTGTCTAGCAATGAACAAAATTGTTAAGGTAGTTATAAGTGCTAATCATGAGATTATAATTATTTTCAAAGTTGTACATAAAGTACTATAATATTTTATAACTACAAACTAGGTACTGTTAAAAACAATAAAATAGCATATTCTTAGATAGAATATAATGACTCTGAAACAGAAATAACATTCCAGTAATGGAATTTGACAAATTGTAAATATTTTTGGAACAGGCTAGTGTGTAATTAATTATTCTACATTTTATTATTTTCCCCTCTTTATTGCTGTGTTTGATTGAACAATTATGTATGAGCTGTAAACTAATCTAGCACATTTTTGCCTGATAAAATATTAGTTAAAAATTTACAAGTTTTATTTAAGGGACCTAAACATTTCTGCCATGCTTTACTTACTACCTGTGTCTTTTTAGCATCAATCTTCTTTTCCACAAAGTACAGCATCCAGTGGGCATAGGCACACTGGATGCTTTATGCCTAGCCAGTGGGCATAGGTTGGTTGCCTGCTATTTATGTAGGTACTACTTACTGTAGTAGAGCAGTGCTGGCCAAAATTACAAAACTTAGAGCATTTATGATAAAATTTGAACCTGGTTGTATCTTACATTGGACGACCTCTGTAGCGCAGTGGGCGAAGGCCCGTCTGCGACGCAAAAGGTTGAGGGTTCGATCCCGCGGCGGGACCAATGTTTGTATGATCTACAAATGTTTGTCTCGGGTCTGGGTGGTTCTATGTATAATATGTATGTATTTACAAACAAAAAGTTTATAAGTAGTATATCAGTCATCTTAGTACCCATAACACAAGCTCTGCTTACTTTGGGGCTAGATGATGCTGTGTGAAAAGTCCAGCGTTATTTATTTACATTATTATTTTATGCCGTAAGCGCTACGTCATAGAAACTGGAAAACATAGGTACTTACCTACTTTTGTAATCCATTCTCATCTCTGCCGCTGTCTGCCATCCTGTTCGTTTAGAAGTACCTATTTTAACACACTAGCTCCCGCTACACTGCAATTAATAGGTGTATGTTAGGTACCTATCGTACCTTCCTACATACCAACACGCGCATTAGTGGACGGCAACACGTGAAGACAGAAGTTTCCCAAAGCATAAGCGTTATTTTTCCAAAATGTAGCATCCCTTAGCTAGTGACGAGTTGCAAGCATTATCATCTGCCCTTATCTGTGATGTGAACAAAACTCGATAGGTAGGCCACGTAACCGTAGTAGAAAAAGGCAAAATCTTCCATTGATGCTGAGGTGAGATGCTTCATCTTCAAAGTCGTGGACAACGTAGTTTATATTTCTCTTTGAACAGGCCCTTTGAAGATGATTGAGGGGGTGAGGACGGTGCGCCAAGCTACACTTTCAGGGCACGTAATCACTGAAGGAGATTTTTATCATTCTTATACACGGATGAAGGAAAAAGTCTCTCCTGTTTTCATAGACCTACCTGCCGCAGACATTACAGGAATTAGGTACATACCTAATTGGCCTAAGAAGTAGACTCTTTTTCTTCATCCGTGCTACCTACCATACTATTGACCTAAAATCTCAATAAAAAGGTACAGTTCGCCCAACGGATCTAGGCATTTGTGAAGTTAGCCGTTTGTCTGCAGTGAATGCTTTTTCATACAAAATTGTATTCTGCGCAGACAAACGGCTAACTTTACGAATGCCTAGATCCGTCGGAAGAACTGTAGGTATAGTTCGAGTCACGTAAAAAGAACGCTGGCTTCTTCACGAACTGTTTCTTCTTTCATAGGTTGTCTGTGACACTCCAGAAGGTTGGCGCAGCACAATTTAGTGTGTTCCTATTTCTTCCTATGTAGTTATTTACCTACTTATTATAGATCTTTGTGACTTCGTAATTACTGATTATTAGAAATTACGATGGAGTATAGAGCAGAAAATCTATTGAAAAGAAAAATATATCAAAACCAAACTATGTAAACTCGATTATATTTCAAAAAAGCTGAAAATTTATAAATTCATAATATACAATATACCAAAACTAAGCCGCTGTTTGAAATCAACTTCCTTGTTATGAACCACTTTTACATAACTTTCATAAGTACAAGTACTCTCATTATATCTAGGTGTGAATAAATTGGTGTTCCGTGATGATCATGGACTGCTGAGCCCATCAAAAGATACACTTCTTTATTGTACAAAATAACGTTATATTGCAATGAAAAAAAAAAACATAAGTTTCTTGGATGTTTGGTCACAAGAGCAATAAGTTATCATCTGCATTAACATAATTACAATTAGTTAAAATATTGCTGACTACTGAAGTAAACAAATAAAATGTTTTTTCAACGGAAACTTGATTTAGGTACATATATTTTTTTTTAATCAAACAAAAGCCAATCTCCACCAACACAACCAGGAGTAACCAGAACTGGCTATATAACAAATGAATAACATAATTGAAGTACCTAAATGAATTTGTAATAGGTGTATTTAGGTAAAGTTAGCCAAATTGCATTGCATTGGTGAATACTTGCTCCATTAAAACATCCGATTTAAATGAAACAGTTAAATATAATAATGTATGTAACTATTTTATATTCAATAATATGTGAAAATATTATATTTCCTAAAATAAATATTGTTAACGTGACCACCTTGTACCGAATAGGCTAGTATACTGTAAGTTCATTTGAATACAAACAGAACAATGCGTTTCTACACTTCACTAGCACTAAAATGGATGACCACACTAACATTACATGAGAGCCTCGTCCATCAAAACCACAACACTTTTAAAAAATTAAAACTTTAGCGCAACTGAGTTTATAATTTATTTATTGTGAAAAAATACATTTCGGCGCTTTTTATTAGAATTCTACGCGATTTCCCCACGCGATTGCCATTCACGGCATTTGGTTAATCATAAACAATGATTTAATATGGCAATTACTTCCATACAATATAAACTCTCTATTAAACGAAAGGGATTCTGAAGAGACCACGTAGTTTTCTAAATAGGTAACGCATGAGCCTGTCATACATTTAATAATTATATGATTTATCGTGTAAGTAGAGGATATGAGGCCTAGCTTTCTATTAGATAAAATGAAAATGGAAATAAAGTTAAGTGGAAATGACATCACGATAAAAGCAATACACCTGAGCTCTCACAGGATACAGATCCCAAAAACCAGGATTACACGCGTTCTCTGTCGATATAATATGGAAAAGGCCTATCCTAGCTAATTTACAATCATAGTGCCAATTTATTCAATCACTTTTAGGACTTTTCCAATTGCAATGGTTTTATCTGCAACAAATAAATTCACATTGTAACAAGATGTATTATATTCAGGATGCTACAGACAAATATCTAATGCTAGACAGAATTGATGTAAAAATCATTACAGAGTTATTGGCACATGGGAAAAACAGAGATGAACTTGTAAAAAGTTAGTTTATAAGGGTGGTCGCACAGCCCAGCCAAGCCGAACGCGCCGAACTGTCAATTCAATAGAGAAAATGCTGCTGACGTCAGAAGCGAGCCGCATTTTCTGACGTCATCAGCATTTTTTCTATAAAAAAATGACTGCGGCGCGCACGGGGCGCGGACAAGTGTGCGATCAGGTTAATTAAGAAGTAAACAAAATGTACTCACTTTCATCTCTTAATGTGAATCTGCCCATCTGAGCAAAGCTTTTGAACGGCGTTAGGCAAATAATTCCTGCGCACTCTATCCTCATGATGGCAACTTGGTCCTGTTTCACGAAGCGCGGTCTAGTTTTTGACTTGTCGCCAGTTTTCTTGTCCACCAGACAGATGAGTGCCTGCACAAGTAAAATTATGAAAATAATTCATCATAACAACAAAATACTTTGAAGCTAGAACATATAATTTCGTCAAACAATTTACTGTTCAGTTTAATTCTAGACAAATGAGAAAAAAATCGTATTAATAGAACGCAAATTTTTACCCGGACTGTGATTTCTTCAGCAGCGCAATGTATATGCATCACGGCAGAGTAACCCGCACAAATGATGGATTTATGTTCCAAAATCACCACTTGAGCATCAAATACCTGAAAATACATTATTTTGAACAATAAAACATTTATCAGTGAATTAGACTTGGAAACATGAATTTGGAAGACATCCAATGATGTTAGATAAAATTGATAGCCCATTTCAATTAGCATGAGCGCTGTAGTATTATCGATTGACAAAAATATTGACCTCAATAAGTTCATATTAAAGCAAGTTTTACTTGTAAAATCGTTGGGTGCGTGAAACGAAACAGTGCAACTATCAGCGCTCATGCTAATTGAAATGAACCTAAGAGTATTATCATTATTTACTGTAATAGTTTTTGAGGTTTCTATCTATCCAGCCAGTAAGACCCACTGCTGGGTATAGGTCTCTTCTCTTTCACGCCACTCCTGGCGGTTTTGTGCCAGCCAGATCTATTGCTCTCCTACTGCCCCCACCGTTGTCTGACCATCGGGCCACGTATCTGTATTTTGTGCTTTAGTCGAGGTTTTGTGAATTACTAATTATTCTAAAAGCAGTAATTAGATTTTCATATACTTTACTTACTCTTCCAGTAGTAATGGGGTTGATACTGTCGCACAAGACGAAGCCAGGCGACACATCTTCTTCCTCAATTCCTTTCACCTTTACTTTCACATTTTCACCTGGTCCAATCGACGTGACTTCAATGTCATCTGACCATAGCTGGTCTACAGTAACTGTTACCTGTAAACAAGCATTAAACAAAGATGTTAAATTCATCCTCATGAAATATATTATATGCAATGGCGGTTAATTAAGTAAACCACATTTATTTACCGCACACGAAACTACCTGCCTTAAAAATCTACAGATGTTTTTATTTTTACATCAATAATTAATTTATTCAACATTGAAATTAAAAAACCCAATGCGACAATCAAAATCTCATTAAAATACGCCAGAGTTGAATTTTCTCTCGTTACCACGCAACGCCGAGTACAAATAAAGGCAATGCGACATTTTGGCGACCTACGACCATTACCCCATAACATACAAACAAACAAAAGCCGTGTTGACAACATGGATATCACCTCGATTTACGTTCAACAAGGCGAGTTTAATACCGGACGTATAGCAATGAATTTATCGTTTCAGAAAAGTATGCGAAGAGCACGGCGATCTGGTAAACTTGTCGAAATCAGTTAGTCTGATAGGAGGCTGTATAGGACCCGTCACTTATGGGGTGTTAGCTTCTGTTAAGTGGGCAATGTGGGCATGTGCCAAATAAGTACTTATTACGACTATATTTAAATAATAATAATATGTTTGTTTCAAGCAACAATACTACAAAAATACAATACAAATGTGAAATGTAAAAAATTGACAGTTGAGTCCGTCTATAAGTACCACATTTTAACATTTAAGACTAAAATAGACTAGACCTTTAATATTATTTAAAATGAGAACAGTAACCACTTCACTAAGTTTGCTAGCATATTCAGAGTTAGAAGATAATTTACATACAGAGAAACAGTTTGTTGGATTATTTGATAAAAATGTATTTTTTTCATTGCTTGTGGTTTTTCTAGCACAAGTTGGTTTTGCAAGCAAGAATTATCATTATTGATCACCATTACATGTTGATACATACCCTGTTAGGCATAAGTAGAAGAGTGCTAGTCTTGCGCGTAGTTCCCGCCTCTACCTTGCCCATAACTACGGTGCCCATATCCTTGTATTTGTCCACCACTGGCATTATAAAAGGACCATCCATCTTTCTGTTGAGGGATGGTAAATCGTCGATAAGCTGAATGAAAGAGGGCCCTCTGTACCATGAGCATATTTCTTCAGAGACCTGAAAATAAAAATAAATCATATATTTTTCTGATGTACATTGCACTTTCCCCTTTTTTGAGTTTGGTTATAAATCTCATGCAAGAAAGAATAAAAAAAAATATCAAACCATGCTTTCAAATAAAACGTCCATGAATAGATTAAACAGCTTTGGTGACACTACACATCCCTGCTTAATGTTTTTCTCCTAAACTACAGGCCTTAGAATCTTCAGAGAAGTTTCAAAGCTAGCTATGGTTGCTGTTCACTCAATAATGGCAGTGCCAAGCTGTTCATTCAACACAATAATTTTCAAAGCTACAAATGTGAATTAGGAACTTACTTTTTCCAATAGACCTTGTCCAGTTTGACCAGATACAGGTAGGAAGGATAAGTCCTTTGCTGGATTAAAGCCCAACTTCTTAAGATAAGGCAGGATTTTGTCACGACATTCATTATATCTGTAATTGAAAATTGTCTCCTATAATAAGTTTATGATGACACAAGATGACAAGACCATGTATTACTTTTATCATGATGCAAGAGAAAAAACACAACATTGATATTTGATTGATATCAGCACAAACATTGATAATATTAATACATAAAAATTTTCAGAAATTACAATTTTCAGTAACATTTTTTTCTAAAGATTGTAAAGAATAAATGTGTTTACCTCTTCTCATCCCAATTAACAGTAGGGTCGTCCATTTTATTCACTAATGCAACCAAATGCTTTACACCAGCAGTTTTCGCTAACATAGCGTGCTCTCTGGTTTGCCCCCCTCTGTCGAAACCAGTCTCGAATTCACCTTTACGCGCGGATATGACCTGTTAACATGTTGAGAAGAGTGTAAGTTGAATAGTTGCATAAGCTTTGCCCCTCTGTAACCCCTCTCTTATATTACATTATCAAATGAGAGCAAATCATAGTTCAGTGCACTTTTAGATCAGGAAAGAACAAAAAGAAGATACTGTCATACATAGTCAGTATAGTCTACTCTAGTTTATCAACTAGCTAGAGTCTACTAAGTTTCGTATTATAAAACTAGTTATACTCAGAAGCTAATATTTCAATAAAAACAGAAACGGTCTGGCTTAATAACCAATTGCTTACCAAAACAGCTAAGTCGGCCTGCGCGGCGCCACCGATCATGTTCGGTACGAAACTTTTGTGCCCAGGGGCATCGAGTATTGTGAAATGCTTCTTCTCAGTCTCAAAATATGCTCTTCCTACTTCTACAGTTTTTCCTTTGTCTCGCTCTGTAAACCAAATTATAACATGTGAATTCCGAATTATTTACAGATGTCATTACGAGAAAGGTTTATTTAGAGGAAATTTATGGAGTCAGACCACTGCAGTGTTCTGATGATTGCGTCATAGCATTTTATTATTTTAAAATGTTTTTCCTTACCTTCTTGGTTTGTGTCGAGAGCCCACGACAAGTACCATGACTCTCTCGATTTTTCTCTCGCTTCTCTTTCGTATTTTTCCAAGGTTCTTTTGTCGACCATTCCAGTCAGGGACATAATTTGTCCACCAATGGTAGATTTACCTGCATCTAAAATAAAAATTCGTTTTATATTCTGCATAAATGTACTGATAAAAAAAGAACAGCTCATAGTTTTTTCACTTACCAACATGCCCAATGAATACAACATTTACATGCTCCTTTTTGCTCCTTGTGTCCTCTACTCGTGGTGGCTTCTTTTTAGGGATTTTTTTAGTAATTTCACCATCCTCCTAAGAAAAACAATAACAAAATATAAACCACCTAACGAACATAAAAATTACTAGCTTGACTAATCTTAAAACTTACTTTGAAAGTCATGACAAAGTTTGTGGTTAACAAAAGAAATTTTCACTGTTTAATATTCTACGGAAATTTCGGCGGCGAAACGTGCATACTCAACTAATGTTTGTTCATGATATCGAATGATATCATACCTGCTAACACACGTAATGAACGACCAGATACCGCCAATCTTTGGTTCATTCTATTTAAGGTTGTGGTAATTGATCTTAAATAACATTATTATGGTGTCTCCATATCTACTAATGGAAATTTATAAAGTAAATGCATGATGGTTAGATAAACTAGATATGCAGATTTAATTTTGTATTATGTTCAGTGTGGTGTAGTGTGCAATGCTGAACCCAGACTAGTAAATGTGCATTATTTTTTTATTTATATTCAGTTATGTGGTCTTGCGAAATTCTTGATATCATTAGACCACCTAGATAGTGGATGGAGTGTGGTAGAATGGTATGGAAGAGGTTAGAGGAGGCCTGTGTTAACAGGATTTGCACATTATACATAATGTATATTGTGCATATCTAAAAGACTCCATAAAGATATCCAGTAAATAAAGGATTCTGTGTAGCATATAAAATTTGTTATCATGTGGCATGGTTGGAATGACTAGAATGAATGGAAAATAGGCCAATCATGGACTGATGAGTCTAAACATTATTAGTAACCGACTTCTGAATCAACAATTAGAGCACCAGCATTGATTCCCACAATGCTGCTGATAACAGATTTTCTCAACAAACCACTGTGTCCGCTTCTTCATCTTCCAGTTCAGTATTGTCTTCAGGTGTGAGCAGTGCATCATCTGCTTCACCATCCCAACTGTCAGCAGTTGGTGAAGCGTCGTTGGAGACTGGGAGGGAAGCCGGGGCGGATGCTGCGGCAGGCGGGATAGGAGGCGGTTCCTCCACCCGGGGCGATGCCGATGCGGCCCGCCCGTCGCTACTCTCACCACCACCATCACCGCACCCTGAAAACAATTGAACACCAAACACCTTAGGATGCGAGCAATAGAAAGTTAATAACAAAACATAATCAATGATGTAATCAAATCATGTGAATAGCACATTGAAGCCGGCTTTTGGCTATGGAAAGTAATATATATTACATCTTGAGCTAATTGTAATAACTGTAAATCTTGCGCAGTCAGTAGAAAAAATATTTTGATGTATATTATAGCACAGTGTGGTCTCATACAAAATGTATGATGAGCAATAAAATATTATATCTCAAGATGTACTTTATGTTATACTAGCTAGATACCTACCAACATTTTCAATAGCCTTTATGCTATTCCAGGTCACTATGCCTGTTCCAAGTTTCATCCAAATTGGTTTACTGGTTTAGGCATGATTGAAACACAAACATACAAATATCCAAACATCTAAACAAACTCACAAACTTTCAGCTTTATTATACCTAATATAGTGGGATACCCCATAGTCAAAAGCCAGCTTTAATAAATTCACCAATCTATGCGAGAGGCAGATGCAATGTAATCCACATTCTTGCTTATTATGGAGTTTGTAAACCAAGAAAGTCAGATGAAAGTGTCTGTCAGAAGAAATGAAGGCAGGCCAACATGCCTGTCACTATCTGATGAAATTTTATGATCACAATTTTCTTGCACTAATGGTATTAATTTTATGTTATCTTCAACAAACAGTATATTAGATATCTAAAAGCACCCTGTGCATGCAAATTTATCTCCCAATTTAGTTATTTTATGATGCAGGTCATGCAAACAAGAAGTCTGAACAGTGACTATACACATTCCAGAGCTACTCTTTTTTCTTTGTCTAAAACAATTTCGGAAATTTGTTTAAGCAACAATTTGTTTGATAGTTGATAATCACAGTTCTGCACAGGTGGTTATCCTGAATATGAGTCAATTCATTAAAAATCATTGTGGTTATGTCTGTCAACTGAAAGAGCTGGAGTACATGAAAAATAGACTTTAGGTGCTTGGATTTTATCCTTGGATGACGCTAAAGCACATCAAGACCTCCAAACAATGTTTGAAAGTAAAAACATATGGTTTTCAAGTGAAATTGAGCAATTCTCACTCAACAATAAATAAGAGATTTTAGTAGTGAAATGGAGAAGTACTACATGATTTTACTAACCTTTTGCCATTGTAATGGGGTAAACAAATGAGTTAATTAGGCTTTTTTACAAGAATATTAGCGGAGAAAGTAATATAACACTGAATATCAAGTACGCATAGTCGCACGCCGCGTGTCGAGTCGAGACATAACCCGTTTGAACTGGATTGGATTCAGAAAAAAAAGTGTATGTTGACTTGTCTATTGGATTAACTTTTTATTTTATTTTAGATACCGAATGTAAAGTTTTATTTTTATTTTATTTATTTTATTGAGAGATCAGAAGAAATGTGACAAAACTTTAGAACTTTGTTACCGATAAAATGACAGGCACTTGACTTACCATTCAAGACAGGACTTTCAGCTGAATTTGTGGATCCACTTTCAGATTTTTGTGGTGTGGTTGTGGTAGGAGACTCCGAACTGTCATCAGTTGGAGAAGACTTAGAAAAAGAAGGCACAAACTCCATGGCATCTACATTCAACGTGGAAAATTTCGAAGACATATCATTGGAATCTTTTGCACCTTTGACTTCGGCTTGACTCTCCCAGGAGTCCGGAGCACCATTATTGGACATTATACGGACAGACGATGTAAATTTATATAACAATTAGTCTTCCTTTTCCTAATATTTTTTTTATTCGCGTTTTCTCGATAGCTCCGCGTGTGTCTCTCCCGTACCGGAAGTTCATGGCAAATTGCCAAATAAGTAGATGAACGATTTATTTTTTAAAAAGCCTTTGAAACATCTAAGATATCACAAATTTTGATTTGAATAATAAAAACAATAATAAATTTGTCTAGAGTTACAGTTTTACTTGATTTCTTTGAAATATAAATGGGTAACTAAAATTAAATATCAATTCTGACTTTGGACTTCCGGTTAGGGAGGTAACTACGATGGAGCTTTTAGCCATAGACTACATCTGACGCTGAGATCTGACCACAGAGTAAGTATATGATCTGACGACTATATTTTCTAAAATCACTAACTGAAAATAAAGGTCGTACCGTACACGGCACGGTTATGGGGTTAAATCTCGTATAAAGTTACCAGTGATTTGTTAATCTAGAAACTACTTTCGGGGACGCAGTTTACGGACGCGGCTGACAGCCGCAATCTGGATATAATGATTGTACACAGAGCTGTGCAAACTATCGCACGTACCTACTAAGTGGCGGACGCGTCCTTGAGCTTTCGGACGCCCGACAACGATCTGGCGCGCTGGATGTTTTTGTACTGTGTGTGCATACCTATCAGTCGCGGCTGTCAGCCGCGTCCTTAAGCCGCTTCAGATAATATAATATTAATAGTAACAGTATAACAAATCACTGATATAATGGATCTTGAGGTCCAGCACCACAATCACAGATGCCATAGATTACCATCTACAAACCAAACATTTTTCTTATATTTTTGTAATTTAAAGTGTAAAACCGGTACTTAACCGATAAAATATAAGCTTATCAAAAATTTCGAATCTGACATCAGTGGGTTCAAAGTTAAAGTATTTATTTGTGTCTCGATGAGTGTGTACAAGGTCTAAGACATAGGTGTACTACTCGTAGTAGCTAGCTCATGAATCCAAGGACATCGCAAAGTTTTATGAGTAGGTAATTCCGTGGCCGAGCGGTTGAAGGCACTCCGTCTTTAGGAGGATCGTCTCATCGTCGCGGGTTTGAAACCGCCTCGGAATCGAAAATTTTGATAAGACTCATTTCTTGACCGAGCGATTGAAGGCACTCCGTCTTTAGGAGGATCGTCTCATCGTCGCGGGTTTGAAACCGCTTCGGAATCGAAAATTTTGCTACGACTCATTTCTCAATGAAACATTTTTCTTGTTTGCTTCGTTAGATGTCTGTCTCCTCAGACCAATGATGTTGCAGACAAAGTAGAATGAACGAGTATGATAGAATTCCCCTTTCAACATTTTCTGCCGGTTTTTGCCCGGGACGAGGTAGTACACGAACGCATTTTAAACACACTCATGCATAAAAATGATTTACATTCATTTTACGCATTCGTTGACGTACGTAATACTACAAGACGTACATGGTTCGGAATCGTGTATATTTTGGCAGAAGGAATACATGGTAAAGGCTCATCCCGTCTTTATGATCTAAGTCTGTCTGTCTCTAACTCTATGGTCTGTCTCGTCTGTCTATGAACTTTGCATTGCATTGCTTGCTTGATTTGGACTGACTGATTGATTGATTCGGGGAATATGGCGGTGCGTGCATAGCTCCACATAGCTCCGCCGTACCACTGTCCGCGTTTTCAGTTTTAGTTTCAACAAACAATACGCTGTTCTGTTTTATTAATTTATACCAAAAACTTGTGAAATACGCTAACTGCACACTATTATTTGCTTCAAGAAGAAAAAGAAAGTGAAATATCAGTTGTTTGAATCGAAAGCTGAGCTGTGGCATTGGTCCTGTGTGGAACTGGAACTCACTCAAATTCTGATTTCTTGTACTAATCCGTGTTTGAAATTTAGCTATGTATTATGCCAAATAATACATACATGATTACACGTGAATTTGGAAATGTCTGTGCACTATAAGTTCAAAAGTGCATTGGATTATGACACTGTAACATTTGATGGTCTCCACATTTCTGTGGGAGACTTGAAAGCGGCGATATCTCAACAGAAACGCATCGGAAAGACTTCAGATTTTGATCTTGAAATCACTAATGCACAGACAAAAGAAGGTTAGAATGATGCCAGTTATACATATTGTTGACTTGAATGAGGAATTGAATTCTGATCTAACATAGAATAGCTTTATAAATTCTTTCTTCTCAGTACATTATTAATTGAGTTTTATGTTTATTATTATTAATTATATTCCTTTTTTCACAGTGTATGTAGATGATCACACATTGATTCCTAAGAATACTTCTTTGCTTGTGGCTAGAGTTCCACTCTCACAGCAACCAAAGAAACATTGGGACGGCTCAAATAGTTCTTCGTCTGCTCTACACAAAGATGTCGCTCCTAATAAGGGACTGGCTGACCTGTCTCGCATGGAAGGTAGCGAACAGGACAAAATAAATGCTATGATATCGCAATCCACTTTTGACTACGACCCTAGCAAGTAAGGCATTGGCTTAATTTTCCAAAAATGTAACAAAACTTAAATATGGCCATGCCAAAAGAATGACATGATGGGATGAGTTGCATTTGAGAATCTGGTCTAAAGAGTATTGGATTGCGAATGAGTGAAGAGACCTATGCTATGTAGTGTCATCTCGCATGACGCTAACTATGACAACTATTTTATGATTTGGTTTCATGAGCTCTGGTAAAATTCTTAGAAGTAACATTTGATAACTGTTGCAATGTTTTAATAAAATTTGAGATCAGTTATGATAAATTACAATCATTTCATTGATAACAGAATTCTAATTATCAGTGAGATACATATGAGATAAAGACTCTCATTCCATTATAATTATTATTATATTAGTTTTGTAACAATGCAAATTATTTTTAAACTAATACAATGATACATAGCCTTTCTGGTTATAAAATGACACTACTATTATTAAGTGTGAATGAAGAGAGTCTCCAAAACCAATTTTGATTAAGTTATTGACTTAATCAATACTTCTTTATTTCAGTTACCAAAAAATTAGAGGACAAAATCAAAGAGGTGTTGTCCCTCCCCATTATACTTGTTACAAGTGTCAAAAGCGAGGACATTGGATTAAAGACTGTCCACTCGCTAAATCCGTAAGAACATTGTTTTTAAATTATTTATTGTTTATATTTTTTGATGAAATGTCATCAAATACATGTATTTTTAGGGTGAGCCTGTAGAAATAAGAAGAAGCACAGGAATTCCTCAGAGTTTTATGGTGCCTGTTGAGGGTCCAAAAGCACCTGGCGCCATGATGACTCCCACTGGTTCTTTTGCTGTTCCTGTTGTTGACCGGTAAGTTCAAGAAATGAGCTGGAATTTTTCTGGTTTGATCACCCTATGTGTATAAGCTATCACCAATACTTTTACTTTAAGCACATTTTTAAGAGAGAGACGGAGGCCTTTAAGGTGGCCTAAACTCTATCACCAGCATTGGCCACTGACTCATACGAACTTACATTTTAGCGAGGCGTACCTTGCGTCAGAGAATGCAGGCGGCGGTGATACAAACAGCGCGCCAGCCGCTCCAGAAACCTCCGTCCCAGACGAGCTTATCTGCAGTCTGTGTCGCGATCTACTCACCGATGCCGTCATGATACCTTGCTGTGGGAACTCCTTTTGTGACGAATGTACGTATGAGGAGGGGTTTTCTAAGGGGGGCTTGCACTATGATCCTTAGACATGTCTAGGTCAGCGGACATGACAAACGCTAGTAAAATGCTGCGTTAAACATATTTAACTAGATACAATTTGAGACGTGAATAAAGTAGAGAATATGCAAAGAACAGACACCTTTCAGCAATTGAGTATATCCTTCAAGTTATCAATTACATGTGTACGATACGAAATTGACTGTGTAAGTATAAGTCTTACATTCAAGCAAAGCAACTTTTGCATGTTTACGAAAATGACACTGGACTGTGTAAATCTTGCATTCAAGCAAAGCCATGAACTTTCGGGTTTATAATAATAGATTAACTTGTTTGTTTTAGGTATCAGAGGCGCTTTATTAGATTCAGAAGACCACGAGTGTCCTGATTGCCGTGAGAAAGAAATTGCGCCGACTACGTTGATTCCAAACAGGTATCAAAATAAAAAGTTTTGTTTAAAAGGATTATTTGTTTGCTTTTAAGGATCTCACTTATTTGGACTGTAAAAAAATAGGAAATGTAAAATATTTACTCCTTTCAAAAATTGAAAATATTTCTAGTGAGGGTGATTTATCATTTTACATTTCCAGGTTTTTGCGGAACTCTGTGTCGTCATTTAGAAACCAAACGGGCTACAGTCGACGGATGCCGCATCGGGCGCCGGCGCCTGTTAATATTGAAATGCCTTTAGTTCTGCCTCCACGAGAAGCCAGACCAGGTTAGATATTTTCATTGCTCAATATTATAAATTGTATTGAAATATTTTTGTATTATAAATAGTATTGAAATAAATAATATCTTATTGGAATACTAACTTCTGCAAGATGTGGGCATGTATCAAATATGTTTTTGGACATGCCTCTAACTACCCCCTTAGACTTCAAAGGATCTGGAATATAAAAGATCTAAGAGAATGTCTACCGCGCCTTTGGGATACAGTCGTGACCCTGTGTATGTTTATGTTTACGTATTGAAATATCATGTTGGACATTACTAACTTTAATTTTAACTAAATAGTTTAGAGTCATCCATAGAGTCGCATTTTAACCATTACATTTTTTTATCAGAACCTTTTCGAAAGAACTAGGAAGTCTTACCTAGTTCGATCATTTACCAATGGAGCCGTATTTTGTTTTTGTAATATACTTGAATACTACCAGTACTACGCTTTAGTTCATTATAAAGTGGAATAAAGTAGCTAGAAGTAAATAGCGTATTTTCCTTCATTAGCAGCTGTCGCAGAGCCAACCAATGGCCCGGTTCAAGCAGTGCCTATAGCCAACGGTAAGTAACCAAGCTTCTTACTCGCTTCACGCAACTTTGCACGTGTGAAAAGCCCGCCTAGATAGTTCAAGCGATTTTAGTTCACGCAAGCCGCTAAAGTATAGAAATTACGAACTTGTATGAGGCTTTTTACTACGTGCAAAGTAGTTTGACGCCTTTTGGGTGTTACAAATTGAAAGTTTGTTTTATAATGTTACCCTATGGTTTTTCCTCTTCATAACATCTGATTAAAAACCTTGTTTTATTTACTATTTTAACTAATTTGGGATACCTTATGGTTGATGAAGCGTTGCGTGTCTGAGTTTTGACATAATCTAAAATTAATTGGTGCTTGCTTGAGTGACTGTGATTCTGTCTACTTTTCTATCTTCACCTTCATTGGGTAAGGGTTAAATCTTCCAAATTATTACATGTGCAGTCCCTATAAAACGTCCGTAATTCAGCTACACCACATTTTCAAAGTGAAAAAAAAATTGCAATCCTTGGGTATCGAATATAATTATCCCATTGAGACATTACAATTTCCACCGTTGTAGCTATATCTTACAAATAAGGCTGCACGCGGTGACTTGTACTAAAAATTCTCTACAAAAATGTAAAGAAAGCGATTCAAAAGCCCGATACATGCGTGATATAAGTAGTAAGCGTATGTACATAACAGAGGGGCGCTCGTCCGAGGAGTCTGACGGCTCCGGCGACGACAAGATCACAGTGAAGATGCCGCCCGCGCATGCGCACGTGGCCCGCGCGCCGCCCGCGAGGTATCCGCACGTCGCCCGCGGCCTGCACGTCACGCGCCATCGGCACTCGCGATACGGTACCGGACCGATACAGATACACACGGTTGCCGTTTACACGGCTACCGTTTACGCTCTTAACCTTTCACGCACACGGTTTCCGTCCCAGCTATGAACGATTTCTGTCTTATGCGGTGCAGGTGTGGATCGGTCAGCAAACCTTTTTTCTTTGGTACATTTATAAGTAAAGTATGCGCTGTCTGTCTGTGATCACTGCTTGCAAACCGCACCCGCATCTGAGTAAGCCTAAGCGCGCATTGACATAGAAACTCATGCGTTATATTTCTGCGACAAAAAAATCACGCTATTAAAAATCGTAATGCGCGCTTGGCCTAAGACAGAAACGATTACGCACTAGATCGCGTCTAAACTATCGCCTTTATTACTGAAACCGTATCGATACTGTGCGGAAACCGTTTGTGTTTGAAAATGATCACATAGCAAAGGTACATAAAGCGCGTCTGCACGCAGCATTTAGTTTGTTTTGCATATTTCTATTTGGTATATTTCGGCGTTTGGTGTGCGAACCACGATTCATAGATAAGTAATATCGGAATAAAGCAATATCGTCAAATATAAAATGATTGAAGAGTAAAGAAAAAGTAGACTGGTTGAAATTATGATGGAGCCAAAGAAGCAAAATGAAAGTTTACTCAGAAAATCCCACATTAAAGTGGGTTAAGGACAGGGAAATTATGAAAACAACAGCAGGGTCACGACTGTATCCCCAAGGCGCGGTAGACATTATCTCAGATCTTTTATGAATAGGTAAAATACAAATTGTTTGCTTACACCCACCATGTGCAAAGACGTGCTCTATAGTACTTTTACTCTGATAAAAAAAATTGCATGATCTGTGTGCAATGCTATGTGTAAAGATGCTTCATGTGTAACAAAAGCTTGTCATGTTAAACCGAAACTGTTGTTGTATATTGTAAAAGTACGGCTGTACAGAAAAAAGGTACATGTCTGAAAGCAAGGCCAATGATTTCAGAAATGTACCTATTTTCTACACTTATTATAAGGTAAAATTAATGAGAATTACTAATTACTGTACAAACATTTATACTCATTTACTTAGTTTATTATGCACAAATTCTATTAATATTGAACCTTAATGCATTGGTGCTAATGTTGTATCACCTAAATTACATAAAATATAATCTAGCCAGTGAATGCAAATGAAACATTTCTTGTAGGGAGATTATTAGACGCGCATATTGACACGCATATCGAACAAATTCACACATCGTAATTCGACATACATTTGCCAACATTTATCTTGACTGTTCAATGCGCAGTTGAAAAAGCGACCTCATTTCTTTGGAATTTGTGTTTTTTTTTTACTTCACTCTGCCTGATGTTAAGCAATAGTGAGGTCTTAAGATAAAGCATGCATTCCTCGTTTTAATGAGAAGCCCCGCCCGGCGAGGCTTAGGTTGAGTTGGGGCATTTGTAGAAACCAAGTTTTATTTGCGTTCATTGGCTCTAGCTCGTTTATACGCCTATAATGTATAATTGATGTAATAAGACCATTCCCGATAACTAAATAAAGAGTAAAATTGTTTTAATCCGAAACTATGACTCAATATCCTGTTAGATATACCTTTGGGTCTGGCTAGAACTCAGGGATTCTGTCGACGCTGATACAATTAAGGGATTAGTCTTTTACATAATTTATGTTTTATTTGCCATTTTATCTATCAAGGAACTATGATGTTAAAAATATAGATACGTTACACAAGCACGTGGAAATTGAATCATCGAAACGCTCTTATTAACACAGTTTTTACTTCAGTTTGCGTGAAACAGATCGCTCTGTTTCGTTTTTGTCAGTGACAGTCACATGTTCCAAGCTCGAATTTTACTGTTCCAAGCTTCGATACTATGAACATAACGTATCTATAGTTTATTTAATATCATTGTCAAGGAATCGATTTTTCTATTCATAGCTACCTATTTATTATTAGTACGTAATGTAGGTAGCAAGTAACTGTTTCCGAAAGGAAGGCATGCATTACAGTTAAAGATTATGCATCGATGTAGTGGTGTGATCTGGTGGCGGTGGTGATTGGTTCTAGTCCCTCAATATAATTAGACTTAACAGTATCTTATTTGTTTTAGGACCACCATCTGGTATGAAACCACCCGGAATTGATGCTCCTGTCAATGCGTCTATAAATGTAAGTTCTACTTTATATTTGTATGAGCTTTGGCCTTCAACTGTGGAAATATGTGGACATGTGCCAAATGTGAATTTAAAGGCGTATTTTTAACTACCCCTCAAACCTCTTTTTGTAACATCCGTGAACATATTTCGTATTTACCATTTTTTATAATATACTAGATGTCCATCGCGGTGATACCAGCGGTCCCTCGGGAAAACTTCATATTCTCTGTATAAAATATAGCCTATCTTCTCCAGGGATAATGTAGGATTCTAATGTTGAATTTTTTTTTCAAATCGGTCCAGTAGTTTAGGAGCCTATTCAATTCAAACTAATCTTTCCTATTTGTAATATTGGTGTAGATAGTGTAGATATTTAAAAGTGTGTCTATTTAACCAATTGAATAACTTGTTGCAGATACCGCCAAGGGTAGATGAGCAAAGAGCTAGCACGCCTACCGTTGATGAAAGGCGTGATCCAATGGCACAGGTAATATAATATCCATATCTTTGACTATAACTCGATACGAATGCTGCGTTTTATTCCATAATTAAATTGCGTTTCTATCATTTCAGCCGATGTACAACCGCGGGCCGTCGCTATCTCAGTTTGTTCCTGGACGACCGCCTCCATCCAGACATTTCAATGCGTAAGTTGATTAGTTTCCTCGTAGCATTATAAAATAAAATTCAAACTTTCTTCAAGAAAAGTAAGTTGTGATGTAACATTATTGCTCTGCAGTCATTTTCGTAGGTTCACTTTGGTGAAAATCTATGAGGAAGCATTTTCGGAATATCCCGCTTGAATTTTTAAATATTACTCTTTTATATCTGTATACGCGTGAAAAATATGTCAATGATTGTTTGCAGTGCCCCGTTCAGGCGTCCTATACTCGGAACGCGGCCACCAGTGCCTTTCAACGATAGATTCCCGCAGGAACCGTACCAACCGCCGCCGCCTGGCATCAAGGACTCGCCTAATGGGTAAGACAAGCTATTCTATCTTGAGCTTTCCTTTCTTAAACACGCACCAAACATTTTTACCCAGTAATTCGTTATAAGTTTCATATCTTAAGGTTGTGGAAACATCACATTGCACAAGTTTGAGTTGAATACAATGTTGAATCAATGTTACACTGTTTCCACAAATATCTTATCAGATCCACAGAAATTTTGACTGTTAGAAATAAAAACATGAATTTCCGTAGTTTTATTCTGTCGTTCAAACCGATCGTGTTGATAGTATCTCCACAATGTGTCAACTAGGTTGTTTTAGTGCTCGACAATATGACTAAAGCGCGCCGTGTATTGTCGTAGGCCCGGCGAGGATCCGCTAGAGGCGTTCAACCGGATGCTACGCGAGAAAGAGATGCGAGCGAAGCGGAGGGAGGAAAGGAGACGGGCGGCGTCGGGATCGAGGAGCCCTCGCAGTCCTCGCAGCCCTCGCTTCCGCTCGTCGCGCTCGCCGCGGTCGCCACGGTCTCCCAGACCCCCACGTTCATCTCGGTCACCTAGACCCCCACGTTCATCTCGCTCCCCCAGGCCAGTCCGCTCGTCGCGTTCTCCTAGAGCGGTGCATTCGTCGCGCTCTCCCAGGTCTATACGCCCGTCGCGGTCTCCCAGACCGATACGCTCTTCGCGGTCTCCCAGACCGATACGATCTTCGCGGTCTCCGAGACCGGTGCGCTCGTCCCGCTCGCCTCGCGGCCCCAGATCTCCACGTTCGCGAATGCGCGGACGAAGCTCAAGTCGACTGCGTTACTCTAGGTTCGTCCATTTTACATTCTGCATGTTTATTGTAGGACTTGATGCTAGTGTTGCTTGATACTAATGTATAATTCCTTGTAAATAAGCATGTTCGCTTGTCTTTCCATTGTCGCTTAGTTTTGCTTATCTTCGTCGTAGTTTCATGAGTTACGTGCTTGTCTTTTTTTATTAGTGCTTGTTAAACTAACACTGAACACCCACACTAACATCCAAAGTTAAATTGATTAAGAAAACGGTGAAGGTTGCACTAAGCCGCTTGTAGAAGAATCGCAAACATTTTTCCTATTCAAATTAAACAAGAAGTGAATGGTTTCGATAAAAGTATTCTGTTTTCACCTGTATTCTCCATTTGAAGTAGATGCTAAATCTCTTGCCTAACAACAGAAGTGATGTAAACAATAGTTTGACCGACTGTATTTGTTTTTATTTACAGGTCGCCGTCGATGTCGCGCGGCAGGATTCGTCGCTCGCCGTGGTCGCCACGGCGTCGGCGCACGAGAGAGAGAACTTTGTCGCTCACACGGTAACACACCTCATTTTTAATGAGAGTCTGCGCTCTGTTTTAACTGCGTTATTTAAATGATTCTGCACTTTTCTGGAAAGAAAAAAACTTTCAGGATAATAAATAACCTATGCTTTAATCCAGGGTACGAATAAATTTCATTCAAATCTGTTCATTCAAATCATCACATCAGGCATTTCCGTGTTAACAACAACAAATATCCATCCATCCATCCAAACTTTCGCATTGATGTACTAGTAAGGATAAATAAAAAGAATTTTGAGAAGAAAAACTTGATACCAAAATAATGACGGCTATGCCATGCAACCGAAAACTCGAGAGCCTCAGGGATGAGAGCGGGCCAAGATGGCCTGGTTGTGTGTTACTTTCTTTAACTGTCTTTTATGTTGGTAGATCCCCGTCGCCCCGGCGTCGTCACCGCTCCCCGCTGCGGTACCGCTCCCCGCTCCGCTCTCCGCCGCCGCGCTCGCCGCCGCCACGATCGCCGCCCCGCTCGCCGCACCGCGCCGGAGCACGCTCGCCGCCGCGCCCTATGTCGCCGCATCGGTTTGTAACATTTACTATTTAAAATTTTGACGAGGCTAATTTTAATAAAAAAAAATCAGCAAAATTATTAGATTACAAACGGACCCCCTATAAGACGTTAATCCTGCATATAAAAAGGTCGAAAATTAGAAAAAGTGAATCTGATAACAGCACTACCTACTCTGGGTCCAAACCAGTTGTTACGTGACAGCTAGCATATACTCGTACATATATAAATTACTGACACACACCACAAGTCTTATTTTCTACTTAACTTATTAAAGCCAAACATATTAACTTCAAACCTTTTTTTTTTCTGCAGGTATGCTGGAGTGTACGACGAGTTGTTATCGCCACCGCGACGTAATGTTGAGCCGCCGTATGGACCCAGGTACGATTGTAAAACTCTAAATTGCGTTCATATGCGCCCGTCAATCACATATTATAAACGGAATCGCCTCTCTCAAGTAACGAAATTGCTTTGCGGATTGAACCTGTGCGGTATTTTAAAACCCGGACTTGCGTGGATTTCACGGTTACTGCGAACTGGGAACTTTAGGGTGTCGTATTGTTTATAAGAGTATTATATACCTTTGAGATATTATGGTGTCACGAATATTTATTTACTGAATATAGTAAAGTGCGTAATATTTTTACGTAAACGGTAAGTACTTATTGATCGTCGATGCTGCGGCGGTGAAGCAACAGATCCGGTGAAAACAGCGGAGCAGATAATATGGCGTTACGACTCATTTAGAGTAAAGATTTGTTATAAGATGTACTGTGATATTTTTAAAGCTTCGTTATTATTAATGAATAATGTTTACTACTGTTAAAATAAGCCTGTTTTAAGTATGTACCTGATAAATGTAATAAAAAGACTGTTCTTTAATTTATTTAAGATTTAAGTAATTATAATTCTGATCATTATAATCTGGGTGTGAAATATGTGTATTTTGAATACCTATTTATATGTTCTTGAAATTATTATCTAACCCAGTTTGTTTATAGAGCTATTGTCAATAAATACTGTCTAGTCCCACTTAATAAATCAGACAAGATGAATTGGAATAGCCCATTGCGTGAAATAAATGTTAGCTTTAATGTAGAGCTGAAAATGTTGAATCTGTAGTTATTGCCGTGCAATCTGTTTTTTTGTTGAACGAATGCTTGCTATTATTGTTTATTTTGATGGTAATCATTTTTTTTAGCTTATGTGTGTCATATTTGTTCATTAGCCCGGTTTCCACCGCGAAAGACTAATGAGCGAGAGATGACTAAGAAGACCGGACTCCTTTTCTATAAAATAGTTTTTGATTTCCACCAACAAAGAGTTTTGTTTCCACATTTTCGAATTTAGAACTGCTGGGTTAACATGAACTCTTCGGCAGTTTTCGAAGTAAATGAAAATTTCGTATAACCCGGTTCACGTCGCAACTAATCATTTTCTCTCGCTTGCACACTAATACAGTCACTAATGTGCGAGCGAGAGAGCATGACAAGCGCCACCATTTCAGATTAGTTTCTTTAGGACAAAATTACCATGCAATTAATAAACTGCCTGGAAATAAGAGTTCATGTCACCTGAACGAGTTCATTTCAACTCTCCTGCTCGCTAAGTCCGTTCCGCTCGACTATTTGTTGGTGAAAACACAAGTTTAGTATGCTATTTATTTTTGCGAGCTCAACGGAGTCCGCTCCCCTCGCGGTGCAGACCGGGCTATGAACTATTCAAACATTAAGGTTCAATGTGTTGTATAGATTGTTTTGATTGGAATGTCCCTATTCCAGAGGGTTCTTATATATTAGTAGGTACACTATTATACCGCCAACCTATAAAAGTACTCCTAATATTTTTAGCATTTTATAGTAGTCAAAAATCCATGTGTGACAATCGATCTCGAAAACTTTATCCGATCATCGGCTTTCGCCTTGCCTAATTACTTTGAATAAATGTCTGCTCATATCCTTATGATTCTTCTTCAAAGATTCTATAGAGATCGTGTCAAACATTTTTACAAATGAATAATTCATTTGTGAAGCTAAAGCTCAGCATAGTCCTACAAGTTACAGCCCACAAAGTATTGTTTTTTTTCCTATAAGTAAACAAGACATTTATGTCTAAGTACTTTAGCTTTTTATGAGTTTTTCCATTATAGTCTGTGTCCAAAAAAACCTCAAAATTAGATATTTTTAGTATTCCTATTGATTATTGTCTGTAAAACCCTGTTTGGAAATTGTTTTGCATTGTGAAATGTTAGCTTCTATGGATAGTCTTATTCACTAGAGATCTAAAATAATGTCCATTGAAATTAACATTATATTATCCTGAATAATGTGATGTATCTGCTAAAAAGTGCACTTTTCATTGTGATTTCGTTGTGTTGTTTGTAATTTGATGTTATGCACAATGCACACCTTGTAATACAAATTGATGACCAAACATATATTACGTGTTTATTTATACATTCATTACAAAAAGATTGAAATAAGACGGGTATTTAGAACTGTTAGAATTGTATCATATCCTTAGCAAGTGCATTTATGCAATATCTTTAATAAACCGATTCGCTATGAACCTTCCTTAAAAATAATTCAGAGATATCCTAAATTTATTCTTTATTACTTTACTGACTTAGATGTTTGTTGGAAGCATATCCAAAGTCTGTCTACGCTGAATGGCATTGTAGATCCGTTGAACCCAATATGCTAGAGCCCGGCCCCCTGATTACGAATCTCGCGAAAGGCTAATCTCGCAATCACTGCTGTCAAACTTGTGTTAAACGGACGTAGTTATGCGTAAAGGAACCAATCCCCGCTCATGTCGAGTTTGAATCATTCGACATGAGTGGGGATTGGTTCCTTTACGCATAACTACGCGGTGACTTGCGGTGACTGCGAGATTAGCCTGTCGCGAGATTCGTAATCAAAGGCCGATCTCGTTTATTTAGTCAGATTTGAATTGCATGTATACAATGTTCATACTTCAGTTTCCAGGAGTAATGTAACTGTCCTATTTTGGATGTCTAGCTATACTATATTATTTAGTCTCCAACCTGTATAAGTTTCACATGCATGATTGTTACTGTATTTTAGTTTTTTTATTTTAGAAATAATGTAGTTACTTTATTGTGTACCAAAAGTTTTCTTACAGACCGAATATGCAAATAGTGAGTACTTTTGCTTCAATCAATCTTTTGGAGATCGATTCAGTGATATTTTACAGCTTTTAGCTCTATGTGCGATCATTGTTTTAAGAGTTTTTGGCGTATTCACGATTTGTAGAATAGCTATTTTAGCATTTCTTTCGCTGACGGTACCTTTTTCCAAAATCTGTGAATGCAGTTTAAAATATCTCATTAAGTTAGGGAAGGTCTCCTAAGAACATTTTACTGTAAGTAGCTAAAACAGTTAAGGTACCTTAAGGTACCTTAATGTCCCATCTCAAAAATCCACTCTGTATTCTTCCGGATAAACAGCACTGAAGTCTTATAAACAGCTAGCAATGATAGTTAGAAATAATAATTGTGTATCTAAATCTAATCATTATGTTAATGATAGCTGTACTTTACACCGTTTAAAATGTTATGTGATATAATCGATTCCTTTTGGAGACGATGAAGGCCGTAATTTATGGCGTAAGCAGAATAACATGAAAGTATACATTTTTTCCAATGTTTGAGGACCTATTGAGACACAGAAGTTATTGTTAAAATTATGAACTAATCAATGCATTGAATGATATCGTAAAAATTGTATAAGTATTCAGTTTAATTTAGTTTTTACCCGGTTTTGACTTATATATTTTTTATAATTTTGTATCTTGTAAACAGAATTTGTATTTTAATTAAATCTTAATAAATAATATGCAGCTAAACGTGCGATTTTTATTGGTATGAAGACCTCAAAAGCATGCTGATTTTTTAGCTTAAAGTAGTTATTATAATATATTTTGTATTGAATTGAGGTATTGTAAAATGTTAAGAAATTGATAATAGCAGGGCTATTTTTTTTCAAGTAGCAATTTGTTCAAGGACTAAGGCACACTCCTACCAATCTTATAAATGCTTAAGTTTGTGTGTGCGTGTGTGTGTGTGAATGTTTGTTACCACGTATCTTCATTTGGAATACAGATCAGATAGTTTAGGTTCTGATACCACATGCTAGGCGTGTAAAATGCTATGTGGTAAAACTTGGAATCATACTAAGAAATCTGAAACAACTATTATTTTCTCTTGTCACACGCGACACATCAATTACCTCGCGGGCGAAGCATAGGGCGATGTCAATTATATTATTGGTACTAAAATAGCATATCACGATGAGGTGGCATGTTGTGGAAACGTAGGCTATCGAGTTGGGTATTTCCGCGACTTTCAGTATAAAGGTCGTGGCCGCAAATCCCGTATGTGCCCTGAGAAAACCATGTTTTTGGATGGTGTGTGGATTACACGATTAATTAAACTGAGTGGGCTGAGATTTTTGCAACATGCTATTCGTAAATACAAATACTTCTAGAACAACTGCTTTAGATAGCTCATTGCCAAAATAATTTTATGTATACACTTGTTAAGTAGGTTGGCTTTTTTCAATAACCCAGGGTATACAACTTCTCGTGTACAATATAAGTTTATGGTTGAGTTAAAGTAGGAAAGATTATTTATTTTATTTATAGAACATTATGTAAATAAATAACTGAGTCCGCCTAGTGCAATGTATCATACTATGACCGTATCGTGTTTCTATCATCGATACGAATAAAGACATAATTCATATAATCTAAATTAAAATGAAAATGAAGATGAGCTATGGTTGTATATGAAAATTGGTCTTAGCAAAAGACCGCGAAATGTGGTAGAGGGATGTCTTAGCGCTGCGTCAAAGACAGCATCGTCTTTGATCAGTTTTTGATACGTTTAATAAAAATCTGTTGCGTTCTCGTTACCTGTTACGGTCATAGTATAATATGTAGGTTGCAGAGGGCGAACTCCTTAACGAAAATGTAAAACGGGTGTAAAATTATTGATTACGGTACGGTATTGGCCGCGAAAGAACAGGAGTAGCATCATCTATTTCTAAGACTATATCTTAGTTATCCCAGCTGCGGTCCTACTGAATAAATGCTGTAGGGGTAGGCTATGTTTCATCTAGGTACGATGAGATTGTAAGAATAAAGATAAAACCAGTTAGTAATCCTCTTGTCCGGTTTTAGCGATCTTTTTGCGCATAATAAGTTCTTCGAATAATGTGATTGTACGATTAGGATTGAAAGAGTGAATACCTAGATAATAGAGATAAGAGTTAATTTATGCTAGGTTTACAGCAATCTATTTCACCAAATGTCGTTTCCAAAGACACCTACTACTATCTGATCCGGATCAATATCTACCGATTGATTTTACACCTGTACATTATATTGGTGTAATTTTATAATTAAGTTTAGTTTACAATTTTATTATTTTCTTAAGGGCTAGTTTCACCAAAGTCAATTTAAGCTGGTTAGTAAAACGCGGTTAGGGAATGTTTCCTTCAAACTTCGTTGCTATGTCTGTGGCTATAAAGGTACCATGCTAAATCTATGGTGGCTATGGTTACGGCGCGAACTTTTCGATGTTTTTGGACGTTGCTATGACATATTTTTAATTTTCTACGATGTCAACTGTCAGTGAGCTAACCGGCCACCAGCCCAGTGTTTCGATTTAGCGGCTTGTTAATGAAGATATTCCTTTGTTAGAGCATGATTGAACACAAAACGGTCCGTTAAAATCTTAATCCGTTGTTATTTGTTTTGACGACCTCTGTGGCGCAGTGGATGAAAGCCCGCTTGAGACGCAGAAGGTTGCGGGTTCGATCCCCGCCGCGGGATAAATGTTTATATGATCTGCAAATATTTATCTCGGGTCTGGGTGTTTCTATGTATAGTATGTATGTATTTACAAACAAAAAGTATATAAGCAGTATATCAGTTATCTGGTTCCCATAGTACAAGCTATGCTTAGTTTGGGGCTAGATGATGCTGTGTCCAGAACCTGTGACCAAATGTCCAGCATTATTAATTAATTTGTTTTACTTAAATTTGATGTCCAAAAACGCTCTGTAAGGTAAAATTTGGTGAAACTAGCCCTAAATATGTCAGATATCATGAATAATGTAGGTAGGTATGTAATTAATATGTAACATTACAAAAAATATTGTTTCCATCCTATTTTATTGAGTAGGTATATCCCACTCATATAATAAAGCTGAAAGTTTGTGTGTTTGTTTAGATGTTTGGATATTTGTATGTTTGTGTTTCAATCACGTCTAAACCAGTGAACCGATTTAGATGAAACTTGGTATAGGCGTAGATAGTGACGTGGAATAGCATAAAGGTTATTCAAAATGCCGCTCGCAGAAGCTAGTCAATAATAACTTGGAAATTATGAGCGAAACTAGATTTATGTGTGTCGCCATCTAGTTTTATTATTTAAAGTATCTATAACTAGCTGTCCGTCGCGGTGTTACCCGCGTTCCCTCGGGAAACTAAAAATATATCCTATGTTCATCAAGGATAATGTAGGAGTCTAATGGTGAAAGAATTTTTCAAATCGGTCCAGTAGTTTCGGAGCCCTTTCAATCCTAACAAACAAACAAATCTTTCCTCCTTATGATATTAGTGTAGATGAAAACTTACTATGTATAATTGTAAATTATTATTGTTCCATATGACGTTTTTCAACACAGCTAGGAGTTATTTTTTAATTGTTATGTAAAAGATGTGCAATGTAAGTACAATGTACAGTATAAAATAGTACTGTATAAAATTTTTGTTATATTTTTACAGGCAAGATAATATTAATGTTTAATTATTATGTATTTAATTCCAGTCACAGGTGCGAAAAATATTCATGCTTATCATTTTACAGCGGAAGAACTAGCAAAGCAATAATATGGTTGGATCTCCGACAAATGGTAATACAGATATAATAATTTAGATTTATACTGCTCCCATACTATCTAACGAAGAATAAAGGAGAATGGGCGGTTGAGGTAAAGCTAATGATATGCCCGCAGGTTCAACACAATGGGGCTTTCGAAGCACTACTTTTTATGTATAAAGGCCAAGGCGCTGTCTCCACGAGCGATATCGTCGGAGAATCTCCACGAACAAGCGATAATTTCGCCGCGTATCGTAACGGAATCGCAGCGTTTCCTTGTCGAAATGTCCTTGCTTGACGAGAGGCAACGCTGAAATGACGCTGCGTTCGACAGCGCGCCCGCTGCGCGCTTTGTCGCGAGAGCGCCACGAGCGCGCGGCGGGCCCGCTGCTAGTCGCGACGGGCTAGCGACGATGTAACGACGTTTCGCGTGCTCGTTGCCACTCGTCGCATCGCGGCGATAATATCGCCGTGTGGAGACGGCTTCTAGAGAGTGTATAGAAATAAGTGGCACGACGATAATATCGCCGCGATTCTCTCGCTCGTGGAGACAGCGCCTAACACCGGTATTCACAAACATTACTTTGACATTTTACAGTGCGCGCGGACGCACAGGGTCCCAAAATCACTAGGTTTTTGGGACTCTGTGCGTCGGCGCGCACTGTGAGACCTCATAGTACTGTTTGTGAATACCGGTGTTTATCCACCCTGTTGGTAGCTTCTTTTCATTACTAAAATAAATACTAAATAAATAAATAAAAAGCATTCACTCGCCTCGCTAAAGAGGTTCTAAAGCCATAACCCATTCTCCTTAGTTATATGAAAGAGGAACGAAAACATGGTCACAACTGCTTCCAAATTTCAATTAAAATATTTGAAAAGAGCTTTCAAATATAATTATTTCAATCATGAACTTTTACCGGGAAAGTTATGCAGTCTGTTGTGCAGTAATTTCAATGAAAAATTGCTGGGTGGGGATAGTTAATCATTTTGTTGCATTTCTAAATGATGTAAAAATAATAGCAATCTCTTTAGTTCTACGCGATATACTATCAAATCAACTTCATGAAAATCTTTCACAAAGTATACTGAGAAGAACTTTGTGTCTACATAAACCTTTTAATAAAGGAACAATTGATATAAATGTCATGTCTAAATAATGGATGAACAAGGCAGGTTCGATTCCCGAGGCAATTTCAGAACTTTGATTGGCTTTTCATGTAATGATGTGGTACGTTGGTAAATAACATACCTTCAGCTTCATCTTTCGAAATGTAAATTGATTTGAGTTGTTGCAAATGTTTATATTCTTTATTAAAAAGCAATATTGAGTGTATATTAGCAACTGTTTGTTTCTTCAATGTAAAGGGCAGTATTATACTTTGGGAAACGCGCATGGTTAAGTATTTTTACTTATTCATGTCATTCATAAAAATACTTATGTTTGCAGGTATGGGCCAAGAAATAATGTACCACCAGCAAATTATCCACCTATGGGTGTTAAACCTATTCCACAACTGATGAATATGGCTCTAGCTCCGGATCAACCGCCGCCAGGCTATCGCGGGCGCTATGAAGGTCCACCATTCGACGCGGGTCCCCCTGGAGTTGAACCACCAGTCCCAGGATTTGAGCCACCACCATTCGAAAAACCTCCTTTCGGTCCGCCTTTGCCCATTGATAGAGATCGACTACAGCCTGCACCTTTTCGCGATCCGTACGGACCTAGACCACCTCCGTATGAAGGCCCAGGCGGCTTTAGGGAGATGCCTTTACCGATACCGAACGAAATTCAGGTTCATGTTGGCGATGCACGCTTTAGAGACAATTTTAGACAAGGGCCACAGCCATTCCGCGACCAAGGTCCTGTTCCATTCAGAGATGGTCAACCGTTTCGAGACTCAGCAGCTCAGCAGGTGCCTTATCGCGATGCAAACTTTAGAGGCGGTGTACCACCGTTCCGCGAAGGCCCCTATAGAAACGTTCCATTCAGGGAAGGCGGCTTCCGAGAAAATCCCCCACATGGTAGTTTTCGAGAGGCACCACCTGGTTTCCGACCTCCTACTACAGAAATTAGAGACCCGAGAGAGCCAGTTCCGCCAAACTTTCATGATCCCAACTATCGTGATAATTATAGAGATGAGTCGGGCGTGCCTAGAGATGCTCGCTCCGGATACAGATCCGGTGTCAGAAGCCGTGGAGCCCCGAGGCGGCACCCGAATATTGACCATGAACGACATAGGGAGAGGGAAGGCAGGGAGGGAAGAGAAGGACATGATCGTGAAAGATATGTTGAATCATCAGAAAGGATGGATAGAAGCAGGGATCCTGAAAGAAGTCGAGATCCGGATAGAAAACTAGTGCGCGAAGGTAGATCTAGAGATGAAAGAAATCGAGACTATGAAAAAGAAAGAGATCATGAGCGTTTGACACCAGAAAAGAAATCTCGCAGTTCTCCTAAACGCAGCAGAGAGATGCGTGACAAAAGACGCAGTGAATCTAAAGGTCGCTCTCGAGAACGAGATCGAGAGGCTAAAAGAGATAAAAAAGAAGAAAGAAGCCGTGATAAATCTTCCCCTGACAGGGTTAAAGAACATAAAGATAAAGATAAGAAGATGAAAGACCGGAAGAAAAAGAAAAGAGAAAAAGAAAAAGACGGTGAAAAGAAAAAGAAACGAGAGAAAAAGGAAAAGAAAGATAAAGACATTAAAAAAGAAGAGGTGGCCAATGATGAAGTCAGTGATGAACTCAAAGAACGCGATGAGGCCACAGTAAAAGAAGAACCAGTTTTTGATAATCCGATTACTGAGAATAATGACAAGCTCGAAGTTAAGGAAGATACGATAACAAATAATGAGCAAACTCCAAAGATAGAACCTGAAAATCAGCTTGATGACCTATATGCAGATGAGTCTGCTGAAACAGTTGATAAAAAGATAATGGAGACTTACGTAAAAACTGATGAGAATGATCCTAGTGAGAGTATAAAATCTTCGGATAAAAATATCGATACAAGTAAGGAAGAACCTTTTGATGGTATCGAACTCCAGGTTAACACTGACGAACTAGATCTCAAACCAGAACCAGAAGCTCCAAATACCAATAAAGAAATGCTAGCTCCATTGCCGGAGTTATCTAAATGGGAGGTCGACGATGACCACCCAGAGAAGACGAAAGAACCCGGTGAAATAACTTCACCTGAAACAGAAGAAGATGGAGGGAAGGTTACATCTGATGTCATCAAACGTGCCGAAAATGCTATTTTCGCAAAAGCTATCAATTCGCTTCGTCCAATTGAAATTAAAAAGATAAGCAGTGATAGGGTAAAACTTTACGGAGACGAACCCCCTAAATCCATGAATAACATTCAGATTACGGTTCCGGTGGAAGCTGATCAGAGATCCTTTGAATTAAATGAAAAGAAACCGCGGTATTCGAAAACACCGCCTCCAAGGTTGTCTGTGAAAGAACGTTTGGGTGGCAAGGTGGAGGATTCGCGAAGGCCAAGGGAACCACGTGTGGTACACAGCACTGTGGAGCTTGTTAAATCAAGATCGAAAACACCTAAAAAAGACCAGCCTTACCGTAGAGTCACAGTAGAAAAGGAAAAGAATCGGAAACAAGATTCTAGTCGTCCCGAGTCTTTAAAGCCCGAAAGGAGAGTTGTTTCCGATAATATAAAAGCAGAGAATCGTCGTGGTCGTAGCCCTCATGACAAAAGGGACTTTGACAAAAATATCAAGAGCGAAAAAAAGAAACACGAGAGTGCCGAATCACGCGATCGGGCTTTTGACAAAAAAGCATCAATTGATGCTAAGGATACTCGCGAGAGAAAGAAGTCCACTCTAGATGAAGCTAACTTTGAACCAGACTATGACGAAACCCTTGAATCTGATATTGAAACCAAAACCGATTCTGCTAAAAAGCGTGAACGTTCCACCTCACCTCCTGGCAATGAGCTGAAAAAGCCAAAGATTGAAGCAGAAACTATTAAGTTGGACCTCACTAATGTTAAAAAGAAACCAGATTCCGAGTCTGAAACAGAAAGCGATTCTGGGGACTCGTCGTCTTCTTCTTCATCGGAGGGTCGTAAGAAGAAGAAGAAAAAGAAGCGCAGCAAAAAGAAGAAGAAACGCATTGCTAGTGAAAGCGATAGCGAGTCGGACTCTAGCCAAGACGACCACAAGAAAAAGAAAAAGAAACGTAAACATAAGAAAAAGTCAAGTAAGAAGAAGTCTAAAAAGTCAAAGCATAAGTAATGTATGCGGTCTAATCTTTTGTAACATCATGGGACTATAACATAATTCGTTTTTGTTGTAAAAGATAGTCATTCATATATATGAATAGGTAGGTATCCGTTTTAAGCTTTACCTTAATCAAGGTGTTTTTTTTTCTGTTTCAACGGGGATGATGTTTTATTCGTAGTTTATAAAGATGGATTCCATTTTTTAGGTTATAGGTTATTTTAAACAGACATGTCTATAACTTTGTGAAACAAGTTATTCTTAAATAAACTCTGTACACATAACTACGCTTTTAATTTTTATCATATAATTTTCTCTACCTTTGCGTAACTGTGAGGTAGGAGAGGTTAGGAAAATACAGTTACAGTATTACCTAGGTTATTTATTGATTGAATTACAACCAGTGCTTTGCAACCATACTAACATTCAGATTAGTTACAAATAGAAGACAAAAGCGGAATTTATCATAGTTCTTTAAAAATGGTGCTTTATCATATTTAAGCCAGGCAATGAACTTGGTAACTTAATATTATCTCGGTACAAATAAATATTTTATACTACTTATAAATAATTGATTCAGATAGCAAATTTTATTACGAATAAAATAAAAAATATGAGTACATTATCTCCATCGATAACCTCCAACAAGACTCAAGGCGAGGTGGTGGAACCAGTTTTTCCGCTTCAGCTTGTTTTGAGCTTTGCGTTCTCGACGGAATTGTTTCCATTCTTCAAGTTTCTCAGGCTCTGAGGGACCGTAGGTATCCTTCTTACGGAATGCGCGTTTTGCGGTTTCAACTATGTCGGAATATCTGTACTTATACAATGTGATAAGGATGAAGAGAGGCACCATGGCAATACCAAGATACTGCATCAAGTTACCGGCAACTGAAAATAAAAATACACAAAAATTACTATGAATTCCCTTCGATTAAGAAGGATATTCCAATATGATACTCCAATTACGATATAATTATTTTTTGAGCCTTGGTTACAATGGGATTTAATTTCGAATCAGCAGGTTTCCTGAAAATAGCTTTTCGAGACAATTTCCTATTGGGAATGGGAAGGCACTTGATGTGCTGTCTTCTCGAATGATTAGTGTATTAATTCCTCCAAGACCCATAGTGCAAGGAGGGAGATGAAATGGTAACTTCATTTCCTATAGTTAAAAGTAGGTACGCGGTCTCTCATTTTCACGGCGTATTATTTTTTATACGCTGGATTTACAATAAGTAGGTTAAACAAACTTATATACGTACCGTAAGCTCCATATGGGTAAACATAGTCATCTCCGAAGACAAGTCTCTCCGTAGTGATCATGGCGTACATGAACACAGTCACCATCATTACTGGTGTGACTATAGCCCAGCAGATTCTCCAGTAGAAGTTAGTCTTCAGCCCCAGCATGAATTCGATGTCTGTACAGAGGTTCTCCAAGCCTATAACGAGAAAATACCTTGTTTTTTATCTACACAAAATTTAACCTTGTTAGATAGTCTTTAAAGACTATCCTAACTACATACTTTAATTTTATATTTATTAGGTTGGCCTAATTGGCCGTTTCAAAGAGCTCATATAGCAAAATAATATTTTATTCAGCTCCGCTATTTATAACATACCGTAGATCCAAAACACGCCAATAGTTTCAGCGATTGCTGCGAACAGTCTCATAAACGTTCCACCGTAGAAGTCCACCAATTCCAGTACGTATTGACCACCCTGAATCGAGGATAACAAATTATTAGGTAAGTACTTAAAGGTACTACGTATAAATGTCTGTGTAAATAGGATGATTTAGGATCTAGATTTTAGTTTCATCAAGTGTCTATCCATGAACTAAATAAAAAAACACGACGTCATTAATCTAAGAATCGAACAAAACGTAGAAAAAACTGTTTGATACAAGTTACTAACTATATAGGTACTTGCTTCTATTGAAACAAACAGAGTCCTACATAACAAGTAATAATTGTTGAGATAGATAAGCATGTATATAAATATAAGTTGCCTCACCGGAGTTACATAAACAAGTCCAATGAGAAAGCCTGCTGTGCAGTTCATGAGAGACATGTACATCACGGGCACCCGAGGGAAGGCGTCCATTAGGATCGCGTTGATAGTAGAGAGCAGAGCTACACCCGACCCCACACCAAGGACAGCCATCATCAGGAAGAATAGGACCGCGAACAACTGAAAGTAAAAGTGTCGTAGGTTTTCATAAAAGGAAGGTAAGTACCTACCTATTTAAACTATACATACTTACTGTGCCAGATCTGAATTTATATACCTAATAATACCATTAGGATCAGTGGAAATTTACTAGTTTGAATCGTAGCGAAGATAGTTCTAAACCTTATTTTTAGTTCAATCAGGAAGGTTAATGTTTGCAACTGACTAAGCTAAGCGATTTTTTACGATGTTTGGTTTTACCTTCCGTTTAATTTTAAAGATAACGATAGCACTACTGATAAAAGAATAATGATTCAAAGATTTTAAATTGCATCCCAAAAATCACACCCTTGGGACCCACGACCTAGCCGATCCGTGGCGCTGCTCTTCTAAGTGAGCTAATAGGCAATGGACGCGTAGGTTGAAATTTTGTGGAAGTACGTATTTACATAGATTTTCGTAGTAAAAATGTGTGATTTGAGGAAATATAATATCTGCTGTAACTCACCTGTGGTGCGAAAGGTGATTGCGCTATAGCGTCAGGGTATGAGATGAAAGCGAGACTGGTACCGCCCGAGCCGATGACTTGACCAACGTCGTCGTATCCGAGTTGGTACGCTAGGTTGCCCAGGATACTGAAGATTGTGAAGCCGGAGATCAGACTTGTAAATGTGTCCAGTGTTGTAACGATCATCGAATCTCTGTAATAAGAAGGTTTTTTCTTACCTCAGTCGCTAATGGTTACCTATGCAATTAAGAAGGAAAATTATTATATTTTTATAAGCTGAAAACATTCGAGCTGCATGTACTGCAGGTACAATGTACGAATGTCAGGGGATTCAGTGTGAAAATATTATGTGAAAATACCACGCATTTAGACTTCAGGTTCACAATATACTTTTCTAATGGGAATAGTTAGGTATAGTAGATTGATAACTGACTTAAATTTAAAAGGCACTTATACTCGTACAAATGCTAATGCACAAAAAATGTTATTCAGCAGTGAGCTTTTGTTTTAGGTGATGTATAATAATGAAAAAAGAAACTTACCTGTAAACGTTTTGTCCAAAGTTGTTGTAAGAAGAGAACATAATAAGAGCCCCGGAGCAAACGGATAGAGAGAAGAATACTTGTGTGATTGCTGCATACCACACCTGAATGTAATAAAGGTACATCGTTAAACCGACGTAATGTACGTTTATTTACCTAAAATAACAGATAAACTTAAAAAAAATCAAACATGATCACGACTGTTTCTTAAGATATTTTCTCTCTCAGATATTTTGCGTTTTTTCAGATTATTTGACGATGTCTAGTACATATTTGGTTTGGTTTCCGAATTACATATTTCGCACCATTCTCACATTTTGCAGAAGTTAGCATTCTATAAATAAAATAATTAAATGTACCTATATACTAGTAGTTATAGGTATAAAGTAGCTACAGCGCAGCAAAATCTTAAAAACGTCCATACCTTAATTTCCAATATTTTATTCCAGTCCGGTGTGATGAAGAATAAAACTCCTTGGCCTGCACCAGGTAGAGTCGCAGCTCTGAAACGGTTTTGAGAACACTATAATAGTAATAACATGCACGGAACTTTGCTATGAAATTTATTCTCTGGTTATAAATTAGAATAATGCAATGTCCATCACTAAAAGCACCCTAGCTTTCACACTCTTTATACTATCAAAACATGCAGCGCTATAGGTAAATAATTAGTTGTACTTCTAACGAACGCTCAGTAACGCTTACACAGAAATAGATCTAACTACACACACAATTAATACCGGGTTGGTATTAATTGTGCCTTCGTGGGAAAGAACTGTATTTATTGATAGGACAAGTAGGTACATACCTGATGAGTAAGATGATCAGGACGACATACGGGAACAACGCGAGGAAATAGGCCGCCTTGCCTGAACTCTTCACGCCTCGGGCGACGATCACGAAGATAATAATCCAAGAGGCCAACAGGCATAAAGTCAGGTCCCAAATAGGTGCACCTGAAATATACAAAACGTGAGAAAATTATAGAAACTTAAAAAAAACAATAGATATAGGGAAGGTTAGGTTCAGTTCAGTTAAATAAAATGCCAAAACTCAACTTACCGAGACCATTGTCAATATTTTGCTGACGAAGAACAGTTTCTCTGTAAAGAAGAAACATTTTTGAGTAAGACAGTCAAGTTATAAACAACTTTTTTATTAGTTCTAAACGTTTGTAGACACAAAAGTTTAGAATAAGTATACTGTTTGTGGATACGCTATTCAGAGATTGATTTCCGGAAACTTTATGATAAGGAGCAAACAAAAAGTATTGCTACACGTAATCTACACATACTCGTAGAATGCGATAAAGAAGCTCGCTCGATGGCGCTCTACATGCCTATACAATATTTATATTTGGAAATTCGTAAAATACCTTATCTAAAATGCTGTTTTCGCAAGGTATGTTATTTGCTACCTACTTTATTTTGTAACAATAGTGATTTGTTAGCAACACTAGCACGCCACACGTAGTGCGTTGCTACGTATTGTGCTACGTGTAGCACGCCACACGTAGCGCGTTGCTACGTATTGTGCTACGTGTAGCACGCCACACGTAGCGCGTTGCTACGTATTGTGCTACGTGTAGCAAGCCACACGTAGCGCGTTGCTACGTATTGTGCTACGTGTAGCACGCCACACGTACATGTATTGTATAATATGGTTTTCACTATTTAATTTAGTTTAGTATGTTCAGCCCTTTTCTTTGTACTTAGTTGTTTATTTTTTGATTTGATTGATTAGATATTAAGTACAAATAATTTATTTACCTACCAAAAAACAGCTTACTGGTGGCCCCCCGCACTGGGGCTAGCCGTAAAAACGTAAACATGGTCACGACTGTATCAAGGCGCGGTAAACGTTCTCTCAGATCTTTTATGTATTCAAGATACTTTTAAAATGTCTAAGGGGGTAGTCAGCGGCATGTCCAAATACATATTTGATACATGCCGACAACTTGCAGAAGTATCGCCAGAAAATAAATTACCAATAAACACAAAAGTACAGGCCCGTAAGTTTTCTGTCACTCGGTTATCATCATTTTTAAGCAACATGATAGACCTATTAAATAAATTAAATTAAATAATGCTGGACAATTAATATTGATGTCTGGATTGCGCCATTCATTTTATTCATAATGTTGGGGACCAAAAAGCAGTACACACACAGAAATAAATCTAGAGACAGAAGAACTAGTATCATTAATGACCGGGTTATGCAGACGTTGTTATCATGTTAGGTATCGCAGGGGTATCTGTACACAAATATTCCACTGATAAAAAACCGATTAAGACAAGTATTTAATTTACATATGATCGGTCAAAACTAGGAACAATTATGGAATAATTAAGTCAGATAAGATTATACAATATAAATCTTATCTCATTTACTTTATTATCATATTTATCCATTTCCTAGATCAAATATTCAAAGGTTTTCTTTCTTTAATAATTTATCAATCAATACAAGGAATAGGAACAAAATGATAAGCCCGTAATAGGAATTATGGACCATATAAATTGGTCCTAATTCAGATGCACGGAAACTTTAACTTTTAAACTTCCAATCGTGCTATCTTAAGATAGTCTCAGCCTGATAAAAACTCTGCTTATCATGTGTCCTTAACAGTCATCGTCTATTAAAACTACGTCATTAATACAAACTGCGTCTTCGGTGAATTCGACATTGAATAAAAATTTATGCCCTAAGATACCTTATGTTATGAAACGTGCAGTCGCAGTAGGTAATATAATTATGTAGATTGATTTATAAGATGGTTTTGAACTGAAGCTTCGACTTTATTTACATATCTGTGGTATTTCGAGTCGTTTTCGTTAGGGGCAAGAGACTTGAAGTTTAGGGAGTAGGTAGAGTCTTGTTGGTGTTCGCATTTTATGTAAGTTAAGCGTACCTACGTAAAAGAAATTGCAAAATGTAAATAGATAAATAAATTCAGGTAAATGTTTTTTCTTACTTTTGTGTCTATGAAAAGAAACGGATAGATTTAACAGCTATGTGACACTTGTAAAGTCAAAGACAGCCTTTAGGGTGGTCGCACAGTCCAGCCGAACCGAACGCGCCGAACTGTCAATTCAATAGAGAAAATGCTGCTGACGTCAGAAGCGTCAGAAGCATTTTTTGTATAGAAAAATGACTGCGTGGACAAGTGTGCGATCAGATTGATTATTAATTTTCAGTGCAAGTTACGAGTCAAAAAGAGATTATTAGATAGATAGATAAACACTTTATTGTACACAGAAGAAACATAACAGGAACACAAAATAACAAGTAGGTATTATTAGTTGTTATAATATGAGATAGGAATATCTATAACATGATAAACGTGATAATAATTTAGCAGATAAAATAGATTAGTGTAGGTACTCACGTGAAATAAAGTTCTGCGCTGCTTTTCGCGTCTCCCTGAATGTTAGTTGCGTTGATAGATACTCCTGAAGGCACACAGTTGGCCCACGCCTCTCCCGTTTGGCAAACAGACCATGGCAGCACGGAGTTGAAACTCATAGCCAAGTAGTACAGGCAGAGGGCGATAATTGACACATAGTATGAAACTACGTAGCCAGCGCCTAGGGCTTGCGCGTATCCAGTTCCTGGAAACGACCATATAATATAACTACATCCAACACTCATCTTGATAGAGATTTTAATTTAATAATTCTAGTCTTTTAAAAAAGCCATGTTGGCGGAATGGGGTTGTATCTCGACTTTCAATCCAAAGATCGTGGGTTCTAATCTCGGCAGTGAATCAATGGATTTTGCGTTTCGTAAAATGTATATACGTATTAACACGTGCTCTAAACGGTAAAGATAGAATGTCTACTGCGCCTTGGGGATACAGTCGTGACCCTGTTTACGTTTTTTTTCTAGCCTTTTACTTTTTATTATGAGACTACCAGCGCCTCGCGGTGGTTCTCGGGGACACTTTATTTTTTAGCTTGTCTTACCCTAAAGGCCTAAAATCCTAAATCCACCAATCCTTTTGATTTTGAAAACGTTTTCGTGCCCGCTAGAACTCGACATTGTTCTATGTTTCTATATCTTCAGTATCTATCTTTTTATTTATTTATATCTTTCCATAGCTATGAACATACCTTTCATAGCTGGTGAGAGACCCCAAATTTTGACACAATTACTGCTACTGAACTGTCCCAATACTGTTTCTAAGTAGTACATGGGCTTTCCTATAACCAGCAGTACGATGATGTAGGGAATGAGGAAAGCTCCTCCTCCATTCTCGTAGGCAACGAACGGGAACCGCCACACGTTGCCGAGGCCCACTGAAGTTGAGATGCAGGACATGAGGAACTCTCTTTCATTGTCCCATTTCGGACGTTGAGGTGCAGCTTTTTCTCCATCCTGAAGATACAATTTTAATATTTTAATGTTTATTTTAAAATGATATACCTACGGGATTTCAATCGGGTAGGTACTTAAAATTAAAGAAATCAAAAGTCTTATCAAAATTTTCGATTCCAACGGGATTCGAACCCGCGACGATCAGACGATCCTCCTAATGCCGGAGTACCTACAACCACTCGGCCAAGGAACCCCTGACGTCAGATTCGAAATTCTTGATAAGCTCATATTTATCGGTTAAGCACCGGTTAATAAGACTTCATTTCTCAATACCAAGTGTGCAACACTATAAAAAAAATTACTTAAAATTTATTTACCTACCTAAGGACCAATATCATTTTAAAACGTGTATATAAGCTTTATTTTTTAAGCTTTGTGTCAGTCTGTGTTTCTATTTCTGTGTCCATTTGATTGTTATATCCTGTTTGTGCCTAAGAGTTTCTGCTCGAAATAAATGTATCTTATTACCCGCAATTAATGTTATCGCGAATAACAAAATATTGCATTGATAAAACGATTGGTTGACATGTTTGTAATCAGCCATATATAATATCTCAACGTATTTCTTGAAACAATCAAAATATATTCTGGCGCCTACTTTCTCCCACCTTTTCAATTTATGCTTTAACACAGGTGTTTTTCCTAATTATCTTAAACAATCAATTATAACCCCTGGGCACAAAAGTGGAAATAAGAATGACGTAAACAACTACAGGCCAATCTCTGTGTTGCCTTCAATATCAAAAATCCTTGAAAAAATTATAAACACCAGACTAATGAGCTATCTTAATAAGTACAATCTTCTGTCGAAATCACAGTTCGGTTTCAGGCAACGTCTCTCTACTGAAGACGCTGTCTCTGCTCTGAGCAACGTCATTACAGAACGTATCGATAAGGGACAGAAATGCCTAACAGTGTTTTTGGACCTACGTAAGGCTTTTGACACCGTATCCATACCCATCCTCCTGCACAAAATAGAACTGCACGGTATCAGGGGCCCCCCACTTGCTCTATTGACAGACTACCTCCAGCAGCGTAAACAAAGGGTCAAAATTGGTGAAATAGTGAGTGGCGATACCTCTGTGACATTTGGCGTCCCGCAAGGCAGCGTGCTTGGTCCTACACTTTTCTTAATCTACATTAACGACCTGTGTAATTTAGACCTTGACGGTGCGCATATTTTCTCCTACGCAGATGACACGGCTATCATTTTTACTGGTAAATCTTCGAAAGAAGTCAAATGCAAGACAGAGAAAGGTGTGGCAAAAATAAACGTATGGCTTAAACAGAACCTACTAACCCTAAACATAAGTAAGACAAACTACATCTGCTTCTCGATGGATAGTCGAACCCAACCGGATTTGGACTTTGAGATCAAAATACATAAGTGTCGTCTCAAAAACTTATCTTGCGACTGCCCAAAGATTGACAAAGTTGAGAAGACAAAATATCTGGGAATCATAATAGATCAACGCTTATCCTGGCACGCACATCTAGAATTACTTATGAGTAGAACACGAAAACTGACCTGGATTTTCAAAAACTTAAGACATGTAGCAACTGACAAACTTCTCATTCAAATTTACGTAGCGCTAGTCCAATCAACTCTAACATACTGCATACCTATATGGGGTGGAGCCACGAAGACACATCTCTTAGATCTCGAGAGAGCACAGAGATCTCTACTCAAAGTTATGACCTTCAAACCATATAGATTCCCCACCCACCTTTTGTATGCAGAGACAAAAATCCTTTCAGTTCGAAAATTATACATCCTTCACTCTTCACTAAGGCTACACAAAACTCTTGAATATGACCACACTAAAGTAATAAAAGAAGGAAAGACATTGTAATGAATAAAAAACAAGTTAACACAACATTTGCAAACCGTAAATTCATCAATCAATCAGCTCATATATATAACACGATTAATAAACAAATAAATATATACCCTATGAACTATCATAAATGTAAAATTGATTTAACTAACTGGCTACTGCCCCTAAGCTATGATGAGACTGAATCTCTTCTGGATATCATCTCCTAAACTTGTCTAAAAACTGAAAAACCTTATACATACCCATTTTCATATCCATACTATATACTATATACTATAATATTATAAATGTGAAAGTAACTCTGTCTGTCTGTCTGTCTGTCTGTCTGTCTGTCTGTCTGTCTGTCTGTTTGTTACCTTTTCACGCCCAAACCGCTGAACCGATTAAGCTGAAATTTGGCATGGATAAAGAGTATACCCCAGGGATGGACATAGGCTACTTTTTTTTGTCAATTACCTTAGGGGGGCGGGAAAATAAGGGTTGGAAGTTTGTATGGGGAAAAAAGTTAAGCAACCCTGGGCGCGGTCATAATAAGGATGGGTGACCGCCCGAAGCCGACTTTTTGCACTCTAAATTTTTTCGTTTTTTTTTGTATTTTGCATAATTAATTATTTTAAAATTAATGATAAACATGTAACATGTGTGTTCCCACCCATCAATATATCCGAACTCCGAAGTTATGATTTTTTGATATTAAAATATTTTTCCTTGGCTATAGTTAGAACGCCATCTATCGGTCTAGAGGTCAAAACTACTTTACACTTTTTTCCTAGGTGGCGTTTTTACTATGGCGGAGATCGAGTATAATTTTCTTTGATTTTGAGTTTTGAAAAGTTAATGGAGATTTTTGCTAAGAGTTTTCGATATTTTTATATTGCTGACGAAGTCGCGGGTAGGTATTGCCGCTCGCTTCGGCAAATCTGACACCAGTTGCCGCTATCGTGTTGTTCTTAACATTGCAAGATCTGGGTAAGATTTTCCCTACCTCTATCTATTAAGGGATTCTTGAGAGAAACATAACGCAATATTAGTTAATAATTTTATTTCGAAATTTTAAACCACACAGTTCTTGCTATAAAAAAATACGTTTCGAGTCAATTTCTTCAAAAGCTCTCTCTCTCTTCAAAAACTCGCTGCGCTCGCTTCAGCGATTCTGTACCAATTACCGTATTCGTTTTGTTCTTAGCATTGCAAGATCTGGGTAAGATTTTTCCTACCTTTATCTATTAAATGATTCTTGAGAGAAACATATATAAAAAAAAATATTATATCATGCGACGGAGTTTTATATTTTGTACTCTCGATTCACTCAAAACTCCTCCACTTTGTTCCTAATAATGCGCAGACGAAGTTGCGCGGGTCAGCTAGTACATTATAAAAGTGTTTATTATTGTTAAAATCAACTTTTAAAATGTCCTGTGGAAGAGCGAAGTCTCCTAATACAAGTATTTCTTACTTAAAAGGAGACTTCAACCATGTTTTGTAAAATAAGACCTTTGTTAATGCAATAAACATTTCTAAACATATACACAAAGGTCAGTTCAACATTCATAGATATAGTTAGCTAAAAATTTGCAGGAAATTACAGTAGAGCCGTACTCTTTGAAAACCTTCTATTTTTTTAGGCGTATATTTTCAAATATTTATACCTAATACTTGACCTATACATACTTGTAACCGAACTAGAGATGTAAAGACTGAACAAGTGATGTTGATTTCATGTCGTTTCGCTTACTTCGACGTAACTTGAAATTACTACAGTTCTCTAACGAGTTTATGTAACTTTTCCTATTTACAAGTCAATAAAATCATTTGAATTAAGTTTTGCACTAACGTAGGTACTGCCTCTGGGAAAAAAGAATGGAAGTCTCGAGTTGACATAATAAGTGCATTTGATGGAGCTTAGCACTTCATTTTCACAAAAAGATACATCCGGAGGGTGAAACCGAACAAAGGACATCATCCATTTTGGTCCAAAATCCAAAAGTGCCGGCCAAAAAAAAAATGCGGTATTGGGATAGAACACGTCAGTCTTAGTATTTGTTAATATCGCACCAAAGCTGTAGCACCACTATTAGTGGTACTATAAGTTGTTTGTGTGTTTTCACTTTTCATTTAATGTCAACATAAATAAATAATGCTGGACTCTTCACGCATCTAGCCATCTAGCCCCAAACTAAGCAAAGCTTGTGCAATGGGAACCAGATAACTGATATACTACTTATACATATACTTTTTGTTTGTAAATACATACATTATTATACATAAACACCCAGACCCGAGATAAAGCAGATCATACAAACATTTATCCCGCGGCGGGGATCGAACCCGCAACCTTCTGCGTCCCAAGCGGGCTTTCACCCACTTTTACCCACTGCGCCACAGAGAGATACATATTTATCTGACATTTCATATATTTTTGATCAAATGAATTAATCAAAACAATGAGGTACCATAGTATTTTCGAAAATGTATAAAAAGACGAACTTTTAGAACTCAAATACTATGAAGCATTGTGGTGATACAGCTTTGGTGTATATATTAACAAATGCTAAGGCCGACGTGTTCTATCAGAATGCAGCACTTTTTTTGGCCTGCACTTTTGGATTTTGGACCAAAAATGTATGAAACGTGGATCATGTCCTTTCTTTTAGAGATACCATTAGGTACTGCTTAAAGTGTATTTTATCTGGGGTACCTACTACATACTACTTCTCGGTCGAGTTCTACGTTCTCGAGTTTTGTTAGTTAACAAGTTGACTAACAAAACTGGAGCAACTATCGCTCAATATACACTCACCGGCACGGAATCTTGGCCACCTATGAATTTGGCAATAACGTGTGTTAAACATTTTTTTGTTTTTAATGAAGGTTTAAGTAGGTTACAGATGAGTTTTCTTTTATGTTTTAGGGAATTAAAAATGGTTCTAAACAATTTCAGTACACTTATTTTACGTATATTTTACGTTTATTAGCCAAATTTCCAATGTTCCTGAATTTAATCACCTGTGTTAATTGTCTAAAAAAGTGAAAATTCATTTTTTTTCCAAGATTTTTTTACAATTTTAATAGCGAGTGGTCCCTCCTCTGTCCCTGATGCCTGCCTGTAGTCACTGCAGTGCACTGCACTGCACTGTGTATCTGCAGGTTACTCGTACTTACTTGTTTTTCTGATATTTGGGACTTCACAAGGTCGTCTTTAGTAACAGATCCGTTTAGATTTTCCGGTGCCGGGTCGAAGCCTTTGTTCTCCAGATCCCCGTTGTCAACCACTTTCACTCCGTTGGCAGCCTAGATAAATGAAAATAAAATAAGAACAATACCAAAATTAAGAAAAAGATTAGATGTTTCCTAAATGTTGTTTGTAAGGGTTTTCGATGTTACAGCCTTTCTGCGAGGTTTTGCAGTATGACAAATCAAATCATATTAAACTGTTTGAATGTTTTCCTTCATTAGTAAGACATTTTTAAATATATCTTCACCATTTTGATCACCTCCAAAACGGGCTTACGACCTTCACGTGCCAACACTGCCAACTGAGTGAAGTTCACTGTTTTCTTTCCTGTTAAGTATAGGTATGCTAATCTATCAAAACGATTAAATGTGATACGCAAATTTATCTTGCCAAAAATGTATAAAGGCCTTAAAAAAAGTTTAAGTTTCCGTTTTTTTGTTTTTTTTTTTATTATTAATGGGTCGGCTCTTGACCTCGAAACTAACATAAGCAAGAATGAGGTCTACGATGGAGCGAGCCTACCCAGAAGGTGCCTATTAACTCTCTTCTTGAAAACAACAGGGTCATAGCTCAGCGGAAATACAGACGCGGGAAGCTGATTCCGAATTTTTGCAGTGCGCATAATAAAAGAACTTTGAAAGCGCTTAGTTCTAATAAGTGGAATATCAACCAGGTGAGGATGATAGTCAGCTGTGCGTCTGAAGTCCCTGTAAAAGAACGGTGAAGGCGGAATAAGGTCGTGTAGCTCCTGGGCACACTCACCGTAGTACAGTTTGTAGAAGACCGACAAACTCGCTACCTCACGACGATGGCTCAGACTGTCGAGTTTTGCTTCGGCAAGATGGTCTTCGCCTATCAGCCTCTTGGCATTCAAGATGGACAAATGTTATCCTAATAATTCCTACTAAAATGTAAAAGCTTGTGAATATGCAAGCATGTGAGGTTGATGTCTGGATGTTTATTAGTCATTCAAGCAAAAACTAGTGAATAGATTTGGATAAAAATTGGCACAGTGATCGATTTTAGTCTGGCATAGCACATTTTTATCGGAAAAGTAAAGTTCCCCGATGGACCGCAGGTAACACCGCAGAGCGCAGTTAGTATATTAATAACTAGGTGCGTTTCCCGGTGTTACGCTCGTTACATATATCCATACAACTTCAAAATATTTCGCGTTTATAATATTAGTAGAATAACTTTAAAAACTAATTTCATATACAACTAGGTTAGTAATACCTGTTATCTGATGAGAAAAGCTTAAGTTAGCTTCTACATGAAAATATTTTTAATGAATTCAATTGATAAGGCTATAAAACAGATTTTAGGTTTAATTCATTAATTACTTACTTACATTTTAGGGTTCCGTACCTCAAAAGGAAAAAACGGAACCCATTTAGGATCACTTTGTTGTCAGTCTGTCTGTCTGTCAAGACCCTTTATCTCGGAAACGCGTGGAGGTATCAAGTTGAAACAAACCGTACCTATGCTGTGAAAGAATCAAACATCTAAGTTAAAGTTTATTCTGGATGCAATCAAATCCAATAACCTACGAGTATTACTAATAATTTGAGCTCAAGCTAGTCATGATGATGTATCTACAGACAGATTACTTACTTTGTATTAATCATATTAGAATATAATCGATCCGATAATGTTATCAGTTATCACAAGTAGTAAAATTAAAGCTGTAAATTCATAATTATATGTATTTTAGGTGTTTATAATGTGCAGTAAATGCAAAAACATTGAAAAGATGAAAAGGGTGTCATTTTATGAGTAGGAGTACCACCAGCTAAGATAGATTCGGATGGCTATTTGATCTGAAAAAAAAATGAGCGATTATTAGCAACTAGCGCTCCCGCGGGGATCTTTTCATGATAAAAAGTAGTCGATGTCCTTTCCTGGGATAGGTACAACCTTTATCAATGCACATTTTTAACCGACTTCAAAAAAAGGAGGAGGTTCTCAATTCGCCTGTATGTTTTTTATTATTTTTTTTTTGTATCATGTTACGCGATTACTCCGCCAATTGTGGACCGATTTTCAAAATTATTTTTTTGTTTGAAAGGGTATACTCCAGAGGTGGTCCCATATAAATTTTATTCCTGAGGGTTTGATAATTTGCCCGTAAAACTCTAAAAACCTTCCCTCCTAGCCATTGTAAATCGAATCCACAGATAAGTCTAAGACTCTCTATGCAATATGTCAAATTGACAATTTACTAATGCCAGGAACTCACGTGTCGCGAGACTTGACATAAAATGTATGCAGTTTTGGTAATTATTGCCTTTAGACGCCGGTGGAGCCTAAGCATTATCTGTTTAGCATTATTTATTTCTTTCTTTCAAGCTTATCTGATGATGGAGTCAAGAGCTGTTCCAGGGAACTCCTCAGACAGTGGGCTGATTGAGTTGAAACTCGGTTCGTAGATTAAGTATCATCTAAAATTTTCAAAAATGGCGACAACGAGCTGATCTGATGATGGAGTCAAGAGCTGTTCCAGGGAACTCCTCAGACAATAGGCCGATTGAGTTGAAACTCGGTTCGTAGATTGAGTATCATCTAAAATTTTCAAAAATGGTGACAGCGAGCTGATCTTATGATGGAGGGAACTCCTCAGATAATCGACCGATTTAGTTGAAACTCGGTTTGTAGATCAAGTATCATCTAAAATTTTAAAATATAGTGACAGCGAGCTGATCTGATGAAGGAGAATGGAACTCCTCAGTTAATAGGTTGATTGAGTTGAAACTCACTACATCGGTCAAGTTTCATTTACTAATTTGAAATATGATGACTGCGAGCTGATCCGATGATGGAGAACGGAACTCCTCAGAAAATAGGTTGATTGAAATGAAATGTTGTACTTACATCGGTGAGTTCAATCAGATCACGGTAATCCATTAAAAGCTTGTACTTGATGATATTTAAAAAAAACTTATTCTTATTTAGATTTGTATGTATGGCTTATTGATTCCCTGAGTCACGCCGTGGTAGAGTCGAACATTGAAGTCGGTTTTTCTTTTTTTTTAAAAACGTAATTATCAGCCTAATTTGTTCAGTGGTTTGGGCGACAGACAGAGTTACTTTCACATTTATAATATTAGTATGGAAGTATGAATATGGATATTAGTATGGATATAGTAAGTATAATAGTACGTTATACCTAGAGTAGATAGATAGATAGATAAACTATAGATATAGATGGAGTATAGTATGGATGTTGCATCCATTGCATCAAAGGATAATGAACAGTGGATAGGTACTCTCAACCAAAGAAAAACCAATTGCCCACTGGGGTTAGGTATAAACCTTGCAGAAATCGCTCTAATTCCAATCAAAGAACCAACGAACCAATATTTTCTCTCCATTAAAATTTCATCTTGCATTAAAATAAAGCGCTTTAAAAATCCTTCCAGATAAAGTCATCCGTTTGCGTCTGAGGCATTGGAAAAACCCAACAGAAGTGCGCCAAGCATGCACAACGAAGCGAGGTACTATAAACCACCCTTTTCTCGATACGTTTTTTGCTTTATCAATTTATCCTTGGCTCGAGTTGCGTGTTTTTCATCTTTGTCTTGAAAAGCTAACTACGTTTCCATATATTCCGATCAACTAGTGTGTGCTAGCCTAATGCCTAATAATCATGTATAAAATAATTCGATGATAATAAGATCCTTATCAAAATTAGACCACCACTTCTAATGATTAATTATTCGATACTTCTTAATCTGTAGCCAGCCACTTCGTTTTTAACCGACTTCAAAAAAAGGAGGAGGTTCTCAATTCGCCTGTATGTTTTTTTTTTTTATTTTTTTTTTTATTTTTTTTTTTATTTTTTTGTATCTTGTTACGCGATTACTCCGCCAATTGTGGACCGATTTTCAAAATTATTTTTTTGTTTGAAAGGGTATACTCCAGAGGTGGTCCCATATAAATTTTATTCCTGAGGGTTTTATAGTTTGCCCGTAAAACTCTAAACACCTTCCCTCCTAGCCATTGTAAATCGAATCGACAGATATGTCTAAGACTCTATAAGCAATATGTCAAATTGACAATTTACTAATGCCAGGAACTCACGTGTCGCCAGACTTGACATAAAATGTATGCAGTTTTGGTAATTAATGCCTTTAGACGCCGGTGGAGCCTAAGCATTATCTGTTTAGCATTCTTTCTTTCAAGCTGATCTGATGATGGAGTCAAGAGCTGTTCCAGGGAACTCCTCAGATAATCGACCGATTTAGTTGAAACTCGGTTTGTAGATCAAGTATCATCTAAATTTTTAAATATAGTGACAGCGAGCTGATCTGATGATGGAGAACGGAACTCCTCAGTTAATAGGCCGATAGAGTTGAAACTTGGTTTGTAGATCAAGTATCATCTAAAATTTAAAAATATAGTGACAGCGAGCTGATCTGATGATGGAGAATGGAACTCCTCAGTTAATAGGTTGATTGAGTTGAAACTCACTACATCGGTCAAGTTTCATCTACTAATTTGAAATATGATGACTGCGAGCTGATCCGATGATGGAGAACGGAACTCCTCAGAAAATAGGATGATTGAAATGAAATTTTGTACTTACATCGGTGAGTTCAATCAGGTCACGGTAATCCATTAAAAGCTTGTACTTGTTGATATTTTAAAAAAAAAACTTATTTTTATTTAGATTTTTATGGATGGCTAATTGATTCCCTGAGTCACGCCGTGTGTAGAGTCGAACATTGAAGTCGGTTTTTCTTTTAGTTTTAAAACGTAATTATTATCGATTACTAACGTCATTAATCGATGTAGGTGACTTAGTTTCCTACATGATTTGAATTTATTATTACTACCTCCAGCACAGTCCCGTCCCAGCATATGTTGTCCAGACTAATGGACATAAATCAGCGTTCATATATTTACCAGCACCAAAAATTCAAAAGTCCCAGCAACCGTGACATAACGCACTGTTTTTCCTTTTGGTTAATAACGAAGAAAATCTTATAATGATCTGCGAGCCCAGATAATAGGTATACCAAGTACGAGTAGGTAATCTCGGCATGAAGAAGGCATCTTCAAAGAAAACCGCGAAAATCTGACTAATGCATTTCTAATGGATAATGCTGACGACATACTACATACCCATGTAGACGGGGCGTTGTAGAGCCTGGGACTTTAATGGGGTTGCAGCACGCATTTAGATATTTTTTTTCATTTTTTTAGTAGCAATAACTACACAGGATGTCAAAGCGCAAATATTTATTTCTCACAAACATATTATGTACCTACTTACTGTTCAAGTCGGAAGCAACTCTTCAAAACATTTTTAAAACTCTTACGGCCTTAAATAAACGTTGTGTTAAGTTAAGACGGGTGTAAACATACAATTTTTGAGTTTAAACCTGTCGTAACTTAACATCACGTTTATTAATAAAGCCGTTAGTGTAGAAAATTGTGTTTTTTACTTTCTTACTCTGGAAGTAGGTGCATAGCCTGAGTTAAACTTATGAATTGACTATTTTTTTTTTCTGTAGCTTCCTGTGAGCTGTTTCCATATGTCTTTCATCCGGGACACCTTTAATTTTAATCTTTCAGCGTTCGCCTCCGCTTTGAAAGCTTCCCATTCCCGCTTGTCAACTGGCGATCTTGGACCCCATGTTGGCTTTGGCCTGAACGATATTTTCACAGTCTAAAAATAAAAAGTATAATCATAATTTATTAGAAAATAAAAAATGAATACTGTCACATTTTTGGTACTAGGTCGATCAAACTCATACATTGGAACTTTGTCATTATATTTGTCAATATTTTTATAGGTTTTTATAGACGCACATTTTTATTAATACTTTTAATTAATATACCTACCTACCTCTATGAATTTTCCAGTGCGTTTCTTGTAAAACGTGAGGAACATGAAGAGTGGTACAAGAGCAATACCGGCGAACAGCATGAGGTATCCAGCAACTGAAAGAAGTATAAATGAAGTTCTGAACCGTAAACAAAGAATTGTTGAATGTTAGGTATGCATGGCCAGATATTACACAAACGTTAGTTCAATAACAGTTAATTTGTAATTCATTTTCAATAAACATATAACTATTAAAAACCATTGAAATGTTTTTATTTTATTTTTTATTTATTTATCAACAAAATCCACAGCTCTTAATATTAGCTTAAATTTATTTATATTCCATACAGCCAATTACGGATTTACATTTTATAGGTAACACATGCAAGGCGACCGTTTTATACCTAACTAACTGTGTCTATTTGCTTTTAGCGATAAGGTCGCCCATTGTACCATATTTTTACATGTTTGTTTTTAATTTATGTTATTTTTCTGGTGTACAATAAAGCTATATTCTATTCTATTCTATTCTATTTGCTTACTGATTCCAGCAATAGGGTAGTAGTAATATCCGCCAAACACGAGAGCCTTGATAGATACAAGGGCGTAGATGAAGACGACCACCATCAGGCCAGGCGTGACCAAGCCCCAGCATATACGCCAGAACTTCGTGGTCGTGATTCCTAACATGAATTCTATGTCAAGGCATAAGTTCTCCAAGCCTGAAATTAAAAGTTAGTTGACTATATTACATGATTAACTTAGTTTACCTACATTATAACTTCAACTTTAGTTTAAAAATGTTGGTAAGATTGACGGGCTCGATTTCAATAAAAATATGTAGGTAATGCATTTAAAAAGTCGTTTATTTTTTCGAGTTGTTTTGAATTTTTTGTACCTATACTTATTTATATCTTGTCGATAGCAACATAACCTAAGAACATGAACAAGATGACAAAAATATTCTATTTGATTATAAATATTCTGTCAGACCTTATTTACTTTAATTTCATCACTAACCGTAAATATAAAAGACACCAAAAATTTCGGAGATTGCGGTAAACAATATTAAAAACGTTCCACCGTAGTAGTCAACAAGCTCCAAAATGTATTGACCACCCTGAAAATGTTGAATAAACACTGACTTCATGAACACTATGGGAGTCGTAGGATGTAACTACCTCGATTTAAAAAACGAATGATAGGTACCTACATGTTCGAATTATTTTGGTGGTTTCATAAATTTGCGAGCTCTACACAGTCCACAGTACCTACAGAAAAAGAATCGAAGCGAGCGCTTTTAGGCGACGCATTTTTTATATGAGTGACAAATTGTCAATTATTTTTGCTAAGTATATAATGAGATATATTAGGTATATAAAGGACCTCAAGATCTGCCAGAGAGCTCTGGGGCGTGTTTTGAATCTAAAAAAAAAAGACTCCGAAATACTCAAAATCCGATCGAAGACTGGCATAGCGGATGTAGGTACCTACGAGGACTGCTCGTTGGAAGTGGAGCTGGGGAGGACACGTGACTCGAATGCACCCAGAACGTTGGGCGAAGCTCATCACTCAGTGGGTGCCCGAAGATAGTCGAAGACGACGCGGCAGACCCAGGAAGAGGTGGCGGGACGATCTGGATGCATTCGAGCCAGACTGGCAAACCGTGGCCTTGGAGCGCAAGGCGTAGAAGTTGAAAGGGGAGACCTTTGCCCAGCAGTGGGGCATGATAGGTTAAGTATATATAATGAGATGTGGATGGAATACCTACAGGGGTGACCACAGGAACTCCAATCAAAAAGCCGGCAAAGCAAGTGGATGCTGAGATATAGACCGTGCGAACGTGGGGAAAGGCATCTAGCATCACTGTGTTAATGGTCGATAGGTAGGCGACGGCAGATCCCACACCCAGAACTGACATCATCAGGAAGAACAGTACAGAGAACAACTGAAACCAGATAATTAAAACTTCATTAACCCAATGCAATTATACACCGCTATTTTGTAACTACCAAAAAAATGCAGCAGATGCAGAAAATGATAATGGCATAGTCAGATTTTTTATATTGAACAATCACAAAGTTATAGAGGATTGTTGTCAACAAAAACCTAAATAAAAATATGAAAACTATACAAATAAGCACTACAGACAATTCTTCATAGGAGTGAATAAAGAAAGAAATAAGTATAAAGCACCCAGGTGAATTAGGTGAATAATTTTTTTATAAAGTAACTTTAATGTGTTTAAAGTGTACCTTATGCACCCAGGTGAATAAACTCAGATGCCAAAAAGTCAGAAGCAGGTAAGGACAAAAGTTTTATTTATGGCAAATTATACTATACATAAACAAGCTATTACCTGAGGCATAAAAGTTTTGGAAATGGCATCAGGATAAGAGACAAAAGCCAGCCCAGTACCGCCGGTTCCGACGACCTCCTTGATATCGGAATTGAGCTCGTACGCCAAGTTACCGAGAATGCCGAATATCGTAACCCCTGATAGTAAGCTGGTGAAAGTGTCTAACGTTGTCACAATCATAGCATCTCTGAAACGAAACAAAAACAAGAAGACTGTATTAACCCTACAGATCGGTAGATACTCTCTCCAATCTTTAAGCATTCAATTTAGGAACTTGAACGCTTAATGATCGACGAAGACGACTCCTTAGTTGTCTTCGTCAGAGTTATTTTCAAAGACATTTTGGGACACGCGCACATTTTGCAGAAGAAGAAGTTATAGAATTCCATAATGTGACCGGTTAGAAGCCCACCTAATTTTAATCTACACCTACTTATATTTAATTGAGAGAGTAGCCTGGGTATATCTCTATATATAAAAACTATACATAAAAATGAATCCCTATATCCCTTCCTTGGTCACGCCATCACGCGTGAACGGCTGGACCGATTTCACTATTTTTTTGTTTGTTGTGTTTGTTATTGTCAGGAGAATGTTCTTATGACAGAAAAAAATTAAAAAATTTCACGGCTGCTAGTTTAAAATAAAATAAGGTATATTTAGGTACCTGTAAATGTTTTGCCTGAAGCCATTGTATGAAGAAAACATAATGATAGCTCCAGTGCACACAGACAGTGAGAAGAACACTTGAGTTACGGCTGCGTACCAAACCTGAAATAAGTTTGGCTTATCATTATGAAACTAGTTTGTATGACTAAATACAGACGTTCTAGGACGTTATTTTGACATACTTTAATTTCTATTATTCTACCCCATTGTGGAGTGATAAAGAACATGATTCCAGCGCCAGCACCGGGTAGAGTAGAGGTTCTGTGAAGCAAATAACCTATGAATGTAGGGACAGGTATTTCTTGTATAGGTTCTACAAAGATTGTGACATACGACAATAAATAAGATGGCACGTTTTGCACTTTGGAAGTCGTCGCAAATTGAATTTCGATAGAGCTTTGAGGACTACTGTAGGATGTAGGTACCTAATATCTCGACTTCCAATCCTTCCAATTTGTAGCTCAAAACTAGCATGAAGTTTATATTGTATATGCACGTTAACAAGGGCTTTTAACCTGAAGAAAAACATGTCAGGAACCTGTAGCTTGGTCAGCTACGTATTATTGTCCACGTCTTTCCTATGGATAAGGCTGATTTAAGCTGAGAGGTTGGTATGGTGCTGGGCAATATGACATGTATGTATATGCTATATAATCCATCTCAGATTAAATCAATGGCCCAGGCTCTACATCGTTACGTTGAGTGGTTGCCTCCTAATGCTGTATAAACTATCTAGTAGATAATCGTAAGGCCTAAGTTATTTAGAATTGTTATTCAGTCAAATACGAAGGTAATTTTATGTGTGTAGGCATTAGTTGGATGGTAGATACTTACGTAATCAATAGAATGATCATCACGACGTATGGAAAAATAGCGAGGAAGTATGCAGCTTTGCCTGAACTCTTGACTCCCTCTGCTACATTTAAAAAAATGAGGAACCACGCAATAAATAAACTCAGAGTAAGATACCAAATCGGCCAACCTGAAATTTTAATTTTTATAAAAATAAGTTATATATAAAAATAAGTGTATAAGTTTGTAACATAAAATTGATTCCCAATTTCCCCCTTTGTATCTAAAAAACTAAATTATACAGGGCGTAACATTTAGATCGGTCAGTATGGGGAAGTCTGAAACTTTAAAACATACGCAGATGTTCTTAGGAACCATGACGTCATCGATTTTAGTAACAAGGAAAACTGCATTCATACATTATAGATAGATTGTGTAGGTCAGAAGCAGTAAATGTTACTATTAAACATGCATGATGTCTAAAATTAATAAAGGCATTGTTTTAATATCCGATAAAGACAATTTTACGAATGTTGTATTGAAAATAAGGGTCATTCGAACACGTACTAAAATAAATCATTTACTGCTTAAGACCTATACCACAATTGATATCTAAATAGAAATAGTGTTAATTTTATTTTTCAAAACGTCCGGGTTCGATTCCCGAGCTGAATAGAAGTTTTTTTAAATGTAATTATATGAATGCAATTTTCCTTGTCACTAAAATCGATGACATGATCTTCGAACCTTCGAGTCTTTTCCTTAATGGCCGATCTAAATGTTACACCCTGTATAATGGTTTATTAAAAGTAACAGTGCAGCCGTCTTGTAGAAGTCTGCCTGTTTTTGCTTTAACTCAATGTAGTTCAGAATGCCTCAAATATTCCTCAGTTTAGAATATAGGTACCTACATGTACAGAATGTTTATTAATGTCAACTTACCTAAACCATCATCGATACCATCACTCTGTTGGAGTACAGTATTTCTGTAACATTACATAATGCATCTATAGGCTGTAGATGAATCTGTTAATAAATTCATGAGTCTCAAAACTTACAAGAAGTAAAGTTCAGCACTACTTGTCGCATTTTCTGGCTTGATTACGGGAGCGAGTGAACTATCCGAAGGAACACAATCTGGCCACTCTGGTTGGCAAAAAGACCAGGGGAGCCTTGATTGGAAGCTCATAACCAGATAGAACAAGCACAGAGCGATGATAACCACGTAGTATGAGAGAATGTAGGCACTACCCAGAGCCTGGGCGTATCCCGTTCCTAAAAAAAGTACAAATTTGATACATGGATAACATAATGTGACTAAACTATGACGACCTCTGTGGCGCAGTGGATGAAAGCCCGCTTGGGACGCAGAAGTTTGCGGGTTCGATCCCCGCCGCGGTATAAATATTTGTATGATCTGCAAATACTTCTCTCGGGTCTGAGTGTTTGTATGTATAATATGTATGTATTTACAAACAAAAAGTATATAAATAGGAGGTATATCAGTTAGCTGGTTCCCATAGTACAAGCTTTGCTTAGTTTGGGACTAGATGATGCTGTGTGAAAATGTCCAGCATTATTTATTATTTATGTACCTAATGAAAATACTCGTAGTAGCCTAAGGATCATTCAAGGATGGGATCCTTGAATCTGAGTCAATAACTGTCCCTTAAAACAAGATTAATAATTAAATTACCTACGCAATTAATTCCTATGTCAAATGTGAAAAAATATTTCACAAAATGGACCTATACGTAGGGATATTATGATATTACTAACACACAATTGATTTCTTGGCAACGTGATCCCAAATCCTCTGATACTTAAATTTTAATACTTATCTACTCTACTAAGAATTAGGCGAACTCATAGGGTTAGTTATAATAATGATGTATTAGCCAATAATATCATACAAACCTTTCATTGCAGGAGATAGGGACCAGACTCTCACATTATTCCGCGAACTGAACTGTCCCAGTACACATTCGAGATAATACATTGGCTTGCCAATGAGGAATAAAACTATAATATAGGGTATGAGAAAAGCTCCTCCTCCGTTCTGGTAGGCAACGAACGGAAACCGCCAGACGTTGCCGAGGCCCACTGAGGTGGCGATACAGGACATAAGGAACTCGACCTGGTTGCCCCATTTTGCTCGCTGCGGGCGAGTGGGCGGTTCTTCTTCTGGACTTTTTTCCTTGTCGTCTTCATCCTAAGAAGTGAACACGGTCAAAAAACTTACCAAAACATTGTTGAGTGTGCTCATCAGTTTTTGCCTTTTACATTAAATTATTATATTTTTGACATTAAAGTAATGCAGTCACTTTTTGCAAGAAAAAAATTGTTCAGTAGTCTACCTTATTACCTAATACTACAAAAATCTCATCTCTTTGTATATTAGATTACTTGTAATAATTGAATCTACTTTAAACTGTTACCCATAATTTGGGAATTATAGAAATCTATACCTACTAGAATATTCAATCATGAAATAATAGTAGTACCTCCTGACTAGGCCCTGGCACTTGTGAGACATCAGAAGCTTGTCTGTACCACCTCCTGTACGCAGGATCCTCTATCTCAGGGGGAGAGAGAATGGGTAAGTGCCCCCCAAACAGCTCAGGAGGTACGCGTTTATTACGCCTATTACGTGACATGTTACAAAATAAAACTATTAAATAGCAAGAATCCTAAACATAATGTTACAGAAAAGTCTTCTAAATTTTAATAAGCAATTGATTGTTGTCAAAAATGAAAACATAAATCATTGACTCAGTCATAACCTGTCAGATACACGGGCAGCATTCTGCCACTGTGCAGTACTTGGGGTCGATTCACATCTGACCGAAGATCCGTCGCGTATTATCGGTCGCGGAACGCCAGAACTGACAAATGTACCGTTCACACTCGACGGACTAACGTATCATCGGTCGAGTGTGAACGGTCGAGTGTTTTTCTATACATTTGTCAGTTCTGGCGTTCCGCGACCGATAATACGCGACGGATCTTCGGTCAGATGTGAATCGACCCTAACGAGCGTAACCTTTGGCGTAACCTCAGATAGCCAAATACCTCCCTAAACATATTTATTGAAAGCCCAGCAATCCAACCCAGCAGGCAGCAGCAGCCAGCAGCCCAGCAGGCAGCAGTCCAGCAGAAAACTTACATTCCAAAATAATAGGCAATAATAGGCAAAAAAGGTAGGGGCAATGGAAAGGAGAGAAAAAAATAAAGGAGACAAGTATGTAATAACCACAGTCTTTACCTTGGGTCTTTGCAAATCAAGTAGTACCTACCTAATGAGAGAGCACTGCATATTTATTTTAGTTTTTACTAAAGATAAGTTCTGGTATAACTGGTAAATATTTCAAAGCTATCATAGAAAATTAGGCGATAGCCTTTTTTGATAATTTTTTCTTTATATAATTGATAAATTAAATAAAGATGATGCTAACTGTGTGCGTGGTGCGTATCTCCAAATACATACCCACTTACTTCCGCATTTTTAGGGATAAATAAGTACATTATAAGTTATTCATAAGTTTTTCGTGATTACATAAAAATTGCATTTCTTCTTCAAAAAAGTATTTTATTTCGGTTTAACTTTTACAATACTTTGCTAAATACTTAAATATAAGAATATTTACAACACATTTCTTTAACTTAAATTAAAAATAAATATTAAATAACATTTCTCACACCTACAGCTATCCACAGTTACAAACTTAGCAAAGATAACTAAGAGAATACTTCAGATGTGTTTTTTCGCTTATGGAATACTCCGTTGAGATATTTGTGTGGTGTCATTTCTCGTTTTAAAACTGGGATGAGAGAGTTGTCTAATACCTCTATAGGTATTTTAATTTATTTACATATGAACGAGTATCTACGCAGACATAGCCTTTTGAAAGCGTCCGAAAAGTCTATCTATTCTTTCTATAACCTCCTGTAATCGTCATCCATATGTGATTCAGTGTGGTTGTTTTCAATTTATCCCTTTCTTCCTTCGCCTCCGCTTTGAATGCGAGCCACTCGCGCTTGTCGGCGGCTGCCCGCGGACCCCAAGTCGACTTGGGACGGAACGATGATACGATAATCTGTAAAGAAACGAAGAAATAAATTATACCTAAAGAACTAATTTGTAATCACTCATCAGTAAATAGGCTTTGAATTGGCAATGTTACAATCATACATAAGTTACTACACATACATACAGTACATACATAAGTAAGGTAAGGTAAGGTAGGTACATAAGTTACTAGAGCCGTGTGCTCGTGTCTTCGTTTTTAAAAACGGTCGCTTGCTTCGTAAACGCTGACTTACAAAGTTTCCATATCGCAGAATATGAGACTTTACACGAGCACATAGTAAAGATCAAGATCCGTTATCGGATCAACAGAAAGCGACCTAGTTATAAAGCACTATGTTGAGATGTTTTGCTACTACATATTTTGTGTCCAATAAGATTATGTGTCTTACTTTTTTGCAATTTCCATCAGTTCTTCTTCTGTAGAACGTGACGATCATGAAGATTGGCACGAGAACGACTCCAGCAAACAGCATGATGTAACCGAACGCTGTAAAAAAACAATCAACTTAGATTAGTAAAATAAAAAAGACGTCCTTCAAAGGATGAAAGGACGCTACAAGTCAAGTACCTACACTTGGTCCTTGCTTAAACCCTTCGTTATGAAAGTAAAGGCACTGCGTATTCTAATAAGATTGATACAATTTCACACTACGTTTCCATGGACGTAGGCATTTGTAAAGTTAACAATTTCGTTGTAGACAATTTTGTATGAAACAGTGCCATTGCGCATGTCCAAAGGCTAACTTTACGAATGCCTAGATCCGTTAACCGTATTATAGGTACTTACCAACTGCAGGAGGAGTATAATGGTAATCTTCGCCAAAAATAGGAGCTTCGAACGACACCAGCGTGTAGGCGAAGACGACCATCATCATGAAAGGCGTGACGATGCTCCAGCAGATTCGCCAGTATATTGAGGTTCTGATACCCAGCATAAACTCTACATCGAGGCACAAGTTCTCCAAACCTGTAATCATTTTGAAAAGTCTTTGATCCAATCATTCTTAATTATACTAGGTATACACAGAGGCTAATATCATGTTCTGGTACTGAGACCGAGATGCCCGACTTGCTAGTTAAAGCCAACTGAATCCCAGACACGTTTATTTATATTTATTTGTTTGTAATATAACTCTTATCATGTGTAAACTCACCATAGATGTAAAACACGCCAATGATTTCAGCAATTGCGGTAAATAAGACAAGGAAAGTTCCACCGTAGTGGTCAACGAGCTCCAAAATGTATTGACCGCTCTGAAAACAAATTTTGGTAACGTATCATGTATGTATGTATGTGTTATTATGTAGGTATTCAATAAGAGTATCCAACTTTAATTTCAATTTGAAGTCTTAAATTTCAAGTGTCGGGAGTTCACAATGACTAATGGTCGTTTGAATCCCAGTAAAAGACGGCCCCCTACTAGATGGAAAGACGATCCTGTAAAGGTGGCTGGGAGCTGTTGGGTGCAGGCTGCACAAGATCGATCGCTGTTGAAATCGATTGGGGAGGCCTATGTTCAGCAGTGGACGCTAGATGATGATGATGATGATGACACACACATTTCTATTGGAAGAGATAATTATCCATGTATTAGCGCACGACAATACTTACAGGGGTGACATAGAAAAGTCCTATGCCGAAGCCGATAGTACAGCTGAATGCAGAGACGAAGACTGTCTTTATTTTAGGAAAAGAGTCTAACAGCACCGTGTTGATGGTTGACAGCAGAGCCACTGATGACCCAACACCCAGCACTGACATCATCAGGAAGAACAGTACGGAGAATAGCTGCAAGGACAATTTTAAATTAAACACATTTAAATCAGCAGAAAATCACTTATGGCGGATACATAGCTATCTGTGTTATGTATTTCTGCTGGAGGCGTGACTCCTTTTCAGAGAAATATAAAAGTGGTGGATTTATTAAAGAGCTAATGCCGCCTGGGACAGAAGATAATTTACTTACAGCAATTCAACAAGGTAATGCCGCCAGCCTTTTGGGCACTTTATCAGCAGTTGGCGTTTTTATTTTTTAATTTGATGTCTTGTGGATACCGCCGTGATCGGCAGTCGTGTATGTTGGCTTGCTTTTTGTACATAGGCCATAAATAAAAAAGTTCACCGACCTAGCAAAATGTAGGCGGGATCCTAAATTACCTGCGGCATGAAAGTTTTAGAAATAGCATCAGGGTATGAGATGAAGGCCAGCCCGGTACCGCCGGCTCCGACTACATCCTCAACTTTAGAACCGAGCTCGTGTGCCAAGTTGCCGAGGATACCGAATATCGTGATGCCAGAAAGTAAACTTGTGAACGTATCCAACGTTGTCACAATCATGGCATCTCTGAAATATAAAGAAAATAAATGTACTTACCTACTTTGTTATGTACTTACATAAAAGTTTGGAGCCCAAAATTCAAAGTGAATACGAAAACAAAATTAGGTTAGTATGTATGGGAATTAGCACATTGTATTTTTACTATGTTCTTTCATAACCCTACCACCATTATTTCAAATTGAAAATCTACTTATTATATAGTATCAAGACTTCCATCCTACTTCTCTTTCATAAAAAAGCGTTTCAGTATTATTATTGTTCATCACTCTTACCTATAAATGTTTTGCCTGAAGCCATTGTACGAAGAAAACATAATAAGAGTTCCAGTGCACACAGACAAAGAGAAGAACACTTGAGTTACAGCTGCGTACCAAACCTGAAAAGTTATGATATGTTACTCGTCTTGTATTAATTGAGATAGGTTCTTAGTTTTACTGATTGTTAGGACTTAGGTACTTACTGTGAGATCAAGTAATTTACTCCATTGTGGAGTAATAAAGAAAAGTATGCCCTTGTCAGCCCCCGGTAGAGTTACGGTCCTGTAAACAAATTGTTTATTGATAAAACAATAAATTTTAACTGTTTTGAATAATTACCTAGGAACAAATAACTAGCGAAACAAAGTAGATATATAATTTGGGTATTTTTAATCCCACTCATATAATAAAGCTGAAAATTTGTGAGTTTGTGTAGATGTTTGTATGTATGTGTTTGAATCACGCCTAAACCAGTGGATGAAACTTAGAATAGACGTGACCTAACGCTTAAAGGCTATTCAAAATGTTGGTACCACGTGGGCGAAGCCACGTGCAGAAGCTAGTACCTATTTAATAATTATATCTACGTTATATCATGAAGTCGATTCGTGGAATCCGTTGAATTAACTAAAAGTCCTTTGGCGGATGGTGATAAGGTTTTCGCTATCATTTAATTAGAAAGTTATAATAAAAACATTAATGTAAAATATATGTAAGTAAATCTGTATAGAACCCCATAGAACACACAAGCCAAACTGCAGCTAGAAACTAAAGTTTACTTTTATGTTTTACTTGTCGAATGACAGTTGATACAAATAATGGATGTTGATAACTATAGTACTCGTATACTTCTATCTATTTATTTTGCTTGGTTGGTACTTACGTGATCAATAGAATGATCATCACGACGTATGGGAAAAGAGCGAGGAAGTATGCCGCTTTGCCTGAACTCTTGACTCCCTGCGACACGATCAGGAAGATTATGATCCAAGCAGCAAGTAAACTCACGGTAAGGTACCAGATCGGCAAACCTGAAATTTTGGAAAAACACCTTTACTTATAATATCTACTGCTTACACTTATTGTATTGCATAGGTATCTCAAAAGGTGAAAAATAACAAAAAATATATTTTTACGGGGTAAGCTTATTTGTCAGAAAGTTACAGGATAGTCGATAACTACTGATTGATTGAAGATGGAAACCAATTCACAATGACGTAGTTTTAATTCCGAACTTCTCTAAGGAAATTAGTAAGAAATCATAACTCGTAACATAACATATTATGCATTCTCTCTGGCATTTCATTGAACACACATTTATGTTTTCCACTCACCTAATCCAGTTTCAAGTCCCTCGCTCTGTTGGAGCACAGTGCGTCTAAAACAAAAATGAAACGTTAATGCCAACCGTTACTTAATTTAGCTTAATTAAGCTTACGACTGTACCTATTCTCAGAAAAAGTAGTCATATCTACGCTAAGATATTTACGCTTACGTTGAAAATCAGAGGCATGTCCATATTTATCAAAACATTGAATAAAAAAGACAATACGAAAATCAAAGACTTACGTGAAATAAAGTTCAGCGCTGCTAGACGCATTCTCTGGCGTCGGTCCGGTTATGAGTGAAGGATCCGAGGGAACACAGATGTCCCCCCATGCCGGGTTGCAAACAGTCCAGGGAAGAGTAGCTTGAAAGCTCATAACCAGGTAGTATAAACACAGAGCGACGATCACTACGTAGTAGGAGAGAATGTAGCAACAACTCAGTGTTTGTGCGTATCCCGTTCCTGATAAAGAAAAACCACGAATGAAATACGAGATTGAGAACCTTTTCATGAAAACGCAGTGTTTTTATGGATTTTACCTTTCATAGCAGGAGATAAGGCCCAGTACCTCACAGAATTCCGAGAACTGAACTGTCCCAATAAGCATTCAAGATAATACATGGGCTTTCCTACGAGGAACAGCACAATTATGTAAGGTATGAGAAAAGCTCCTCCTCCGTTCTCGTAGGCCGCGAACGGGAACCGCCAGACGTTGCCGAGGCCCACTGAAGTGGAGATGCAAGACATGAGGAACTCAATCTGGTTGCTCCATTGTGGTCGCTGAGGGATGTGATCTTCTTCCTCTTTTTCTTTGTCATAGCTACCCTAAACAGCGAAAACGAGCAAAGTGAGCTATAAGTCAAAATTTGTAAACTATTGTTTCGTATTTGGGAAATAACTTTCGTTCTATTTTGTGTTTTTTTTTACTTAAAAATCTAATTTTATAAAGTAAAACAGTAGAGCATTAGTACTTACGTTTAATTTACCAGATTTGTCCGGTACACTCAGTGGGGCTGGTTCCATATCCGGTTTTGTAGATCGTCTTGGCTTAGGAGATCCATAGCCCGATGTCTTTTCTGGCGCTGGCTCGGCTGGGGCGTCCTCCGGTGACATGTCAAACCCGAGGTTAACCCCATCCGTTGAAGTCGCCTGTAATCATTCATTTTAGAATGAATGTACAGAAGTGTAAAGAAAATAGCTACAATACACTATGTTAAGCTTTCAAAGAGCTTGAAATAAAGGTAACCTTGAACAATTTAAGTACCTTGAACAGTTTGTGCTTAATAGCTAAGTACAAGGATAATTCATGATAATTAATATTGATATGACTATGTTAATAATTCGTGTAATCTAATCCGTACGTACTTTCCGCCGATAATTAAATTTATTATCCCTTTTTGGATATTAAATCAAATATCTACGAAATAATTATAGGTACCTACGATGATATATTATATATATTATTATATATATTACCTATGATATATTCATAATGACAGTACCCTGTCAGTACATATATGATAAATAAATAATGCTGGACATTTCACACAGCATCATCTAGCCCCAAACTAAGCAAAGCTTGTACTATGGGAACCAGATAACTGATATACAACTTATATACTTTTTGTTTGTAAATACATACATATTATACATAGAAACACCCAGACCCGAGATAAATATTTGCAGATCATACAAACATTTATCCCGCCGCGGGGATCGAACCCGCAACCTTCTGCGTACCAAGCGGACTTTCCCCAACTGCACCACAGAGGTCGTCGGAAAATCTGATGTATGTTCGTAAAAATATTAAATCATTTAAGAAAAAAAGCGATAATCATGATGCAAATACTAGAAATAAGGATAAACTCGCTGTTCCCACAACTAGATTAGATAAAGTTATGAAATCATTTAAAGGGCAATGTATAAGCTTCTATAACAAAGTCCCAAGCGAATTGCAAAGTTTATCAATAACTAAATTTAAAAATACAATCAAATGTCATCTCTGTAAAAAAGCTTATTATAAGATATCTGATTATTTGGATGACAAAAAAGCTTGGGACTTGCTCCAACTCAATGGATGCATGGATCACCTAAAAGAATGATAGGCCCCAGACCGTGTTTGTTGCCCTGATTCTTCACGGTATTGGTCGCGAAAGAACAGGAGTGAAATTAATTTTAAGACTATTCTAAGTGATCTCTGCGGTCCTACTGAATAAATGATGTTTGACTTTGATAATAGACCATGTGGTAGATGTGCACCAAAAGTAAAAATTTCTATGTTTTCTTGTAAGAAGTAATATACGAAACTACTTATTCGAGTCCAATAAAATATATTTTATTATTTAAGTAACATACTTTCATTTACCTAATTTGACGGTCGGTTTCTCGAACGCAAATCATCTTATTTATTTATTTTATTTATTTATTTTTCAAATTTTTGGAAAACTTACAGCTAGGAAAAAACGTAGGTACTAAGATTATAGAACACACACCTACTTGACGTAGGTGCATGTTTACTTAAAGCCAATTACAAGTTTCCACTTATAGAAAAGGTGTGTTTAAAGACAAAAGTTCTAATGAAGACGACAAATAAAAGATAGACAATAAATAGAATAAGTACTTAAATATAGTTATGAAGTTTTTTTTTTTTTTTTTTTTTTTTTCTATAAATACCTATTTACCATTGTTCATGTATCTTCAAACTAATCATTGTTCAAATCTGTCATTCGACTTAATGAGGACCAAAGTTGAAAGTATTCGCGTTCGAGAAACCGGCTGTTGTCTTCTCTGGTTAAAAAATCTTAGGTGAACAATGAAGGGAATGTCTATGTCTACCCTGCATGAATTCTGTCATGAGCATGATTGCGATTCATCGCATTGGCTAGCACATTTTATTATTATGCGATACCATGACCCTTCGCTTGCTAGTCGGCTATTCACCTGCTACGCTGCTGAGGTCAATTAAAATATTTTGTGTAAACAAAAACATATCTAAGGTCAGTATAATTGGTCAATATAAACTCGATTTGTTCCAAAAGAGACACGACGATAAAGCTATGATCAAGCACTTGTTCATTTGTCTGGCTAAACGAAGTACAGTCACGTACAGAGCCTCAAAACTTATTTAAACCGGGGTGTGATAGATAGATAGATTTTTTTTTCTCAAAGTTCATAATATTTAGGTAGTTAGTAGTTTCTACTTTTAGGTTTGTACAAACACTACGATCTCATTTACAATAAATAACCTATTAAATGAATAAAATCATCGAATACATATAATGAGAGGTGCATTCGGTATTGGCAGAAAAATAAATACAGTAAAATTCGTTAGTTCCTCTTTTGGCTACCGGTCCAGATAAGTTTGTGGCACTGTACTTATGCGTATAAAATAATTAAAATCATGAAAACAAAATCTCATGATACTTACCTAATATTTTGTTCACTTTATTGATTGTGTTATGTTTCGGCTATGCTTTGACTACGAGTATTACCTGTAAGTACCTATGACCATGACCAAGTACCAAGTATCCAGGTTAGGTACTTCAGCTGCTGCAAAGTCACTGTTTTCGATGCAACTCATATTTACAAAAATTTAAAATGCATTGCACGCCTTTTAGGTTGGTACTTAAACCTAGTCGTTGCAATGACCATGTACGAGTATTACCGTAACAATATCGGCACGTGATTGGTATCTTGTAAGAACCGTCCACAAGGAAATTAACACGAAAAATTCAGCTCACCATTTAGCCACTGAGTAATATCCAAGATGCACCAGTGTGCGGAGTGGTTGATCCAAAGTGGTAAAGAAACACGGAGCGAGTGAAACGTCACATCGGAACTTCACCGGCTTTATACGCACAGCTATCTGACGCAGGCTTCGACTCCGTAAGATGGACTGTAATCTACACGGAACTTAATTTCAGCCAAGGGTGAATGTGGGTTTAAGATATCTCAAAAGAAAATCAAAAATCTTTAGTTAATTGAAACACACATTTATAGAATTGTCATTGATAAAGCCAGATTTTTTTACATCATATTTTATGGTAGCGAAATTAAGTTTAGTAAAAAATCTAGAGATAGTTACTCATTTTATTTGATAAGTAAGTAAGCCTACTATTATTTTTACATAGGTTTTACCTATGTGCAGCGTATCGACACAACACAAGCAAGAGCAACATCTTGAACCGCACGACTTAAACTCTGCGAGCAAACTAACCTACGGCAATTTTATGCACATTGAGATTAAGAGGGCAAGGGTTCTTGACTGAACTTGGATAAAACATTAATACTTATTCATACACAGGTAATTTTGCATTTGGCGTAAAATATATTTGCAAGTAACTATATCCACAAAATATTTAAAAATACAAATCATATAATATGAAGAATAAGTACCTACCTATTAAAAAATTAAAAAACACTCTATTGTCTGTTACAGAAATATTGAAGGTTCCTATTTGGCGTTCACGTGTTTTCATAAAATTTAAATGGTACCTACTCGTATCGTATATCAAATCAGATCCGATAAAAGTATAATGACAAAATAATTTATCACCAGATACTAATTAATTTTATTGGTTTTCGTAAATAGACGTAAAATGTACTTACCTAAGTATATACGCATGAACGCAAAAAGATCTAAGCAGTGACAAGTAAGTTCATAATGAGTGGCCAGCAGAGTTTTGAAAGCGCTTAAATGGCTGGCCACTATTGTCTGGATATGAGTAGGAAATTGGAATCTGAATTCGTGATTTAACGTCCATGTAAAATAATCTACTCCAACTATACATTTATCTAAATGTAACTTTTCAATAGATACTTTTTTAAAAGATCGTCTCTATTCAATCAATCTTATAAACTAACAAACAAATCAGCACCACCATAATATTAATTTAGATAAAAAATGTAGAGATAAGTTAATGTCACGTGAATGTTTGGGTATATTTTCACGTGTTAGATTATAAAATAACGTACTTAATAACAAATTAGTATGCATATGCATAATCACCTCGCCTAAGTGATCCTGACTCCAGCGTTTCTACTGGAAAATTATGTTTGGTTTTTTTTAATGTCCCTGAGTTCATCATGCGATGTCAAAGCTTCCTTTTACAGTCGGGTGAAAATGGATATGATTTTTACAGATTGTTCTCTAACATCGGCAGATGATTTTCCAGCAATTCTCTTCGGTAATTCTTGTATCTAAGGTATGTACCTACTCGCGCAATCTAATCTAAAATTATCTATTTCCATCATTGATTTTTATCATTGGTGGTAATTAGGCGTATAAACGCCCGTATTAAGTGTTTACCTAGTCGGAGCATCTTTTAAAAAACCAATTAAGGTCAGTGACATATTACCAATGATACTTACCTATTCCTACTCGTATGATAATAAAAATGGTAAGTAAACGTCGCTACTAAGTATAATAGTTTTACTCTATCTTTGTAAGTATAGTTAAAAATTTCTATGAAATTCTTGAATTTGGCAACGTATTTGTAAATGAGGTAATTATCCTATCAGATTTGAAAAAAATACATATTAGGTATACTTAGACATGATAATTTTCAAAGATAATACATAGATACCTACCTAATTCAGATGACAACAAAAAATTACTTTAGTACCAGGTACTTTCTAAAAGTTACTTGTTTTTTCATTCACTTGGTCAGGGAATATGACCAACTAAGTAATTTTTGACTGTTACCACAGAATACATATATTACTTGATAGAGTTACGATCACATTTTAACCTACTTATACTCGTAGTATCGTAGAACCATACTAATGAATATATCATTAGTATGGTTCTACGATCAAATAATCACACCATCATGATAGTTACAGTTTATTCATAAAATTACATAGGAAAATTAAAAACAGCCGGGTATTAACAATATTATAAAATTTTGCTTGATAAATTTTGTTCAACTGGTTATAACCAGTACCATAATAGGTATTTTATTTGTGATTAGCTTTAGGTACAATCAATTTATTCTTATAGAAGAGATTAATCTGACTGAGTAACTGATCATCAACAGCGAACCAAAACAGTGGCAGTAAATTAAACACACAAGTTTCAGGGTGTTAAAAAACTACCCTTAAATAGGGGTCAATGTGGGACGTGGGTGTCGAAGTTTTTATGTGAGCTTTATTAAAACTCTGTTTGCCAACTTCAAATAAAAAGTCAGTACCTAGGTTAATTAGTTAACATAAAATGCACAAAGGACTACTAATACACTTATTACTTATAAACGTAATCTAACGCGAACGAAGACGCGGATAACAAAAAGTAAAGTAAAACCTACCTACTTCACTAACACTTGGAATGTTATATTCTGACGCAAGTTGATAACATCATGCTTGCACCTAATGTTTGATACGCCCTCTGCCGATAACAAATCGGCATGCTAATTTAATCAGTGCTTAATATCTCGTGACATCCATCACCATCATCATCTCTTAAACTTATTAAACTTTCGTGATTTGAAGACATAATTTGTATTTGAATAAACGGGTTTTTTATCACGTACTTGTTTTACTTGGCCCGACGTTTGGCGTTCGAAATGTCAAACCAAATAAAACAAGTACCTACGTGATAAAAACCTTCAAGTACAAATTATATCATCATCTCTGTTAAAGTACCTACCTAATTGCAAGCGTATTAATATTAACATAGGTAGGTACAGTCAGTGTCACTAATTGGTAACCCCCTTAATAAGGCGGTTTGAACGGCAGAGGGTTTACAAGTTAGTGGCGCTGACCGCTGTATTCTGTGACCGTACTTACATAAAAACACGCTTCTACAATATAGGCATAGGCGGATCCAGGGGGGGGGGCACGTGCCCCCAGACGATATTTTTGTGTACCTACTAACTACGAAAAATTAATAAATTGTGAAATTTTTGTTAGTTTTTGTTTCTTGTGCCCTCCCCAGAAAAAAATCCTGGATCCGCCCATGAATACCTACAAACACTATTTTAATATTAAATAGGTCATGGTAAAGGAATATTCACACATCTAACTTTCAACCCAGATAAAAACCTACTCTTTCACTAACCTTAATTTGATAACTTAATATAATAAATACTTAAATCTTACTTAAAATACATTTCTCACAGAGCACTTTGATCCACATAGTTTATAATGGGAAGAGATGATGATAGAATAGTAAATGTAGATAAAAACTTTATAGGTATTCAAGTTTCACTTAACTATTACCTATAAATAACTGTACACAATATACAGCCGCCAGCGTCACCAACTGGTTACCACCTCACACGAGGCTCGCAGGAACAAACTGCCCATTACGATTACCAGTTGGTGACGCGGACCGTACGTACTTACATAAATATATCACTAACACACAACCTTTGTTTTAAAATTTTACCTTTCATTTTGAAATTCGAAAGTTTTGTTCTTAGGAAAGTAAAGATTTATTTTATACAAAAAGCAACTGCATTGTTCTCGCATATTATTTTGCTTTTTAAAATAAGCCCGTTGAAGGCTAAGGATGACCTACCTATTTTTTCTATACCCTCCTGTAACCGACAGCCAAATGTGTTTCAGCCAGGTAGTTTTTAATTTTTCCCTTTCTTCCTTCGCCTTCGCCTTGAAAGCGAGCCACTCGCGTTTGTCGGCGGCTGCCCGCGGACCCCACGTCGACTTGGCGTGGAACGATGATTTGACAATCTGTATAATGAAAATATTATATTGCATACGAACAACTAAGCGCTGGTTCGTCCTCATTGTAAAAATGTAAAAAATTGAGGATCAGATATTAGTGCGATCTATTTAATTGCAGGTAATTTTATAATAGGATCTTCTAGGTACTATACACTTCCTAAAAGTAATATAATAATGCATTTTGCATTATATAGCTCTTTCATGAACTTACTTCCATAAAAGTGCTTGTAGGTAAGAGCTGGTTGTTAAAATTGAAACTCTGTTTTCTAAGTCTTACCTCTGTGCAATTTCCTGATTTTTTTCTTCTGTAGAACGTGACGCACATCAATAAAGGCACAAGAGCAATACCGGCGAACAATATGATGTAACCAAATACTGAAAAATAAATATAGAGTCATTTCAAGTTTTGGTTCATTCATTTAAAAGATTCGAAATATAGGTCATTGACATACCAACTGCAGTAGTAGGAAAGACGTAATCTTCGCCAAAGGTGGGAGCTTCAAACGATAACAGTGTGTAAATGAAGACGACCATCATCATAGCAGGTGTGATGATGCTCCAGCAAATTCGCCAGTATATTGAGGTTCTCATGCCCAGCATAAACTCTATGTCGAGGCATATGTTTTCCAAACCTGAAATGTATAAAGGTGCAATTACACGATGCGTTTTTTTGTACGACTTGAACGTGCAGGCAAGCGTCCCGCTAATTATGACAAATTGCATACAATGAGCGTTTACACGTGAAAAATTGCCATGCGATACGATATCGTATGGATTGAAACCCCATCGTGTAAATGCTCCTTAAGTCCTTTGAGCCATGATTGGAATAAGTACCTACGTAAATGGAACCGTTCAATGGATGTCATCGTGTAATCAAAATATTATGATGGCCTAAATATTGTATTGAGCCCTAGTGCGGGGTCCACTGAATCTTAAATTGTAACCTGTATCCTACTTTTGGAAAATAAACTATTTGATTTGATTGTATTGGATTTTGGTATTGGATTCGTCATACTTAAATAGAATATGAGACAAGACGATGAAACTTGTTTTTGATCATCAGTCAGCCTTCTTTGCTAAATCTTGGTACCTACTACCTACAAGATTTTTTGGTCTCGAAAAGCCTTTCATGCCCTGGTAAGACCAACGTCTAATGAGTCCTTTGAAACCTAGGAGTGGTCACAAATCTATTTAAAGATCAAAAATTGTTTAAAACTTCCTTAAAACTTTAGTGTTTTGGTGAAAAAATAATGATAGCAAACTCACCGTAAATATAAAATACTCCAATAATTTCAGCGATTGCGGTGAACAATACAAGGAAAGTTCCACCGTAGTGGTCAACCAGCTCCAAAATGTATTGACCGCCCTGAAAATAAATGTAACATTTAAAAAATCCGCTTTTAAACTTTCAAGTTCTGTGATGTGTGTGTAAGATCTGTGTATCTGTCTGTAAGATCAATATTTTTAAAATAACATTCTTTCGGCTTATCGTAGATCCGATGAACAGTTTAAACTATTGCGCCTGACTTATTTCAACTAGCACACCAATAAAGAAGATTCAAATCTTCATCGAGTCTTACGGCATTTTATTGTGGGGGACTGCTGCAGACATTAACACCGTGTTTGTGTTGCAGAAGAGGGCTGTTCGAGCAATTTACAATATGGGTCCCAGAGATTCGCTTAGAAATAAATTTAAAGATATATTCATACTGACAGTACCCTGTCAGTACATATATGAAAATCTGATGTATGTTCGTAAAAATATTTAATCATTTAAGAAAAAAAGCGATAATCATGATGTAAACACTAGAAATAAGGATAAACTCGCTGTTCCCACTACTAGATTAGATAAAATTATGAAATCATTTAAAGGGCAATGTGTAAGCTTTTATAACAAAGTCCCAAGCGAATTGCAAAATTTATCAATAACTAAATTTAAAAATACAATTAAACGTCATCTCTGTAAAAAAGCCTATTATAAGATATCTGATTATTTGGATGACAAAAAAGCTTGGGACTTGCTCCAACTCAATGGATCCATGGATCACCTAAAAAAATGATAGACCCCAGACCGTGTTTGTTGCCCTGATTCTTCACGGTATTGGTCGCGAAAGAACAGGAGTAAAATTAGTTTTAAGACTATTCTAAGTGATCCCTGTGGTCCTACTGAATAAATGATTTTTGATTTTGATTTTGATTTTGAAATAATACTTACAGGGGTGACATAGACCAGTCCAACGGCAAAGCCGACAGTACAGCTGAATGCAGAGACGAAGACAGTCCGTATTTTGGGGAAAGTATCTAAAAGCACCGTGTTGATGGTGGACAGCAAAGCCACTGACGAGCCGACGCCCAGCACTGACATCATCAGGAAGAATAGTACGGAGAATAGCTACAAGAGAAATGTATTTTGGTTTATTCTTAATACTCTAATCGGCAAGTACGATAATGTAATGAGTGTATGAAGTGAAAAATGTGTAGGTATAGGTTTACACATTGTAAGGATTTGTAGCATAGGTATTGAAATCTGCTCTATGAATGAATTCGTTTGTGGTAGTTAATTACTGTTTTACACACTTGCTGAAACTAATATCATTACCAATATGTTCACTTACAAAACAACAGAAACAGATTCAAAGGCTGTTACCTGGGGCATGAAAGTTTTAGCGATGGCATCAGGGTATGAGATGAAAGCCAGCCCGGTGCCGCCGGCTCCGACAACGTCCTCTACTTCAGAATCGAGCTCGTACGCCAAGTTACCGAGAATACCAAATATTGTGCAGCCTGAAAGAAGACTCGTGAACGTATCCAGCGTTGTCACAATCATGGCATCTCTGAAATATAATAAAAGAAAGTTGAAAGAAGAACCTGCGAAGGTAATACTATAGATGAGTTTTATTCTTGTGGGGCGAAGAGTGTCTAATCTATAGTCAGCATTAAATAATCTCTAGCTTCATTCAAGTAAACTTATTAAATGTTCATCACCTGTAAACGTTTTGCCTGAAGCCGTTGTATGAAGAAAACATAATGATAGATCCAGTGCAAACGGACAGTGAGAAGAACACTTGAGTTACCGCTGCGTACCAAACCTGAAAAATAACAATGTTGTAACTATGAAATAAGATGCAAGAACTTTTTACTGATGGTACAAGAGTATTGCGTACAAAACTTACATCAAGATCAATTAATTTATCCCATTGTGGAGTAATAAAGAAAAGAATGCCTGTTCCAGCACCAGGTAGAATTACTGTCCTGTAAATAAATGGTAAGTAATCATTATTTTATCCCGAATCATACCTCTCTCCGACTATACTGCGAAAAACATAAGCTTTTTGTATGATTGTTTACTAGGAAGCGAGATCAACGCTTCCAGAGATATACGGTTATACCAAAAAAGGGGGGTGAGACAGGAAGACACTATATCACCTAACCTTTTTACGGCTGTTCTAGAAGACGTCGTAAAAAGACTTCCATGGGATAGTTCTGGAATTAAATTCAACGGTGTCTTCTTGTCCCACCTTAGATTTGCAGAAGACCTCGTCCCGTTCGCGGGAATCTGGGGATCTCCAAAATATGCTAAAGACATTAAATATTGCATCTCTAAAAGTAGGGCTGAAGATGAACATGGCAAAAACGAAAATGATGTCGAACATCTCCAGATCCTCGGTTCCCAAAATTGCTATTGGAAACGAGAACCTGGAGATTGTAGAATCATACGTCTATCTTGGCCATGTTCTATCTTTCGGGAGCGCGTTAAACAGGTTAGATTTATTTATTTATTTTTATTTTTAGCCTGCTTCGTCCCACTGCAGGGCAAAGGCCTCCCTCCCCTTTCTTCACACCTCTCGATCTTGAGCCAAACTGTTCCAGTCATCTGCATGACTTTCGAGATCGTCCCGCCATCTTCTCCGGGGTCTGCCGCGACGCCGCCTGGTATTAGAGGCCCAATCTGTTGCTATTTTAGTCCAAAAATTGTCCGGCATCCGAGCCACATGTCCCGCCCAGTCCCATTTTAGTTTTGCAGCTTTGTAGATGGCGTCTGCTATTTTTGTTTTTGAGCGTAGTATCGAGTTTCGTATGTGGTCTATGAGTCGGACTCCTAGGATACTACGCTCCATGGCTCGTTGGCAAACCTCGAGTTGGTATCTCTCTTTGAGCTGTCAGGGACCAAGTCTGTGCCCCGTACGTGAGGATCGGAAGAATGCTCATGTCCATGAGTCTGCGTTTGAGGCAGAGTGGCAGTTCGCCTTTCATCAGATGTTTCATCGACCAGAATTCCTCCAAGCGTTTTCAATGCGACGAGCAACTTTGTTTACAGGTTAGATGATATTTTAAAATCTCGCACTTTCCACAGACCCGCCTCTTTAACCAATGTGTTCTACCAACTATGACTTACGGTGCCGAGACATGGACGCCCACGAAAAAGACTGTGCACAGGGTGCGAGTAGCACAGAGAGCCATGGAGCGCGCCATGCTCGGCATCACACTTTTAAATCGAGTCCCCTATACCGAAATTCGCAAGCAGACAAAAGTTCAAGACGTCAGCAAGCGAATATTGGGGCTCACATGGAGTTGGGCAGGACACGTGGCCAGGCGTGGTGATGACAGGTGGAGCAAAGTGGTAACTGAGTGGTTGCCTAGAGATAGAAACAGGAGTGTCGGTCGTTCAGCTACAAGATGGGTCAACGACATCGTTAAATCCAGCGGTTATACATGGGTAAGACTGGCTCAAAATAGAGGAAAATGACTTAAGCGAAGAGAGGCCTATGCCCAGCAGTGGGGTGAAAACAACTGATGATGATGATCGAAAACACAAATCCTTAAAGGATAAACATTCACTCAACTTGCCTCAATTTTCATTGATTTTCCCAGATTATTTTTAATAAAAGTTCTTGAGGGAAATCAGTACTTACGTAATCAATAAAATGATCATCACGACGTAGGGGAAAAGGGCGAGGAAATACGCCGCTTTGCCTGAACTCTTGACTCCCTGCGCCACGATCAAGAAGATTATGAACCACGCAGCAAATAAACTCACAGTAAGGTACCAAATTGGCAAGCCTAAAAAACGAGTATTTTATTCTAAAAGTGTTAACGTTAAAATTATATTAAATAGGTATATATTTTTAAATCGCAAACTGGAAACCATTTTGCTTATTATTTAGTGACGTCACTGTCACCGTAAAAAACTCGTCTGTTTTGATTTTAAAATTAAACTTCTATGTCGATAACTTACCTAATCCACCTTCGAGACCCTCACTTTGTTGAAGCACAGTGCGTCTGTAACAAAACTGCTATCGTAAAATATACAAATCAAATAATTCACGACTCCTATTGAATTCGAATTCCTATTGAATTTGAATTTGCTCAGTTTCTGGATGAACTGAGATGGACCTGGATGAACTTAACAATCTTTTGAAAATTTCACGACGTTCACAATGAGTGGCTCTATCCCATTCGGCCAATTCAGCGCTGTGTAAGCTGTGTTTATAGAACGATGGTAAATTTCTTGAAATCTTAGATGGAATGTCACAGACACTCACATGAAATAAAGCTCAGCACTACTCGACGCATTCTCTGGCGTTACATCGGGCATCAGTAAAGGGTCCGAGGAAACACAATTGTCCCCCCATTCCGGGTCGCAAATAGCCCAGGGGAGAGTTGCTTGGAAGCTCATAACCATGTAGAACAAACATAGAGCGACGATGACCACGTAGTAGGAAAGGATGTATCCACAACCCAGTGCCTGGGCGTATCCCGTTCCTGATAAAGAAAAAAACAATAAAATATGAGTCTATCGAAAATATTTCTTTAATGAATGTGTACTATAGTTAAATGATAAAACTCAAAAGTTTACCTTTCATGGCAGGAGATAGGGACCAGAATCTCACAGAATTCCGAGAACTAAACTGTCCCAGTAAGCATTCAAGGTAATACATGGGCTTTCCTACGAGGAACAGCACAACGATATAAGGTATGAGAAAAGCTCCTCCTCCGTTCTCGTAGGCCGCGAACGGGAACCGCCACACGTTGCCGAGGCCGACCGAAGTGGCGATGCAGGACATAAGGAACTCTGTCTGGTTGCTCCATTGAGGTCGCTGCGCAAGACCATCGTCTTCCGCTTTCTCTGTGTCATAGCCGTCCTGAACAAGGACAACGAACAACCTGAGGTAATCTAAGTCTAGTAAGTAGAACTAAAAATAGACTGTAAAATAAAATAACAATAACTAATTACTATTTTAATAATAATAAAAGAGATGAATGTCGGTATCTACTTGCGACCAGCACAATATTTATAATTAAATCCACGTAAAAGGAAAAATGCCTTGAAGTTTGCAAAATTTGCAAAAGTGAACATAAACTATAATTTCTGTAATTGTTTTATAGTGCTGATCCACACTTGGTATTTCAATATTAAATGAAAAGTCTTATCAAAATTTTGGATTCCGACGGGATTCGAACCCGCATCGATCAGACGATCCTCCTAAAGCCGGAGTGCCTTACCGCTCGGCCACATAAACTATTTTAAAAAATTCTCAGACATTAATAATTTTAATTTAAGAAACAGAAATAAACTTTGCCTAGTACAATCAAAAACAACGCTAATGCAAGACAGTGTTTTCGGCATGATTCCTAAAATTTACAATAAGATACCATAGAGCATAAAAGAATTAAAATTAACAAGTTTTAAGGGACAACTTATGGCATTGCTGGTAGAAAAATGTTACTACAGTTTATCTGATTTTTTTAGTTGTGTGACATGATTTTATTGATATGTGTGAATAAACGGTTATTCATATTAATATAGTTATAGACAATAATATAAATTTTCATGCCTATTTTATGGTAAGAATGTATTGGAACTCACCTTATTATCTTACACCATCATTGTACATTACATACAAATAAATGATTTGAATTTGAGTTTAACCTGCCAAGCCAGGCATACTTACTTACAATGATTGTGATAGGTACCTATGTACTACTGTATATAAGGTGATACATGCATTCTTTAACAACGCAAAATTGAAAGTTGTAGATAGGCGAAGTATCTATCAAAGTCAACGCTCGCGGGCTTAGGTACTATTACTATATAAGTGCCTGCGACAATAAACAAGATGTCCGGTCATAAAAGGCAATAAAGTTTTACACTCCTTATTATTGGGAATCACACAAACACCGCATCAAGTCTAAGGCAATAAAAGGAGATTGTATGGTCAATGCACACATAGTTGTAGCAAACTTAACCAGTCTTAACTAAGGTCAACTTAGTACATAGTACCTGCCTTTCAACGTGATGATTAAAGTGATTTGGCTTATTTAATTCGGACGATTTTGAGAATAGTGGTTAATTTTTATTAGTTAGGTATTGTTTCCTTACTTTCAATTTACCAGATTTGTCCGGAACGTTCAGTGGGATTGGTTCCATATTCGGTTTTGTAGACCGTCTTGGCTTAGGCGATCCATATCCTGGAGGATTTTCGGGCGCTGGCTCGTCTGGATTGCCTCCTGGTGACATATCGAACCCAAGATTGACCCCATCCGTCGAAGTCGCCTGAAAAAACTCTTTTTTTGATAAAACAACACCTAAGCATTATGATTTAAGTACCTACCTTAACGACCAGTTTCCAAGTTTTGAGCTGTTATTTACCTTATGTTACCTATTATTTAATTTATGTTACCTTCAAAATCTTTAAATAGTAAAAAACTTATTGTTTATCGATAAAAACAAAACAATAATTGATGAATTTATGTAACGGTATGTCGTTGATCGGACATCCAATTGCCTTTGTTTTGTGAATTGAATTTGTGCTAATCTGCGAATAGTCAACATCAAATGAAATGTATCCTTCTTTATCTAAAAACACGTGCTGAATATATTACCTACTCAACTATTACGAGTACCTACACTTGAATAGGACCTACTGTTTGCGATGCAACTCGTCTAACAGGTAAATACTATGCACGCCCACATTTAAACAAACCTCAAGTCATCTAAAAATATGAGTTATTACGTGGGACACTCGGAATGTTATGAGAAACTGAAAAACTATTATATGGATAAAATAATTAAATTTAAAAAACTCTCCACTGGCCTCCATGTCTAGGAAGTTTCATGCGTCTGGACCAATTTTCGAAAAACTTTTTAACAGTCCACACGGGCTTGTACATCCAGCGCGAAACTATCCTTCTCACGCAAAGGTGCTCGTGTAGAATCTAATGAACGCCTTCCGATCCAGTCTGCATTAAGTGCTGAATCTGTGCGTATGTAATTTGCCTATTGTCTTGAATTAAATTTTGCACTTCCAGCCATTCTTCCAGCACGTTTTTCTCAGCAACAACCGTCAAATTACGACCACTTCTTTCATCATCTCTCAAAGTTAGACGATCACGCTATGCCAAAGGTAGATATTTGATTTTGAAGGACTTTCATCCATAAAATGCCATTCGAAAACGATCAAATGACTCATCCGGATTTAGGCCACATTTGAAATCGTAAAAAATTATCGCACGAAAATGTTCCCGACGCAAATCCATTTTTTAATGAAAGAAAAGTATTCAATTTAGCTATAAAAAGTGTTGGCAATTAAAAAATTCAAAAAACAAAATAAAATAACTTATAATTAATCATATTTTTTCAAACAATTATAATCAGCCAGGGCCTTCATACAAAGAGTGACCTGGTACTTAAAAGAACGACTAATTAGGCTAATTCCTGAAGTCCAATGACCTAAAAGCTGAAGTCATTTATAAATTGCTAATTTTTGTTCGAATTCGAATCTCGAATCATAACATTCCATGAAGAAAATAGGAAGATAATTTCGTCCTCTTCTTTACCCAATAAAATCTCCTCTCTTTTCGGTCTCGGGTTTAGAGTGCTTTAGAGTGGATGTCTTTTAAACTAATTTTTTAATAACCCACCAATTTTCTTTGTTTGCCTCATTTATGTCCATGAAATGCTGTTATAGACCAATTTAAAAAATATTTTTTATTCAGTTATAAAAATCAACTAGTTGCACTGTCCATTTATTAACATAGCATAACAATAGCTGGCACGTGAGATTTTATGCATAATGTCACTGCCTCATGTAGGAACCGAACCGCGACGTAAACAAAGGTTGTCACGAAAAAAATCAGCTCACCATTTAGCTACACTGAGTATAGGTATCCAAGATGCACCAGAGTGCGGAGCGGTTGATCCAATGTGTTAAAGAAACACGGAGCGAGTGAAACGTCACATCGGAACTTCACTGGCTTTATACGTACAGCTATCTGACGCAGGCTTCGACTCCGTAAGATGGACTGTCTATGCGGAACTTAGAGCGGCGGCGGGTGAGTCAGATCACATGCTGCAACTTAAATTAATTAAAATCGTGCGAACTTCTACAAAACAATATAAGTACGTAAATGCAAAATTTATACTACTTTTATTTTTTTATTTTAGTAGCAACTGAAACTGTAAAAATATATTATGTACCTACTAGGTAGGTCTACTACTTATTTTATAAACGTAACAAGGATTACAATTCAAAAATCAAAAATCCCCGACTGCAAAAAAGTCAACTTTAGAGATTTTGCGAAAGTTAGGTAGGGTACCTAAACTATGAACAAAACCATTTGATTTGATTTGTATTTACATTTTGATACCCCACTCGCTATGATTGGTTATTTTTTTTATTAAATTAATTCTATTTCGCTCCTAAGATTTGCCATTTTGTTTTAGGTACACATAAAATAAAAATTATAAGTACCTACTTATTTTTGTAATTTCCTTTTAATTTCCATGATTCTGATACCTCAATCGATATGATTAGCCAATTTTATTTTCGTTTACTATTTCGCTCATAAGATCTGCCATTTTGTTTTTTTTTTCAAACAAACCTATCCTTACACTAGGGTTATTTATTAAGACAAATCTAACGATACCCTAAATGTCGAAAATCCAACCAGGATTTCAAGTTAGATAATAAGGCTGCTGGTATTAATACAGGGCTAACTTTCACTATTTTCAGTTTCAATCGGTGGTCAAAATAGGGTGTTTTGATTTATGATAAACTTCAAAAGTTTTGCTGTTTAATTAACTCACGAGCCCAGAAATCTATTAAAAATATTCAATAGAATTTTGGGCTGAAAATAATTTTGCGTTCCTATTACTTTTTTGAATTGTATAAGTCTTTTGCTAATTTCTTTGTTTGATAAATTGTATTTGTTATTTTTAAGGCAAACCATTTCTTTATGAAATAAAATTTATCTTATCTCATCTTATCTTTGTTTGTTTATGTCAAAGTCAAAATCAAAAAGCATTCATTCAGTAGGACCGCTGGGATCACTTTGAAACGTCTTAAAACTAGGTGATTTTACTCCTGTTCCTTCGCGACCAATTTAAGTAAAATAGGTATTTACTTATAGATTTGTTTTGTTTGTAAGTACTTAATGTTTGTTAGATTATAACATTAGAAGTCACCTAGGTTAATCGATAAAATAAAACAGAACAAATTCTCTACATTTTTCAAAGTGCAGGTAAATGAAGTCAATCTGCAGTCAGTGATTCTTGCCTACTTCCAAGTACTTGGCTTTTGTGTTATACAAAAAAAATTACATAAATGTTACATATGTAGTCGAGTCGACCGTGGATTACATTATTTGGGTAGGTATTACCTAGTTAAATGATATCCTATTAGATATAAAAAAATCCACATCCATCAAGCAGTAAAATAATAACATGGTCACTATACTTTATTGCTGTCTAGATTAGATATTTAAAACGTATTCCTTTCTGAATGTTTAATTTTCTAGCTTTAAGATATCAGACATGGCATTGGTGCATCCGTCCGTACCCGTATTGAGACCCTTGAGTTTTTAGGAAAGTTCAACTTACTTCGTTTTCATGGCTGTTTCCTCGTGGTCATCTGACTTTGCGCCTATCAATGTTATCATTGACCTGTCTATTTCATCCAATGATCTTCCATACTCTGTAAGTAGTATCCCATTTCTCTGATTTCATCTTCTACGACAATTATCAGCTACTTTACTCTACTCCTTGTCGTGTCGTAAGTACTAGCGTACATTCGAACCAGGACGATAAAGGGATTTTATTTAATAGGCTCGACGATATGTCTGCCCGAATAGAAAAAACACCATCAATGATAACAAAAGTTTTATTCATTTAAATTACACTAAACTATAATTCAAAATAATTTCATAACATCCTTCAAAGCCGTACACAAAGCTAACATCATACAATCATAAGTGCTCGACAGTTTCATTCAAAACGGCGGCTATCGACAGAAGCCTTCTAGCTTACAGGCTAAACCCTTTAAATATCAAAATTATTCAAATAAAGAAAGCCAAAATAAATGCTAATAAAACAGCTGTAGAGTATATAAGTATTGCTTTAGATGGTAGAGTTGTTTGGGACGCGCTTCTTGCACGTGTGATGGTGACAGGCGGCGGGCCTAATACCTCCACGCTCTGAAGAACTAGCGTGTCCATGGCAGCATATGCTTCATGGACCACTCGCTGTAAAAAGGATTTCATTTTGAGAGAATGAAAGAATTAAATTAAAATGATCAAACTAAAACTTAAGGCTCATAAATAGGGCTCTATCATCATTTCCAGTAAATAATGAACAGCCTGATTATGTCCTTCATCAACTTGAAATTCGAAATGAACTATACACGTGCTTCTAGGTATCTGATGATATGTGATACAGCCATATAAAATTTACCTACGTTATAAATAACCGATAACAAATCAGTATAATAGGCATGCTAAAATTATTAGGACCTTCATCATTATACTTACGAAAAATGTTCAAAATCATGTTTGCACAGAATACGGAAAGCTATAAATCTCTTTGTAGATTTTCAATCAAACCTTAAAGGGCAATGCTCATTCACGCAGTTACTAAATTAAATTTATAAGCTTACCTCTGTGATGAGTTTGGAGTTATAGGTGTCCGCTGGCCGGAACATGACGATTGTGTATGTATTGTCGATACCCAAGTGGCTGTCTACCCAATCTTCGATACCACCGGCATACAATGCTAAAAAGTGTGTTTGAATTTTACTAAAAGAAAGTTCTTTGAATACTTAATTGAATATTTTAAAAACAGGAATAAATAAATCATATCTCTATGAATATCGGAAAATACTGAGATCAATTTTTAAATTTCGTGCAGAGTGAGGCTAACATATCTGAGTAAATAAAAAAAGATGCCAACACATTATTCAAATATTTTCAATGCATGTATAAATGTAAATCTTACGTAGAAACTCCGAAGTCTGACCAGCCACGTACGGTCGACCACTGATGCTGTACGCTGCAGCCGCAGCCCGGGATGCTCTTTGTCTCTACAATATTAAAATCGTCAGTGAATCAAATGCTTTGACATTTTGTAAACAACCTAAGGCTATTAATTACAATTTCTAAGTTCATTATTGCTTATATTTATACCTGAGGAGGTATATTTTAGTGGAAGATTATTACATAGACATTACTGCAAAGAAAATAATACGGATGCTTACGTAAACGTGATCAAATGCCCGACGTTTTTTGGTGTGTGAGTAGGGATACATTATGCCCTGAAAATAAAATATAAATATATAAAATATAATATGATATTTTTATAAAAACTCACGAGACGGTACACCAGTGTTAATTTTGTACACTCATAATGTATATGTCCCTGAAATCTTTGTTCGTAGGAAAGCAATCGAGAGCCCGTAGGCTCAGCTGAGTATATTGATTGGAGCGGGGCAAGAAGTGTCCATTCTTTACTTGATACTATCAAATATTCTCCTAACGAATATCGAGGCAAAAAATAAAAGCAATCGAGGTAATGCCCACAACAGATGATTGCATTTACGATAAGGAATATGCGATTAATTGCACATTGACTCACCAACACTTCACCTTCCTTGAACGCTATGAAGGTGTATATTGGTGTACGCTGGTCGTGAAGAAATCTGGTCAGAGCTAGCGTTTCAGCCTCGCTGAGCTGTCTTAAACCCGCGTAGAGAGAGCCACAAGGGTGTTCCGATCGCAGTTCATCGGCTGTGTTATGATTAGGACCAGGGAATATATTAGCATTATAGAATAAACAAACGAAACTAGTCACAACTATATCCCCAAGGAAGACATCTCTCACTTACCTACACTCAATGGCACTCCATTCCATACATGTCTACATTTTTCAGAAGCTAAGTAATAATTGGCGGGTGATGCTACGGGTCATCTGGTTTATTTACGTATTAGGTAGATAGTTGTGACGGCATTTACCCATAATTGTGTGCAAATGATCGTATGCTAATGTATGAATATTGATTTTCCTAAATAAAAAATTTAAACTGTTGCACTCTAACCAGGTATCCATTGATATTCAAAGTTCCTGTCAAGGTTCACGCCATAGCACGGTTGTATCGTGCACCGCAGCCCGAAAGCTTCGCAGGAGTGGCATGACGCTCTTCCCTTGCAGTCATCCCAACTCTGGCGCAGGTTTTTTGTCCATTCTCGACGCTAAAAGTTTTATGAAAATTCTTTACCAAAAACTAAGAAAAAACATATACACAAAAAAGAAAATGTTACTTATTGCAATGTTAAATGGCCGGCCTTATCGATAAGAAGTAGAGCTAATTATGTAACTAACATGTGGAAATGTCATCGAATAATCATATCCATCGGGGTTGAAGACCGGTATGATCCAAAATCGGTATTTGGTCAGCAAATCTGCATGGGCTTCGCTTCTCTCGATCAGTTGGTACAAAACATACATGGCCGCTGCCACAGCATGATGATCTCGGCCTTGGATACCTAGAAAGAAAAAGTGCGAGTAGGACTCACACAAGAAGGGTACCTACCACCGTACAATATTGTCGTTTCGAATAAAAAGGTCACAAGTTACACATTTCTTGATAATTCGACTCTATTTTTTATAACACTTTGAATACGGAACTCTAATGATGTTCATCTGATGGTTTTAGAAATTTATGTCGATGTAGATTTCAGTTTAATCGAATATAAGTATGCAGAATTTGTAGACAGCATATTTCGAATGAGAAAAGGTAGGTACTGTTAAACCTGTTACCTGCAACGATCATGACAGTTTGCTTAGCAGTTACAATTTGTCCGCTACTGGGATCATCTACTATCATCATGTAAATAGGATTTTCCATTGCTGTGAAGTTTCCATCTGTGATATCTATCCACTTGGCCACAGGACTCTCTTCAGCCCATTGAGTCAATTGAGCGACTATCTGAAAGAAATTTAGAACATTTTTAAGCATATGTATAATAGGAGGCTAAGAAGCCAAATTTCAGAGCTATATAGAAACTCACTTCAGGCAAAGTCCTCGGCGAATTGAAATTCAACTGTCTCAGCTTTAACATGCTACATATAGGTCTACGTTTGTCCCTCAGTCGTTCTTTTATCGTTATCTTAGCTATCAAATCCAATGTTGACGATTTGGTTGTTGTCTTTGTAATATTTTCAGATTCTTGCATTTCTTCATAATCAACAACTGATTTCGAAGACTTTATTGAATTTCCAGTTGCTAAATCATGAAAATCTGTTTCATTTTCAACGATACCTTTTTTGTCATCATAGTTTTCATCTAGCTTTCCAGTTTTCTTGTTTTCATCGTCATCATTATAAAACATCATATGATACGTTGCCTCGGCATCACTGTGATCTGATCTTTTGTCTTCAGTATCAAGGTGATCTGATTTTGTGTCTTCAATTAACTCATTATCACCCTGAATAATGTTTTTTTTATTAGTTAACAGTATACCAAACTCGTTTGCCGGTGTTGTGTCAAAAATCGTTGAAGTTGGTAGAATCGTGTTGCGAGAGGCAAATGGATCAGACTCATCTTCAAAATTTTGATATCTTCTGAATTCTTCGTATTCCGATTTAGTTCTAGTGGGAATTTGCACATCATTGAATGGTGGTGTTCTGGTGGGCTTCGAATGTTCAAGACTCTAAAAAAAATATTATTACTTCTTGCCATATTCTCAAATACATGAGTAGGTACCTATGTTTGATGCTTACGTTTAAATCCAGTGGAGGGGTTACTGGAGGCAACGCGCGGCGAGTGAATCCTACAGGGGTTATGGGCGCGTACTGCCACGAGGTTGCTGGCGTGCGCGGCAGGAACTGCGGCCCGGAAGGAGGGCTCTCGTCGCGGTGCGGATGTTTTACTGCACCGTATTATTTAGTTAGTAGGTATTTGTTTATTTTAATAACATCTACTGTTCATGGAATTTCGTCGCTGACCATAGAATAGGTAAGGTAAAGAAATTGGATAAGCAGTGATCAAAACTGCATTATGCTACAATTTTATATCTTTGAACTAGGTGGTAGGTAGGTCCCCCCCGAAGGATTCCGATCTTGTCGCGATGGGGGGGCTTAGTAGCCGTGGATTGGTCACCCACGGTAAAGCTAACAGGAATCCCAGGCGGGAACGCTCCGAGCGGGCTTGCGGTTGGGCCCGCTCTGGATGCGTCTGAGGCGGGTGCGGAGGACGGAGTCATTTCTGTCCCCCGCAGTCAGGCGGGGTCGCGGGAGAAGAGGCGTGTCGGTGTGTCGTTGCCGTTCGCCCTATCTTCCGCGACCAAACGGTGGCGCACCGTTGATGCGTTGGCGGTGGGGCCGCAGTGGAAGAGGAGTGTCGGTGTTACGTTGCCGCTCTCCCTGTCCTCTGCGGCCGTTTGGAGGCTTCTCCACGCGCAGCTCTTTCACTAGAGCGCGCAGTGGACGAAGGGAGCGGAGAGCTCTAGTGGTGAGTAGCGGACGCTAGGTGCGGGGGCACCTTCGTCCGCCTTGCACTGCTCACCACGACGCGGGGCCCGCCGTAAGGGCGGGGATCGCCGGAGGGGGACTGGATGTAGAGGCTCTGCCGGTTGCCCGGGCCCCCTCCATTCGAGGCGACGCCGGAAAGGCGCTGGGATGTTTAGTGGGTATACCGGGAGTCCCCGGGGAGTCCCACATACCCCTCTCGCCCCCCGGCGGAGGGGATGCGTAAAGCATTTTACCCAGCGACAAAAAAAAAAAAAAAAAAAAAAAAGGTGGTAGGTAGGTAATGAATCAAGATTTAAGGTTGCAGACATTCTTAAAAGTTGGTTTATGTGCATTGTGTCGTTTCAATGTAGGTACTTACCTACTGTCGATTTTATTATGATCAATATAGATACCTAGATATTCAAAGAATGCACCTACCTATTTAAACTTAGTTGTAGATAGGTAGCTATTCAAGTGCCACAAAGTTGCTTACCAGGTGGTTGTATCGGAATTGCCTTGTTTATATCAGGTAGAGGTTTTTGTAAAGGGGCAAGATAGATTTCGCCGTCAACATGAGTAACCACAGTAGTAGGAGGCACAAATCGAGTGTAGTCTTTAGTTACATCCGACGTAGGAAGGACTGTGGTAGGCTTTGGCACCATCACTCCACCAATGATTATCTTCTCTCCTCCCTTTACGAGGGGCTGAATGTTGACAGCTATAACTTTCTTGTTATTAGGTGTGGTAAGATCTTCATCTAAAACCTTAACTATAAACTCCTGAGTGGACTCTAGGTTGGCGCGCCATCGAGTGTATTCGGGCTGTTCCCTCTTCTTTCGAAATACTGAAACAGATCGAAAATATAGACTAAATCGTTTCAAGTTTTCATCTTTTGCTAGTAAAAATCTTACGTGTGAATGGGCATGTGGGGTATTCATCATCAGTGATGTTGAGATAGCTACAGTCTATAAAATTTGTAAAAACTATGATCAAAAGAACACTATTTTTCATGTTAGAAAATATTTCATCTTCGTCTTTTGGCATTTCATGATGTCATTCTGACAGCGTAGAATCTAAAGTCTCCCAATGGCCAGTCTTCTATGCATAGAATAAGGTCATTGCTGGTCTTTTTGAGACTATGGCGCCTACTAATAAACCTGGTATAAAGTTATTCCTGAGTGTAATCTGTCAAAATGTATGGTTGTTCTTGGTTTATTCCGAGAAATAACTTTTTGTCACGTTTCATGGTAAGGCACGATACCTATCTATTTAGTATTTTCACAAAGTTTAAAGCCGGGTCCACAACGCCATGCTTTATTGTTTTTTATCATGTTAGCATTGTTTTCCACCAATAGGCACGCGCTTATTCTGTTAATAACATGTTAAAAACACCAAAACACGGCGCTGTGGACCCGACTATGATGTTAATTTAAGCTTATATAACATATAACATACCTTTGAAGTAGATTAGATTAGAGCTTATAAAGCTCTAATTTGGCTCTACTTCAAAGGTGGGATCTATGCTATGTACACTCTTTGCAAACGTAGTATTTATATTCTCTTTGGCAAACTCATTAATATTTTCTCTTTGCTCACTGCCATGTTGTCCGTGAGGTCTCGGATCATCAGACGAAATAAAAATAAATCGATCCATCGTTTATGAATGTGAAAAGTGAAAAGCTAGATTTTATTGTTTTTGCTATTTCATTTACCATCAATAATAATCTAATACCTGATTATATAATTGCTAACTGTTATAATGCTTTTGCAGATTAAAGTTTATTTGATAGGAATTTTGTATTTTTTGGGAGCACTATTCATGCTTTTATTTCCTCCGAGGAATTATGTTCAGTAAGTTGATTACATCGCTATATTTTGATCCTTATCAGCTACTGGGTACAAGTATCCCTGCGGGGAAGTAAAAACGTTTATTCCTGATTTAAATCTTGCTCATACCGTACCAGGAACAAATGTTCCCATGTGTTTCAATGAATTATTAGAGGAGCCGTGAGAGGATCTCTACATTTGTAATGCAAATATAACCACGTTGTAAATTTCTGCAAGTAGCTTTAGTGGTCACCGATTCCATCTCAAGTCTCTTCCTATTTTTTTCAAAAGGAATTATTGCTTGAACACTGGTGTTTCATATCACTACTAGTTTTATTGTGAGGGTTTCTAGTTTGAATATTTATTTATTGGGTTGGTACTTATTTATTTGTTTGTATTTATAAACATATTTTTATTTACACCGCCTTTTTACCTTCCTTTAATCCAGTTCATCCTAGGGTTGTCTGGAAGAAATCGCTCACAGCGACAAGACCACCCATTCTATTGTACCTCGCTTTAGATAAATCCTTGTATCTTTGGGTGTATTTTGTAATGTCCATGTGGTGTATCTACAAAAAAGTATTTTCTATCTAACTATCTATTTAATTTTCTGTAAAACCCTGAAAGGAAACCTATACCTACTTAGATAGATTACCAGAACTCAGAAGCAGCTTTTCTTTCCGCTCCCTCAGATCTGGAGCTAAAGCCAGAACAGTGAGAAGCTCCAGTAATAACCTCACGTTCAGCCAGTACTTGAACTTCGAGAGCTCGCTCAGGGCTATGGAGCGCTACGCTCGCGAGAACGACGAAGTGGCCAGCTTGATATTGCTCTCTCCGAAAACAGCGGAAAATAGAACAGTAGCAGCTTTGGAATTGAGGAGTGATAGGATGAGCAGGAAACCGGGGATTTTAATAGTTGGAGGTAATGCCTTGACTGAGTGATATGGCAAACATCCGGTTGGGACGTGGGATCGATTATCTGGTGGAAAGTTTGCTTATTTGTCCAACGTTAGTTATGAGTTCCATGTTTTGTACAAAGGGATACGAGTTGTACCTAGTCTATGAAACCTAGACTAAATAATGGAATTTCACGCGTCACCAACTGGTATCGCTCCTGCCCGAGACACGCGTTCAAACCGTCGTCATATCAGGCGAGTGTAGAAATTGGTGACGCTTTCTATAGGTACGTAGGTACCTTACCTACCTACTTCGTACTGTGGTTGGATTGTATTTTATTTTCGAATAGCTTGTAGGTATAATATAAGGAACTTATATAATTTAATTTAGTTTGGCTAAGCTCTTTATCTGTTTCAACGTTTCATAGGTAGGTATCTACTCAATGCAATTAAATTGTTATCACTGAAATAAAGCTTATACTATCCACTTTTACTTAAAATAGATGTTATACCTACTCTGAATATAGGTACTTAAGTACGTACCAACACCTTTATGTGCGTAAGCAGTAGGTAGGTATCTAATACTTCTTTTAAGTGGGTAGGTACTTGACTGCTAAATGGTATCTCGAAGTTGTTTCAATATAATTCCTGTGTCGGGTGCCGCCACTTACTGCCTATGTTAACAATTGACAAAGGAAGCTAATCTTTAGATACCTACTTACCTAAGTCATAGAAATTAATCGATGTAAAATTAAGAAAACATGAGTTAATCGTTGTCAGTAATAACATAACGATTTATCTATGTGTTCATCCTTCTTGAAAGATTACAACTGAAACACAAGGGCGCCTATTCTATGGGACTAGTAGTTTCTGATACCTAAGGCAAGTTCCCATAACAAAAGGAATATTGGTGAGGGATCATGGAGTACCAACATACGTATGCGAATAAATATTTGGAGTTATTTATTAATAAATAAGTATAACTTTATGTTCTAGCTCTCAATGGAATGGCATGGGGAGTGCCGAATGCAATACTAGAGTTAGCGGACAAGTTGCTCTACGATCCCAGCTACCAGACACCTTTTTTCAACGACTATGATTGGTAAATACTAATCTGGCTCTTTATATCTTACCTATAGTTTTATCTAAATCCGTTTCAGCATGATTTGGAACAAAGCCGCATAGATATTTTAATAATGTTCACGTTAACGTTAGAATCGTAAGTAGAGCCTAAATCTTATTTGTTATGTCTTGCTTCCACTCTTCAGGTTTACGAAGCGCTCTAGTGATGTAGGTATGTAATGACGAGCGTTTATCCATTAATATTTTCCTCTTTTTTACACCACTTTCAAGGACGAAATGAGATGAGAAACTGGGGTTGACAAAGTCCCCGATATTTGCCAACTAGCCTTAGTTCTCATTTTTCTTTACCTAAATAGCTTAGGCCTTATGAAATAAAAGCAAAAGTATCGGTATGTACGTACTCTGCATATGATTTGCTAGTTCTTTTTGGAGCTTACGTTTATGACCCGACGTCACAGATAACGGCCAGACTATAGGTACCTATAGGTATTTATTATAATCTATCAACGACGATGATCCTTGATAGGATTATTGTTTTCACATTACAAATTCCTTTCCGTTATAGGTATCTGATACCAATGGGAAACCCAGACGGCGTGAGTTTCGCTCAAAGCATGCGATCGAGACAGCCTGTCGAGACGAAACAATGGTCGAAGAATCTCACCATCAGGGAATACACCCGCCCGATGGAATGGAACAAGAACGTAGACAAAGAGTCTAAAGATGATGTGTGCTTTGGCACGCACATTAATCGAAACTTCGCGTACCATTGGCTGGGTCTGTAGTTCTTTAGTACTGCAACTCGTTATCATAATTTCATACAACCTTTGTTGTAGAACATTAAAATGTGAATTATGTATACTGTTGGTGTTGCCTAGTAAATAAATAAATAAACATTGGTGGTGGTGTAGTGGAACCAAACCAGAATCGAATTTTGCTACTACGGTCGTGCATGAGTTTTTCTGTCCAAAAATAGTGGCTTTCTAAAAAGTTTTTGTGTAGGTACCTTGCGCCACCCACCAATTGGTATCTTCCCCATAATGAGGCGATTTGAAACTGCGTACCTACCTGGGGCAGGGGGTTACCAGTTGGTGAGGCTGACTACACAGGTTTGGCTGAAGCGGTAGGTAAGTACTTAATGAAATGTTTGCAGATGATTTACACAGAGTTCCCAATCGCTGCTCCCAGCACTTCCCTGGTGTGAAGCCGTTCTCAACGGCCGAGGCGCGGGCGCTCCGTCGCTATGTTGACGGACTCGGTGATACAATACACTTGGCTATTCATTTGCACGCAAGTTTTGTGCCCAAAAAGGTCATTTTAACTTCTATAATTCTTTATTGCTTTGGTTGTAAAATAATAAAGTACTTAGGTATCACACTTTAAGAAGGTGACAAGCATGTAAGTACCTAAATGTATCCGTTTACGAAACAAACCCCGCCTTATCTAGAAAAATGCTGATAATTTTCAAATTACTGAACTAATTTTCTAGATTAATAGGTTAAAACACTCTCGCTAAAGTCACCTTTTACCAAACGCAAGTCAATGCCTCTGCCAATATGGCTCTTTTATGCTGATTTCAGGAGTACATTTTATACCCTTGGAGATACTCCCTGCGTCAGCCAAGCAACTCCAAAACCCTACAAGAGATCGGTGAATACGCGGCGAGGCAAGCGCGTTTACCAGATGGACGTTTGTATGAGGTAACAAAATAAAAACATCTTTACTGAGTAGATTTAATACCCAACGTCAGGAGACGATAGGTACTTAGACTAAAATCAATGGGACGCTCTGTTATGCATGAGCATTGTTGAGATGAAGTAGGCTTGCCTAGCATCTAAACCCCTCAGAAATAGTCAATAAGCACTTGGCGTTGGGATCCATTTTAAAATCTTATTTTTTTATGATGAATGGGTCGGCTCTTGACCTCGAATCTTACACAGGCAAGAATGAGGTCTACGAGGGAGCGAGGCCTACCCAGAAGGTGCCTATTAACTCTCTACTACAACAAACATGGTCGTAGCTTAAAGATCTCAAATTAGGTTAACTTGCAAACACACGTCTCTTTTAATCCATCCACTTTCTCTCCTCTCTTAAGTAGATAGTTAGGTACTTTTACATTAAATAAACACTTTCGGCAGGTCCATCAAAGCAGCAGTGATGAGCGCGTGGCCGGCTCCTTCAGCGACTACGTATGCGGAGTGGTGGGAATTGATCTCGTGTACATCATCAAGCCGTACCATCAGAAGTTTCCGAACTTCACCGATGTAAAGGCAATTGGTCGGTACAATTTTACCACGCCAGGTTCTGTCATAGCATTAGTGCCTAGCCTACGTACCCTACCCTGGTACCAAATATCTGCAGACCATGCAAACTTTTGTTACAGTGGTTTTGTTGCAACGAGTCTCAAACTCGCACGCACCTCTTGCTTCTCAATCCCCATTCGCCCTCCACGTTACCAAGGTCGTCGAGAAATTGACGTAGGTCAACGACCGGTTCCAATTGACGTGTAGTAATGTGCAGTTGGATCATCATCATCTTCTTGCCCTTGTCCCACTCTATGTGGGAGTTACTCTAGTCCTGTGCAGTTGGATGAATGAACTAAATAAATAAATAAAATAATGCTGGACTTTTTTCACACAGCATCATCTAGCCCCAAAGTAAGCAGAGCTTGTGTTATGGGTACTAAGATGACTGCATATACTAATTATATACTTTTTGTTTGTAAATACATACATATTATACATAGAAACACCCAGACCCGAGACAAATATTTGTAGATCATCCAAACATTGGTCCCGCCGCGGGGATCGAACCCGCAACCTTTTGCGTCGCAGGCGGGCCTTCGCCCACTGCGCTACAGAGGTCGTCAAGTGTAAAAATCGTCAAGTGTAAAACTAAAAGCGAACTGCACAGTTTCAAATCAAAACTGTGCAGTCCGAAACTTTCAATGACGGTATGTTAACTGCACAGTTTTGTAATTGTTGCAAATTATTGTTTTCAGACGTGTACGTAAAGAAAGCCATCACATCGGTGTTGAGCGTGGTGCGTGGTTGGCGAAGCAGCACTAAACAGAACACGCTCTTATTCTTCGGACGAGACGTTGAGTTTTGAACATTATTTTATGATTGAAATAAATTGTTTGTGCTGTAACTTTGTTGTTTTGTTTGATATTGTTCGTCAAGATATCAGGAAAAAACCGCTAATCTGACATTGCACTTAGGATAAAAATGAAAACAAATGTATGCGTTTTGTATTCAACATTATAATATTTTGCATCTCAATAATAAATAGTAAGTAACAGATACCTAAAGTAATACATACATACATATCACTATCGAATGAGCAAATGTACACTATTTACAAAAACATCACTTATCAACTCTGTCCCGGTTTTCTTATGACCGTGTCATCAATATCCCAGGATTTTGATAAGCTAGTAAAGGAGTTATAGAGATTTTCTTGTTTTTCACTATTTTCATAGAGATCTGTTATTGATATGAGACTTAGATCTAATGATACTTGATGTAAATGCTGCAATCGTTTGAACAACGCGTCTTTCAGCTCTCGAATCTCTGTTCGCCGGTAATACCTTAGATTTCTATCTATCATTACTGAGATGTGCTCTTTTATGTCCTTTAAACATGTCTTCTTCTCTGTCGTTGACTGAAACAATGATATTTAATTTAATATAAGAAAACGGAAGTTATTCCAACTTTCTCTAGTTCAGTTAATAGGATTGATATACTGGGCGATTCAAAAATAGCAGCCTTAGGTTGTAGGTATTACGAGTATAACTGAAATATAGATAGAAGACGAAACATAACTAAATTATACAATACAGGGGATGCAAAATTTTATGCATTTACATTATAGTTTTGTTCTTAGAACATAGGTCTATGTGTACTCGTAAGAAAACAAAAACCCCGATTCGGGAAAAAAAACATTAGTCGCTCGTAACGCTCGACGCCACGCATCTCCGTAAACGAGGCATACGTTTGCAGAGACGCGGGGCGTCGAGCGTCGCGTGTGGCGTTTCGCGCTTCTCTGTAAACGCCTCTCTATGACGCCAATGTTTGAATACTTGCGAGACACGCCGTTAAGTATCCACTAACTAAATAGTCACCTGCGCCATGTTGCAGAGTGCGAGCCTGACGCGCAAGTGTTGCGGCGCGCCGAGTGAGCGCAGCGCGAGCGCCGCCACGCCGGCCGACGTCACGCGCGACTCACGCGGGTACGCCTGGCTGTCTGGCTCGCGCCTCCTGAAATACCAATATTATAAGCGTTTTATAAACTAAAACTAAGACTTCGATATCGGAAAAAGGATCAAGACTGCTAAAGTCTGCCGGGAATGGCCCTTCGCAGTTGAAGCGCGCAGCGTGCGCGCGGAACTTCTAAATACGTTCGTAAATACGTTGCATTGTGGTAACGTAACACATCTACGCCATAGTTACGTAGAATCTATTAACTACGGCGTAGATGTGCTACGTAGCGTAGACCTACTACGCCATTGTATTATCTACATCGTGTAGTGTGTCTACGTTGTAACAGCGTAGCACCTTCTACGACCTAAATACGAACCGCATCTACATCATACGCGACGTATTAGAATAGAAGACGAAGCACAACGTTGTTAGAAGATCCCATTTTTACAAAAAAGAAAATCTTTCGCCGTAGACTACAACGTAGCAGAAAGGTCTACGCCGTAGACAATTAGTTGTTATAGGTGTAATGTCTGATAATAATGTGTAGAGTAGCGAAATAGAGATATCAAGGGCGTCAGAATGAGACATCTGACCAATCTGCTGGGAACACGAACACAGTCGTGTCGCACGCAGCGCGAAACTTCTCTCTCATAAGGTTAGAAATCTCACGGCGTCGGAGTGAGGACTTTCATAGTGTCTTCATGAGGTACTATAGTAACATCTTACCTGTCAGCCGGGAACACGAACAGAGTGGGGTAAATGTACGTAGTGTAGAGCCAAGAGACCTCACGGCGTCATAATGAAGACTTTCATAGTGTCGGTATAACATATAAGGTACTATAGTAACATCTCACCTGTCAGCCGGGAACACGAACACAGTGGGGTAAGTATCTGCAGTATACTGCCACGGTAAGTCATGTCGCAATGCATCAAGTCGCGCCGCTCTTGCCTTCACGCCGCATTCACGGAGAAGTCTTACAGCGGCGGCGACCGCTCGGGACGTCATACCACTGCAGGCTCCGCCGCATACAGATACTATTGTTAGCTGTAATACATTTTGATTTGAGAAGTTTCTATGATGTAGTTTTTATTGTATCAGAAAGGTATCAGAACTACTGAGAGTTGAGTTGATGTTTATTGTTTTGTATTAAAAGAATCTTTGAGAAGATTGTAGGTATTTGAACTTTGGTTTGGATGGGCTTGTGGCGGAAACAAAATTGACAAAAAAGACTTTGAATACTAACCTGAAATATTACCATGTATTTTTTTGATGTTTAAAAACTTCTTTCTCCCTTTTAGAAACTTCACAATTATTATAGAGGATACGTGTTATTTTTCAAAGTATTTAAATAGCGAATTATTAGATCTACAGTTTGCCGAACATAATCTTAAGTATGAGTTGTAAAAAGATAAAAAGCTAACTTAACCCTTACCAGTCCCGGTGTCTTCACGAGCCTTCTAAAACTCTTCGTGGTGAGATCAATAATATGCATAGTATGGTTATCAATGCCCATTTGTTCAGTTTTACCATCCGAAGCGAAGTAGTGAGTGTGCCACGAATCGTCAACGTGAGAGCGGAGCGAACGTTTCAACTTTTTATTCGTGAAGTTGTAGATGAAATCTCGCAGTGATTTGGCACTGTATTCTTCTGATAGGACGTACTGACTTTCATTCTGGAAATATAAAAAAGATTTTAATAGCAAAGTCGTACGAACAGCTGAGTATAGCGATTCACTCTATAATCGAATGCATTGATTCGAATGTGACATTTACACAATGAGGAACATCATTTTTCGAAGCATCGAATCAATGCATCCAAATGATATGTGTATTGCCATGCTGGATTGGACCAAAATCTCGCCTGGTGTACTAGTACCATTGATTTATACCATCAATGGTAGTAATGAATACACTAGTACCATTTACTGCAGATGCAAAAACTCAATGGTCTATTTTGTAAGAGCTATCAAGCAGGCGATTGTTTTATTAGTATAATGAATTCAAATTTGAAAACATATACCTCACTATCCAACACAACGACTGCAGTCATATCCTTCTTATTCCTAATATCTATACCAAGCGCCTCTGCAAAATGATGGTGGTGCACGCTGTCCATAGCTAGGAAATTCAAGCTAACATTCACAGAACAAGCAATTCCCTTAATTCTAGTCAAGTTTTGCGTATGTAAAACCTCTTCTTGGTTCTTGTATGGGAATATTTGTGGGCTGTACTCTTGCGCGAATTTCATTAGCTTGCACATGTGTTGTACGTTGTCTAGTATAAGGTTTTCAGCGGTCAGAGGGTCGTTTTCTAGTGGTAACATTGTTGTTCCGATGCTGTAACAAAATGGTACAGATGTAACATGTTTTCTCACTTTTTTTAATATGCCCATAATATTAGTAAGGGTCGGTTCATATCTAAAGGAATATGCGTCGCGTATTATCGGTCGCGTAACGCCAGAACTGACAAATGTATAGAAAAACACTCGACCGTTCACACTCAACCGGTGATACGTTAGTGCGTTGAGTGTGAACGGTCGAGTGTTTTTCTATACATTTGTCAGTTCTGGCGTTACGCGACCGATAATACGCGACGCATATTCCGTTAGATATGAACCGACCCTTAGATGATAACAAAATAAGCGGGTTGAGTAAATGAAAATAATGAAATATAATGAGAATGCTGTCTTGTTCTTAGCGGGTTTTCAATACATAATCCAATCTGCCCGCGAATACAGCTGTAAAGTAGAGTTTTCGCGATGCTAACAAGGTAAATAACGCGATAAATTCCTACTTATCTCAAAATATATTTTTTTACGTATCACTTACTCTCCATTCGTTTCCATGTCAGGGCCAAAGTCAAAGCTTTTCTCAAACAGCTGGCATTGCTCATACGTTTCGTAAAAGCTTCTTTCAGCCGGGAACGTTTTGATATTGCATTCTTGCAACCAATCCAGTGAAAACATAGCCGAATCATCGAGCTCACCGCTTTTTACTAAACCAAGACCTCGTTTTGCAAAAAAGTTTATAGCACTATTTTTAGGTGAAGTTTCAGTAATGTTGTTCCATGGGTATTTGTTATTTTTAGACACGACTCCCTTCTTGTAAACGCTTGATATAGGTTTCTTAGACTCGTGATTTCGGCAGAATGATATGTAATCTTTCAGTTGGTACATTATTCTTTGGGCTTGTTGCAGTTTAACAAGCTCTGTCGTCCACGGACTTGTACTGTTATTTTTACAATTGTGGTATTCCATTGACACCTCACGCATCTGTTGATGGATAACTAGACGTTTAGTGGGTACAAATTAAGTTCTAAGCTTAAAGCCAACTCTTAGAGAGTATTGTTAACATTGTGAATCTAAAAGTTGATAGTATCCATACTATAATATTATAAATGCGAAAGTAACTCTGTCTGTCTGTTTGTTATATTTTAACACCCAAACCACTGAACAGATTAGGCTATAAATTGGCATGGATAATGGTTGTATGTATCCCAGGGAAGGACACGGGCTACTTTTTATCCCGAAACAATCCTGAAGGATCGCGGGTTACACCGCGGGAGCGTAGCTGGTTCCTTATAAAGTTATTTTATTTTAGCCCACATTGTCCCACTGCAGGGCAAAGGCTTCTTTCATTTTCCAGGCTTTTCTATCTTTAGCTATAGTTGACCAGTCTGGTAGATGCACATCCAAATCGTCCCGCCATCTCCGTGTATAAAGTTAGGTAATAAATTAAGTATGCTTATTCTTACCAAGGAGTAATTAGGCAGCATTTCGTAAATAGGATTCATTGGTGTGAAGAGCATTATAATCGGACTGCCGTCGATGTATCTCTCGAAGGCGAAGGATTTTTTCCACATCGGCGTGATTCTCGCTACAGGTTGAGAGAAGTTTTGTAGTAGCCACATTATGATATCTGATTCAGTCCATGTAGAATTCAAGTTTTCATTTGTTATGAATTCCTGAAAAAAGGAATAAAATAGGGACAAAATATCAGAAGATTTTAAGAAAAGAATTTTGCATTCTTATAGACGGCACTGGGTTTGCAAAACGGGCCCAAATTTCACAAAATATGGGCATGTGCCAAATATGTGTTGAAGGTGCCTCTGACTATCCCCTTACATATTTTCAAAGAATCTCCGGGGTTTATAGTACTGAGATATTAACTACGACGCACTGGAAATATACTATCGTGATCCTGTTTTACTTTAACCCCTTTCCTGAGATGCATTCAACAGACTAAAGAAAAACCTTATTATTAATATAATTAAATCAACAGTGTGGTACTCTAGTAAAATTTGTTACTATTACTACTATTCTGATTTATGCGATACCCGTATGAGTTTGTTATGCCACATTTCCATAAATAGTTATTTCTCTCACATCACAAATTGATAGCATTCATAACCAAAATGTTTTCAAACATAATGCATGCTATATTTTAACCTAAACTCAACATGTGAACAAACAACGTTAATTGTTTTATATTTTCTTTGTTAACGTACTATATTTTTCTTTATCGCATAACAACGTACGTTGTTAAGCATTTTCCATGAATTTTACAATGTCACAAGATTTATGATCAACTTAAGGATAAAAATGAAGCTAATTAATGCTATGAATTTTAAACGCTGTTAAGTTATTTCATAATCAATGCGCTTAAGTATGATATACACTACATAGTCAATGCTACGTGTGAAAACTGTACCAACGCGTTTTAATAAAATAAAAGAGTATGTTGGGGAGTAAGGTAAGTAAGTTGGGGTACCTAGTACCTACAGTAAGCTTAAAAATCTTAAACACATAATCAAAATGGCTTCATTTAACAAAATAATGAGAAACACACGGATCGGTGAAAGTCGTGGGTTCAAGTCCCGCATGGTTGTCATTTTTGGGATGCATTTTAAAATCAGTTATAAGAAAGTTTGTTACCTTTGTACCATTCCAAAGCATAAAACGGGCGTTAGGCACAACATCCACGCCCAGTTCCACAGCCAACGTCTCAGAAGTGACAGCCGCGAAGCATATCTCCCCAAGCACGTCATACTCTCGAACTTTCTTCGCCACTCTGTACCATGTGTTATAGTGTTTAGCGGACACTGTGAACGGCACAAATCCTACTGCTACAGCCTGGAAGAGAAAAACTGTTCATTCTTGTATCATAGCACATTGCTACAACAAAATCATAGTTATCTTGACATTAACGATCTCGACCTCTGTGGCGCAGTGGGTGAAAGCCCGCTTGTGGCGCGAAGGTTGCGGGTTCGATACCCGACGCGGGATAAATGTTTGTATGATCTGCAAATATTTATCTCAGGTCTGGGTGTTTCTATAATATGTAAGTATTTACAAAAAAAAAGGATGATAAGTTGTATAAGTTATCTGTTTCCCATAGTACAAGCTTTGCTTAGTTTGGGGCTAGATGATGCTGTGTGAGAATGCCCAGCATTGTTTATTTATTTAAATTGTGAAATTTTTGTCAGTTTTTGTTTCTTGTGCCCCTCCCAGAAAAAATCCTGGATCCGCCCATGTTCCCAGCATTGGGAAAATATAGGTTAATTAAAAAAAATATGACATATAAAATGTGTTTGTAGAGTTCGAATTTTGATGTTTTCCTTTGGAGCACATCTAGGTAAATAAAAGGTTAACATAAACCTTTTACTAACCAGGATGTTTTTTAGCTATAACATCCTCAATAAATTAATTGTTTAAAATAAAATAGATATTTTTTTACAATTCTTGAGCATTATATTTTTTATTAAGAAAAAGATGGTAAATACTAGATATAGAAAACTTACATCACAATAGGATATTAATGTGACAAGTTCTTCTACTGTGGTAATCCTTTTTAAGGGCTTTATCATCATTTCCAAGAAGTTTACCATTGTGTGTGCATTTCTTGGCCCTGAAACATAAACATCTTATTTTCATATATGTACCAATTAACTATCTTACATAATTGAACTATCTTACATTCAAAATTACTATGAAAAAGTTACCGTTCGATTCGTTGAAATTCGCATAAATAAATGATTCGGTAAAATAGCAGTACATACTAAAATGCAGTAAGCAAATAAAATTTTGTATCCTGTACTGATATTATGTTTTCACTACCTTTATAATGTATGCCTCGAGAGTTGGAAGTGTAAGCCATCATGATAGGCCAAGATGGCAGTTTGTTATGGGCTATTCTACATTCACTACCAGGGTACCAGCAATTAATGGCAGCAAAATGAACCTGAGAATTGAAGAAAACAAAATCATTTATTTTAAGATTTAAGTATTAATTTAAGGTAAGGTAGTCTGGCAAGTTTATGTAAATAACTCAAGAAGACAACAGTTAATTTTAAAGTAGTAATTGCAGACTGTAGTAACATTATTGTGTCTTGTGTGGAATATTATGATAATCAATGGTAGTTTAACATTTGAAAAAAAAAACTAACACGGTCACCAAGCACCATAGCTGCTTTCTCAAATTCTCCCTTTACATACTGTGACTCCGCATCCCAGGGTGCATAGTACATTACAAATGAAATGTCTTCATGCTCCACTGCCGCAAGGGCTTTGCCCAGCTGTCCACGGTACCAGTCTGTCACCACAGAATCAGGACTAAAGAATCTCACTGCATGGGGATGCTTCGATATTCTTGTAGGTCTGAAATTATAATGATAGATTTACTTCTATGACTTTGTTGATAAACAGAGAGTAGGTAGATACTATGACAACAACTTACGTGTTGTGTAGAGCTCCGTACGTGGTCAGCGCTAAAGCAACACAAAACACCATCTCTTTGATAAGCATATTGAGTGTTAACTCCCTACTATTTCGTTGTGTGGAATATTGAGTGTTTTCAGGCAAGTTCGGACCATCGCTAGACAAACTTGACTTTTCTGCATATGACGTGACCTGTGTTATATCTTCAGCGTCCGCCGTTGGAAACATTACACGTCATTCGAAAACAAGAGTGGTGCTGAAACTGGATTACGGATAATGTGGCATTTCCAAATGAAGTTTTAGTGACAATAGGATTTTCAGTACTACTTCGATCCAAGTAATTGCATTGAAAAATCATAATAAACTCTCAATTTTGTGATTTTCATTCAAGAAAAACAAAGTTTCTCATTTCACGATCAGGATCACCTGTTCACCTAACTGACAGTGACAGACAAACAGTAAAACAGGCTGTTTTTTACTGTCTGTCACTGTCAGTTAGACTACTGACCTGACTGACATGAGTAATGAGGAGACGGAAAATAAAAGTAAAAACTGAATTTTTACACATGGACTGTATTCAGTCCCGATCATTCAAAATAATCAAATTTTATTCTACTATTTGTTGCGTCGTCACAATTATTATTAACCAAATTAACCATAGAAATAAAAAAAGTTTTATTTTCTCCACACATTACACAAATAGATTAATCATAATCTAAATATTAATCTTAAGTAATAAAATTTAATTAAGGAAAGGTGAAAAGTAAAAACACACATGAATGCAATAAATACTTTGAATTTGAAAGAAAAGTATACCGTCAATCGTCAACACATTGAATCACTTTTATTTACTTACTTACTATTTACTTATTTAATGATTAAACACTGAGCTGTGCAAACTCGGTGAATTGGGATACTACAATAATAAACATTGCAAACTATCAGTCGATAGTAAAATAGTATTTACATCCAATGGTAAAATCCTTTAAAGTGTGTAATTTAGTGTAGTGCCCCCCCCCCCCCCCAATTTCAGTAGTGACCCCCCCCCCCCCAATTTCAGGCTGCGACCGCGCCTGGTGTCACTTACGTCTGATAGTTTGCAGGACGTGGCCTTGAGCTTTCGGATGTCCGACAGTGATCTTATCATCCTCGGACCAAGAATCACACTTGTATGATACTTGGTCCTAGTTATCATCAGTGCGCTGGATGTTTTTGTTCTGTGCTTAACTATCAGTCGCGGCTGTCAGCCGCGTCCGTCAGCCGCGTCCGATAGACTATATAGAGGAGTGAACATAGACAGATAATCTGAGGAGTGAACCGAATCTTTGCTAGGATTACATTTATCATAGACAATTTTATGACAAGTTTGACAGTTCAATCAATCAAACAAAACTGTCGTAATTCGTAAATGTCGCATCGCCATTTTAGACGGGACGAAATAAAATCAAAGAAGAGTGCTTGTTTTGGATTTTCACAGCGGATTTTTGCAAAGTTTCATCAGTTTAGAAGAAAAATAGACTCTAGATCACAATTCGCTTCAGCTCATCGATACTTTAAGTGGCATATCCATAAACCACACGTGTTACAGTGAATAGTTTTGTTATGACTCGATAAATCCTTGAGATCTCATTAGTTCAAATTGTAGTTGTATTTATCATGGAATCTCAAAGGCATCTCGAATCAGACTCGGTGGAGTACTGGAAGAAGCAGGCCAAATATTTTGAGCAAAAGTAAGTCGTGAAACATTAGTTTGACGTGTTTTTGTACTGTTGTTTATTAGTTTACCTGACAACCAAATGATTCATTGCAGGTCTAGCGAAATTCAGCAAGAGTTGGACGAATATACAGAGAACTCAGCTCAACTTGAGAAAGAGCTCGAAGCTTCATTGGAGCAGACTGAAAAACAGAACAGAGATCTTGAACACCAAAATCAGAGATTAAAAAATGAAATTGAAAGTCTGAGGGTAAGTTTTTACCTAGAAATAAATAGGCTAACAGGTTTTTAAATTAAAAGGTCATAGAATCACTAATGGTAAATTAAATACTTGAATCAGATTGCATAGTTAACATTTTAAAACTGTTACTATGAATCACTTGTAGCACCTTCACTTGAACAAAGCAAATCCTTGGCTTCCTTGTATACTTTGAAATTGCACTAAATCTCATCACCTAAATACTAACCATCTTACTACAAAAAATCGAAGACATGTTAAGCTCAGCAATGACTAAAAAAACTATCTCTAGAGAAACAATCTCTGAATACTTAGAACGCTCATACTAAGAACGCTTTTTTGTAGTAACAGTTTTTTTACATCTGTGTCAACATTGTGTTTCAACAGATGTTTAACTTTTTTGTGTAAGATTCTTTGAATACTTGAAAATTCTGCTTTTCACCTGTAGAGCAAGTTAGAACGAAGTCAACATGAGACCAATGCTTTGGAAGATGAACTGCAAGCTTTAAAAAAAGATAAGGAGAAGCAAGCGGTGTATATAAGAGAACTTGAACAGAAGAATGATGATCTCGAGAGAGGCCAAAGGTAATTTTTTCAGGCTAGATTAGATTGAGTCAGGAATAATGTAAGAATGTTGGTAGAAATGATTTGACTCATTTGCACCATTTCGTCTTTGTCTAATGAGATTTTACATCTAATCTTTAGCATCTTTCAGTACTAAAGAACTAACTTTCCTTTAGCAAAGGAAAAACTTTTCAAAAATAGAAAGCACTAAAGAGACTTGACCATACTAAACTTTGAAAGTCATCATAATCTTCCTGCTTTTAATCCCATTATGTGGGGGATTTGTTAAACTTTGAATATATCTTAGGTTTTAAATCCAATTTGTTTTTCAGAGTGATATCAGAGTCAGTAGCATGTATAGAGAGTCTGCTGAACCAGGCGTATGAAAGGAATGCAGTTCTTGAGAATGAGGTGGATGAGATAGAAAACCTGCGAGTGAACTTGCAAAGGGCAAATGATGAAGCTAGAGGTTTGTGAACATTAAAAATGTAATATATTCCTAAAATAAGCAGCTTTCAGTGGTGTAAAGCTGGCAGTCAAATAATACAGGAGCCTAAGGGTGGTCGCACAGTCTAGCCGAGCCGAACACGGAAGGCGAACTGTCAATTCAACAAAGAAAATGCTGCTGACGTCATCAGCATTTTTGTATAAAAATATGACTGTGGTGCGTACGGCGCGTACAAAATACGAAAATGACAATAGAAGTCCAGAATGGGTTTCAAATGTCAAAATGAAGCCGATGTCCATTGCCAGTTGAGTTACACAACAGCCTGGACGTCCATCCAAGCTTACATATGCGGAAACAATGTGCATGTACAGTACACACAAGACCCCCTTTGTGAGATGATACAACTGTATCTTCATAATCATTATTATGATCATCCTACAGCACCAAAAGCAGAGCTACGGACAACTATGGTAATAGCTGCAAGTTTTCAAAAATAATAAAAAAATGTCTTTTTTTCATTAGATCTGAAACAAGAACTGAAAGTGATAGACCGACCACACAAAAAAGAGGATGACTGTACAAATGACACCACAGCAGTCAATGGACACATCTCAAACTCCTCACGGACTCTTGTTGAGATAGAAACACAGACACCCCTTATTTCACCAGCTAAACGTAAGTATAAATAAATATATCAGATACAGTATTTTAAATATAGGTTGATATGGATGAGTACATGGGACATTGACATTGCATTGACCAATCACACACTCTTGAATGGTGATTGCGAGAATTTGTTTTTTTTATTCTCAAGCTATGTAATTGGTCAATTCGAGTGCGCGTGATCACGTGATGTCCATATCCCAAACATACTAGTAGTCAATCACAAGCAAGACAACTTCAACCCTGTTGTTTCCCCAATGTTTTTCTGGACCATGCAGTAGAACAATTTCTTTTTATTTATAAATCTATCACCTGCGCAGGTGAAATCAACGGCAACGCCATGACCCCGTCGTCTCGCGTGTCAGCCATCAATATAGTAGGCGATCTGCTTCGGAAAGTTGGGGTGAGTCAAATTATTGTTTTACTAGTCAAAGCCATTGTAGTTATCACTGCTGTAGTTATCACTCTAGATATAATTGGATTATGACCTTTATGTTTATTTTTTTTACTATAATAATAATATGTATGTATAATTATTTATTTAAATTATTGTTTTGTATATACAGCTATTATTGGTATATATGTATGTAAGTTACTATTTATATTGCTATTAAATTTATTATTCATATACATACATGTTTTTCCATTTTTATTTTTATTATTTTTGGCTATTAATTTCATCACCAAGTTAAAATGTTGATGTGGCACTGGTAGTATGCATAGAAATAATAACTTTCTAAAATTATAATTATTTAAAATACTTATGTAAGTAAGAGTTTATTTATACGAGTAGGTAGGCACATATTATGTAGTTAACCTTATTTGACGTAGTGTAGTTAGTGTTAGTCAGACAGCAGGAAACAGGATTACTTTCACAACATAACTTTGCTAATGTTAAAATACAGTGAAGTTGTAGAAAAAATATTTTATTTGTAGTTGCATGGTTGCGTGTCGTGTAGTATGCATGTTGTTTATTGCTTACAGCTTGAAAGGTTTCTTTGCCGTGATTGTGGTAAGGTAAAATGCGCCTGTGATCCACCTGCGACCTCTAACACTCCTGCCACGCCGCCTTTGGACAATACCGACAGAACTATCGACGAAAACCTCAACAAAAGTGAAACAATAGAATATAGACACCCAAAAACCTTCACCCGACAACTTTCGGGACCCGAAAACAGTGATGCGCCTAGAAAATCTCAGCTCACGAACCGAGCTTCGGAGCATCCGTTTGTTCGATCCCCTCAGGGGGAGAATGGAAAGCTTCGACGATCGTTCGCAGTAAGATCTCGTGAAGGACTTGAGAACTTATTCAGTTTCGCCACTGTGAAGAAAGGTAGCGATCAAGGGAAAAGTAAACAAATAAACATCTGAGATAATTTCGCGTGGTTCCCACTTGGTCCACGTGGCCATAACGTTATCAGATGAAATGTAACTTTCAAGTTTTTTTTCCGTAAATACCTTTTGAAATAACATGGTAACCTAGCATTTTGTCTTATGACGTCATGTTCTAAAAACTACGAGTTCAAAAGTGCATTTAGCTTCAATTATTATTAAGTTATTTTGTTTATAATTGTGTTTGTTTTAGCTTTAGTTGTTACTAATGAAATTGTACATAGTTTTATTATGTAGTTGAGCAGTTGTGTCAATTAGTGCATGTTACTAAATTACATCACAATTTTAAATGTATGGACTGAATGTACGAGTTTAAGAGCTAAGTGGAGCGGCGGAGCTGTAAATAATCGGTGTAGTTTTAAGTTTGTACCTTCGTTAATATCACATATCGCCTACTTTGTTTAGGAGAACCATTTTATTAATCTTGCTTCAACCATTTGTATATAATGTGGTGGCGGCATAATCTGCACATAACTGTCGCCTACTAATATTAACATCATTCATTTATTGTGTACTTTTCTTCGTTGTAGGCTTTGGAATCGAAATTAGCTTCGTGTCGTGGTACGGTTAGACCTAAAGAGCTCTCACCAAATTCAGCATCGGATGTGAATAAGGACTACAGGTGTGTACTCAAGAATTAAGAACTTCGAAACGTCCAACGACGGTACTGCCGACCGAGCGCAGTTAGCTTGTATTCTATTATAGTGTGATACTATATCAAAAGAATCTGTAAAACATAGCTTCGGATTATCCTGCTGATTTTAAAACTGTGATCGTTATCACATTTCCTAATTTACTGAAAACTGTGATCGTAATGAAATAGTGTATTCGTATGTCAGTTGCGGCCTACCCACCGGTGATCTGGCTCTATTCTTGAAACTAAAAAAGCAGTTCTCGTAGTCGCTGTTAATGTTAGTGAACAATGGTTAAGTATCAATATAGAATAACCACTAAACAAGATGTTACAGGAGGGAATAAAAAGGTTTCATTTCTTCATCAAAATGAATGATGATAATTCCTAATCAACTGTTTCATTTTATCCTCAGACAAAATAGAATCTGATATTTTATAGATTTATGCTAACGAAAAGAAATGAAACTTTTTCCTCCTGTTAAATCATAGTTTTGTGAATTCATACTTAACGGTTGATAAGCTGAACTACGATAGTTGCTCGAAGTAGGATTGTCGATTTGTAAAGGCCGTGAACGCACGGCATTTGCTAGTAGCCGATTAGTTCGCTTCTCACTTTGTGTGCGTTTGTAACATCATATACGTTATTCCCAAATCTAATGTAGTATTTTGATGTGAATTCTCTAATAAAATTATAAATAATACCACCCTTGCATAATGAGTAGCTTTATAAACACTTATATTATCACTAAAGATAACGTAGTCATTAATGGTGGACAAAAGTATTTTGGAATGATTTTTATGTAAATATTTATAGGAGGTAAAGAGATATAGTATGAACTTGTTAAAATTAATAAAATTTTATTCAAAATTATTTGCAATGACGCATTATGAACTTGTCTGTGTAGATAGTACTTTTCTAGAACTTCTTACGGAATATATAACAAATTGAGCTCATATTAGCGGTTGTATGTGTATAAAACTAGATTCAGTTATTAATATTAGTCTATTCAACCAAGTATACATCCCTGTGTCTAAACTTAACTAACTTTATTTGACGACTCACTGTTTTAAGTTTTGTTAGATACCATCTCCTTTTGTGATTAACAGTCATATTAAAAAAATAATGAAGACTCGTAATACTCATCGCATGAAGTTTTCACCGTAACATTTGGCATGCATCAACTAATAACGTTATGAATTTTAATAGTTTTTACTTTAGTTAGTTTACTTTAAAAATCTTCCTTTCGTTCTAACAGTAAAATGGCGGATACATTAAAATTTGCGTTGGCGTGTGCCAAGACAACGGTGCAGCTAGGACACTAATGTTCCGACTTTCCACCCGCATTCGGATTCGCTTCCGAAGTTCATCGCGTGATTATATCTCACTTTATGAGGATGAATTATTTAATCTCAAGTTTCAATGCTAAAACGATCAAATGTCTTGGGTACCGTCTGGATGTTGTTCTATAATCGGTCCAACTTAATAGGCCACATTTGACGTTTGTCAGTTTCAGCTTTCTAGTGAGGTGACCTTCTTAAAAACTTCGATTATGTTCGAAGTCCGTATCGATTCATTTACATGAATTAAATTTATCGCCAGGTAAACCGTAAACTAAGAGTAGGTAAGATCAGTTAAAAAAAACCGGGTCTGAAAAAAACAGCACACCAAGAACGCAAAGTCACTTTGCACAACGATCAAGACTGCGTCACAATCCCATTAATTATTTATTTTGATAAAAATTGTTCAAATCTTCATTTTGAAAAGTCAGTTTATGGTTGTCATGACAAACAGAAAAAAAAGTTTTTATGCGATATTCCCTTACGAGAAATCATTTCATTCGATTCTAACTCTCAAATTTCGATTATTTTGGGTAACATACCTAGTGTCAAAAGAGAACAAGGGTTTACTGACGCAACATTGTAACAACGTTCAGTTCTCTCTCAAACAGAAATTGTTGTGAAACATAATATGTTTGGATGGTGTAATAAGGCAATAAATCATAAAATTACCTTCTTTTGTCGTTAATACAATAACTTATTTAACCGCAATTGAAAAAAAGTTAAGCAATTGTGCAGTACTAACTTCGATAAAATAGTAGTATTTTATGCCCGCCGGTACAAAGTTACGTTGTAAAATTTTGATGAAATGTCAAATGTGGCCTATTAAAATGGACCGACTATAGTAGGTTTATCTATTGTTATAGTCGGTCCATTTTAATAGGCCACATTTGACATTTTATCAAAATTTTATAACGTAACTTTGTACCGGCGGGCCTAAAATACTACTATTTTATCGAAGTTAGTACTGCACAATTGCTTAACTTTTTTAATTGCGGTTAAATAATTTATTTGTCTTAACGACAAAAGAAGGTAATTTTATGATTTATTTCCTTATTACACCATCCAAACATATTATGTTTCAGAACAATTTCTGTTTTCGAGAGAACTGAACGTTTTTACAATGTTGCGTCAGTAAACCCTTGTTCTTTTTTGACACTAGGTATGCTACCCAAAATAATCGAAATTTGAGATTTAGAATCGAATGAAATGATTTCTCGTAAGGGAATATTTCACCTTTTAATGATGATGATGGCGCATTAAATACTTATTGTTTTTATTTAAATAAACTTATTTATCCCGAAAAACGTTACTAAATACCAAAAAGTACTTTTGTAAAAGGACAACGGGAATATCGCATAAAAACTTTTTTTCTCTGTTTGACATGACAACCATAAACTTTTGAACAATTTTTATCAAAATAAATAAGTAATGGGGTTGTGACGCAGTCTTGATCGTTGTGCAAAGTGACTTTGCGTTCTTGGTGTGCTATTTTTTTCAGCCCCGGTTTTTTTTAACTGATCTTACCTACTTTTAGTTTACGGTTTACCTGGCGATAAATTTTAATTCATGTGAATGAATCGATACGGACTTCGAACATGTTCGAAGTTTTTAAGAAGGTCACCTCACTAGAAAGCTCAAACTGACAAACGTCAAATGTGGCCTATTAAGTTGGACCGACTATATAATATTCCATAGTGTTATTTGTTCGGAACGGTACAAACTTTGTCACAAACGCCCTTAATTTATCCCCCAATCAATTAAAATCCTTGTTCTCAGAAAGGAAGATTTTTGATACAGTTTAAGATATTTTCTTGCCCATAACTTATCAGATCAGAATAGACAACTTAAATAAGTTATTTATGTAGTACCACATGGTACATTCTACAATACAACAGGCTGACAATAAGTTTTTGTACTCTGAATCATAAAAAATGGCTAATATAAAACATATTTTTGTGTAGATACTTATGTATTAACTTATTATTCATTAAAGTACCATAATCAACTATTCCATGGTGTGGATTGCACTCGTAATTCTGGTTGTTTTAGAAGAGTTTGAAATTGATTTGTTCTAAATGTATTTGCATAGTTTGCAGCAAATTTTGAAATAATAGCATTTGTATGATCACGCATGTGGTGACCAACATAATTTTTGCGCAATATTAAATATTGAACGATATTAAAATAAGTCCAGACAAGTCAATCGTTTTATTTACTAACATCACATATTATTTGGTTTATCTTTGAGTTATTTATAATACTATGTAGATAATGTATGTCTTTGTGTTTCCTTTTGAAACGATAGTTACCTACCATATATCATTCTATCATACAATTTCTAGGTTTTTAAATAAAAGTTTTTTTCAAAAACGTTAACACAAAACCGGCGAATAAAGGTGGGCGCATACTTAACCTGATCCCACACTTGTCCGCGTAGTAAATTGAAATCGTTTATTTGCTAGAAGCGCCGCAGTCATTTTTCTTCAGTCGCTTCTGACGTCAGCAGCATTTTCTCTATTGAATTGACAGTTCGGCGCGTTCGGCTCGGCTGGGCTGTGCGACCACCCTTATCCGCGCCGAACTGTCAATTCAATAGAAGAAATGCTGAGACCAAAGAGCATAGATTTAGCATGGCACCTGTTCTATATAAGCCAAAGAGAATATAAATACTACTGAGACATCAGAAACTAGCCGCATTTTCTGACGTCATCAGTATTTTTTGTATAAAAAAATGACTACGGTGCGTACAGCACGGACAAATTTTAATGTGCGATCAACTTAAAACGCGCATTTCGGCAAAAAAACTCACACATAGAAACTTTGTTTTTTTTTTGCGTTCACTGCAGTAACCAGTATCTTCTAAGGTGACCCTTAGCACTTTGTAATAGATATTACAATTGAAAAACAAATATTGTACTAGGGATTCTTGGGTCAACTCAGCCCACACCTTGCTCAGCATATGGGCCAAAATGTCATACCTAGTAAATCCTCAAACTATTTGTTTACCAACCAGTACGTTTGATAATAAATTTGTCCATTCTACACGCTGCGGTAATTCAACTGGAGGTGTGAACTGATTTACTAATTCGAATATAGATTTACTAAGTAGTTCCACTCTGACGACTAAAGACGATGATGATTCTCCTGTATTTTCCACTTCAAGTAAGATATTCCCTGCAAAAAAATTATGTAAAGTGTGAGTTTTTGAAGAATCTACAGAGATGGCGCCATGGTTCTGAAGTTTTGATTGGCTGGATTCCCGAGTGGCGCCGCGATTCGATTTGAGGATTTAATTGTAGGTAAGTACTCTTATTTTTGTTATTCTGTATGGGATTAGAAGGGGATTTTAAAAGTAATTCTAATAATCTACACTAATCTATTCTAATATTATTAAGAGGAAAGATTTGTGTTTGTTTGTTTGAATTGAATAGGCTCCGAAACTACTGGTCCGATTTGAAAAATTCCTTCACCATTAGAATCCTACATTATCCCTGATGAACATAGGCTATATTTTATCCCGGGAAAGTGAAGTTTTTCCAAAGGACTGCGAGTAACACCGCGACGGACAGCTAGTGGAATATACATACCTGCTACTTTATGTGATTTAGTCAGCCATAATGTTGCTACATACAATGGTAGCGTCTGTACAATGTATATTAGTTTTGCCAGAATATTCTGCATTGCCAGTGATAAAACTCTGAACTGAAAAAAGATAAATTGATTAGATAGTGAACAACATTGAAGAAACATAAAATTTTCTTGTCATAATATTCAACTTACCACAGTAAAAACGATATAGTACATCGCTGTTGTCGGCAGCAGTAATAAAAGTATTGTAAACGCCACTGTGCCAACAAATAGCTCCTGGTTTGTATACTCGCAGGAGTCTATGCCGCCTCGTAAAGGATTGTACTTTCTGCCCACAAAAAGCCTTAGCAATGCTATAAGGCCCGATATTTGGATGTTGAAAAGCCTGTAAAATCAATACATTGTATCAATCAAACAATATAAATAAAATTGAAGATTTCGTATCTGTATGCTTATCCGGGATTATCGGGAAGAATGGCTGAACCGATTTTAATGGGACTTTCATTGGGAGATAGAGTTAGGGTCGGTTCACATCTGACGATGCATCGAGCGTACTAAGCGGTCTTCGTTCATCATCATCGGTTAAGTGTGAAATGTTGAATGTTTTCTTATATCTATTCTGGCGTTACGCGACCGATAATACGCGCGCGACTCATCTTCTGTCAGATGTGAACCGACCCTTAGGCTACTTTTTATACCTACGGAATTCTCACGGGATTGAGATTTAATCGGAAAAAACTAATGAGTACCTACCTACCTACCGCTCACGCGAACGAACTCGCGAGCACAGCTAGTACCTACTTAAATTTACATCAACTAATTTAAAAGCTGCGAAGGGTTGCTAATTTTACTTACCTTGCAGCGTATACATAAATGCAGTAAGAGTGGAAAGTGGCTACACAGATAGTGTCTGATATCATAGCTATCTGAAACGTGAGTCCTAGGTACCCGATGTAATAATAAACATTCAGTATGACATCCAGTTTTGTGCTGCAGGTATCTAAAACAAATAACTTGTGTAAAAATTAATTAAACATACATTAATTAGATGTTTCTGCATTTCTTAGTCTCTACGAATACTAATAAAGATTAGTAAACATACTCACAATCAATAAATATAATGAAAAGTCTTATCAAAATTTTGGATTCCGACGGGATTCGAACCCGCAACGATCAGACGATCCTCCTAAAGCCGGAGTGCCTTACCGCTCGGCCACAGAACCCTAATCGTCAGATAAGCTCATAAATTATGGTAAGACTTTTCATTTCTTAATGAAATACCAAGTGTCGACTAACACTATAAAATTACAAATAATGTATATTTTTATATACATTACATACTATTACGTAAGGCACTGACCACAGACAGGACTGGAATAAATGGCGTGAACAGAGGGAAGCCTACACTCCACCCAACGGTGGGATATTATCGGCTGCGGATAATGATGATGATTTACATACCAACTCTTAAACAAATAAATGTATATTTACCTAAAAATAGCCACCACAGTTGTACATGATATGAGAAATATTTTCCTAGCATCTTATTGAAGGCGTTATTTAGTTTCAATCCCACAGGAGCTCCCATGAGCCAAGTTAATAATGAATACAGCATGTTTATTAGTTTCTGAAACAGACAATGGTGATCCCATCAATCTTCTTGAATATAGCCAATGTTGGTGAGTTAGAAGCGTTTACAAACTTAGTTGGAACTCACTACCAAGATTAAAAAATCTTTTTTAACTGCTCATTTATCATTCCGACTTGAGTTCCTCTATTTGTTCATTCAATTTTGTACTAAAATATGTTTCCACTTTCCTTGTAAGAATGCATCTTATTTTATTTGTTTTTATTGATTGTATATTGAAAATTTTGTTGGAACAATGATATAAATTTACCTCTAATACATCCATAAGGTAGCCTCTTATGTCTCCTGTGTTTTCTGGAAGCATTTGTAGCAAAACGTAGCCTAGCAATATATCAGTCAACACTGCGAGGATAAGATTCCCTTGCTTTATGGATAGCTGAAACGTAACAATAAGCTTTTAAACTTACACACTTTTGAAATGTTGGTCTACCTACATCTAAAGTGAAAGATTCTAACAATAAATCTGATAAGGTGGTGCCTCAACCAGTGTACCATATTGGATGAAAAGAACGGGTTTTTTAAGGAAAACTTTTTGAGATACTGGAACAAATTTTTGTGCTGCTTTTTTATTCCTCTTATAATCAATTTCCTACAAAACTAAACTCAATATAATTAACTCACTTTGCTATCCTTTTTTACTGTGCCCATAAGCCACTTTACTAAATTTAAATAGTTACAGATGTGCTGTAGAAACATAGAAGATGATATCCAGTATGGAATCTTCAAGTTTGGAGCATAGCTAATTATGTTCTCAGAGAGTCCATTTTGTTTATGGATCAAGTTCTGCAACTTTGAAATGTCTGCACATTCAGTAATCGTCTCGGAATCCCTTATTTTATCATAGTCATAGAACATGATGATGGTGTTATCAGTAGTTTTCAAATGCCCATTGATGACTAGCTTTCTCAGTTGGGTTCTATCTCTGCTTAGAAGAATATTACTACAGGAACGGCTGAATTCTTTAGGTATTCCCTCGCCTGAGAACCCGTATAAGGCATTGCTTTTCCTATGCAATTTTTCCTTCAATATTTCAGCTTTCGAACCAAATTTTGTAAGATATATAGTTAGAGAGCTGTCGGATGAAACACTGGTGAAACCATTATAAAATATATCGTAATTATTTTCCTGGAAAACAGGGATAAATATTCTTATTAGAGCCATTTGTTTTCAGATGATGCACATCGTTTTCACGAATCTGAAACGCATGTAAATGATGAACTGTCTATTAAACACTTGTTTTTTAGAATCACTTGTTCATTTTTCACCGGTAAGTAAGTATCACTTGCTTGAAATTCGATTTGATTTGAAAATAAATAAAATTCACCCAAACATGAAGAGTGGTCATTGATCCGAACCAAAACAAAACAAAAACAGCTGAGTGAGCTGTCTGTGTCATATGAATGAAAAGACTTTGGCATATTATTTTTAGACTGACTTTGATTGCTCAATGTTCGGTACAATAGTGTTGTCTCTAGGTTTCTCCTTCGATCACGTCTGAGGGTTTCTCCGAAGTTGACCAATCCATTCTAAAGTTGACCAGTGGGTGGACTAGGTAGTATGAATGAATGAACTTTCAGAGGTTTAGTATAGATTAAAAAAAAACTAGACGCCATTTTAAAATTACAGGATTTGCTGGCGTGCGCTGTGTGGTTTTCTAATTTTTCTGAATACCAATTGAAATAATTCAGGTTTATTCCTACTATTGGTTGGTTCTACATTGAGATGCACTTGTAAATTTATTTGTAATAAAGCGATCAACAATACTTGCAAAATGTCTGCTCACGAGCAAATGAGGGCAATGTTGGATCAATTGATGGGCACGGCTAGAAATGGTAAATTACACGTTTCCTCGCATTCGCAATGCACTTGAAGTGTTTATAAATGCTTTACCATTGATCAATTTTTCAGGCGAAGCCGATAAACATGGAGTTAAATTTTCTGATGATTCAGTTTGCAAATCATTTTTATTGCAATGTTGTCCCCATGAAATTCTTTCGTCCACGGTAAGTAGTTCAGTTTCATTGGCTATCTTGGGGTTTTAAATTAACTCTAAAATGTTGTGTTCAATGGTTTGTACTGGATGTACTTAGATTTCAATTATTTGCAGTGGAGTACTTTTGTTTCCATGGCTCCTTAGCATTTAATTTTGGTGGGTTCATAGAAATCTGGCACACATTGACAAAAACTCTTCAATGACATCTCAGACTTATGGGATTTGCTGTGTTTTTATTTCTTACACATCGGGATGGTATACAAATAAATTAATAAGTTTTTTATATCCTAGTGAAAGTGGTTTCTTTTTATACTCTCATACTTTGTCTTATTATTGTGTTCTGTAGCAACTATTTTGCTGAATCAACATTGGTGTGGCATTAACTGTGGTGAAATATGCTTTTCAGAAATGCCCCACACTAGTCTTTATTGCTCATCACAATACTTAACGATGAGGGATAGATTGTATGAGTTAGGCTGTTCTGTAAGTACCAAGATGTACGTATGAAAACATTTATAGTTAGCTGACTGTATTTTTACTGCTAAGCAGTATTTAATTTAATATGGCTCTAATTTAATAAAAATATTCAACGGTTGCTAAAGCTGCTTTGGTGAGTACAAAATAAAATTTTAGGAACATGAAAAAACTAAAGCCGGGTGTGAGATATTCGGTGATATACTATCAACCTACATTGGGTACGTACTGAGCTGTCTAATGGCTAGTCGGAAAAGTGTTGCATGTCTCAATTGAATGTAAATCTTCTGAAAAGAAATCTATTTTTGTACTATTACAATTTTGAGAATACAGTAAAAAACATTGCATAATTTTGTCTTTAGGTGCAAACTCAAACATGTTTCTGTTTTGTTACATCATATCTACCTAATACCTATTTAATTATAATGTAAAACTAGGTTAGCCAACTATGTAGTAAGTCTGTCAGAAGGGAAATGATTAGTTCATTCAACAAAGTTACTATTCATAAATTATTTCTACCTTCGGTCTGTTATATAATTACGAGAGCACTGGTGGTCTAGTGGTAGTGGCCCCGCCTTCCGATCGTAAGGTCATAATAGGTTTAATCCCGGGCGTGCACCAATGACTATGTGCACTATGCCAGTACTCTCAAACGGTGAATGAAAACATAGTGAGGAAACCGGCATGTCGTAGAACCTACAAAGTTTGAAAACGGGTGTCAAGTGCAAGGAAGGACTCTTTGAGTCTTTGAGGCGCACTTGCAATCCTTTCACCATACTGGTTCGAAACAACTGGTGACACAATAAAAAGAAGATTACGCTAATTTTATTCACTTTCATGTAATATGTATGTATATCACAGGCCGAAAGTATCTAAATTTTCCTTGAATTGTCTTTGATTCCTATCGCTGTCAGGGTTAGTTAGTTAGGCAGGTATTTTTGGGAAGGTGTCCTCTGGTTTTTGTAAGTACTTTTAATACATTCACCTGTTTCTGGCGAGTGATACTGGGACAGTGAGCTGATGGTGATATTGTATGTATTTTTTGTTATAATACTCAAATAATAAATATTGCCTTATATATTTATTGCACTGTTATCTATTTAAAATATGATGTGTCTAGTTTGGAGTTAATTGGGATACTTTTATTGGTCTATAAAAAAGAAAATATAATATGTATGTCTCTATAATTGTTTAAAAACAAGCACATAATATTTTATGGTTTGACTTTGATTACAGCGAATGGACTTAGGTGAGTGCCCCAAAATACATGATCTGGCACTCCGGGCGGATTTTGAATTAGCATCCAAAACCAAAGACTATTTTTATGACATTGATGTAAGTATATTTTGTCTAAATTTTTAATGTTTTTGTAAATAATCTTACATGATATCTTGTAACAGCAGCAGATAAATTCTGGCTACATCAGTGTCTCCATTAAATTTAAGCCATGTAAGTGTTCTATGTGATTTACATTGTTCTGTTCGGTACAGATGCTGCTTCATAAAACAAATGACTGTTCACTTGTGGTTGTAAATATTCTGCTACACTGCTTAATTTTTCTTCTGATGAGACATTTCTAATAGTTTTACTATCTCACAGGCTACGGAACATTTAGAGGCGTTCATAGCCGACTGCGATCGCCGCACGACGGCCGCCAAGCAACGCCTGGCTGAAACCCAGGAGGAGCTATCACAGGAAGTGACAGAGAAGGCAAATGCAGTACATGAGTTGGCCGAACAGATAGGTCAGAAACTGGCCAGGGCTGAGGCGTTAGGGGAAGAGGGGATGGTTGAAGAGAGTGTTATGCTTATGGGTGAGGTAAGGAAAGCAAAAATGTTGATTGTTTTAATCTAAATAAGCTTAGAAACTGTCATATCTAACTCCTAAATATGATTGTCTATGTGCAATGTTCTACGCCTGTAACATTTCTCTGGATTATTTGCAGATTGACGAGCTTCGTAAGAAGAAAGCAGTGGCAGAGCAGGAGTACCGCAACTCTATGCCAGCATCTTCGTACCAACAACAGAAACTGCGCGTTTGCGAGGTGTGCTCGGCATATCTCGGCATCCATGACAACGACAGGCGACTGGCTGATCACTTTGGAGGAAAACTACATCTCGGATTCATCACCATTCGTGATAAATTGTCAGATTTGAAGGTATACTGCATTGTACCTACTCATAGCATTTGCATGTTTTCAATTAAACGTAGCTAATCACTCTGCCGAACCAAAAACAATTAGACTTGGTAATTAAACTTAAACTGGATATATCACTCGGCATCACCTGGACCCAAAGTTAACAGACCTCTTGTGTGTCACCATGACTGATATACATAATATACCGTATCTTAAAGTCCATATATTTTCAGAAAAACGTAGACAAGCGTCGCGAAGAGCGCGGTGCATTTGAACGCGAGCGGAGCGGCGGCCGCCGGCACTACGTGGGCGGCCGCGAGCTGGACCGCCGCGCGCGCCGCCACCGCGAGTCTGCGCGAGATCGAGACCGTGACCGCAACAAGGACGAGCGCAGCGAGCGAGGAAAGGAACGCGAGAGGAGGTACGCTATACCCCAGCATATACTAAAAACCTACACTGGATTCAGTGATACATGGGGTATCACACCAGCAAGAAAGCTACATTGTCATCTGGTTCACACAACTACAAGTTTTCTGCAAGATAAGTAAATTTTTTTGGTACTTGCTTTAGGTCTACCAACATGTTTTGTGAATGGGAGAAACACATTTTCACAGCACCTGCTGATACTCGGTAGTTTCTTTATACCTGTAATTCAGGCAGGGGGCAAAACAAAAACAATTGCGTATGGTGCGAATATGCGAGGCTCACAGTTAATGCGGCGCGTATGGTGCCGACGTAAATTTTCTTTGTGTCAACAGGAGGAGCCGGTCAAGGAGCCGCAGCAAACGCGAAGATCGCGACGAGGAACGCGAGAAGACGCGCGAAGAGTCGCGAGAGAAGACTCGCGAAGAGTCGCGTGAGAAGACTCGCGAGGTATCGCGCGAGAAGACTCGCGAGGAATCACGCGAGAAGACTCGCGATGAGTCCCGTGAGAAGTCACGTGGGCGCGACCGCGACAATGAACGCGACAGGGACCGCGAGTCGCGCCGCAGTCGCTCGCACCGCTCCTCGTCCCGCGAGCGACGCCGCGAATAACATCAGTGGGACCACCTCGCAACGTTCATAAAGCGACCGAAACACTGGAAGTAAGGTCGCTGTTTGCGAGTGTCAAGCGGTGAAACCGCGCTCTAAAGCCTCATGTCTTGATAGCGATATTATTTTCAATATTTGGTCTAATGCATAGTATGTAAAGCACTATACACTAACAGCTTTCGCCTCTTTCATCCTTAATTACATTATTGATCTATAATTGCTGGTATATGTGCACCGGCGGCAATCATTGGATTGGATCCAATATTGAAAACATTGTTAATTGTTTTTTTATAAGCTAAATAAATCGCAGACAACAAATCTGCGACTTAAAGTTAGCTGGTAACGCTATTTTAGAAACGAAGCTTTATTTTCTAATTAAGTTTTAGTAATTAGATTATATTGACATCGCCGAAAAGCAAGGCGTAAATGTTGATGAAGCCCCTACAGTTTCACACTTTAGAATAAATCTAGTTATTTTGAATAAAAGCAATAATACACGTGATTAGAGTAACCTCATAGGTAAACGCCAATTGGTTGTTTCTCGACCTAACTCGTTAAAATAATGCGAGTGATGAGCCTTCATAATAACACCACCATAATAAATAAGCACCAAACAATGAGAACTGAAATATAAATTGGGCTTTAAAAAGTTATTGTCAATATTATAAGATTACATGTAATTTTAAACATAGAATTTAGATAGTACTTCCTAATTTAGTTTACCAATTTGCGTGTATTAAGTAGTGACAGTCAGGGACCACCTTGTTAGAAGAGTGCACATCATCCGATAGGAGTTGGAACCTGTTCCATTGTCAGAATTACGACTGTATATTTCGTGGCGCACTAATATTTACCATGGAGTTAGTTTAAAGAGTGATTTGATTCTAAAGCTAGAACCTTGCTGACGCGACCGAGACGCAGTGCGCACATTCTCTAATTGTGCCTGGACACGAGGGCAGACCAGTAGCAGCACCAAACAGCATGCTTTATCAGGCAGCTTGCTGTTTGCTGCTGCCCTTGGTGCGCCTATAAAAAATAGTTGTGGGTACCTACGGCCTTGAAATGTATTCAATGTAGCTCAAGTTTATACCTAAGCTTCGTGATATTGCTAAATACAGTCCTCGTGTGCAAGCAGCATAAATAGTCAGCGTTTGCCGCATAGCTCACGTTCTAACATTGCAGTCAAGACCGAGTCAATTTGGTTGAAGCTTTACTATTTTTGTACTCAAGTTTGAGTAGGTATATTGTGTATTTATGTAGGTAGTGCTGTAATTTTTTTTTTGTTTGTATTTAAGTATATTATGTGGCTAAGCTATTTGTATAAGTAAAGAGTTAAAGATGCTAAAGTAGGCAAGCAGCCACGCATAGCATAGTGGTTGCCTCTGGGCATAAATTACAAGTTTGTATTGATTATTGTCATAAGATAAGAAACTTTGTAGATATCTGGTTGGAAAAATAACGCCAACTGATAAAATATTATTTTGAAGATAGAATTAAATGAATTTAAGTTCTATGTATTTCGTTTACATACATTTTAATAAAATAAAACGTCATCTAGATAATTGTCGTTTTTGTATTATTTTATTTTCAGCCCACATTGTCCCATTGCAGGGCAAAGGCCTCCCTCTTCATTTTCCAGGCTTTTCTGTCTTTAGCTATAGTTAGCGAGTCTGGTAGATACACATCCAAATCGTCCCGCCATCTCCGTGGTGGTCTGCCGCGCGGACGTCTTCCGTCGGGCACCCATTCAGTAACGGTTTTTGCCCATAAGTCGTCAGACATGCGGCAAGACTTAGGTGATACTGACAACCTTAGTTCGTTCGCGTATTGTCGAATTTCTGATCCTATCAATCAATCGAACTGAAGACTGCCGTTCATGTAACTACAATGTAACTAGGTGGAACGGACGCGTTCCATGGCCCGCTGACCGACCTCGAGTTTGGACTTTAGTTGAAGTGTCAAAGACCAAGTTTGCGCTCCTAAGTGAGGATTGGGAGAATACATGTGTTCATGAGTCTGCGTTTGAGGCAGAGTGGATCGCCTTTCATCAGGTGTTTCATCGACCAATAGCTCTTCCATTAGGTATGAATAATAAGAAATAATCATGATTGTTTCTATAACATTTATTTTCTAATTTGAACAAGTCAGTAGAAAGTATTTAGTAAAAAGGAATTTGCACATTCAGTATTTTTCAATAAATCAAACATAACCTCATCGACATTTACCCACATGATTTATGAGTAATTAATGAGTATATATTAACAGTGCATTTGTATCTTACATTGCATTGTAATTTTAAATATGGCTTGTTTAACTGATTTGTGCTCCGATATAGAATCTCGTCTATTTAATTTTTTTTGTAACAATTAATTTTATACATACCTACTCGTCACAAAGCCTAAGCTCATGATTACAATATTTGATTCTAAGAATAACTACATATTGTAATAGTAATCGCGCACCAATATTCAGAAGACTACGTATATGTACGCAATGGTGAACGCAAATAAAACACACATTAAAAAGCTTACTTGGCATTTTGGTAAAAAAATCTAAGAAACTGACATTGGAACTCTACCATGAGGCCGTGGCTCATTGTTTTATTTGCGTTTGGTGTGCATCTACCGGTGACCTACGTATGGCATAAAACCAGCCTTAAACCTTAGGCAAGGAACATAAAACCAGTTAACTAAAAAAATATGAGATCTGGCTTTCTATCAACCAGCTACTGGGCAATGAAATACCTCAGCTTACTGGATTTTCTTATTATAATAAGTAGAAAATAACATATCGACATCTCAAGAAGTAACGTAGAGTCGAACCGACTAAAAACTAGCAAGAGAAATGATGCCATATCATCCTATAAATATTATAAAGGCGAAAGTTTGTAAGTATGGATGTATGGATGTATGGATGTTTGTTACTCTTTCACGCAAAAACGGCTGGACCGATTTGGTTGAAATTTGGTATGTAGATAGGTGATACCCTGGATTAACACATAGGCTACTTTTTATCCCGATATTCCCGCGGGAACGGGACTTACGCGGGTGAAACCGCGGGGCGCAGCTAGTACTACATATAAGTCACTTCTAAAGTGAATTTGCTACGCACAATTTACCTAATTCCCTTTCAGGGTTCATTTAATTTTTATTTTATGCAGCTTCAGTTTGAATCCCAACATGTCTGACAGCACTCCAGACAACGCGGATAATATAACCACCTTGGTTATCGTGTAGATATAGTGGTTCGCCCATATTCCAGTTATCTTGAAAGGTGCGTCTAATTCCTGTAACAATAATAATACTTCATAGATTTATTTCTTCTATTTGATATGTCAAGAGTATGGGAATGGTAGGACAAAACCTACTATCTTTGTTGTAATCAACAAGATAAGGTTATTTATTTGTTTGAAGAATGCATAAGAGAGATCAAAACAAAACCGGTACCTTCAGTAAATCAGCGGCAAGTTTCAGCACATTATTCGCGACAGTGAGTTGTTCCTTGCACTCGGGACGTTGCTCTATTGCCAGATGCAGGTTGATTTGCTCCGTGATGATAGCCGAGAGACATCCGCGGTATTTGCGGTTCACGTTGGTGCCCAGGGTTAGCAGACGGAGGAGGTAGATCCCAAGGCATACGCACCAGACCATCGCTTCAAGTAGCCACATACTCTCGAGGGTTAACGAGTCCTGAGAATTTCAAAGAGGTACAAGTTGAACCCTTACATCTTTATCCATTAGCGACGAACAAAAACGAGTCAAAATTTGGGTGAAATGGTATTAAACTTATCAAGATTAGTATTAGACTTATCAAGTTATGAGTAAAACATTTTGAAAAAATAAATCGCTATGATCACTATGAGAAAAAATAAAAAGTAATTTTAATCTACGGTTAGATAGTTAGGATTGACAACATGCAATGTGAGGTAAAACAGGTAAAAATAGTGCAAAATACAGATGATTCTCCAGATAACTGGGATCGCTTTTTGGATTAGCGCTCTTTTCAAACAATTTAATCGATAATTTATTTGGACAAGGTGTATGAAAATGAATGAATGATCGATACAAACATCACAAACCCGCAATAGCTGTGCGCTGACGCACGCTAGTAGTGTTATAGTCAGCATGAAGACAGCCGACACAATCACATCGACCGATCGCTGTGGTCCGCGCCGCTGAAATAGAGTAAGGATTTTTATGTACTGCAGAAGAAATCAAGGCCCTCGTCGTTCATTCTATCAAGCGTTTCTATATCTTGTAACATTGTTCATAAGGTTTATGATTTCTTGTTACGTCTCGTCGCGTCGCTGCCAATTCAGTGTGCATTGAGCCTTATAGATCAATTGCAGTATCTTGAGTGAAGACTTGAGATAATGTCGACCTGCCTTGAGGACACAGACGTGATCCTGTTTTTTTAATAACCAACATTTATTTTCTTCAATACATTATTTTCGCTAATGTTATATTTCAAAGCGAAAGTTTTGAATTCAGATAAATTAAATTAATAGGTATGTAAGTTCTTTTAGAGTCTTAATAAACTTACCCGCAAATAAGACCTTGTAGACAGCCAAGTCTTGATATTCCGTACAGTATTCAGTCTGAAATGCGGCAGCTCCGATTTCCTCGCTCGTCTAGCCGAGGTAAGATGCGAGAACAGCTTAGCGTATAAAAACCGCTGTTTATAAGCACGCTCGGCGACTGATAGAAGGAAAAACACGAGTAGACTTAATCCAAAGCGTAGTATGCAGGATAGGATATTTGCTGATATTTCCCTGAAACAAATAGCGTAGATTGGTCCACCGAACTAGGCCTATACATCGTCATAAACAGGACATCTAGTCCCAAAATAAGCGGATGCTGTGTTATGCGAATCAGATCATACAAACACTTGTCTATCGGATATTGGATTTGAAATGTAACTTACCAACCATTGTCACCCAGTGCGCCACTAAAGAAGTTAAACATAGAAACACTGCAGTAGTTGGTGACAGCCGACAGCACGTACGCAAACGTAGAGAATGTCTGGATCTCTTCTTCAGTCCGCGAGTCTTGCTCAATGGATATCTTCAACAAATGGAAACTTATGTAAGCTGAGAAATAATTTAAATAGAGGAGAGAAAATACAGGTCAATTACGTATGGCGATTGTGGTGGCAAAGTAACTTTGTGATTGGTCGATTCAAGTGAACGCGTTGCGTTTGTTAAATAGCTTGATACGCGGGACATTGCCATGATGATAACGCGCACTTGAATTGACCAATCACAATGCTGCGTGAAAGAGCTGAAATTTCGCTCGAGGGTTATGATTGGTTGGATCAATGCGCCGCGTATCAACCTATAATCACATACAAGTATAATACCTGAACTAGTCGTATAAACGGCGCGAACAAAGCCACAGCCGCGGCCATGATAAGAGGCGCCCATAAACATCCATCTCCCGCCATCGCCTTCTCAGCCCTCGCGACTACGCACCAACTGATGTCAACCGCAGACAACTCCGTGCGAAGAGTTGAACCTCTCTCCCACATTGTGCATCTCACTGGGGAATACGCCTTTGGAGATGGAATTATTAATATTTGAGTGAACGCTATGTGCCAAAGGAATGCTTAAATTGCTGTTCATTGAAAAGTTTAATCATATTTGAAATAGTCAATGTCCAAAAGTGTTAATTCAGTAGGACCGCTGGGAACACTTGAATATTATTTGTAGAATACTACTAGAATAGTATTATGAGTTTGATTCTTCTCTTGTTTTCTCGCGAGCAATACAAACAGACTTTTAAGATAGGTGATCTATCTTTAATCTATGTGATATGAACTATAGAAATAAGAATTGAAGATAAGACTACGCTATTGCATTGGGGGCACCCTATTATGATAATGTTATGAGAAATAAATTAAATAAAACCAATAATTCTGTAATCTGAATTTAACTACACTGCTATGTTTTTAAAGTACAGCGTTCCTTTGGCACCTATTTCATATTTGCTCATAGATATTAGATTTAAACATATGAATGCTATAAAAATACAAATACTGCTTATTAAAACGATATTCACCTGTATCACTAGTAGGGTCCAGAATAGCGAATGGGTCCCAGGAGCTATCCCCTGCGTAGTTGAAATCAACGTCGGAATTACCTCCTTCGGACTGTGAGCAGTAACTGCTTTCTTCACCTGTTACAATCAAATCTATTAAGAACTCCTTTGTTAAATTAAAATGGACAAAATGAAAGAATTTACGTGTTATTTAGATAACATATAAATGTATTGAATGTCTTGAGCAGGTAGCTCAAGATAAATAGGCAATTTCAACCAACATAAAAAATAAGAGTTGATGTTGACACATAGAGCTATTAGGTTCGGTTCACATCTGACGGAAGATGCGTCGCGTAACGCCAGAACAGACAATTATGAGAAAACATTCAACCTTTCACACCTTGCCATACGCATGATGATAAACAAAGACTGCTGAATATGCCCGACTCATCTTCCGTCAGATGTGAACCGACCCTTACACCTCTGAATTTTCATGAACGACTATATAAAAATTAAACGTAAAAAAACATTTATTCATTAAAACCACTAGCTTTCTTTTAGTTGATCCATTCTCTCAATTCTATTTTCTAAAGAAATAATAAAAATTAAACTTAAGGTATTTTTAGTTATGTTTTACCATCTGTATGGTAAAATAATGCTTACTGTTAGTCGAATGGCCCACCCAGTCGGACATGTTATGATGCGACGGCAGCGCGATGGACGGCGCGGAAGCAGAGCATTCGCCCTCTGATGATGATGACTGGTATTTCTCTAGTTTCTACGGAACAGTGCTGGATTAGACACAATGTTTACGGGAAGTTAATACTGATAATTTAAAGAGTATGGTCTTCCTACGAGTTTATAAACATTTTGATGTTTTTAATTTTACATGTCTTCGGAATCTGTAGATAAGCCCAAAAGTATATTTTGATGTTTATTTTGAACAACATTGAAAAGTATTATGATTTGCTTCGATCAACTACTCGTATCTTCATGATTTGTTAATAATATATGATATTATCAGTCACAGTGGTTAACCAGGTCGTTGTGAAATACCTAAGCTGTAATTTTTTATGTATTTCTATGTGTGCAAAAAGAAGCGGTCACCCATCCGCCCAGTGTTGCATAACGTTTTTGTTTCAACCACTTTTTTTACCCCCTTTAACACTATTTTTGTAAAATAAGTAATTCCCTGATGCAATCTTTATCCATGTAAAATTTTAGCATCTGTTCAGCGGTTTAGGCGTGAACAAGTTACATACAGACAGAGTTACTTTCACATTTGTGTATATGGGCTTATTCACATCGATCTAGTTACGGCCTTACAGTACCTTCCTTGTTGTGTTGAATGTTACTGCCATCTACCACCTATGTTAAAAATAAGGTGCGTTAGACTAGAGTGCTTTTTTAGTCTTATCAGTTGCGCCTTCTGTGTACTGTGCTTCTTTCTCGATCACGTAAAAAAAGAATTAGATTACATACATAAAATCACGCCTCTGTCTCACAGGCAAATACCACAAATTTCCAATTACTACGATCCTGACACACATCTTCCACCTCATTCACAAGCTCGCCGGTTTAGGGCTTAAACTGGAGCTAGGGGAGCTTGATGGGCTTAGGGTACTTTGGACCGACCCTTCTCAATATTAACATGCTGCAAAAAGAGATAATTTAAAACTTACCTTTACTTTCTTTTTGATATTCCCAAATATTTCATCATCCGATTCTTGTGCGTCCTTCTTCCAATTTCTAAATCTAACTCCCACCCGTTTTCCCGAACTCGGACTGCTCATAGGAACTGCGCCATCCGAATCCGCTGATTTATCGTTATCGTCCTTTGGACTGTCACTAGGTTTATCATCTTTAGCTTTGTAAGATTTGTCTTTAGGAATTTTAGCTTTCTTATCATGTTCAGTCTTCTTCTCGTTATCACTTGCATTCGAGTTGTTTCCGTTGAGGCTTTCAAACCCGTCGTCTCCATCAGCGAATATAGCTCTGGCTATATGTATTTGTTGGTTCAGTCTTACATTGAAAGATTCTAGATGCTTCTTTGTCAGTATATTAGGTTTGTACTTTGATGAGCTCGGAGCGTCATCAGGCGGTGGTGTGAATGTAACTATGGGTGCATCAGGCTTTCTCCAAGCCATAAAGTCATCGTCGTCAGAATCTTTAGCTTTAACCTTAACTTTAATCAATGGTTTGTTTTTAGGAGCCTCTTTGTTTATCACATTTTCTTTTATCAGTTCTTTCTTCCTTTTCCTACGAATAGTTTTAGGTATATTTAAGGTTAATCAAAATAAAACCGACAAAAAAGGTTATAATGGGCTTGCAATTTCGCAATGTATTTGAAATTTCTTCTGACTACTCCCTTAGGACTTGAACAACCATGTAGATCCACCATCATGTCAAAAAAATTGTTACCACAAAAAAGTGTTTTACGAGTATTTAGATATCGTTTCTCTAGAGATAGTTTTTCAGTCAATAAAAAATAAATAAAAATAAATAATGCTGGACTTTTCACACAGCATCATCTAGCCCCAAAGTAAGCAGAGCTTGTGTTATGGGTACTAAGATGACTGATACATTACTTATATACTTTTTTGTTTGTAAATACATACATATTATACATAGAAACACCCAGACCCAATGCTTACTTAACAAGAATAAAAATTTTGTAGTAAGACGGTTAATGTTTAAAGATGAAAGGGAATATTAAGTCGCGAGCCTGTGGGCCAGTTAGAGATGCTGACAAACTCTACTAAAATATTATCCATACAAACTCGTTTGTTGGTTTAGGGTACTTTAAGCTCTTTTCTAAATTGGTCACCAATTTGGTCTGTCTCTATCTTAATTTCCTGCTGCTGCCAGCACGCCTTCAATTCTTTATCCTTTTAATTTGACCTACCTTATTCCATTATCAATGAGATCAAAGCGTGATTGCCTTCGTCTGAACTTGGCCGACTTGGTCGGTTTGCTTTGGCTGGAGATGGCTGCGCTCTCGGCCGACCCTCCGCCACTCGCATCCTCACATTCTGAGCGCGGTCGTCTGTAAACGTGAAACTATGTACAACCTGGTTCTCGGTTCAGAAATGAATCTAAAATGGCGGTGATAAGCATGTTGTCTCGCTTGCACACTAGTGACGGCACTGGTGTGCAAGCGAGAGAACATGATTATCGCCTATAGCTAAATAGGCTTTTTATGCTCTTTTCATGTTTCAAAAAAACATATTAGGTGCATTCTAGGGAGATTGTACAGTATCTAATGATTCATACCAACATGCATTCAATAGTAAGGTCTGTGTTCGCGCCCATTTTTAACCCCCCCGACGCAAAAAGAGAGGGGTGTTATAAGTTTAACATGTCGTGTAGTCTGTGGTATCATAGCTCCCAAACGGATGAACCGATTTTCATTTAGTTTTTTTTGTGTCATACATAATTATAAACCGAGTGTTCTTAGCCCTGTTTCATGAAAATCTATGCAGCCGTTTGAAGATCATCAACTCTTTTTTCGTTGATGAGGGGATCTGACTAACTTCCTTATGTCCGATCGATTCGAAATTTGGCACCGTGTTACTTCAATGATATTGAAAGTATATGGTAAGGTAACCATGACCTGATCAGCCGTTTGAAGATCATCAGCTATTTCTTAGTTGATGAAGGGATTTCACTAACTTCCTTATGTCTAATTTTTCTAGAAGTGGCGGGGGTTTTTTCGTAGCAGTGTCTACGGGCTAACCGTTCCGTGAAATTCGTCCGTTTCCTGCACTACGATTGGTTGAATAGCGGAACGGTTTCGTTTTAGATGCGTTACGATTTTTTGAAGCATTCATAAGTTGAGTGTTAAATTACCTAAAATATCTTGGTAGTTTTCTACGGAACGTAGACCTTGGTCGAACGCGTGCTAGCTCCATTTCCGTAGTGCTTACTATCTGTGAGTGCACCACACTTAGCACCAACATCAAGCCCAGTGGGACCAGCCAGCTGTTTGGCTGAAACACAAATGTATATTTATCTACTTTATACCAACATAAGTTGTGAACCTTGAAACTTCAAACAAAACACCTGATGATACCTGTGCCATACAAGCAAACATTTACAAGTTTATTGCAAGAAAGTTATCTAAGTGTGAACAAAGAACGAAAAAAGTGCACACATGTAGAATACATGTTTTGTAGCTTGGTATGAAGTTTGAAAATGTCTAATTTTTTTAACTTTCGTGATTTGAGGACATAATTGTTTTTAAGTAAACAGGTTTTTATCACGTTTCAGAATTTCGTTCTGCACACCTAGCTGATTTGCGTATACGTGGGAATGAGATGGCTATATAGGAGAAAAATGGAAGAGAATACTATTGTGGCAATACTAGGCTGGCACATGCGTAAGAATATTTTGTGCCAGTCACGTCGTTACATTATAATGTATACTCACATCTACATCCAACCCGTCAGGTGATAGGAAGTAGAGTATAATATTCAGCACTTGTAGCACCCACAGCGATAATAATAGTTTAGCACAAGCCGGCGACGTTTGCTGAGCCCACCACTGCCATAAATATGGCAGGAACAAAAGCCGAACCAGTGCGTACCATACTACACGTCGCATGCCCAGTGTAGGTTTTGCTTTCGGGAATGATGATCCTGTCAAGTATATTTCTTTTAGTAAACAAGTTCAGAGGCAAGGGGATTTTTTTAATCAAGCTCATCGACACAGTTCTGAAATGGTGAAAACTTAGTGAGGAAACCAGTACAAGAGTAGCAATCTATGCAATATTGTAGTTCGAAATCGTTATTTATCTCAGAATCTGTGAAAGCTACAGCTATTTAGGGAAATTATACTTTAAACTTTTAACTTGAATAACGTGTTTTAAAAACTCGTTCAATTAAATGGCGAAGGAAAACATCATAAGGAAATCAGTATAGAGGCGGCGGCGGCGATGAGCTTTCTGTCACGTATGTCACGTAAAAATAATAAATAAATGGGGTGTTCACTTCTGCAAAATGTGGGCATATGTACCAAATATGAGCCTCTGACTATTCGCATCATGTAAATGCATCTTTAGGAAGTCCTAAAGGTGAATTTACACGAAGCGATTTCAATATCGCACTACAATTTTTCATGTATACACGCTCATTGTATGCGATTTTTCATAGTAAGCGCGACGCTCGTCGGCACGTTCAATGGGCGGTGCTTAGCAAATCGTACAAAAAATCGTATCGTGTAAAGGCATCTTCAAACGAATACCAACCTAGTTGTATTTTTTTTTGCTTTGGGTTACCCAATTTACTTTACGAGCGGCCATGTGAGGTGAAGGTTTTTTTTTATTTAGGGTTGCTTATGTCGTTTTCTTACCTCTAACAAGATCCACATCGATGAGATAGGATCGGCCATGCGAGGTGAAGTCAACGATGCGTCGGCGATACGTGCCGCGCATCAACAGCTGCTCCACCATCGTCTCCCATTCCTCTTTGTCGTACGAACTTATTTTCTTCTGATACCTACAAATACAAATATTTACCAAAATAAATAATACCAGTTATAAATGATTGTGAATGACACAAGGGATAGCCTGTATTATCAATACAGTAGTCATCCTCAGTACACAATCCTTTATTGAAACATCACAGGGAACTAATTCAAATTTCATTCAAAATTGATTTCAAAAAACGGCGCTACGGTACACGTGAACTCTTGGAAAAGTTTTTATACTGTTTTTTGGTATTTGCATTTAAAAAAACCAACATGTGCCGTATTTATGTTAAAAGACAAAACATTCATAGCTATCCTTACCATGCTGCCAGTTGCTTCATGATGCACAGAATGTGTAAAGTTAGTAGTTGATAATAGTATCACTTCTATGGAACTCGGGAGCTGGAACAATAAAATTTTAGTGTGAATAAAACACTTATTGCCATGCTCAGAGACACTATGTCTACTGAAACCGTTGCTTTGTATCGGTTTGGTATGGAAAACCTTTAATAAGGAACGACTTAAGTAGCCATTAACTGTCTCTGAGTGTGGCAGTTAAACACAGAAAAATCTCTCTCTCTCTTTTCCCGACTATTTATCACACATGGTGGTGGGGTCAGCCTTCCTAACACTCTTCCTCCACTTCGCCCTATCCATGACGTCATCATGGGAAACGTCGCATGCCTTTATATCTCGTTCCAAAACAGCTGTCCAGGTAGTTTTTGGTCTCCCTCTAGATCTTTTACCGGAGATGGACAGTCCCAGTACCTAATTGCCAACGTAATCGGTTAAGTTAAACACAGAAAAATATTCAAATAAATCTTTTTAAATTTGGAACTGATTGGATTCATACCACAGCATAAACCACTTTTACTAGGATATGAAAACTAAATTGTCAAAGCAATTATGTGGGCCATATAATTACTGTTTTGTGTAAAATTATCATCATCATTTACCACCTTGATTAAGCAATACATCACAAAATTACAATTTCAAACCTATTGTTAATGAGTCATTTGTTAGTGTTTTAACTTCGAGAAGAAAATTTGAATAGGCCTTAAATACTTATGAGCTCTTAACGTGATACCACACAAGAAAAGCCAAAGTTAAAGTGAATCATGAATATTATCTAAGAATTTGAGTAGATGTCAACCATTCTTTAAGGATAAGTAGAGTTTTTTAGTAGTGAAAGCATTGTATAGTTGCCCTGAATATAATAATTTTGTATGTAGGTACCTGGTAATTTAATGAGGTTGGTACTTCTAAATAGAGACTTTTTAATAAAGTATTGGCCGAATATACCAATCAATTTCTTACCATTTGGCTTGATATTGGAAGCATGTGAGAAGATACTGCACCAAAACTCAGGCACTTTTCCATCCGTCCATCTGCAACCAAAGTATATTTCCAAAACTCATGCTGCTCAACAAAGAATGTTTACAGAATAATGGTCAACATTATCACAAAGAGTTTGATTTCATAACAGAGATTGATAAAATACGCAGCAGGTCATTTGAAGAATATGGAAAGTACGGTATTATTTAACTGTACAAAATACGCAATGTTTACCGTTAGTACAGATGGCAAGGTGATAATTTGGTCAATAAATTGATGATCGAAAACCACAGAACATAGTCTCACTGATATTCAGTTAATTGCTGTAGGATAATTTCTATCCATTTCAGCGTGCCAACGATTAGACCGCTCTTAGTACGTACTAAATATTATATTCGTGAATCATTAATAATTTTGGGAGCCTACCGCGTACGTAGCGTCAAGAAAACCAGCGCTGTGAAACTGAGCGATGAAAATCAAAACAGCCTGCCCGCAGCTTCAGCACTCAACAGTGCGAACTGCGAGGCCGTATTTTGGTGCGAACGCGAAGGCCTGCGACTAAAGCGAGAGAAATGGAATTGGAGAGAAACAAGCAAACGGCAGCACAACACAACATACGCAGTATCCCTAGTACGTCTGTGAACACAACACAGCCAGCACGAGTTTATTTTTCTTTGAGCACAGCACAACGAAACATTTACGGGTGAGAACGAAACGAACGACTTATGACAACAGCTGTCAATGTCACTTCATATATGTCTGCCACTGTCTCAGACAAAATAGAATGGACGAGTTGTTGACAGAATTACTCTTTCAACATTTTCTGCCGGTTCTCGCAGGAGACGAGGTAGCACACCACACGAACGCATTTTACATACACATAAACATGATGTCTATTATTAATAAAAGCATTGTTTTAAGGTTCTGAGATTTTGATGCTGTTGTGACCGGGTAGCGGGTGTACTACTTACTCTTTGGGGTGTACATGCATGACGCTAGAAAAAACAATAAGGACATAGCAATGATGTTGTTTCTATCTTTAAGTAGTATCCCATTTCTCTGTAGTAGGTACATCCGGTGTACTTGAACTGACACTGCTAAGATGTCATGGGACTGACAGCAATCATTAATTTGGTACTTTGCCGTTTGCCGCAGGGACCTAGGAGGATTGTATGTCAGATCAGATCAGATCCTCAGAGTACCTAACTAGTCAGATAGGTCAGATGGTGTAAATAACAAATAGGTACAATTTACAAAAACATTCTTTATTCGTTATGTATATAAATTTTGCTCCACTTACACACAAACCATAACATTTTGTACCTAACTAATTTTCCAACTAGGTACTAGACTAATAAAATAATTTAGCTTTAACAAAACGAAAATAAACAAAGTATTTTAGGTAGGTTCATATGTAAATACCTACATACGTTACATTACACAATATAACTTCACTTACCTATCCATTAGACAAATGTACCTATACCTAAAGTACACCTAAAGTAGGTAGGTAGGTCTAGGTACCTGATCTACCTGATCTAGTAGGGTAGTAGGCACTACATATGGTATATAGAGAGTAAATTACCTAGTTAGGTAACCTAATTTTTTAGGTTTCTAGTTCTTAATAAGTAGTTCCTCGTTAAATTAGCTCTACAGACTAGAACTATCTAAATATTTTCTAATCTATCTACTTTGGTTTGAACAATAAGTTCCTATAAACTTATGACGTCTATTATCTATGTAGACAGGTAGTAGAGCAATTACAACATTACAATAAATTTTGCAAGATACCTACACCTACATAGGTAGGTAAAACCAAATGTAGGTAGATACTTACCTACCTAAGCCTTTTATAGTCTTGTGAGATTGTACCTAAGTATACCTAGGTATCAAGCACGTTTGTGAAAATCTACCTTCTTAATAAGTAGAAGAAGGTAGGTTTCTAAACGAAATAGGTAGGTAGTTATAAAATCATCGAAATTATATAGGTAGCCTACCTCGCCTACTTACCTATATTGGTTCAATTCTAACTACTAAGCACCTACCTATCTGGGAGAACTTAAAGTAAGTAGGTATACCTAGTAACCTAAAATAAATTTAAAGGTAAAACTACTTACCATACGCAGGTAAGTACCTAAGTACCTACCTACATATTTCACTTCCTCTCAATTAGGTAAGTAGGTATCTTAGGTAGGTGCCCACATTGACGTATGAGTAGGGTGGTAATGGTAGGTACCTATGTACTTAACTTACCTACCTAATATTTTATCTATTTTATAAAACTAGGGTTTTTGTACTTTACTTATAAAATTATTATCTTTAGAAGACAAGACTTTTTTCGTTGCTCTCATGCATGTCTTTTTCTGCATTCCGCCGTATTCATCAGTCAGTCACTTGGAATGGTTTTTCAAAATGGTTCCAAATAAGCTCTGAGCAGTCCTTCGTTCAATTTTTATTGAAGGAGCAGTCCTTTTGGCTGGTTAATTTTACAATTCAGTTGTAAGCTCATCCTGTGGTCTCCTGGTCATTTCAAACATTTCGTCCTCCAACCAAACACTTTCCCTTCTAACAATAGGTCGTCTTTCCCAATTATCAGAGAGATCGATTGTCTCTCTCTCAATCTGAGAGTAGCTCGGTGGTCTGACGTCACTCCACTCACAGCCTTCCTTGTCAATGATAGTGCTATCGTAGGACGTAGGGGAGTATGATGGAGGTTTGAAGGTTGAGAAGGACTGAGTTGAGTCCGAGCCTTGGCTTGGGAGTGCAGGAAGGAAGTTCACGAGCTGGTGCCCTTGCGGCTGGTTCGCATTCATCCGGTGGTAGCGTTTCAGAATTCTGGAAATTACAATAGGTATATAATATACTTATTTACAATATAGGTAAAAAACATCTATTTATTCTAGTTAATGTCTAGTCTAGGGAGTTTAGATGGCAAATAATCTGGGTGGCGAAAAATCACGTAGGTAAGTAGGTACAATGCAGACAAATTAAAATCGGCAAATGACAGCTTTTACTTTAGGACTTACCTACAATTTGTATCTGGAGGAGATAGATAGATACCTACAGTATGTGTCTTTAAGGTAAGTTAATAGGTAAGTAGGTAATTAATAATACCTTTCAGCCCAGCTTGCAAGCCGCGGCCATTCCTCAGGAACTACCGGAACTTGTTGTTTATTTAGCAGGATGAGTAACTTCGCCAGATCGCTCAGGATGCAACTGTAATACAATAAAACTAAATTTAGACAGCATTCTATGGTTCGTAGCAGCGGCGATAAAAGTAATTTTAGGGAAGAACAAGAGCGAAGAAGGGAGTTCGTAGAAGGTAGGAATCTAGTCAGAGTTGACTAACCAAAACTCTCAAATAGAATTTTAAGGCTAGCATGCTTGCTTACTCAACATCTGAGGTGGTACCTACCTACCTATAGGTTAGGTACCTACCTACTAGGATGTTTAGGTACCTACCTAAGTAAGTAATAAATAAAATAAATAAACATTATACATGCACCGTCCGGTGTGGTGTTAGCTGTGCGTGAGGCATTTGATATTTGGACCATTTTTTGTGAGGCAGCAAAAACGCAGCACACGTGTCGTGTTTAGACATTACAAAAAATAATGAGTCTTGATTGGGTCGTGGGATATTGCATCCTGATTAGAAAATAAATTAGATTTCGGATCAATTTTATCGGTTTTCATTCGATATTTTGTAATAAGACTACTTATGTACCTACCTATAAAATATGTTTAAATTTGTAGTTTTACCTGTAAGCTATTGCAGCGTCGTTGTTCCCGAGTTGGTAAAGATCTCGCACTTGGTGTCTCGTATGGTTCAGGATATCCAATAACGTGTAAGCATGAGGCTGAAAACAAAAAACAGTTTGAGGTTTTGAGGGTCAATGATCTACATTACTCAATAACCCAGAATGCAATGCAAATTACGTCATTGAGCCGTTAGCATTGCCTCACGTTACGATGCCTAAAACGGTTTCCATAACATTATGATCCTACGTAACAGAAACCATAATACGAGTAGTAGGTAGTAGGTAAGTGATTATTCAATGTAGTGACTATCCTGTAAGTCAAGTCACATAGGTAGGTACCTTGATTAGCACGCACGTGCTTGCCTCAAAACAGCTCCAAAGAGATCTCATCTCTTTGATGAAGTGATGAACCATAGAACTAAAAATGATTGATTCTTCTATTGTTTAACAAGATTTTAATGACTCACACCTGATTCATTACAAAAAGCTTTAATGAAAGCAAGCTTTTTGCTACTACATAATTATGTTGTAATTTAACAATCTTAACTAAATAGGTAATGGTTTTGATTAAAAATGTACCTAGTGGTAGGAAATTAAACCAGAATATATATATGTATATAGGCATGCTTTTCACCGTCTTGATGCCATGTGTTTAATTTTTGTAGTTCAAAAATTGTTGCATGTTTCATCTAAATATCGACCTTCGAAACTTGGCGGGCAAATAATCCGGTTGAGAAAGATGAGGTCACGGGTTCGATACCTGCATCGACACTTTTGGCAAACTCAACCGGTCCTATCATCGGTAATTGACCAGAATCTTCGTAGGTTGCTGCTCGTAGATATTATACTTACCTACCTACAGTTTCAATTATGTTTCGTGCCCTTTGGTGAGCTACCTACACAGTGCACAGCCATCGACAAAACTAATGGATTACTACCAACTGTAGACGCTGATATTTTAAGTTTCTAAAACTTGTTATAATTCTATAGGTTTCTACTCATTATGCCTAATAATCTAGACAGTGGCGTGGCGCCATTAACTTCTATTATCTACTTTTTTGTCAAGCTCGTAACTCACTCGTAGACAGTCCAGCTGTTTATGAAACTCCCGCAGCTTGGTGTCGTCATCAGGATTCGTTTGTTGCGGCAGCGGCTGCGCCTGCGCCCTGGACGTGCTTCGACATCGCACGTACGCAGCTCCTATTGCGACTAGTGCTATGCAGACTACAGCACCACAGGCCCCACCTATTATCAACTGGAGAAAGAAAATGACGATTATCAAACTAAGCTGATAATTATTATGTTTGTACCTACAAGGTTGAACAGCCCATAGCTTTGGAACCGCTGCACTTATTTGACAAACTCCTTCAGTTTTATTCCAAACATAGCTTCTCACCCGCGAAACAAACTTTCAGTTTTATATTATGTACCTACCTATCTAGTAAGTTAGGATAGGGCGAAGGCGTCTAGGAAGCTAGTAATGATTGTAGAAAAAATATTATCAATATGCTGAAAGCGACACGAGGAGACAATCTTGATGTTAATCTATTTAAATAATAAAAACTTAGGTATAAATCATAATTCATAAAAAATGCGCATTATTAGACTAAACGTTGAAAGAAAACAAGGTGTTCATGAGATGATGAGAATCAGTTCTTTCTTATGAAAATCCATCGCTGCGCCACCACGCAGCGATGGATTTTCAACGTGACATGTTTCTCTGCTACTTACAAAATGTTGTCAAGTGCCAAATGCATATTTCAACGTACTAGTGACTCTCCCTTTAGTATTTTATATTGCTTGATCGACTAATTATAATGGCTAAGGTTACTACTACCTAGGTAGGTACCTACTTACCTACATTCGTTCAACCCATCCTGTTCACCATTGACTTCATCATTATAAAGATAGAAAGTAAAAGTCTAGATCTAAATTGGTTCCTGGATCGACATCATTTATTTGCTAGGTATTATGTAATCACCACAAATTGCTTCAATCACCAACACATTAAAGTGTCGCAATCAGGAAGAAATCAAATGACTTGGTTCACAAGTAAGTAAAATAAAATCTTATGAAAATGCCGCCATTTTTCCCAGAGAGGAGAAAGCGCGGGAAATTTAATGAACAGCAGTCGGAAAACTTTCAATTATCCACCTACGACTGCTGCGACTGCAATTTCACAGCCAAGAACGTTTATTATGACGAATGATTGATTTACCAGGGCGTGCCAGGGCCTACCTTTGCTACCTATTTAAAAAGTTGTAGGTATGTAATAAGAAGTATAGAGTAGGTATAGAGACTGCACTGCACTAGAAAGTAAGTATAGAGTTTTTCTTCTGTATTTAAGTGCCTATTTATGTAGGTATTCGTTAGCGTGGGCTTACCTACTATCCACAACAGGTGCTCGAAACTTTCTAGTATTCAAATACAAATTACGTACAAAAAAGCACGTCAGACGGAAAATACAATGTAGATTTTCGTGTCTATGCTACGGGCTAAGAGCACCAAATCGGTTTGTAATCAGCCAGATTCTCGGCCAGATTTGTGGTTTTAATGACTTTAAACGTTGCTTCATCGTAGCATCAAAGCTGTTGCGCCATGGCTCAATCGGAAAAAGGCATTGCACTGTGCTGACACCGTTTCGTAGGGGCCGACCCTAAAATGTTCTAAAAAAAGACATCAACGCGCACCTCTACGGGTAATATGGTTATTTTCGAACCTACGAACTCATTTGGGTATTTTAAAACTCTAGTACAGAACATAGAACATGGTGGTGTACATGGAACGGTACGGAACGGTACATGGAACTTAGAACAAATAGATATAGGTATCTTTATAATTTCTGCTAATTTGTTTAGCATTAGCACAGATCTTATCATAAAGTAGGCTTTAGCGAGTCTCGGTTGTAGACGAGGCAGGTGAAGTTTTTGATCAATTTAAAATACCTACCTAAGCACTTAGGTACTTACAACGTATTTATAATGAGAGATTTGCAGTCAATAGAATCAAAACTAAGTAACTCACTAAATATACACTAGGGCCAAATAAAGGGCTTAGAAAATAGGTTTTATATCAGAAGTAGTTTCGCTTACCTCGTTATAAGAATGAGACGGGTAGCAAACCCGGCCCATGAGGTGGTCATCATGAGCCCACGACTCCCTGGTACCAGCCGGACAGTCATGAGCACAGTTCCCTTCAGGTAACACGAGCAATCGGGCACACTTTACGCAGCCGTCCGCCGCGCACCGCACGCATTCTGTACCACATCCTGGAACAAACGGGTACTTATCACTTTTTCACGTGGTTGTATTAGTTATGTCCACTGTCCAGCGTATCAGGTATCTAGGTTATATAAATGTAATGCGGTTTTAGTTATAAGTTGCAATTTTCTATGCTCTCTGAACAACGTTAAAATGTCGGTAAGTAGTTAAATAACCCAGTTTACCTAAGTAATTTAAAAGATTAGGTCAGTTAAAAGGCAATTAATTGTTATTGTTTATTTTTGGTAGGTAGTTAAAATACTGGTGGAGTAAATGCAAAATTTCGTAGTTAACAAGGTTACAGAGTAATTAATGTCCATAATTTATACATATTACCATATTTGTTGCAGAAAATCATTAAAATTCACGTTGCTCCAATAAGTCTGCTTCTCGATTGTTTGGTTTGCAATTATGCAATGTAAAAGCAAAAAGTGTTACAGAAACAGTGTGATTTTCACTGGGAAAATATATTACTGTGAATTATTAAAAGCAATCAGTAATTATTGCACGTGCTGTCGTAAGTGGGTTAGGAAAGGTGATAGAGTGGAAGCCAGCGACCACGGCATTGTCGTAGCGGTATGGTGTGGAAACATTCTTATGTACTTAGGTAGCAAGGTACTAAACTTTTTTAATAGGCTTAGTACAAGGTGCGACTATTATTGGACTTTGCCAAGTCCAATAACAATCTATGCCGTATCTGTTTGACGGCTCGAATTCTATTCGTGCATCAATGCATTTTGATCGTCGAATAAAATGTTTGACGGCAGGAACCCCAGGTCAAAGTCAAAGTCAAAAAGCATTTATTCAGTAGGACCGCGGGGATCACTTTGAAACGTCTTAAAACTAGGTGATTTTACTCCTGCTCCTTCGCGACCAATACCGTGAAGAATCAGGGCAACAAACACGGTTTGGGGACCCGATTAGTGTCTATGGCTTTAAATCTACCTACACGTGGAAATGCTATGTGCATTATTCAACTTTCAACTATTATGTGAACATTGGTGTCAATGGTGTCAAACGACGTTGCCTTTATCACCTTTTAAAATATATCACTTTACAGACGTATAAATTGTAGTTCCTAAAGAATATTTTCTGAACCAGAACAAGTTTTCTTATTCTTACTTTTTATTAGACAACAATATCTCTTTGAAGAATTTGCTTCGAATATAAGTTTGGGACTTGTTACCTTCAAAACCTACCAGTTTCAAACAAGCTTACTAGCTCCTCGTCTAATGTAAGGTGTTTAGTTTACTAGGTTTCTACACATGATTGTGTAGCCTAGGTTCCGATTGTAAATTCAATATGGATAAACACTAGGTCCATACATACATACCAACCATCAACCGATGTATAAGTAACTAATTTCACGTTAAATTATTTATCCAATAATAGCTAAAACTTCTTCGGCTTTGAATTCAAAATAAACTCTAAGCTTTGAAAACTGTGAAATCGATTATGGATAGATTGAAATTGCTTAAATAATTTGTTTGTTTCTAATTAAATAAACGTTGGACACAAGGGCAGTCCGTTGTTTTAAAACTGGGAATTGGGATGTAGGAGTTTTATGTTCTTACCTACATGCTATGTTCGCTATGGTTGTAAACAATTTTTGTAGGTACTTAATAGCTTAGAAACACGGGTCTTTAGATTTTTTATTTTTCTTCTTTGTACGAAAATTGATGTTGGACATGAAGACTTGGTTATTGTATGAAATATCTCAGTTTTATTCCGATCAGTAATTGAATTATCGAAGGCATTCCAAAATTGTTTCACATCTTCATTCCAAAATACCAGTAGCCTATTAGGTAAACAAAGCACGGGCTCCGGAGTCCCGTTAATTGAACAACGCTGAACACTCTGAACAGCAACTAATCTCATATTGCGCGCGCTTTCCCTTTGGAAAGTAACGAATCACTGCCAAATGAACGGTGAAGTGGCTTTTAGATTGATTTAAATAGTCATTGCGTGACTGCGGTACGTGTTGTGCAGTTAGGTACATTTTATGACGGCCCGCGGCACATTTTGCTGTTGATATTCAGGAAGCATCTCTGAGAGAAGCGCGTATGTGTAGCATATATCGTCAAAGTCAAAAAGCATTTTATTCAGCAGCATGAATCAGTTGGTTATTTTACTCCTGTTCTTAAACTTAAGCAATATTTTAAATGCATGGGTGACCGTTAAAGACTGACATATGTGCTTTCTGTGCCACTGCAACTGCGTCACCATTGTTGACCATTAACAATATAAACTTTCATATTAACATAACTCTGGTTTACTTTTGCCTTGAACAGTAAAGTGTTTTATTTTATAAACTAACAGGTACGCTTTAGCTTATAATATGCATAACCTTCTTTGCTCAAACGGATGCAAGCCCGCCTACTGCTATAGGTACCTATCTAGTATTATAAATATGTGGTTAGTGTGCCTATATGTGGAGGTGTTGCATTTTAAATTGCACTATCGCTGACGCTTCTTGGTAATAGGTTAGGGATTAGAATTGGTTTTCCTTTTCGGAGCGTCGCAAACATTTTTTTTGTCGATTCGGGGCGTTAAATTATTTTTAACCGACTTCAAAAAAAGGAGGAGGAGGAGGTTCTATGTTCGGGTGTATGTATGTTTTTTTTTTTTTTTTTTATGTATGTTCACCGATATCGAGTAGTTGGAGTAGAATAGTTGGCACCGACTTCAAATGTAATATAACATAATAATTTATTAATTGAATACTGTAAATAATACTTGCATGTGTATATTCTTATTTTTCTCTTTTTAGTGTAGGTACATAGAAGGTTCTTAGTGTCTGTATGTGATACGTGAAGTCGGTTCAATTTTTTTTTTTAAATTTTTTGAATATCTCTCTAGCTTCTTCAATCAATACTTTATGCTTTTGTTCCGTGTTTTATTTGTTCTTTTTTTTCTTTGCGGTCGTTGCTGTCACTCCCGTATCGGCCTTACTACTCGTACTATGTAAGTGCCGGAATTATACCATCTCTTGTAGATTTAAGAGGCCATTGATGATTTACTTGAACCAGCATTAAGAAACTCACGTGTATCGTTTATAGGCGGCGGTGCGTCGGCGGGTCGCAGCTGAGCGGTCGCCGCGCCCGCCGCAGCCATCAGCGCGAGCGCCGCCAGAACCGCTCGTGTCATCGCACAGCACCCATCGCACTACTGCAACAGATTCAATATGAGTATTTTCTAATATATTTGGTTTTGGACTCTACTACACCCTAGGTAGGTATATAGAGAATGATAAATTCTGCGAAATGTGGGCATAAATGTGCCAAATATGTTTTTAAGTATACCTACGTGTCTTTGACTACAAACTTCAGACGTCTTTAGAGGATATTGAAATTATCTGTTACTGGCAAATAAATAATCTTTATCTTTATCGAAACTATTAAGGTATATAATATTCCGATATCGAATTCGGATGGGAATCGAACCCACAACCAGCAGCGAGACGCAGAGCTAATTAAGTGAACTGTGAAATCATCAAGTCAAAATAAAAACGTTCACTTATCTCAATGTCAAATTATTCGAAAATAGGTAGGTGTACAATAAATAAATTCTGTATAATAACTTAATAAGTACTTAATAAATATTTCTTCAATAAATTATAGCGAACTTCTACCACTGGACGACCACTGGTACGAGTAAAAACATTGCGAGATCATCGTTAGACATTGGATAACAAGTCGTGTAAGCTCCAGGTGGCCTCTTCAACTGACAATAAACGATATTTGAACAGCTTTATCAAGGCAGCATACAATGACGCAATTGAATTTAAATGAGAAAGACAATGAGAAAGCCAGCGTTGAAGTGTCATGCACGCCAAAAGGTTGATAAGCATCTAGTCCACTCGATCATTCAAGCACAACATTTCCCCTTTCTATTTCCTAGTACTTTACTTGTAATAACCTATTAGGTAAGCTCAGTATCAAACTTAGTCTTGTTTATCAAAACAAAGAAAACTAATTAGGAATTGAAGAACCTTTGAAGAGTCTCTAGGGGCACCTCCAAATACAATGTTAAGAGGGTACCTACCCAAAAAATGCTGTAGGTATATTATAGTGAGTGAATGATTTTTGATGATAAATCGTTTTGACTTTAGGACGAGGATGTACCTATGAAGTAGTAAATTACTTGTTTACTTTAACACCTAAAACACCGGTAACCTCTCAGGACTGTATTACTATCATCATTAACAACAACTTTTGTTCTTTGACTTTTTACAAAACATAATACATTTACAAAAAATAATCATTCAAGATTTCGTATTCCTATCTAAAACATTGTTCTATCGAACACATTTCGGCCCCGCCGCCCTAACTCCGCTCCCATCGCTTTGTACTATCGCTTTCTTTTGTTTCGCATAGATTTGGTAACATTTAGAGCGTTCATTTTAAATATTTTTGTATGACAATCTGATGAAAAAAAAATAATGATGAATTTTTATAAGTCATAGAACAAAAGTTGTTCCTTATGATGATAGTAATACAGTCCTGAGAGGTTACCGGTGTTTTACAAATAACCTTATATGTATATTGCTAGCTTCGTTCCGTGGCTTTGCTCCCGGTAGACCAGTTTAGCCTTTATACAGTTCACAGTCGATAGCTGTTCCAAGTTTCATCCAAATCTGCGTGATTGAAACAAAAGTACCTATATCTCACAAAATTTCAGATGTGGGATCAATAATACCTACTCTTAATCCAATTATTATCCAATTAACAATTCATGCAACCTATCTATTCGCCAATGAGTATCCTTGTCCAGTTTACCGCTGTCGACATGTTATGCCGGTACTGTTCTACAGAAACAGAACAGACTACACTGCCTGTTGTGTTGATCATGTAGCTAAACAAAGGCAGATGTGTTGTGTTGACATTGCCTTTGCGTATAATTCGCATGTGTTTCTCAAATACCGGGCCTCTTTTGCATTTCCTATTTCATACGAATGTGTAGGAAGATGAAGATTGCATAAGTGGATATAAGTGATACTGGTGTTTCTTCAGAATATAAGAAAAAAAGTCTGTTATCTGAGAGATAAATAAATGATTTAATCTTCACTATTATAAACATGTAAGCAGAATATTGACCGAAGATTTAATTAAAAGGAGCCTCATACAGGGAACGCTGACGTAGACGTTGCAATTAGGTCAGCGCGCTTCAACTACCTCGAAGAATGCTCGGATTCCATGCACTAAACTAGGTTTATTGGATGCAGTGATATATTAGCTCTAGGGTCACTTCAGTTACAAGTAAACATTTAAGAACTTAGACACGTTTTTTACGGCTTTATCGACATAAAGATGAGTGTGAAAAGACGTTTTTGGTTGATTTATTTTCTTGATAATTGTGCCGGTTGCCAAAAGGTTAAGCAATATTTTTTAACTCAGAATTAATTTAATACTATCTATCTTAGGCCTTGTTTTTAATACTATTTATCTGAAAGCTTAAATATGTTGATGAACGGATGTTCGTCTATTTTGTTTAAATCACACCTTAACCAGTGGAGAGATTTGGATGACATTTGAAATATAGGTAACTGTGGACTGGAAAAGTATACGTGCTAATAGGTACCTACCGGTAGAGCCGTGTTGGCCGAATGGGGTTGTACCTCGACTTTCAATCCGAAGGTCGTGGGATCGAATCCCGTGCCGTGCATCAATGGATTTTGCATTTGGTAAAATATATGCGCTTTAACACGAGCTATGAACGGTGAAGGAAAACATCGTGAGGAAACCAGTTAGTATTCTTATAGCCGGCGATGGGCTTGCTGGGACCTGTCACGTATGGAATACTAACTTCTGCAAGATGTGGGCATGTATCAAATATGTATTTGTACATGCCTCTGACTACCCCCTTAGACATCTTCAAAGGATCTGGAATATAAAGATCTGAGAGAATGTCTACCGCGCCTTGGGGATACAGTCGTGACCCTGTTTACGTTATAGGTACCTACTTATGTATAATTGTTGGTGGTAGCGAAGCCGCGGGCGGAAGTTAGTGCTTTATGCATTAGTTGGCTTACGTAATGGAAAATGTTCTTGACATTTTGTTATTCATAAACATAAAGAGAGAAAATGTGCTGCTTTATCTCACTCAAGATTAGCCCACACGTTTGCATGTATAAACACTTTCTCCATTATGTATGAACTGAGCAATGTCCATTAGATTATGTCTGAATCAAAATGATGCATTGTTATGATCTGTTTATGATTTGTGCTGTAATACATAATGACATGAGGTAGTAAGAGTCAGGAATACGGTATGAATTTTATACATTGGACGGAATAAACTACCTTAGTAGGTAGGTGGTGTGATTTAAGGATCAATAAAAAATCGTTAAGAGGATCGTAATTGATGCTTGACCTGAGGATAGTAAAACCACTTCTCTTTTCACTTAAACTTATACTCAATAACTTAACTGAGGCTATAGGCAGGTACTACCTACCTACTAAAGAATAGTTGAATCACCTCCGATCCGATTAATACGATGTCATTGACCATGCAAAAAAGTTGCCGAAAAACCGATTCCTTTTGCGGTATAATTATAGTTTCTGATGATCTCCAAAGAGCTACTTTTATGTATTCTGTGTCTGAAGTGGGTCAGTCAGTCTCGGTAACAGTACCATACCAACGAGTTTGCAAATCTGGCATTGGCATTCAGAAACCATCAGCGATTCCACGCCATCTCTTCAATATTAATGATTATTGTTTGTTTATTTAAATTGTATCCTCCAATCCTTTTGCAATCCTTTGGTTTCGCGATAGCTTCGCAAAAGGTTGCAGGTTCAATCCCCGCCGCGGGACCAATGTTTGTATGATCTTTAAATATGTTTCGGGTCTTGATGTTTTCTATGTATGTATTAAGAAATGAAAAGTCTTATCAAAATTTTGGATTCCGACGGGATTCGAACCCGCATCGATCAGACGATCCTCCTAAAGCCGGAGTGCCTTGCCACTCGGCCACAGAACCCTAGTTGTCGGCATCCAAATCTTTGATAAGCTCATATTTAGCTGTTAAAAAAATATGTATGTATTTATAAACAAAAAGTGCTGCTTACTTTGTGGCTAGATAATGCTGTGTGAAAAGTCCGCCATTATTTATTTACTTTATTTTTACCTAACCTGATGATGGTTTCGATAATTCAGAAGAATTATCTAATTGAACTATGTCGTTTTAGAGATTGGTATCATGGAGTATCATAGACATTTCTGAGTCACATTCAGATCTACCGATTCTAACCAGTCTCACTCAGAAGAATGTCAAGGGCTCTAGTCTAGCACTTATTGTACATACTTGAAGGCGGATTTGTAACGTGTTCTCATAAGTTCCTTGTAAATTTCACAAAAAAAAATTGCTACACGTGTGGTAATGAAATTATCATAATAATAAGCTATTTCGCAGTGTTGATATAAAGTTATGTAAGAGTGCAAATATGTAATTAATCTAAGAGACGATTTACTAGGAATGTTGCATTCACAACTGGTTCGTAGAATAAGTAGGCTAATGTCTGCAACTCGATTAGTAAGCTTTAGATTGGACTTATAAGGCAAGGAGTTCTCAAAATTTATGGGCACTAATCCGGACCACCTATTAGACAGTAGGTAATAAAATTTGCATGATTAGCCAGAAGATAATAAATAAAATAGTCTAACTAATGCAATGACATACATACAGCTTTCTAGAAGAATAAAACAAGATTTTGATGAGTTTTGATTATGTGATGATTTTATCAGTATAAGTTAAGCTTCAGAGCTTACCTTCGAGAAATACAACTCAAACATGCATCATTTCTGCAAATGCTATTAAATGTGGGTAACATTTTATTCCTAAGTAACCTAGGTATTCAATTATATATTATCTTCTTCGAATTCTAATACAAATAGCAACGCATACGCTTTCTCGTCATGCATGTGAGATATGCTTCCAGCGTATGAGGTTCCCTCAATGACCAAGCAGCTTATTAAAGAATTACCATGCTTAGCTTCCGAGCAATTACTAGGTTTATAGGCCACAACCGGCTAGTACGACAATTCCAGTTGACGGCACTTCAAAGTAAACATGTCTCTAAGTTCTTTGACAGGGAATCTCCTAGAATGTAAGAAGAATATACAAACTTATTTAGTAAAATCACGTTTGTATGAGAAAGTGAAACATTCCAGCGTGACATTAATTACCTAAGTATTAATAAACAGTAAATAATTATGCTAATCGGCAGGGCATTGCTTGGTTACTGCCCTCGACACTTCAGTAGTTACTCGGCGGTGAAAGTTGTCGGTGACGCACTTTTGTATTCACACTGCTCACGGCCGCAAGTAATTTACGTTACCACTTAAACTAGGCCTGTCCCGACCATCCTATATCTCGAATAGGTACTCTACGAAATGGGATCGAAATTGAATTCTGGCAGCTCATGTTAGGGTTGTCGTTTTGTGGGATAAATCGGCGGTCATGGCCCCGCAGGCCCCGCAAAGGGAGACATGCGGGCTGCTCCGAGCACAACATCCGGAATGCCTTTTGTAGCTAGAAACTATTTATAAAATCAATATCTACAGCAACATGCTGCACTTATCGGACGAGAAAATATTTTATTTGATAAAGTTATTTTGCTTTGAAAAATACTCAACGAAAGTATTTTAAATAATTGAAGCGTTTGGTGTTATATTTTCCATGAGAAGTAACTCTTCATTGACTATACGAAAATACTCAGACTCGGCAACAACTTCTGGTTCTTCTTCTTCTTGGACTTCTTCTACCATTGCTTCAGCTGCAGCCTCCTCGGCCTTGATTTTCAATCGTATCTCCTTCATGCGGTTATCCAGAATGTGTTCGCGTCTAGTCTCACGCTCGTATGTTTGGAATGTAAGAATTTTGTCTCGAGTTCCAGGTTCTGTTATGTTGTCCGATAGTTGGACCAGGTGCAAAGCTCCCTGAATATCTCCAACGGCTATCAATTGCCCTTCCAAATGCGGAGCCAATCTAGTTAGTGCAACTTTCGCTAATTGCATTGTTGCAATAGGTTCTTTGTATTTTCGAAGTAGATCCCAAAAGTAGAAATAGCCACCAGCACAAATTGACATGTAGCTTGAGTAGCGTAAAGTTGCCCAGGTAGCATCAGTCACATCGTATCGATAAGGCCTCGTCACTATTATTGGAGCAGTACGAACTTCTTCACTCCATATGCGAACTGAATTATCGCCACAGGTAAGAAACATTCGTAGTGTACATGGACTCCTTTTTACAGCCCTCACTGGTCCAGTATGAGCGGACCAGTATGAAATCAACCTTTCCGAATGTGACCTTCCCATTCTGTTTACGTTTATTACTAGCCCTGATTCCGTTCCACAGAGGAATTTAGTGGGCAGCCCATTATCAAACTCTAATTGACTCACACCCTCAGCATTACCTAAATTGGGTTTTTCTCCAGTAGGTAATTTTATTGACATAGGTAGACTTTCCATAGGTACTGAAAGATTTCGAGTATCCCACCATAAGCATAAACCATCTGGAGAACCAGTGAAGAATTCTGTGTTCGTTCGTGAGTGAGTGTAAAGTAAAGATGTTACAGGCTCTCTGTGAGAGTTATAAATGGAGCTACTCTGTGTACAGTTCGCACCATCTCTAATATCAAACACACTCACTGTACCATTCTCGAGGCCGACAATCAGGACTGCAGGATCTATAGGCGAGCATGCTATCTGCCAACAAGAACATTCCGTTTGAAACTCTAGTAAGGGTGAAGTTTGGTTATTTAAATCCCAAAGGTAACAATCGTTCAAGAAATCACTGCGTTTTTCCGATGTTAGGGATTTGTAGCTGTAAGCAACGGCCAGCTTGGAGTTTTTCTCAGCTGTCCACTGAACGCATGAAATTGGTCTACAAAATGGATCTCGAAACACATTAGCGATTCGAATGCTATACTTTTCAACAGGCTCTTGTGTTATCATGTTATCAAAGTAGGCTTCGTACATTTCGATTGCATTGTTTTGGTCTATGTAGTGCTGTAGAACAGGAGCGGTGGTAAGGACGGAGTGAATGTAGTTTTCATCATGCATGATGCGACGGCAGTATCGTTCGACATGGTCCTCATTATAAAGGTGAACTTCCCGTGGCCAACCACCCTCTGTATGGTTCATAGACTGCTCGTGGATAATCACTTGCTTCGTGTTAGCTTCGTTCTGTGATTGCGGCAAGGTAGCCTGTACCTCTCGATGTACTGGATTTCGCAGCATATACTGTTTTTGGTCTTCTTTTACTGGATTTATGGAATCCAAAATCTGTCCTGGGACATCTTGAAATAATAGTTGCCGCCCGAAAGATTTACGCTTCTTTGTGTATTCGTACGTGGATTTTATGTAGGGCATGGTGAAAATCCACTTTTTAATGTAAATTAAACGAGTTTTTCTTTTATTGACCGTAAATTGTAGCAAAATATGTCAAAGGTACAAGGTATTTTGTACAAATCCACAAGGCCGCGACGCACATGAATATTGATGATGAAATTATCTTAGATAATATCAAGTGTGACTAAGTTCGTCATGACCGCCGGGCAACATATGTGTCCTTGTTTGGTTTACAAGTAGTTTCTGCTATTGGTTCATTTATGAGCTAAATAAGAAATAAGATCAAAAATATTCTAGGTAGGTACTACAAACGAAACAGGCTCACGACTATATCCCCAGGGCACACGTAGAAAATACCTGTATCTAGTTTTTTTCACGGAGGTATACGAGAAAAAAAAACAAACGGTTTCATGACGGGCAGAAATATGAAAAATGACTTCACGTTATTGTTTCATAGTACTTTATAAATAGTATTCAATATTTTGTTACTATTTAGCTATTTCTTTAAATGGTAGGTAACCATTGTGCGTGTTTCCACTCGTAAACCTCTAATCACCATAATTTGCTTTGCCCCAAGACGTTTTCCATGTTGTAACCGTACAGTATTACGATTATTAAACTGTGGTACAAGGAAGTGTCGCAACCACATCGTAGGAGGCAAGGAGTTGTTATGCGGTTGCATTTAATATGCATCGAGCACATGCCAATAGTTAGCTAAGTATAACTTGATGCTTCGTTCCTAATATACGCTCTACTTCGGATAATTTCAACAGCACAACACAAGGTTCTACGAATAAAATGTTATTGTTAACGTTAAGATTAATAGTACCTTTTTTTTTTTTTATTGCGGATGGAAAATCTGCTCACAGACATCCAATTCCGTCGAGGGAACGTAATACTGTACTAATATGCATAGAATTATATAGGTACTCGTATTAACAAACATTTTGAATATTTAGGAGAACACTACGTATTTAAAGCCCGAAGGAGTGTTAGCGTTTGCTCTGTGCATCTGCATGCAGACCGTATTGTTGTTGTAAACATTGTTAGATTTCAGATTTCAAACCGAGATCTAATTTACAAGCACTGGCAGACTATTGTTTACCAAACTATTACCTACGGCATTCTATACAAACATTAATTACACACCGCTATTGTTTTGTAAAGCAACAATTCCATAAAGTTACAGCAACATTTCCTTACCATAAAAATGCAAACTCCGTGACCATACCAGTATAGCACAAACAATAATCAATTCACATGTTTCCACAGCACTTCACCGTACATCTAGCACATGGGATGGTGTCGATCTCCCGGCACGATTGGGCACAGCACAGGCTTTTGAGTCACGTTTAGAAATTTCGAATTCGAATTTCGAGGTGACACGTGCGAGGCGCGCGCGCAGCGGTCGTACGCACGGAGGTTTCGCCGGTGACTGGCGCGTGACGTTGGGGCTACGCGGAAAGAGTCGGCTGGCTCAGGTTGTCGGCGAGTACCTACAACTGGTTTGTCTGTTCCCTGATATGCCGATAGTGTGCTGAATGACGATTAGGATAGTGGTATAACAGCTACGTCTCCATAAGGCACCGCGTACGCATCTAGCTTATCTAAACACTTTTCCGAATTCCTTGTTTTCCCCAATATAAATAAATGGACGAAGTGAAAACCGCTATGGAAACATGAATTTAATTAAAATGATTGAAGAGCTTGGCACCTTTTGTTCTTATCTAAACGAAAAACACTTGGTGTAGGAAATAGTAAATCTCGTTTCTATTGTATTGTTTAGGGAGCAACAAAGGAACAAGCGAGGATGCAGAGGTAAAATGCTCAGGTACTAAACGTTAGGGTAGAGTAGAGTGTACCTACTTTGCAATGTGGGCCAGCGGTAATGACCGAGTCACGACAGCGCAAAGCTCTCAACGAAAGCGAGTAGGTACAAAGTTTGGCCGTTCTGGCACGTGAGGCCAATTTTGGCTCAAGTCTTTTATACATATTTTGAAAGTTGGGTTGCATAAATCAACGAAAATTAGGGGTGAGTCAGAGCTTCTGTCTGAATATCATGTTGCCGACTGCGAGGGCGGGATATAATCATTGCCAATTAATAAATACCACGAACGCAAAGTACAATGACCGTTTTGGTTATTTTTGGAAGACCTATTCGAACGAATGAGGATTGCTTGACTGTATGCTTACATTTGTAGGTACGGAAGTAAGCATACAATCAAGCAATAATATTCTTGGATCCTAAATATCGTTACCGCCTTCAAAATTCATTTTATCTTGTGCACAGGTAGCGTATCTAATACGGGCTTTAGTTAAACCTCCCATTTGGCATTTTCATCACACGATTTGTGATAATTGCGCGACGAAAAGGGTTCAACAGAATTATAATGGTCAAGTTGAATTGGCGTAATTGGTCATTAAGCGGAGCAGGCGTTTCTTGAGCTGATTAGTAATTGACCCCAAGTCGACCTTGTGGCCGGGGGCCATTAAAATCATCTAGTAGATTAAATGTATTTATGAGGTCAATGAATAATAACCTACTCGTATTACTATTTACAGTAAATCCAGATTTATATCTATGCTGTTTTTTTTTAAATTTAGTAATCTTTTTAGTAATCCCTTTTCAATCATTTGGTAATTTTAGGCAGGCTTCAGAAAATTAATACTCTCGCGTGTAATAAGGAAAGAGATGGCAATACTGATAATTTTATAATGAATACTCAGCCTTAAGTCATTACCTATAGGAATAACTAGCTGTCCGCCGCGGTGTTACCCGCGATCCCTCGGGAAAACTTCACTTCCCCGGGATAAAATATAGCCTATGTTCATCTGGGATAATGTAGGATTCTATTGGTGAAAGAATTTTTCAAATCGGTCCAGTAGTTTCGGAGCCTATTCATTTCAAACAAACAAATATACAAACAAATAAATATTTCCTCTTTATAATATTAGTATAGATTAAAAGACCAATTTAATATGGTTCAAAGGTTTCTATGAAGATATTTAATAAGTACTGAAACCAAACAGACCCAAACAGATACCAACCTTACAATACCATTTCGATCTCTGTATGACTGGCCAGTTTTTGACTGATTGATCCTAGCATTATTTGTTTAGCCATTAGTAAATTCCTCAAGCCATGATGGATAGGAGGATAGATAGGATGGTTTACCTTGCAATGGGCACCCAATTAGCTCATGATTTATATCCCTTGTTGCAACACTTACTTTACGGTATTATTTATTATTAGATGTGAATTAATTAAAAGTGACTGCCGTCGATTAGTCACGTATAATTGCTATACCAACTCGTAGTACATTAGCACTACTTCTATGTACTGATATAGGTTGCATAATAGCAATACACTGTATGACCTATGTCGCACTAAAACTGGTACCTAATATTTATATAAAATGAATGAAAGTAATTGGTAATTTACTTTGAAATTTAAGAATGTGTTTACCTACATCTCAGTTCAGGCGACTGTACATAACATGATTTAATACCTCTCGTACTTATCTACCGCATAATTGTTTTGAAGACAAAAGGTGTATGATAAATCGACATTATATTGCACAGTCTTCATTTCGCACAAGTGAATGAATTCCTCACGAACAATGGACAATGGAGCGTGCCGAGGGATGGTCACAAAAGAGCGTTTTGTTTGTAAGGCCACTTTACAATATCTAGAGAGATTTATCTGAGTTCACGATTGTGTGCATCGGTTGTCTATTCATGCTTCTAAATGCAGTATTTATTATTTCGGTTCAAAGTTTATTTTAAAGTCGTTCCAAGACAAGACTTTTTTGAATTCATTGATGGTGTTTATCTCGAGAATATACTTCTTTCTTGGACTTTTATTTTAGTCGTTGAGAAGTAGCAGGACAAAAGAGACTGTTATCTTCAAAAGAGAGTCACCTGAAACACGTAACGAATTTATGAAGAAGTTACGAATGAAAGGTGATTTACTTCGATCGATAGACATTCATAGACCATATGTCTTTACAAACCAAAAGTCAAGAAAATCGACAGGATTAGAGCTTTTTTAAGAATAAGTAATAACCGAATGTATTCTTCTTGTTGTAGTATGTGTTGTTCAAGACGTTTTCCGAAAACCCTTTTCTTTCTAAAAACAGTTATTGCCGTGACAAGCAAATAAATAGAGATTTGATCCTGAATTCTTACCACACGAGGCCCGAGTGCGGCGATAGTCTCTGATTGACCTTGTAGTCCGTGCCATCCCGCCGTAATTGAACCTTTGTAGTCGGATCAATCCAATAACACGACCGCTCGGAGCTCCTATGTCCTATTTATCAGAGTTTCGAAATACTAACAAAGGTTCAGCTCATTGACAGCTGCCAGGATGAAATATAAATAGAATTAATGATGAAAAGCTATTATCTAGGTAGATATGTATAGCTTATAATTCTAGCATCTATACATCTATCTATAGTAGGTAAGTACTATACAGGCTGTAAAAAGACGTCTAGATGTCCTGTTTAGATGTCTTATACCTTGCACTTCCGAAGAAGATGAATAGGTGTAAGTACTTATGTAATAGAATAGAATAGAGTAATCTATAAAATACCTACAAGTTGTTTGTAGTTGCTTGTAGGTAATGCTATGTTGCAGATCATGAATCTCAAACGCGTGAAAATTCATTTAGTTAAAAGAACAGTGGAATTAAAATGCCATTTAGCTGTTTACGTTCATAAATCATAGAAATACATTTTATATCTCCAGATTTGATACCACAACATCCTCGTGATTTATGCGAAGTTTCGGAAGGCATTAATCATGCGTTGTCAATTGGAAAGCGACCCATTTTCGCGAAGGATATTTGTGCGGTTTTCTTCCCGCAATTTACTGGCAATGACGGCACACTTTTATGTTTTGTTTATTTGCGCTTTCTGATAATGTTTTTGTGAGGTGGAAAGCCGTAATCTATAATAAAATGAATGATCTTACAAAAATGTATCCATCGGAGGCGCGTGAAAATGTTATTTTGATTCTGAGAACCTTTATCCGAACCATGTAGACTGGTTTCTAAGATCACAATTTATTTTTTACATTTTCAGGTGGAAGACATAAACCTTGGGATTGCTGCCAAAATAAAAAGGCTACAAATGGAAAACGATATAAAAACTAAGTCTACATTGACGGGCAAAACAATTAACTTGAAAAGAAAATGTTGCAATGCTAAATGGGAATTCGGTTTCGGGAAATGGAAGGGGAATTGAAATACATTACTGGTGGGACTTGGCTTCCCGCACTGTTCGGTTTGCTTACAAATATGGACAATGTTGTGTTTGTAATGAACACGAAATTTACATTACTAAATGTTGCAGTTTAAACAATGCTGTGGAATTTAAGACTTTTAACTCGTACTGCTTTATCGCGATATCTTTAAAAGTTGAATATTTTCATACCATTTAACGACAAACTCGAACTCTCGCCTCTTACGTAAATGCTGAGAGAAGTGTGCGTGTATGATAGCAAAGATAAATGTACTGAAATCTGCATTGCATGACGCACACAAGGAATATCTTTGGTTAATGCATCCCAGAGCAACCATTAACTCACTTATTGTTTCTAGTCGTGACTAGTTCTAGTACGAGATGTAAAGGTTATGTGTTCGTAGATTGTTTAGCGCTTAATGTTGTATAAAGCGATAGTGAGTAGGTTATTATTGTACTCTTATTTTCTATCAGCATCTTTTAGCTTGACCCGCATTGTGTTGGTTCTTCCATGCTTACTACTCATAAATCTATTAGAATGATGTGCGTAGGTAAAAATAAAGCTTCAAAGGTATAATAAAGATAGGCCGTATTACAATCAGGTAATAATTCACCTAGTTTAAGCCAGCTCTGTCGCAGCCATAGTTCAAGTGTGGTTCAAGCACAAAAGTGCACATCGGAAGTATCTGAGATCGGTCGGCTTACCGGCAAATTTATCGGTGCTATTGAAGACCGCTTCCCGTTGCGAGCATGCCAGCCATCCGTGAATTTTATTGTTTCCCAACCCGCGATTCACGACAAACTTCTGTGTTCACACGTTCCTTTCGGTAAGAACTTCTTAGTCCCATGTTAATCTTGCGGCTGAAACTTTGGAGTTTGGTAAACTGATATAAATATCCATATGAATTCAATTTGTGTTGTTTTATGCGTTCTATAAGGTTATTTGAAAGATATAGTCAACTGCAATATGAAAAAAGTTTACCATCCATGTCTAAAAACAATGCGACACTAAAACGAAGTTTATCCACAAAACGATAGGTACTTTTTTGAATCGAGACAGTACAATATTATATTATAGGTACACCAAAGTGAGTAACATGATACCGGATTCAACGTTTTGTGTTAGGTTAGACAGTAACCTACTTATCTATTGGATGCATTTACATAATGAACGGAACACGAAAATAAAATTTTCTTAAAAACGTGTTTCTATTTCGTTCAGACATAATATAAACATGAGTGGGAGAACGACTCAAGCATCTCTACTTGGCTATAATTTATGTTGTCTGGCTCAACAATTTGTGTTCTTTACAAAAAGTTTACCCAATTAGAATTCAGCTTGCTATCCCGCGATTATACGAGAACCTACATAATTGTAAAATGAAAATGTTTTTGAAAGTCTCTACCAAGTATTTATATTCTCTTTGGTCTCTACAGTCAGTGACATAAGTCCATGAACAATTTGAGAAATGTTCCTTTTGCTAATTCCATATTCTTTTTGCAAATTGTGTACTTATTTTGAAAAGAACGTTACACGACCCGTCGCATCGTATGCTTCTGTGTGAGACCCTAAGGTTGGTTTAGTCAAAGACACAAACAAGTTCATGAACATTTGATGTTTTTAGTCTTCTGTTTTTAAACTAGTAGATAGCAAAAGTGATAACATCACTGTTATTACTTAGATTGGCTTGGCATTGACTTGTTTACCTTTTTGTGTAGAAGATACTATCATTCTATATTGTTTTCTATGTCAAATAGTACGCGCCGCGTCGCGTCTTGGTGTGAACAGACCCCTGCCAACCGACAGTAGGCATAACATTATTATGATAATCGCATAGGTGATATTAGGAGTTCGCACCTTCAGCTTCGTAAGGGACTCGAAGCGCCTTCTGCTCCTAAATTTTGTATAATGGTCTTCGGATTTAGAAAAGGGAATCATCGCGATTCCACGTAGGTACAAACGTGATATATTACTCTCATATGAATAATACATCGTATGCGGGATGAATGTATCTATCATAACTCATCTAGCGTTGTTTGTTATGTCGGAATACTCAAGATCACTTCAGGAAACATATTAGCCCATTTTATTGACAAATCACTGCATCAAATATTAGCTAAGTAGGGAATGAGGTGTGACCGTATTGTGGGGCATTAAAGGAAAATATATTTAAGTAAATACTTCTTCGTAAAATCCTTGTAAAACCACATTGTTTTGATAGAATTTAGAAATAATCCGTCCGTGATTCATAATTTCTTACGTCATCATCATCTCAGATGACTTGCCTATTAGGTCTACAATTGCTCTACAACCACAGTAGGTACCTACCTAGCACTCTGACTATGCTATGCTTAGGTGCTAGGTCTTCGATTAGGTACTTATTATCATTTTGTTTGCTAGAAATATTCTAATTTAGACAAACAAAACAAAAGATACAGAGAGTAGAAGGCTTATTAAAAAGGTTATTTTAATAAAAAAAGATTTTTTAACATCAGCGATTTCAAAGCCAGCAACCTACAGAGACGCGCACACGAAAACAATAAATTTGAAAAAAAAAACAACAAACAGGGTCACGACTGTATCCCCAAGGCGCGGTAGACATTCTCTCAGATCTTTATATTCCAGATCCTTTGAAGATGTCTAAGGAGGTAGTCAGAGGCATGTACAAATACATATTTGATACATGCCCACATTTTGCAGAAGTTAGTATTCCATACGTGAGAGGTTGCAAGCCCATCGCCGCCTATAAGAATACTAACTGGTTTCCTCACGATGTTTTCCTTCACCGTTCAGAGCTTGTGTTAAAGCGCATATAAATTTTACGAAACGCAAAATCCATTGATGCACAGTAGGTATTTAGCTCAAAACTATCTAAATCAGACGCCACCTGGGGCGAATGATCACAAGCTGCAAACCTTATCGCTGATTCTATTGCATTGTAAATCCACGCTGGAAACCTCGTAATTAGCAGTCGCCACAACCTTTACAAAACACTGCTAAATCGCCGTAAGCGTTTCTCTACTTTATGATTATTTGGAAGGGTTTGGGATAGTTACACTAAATCGGAAATGATTTTGTTTATAGACGACATACCTAATTTAGTGAAACCTATAGTATTATCTGTGGTAAAATGGTAAAACAAAACAAATTATGGTACTATTTTAGGTTTTAAAATCCAGATAATGCAGCGTCAATAATGTTAAAAATTAATATCATTGTGCAGCGTACAAACAAAGCTTTGTATTCTCATTTGTATAAAAAAAACTGATAGCGAGAAACTAGGTTTTTTTTTAAGTAAAGAGGATCGTAGCCATAGTTGGGTACTTTTAAATTCGAAATTCAATTTAACTTGAAATAAGCTCAATAGCCATCACATTGGTTCTTGTTACCAGTCACATAATATATTCATTGGGATCCTGCTGGATATTATTCAGCTTAGTTAATCATGTTCTATGCTAGGAAACTAAGCCATGAAACTTAAGGGGCGTAGTAGCTATGTGTACCAGACCGCACCGGCAAGTTTATCAGTGTTTATTGAACCGTGTTATTGTTTTCGGACGTTGCTTTCTCGAATGCAAACGCTTGCAACTTTATGGCCAATATTAAGGTCTTATTTAAAACTATGGAAAGCATTTTGTCAAATATATCGGTCTGAAATAGGCACTAAACAATGCATTGCCTCAAATATTTCAAGTAAGTAGTAGAAAATTATTAGGCTCACGATCCTAAATCATAACGAAACTTACCTGCTTTCTTCGCGTCTAACATACGTGCTTGACATTTTCTACTTTTTTTTCTTTACTTTCTGATGTTAGATATATTATAATAAGTAAAGTACCTATTATTACCTACTCAATATAGGTACTTATCTAAGTTACCAAACTCAATCGATATTAATAAACATTCAATATGGATGGTACAATTTACACATTGAATACGTATGTAAAATAGCGGTGCTATATAACTAGACTTAATACCTACACATACGTCTGCAATGAAATCTCAACCTGCGAACATTGGTTTCGCTGAGTCGACCTATCGCTTATCGGTAAGGTTGCTAAGTCAGGAATTATCCTTGGCAATTTCTTAATGGCAACACGCCTGCGGCTCAACACCTAGTGCAGAGACGAACTCGCAAAATAATATCAAAAATAACATTTAAATTTCATGGTCTGTTTTTTTAAAGTGTCTTGTATTTTTTTATTATTTTGCCAGTCATACCTAACAGTAAAGAGTCATTTTGACGCGCACCTTATAATCCCTTCAAATAACTAGTTATCTTTGTACCACACGACAAAAGTAACAGCTGATTTTCTATTATAAATGGTCAAAATGCTCTACATATTCAAAGTACTTAGCTCGTACATAAAATACCCATTTCTTAGCTGAAAGCTTTTCCGAGAGTTCAGTTTAGTAATTTTTTACATCACAGCACTTTACTGACTCGCATATCCTAGTTAAAATGCAAGCCAATTCAGTTTAGGTACCTTGTTTTTTACCTTTAACGGTCTGTTAGTCCAGAGTAAAAATAAAAGACTGCAGAATTTGTCGACTTGAGGTCATAAATATCCGAAAGCGACGCCAACGGCGGGGTCCGCCATTTTCCTGTTGACAAAATCGCACCCAGAATACATCCAACTTGTCTAAAGTTTACATTGTTTATAGCCAGTGGAGATCTCTCGACACCTCTTCTCTTCAATTAGACATTCTCTACTCAAATAGATATTCAATCCGTCTTGCGAAGATTTTGAGGATGTTTGTTTATAGGTATGTACATCCTTTAGGTATGTGAGATGATAAAGTCAAAGTCAATAAGCATTTATGAGTGACCACTGGAAACCATTTAGTTTAAACTATTCTGACGGTTACTGTAGAAGACTAGGGAAAGAACGGTCTTGCTATGTTTTCCCACATCTTCATGATAGATTTTAGAAGTAAATAAAAGAGACTTCGTTACTGAAAACAGAATAAAGCTAATGTATCCGAGTAGGTACCGACGATAGCGGCGAAGCTGTCTGTAACTAGAGATATAAATGTTTGACATAATTCCACGCCATAGTGATTTCTCGTCCCGAGAATTGATAGCGTCCACTGAAGAAATCGAGAGCGTCTTGAAAAGAAAATTATCTTGATGAAACGTCTCGCTATAAAAGAAGAAAAAAGTCTCCGTCGCCGACGCTCTTTCGAAATAAACTGGGCCATCGCAATCGAGGCAAACCTAAAACTTTATTTTCATCTCGAGCGTTATTGTCTTTGTTAATAACCCCGCTCGAGCACCCTATTCCGTCTTACTAATGACTTTTTATATTACCGAATTGGATTTTCTCTTTTACAACTCTGTTTGAATGACACGCGGTTTTGTTATTCCTGAAAGCCCTTTTCATAATAAGCCCTAATCAGCAACCCCGTTCATTAATTACTATGTTATTAAATAACTAACTCACCCAACAAGCTTTGACGACCTCTGCGGCGCAGTGGGTGAAAGCTCGCTTGTGACGCAGAAGGTTGCGGGTTTGATCCCCACCGTGGAATAAATGTTTGTATGATCTGCAAATATTTATCTCTGGTTTGGGTGTTTCTATGTATGTATTTAGAAACAAAAAGTAGATAAAAATATCAGTTACTTGGTATAAGCTTTGCTTAGTTTAGGGCTAGATGACGTTGCACACAATCAGCATTATTTATTTATATCAAACAAACGTCACGATTCACATAAAAACAGAAAAATCACTTTTAGGCTTTCCGACACTTACTTTTTTCTTTTATTTATATTGCCCACTTAGTTTACTTGTAAACACGATCGATACCTATACCTATAAGTTTGTCTTGCTACTGCTTCACCTGCGTCTTGACGCGTACATTATAACGTTGACTTAGGCGTAACGTAAAAGCCAACGTTTAATGTGTTAAATTACATACTTACCTTATTTAACGCGTAGTTGGCCATTGCCATTAACGTTAACGCTAACCCAGGCGGAGCAGTAGCATAAGGATCAAACTACTTGAAAAATAATGCTGTAACCAGAAAATACCCCAAATAAACTGCTCTGCTGCCGACTATCATTAAGTAAATAGCACTAAACAAGTAAGTAAGTTTCAAGTCTGATTTATGAACAGAGCTTAAAAGTAAATGCCCCGATGACAAAACGTAAAGTGCTAGTTAACGGCGGTGCTCAAACTCTAAGTTGTCGAAACTTTTGCGATGTTCGTCTTCAAACTCACGTCTATATGAGATAGATAGGTCCAAGATAAACGTTGTCATTTTTATAATCGTACTAGGATTTATGAAGATAACAAGAATAAGTTTTAAGTTTGAGCCATTGGCGAACTCTAATGATGTTTTGTGCCTAATGGCCTTCGTCATACGTTATTAGGTACTTATAACCAAGTCCTCTAATGCCTGTATTTTTAATGTCACTAGCGATTCTAAACAGCCGCCCAAGCTGTTCATTTACAACGCGTTGATCGCGTTCTCGACGTGTACGCGTCGCGTCTGCTCAGAGTCAACAGCCTATATTTTTAACCGACTTCAAAAAAAGGAGGAGGTTCTATGTTTGGATGTATGTATGTTTTTTTTTTTATGTTAGACCTATAAAATCTGGGACGTGGATGCTTCGCCCTGGCGCACGGTGCGACTCGGTTGCGCATTCTTTTTATCGATAAGAAATGTTATTGAAATCTTTTAGATTTAAAAAATCTTGGAAAAGTTCAGTTAAGAAACTTGCGCTAGGATAAATGCAGCCTTACCATACTCTCGCGCTACTATCACCAATTATTTGATAACATTAGGCAGCGTTGTGGCGAGGTGGTCTGCGGCCGACCTATTCGGCAGCGGGCCAAGCACGTACACAATTTACTTAGTCATGGCACCAACCGTGATTTGAATACCAAAACTTTAAAATATATGACGTGAACCGTTGTAGTGTTTACGTGATAAAAGGAAGTTTCACTTAGAAAATCTCCTAAGACGTAGATAAAATGGCGCAAAACTTTTTACCCAGCTGCGTCAGAAGGACGGTTATGTTTTTGACGAGTATGTCAATTTTATACAAGTTTTGTGCAAAAATCTTCGAGCATTATGGCTATGTCTATACTATTAATATTATAAAGAGGACAGATTAGTTTGTTTGTTTGTATGTTTGTTTGTTTGAAATGAATAGGCTGTGAAACTACTGGACCGATTTGAAAAATTATTTCACCAATAGAATCCTACATTATCCCCGATGAACATAGGCTATATTTGATCCCGGGAAAGTGATGTTTTCCCGAGGGAACGCGGGTAATACCGCGACGGACAGCTAGTAATTTATAAAAGTAGAGATAATAGCTACATTCCAAAGTTTTGCTATTGCAATATCATTCAGTTCTGTTGCAGCAAGAGTCTGCCTACTACCTTTCAATTTAGAGCTTTTATGAATGTATGTCAAAAAATAAACATTATTATGAAGGTTGCACGTTTAATGTAGATTATTTTATTACCTACTCTTTATCAGTCATTTTCATAGCATGAGCAAACAAAGGTTTATCACGGTAATCCGTCCAACCCAAAACAATTCCTGATTCGGCACAAACAGTCAAAACTGAAAAGGTTGCGGTTGGAATCATTTAATAAGGCAAATATTTTACTTAAGCCAGGAAAATGCCTAAGGGCGGAGATTATGCTAACGAACTGCTATTATGTTCACCCTCGTGTCACTGTGCTAAGGTTTTGCACTCTCGACCGAGTACCGGTGGGGTTGTTGGTTGTTTCAGATCATGTGTTGCTTTCGGGAAAAGCTGTCAGTGTGGAAACGCGCGGCGGCGGGGACGGACGTGTTTCAGGCTTTCAGCTTTTTCACGACTCACGTCAACTCCGCTTATCTAGTTCAATGAGCATAACGCGGGTGCGATAAATGGGCAAAGCAAATAAAACGTGACACTAACATAATAACTATAGCATACTGTGATTGAAAAAGTTGATGAACAAGTACTATGTGTAAATGGATTACATTTTTATGAAGTTTGGAATGACTGAACTAAGTAAGTTGATTGCAGTGTTAAGTAGATTATCTATGACCATTTTTTCTGAAAATGTTTTAAACTACTGCATTTATTAAAAAAATACAGTAGAATTAGTTCCAGCCATTGACACCAGGTATTTTCACATTACCTACAATACTTTTTTCGCTCATAATAATTATGTGGGCACTAAGGTGTGCTGAAAGTGGTCAAACTGGTTAATTCGTGGTGTTTTTCTAAAACCACTAGCAGACTACACACAGACTTTCTATCGGCCGATAATGGAGACGGAATATACTTCGGCTCGTAATGAGTATGGAGAAGTATATTTCGTCTCAACCATCGGCCGATAAAAAGTCTACAGTCTGCGAGGAGGCCGATTTTTATAGAATAAGTGATTTTGTTTTTACATTTCTAGAATATTTTAGGATATTTTGATTGATTTGAGAGCTTGACTTTGTGCGTGCACGTCGCGTTAATAAATATTTTTATTTTATCTTAATAACCAGATACTTGACTCGACAGTGGTATTATTTTCCTTGAGTTTAATTAATTCTGAAAACCCCTAATTTAAAAAAAACCATAGGGAGTGCCGAGAGAAGTGAAAACTTGAACAATTAGGTGCCTACTGCCTAGTGTATTTTTTGAATCGTCAGAAAATCGAAAAAGTTGAAAGATAATAACTTCACCCGTTTAATTAAAAAATAAGCGTTTAGAAAGGTAAAAATATTGGCGTAAAAGTTTACCGAGTACAGAACTAGAGGCGAATCCAGGAATTTATTCTAATCTCAAAACTGCCCAACGCGCCTAAAGGAGTTTTCACTTAAAAAACATGATCCTATCAGCTGTCTTCCAAGGTGCGGCAGATATCTCTCTCATCTTTGGAATATTAAGAGGCTAATTTTAATAAGAAGTAAGTTACCTAATTTTCAATAAATTGATGATATAAGTAGCTACGAGTAACTATCATGATTTACCTACAAATAACAAGAAGTTCTTGCAATTAAACTGATTTGCCTCATCGGAGTCGACGGTAAATTTTAACTTTCAGCAAACTGTATCAGATATTGCTAGAGATTTTGCCTTCCAGACAAACTGACGCTAGTTACATGGAATAAATGAAGAGCAGCTACTTTAATTTTTAAATAATAGGGTTTTTTTATATTAGTTCTAAATAGGTGCATGGGATGAGTATTTTTTCTATGCATCTCAAGACGATTCTGATAAGAAAAGATATAGGTACTCGTATTAGTATGGAGAGGCCTTTTGACTACCTCGATAAGGTTTTCAAAGGTTATACGACTTTGAAATGGTTGGTACCTCGATGGTTAGTCTGATATTTTGTACTCCCAAACTGAACCAGCTGCTTTAATATTTGCTGTGAGTACTATCTCGAGTAGTTCTTAATTAGTGAACCTGCAATTTCTTGCGCTATTCAGCTAGTTTAAAGTGACTATAGCAAAAAGTTTGTTTAAGTCCTGAAAAATGACGTCGTTCTACTTGTTTTTGGCTAATTGAAATGGTTCCGGCGCCTGGAAGTTATATTCATGAGGACAGTGCAGTTGTATAATGCACAACAATTTACAATGAAAGCAAATGAAATGAAAGATGTATCAGGAATCAGGATCGAAGCAAGTGGGAATTTATGGTCTCTGCCTTCCCCTACAGTATAGAGGTGTGTTTGCATTTATGAATAATAATATAATAAGTTATACATATATCACCTTCTTTTTATTAAAAAAAAAACTAGTATTTTTGTTAAAAGTATTTCAAATTTTTCAAAATCAAAATCAAAATTATTTATTCAGAACAAAGTAGGTACATAGAAACATTGATTACAATAGAACGATGAGAACTGCAAAAGTTTAATAAACTGTGTAGCAGTCTCAACGCCACCTCCTTGACATTATTACAACATAGTTCAAATCAAATCAAATCAAAGTTTATTCACAAAAAAATAGACAAACGTACAGATAATGTGTGAAACAAATACTTACTTACTTAAACTTATTATTTTATAAATGGTTAGGCAATCAGGTATGGTTATTACAAAAAAGTATGTAGGTACTAGGTTACAGCAGTTGGTTTATAGAATGTATCGTACATGGTGTGAGTTGCAGAGACCTGCACTAAGATTGAAAATCTTGTATCGCAGGCGCCTGCGTTTCCTTCATAGGAGACAAAACCAAGTCGAGCATAATTTGGTAATATGAGATGATACTGATTAAAAATTAAAAATTACCTAATTTTACAATACTACAATTAATATGATATATGATAATATGATAGTTCTGAAGGAAACTTTATGTGGGTATCATTTAACACTATAGAATAAACTAATTTTAAAGTATCAGGTATCAGGAGCCGGGGCAGACCAGCAGCCAGATGGGTGGACGACATAGAGGCCATAGAGGGAAAGAGTTGGATGAGATCAGCGCAGGGCCGATTGGAGTGGCGTCTGAGGGAGGAGGCTTATGTCCAGCAGTGGGCTATCATTTGAGCTGCTAATGATGATGATGATGAGGTATCAATTTGTTTTTCAAACATTAACTGCATTCACAGAGAATCACTTTAAAAGAACATCATAAAAATACTTGAGCTTTATGAAAGCTCCTACGCACATTCAATATTTTTACAGCTGTTCACAACTTTGTGAACACAACTTTTTTGTTGTTTTTTTTCACACGTACTTTTCTCGTAAAACCAAACACAATATTAATATTATTCACAAGTCCATTGAACCTTATACTGAACTTGGTCCTTGTATAATGTTGTGACAACAGTCCGAATTGGGATCGGATTAGTGAATGTCAAACATAGCCGGGGGCTGTGATCACGTAAAACTAAATCGCATGAATAAATCGCATTCGACGCGAGTCCTGCATCAACCACAAATAGGACAACGGGCGGACGTAGGTCGCAATTAGAGAGGGAGCCCTCCCAACAACATTTACATTTTAATTTAAATTTCCCCGATCCTGACGAGATTTAAGATAAATTGGGCTGCGTATTTAGCGCAATAATTTGAGACTGCCGCCGCGTGGTCTCCAAATTAAGGGGTAGGATAATTGTTTGCGTTTTAATTAATAATTGACATTAATATTGTGAACTGGCAGAGCTCGCGTGGTAACCGGGGAGTTTCGTCGGAGGCAATGGGAGTTATTGTAATGATCCCTTTTCATTTACTGTGGAATCAAATACAAAGCTGTTTTAACTTCAGGGCTGTTGGGGAAATAAAATCATTCGTTTTTACATATATTGTTATAATATTACTGAAGCTTTTAACTTTTTATCCTAAAACGCAACTAAAACATTTACTGAAAAAATATCTCACTATTTTAATTTCGATTCGATTTTAAAATAGATTCCTACCACAAGTCTTTGTACAAAGTAATTGCTACATACATCAGGCTCCGGGCTGGCCGGTCGTAATTTACGCCAAAAATCGAAATAGACATTGAAATATGGCTGAAACATTCGATTCGTTAGTCAAAAAAAGGAATGCACAGAGGATCGGGAATGTTCTCATAGGCGGATAACAAAAGGAGTAATATGAAAATATCGTTCGTTTCATGATCGTAGAGGCTAAGCTACGGCGTAGCTCGCGCTGTTGTGTTTCATTGCCCGAGGCCCTCGATTGATTAATTTGAGGAGCTACCACCAAAGCTTATGTTATGATTTCTGTGTGAATATTGAGATATTGAAACTTAAGAAAATATATTTTATTTTCATTTTAATGATTTTTTGTATTATGAAATAAATGTAGGTATTTTTCTTTCAAGTAGGCACTAAAACTTACTATTCAAATCAAATTGAAGATAACTTATGTTCACAGTGACCTCTAATCTATCTCCAGATTTAAACTTATGAGTTTGATCCGTTTCCAAAACTACTAATGTATTTAATGTCCAGCAGTCCAGTGTACGGCTATAATAATGACGATGATGACTTTCTCAAGAACATTAATGGTAAAGTATTTCATCTCATTTATTCTAAACTTTGTTCAGGGGTTTGTTTGCAATCTTCGTAATGATGCTCCAGCGCTGAGTTAACAGCTTTCTGGCCACGTGATTACCAATTTGCATGAACTTAGCACTTTCTATAATGATTGTTTGTATTTTGGGGCGTTTTGCTTTGTTTAATTTTAAAGGCATATCTATAGGTATCCTTGTATACAATTATATGTTTATCGATTATACTAAGCGCATTGTAAAAGTGTTTTACGTATAGGTAATATAAAACCGTCTTTAGCAAACAAATTAGTACTACGATAGGTATTTCGGTTAAAAAATAGTTCTCTTTAGCTTCAAATAAGCAAGTTTGTAGGATGTAAGCAATTTTAACATTCATTTAGTTGATTGCATGTTTGGTGGATAGCCGGCAGATGTCATTTTTGTGATTGTTGATCACAGTTGTTAATCCATAGTTTTGTCAATTATTTTTATAGTCATGTTTTCACTGGCGACATTGTTTTGATGCATTTAATTTGTACAAGGTAAAATAGTTCTGTTTTTGTATGTTTTACAAAGTAGGTATTTCTGTTTAAAATCACAAAGTTACTAGGAATACTAAGTAGATGTACTACATGATTTCAAATTGTAAAAACAAAGGTATTTTTCCACACATTAAAAACATGAACAATGGACCCCAGGGCCATTCAATCGTAAATTCATTTCGAGGAAATAATCAAACAGAAAGTAAGATAATGAAACAAAGAGTAATGTAGCGTAGCCCTAATAAGTTGAAGCACCCATATAATATGTTCGTAAAGGTTTCGAGTTTCCTCCGAAAATGCCATTTAACAAGCGCACTTAATGATCAAGGGATACACTTTCTCGTAGGAGAAAACTCAAAAGACAAACGCGAGCGAACAATGAATAGGTTTTATTATATTTATTCGTCTGAGTCGGGCTGTTTAGTTCGGGTTCTGATGAACTTACTCGAAAACGAAATCAATCTTCTTTAGTTATTTGATCTGAAAGAACTACTATACTTTGGAGACATTACATACAGCCGTAATGTGGCCTCTTTCAAACCAGTGAATAAAACATCTTAAGAATACTGCAACGATGAGAGAGCGGAAGGAATAAATAATATATAATCTGAATTTCAGAGAGAAGACTTGGCGGAGTAGGCTGCACCGGATAAAAAACTTCCACAATAAAAAAAAAAAAAAACAAATATTACAAATATTTGTCTCGTGTCTGGGTGTTTCTATGTATAATATGTATGTATTTACAAACAAAAAGTATATAAGTAGTATATCAGTCATCTTAGTACCCATAACACAAGCTCTGCTTACTTTGGGGCTAGATGATGCTGTGTGAAAAGTCCAGCATTATTTATTTATTATTTATTATATCTCGGTGACATCAAAGTTTGCCACTTCGCAGTAATCTCCTTTCGGCTTTACCATATGTTTTTGAATTACTTTTGAGGCTTTCATTGTTTAATTCACTTTGGTTGGATCTTTTGTGATGATTCAAATCTAGGAATGTTTAGAAAAGTTAGAGTTTATTGTTGCGGAAATGAACACACACACACAGGGTCACGACTGTATCCCCGAAGCGCGGTAGACATTCTCTCAGATCTGTTAAATTCCAGATCCTTTGAAGATGTCTAAGGAGGTAGTCAGAGGCATTTACAAATACATATTTGATACATGCCCACATCTTGCAGAAGTTAGTATTCCATACGTGACAGGTTGCAAGCCCATCGCCGCCTATAAGAATGAAATTAAATGAAAAAAGCTTTATTGCACTACAATGTATAACAAAAAGCAGGAAGGTAACTTATATTAGAGTTATAACATAGAACCATTGGTTGCAATTGGCGGTCTTATCGCTAGATCGCGATTTCTTCCAAACAACCTTTATACTAAACTAAGCTAAGCTAAAAATGTTTCCTTACAAACTACTTCAATGAAGTATTGCGTGGTTGAGATTACCTTCAACTAAAAAGCGTCCTGTAAAGTATAAGAAGCAAGACACTGTGTGTTGTGAAAAAACGGAATCCTTATAGTATTTTTACAATATGACTTATGTTGTAAAAATACTATAAGGGTTCCGTTTTTTCCTTTTCAGGTACGGAACCCTAAAAATTACAGTTTTTTAAAAACCAGGTGCCTGCCTACTGATAAACCTGGTATAAAGTTATTCCCGAGTGTAAACTGACAAAATGTATTATTCCGAGAAAAAGGTTTATGTCACGTTTGATGGTAGGGCTATTATATGTATAGGTAAAAGAGTCACAGTAGTAGGGGCCACGTGGCAATTATTATTGAATCTGTGTCCCGTTCTTGTATAACGAACAGGCCGCATGGGATTAACAACTCGACGAATAAGTTGTACCGAAATCAGATTTAATTGCAATCAAGCTCAGTGACCATGATGACAAAATATCAGATGAAACCGCGGGATTTAACTTTAATAAATTGTGGTCATAACTTTGGATCTTATTACTTGGGGTTCGTATCGTAAACTGAGGTGGATTTGGGTAGACTTGCTTTCAAGTAGAAAGTGAGGGGACGAAGTTAATAAAATTAACTTTACAAGGATTAAATTTAAATTATATTCTTATGCACAAACAAAAAATACTGATCTATAAGAACATTCAGGATAGTTTGAAAAAATAGGGGTAATAGGTGTTATTCAAATAACATATTATGTGATAGGTAAGTAAGTTCGTATGAGTCAGTAGCCAACTCTGGTGATTATGTGATTGAAACTGAAAACAGAGATGATGATGATGAATGATGGCAATAATTACATTATTAAATTATGTAAACGCATCGTACAAGTAAGGTAATCCGTAAAATGTTTATATTATAACACTAGCTGTCCGTCGCGGTGTTACCCGCGGTGTTTAAATAAATAAATAAATAAAATTCGTTTATGGACTATGTCTGAAATAAACGAATTTTATTTATTTATTTACCCGCGGTCCCTCGGGAAAACTATAGCCTATGTTCATCAGTGATAATGTACGATTCTAATGGTGAAAGATTTTTTCAAATAGGTCCAGTAGTTTCGGAGCCTATTCAATTCAAACAAACAAACATACAAACAAACAAACAAATCTTCCCTCTTTATAATATTAGTATAGAAGTATAGATGAAAATGAAATCCTGGTTTTTAATATATAATTTTAATAATGTCTGTAATACGGTAAAACTTTTTAACTAAAAGGTTTTTCAGTTTCCTGCTAAAGTAACTGTAATATTTGTTTAAAAGTGTTTGTCTGCAAAAACGTATTTCAACGTTCAAGGTCCATTAAGTAAAGCCGCGCGCTAGACAGGGATTACCATGCACTCTGTTGCATTATTAAAGCCAAGCTTATCTAAGCGGACATCCGATGTAAAATAAGTTTGTATAAGCTAATAAGTATTATGATGTTATAAATCTGAAACTTTATGAGTATGTTTCTATGTTTTTGTTTTATTCATGCTTGAAGCAGTTCACTGATTTCAATGAAACTTAGAATATAGGTTGTAGGCTCTCTCATCTGGAATTGTATAGACTATCAAAATTTGGTACCACGTTATCAAAGCTACGGTTGCAAGCTTGTAATTTTATAGTTTTGAGCAATTCATTATAAACACCAGAGGTCTTATTTATTAGAATATATCTAATCAAGGACTGATGACTCTAACAAATAATAACTCCATTGTACAACGTTCACACACTTTACTTCCAGTTATTGACAGATCAAGACAGACGCTTATCCATAGACAATACTAAACATTGTAGCATAGACAATCACTCTCTAACACTCCCCCTCAATTTCAAGTTTCTTTATAAATAATTAACTTTTTAACTTAACTAAAAACTTAAAATTGCCTCTATAAAGTTTTACACAAAATAACATTAGTTGACACTAACATAATTACGTTATGACAAAATGACAGTTAGTAACATGACTTTTCTACCTAACCTCAATTTGTCACAAACAAAACAATAACAACAAATCTTAGATAATAATCATACAAGGATAAACATCTACGAATTTAACAAATTAGCACGAAAATAACTATGTTTGATGTTACACAGTGGCTTTGTCATAATGTCCGCAGTATTATCACCTGTGTTTACATATTCCACTGTAATAGTGTCTCTAGAAATAATATCTTTTATAAAATGATATTTGATATCAATATGTTTGGAATGCTTGGTATTTTCACTGTTCATAATCATTTTAATCGCACTTTGATTATCCACTTTTAGTTCTGCACTACACTGATCTTGAAAATCTATAGCCAATCCTCGGATGAACAACAGCTCACTGCAACACATTGCTGCTGCCACATATTCAGCCTCAGCTGTAGATAATGCCACAGTTTGTTGTTTCTTGGAAGACCATGATATCAGATTGCCTTGATGATAAATAACCATACCGCTGACACTTTTTCTGTCAGTCTTATCACCGGCCCAATCTGCATCTGAAAATGCTGAAATTAAAGAAAGATTAGTTTTCTCTCGTTTGTAATAGCATAACTCTATCTCTTGAGTTGCTTTTAAGTAGTGCAATATTCTCTTTGCTGCAGTCCATAAGGTTTTCGTAGGCTTGTCTAGATATCTACTCAGATATGAAGTAGCAAAACTTATATCCGGTCTGCTTATTGTAGCTAGGTAATTTAGACATCCTATTAGCTCTCTATATGGAACGTTACTTATTATTTCTTCGTTCTCAGGTACTTGGAAGCTGTTTTCCATCGGTGTCTTTGCATCTTTGCAGTTAGACATATTGAACTTTTCTAGTATGTTTTTAATAAATTGTTTTTGAGATAACTTTATTGTATTTTTATTTCTCTGTATCTCTATTCCCAAATAATTACTTATGCTTCCCAAGTGTTTTGCTTTGAATTGTTCTTGCAATAGTTTGATCACATTATTTACTTCTTTTTCATTCCCCAATAGCATTATATCATCCACAAATAGTATTAGCCATATCTCTTTGCCTGTATATAAACAAATATCATTCTTTGATCTTTTCATGTTTATTTTCTTACAAAATGAATCGAATGTCTTATTCCAGCACTTTGGCGACTCCTTAAGTCCATACAAAGCTTTATTTAGTCTCAGCACAGTTTCTTTTGCTTTGTTCTTCACAATTACTCCCTCTGGAACTTTGATGTAGACTTCTGTTTCTAATTTTCCATTGAGAAATGCTGTAGGTATATCCAATTGCTGTATTAGCCAATCATTATTTACTGCTTGTGATAATCCCATTCTTATTGTAGTCATTTTTGCTACCGGAGCGTATACATAATCCTCAGCTTCCTGCTGGAAACCTCTCGCTACTAATCTCGCTTTCTTGGTTCCATCTGACTTGGTTTTAAAAATCCATTTTGTGTCTATTGTTTTACATCCCTTTGGTAGCTCTGTTTCTAACCATGTGTTTTGTCCTTCTAGGGACTTTATCTCACTCTCTACTGCTGTTTTCCATTCAGTACTTTGTTCAATAGCTTGCTTATAAGTTGCTGGATCATTTTCACTTGACAGTAAGCAATACGCTTCATAGATTTCACAATTTTTTAAATGTTGAGGTTTTCTCACTTCTCTACCGCTCCTCGTTATTGTTCGACTCTCACACTGTCTTTCAATTTCCCTTTGGGGTTCATCATGTGTTTCAACTACATCTTCGAAACTTTCTACAACTATGTACTTTTCTGGTTGTGAATTAACATTTTCTTTGAAATATTTAATGTCTTTTTCATCAAATCTAACATCTCTAGATGTAATTATTTGTTCTGTAATCGGGTTCCATAATTTATAACCATTCATGGCATATCCTACCATTCTTGTTGGAGTTGCTCTGCTCGACAGTTTATCTTGCTTTGGCATTATATGTGCCCAAGCTTTGCATCCAAATATCTTTATCTTTTCTAGATTGAACTCCTTCTGCAATACTTTAGCAGGGACCTTATTTTTTATAGATGAGCAAGGTGATCTATTTATCAGAAATGTGGCTGTTAAAACAGCATAACCCCATAAATGTCTGGGTAGACCAGACTCGTCCAACATTGTTCGGGCTTTATCATATATTGTTCTGTTCATTCTCTCTGCCTTTCCATTCTGTTGTGGACTATATTTTTGACTGTACTCAATCTTTATACCATTTTCTGAGCAAAAATCTTTCAATAACTTCGCAGTAAACTCACCACCATTGTCACACCTAATTCTTTTGACTTTTACATCCATTTGTCTTTCCATTTCTTTTATATATAATATAACATTTCCTGTAGCTTCAGACTTGTTTCTTAATAAATATGTATGTGTGAAATGACTGTAATCATCAATTATAGTTTGAAAGTATTTGTATCCCTCATTGGTCGGTACTCTGGACGGACCTGAAATATCTGTATGTATCAATTCACCTATTTGGCTGGATCTCGGACTCTGAATTCTTTTAAACGGCAATCGCGTAGCTTTATTTTTCATGCACGCTTCACATACTTCTTTGCTATATGGCAATCCTAATATTGCTAAATTCTTTCTGCACATATGTCCGAATCTTTGATGCCATATGTTAACATTTTCTTCCTTATCTTCATTTGTCTCATTACATGAACTTGCATCTTCTATTTTGGCATTCAACTTTACTGTGAATGTATACAACTGACCCTTCTTCAAACCATGATACATCTTATTTTGATATTTTATGAGTAATTTTTCATTTTTAAAAATCACTTCCATTCCTCTCTCTACTAGTTTGCTAACTGACATCAAGTTTGTACTTAGACCAGGTAAAATCACTGCTTCTATTCTTATCTTTTCATAGTTGTATACAGCCTCTATAATACCTTTCTTTTTCGCTGTCAGTACTTCTCCATTTGCTATTTTTACCTTTAATTCATGCGACAGGTCTTTGAGCTCAGTCATATGTTGCTCATAACTTTCCTGGACAAAATGCTGTGTAGCTCCTGAATCAACTACAAATGACAGTAGGTTGCTTTGTAGGTTTTCGGCTGCTAATGCTTGTTCTGATGCGATGAACATAGGCGAACTCTCCTCTTTTGCTGGATGAGCTGCTCCACCTCTATTTCTTGGACCTCTAAACCATCTTCCTCTGCCTCTACTATTTGCTCGGCAATCATACGCCTTGTGTCCTTTTCTCTTACATCGATAACATACTACACTGCTCATGAATGAAGTCTGATTTGGATCATCTTGGTTTGATGGACAACTTTCTTTTCTTACTTCGTGGTCCAACAGCTTTATTTTCACAAATTCTAATTTTACTTCGTTATTCACGGTTTCAATTGCTGTTATGATGTGGTTATATTCTTCTCCTAAGCCTGTCAGGAGATAGCAAACCTTGTCACTTTCTTCTATTTTCTCTCCTGAGACTTCAAGTTCACGTATGATGTCATCAAATTTGGCAAAATAATCTTCGAACTTACTTCCATTTTGTTTTAAATTTAGTAATTTTCTTCGTAGTGTGATTTTTGATATCACGCTTTTTCTCTGGAATGTGCTTTTTAAAATACATAGCATTTCCTTGGCACTCTTGCATTCCTTCACAAGATTCAAATGCCTGTCAGTTAGACATTGGACTATTACACTTTTTGCTTTTGCGTCGTAGTTTTTGTTTTTGTCATCTACCTTATCTGCCTCCGCGACCTCTTTTAGGCCTCGCTCCTCGAGTAGGCATTGAAGCCTAAATAGCCAATTATCAAATGCTTCGGCTTTCAGTTGAGGAAAATTTGCCGGTGTCGTGGTGCTTGATGTCGCCATTTTGTTTGGCCTTTACTAAGTCTGAAAAATTATGTTTTGGAAAACAATATTGTCAGAACTTCCTACACTTGTACATTACCGGCGGGCGTCACTCGGGTTCTGGGCCCATAACCTATTAGAATATATCTAATCAAGGACTGATGACTCTAACAAATAATAACTCCATTGTACAACGTTCACACACTTTACTTCCAGTTATTGACAGATCAAGACAGACGCTTATCCATAGACAATACTAAACATTGTAGCATAGACAATCACTCTCTAACATTATTAACACTACAGATATTTAATAAGTAGAATACAGAGAGATTTATATCTCTGTACAGGTTCAACTTCAGTTGAGCATGATGAAATGTGATAGAACAATACAAATACTTATTGCCTACACTAAACTATACTCGTAGATCACGTAACCAAACAAAACATTTATGTAATTTTAAAGTGTTTAACCACACTAAGGTATTTCATTGAGAAATCAAAAGTCGTATCAAAATCAGTGGATTCCGTGGCCGAGCGGTTGAAGGCACTCCAGCTTTAGTAGGATCGTCTGATCGTCGTGGGTTCGAATCCCGTCGGAATCGAAAATTTTGATAAGACTTTTCATTTCTCAAATAAAACATTCGCATTAATCAACTAGTCATGAATATGAATTAACTTCTAAAACAAACTTATTACAAACAATTAATTATGTAAAACAAATTTTAAGCCAAGTAAAATAGAAAGTTGCAGAGTTTGAGCCATTATTGGATATCTCGGTTAAAAAAACAAAATAGCGAGCTAGACTCGAAATATTCGGAACCAATACATAAACGCAAAATATTGTTACAGACTAGATTACCATTCGATCTTGTTTCATGACATTTTCAGAGTGGATAGACACAGCTTGATGAAGGGGCGTGGGGTTCGCCACCCACTTCAAATAGCCAGTAATACAAACATAAATAGTTTGCAGGTTTCATTTGGGAGTAGGTAGAGCAATAACTTGCAAAATAGTGCAACTGTTTAGATAGGTACTTACCAATATAAATAAATTTTATTGATTTAAAATAGGAAATTGGAATCACGTTAGTATCTACTTACATTTAATAATTACACTCGAACTGCCGCGATACAGGCCTAGCCTAGTGCGGGGTTCGATGTAAATTATTTATAATAATTGTAATTTTATGTATTAAGTTTTATGAATAAATTGAATTGAACTGAACTGAATTGAATTCTTTACAAAAACAAATAAAAAATTAGAAAGTATCTTTGTAGCATTAACTTCAAGATACTGTTTTATAAAGGGCTTCATTGTCATCATCATTTCAGCCTAAAGACGTCCACTGCTAAACATAGGCCTCCCCCATCGATTTCTATGCTCACAGCAACCTTCATCAGATCACTAAAGTGCTTAGTGCGTGTTAAAACATTTTCACAAACACAGATAAATCTATCTCAGATCTCTAATCAAATTGAACGGTATTAGTGATACTGATAACATTTCAGCGAGCTTGTATGAAGAATGACAGGAGAGTGAATGAGGCATAAGATAACTGCCAGGATTGTAGCACGTGAAAATCCATGGTCTCTGCCTACCTATATGAAAGAGTATTACTTATGGAGGTATGTATGTAACATTTGAAAAGCAATAGACTGTGACAACTCGAAGCTCGCATGATTATAGTTTCTGTTCAGCATGTGAGTTTAAATCGGTGTATTCTACATATGAAACGTGATGGAGCGTCTCTAATTAAATCTGTCTACGTCTCACGTTTGAAAGGCACAGATTAAAATTGAAAGCCTGTGGTTCACGAAGGTGGCATCGGCGTAATCACTGCCTGCCTGTGTAGAGACAGTCTCAGCATGCTTGAAAGTTTAATATAAAAGATATTTCCTATAAGCCCAAATCTTTTAGAAATATGTAATCCTGAGACGGAACCTTTAATTAATTAATGATAATACCTACCTACTACGAATATTAAAACAGTATTACTTACATGTTAACAAGTGTATAAATTAGTTCCATAAAAATTATACCTAATGTAATCTGGTAATAATTTTATATTATGCTAATAAACTATTCTATTTTTTTATTCTAATCGTATCAGAGCAGTTTAGTATGTATTTGTATTTTGTATTAGCGCTTATTTCAATGCTTTTAAACTTTTTAAGTAATTTTTATTCGACTAGACTTTTCCCTTTGGGAAAGTGGCGTGATTTTATGTATGTATGTATGTAAACTTTTACGAGAGACATATTTTTATTTTATTTAGCCGTTTGTACTTATGTATGTTTTTTTAATTTAGTATATTCTGCCATAGCATCGGTGTTGATGTTGGTCGGGTTAAGTCTTTAAGATCATGAATAAATAATATGTTTTGCAGTCATACAAACAAATAATCATCATTCTGACTGTCTTCAAACCAAACGAACATGTTCCTGTACATCTGTACCTACACGTCCTATGTTTACGAAGATACCCCTGCGTTGCCCTCTTCAATCTGTCACGAGGGCGTCGACAGTTTCATACATCACGGCAATTTGTCTCCGCTTTGGGTGTTATGGGAAAAGTGAAATAATACTTACACGTCAAAGAGGAGTAGCTAAGGTGCAGTCTAAGTTTCAGTGGGAACAAATGGCTATAGAAAGAAAACTTAAAGTAATACATAAGTAATAAACTTTGTAAAATAATCATTTTAAACAATCCAAAGTAATTTTAATAAATGAGTTTTGACTATTACAAAGGCGTTACCAGATAAATAGGTTAGTAAATAGGTTATTTAACAATAGTCGTAGAGCAACTTCATAAGAAAAAAAGTGTACAACAGGCAAATAATATAAGTATAACGAACCCTACACTAGTGAAATTATCAAATATTATCAGCAAATATTTATCTCGGGTCTGGGTGTTTCTATGTATAATATGTATGTATTTACGAACAAAAAGTATATAAGTAGTATATCAGTTATCTGGTTCCCATAGTACAGTAGCTTTGCTTAGTTTGGGGCTAGATGATGCTGTGTAAAATGTGCATTATTTATTTATTTTATTTTTACACTGAACGTGCCCTACTTTGGCAGTTTCTTTCCACATTTGACTTGATATAATTAAGCAAAAAATCGTAACATTGAGAGTTCATACCGAAAATTTTCGGAGCGATAACAGGAAATCACTACTAAAAGTTCATCTTCTGGCTAAATAACAGCGAAGCTATTCCCCTGTAAGCAAACATTTTAAACGTAATTCAGATGTTCCACTTCATTTGAGCTGAACTATGTCTGTGGCTGGGGACTTGGCCTTATTTTTGCAGCGATTGTGGAAAAGCAGTTTTGCAGAAGTTGGTTTCACGATTGAGCTGCGATTTTGTAGATTCGCATTAATGTTTTGTTAAATAAGTAATGTAAAAATAAAAATGTTTTATATTTTGATCTACTTTCATGATACAAGAAGTAAATGAAGATATACCTAGAGCCGTTAGCATTCTATGTGACAATTAATTTTATTAACGAAATAACATTGATACGTCGGTTTTTTTGTTGGGTGCCACGGTGTCTAGTTCACTATCATCCCCCTTCCACTGCTCTCCAGAGCCTGGTAATAGTTTTTTAATACAGTTGCTCAAAAAGTGGCGTATTGCAGGGACGTATAGCGTTCGGGATGTGGGCTATTACATACTCGTGCTTTTTTTTTACCTTTCCCGCACTCGTGCGTTCTCTTTCCCAACTGTCAAAATAATGTCTATTAAAAAGAAAAACCGACCATGAAGTTTTTACTAAAAAAAATCATAGAAGTTTTTATGATTCATGCAAATACGTATATTTCTAAAAAAAACCTACTAATTTGTTTCATTAGCAGATTTAATGATTTGATTAAATGAGGTAGGTTAGGTTTCATTTTATTTCATCTCATTAAATTTAATTTTCATTTCATATCAATTAAAAAATTCTACTGAAGACTTGGCTGTATGGACATAGTTCCCTTTGCCTACCAGAATGGGTGAAGAAAAAAAAACTGCTTATATTCTACGGCTGGCGCCATTTTTCAGAAATTTTCGCAGCTGTATTAAAAATAGTCGTTCAGTACACGTGCGGAACCGTCATTGCAACTTGTTCTGACTGTCAACCCTCACCTTCGGCTGCGCCTCGGCTCGGGTAGACATTTGTCAGAACTCTTTGCAATGACAGCCTTTCCGCACTTGTAATGAAATATACTATTCCTTAAGTGTAGATTAAGTCAGTTTTTAGTCGGTGAGAGTCCTAATAATATTACTAGCGTCCCGTTTTGTTTGTCTAGATACATTTTATTAACGATCTTCTTCATCAAGAGTCCAATCATAATGTTTAGTCTGTAATCGTTAACATCATTAGTATCGTTGTTTATATTAACAGTGACCCTCCTTCGGCTTTAGGGGAAAAAGAGCTGCGTAACTGTCTGGGCATGCAAGATTGAAGGCTCTCCATTTATTTTTGCTTTGAACATACTTGCCAGAATCGGAAAAATAACATAATTTTCACTCACACGTTAATAATAAAACTACTGAGATTAACTTTTACCTCCCCATGTCATTCGTGATTTCGTGAACTGATTTTGATAATACTGATAGATATTTATAAACAGGGTCACGACTGTATCCCCAAGGCGCGGTAGACATTCTCTCAGATCTTTATATTCCAGATCCTTTGAAGATGTCTAAGGGGGTAGTCAGAGGCATGTACAAATACATATTTGTTACATGCCCACATCTTGCAGAAGTTAGTATTCCATACGTGACAGGTTGCAAGCCCGTCGCCGCCTATAAGAATATTAACTGGTTTCCTCACGATGTTTTCCTTCACCGTTCAGAGCTCGTGTTATAGCGCATATAAATTTTACGAAACGCAAAATCCATTGATGCACGGCCGGGATTCGATCCCACAACCTTCGGATCGAAAGTCGAGGTACACCCCCATTCGGCCAACACGGCTCTCTATATTATTTATTTCAACTAATTTTGATCATTTGGTACGTGAATTACAGGATTCAATCGTGATCCTGTGACAGATTCCACATAGATGTTGTATGTTCGCGTTCGCGCAGTTATTTTCTTATTCTACTGTAGCTAGTCCAAACTGGCATCGCTATATCACCACTGGCAAATAGCCTTGTACAAACCAGAGCATGCAAGAATAAGTAGGTTACATTGTTACAGGAGTAGGCAACGAAGTTACAGCGGAGCACTTACCGAGCCATTAGCTAGCATTGAACTAACAGCCTTAGATCGAACGCTCAACTGTACAACACATTTGTATTCTGTGAGGTCGGTTTGTCGAAACACTGCTTTCTTTCCTGTTGGTTTCCTTTATTGTACATCTAAATTCTAAGGATTTCATTTTAAAATTATAACGCTAATCATTATTTTAAACTTGAAAAACTTACCTATTTAATGATTCTGTAAAAAAATATTTTTTATTTTATTTGGCTTAGATTATGACCATGTGTATCGATGGGGCTTGAATTCAAGATTATTGTGATTTTTATTCGTTAATAATTAGGTGGTACTTTTCTCGGTCACCTTAGCCATACCTTCTTCACACGAGAAGTAACTAACTTTCTCTTATCTGCCAGGAATACTTTACGAACTGCACCCTTAGCATGTGTTCTTTTAGCGAATCTTCTCAGATAGTCGTTGTTGTATTGTGTCAGATACTAAAATAAGCTTTTATTCTCGCTCTAAAATAATCTCTCGTTAAAATGCTGTATAGCTTCTCAAAAGCCTACTGAAATAAATACTACTCGTATGTTCCTATAAATTATAGAACAAATACTCTTCGTTTTTTTAATAACGGGACGAGATCACGTATACGTTTTTGATAATATTCTAATTTTATAACTACTCTTTGTGTTGCAGTCTGTTCGAAATTTAATCTTCATTTGCTTTTGCTCATCGCAGCCTTTATGTACAACGAACTCTACAATATTGTGCAGTACAATCAAAAGCTTGGAAGGGTGGAATGGCTGTTTAGTTTGGCACTACCTAAGGTGTAGGAACAACACCGGTGTTTCAAGCAAATGGAAATGATTACAACATGTTATGTTCTTTAAAGTTTCTAAACTATGTTCTTTTTCTTGTCGTTTTTAAGTGCGTCTCAAAGTTATGTTGAAATAGTTTAAAAAAAAATGACGTTATGTTAACCTACGTTGAGGAACATCTTTCAGTTTTGGAGCGCGGCGATGCGTGAAAATTTATTGCAATAGAATTTCATAAGTTCTTCTAAACTCCCCGCTGGGCTTTTGTGGAGCGTAGTAATCAGTGCTGACGGACCGACATTACAGTGGTCACAAATACCTACAAGTCCCAGCTCCCGACGATAGATTACAGTTCTTGTTCTTGTGTTCTCGCCTGCAGGAGATTAATTCAGATTTCCCGACCGAGGGACTAATAACAATTTAAATGGGCCCATTATTCAGATGTTATGAAATGAAGCGAGTTTCAGCCCTCACAGGCTTGGTTTTCCGTTTTTTAGGGACAAACTAAAAAGGCTTAGTTTTGGAAGAATAAGCATTATTCCTAATTTGGCTACGAGAAACAAAAATGAGCTCAGTCACTTTTGACTGAGCTCATGTTTGTATAAGAGATGTTCAAATTGATTTTTGGAACCTATGAACTAACTTAAAATAAGTAGGTAAGTACAACATTTTTCCAGAAAGCTAAACGTTTAATAAACTTCCTTATGTAATTGTAAAAAGGTAGTCATTAATTTATTTTTACTTTGTTTTAGCGCCAAATACCTAAGTACATGAGCCAAGAAGCGTCTCAAAAATAAATGCAAAACCAAATAGAGAAGACCATCAAACGGGAATAAATAAAAAATGCGTAAGTAGTCGTTTTACAATTCGTGTGCAGACTCGTTTGATCCTAAAAATCCGTACGATGCGGCTTTATTTTGCGTCCGTCGTACCAATCACAGCAATTACCGACTATAAAAAGAAAAGCTAGGCGGTGTTACCAACTGCCATCAAACGTATTTAAAGTGAGTACATTTTATCTACCAAAAATGATCTGAAATTTTTTATAAAAACTCGTGGCATATGTACCTAAAATAAAGTATTTTCTTGTATAATTAATCATAGTAAAAATTTCAACAACTACATAGAGCTTTAGCTTTTGTTTAACCCTTTGCTAGTCGAAACTAACGAATACACCAAATTTTCTTCTTGTTTTTATTGCTAAGTCGGTACTAAAAGTTTTGAAAGCATTTTTTTATCGTATTGGTAGCCGGAACGCAGTAAAGTTGGCAACACCGCCCCAATCACCCTATATAGGTACTAGGTAGAGACGGAGGGTGAAAGTGGGAGTCTAGGAAGAACAGACTTCTAATTGTTACAATTGCGGCTGAACACACAATGCTTGCTATGCACGACTTAGTTTGGTTACAGAAAGATGTGATTATAATCGTTTTTAGTTTCTCTTTTGTTTGGAAATAGTAACCCACATTTTCATTGGCCATGGCCATTTTGTAAATGAAAAAAATGCAGCGATCAGCCACTTACGCACAATCCTGCTACCTAAGTAGATACTTAGGTTTACAGAGTACCAAAATTTACTAAAATAATTAAAATATGTGCTAGCTCTGACAAAGATTTGATATAATAACAAAAAACATAAACGCGCAGGACACATTGACACTACCGGAAGTGTCCACTCCATTACCCATAATATTTTTGCAAATACATGACTACTCATTTTGTAAACTAGCCATATTCAGTGTCCCCTCTCATTTAGAGGCAGTCAGATTCGTATGAATATGAAATTAGTTCAGAATAACCCTCATGAAAGCTATAATTTAGGAAATAAGTAGAATTTGAATTTGTCATCTTGTCGTGAGTAGAGTTCGCAAATATAGTTAGGAAATAAGTATGCCTTCTAAAATGCTAAGTATATTTAAAAAAATTCAATGTGAATAACATATTGGTCCACGGTAGTCAAGGAAGAATGTGTGGAGTAAGAGAAGAAAAGCCTTTGACTTGTAGTCTGGGCTTTTTAAAATAATAACAATACATTACGTTATTCGCTACATGATGATATTTATAAACTTCGATACCAAAGTTCAAGTCATATTGCACCACTCCTAAAGCAATAAAGCTCATTGTCTATTGTTGTACGTAGCTGAAGAATATCTAGTGAATAAAGTAATTTAAAAAATCTTTTAGAACTACGATATTTTTCTGCGATATTTTATGAAACCTTGCGCATTGTTACAAAATAACAGCAGATAAAAATTTTACAGCCTTTCCTGGGAATAAAACACTCGTGAAACATTGTTTGGTGCTAGAGATGTGACAAATGGAGCCAACGAAAAATACACTTATTGAATTATACTTTTTGAAAAATGAACTATTAAAAATTATTTCACTTTCGTTGTTTGCGCTTGATACAACACAAACGTAAGTAAACTTTTTGCAGAATAAAGTTTCATGAGAACACACTATTTCTTAGTAAAAATAACTACGTCACACACATTCATTGCCTTCAAACAATAAGTAACCTATAGATAGTCAATAGTAAATACCTACTAAAGTGAAACAGTTGGAAAATCGTATCTCGAAGGAAAATCTCTATTGAAACGTTTTCGCTTTCAAGGTGGGACAATAATACTCACCGCATTGAACGATTGTCACTTGGGACGAAACGATGGCAAGAAGCGATACTATTCTTTTGGTATCGCCCTGACAGCGAGCTTTTAGATAGATTGTGATCGATGGTTAGGGAGAACGTGGCAAGAATGCCACGAATAGAGATTTATGTGATTCCAATAGTCACATAACTGTTTATATCATGATAGTTTTGATGTTTTCTGTTACAAGGAAAGAATTAATGTCGTTTAATCTGTGGCATTATTTTCAGCTTTTCATCTGGAAAGCTCATTCAGCAGACTGTGTGGCTGAGTGGTGTAGAGACTCGACTTTCAATCCGAAGATCGTGGGTTCGAATCCTGGCCGTGTATATACCATCAACCTTGAATGTGACGTATTTGCGGACGAATGGAAGAGTCTTGTGTTGTTATGCCTGAGGTTTTGTGAGAATGATGGATGATTAGACATTTAATTTTTTTTGACATTATACATTATTAATTTGACTTAAATATTTTAGTTTTAAACATTATTATTATTATGAATTTATTTTTAATGCTTGTCCTTTTTTGATCAGTACATTAATTGATTATTTGTAATTATTATTCTTAATTAATATTATTGTAATTTAGTTAGAGTAATTGGCCTAAGCCGTTCTAATTAAATAAATAAATTATAAATAAATAAATATATTTTTATCGCGGAAAATGTACTAAGATGAGTATTGTAACCCGAGCCTTAAACGGCGAAGGAAAACATAATGAGAAAGAAAACTTACCTAGTATTCTATCTCTATCGAATAATTATTGACCTTGAACACATAAAAATAGACCTGAGAATTTCTACCGTCCCCTGGTGAATATGGTTGTGATCCTACTCGTATTTTGTTTTTCATTTCCTTTCAATAGATGACACTGCACCTTTTCAACGCTAATCAAAGTTACGTTGTTTACTTACTCGATGTAAGTAAATATAACTTTCAACTTGATTACTAAAGCAGTTCAGGTATGTGTTCGATGACTGATACAAACAAACACAACGGCAAGGGATTTACGGTCGGATGCAATGAGCCGCCGACCATTCCGGCGAGGCGGGCGTTCATTTTGCATGTTATTAGGAAGGAAAATAAAAAAGTTGATAAAGGAAGGCTTGGAGGGGTATTACAATGAAAAATGAGAGGTGCTACAGTAGCTTTTGGTCTGGTTTTATTGGTTTCTGTGGGTAATTATGATTGTCCTTTGTTACTATAAAATTGTCAGAAACTCAGAAATCAGAGCTCAGTAGCCATGAACTGATTTACGGACAGGATATCTCAATGATACAACTATTTTCCAATTGGTAGGAAAATTTCAAAGAAATTGTAGGTATCAACTTTGTTATTCAACATTTTTGTGGCAAAACAGACTGGGAGCGAGGGTCCAATGCAAAAAGGTTTTGATTAAATTATTTATTAAGTTATTTTTAGCCTGTTTATGGGACCGTCGAAGGACTTTCTGGATTAGCACAGGTTTCCGGTTGATAAATACTTATGACTGCGAATTAAAAAAGAATAAAGATAGTCCTGGGCTAGGTACCATGTTTTTGTGTATAACCATATTTTAGATTTGTCACTTTGGTTTATCTTCTTACGTTTTGTAACAACAGTAACCTGTCTATAGACAGTCGTCAAATGAAAATCTTGACTTTAGCATAGATCACCGCCACCAAAGTTGCTTATTCTCTTGAATAAAATAATTTTTCGTTGAAATAGGAAATTTGCAAAATATAAGGTACAAAGAGAGATCTGATAACCAAAAACTAGGCGTTGGAAGTCTGCTTTCATCTTGAACTCGTCGCCTGTCGAAGGATGGGTGGGTGGGCAAATGAAAGGCGTCCGTTCGTGTCGTAGAATTAATCAATCGACTCAACGTCTGCTATCTCTCCTACTTCGAAGCTGTGACACTTTATGTGCGAGCACCATTACTTGCAATTGGACGGGAACTAAAATTGGAACATAAAATGGAATACAATTCCACTGTGTGATTCTTCTGAACCTAATTTCCAAGAGTAAAATATCTAGTTCGAAATTCAACACGATTCCTCTTCATTTATTGTTAATTTCAATAGTTGTATTGTTCTGCAGTACATATTCAATTTGTTTTTACTTAAAATAAGTGGTTAAAGCTCTCGTGTACCAAACTGACAATTTTAACCAATTTTTAAAAAAGAAGGATGTAATTCTTATTTTGTTTGAAAGGGTTAACTCTTCAAGTGATTCCTTTCACATTTTATGCCCGAGAGATTAATACTTTTTGCATGTTATTTTCCAATTTGATTCCAACATTGAAGTTGGTTATCTTTTTCGTTTTTAAAACGGAATTATAAAATTGATTTTGATGTCAAAAGTTACTGTCTATCAATAGTAAATCCTAGCTTGTTGAAAGAGTCCCTGTTCCCAAAGGATGGTTCCTCCCATTTGTTATTTGCAATTGTGACGTCCTATCTATAACTTTAGGATCTTTTACCCAGTAGTTCTATTCATGAACTTTCCAGCCTCTGGGAACATCAATCTTCGAGTTTCCTTGTTTTGTGATTTCCATTGTTAAGTTTCCCTTTTAAAAATATCTAGAGCTCAAACTGTCTTGTCGCTGTTTTTTTTTATCAAGAATATTTTTATTGTTATGTTCAACGTGTGAGGTGAGGAGTATCCTTTCTATATTATATCTTCCCTATAGGTAGGTACATTTACTTAATTAGATTTTCTCTGGTCAGAGTGAGCTCCATGGTGGACTGAAATTGGCAGTAAGAAATACCGCCATAAGACGCTCTCTGTTTCATGAAAATACGAAGCTTTAGAGATAAGCAAGTCTACCTGGAATGAACATTAATATAAACGCTCTGTTAGTTCTACTGGTAATTTAGAGATAGAAATCGTGTCGCGATACGAATGGCCTCGAGCTTGATTTACTGCAGTTTCCTTTAACTTTTTAGCCTTTATGTAATGTAAATAGTAACAGAGTAGAAGCTTTTTATAAATGTGACGTGGGATAAGTACTCGTAGCAGGTCGGTATGTGTTGTTGGTACTTTTGTTTGAGTATTTTATGCAATAGCAGAATATGTGGGTGTAACTTTGGGTTTGCATTGTCACGTGCAAGCTGAAATATCTGTACGTGCCAAACGTGCCAAACCTCTGTATTCATATAGTCCTTCAGTCAACAAAAAAAAAATACATACCCGAGATCTGGATAGTGGTCTACGGTAGAGGGTCTTTAGTCATGGGCTTCTGTTTTTACGACTAGAATTGAATTCTATGTTCGAACAGTTTATCCAAAAAACACAAAGTAAACATTTCCACTTTGACTGCAGCACTTCTCTCACAATGGGAACTTTTACGTGAAAATCCAATTCCCGACAAAGTTGCTCTCAAAGAATTTGCTCGGTACATACGTACTTAGAAACGGTTCGGAAATCACAGGCACGTTTAATAGCTCAACTATCAAAAGCTTGTCCAGGTCAGTAACTCGGTTAAAGTCGGAATTGAAGACGTTGGAACTTCAAATCGAGGGTGATGCGCCGAGACGTCGATGAACATTCGAATTTCAAACTGGAACGAGCGTCGGAACGCTAAGATGTTGGGATAGGGTTATCGACAATTGCAAACAGATGTTTCTTAGCTATTGCAACTGTACCGTTGAGAAGTACTAAATTTTTTTTCCTAGGAAAAGTTTGCATTGTTTAGGTACCTACACCGTTTATAAACTTTTGAACTTGGGTAGGTATCAGGAGTATCATAAAAGTAAGTACCTACTTTACTATTCGGACGTGCTCTTTGACTCTTCATACAGACAAAGGGTACCTACCTAGCTGAAAACTGAACTCTACCTGTATTTAAACTTTTTAAACTTTCGTGATTTGGTGACATAATTATTATCCGTGACCACGGGCGCTGCAATGCGTCCGAAACGTCGGAAAAAAGAAATAATAACAATAGGTACGTGATAAATACCTGGTTTAAAAATAATAATTACCTATATTTCATTGACGCACTCTACAATTTCGTCGAGAGGCGTATTTCGGCAAAAATCCTCACATTGCACAAGTCTACCCTGGAACAAATCTCGTTTACGTGAACCAGTAGGCCTTGCTTACATTCCTCATACTCGTAGCTTCCTGGGTTATAATATAATATTTGAAGGCAAACTGAAATAACTAGAGCGTGGTGAGTGGCAGCCCTAATAGAACTAACGCAGCATTATTATGAGCTTGGGATCGACTCGAAAGGGCCACTTGACCGCAGTCACTGACTCATACAACGGTCGCCTTCGATATTAAATAGTGTAGAATCTCATTAAAGTGCCAAACTCCTTTGTTTTTTTGAAATACAATTGTGTATTTCAAAATGGTAGGTTTCTATGGCTATTATGAATATTTATACAGATAAGGTAAATATTCTATATTTTAGTATCAAATTGGTATCGTAGAGTTTTAATTGTACGAGTATCTGAATTATAATGGCAAAAGCGTACTGTTTCCAATTTCTCTCCCAGCGGCTGTGACACCACATCCGTAGGCATAAAAAGCTCCGTTCTACGTGACAATAATTATTAATTCAAGTCTACCCTACAAACAAATGTATTATTTGAGCGATAGCGTAATTTTATTTCACGATTTGTCTTCTCTGTGAGAAGGATTATTGTGTCGAAAATTTTGATATTATTATGATGTTAATATACTTACAACTAAGTAGATGATGAAACTAGATTTGGCATTCACTGGCTCAACATCCCAGCCATGTTTCCAGGTTATTCGGCGTAACCCAATAACAAAAACTATAATTTCCAATGCAGGTTGGAGTTGGATAACGTCATACATTTTTAACGCTCCAAAGGACACTTATCTAGGAGTCAGGCTGGTTTTGGCACAGAAGCTTGCCAATACAATCTGTAAGTCATGTCAGGTGCTAAAAACTCCACCGGAGCGAAACGAAACTAGACAGTAAATCTGGATAAATTCAATTTGGGAAAGTTCCCCTTGCCAGCCGGCGACCAACTTTTATGTAGCGGCTCTGGGTTTGTTCTAGGTGCTTAATTATAAAATGTATGCAAAAAGCTACTTTTATGACCACACAATTTTAAAGCTTATGAGTCGCATGGATATTAAGCTTTTAAATAGATTAATTTATATCTGTGCAATTGTTTTATCATTGGTTTGATAACTTGGTAAGATAACGGCGATCATTCGGCGGTGTCGTGGCGGTTGATTGATTGTTTCAAGCGATAAGTTTTATTGATAAGTTTAGAAAAAAACTACGTAAACTACAAGTGTTCTACATTGCCGTAAAGCTGGACACATGAGCTTTCTAATGGTGGTTGTGTGAGGCCAGAGGACATAAAAACCAGTGAGATATAATCGAAAACATTCTCCAGAATCCACACTGTCACTTGTCAAACTGCGCAGTTCGTTGGACTTTGGACCTTGCGTTGTTTTGATCACTCCGCGCTTGCATAGTGTGCCCGTAACTTTCTACCTTTGCAATTATCGTGATTGTTATTACATCTGACCTTACTACGTATTTTGTGACTTCAGTATGAGTAGTGCAAAGTGTATTGGCTGCAAAGAGTCACTTCAAAACAAGGATTTCATGACATGTACGACTTGTAAACAAAAGTATGATTTGCAGTGTGCTGGATTGTCTCCTAAACGATTTAAATCGTTTAATCAGGAGAAAAAGAATAAATGGTCGTGTCCTGAATGCATTTGTAAGCGGCCCAAGCAGCCTAATGCGGATAACACCCCGGTGCGCTCCAGTCAAGCCCTGCGTGCTATTTCTCCATCTAAACCTGAGGTTATCATTGCGACTGATGAACCTGAGTTGGTGTTGACGAAGGGTGTGAATAAGGATATAGCTGCTGGCTCCACTAACGTCACTACTCGAAGGAATAAGTCACCTGCGCTGTCCTTCATCACCGAAGAAAGGCTAAGAGAGATATGGAGGGATGAAATGAAGAATGATTTAAAAATTGTGATAGATTCTTCTACCAGGGAACTATCTGGTCAGTTGAAGATTATCAACGGTCAGTGCTCAGACTTCAAGGACTCCCTGTCATATGTTACTCATCAGTACGATGAGCTGCGGAAGGAAATCGCTGATCTAAAGCAACTTCTTGGTAAATCCTCAACGGAAATTAGGGGGTTGAAGGAGGAGAATAAATCACTGAGACAGAGTTTGGCAGAATGTGCATCTCGAGTCAAGTTCATAGAAGAAGAAAATCTGAAGCAGCAACAGTGGGCGAGAATTCAGAATATTGAAATCACCGGAATTCCTGAAGTTAAAGATGAGGAGCCCACTTCTCTTGTGTTGAGAGTATCGGAACACATTGGAGTTCCTCTCCAGTCTGGGGACATTGAGTTTGCCCACCGTGTGCAGCCTCGTCAGGCAGTGAATAAGTCCCAAGCTCGTCCTATTATCGTTCGACTGAGGCAGCGTATCCAAAAGGACCAGGTTGTGGCAGCAGCCCGCAAGCATCGCAGCATGACTGCTCGAGATATAGGAATTGGCGGAGAGAATCATAAAATATACATAAATGAACACTTGACCAGAGAGAATAAAATGCTTTTTGGCCAATGTAAACGGCAGGCAAAAGAAGCCAATTATAAATACATTTGGACAAAAAACTGCCGAATTTATGTACGCAAAAACGATACTTCGCCTGCAATTCTGATAGGCTGTTCTGCGGACTTAGTGAAAATTGTCTGAATGGGTTAATTACATGCGGGTGCCGCTTAGGTATGCCTGGATATGAACATGGACTTATACTATCGAATAAGTATACTATATTAGGTATAAAGTTCCTCTTATTAGTATCTCTCAAATGTTTCTTTATGTATTTCAATAGAAACATTATGTACTACATTCATACTTGTACCACATACTTACTGTTAATTCGCTTACACACACTTACACTATATACACTGCTACTGCTCATAACTTATATAAATATTGATATTGCATCTCTTCTTCGCTGTACTATGTCAGGCATGTACATCATGTTATTATTTACTTATTACTGTCACTATTTATTACCACATATTAATAATATTATTGCTACTATTCTATTTTCACTATCTATTATGATATCTTATCATTTACATAATATTGCCTACATCTTGGGAAGCATTCTTGTAAAAAATGGATGATAATGGGAAGAAACTTAAGATTCTTTATCAGAATGTTCGGGGGTTGAGAACAAAACTCAATGAGTTTTATAGAAATATGTTATTACTGGATGATTGTGACCTTGTTATTGTAACGGAGACCTGGCTTTGTGATGGCATTCTGGATTCGGAACTATGTGACACTAAATATAATATAATACGTAGAGATAGGGGGTCCTTGGGAGGAGGCATAATGTTACTATTTAATCCTCGACTACAGGTACAGATTAGGTCTGAATGGGAGAATCATGATATCGAATGTCTTTGGGTTACTGTTTCTGCTCGATGTCTTGGTGCAACTAAAGACTTGATTATTGCTGTTGTGTATATACCTCCTAACACCTTTCTCCCATCGCGTGTACAAGTGTTTTTAGAGGTCTTGGCTATGGTTAGCAACTCATCTCATGGCGCTAATATCATGATAATAGGTGACTTTAATTTACCCTGTATCTCTTGGTCTTCGGGTGAACCCATTGTACTAAGGAAAGGGCCCTGTGAAATACAGCACACGGCAACAGATTTTATTGAGCAGTTTTCATTTTGGGGTTTATCGCAATATAACAGATTTCCGAATAAATCAAATAATATACTAGATTTGGTGTTGTCTGACTCATCGATATGTATAACCAGGTCTACATTTACCTTAGTAAAAGAGGACCCAGCTCATCCTACCTTGCACATGGTAGCCTCAGACTTTCTTATACCTACCCTAAGGTCACGGCCTTATACTACCTATCAATTTAGGCGAGGCAACTATAATGAAATGAATGAGTCCCTGAGCAAACAGGACTGGTCATTTATCAACGAAGGGGAAGATATTGAACTAGTTGTTAGCAGTTTCTATAAGATATTACATGAGCAAATGAAAGCCTTTGTACCACTCGTTCGTTGTTATGGTTCATACAGATACCCTGTCTGGTATAGTATGGCCTTAATTCAGGTTATTAAAGAAAAGTCTAAAAAACATGCTGACTGGAAAAGATTTGGGAATCCTGTTGATTACGCTGACTTCTCTGATCTCAGAGCTAAGCAAAAAGTATTGCAGTCGGATTGTTACCAGGCGCATATAAACTTCTGCCAGAATAAAATAAAAACAAACTCTAAATACTTCTGGTCATATGTTAAATCTAGAAGGAAAAATAACTCTTGTTATCCACAACAAATGACCCATGCTGGTGAGGTATTTGATAGTGAGGTAGGCATTTGCTCTGCGTTCAATAACTTCTTTTTAAGTAACTTTAGGGAACCTGCCGCTCAGTACAGTGAGGTCGATGATAGATTTGAGTCCCATCACGAAACGATACACTCGATACCTATAAATAAGTATGACATTTTTAAAATAATCAACGCACTTGACGTCACAAAGGGTGCGGGTAGTGATGGGATTCCGCCTTTATTTTTTGTTAGATGTTCTGAGTCTTTGTCACTTCCTATTACAATGATTTTTAATAGATGCCTCCAGCAAGGATACTTCCCGAAAATTTGGAAGAGAGCTCATATAGTGCCCGTGCATAAAAAGGGTTCTAAGATCCCCATTGAAAATTACCGACCGATCTCACTGCTAAATGTAATCAGCAAAATCTTTGAACGGGTAGTTCATTCTCACATATACCCCATTATATCAGCATCTATTCCTCAAGAGCAGCACGGGTTTGTAAAGAGCCGTTCGACTGCCACTAACTTAGGGGTTTTTCTGGAGCACGTGACTGATGGCATGGATGGGGGTTCGCAGGTGGACGTGATCTATACGGACTTTGAGAAAGCATTTGATCGTGTAGATCACGTCATACTCTTGCAAAGGCTCTCTGAGCTCGGCATTTGTGGTAATCTTCTTAGATGGTTTGAATCATACTTGCGAAACCGGTCTCAGGCAGTAGTTGTGGGTGGTTTTTGCTCTGACTTTGTAGAGATCTCTTCAGGTGTCCCGCAGGGTTCCATTTTGGGCCCCCTTCTGTACGCATCTTATTTGTATGATATTGGCAAGTGTTTAAAGTATGCGAAATTTCTTATGTATGCTGATGATACAAAAATTTACATGAAAATAGAGAATCTTACAGATTGCGCAAAGCTTCAAGAGGATATGGATAGGCTGTGCACTTATTATACTAATAATCGAATCAGTATTAATACTAGTAAGTGTCACTATGTGTCATTTACGCGTAAAATTAATCCTACAAACTTTGACTATGAAATCAATGGAGTAAAATTAACTAAGGAAACATCTGTCAGAGATCTGGGAGTTTTAATGGATGCTAAATTAACATTTTCGGATCACATTGCTAGTGTCGTCGGTAAAGCGTACAAAAGCTTAGGGTTCATTCTAAGAGTATGTCGCCCCTTCTCAGATGTGGGTTGTCTTAAAATCTTGTATTACTCGTATGTAAGAAGTATTCTTGAATACTGTAGTATTATTTGGCATCCTCAGTACATAACATATATCCAAGGGATTGAGAGCATACAGAATAAGTTCATAAAGCATTTAAACTATCGTTGTTTTCAAAAATTTAGAGACTATGAGGAATCATGTTGTTTTCATCATCTTACAACTTTGAAAAACCGACGCAGTCTCACTGACATGGCGTTTCTACATGGCTTGTGTATGGGATACATTGACTGCCCTGAATTAATATCTAAAACCTTACGTTTTGCTTGTCCAAGAAAAAGAACAAGACATACTAAACTATTTTCTGTTTCACGTTCTCGCACTAATTATGCTCAAAATTCACTCGTTAGTCGAATTCATATAATGTATAATAAACAGTTCAGCACTGTTGATATCTTTAACAGTAGCAAGCAAGTTTTTAAAAGCAAAATTCTTAACATGTTGAATGATGCTAATTAAATAAGCAGTAGTTACAGTATTATTAAGTTTATTGTTTATATAATTATGTTACCTAGTTATGTAGTTTGTTATTAATTGTAGTGTATTTATCTATTTTACCTCACACATGTATTCAAACTTTCAACTTTTGTCATTTCATTGTCGGTTAGCTGGTTAAAATAATATAAATCCATTATTGGCTGTAGGTTAAATCTTTAAGTTTGTAAATTAATCATAAGAGCTGTGGATTTTGTTAACAAATAAATAAATAAAATAAATAAAAATAAATAACATTGCATGATAGAACAGCCCCTGCCACTTATTAAGTTGTGTCATGGACACTTTGCTCGTCCAAAAGCACCAGGCATTTACGTTCGCGCGAAAAAGCTGCTACAGGCGTCGTTTGAACCATCTCTGATACTTAATAAAAGTACTAAGGTAAGATATACTTTTAACATGAAAGTGAAATCTACTTACTAAGAAAATGAAATCTAGTATTCATCATCATCTCCCTACCCTTTTCTGCCATTATGTGGGGTCGAAATCTAATGAAATCTAGTATTCATTAACTATTAATATGACATAGTGTAGATTGGTGATACCTTAGTAGAACGAAATATCATTTTTTTTCTAATATAAATCCCAAGAGTTGTTCAGGAAATAAAATATCACGAAACGTATAAGTAGGCACTTTCATTTTCATTGATAGACAGTTTAGGGTTTCTTTTGAGAAGGGTTGTGTAAACAACCTCAATATTTACAGCTTTGCTCGGATCCTATCGATGTCTGTCATTGCTATGTTTTTCTTTGTAGGAGCGTATTTAACATGGGTAGTTTGGTCTAATTCAGTACCTTGGTTTTTCATTAATTCTTTATTTTCTTGAGTCTTTCTGATTATTAAATTATTAATAGTATTTTATCTTAACAAACTTTATATTCAACAAAAATCATAAACAGATTCCGCCTGGAAATAAACTACGACTTTGACATGAGTCATCAAAAAATGAGTCTTTGATCATAAAAATGGTAATTTAAAAACGAATGTTTTATAAGATCAGAGCTCTGTAAGCCATCTGTTTCTTTGAAGTTTTTGTCACAAAAGGGCTGATAAAAATCAGCTGCCATTTATCGGAGAGACGCTGAAATCTTTGGCAACCCTCAAAAAGGACTCGTGCACTCACCCGAGCGTGTGTACTTACAGCCCTTTATGTAATCCCTTTACTATTAAGTATTCTGTCTTTCCTCTTCCAGTAAGCAGTTTGATCTGTTGCTATTGATATAGCCTTTTTTTGGCTAGATTTTTTTAAAGATATTACAAGACAGTACTTTTTAATTTAAAAAATTCGTTTACATAAGGCGATAATTGGGGTCAGGAGGGTTTGTACCACATCGCAATTTGACTAGTTAGCTGTATGACCAGGGGGCTTACTGTCTAACTTGAAATCCATTCCCATTTCATTACAAAAATGACGTATCATGACAAAATACGTCATTTTCGTATTGTGTGATTGGTTGGAATTGGAAATGGGAATGGATTCCAAGTTAGACAATAAGGGAATAAGGTTCGCTATTGTTAGTAAATTTATGTTGTACTGATTAAAATATATTTATTGTTCACGACATTTCAGAGTATGCGAGTCATTTTCTCACGATCATTTCAACGTAAATATTTGGAAAGTGTAAGTATTTTAATTTTGTACTTACCTACTTTCAAAATCGAGCATGTTTACGAGATTATTTTTATGAAGTCTTATAATATAACCAAAATCATGTGCATGCAAGTACATTTCCTGTGATAAGATGATAATGAATGTAAGTAAACAACTTGACATGGCATGTTACTGCTTTATCGATACCAAATAAAATCGTTTTGAGATTTTTGTACGAGCAGTAAGTTAATATTAATACTGATTAATTGAAACTGATCGAGCTCTAGAAAGTTATATAAGGAACTCGATAATTTGAAGTTCTTACATTTTGTTTAACAAAATTTTAAACGGGTCTTAGACTTATCACAAACAATGTAATTTCTTGCTTGTTGTATTCCCCGACTCCCCGGATTTATTTGAGAACGTAATTACCAGCGCTCATTGTTGTCTGATCTGGGATGTTATACGAAGCTGCTTAAAAACTAAATTACTTTTACGATAGCGATTAAGCAATTGTTTGAGTAAATAAAATTATTCAGTTTGTCGCTACTCGAAAGTTTATTTTCATTTGGTATTACGAGTACATAGTATATCATCTCAGCCTGTTTACACCAATTGTTTGGTATAAGTACCTACCTAGACCTCATCTCTATTACGCCATTCTTTCCGGTCTCTTGCGAGTGAGACTCATCTAGTGTTTTCTGACTATGACAAGCCTCTCGGTAAAGCAACATTAAACCTGATCGCACACTTATCCGCGCCGTACGCGCCTTAGTCATTTTTCTATTCATAAAATGCTGATGACGTCAGAAAATGCGGCTCGCTTCTGACGTCATTTTCTCTATTGAATTGACAGTTCAGCGCATTCGGCTCGGCAGGACTGTGCTACCACCCTAAAGAAACGTAAGTTCCATAGCCATCAACGAGACAGGTCGAACGAAAACCAAAGCAAAAAAGAAGTAAATCATATTCCAATGAAAACAATCGATACCCTTCGTTCGGCGGCTTCTTCAGTTGGAGTTTATAAATGTTGGATGTTATTGTTTGTATTGTATCGACCCGTCAGATATCCGCTTAATATGATAATCCGAATGCAAGCAACGGATTGTTCGGCAAAATTATTTATGCAGCCGGGCCTGCGGGTGATAGTTTCACAGCTCAGCCTGGGACAGTTTATAGGGTCAGCTCTGAATGAGCGTTGTAAAACTAAAAGCACTATACAAGCGTAACATTTTATCACCCTATATAAATTATGTCTTCAATCTTGAGTTTAGTGCGATAGGTACAAGTAGGTTTATGTACCATTACCTATTAGGACCAACCAGACTCAAAATGTCCTTCACTAATTTTAGGTTCTGAAATAATTTCACTGAAATAAAAGGGATTCTCTTATTATGTATGGATCTTAAATGCTCTAAAAAATATATACTGTGGCTCGAAAATAGAATCGAAAAACTGCTCGGCTGAAGATGACAGGTATTGGTAACAACGAAAAAAATGGCTAATTAGATCACAAGGTGAGAAATTGTCGTTTTTAGCAGATCTTAGAATCAAGTGATGAAATAATTGAACCTAGGCACAACCTAGGGTCAGGTGGGAAGTGACATAATTTACGGGTTCATCAACTCTACCAGTCTCATGATTTCACCCTTCAGTGTTTGTTATTACTCGTAGAACTTCACCTTCCAATTTTTACTTTTCAATTACTTATCATATCATTATCGTGTTTGTATAGTGTTTATTGTTATATCACTCATCAAAAAAACAGGTTTTCCCTGTATAAAACAATTTTAACATTATAGTGGACAAATATATTTATTAAAGCAGTTCAATTAGTAATTTTTATTATAGTTAATAAAAATTTTTGAAAAAAAAAATTGAACCGACTTCACATAACACATACAGACACTAAGAACCTTCTATGTACCTACACTAAAAAGAGAAAAATAAGAATATACACATGCAAGTATTATTTACAGTATTCAATTAATAAATTATTATGTTATATTATATTTGAAGTCGGTGCCAACTATGCATTTACATCTAAGAAGAAATTACGAGTACAATAGAACTTGGGTGCAAAATTGTATCGAGTAGTTAGAGTAGAATAGTGTCTGTATGTGTTATGTGAAGTCGGTTCAATTTTTTTTTCAAAATTTTTTATTTTTCAATTTTTAGTGTAAATAAACACTGTGTGTAGTGTAAATAAAGTCTAAGTGTAAATAATATAGTAGGTTAGGTTAGATATTGGAATAGTCAAGATTAAAGAAGTTAGAGTGAGAATGAGGTTTTTTGAGTTTTACGGGAAAACTATCAATCCCTCGGGAATAAAATTTATATGGGACCACCTCGAGAGTATAAACATGTCAAACTATTCAACGTTTGACTCAGATTGTGTAGTGAGAATGAGGTTTTTTGAGTTTTACAGGAAAAATATCAATCCCTCAGGAAAAAAAAGTATGAGGACCACCTCGAGATATAGATACCCTTTCAAGTAAAAAAAAATTTTGGAAATCGGTCCACATTTTTCAGAAAGATCGGTGATTTTTTTTGATTTACGGGAAAACTATCAATCCCTCAGGAGTAAAATTTTTATGGGACCACTATGGTAACATACCCTTTCAAACAAAAAAATAATTTTGGAAATCGGTTCACAACTGACGGAGATATCGGTGAACATACATAAAAAAAAAAAAAAAAAAAAAAAAAAAACATACATACACCCGAACATAGAACCTCCTCCTTTTTTTGAAGTCGGTTAAAAATTAAATTGCGGTAGGGTGCGGTCATAACAAACTTGAGGGCCACGTTATTTTTCTGTTATGACTTTATTTCAAAGAGCTTAGTGGATTCTGTACAAAACTCGCCCAAAAATTTAAAAACTCCCTAAAAATCTCCCTTCAGAATTTCTTCGCTTTACTAGTACTAAAATACTAAGTATTTAATTTTATTTTATAAGCCCCCTCGCAGACTGCAGACTTTATATCGGCCGATAGTTGAGACGGGCTATACTTCTCCATACTCATTCCGAGCCGAAGTAGGGGGCTTAATCTGATTTTGTATACCTAAATAGCATTAGGTTGAAAGTTTTAGGACATTTTTGCTTAAAACTTTTTTTTTTTATCAACCTGTTTCGTCCCACTGCTGGGCAAAGGTCTCCCCCAAATCCCTCCAACCATCTCTCTTAAAACTAAGATTTAAAAATAAAATCCAGTTTTGTTATAGTTAGAATTAGGCAAAGGTCTGTTGCTGTCAGTATAAGACACCTCGCAGACTACAGACTTTCTATCGGCCGATAGTTGAGACGGAATATACTTCGGCTCGTAATGAGTATGGAGAAGTATAGCCCGTCTCAACTATCGGCCGATAGAAAGTCCGTAGTCTGCCCATCACCTAAATATGTATCTAATTAGTAAAAAAAAATCTGAAATTAGACAGCAAAAGGTCTTCTATTTAAATAATCACCTTATTTCACTCAATTTGGAACCGGTCTGGTTCATGGTCTGCGTGAAGGATTCTATAACACTTTCTCATGCGGCCATAGTGACCGCTATTTTAATTTGATTCTTCAACTTTCGATAGTTTACATTCTGATGTTGAACGAAATTAAAAGCTTTTATGTTATTTGTATAATAATGATTCGTTCTTTTATTTTTAGTTCACAAAACTCCAGTGGTCTCCATTTTTAACCGACTTCAAAAAAAGGAGGAGGTTCTCAATTCGCCTGTATGTTTTTTTTTATTTTTTTGTATCTTGTTACGCGATTACTCCGCCAATTGTGGAGCGATTTTGAAAATTATTTTTTTGTTTGAAAGGGTATGCTCCAGAGGTGGTCCCATATAAATTTTATTCCTGAAGGTTTGATAGTTTTTCTGTAAAACTCTAAAAACCTTCCCTCCTAGCCATTGTAAATCGAATCGACAGATAAGTCTAAGACTCTATGCATTATGTCAAACTGACGTTATAGACACGCCGCGTGTAGAGTCGAACATTGAAGTCGGTTTTTCTTTTAGTTTTAAAACGTAATTATATTTTGTAGGTATTTACATGCCTAAGTTTTAATCTAAAGATGAGATAAGGGAATAACATGTAGAGTAATATTTCTATGTGGGTCTGTCGTATTTTTTATAACAATATTTATTTATTGAAAAAATTAACTATGATAATCATCTATAAAGGCTTAACGCATAAATTAAGGGCGAACCTAGCCGGTATATGCCATGATACCCCTGGCTCCGCATCTCATAATGCTAAATGCCTAGCCAGATTCAATTACTACAAACTGATTACAATCTGTCTAAGCTGAGGGTTCAATCTCATGAGCGCATTGGATTCAAAGCAACCACAGAAGCTGTATTATAGGCAGTAATGTACAAAGTAGGTACCTATGTAAATATTTATAAAATTTGTCTGCGACCCGTGATCTTGAACCATTTGGAAATACTAGGTTGGAAATGTACGAAAAATGAAGCACAAAAGAAAGATGTTTACAGAATAAGAGACTTTATTACTATTACGTGTAGTAAAAACAATTGCCAGAGCAATCAGGGTTTTCCGTGATTGATTCAGCAGATCCAATCAAATTATTTCGGATTTTGTTTGTGTTGATTAATCAAAATCAATGTCACGACAAAATTTAGAGCATACACAATGGACGTATCGTAATTAGATTTGCCCGCAGCGAACGATTCTGTAATCAAACAAAAGGTCTAAACTCATATACTTATACCTACACACAATGTAAAAGTCATAAGTCTGAAAAATTGCTCAGAACCATCTTATAAGTAAGTTATTAATCGTATGTGAATAAAATATTAGATACAAAGTTTTCCTCCGAGACATACAAGAATATTACGTCAGTTGCCAAAACTTACACAAGAGGCGTGACGTAGTAAAACAGCCTACTTTATCAAACTTGTTTGATATTCAAATATTGGATAAAACTTAGGAAATTAATCCTACGGATAAAAGGAAAGCGAAAGATTGCTTATTTATAGGCAAAGTTTGGAAGAAAGCAGAAAAACATAATTTAAATAACATCGATGAGCCTTGCCATCGTCGGCTGCTGCTGTCAGATAAAGCCATATTTATTAAAATAAAAATAAGCTTGATTTTAGAAAAAAGCCCAAGGATTTTAAGTTTTTCAGTAAAAATATTCAACCAGGTGATATTTTAGATCTATTTGAGTTTAATTATGTTAGTAGTCTAGCGACTTATTATGTTGATAGACATAGCTGTGGTTTTAGTAGTCGTTCTACCTACTACATATATATATTTAATACGTGTTGCGGTCGATAACGTATCTACTGCATCTGACAATCGGACAATCTTTAGTAATTGCAGGAATAAATGAGAATGATAATGTATTACTTACCACATTGATTTGGTTTCGTAAAAGAGTTATGAAATATTATTCAGAGTTAAAATTTGATGTATCTATTGTACGATAATTATGACAATAATTTGACTTGATATGAAGAATGAGTTCTTATCTGTTGTAAACAATATCATCCTTACTAGATGTGGTACTCATTTTTATCCAACTTCGAAAAATAATTAACTCTAAAAGGATAATTACTTACTCATAATTATAGAATTTTATAGGAAACCTAATCACCACAAGCACTTCCAAAATAATAGAATAAACATATCAATCAAAACAGCTAGACTACGGAACATAAACAAAGGGATAATATACGTTCCCAGTGGTGCGGATTAAGATGACGACTTGGTCTGCAGGCAAGAAGCAAGTTAAGCCACTGTGTGTCAACTCGGGTTTACATAATGCTTTCTCCAAATCGCAGTTCACTGAGAATGCACCTTTGTGCCGGCACCAACAACAATAGCCGCACCGGAACTCAGAATAAAAATGAAAGTGGATTTGCCTGTAATTTTTATAAAGCCGGCAATCTTGTTTCGTACCGTAGCGTCCTCATTAGCATACGGACATAGGAACTGTTATCGACTCTGTGGTAATGTCCGATTGTCGCACAAAAGTCGTAATACGATTCGGTAAGATGGCACTTGCAGAAACTTTTTGAATCAAATTGCCTTTTGCTTTTGATTGTATTGAATAGAATTTAATTCCTAATATTTATAGAGTAACAAAGTTTTGGTAGGTATGTATGCTTTAGAATATGCTGTTTTGCAGAAAAATAAAGTTCGCATGTTTGTTCTTGAAGTGGGAGGTATCTACGAGCTTCTAACATAAACAAAAGTTCGTTTCGATTTCGAATTTCCATTGGAAATGTTCTGTTATTTCAAAGTTGCTCTTTGGGGAGGAATTGTTCTATTATCTTGGCTTAAAATATTGAAATAGCTAGATTACCATTTTGTGTTTAGAATGGCTTATAACTAAGAGAGCGAAAACATAAGAACAACGCCTTTCAAATATGTACAGATGCGGGATCGTAATGCCTACAATAGCTTAAATAGTGTGGGAGGTTGCCATGTTGTAATTTATCAAACAGCCACAAAAAATACGACCAACGCCTTGTAAACCTTAAGGATACCTAATCACCTAACAGTTTAATTTAAACATGATTATCCAAATGGCATTTAGACATTCTCTCACACAAAGTTCATGATAAGACAGTACCATAACATTTAAGAAATTAGTAAAGTAATAATTTTAAGATCCAAGAAACTTATTCTGATCACAACTTATTAGAATGGATGGTTTCCCGAGACGCTCGCAAGTCCTCTTGATAAATTACTTTATAATGCGTTAACTTCTCTCACGTACATAGATAGACACATACGAGTACATGGTAATGTTGACACTGAAATTCGTCCACACAACATTGGATATCGAATTTTTCATCGTTTTTACAATTTATGCTCGCGTTTCAATCTATCATGTGTCTCAATTTCACATGCAAACCAACATGCAATAAAAGAATGAATAAATATTTTTTTCGTGCTTTTTCCTGAATTGCAGAATTTACAGTAAAATATTTAAGTATTTTATTGTAAAAAGTAGCGGCTGGACAAGACAAATACTTATACTATAAGGAAAAACCTAAGAAATTGCACGACAAAATGAATTGGTTTAGGTACAGTATGTTCATTTTTTGGTTTAGTGCTTGCGTTTTCAGTTTTAAAACATAATTTTTATTAAAATAATATAAGTTAATTACTTTATTATAGAATTAACTATCGGAAAAACTCTTAGCCTTTTCTTCTTAAGTTCTCTCGCAGTATCATTAGGTTATGTTTAATATTGATAATTATGCTTCACGTCTGGTCTGAATAAATTATAAGAGTATTATGTATATAAACTACTTGTAGTCTCGCGATTAGTGAGCCAAATCAACACTGAAGTTAGGAAAATGCTTTGCTATGGATGTCATTGTCATCCTTTTAAAAAATTTTAGGGTATCTGTGTATCTGTAGGCCAATGTCATTCGTTTTTTAGTGCTCAACTCAACACTTTACTTTCTTGTGTTTCTTTCTTCGCAGTGTGCTGGAATGCGTGAAAACATTCCAAAATAGTCTTAGTGTAAATGTTTTGCAGTGCAAAGTATGTGAATGTGAAAAAAGTGTCGATAATTTCTTGAAGTGTGCTGGACGTATCCAACGTCACCTCAACCCGGCTGGACCGACTCTGAAGCCTATTAATGCATTAGGCATATGAAATTATAAAACATGATGTTAATCAGATAATAAGGTTCACTATCGAGTGATTGAATAGCCTCTGTGTCTTGAAGCACCCTACTTCAAAATGTTCGTAGTTAAGACTACATTTTATTGAGAGACTGGAAGGTGGGTTTAATACGAGTATTTATGAGTATCATGTATCGACATGTATTGATGAGGTTTCTACAAAGACGTGTTGACGTATGGAAAATCGTGTCCAGGTATTTACCTACACACATTTATGCATGTCTTGATGCAATAAAACAGGTTTGCGTTCCTACCATTGGGGTTTGTAACCATACCTTTCATACCAACATTCTATTTAGAATACTATGTGAATATTCCGCGTAGGTATTTACCTACAATTTTTAATTGCAATCTGAGCTGCCACTGGGGCTGTCTCGAAGCACCGAAGTTACGGTTGGCGTCTTTTTCGTTGGGAACTATGACCTAACCTTTTCAAGTTAACATTATTAGGTACTTCTTGTACCTTATTAAGTAGGTGCATAAGAGGCAAATTCGCTAGCCGACTAAACCTACATACCTACCTACGACCGTTACATCGTTACAGAAGAGCCAATGAATTAGGCGAGTTTTGTACTTTCAAAATACCCACCTTCGAAATTTAACCTTTGTAGGTACCTATTATGTCTGATAACAGTATACCCTGCTGTAGGAGACTGCTGTAATGAAATAAATTGAACCGTCAACTATACTTGGAGGAATTGATCAAAATGGCAAATTCGGCCAATAAATGGCTGATTATGACAAGGCCGGTCGGCGCAATAGCCGCGGCGCCGTCTTACCGCGCCGCGCCGCCACCACGCCGCCGCCGCGCCAAGGAACGCGAAGCAACCCGACGCCCTACGCGCCCCGCGCGAAGGACGAAGCGCGCGCACGTACTTCCGCCACTATTCTCGTCGAGCCCACAGGACGTCTTCCTCGCTACTAGCACCTCCAGATGAGTACAGATATTTGCCTCCATATTTTGATCAATGTCAGTATTATGATTTATGTAGTATGTACTGCATCGAACCTATAGTTTGTGCCCGGCTCTGGTGACGGTGTTTTTTGGGCCGCCTTTGTAGCCTCCGTCATGGTTTGACGGTTTGGAGGGCCGGGACTGACGTTTTGACGGGCTCCCCGAAGCGCGAAAGCGCTCAGCTGACAATCTCATTTCATAAATGAAAGTGCCAATGGCGGTCACCCATCCAAATGCTGACGGGCCGGAACGTTGCTTAATTTCGATTAACTCATTGATCGCCACTCTAGAAAGTAACGTCCCCCCCCCCATGCCGCCGCCATACATTGGTATTACTGCCGCCATACATGCGAGTCAAAAACTTCATCCCGCCGTTCGGCGGGCCGGCACTAAACGAGTTAAGCAAGCTACACGAGCGCTTCTTATTACGGGAGACAGTACATTCTTTTTTGAATAAGAAATATGTAAAATTACCTACATTTCTTTATAACCGGTGTATTAACACTCTACACCCGATAATCAGTCTTATTCAGATACAGATAAAGTTTGTTTACGACATTATGGAGAAACGTGCTTCTTCCTTAAACCCTTATAATTTTTAATTATAAGTGATTGATAATTTTAAGTTGTATACAACTTAAATAAGTATGTACATGCCTTGACTTCGACATCCGATCGTCAATTCGTCATGCGTCGTTTTCTCGTAATTTATTGAAACTATCATCTCATCTTGTTTACATACCTACCTAGGTCACAGAATACAGCCTAGGTTGAGGTTATTATTCATAGGTGGAAAAAATATTTAAATGTTTATAATAAGATATACGAATCTTTCCATTTTAGTAAAATGGTGTAAACGAGGGTACCTACCCTCAAAAGTCATGATGTTCGAGAGAGCTCGTAATTATAATAATTAACCGATACAGCAATTTACCTGATTCATATTATAATGCCTTTATTATGAGTTTATGGATAATTTTAACAAACAGCATCATTAATATTTTGCTGACGCTCAACTATGGGGTGTAATCACGGGTGTAATCATGTGTATGGGTAGCGGTCAGTGCATAATCTTAAGGTTCTTTAAAACTTTCAGGCATTCGCATCTATTGACAGCTCCTTGGAATTTTTTTCTACACGAATAGAATGATTGGTATCAAATATATTTATTATACCTAGGTACTTATGCAGGTGGTAGAAGTACTAGGTGTTATTCAATACCTTACCCAAGTACCTATTACGAAACGACCCTTTTGTGGCTTTTCTATTATAGGTATTTAAGTTTAATATCCATTCGTGTAATATTTTTTTTCAACATACTTATTTAAATTATATTTCAATCAGCTAGGATCCAATTTACCAGTCGCGTAAATATGATGTGCATGGACACCTATTAATTCATTTATATGATGACTTCCAGAGGCGTTTGCCATAGATCCATTCAGGGTCATAGTTTGTCATAGATCTATCTATTTTTTCTATTATCTCCCTATTATTTGCCACTAAGTATTTTGAATGATAAACCATTTAGGAAATATAATCGCAGATGAAGCTCGAGGAATCTCGGTTGCTTTGCCGGGGCGGCGCGCCCTATGGCCAACAAAACTATCAAGATTAAGCATCCCAATTCTCTTTGAATAATATTTTATTGACACCACTATCAGCCAGTTTAATGAAACAATATGTTATTATTTACATATTAAAGTGGTGAGGTTATTTTGTGAAAGTCTTATTATTATCATTTTTTTTAATGGGTACTTACCTACTTAAATGAAAGTCATTTAATTGTGTCCTACAATTAAGGTGCATTCACACGGGATACGCCCTTGACGATTCGTCAAAAGTCATCGTGAATGTTTTATGATTATGACAAACAAAATAGATCGACACGAATCGTAAAAAAAAAAAAAAAAAAAACACGATTCCGTATTCAATGTGAACAAGCTCTAAGATACTTTTTAAGGACTTATTTTAATAGCTTAGGTAACCAACTAAGTACCTCAAATTCGAGTCAATCTCGCATCCTTATAACCTTAGAGTTCTGTCTTAGGGCCAATATTAAATATTTAGGTATTTACCTAATGACTTATATTTTTCATAAAAAATTAAAGTGTGTTTCGTCAAAAATGCAACATTGGAAATTACGATTTTGTATAAGTACTCACTCTCTAAGATACCTTGATATTATATTAAAATCCTGTCTTGGAGCTTTAGCCTTTGTGGCAGGTATTCTATCTAAAATTAAATTTCCTAAGAAAGTCTTGACAGAACGACGAACCTAAATGCTACTACTACGAGTACTGTACTCGCAAGGGTTATTAGTCCAAACAATACGTTCAGACTTATTTATTTTTAAATAAGATCCGAAATATATAAATATCCGTAATATGTTAAAAAAAAAAAAAAAACAACCTATAGGACTTCAATTCAATTTATTACGATTAAATATTGTAAATAATTCACCGCGAGCCCCGCACGGGGCTTGGCCTGTATCGTGGCAGTTCAGTTAAAATAAATAACTTTACCTAGTAAAGTAAAGTTATAAGTACATTTTTAGTTATAAGTACATATTTTTATAGCGTTTTTACCATTATTTATTTATTTTTTTCCGACATTTCGGCTGTGTTATTACATACAACAGCCGTGGTCGCGCGCGTCACGCGCTCTCACTCGGCATCACTGTTGGTCGATAGGTACCTAAATCCGTGGGTACCATCCACCAATAGACATTTACTGAAAGCTGGATCGATTGCATCTCCACCTTTGCTCGCCCGTATCATAGACCTTTATCTATTATTCATAGTTTAATAGCTAATAATGTTAATGTATTTACTTACTAATAATCCTAAATACTTACATAAGTAGGTATATATAGGTATCCAAAGTTGATTCATAATCAATTTACCAAGTTTATTAAATACTCTGCGTATCTACAACACGTTTTCCTCCTATAATAGTATCATTGAAAACTATTATAAGTAGTATCTATTAATAATTTTTATTAACTGAAAATTGTTATAAAGGTTTGAATTATTGGTAATAATTTGTATTTGTGGTCAATCTTGACAATAGAAACTCATTAAATTAAATACACATATTAGATGACGAAGTAAGTTAAGGTATATCCTTATTCCAAGCCTGGTAGGTAGGTATCTACATAACTTATAAATGGTCGAAATATAAACATTGTTATTTCGCAAGACTGGCATGGGTTGAATTCCTCATTGATGTTATTCCCGTAAAAACTCTCAAGGTCTACAAGTAGTTTATATACATAATACTCTTATAATCTATTCAGAGCAGACGTGAAGCATAATTAATGATTAAACGAACTTACCTGTGAGTGAAGTTCTATCATAATTATGCGAACGTCTGGTCTGAATAAATTAGTATCCCGCCCACCCATCGTGGTTGCAACACTCCCAATATAGGTAACATTACGGTAATACTATACTACATCAATGAGGTCCAGGATCTGTTTGCGTATTTTACTACTAACTAAATGACATTGGCCTACAGATACACAGATACCCTAAAATTTTTTAAAAGGATGACAATGACATCCATAGCAAAGCATTTTCCTAACTTCAGTGTTGATTTGGCTCACTAATCGCGAGACTACAAGTAGTTTATATACATAATACTCTTATAATTTATTCAGACCAGACGTTCGCATAATTATGATAGAACTTCACTCACAGGTAAGTTCGTTTAATCATTAATAAAATTTAGTATTTTTTAAATATCCGAATACATAAGTAGGAGTAATTATGTGTTTTATTTTATCATTTAACCACGCCAATGTAAGAATGTCTAGGCACTCGTAGGCTGTCTGATAGTAATAAAATCAAAAAAAGCAATCAAATGTTTTGTTCCATGATAGATTCCTCTTGTCAATTTTAAAGGAAAGTTCATTATTGCGTATGACATAACATAACAGTATCCGTGTTTGTTTGTATATGATTATAGTTGAGTGGCGCCGGCGCGGCCTTGGAGAAAGTATTCTGCGTGGTGAAACCTCAGATTACTACAGCCTGATCTCTTTGAGCCTATCTGCCTGATGTAACGGAAATATCTCCTTATATGACAGTGGCCAGTTTATCTGATCACCGAATTGTGAATTCCAAAACGTAATACACGGGTACCGCTGGTCGTGACTTTGAAACATGCTTTTTTAGCATTTCTGTCCGTTAATGGAAGTTTTATTTAGCTTTTTGATATAAATGTTACAGCTAAGTGCATTAAAAATGTTATCAATTTGTTGTGTAATAAGGTGTAATTTGAATAGTTATTGATCAGGTAAACAGTAGCTGCAGGTCACTCCAAAACAGGCCGATTTAAGAGGTTTATTGCTTTAAACCCTAGACTTTACTAGAACAGATATTAAAATTTCATAAAGTTTCAGCGCTGTCTAGGGTTTTCTCTTGTATAAGAGCCTGCCGCATAATATTAAGCTTCACCGTGGTAAATCTCCATTCTTTGAAGCGTGGAAGGATTAATAAAACTAGGTTGTTGGCTATTGTTTGTAATGTAAAATTTAAACGAGAATTTGTTGTGCAATCTCTGATGTCTTTGTTTTCTCAACTATTAATTAAAAGCTTGCAAACATTTTCCGGTTTTGTTTTTCCAAACAGGAATTTATTGAATGAAAACCCTTTAGAGTATTGGACGACCTTACACTTAGAGGCGATCTATTCTATGCGTAGCGATCGTTTCTATAAACGAATAAAAACTATATTGATTAGGTATATATACTACCTAGCAGAGTAGGTAATCAATTTAAAGATTATAGTGTATAATTATGTGTTAGGTGACCAATATACTCGTTTTATTCATGCTTTTAACTTTGACATAAATGGCATTGTCTATAGGTGGTGCCGGTGATGCCGGGCGGGTGAGGGCGGCACGGGCGCTGGGGCGGCGGCGCGCGCTCGCGAGATGAGCAGCCTGCAAGGGTCGCCGTCGCCCGCGCCGCCGCCGCCACCGCCGCTGTCCGCCGCCGAGGCGCTGTCCTCGCTGCTGTGGCAGCCGTACGAGTGCCGCTCGCCGCCCCTCGCGCGCTCCCGCACCGATGGCTGCCTACGCGCGGGGGACGCGCCCGCGCCCCTCCAGCCTCAGTCGCCAAACGGCGGTCGTCATGCGCGCGCGTCGTACCGCGCACCTTCATCCCGCGACGAAATGCGGCTGCCTGTGCCGGCGCCGGCCCCGCTGCGCAAGTCGGACTCGGTCTCGGTGCGCGTTCCGGGCGAGCCGAGCCGACAGAACGTGTCGAGTGTGAACGTGAACATAGTGCAGGTGCAGGATGCGCCGCCGACGGCGCCGAGTCGCAATGTGAACAGTGGAGTGCAGACGGAGCGGGAGCGTAGCGTGGTGAGCGCGGAGTGCCAGACGGAGGAGCCGGCGCGGCGGCGGCGCGCGCGACGGCCGCGGGCTCCAAGAGTCCCCGAGGAGGCCTGTCCGCCGCCGCCGTACAGCACGCTGCCCCCACAGCATGTGCACCCAGCCGTGCCCGTACCCATGCCCGTGCCTATGCCTGTACCGGTACCGGTGCATCCTCCGATGCCGGTGCACCACGCGCCACCTGCGCCGATCATCGCGCAACACCCGCCTACGCATCGGTTTCCTTTTCAGCCGATTCCACTAAGGTACTTTAGCAAAATTTTACTTTGGGCCTACATCTTTCCTACATTAAAATAATAATAATATATTCAGCGCCAGAAGGCAAACCCATACCTACACTCAACGGGACGCTTTAGTTCCGTTGTAAACAATTCTACTAAGACACGACAAAACCAACACACATTCATTTCACATTCGGAGTGGTCAAGGTTCGAGTCAATTGGATGCAAACGCGAGTCAATGACAACAAGATGATACCCAACCAACAATCCTGAGAACGAAGCTAAATAAGCTTAGAAACTTGTGAAACGTATGGGTTCACTCGTGCTAGATCTCGAAACAGCTGGTTTCGTACGCACGCGATTTCGTAGCGTGGAGTGCGTTGAAGTCTTTTGTATGTGACATACATTTGCAACAAAACTAAAACAATATTATTTTGTAATAATAAAAGATTTGAAGATAAGATATGAATAATTTTTCATAACCATCATCAAATTGATTCAAATTGATAAGGGTCTTGTGAACAGCAACCCAATGATCAGTAGAACGATTGAGCAAACAAGTCGCAAACAGAAAGTTAGGTGGACGGAACACGGTAGCGTCTGCGAAAAGTGGAGCGAATCCGTGGCTATGACGACTGCGATCTCTTTGGGAACGAAAGCTGCCGAATGCTCACCTACCTACCTACTTTTACACCGATAATGTTATGTCCGCAACGAATTTCACGCTCATCGATGAGAAATTTGCAGTTAACTTTTAGAATGTTGCATTCATGTTTTGAAATCCTACTCACATGTTGCACGTTATTGCCGTGTCACGTTTGTAGTCAATAATAATTATTAGTGGATTTGTTATTTGTAGAGTTATTATCACAACAACTCAGTCCAGTTTCGAAGAATCGTGCTCGTGATACAAGGGTTTCTCCAAAATCACTAAGCTTTCATAGTCATGCAAAAGTTGCAGAATTATAAGTGTTCACAACAAAATGAAAACAAGAAATATTTATTAAATTGTTATCGATATAATAGGTATATCATTTTGTTGTGAATATACGAGTAGAGTAAAGATTACAAACTTAGATTGTTAGAAAATTTGGCTCCACTTTCTCGGGCCATAAAATAAACAAGCTAGACGTGAACTAAAACAGCTATTACAATAAATCACTTTACAAAGACCATAAGCAAAATCCATTGAAACGTCTAGACATTTTAACGAAAATACTTTGATTTCCAAACAAAAGTGTATTACAGTTTACATTGTTTGCGCCACATGCGAGCATACGATTATTTTTTATTGCAATTCGCAATGTTGTTTAACTGGCTTTTTTGTTTAGGTTGAGTTTTTTTGACTTGTTTAATGTCATTCTAGGGAGACCTTGATCGATCTTAAATTGAACTCATGGCTCATGGTGTTTTGCTCAATAAAAAAATTTTACCTCCTACAAACGCATCAACCGATCTTGTCCGTCCCAAGGATTTCATGTTTCATTGCACATTGCCACCAGCGAAGATTTAATTGATGCTTGTTTTCTTCTATTTACAAACACAAAGAATTTGTAAAGATATATTTCTCTGAATTCTAGAGTTCTCATAGTAGTAGAATATATCAAAAACACCATGATGTGATGAAAATAATCACGAGTGATCATGGCGCATAAAACTGTGTCAAAATATCAGATATAAAAAAACTCAAATGTTATGGTATGTGGGTAAGTTATGTATACATAATTATTATATTTATTTCGTGTTTTAAAATATATACTTATTTCAAACCACATAGTCAGTTTAATTAGTTGGAGTGGTAGTCCTGAATTAGCCTCCTCGCAGACTACAGACTTTCTATCGGCCGATAGTTGAGACGGAATATACTTCGGCTCGTAATTAGTATGGAGAAGTATAGCCCGTCTCAACTATCGGCCGATAGAAAGTAGTCTTTCTTAAACTTTCGCGATCACTATTCATAGTTACGTATTAAATAAACGGGACCGCGCCTGTTGCAACACAGGCGAAACGTCGGGAAATAATGAAATAAAGTACGCGATAAATCCCGTTTATTTAATACGTAATTATCGATAGAAAGTATGTAGTCTGCGAGATAACAACTATAGCTTTGCTTTGTTTTCAAGCCATAACAAAGACTAGTTAAAATCTGAGGACAAACACTTCAATGTGATAGAAAAAAGCTTACACATCTCTATCACGCAACGGTTTTTATTTCAAATTGTAATTGTTTTGGTCATGCTACGTTTAGTAATAGCCGCTAAGTCAGCCACGTTATGTAATTCGATTGTTTACACATATTCAGTTTGCAAGGTTGACAAGGTAAGCAATGAATCGAAGCTTCATAATGTATGTGTGATACCATAACTAGTATCTGAATGGCATCGTTTTTTTATCATCTAAGGCCCTATTAAGTGCTATCCTGACGGTCAGTACTGACCACGGTAATTTGTAGGTATCTCCTTGAAAACCAACCAGGACGCGGTCAGTGTTGAACGCACTGTTTTCATGACAATAGCTACTAATCGAAGATAGCTACGGACAACTGCTGTCTGTAAAGACCGTCAGGATAGTACTAAATCTTTTTTATTCTGAGCACTAAATGGGGTCGTCTTTACTTAGGTACTCCAAACTATTACAGTCTCACTCGCTATTTCAGAATCTAGCGTTTTAATGTAGCAAGAGTTATTTTTAAATTATGAAGTCCAAAGCTCTCACAAAACTCGTCATAAATATCTCATAATGACATTTATGTATTTGGAGTCCCTATACCCCTGGATGCCCATTTTTCAGATAGCTAAACAACTGGGGACAAAGAAGATAACAAAGTAATGTAACTATAATAGATAGATGAACAAAAGCCATTAGTTGTTTATCTATTTGCTTGTTTAGTTAGGATAATTCATACCGGAATAGTTTCCTTTGTTTCTTGGCTTTAGTTCATTACCATTGCTAATGGAATGGAAATGTAATACGAGTAGGTTTGTGAACAAGCAAAAAATTAGAAAAGTAAAACTCAAAGGTCAATCAATAAACCAAAAACCTATTTGTGAGGTTTTTGGCTCACAAGATCAAATGTTATTGTATCAAACTTCTTAGATCTGTAAAATATTGCAACAGAACGACTAGCGCGTAAGGAGCTAGTGAGTTAGATTCGAAACTGGTTCCACCGACCACATGGTGAAAAGTGACTGCGCTGCATCGACCTCGTATTGTGTTGGGATAAATAACTGAATACGACACTTTTAAAGCATATTTTAAACGATAGCTACGATACGATAGTGATGAAGCTAAAACCATATACCTTGCTTGGTGATAATAAAAACTGAGAATTTACTATGACATTTAACTTTTTGCAAAAAAATTGTGAAGATGAAAACACAATCTAAGACATTTAATATTTTGCGTAATCGTTTTGATGCTTTAATGATGATGATACTAGTAATAAGTGTTGAAAAATATACTTTTTTTTAAATGTTTCAATTGAAGTGGTTGTATGTCTGTCCTACATAACAATGTCCGCGTTACTCGCGCTATGCTTTGATGTACGAGTATGTAGGACATAGACGCTCATTTGAACAGTCAGCAAGGTAAATGAATAAAACTGATATGAGAAATACAGACAGTAGTGATTGTAGACACTTACTATGATGGGGCGTTCGCTTGCCCCTGGATGGTATTCAAAGAAAAAAGAAGGAGTTCATTCTGTAATTTACGCTTTTGTTTCTGTGTGCCTTATGTCGTGAGTTTCCTTCAAACGATGTACTAAGCAAAAGAAGCCGTAGTTCTTGTACAATGCAGACAATTAGAACAAAAAATTACACTTGGTGATCTAAACTTATTTACGTAGGATATGCGATTATTTTTCTAGCTGCGTATACTTTTCAATACTCAATAAATATTTATTTCTTGTTAAGTAATTAATTTGAAACCGTTAACCGGTTCATAAAACTAGTTGATGATTGTTTCTAACTGTACTTGTTAATAGACTGATGAATTAGGTTTCGATAAGTCAATTGTACAGCAATATTTATCTAGCCTAATTATGATTTCGATTTGATTACAAAGAAATGCAACAAAAGTTGATATTCATTGATTTTAATTGATCGTTTTTATGGAAATGTATTAAGTTGGTGCGTTAATGCTAAGAAACAAAGTAAATGACACATACTTTTTCAATAGATTTCTTAAGGAGTTCATGAATTATGAACTTTCTTTACTTACTATGTTTTGCTTTTCATCTTTATATACGAAAACCTTCGTCCTTTGTATATTTTGTTTAAATCAGGCTTAGGTGGTAGTCACAAAAGTTGTAAACAAGTAGGTACCTAGGTAGGTATGTGTACCTTATATCAGTGCTTGTACGTACTTATAGCAGTTCTTATAGCAACAAGTAGACATTCATTATGTTTCCCTGCACTGAATCTCACTTTTACCACAACTTGACAACACTTTCTACTTCAATGCAATAAGTACACGACGGATCTACCATTCTGTACTAACCTAGTTCGTGGATTATTTTGTAACATACAGGTTTACGCAACCTTTGAACTTAGGTTGTATGTGGGTGAATGATAAATTAGGGAAAGTTTAGAAAAAACCTACTAATGAGATCAAGGCAATTTGTAATTCAAAAACAAAGGCTTAAAACACCCAAACACTAATTTGAATTTTGTGTAGAAAGCTTTCAATCTATAAAATATGGAATTTGAATGATTTGTCGTATTAAGTTGCTATAAAAAAATATTTTGATTAAGGAATTAGTGTCGTAAGAGGCGTTGGTACGTACGGTACACAGTTTTGCCCTCCAAACGGTTTGTCGGTCAATATCGCGGCGTTTGCGAAACCACGCTTACACCTTACACCTTGAAACTATATCTTGCTCAGGCGCATCTGCCGAGGTAGGTACATTATTTGACAATAGTTGAAATACACATAGACACAAGCATTTAAATAAGAACCAAGTTCGTAGCTTGTGACCAACTGTAATGACAGAGTAATTAGGTCGCCTGAAGTTATCCTTCATGGAGTGAAGTTTATAGACATCGAAGATTTAATTATTTGCAGAAGACAGTAGAATAATAATATCATTTCAACTGACATTTTCTATACAAATTTGCTACTATGTTACAAAAATCATGACCCTGTAAAATATGCCAGCGGATTAAAAGATAAAAATTTCAACCTTCCTGCGCTTTCACGAAGGTACTTAGCCCACCTTGGCCTCATTCACGTTGCGGTAGCATGTAGAACCTTATAGATATTTCAGCTGTGACCTACTTATTAAGATGCATCATAATTGCTTCGCTTCATTACAGATAATTTCATCAAAGTAATGGTAGACTCAGATTCCTACTAATTGCAACAGCTATACATGAATACTTTAGCAAGAATTTTCACAACCAAGATGGGGAATATATAGAAACTGTTCACTCGAATTGACTGCAGGATGTTATATTGGCCATCTCGGTGGTGCTTGGAGAATAAGCTGTAGTACCACTTCAAGCTAATGATCTCAATGGTAAGAAAGTAGACATGCGGAGAAAACGTTTATACGTGAACATAGAGCAGTCGCTTTTATAATTCATTTGAGCTAATGTCCCAATTTACATTGATGAACGAGATGAATATCTCTATTCTAAGCACTCAGAAATGGTTAAAAAAATAGCCTTTCAGAGTAATGGCAAACTCTTTAGCAAACAAATCATCATTTCGTGCATCCATGTGGCGTCTATTCCGAGATCCCTCACTTCCTTGAATGTTGGGCTCACAAATAAATACTTGCACCTCAAGCATTGTTGGCTCTTTGCCAACATCCTAATGGCTCGGGCTAGCGCCAAAGCCGCCAGAAAATCTTCTAATATTGGAATCATGTAACTTAAGTTGGATTGATCTAATCTTAAGCATTGCTCGAAATCGAAATAATACTAAGTGGTCTTAAAATTGTTTAAATTACTTTCTAAATTTGGTTGAGTTCGGTCAGGCGTACTAATAAACCCAGTAAGGATTTTTGAAAGTAAAAAGGATTTTCATAGATTCTTCAGCTAAGAAGTCGTTCGTAGTGTTCGTACTTTGTTCATCGCAATCAAAGTTATTCATCGACACGACACGCTCTAGCGCTGAAATGCACAATTTTTACAATTTGAAGATGCTAATTTACAAGCGTCCTTGCGAGTAATTTTTATAAGGTCATGCTCAAGCTTCTAGTGAATGTGAGGCTACAGTAATACGATTTCTTTATTGTGTTGTAAAACAGTTCGTGGTTTGAATGCTGGTCGAGATTGCGGCAGGACTCGTGACTCGAGCAGGCCCAGCAGCCAATTACAAGCCTGCTTCACCGTACCTAGTACAGAGCAGAGGTAGTGATTAATCTACATGGGAAACAAACTCAAACGCACGTGTTTACTTCTGCAGTTATTGTGCAATGAGTTTCTAGCTTACTAAACTAGAACGAACCACCGCACGTTCATTAACTTAGATGAGTAGGTGTTTAATGCTATTGTGACTGACACAAATGATCTTCAAAGGATCTGGAATATAAAAGATCTGAGAGAAGGTCTACGACTTCTTGGAGATACAGTCGTGACCTTGTTTTTTACAAATGTTAATAAAATTGTTAATCATAGATTTCAATTTCCTGGATCGATGCATTTAAAAAAAACCTTAGTTAATTTGGTAACGTTCTCAGTTACAAACCATTTATAGCGTGTTGCATTACTGGGTGCAGTTTTACTATGCCTGCTTCGATGCTCGGGGCACCGGCAATCCAATTTGTGGGTGCATTGTCCGGCTGTCTACGAATCTTGAGCCCACTTTAAACTAAAAAGTCAATGTTTTTGATGATGCAACAAAATGCAACTGTCTTTGTTCGTTTTCTCTAAGGTCCTCTGTTCTACGACTAAGAGCCACTACGCGATAACGAGACTAGATCACTATTTCACAATCCTGTTATGTTTGAGTGTGGATTGAGCACGTTTTTCTTTGATAATGTAGCGGTTTTCTTTTTAGCAGGCAGGTGTTAGGTTAATGTATGACCTTGACTGTGGTTAGCCAGTTAAATTTTTAAGTATTTTTACGTGGTTAAGTATTTGACAGTGGTAAAATTTGATAAATGGTTTAATTTTCCCTTAATGATCTAAGTGTCAAGAATAAATAGATTATCATCACCATGCTGCGTCACCTGCGAGTCACTAAACATTCTACGTGCGCGGCCACAGGGTTCTGATATTAACAATTTCTTTTACCGTTTCTTGTTTATCTGCTTATTGGTAAAACTAATTATATTCATGAACTATACTCAATTAAACACGTGTCGGTATTTTCTTTGATTTGCGTTGCTCAGCTCAGATTTTACACACTTAAGTAACTAGAACAAATCTTTATCAATTTGGGGTTCGCATCAAAAACATCCGACTGACTTATGCCGGTATTCACAAACAATACTTGCATCAGTAAACTAGCAATACTATGCGAAGTAAGGCATTTCTCAGTGCGTTACAGATGGCAAGCCTTCCAATTCACAAACAATACTCAAACTACTCTTGGCTAAGCAAACGCACTGCGTTGAATACAGCTCTGTGATTGGTTCGTTTGTGGCACGTACTTCACTTCGTTGACTGACATCTTACTATACAGCCGCACTCAGAGTCGTTTTATATAAAAAACCGTTAATACGCAATGGATATAAGTAGACGTTAGAGTGACTCTGAGTACTGACATAAATCATTTTGACGTAAGCTAGTCACTATTTGACGCTATGCGTTCTCTAATATAGCTAGCTGGCTCCCTTAGCTATGCGTTCGTTTGAAGGGACGCACAGTGCCGATCGCCACTCAAGTATTATCTATGAATAGGTTTTTGGGACCCTGTGCGTCCGCGCGCACTATGCGACCTCATAGTAACGTTTGTGAATACCGGTGTTACCAACTAGATCTAACAACGAAGAGAAAGTGTCAGGTGTCGAAACTTACTGCATACAAAAGCCAAGGCAAGCAACTGAAGTGTACGTTTTGTTACGTACAATTGATTTTTTCTATAGAACGAGTACCTGGCTGGCTTACATTTTAGAGTTAGATAGTCAGCATGCCAGTGAAAACTATTTTAATGAAGAATAATTCCAAAGGGATGAAAAACATAAGTGTTGAGCTAATATAAACATAAGTTTTTACATTTATCACAAGTAATTTAATAGTTTCACTAAAATAACTGAATTTTATTCCATCCCAAGACTGCGTTGCTTTCAAACATCACTTTATATTTATGAGGCTCTTTGAAAATCTTGTTTATGAACACATGCTGATAATTTAATACATACATATAGGTAGTAATTTGAACCTTATACTCTTTCTGTTTGACTACTAATGTCCAACTTGCACTGACCATCTCCAACAGCTTGGCCAATTTGAATGATTTTTGTTCCTATTTAAGGGAACTCTTAGACATCATCAAAGGATCTATAACTTAAAAAGATCTGAGAGAATGTCTACTGCACCTTAGGGATACAGCCGTGATTTTGTTTGTTTGTTTGTTATGGGACCATCTGGATAAGTCTGGAGCTTAGTTGAACAGTGTCACTTGTAAAGATTTTGAAAATGTTGCTAACGTAAGACGCTTGTTTTTTTAGTGTTCCGTACCCAATGGGTAAAACGGGATCCTATTACTAAGACTCCCTTTTCCGTCCGTCTGTCTATCTGTTTGCCCGTCACCAGGATATCTCATGATCCGTGATAGTTAGACAGTTGATATTTTCACAGATAATAATAATGCTGGACAATTGCACACAGCATCATCTAGCCCCAAATGAACTAGATGATGTATTTCTGTTGTGGTTATAACAATTAATGCTAAAAACCGAATAAAATAAATATTTAAGGGTACTCCCATGCAACAAAGGTGATTTTTTTGCCGTTTTTATAATACTAATGGTACGGAACCCTTCGTGCGCGAGTCCGACTCGCACTTGGCAGGTTTTTTTCTATTATTTCTTCTTAACTTGTGCTCTTCAGCTTCTAAGATTAGTTATTAGACGATCATACATGAAACAATCAAATCCTATGGTTTGATGTGCGTGTTCGTATTTCCGCAATAATGTTTAACGATTAAAATTAATTGGATGTGGGATGTTATCTATGTAAGTATACCTAATAATAAAGTTAGTTTGAAGACTGAACAATTTCAGTTCTTATTTGATTACACATAGGCTTTCTATCATTATCTGTGGACGTCTATAGCGTGGCGGGTGAGTGCTTGGCTGTGATGCAAGAGATGCTAGTTCAAACGTTTTCATGTTCTACAGATTTTGTTCTGGGTATGAGTGGTTTTCTTGAGGTCTCGCCATTTCTTTCGAACGAGTGTGGCTAAAGGATTTTTGCACCTCAAAGAGGTACCTATAGGTAATAACATGGTACCCGTAGTTTCTTCTTTGCTGTGTCAAGGGTATCACCTGACAAAGGGAATGTGAGTTGTGGGTGTTTATTTGTTTTTGGCAATAATATTATTAATAAACTGCATCATACAAGGTAATAAAGAAGAAAGAAAATCATGCAACTCTTAAGAAACCAAAGATTTATCATCTTGAAGATTACATTGAGAATGTTAATCTTCAGATTAATATGCATCTAGTTCAGTTCAACTAGAATAGGTATAATTTATTGATAGAAGTGTTTGATGCATTCATTCCAAGATTACGCAAGAATTCATTATGAATATGAAATATGTCTACAAGCGTGATGTCAGTATCCACACGCAATACAACGATATCATGAAACTCACCAGAAGCTCGTCTTAAACCAGCTCCATAAAATTTACAAAAACTATTTATAATACAAAATTGACGATTGACTAGCGCAGTTGGCGAACGTCTGCCTGACGCAGAAGGTTGTGGGTTTGATTATTTCTGCGGGATAAATGATTATATTTATTATGATCCACGAACTCAGGTTTTGATGTTTTCTATGTGCTGCGGTGACCACTATTGTAATCTAAGTTTCTGATAGCCACACAAAGAAATAGGTACCTGTGCATTATGCAGTCAGGACTATAGTATTACACGTCTGTGTGGGTGTTATTAATAATTATTAATATATGAATCATACACTACATAATTACATCGATATTATTCTACTACGTTATTACATCGATAAACAAAATAACGGAACGTCTCTTGAGTATAATGAGTTGTCACAACAAATTAATTCATTATCCGATAGTGTAGTCTCTGATAATGAACCAGTGTGTTTATTTTTAGCTTTGTAGGTACTGTTTAAATCAACACTGATTCACCTGTAACTGATTCTTTTGTAGAACTAGCCATAATATTATATAAGCCAAATGCTTTGGATCAAAAACATTTGGGGAAAGAAGTTTAGATAGTGGGTTTGAATCTCGGTCAATAAATGTCATCTTCCCGAACCGGAAAAGTTTTCGAAAAGATGATGATTTTGGTCGTAACAAGTAATCTGTGGTCTCTGCCTACTTCTTATTCTTTTATTTAATGGTGTGCATGCGGATGGGGTGTCTTTCTCCCAGATTCCAGATTTGATTCCTTCAGAATTTAGTGCCTATTCTAAAAGATTTGTGAAATTAATATGGGATTTTGTGACAATCTAATAGTCGAGATATGGGCGAAAGAGTCGGTCACCCCGACCGCATATTGCCGTTGGGGTGTCACCTGTATCTAAAAAACTAGGCACATTACAGAAGAACTACCGATGTCACAAAATAATATAGCATCAAACAAAAATTGTGGAGCTAGTATTTAATCTTAAATCACTCTCCTGTGTCGTAAATCTTACTCCAAAAATGACACCCAGACCGCTACCATGCGGTCCGGGTGACCACATGAAAACGTAATTTTAAGTGATATCTGTTACTTGCAGGACCTTTGTGCTTCACCAATAATTGTGAAAAAATATGTGCAAATTTGTGATACAAGAAGCTTGCCTCTACTCTTTGTAGTTTTAATTTTATAGCCTTGAGAACATTTAGGTCACCCAGGCTGTCATTTTTTTCAGTTTTTGTTGAAATGCGCACAAAGTACCAAACGTACGACAGATCTAAAGATACTAATAATTGTGAAAAAAAATGTGAAACATGTTGATACCAAGATTTAATTAAATAAACTCGTAAATTATCTAGAAAATGTAAATTACGTTTTATAACCTAAATGTATGAAATAGGGTGACCACAATATTTTCATTAAAGAGAAGATTATGGATAGATCTTGTTTAACCATAGGTACTAAATAAAGGTATTATCTTGTATAAACAAGATTTATCGCTAGGTGTCCAGTCCCGTAAGCCAGAAATAGGTAATAGTCGCTAATAAGGTAAAAAATCAGAACCGACTACAAACAAACAGTGAATGGAGAATGAAGATTTCTTTACCGAATGGTTACGGTTACTGTGTCGCGAATTCAATGGTTTTTTCCCATCTCAAAAATGCCTAACGTGCAGAAGTTTTCACTTCAAAAATTACTAGAACCCTTCCTAGTTACTCTGAGTCTTGAACCAATAGGTTTAGTCTTAAAACTGATAAAAAAAACTGACAAATACAAATTATTGTCTATCTCTGTTGTTCCATAGCGGAACAGAGTTATAATGTTTTCGTTAAAATTTCTTGTTTCATTTTGTAATGTGGGTGGCATAATACGGAAAACACAATCTTGAGGGTAGGTCAAACCTATCTTTTTACAATTCTATTGGCTGCTGTAGAGTGACGCCTAGTTTTTGATTTTGAACGGCGACAAGTAGCCAGTCTGGTTCGACGTCTTACGGGCTACACGCGCGCGCAATTATTCGTGTCTCCGCACAAGTGCCGTGTTAGTGATCCCAAACTCTTAAGATCTCCTTTTGAACCTTCATACAAAGACACACAATCTCAGAACCTGCAGTGACAGCACCCTATGGACCTAAGTTACGGTGATTTCTCAGTGCGATCAGGAGGCAAATCTTGGACCCGGCTAGATTGATGAGACTAAGGTTAGTTGCTCTATACAGCCGACTGACTCCCGTACATCTGTCATTCTTATTATTTATAACAGAGAGAGACAATATTTTGAATGATAATGTCATTCGTTCACACACTGTTGACATATGTAACATACTCAGACCTCTGAGACTCAGACAAAATAGAAGTTAAACCTCTAAAAAAGTATAATTTTGTCTATGAAAGCTGACTTTATTGTCATGATTTGTTTTTATTTGTTGTTGTTTGGTTTTCATTTCATTTTATTTGTATTTGGCACGCACTTTTGTAGGTATCCAGAAGTTTGAAGCCTGGCAGCTTCAATGAAGATGAAGAAGATGGCCACAGAATTTTGTATTGAGTTGTTGGGTTAATAATTAGACGCTTTTATGTATCTGCCTGCCTACCTGTGGAGTGGAATCAATAATTAAATACATTCATACCTAATTACCTATTTACTTAATTTTAACCTTTTCTCCATCTAAGGGGTGTTAGAAATGTTAACAAAAAGTATTTATTGTGTTCAACCTATTTAGAGATAATAATTGAACCTCGTTTATGTAACTGGCTGCTTGGCCTCTTTATACAGAAGGAATAAAATAAAGTTTTCGTTTTTCAAACAACAAAGCGTCTTTTAGAATAAATAGGTATTGACATTCCTACTTCTACACTACCTAGGTTCTTGAAAACTAGTTATACGAGATTATTTTATTAAGTGAACCTAACCAGGAGCAACCTACAATAACTGGGGGCACGAAAGTGAAGAAGAAGGATTCTAACTTAGAATCACTCGCTACGCTCGTGATTCAATTATAGAATCCTTCGCTCGTTCGGGATTCAAACTCAGCACTCGCAGCAAAAACAAATTTTGCTCTCTTGTGGTACAATGTACTATTTCACCTTACTAGCTCAAAAAGGGCGCTTTTGCCGCGTAAAAACAGTGAGCAAAACTCTACTTTGCTCACACTATGAGGAAAAGTGATTTGAATTTAGAATGCTGCAAGCTACCAATGAGAATCGAATATTACAGGCCGCAGCGTGCGCCCGGCCAGGCGGTGGCGGCCGATGGGCTCTCGTTGTTGGACTTTAGCCTGCCACTTGAGGAGCAAAAAAAAACAAATGTAACCAATGTTATGTAACTTCATGGTCAATAAATGAAATCTGAAATCTGACAAAATAGCGGGAATTGGTTTTCCTTTACATCTTGTATTTTTTCGCTAGTAAGGTGAAAAGTTGAATGTATCACACGAGAGCAAAATAATTTGTTGCTTGTGCTGTTGAATCCCGCACTGCACTCAGGATTCTAACTTAGAATCACTTCGTTGCGCTCGTGAGTCAATTAGAGAATCCTTCGCTTGTTCGGGATTTCGCAACAAAAACTAATTTTCCTCTCTTGTGGTACAATGTACATTCATGCCGGAACGTATCCCTGCCTGACACATTGAACTTGTTTCGTTTCACCTTGTGTAGTTCAGAGCAATTTTGAAACAAAAATAATCAAGTACTTAAAAAATTAAACAATAAAATATACAAAAAAAATATCTTTGTCTATTTCTTGTTTAATTATTCATAAATTTTAGTATCATAATTTTTTTTAGTTTTATAGTAATTTCAGTATAGACGAGCCATAAAATTTAAATTAAAAAATAATAAACATTTTCTTCAAAAAACCGTCAAATAACAGTACTGAGTAAAATGGAACCACAGGTGAATGAAGCAATCGATCGATATAGGTACAAGATCTATCTATCCATAATCTTCTCTTTAATGAAAATATTGTGGTCACCCTATTTCATACATTTAGGTTATAAAACGTAATTTACATTTTCTAGATAATTTACGAGTTTATTTAATTAAATCTTGGTATCAACATGTTTCACATTTTTTTTCACAATTATTAGTATCTTTAGATCTGTCGTACGTTTGGTACTTTGTGCGCATTTCAACAAAAACTGAAAAAAATGACAGCCTGGGTGACCTAAATGTTCTCAAGGCTATAAAATTAAAACTACAAAGAGTAGAGGCAAGCTTCTTGTATCACAAATTTGCACATATTTTTTCACAATTATTGGTGAAGCACAAAGGTCCTGCAAGTAACAGATATCACTTAAAATTACGTTTTCATGTGGTCACCCGGACCGCATGGTAGCGGCTGGGTGTCATTTTTGGAGTAAGATTTACGACACAGGAGAGTGATTTAAGATTAAATACTAGCTCCACAATTTTTGTTTGATGCTATATTATTTTGTGACATCGGTAGTTCTTCTGTAATGTGCCTAGTTTTTTAGATACAGGATGACACCCCAACGGCAATATGCGGTCGGGGTGACCGACTCTTTTGCCCATATCTCGACTATTAGATTGTCACAAAATCCCATATCAATTTCACAAAACTTTTAGAATATTCACAAAATCCTAAAGGATTCAGATCTGGAATATTGAAAGTGGACACCCCGTCCGCATGTACACATTTAATGGCAACTACACAACTAGGTATAATTCTGCCAAAGTCAAGTTTTAAATAGAGATTTATATCATGTCAGTCAGTCTGTCCTGTCACTGGTTTAGAACAAAACACGGCGGCTTGTTTTCATCAAAACTCCAACGGAAATTTTTCGTCAAACGAGAAATCTTTTTCAATACTCCCCCATTCCATTTGCCAGATCTCCTGTTACGTATCCAAGGCTTCATTAGTAAAATTCCACCGAAATTACCTAATAAAACCTAGTAAAACACAAGAAAAAGGAAATAAAATAGCAGAGCAGTGCTTCTTCCTAAAATGGCCAAAACCAACCCCGTCTCTGCCAACTTCTATGGGATACATGATTTGTAATTTTATGGATGTATGTGACAGTGACAATGTTTCTAATAGTCCATTAATACAGCTAATCGGTTGAGGTAAATAGGTGTAATGAATGATAATGAATTGGTGGTTTTCCTGCAATATCATAATATTGCAAACAAAACCACAGGGGAGGGATGATTTATAATAATCAAATATGCTAAAAGCATAAACTTAGTTTAATATGGTTTGTAAAGCTTACACGAGCGTCCCTTGTTATTTCTTAGAAATGTTTGGGATCAGTCCCTTTTAATGTTTATCAAGGAAGACTCTGTTATAAGCTGAGCAAATAATCTCGTTATGGGCTCATCGATAACTTACGACGGTTCATTTTACAAGTCAAATAATCCTTGAATATATAATTCGTCCTTTAAGGAATATACACCCCTATTTTTTAATTACCAAAAAAATTTTAAACATGGTCTCGGTGTCTGTTACTGATCACATTTATGTAGTTAAAAACTCAAAAAAAGAGAAAAAAAAATTATAACCTCAAAAGGAGACGAGACGAGTCAGACATGGATTTATGATAGCTACTGCGGTTTTACTGACTGGGAAAGATACGAGAACATAGTTCGAATGAGAGTCTATGCGCGATTGTTGTCTATAGTACTTATTTGTACAGTTTTTATAAAATTTTGTGCGGTTTTGGTTGACTACAATCCTCGATAACTTTGTGATAGTTAAATAAAAAAAAGTTCTGACCATGCCATTATCATTTTCTGCATCTGCTGCAACTGTCCTTAAATTTTTTTTGGTAGTCATAAAATAGCGGTGTATAAACTTACTGATGAAAAATAAAATATAACAAGTCCTGTAATATATTATATTGCTCGTAGGTAGTATGACATGTGAGCTTTTTTCCTTGCGATGATCCATAACTAAAATGTAGTGTAGTTCAAATGATTCAATCTTTAATGTAAGCAATTTGGAATCAGTGGTCTACTTTTGTTTCACCATTATGACGGACAAAGCAATAAGTGTTAGAGCATCAGTTACGTAACACCGGTCGACTGAATAGAGATAGGTATAGTACAGTCGCCGACGAATATGGTAAGAATAAGCACATTAAAAACATGCACCCTGTTTCATGATTGGGTTTAGAATACCTACAAAAAAAAACAACTTCAATAATTGTACAGAATACCTATAAAGAAAATTTCAAACGAGGATGAAAGTTTTTATCGGTTATTAATTCAGGGAAATCATTAATTTCTTCATATTTGTTTTGAATACATCGGAAAGAACCATGCAGCTTTGAATCCGTTTAGGAAAGCGTCAAAAATCGTTCTAACATAGCTTGTTGCCAATACTTTGCAGATGAAGTGCAATGCGTGCAGGTGACATTATTTGAATGTAAAATCTTTATAAACTAAGTATAATTTGGGTTCCCATTTTTCTTTCGACAAGCGAAAAGTATAGGCGAAACGTTGGGATACACGATAAGGTATTTTACGCCATGAAACTGTTATGTAGTCAACTGTACTCCCATTACAAATTTCGGTTTTAAGGTTTTCTATTCATTGACGACAACTACGACATTACGCAATATCACATTAAACACTTCCATGTGAGTTATCTAAGTGCTTTGTTACGAATTCTTAAGGGTGCGTGACAAATCGATAAAAGCGATTTCTCAATATTGACGACAGCATAGAAACAACAAGACACGACATAAAAATAGCATAGATAGCATGCAGTGTATTTTATATTTACTTCTAAGTTACGACGTTATTTTTGTAAATCCCAATACTCTTTATTTTATAATTTATATATACCGTCATAGTATTATTTACAATTGTAATTGAAATCATCATCAGAAACTTTCAACCCGTTGTTCTCGGTCAAAACTGTGATATAAGCAGGTACCAACAGTTATTAACGTAAAAGCAGCGAAGGTTTTTTGTCCTCAATCTTTTCACCGTCATTCGCTAAGGTCATTATGTAAACGACTGTGGCTCACGGGACCATAATGATGGGTCAGCCATCACGCGTCTCCAAATTGTCAGCTTACGAACTTTGAACTTCGGGCCATTCTTGCGCCATTAGTTGCGGGAGACATTTATTTCCCGCAGCTCTTTCTGTGGCTAGAAATTGTAAGAGCGAAAACATTGCTTACGTAGAACTACTTTGTGTTTTAGCAAAACATTGCATTTTGTGGTGTAAGCTTGTTTTCTAAACTATCAGCGGTAGTTAGCACACGTGGCCTTTCTGTAGGATTTATGCCAATTCCTAACCCATCTTTTAGTTGTGGTTATGTTTCTTGTAAGTACCTATACATTATCATAACATTATTTGGGAAGGTAGTTGGTAGGTACTTACACTGAAACGGATTTGATAGCTTGACATTTAAAGCGACCTCGATGCTGCAGACCCGCATTTACACCTGTATTACTGTCACGACAACCTTTATGCTAATGACTATAAAGTTGAAGTTACTATATTCCTAAATCTATGATTCCATCGAACGGTTCTTACCGCAATTTATCTATGACGAAATGTAATTGTTGTTTTATTCCCAGAAAGTAAGGTCCGAGATGTCGGCCTATTATCAACATTACTCATTAAATTATTTATCTGTCGTTATACAATGCAGCTCTCTCTATATAGATGGTAATTTGTTAATACATGCATGCATGTAATGGTTGTATGTATGGATCGCGGAACTGGGTTTAAATTTTCTAGTACGTAGCGTTCACTGTCGTCATTCAATCATACTCGTATTATGATAAGTATAACATGACAGGTTTTTAATTAGCAGTCTCTCTATTATTACGTTCCTCGGTTTCGTAAATTCTCAAGTGGTCATTATTAGATTGTTAGTTTCGTGCTCTTTGGAACTCTAGTGTCCCTAATTTCATTTTTATAAAACATAGCATCTTATCTAAACAAAAACTAAATTATATACTTTGGTTATTTTACATACCTAACATCACTACTCATTTTTGCTAACGATTTCAGTAGTGTTTAGTCCAGTATATAGTATTATTTTGATCTATGGTTCACTTCAATTTGCAATTATAATGTTTCATATTCGTTTAAGTTAGCTGTTGCTATTTCAATAATCTACATAAGATGCGTTGCATGCGAACACGTTAATGTAAATTAAACCCATGTTACTATTCTGTTTGTGCATTGTTTACTGTCTATTCTTATCGTTAGTCGACAACGTGGGAATTATAATGTATTGGTTTATGAAAAACTAACCTAGTATGAGTGAATTTAGTGCAAGACACGGTACTAGTTAATTTGTCTTCTATTTTTGTCGTGCTACTAGTTTTTCGACCCAGTGTAGGAACAGGACATTAGTGAGACTCCTTTCAAAGTCAAAGTCAAAATACAGTCTATGGCATAAATCGTAGGATCGCTGGGATCACTTTGAAGTGATTTTACTCCTGTTCCTCGTTCGTAAGTAAAGTCACGTTATTCCGTTACCTACGAAAGTAGCCTCTTTAGGTACTATATGATAAGGTTTTTACGAAGGTTAGATAGGTCCGAAATACGTACTCATGCTACTAGTTAAAATTTTAAGGAAGGATAATAACGGCATTGTTCAAAAACAGGAAAATAAAATTAACTGTAATTTCATTATCAATCATTTGTTTACTCATGCACTATTTTAATAATCGTACCCAATTAATATTTTATTGTGGTTTAGTAAACATTATACTTCAAACTAGGGTGTGGTATTTATTTATTTATCGGTTCCCGTAGGTAAAGGAAACTCACCCTATACATAAACTGGATTGTCGGCCATGAATGAATTTATGCCCATATTAATTGTAGTCCCTCAAGATTTATCGTTTTAGTTGAACATCGAATTATTTCTATTGTCTTGTAAAAGTTATAATTTAAACAATGAGAGGAGTGACTGTTGAGTTTCCCATAGATATTATGTTACAATTTATAAGGTTCAATCATTATTTTGAGAGGAATGGATTTAGGTTTTTTATTAGGCTATTACTAATTATATTAAAACTAGCTGCGCTCCCGCGGTGTGACCCGCGTTCTTTCTCTCATTTTATTATTTTTTCCTATGTCCTTTCCTGGAATACGACCTTTATCCGTGCCAATTTTCAGCCTAATCTGTTCAGTGGTTTGGGCGTGAACAAGTAACAGACAGACAGACACACAGTGGCGTATAGCAATCGGAGGGCTAGGCGGTGCTGTGCACCGGGGCCTCCAAGCTCAAGGGGCCTTTAACAAAGTTTTATTTATACTTAAACAGTTGTTGTAGGTACAAGTGATCCACTTTATGACTATATGATAGATTTTATAACTGCAAGAGATATCGTAAATCATAATGAAAGCGTATTGTGAACAAAGCCCATCAACCAGCAGGGGTGTCGAAATCCCACACTGTCGTGTCTTCAAACAAAGGGGACAAAAATTGCACACGCGGGTGATAAAATCGAAACGAATCCGTGGTTAGTACGCTATTTCCAAAACACCCCACATTTCATCTCGCGGGACCACCCGGGCCCCGTATCAATGGGCCCTAATGGCGTGGACACGGTCTTTTGTGCCACTCCTTTACGCTACCCAATTTCAGTCAATGTCCGAATTTAGCAACCCGTATTGAATTCACACCTTCGCATTTCTCCCCTTTCCTATTTTTAGATGTTCGATATTTTTTAGATTGCCAATTATTTATCCATTGTTTTATACAATATAGGTACAACCTAATAACCCTTTTATAGATTTGTATGCTGTGACCCAAGGGCAAATATTCGTCCTTGTGTGACCCCATTATTCGCGTTCAACTTCAGTATCAGCATTTATTGAGCTTTAGGAAGCCTCTAAGCCTAATTAACGACAGGCTAAACATTTTTCTGATGCATGCGACACTGATTCATAGTCTGTTTGTGTTTTTGTCAATGGTATATTTTTATCCTTGTATTTGTCTACGAGTATGTATAAAAGATTCTAAGAGTCTATCAATGAGCATCTTCTATATTAGCGTACATTGTTCTGGCTCTATAGAATTTGTATAAGGCCGACAAATCCTTCTACACTTGGCAATGCATTGTTTGCCCGTGGAGGCTGTGGCTATTAATCACTCTATTGCAGAGTTTCTATCCTAAAGTTCACTGCTAAATACCAAGGTGGCATTTTAAGTGTTTAAAGAAGTTTACGGTTTACACACAAAACACAAAAGTAATATATAAAAGTTTTTAATTGGATATCAAATAAGCTTGTATTTCCTACCTATATTATGTGTATAGGTTTTATACATACGCGGAAGTGAGATTGCGGTTGATGATGATGATGTTATTAAAAAGAAAACTAAGTTGACTAAGGCCAACATTTTTTATAATTTATCATATTATAAAAATACTACGAGTATAACAATAAAATATATTATTCAAATAGGGAACAAAGTAGAAAACGAATGGGCGTATTATACGAGTATACCAAATTAACCATAATTGGCCAAACAAAATCAGCCTATACCCTATGGAATACTAACTTCTGCAAGATGTGGGAATGTATCAAATATGTATTTGGACATGCCTCTGACTACCCCCCCTTAGACATATTCAAAGGATCTGGAATACATTAAAGATCGGAGAGAATGTCTACCGCACCTTGGGGATACAGTCGTGACCCTGTTTTACAAAATCAGCAAAACATTGACAAAAAAACTATGTAAATAATCTAATACAAACACTAACGATTGTAACCGATATTTCCTAGTATATTTATTTCCTCCCTCAGCTCAAATGGAGTATACCTAACAGCTAACAGTCGCTGTACCTATCGTGAGTATCAGAAACTACCCGGAAGAAAGAATATCTTGAGAATTGAAAACGCCTCCTGCATCTCATCGGAGCTTTCGCCCACCTTACCATTGAAGTTGTCAAAAATGTCTTCCTTAACCCATGCGTGTGCGCACGAATGTGCTTGATGTAGGTATATTGTTTTGAAGAAGAATAAAAGACATATCGCACTATTCGGTAAACAGAATGATCGCGTGGCCCGTTTGCAGCGCGACCGGTAGAAAGTAGCTTACCTCCTGAGCCACTCTTCATTCAGCCACATGAACAGGTTACGACTCGCTGGCACGCACACATGCAGACCTCTGTCTCTGACGAAGGCTCTACAGCATTACCGTACACACACACATTAAGAACCCTGGATTGCTGAAAAAACGGCTGCCGTTACTTGATGGGTCATCCCATTCTACTTCTTACCTTAATTCTAAATTTTGATTTAAGTATTTTTATTGTGTCCTAGAGGCAATAATATTCGCGCGTAACTTATTACAGGCTTTTGGAAATGTTGTCAGCCGAACATTACGTATACCTACTATATTGGCAAAAAAGCTTAATAAACGCCCGGAGAACCCGCTTCACTAGGTCCAATAATATTATGACAGTCATGTTACGGTTTCCGCTTTGTTAAAAAATGAAACCTACGTAGTGAACTTGCGCTCCCGCAGGTCAGATCGTAGAATCTTTTTTTTCGAAGAACTGGTTGTGAACAGATTAAAAGGGTATGACTCAGTGGGGTACCACGCCGGACTTTTGTTTATACACAAAGTTATGTAAGCAAGCTTTGTTTCTTGATCGATGATATTATTTCCTTCGGACGCGCTTTAGTAAACAAAGAACGTATAAAGTTCGGCATCCAACTCTACATTATCCTCTATGAGACCATACAATACAACCATAAGATAGATTCTAAGACCATAGTAATATAAGACGTACTTCATTAGTATAGCAGGACAAAGATAGATGGATAGAAGATAGAAAATACTTTATTGTACACCACATGGACATTACAAAATTAAACAAAGATACAAGAAAACATTTGAAGCGCAGTACAATGGGCGGTCTTATCGCTGTGAGCGATTTCTTCCAGACAACCTTAGGATGAATTGGATTGAAGGAAGGCAAAAAGACCCGGTATAATGATCATAGTAGCACCAAATGTTAACGATATTTTATAGATTTAAACAATTCTGGAATTCCGCTCAAACTTTTGTGTAGGTCTACAGGGGCCTACGGACAGCCAAAATTTTTTTTGAAAAACTTCTTCTACACATTTTATCCAACTAAGTTTTATAGCTACTTAGTGGTCATAATAATCATCTCAACCCGACTTCACCCACTAAAGGGTAGTGACCTTTGCATAGCACGCTCTACGACCCATGCTCGACTAGATTTTTTTGTTCTCAAATACTTACATAATTTATTATTAAGGTTTTATAAGTCAAGAAAAAATATTTCGTGCAGTTTCGTAACAAATTACCACGATTTTGTGTAGTCAAAGTAAAAGCTTATTGCACCATACCATTTTTTCTATTTGAGCTTTCTTTAAATTGGGATACATTAGTTGATGTTGTATTGTGGATAGTCTTGATTTATTGAATAGGCACACGTGTGGCTTACGTTTGCCTTGACAAGGGACGCTCTACCTGCTACAGAAAGCCCCTTTCAATGCACGATGGATCTAACATTTATTCTACAGTGCCCTTAGCATGAGAATCTTACTGTACTTTGTATCTTTTCGATCCCGTATCGAATGAAAATAAATGAATTTTGCTGTCGCTTGCTTCATCGTCAGTCTTTATATTTGTAAATTGAAAAGTGTTCATATCACTGTGTTTACTTCATAGCTTTATTATGATAATTGCATTCACTATGCGGTGCGAGCATGATCTGCAATTTTTTCTTAATCAAAGTCCCGTTTGTATTAGGTATATATTTTCCCGTTAGGTACTTACTATATAAGTATTTTAATCTTTCTAGTTTCTAAGCAAAATAAAGCGACCATGGCGAATCAACCAAGTACTACATTTAAAATGTATAAAACTAGTGCTAAATGTACCGAATAGTTGGTATGATAGTAGGCCTTCGTATGTTTGATTGGCTTGAACAGGGATACATTTGGGAATCTGCTTTACTTAAGCCGAAGTGTTTCGTTAATGAAATTGCCTTGGTTTGTTCTTAGAACTTCGACAAAACCGCTGATTGATGGATATACTTTATTGTAAGTCGTTCAGCCATGATGGAGGCCTTCAGGCAGAAAAACTTTGTCATAAAATATTGGCCATTAACTCATACGAACTAACTATACTTAGAAATTTATACTACTCTATGATGTTATAGTAATAATCTCTAGATTTGATTAAAAATTCTGTTTCAAATATGGAACTTGTTGTACCTAAATGGAAATTATCAGTTTATGTGGAAATCTGTAAGTTTTAAAAAGCACAACTTTTCTAAAGTTTTTGAAATGAGCCACTGCAATATTTTGATTAAAACTTAAAAAATATTGTCAAAAGCTTTAAATTTTAAGTTAAGTTTTAAGAGAGGAGGAGGAAACTTTGTCAATTGAACCAAGACGTTTTACGTTGCCTTGAAGTTTTCTTGTTCAAACCGAGGAGTTCGATAGATTATCATTCAAAAATTGATCTTATTTGGCTCCACAAATAAGATCAATTTTATAATGATAATCTACTTTTCTTAAACATAAACGTTTCATGAATTAGAAACCTCTTCGTTTTTAATTTGATTTACAGCGTTAAATATTATAACAGCAATACCTTTTAGAACTTAGTAAACGACTGGAAGGTAAGCGCACTAAAAGCGGTCTCCTTTCCCATTACATAAAGTGCCAATATCTGTTAAGCCTTGGCTTTGAAGAGATAGCCACCATCATATGACGGCTGTAATAACATAGAGGAGATAGACTTTGGTCGCCAAGCAAATGTCCCTACGAAGACTCGTTGGGGAGGGAGAAGCCGCTAAAAAACGGTTTTGATCTTTCAAATTTAGAATGCTAATCTAATTCATAAAAGGATTCGCAAAGCGGAGAGTTTAGCTTACTTGTTCTTTTTGCTTCCTATAATTGACTTGTACGATGTAGATAATGATAAAATGACGTCCAAAGAGGACAATAGATAGTTGATTTATTTTTATAAAAAATCTTTTGTTTTTTTTATCATCACGTGCCAGCTGCCATTTTTGTAGAGACGCAGTACCAGACCCTTCAGAAGATTCGTATCAGTTTTGGCGATTTAAGTAACAAACAACAAAATTACGGCTAAACTGACGCGAGAACTGCTGTGATTTTTGTAGTGAATTACTAGTTTAAGGAGTAGTTAAAGTTATTCAAGTCGAAGAATACTATTAATAGCTTTTTTCTATTTTTTATACTATAGCTATTAGGTATACAATTTTAAATGTGCCGTGGGTTTTTGTACCTTTAAACTCCCAGCTTTTGGAAGTATCACAGATACTGTCGTTACTGAATGACATCAATTTTATGATCTGACCCCGTTGTTTTTAAGAAGAGAGTTTATAGGCACCTTCTGGGTAGGTTCGCTCCATCGTAGACCTCATTCTTTCCTATGTAAGTTTCGAGGTCAAGAGTCGACCCTTTCATCATATAAAAAAAATCTCTTTCGTTATACCAATCCGATGAATATACTATGGATTCTATTTGCTACTATAAAGTTTAAAGCAAAAGCTGTGCGCGTCAGTTTGAACATAGCTTTAACAGAATCCCTGACCCTCAGGAGCAGTTATCGTTACAATGCCGTCTACCTGCTCCAAAGACGTTTACAATGTTATGGCGTTCGTTTACAATGTCTTGTTGAGAAGCGATTTGAAGACGCTTTTATTATCAACATGCTTTGTTTACTTTTATAACGCAATATCTGGAGCGTACAAAATATTAAATTACGTTACAGTTTCACATTGAAGTGAATTTCAATTGTAACTCGCATGAGTCAGCGTTGACCTCAATTCCTGTTTTGTCAAAACCTGCTGCTCCAGGACACGCTTTTCTTTGTAGCCATGTGAGGTCTTTCATCTCTGTTCCGCTTGTAGATGTATCCGAGATAGAAAGAGACGGGAACTAGTTCAGAGCACGCATCGTGGGAAACCGATGGAAACAAGGTTTCTGTCCTTCCTTTCGCTTGCAGTTAAATGGTTGAGCGTTGTTTAAACGCTAAATGCAATGCGTGAGCTGCCACTCCTAATACCTTTATTTATTTTCTGTAATGTGCTTTCCTCACGGCAAACATAAAACATAGTTTTATTTAAAATTTAAGAGGAAGATGAATAATCTTCTAAGTTGAATTTAGAGCTATTTTGCTCTACGTATTTTGATCTTCCGTAAAATACCTTTTGTATGAATATAATAAAAATGTTGTAACTTCAAAGAAAATACCTTTATTGATGTTTCCAGCGCGATACAAGAGGTGTAAATGTTTGGTATTTTATATCAGCAAGTTCAGTCGCATGCAATAAGATGCACCAACGTCGTAGTACCTAAACTACCGGCCTTATTATTAAACGTGGTGTATAGTTACAACGGGTGTAACATAGGAGTAACCATACATTTTTTTTAGTTTTTACCTATTGTAGCCGTACGAGTAAAAAAGGTCGCAGTTAAACCAGTAGAAATCAATAATTGTAAAATCTTTGTCCGTCAAAATCAACATAAACAATAATATTGGTCAGAAAATTGTGGAGAGATACCCACCTAAAAAAATATGTATAGGGTTATATCTATAGTTTTGAGCAGGTGACTTTACATAGTATCTGCTAGGGCTGTGCCGTATCTAAAATTTATTTTCACCCATCTGAAAACATTAACATTCAAAAATGCATTTTACACGATGTAGATGTTCGTGTTATTATGTAAACCATTTTCTCAGGTGATGTCGTAACGTCGGTGTAACTGTGAGCAACCCTGCGGAACGAACACGCGTCGGTAACCATGGAGACCATCTGTACCAAACTGGCAAACTGTGGATAATTTTTTATAGTAAAACGATCCACTGATCTCTAATAATATCAGTGAACGAATCACATTCTGATTGATCGATAATAAAAAAACGATAATAAAAAAAAACACACGATCCGTAGACATCTTTTTTTTTCACACTCAACCATGATCACGACTATTGCCCTGGACATGTGCCGCCTTATTAATTAGAAAACCCTAATTCTAGCTAAATCCGAGACTGCTCTCAGAACTGTTACTTCTTGGAGTAACATGATGAGTTTAAGGTTATTAATAAATCGGTACTTATCTCGAATCAGTAATACATTTCTTGCATCGGGACTAGCGCGTGCGTTATGGCAACCCATAAAATTTAAAATAAAAACGAGTGAATGAACGAATATTATTATCATTTAAAATATTGTCTGTCTCTGTCACTAATTATATGAATGACAGAGATAGACAATAATTTGTATTTGATAATCTGTTTTATTCAAAGAGGTTTGAGGTTTTATTCTTCTCAAAATTTTTGGTCAAGTGAATATTGACCAAAAAGTTTTTAGTCATAAAAAAAGTATTTACTGTGTTTAGTAATTTTTAACTGTTTTTTTGTTTCTTGCTAATGCTAAATGATTTTTTACCTCAAAATCTATACTTACTTGGATTTTAAATTCAGTTTCTTCGAGATCATAAAATGAAATTTTACGAATATTGTAATTTTTCACTCGCCTCATTTATCGTAATTGGTATCCATCCTATTTGCACAACCTTTTTTTGGTTATGACATGAATATTATGAAGTAAAATGTTACAATTCATGACAGAGTATGCTTACTCCATCTCTATACTAGGTTGCACCTAGGCGTAACTCTTGCTCCGAGAGCAGCGTCGGATTAGCTTATTTCCTCCTTGGTCTTTATTTATTAATACAGATTTGACCTACTACTGCCTTATGCTTTGGATTAGCTCTAATTCCACCCAAGTTCGTGTTTATTAATAACAGGGTCGCAGAAATTTATTTTTATTTTAGTAAATCCTAAGGTTTTGAAATGTTTAAAAATTGCGAGTTTCTACCTTTAAATATTGTATCGGATTGTTGAGAAACCAACTTTCATAATGCTAAACTTAAAAAACATAACGAAAAAGATAAGCCCTAAGCTCAGTCACGTGAAACGTTGATAAAATAATTTGTGGTGACTGGTAACAGCAGCAAATTCTACTGTATTCGATTATAACTCTTTGAAGTACGGAACAATGTGCAAAACATAAATCAAAGCTTTCAAAGGTATCTCTGTTTTGACGCTGTTCATAAACTCACAATGAATACGAGTAGAATGAAATTGATGCGACAAGATAACCTAGCCTAACAGACGGTAAAACTTCCGCAAACATAAACACAGCCTAACCAGAGCGTGGAACTACCATTGAATACTGTGAGTGAATCTTGTAGAACCTACGCCACTTATTGATATTTTTATAGCAGTTCAATATAATTGCGTTATTCATCCATGAAGTCGCTAATGAAGGGAAACCTTCCTCTGTCTCTGAAGCGGAAACTTATAGACATGTGTATTCTGCCCATCCTCACCTATGGTGCACAAACGTGGTCATTAACCGAGTCTCAGAAGTCCAAGCTCAAGGTATGCCAACGAGCCATGGAGCGAAGCGTTCTGGGGGTGAAGAGGATAGATAGAGTCCGCAACACAACATTACGCGCAAAGACCGGGATCGCAGATGTCGGAGACAAGACAGCAAAGTTGAAATGGAGTTGGGCGGGACACGTCAGTCGTATGAACGAAGACAGATGGGCAGGGGTCGTCACACAATGGGTGCCTGCAGATGGGCGACGCAGCCGGGGCAGGCCGAAGAAACGTTGGCGTGACGATCTCGATGCCTTTGAGAATGGCTGGTGGGAAATGGGCCGGGACAGGGATGGTTGGAAGGATATGGGGGAGACCTTTGCCCAGCAGTGGGAAAATATAGGTTAAAAAAAAAAAAAAAAAAAAAAAATTCATAATATTATTAGTAGGTACTTAGGTATGCAATTATAATTGTCCAAAATATTTACACGGCAAAAACTGTAATTTATCACCTAAAATGACTCTAAATATGAACTAACATTTAATAAGTTTGCCAAAAAAAAAGGACCGAAATATAACGCACCAGCATGATTTTCTAACTTTGATCAATAGTGTGTGGTAACATATCCGTGGGTTGGATGCTTAGATTATAAAGAAGGGATGAGCCTTTACCTTGTATTTCCCCTCTGCCAAAATGTACAATATTCCGAATCATGTAATTCTTGTAGTATTACGTACGTCATATACAAAATTTGCAAGAGTGTGCGTAAAAATGAGGGTGTATTGTAATTTTTTATGCATAGGTAAGTGTGTGTCAAATGCGTTCGTGTGCTACCACAAAAACCAGCAGAAAATGTTGAAAGAGGAAATCTGTCAATAACTCGTCCATTCTATTTTGTCTGAGGTTGGATGTTGGTTGTTTGTGAATGCGCACGCAGTCTAGTCCTAACTAAACCGGTACTGAGGTCGACGCTCGTTGCCCAGATGTCTCGCCGACCACCCGGGAACGGTGCAACAAAACTTAATCAAATATTTGTGTAACCTTGACACACCCGCGCCTCTAACCTTCTTACATACTAATGAGTTTTTAACATCACTTGGAGAATTAAAATGTTTGTTTAGCTTATAAATATTTTATGTTAATTGCATCCAGAAGTACCCAATGAATACAAGATGTTTATACTCTGTAAAAACTATTGTTTTACGGTATTTAGACCATAATTAAATTAATATATTTTGCGACAACCATCTGCTTTCTAATAGTTTTTGTTGTCATATACTAGGTGTGGCCAAGTAATGTGCTTTGTAAACAAATATAATAAAGGAATGCGTTTTAAAGGCAACTAATAATTATACGAAATAAAAACGAATGCAAAAGAAGCTAGGTACTCTAATATTAGTTTAATCTTTCGATTGAATAAAGATACATTTCAACCCCAAATGAATATCGAAAAAAGGTTGGAATTTGTATCACGAATCGAGATATTCGCCCGAGAAACCGTGAAGAGCTTCAATAAAAAATGTCTTTGTCATGCCGAGAATACAGAATACGTGGCAAAAGCGAGAGCATTCAATTCAATCACGTATCGGATAAATAAAAATCAATGACCCTGAGCGTATACTCCCACAAATTTTCGTGAATTTGGTTTGGAACCCAAATCAATTCTGAATTCAGAACAAGAACTCAACTGACTGAACACGAATGCTTAATAAAGAAGAATTGCCCGATTGAAGTCTCTTTTAAGCGAATTTCATTTGAATGTACAATGCACATTAATATATCTAACTTAAAATTTAGTTCGTATTAAGTTCGTATGAGTCAGTGGCCAACTCTAGTGACGGAGTTTTTAGGCCGCCTTCATGCCTCCGTCATCGAACTAGGAGAACTGAAAGATACATCTTATCATTAGATGTATCTTACGTAAAATACTTAAGATTCTTAAGTATTTTACGTAAGGTCTCTAATTGTTATGGAATTCATAAATTAATAATGTTCTCATTCCATGGTAATTTCAAAAGTACAACCGTTTGCAAACGGAAGCAAAACAAAACTATATTTGGCCGAAGTGAGAACAGCTGCGAATTCAGCTGGTGCCAGAATCAATCGTAAACCTTTTATATTCAACCATTAATTTAAAAATGGCTCTGAATGCGAGAGAGATTTAATTTACTTTGCCTACTTTAATTTACTTCAATTCATTGAAAATTATTTACGCTCGAAACTTTAGTTTCAAACTATTGTACATCCTCACTTCTTTCGACAAACGAGAGGCAAAACAAATAATTAAACTCAGTAATTCTTCATTGACTTGAATAAGTTTATTACAAAAATCCATCTGGATTTCTAAGTAGCTACGCCAAATCCACTTTCATTGTTCGACTGCGAAACCAAAAACAGTGCACCCTTGACATTGGATAAGAGTGGATTGGATAGTATATGAATTTGTAAGCACGTCTCACTTCGAATTCAAGGTTAGGTATACCAAGTTGTCGAATTCCAACTTTCACCTCACGTATGTTGCAAAATTATTCAAGTGGATAAATGGTACCGAACCATTCTAGCTGTGCTAGTCTAGTCTACTAGAAAACAAATATGTACATAAAATTACATTTTTTTTCTGTAAAATTTATTTCTATTAAATTGTTCTAAATTGTTTAATATTTGTTTCAGGTAATATTGCGTTTTCAAGATGAGGTCTTAATCCTGCAAAATGTGAGTACATCTAGAACGTTGATGTGCCTACCTAGTTAAAAGTTAAATTTCTTTGAAAATAATGATATTTTATGATAATGCTCAAAACAGAAAACATATCCTAATAAGGTAATTGATTAATTTTATTTCCAATACCTTGGCTTTTTAATATAAGTAGGTACCTACTAGAATTTATTCGCATTCAAATTCTATGGAAAAAAATCTCAAAGAGCTATGAATGACGCTCTCATCAAAGGTTCCAGCAAGCTTTGATAAAGTTCAATGAGAAAATGTTATTGAACTATTTGACTTGCGAAGACATTAAAAATACTTCTGTTATATGTATAAAATAATTCATTACTATAATGAAGCTGAATAAATACTTAAATGATAAAACAAAATTTCAGCAGTAACATGGCGAATGAGAATCAAAATTCATAAAAAAATATGTTGCACTGATTTAAATAAGCAGCTTCTCTACTTTATCTCCAGAGGATAGACCCTGATCATCAGAATTTTAGATCATTTTCTCCCAGGGGAGAGATAGGTAAAACCAAAAGCTTTGTAATCAATTAAACTTCCATAGTAACAAGCTCGTGATATTATCGCCGCCGCGATATTAATACTTACTGGTTCTGGTGATCTCAGGCCTCGTTTTATCTTGAAGCATATTATATAATCAAAAAATCCTAAAAATAATACCTTTTTGAGATAATCTAACGATATCTATAGGTTACTTGTCTGACTCGACGTAACTCGTAGAATGAATAATATCTTTGATATTACTAGAACAACAAATAACCATTAAGCGTTACCAATTAATCTGCATAATCGCAATTGCAATTAGCAATGCAAGAGTGCATAATCTTACGTAGTTTATAGAATCGCTAATTAATAGGAATAGTAGATTAATGGTACAAGGAAGTGCTGGATGCGTGAGGACTTATAAGAACCGTTATGTTTACCTACAACCTGTACCTACATCATTCATATCATGAACAACCCGTTTTATCCTACTTCTATATAAATAGAAGCTATAGCTGTTGTGGCTCTACAGTTAACTTTACCAATGAATCTAGAGAACATTTTATGAAAGGAATACATTTGAACCTGTTTATCAAGTTTGGGGACGTAACAAGAACAGTTTTCATGAACAAAAAAGTACCAGTTTTTCCGTTTAGATACGTGACCATCTTCGACAGACACACACGTATACCCAAACACACAGGCAGATTATACGTCAAACATAAAACAACCTTATTTACCTACGTACCGAGAGCTTTAAACATAGAGTTGGTAGTCAGAGACGCATTTTCATTTCATTCTCAAAACTAGGTTGATAAAATAAAGTTTCCTCACGTTACATAGAAAGCAAGATTGCACCGGCAAAGATGACAATAAGAAAGCTTAAGCGGTTTCCACGAGATATTGCAGGCAGCTGGAGTCACGTACGGTTTGACGGTATACTCCACTTTCCAGTTTCAGCGAATGAATAATAAATGACAAATACATTTTTGCTACCAAGACAGACTAGAATCTTAGGAACGGCTTAGTATTAAGTAACCGATAAGAGCTAGTGCTAATTATTATTATGTAAGTACAAAGCTGTAAGGCCATGCATAATCACTAATTGCTCATGAAATATGGCATACTTTTATCAATACTCCTTTCACTAATTTGAAGATCAAAAATTTAGTACCTATTGACAAAAAACTACCTCTGTGGCGCAGTGGGCGAAGGCCCGCCTGCGACGCAAAAGGTTGCGGATTCGATCCCCGCCGCGGGACAAATGTTTGTATTATCTACATATATTTGCCTCGGGTCTGGGTGTTTTTTTATGTATAATATATATGTATTTACAAACAAAAAGTATATAAGTAGTATATCAGTCATGTAGTACCCATAATACAAGCTCTGCTTACTTTGGAGCTAGATGATGCTGTGTGAAAAGTCCAGCAGTATTTATTTACCTATTTATTTAATTCAATATGTATGAGTATGAGTATACTCGTAATACTCTCGTTTTGAAATTGGAAGATATCGAGACCACAGACTAGCAACTATGAACTAAAAAAAATAATGAAGGGACTTAACTAAACATATGGCGTTGTACCAGTATGTTTTCGTCATACATTTGTAGGTATAGCCAAAGTATTTTTACCATAAAACTTTATTTTCTTTTAAAGAAAGGGGTGATCTAGCCATCGTACAGTAAGCTATACTCGACTACGCTTCGTACTGTCAGCAAATGTGAGTCTTTTGCTGACGATCCACTTACAGTCAGCGCGTTTGAGAATGCACTCGAACAAAGGCAATTTTTAAAATCGGGTCAGGATGTGAAGGAAAAGCATTAGATGCTACACGTTGGTGTCTCTTTGGTTAGGTTCATATTGAATTTTGTTCAAGGTTTTGAAACCGTCTTGACTTATTCTTCTCACATATTTTTCCGCGACACGTTGATCTTGTCTCAGTCAATACTTCTCGATATAACGTAAATTGACGCTCTAACCGCTTCATGTCCTGTTTAAGTTACTCATAGTTTCAATGAACCTAAAACCGAAGTGACAAAAAATCTCTTTGTTTTTTCTGCTCCTACACTCGGCCCAAAAGAACGGCACAAAAACCTCCTGACATGTGCGTCATTAAACCAATCCGGGTTCACGTAAGGGATTTGAAATGGGTGCCCTGCGGGGGCCGGACCCAATTACTAGTCCTGTTCCTGCGATACCCTCCATCGAGGACACTCGCCCGATCCTCGAAATTAGATGGCATTTGCCTAAAATAAAAGATTCCAAATCGATCCTCGAACACCACTTTAATTAAAGATGATCGTTCGTATTTATTTTGTTTCAAATTATTTGGATGTCTACTAATTTACCCGCGTTATTCCGAGGGGTGCATTCAGATTACTGTCATTTGTATTCCATGGGAGTATCTAATGATAACGACCTCATTCCGGATTTGGGGAGTGGAATTGAAACGGTACTCTAAATCATGAAGTTTGCAAGATGGGGATATTATTTACATTCTGCGCTGCGATAGACATAAAGTGGGTTCGGCTTTACCTCGACACTGGGATCAAATATTCTGCTTTAAGGTAAACAGAACCTATGCCACAACAAATCGACTTTACATTTAAAACGAGTTCAGCGCATGTAGTGGAATCAATATCTCCAATGAAGTAAGTATGAATTTTTTTTAACGTAATTAATGTACCTACCTATGCCTATCACTTCTCGCACGGGTTAAATATTTTTAACAGATTAGTTGGGCTTTTTAAAGTGCATTTATTACGAGTGCCAATTTATTAAAGTGAAACATATGTGTTAGTCAATTTTACGTATTCCACACCAGAGGTAGGGTCGGTGCGTGAAGGCATTGGTAAATCCCGAGGGATCCAATTTGTTCCATAGAATTGTAAGCGTTACGCCTTCCAAGCTAAGCCTGCACTACAAGGTTTATGTCCCTAAAAATTCCCTCAAACTCGTGATAAGGAAAAGGAAGGAAAATCCCTTTGTAGGTGCCGCAAGCAATAATTTTATCGGCCAATTATGGAGATTTATTGAAAGATTTGATGCCGATCGTATTTTCAAGAGGTTGGTGAAATTTTTATGCAATATTTACTTTTGAGATGAGACCACTTTGAATTGGGGCTGAAAATTTAACATTGTAATTTTGAATGTTTTTATTTGATGATATTTTTTGTACTTTGGTAAATATGCCTACTAAACTTGAAAAGAAGAGTTCGTGTCGCTGACCATACATTATCCGAAATGTTAATATTCTATGCGTTTTGCACACACTGATTCACAATTGCAGTTACAAATCGCCAGCTGTTTGTATAACATCGATGCGACCTTCATTGTTGTTTCAAGTTACCTACCGTGATACGAATCTAAGCCACAGAGTGTGGTATAATAGAGCTGTAAAAAGGTAACGCACATTCTGTTTGTTGAGCAACTTAGAGTTTTACTGCAGATTTAATGCGTTGATAAATTATTTATGGTTTGAATTGCACCTCAAAGTTAGGTATTAGCAGTTGCCTCACAACTGCTAATACCTAACTTTGAGGTGTGTGTCTAATATTCCGTGCGACCGTGAAGTCATAGTTTTATGCCTTGTGGCTTTGCTATTCTACCTATGTTTACTTTATGATAGCCGAACTATGTTTACACCGCGGTTCCTTGTGTTGTAGTGCTTGGGACATTGGTAGACTTGACTGTCATCAAAACATCTTCTAAGTCATCATACTTCTGTTTAGTACCGATATTAAATACATTCTATCTATCTATCTAATCAGCCTGGTTGCACCCACTGCTGGGTATAGGCCTCCTCTTTATTACGCCACTCTGTTCGGTCCTGCGCAGTCCTTTCCCAAACCTTCCCAGCCACATTGACAATGTCATTTGACCATCGGGCATAATAAATACATTACTGAAATAAAAATATTTTGATTTATTTTTGTAGCGTATTTCTTTTCTTGATAAGAAAGTTCGATAAATGTAATTATCCTGACGCTGAGGGAGGCTGTCAAGTTGAACCTTAATTACAAAGTCGTAATTGGGGACTAATTCTCATTTTCAGCAACCAATTAGCAACATAACTTACGCTAAATTTGTATTGGTTCGTGATTGTAAGCGGAGTTCCAAAAATATGTTAAAGAATATTCGTTTAGGTGTGTTTTTAGAAAGATTTTACGTAAATTTTTATGTTTTCATATTTTTTAAACCTTGTTATTATACTAATATCTTTAAAGTTGTAGACGTATTCATCACTCCCAAGTCATTATTGCGAGATCAAGATTATGTAGTGTGCTCTCTAAGATACTGTTCATACCACTAGCAATCACCCATTCTTTTTGTGACTGAGACGGACGTCTTGCTTACTTATCTATGCAGTAGTTCTTGATACATTGGCTATCCAAGTATGGTCTATTTACTACTTATGTTTCGGCTATAGTTACCTAGCTGTACATAATATTTCGAATAATCCAGCTCAATGAACCATTTATTAATCATTGGACTAATATCGCGCGACACACCAAATATTTGACGTTCCCATAATTACATTGACTATTTCTATTCAATCAGCTGGTGTGGGTAGCTACTCGCATCCGGTAGCGTCCATTATGTTCGACAAATAGTAGGGGCGGTTATTATTATCAAACGTATCAGATTTACAAGCCACTGCGCTTATGTGATCAAGCTGAGTATGTAATCGACGTTTCTACTCATAAAATAACGCACGGGAATACGGGACTCTGTTGAAAATATTGCCAATAAAGATTAGATTTTGAGTCATCCGAAGAATCTTTACCCTAGCCCATAACTAGCGGTCATTCTTCGCGATCGCGTCTCTCCCCGCGATTTTGGGGGGATTAGGTTCTCCCAAAATCTCAATAAACTAATAAGGGGTGAAACTATCGAGTTACATTAACTAGTACATAATTCCTCTATTTTTTTTAACGTTGTAAAATATACACTGTAATAGAATCAGTTGATCTAGGAATACGAATTTTACAAGGTGTGCCTTTTGCATCCAGCTCTTCAATACAAGAACCTGCTTTGACTCCGCTTACTTATTTCGTATCCTAGATGTTTCAATAAAGACACACAAAATGGCATGGAGTGAGCAATGGCCGTATAAAAAGCCTTTTGACTGTCGCCATGAAAAATACAGTGGAAATTAGTGACAACAGGAAATGTCCTCATAAACGTTTGGTAGTCGTAAACTCCTTCGTATTCTAGTATGTTTTCGCCAACGGTACTCAATGTAAAATTAACTTTATTAAGCTGATTTAGGGTACAATATTGCAAAAACATATGAACACCAGCATTCGACTCTTGTGTAATAGTATCGTGTCTCACAAAAATCTTCTATGTACAAAAATTTGGGAATTTAGTGTCGTATCGACAGGTTTTTAAATTCATAAATATCTAGTCATGTACCTATCCTCAAGGATGATGCATTCAATAATTAGATTTTACATTACAATACAAACGAGCAATCTTTGACTAATTATAATTGAATTATACCTACTTGTGCCTGTACCTACTTGTACACTATCTACTATTGTGTCATTCCATGTGACTGGGTGCAAGTCCACAGCCACTGCCTGTAAGATAATAGGTTTTCTCAGAATGTTTTCCTTCGCTTGCGCATATACAATTTAGAGGCACTATCCCACTCTGCCCACAACACACTCAAACATTTATAGCAAGCTCCCGCCGGCAAGTTCACTTGCTTGGTACCAAATGTTTAGGTATAACGTAAAGCCTATACTGCACTAGCTTTATAACTAATCTAACTTCCATCCCGATCAGAATCAAATCAGTAGTAAATACTAGAGTTTACAAACTTTACATCCTTATTTTATTAACAGGTATCTATAGATATAGAATAAATAACTGTTGGTTAAAATGAACTTCAGTACTAATTTCCGTGTTTACGTTATACGATGCGAACGGTTTATAGTGACAGCCAATTTAACGGAAGAGTGGAGTGCCCAAATGACTTTCTACACTATTATTGCGTAAACATAAAATTCAGCTCCTAAAGTTTAGTACTGATTTGTTATTTTGCTTGTGATCCGTGAACTATTAAAATCTGCTCGTCGAACCACCAATAAAATTTGTCTTAAGTTTCAGTCAGGAACAAATCTAAGCCAAGTAAAGAAAACATACGAATAACCTGTAGGTTCTGATTCCATCACAGTCGTTAACAATCTGTCTCAGTTTAAAGGTTAACGTGACCTATCTCAGATAACAACTAATGGGTTGTGAATAACAGGATGTATCCTTTTAGCAGGCACTTGTCATATTACTTGAACGGAAGCTCTATACTTATATTGTTTTTAACAAATACTTACCTCTTTAAACTTTCGTGATTTGGTGACATAATTATTATTTTTAAAACCGGGTATTTATCACGTACCTAATTCACGTTATTTGTACGTTTATTCGTAATAGGTACGTGATAAATACCCAGTTTTAAAAATAATAATTAATACTTACCTTAACGATCCAAATAGAAAATAACATGATATTAATGGTAGAAACTTATTTTGGGTTCCATAGAGCTCTCCTAAACTTCAAACTTAGCAGATCAGCACAAAAGTTGCGAATGTAGGTCACTTAGAAGCAGTTTCAAGCAAGTTTACTGAAAAAAATACTCTCAAGTGGATCTGGAGTGAAAAGTTTCGTTTAAATTAACTCTACGGCTCTATTTTTAAAGTAAGTAAGATGTTACCAATGTTGCCAGGAAAGCGTTGGAGAGCACAGAGTGTTATAGACAGGCCTTTATCCAGTAGTAGGTGCAATGGGTCTCATTGCAAAAATATGCCAATACTTTTCAATGTAGGTTTGGGGTAAGCTTATATCAAACTAGCTTCTGCGCGCGGCTTCGCCCGCGTGGTACCAACATTTTGAATAGCCTATATGCTATTCCAGGTCATTATCTACGCCTATTCCAAGTTTCATCCAAATCGGTTCACTGGTTTAGCCGTGATTGTAACACAAACATACAAACATACGATTAGGATTAGGATAGGATATTAGGATTAGGATATTAGGATAAGGATATTAGGATATACTTTTCATTCTGATTTGTTCGTCTCTTTTGGCTTGACACATCAAGCCCCTTTCTTAGAATAAACTCATAATCGCTTAGCTACGACCCTGTTGTATGAGAGTTAATGGGCACCTTCTGGGTAGGCTCGTTCCATCGTAGACCTCATTCTTGACTATGTAAGTTTCGAGGTCAAGAGCCAACCCATTAATCATAAAAAAAACATGAGTTTTATGTGTAAAAAAGCAATTGACCATTTTCGTTTTATAAAGGTGAGATATTGGTGTTTTCTCGATAAAATTCTCATAGAACTCCATGTCTGCATGGCAACGTGCACTCAACTAAAGAACCACTATTATTGCCAAGTGAAAGGCAAACCACTACCCACGACTCTACCAGCTTTGCCATTCAAGTTTATTATTCGATTTACGACTGTATTGTTTAAAATTTAAAGTTAACTTTAATAAAATAACAATAAATGTTATTGTAACAATAATCGAAATTAGATAGCAACGTAGGTATAATAAATTTTCTATCAATTTATTTAGTAAATGTTTGTTCTTCAGTATAATTAGATTCTTTCAAAAATTCAATATTTTTTTCAGTTGGTTGTCAGCTATCTGTGTATCTTCTATAAACAAAAGAAATTTATCTAAAAACGTTTACGAGTTCACTCAGAATTTTCAGAACCCTCTCTATTTTGCTTAATAGTAAGAATTTTATTAAACTCGACAAAAATGTAAACAGTTTAAATAACTGCCTGAATACAATCTCCTGAACGTGACCGGCACAGCTTAAAATAAGAACGTTGCTATTTTAAGTTAGAGAAATGCCAGATTCAAATAGCTTTTAAATATGCAATGAGAGACAAGGGGTACCCCCGTAGCATAATCGCCATGACGATTTATTTGTGAAATATTTTGCATGTTTATTACTTTTATCTCATATCTAAAAAAAAATAAAGAAAAAAGTGTTGACTAAATGTAATTTTTTTTCTGATCCTTAAAGAATTTAAGATCCATTGTATTTTATTTGATCTTTTTGATCGTTTTGACATTTTCCAATGGAAGTCAAAGGTAAGCTCAAATATATAATTCCTTGGTACATTCTCACGTTTTGTCATCACTTTGATACACAACATAGAGCCGTAAAATAGCTATCGCTTCTCGAATCTTTTATCGGGCTATCATTTTTCGTATCAGTTACTATTTGAATTTCTAGTCCCATGTGGGCTATAATACGTTCTTCATGCATAATATGAACCCCATACGAACAGCTCCGGAGAGATAATTTCAAATGATGGGTATATAAAGCGGTGTTCATATGAAAATCTCAGAATTTATTTGGGGGTATATTTCCGTGGGTTAGGAAACGCTGTGTGGTGACTGAATTCTTTAATGCGACCCGAAATGATTTGTTGGTCGGGCCGGCTTACACAATACGCCATTCTTTTATAACTCGGTCCGTAAGTCACAAAGTATTTCTCGTAGAGCATTGCAGGGTAACTTTTAGCTGAAAATACGAGCCAAGTTTTCTCTTTTACCTTTGGATGGTAAAAAATCCGTTCGGTCCCGAGCGGCTCTGGCCCAGACACGATAAAATTTACATGTTTCTCTCACAGCCTTTATTTTATTTTAAAGGGTGAAGTAAGACGACATTACGCAAAGGGAATATTCAATTACAGACGGTTTCAAGATTCCCGTAATGGCCTTCGATGCTAATAGTTTGTTTTAACCCACTTCAGTTCGGATCGTATCGGGATGTTTTGAAATGTTAATCTTCATTATAAATATTATAATGTGTTTTATAATAAGCTTATACACCGCTATTTTATGACTACCAAAAAAATTTTAAGAACAGTTGCAGCAGATGCAGAAAATGATAATGGCATGGTCAGAACTTTTTTTTATTTACCTATCACAAAGTTATCGAGGATTGTAGTCAACCAAAACTGAACAAAATTTTATGAAAACTGTACAAATAAGTACTACAAACAACAATCGCGTACAGACTCTCATTCGAGCTATGATCTCGAATCATCCCCAGTCAGTAAAACCGCAGTAGCTATCATACATCCATGTCTGACTCGTCTCGTCTCCTTTTGAGGTTATAATTTTTTTTTCTCTTTTTTTGAGTTTTAACTACATAAATGTGATAAGAAACAGACACCGAGCCCATGTTTAAAAATTTTTTGGTAATTACAAAATAGTGGTGTATACAAAAATATTGAGTAAGAATTTTATTTGTTTATTATGAGCAATGGTATAAAATCGTTTATGTTCGATAAATAAACACGGAGAAAATTGCTTTTAGAAGACATCAAAGGATCTCAATAAAACTTACTTATTTGAGCGGGCATGGCAGACGGGACACATCTGTTCTTAATAAAATCTACTAAAAATAAACGTAATAGATGTTTCCATCCATCAATAAATTACACATTTATAGAAATTCTTTTTTATTGAGACCGTAAAGAATTTACACATAAATTAAAGTACCTATAAAGTAGTGAAATGTAAAATGAACTAAAAGTTAAGGCTCATATTATATTATAGGTTCCTATTGCTCAAACGGTTGCTTGTATCTTTTTTAATTCTCCTGATAATAAGGAAAAAACTTGTCTTTCATAGATAGTTATATGTTATTAAAGATATAATATTATTAAGTCAGATAGTAAATAAAGTATTCAAGTAAAAGTAAACCTTATCAAGCATGAATAACAAAATACACGTATTCAACTTCAAGCTCTTGGGTCTATGAACCATCTAAACCTCAGAATAATTAATCGAAGCATTTAAACTGAGAAGCAGCTGAGAGAATTGTATTCCTAATCCCTTAAAATAAATATTATGGAACTCCCGTAAACAAAGCCGCGGGCGCAAACAAATTACAGCTAGAGCATCTCAAACTTTGCCTCAAGATATTTGTAATTTACGCCTGTTTGGCAATTATTGAAATTCATGAGGTTAATAGCTTAGTTCTGAGTTAAGTGAGTTACTAAAATGGTACTTTTTTCTTACTTAATTTTTTTTGGTATTTAGGGATTTTAAGGCGCCAAGTGAACATATTTAATTAAGAGATACCAAATACCTTCATACATCCAATCAATCAAGTAGGGTATAGGTAAAGTACCTTTTTGTGCACCATTGCCCACTTCACAAGACTCTGTAAAAGATTTCAAATCCTTGATATAACTTATTAACTAAAATTTATTAACAGGTACTAAACTGTTTAGAACATTATTACTATTACATAAATAACGAATCAGTTAAGAAATCAAAGGATAGTTAAAAAGATCTATAGATAGCATGCAATTTTTGCTTCACGGTCCAGCCCACGGATACCTATCATCAAATTCAAATAACATTTTACTAAAGAAATCTGATCCATGAAGTAACGTTATTCAATTTCATTAGCAAAAATTTATATCACGCAAGTTTTTCATTACTATGTTAAAATTGGGTCATGCACAGAATGTAAATTTGTAAGAACCGCTCAAATATTGCCCGTAGATTCAAGTTTTATTAAATTATGATGTTTGTGTCCATAAATCCAGTCGCGACATGACCAAATTAACTTAAAATATAGGTACATAATTCATATTAGTCGTTTGTTGTTTTTTCATATTAGTCATTTGTAATGGGCTTCCGAAATAATTTGCATTTATTTGCCAGTAAAAATACACTCAAGTAATAATAGCCTATCAGATTTAGAAGATAATTTTCATACAAATAATTGTATCAAATGCTACTCTTACGTTTTGTACTTTACAAAATTTGGTCTAAATAAATAACTTGGTATGCTAGTTTCATAACTGCATGATGATTTATTAAAGACTTAACTTTGAGAAGCGTTGGGTGTGAATGAAGACAGTGACGTCTCGCACATGTGGTTTTAATGGGGTGCTCTAATGCAATGCTCTACTTCTCCTTCACACCGCTCGGTACCTTGGGACGTGGCTTAAGTGTGTGAAGAAAGCTTAATGTTATTGAGAAAGGATTATTCTGAGATGTATAAATAAATAATAAATGACAGACTGACTCAAAAAAAAAAAAAAAACATGAATTTTATAATTTTTGATGAGAATTTAAAAAGAGTGGGTAGTCTAACAATGTTTTGAACACAAATCGTGAGAATATTTTTCTAGATCAATATAAACGTTATTTAGGCTACCAACATTCGAATGGTTCGTCCAAGTGTGATTGACAAAAAACGCATATAATAAAATTTCAAATATTACAAACAATTTCTATGAATAAACCTAAGTTGATAAACCAGAATAAACGACTCAAAATTAAAATTGATGTTACGATACCGTAGTAACCAATTATTTGTGTTACTGAAGAATTTGACGTGACACACGAAGACTTCACCTGACTCGATAAAATGACCACGATTAGTGCACGAACTCAAACCGGAAAAAACACAAACTGTCCGAATCTAATTTAGCCTCACGACCTGGATGTTGCCGGAATAGCTTCGTATTTTAATCAGAAATTCCAGAGTGAATTTTTAAAGCGTTGTCTCTGGATAAACTGGTCCCTTATAAACGGCAGGCGTAGAATGACGATCGAGAAATTACGTTGGACCCATACGTTCAGAGCTGCTTTACTATCCTTCGTAAGTATACAAGGTAATAGTATTTACAGCAACGTCAAATTGTTCGCATGGGTCGCGTGAGTTCTAGTCGGGAACAGCTAGTGCATTTTTTGTGCTACAATGGCTACTGGTATTTCATGCTCATGCAGGTATTCCGAGCTTTAGAGAGCACATTACGAAAAAAGTGCTGGAGCCGAAAATCAAGAGTCCTTAAACAAGACCTTTGGTAGTCTTGTCTTAATTTAATTAAATGAAAATAAAAACCTTAAATCTAAAAGGATTTTTATTTTTCTTTATTATTTACGCTAAATAACAGTCGTCGCTTCTTATGTGTCCGAGTTGGAACAAAACAGTTTCTATAATTTTTTTATCCGAGATTCATTGAACCAACCGTAGTGCATCGGCACGCGGAAAATCTGATTAGCGAAGTAGGTACTTGCACGTGCGATAAAGGCATTGTTCACATGCTAATTAAAGTTCTGCCTGTGTTGAATGGAATGAATGAGCAGAAAACGCCTTAACGGCTCTACTGTGTGAAGGTTGCTTATGAATCTGGTAACATTTTGCCAGTAGTTTGTTTCTAGATTATATCAGTATTTGAAGTGAAAATGATAGCAGCAGTCAATAAATAAAATATTGTTGAACTTTCACACAGTGATGTCCCAAAGTAAGCAGAGCTTTGTAATCTTGAAATGCGTTTTGACCACGGAAACAATTAAATTACTATAATATGCATAGAGTCATTTGCATGATATCCGTTCACTACAATATCGAGTAATGTTCTAGAATAGCTGTCAATCTCCGTTCTTGAATAGGATGAGTATCGCTTTTCTCTGCAATTGTCGCTTTATGCTTATCTAAGAACGCTTCACTGCTTTGCACAGCGGTTGACGCCCGTAATAGTCAGGTAATCACAGTTGGCTCGTTCAAATACCCATTGTCTACAGTTACGCTAGATTTGATAATTTGTCGATTATTGTCGGTTTCTATGCAGTTCGATTATGTTCGTTGTTGCGTGGAATATTCGATTCTGATTTATGATAATTTGACAGGAATTGTTGAATTGGTTATTCAGTTATAATAATTATAATTTATATCAGATCTGCGATTACCTACACGTTTTATGGTCGCTCTACACATTAACCGAACTATTTATTGGATAGACAATGATCGACGGCGAATAGACCCTATACACGTTCGTGAGCGCAGGTATTCGTCTATCATCGGTGAATATGTAGAGTGCTCAACTATACTACGAGTATACTATATACCAATGGTACATTGTACCACAAGAGAGCAAAATTCGTTTTTGTTGCGAGTGCTGAGTTTGAATCTCGAACAAACGAAGGATTCTATATGTGAATCACGAGCGTAGCGAGTGATTCTATGTTAGAATCCTGACTGTAGTGAGAGATTCAAAAGCATAAGCAACAAAATATTTTGCTCTCGTGTGATACATACAACTTTTCACCTTACTAGCGAAAAAATACAAGATGTAAAGATGAAAAGTTGTATGTATCACACGAGAGCAAAATATTTTGTTGCTTGTGCTTTTGAATCCCTCACTACACTCAGGATTCTAACTTAGAATCACTCGCTACACTCGTGATTCAAATATAGAATCCCTCGTTTGTTCGGGATTCAAACTCTGCACTCGCAGCAAAAACTAATTTTGCTCTCTTGTGGTACAATGTACTAAAACAAGTTTATAGTATAGTTTGCTTCATCAAATCTATGAAAACAAGCGTACCTACCAAATTATTGAACTAGAATTTCTTACGGCGCCACGACAGTAGGTAGACAAGATGACGGCATAATTTAGTAACTTACTGGCAGGGTTGAAAGTTGTGGTTTCCGATTTATTAGTAGCTAGTTAGTAGAAAATCATTAAATTCCGGTTTGTAGTACGCTTTCATAAATTGAATTTGCTATTTTACTTATTACTAAAGAGAAGTTACTTGTCAGTATAAATAAATAGTGACCCGGAAATTCAACAAGGAAGCGCCTCCATCGCTCAGTTTACACTGTCTAACTTTCAACTAATTTCATCAAGATTCGTTCGGTAAATATTAACAAGAAATTATACACGATATTTTGTGAGTGAAATAAAAACATACTCACGGAAGTTTTATATTTTTACTTACTTTGACCTACATAAAATGTGTAATGGATGACAAAAATAAACTAAACATAAAATGTATGAATTTTTGGAAATTAATGCCGTAAGACGCAGGTGGAGTCTCAGCGTTATCTGTCGGTTCGATATCTATTCTACTCGTATTGCGATTTGTGACATGGCTAGGACGGCAGAGCAAATTATATCTATCAATAATTGTATAAAGTATTAATAATATTAAAGTGTCCACACTTCACTGTAATGTCCATTTTAAGTTACCTTTATTTCCAAAACTGTTTCGAAGTTATTTTCATTTTCTTTTTGAATGCAGTGAAGGGAGCCGACTAACGACCGGGTTATTTTTAGTGAACGCCATTTCGGAGCTTAAAAAATAAACTAACAAGTACGTGGCTCCTCGTAATTTATGGACACCCTGTTTTATCGACTTTCTCATACTGCGTTTCTAAATTAATTTGTATTTTCCTATCTCTTCAAGAACAAGATTTATGTGAACACAAGATAAAAGCTTATAAATATATTTTTACATGTCCTCTTAATTTACTTCTATGTTTGTTTGGCATACGAGAATCAACTAATTTAAACCATTATCTTCGAGGAAAGGTCAAAATTATCTTGAGAAAAATTAAACATTTTACAAAATGATTCCTAAAATTATTGCGTTCAAAAATGCCTCGTGATATATTGAAATTTTTATTGTTTGAGAGGTCAAACCCCGAACTCAATTTACTCAATGGAAATGTACAAATATGAAATAATTTCATAGCCGCTGGGCTCTATGTGGCAGAAGTGATTAATACGAGCTACAACAAAATGCAATTCATAAAATTAATACGTTGCATGCGATAATCCATTTTGTTATGTCTATAATATTGTTTGACATATCTGAATAGCCATTAATAAACAACTAATTTAGCTTAATTAAAAGCAAACTAACAATTATATAGTTTAGTGGGTCCTAAACGGGTAGTTGTTTGGTAGCATAATCTAGCTGAGGATTATGCAAGAGTAAATATCAACGAAAACAAAATAAATAATGATTAAAAAGCAAGCAAAGTATTTGAATAGTACATCATATTACACCATCGTTCAGAATGTTGAAGTCTGGCAAAAAACGTCGCAACTTTCTAAACAACTATGTTTAAAATAACAATACCCAGTTTATGGTATATGAACGAACGTTAGAAACAATGGGTTTTCATTTCAAACTAAGCCTTAATTGCACAGCTGACTGACAGGACTTCGCGTTTTCATTCCAAACTCTCGTAGATATTATTTGTGGAAATACGAGAACCGACTTACAAAACTATTAGTTTAATGATACGGTTTGGATTAGACATATCAAAGGATTCAGTAGATATTCTTCGTAGAGATACTGAAAAGGAATCTAGTAAATATAATAATTATAAAAATTACACTTTTAGTAACAAAGATCATAACTAAATCCATAAAATGTGATCGGTGATAAAAAAAACTTTGTAATTATGGCGTTTCAATTATTCGGTAAAAATTATAATTCTATCCTATAGTAATAAAATACAAGTTAAATGTTTCATAATGACATTTTAAATAAAAACGGGCAGAGCTTACCAATAATGAGAAAATCAGGGACTTAATAATTTCATGATAAAATGGTGTGACCCGCCCCGCGGTGAACTTAATCACAGCATTTTCTTGCACCGTCTTAGAAAACTTGTAACTTACTTCCCTACCCGTATAATTTCAAAGTGGACTTATTAAACGGGAGCTGCGTACATATTGCGAGTTGGCACTTCGTTAGGATACAAAGTAATTAACTGAACGCCGCCTTACAAGTCTCAACTCCAAAGTAAATGCACACTTTTATGACAAATTAAGAAAAGCTGGAACAGTTACTTAATTTCTCTGAAGACATCATCAATGTTATTTTGTCTACTTAAAAAAGAGCTTTTTTGACAGCAATTAAAAGAAACATAAAAGTACATTATTTTATCCTAAACTGTAACTTCGACGAGTCGCGTCTTCGCAAATTTTAATTTCAATTTTATTCAATTTCAAAGTCTGACACTTTTTTATCTACATTTATTTCTTAAGAAATTACATACAGTAGGTTATAAGCTAAGGTGTTGAATAGTTGCTATAATTATGTCCAATATTCCTATAATTTGCTAACCTGAGTCTGTATTATACAATTAAAAAGTTGAAGAGCAAGGGCTCTAACTTATTATTTTAACTTAACATGTTTTTAACTAGCTGAGTCATTTTATAAGCTGCGGCTCAAGTAACTTGGTCCAAGACTTGTAATTTATCGCTTTTATTCTTATACCTACAGAGGAAGAAAAACTATTTAATTGGTCGAGGTTTAAGAGGGACAAAAATGTTTCAGGCGTTTACAGGCGTATTTCAAGCGCAAAAGTTTTTACAGAAAACGTAAACTACTAAAACAATGATCGTAAAAATGCCGTAAATGTTCTTTAGTACTCAGCATATTAGGTAGGTCATCAAAACAGGTCTTACAAGTATAAAAGCTTAACAAGTTTATCTCAGATATGCAGGTACGACAAACCAAACAAGGTAAAGAAAATGAGAGTCTAAAATAGAACCTACTGAACAATGTCAATCCTTATAAATTGCCTTCTCATTAACAAAACAGTTATCCGACACAAATAAAAGCAATCCAGTGCATAAAACGCGGACAAAAACTAACCCTCACTTTAAAAGGAAGTCAAGACTCACCTGCTCACGTATTCTTACTATCACTGTGCTATCACTTGCGATAAACACGTGTTGCTCATTATGAATCTTGGCACTGTGTCTGAAAAACTTTGACGATCATGTTGAGTTTTCCATACTTGCAACGTCATTATGCATTCGCAAAATTTTGAATATTGCACATGCAGTTGGATAAGGGCAAGAAGATGATGATGATGATCATTATTATGATACCCACTTACAAGCAATTCAACTTATGCTATAGATAAATAAACAGTAATTAGATGAGAAAATTATTCAAGATTATTGTGACTGGGTGAATTGGGTTAGGTATATCCGATTTTAGTGAGTTAAAAAGAAAACGAAAATATGTACACTTTTATGCTTTAAAGCAACTCGTGTCTCACGCACGTGTAAGATGAAGTCAGTGAATATCATCCATGTATTGCGACAAGTGTATGGTTGTCGCACGGTCAGTCTATCCGTTGGTACTCTACCTTACTGGGTATATGTGTCATGGCGACAGCAAGGCTGCCAGCTTGGATTTGTATTACAATTAACTATATCTAATATAATAAAGCAAGTTAATGTGCCTACTGCAGCAATAAATTGTATATTGGCACGATTATAATAAATCAATTGAAGGTAAGTAATCTTCATTGTTGTAGATTAACATTGAAAAGCAAAAACGTTTCAAAGCAAGGTTTTTATGTATTTTGGCAAAAACAGAATCATATTACCTATATTCTACGTGTTTTTAGTACTATTTTATCAGCAAGGCTGTGTTTATTTTGTACTTTTGCAAAAAAATTCGTTGTTTAGTCTATAATTACATTACTTAGTAGTTACAGTATTCTCTGTGTTGCTGATAGTATTATCCGTGTAAAGTAAGCCTTAGTAGCAGAGTAGAAAGCCAGGTCGTATCAGCATCGAGTTTCATCAATCCTGCTCTCATAACCACAATGAGTGTCAAACCACAATACTCCTTTCGCATACCTTTGTCGGTATTTCTCTGAAATCAGACGAGGCTAGGAACTAAATACTGTTGAAAATCACCACTTCTCTTTACTAAAGAGAGAGAGAACGTATTTTATCTGTAGAGTTTTAATCCTTTCACTACTTGAAAGGTAAATTATCCATAAACAGCGGATATAAAGTTATCCAAACAAAGACAGAGCAGTTCATTTTATGCAGCTTATTTCAAACAATTATAGTAGCTACAGAAATCACTGAGAAAGCTTTTGTATAAAGCTTTCTCAGTGCTATTAGTGATACTACGCGTGTTAAGGCGGCCTAAAAATTCCACCACCAGAGTTGGCCACTGACTTACACGAACTTACGCGTATTGGCAGGAGATTTGTCATTCCCGGCTAAAATTCCCCAAAACAGTTTTTTTGGCACAGAAACGCCATTTTCACTATTCTTGCCTCTTGTTTTCTCAAACTAAACGGAGCATAAGCTAAAAATATTCTATGGCCAACTCTGGTGACGTAGTTTTAAGGCCGCCTTAAGGCCTCCGTCACGGCTTAACGACTTAAATAACCGGGACCGACAATTTAACGTGCCCTCCGAAGCACGCGGAAGCGCTGAGATGAAAATGCCACTGGCGGTCACCCATCTACTTACAGACCGTTTCGAACGTTGCTTAGTTTGACGATCTATCAAGAACGACTAAGCACGACCACGAGCATTTCTAGGTATATTGTGATTGGTCTCGACTAGAACAGTCAAAGTGGTTTGGTGGTCTGTTATTTTCCTCTAGTCAATTTATCTTACCATTTGAAGTATAGGTAATTATTGTTAATTATTTGGATAGGTTTGTTGTGGTATGTTACTCTCTAAATATTCTGCGTGTAGGTGTAACCATTGTTCCTTACAAGTAAATGCTGCTCTCACACGTAATCGCTTTCTACAACTGTTAAGATGCGTTCACCGTTACAAAACCTTTACTATTGAATTATTTCAATGATCGTGCCTATAATGGCCTTTTGTTTAACAGGTTCCCTGTCCAATGTAAGTGTAACTAATTATATGAAATTTATAGTGAATTGGTCAGATTTTCACACAGAGAGAAGATGAATTGGACAAATTTTATTTATCCAAAAAGTAGAGGTTTCTTGACTTTTTGATAAAAGTCCAATTATCGTTTACCAATACTAGGTTTGATTTTGATTAAAACCAGTGAATCACAGTATATTTATCTCTTTATAAGTGGGTAGGGCACGCAAAGAATATAAAGCTGTACAAATTAACGAGCGCGAATAGTTTTATTTCCTGTGAGTTAGGGCTGTTTCGGAAACTTTTTGTTCGCTCTTACTTTCCGTAAGACTAATGCTTAAGTATATTTTACTAACAAACACACAAAGAACAAGTTTATCCTATAATTTCAACGTATTGAATGAAAAGATCGAATAGACGCGTTATATTTTCTTCTGGTTGGGTACATTTGTTTTCTTCAAGGTATACTAACTTAGCAAAAATCTCTGTGTTTTTTAAGATTTTCCTCTTTTGGTGTGATCAGAAACGAATGAAATCTGATACCATGATCACAGGACAAAATCCCTAAAGAAAATGTATATAGGTACGTAGCTGCTTAGGTTATGTTAGTAAATGTATATACGTTACACCCAGCAGTATTATCTGTCAAATAAACCAGGCCTTCCCTCCTAGCTTTTGTTCCGACTGGGACTGTTTCGAGAGGGATGAGCGCCACAAATCTGGCTAAGATTTGTGTGTCTGTGTAAATCAAACCTGCTGCAATGGCACTGCACCGTAATAGGTATAATGGAACTGGGTCGAGTTTCGCATTCGTGGCGAATCCATTTTGCAGCAGGTGGTACCGCGAACCCGCTATCGTGCCATACCGAGGTCAAAGACCAAGAAATGACATTGAGTAAACTGCTTTCTAATTTAGGGGAATATAGTAATATTCGATGGTAAAGCGTTTTCTCAATCAAGATAATGTTACCTGCTATCTGTTTTTTGAACGTTTGTACAGTCAGCGTCACCAACTGGTAACCCCCCCGCAGTACAAACCGCCTTACTAAGAAGGTTGTTAATTTATGACACCAAGTGTACCATAAAAAAGATGCAGTGATCTCCATACTATTTTCATAACTAGTAAAGTCAGAGACACATTACCTATGTAGTATTTCTGGAAATAAAAAATGTAATCGATTCAAGGATCAAATAAGGATTTAACCTCTTTAATTCTTTATTAACTGGTTATACTAAGTACTTTTTGTGTCAGGTCAATGTTTTAGAGCAGGACCGTTTTCCCGCACCCATTGTTTCGTCGCAGCGTGACGGTTCGGTCCATCCGTCGGCACAGTACACTCATTCACTAAGCACTCCTATTCATTTGAAACTAAAAACCAAAATCAACCTTATTGCTACGTAATAAATAACATACAGGAGAGACATTAAGTTTCACTTTGGAATATTATAAAACGTAATGACAAACATTTTGTGCTTTTGAGATATGGCTATTTTCGCAGATCGCATTTTTACGACCCTTTTCGAGATTGGCAATAAAATAAGATTTTTAGAATATTTTGCTTGAGTTTTGCACCAAAGCTATTTTTCATTCTAAAATTCACTATCAAAGACGAGCAGATATGTTATTATTGACATCAAAACGCTCGGTAATCGCCCTTATACCCTTTCTTGTTCTTGCTAATCTGAACAATTACTAGGTAAATACATTTATTTTTCTTCGAAATTCAACGGCCCAGCATAGAGTTCAACCAATTATTTGTGAATATTAATATTATGAAATATATGCGCTGTAGAAATAATTCTTTTAGCAACTATGCTTGGTAGCACACCATCGCAATATTCTTATTTGTTTATTCAGAAAGTCCGAGTTGAAATCGACTGTATGGTAAATAAACTGGCAGATAGCCTATTTGATAGCGAGAATATCGCATCGGCAATCACTTGTTCCACCACGTTTCATTTTCACCGTGTGTGAATGAGATATATCACGAACCAAATTATTTAATGTTACCTGATAATAGACGTATCTAGAAATCCTTTCAAACCCTAAAAATAAATTGTATAATATGGTAGGTATTACTCGTACTAAAAAAAATCCTACGAAAGTTTGTGTGTATTTTTATAATGCCTCAACCAGTGGATTGATTTGGATGAAACTAGGAATATGTATTAAATTGGCTTGAAATAGCATATCGGCTATTCCAAATGTTGGCGCTGCGCGAGCAATAGCTCGGGTTGAAGCTCAACTGGACAATAACCAATCGGACTGGTTATAATTAGCAGTTTCCAAGTCTGAATCAGAAGCTCGGGGAAAAATCGCACTTTCTATGGAAAGATCGATTTTGTCAACTTTTAAATTGTTATAATGAATACCTATTGATAAATGAAGCCGAGATATTATAAAGATAAGAAAATTTCACCTCGGGCATGAAATTATTGGAATTATTTACTCAGTTTCTACTGAGAACCGATTATTCTGTGGATAGATAGTTGTTATTAATACGAGCTTTGAGCTTTTCTAATTTATTCATAAAAGCTCCATATTCTGCAAAAAGTGGAGTATCAAATATGTATTTAGCATGTCTTTGACTAACCCCCCTAGACATCTTGAAAGAATCAGGAATACATGAAAGATCTGAGATAATGTCTACCGCCCCTAGGGGAAAGGGTAGTGTAAAGGGTAAAGTAATCCTGTTTTTGGCTTCAAACTTAAATCTGTGTAAAGTATACCATTTTAAAACAAGTTAATAAAATATAGCTCGCAACTATATCAGTTTAGACTAAGCTCGCTCGTTACAAAACAATTTCGGTGTAAGCTCGTTTAAGTAATTGCCGCGTACCGTTTATCCAGTGCGCATAAACCATACACAGTTTGACCTGGATGGAATAACCCAGATTATATTTAGTGGTTGTTCTTTTATCTCACGTTTTAATGGCAGAAAATGCAAACATTTATACGAAACAATTTGTTAAAGCTCTGCTGTGATCACGATTTCAATTAGGCTGAATGAGAACTTTCAGTTCATTGAAGTAGAACATGTTTTTATGTCCATATAAAAGAACGCAGGTGGTACGAAAATTGGAACACAAGCTGACCATTTTTAAGTGTACCTTACAACGTTGCTTCACTCAAGTCTAACTAAACCTGATCGCAGACTTGTTCGCGCCGTACGCGCCGCAGTAATTTTTCTATATAAAATGCTGATGATGTCAGAAAATGCGGCTCGCTTCTGACCTCAGCAGCATTTTCTTAGTTCGGCGCGTTCGCTCGGTTGGACTGTGCGACCATCCTTATATTATTAATCAGAATGTTCGGATGTTTGGTTGTGCTTCAATCACGTCTTGTGGTTTTATTGTCAGTGCTCAATTGATCTCAATATCTCAATGGAGCCAATTAATAGTGGATTTAGGTAATCCTATTATTAAAATCGCTAAAGTTTACAATGAAACCCATTTGCGTTCCAATTAAGCAGTACAAAGGCAATCAAAGATGATACTAGGGCTACCATTCAATCTAAAATCATAATACTCATAAAAATTATCGAATACTTCCTAGTACATTATTGAGTTCATGTTCCTATCTTTATATTGGTTAGTTATTATGAAAATAAATTGCATTTTGTATACCATTATTACCTAGTACGGCCTCCGACTAATAAGGCAAGCCAAGTGAATGAATGAATGATAAAGAATGAAAGACTAAACTTTAAACTTGACATAATATATTCAGTAGGCGACCCTATATCAAGAAGCGCTGCAAGTAAAGTAATGATAATGTGGGCGATAATTATAATTTGCTCTAAGCTGTAGGTTAGTCCTGGTAACTAAGAAATGTGTGGTGGCACTACAGGTGTGTTGATTATTCAAATGATGCGATTGTAGCGCGCTCTACGTGCGTTGCATGTATAGAATGTTTGTAACATTACGCGGCAATTAGCGAGGCTGTTAATGTTACTACATATTTCGCACGTGATTTACTTAGAACCCAGAATAAATAATAGAACTAGCTACTTCCTAGCTTGAGTTACCTCGGTCTTTGTTCCGCACTATTGTTTCTTTTAGATATTAAAGAATAGAACATCAATTTTCAGCGTGTATAACAACAATTGAATACGTGGACAGTGTAGCTCATTTTGTTCAAGTTCAATAGTGAAGCTATTCACCTTAGCAATTGTTATTTCTAGGTTTTGGGCAAGCTTTTATCATCTCAAACAATGTCCCCTGTTGAGTGTATGCATAGGTTGCCTTTTGACACTATGTATACATTTAAAATAGAAAGCTTTTGACGCATGTAAAATAAAAGCTATTTAACTAAAGCCCTTGTCTACTGTATCACCACAGATTTTGTATACATTTTCCTGAATTTCCAATAAAAATCAATAATATTTTGTTGACACTTCGAAGTGATAAATGTATATTGTCCGATTCCGTTGTTCAGCGATCGCTCAGTTTTATCGAATGCGCTGCACACTGTGAATTTTATGATCTACCTTTTATATCGAATTAAAATCAAATCGAAATAAAATACTGGGAACTGAAAAGACTAAAAGTTCCCGAAGCTTTCGTAAGTACGTTTGTTTCAATATTGAGAGCGCGTTTTTTTAATAGTAATAATTTTATTTTGAGCAGAACCAAAACAATTGTTAAGATGAGAATTCAAGAATGCAAGTGTGTAATATATGAATCAATTTTACATATTAGGTGCTAATGAGAGACTGACCAGTTGAATGCAAAACACGTGTTACCCTTTGTTCACAAGACAGGTGTTTCAATTGTGATTGATTGAACGGTCAAATACCTAAGAAGTAATAAAGATTACTTATGACAAAACAACTAAACAAGTGTGGATCCAAATGACACAGGATTGCGATTAGTTTTGTTACCCTTTGTTTTAATTTTAATAATATAGGCACAAACAAAGGTAAGCAAATCAATTGAGGGCTCAACAAATTCAAATTAAACGTGAAACTTTTACTGCACGTTTTAAAAAAAAACTGGATCACTACAATTCCCAGAGCGCGAAAGAAAACTTCTGATATTATAGCCTTTATTTCCTTTGAAGATATCTAAAGGTGGTCAAAGGCACATCTAAATACACATTTGGCTTATAATATGTCCATATTTCACATAAAGATTTTCCATAACCGTTAATTTAATAGCTATTGCTATCGCTTTTAAGGCTTATCTAAAATGGTTTCTATCACTAATTAATGTAAACCTAATAAACACTAATTAACTATTAGCGCAACCAACATTAGCTAATAAATTATAATGGTTTGTTGCCTACTGTTCAAAATTTTGAACCTAATTGAATCTGAATCAAATATCCCTGTAGCAACTATATTTATCCACTTCTTTATAACACCACGAACGTTGGCAAAAACAAAAACCTCTACCCAGCAGTGAATGAATTTGAACAGCGCACGATGATGAAGAAAACGAAAAATAAACTAGGATTTATTGCATCTCCACTCCAAATGGAAAGACACATACGTGTGGGGTTGACTAGTCGCGGGTTCGCGATGTTTTTCTTCACAGCTTAGAGCTTGTTTTGTAGAGTCATAATTTAACACAAACAAAGTCTATAAATAATGATAAATAATGCTGGACATTTTCACACAGCATCATCTAGCCGCAAACTAAGCATAGCTTGTACTATGGGAACCTGTACTCTTTGCTCTATCGACTGAACTTACTTAAATTCCTAAGGCGCCCAACATATTCTGTACTTTAACTTCTCTAGAAATACTTGTTAGAAATAAATTGTATTTGTTTAACGCTAGTTTTTGGTTTCCTTTCCTAATTTAACTCAAAATCAGAAGCGTTACAAACGATGTACTACTGTTATAGTTTTTGTTTGTAAATACATACATATCATACATAGAAACACCCAGACCCGAGATAAATATTTAGAGATCGTACAAACATTTTATCCCGCGGCGGGGATCGAACCCGCAACCTTCTGCGTCCCAAGCGGGCTTTAACCCACTGCACCACAGAAGTCGTCATATGTAACTAAAGTAGACGAATCTGTGTTTGATTGCTCATATAAATTAATGTTTTATCTATTTCAGGTAACACACGTTAGCTAAATCGTGTAATTACGAAAACACGCAGCGCATATGGCAGACAACACGCGAGGCGAGTAATAAGGGCAAAGTTATAGTAATTATGAATATGGAATCTGAAATTAAGGTACTGACTATATAATTACGCGCTAGAACTTTATATTTATATTATGTTTCTACATTAAAATTGATTAATTTTGTTCTAAGTACCTATATAGGCAATTTTTTTGTAAGGCAGGGTAGTAACTACCTACTGAATAATTAATTTACCTATAGAAAAGTGCCACCTTCAATAGTTAGACTATTCAAGAGCCAATCTACACCAATCACTAGTTTCATCCAAATGAATGATTTGGATGAATCTGTGGGACTAAAACATAAACAGACATTCGAATAAGTATGCAATTTTCAGATTTATAATATTAGATATAGGAGTTTCATTAGAATCCTGCAATAGCCCTGATGAACATAGGCTATATTTTATCCCAGGAAAGTGAAGTTTTCCCGAGGGAACGCGGGTAACACCGCGACGGATAGCTAGTACTTACTAAATTATGTAGAAAAATGAAAGCTATAAATTACTATAGTTTTAGTTTATTTGAAAAAACGCTATTGAAAAAATATTTTGTAAAAATATTGTTTCTATAGAACATTTCTATCATTTTCTATCAAACGATGTTGATGCCATACGCAAATTGACACCTACGAGTTAGTTGTATTTATAACCATTAAAACAAGCTTCTAAAGTAAATAAACTAAATAATGGTCATAAAGTACAATGGAAATGTGGGCAGATACTTATAAGTACATGGTGTAACAAGATTAATCACGAGAACTTCAACAATATTATAATAGATCAAGATCATAGGCCGCCACCAAGACAAAACCAATTCAAACTCAGTTGATGAATTGATGATTATAAAATTTAAATCTGACTGTGCGAAATGTTGCGTATAAAGTACCTAAATACTGGAGCCTTTGCAATGTTCAAGATAGAAAAATATTAATGAATGATATCTATTATTTAGTTTTTCTACCAATTATGAGGTGTGGTCTCCGTTGTTTTGTGATCTTGATATTCACAGTATGGGTGCCTATAAAATATAAACTACGTTCAATAAATTACAAGACGGTACTTCATAAAACACACACGCTGTGCGAGCAACGTTGATCTTTTAAAAACATTGTAAGTACTTAGTCGGCAAACCCACTTAAACAACCTACGATAAACCTTCGTGGTTTGTTATTGAAACTGAAAAAAATAACTTTCTCTATTTCTAAATTTGAATTCTATGAATAAATATTTGAATAAGGAAATTGAAAACATAACAGAAATTTCAGTTGCTGGTAACATTTAAAATATTGTTGTATCTTAAATGTTACCATCAACTGAAATAGCAATGGTTTTTGCATAAAAAGTTTTACGGTTTGATTAAATGTTGGAAAGGGTGATCCTGAACTTTACAGAATAGAATGATGAAAAATATCTTCAGAGGCTATTCTAGGATTCGTTCAATATTTTCGGACCCTTCTTCGAACTCGTCCCAAGAATGTCCAAATAGTAAACCTATACTAAGTTATTCGGGTACGCCTAAAAGAAAATTTATGCCCTACGTATCCAATAAACAAGACAGCTTTTAATAAAGTATCCTACGCGCACGCACTTCGTAATAGAATTAAGTGAATTACGTTCAATATTATGAAGGAGCCTTGCCCTGCATTGGCGGTAAATCTCATTACAATTCTGTATACGACTCATCCTATTAAGGAGTTGTGAGGACGTACTTATTACGGGTTAAGGTCGATTGATTTAGTTGTAATAGTGTACCAATTAGACAATCGATCTATTGTTGTGGAGCCTTCGTTTGATGTTCGTGACGGTTCTGAGTTTAGTCGAAGGCCTGTCGCATTGTGTTGTAAGAAGAATTGCTTCCTCTTTATGTGACCTTACAAGAATTGCCTATACTTTTCTACCGACTACTAATAGCATCCGACTATAATGACTTAAAATACAAATTTTGGTTTATATGTATGAACCGATAAATTATAACATTACTTTAGCTGTTTATACCATCACTCGATAGCAAAAACATCGAAGAACATCTATAACAAGGAAACACATGTAACAGAAACTCACAGTTACAATATGATTGTAAGTACATACTTGTTCCGTTGTTATGCAAGCCGCATTCACCGCAAACAGATCTGTATCCGCCAGCTTTCTAACTATCCAGGTTATCTACAAAATCGGAAGTTTGCGGTCTGAGATAGGTGAACGTTGCTTAGCCTACTACCAGGATAGGGTGAGGCTATGTCTTTAGCCTATTGAGTTTATCAAATAGATAACCGTTCAACATTACAATATACACTATTTTTTTTTAAGCAACATCGATATTTAGGATGACAAACGAGCGTATGTTTTGAGTAAATACAGCGTATTACAGCGTCTTACGTGTAATTTACACTGTAAGTGTGTACTGTGTGTGTGTACTGAAGTTCTGTTTGTGCCACAGGGTGATTCAAAGTGCTGTTCCTGTTGAATGAAAACGCAACTAATTTCACGCAGTATACTCAAAAAATTACGCACTTTGGGCCGTTCAAGAATCAAGCAAAAACATAAGTAATTGATATTTTTTGTACTTAAATGATAGCAAAATATCACCGTGTGGTTAGATTTGATGGGACAAATCGAAATAGCAGTACCTAATTATCTTGTAACCTTGTGTTCATGCATCATCAAGTCTATTGCTGGTTGTGAACATGTCATAACGCTGTAATTATGGACACTTACTCGTACGAGTAATGTTACGTTGGTGTCAAAGTATTGCAGATTTGTCAATCAAGAGCTTTGTGTAGACTCCCACCAAACCTCCCACCAAACCTTGCCAGCAAATATCTGGCAAACTCCTGCATTTTGACTAAGTATTTTGTTGTAGTTATACAGGGTTATATGTAAAACACCGGTAACCTCTCAGGACTGTATTACTATAATCATAAATAACAACTTTTGTTCTATGATTTTTAAAATTTTATCAATTATTAGTTCACCAGATTTTCATTCAAAAATAAAAATATTTAAATTGAACGCTCTAAATGTTACGAAGTCTTGGTGAAGCAAAAGAAAGCGTTTACAAAGAGAGGGGAACGGGGTTAGAGTGGCGGGGGCTGAAATGTGTTAGTAGATGGGACACCGAAATCTTGAAGGTTTGTTTTTGGTAAATATATTATGTTTTGTAAAAAGTTATAAAACAAAAGTTGTTGTTTATGATGATAGTGATACAGTCTTAAAAGGTTACCGGTATTTTACAAATAACCCTGTTTATACACAATTCATCGCGAGTTTTATGAGCTAAAGACGGAGACAAAACTATCAACGTGTTTTATTATGAGTAAAGGTTATTCACATCGTTTGCATTATCTTACCCTTACATCGCAAGAGCCAGTAAGGAGGGTTTTCAGCTTTCTGAATAAAATACCTACATGTATCGTCAAAGTATAACTTTAACTCTTCCCATGAAATCAGTCGCAGCAATGTCTAAGGATGTTACGAGTTTGTATAAAAAGTCCCATAAAAAGTGGGACAAATCTCCACGGATTATACAAATGTTCGAGGCCTACATACATAAAATATATTAGCCTTGACTCGATATTCTATTCACCAGTTAACTTAACCGATAAACAGTGAAATCGACATTTTATTTGCACCAAATAAAATCGATCGGTCACCATCCGAAGTGTATTAAACCGACCAAATTCTCGTAAATTTAACGTTCGCGCATGGCATCGTAAATGCACCCTGTAGGTACGTATGAGCCAAATCCATAAACATCGGCCGAAGTTGGAAAGGGTTGCCAAGTCACACTTCCCGGAAAACTGGCAAATGTGACATGCTTGAGGAAATTTTACTCTTTACTGAAGAATCTGTGCGTGAACTTTCCCGAAGTAGTTTTCGCTGATAGCTTTTCCGTCGTGAAAGGAATATTTCAGTTTACAGCTTTTAGTATTGAAGGACTATAGTTTTACTCAGTCCAGGGCTAGTGTAATATATGAAAAGGGTTTCTGTGTAACTATCAAATTGCTAATGACAAAAGTAAACTTTAAGCAAGTTTGTTTATATCCTCTACACCTTTATTTAGTAAAAGAGAAAGAAATAACAGTACCTAAATCATGTTGTTTATGACCAACAACCAAACCCAACCAAAAAAACATTGTAACTTGAAATTCTAACCAAACTGTTGGCCTTGTTAAATTAGTTTACTTGAAACTTTATTACCTATCTTATAAGGTATTTTCACCTCATCTTCATAAATAATGGATTACTATTGGTATCTCCAAAGTTGCCGCAGTGGTCTTACCGCCGCAGCATAGGGTACCCTCATAATTTCCCAATCTCACGCCGAAATGGAACAAAGGCTGGCCGAACGTGGCGAGCCGCGATTGCAAGAAATACCCGATGGGATTTCGACACACCTAACCAACACACGACTTGAGAAACAGCTGGTACACTGCGACTGGATGGCATAGTCAACTCACTATGCCATTAGCGCGCTGCAAAACCCAATAAACTTGTTGCAATGGTGCTAAAATGTAGATTTTGTGTAAAAACCGGCCAGCTTGTATGAGCGAGTAGTGTGATAAAAGTGAAGATGTAGGTAAAAAAGGATCTAAGTAAGCGAAAATCCGTGGTCACTGTTTACGGGAAATTTTGTCTAAGTGAAAAATTGCGCGATAAATTTTGGACTAGTTATTTCAAATAAGCTGTGTTTCGAAATGCTACGTAGATATTGATACCACTCTTTTGTATCTCTAAATGAGCCATTCTACAAATTGAAGCTATTTGTAGAATGAATTCTACTTTGTTATCAAAGTTTAGAATTGATGCTAACAATAAGAAATAAGCTTTTTGATTGATACTAACAAAGGATTGCAATAAAAGGTGGAACTTCGTGAAGGTTTTTATTTATTTGAGACATCATTATCTGGTTGAAACATTACACAATATGTAGATACCTAAATTTAGTACATACTCATTTTCAGGATGTTTATTAATTCCAGATCATCCTGACCAAGAAACATACTGAAAGACATTGTTGTTGAGCGTTTTAATATCCATAAAAAAAACGGAATCCTAAAGCTAAACTTGGTCCAGTTCAAGGTTGCATTTAGTATACTCGCGTGAATTAAGCGCGTTATTTCTGTTCGTGTGGGAGGTCAATGCCGCCTTTAATTAGATGGGCCAGTACCGCACACGCTCCTATGAATAATGTTTATGTAAATACTAACTGAACTGGACTATTCTGCGGAGATTTAAAGCAAATAAAATAATATACATACTTTTGTACGAGTTGTTTACTTAACTTTTCATAATTTAAGCTGGTTGTTGAACAAAACCATTTATTAGTTTTGTATCTGTTCAATTTTGTGGTCACCTTCCAATATTCTTGACGTGTCGTAAGTTTTATCAAAAATATATTTTCAGTGCACCTCAAATAGGCGTTTTCCTATCAATTGGAATTGTTTAGTATTTTTGTGAACGCAAATCCACTTTTCAACAACAAATCTAGCAAACAGTCTAAGACTTTTGCGATCAATCACAACAAGAAATTGAACTTAATGGCATTCACACGATTTAAATAAACTTGATTTGCTTACTCGAAGACAGAGTCTGTGGCATGGTTGTTACGGTTCAAGAGTAGGTAAATTATTTGGTAACTCACAAATATAAACAGCTTAGTAACGAAGCATTAGCTTCCTGAAATATCTACCTACTAGGCAATTGGATAACACCTTGCTGTATAAGGAAACCTTAGGAATAAAGTGATTCTAATCACGAAACAACAAGGTTGAAACATTCGCACGGTCAGCAACAGATAACTAGGTATAGTACGTACCTACATACATAAGGTACTCATAAAACTCTGATGTCCACTACGTAGTTGCTTTTATAGTTTATGTGCTCTACATTTATTGAGTAGTCTCGAGGATAAAATGAATAAGTTCTCACGTAATGATGTCAAGTCTCAGGAATATAATTTTCCACGAATCTGTGTACGCTGTGTGGTTTTGGTTGGGATAGTACTTTACATCATTTTTACATTCCTCGTAATAGATTATTTTTTAGATATATGTTTTATTTATCATACTCGTAGTAGGTACACATAACCTAAAACAGTTTTCACGTAAAATAAATTAAAAGTCGTACAAATATTGATCGCAAACTCCAGTTTCATTACAAATTCTCTAGCTCCATGAAAATAAGCTTTTGAAACCGACGCCGACGGTATTTTTTAACGAATGCCCGATCATAATTCATATTTTTTGTTGGAGAATCATTACAGTGTAACACAATAACGCTGCCTCGCTTACTGCCTTTTTGCCAAAACGACAAAAACAGACAGTGGACGAATCCACGTGGCAAAAAGTTTTTGTTAAAAAAATATCAAGATCACTGTCAATGGCGTTCGTGGAATCTGACCACAACAAAGGTCATTGACGACGAAGAATATGTACATAAAGGTAATTTTTTCCCAGAATTTGTTTCTGTTTTCGAGGGCACGACGATGGATGGATTGTGACGGATTTATTTTGCTAACAAGCTCAAGCCAAGAGAGGTGCATCTTTCAACAAAAGCCATAGACTTTTCTTCAAGTTCTTTTATTGGACCGATAATTCCAAATTCCTTTCCTAATATTTCATGGGTCCATATAAACGGAAAGCATTTCCCCGCCGCGGGTCATTCCCCAAAAGACCGTTACAAATATCGCACATCAATCAATATCAGGCGAATTTAAGACGTGCTCCACTTTCGCCATTGCCACTGCGTGTCGCATTTGGGATATTGTCGGTTGTCCACAATATAAATTATTATAATGTTGAGGACTAGATTGATCTCAAGATTTCACACAGCATCATCTAGCCCCAAACTAAGCAAAGCTTGTAGAGTACTTGGGAACCAGATAACTGATATACTATTTATAAGAATAAATATGATCTTTTGTATTGGCCAATATCACAATACATGGTGCAGTGCTTCAAGACAAGGCTCCATATGTAGGTAGGTATAGTTTAGTATACCTACATAATGGGGTCAATTGATCGAGCTAAAAACACATTTCTGGGAACAGAGAATTGAATTTGATTGGTGAATACCCGGGAAAATCCATTCGTATATTCCTGATTTTATGAGTAGGTATACCTACTAACCTATACCTATACTTTAAAATGGTAAACACAGGTATACGTACGTTACCAACATTAAAAGCTTATTAATTCTGTACATTTGCTTTAATTTTTCCACTAATCGTGGAAGTATTTTAACATTATTTTGTATTCATATATGACAATTTTTTTTATAATTATAATCAACTATCTGTCCGTCGCGGTGTTACCCGCGGTCCCTCGGGATAACTTCACTTTCCCGGGATAAAATATAGCCTATGTTCATCAGGGATAATATGGGATTCTAATGGTGAAATAATTTTTCAAATCGGTCTAGTAGTTTCGGAGCCTATTCAATTCAAACAAACAAACAAACAAATCTTTCTTCTTTATAATATTATTATATATTCATATAGTGTAGACTACATTATGAAATTTTTGTCTACAAAGGGAAACAGCGTGATTTTACGTCATCATCATCATCGTCGGAAACTCAAACTAATAGCCTCTTAAACGCCAGTCGCCACTCTAATCGGCCCCGTGTTGTTCTCATCCAAGGTATTTACTGATAATTTCGTGATTATGTTCTGGCCGGAAAAGCTTTTGTCTATGATTAAGCTGGATGTTTCGCAGTGCGACAACCGCAGCCAGGTGTCGGGAAGTTGCGTCCTCGATGCGCTGCGGATGTCAGTGCACTGATACGCACCGGGGCGCGGCGACTTGTAGGTTAAAAGTTAAAGATAGGCAGGTATAACACAGTCTCAAGTAATCCACCATCCACCTCGAGAGTGGTAAACTCTCGAAGCACCAAACAAAAAAACGTAAACAGGATCAAGACTGTTTCTCCGAGGCGCGGAAGACATTCTCTAAGATTTCTGTGTATAGGTCCTGATAAAAAGCAGTGTTAGCCGAATGGGGTTGCTCGACTTTTAATTCAAAGGTCGTGGGTTCCAATCCCGGACGTGCATCAATGGTTTTTGCGGTTCGTAAAAATATGCGCTTTTACACGTGCTAAAAAAAAGTAAGGAACGGTGAAGGAAAACATCGTTAGGAAACCAGTTAGTCTTGTTATAGGCGGCGATGGGCTTGCAACCGGTCACATATGGAATACTAACTTCTGCAAAATGTGGACATGAATCCAATATGTATTTGGACATGCCTCTGACTACGACATGTTCAAAGGATTTGGAATACATAAAAAAATATCTGAGAGAATGTCTACTGTGCCTTGGGGATACAGTCGTGATCCTGATCCTTTGAAGATTTAACCTTGATTATGTGTACGTGAACCTTTTTTTCGTTAAGTCTGTTAATAAATAAATAGGTATGTCCCACTTTTCACTAGCCCAAACTCAGCTCAGCAAAAAACCTCAAAACCAGTTTTTTTATGCTGTCTGTACATTGCTGTGATATTATCACACGGCGGCGGTGTAACAGACTGAATCAGCAAATTATGCTAATCTTCATCTGATGTAATACTATAATGACTAAACGTAATTGAGATAAAGTTTTAAGTTTAGTCAGTACGTTATGGAATGTGGTAATCATTAATTATTTATTTAGGCTAGAAATAATAAGTATTAGAGCAGTATTGACGACCTCTGTGGCGCAGTGGGTGAAATCCCGCTTGGGACGCAGAAGGTTGCGGGTTCGATCCCCGCCGCGGGATAAATGTTTGTATGATCTGCAAATATTTATCTCGGGTGTTTCTATGTATAATATGTATGTATTTACAAACAAAAACTTTTGTTTGTAAATACATTCATACTATACATAGAAACACCCAGACCCGAGATAAATATTTGCAGATCATACAAACATTTATCCCGCGGCGGGGATCGAACCCGCAACCTTCTGCGTCTCAAACGGGCTTTCACCCACTGCGCCACAGAGGTCGTCATTCTATATTATCTCTTAGCATCTGTTGGAGAGTATAATACGAAACTATAATATGAAACATTTTTATTACAGCAGTGGGAAGATAAAATGTTCGCGTAGATACGAACCTTCACAAAAGGTTGATAATTATTCAAGCCGCCAACAGTGATTGAGCATTTACCTCGCACGGGGAGACTACGAAATGTTTATGTAAATCGAAGATTGAAATTTCTGTAAACAAAGCCGATAAAGCCTCAAATTTACCGAACTTGTATTCTGTATCACTGGATATTAACTTTTAATGTAAAATAAGCTTTATAGCGTTTGTATTACGGTTCAAAACAGCTTTGGAACAAGTTAGATTATAAAAACTTTTGGTTTAGGCAAAGCCTACGTAGTCTTTGGGTTTCTCGTATATTGGTAAGAACAAACTTGGAAAGCAATTTATTTGTTTCTTGACAATAAAAGCACAACACGATTTGATTATGTAGGTAGGTACAAAGAAAAAATCCTGTAAGTAAGTATTTCTAAACTGATATTGAAGCGAAAGTGTGCTCAAGAGTCAACTCGCATCTTAAAACTGCATCGCAAAAAGCATTACATTTTAGTTCGTCAGTTGTGAAGTGAGTCTTTTCAAAGCAAGTAATATTATTTCTTCTGTTTTCATACTAGCGTAAAGTTTTCATCTGATTCTTTATTCATTCGAAGCGATTTCCATAGAAAACAGAGACATTTGAATTTCTCTCAGGAATATTGATAGTCACAAATATTTATTTCCACGGATTCGGGATAGAGATACGGCTTACAAATAAGTGCTTTATGAGTTGAGTACTTTGTATTTCTCGGTACTCGTTATAAGAGAGAAATAAATTGAATTGTTACGAACGACGACTTTAAAATCTTTAACATTAGGTGTGGTGCACAAAATATCTTGAGGTTTCAAATGAATAATTTATGGCTTCTGAACATAGGTGTATTCAGTCTAACGCTATAAGCCGAGCACACTAACCTAGTAAATGAGTAAGTAAGTAATAAGTAGCTTGCATGCCACGGCAAGTGCAAGACGATGTCACAGGAGATACATTTGCAAGGTAATATGCTTGCCATTTCATTATTAAGGTTACCTGACATGTTTGGTGTATACAATCTTAGTAGCTAGTAGGTATCTACTAGCTATTTGTATGCTACCTTGTTGACTGTTAGCAATTGTGCTACCGGCGATACATAGTGGAATTAAAACAGTGCAATTTGATTGCACTGTATGATTCTATGACCAGGCAAATCGTATTGTTGTGTTTCTAGGAATGTTTTGTTTCCGGAAGTACGCTACGATATATTCGTGCAATTTTTTTTTTATTGAAATGCGAGAATGATTACGTTTTACCGACTGGAAAATTACGTAATATCCAATCCCAAGACTTTTTCTTTGGGTACGGCGCAAACACTTATAGAAAACCTTATTATTCCCCTAAGTAAGTAAATTATTCCCATTATTTTGATAAATTCTGTATCAAACCAGATATAAAACAAAATAATTGCTAACTGTATAAATGAGTCACTGATGGATCTAAAACGACAAAAATCCGTGCTAAGGTTCCAGGTAGCAACGCTTGTGTGTCACAAAGAAAATAAAGCTCTACCTACGTTTTGTTAATTCACATCCAAGGGTTGCTTCAATTGGGTTTTGTGGGGTTGTTTGGAATTGTGGGTGGTTTTTGTGCGATTTCACGATTTGAGCACAGCTGCTGAATGAAGCCAGATGTGACTCGAAGACGTGCTTAATATGTTTACAGAATATTATCTTAAAATGGTAAATTGTATCCAAAGTGCGTGTGAACGTTCAGCAAACAGACATATTTTTTTTACTCTGAAACATTCATCTTGAAAAATGAATGACTTGGCCTGATTCTATACATATTAGATATGATCCTATCTCAAATGTACCCATTCCAAATGTGCCAATTCTCAAATGTAGCCCAGACCCACATTAATAGTCACTGTATCGTGGGTATCAGAAGAAACTATGAGTACCATGGTATCCACAACAAAAATACCTATTTGCAGATCATGCATTTGTCCTAGGGGAGTCGCACCTCTTGCACCTCAGCCGAGAAATCGCCCGCCACAACACCGTTTATATTTTCCGAAGGATGCTTATCGACAGTTATTACTTGTAGATAGCCTAAAGCGACCGTTGATGTCCATTTCTACCCGTGGTCCATGGTCCGCGTCTCACAATTCAATTTACCCCAACGCTTTAGGGCGATGAAAAATTTCCCTTTCAAATTATGAATTTGTTACCGCCGTCACGCGCTCCGTCAATTTAATTAAAGTGAATTTTGTTTCTTTATTAATTTCGTTAGTAAGTTTTTAGTCACGTAATTAATTTAAAAAATATTAATCTTTCCATGGATTGAAAAAGATAAAAAATTTTGGAAGGTTAATGTGCTTGTGCGCATAGTAGGTACATACCCAGTTAATAGCCTACATCTTTTTTAAATGTAAATAAATTTAAATTCTCAGCATAGCACTTTCGTCACTAGACAAGACTTCGATAGTTGTAAATGAATCCCCTTGCTTTGGTAACTCGATTTAAACCTGATTTAAACCAGGTTCTGTGAATCAATACGAGTGAGGTGGTTTAAATCCAGGATTTACATATTAATAGAGAACGTTAAGCCACGCTCGAAACTGGAGCTAAAGTTTCGAATTTTTACCAAAATATGGGTAATCCTTTTCAATTAAAACTTTTTCTATAAGCGGAAAGCATCGTTCGACTGGCTATTTTACTGAGTCTACGTTTAATTATAGTATTGAATTTACTGTCTTTTAACTCTAGTCTGATTATTTTTTACTAGCTGTCCGTCGCGGTGTTACCCGCGGTCCCTCGGGAAAACTTCACTTTCCTGGGATAACATATAGCCTATGTTCATCAGGGATAATGCAGGATTCTAATGGTGAAAGAATTTTTCATATCGGTCCAGTAGTTTCGGAGCCTATTCAATTCAAACATACAAACAAACATTAATCCTCTTTATAATGTTAGTGTAGATAGACTAAAATCCACTCTAAAATATTACCTAAAACATTATCTAATTATTTGTACTTTAACTTCGGTGAAATAAAGATCTATTAAAAAAAAACAAAAACAAATCATAGCTCAAACAATTTTTTTTATAATCATACAACAAAAGTTCACATGAGCCTGTGCGACACGTTTCAAAATGCGTGAATCAAAAGTTTTAGGTGGATAATGGTTGCCTTAACGTACATAAATATTAATTCAAAGTACCTTCACAAACAGGTGCCATTAAAACAAAAACAGGGCCAGATTTCACGGAGAGATGAGTCGCGCCACCAACTCGTATAAAATGACCCATTAGCCTGTAACGAGGGAATGCTGACTTTCATTAGGAGGCTAGGATAACGCCATTTTTATTAAAAACCCTGTTTTAGCGTCATTATTTATGAAAACCTTTTATTTTTTCCCGTGGCTTTATCTGCATTAAGCTGTCTGCCCTTGATCAAAAATCTGACCGAAGATTTGTACAAAGGAAAATTAAAGCTTGACACAGTTACATTACACACAATATATATTTTAATTAATATATTTTACTATCATTGTGTTAACACTTATTTATTTTCTTGTACGAAAGCGTACAAGCATATCTATACCTAACTAATATAGCTGAACAAAAAAAAACTGATTTACAAACCCATTTCATGAGGGTAACCTTATCAAATGGGCTTCTGATACATTTATAATGATACAAAACTGACTTAAAAGTCTCATCTAAAACACGCACAAAACTGAACGTCATCGGAAGACAAGATACACCCAGTTTATCAGTAATGACATCCGATTAGAACGCTAAGCCAGCGACTCGGGATTATCTTGCTATTAATCATCGCAGGTATCGAAGCATCCGCGGCCGGGATTCTACTCGATAATCCCTGGATTATACCTACGTGTTACGACCATCCTCCACTTTGTGCAGAAAACAGGTAACTGCATGAGTTGGGTAAACACAACACATTTGTACGACAGTAACTAAAAAGATACTGTGGCTACAGCTTTTCTGGTATATGGCGAGCGCAGACGTGAGTATTTCGAATTTTTATGGTTGTCTTGTTAGGTTGTATAAGCTCTCCGCCATAACACCACAAGCCGGCATAGGTAATAGTATAACTTTCAAAAGCACGGAGTTCAACAAGACTACCTACTATCGTTTTGATTTGATATCTTAAATATCTACTAGTAGATATCTAGCCTAAACATCTGATTGCCTTTTGATTCTTGTAGGAACAATTCGTTATTAAAATAAGGCGCCGATACGCTTTCTACTCAAAACTAGACATCCGCTGGATTCCTCATTCATTGCCAAATTGAAATCTTGAAAATGCCCGGGAAATTCTAGTTTTCTGGATCTTATTTATGGACCAATAAGTTTAATAGGATTGAGAGGGCGATCGATCTTGGCGCTTGCGAAATGAAAAATTATCCTTTGAAAGGAAAAAAATTGTGATTTGATCCAAATACAAGACTTCGAATTCCAAGGAATTTAGTCATTTCACCATTGTACGGTCAGCGACGAGGGATTATGAAGATTTTGATATTTATTTATTCTTCTACGAGTTGGTATATTTTCGGAAACCGTACTTTTTAATTCAAATTTTGACTTGTTTGGATACTACTATTAAAAATACCTTATAGGTACATTTCCCCCGCATATCAAATGTACGGAAGTACTGTTTCATCGAACATTTTCCTTGAAAACTTTTCACCATCCCTGAGGGCTTTCCACTTTTATTGTTTTAATACAAAGTTGTTTGAACTTTTTTCTTCGGTATTTTTTATTATTTAAATATACTTACATGTTTTTGTTTATCAAGTAAATAAATAAAGGTAATCCTCTTATCCCTATCTAATAAGAAATACTTAGAAAATTTTGAGACATGATGATAAAAAATTCAAAATATATTCGCTGTTATATTAACTTAGATTCTTACAAAACTGTAACCCAGATAAGCTGATGATTTACAATCGTCTGGGGGACATCAATCAGTCATGTTAGCAAGACAGGCAGAATTCGATGACGGCAAATCAACTCAAATCCTAGTGATCCGCAAAGTCGCTGACGAAAGCTTGATTGGTTTGACACAATTCCGAGATCAAATTCAGCTTTCAACTGACGATGGACGCTTAATCCGCAGAATTGTATGTATATAGACTATGTATTGTATCTTAGCAATCCCGTAGATACCATTCTTGAGATTTTACTTCTAGAGAACATTCTTACTACGTAGTAGGTACCTAGGACAATTTACAAAAAGTGGGATTGTCAGAGTTCTTTTAAACTTTAATAGTCATGATCTTGACATACTTCGGAATAAAACGGCTGTTAACAATACAAGGTCAAATTAAAATCGTGGTCTGAAAGCACTATTTAAATTTTACTGGTCTTTTTATACTCTATACGTAACAATGAAGGGTTTTTAATTTACCTATTATTTAAAAACTGTGTTTCGCAACGGAAGCCAAGAAGGCACAGGTCGTATACATATTCATAGAAGTCAACTCATACATAATATTCAAATAAAGAAGTAAACAGTGATGGATAAATCTAACACTAATAATTTGGAATTCAGTGAATATTATAAGAAAACTGTTTGCTATTTCTGATTTGTAAGTCTAAACAAAAAAAAGTTATATTTCTTCCAAAAACATACTACTCACAATGTACGGGCAGCGTCACCTACTGGTAACCCTCCAAAGTCAAAGTCAAAGACAAAGTCAAAAAGCATTTATTCAGTAGGACCGCTGGGATCACTTAGAATAGTCTTAAAACTTATTTTGCTTCTGTTCTTGCGCGACCAATACCGTGAAGAATCAGGGCAACAAACACGGTTTGGGGCCATTCTTTTAGGTGATCCATCCATCTTAAAACTATAAAGTCAAGCTCCAGTAAGGAGCCAGTCAAACGAAATTGAACCTCCTGCAGTTCAAACAGCTTTACTAAAGGGGTTACCAATTGGTGACGCTGACTGTATCTATAACTTAGAACATTGGAAGTCGTTACAAACCGAGAATACTATAAATAATAATAATAAATAATGCTGGACATTTCACACAGCATCATCTAGCCCCAAACTAAGCAAAGCTTGTACTATGGGAACCAGATAACTGATATACTATTATAAATAAGCGATGTCAGCAAGCGAATATTGGGGCTCAAGTGGAGCTGGGCAGGACACTCGGTCAGACGTGGTGACGACTGGTGGAGCAGAGTGATTACCGAGTGGTGCCCCCGAGAGGGCTACAGAAGTCGTCCGGGTCGTCCGGCGGCTAGATGGATTGACGACATTATAAAAACAGCAGGTCGTATATGACTGCATGGCTACACAGCATAAAGCACACACAACAGTTATGAAGAGAACAGTAAGTTATCGCAATGATCTTAAAAGAACATTTGAGTAGAGTCACCATTCTTCTAAAACAATTTAAAGTGATCAAACCTCAGAATCAAACTGGTCCTAATATTGCTTTTTGTGTCCAGTGTACCAAACAAAATACTCTTGTAGAGAACATCAAAGTTCCAAAATTTCGATCACGATATATGTTGGGTCACTCTTGTCCCCTCAGTGGACAGATAAGAATGTTGACAATGATCGCAGGTAATCCCCAGCTATGTTTTTTCACAGGTAAAAAAATCCTTTACTTTTTTAAGAACTTACCTGTGTTATCTCCCCTGATATCATTTATGATCACGATTGTGTGCGATCGAAGATCTGAGGAATCTAAGGAGAGTATGGAGCTGTGTCTCAGATCTTTTATATCTTTTAATCCTCAATTTTTTTAAATCCCCAAGGAGGTACAGACGTGCAAATACCTGATAATTGGCATACGCTCATATTATTTAACATTTTCAGACAAAATTAGTAGTTGTTTCTTTTCGCCCATATTTAGAGCAAAACAGAAACAATTTACAGTACATACAGCATTATCTGTCAGTGTAAATAATGAACTACATGGATAAACAAGTTCAAAACAAACAAAATAAACATCCTGTAACTAATTGTAAGAGTCTGTCGACGAGTGAGGACAGATGTGCTAGATTTATTTGTTAGGAGATGGTTTAGACAAGCAATTAAGTTCTAATACGAGTTCTTTCTCGCTTAATATCTACAGGAACTGTCAACAGCGTAATTTCAAAACACACCAGAATTTAAAGATTGTTTGCAATGATCCTTAGATTTTACTAATAAAACGTAGAATTGATTAGGAATCATCTTATGCAAATATTATTTGCATAATTTGTTACTAAACATTGTTTGTTTGTCAAACTGAGTAATGTAGGTTCTACACATGTGACATGACACTTATCCCCTCCGGGTCTCGCTGGATCTAAACAAAAAATGCTTCACCCGATCCTTTGTATTTTATTTACGTCCATAGACAAAATTCATTTCAATGTCCGCACACCTAAAAACCTCCATTGTTACTCTCTGTTAGAGTTTAAACGCTTTTTGTTTTATGGCAGTTTTTACGCGAAAATTTCAAATAGTTTTTTAACAGTATCGACCATGCATCGACAAACTTTTAACGATAAAAGTGAGGTTGACAAAAATATCAAAGTTGCCTTACAATCAGGTTAGAACCAATAGTATAAAAATGAAGCGGTTTTTTTGTAATTAAGAAAAAAAACGCACGTACTTCTAGACATTAATTTTGACACTGCTATCCATTTAGTCATTCCATCAATGATGAAAGCAATAACCATAATGCACATCAGTATTCCATGGTAGGTACAAGGCGCCATAAAATGACAAAACCTGAGACACGAGGAAGGCGCGTATCATATTCAAATGTCAACATAAGCAATGACCTAGCGGGAAAAGGCTAATGGGTGACCATTTTTTGAGATGTCACGGTGTCTGTGTAACAAAATACTTGTGACATGACACCAGACAGAGCGTAGGTAAGCCATCATTTTTCAGGCCCAAAATCCGAGGACAGGGTTCGTCAAAGGGGCGCTTATCGTGTCCCGCAATTTATTTCAGTAGGATTTTCACACGACACATTCTGATAGTCATGATAACGTCGCTGCCGCCTTAAGTGCTTGGAGAATTCGGGATTCTCATTTGAACATTTTCTTAAGTATTTCAAAATGTTCAACTAAATCTTCATGAAGTGATGTTTCAATCTTCAAAGAATATAAGTTTTAAAATAATTAAAAAAAAAAAAAAAAAAAGTCGCAAGCCTGCAATTTTATAAGTCGTCTGGCATGCATTTGACTACCCCCTTAGACATCTTCAAAGGATCTGGAATACATGCCCTAGCGCCTTGGAGATACATTAGTGATCCTGATTTTGTTATATTAATATAGGTACCAACTTACCTAATACTTGGTAATAGGACTTGTCAACAATCTCACCGGATCCAGTTCAGTGACAGACAAATGACGCGTCTCTAATAGTTACAGCACGCAGAACGTTCGTTGATCTGCAACTCGTGATCAGTTCCTCTTCCTATTCACTGTAAAGTTCACTGGCAGTACGTAAACTTATATCGGAGAAGTAACTTTTCGTCGCGATGATGTTCTGCCCGCGGTCGCAGCTTGAAGTTTGGGGGGGGGGGGTCAGTACTGAAATTTGGGGGGGGGGGGGGGTCACTACACTAATAGACTTTATATTGTTCGAAAGAAAGAATGTTTTTTTTTACTAATTGACCTCACTCTGCCTGATGTTAAGCAGTAGTGAGGTCTAAGATGGATATGATAACAGGATCAAGATTGTGTCCCATGGCTCCAGACCTAAAGGTTTTCGGAAGTTCATGATTTGTTTTTACCTCTAAGACTTCTTCAAAGGATCTGAAATAATGTCCACCGTGCATTGTCGTTTCCGGCTATCAAGTCTGAGCATTTTACATCAGCTATTCGAACTTACTTGACTACTCGTAAAAAATATTTGTCGTAGAAACCACATTCTGCGTTGTTTTGACTTTGATTTACTGTGTACAGGTGTACTATGCCTGTTATTAGTCTATGCCCCGCCTACAGAGAGACAAATGGAGCAAAAAGTGCCCTTCGTGTCATGCAAACGTAATAAATGATGGATGTTTGTTATTTCCATTCAATACCATTTTACACGGCGCATTAAATGAAGGTGAATTTATTCATAAAACTTTGGAACGTAGGTTGATGTATGTATGAGTTTTTATAGTCCCATAAAATTTAGCTAGGTAGGTAGGTTAACGGACATACATTGTAGACATATCTAAATTGTCATACCGGTTCATATTGTTCGGGAAATTAATAAAAAATTGTAGCTAAAAACCATCTAAGTAAGTGACGCCATGAGTTAAAAAAGATATCTAGATAATTTTGTTAAAAACGTATCTACAAACAACTCCCCGTAAAATATCGGATAAAACTCATTTTAATCGCACTAAGATCAAACATAATATTGATACAAATTGTTTGTAGAAATTGGTTTATTTGCAGAGTACCTACTTACGAGATTGAACGTCTGAAGTAGAATTAAAAAAAAATTGTTATCTATTTTGCAATTTGTTTGCGAAGAAAAATATTTCACAAAAAGAACGTTCTTTGATATTGTCTCGGAAAATTATTGATTCCTGTTTCTTGCCAGACAAATCAAGGGCCAGAACTTCTTACACCTATTATAGAACCACCACCTATTTATAGAAGGGTCATAGGGTTCATAGGCTTGTTCTCACTGAAAATATCTTCCGGTTGTGACTAGATACGCTTACCCTGACTAATTTTATTACGAGCAGTGCCAGCATTTCCAACATTGAAAATTGAAACTTGCTTTGTGACGTCATTTTGTGTAAATCTATACAAACGAGAAACTGTGATCGAGATAGCTTTTGTAGTGCGATACTTTTTTACGTGTAAGAAGCACTTGCTTTGAACCTTCGATATTTTTAGTTTTACGAACTTTGGGAAATTCGTCAGCTAGATATAAAGCACTCAAGGTACGATATTGAATTTTATGCGGTTATATTTTAGCTGTTTTGGTTAGTAGGTACACAAAAATTGTATCTATAGAGTTTTTTGTAAGTGAAATTCCGCGGAGACTTGAAAGGGATATATAGAGTTGGTATATAAAATACCTTAAAAAAAGTACCCACCTACATTGAATAGTTATGATGTTATATTATATGAGTGGGATTGATATGAATAAAATGAACAAGACACGATAGGTAGAATAGAATAGATAATTCATTGACACACAAAACAAGAAAAATTACAAAACATAGAAACAATATACCTACTTACCTTGATTTCTAATAAGTAATTACGTTCAACTTTGTATTGTGTGGTACTAGACCAGATAACTTGCTTGCCCCATGGATCGAGGCAGCGACAGGATGCGGGAGACTGCGCGATAGGGCGAAACATGGCTACGCGCTGTTCCACGCGATTTGCTTGCAGACTGATAAAAATGTAGCTACAATATTTCATTTTTAGGGTAACTAAAGGGTGCCAACGAACCCTCTTACTACTATATCCTTAAATTGTTGTATTGTATTGGTATATAAGTGGTTCCGCATACGTATGTTGTTATAATGAAAAATTAAATAAATAAGGCTCCACAGTCTTTCTGTTTGTGTGTCTATCTGTATATCCATCCGTTCGTCTGTCACAGGGTTCTATTTTTTTAAATAGGTATATTAATCCGCTTATTGCTGAGTTAGGCTCAATTTTGAAGCAACCTTTAATTAAGTTTTTCTCGTGTCTGTTGTATTATGTACCTACTTATTGTTGCAAATAAAACATATTCTATTCTATTCTATTCTAATAGTCAAGTTGGTTTTTTATTGCTTCTTTCCCTGACGCTCACCACACTATTTTTATTGAACTAGTCTGGTGAGATAATTTTAAGGCATTTTCGAGGAACACCTCAAAAAGGCTTCTTACGTCCACTCGGCAATGTCCGTAATGCTCGATGCTACTACTAATATTCATATTTACCACACTATTCTAAGACCACATTGTATTATTAGGTTTCGTTTTCCGTCCTTAGTTCGATCGAGCGTAGCCCGTCTAGCAAGGGGGACACGCTTGTTTGTTCACAGAATTGCCATTTTTATGGCACGCGTGACTATCATATTCAGCCATTACTTGCGCGTCGCGTCAATTTGCACTGAAACGATGCTATTTACGCTGATCATGTAGGGAGAATATCGTTTTAATCCAAATTTGGTGAAGACAAAAAAAAATTACTACGAGTAAGTATTAGAAAAAACGCAAAAAAAGGTGAGGTAGCGAGAAATAATGCGTGTCTATTGAAAAACAAATTTGCCCCTGAAAATAGAGCCTTGCTTGTTAACTTTCAAATAATATTTCACAAAGTGGGCTTAAAATATCGTGTCGTTTGCACAAGAGTGATGGTACATTCAATAAATGTTAAATTCTAACAGTAAAATGATATAACTGTTGCAACAATTTTAAGCATAAAACAATAAAAGTTGTGCATTCGATTATCTAAACACCGGACACAAATTTCACAATCATGGAATCATTTACATAGAAAACCGTTGATCGTTGGTTGTCATCGCATCGGGTTAATCAAGAGAGAAACTATGCTTACACCTTTTGTAATGGAGCCCAGCAAAACTATCTATAATATTTATGTATTCAAAAAAGTGCACTAGTTTTTTCTTAGTAGGATTTATTGATAAATCTGCTAAGTTTTGACAACTTCCCTACTGTTGGATTCTCTCGAACAAAACTACTTGTTTTTAGTACAAATGTTTCCATAAATTGGTCACACATCAACACAGCGTCTTAGCTTTCTCCATAATCGCGAAATGCAATCCATGACGACCTATAGCCGAGGCCATTAAACTGTCAATGACAGAGGGTTGAACGTAGCTTAGAATCATCAGCTGGTACAAAATAAAATCGTAAAGATACTCCAATTTTAGTTGACTAAGGCTGCATAATATGGTCTGTTCGCCGCTTACCCCCATTCTGATTTCGTCTACTATTTGTAAATTGTGGATCTTTGCCCCCTTTTTAGGTTACTGAAAATCGTTTTTGACATTAAAATATTAAAAGCTGTGATCAAAGATTTAAACTGATTCATCAAATTTTAAAAAAGGACCACAGCAACTAATAATATGACTGATTCCCTTTATAGGCACTGCCTTTTCGCCCCAAGAGTCCACGTCTTTAAATGGTAAATTGTTTGCTGTTTTTCTAGCAAAATAAACACGTAAGGCTAAGCTTGTACAAACTGTCATCTTTAAGCTATGGCCCATACCACGCGCCACAATATGGCCAACATAAATCAGCTAATTAAACTCCGTAGCCCTTATTAACGACATAAATTTCGCCCTCCGAAGCGCACTCGAGAATGTAATGTGGGTTTAATATGCGCGTAACACTCAGCGCTTTGGATAGCTGTTGTGTTTCTTTGACTCTACTGTTTGTAAAACGTGTTAAACGGATATTTTTGGGTGGCTACGGAGCAGCAGGCATTTAAGTCAAATGTTTTGATTTGATAGCATGAAGCTTTGATCATCGTCATCTTTATTAATATAAATATTTTTACTGTGATAAAGTTTGATGATTAAGTAGGTAAATGTGCTGACAGCCACTTTCATCATCGTCATCATCAGTCTCTGAGTCAGTCATCAACTGTCCACTCTAATGAGCGCCACTGCGCTCTGTCCTCAGCTCGACGCATCCAGCTTCTGCCAGCAGCCTTGCGCAGATCGTCACTCCACCTGGTCGGAGGGCGTCCTACACTACGTTTGCCGTTTTTAATTTTAGGTACAATACTCATAAACTAAGTCTTTATTATCATATTGTGTTATCATCATAGAGGCGCTTTTTTAATCCTTTCACCACACTTGTTTGGAAGAACTAGTGACACGACAAGAGGAAGAAGATCACATGAAACTCGAAAGCGTCTTCCTAAAGCCCTAATATAATTCGGAAGTGAGTTCCCAAAGTAGGGCTCTTTGTAAGGCGTAGACTCTAAACGTCTGCTAATCTACGTAGTCTTTACGGTCCTGCGTAACTTCAGCTCATAACCATTAGGAAAGAGAAGGCTAAGTAAAAGGGCATGTTTAATAGCAAGTAGAGTATTTTACTCATAATAGCCCTAAGCACAGTAAATACAGCGAAAGTGATTTAAAGAATTTACAAACAGTCGTACATAAAATTGAAGATTTTCGGTAAAAACTGATGTGTTCATAATATTTTGTTTTATTTTTAGTAGATTACCATTCTATGGGGTTTTGTGAGATAATTTTAATTTTTAAATGTCGATCTTTTCTTGTCAATGGTTTTCCAATTTTTATTCATATTAAGTTCTCTAATGCCTGTTAATATCTTCTAAAAAAAGATCTTGAATACTTATATGAAAATTACTTACTTTCTTACTTACTATCTGAAAATGTTCATGCTTGTCTGCCATGCTTAGGTTAACAGTTGTATTATGTCTGCTTACATTTTTTTAATAAACTTACGAGTATAATTATGAACAAAAATAAAATTGAACCGTGCCTCTACAGAGTTTTATTCCCTAGAATAAAGGATCTTGAAAGAAAGAAAATACATTTATCCAACAAACAAAATGAGTATAAACAAGAAAATAAAACAATAATAAAATTAACACAAATGAAAAATGATTGTTGAAAAGGCAACTACTAAGCTACTTACCTAGATCCTGATCTTGGTTGTCGGCATCAACAAAACGAAGCACTTAACGCGTAAAAATGTCGTAAACTGTCACGATGCATGCCTCGTGTATCAGGGCTGTAAACCGAGTCACTGTTATCGAGCGATCGACACATCTGGCGTGAGCTAATGCATTTTATTGTAATGTCATTCGACACCCTAACTTTTTCATCTTCTGTGCAATATTTTTAACTAGGTTCTCTCGATATATTTACTTATTTGTACGCGTAATTGTGACACAAATTGATATAATACGATATTTCAACATCATATATCATGTTCAGATCGACGATCCTTGCCACTAAGTGTTTTAGAACCCCTTGGCTGCTAGGTGCAAGGAACCAAATTGTAAGGGCACAAAGATGGCCGAAAAGCTGTTTTTCCTCAGCGAAGAAAAGGCTTGTTTTTCTCTGCAATGACTAGTCAAATTAAAAACAAAAGCCGACGAGCAATGAATGTTATTGGGCCGATGGTAATTTATCAAAATGTCCGAAGGGAAGTAAGGGTAACTATCCCAGCTTTACGAGGATGCATTCACCATTGAAGCTTGCCTTATGGTCACCCAATGGCGAGTGTAATTGGCGAGCTACTTTTTCGGTACATTTGGTTGGTTAGTATATCTTCAAGCTACCAGTGATTGTATTGTTTTTAACCGATAATTTGCGTAAAAAATAAAACAGTTTATATAACCTCGAATGCTCTGTAAGAATACCTACCACCCCATAGAGAGTACCAGTCGTGATCTTTCGTTTTTATATTCATAAAAATGTGATGTTATATTAACTGTTTGTTGTTGTGAGGCAGAAATATCATACTTGATCCTAGATGAATAAGCTGCAGATCTGGCGCCAGAATCGGTTTTCTACACGAACGCGGCCCCATCCTACCAAAGTCTCGGTCTTATTGCTTTTTTACGCTCAAGATACAATTCTAATGCGATTGGTACGCTGGAAAAGATAAAATGTTTGCCATTGACGGCACACTTTTATTTCTACAGCTATCACGGTAGGAATACTAATGGTGGCTTACTCCGCTCACTGATTCTTTGTCTATACAATAATACTTCGAGCCCACGCATTTAAAAGAATTCTTATAATGAGTTTGAATAGATTCAATTGATGGAGCGTGACACTGATAATGTAGAAAGTTTTATCTGTATAGACTAAACCATTAATACGATAGTATAGGAACCCTCTTCTTTGGGGTCATATGATATGGGGTCGACAAACTTGTGTGCATTCAATCGCCTCGATACTCGTTACAGGCCATACAAAAGAGGGATTTAGAGTTCAAATGTTAATTAAGGATACGATTGTATAAAGTGTACAGTCAATAGAATTAAATACTGAATTATTTTTAAACTTATTGATTGTTTTAGGGGCTTCTAAAGTTTCTAACCTTAACATTTTTGGTTACCATTTTGGAACTGCTGATTGAATTTTATAGTTTGGAATGAGCATAGCTTCCCTAGGATATAAGTACTAATTCCCTTAAATTATTGATAGCATCAACTATTTTTAAAGGAAGTAGATATTTTATGTATTAGGCCAGATAGCTACCTAAATATTCTAAGGAATATAATAAAGGGTGACCTTTGTAGATTTCACGGCTGGTAAATTACATTGTATATGATCTGGGATTGTACCTAGTTGTTTTCATGTCGTGACCAAGTTATTATTTGCAAATATTTAATCCCACCGCTCTCGTAAACCAAGAAATATCATCCATTTTACTGGACCTTATACGTTTTACTGTATTCAGTAAAAATATACGAATTGTAATTTTTACCGTATCTAGTAAAAACAGACGAATATTAAATCGGTATTTTTAACGGACGATTGTGAAAGAGCGTTTGCGTCTAGTGTTTACTCTACTTTTCATGTTATGTTACACGTAAAAGATTATTACTAAGTAGATCATCACGTCGGGGTCACTAATTCAGTGGGTTTTATTTTTCCACTTGAATTAAAAAGGCGCCAGCGGGGTTCAAGACAAATATTACTTTTTATTGGAAAAACTTCTAATCAACCAAAACGCTAAGCCAAAACGTAATTCTATTCTTTTGACAACTGTCAATCTGTTTCTGTTTATGAATGCTACATGACATTGTCAGAATTATACTGATACTGCAGTTAGTTGCCATAATAAAATAAAAGAAGAAGAAGAGGTGTGTAATTCATGTTATTCGTGGTGAAGTAGTTTCCGTAGTAGTAATATTGTATATTACTTTATTCTACCCAATCTTATTACAATTGTTTGGTGCATATACACCGCTATTTTATGACTACCAAAAAGCATTTAAGGACAGTTGCAGTAGATGCAGAAAATGATAATGGCATGGTCACAACTTTTTTTTATTTGACTATCACAAAGTTATCGAGGATCAACAAAAACCGAACAAAATTTTATGAAAACTGTACAAATAAGTACTATAGACAAAATCGCGTACAGACTCGAACTTATGGAGAATTCGAACTATGCAGTCGATACGACTGTCCCCAGTCAGTAAAACCCAATGATGTTATAAACTATAAGTAACATAAGATACCTAAGTAAGTATAGAATTCTGTGGTAAAACCGCAGTAGCTATCATAAATCCATGTCTGAATCGTCTCGTCTCCTTTTGAGGTTATTTTTTTTTATCTTTTTTTTGAGTTTTAACTACAGAAATATGATTTTAACTACAGTACTCGTAACAGACACCGAGACAATGTTTAAAATTTTTGTGGTAATTAAAAAATGGGTGAAAAAAAGGGGTGTACAACATTAACAGTAGATTTCAAAATCGTTATTTCAAGTTAGTTTAACTATAAACATTACCTACAGTGGTTGCTCTTTTTTAGACTGAGCTCAAAAATATGTAGCTGTTGCTCTTAGTTTTTTGTATGACGTAATGTTATGTACTTGGGAAAGGGGTGGAATATAACTTGCAATAACACAAAAATGCCATTAGGTGTTATTGCAAGTGTAAAAATCTAGCTATAATAAGTAAAGGAAGGAGCGTATAAATCTAGCTATAATAAGTACGTAGGTCACTTAGCCTTTTTTGCCAACTAAAAGAAAATATTATCTTAACCGGCACGATACAATATGTAAAACAATTATCTTTGGTATTTCTAAACAACTATTTCGCTTTATGTCTTTATAGAGCTATTGTGCCGATCCCTCATAGAGTGGTACAAGGGCAGGAACATGATGATGATGTTTTATAGAGCTAAGTAAAATAAGCTTGAATGATTAATTTTATACACGCAAACTCTACAATAATAAGACTCGTTGCTTTCCACTGCGGTATTCATAGGCTCTGAATTATTCCTATTGCTGCTCATCCACCGTTTGTGTGCCTTTATCTCCTCGTTAAAGCAGAAAAGTGCTATTCATGCAATGAACCCAGGGATATGGTATTCTATTTGAATAAAAAAGTATTGGGTTGAACTTGCATAATGAGTTTTCTTTGTGTGTGACTATAGTCTCTAGGTTTTCTAAAATACTAAATTTTCTGAACAATAATTGTATTTATCCCACCGAACCCATTTCATGTAAAATTATGGTTGCCGGACTACATTTCACTGTAAAAAAGTTATGAGATCTCAACTAGTAGAGCCAAGCCCCTAAGCTCCGCTTTGTGCTGCGTATCATAATAGCCCTACATATATATCAGTTCAGTAAATCAGTTAGAGCTCAGTTGACCTAAAGATTGTAGCCTATGCGGAATAGGCTTGACCACGTGTATACAACCGGTTCAAAGTGCAAACATACAATGATTTGTTGAATAGCTGTTCGCAACACTAGCAAACGGTGCATAGCACAATGGTTGGGGTTACGCCAATGCTCTCGGTAACTGGATCACTCTTGCATAGTATAAATATAGGCTATGCGAACTCTTATAAGCTTGAACGTTAGGTTGTGGGTACGCTATAAAATACTAGAGTCGTGTTGGCTCAGTAATGCCTCGACTTTGCGACGATCCACGATGGGCTTGAAACTTTTATAGATAAAATGATAGTAAAAATATTCTACAATGTTCGCTAAGGCATAAGTAGGAACAATTACGAGGATTAGTGGAGGAACAATTAGGAGGAGATAGTGAAACAGAAGTACAGGCTTGAGTATAGCTTTTTTTTAAATTCAACTCTGTAAAAAAGGTATGTAAATAACTAATAAACTACTAGGTATTTTTGTTATTCGGGTTCCGATGGTAAAATAAATCAGTTTTTGTCAGATTTTCAATCTAAAGAAAATGAATTTAGTTACAATTCGCAAGACACCATAGAAATATTTTCAGCAATATTTGCAAACAATTCCTCAGTGTATTCAAACTCCTTTGTGTACGGAGAGGTGACGCCAATATAATGCCGAAGAAAGCTTTCTTATTTACCGAGAAATACTTTTCTACATTATGTAAGCAATTTCTTGCTCTCATATTTTCTGCGAGTCATGAAATTTCGGGAACATAATTTAGGATTTGGGCTTCAGTAACGTTCCCCAAAGAACTTAATAAAAGAACCCGGTGCTGCAATTAAGGAAAACATTTTCGGCCTCAAAAATTTCTGCCTTGATTCCATGAAAATTAAAAGTCTCAATTCATGTAAAATTTTCTAGAGCAAACATTTTACTTTGGTCACAAATGTACGAGTCCCAAAAGACAAGAGTTTCCAAAACTCAATTATGATATAGCTGATACAATTTGTCTCGAAGCGCGGCTCAAATTGAGTTATCTTTGTTTTAATCTATTTTAAAGTGAAATAGTATTGTGTATTGATGCCAAGAAGTCAAGCCTGTAGCTAATTGATACCATTACAGTAAGCGATGCCGAATTTGGCACTGTGCGCTTATGTGGAGTGGGTTACAGTAGTGGTACTGGGCATATACCAGTAATATTATTATTTTGCTGATATAGGGTAACTGCCTAGTTAAATTAGATTGTTGGGTTTAGACATAAGCGGTTTATTGGTTTAACCTTTGATGATTTATATACAAGTAACGTGAACTACCTTTACTAGGAATTTCATTATCAGGTAGATGAAATTCCTAGTAAAGGTGGTCGCACAGTCCAGCCAAGCCGAACGCGCCGAACTGTCAATTCAATAGAGAAAATGCTGCCGAAGAAGCCGTTAGAAGCGTAAAATATATAGAAAAATGTCAAGTGTGCGATCAGATTAAGAGCTACCTAAGAAAAACTTACTTTTTTTCTACCTAAGAAAAACTTATATTTTCGGACCTAAATTATTTCAAGACTTAGATTAATTTTAAGACTTTGCGGAGTTTGCGGTATAAAACCAAATTTTTTTTAAACTAGGAATTTTGCGATGAATATAAAAATACTAAAAGCTGTTTCTGTTTTTCAGATCTGGAAGAGGCGCTGCGTATGCTTGCTCGGAAGGCGACGGCAGCGCCCCCAAATCGTGCTGTGGACGACCACCGCTCAGGCTGTGCGTGCTCTTTCTTGGCGTAGTGGGAGCATGTTTGGTAGCCGCTGGTGCAGTGCTCGGAGCCCTAAGGCCACATCCAAGAGCTCCTCTCACATTACTGCTACTTATGATAGGTGAGATGATTTTTGTTTGTTGAAATGTGCGAGCATGCTTAAAATGCTCATGGCCGAAAAGTTTTTTTTTTAACCTCGGTCGTTAGAGCTGGCCACATGAATACATTTTCTTACTTTGTGTGTTTGGAGAACAAGTCCAAATAATACTAGTGCCGTGAATGGTATAAAAATTAATTTTTTTCTCATACACAGGTAGGTATAGTCTATGGTATTTTGTAACCTGCGTGTTACCTCTAGCAAGGACGTTTATTTTGCATATTTATAAGTAGGTTCACCTAAATGTACTAGACTGTGAAGCTTTTGCAAAAAGTAAAAAGAAAAATTGGCACCGATTGAAAAACGAAAAAATCTTACCTTCCATAAAGCGAATAAAGCAGTGCATTAGCAAACCTCGTTTGATCGTAAAAAAAGGCTTTATCCGAAGTCTTTGATCGTTTCAGTTCGCGACTCATTTCACGCTAAAGCATTTTTTTCTCTATAGCTGATTAAAGTTATCCGGTCCACTGGACTGGCCAGCAAAATGAAAGCCTGAACCGGGAATTACCGGTTAACTTGTGTAGATTCGATAACCACGTTCTAATGAAGTTATCGGTTTTAGCGATTTAACTATGTGGATAAGATACGTGGGCTTTAGAAAAATATTTTAGATAGACGAATAATAGTTATAAGTACATTTGATTGAGGGTGGCATGAAATAGGGAGGTTTGGGGAAAATAAAGGATAGTTGGTGTCCTACTTTCTACTAGTCAACATTGAAAAGCTTTTGAAGCACACAGACCCCTTAGGTAGACGATGTAGACACAGACGCGGTAGTAGTGTTTAACAAAGAAAGCATTTTTTTCATATTTGCAAAAGTGTTTTTGTATAAATTACCATATATTCAAAAAGAGTGTGCCATATGTATTGTGTAATCTATGCCACGCACATCCGGCTTCAAATATTCATCAGTCGTGTCCAATGTGTTGGGCGCAGACCGTAATTAACCGTGAAACAATCTGCGTATCCTGCGCTCATCTGCTATTCGGCATGCATACGACAATAGCAAGTCTCACAATCTCATTACATCATTCACAGCGCGCGCCCTTCATCGTCCAAGTTTTCAATTAAACTTCAAATGAGTTTGGGAGCGAAATTAATTGGATTTTCATTAGCGTTCGGGACAGATGATATTGTTACAGGCAAGCGATCTATTGTGGAGATGGGTAATTTGTACGCGTCACTCACTTGCTAACTTCACGCATCGCGTTTGTCGACGGGTGATGCGTTATGCCTGTTTGCCATGACGACATGAGGGGTGTTTATTCAGGCGGCTGTATTTATTTTCGCTGAAAACGTAACATTCTATTTAGGAGTAGGTACTTACATCTATGCGTCAAAGAAAGCTTGGGTTGCTCTTTATTTACGGTTAGGTAAACACGTTTCAACATTTGGTGATTTGGTCATAGACTGGATGTACTCCAAGTGATGAAAATCCATGTAACGCTCATAACAGCCATAATCCCACCATGTAAAGACGATAACAGAGGATTACAACGGAACACACTGTTCGTGATCACGAGCACGAAATAATTAGCTGTTGGTAAATAACGGTTGGTTAGTCTGTGCTACAAGATATTAAAATTGCCAGTTTCATCATATGGGTGATCAGATCACAGAAGACTATCTCTAACCACAATTACAGACAATACGGGGTGGTTCTAAATTTTACCTCATTGAGGGCAGCCATTTCTTTTGTAGTTAGAAGGTATTGCTCTTAGAAAACTATGTAGAAGAAAACAACCACACTTTCAGTTTCTCAAAAAAATAATATAAATATTCCATAGTTGCTAACTTTCCGTAACTTATCGTACGACATGCAAAATAACAATCTAGCTCATAATATGATGTTTGTTTCCAGGTATAGGCGTGGTGCTTGTGACAGCAGCCGGACTAGCATGGCGGCTTGGTGCAAGGGACGCTCCATGCGCGTTGCTAGGCCTCCGCCGTGCGTCCTGCCGCCGGCTAGTCCCTCGCCTGCCTCCGAGCTACGCGCGGCCTCACCATCCGTACGCGGCCATGCTGTATCCAGAGTTCCATTATAGGCCGCCTCCGCCGACCTATCAGGCCTCTATGCAAGAGTACAGACTCAGGTGAGATTGTAATTGTATCCGTTGAGCTTTTGCCCAAAGAAACTGTAGAGATTTGTTATAGCTGAATGGATTTCTCCACCTCGACAAAATGTGGATGAATTTGTCCTATCAAGAAAATTGAGCAATAAAAAAAAAGACTTAAAGAAATGCTTAAAAATATTACTCATAAAAGCATGATCAAGAAAAAGCACTAATGTAGGTGACCCAAAAATTAAAAAAAAAACTCGCAATTACCATGTAGGTTTGTACCTACAAGTATGTAACACGTACACGTTATTGCCAGTACACAAGTGACAACATGAAGTGAAGTTCACCTACTCCACTTCATGTTTAATGCATAGCCTTTATTTTAGGATACCTAAATAAGGAATGTGAGCCAAAAAGGCTCACATTCAATACTTCAGTCACAATCATACCGAGCCAGCATTAGGTATTACATTATCTGGGGTATTACTAACAAGTGAAATGTTTGTATTCCAGGTTGCTTCTCTTAGACAGAAGTGCGCCAGCGGTGTCCCCTCCCCCCACATACAGATCAAACTCAGCCAGTCTAGTCAGGTACGTCATTACAGATACCACAGCAATCTTATACGGGATTGCTCGACTTTATGCTTTAATTTAACTGTAGGGATAAACTCGGATACCGAGAAAATTGTGTTTCAGATTCAATGTTCATATCCAACTTGTTTATCTTGGTCTAGAAAACTTGAGGTCGCATGAATGCGTCGTCAAACAAGAGATTTTATCATTCCAAATTAGACTTTCTACGAGCAAAATCTACACAAAGCACATTAACAACAAAAAATACATTAAATTTTACTTACTAATATTATTGGGTGCTTTTATAGATCACAGTTGATCTGATTGATAAGAACATTGTCCGGATGACATATGTAGATTGCTTTTCAAAATCAATTTATAGTCTACGAATTTGGGATTTATTATTTTAGTTTTTCTAATCTTGTGGCTTATTTTTGAGTTAATTTAACAATTTTGTATCACAGAGGATCAACTGGCGCAGCCTGGTGTGGCTCCGAGTACAGCGGGCCACCGTCGTACCGGGCGCCGCGAGCCGACCCTCCCGTCACTGTCTCCGAGCCCATCACACACGACCTCAAATACACCGACATCGAACCACCTCCAGCCGAACAGGAGAAGGATCCAGACGAACACCTCGTTACTATAGTCCATACTGACTCCCAACCCGTGATCGTCACAGTATCAGGCTCTGCTGCGCTTAACGAGACTCACACGCCACCGCCTTCAGAAATCGATATTTTAGCACACTTATAACAAATGGGTTTAGTTTAGATTTAATTAATTAGGCGACGGAGTCGGTATCACGTGAATTGCTAGTTTTAACAATAGTGACAGATTAGAAGGCTTGCATTAGTATCGTATCGACATAAAAACACGTGACCTATGAATAGATTATTATGACCAAATAAATTTCTCTCTACGTGTACCTTGATGTCCCGGCTATATTCAAATCATAGGCATTTCGTATAATCATTATTTATACACGATCCTTTTTTAGTCAGCTTAAAGCCCAGTATCGAAATATCATAAAAATTACAAAAAATATTTGTCAATAATAATTTAATCCGTATAGATACTAATCCATATTGGTTCTTTAATATTGCATAGGTACAAACACTAATTTGTGTCACAATTTTTTTTAATGTAATTTCAGTAAAATTAAAAAGATTGATGAAGGGCAGTAACCTGACTAAAAAATGAACGGAGAACATCTAAGACCATAATCATTTAGAATCAAAATTGCTTCATATAAATGATGTACAAGTAAAACTAGTATATCAATTACTATTCTAATGACGATTGTACCTATTGTATGGTACAAGAATATTAAAAAACATCACAATCAATATTTATTAACCTTTCCTAAATTTAAGAAACTTAAACTTTGTTTGACAAAAGTTTCTATAAAAAAATTATGGTGCATGTAAGATACCTAAGAATGAATTATTCGTCAACTCAAAATGAATTGATAATTTCCACACATAACATTATTTTATCTGTGACATAATTACCTAAATAACTACATTTTTTACCATCAAAAACGTTTTGTCTGATGCAAATAGCGAGAGACATTTTCCGAGTATACTTTATACCAAAATAATTTGAAAATATCTCTGAAGGTCTACCACGATTCTCAATATTTTATGTACCTTATTTTATTTAGTTAAGGGTTTATATGTAAATATTTAAAGAGCACTGACATAATAACGTTTCGTTTTATATAGTGTTAACAAATGTGCCGTGTATATAAGTGTTAAAATGAATACAAAATAAGTAAGCGTATATTATTTCTAGAACTAGCATTAAGATTATCATTAGTTATGATATTTAAACCAAATCATAATTACCCTAATGTACAACAAAATATTAAACTTGTTAATTTTACATTTAGTGCCAATGATTGTTTATTGTTGTAAATAATTTTTCAATTTTTGTTTTTCCTACTCTGACATTGCGTAGCTCAAAAAAGTGTTTCATTGCATTCCCCTTCTGTAAACATAAGATTTTTGTGTGTTAGCTGTGACTATTTCTGTTATTAACAAACAAAGCAGTTAAACTCGCAAAATTAAAAAAAACAATATCGTAAAAATCGTTTCAACTTGAAAAAAAGTCTTTAAGCATAGAAAAAAAACGCATAAACCTTCACGGTCCGAAAAATAATCCGGTGCTTTTTTTCTAACTGTAATTTACAACCGAATCAAGTAGTACCTTAATGAAATGTAATGCCTACATCTGTGTTAGTATGATACTTTAGTTATATTGTAATTAACTTTGTTGTACATAATGTTACTTATTTGTATAAAAATAAATAAAGATCTTTAGTGAAATCTACTTCATTCTTTGAATTTTTCACAAGCCCAGCTACAAAGAAAAGCATATACTTACAAGGAAAATTATTATTTTTTGCCTCTATGTAAGTTCATAGTAGGCCTCCTGTTTACATGAAAATCAATTATAATGGAAGGTGTTATTTGCTCGCCACAAAGAGCCACGTGAATAATATTGTGTTTATCAAGTGCAAGTATCCCGTCCACATCTTTACAACTATGTAGTGCCCTATGAAATGGAATTGGAATTTCAATACTAGACCAACCAACGTTACGTTAGATAAAATAGAAAAAATGGATAGAGAAGTAAGTAAACGTGGCCGCATAATTTACAAAGATCGATTCGAGTAGAGTATCCTAAAGGAACATCGTAAGTAGTTGCGCTTAGGAACATTATATAAATTTATTAGAGCAGTGGATTCCAAGTGGCTTTACAGAGAATACACTAGTGCGGTTGCTGAAGTAGTGTTTCCAACAATTAAACGTTTCGTTACTCATGCTCAATTCGTTCCATTCGCAATGTAAATCGAAGCTCCAGAACAAAGGAGGACAGTAATTATATTGTAAAGCAATTTTGTCGCATAGCCACGAGGAAATGAAAATTGGTAGAAGGTTTCATAAAATGGTGTAATGGGCAAAAGCAATGAACGTAATGCATAAATTACGACTGCATTTAAACTTAAATGGCTATCGGAACTCATAATGGTATGACATTTTAATTAAAACATAGCTTCGAGGATATTCGCTGAAATCGCGGCGACAAATAAAGTGGGATTTACATCGGCAACACGAAGTTAAGAATTTAATAGAATGCTTATGTCCACGTTTGAGTACAAGTCACAAAATAGAACAATATTACAGTAGGTCGACGTAGAATGGTAGTTCTGCTCAAAATGTGCAAATAAGTTTGCCTAAAAGTGTCCGTTAAAAATAACTTTTATGAATAGGGGAAAAATAAAATGTTATTTGAACGTAAAGTCCAGTATCCAATAGTCCCGAACCCAAGGGACTATTATAAAAGCATTTTAGAACCACACAGATTATGTTCCTGTTTTCTTGTCAAATAAAAAAAAGTACTGTAAGTATTAGATACTTGCTGCGCTCCCGCGGTGTAGCCCGCGATCCCTCGGGATTTTTTCGGGATAAAAAGTAGCCTATGTCCTTCCCTGGCATAAAAACTTTATCCACGCCAATTTTCAGCCTAATCTGTTCAGTGGTTTAAGCGTGAAAAGGTAACGAACAGACAGACAGATAGACAGACAGAGTTACTTTCACATTTATAATATTAGTATGGATAGTATGGATATGGATTAATGGAAGAAAGAAAGGGCGGCCTCTGCCCTGGAGTGGGACATCATTGGCTCTTAAAAAAAGTTTTAAGTATTTTGTTTTACTTTCTTGGATCCATGTTAAAGATCTGACACGATATTTGCCGACCTATATTAGTTAAGAATAATAAATATTTGCTAATCCTTCTTACAGGCATTTAGAAAAAGATCTGAAAAACTCCACTCAATCTAAAGCATCAAAATCGGCTTTACCGATACAAATACCTATAAACGACAAGATTACAAGCGATTTCGAAAGCATGTTAGTACAAGTATTAGACTGAAAGCCTGCTCGAATTTGAAAAGCAGCGATTAAGTATCAGACGAATAAATCTCTATTGAATAGAATCGATAAGATGCCGATGCCAAGATGATTTATTGACGGGCAGCCTCCGTCTCTAATGGTGGCTGAATAAGCTCCGCTTCGCTAGGTTTTTTTCTACAGACTACGATAAATAAAGGAAAATTATGCAATCAGGAAAACGGCAAATGCGTCCCACGGATAAGCTCTGTGTTTATTGGAAATGTTGGAAATGCTTCTTGCGAGGATGTTTTGAAAGGGTTTTCATGGAACTTATTCATTGAGAAGAAGCTTAGTAGTAGAGATAAATAGGTGAGATAAGAAAATAGTAGGAAAAATTCTCAAAACCTTCAGTACCTACGCGATCTTGTCCTGATAGTAAAAACTAAGAAGTATAAGGTACATTCCTAAACTTTCGTTATTCAGACCACTTGCATATATAACGAGTATGTAGCGTCTTTTTTTATACATATACATTATTATTTAGTTTATCATATTTTTTTTATTTAGATTAGGCAACTCTTAAGTTCCTTTAATTTTTTGCACCTGTTCAATCTTCCATGCATTAACATTCTTCATTAACATGCAATCATCCAAAAGTTGGAAAAGATCGCTTCTCAGCGATAAAGCCGCCCATTGCGCATTGTAATATGGTTCTCTTTTCTACTGTACCTTGTAGTTTTAAGGTGTGCATTGTGCAATAAAGTATTTTCATTCATTCATTCATTCACATGGTATGAAAAAACGGAAGTTGATTTTGAAAAACAAAACAGACAAAACTATGCATCCTTAAGTCGAGTATATTTTAGCACTTAGCTGACTGGATAGGTAAACACGGATGTTAAGCTTGTCTCAATAGCTGAACTTCTACAAGGTGAAGTCCCTGAAGTCAGCTTAAAGTATGTTAATTATTCAGTCAAAGTATGATTGCGGTAACAAGAACTATAATAGGTAACTTTAGTAACGTATCATCATTTAATTTTGTTGTGTAAAGGCAGTCTGAAAGCCAAAGTTTTCAAGAATAGGAGGAACTGTTTTATAAATAAAAACACGTAAAACACACTTAAGTAAATAAAATTCAATCAAGTAATTGTGGCAAGCAAAATCAATCTCCATATACGAGTATTTAACTTCTTTTAACTTACGAGCTACTTAGTGAAATATAATCTGGCTTGGGAAACTAATACCTAGGTATTCGAATAACAGTAAGTAACTACTTACCTCTAAAATAATTTAACTATTGCACAGTCAGCGACACACATGTCGATGAACAATTTAAATCTGTTCTAAGCAATATTCCAAAATTGTCATTCATCAATACAAAGAATCTGACAGTAGTTTTTTTTTTCACAAGCCTACGAGTTTCGAAGATATATGATTTAAAAAACATCAAGTGCTCATGAACTATCGTTGACCGTAAATACGATATGTCGCGATAAGTCTCAATAAAAATCATCCATAGAAACATTACTGTAAGCCCATATAAAATATAGCTATTTGATCCGGACAGCATGATCTATCTGTACTTTCACTATTTTCATCCCATGAAAATAAATTCGCTTTCGCCTGGTAGCACAAGTAGATAGCAATTGGATAGTCGTAATATTTCTGAGTGGAGGGAGCATTCCCTGGCTATGCGCAGGGTTTGAATATAAAATAAATGAAGGTTAAGTCACTTATGTAAATGGGAAAAGTTCCCAAACTGTTTGTTATACCACAAAGCTTAGTTTGAGAGTCGAGATAGAAATAGATCTACAATCATCTTTGTATTAGAAGGAAACTTTTAGGCAAACTAACTTGAGTTAGAACTCTACCTACTTTCATATTTTATGATAATAACTGAAAGCTTTTCTTTTGATCAAATGTTATCAACGTAATATTTTATACCTTAGAACCGGCGTTGGTTGAGTGGTAGAACCTACTCTCAAAACAAAAAATAACAACGACTGAAGATAATCAAATAATCACTTAAATGACAGCTCTTCCTGTTTACTGGCTGGTAAATAAGTAATAGCATACACATCTTGTTATATCTACAGCCAAATATTTTATAACATCTTCGTTTCCATGCAATTAGGCAATTCAAACAAGACAAGCAGAACTCAAACTCGAGTTCAATTTGTTAGTTCGCATACAATTTGTAAGGATCAAATAAAGTTTACAAAGTTTGAAGACGTAGCGCGAAGCAGCGTATTTATAGAATCAGTGTTCTAAGTTTTCTGTGTAGCCCTAAGTAAATGCAAGAGTAAGCTTTGACTTGTCAGCAGTACCCCGCAGTACCTACCTAAGCGTCTTATGCATGGCCGCCTACAAAAAATTCAAAACAATAGTAGATACCTAACCTACTATCGGACCATGGAGGGAACCCGCAATGCTGTTGATACCTTACGTCGAAATTCGACGAAGGTTAGAGGCAGAATACCAAATGATGCGACATTTTGTTGTAGATGGACAAAATCAGGCATGGTCCAAGATTTCTAAGCTCCAACTTTTGTTCAAATGGCTTATAATAAATTGGAACCCCAAAAATGTTAAACATTTTGATAGATTCGATTCTTATTCAAAGTGTTAAGGTTCGCTACTTGATACCTTAATAATATTATGTAAACCTTCTTAATAGATAAACAAACCATAACCCCTTACAATAATTATGAGGTCATGATCCTCAACGAAAGCATAATTCCGTGGCGAGTCGGGGAACACGGACGGAAGGTGCGTGAAATATAAATCACCTACCAGTGATTTAGGTGAAACCTCCCGGAAAGTTTTAATTCTGTTTGGCTCAACCATAGAGTAAAATATACAGAAATTCAACCTTCTTTCACCTCAAGCAGTCAAACACTACAGAAAAAACACAAAACGGATCACGGATCATAACTTCTCTAAAACTAATCTTCGTGATCACTGTTAATATTATTTGCTACGTTAAACAATAGTAATTTATCGCGTTTGACAAATAACCAGGCCAAGTAGGTATCAAGACAAGTCCTTCAGACAATACCTAAGTTGTTACCTACCATGAAAGTTCCTCAAGTTAAAGCACGATTATAATCATCTACGCATAAATTGTATAAGCATAATGATTCTTATCAATTTTTATTCGAGTGCATGTAACTAGGAGAGTAGGTACCTACTTGGTATGAATGTTGATGGATTTACAAGTAGAGGTAGGCCAAAGAAAAGATGGATGGATTGTGTGAAGGATGACATGAGTAAGAAAGGAGTGAGTGTTGAGATGACGGTTGATAGAGGAGAATGGAAGAACACATGTTGTGCCGACCCCACATAATGTGGGGAAAGGTCAGGGAGATGATGAAGATAGGGTAGAGTGCTTAGGGAGGTCATTGCAAAACAGCGTAAAATCAAAATTGACAGTGGACCGATATAGCCAAATTTTTGATATAGCTAAATTTTTGATTGATTGCAAAAATGCTTTCAGAGTTTACTGACTACCGAGCTGGTATGTTGCTCTGTGGTCCAGCATCTCCAGTTCTCCACCGTTTAATTTATCTATTATTTATTGCGCGGCCAACTTAGACACTTTGTTTATTAGCTATTCAATTAGGTTAGTTAGGTGATACCTTAAAGTAACTTTGCTAATTTAGTAATAAACTTTTAATTTCAGTTTAACAGCTAATTTGACGAAACAATTTACATTTGGTTTATTCGAGTTTTCAGTTTAGTTTACAAAACAGATTATGGACGAATTAGGTAATTAGATTTGTTTATGGTAAACTTTGAAGCTGTATCTCTACTCTAAGTAAACAACATTCAAGATAGGTATTTACAAACGGTAAATAAATGGTTTATTTGTATACAATCTAGCTGTAAACATAATTTCAGATGAGATGAACTAAATAGATATTATCAGGTACATATACCTACTGCATACTAGACATAGATTATGGAATCTGTAGTAAAATTGTAGTGTAACCTGACTGACGCCACCTGACACATCTCTAGTAGATGGAAAAAGGCCAATGATGACTATTATTGAATATGTGATATCGTTATCAAGTTTCTCAATTGTGTAAAGGTGCACAATTCGAAGCTTGGTGCCAGTCAGTTAATGAGTTCGAAAATTGATTGAGAGTTCCAACAGCCAGTTGCCTTCAGAAATGTAGGTAATTAGTTTTAGTTTACGCTTTGTGCAACAGCAAAATGTTGAAAACTGTGCATGAAAGTTCCGCTTATTTTTAGGCTGCCCTCATTTTCGTTACCCCAGGCTTTTACCTCGTAATTTTAGTTTTGACTTTGTAATGTGGGCGGTAAGTGTTTCACGGTTGCTCTACATCACGTTCTTTTGATTTCATTAAGCGCTGTTTATTTATTTGTTTAGGACATCCAATGGAAAAAATACACAAAAATATTAACATTTCTAAACTAGGCTACTTATATCTAGTGTTTCCCCAGGTGAAGGACGCCTCAGCAATCAGCATGGACTCAACTAAACTAAAATAGGTATTTCTTACATTAGACATTATTGAGATTTAAACAAGCATTAAAATTAGCATACGAGAAATACAACAATGAGATCAAAGAAAAAACAATTGCCAGTTACAGATCTTAAAGTTTAGTGACTCGTACGTAAGTGACATATTATGTAGGTTTTCAATTTACCTACCCTGTGCTTTTCGATCAAAATCACATTCTGGACTGCGTTGATCATGAAAAAGTTTAGCCGAATTCAGCCGCAATTATTTCATCCGCAGTGCATAGCTAGCTGGGGAGATGTAATGTGAAATTAGCATAGTTAAAGCCACGGTCCGCGGCCATCGTAACGAGACTTTACCTCCTCCATGGGTGCGACTGCATTTTTCAGACTTACTCTTGACACTCGATTCATTCAGTCGTTGGCTGAGTGCTTCGAATATCGATACGAAGGTCGTGGGTACGAAACCTGGACGTGCATCAATAGATTTTTCATATGGTAAACGGTGACCGAAACTATTGCGAGGAAACCAGCAAGTTAGCTCTACACGAATGGACCATGATCTTTCAAGTCGATAGACCATCAAGCTAGGCAAGCTTACTCAATCTCAACAGAATTCCAGGCACTAGGTACCTAGAACAGTGTACACTGTACAGTCGAACGGGCATAGTTTGCCACAGGACTCCTTAGGCCTACCCTAAAGGTGTGTTAAAGGTTCCTTCCTACCTAGCGTTCAAGCGTGTCCTACGATTTCGAGTAAAATAAAGAGGTACGTTAGGATTGGAATCGGGTTGGTCGAGAATAAGCCCCCTGCTATGCAAGCACGTAGTTTTGCAGTTCAAACCAGAAAATACTGATATGCATGAAATTAGACTCGATGCATTCATGAATTTCCGATTCTAGAATTCATTGTATTTTTAAGGAGTTACGAATATGTAGGTACTTAACTATCAAATTAAAATCGTGATTTCTCACTGCAAAATCTATAGACATACTACATAATATACACACACACTTAGGTTAGGTACCTAAGTGTGTGTGTAGATAAAAAAATATAATAATTATGTTTGACGACCTCTGTGGCGCAGTGGGTGAAAGCCTGCCTGCGACGCAAAAGGTTGCGGGTTCAATCCCCGCGGCGGGACCAATGTTTGTATGATCTTCAAATATTTGTCTCGGGTCTGAGTGTTTCTATGTATAATATGTATGTATTTACAAACAAAAAGTATATAAGTAGTATATCAGTCATCTTAGTACCCATAACACAAGCTCTGCTTACTTTGGGGCTAGATGATGCTGTGTGAAAAGTCCAGCATTATTTATTTATTTATGTAAGTACCTAGTACCTACATAAGTACCTGTAGGTATACTATAATACTCGTAGAACGCGCAAATGGTAGCCTCTTCTATGAAACTAGTATCCCTACAATCTACATACCATACCTACTCTGTCAAAGTAGCAGATATTTACATAAGACAAAAAAAAATACTACGTTAAATACGTACAACATAAATGTTATGTAGAAAAATCCAGAAAGTCCCTACGAAAGAAACTATTAAGTCAAAAATCTGTTAAGCCCCTACATTCTTGTATAAATAGGTGATCAATTCAACATCGATCACTACAGATAGGCTGGGAAATCTGTCCCCGTTGAAGACGCTCAATAGATAAGGTTGCGAACTTGCGATAGCATCATACATTAGCGTTTACATCCATCAGCCTTTGTCCGTGGTCCTTTACGCTTATCGGAAGGGTAAACCCTTGCTACGAATTCTGAAATTGGTCTTACGTAACGGGTGTGAAAGCTATGTTCGAGAAAGTAATATTTTCTTTGCGCTTAGGTTCTGAAATTCAGAGCAAAGATATCAGCCAGTTTCCTATCAATCTGTGGTTTTGAAGATATCTAAGGTAGGTAGACCCTATATAAAAAAGAGCATTTGTGTTCCATAGTATGAGCGGACCGCATGAGTTAGGTTACCTATGAACTCAACAGATAATTCCGTGCTTGTGTCAGCGTGAGTAATCTTTCGGAATCTATTCTCGACTTTCCCTGGGAAGTTCCCGGGATAGAGAACAAGGTTACATGATCCATCATAACAAGGTTACTAGGGGATACCAAGTGGTAACAATAGAGCTTAACACTAACACGCGTATCAGCTTCCCTTTGAGTTTCACTTTACAAAAGAAAATCTCGGGAAAGGCGAATAAGGTATTCCGTTGCCATCCGTGAAGTTGAAGAGTAAAGTCTTAGGTTTAAACGCTTTTAAGGTTATGACGACCTACACAAAAACCACAAAAATGTAAATGAGGCCTAAAAGAAAAACGCTCTCCACGCGAACGTCTTCATAGTGTTTCATGCATGCGCATATTAAACGAATTGCGTCATATCCGAGCCAAGCTGAAATCTGGGGAGCTAGGAACATAAATTTATGTGTTAATACGAACCTTGGTATGTTACTGATGAGCTGTTTTGCAGAGTTTACGAGGAAAGTAATATTCTGTGACCTGTTTTACTTTGTGAATTCTTCGCCTTCACACCAAGGACAAAAACACCTTTTACATTGTCGAAAACAGACTTCAGGATGTACGATGTTTGAGCGTAGCGAAATAAATCGTACCGTCTTTGCCGGTCGAAAAGAAGAGTTGGCCTATTTGATTTGACGCTGTTTTTCAGGAACTCTTTTCCCAAAGTTTCGATCATCAATGTGATCGAAGTCCCAAAGTAACTTATCAAATCAATGCAGTTTTCTGTATAGGTATCTTAAAATAAAGTGGATGCCTTTGCATTATAGCCATTGACATGCTCTACTTGCTAAGGTAGCTCTTAAAGTCTCAAACAAAATTCAAAAGCGCAAGTTTTAGAAAATAAAGTGAACAACAGTCTCGTATCTCAGCGGTGGGACGGCCCATTACCCCGGCATAACATAATGACGCGTAAAGTATGAACCCTGCTACGCAAATGTAACGATAATGTCTCTTCTCACTTTTCGAAATTGAGACTGAGTTTCTTCGGTAGTTCAGAGATCGTTTTTCTCTAAAGCTACTGTCTATCAATTACGAGGTCTATGTTTTATAACGTCATTCATGTCATGATAAAGTAATGGGAAAAATAACACCAGCGAAGCCCTACTATCAGTAAGTCTGTTGGTAAGTAAATTCCCAGTAGTTCAACTGGTAAGACTACTCGGACTACTTGATATAAACTTTGGTGCGAAAGTATAGTTTACAATGAAGTACCGAAACATATTTTAAGAAAAATTTAGGATAAGATCGATAAATTTACCTTCATAATAATCTTAATTTCAAAAAAGCGACTATCTTCCACTGACGTCCCACAACTCCTAATAATTGTTCATCTTATTCCGTGTCACAATCTACTCCAATTACATCCAAATCGATCGATAGTCATGCCTTTACAGCTACATTTAGAACTTTTAGTTCATACTATCATCTTCCTCAGCTTGTTTTCTACTGGGACTCATCATAGGATCGATCCTGTCACAAGAGTTATCAACAACTCTGGTGACAGTTTTGAGGCCAGCTGAAGATCTCCGACTGGACTCGACGACTTTACAGTTGGGACTGTCTTTTTGTCTCTATAAATTCTATTAAACCATCTCATCAGGCACTTTTCCCAAACTTTACAGACTCCACGGTTTTCATACAGTCAGAGATTTGTCCGTGTTACAAAGTAACTGTTATGTAATTACCAACCAATGTTTTATTTAGTTGTCGGGTGATAAAAAATATACAAATTTCATACCCTTCATAATTTTTTAATAATAATATAATAATATTTAGTTTTACATCATAGTAGTATGACTTCTCATTGCTAAATATGTAGAATATTATTCAGTACAACAATATACTTTTTACTATGAAAATTATTCAGAAATACATACATTTTATTGAGACACAAGAGAGTTCATAAAAATTCAACAACACAGACTAAAAGTCATTATTCATGGCAGATTACGTAAATTTTACTACATATAGTACACAATCAATAACAAAAAGTGACTTTACACCTAACTCACATTCATAATACACTGATTAAAATAAGTAGATTACACCAGTCATAACAATGAACAGTAAGTAAATATACACATGAATTCCACAAGACTTACTAGATTCCAGACGTGTTCAATCAAACAATTTTCAGATAGAGTAAAAATAAATAACACTTACATCCATACAATGTTCTATCCTCTGCAAGTTTTTGTGCGAGTTTAATGTGCTAATAATGTATACTAATTCGTTCTTGCATAGATGCAGTCTAGTCATAATTTTTACTCTGCCGTTTTAATCAACATTTTTTAAGTGATGACGTGTCGATTTACAAACGACGATCCAGCGAATCTTGTGGAAATAATGTGAAATGCGATCTACATAACGAATAAACCGTGTTCAATATTCTATTTAAAAGTTTCAGTTGGATTAAAATCGACATCCAAACGTTGAACTTTCATGGAGTTGATTTACTTAGTAAATTGTATGGAACATTTGCGTAAATCAGTCACACATATGGGCGCATACCTTCGTATAATGCAATAATACATTCGTAATATTTGTCTTTGCGTGATCGCGCGAATGTGTAGATAATGATAAACTTCATGAAAGTTCAAGTACCTACGCGCGGTTCGGTGTGCGTCGAAAAACCAGACACAGCTTCGAAAACCACGAATATTCCATAATTATTTGTTGTATGTCGTTGTATTTAAATCTCTACAAATAGAATATTGAAAATGGCTTTTTTGAATTATGAAATGTTTAACTTGTATCTATTATGCATTATAAATATCGACAATTCCACTGCTTATTGTATCGTAAAAGATCACTTAGTAAACTGAGATTTTGTAAGCATTGGCCTGACATGATGTGCATGCAAACAGCAAAAGTTTAAATAATCCCGCGAGAGTTAATGGTTTTGCTGGTCATCTACCTGGAACAAGTATATAAATGTATTAAAATTAGGCTCTATTTACAAATATCTAAAGCTAAATAATATTAGTAAGTTAAGTTTAATAAGTTAAGTTCTCACACTGCTCAACGAAAAATCAAAAAGGAGCTTACTTTAGGCGGCCTAAAACTCCTCTCCTTTTCCAGAAAAACCCAAAACCTCCGTAAATAACTCAGTAAGTACCTACGCATGTTTATAGGTACATGCATATCTTTATTTATTTATTTATAAGGAAAGCCGTTTTATTTTTTTGTTTTAACATATATGAGAGACAACACAAAAATGGACAAAAACCAAGACAGAATGGACCCTAAGATGGACCAAAGGAAAGAGAGGAAGGCAACTAAAAAGATGGTCCTGATGACATCAAATAGATTGCAGGACCACTGTGCCTGCGAGTGGCAGGGAACAGAACAGAATGAAAATGGTAAGAGGAGGCCGGTGTCGACAGGACGCGCTGAAGTATAGCCAGACTGGTGTTCAAAAATAGATTTAAGTAAATGGTAAAAATTCATAGTAAATAAAGGCTTTGAATATACACATTTTAAACTTTCGCGACTCGAAGACATTTTAAATTTTATTACGGGACTTAATCGCGTAGGTATAACATTTGTTTATTTACCTCGACGTTTCAGTAGCGTTACAGCTACCGTGGTCACGAGAAGACCTACGTGATTAAGTCCCGTAATAAAATTTAAAAAGGCTTTGAAATTTTATATTGCACGCCATAACATAGCAGAATACTAAGGGCGTATTAATATTTATGAAAGTAAAACATCTCTATAACATGTATTTCTTGCAAAAAAAATAATCCACTGATGCTTAGCTGGGATCACTTTACCTAGAATAAATAAACAATGCTGGACTTTCCACACAGCATCATCTAGCCCCAAGTAAGCAGAGCTTGTGTTATGGGTACTACATGACTGATATACTACTTATATACTTTTTGTTCGTTGTACAATATTATACATAGAAAACACCCAGACCCAAGACAAATATCTGTAGATCATACAAACATTTGTCCCGCGGCGGGGATCGAACCCGCAACCTTCTGCGTCGCAAGCGGACCTTCGCCCACTGCGCGGTCGAGAATAGGTGTAAATGTCTGAGTAAGCCTACCTCTTTTTAGGGGTTTCATCCTTGGTCTTCTTCTCGGCCTCCCTGCGCTTAGCAGCCTCCTCTCTTTGTTGCCGGATGATGGCCAATCGCGCGAGGTCGGCGCGAGCTTGGTCGGTCTTGCCCTCGGCGTGCGCCTTTTGGTAAGCTGCCGCGGCGCGCTGTCTTTCTATCTCCTCGCGTTCACGTCTGTAATAAAAAAAGTAATGTATGAGTTAGGCGCCAACTCTGGTGACGGAGTTTTTAGGTCACCCTAAGGCCTCCGTTATGGCTGAATGCTTACAAATAACGTGCTAAATAATGACGGTGTAATGTGTGGAGGAAAGATTGAGGGTACAAGGCCACGATAGGCCAGGTAGATCTCCAATGGACCAAGTGAAGGCAGCGCTGGACAGACCCTTAAATGAGTGCTCCAGAAAGACCACCATCCGAGACGAAAGGCGCAGAACTGTGAAGCGAGCCACACAACTCCCGTACTGACGACCACAACCACTCTGTCAAGAGTGCAACGACTAAGAAGAAGAAGAATAATGTGTGTATACAGTGCTTTGCAGACAGTGCGAGTACACCCACACAAACTTAGCTTTCATCCATACTATACTATATACTATACTATATACTATATATACTATATTACTATTTACTATATATTACTATATTACTATATACTATATAATATTATAAATGTGAAAGTAACTCTGTCTGTCTGTCTGTCTGTTTGTTACCTTTTCACGCCAAAAGCACTGAACAGATTGGGCTGAAAATTGGCATGGATACAGGTTGTATCCCAGGGAAGGACATAGGCTACTTTTTATCCCGGAAAAATCCCGAGGGACCGCGGGTTACACCGCGGGAGCGCAGCTAGTTTATAATAAAACATAGGGCGTAGGCGTAAACAATATTTGGAAGTATGACAAGTGCCTGTTATATTTATTCTTGTACTTACTCCTATTAAACAATCTGATATAAACTTGTGCCGCGCTACTCAGTAAATTGCGACTGAAAACCATCACTCCAAAAGAACACTCCAATACACGCAAATAGTGGGGTAGTATTCTGTTCCATCACATTTGTATTCCCATCCCATTTGTCGGAATCAGTCCTAACCAGTTGTTAAGATTAGTTAACAACTGGTTAGGACTGATTCTTTACTGACCTAGAGAGTTGAGGTTTTTCTGCATCACCCAAGGAGGCGTCCAGGTTGCTAAGTTTTTTATTTTTCTTCACAACACGGTTAGGATTCTCTACTTCAATGAGGCCGGAAACACCTTTAGCTTTGGTAGGATGCTGAAAAAAGAAAATATAAGTACTTATATTTTTTTTAGATTGTTGTTGGCAACTACCTGATAAACACATTCCTTGAGTCCCGATAGAAATTTACAGGTCAATGAACTCATAAAATGGATACTAACATCTTCATCCGAGTCACTTTCATCGCTGCTTCCAGATCCGGACTTGTTGTCATCCGACTCTTCTTCACTCGGACTCTCACCTCCATGTTCCTTTCTCCACCTGGAATGACAGATTACAATAATAAAGCCTGGGTCACCCACTGCTGGGTATCTTCTTTTATGCAAGTCTCCTCTATCATACGCCTCTCGCGTCCAAACGTTTCCTACGACCTTAACTACGTCGTCCACCCAATGATAGCATAAAAAGTCGGGTGTGATATAGATGTTTCAACAGGCGGGTCTTCTATGCAAGTCAATGCATTTATTGCATCATTTGGGTGATTGTACAATGTGAACGGCCAACTTACTTTTGTTTTAGCTCCTCTTGTTTACGCTGTTCCTCCAGCTCCTCAGGACTGGTGAATTTGCGGTTACGACCTTTGTGGTTGGTGTATTTGCCTAAAAATCAAGGAGGTTATAATGAAGATGAATTTAGGGAGTTTCGCGGTTATTTCAATGACAAAGAGTCTACAGGCATATCGCCAGAAGCAATAACTGAAAACACGTTTCTAGAGGAGCAGTTGACTCAGAATATGCACATTCACCTATCATTGGACGACATTGAGAAAAACAACGGATAATACAAAGATATTACCTCGTGGCATTTTGGATGGTAGTGGAAAATAGGGGTTTAGATTTTAGAACAGGGTTATTTACTACACAGTAAATAATTTAATGCAAACTATGAACTAAACACTGAAATGAAAATTGTTTTAAATTTAGCGTTGACGCGGTTGACGTTTAATATTGATTGATAGACTTGACTGATGACGATTATGACGTTGATTGACAGTGACACGAAGCTATCTAGCAAACCGGAACACAGATTATAAAATCCAGAATGGCCGCAAACAAAAAAAGTAAGCTTTTGCCGGAATGCCTCTTATTTCTGCCGATTTTTGCGGGTTACGAGGTAGCATACGAACGCATATTACACAGTCATGCATAAAAACTGACAACACACCCTCAATTTCACGCACACTCTTGCAAATTTCGTGAGACGTACATAATAGAATTAGTAAGTATAAGATGCACATGATTCGGGATCATTTACATTTTGGCAGAGGGGAAATTGCAAGGCTTGCTCATCCCGTCTAAATGATCAAGAGAATGGCCAATAGAGATAAAGAGAGAGATCTTTTTCACGCCGGAACGTATGCGTGACACTTCGAGATAATGTCAAAGTCCATCAAATATTTAATCGAGACTAGCAAAATCGATTTTTATTTCACTATGATCAATTATTCATCTCAATCGATTTTATGGTTCATTCATAGATAAAATTACTAAACCAACGATTATTTTTTTACTTATCGATTGATCGATTGTTTCGATTTTCATTTTCGCACTCTTTAATAGGTTACGTTCCATTTTACTCAGTACCTACTTGACGGGTTTTTTAAGAAAATGTTTATTGTTAGTCGGTCCAACATAATAGGCCACATTTGACGTTTGTCAGTTTGAGCTTTCTATTGAGGTGACCTTCTTAAAAACTTCGATTATGTTCGAAGTCCGTATCGATTCATCCATGAATTAAAATTTATCGCCAGGTAAACCGTAAACTAAGAGTAGGTAAGCTCAGTTAAAAAAACCGGGTCTGAAAAAAATAGCACACCAAGAACGCAAAGTCACTTTGCACAACGATCAAGACTGCGTCACAACCCCATTACTTATTTATTTTGATAAAAATTGTTCAAAAGTTTATGGTTGTCATATGTCAAACAGAGAAAAAAAGTTTTTATGCGATATTCCCGTTGTCCTTTTACATAAGTACTTGTTGGTATTTAGTTACGTTTTTCGGGATAAATAAGTTTATTAAAAAAAACAATAAGCATTTAATGCGCCATCATCATCATTAAAAGTGAATATTCCCATAAGAGAAATCACTTCATTCGATTTTAATTCTCAAATTTCGATTATTTTGGATAACATACCTAGTGTCAAAAGAGAGAACAAGGGTTTACTGACGCAACATTGTAACAACGTTCAGTTCTCTCGAAAACAGAAATTGTTGTGAAACATAATATGTTTGGATGGTGTAATAAGGAATTAAATCATAAAATTACCTTCTTTTGTCGTTAAGACAATAAATTATTTAACCGCAATTGAAAAAAAGTTAAGCAATTGTGCAGTACTAACTTCGATAAAATAGCAGTATATTATGCCCGCCGGTACAAAGTTACCTACGTTGTTAAATTTTGATGAAATGTCAAATGTGGCCTATTAAAATGGACCGACTATAATTTAATTATGTTTTACGGCTTGTTTACGATAATTAAGAATTGTAGAATTTCCAAGAATTCAATTTTTGTGACATAATGATCTTACCTACTTGTCGTAGGAGCTTGTTAGTAATAAATTATTATCTGGGGTACTTACTATGTAATCTCATTGTTTGTAGGTACCTTCTGATTATTTAAGCTACATTATGTATACAAAAGTGTTTGAAAAATCTGCTGTTGTGTTTTAATTAACTGCTGTTCAAATATAAAAATTAAGGGGAACCTCCATAGTACCCCAGATAATATAATACTAATAGTACCTACCTAGGTACCTACCTACCTATCTTGCAATTTTCCTTTAACAATTTAATTTGAAGAACCTTTGATTTAGGTTAATAAGATTTTACAAAGGAAGAATAAGTAGGTGCCTAAACAGATCGTGAGCTTCGCTATGATTCACTATTATAATACCTAGACCTACCAACGAAACCGGTTTCAATAATGCCTATCGACATCGTTCCCTCTACAATTAATGCACCCTATCATATAGTTCGATGACATTTCATGCTTTAAAAAGCAAAGCACATTACATGGTTAAAATATCACATTGTACCTATCTAGGGTGCCTAGCCATGGCGGGGATGCTAATTTATATATGTAGGTACCTACCTTCAGCACAGCCTTCAGTGTCGGATAAACGTAGGTACCTACTCAAGGTAGAAAGGTACCTACCTACAATAGGTACCTACTTATGTAGTTGCCACAAACTTATCTGGACCGGTGGCCAAAAGAGGAACTAACGGATTTTACTGTAAATGTGTTTTTCTGCCAACACCAAATGCGTTAACAGGCGCCTCTCTCACCGGTTCAGATAAGTTTGTGGCACTCCACTCCACCCACAGTGTTTGTTTATCACTATCACTGCCTCGTTATTTTCTTTTTTTGTAGTAGATATTTTTTTTTTTTTGTTAGTTTAATATATTTTATTATTATTTTTTTGTATTGTGTTTAGTATAGAATAGAATAAGTTTTTATTGTAGTACCTACCTAGATCTAAGTAGTACCTACCTAGATCTAAGTAGTACCTACCTAGATCTAATACATTTTGTTTTTTTGCTGTGTCAGTGTACCTAGTTATGTTCGTCTGTGTGTGTGCTTTCCCAAATATTTTTTTTTATCTATCTATCTTATCTATCTATCTTATCTATCTAACTAGCTGTCCGCCACGGTGTTACCCGCGATCCCTCGGAAAAACTTTACTTCCCCGGGATAAAATATAGCCCTTGTTCATCGGGGATAATGTAGGATTCTACAAAGAATTCCATTTTCAAATCGGTCCAGTAGTTTCAGAGCCTATTCATTTCAAACAAACAAACAAATCTTTCCTCTTTATAATATGAGTATCACCATCATCCGCAGCCATGAATATCCCACTGCTGTGGGATATTAGTATATATTATGTATGTATGTATAACGTCTTAAGATGCGAGTAGCACAGAGAGCCATGGAGCGCGCCATGCTCGGCATCACGCTTTTAGACCATATCCCCAATACCGAAATTCGCAAGCAGATGTTAGCAAGCGAATATTGGGGCGCTGGGCAGGACACTTGGCCAGACGCGGTGATGACCGGTGGAGCAGAGTAATTACCGAGTGGTGCCCCCGGGAGGGCTACAGAAGAGACCGGGCTAAATGGGTTGACGACATTATACCTAAAAACAGCGGGTCGTACATTGAGACAAGCGCAGGATAGGAAAGGTTGGCACAAGCGAAGAGAGGCCCAGCAGTGGGATGAAAAAGGCTGCGGATGATGATGATAACGTTTTACAATAACTCAAAACGGATTATTAGGCCCTTACTTATAAACTTGATATAAAGTTAGTCGTGCTTATACTAAAAATTTGTATGGTTATTCTTATGCTATGCATAGAGGATTCGATCCCGGACCATTTTTCTAATCCCGGGATTTCGGGATTTACTACAGCTAATCTCGGGATCCCGGGATAGTCCCGGGATTGTATTGGTTATGAAAAGACGTAACAAAAAGTCTGTAAACCGTGTCGAAATTCTTATTCAAATTCTCAAAAGTCAGTTTTTAAGGTTCCGTACCTCAAAAGGGAAAAAACCTCAAAAATAGATTCCTCATAGGATCACTTTGTTGTCCGTCTTTCTGTCTGTCTGTCTGTCAAAATCCTTTATCTCGGAAACGCGTATATTACTCGGAAACTGTATATTATTTAGTTCTACGGTATATTTTAGCTGTGAAAAAAAACAAACTTCTAAGTTAACGCAAAAAAAAGATACGGCCAAAAAATGCAACACTCAAGGAAATCAAAATTCATAGGCCTTCCCGTTGACCTAGAACTATGAAATTTGGCAAGTGGTATCGTCTTAGACTACAAATATAGGGAAAAATCCGAAAACCGCATATTTATAATTAAATTACAATAAAACAAGCTCTGTTTTATTGTAATTTAATTATAAATATGCGGTTTTGCAATGCAAGGAATTGGGTTCGAAATTTTGACGTGAGCTAACCGTGACATGAAAGGGCTTCATTGGCACAAGCTTAAACAGATTTTTTATTATTTTTAGGGTGTATGGTTTTCGTTAAATGACGAAAAATTTAAAAATATGTGTTTTCCCTTCTCATTTACTTATTTATTTAACTTACACATGGCATAATATAACATTACGGTGGCCACCAACACATTATATCAATTTAAATCAATTACTTAATAATATTATCAGTAATTAATAAGGTACGAATAACTCCTTAGAATTTTGAATATTTACCTAACAGTTGGCACTGTTATACGTACGAAGGTTGGTTCTCAAACGGTGAAGAAAACATCATAAGGAAACCACCATGTCGTAGAACCGTACGATTGACGGTTTCATCGCGATGTTGTCTTTCACTGTTTAAGTGTGCTGGCATAGAGAACACAAGTTTCGATATAAAAACTCATTTAGTGCACAACTTGATTCAAATCTAGACTACCAGTGCTCCAAACTTCTTCTAAAATAAACAAAGAGAAGTGCCTAGTTCTCTAAATTATTTATAAAACCAACTATTAAACTTTCAAGAAATCATCTTAAGAGGTTATCCCAGAACAAAAACTATATTTTATGCTACAGAATTAAAATAATGAACTCTTACTTTGAATTAAATTGTCAAGAGTCAAAGAAATAACAATGCATCCAATGTTTCACGTATGTTTTACTGACCTATTTAAAGAAAGTTGTAATCCCGAAAATCCCAAGATTCGTTAAATTGAATCCCGGGATTTTTGGGACTAAAATACGACCGGGATCGAATCCTCTAGCTATGCATGACTTAAGTAACTTTATTTTATTTATTTATTTAAATTCACAAAACAGATTACAATCAAATTATGATCAAAGTTTAAAGAAAATAATAAATAAATAAATAATTGTTTATTTCAGAATACTTTCCATATCAATTCGGTATAGCTATAGACCTAACAAAAATATAATATATAATAAAAGCTACATTATGTAAAATATAGAACTACATTATAGATTCGTAATCCTACAAGTGAATTATGACAAGAATAGTATTGCACGCTACTTTTAAAAATATGCCCATAAACTAATAAAATGTTATGGTGCTCCAGGATTCACTCAATAGGTACCTTCCATTTTACAAAGGTGGTAAGTAGGTACACATGTAGGTAGGTAGGTACTTACGGCATAGCTTGTACAACAGACATATAATTAACGGCCATTAACTCGGGATTTGAGTTTTCGCCGGAACTCATCAACGAGCATTTTTATGGAAAAACATTATCTTGTCGCAATTTCGTGAACTTCCCGAGGTATTTTCAACGATGTTTGAGTAGAGCAAGATTGAGGTACCTACGTGTAAATAAGTTACTTTCAATTGATAGGCTTTCTATATTTTATTATATTTCTCGTATAGATAGGTACCTAAGTCTTCTGTCAGCTCACTCAAATGATGATGATGACTTAGAAATAGAAAGCCCTTAAAAGCATTTAATCGGCCCTGTGCTGATCTCATGCAGGTCTTGCCTTCTTTGACCTCTATGTTATCCACCCCTGACAAGATATAAAAATATAGGCACTAAAATAAGTTTTCACCTGATGTAAATATCTTGCGATGTTCATGCCGAGCGGCCTACATAAGCTGATGAAGGTTCAATATGCCTAAATTCCATTATGTTATGCATCGATTTTATTCACTCGATTTGTCAACTTTTATATGAAACCACAGGGAGCAAAACATTTCCAAACATACCATGGCACATGCCATGCATGCTAAATTTAACGAAATGTTTGTAAAAATAAAATTGATGCCTTATTTATAGCAAATGGGAGAGTAAGCACTTGTTTTCCTCATTTTTTTCATGTTTCTATCTCAGTCACACACAACCATAGGAAACAATATTAAGTAAATTTGCACTGTAAAACTTAAGGTGCATTTACACGGTGCGATATGATTTAGCATCGCACGCCAATTTTTCCCGTGTGAACGCTCATCGTATGCGATGTGTCTTAGTCTGCGATGTGCCGTCGGGACTTACTTAGTGTTTTGCGATGCGGCATCGGTAGCTCCGACGCGCCGTCGGAGAACAGAGTAGGGTTACCATACTAAAAATTGGAAACCCGGACAAATGCCAAACAAAATGTACGATTTAAATGGAAACGCACGTGGCTTACAACATATTATGTTGGTACCACGTGAGTGAAGCCACGGTGCGTTCCGCAAGCTCACATACCTAAATGTAGACATTGATATTTTAATGTTCAATATAATAGTCTTAATAACGAGAATTTCATTATTTTTCTACATAAAAAAATCTTGTAAGTACTTATTTCGTATCATAATATCTTAGAAAAATCTAAATAAAACGACAGGTCTGGAGAAATCTTAACGTATGGTTACTGTAAAATGGGCGGATTATAGGGGCGTATGCCACAGAATAAGTTTCATAGTTACCTAGACTTTTACTAACTGCGGAAGAGCGTACAATTTTTGGTAGATTGTAGCGTTGTTAAATTTCAACAATGTTCTCAAGGGATCGTTAGTGGAGTGGTCTAGCGTGCGGTTTCCAAGAAGAGACATGCTGGTTCAATTCCTTGCACAAAAAATTTTTTTGCATTTTTTTTTATTTTTGCTTCTCTAGAATTTTTTTTTTATGTTAATGGTGAACATTTCATAAACTTTTTAATAAAAACTAAAGAAAATAAAATTAAAATTCAAGGTCCGAACAGAGTACTTACTTAGATGGTAATTTTACCTAATACTATTTTACCTAATATTAGCTGTCCGCCGCGGTGTTACCCGCGATCCCTCGGGAAAACTTCACTTCCCCGGGATAAAATATGTATAGCCTATGTTCATCGGGGATAATGTAGGATTCTATTGATGAAAGAATTTTTAAATCGGTCCAGTAGTTTTGGAGCCTATTCATTTCAAACAAACAAATCTTTCCTCTTTATAATATTAGTATAGATAAGCTGGCCATTTATTATTATAACATTAGGGACACAAAAATGTCTGAAATAAAGATTTTTTATTTTAAGGATAATGTAGCTACTCAAATCCTTCAATCCGAAGGTCGTGGGATCGAATCCCGGCCGTGCATCAATGGATTTTGCGTTTCGCAAAATTTATATGCGCTTTAACTCGAGCTCTGAACGGTGAAGGAAAACATCGTGAGGAAACCAGTTAGTATTCTAATAGGCGGCGATGGGCTTGCAACCTGTCACGTATGGAATACTAACTTCTGCAAGATGTGGGCATGTATCAAATATGTATTTGTACATGCCTCTGACTACCCCCTTAGACAGATGTCTAAGGGGGGTACCATTTATATTCCAGATCCTTTGAATCTTCAAAGGATCTGGAATATAAAAGATCTGAGAGAATGTCTACCGCGCCTTGGGGATACAGTCGTGACCCTGTTTTTTGTAGCTACTACCTACGAACCTACCTACCTGTGGTACCTGTGGTACCTAATGGTACCGAGATATGTAGGTACATAGGTATGTATAATAACATGAAAATATAAAGCAAAAACTCAAAACTAGGTAAACCTACCTACTTACATATGTGTGTATAATGTAGATATAGGTATCTAAGTAAGTTCGTATGATGGCCGTATATGGCCTCCGAAGCCGACAATTAACCTTACCCTCCCAAGCATGGAAGCTTTCAAATACCACTAGCGGTCACCCATCCATTTACGACGACCATGAGCGTTTCTACAAAGTGACAATGACGCAGTTGCGAGTCTTTCTGTTGGAACTACCTACTATCTACCGTTGACCTAAATAGGTAAGTAAGTAAGTACCTACATTGTGATATAGGTAGGTAAGTACAAATCGCCTCTTTATTGTATTGGAAACATTTCGAAAAACTGTTTTTCGATTTAGGTAGGTAGGTAACTAGGTAGGTAGTACCTACCTTACCTACCTAGTTACCTACCTACCTAGTCTGCTAGGTTATCTAGCCAACTTTACATCCACAACCTACCTGTTTAAACTTTAGTTAGGTACTACCTACAGTTTTTTGAAATGTTTCCAACACTGCGTTTGAACATTGAGCTAAGTAGGTAGGTATATTATTGTCCCCCCCGAAGGATTCCAATCGGGATAAAATATAGCCTATGTTTATCGGGGATAATGAAGGATTCTATTGGTGAAAGAATTTTTAAATCGGTCCAGTTTTGGAGCCTATTCGATTCAAACAAACAAATCTTTCCTCATTATAATATTAGTATGGACCCAGTATGGATAAGCTGGCCATTTATTAAAATTATGGCGAGTGCACGAAAGAGATGGAGAGTTCTTAGTTTGCAATGCAACTACCTTGGGAGAAAAAGAGATGACACAATTTTCTCGGTAAGCGCGTTGTGCATTGTGCAGTACGCAACCTCACGGTCGGTAGCGTCAGCAGATTCAATAGATCATGTTATTGAATATGGAAGTCGAAATAGATAATTTCATTTATAAATTTTAATATTTTAGTTGGAAGGTAGGTGTAATATATTAATATATATTTGGATAAGTAAGTCTTATCTATTTAAAACTAAACTGTATAATGTACAGAGTATATTCATAAACCTTTAATATAATATTTAGGTACGTTACTTATAGCTACTACTACCACTTAAATTATTCAACATTAATTTGTATCTCACATTCACACCACCATACAAATTCAAAAACACAATACAAAAATACTTAGCGTCATAATATTCACAAAAAGGATCGTCACGGAGAAGTCGTAGCGCACTTTTATTTTTAATGCAGAGAACTACATTAACAAAAAGTTTTATATTTTTTGAGATAGGATATTATTGAATTTTTTTTTGCGTATTTGGAGGCTCTATCTGTTTACAAACAAATACTTCAAATAACTATGGTCTTAATTTTATTGGAACACTTAAAAATACTAAATTTTAGTTTTCATGCAAAATGTATTGAGAATAAGTTTTATTGAAAAATGGTTTTTCAATAGGGACAAGTATGGATATTATACTATTATTCAGGAGGAGTTCCATTGAACCGCTCCTAGTTCTAGTCCTACTGCCATCATATTTTAAAGTTTAAAACCACCAGATTTAGTGGAAAATCCACTAAGTTGGCAACACTGCTGAAACGTGAACAGAACACTGACTGAACAGTGAACAACAATGCGCTGCGTAGCGTTGGCACAGAATTCAGAGAGGCGTTGCGTTGGTAGCGTAGTGCGTGCGATGCGATGCGAGGCAAGTAGGTAGGTAGGTAGTAGGTACCTACCTACCTATTCCTCCAAGTTACATACATCACAGGTATCGCTCGCAGTACCTAGTAGCACAGTAGTAGGTAGGTACCTTTTCGCAATAGTGTACCTACTTTTAGGTATGCTAGCCAACTAGCTAGGTAGGTAGATTCAGTTTTTCGAAATGTTTCCAATACAATAAAGATAATCTCAACACCTACCTAGTAGGTAGGTACCTTACACTATTGCGAGAAGGTACCTACCTACTACAGCTGTGCTACCTACTAAAAGTAAGTAAGTTCGAATGAGTCAGTGGCCAACTCTGGCGACGGAGTTTTTAGGCCGCCTTAAGGCCTCCGTCACGGCTTAACGACTTAAATAGCCGGGACCGACAATTTAACGTGCCCTCCGAAGCACGGAAGCGCTCAGATGAAAATGCCACTGGCGGTCACCCATCCACTTACAGACCGTTTCGAACGTTGGTTAACTTCGACGATCTATCAAGAACGACTAAGCAAGCACGACCACGAGCGCTACCTTACCTACTACCTATCCGCAATACGCAATAAAAAAAGGTAACCTAGACAACTTCACATACCTACTAGGTACCTAACCTACCTAGTAGATAGTAGGTAGTTCCAACAGAAAGACTCGCAACTGCGTCATTGTCACTTTGTAGCTTCCATGCTTGGGAGGGTAAGTTTAATTGTCGGCTTCGGAGGCCATATACGGCCATCATACGAACTTACTTAGATACCTATATCTACATTCTACACAACTATGTAAGTAGGTAGGTTTACCTACTTTGAGTTTTTTCTATATATTTTTGTTATTATACATACCTATGTACCTACCTACCTAGGTACCATTAGGTAAACCTACCATAGGTAGGCAGTACCTATCATAGGAACCTACCAACCCAGATGAATATATAACGACACCATCCTCTTACTATACCTACCTTAATTTCGTCATATTGGTAGAGTTGTTTGAGTGACCTCTGGTGGGATAGCCCCGAGTTCGAATCCCAGTGGTACAGTAACTTTTTGCTGTTTAAAACCGTTACCGAAGCCTTCACTTTTGTCGGCACACCTGGGAGTGCCACTCAAAGTCAAAGTCAAAAATCATTTATTCAGTAGGACAGCAGGGATCACTTAGAATAGTCTTAAAACTAATTTTACTCCTGTTCTTTCGCGACCAATACCGTGAAGAATCAGAGCAACAAACACGGTCTGGGGCCTATCATTCTTTTAGGTGATCCATGGATCCATTGAGTTGGAGCAAGTCCCAAGATTTTTTGTCATCCAAATATTGAGATATCTTATAATAGGCTTTTTTACAGAGATGACGTTTAATTGTATTTTTAAATTTAGTGATTGATATATTTTGCAATTCGCTTGGGACTTTGTTATAGAAGCTTACACATTGCCCTTTAAATGATTTCATAATTTTATCTAATCTAGTAGTGGGAACAGCGAGTTTATCCTTATTTCTAGTGTTTACATCATAATTATCGCTTTTTTTCTTAAATGATTGACTGTTTTTTTTCACATCTTTCTAGAATATGATGCCTTATTCCACAGTCGACAATTGATAACTTGATATCAGCATACCACGCGTGATTTAGAGCTGTGGCTAATGCCCTGGGATATCCAACAGATTATTGAATTGTTTTTGTTATTTCCAGAAAATTGTTTTTTTTTTTCAGTTTAGGTACTGTTTTAGTTATCCTTATGAAACTTATTTTTTTTTACTTGCATGCTTTTTATTTAATTACATAACTGAAATCTATAATACATTTAGCTTCTTTTGATGTATAACAGCTAGGACAAAACAAAGTGGAAATAAAATTAAACACTAAATACCCTTGTTCCCCAGACAATTTTAATGTGTGTCACCCAATTAAATAAATTATTTTTATTTGACACCCTTTTTTTATTTACTGACAAACAAAATAACAAATAATAATGAAACAAACAAAACAAGAATAAAGAGGTTACTTCATTTATTTGCGAAACTCAAATTTGTTACTCTACCTACTAAGCAATGTTTGATCATAATAAAATGCATTTTTAAAGTCAAATAAAATCACCCTGCTGCTTATTTCCACTATGTCGCTGGCGATGTCATGCGAGTTCACTGCCACTGCGGCGACGCGAAGTATTTTGCGCGCGGCCTGAAACAGTGCTAAATGTCTACTGCTGCAGTCCAACCGGCCCTTAAAAAATATATATAACAAAAAAATATATAACCAGTAGTCGGCCGTCTCGTAAAATATAGAAAAATAATATAAAAACACATTTTTTTTGTAAAAAAGACGTAAAAATTCATAATAAAGTACCTAGACGGCAAGTTGTTTCAAATAACTTGAGATAAAAAGATAAACTTACCTGTTTTCCAGACGCCGGTAGTTAGTAAAAAATTAGCGCGCAACGCACTTGACGTCTCTCTTGGAGACACCGGCGGAATGAACTGAAATTACTGCCAATCCTACCAACCTAATGACAAGGAAACGTCTTGCATCGACCAATCAGAAATCATAGTAGCAATCAAAATTAATTTGGCGCGGAAATCTGGATTACTTTGCTATTTATTCAAACTAAAAGCCAGTAATGGCCGACTACTGGGGCCTTTACCCTAATACCTACTTGTACAAATAGTGTTAGGTAAATAATTTGTATTTGCCTCTAGTGGCACTTTTTATATAAACTCTCTTTGTCTAGATAATGTTGTGGGCTACAATATTATATTACCTGTCATGCATATTTTACCTTCTAAGTGCTTAATGGTCATTTCTTACTATTAAGTTCAAATAAGCTGTATATTGTAGCTGTTTGTTGTCCCTAATAAATAAAATAAAATAAATATGTAATTCATATTGTTTTGGTTTTACTCACCCAAGCCAGTACGTACATACTTAATCTGATGAGTTTGCTGACCGTACCTCACAGATTGCACATTTTTAGACTTGTACATTATTTTCCATTTCAGGGCATTAATAGGACCTTTGTTTTTTACAAAAGTCTGTGCAATATGGTTGCACAATAAATGATAATAATTTCAATTAAGGTTATTGGCAATAACACTATTTATATGTTATACGTACTCATTAGCTAAGTTGCGTGCGTAGGTATTTTGAGCCACACATTTTTCAATTTCATACATATATTTTTTCACGAAAGTTCGTGCAATATTATTGCACAATAAATGGTGAAATAAAAGTTTAGTTTATTGGCAAATCCACTAATTTTTAACTAATCATTAGTGTGTGTGCGTACGTCGGCATTTTGATAACACACATGTAAAGACAACGCCATAGTTTTTGGCGTCCGGACATCTAACGATTTAAATCTTTGACATAGGCTATATTTTATCCCGGGGAAGTGAAGTTTTCCCGAGGGATCGCGGGTAACACCGCGGCGGACAGCTAATATTAGGTAAAATAGTATTAGGTAAAATTACCATCTAAGTAAGTACTCTGTTCGGACCTTGAATTTTAATTTTATTTTCTTTAGTTTTTATTAAAAAGTTTATGAAACTGAGATGTTCACCATTAACATAAAAAAAAAATTCTAGAGAAGCAAAAATAAAAAAACTTTTTTTTTTTTTTTACTCAACCTATCGTGTCCCACTGCTGGGCAAAGGTCTCCCCCCTTAGCTTCCACTCCTTGCGCTCCAAGGCCACGGTTTGCCAGTCTGGTTCGAATGCATCCAGATCGTCTCGCCACCTTTTTCTGGGTCTGCCGCGTCGTCTTCGACTGTTTTCAGGCACCCACTGAGTGACGATCTTCGCCCAACGTTCTGGGTGCATTCGAGCTACATGACCTGCCCAGTCCCACTTCAAACGTGCAGTCCTCGTACCTACATCCGCTATGCCTGTTTTTGATCGGATTACGGTATTTCGGACTCTATCGGTTCTTTTGATCTTTAAAACGCTGCGCTCCATAGCTCTCTGGCAAATCTTGAGGTCCGATTTTTGTGATTCAGTCAAAGACCATGTCTGAGCACCGTAGGTCAATATGGGCAGGATACAGGTGTCGATGAGTTTGCGCTTTAGTGATATGGGAAGGTTGCCCTTCATATGCTGCTTCATGGCCCAGTAGCTCCTCCATGCGTTCTCAATGCGGCGACTTATTTCCCTGTCCTGCCTGCATTGGAAGGAGACTACTTGGCCTAAGTATATGTACTCATCGACGTACTGTATTATCTGCCCATCGACAGTGACGCTACGTTTCGTGCTATTTGACATGACTTGAGTCTTTGACCGATTCATTACCAGACCTACATCAAGACTTGCTGTGCTCAGGCCTTGGAGCATCGTTTGGAGTTCTTGTGCCGATGATGCAAAGAGCACGATATCATCAGCAAAGCGCAGGTTTGTAAGATTTCTACCTCCAACTTTGATCCCGTATGTTATCCAGGATGCCGCCAACTTTTTAAATACTTCCTCTAAGGTACTTGTAAAAAGTTTAGGGGATAGGGGGTCACCCTGTTTAACACCTTTTTCGATTCTGAAGGAGGGACCAGAACTCTCGAGTTTGATTGTGGCTGTGCTGTTGTTGTATATATTTTCCAGTAAGTCTATGTATGTCTGTTCTATTTCTTGATCTTTTAATGCTTTAAAAATAGCTGTGTGGGTGATACTATCAAAGGCCTTTGTGTAATCCACAAAGGCCAGATACAGGGGTTTATTAAACTCGTGATGTTTTTCAATGATTTGGTTTAGGCTATGGAGGTGATCAGTGGTAGAAAAGCTAGGCCGAAAGCCAGCTTGTTCTGGAGGTTGATGCATGTCCAGCTGACCGTCTATTCTATTTAGGATGACTTTAGTGAATGCTTTGTAGAGGTGTGATGTTAAACTAATGGGCCTATAGTTACTGATATTCGATTTTTCTCCTTTTTTATGAAGAAGAATGATGTTAGAATGGCACATCTGGAGTGGGAGTTTGCCTGTATAGAGGATGTTGTTAAAAAGGTTAGTTACGTGGGGTAAAAGAGAGGGAGATCCAATTTTTAATGCCTCTGACGTGATACCATCCTCTCCAGGGCTTTTGTTATATTTCATACTTTTGAAGACTTTATAAACTTCTTGGCCAGTAATGTAGGGGATGGTATCAGGGCAGAACCATTTTGAGGTTGTTACTGTGTTGTTTTTCGATTCGTCTGAATATAGATTTCTATAAAATTTTGAGCATATTTCTAGTAATTTAGTCCTGTTACTGTGTTTTATACCATGGTCGTCCATCAAACTATTGATCCAGCATTTTCCATTAGAAATTCCTTGTTTAGCGACACGAAGTGAAGTATTGTTTTCAAGTGCTATTTGTATTAAATGACAGTTATGTTTTCTGAAATCATCCCTGATGCTACGTTTAACTTTTTTATCAATTATCCTATATTCTTCTGTGTTGATTTCAGTATCTAGTCTATTTTGTATAAGTTCTAAAGTTTTATTTGTAAATTTACTAGTTTTGATTCTTTTTTCTTTAAATTTGTTACTAATTTTGTGTATACCAGTTACGATGTCATTATATTGTTTTTCCACGTCAACAGGTTCATCTTGGTTAAGGAGTGAAAAGTGGTTATGAAGTTCTAAGTTAAAATTATCGGCATTATTTATTAAATTGGTTTTTGAAATTTTATTGTGTTTGACAAATAAATTAGTACGATAGATTTTAAAATTAAATTTTAGTTTAGCTCTAACTGGTCTGTGGTCTGATCCAAATTTTATTCTATTTATTACGCTAATGTCTTTGACGATATTTTTGTCAGAACACAGAACAAAATCTATTTCATTTTTTACATTTCCACCTGGTGAAACCCAAGTCCATCGTCTTTGGGGTCTTTTGAGGAATAGACTGTTGCCGATGACCATACTTTGACCAAAGGCAAAATGGATTAATTGAGTGCCTCGCTCATTGCGGTTACCCAGACCATGAGGTCCGAGGATGTTGTAATTATCCATTTCTTGCCTTTGTCCAATTTTGGCGTTAAAATAAAAAAAATAAAAAATAAAAAAAAATGCAAAAAATTTTTTTGTGCAAGGAATTGAACCAGCATGTCTCTTCTTGGAAACCGCACGCTAGACCACTCCACTAACGATCCCTTGAGAACATTGTTGAAATTTAACAACGCTACAATCTACCAAAAATTGTACGCTCTTCCGCAGTTAGTAAAAGTCTAGGTAACTATGAAACTTATTCTGTGGCATACGCCCCTATAATCCGCCCATTTTACAGTAACCATACGTTAAGATTTCTCCAGACCTGTCGTTTTATTTAGATTTTTCTAAGATATTATGATACGAAATAAGTACTTACAAGATTTTTTTATGTAGAAAAATAATGAAATTCTCGTTATTAAGACTATTATATTGAACATTAAAATATCAATGTCTACATTTAGGTATGTGAGCTTGCGGAACGCACCGTGGCTTCACTCACGTGGTACCAACATAATATGTTGTAAGCCACGTGCGTTTCCATTTAAATCGTATATTTTGTCTGGCATTTGTCCGGGTTTCCAATTTTTAGTATGGTAACCCTACTCGCCGCGATGCGATGGCGAGTTGGATCTCCGATATCGCATCGTAGTGACGACGCGACATCGCATCGCAAGCGCAGTTTGTCGTGTGAATGCGCTAAGTCTAACTCAAGTTGGCACACCGAATGGGCGCGGCCTAGCAAATCCGACGACAAATCGCACCGTGTAAATGCACCTTTAGGGTAGCCCGGTACTTTTTGAAGTAGGAACTTACCTTACCTAGCGGGCATTATTATGACAATAATTTTGTTGTGTTGTGTGCCAAACTTCGATCAACAATAGCAACTGCCAAAAGTGACATATCAAGAGCCGAGGACTGTAACATACTATCAAGCCTGTTCATGATAGAGCATAAATAACGTAGGTTGTGAAAAATTTCCCAATTACGTGTGTGATTATTTAACTTTGTCCTTTTTTTGGTCGCCAAAATACGGGAATAACGGTTAGCGGTATAAACACGATCCTTCTGACGCCCCGTATTCATGAATGCGCCTAATCTAAACATTTTGAGATCCCGTTAGTTGAAAAAGAGACTTGTTTTATCTATAGATATGGAGAATTATTTTAGTTTTGATTGGGCATTATTTTCGGTACCAAGCTCGGCTTGACCGACCTTTGTGTTATTTTATCCAATGAATATTGAGTATAAATTCATAAAATTTAGAAATTCTTCGTTTATCGACAGAATCAGTTTAGTTTGACAGGTTTGACAAATATTCTCAGCTAAATTAAAAATGCCCAAAAGATAATTTTCCTGATCATCACTATGTAGGCATGGACAAAATGTCTGAGTTTGAATGGTGTGCCGTGCGTGGGTCGGCAGCCCAGTTGGCAGTCAGGATGCGGCTATAGCACAAAAGTGGAAACGTGCCGAGAGCAAGAGGCATCACTGAATTTAATGCTATGGAAACATTTGATAGATACCTAGGTACGTACTCAAATGAAAACTATCTAGAGCCCAGATCGTCATTTGTGAATACAGCTGAAAGTACTTAGTGTATCTGTTTTGGTTGTAAGTGAGTAGTAATCTTAAATCGTGACAGGTCGTGTATCCGATGTGATACCTCAGTCGGTAGTCTAAATGTGGGTCAGTCTTTAACATTTTTACTCCTCAATTCGCCGCCCCCAGCGAATAAAATCGTAATCGACCATTACGATAGGAGTGTTTTTATTTGAAATAATTGTTCTAGAGGTCCCATTACACCTTGTGAATTTTTTTCAGCTGATTCGTACGAGTAATTTTTGATTTAGAGATTTTGTAATGGATTTTACAATAATATTCACTGAAAAATATCTCACCTTTTTATCTCGTAACAGATTAATACTTACACCGCTTTATCTTCATTTTTACAGTAAACTGTTGTTGCGTGTTTATTCCAGTAAAAAATAATGTTTTGATTTCGGTAATGTACATTACCATATTATTCGGGTAAAAATGTTTCATAACTTTTCAAAGTAACAGTTGTTTGCGATTTCGCTTTGAAACATTTTAAACTGTTTGCATTTCATTCTATACCCTATATTACTACAAAAATGGCACAATCCGTTTTATTATTAGAGGTCGCAATGATTTCAATTAATTATTATATGGTTTAGCAAGTCTAGCGATATTTGATTTCATAATAACAATAGTAACATGCAAAATTATTTTTATAAAGTTCGATTGTTCATCAAATTTCATTGAGTACTTTACTTAACTAATATTTTTTTGCTGAAAAATGAATAAATTCATTTAAAAAATGAATGTATAAATCTTAGAAGGAAGACATTAACTACTAACATTATTATTATGAGATTCAATGCTCTCCCTGTTAATCTTTAGATCTTGCAGATAAAAAAATCTAAGATAATAGGTAATATAATCTGGATAAAACAGGTTCTTAAAACAAAACTATTTCAGGTACCAGTTTCTCACAAAGATATACGTAGGTTTACCATTAGACTGCCACTTCAGGAATATAAAAATAAACACCGCGAGCGGGTTCAAACATATTTCTTGATTCAAAATTACTCAGTACCAAATCCAGGAACTAAAAGACTCAGAAGAAAAAAAAAAGTAATTATATCCAGGAAAGAAGTCGTGTCGGTAAATAAATTGTCTTAAACTTACTTGTGAGCACAAATCATGTTTATTTAACAGTTAGAAAACAGAATAGGCTTCACTATTTCAGTAAGGTTTTAAACTGAAAATGAGTCGTACAAATTTTAATCTTAGTCTGCTTTTAACTACGAAATGTTCATATAAACCAATTTCAACAAAAGTACCTACAATCATTGCAAAATATTTTTTGTCGTCGAGGTCTTCAATTCCATAATATCTGAGGATGAATTTGTAGTAGTATCATTCGAATAAGGCGTGGTCATCAACAACCTTACATGCTTATCGCTCACCGTCTTTTACATCTTTGCTTCTGACGACTTAGAACCATCTGGATTAAAATACGGGACCCTAAAAACATTGTCTCTTTGAGACTATTAAAAAATGAAAACATCAATCAGTATAAGTCCATTACTGTGATGGGTCGCGCGCTCTACCGAATTTCAGTGATTTTACTAATATTTTTTTTACGTTGTATTGTGTTAGTATGTGTTTATATTGCAAGATAAACTCAGTGAGCAGTTGTTTATGATATAGTTTTGTGTTGACAGTGATTTAATTCAAGAAAATATCCAACATTGTTATTGTTTGTGAAATTTTGGTAAGTCTGTATTTTCACTTCAAATTTTATTGTATTTAGTATGTTGAATGCTACAATCAAACCTAAATATTCATATGAAGCAATGCCCAAACATTACCATGACTTTTACGAGTACTTTATAAGCCGTGGAAGCCAGACTGATGACATTCAGTCGAACTTATGAGTTTAGACTTAGATAAAGGTGAAATATGTGTGTAACTAAATTTGTGATAGCGTGTCGTTTCTGAAATTTTTTAATTGTGTTATTGTTAAGTTAAGTTTCATATATTTTAATTGAAACATCTGAAATTCCAGACAAAACTAGGTTTTTTCCCATATTTTGACTTTTTATTACCTCGCATTTGATTCAGGAGACTTTTCGGTAATCGATATTTACACAAACCAAAATGATCTACCTTGCCATGGAATATAAACGTAATCTAGTTTTACTATACTAGCCATACTTAATTTAACGCCGAATAATATGGTAACATTGCATTACTGTTATAGTCAAAATCGCTTGTTTACCGTTTAAAGTGTCGTATTCGACTATTACTGTATAGGTCCATGTCCATAATTTACACGAAGAAAATCGTAATGTTTATTACCGTTGCAAAATATGTTTTCATTTGTGGTAATATATATTTTAGCGATAGTTTTAATAGGGTGCACGTAGATTTTTTTTGAAAACACTATATTATTGCAATAAAAATTACCTATCTTTTGGTGTATAAACGATCTCGTTACGTTAACAAACAAAGGAGATACTAACAAAAATCGGTTTTTTGCTTCTCCTGTAAAATTTGAATTTTGCTATTACGATTTTCTTCGTTGGGGACGGCGAATTGTTTGATAACAAAAATGTGGTCCCATTTATTTGACGTCTTCTGTGGCGCAGTGGGTGAAAGCCGCTTTGGACGCAGAAGGTTGCGGGTTCGATCCCCGCCGCGGGATAAATGTTTGTATGATCTGCAAACATTAATCTCGGGTCTGGGTGTTTCTTTGTTAATACATATTTACAAACAAAAAAGTATATCAGTTATTTGGTTCCCATATTACAAGCTAATGCTTAGTTTGGGGCTAGATGATGCTGTGTGAAGTGTCCAGTATCTATTTATTTTATTTTAAAGTCTAGGCGCTTGTTCGTCAAATAGCACTTTAGCCGAGTAGATAACTTATTTTAGGAAGTTAAACATAAACACAATCAATACCTAGGTAAGGTAGGACTTTAGTTGGAGATAGAGAAACAATTTTTATTCCGAATTGGCTTCAGTGGATCTCTTTAAAAACCCCTGACATCATAGAATTTCTTACTAGAAAACAATTATTATATAAAAAGGTAAACTAAATAAAATTAAGTAATGTTGGACTTTTTGCACGCAACATCTAGCCCCAAAGTAAGCAGAGGTTGTGTTATGGGCACCTACTACATGACTGATATTATACCTACAAACTTACCTATTGTGACGATGATGATGACTGTGATAGTGATCCTGATCTAGTTATAATTTGCTCTTGTAGAGATTTATTGTCTAGGTCTAATGAGAAATGAAAAGTCTTATCAAAATTTTCGATTCCGACGGGATTCGAACCCGCAACGACCAGACGATCCCCTAAAGCCGGAGTTCCTTACCGCTCGGCCACGGAACCTTTATCACAATCAATTTTTTTTAATAAGCTCTTTATCCGCTAGGCACCAAAAATGTTGATAAGACTTTTCATTTCTCAATGAAACACCTAAGTGAATGAATGAATGAATAAACGTTTATGAATGATAAGTTTTTAATGATAAGTGTGGTTTAACACTTTATAAAATTACAAAAAATAATGCTAGATGGTTACAAGTAGGTTACCTAACAATTCTCAAGGTCTCAGCGGTACCCACCATTTATCTTTTTTTTTATCTTTTTTTTTTCTGATGAACTTGACAGACATCTACCGTGGGTGGATTAGTGAACAGGGGTGGCAAATAACGTTCATCCTTCAAGTATATTCGGCAAGCTTTTATCAAGCTGCAGTGGTCTTTGATGCTGGTGATGAGGATAGATTAGTTATGCGGATTATGTTCAGAATTCAAAAATCCAATTAGGTATTAAGTATTTGTGCCTCAATCACTTTTAAATCTGACATCTAATTTTGGAAGGACTCGCACGCATAATAAAACCTATTTTTGGACGCGTCAGTAGAAAGAACTTCAAGCAATTATAAAGTTTATACTTTTTTTTTCAGATCCAGATAAACCAGCCTGCCAGTAATTGTCCTGGACGAAGGATTTATTTATAGCTGTACTATGTTACGTTAACCTGTGTAAGGCTCTCTGTTAAACGTTACGATGACTAGGTATAAAGGCGAATGAGCCGGCCCGCGCACAGCGATCGCCAAGACCTTGTCCGCAACGCAAGGACGCATCCAACAGCCCCTACGAAAAACCGCCCGCCATTTTCGAACGAACGCGCTTATGGGAATGTTCTCTTTTTGAAATGTTTTATTTTTTAAAGATCGAATAGTTTCGTAGATTGTTTACATTCTACCGGTAATATTTTTTAATTTTCCTTCCTTGGATATAAAAACTACTTTACGTGAGAGTGAAATAAATTCTTGAAAAATCAAAATAGTGCAACGATCTGCTGGGGTAAGTTTTTAGATAATTTTTTAGCTTATTTAATTAATCTTACCTGAAAAAAAAAGTAGAGAAACAAAACTGAAGTGATTTATTAGACAAGCGCGTTGATGTCTTTTATATCGAAAAACAAGATCAATTAGAATTTATTTAAAAAAAATGATAAATAAGTATGTAAGTACTTAGGTAAAAAAAAAATATTTTTTAAGTGAAAACTTCTTAGGCGCGTTTGGCAGTTTTGAGATGAGAAAAATTCTTGGAGTCGCCTTGAAAAGGTTACGTGCGAGTGACGTGACTGCTCACCGACACCGGGATAGTTGTCAAGTTTAGAATCGTTCAAGTTTTCACTTCTGCCGGCAGAAGTGGAGTGCCCCGGTTTTTTTTACAAAAATTTTATTAAGGTCAGTTAGGTATGTACAAAAAGTCCAACACGGTGGGTAGATTCTACCGTAATATGATGCACGGTTTGCGAGCAAAAGGACAAATTGATTGCAATTTCTCGACCTCAAACTCACATGGTTAGCTTAGTTCATTATGCAGTTCGTGATGTAGGGCTTTGTGAAGACTCGTGGGTTCCGCAAGATAACGATGTCACTGTCATGCTCCTGTAAAAACTAAAACAGAATTTCTTTTTTATACCTAGAGGGGTGCCGCTGCTAACAAAAGTTGGCTATAATACCTACTCCCTACCAGTGAATTGGCATACTTACTACTTACAGTGCTTCCTACTCAAGTTTGCTTTCATTTGATCTTAATAATAACAAATACTTCTAAATATTTGTTCCCGGATATCATTAAAGCTCAAAAACCTGACAGAGGATGTTTTGTCTAGCAGTAAGAACGACTGATACATTTTACACTGATAAAAACTTCAGTAGTAGGTACCTATCTTAGCTACGAGTAGTTAGTAGTAAGAGTACACTTGTGAACACATCAACTTACCTGTTACAACGTACAGTCATGAACACAATAAAACTTCTAAGACACCTTACAAACTCTAATGACGTGTGGTTTATCTTCTATCTACAAGAATCGTACGAGCGGATCGGGTCGTGTTCGCATTCGTAGATACTCGGATACGCGCACGACTCTGCTCATGTTAATCCGATCGATAATGACGCTGCCCAGTTGGTACAGTGGCGACCAGAAGTTGTTTGAAACTTTCATTATTTTTCGCCAGAATTTTCTCGCTTTTCCTCCAGTTCAGCTACAGAAATATTTTGATTATGATGTACCAACCTGCCTAGTTTTGCAGAAATTATGCAAGCTTATACATGTCAGAAAGAAGGTTAGGTACCCTACATAAAAAAATAAGAAACTCCTTTAAAAGTTCCACATTTTTAAGCTTTGTTTATTTAGGCATGTTATTAAAATAAACTGTCAAAATTTTTGAATTTCTATAATTCCTGTTTCTGACTGTACTTTCCGTAAAGGTACTAACTTAAATAAAAGCTTGAACTCCCTGGGAACAAAGTAGTACTTTAGGTTACAAAGCCACTGCTCTGTTTTCTTTTTTAAAAGTAGGGTTTTTAACCGTAGGCTATTTATACAAACCGGTCTCCTTTGGATTCATTACATTTTAAATGAGAGATGACTTACAGTTTGCCAATAGAAAGCTGCGGGAGCTAAAACAATTATCAATACAATGTAGTTTTAGAATTTGCTATCTAACCCTAGATTATATTTGATCCTCATTTGATTCAAAAGCTCATATAGGTGAAATTTTAGTGAGAGACGAAGTTAATTGGTGGCTATTTAAAAATAACTCCAATAGCATTTATTTTCAACTCTGTTTAAAAATTTCGTGCTGTTTTCTTTTCTTCAGAAATATTAAAATGTCACTTCCACTATATTATTTTTACCCGACTGTCAAAGGAAGGGTTATGTTCTTAACCTAGCAGTACACTTATGCTTACAGCCCAGGTAGGTGCCTACTGTAGCATTAAATAGATTAGTTAGAGTGTTAAGCGCTTCTGATGGACGTGTGATGAATGTTCTTCGTTTACGCTCATGGCATTCATGGTGTTCATATCAGCCCGCAATTTGTGATGCAAATCTGAACGCTTTTACGTAACTGTGCAAAACGGGTGTTCCCTATGAGGCTGTAAAATGTTACTCTTATTATAAAATACTTCTAATAAAACTTTTGACGGACTGGAGGGATTGTCTAGATATTAAGTCTGAAAAAGTCTTTTCTCCCTTATTATTAAGCCCCCTCGCAGACTGCAGACTTTCTATCGGCCGATAGCTGAGACAGAATATACTTCGGCTCGTAATGAGTATGGAGAAGTATAGCCCGTCTCAACTATCGGCCGATAGAAAGTCTGCAGTCTGCGAGGGGGCTAAACAGACGCCGTAATTTTTTTCTGTCAAATGTAATAATTTTTATTAAAAGTTACCTACTGAACGGTTAAAAAACTTAAAAGTTTATAAGTAAGTACAAGTAAGTTACATCTAAAAACAAAAAAAGTCACATCGCAATATATCTTAGCCTGTAAAAATCGTTTGCGACTAGTAATTACTTAATTCATGCTATTTGATTGTAAATTCAACATCTTCAGAATTATATTAAGTAGGTAGGTAACCTACTTAGGTACCTCTACGAGTAGACAGAGCGGATAATGATGATCATAAATCATTCGTGACACCAACCCTCAATTCCAGTATCCTTTATAGATGTGTCTCTGTAGATTACTTACTTTAAAAGAAAAAGTTGTTTACCGATCAATTTATTACCTTCATTTTTTCTCCTATTTTATCCGCAGACTATATTTCTACAGCTCCATTATAATATTCTAGGTAGGACAGGTGCAAAAGTTGCAACACATACCTAGTACTGAATACTTTTTGTTCATTTATTCGTATTCCCGGCTGCAACCTATTGGCAAATAAAGGATATGGTGGACGAACTAAGAGCATAGAGTTTTTTAGAGTTTATGTTTTGTCTTTAGGCTAGATGTTCGTCTATAAAGCTGATCGCACCTAAGTCCTCACTGTACGCGCCGCACTAATTTTTCTATAAAAAACATACTAACGTCATATATTTAGCATGGTACCTTTTTGGTACAGGATAACGTCAAATAATGCGGCTCGCTTCTGGCGTCTCAGCATTTGCTCTTGAATTGACAGTTGGCGTGGAATGATACTGCGATGAGTTTAAGGGTGGTCGCACAGCCAAGCCATACGCGCCGAACTGTCAATTCAATAGAGAAAATGCTGCTGACGTCAGAAGCGAGCCGGATATTCTGACGTCATCAGCATTTTTTGCATAGAAAAATGACTGCGGCGCGTACGGCGCGGACGATCAGGTTAATATAAATACAATCTTTTGTGAGGATAGATGTAGGTGTTCGTTACTCTTTCGCACTAAAGCTACTGAATTGATTTTTATAGTTTTGAATGAAATATACTTTTATCAAGGTAAAATTAAGTATTCCCAAGGGATCATGGATAACGCCGCGGTGCGCACTGCGCAGCCAGTAACAAATAAAAATTAAAGACACATAGGTACATGCAGTCAAACATTGACCACCTCCCAATAATGATACCACCTCCTTATACATATAGGGGCTTCAAAATTGATAAAGAAAGCTACAGGTGCAGGGGTGGACACAGTGTTTTCGACAGCAAATATGTAAACTACTGTAGTGCCAAACTCCCAGACCCTAAACCTTTGGCAGATGTTCAAGTAGCTAATTCAAGTCATGTAATAAAATGCTAAAGTGTTAGAAAGTTTAACTGTTCCATAATGGAGATGAGAATGATAGATTGATCAGTGTCATTAATTTATATACCTAGGTTTTTTTTTAATTCCTTTATATCCTGAACTACGTCCACTCAACATGTAACTTGTGCGTCCCACACGCATAATATAATAATATTATTGAACACGGCTAGAGAACCAAACCTGTTCAATTTTGAATGACTACGATCCTTGAGCTCTAAGAAAAGCACTTGTCTGATAAATTGCAATGTCTTGGATGGTCATAAATACCTACATCCATTATATATCTCTGTTAATTAATATTTAAATGGGTTATTTCATATATTATGTACAATGTACCTACTATCTCCTGACGACCTCTGTAGCGCAGTGGGCGAAGGTCCGCTTGCGACGCAGTAGGTTGCGGGTTCGATCCCCGCCGTGGGACAAATGTTTGTATGATCTACAGATATTTGTCCCGGTTCTGGGTGTTTCTATGTATAATATGTATGTATTTACAAACAAAAAGTATATAAGTAGTATATCAGTTATCTAGTTCCCATAGTACAAGCTTTGCTTAGTTTGGGGGCTCTAGCCCCCAAACTAAGCAAAGCTTGTACTATGATGTTGTGTGAAATTGTCCAGCATTATTATTAATATTATTTATCTATAAAGTACCTAAGAAGTTAAAAATTGATTATGAGAAAATATAGCGTGTGGTCGCGAAGGAACAGGAGTAAAATCACCTAGCTCAAAGCCGCTGGGATCACCCAGCGGTCGTCCAACTGATTAAATGCTTTTTGACTTTGACTTTGAAGTTATCTAGGTAATAAATAGGGCACATACATAAATTCATTCAAAATATCTATCTTCGGATCAGATAAAAAAATTCTAAATATTTTTTTGGAACAAAAACAATTCGAGTAAAAATAGAATAAGGAAACGTTAGATATAGTATAGGTACATAACCAAGCCAATATTATGTTTTACATTAAAAACTAAACATGGGTACGTGCTTACCACTTTCCCTATCTGGATATCTTTGCAGAATCTTAAGTAACCTTAACTGGAGTGGATCTCGACCTTCAACAAACAATAGTGAATTAAGATAATCTACTTAACCCGTGCCAAAAAGGTAACCTGGATATGCGTAAATGTGTGCGGAAAGTTTTAAGTATAAACGAGGGGCAAATTCTTGGCATTGAACTTGAGACAAGTAAACCTACTTGGCAGTACCGCCAAATGTACTCAGACATGCGGAAAGTGTATCTAATCTGTGAACAATCTGAGCACAAGATGCAAAATCGGCTTAGAATCATAAAATCAATGTCAAGGTTCAAACAAGCAACTGCGGGACTCATCTCTTCTCCGATCATAGACAGCAAACTTGAAATAGACATAGATTTTATTCCATGAATTTCATGGTCCATTGATTTTCAGACAAATGAAATACTTCGAAAATCCTTATTAAACGATTCAAGAATTTAGGCAGTTATTATCACATTTTGTAAGATTATTTCTGAGTCAAAGTTTATGCAAAAAGAAATAAATAAAAAACAGATCAACAGCGCAGAAATTATATGGGATGGGAGAAAAATATCAAACTCACGTAACTGTTACGACACCATCCTCCTACCTTAACATTCTCTCGTCACAATGGTCGACGTGTGAGAGTGACCGCCTCTGGTGAGACAGCCCCGAGTTCGAAAAAGTAAGTAAGTTCGTATGAGTCAGTGGATAACTCTGGTGACGGAGTTTTTAGGCCACCTTCCGTCATGGCTTAACGATTTAAATAGTCGAGACCGACAATTTAACGTGCCCTCCGAAGCATTGATATTATAATTCACACTTCATAATATTTTAAACTAGTTATAAAATTATTGTTCCTTCTTAATTTAGGTATACTTTTATGTCAATGAACTAAGCATTTACCCAATCACCTTAAATTCAACGTAGATTAACCTATGTTTCAAAGTGATGGATTCTAACAATATTATAGATATAGCGTGACGTACAAAATCAAAGCTAAACTCTGTCCGCGTGACAAAAAAGTTTTAAGTTTAACCGAATTACACCCTTTGCACCTAGTAATAAATTCACAAATCCGCAAAACACGATAAGCTTACGATCATTCATCACGAAAAACGTCAGAATGCTAAACAAAATAACGGCGCGAGCTGTTATTTACCAAGGACGGTTTTGCTGCGCTGACCATAAATCTCTAATATTGTTGATCGAAGGGTGGATTAGATACTTACTCTACTATTTACAAATAATTAAAATTGTTTCTATAAATACTGTACCTACCTATTTCCTTATTATTTTTTACTAACAACACGATGGGAAGCTTAGGGCCAATTTCACCGTTTCAGTTAATCTCGGATCAACGAAGCTGAACTCAGTTTAAGGCTTAAACTAAGATTAAAGTTTCCATTCGGATTTCACCAGCAATAATTAATCGGAGATCAACGCTAAACTCGGTTTAGTATTCTAACAGTTTACCTACAGGACAAGCCTGAGACAATGCTAAAGGCGTGGTAAGTTTAACTCTACTCACACCTACTTATTATAAGGCGGAGGCCATCACTCAGCATCACACGTACAATAACATTCTTCGATGATTTGCAGGAACAATTGGGAAGTTTTTTTTTAATTTTCGCACTGTTGTGCGTTCATCTTGCGAACTCGTAAATCTCTAGCCACGTCGTTCTCAACTCCGATTTTTTTGTTGAAAATAATTTAACTCGCGTCGACGTTTACATTTGGTGCATATGTAAATGCATAATTTAAAAGTAAGCCTGCGGATGATAAACTTCTGGAGACATTAATTTTAAAATGCAAAATGAATGAAAGCACCTGCGTGTGCTTTTGCGAAAAACAGGGTTATGCAAAAATTCATAACATGAAAATAAGATAATAAAAAGCAGTAGGTATCAAGATAGGTAGGTACATAACTACAGTTCAGTTCTTTGTCAATAGAGGCTGAACAGCTGCGTAGATTAGGTACCTACTGCGCATGTTTTTAAAACAAAATCCAAGAATTATTCTATGAATAAGCTAGGACAATGAACTCTTCTTTATACTCTAGGGCATTCAAACATATTTATACTATAGGTAGATTATGTGGTCCAGAAACATAATTACACAGAGATTGGTATCAGACCACACGTTCGTAATGAGGATGTTTTGTTTCTGTAATGTACTCAGATATGTGATGACTCGTTGGACGTGCTACTTTGTTTTTTGCCTTGCGCTAAGCTAAGCATAATCGGTATTAAAATCTTTTGTTCTTTAATAACTAGCTTTTGCGGAGGGTTTCATTTTGCATTTTCTCACGATTGAATGATTTTACAGAGTTTTCATCAATGATGCGAAACAGTAAAAAAAAAGTAAGTACTAGGATATGGGTGAGGGTAACAAAGCTCAAACGACAAACAGGGCTAGCAAATCGCAACCAAAGGAGCATTTGCACGATGAATTTTTTGGCTAGTTTTGCTAAGCCGATGTCTTTTAGCGGCTGAGCGAGTGTCGCAATTACTAAAACTTCTTAACAGCCGATGACCGTTAGTAAAAAATTGCAGTGTATCGGTTGAAATTCTAGAGTGTAAGTAAATTCTTTTCAGTATTCAGTTGTTCTTCGAACCTTCTAGCTAGTACCTATAGGCATAGGTATTATACTTACCTACCTACAATACAGGATCACGACGGATACAGCCACGGTAGACATTCTCTCAGATCTATAAGATGTTCAAGAGCTTTAGAAGACATCGAAGGGTCGTCAGAGGTATGTCCAAATACATAGGTATTATTTGGCATACATGCCCACATTGTTTCATGATATTCCGTGACAGGTTGCGATTTTTTTTCTTATATGTCACGATGACAACATTATTACTTCTTTAAGTGTTGTTTTGAAGTGAGATGTAGTGCCTTTTTAGCTAACCTGTACCTAACCACTTAACAAAAGAATGGAATAGTAGATATTAAAACATCAAAATTAATTTGTTTTGGTTAGCATGTTTTAGGTGTTTGTTTTTTTCCTCAAATCAATCATAAAAGTGTTTTTTAACTTCTGTGATGTCATAACTTTACGGTTGGGTGCAAGGGCCCAACGTTTTATGCTAATTTATATTGAAGTCGGTATCCAAAGTCAAAGTAGATTCTTACCCCATGTTTTGCCAATAATGACGTCACTAATTTCAATTTCAATTTATTCATAAAACTTAATACATAATTATACGTATACTAAGGAGTTTAGAAGAGGGAATCCTGTTTTGTAGGTCTCACTCATCAGAGTTGGCTATCTATTTCACAAAAACAACAACTCTAACTTCAGTAAAAATTACTGGTTTCATTTCTTAATAAAAAAATTACGGGTCTTGAAGTCCTAAATATCTGAAAAGTGTGTCAACGTTTGCAAATTGTTGTAATTATGCTTCTAAACTTGATCGTTCAATCAAAATTATGAACATCAATTTGAAGTCCTAAACGGCACCTAAAGTTAATTTGTGCCAGTTCTTTGACCGTCAATTAAAACTGTTAAAGACTTTAATATTGCAACTAATCATCAAACAACTAATGATATACTGGTCTCAGATACCGTTAAAATTTCTTTTCTGATTGAGTTTTTACCTAGGTATCATATGGTTTTGCGGAAAAATAAATGAATGCGTAATATATTTTTCAATCAGTCTAGACTAGACTAAATTATAACAAAGATTATTTTTATAAAATACCTCTTGTGAGAAAAATACGTTCATGTTACTTCAGTTTTGTTATTTAATTAACAATGTTTACAAGGTGGGTAATTATTGTAACCACATTTTATTTACTCGATAGTGTTGTTCATTATAATTTTGATTCACAGGAGCATTGTATCATTGTTCTTAGGTCACCGCAGTAGACTAGATCTGACCCTCAAATAGATGCCATTGAACCAAATTTAGAATCAGAAGTCACATCCTACGTAATTAAGTCGAAACAATAAGAAAGTGGCCAGATAAATCGGTTGCACAACTTACTGAATCGCCGGATGGTTAGATACCATCTCAAGTGGTCTAAACACCAATTGCTTGAGGATTGATTTATTGAGAACTACTGAGCGTGAGGTCAGTATCATGAAGGTCTTTGAAATCATCATGCATTGCTTGACAAAACATGAAAAAATTGTAACAAAAGGTTCTACGCTAAAAAAATCCTGGTTGATATTCCACTTATTAGAACTAAGCGCTTTGAAATTTATTTTACTAAGCGCACTGCAAAAATTTGGAATCAGCTTCCCGCGTCTGTGTTTCCGCTGAGCTATTGACCCTGTTGTTTTCAAGAAGAGAGTTAATAAAGGCACCTTCTGGGTAGGCTCGCTCCATCGTATACCTCATTCTTGCCTATGTTAGTTTCGAGGTCAAGAGCCGACCCATTTATCATAAAAAAAACATACTTTTTAAGGAACTCTTTTTATTTTATTCACGACTTTTTCAACATTCACCCCTATATTGACCTACGGATTTTTACAGTTGCCCCTATCTTGCTTCTATAAAAATATACTTACCAACACTAAAGCAATCCACGTGTGAGAATGATGTATGAATCATGCATGATTCATGATGTTACATATTTTTTTGCAACAAACGCGGTATTCTTTACTAAATAAGCAGATGCGTGTTTCATTAGATTAGAATAAAATTAGCTTGTGGCGGTCACCTGAGTTAGTCGAGCCTAAAAAATTATAAACTCTCGCTTAAGTAGGGGGTTAAAGTAGGGGAAAGATGATGAAACCTTCCTGCCATAAAGTTTAAATATTTATAAATAGGGGTATTTATAAATATTTTAACTTTTTGGCAGGAAGGTTTCATAATCTTTCCCTTGCCCTTATCCCGCGCTTAGTAGAGTCGACATATTCTTTTTTCTTCCGCTCACTTCTTTAATTCATAGGTAGGTCGGTACTCCTACTGACAGGTATAGGTAGATTAGAAACGCATTTCAAATTATCCTAGCCCAGTGAAGTCATCTGATCGTTCCGGCGTGCCACGCAGTCGTGATCTAATCGGAAGATTGACTTGCACCGTGGTATCCTGATTGATGGGCAGCCAATTTGTCGGTCAAGGCGAGAAGTTATTGTAAGAAAATATGAATGCAACTTGATAGAAAATCAAACAAAACCATTTAATGTTCAGAACATGTAAATTTACAGCTCATAATTTCTGTATCACGATTGTTTTATGAATTCGCGATAACATAGTTTACGCATGGAATATTTCGATCTCATGGTATTGGTAATACGCTATGAGTACATACCTAAACTTCATCTCGTCCTACAATTCGTTTTTACCCACAACGGAACGGAGATTTTGTATGCGTTTGGGATGCGAGGGCGTGTGTTTGTGGGTGCACTTTTCTACCGGTCATCATCATCATTAGCCTATAGCAGTCCACTGCTGGACATAGGCCGAGGACAGGGCGCAATGGCGCTCATTAGGGGAGCCTAATGAGCGCCATTGCGCCCTGTCCTCGGCTCGACGCATCCCATCCCATTTTTATCGGTAGTCAAGTTCATTCAACTTGAGCTTATAAAGAAGCCAAAATACGAAGAAGTCATATAGAACATTTTAAATAGCTACACAGAGCACCTACTTTTGTATAAGTCTTACTTGGAAAAAAAATTTAAATAAAATTTTTAGATCTACGCAACAAAATTGTCTACTTCATCATAATCGTTAATCCTTTTAGCTCTATACAAAACAAATAAAAAACTGCTTAGATAAGCATAAGTCATAAAGTTCTTAAAACAGGAAACTTTTTTAGAGTTGCATTAAATCTTAGTTTAGCCTTCCTCTCTAAAAATCTTTTTTAATATAGATAGATGTTAATACTTAAGGATGCTTAAAGTTTAATCTTTTTAAGTAATCATATTACTGAAGTAGTTACAACATTGAAGTATTTCAACTAGGCTATTTGTATTTAAATTGTAATGTAAAGACCGTAAATGCCTGCATAAATTCAAAATAATATTTCAATTATGGTTACGAGTAGGCACATGAGTTCATAAAACATTTTAGTTGTGTAATTGCATGTCATCTATTGTGAATTATTCTAAACGTACGTGAACTGGAAAACTTGAAATATATGAACACCAAGAATTTATTATCAACTAAGCATCACATTTGTGATCATAAAAGTCCTTTTTACAATGCAATAAAATCGGCGTAAATGGAATAAACGTGTAATATTAAATTAAAGATCTCATACCATTATCCTACTTATTATTGTAAAAACCTTTATCATGGCGGGTAATTCAAACGCTAAAATAGTTACTGTGCTTATGAATAAAGTCTCAGTAGGCCAGCCATCCAAACATTCGTACGCGAAAAACGTCCTATCGAATACAATCGAATACAACATTTTGCATGAGTTTCGTTTCACAGGTCGATCGGAGACGATTTCGGAACTAGTGGATCGCCCGCAATTTGGGTCCAAAATTTCACAATTGTTCTTTGTTAAGTGTAGGGTTCGCGCCACCACTGAAATCCTTGAGGGGCGCTAGTACCTATCTACATGATAAATAAGTAAATGCAACATTTCGTTCGTTCTGTCACGGAATACTTACAGATACCTAGCTCTGCTGAATTCCGACGGATTTCTTTCATGGCACGGACCAAGATATTTTAGGTACTTAGGTATATTTTTACGAATAAATAATGGTAGAGCCATACGGCAACGTAGGTCAAATTATGAAATTGCGTGTAAACCTCAGACTGTTTTCAAATTGCATAAGCAAACAAATTAACTCAATTCTAAGTAATAAAGTAATCCTTTTAATCACAAATAGGTCATATCCTGTACAATTACATCAGTTATTATAGCTCATACATCTTTAATAATACCTATTATTCCATGCCTTGTGATTATGAAGTGCCGGCAGCAAAAAAAACATGGAATCATCAATATGTAAGTTTAGGGTCGATTCACATCTGACGGAAGATCCGTCGCGGATTATCGGTCGCGGAACGCCAGAACTGACAAATGTATAGAAAAACACTCGACGGATGATACGTTAGTCCGTCGAGTGTGAACGGTCGAGTGTTTTTCTATACATTTGTCAGTTCTGGCGTTCCGCGACCGATAATCCGCGACGGATCTTCCGTCAGATGTGAATCGACCCTTAAACCGACACAACCCACTTGTCTTTTGGTTGAAAATTAAAATTAAACATCTTAGAAGAGTTAGCGCACTTACCGGATTAATCTTTACCTACCTACTACCTAGCAATTGCCTGAGCTTTCTAGGTTTTCCAATAACATAAAACATGAAAAAAAACAAAGATAATATAGGTACCTCAATCATCATCTTCCTGTCCTTATCACTAATTTGAGTGGGGACAACACAACATGTTTTTCTCTTACATTTCCCTCTATCACGCGTCATTGTAGAACTCACTCCTTTCAAACACATTCATCCGCATTCACACATCCATCCAACTATTCTTAGATCTACCCCTCTACCTCAAACACATTCATACACTCATCACTAACGAACACCCAAAAGAAGTTAATATTTATTAAAATGGGAAACTAAGCGTTTGCTTAGTTTCAAACCAAAAAAACAATTAAAAAGTTTTTTTTGATTGGTCCAAAAACACAATCTTGTTAAAAACATCTTAAATAACAAATATATTATCGTAAAAAACAAATAAACAAAATTCGTTTAACGAGGCTGTGAAAGTAATTGACTGGTTCAGCAAAGTGCCGTCGGCGCGGTCGCAGCGTAGCCTTGACCGTGAACTTGCTACGAGTCAGCTAGCGAGCTGTTTAAATGACATTGCTATAATATTTGCCATTTAATATTGAATTACTTATTAGTTGTGCTACTGGATTTGGTGATGAAAATATTGTCTCAATAAGTACCTATTTAGTAGGTAATGTAAAAAAACCGACCGTAAATTAAGTGGAGCAATTAAGTAGGGCAAAACACCACACGAGTTTTCATTTATTTATGTTTTCATTTATGTATTTTCAGAATATAAGTTCAAAAAGATTATTTGATTACTAGCTGTCCGGCGCGGTGTTACCCGCGTTTCCTCGGGAAAACATCACTTTCCCGGGATAAAATATAGCTTATGTTCATAAGGGATAGTTAGGATTCTAATGGTGCAAAAATTTTCCAAATCGGCCCAGTAGTTTCGGAGCCTATTCAATTCAAACAAACATGCAAACAAACAAACAAATCTTTCGTCTTTATAGTATTAACATAGATATACTCGTAGAAAATAAAGACCGAGTGACCTGTTCATATGACGAAAAGATGATACTTATAAGCTGATTCACTGTCATTATTCCTTATCATTTATTTTTACTTTTGAAGCATAAATAAAAAATACGAATAAGAAAATTATCACATCCCTATCTAGCCAAGCGTCGTTTACTTCTTTGGCGTAACTCAACTTTGAAATGTACACCTGTTGGAGTATTTAATTAAAGCCATATCTAAAGATACAAGTGACATGTTTATCTCATACGTAAGATACAATATTCATTGAAATTTTTGTTCCACTGCTGTTTATGATACGTAGAATGAGTACGTAACCCGCGGACTCCTACATTAAGTATATAATTTCCCATGCTTTTATAGGATAAGACATAGTAATGTCACTCGATTTGGAATTTTATTTTGTAAATTCAAGATATTTTTCTTTACAATATAAAGTAGAGTCCTGTATTCTGCGGTGGAGTGCCTATTTTGTGTATTTTTTGTTAATATGCAAATCTCGTAAAGACTCGATCCATTTTATCTTCATAAACGAAGTTCAGAATTATAGGGAATTTAACCACCTGTATTGTTGATAAGCACAATCAAGCGCAAAAAAACACAACTTCATGACTGTTTTTGAACAAAAAGTACTATTATTATCAGAATCGCCAATTTCACGCCAAGTTACGCTAGTTACATGCAAATTACAATACAATATGTCAGTGAGTGATGATTTGCGTTTGTCTGTCCATCACAGGATGTTAATGCGGAAATAATCAAGAAAATGCGATGCACGGTGCGGTTTTTGCTCACCAACCGCACAGTTCTTGATAGCTTGTGGTTTGTTGAAAAAAAACAGGAGCATTTTGAACTTCAATCAAGAATTTGAACTATGAGATCTCTTTGACCATTGGCGAATCCTCTAGGCTTTTATTTGAATTAGCTTTTTAGAACTTCAATTGAAATGAAATAGATACTTATTATGTAGATAGTTTATCTAGGTAAATCTACTCGTATGTTAAAAGTTAGAGAATTAGAATTAAATCTTGTTTTAAATGAGAAAACAATAAACAAAGGAATGTAGCTTTAGTGTCTATAAATGTGAACAAAATTGCAGGTCAATGCAGCTTCTCTACCTAAGAACACCCTCTAAAAGAAAACATGTAAACATGAAGATACTTTGATAAAACTGTCAAAGAAACTATGTAAAGCTGGAGAACATGTTACTACGTAATTTTATTCAAAGTATAAAGTAGATAAGGCTTTGAACTATATTATTATTCTACTGTTCACCACTCGTAAACGAAGGGTTATACGATATTATCCACAAAAGAAGACAGGTCAACCAATCTTTATGTTCTATAAAATAATAATCATGCGGATTGCGGATTTGCCATGTTTTTGCTTACACTGATCATATTTTGACGTTTTCCGCGTAGAACTTTTATTTTTTACAAGTCCTTGTTTAAAGAGCATCCTGCGAAAAATAAGCCTCTATACTGGAGACTATAGTTACAAATCGATTGATCTTTTTGATCACAATAGTATGAGTATCTGAGCTTGAGCCTAAAAACAAACATACATTATATTAGACTACTAAAATTATAACCGTTCCTAAGAAAAGCTCCCGTTAAACGTTCGGAGGAGTTAGACTTGGCTTCTCTAGTAAAATGCAATATTACTTACGAGCACGAGATAAGAGCACGCTTTACTAAATTGTAGAAAATGGCTCAGAAAATAAGATGTCTTTTGTTAACGATAATAGTTTACAGCCCGTAAAGGTCTAATCTAATAATTTCCATAGGAATGTTGTTTTACATACAAAAGATTTCAACGCGCTACACACAATAGTAACATGTTGTTCTTGTTTTCCTAAAACAAATGTTTGTTTATAGGAATATTTCATGATAATTATTAAGCTTCTGATATAAATCTAGTGTTCTTGTTATAATAATCATAAGATTATGTAGCTACAACATACAAAGACCTTTGAGATCTGTGTAAATCGTAAGAGCTTGCTTCTTTTTATCGGATCACAATACCGATGCTAGAAAATAAATGTTCTGTATTAGGAGTGGAGGCATTGAATGCATCCAATTTATTCCTAGACATTATCGGGAGTCAATCGTCAACCGCAAGAATGCAGCCGGACTGCATCAGCTCGAAAGGGAATCTTTATGGGAGACTTGTTTGTGTTGCGTGCGATTGCATTTGCAATAAACAATTGGCTGGAGCGAGTTATGGAATAAGTTACAGTACTACATATTGTGCGCTTCGGCAAACAACGATTTGTGGTATTACTAAGGACGTAGATAATCAAAACTGTAGAAGAAAAAAGTTTTCTTCTACAGTACGATGTTTGCTGAGGTGCACATTATTGTGGTACTGTAGTTTTTACCTCCCTTTTTACCACGACCACTTCTACCTCTCGGCCTCTCGGTAAAATAGAGTAAATGAAATATTTGCAGAAAATACTAACTTTGTATTTAAGTTATAAAAATATCAAAATATAGACCATGTTTTCCTCCTCATGCCATCGTCATCATCATCTCAACCCGGTATCGCCCACTGCTGGGTATAGGCCTCCTTTCGCTTTTGCCAGACTTTTCGGTCCTGTGCGTCCCTAATCCAGGTTTAACTCGACTTTTTCGATGTCATCGATCCAAAGCGCTTTTGGTCGACCCTGATTTCTACTGCATCTTCTTGGCCACCACTCCGTCAAGGTTTTACTTCAGCGACCTCATGCCATAAAAATAATCTAGAATGCATACAGCATTAGCACATTAGCTTTTCTGTTATTATTTCAATTTCCATCCGTGACTCAATGTCTGTCACACACAAGATAAAAAACATTTTTAATTGTAAACCATCTCGTGCGTTCACATAGCATAATATAATACCAGTCGTAGGTACGTAATGCAACAGGTACATAGTAATAACAGGCTTCATTCCCGATATAAAAAGAAACAGAGCCTGTGTTTTAGTTTATTTGCAACATCTTCATGTAATTATCTGTGCCAATGAACCAGAGGCTTAAGAGTTGATCTGTGTGAAGGTTTTTAAGGACGTATCTAGGATCAAGTTTAAACGACTAAAACAAACAGGATCACTTTTTCCAAGGACTGTAGAATTATTTCCAAACGAGTCACTCAAGATCCTTTTTAGATTTCTAAGGGGGTAGTCAGAGGGACGTCCAAATACATAATTATTTGGACATGCCTACATTTTGCAGAAGTATTAGGTAATTTAATACCGGAATCATTGCGTGAGTTTCATGAAAAACTGTAAAAGTGGCTTATAAAATGATGATTTTTTTATTATAAAAAATATGACTTCCTCTAATTATGTTATTTGGGGATCTTGTTACAAAAATCGAGAGGACTTCCACCATAGGACCCAAGAGGACACTTAACCTATAGTGGAAGGTAGCGCGAGCCGAGAACAAACAAGTTAAAGGTCAAATCAGATTGATGGGGGCTTAATTTCAGCCTAACTACGGCTCTGAGGCTGAGCGGTTGTTCACATGTGACCTTTAGAAAATTGCTCGGATAGTTGGGAATTCTTAAGGAATGAGCAAGCGGGTGTTAGTTAGTATATAGTTTACTTTTTAAACTGTCGTAATGGAATAATAACTCAACTATTTAGTAAATCGGGTGATGTGGATACCAATGCTACATTATATAAATTTATCGTAAATGACAGTAAAAGCTCTTTGAGAATTCATAATTACAACATGACCATCATTCATTACATCGCTTACACACCAAATCCCTAATCCCTAATAATCCCTAATCCATATCCATAACAATATTATAAATGTGAAAGTAACTCTGTCTGTATGTCTGTTGGTTACCATTTCACGCCCAAACCACTGAATAGATTAAGCTGAAAATTGGCATGGATAAAGGTTGTATCCCAGTGAAGCTACTTTTTATCCCGAAAAAATCCCGAAGGATCACGGGTCCGCGGGAGTGCAGCTAGTCCCTAATAAATAAGTTTTTGGCAGCTTAGCTTATTTAATTACATAACAGTTAACCTGATAAGTAATGAAAAAATTGCCCAAAACAGTAATTGAAAACAGCTGGACATTGCATACCCGTTACAATTCAAATCACATAAACATATTGATAAACCGGCAAAAATTGCGCTTGAAGCCTTATTCTTGAATAATTTTGAATTAACGTTTGCATTTTAAAAACATACAAGATTAATGTGCAGCCTACAAATAATTGAGGTCCAGTGCCAATTAAATTACGACGGTATTTTTGCATTTACGACTTGCGATGCTCGCAAATGCAAGACTGAAAAATGCCTTTGAATTTGTTTCGCTTTACTTCGTCGCTCAATTTAGTATGCAAAATCCTCAAAGCATGCAAATATTATAGTAACATATTTTCAGTGTGAAATATAACACACGACGAAAGTGAATAGTTTTTATGCAATTGAACAAAATCATGAAAAAAAAAAGAAAATATCTTTTGCAATTTTTTCATATGAATAGAATAACGTTTGTTCGATAAATAATTACTAGCTTTGTCGACGTATAAGTACAGGATACAGATAGGTAGAAGTAAGTAAACTAAGAGTAGATTTAGATGCGCATGATAGGCCTTGTTTGAGCTGGGAGGCTTATGCTCAGCAGTAGGTGACAACGAGCTCATATGATGATGATGATGATTTTTTTTATAACGTCAGAAAATCCATTATGGATACCCGACCGCCGTGGGGACAGCGGAAGGGTTATGTCGGACTCTCACCGACTAAAAACTGACGCGTGGCCTGCCTCCATGCATGTCAAGGGGCTCCGGGACCTCCTACGGAACACGCCGGTGCCCCTCTCGCATTTTGCCTAAGCACTGTCCCGGGAATGGCACCCACAGCCTCGCCCGGCACCCTCGCGGTGCTTACGGCGGCGCTCGCCACAGAGCGCTCCCGCCCTCCCGGGGTCCGCATGATGATAGGCCTAGAGGCATGTTAAATGATATTATGTTAAAACAAGCACTTATGTAATCATGTCTCTAACAAGTTCAGATAAATCTAGTAGTAGATATGTCAGCTTTGCTAATGATCGTAAAAAGAAGTCATATTCAAGACAGTTTTATCTGATCGGATCATAAAATTGAATATCATTTTCACTGCTAGTTTCATAAGAAATATGGTTTCATTCATAGTCTTTCAATGAATTTATAGCAATTCTATATTTAATATCGCAACCGGTTACAAAGATCGATGACTCGCGAATTCGAACTTGACCTACACAACTTCATTCACGTGTTTTTGTTACACGAAAATACCTACTACATATTATAACAGAATGTAATTTCTCTTTTACCTTTACCTACTGTTTTTGATAAATATGTTTTAGTAGCGGATCTTGTAATGTATTTATCTATTTTTGAATCATTTAAAATAGTGTTTACAATTATCTAAGTCTGAACAAAAACATTGCATAGATAATGTTACAGTAATAATTTTATGAAACAAAAACTTGGTTGTTTCAGGATTCATAATGGTTTTATGATCAACGAGTACAACCACCAACATGGAAAAATTCACTGCATACTATTTTTCCCTGCTCCTTCTAACAACATCGATCGGAGCGGACGTAGTCAATGGTGTGTATACCTTCTACATTAAAAGTCCTTTGATCCTGTAAGAAATTTAGGTACGGATACAATTTTATTGGACCCGCGACTTATAGGTACCTAATGGTCTGTGTTCTTTTGTGACACCGCACACAAGGTCACAACTGGTAAAAAGGCGCAAGATAGACAGAGCAGAGAGAACCGAACCTAAAGAAAATCGGAAAATAATAGGCTTGCACGTGACACGTTTAGTCGTCTGCGCATTCTACGTCTTGCATCTTTTCTGCTAAGCTTGACATTTAAAACAGATTTCTATCATTGTAACTTTGTATTTTTTACAGATTCATCAGTCAATGAACATCGAGTTCCTCGAGTTAGTGGGAGAATAGTAAAAGTGTATTCTGGGAACCGCCCCGAGCCTTATATGTGCAGCAGTGAAGGTTACAAATCCGACCCCAATAGCTGTGCATCTTTCTACCGTTGCGTTAAAGAAAGAACCGGAAAATTCAATGTTTTCAGAGTGAGTGGAACTTTTTTGTAAATTCTCATGGATGATTGATAATTATCATAACTTCCGTTATAATCTACATTTATTTGTCTACCCTTAACATTCTTTTAGCAAGAATACATTGACTTTGCTAGAGAAGTTTTCTGTACTTACAAAATTTCTGTAGCCAAGTCTTTATCCACTAAGGCTTGGCTTGGCTTACCTATCATTTTATATCTTAACAGCTGGTTGCAATGAATAATAGTCTCTTTCTAATTTCAGTATCAATGCGCACCAGGAACAATCTACGACCCTGATTTAGAAACATGCAATCATCCTAGAAGTACCAGACGAACAGAATGCGGTGGTATGATAGAACCAACGCAATCAGTAGATTCTACTCTTGTCAATGAAATTGAATCCAACCAAAAAGAACTACCACGCCCAATCAACACCAATGAACTAGCATTTATAAAAGAGTCTACAACTACACAGCCTACTCAGTCACAATGGATTACAAGTCAAAGTGTATCAACTGTGAAACCTCTTAAAACTACAGTTCACCAAACACAAAGTCCATCTTTTTATTTTGATACAACTAAGTATAATGCAGAATACAATTACGTGATGGCTACAAATCAACCATGGACATCAAAGAAAGAAGAAAATATGTGGACAAGAGCACCATCAAACCCCAAAGTAACAACTGGCTCAAAGAACAACGACATTTGCAGTGACGATGGCTTTGTAGGTGATACTGAAAACTGTAGAAAATTTTATAGGTGTGTCGGTAATCAAAGAGGTGGATTTTATAAATATGAGTTTTTTTGTAGTGAATCAACAGTTTGGGACGAGGGAATACAGAGCTGTAATCACCCATGGGCTGTTAAACGTAGCAAATGTGGAAGAAGCATATCATTTACAGATAATTCTGAAACCGAAAAAACACCTAGAACGAAAGCAACCACCGAAGAACCAATGCAAAGCACTCCCGAGTACGGGAAAAAACTAATCAAGACTGTTCAACAGCAGCTGCAGATAAGCCATGGGTCTAAAGTTACTCAGACACAAACTCAGATAAGTCACAGCGATAAAGTCATACAGAACCAAACGCAAATTCACTATGGCGATCGTGTGAATAAAAATAAAGACTCCGAATCTAAACAAAATCAAACACAAATAAGTCATGGTTCCGCAGTTAGTCAAACACAGACACAGATAGATTATGGAAATAATGGAATGCAAACGCAACTACAAATAGACCACTCAAAAGATTCAAGTCAATCTCAAACACAAATACATGAATCGACCACATCACAAACATCAACGAGCAAACAAAGTTCTAACCAAAACAATGAATGCTCGGAAAGTGGGTTCATGGGAGACTCTAACGATTGCAAGAAATTTTATAGATGTGTCAATAGTGGAAACGGTAGATTCACAAAGTATGAATACATTTGCGGCGATGGTACAGTTTGGGATCAAAGTATTGAAGCTTGTAACCATGCATGGGCTGTTAAAGAATGCGGAGGCCAAAGTCAATCCGCAACACAAACAAGCACTATGCAATCTAGTACCTACTACGCCGATACAACCACTCAAAGTACTTCAGAAGTTCCTGAGCTTGATATTGATGATATTGACGTTGGTTATGGAAATCAAGGTCAGACGGAAACTGCAACATTAACATCAACAACATCTACAAAAACAACTTCACATGAAAAACCACACTATGATACCACAAAAGCCCCTCAAAAAGAACCAAACTACAATAATAAATGTAAGTCTAATGGATTTATGGGCGATGAAAACGATTGTAAGAAGTTTTACCGATGCGTTGATAATGGAATGGGAGGGTATACTCGACATGAATTCAAATGCGGAGAAGGTACTGTTTGGGATTCTAGTATAGAAGCATGCAACCATGCTTGGGCAGTAGAAAAATGCGGCGGGAGTGGAGTTACAAGCGAAAGTAGTCAAACGTCTGAGCAAACCACAGCTCCAACTAGTAGTGAAACAACTATTTCTACTACCACAATGATCGTTGATAAAAACACTGATGAACCAATTCGCACAACTACCAGCAGCTCCATATCAGGGTCTACAACTACAGAAGCTAATGAGGGTAATGTATGCAAAAGTAGTGGGTTCATGGGCGATAACAAAAATTGTAAGAAGTTCTACAGATGTGTAGATAATGGTGATGGAACTTATACTCGACATGAATTTACTTGTGGCGAAGGAACAGTATGGGATTCCAAAATAGAAGCATGCAATCACGAATGGGCTGTAGAAACATGTGGGGGTAATAGTGAATCTACAACGTCTTCTTACTCATCTACTTTACAGCATTCAACATTACAAGACGAAGACAAGGATAATGAGCTCACTACCACTCAAGGCTATGATTTTGGCATTACTACTCAAAGTTCTTTATCGACAACCACAATGGGAAATGACATTTCCTCTACAGATGAAACATGTACTGGAAATGGTTTTGTTGGTGATAAAACCAACTGCAAAAAATTCTACAGATGTGTTGATAACGGCAAAGGTGGTTATGATCGCTATGAGTTCACCTGTGGTGAAGGAACAGTTTGGGATGCAAGTATTTTGGCTTGTAACCATGCTTGGGCTGTTAAAGATTGTGGCGCAGGCAACACAAGTTCGTCTCAAAATAACGGTGAAAGTTCATCTGAAGGCACTGTAAGCTCAACCGAGTCTGAAAAGGAAGAGTCTTCACAACATACTACGGAAAAGACTACATCAACAACAGGAAGCACCCATGAAAATGAGGTAACTGAAGGAGATTGTGAAAGCGAAGGATTTTTCGGTAGCCTGATAGATTGTAAAAAGTTTATTCGATGTGTCGATGACGGTAAAGGCAGTTTTACCAAATATGAATTTAACTGTGGTGAAGGCACAACATGGAATCAAAATATTGCAGCGTGTGATCACCCATCACCAGATAGGCCTTGTGGTCAAGATTATCAATCAACTACAAAAGAAAGTCATCATATCAACGATGAAATGGTTACAGAAACTACAACAAAAATGACCTCAACAACTTCAGATAAAGGAGAGCCAGAGGTAACCAAAAAACCAACATCTTCGGGTATGTGTGATTCTGAAGGATTCAATGCAGATCTTTCTGACTGTAAAAAGTTTTATCGATGTGTAGATAACGGTGAGGGAGGATATACAAAATTTGAATTTACCTGCGGTGATGGTACAGTGTGGAATCAAGAAATACTAGCTTGTGACCACGAATCTGACGATAAATCATGTTTAAGCAGTGGATCTAGGCCCACTGAAGCTACACAGTCACAAAGCTCAATAAGTTCATCTCAATCAGAGAGTACTACTAGTTCCTCTTCTACAACTACTAGTAGTCAAGAAACAAATAAAACGGAACCACCAGCATCTACATCAAACGATAAATGTAAATCAGAAGGATTTTTCGCTCACTCTCATGACTGCAAAAGGTTTATTCGTTGTGTTGATAATGGTAACGGAGAATTTACTAGATACGAGTTTTCTTGTGGAGAAGGCACTATTTGGGTTCAAGAGATACAAGCATGCGATCATGATAATGGAGACACAAAATGTAGCAAGCCAAGTGAATCGAATACAAAACCTCAGGATAATGTTAGTTTTAGCACAACAGAGTCTGGCTATTCTTCAAGTACACAAAGCACTGAAAGCCAGACTCATAGTAAAGAAGACGATGAATATCCAACTAATAAGGAACCAACAAATACTAACTCAGATGAATGTACGTCAGAAGGTTACTTTGGAAACAAAAATGATTGTAGAAAGTTTTACCGATGCGTAGATAACGGAGAAGGAGGCTATACCAAATATGATTTTGTTTGTGGAGAAGGTACAGCATGGGATTCAAATATAGGTAATTGCAATCATATCAATGAAGTTGCAAGTTGTACAAAAAATAACGAGGAAAATGATCACAGTCAACAAACAATGAAAGATGAAGAAATACCTCAAACAACAGAAAGCAGTTCCAGCACAACACAGGGTACCACAACATCATCATCATCAGAACCAAACAGAGAGACAGGATCTGGTTCTGATTCAGAAGGAACAGACAAATGTGAATCAGAGGGCTATCATGGAAATAGCAAAGACTGCAAGAAATTTTACAGGTGTGTAGACGACGGAAAAGGAGGCCTCACCAAATATGACTTTACTTGTGGTGAAGGAACAATATGGGATCAAGATATTACTAATTGTAATCATCCTCAAGACGTCACCAATCCATCTTGTAAAACGGGAGCTGAAGGACCTGAAGAAGAAACCCAAACATCATCTACAAGTTCAAGTACCAGTAGGTCAACAAGTTCACCTGAATCCACAACTTCGTCAAGCTCTTCAGAGAGTAGCACCCAATCCTCATCCAACTGCACTCAGGAAGAATCATCTAAAAAGCCTGCAAACAGCAAAGACATATCTTGTGAAAAAGCTGGATACTATCCCAATCCAAACGATTGCAAGAAGTTCTACAGATGCGTAGATTGGGACGGTGATGGCAAACGGTTTTCAGTTTACCACTTTGAATGTGGGGAAGGCACTATTTGGGATCCTGCTCTTGATACATGCAATCATGAAGAATCAGTCTACCCACCGCGAGATTGTAGCCAGACCCAGGCACAAACGGAATCATCTTCTGAAACCACAACTGCCAAAAATGAAGATACGACTACACAAGAGTCTACCACAAGCGAGCAAACCACAGAACAGGAAAAAACGACAACACAACAATCTACAACAAGTGAAAAAACTACCACAGAACAAACTACAACTAGTGAACAAACTACAACTCAACAATCGACGACAAGCGAGAAGACAACAAGTGAACAGACTACAACAAGTGAACAGACTACAACTCAAGAATCGACAACAAGTGAACAAACAACGACTCAGGAATCAACAACAACTGAACAAACAACGACTCAGGAATCAACAACAAGTGAACAAACAACGACTCAGGAATCAACAACGAGTGAACAAACAACAACTCAAGAATCAACAACAACTCAAGAATCAACAACGAGTGAACAAACAACGACTCAGGAATCAACAACGAGTCAACAAACAACACAAGAATCTTCAACAAGTAAACAAACAACTCAAGAATCTACAACAAGCGAACAGACAACACAAGAATCTACTACAAGTGAACAGACCACTGAGGAATCGACTACTGAACAATCAACTACCGAGCAAACTACAGAAAAGAGCAGTGAACAAACCGAATCTTCAACCACTGAAGGTACAACCGAAGGTTCTACCACAGAAGAAGAAAGTAGTTCAACTACTGAACAGTCAAGTACCACAGAAGGTAAACAAGAATCCACCACAGAGTCGTCGTCGTCATCTGAAAAAGAATGTCCGGAGACTGATGATGATCAATATCTCTTTGTTTGTCCCACGTCATTCAAAAGACATCCCAAATACTGCAACATGTTCTATCAATGCACAGAAGATGACGATACCCATGAAGTAAAAATTGCTACGTTTAAATGTCCAAATGAAACAATTTATGATGAAAGTAAAACACAATGTGTTGAAGAAAAGAAAGCTGACAAAAAATGCAACGGTGAAATGGCGCGACGCCATAGATTTAAACGACTGAACAGAGACTCTAAGGATCCAGTAAGTATACACCAACTACACAATATTTTTATTACTTACAAGTATTTTGTATACGAAAGTGAGTTTGTTTGATTGTTTTTACGCTTTCTCGCCTTCACTGCTCAACCGATCATCATGAAAAACATACACGTTGTCAGGGCACAGTAAAGGATATACTTAGTGTAACTTTCATACAAAAAAAGTAAAATGTTACCCAGAGACATCTCGAATTTATTACAAAATCTACATTTAGATTTTGCCATTGAATCTGCAGCCAATAACTAATTTCATTCAACATAATTGTTTTTTTTTTCAGATTACAGTCGATACTGGAAAAAAATCATGCCCATCGGAAGGATACTTCGCATTTGAAAAGAACATCGAATGTTCCAGTGGGTTCTTAAAATGTGACAAAAAGAACTCTGGAAAAATCAGGGGCTATGTTCATCAATGTCCAGAAGGATACCTTTTCTGGACAATCAGCAAACGATGTGAACTTGCCGCAAACATAAGAGACTGTAAAAAATCTAGTAATGACTGGAAAGGAAGATGGAACATACCTGTAGATAGAAAAAACGTGGCTTTCTAACACCTGTTTAAATAGCTAAAGTTTGTGATTTTGGTGAATTGTGCAATGGAGCTATGAGTGTTTGATATCTTACATTAAGTTTTCTAAGATTAGAATAGCATTATTTTAAGTAAGAAGATAAGTAACTATCAAAATTTTAACGACAATGTTTCAAATCAAAAATGTTACATAATTTTGATAACACTCTACGCTAAATTTGTACAACTAAACAATTTGTACTCAGCTAAAGTAATTGAAGAATCTAGTCGTTTTGAACTGAAACACACTTAATAGGATAAAATTGCCATAATACCAACAGACATGATTGATACTATGGAAAAACTTGTGAACAAGATATTATTTTCTAAAGAAATAGTATTTTGGACACGACTTTTTGTATTGATAATAAAATAAATAAAATAAGTCATAGTAAAGCTTTAGTTTTCTTCTAGTGAAAATAAGATCATCAAGGAGGCAATAAAAATAAGATAGGCATTTAATAAAACAATTAAATTGTAATAAAACATTAAATTTTATTTATCAAAAGAGATCTTGGTTCGCATAACATAAAAATCTGTTTTTATTATAATAAACAATATCAACAATCTAAACTAAAATAACGTCGATTCCCATACAAGACGCCAGAAGTCCTTTACAAAATATTGAAAGCTCCTTTATGATAAAATCTGTTAAACTCTCAGACACATCGTGATGTATTGCATTAGTGAAAACAGTTCCAATAAATGCATGGCAAGGCGTTTTAGTTGCAATTATATTGCCTTTTAAATCTACAGTAAGATCAAATAACTTTTCATTTTCTTGATGAGTTTTTGTAGTTTTGTTTGTGGCAGTATTATTTGATATGCCTTTAGCACTAACTATCATTGGCTTGTAATTGTCAGTACTCATGATATCGTTCCAAAAGTTTCTCATATGCAAGTCAGTATTTACTACAATATCAGTCGCATCATTGTCATGCATAGAATTTCGTTTTTTCATGGAATGTGTTACATCATCATAGCTTTTTGTTTTCCTTTTAAAGAGATAATCCATAAATGACGGCAGAAAGTTAGACGAATCTTTTTTATATTCCTTGGTCTCTGAGCTTTGTTGTCGTACTTTTAATGCCTCTGTTGTGTCAAGGGCAACATTAGGATCATATGACTGTTCCTGGCGTGTATACGTTTCTTTTTCTTGATCTAAAACCGATCTAGGTATGATTTCTTTCTTAGCCATCATGAGGTTGTTTTGAGACTCTGCAGCATGAAGTATTTCTTTGTCAGAATAAATTATTTCTTCTTTAGTTTCTAAAGCATTTATAATATCTTGAATATTATTGAATCGTGGAGATGCTTTGGTGTGTTTTTTAGCCGGGACTTCATGTTTTTGTTCTAATATTGTCGTAGATTTATTTATTTTAAAGTTTTTAATAATTGATACAAATTTTTCAACGTATTCAGCATGGGGTGAATGAGGTGTCAGTATATCAGGATTTATAGCAATTCCTCCTTTCTCCCATACTGATACAGCACGTACCAGAAACTGAATAAATTGATACGGCAAATCATTCCAGTATTTCTTCAGCGGAGAATCATTTAAATATTTTGAAAGATTAACATATTTCACATTTATGTTAGTTTTGGTAGGTATTACGTTACCATAATTAATATTGTTATCCCATAGTGAATTGAGAGCAATATCGTTGTACACTTGATCTGGTACATTATTTGTATCTACATTAGTATCGTTTGCAACTATAATGAGGTTGTACGTAAAGTCTTTGTATTTATTCGCAAATACTTCTATGTAGGGTATATACTTGTTTAAATCTTGATCGTCTTTGCCATTAGCAAAAACATGCATGAACACACCAGGTGGTGAAATTGGTTTAGTTGTGTGAGTTACGGTTTTCGCAAATTTTGCAGGCATTGTATTTGTTGGTTGTAGCAAAGCAATTGAGAATAAGGTGTTGTAAATAATAAAAGTTGTTAATGCAATCATACCGAGGCCCATCCACCAATAAGTTAATATAGACGTCCAGTGTTCTGAAAAAAAAAATATGTTCACATAATATCGTGTAGATAGAAAGGACCAAAGGAGTCGAAGTTGTCCGAAGACACATTAGATAGGTATAGTTTATCAGGGAATCAGGGGATGCTTCGACACGAGATGCACAGGGTATAGAAAAGGCATAAGAAGAAAGTTGTATAAGCATGGCTTATTTTCACTTAATCATATTTTTCAATATAAACAAGACATTAGTAGAATCTTATAAGTTGTGTATTTACCTGGCCAACGAGTCATAATAGCTGCAGCACCTTTCATGTGGTATGTGGCGCGTCCTCTCAAGTTCATAGGCCGACGACGCTGGAAGCGAGGACTGAACTTGTCGTCATCAGTGAACTCTTCGTTCAACAATGGGTACTGTTCACTCATTACTGGCCATTTGCGTTTCTGAAAAGTTATGAGTTTATAGAATCATGAGTACGAGCGTGTGTTGGTGGCACGTAGTGAACTAGTCCATACAAGTATCTAGTACCTATCAGGGGTGACAAAAGGACTTAATAATAAACATTTTAAAGGACTTAATAATAATTAGACATCGTAAACAAATTATGTATAACATGGAGTTTATGAAGACTTCATAAATAGATTGAAAATATTGATGCTAGATAAATAAATAATGTGAAATAGTAAATATACTAACGTATTGTACAATTAAATAATAGGTTTGAACACCTGTAAAATAACTTTTTTCAATAACAAAGACAATAATAAGTAGGACAACTACGATACAAAGAAAATATATGAGAGGGCAATGTCACTATGACAATGATGGATGGTTACGGCAAAAACCTATTGTGTATTTAAAAAGTATCAACGTGGCTATCAAAAAACATTGAGGGAGGATGGAAATGTATAGGGTGTTTCACAAGTATCTCTCAGTTTCAATGAATGACATTGTAGCAAAGTAAAGCTGAAATAAAACCTTTACAAGAACCCTTGATTACCTCTTTAGGTACAATAAAAGGATCTTAAAAACTTAAACACAATAAAGATCAGAGATATGAAGTTAATTTACAATTATTAAATTTTTGGAAATAGGTCATAAATTCATGGTTGAAAAACTGTTCATGAATAATGAGAATATTTTGTAAAATACCGATAGTTGACCAATTAGATTTCTGTTTCAAACTTCCAAACATAAATGTTTCTCTTTTTGTAAATAAATATTTAACAATGAAATATTTCACAATAATTTGATTAATTAACAAGGTAGGTACTATGTAAACTTAGGGACTGGAGGCACCTACTCAGGTACTGGCAACAACAATACCTAAGCGTATTCTTGAAATCTAAATTGGGCCAAATTCCAGCAGATTTTTGAGAAGATTATCCTGAAGATTATGATTTATCAGAAATCATTTGACATTCTCACAAAACAATTACTAGACTAATATAGTAATAGCCTAATAGCTTTGTTAAGTATAAAACTATTTTATTTCTGTTCAGTCATAAATAAGTTACATAAGTGAACACTTAAACTGCATAGTAAAAATTATTACCTAAGTACCTACGTTATGTTATGGGACTAGCACGCCTTTAAATCAAGGTTACCGAAAGACAAAACTAAATTTTCCTCTCATGTTATTAGGTAGGTACCTCTAGTATTTTCTGTTGAATATTTTGGCAAGAATTAATCAAAAGAATATACTTACAGCGTAATACTTCTGTTGCACAAACTGGTACTTATTTTGTTGTACTTTAGAATTCTGTTATAATTTTTGCAAAATTTAATAACTTTAGAATTAGTAATCGATTTTTTTTATAAAATAGGCATAAAAACGAACTGTTCGTACACGTTATATTAAAAATAATGTTATGAAAAGATATTATTTAGTTCATGACTTTTAGTTGCAGTAAAGTGTAGCAGCACTAATCAGTGATCCAATGTTTCTGCACTGTTTATGTATATTCGCACGTATACATTTTCCGATATAATTTTGTTGAATCAACATGAATTCGTCTCAGTAGGACTCACGTACTGACGCATCGCTTTTACCAGTACGTCTGCTATTGTTAAATTATTCTTATGCGTTTGCAATATTATAATTCGCGTGAAAAAATATTACTGATGGTATTCTTTTTATCAACTTGGGACAAGAATAGGCAAGATTTTTCTTCTTCCATTTCACTTCATCAGCCGTCATCTCAGCACTCACTTCTTTTTTACACCAAGATTAGTATAGTTATCATCAATACAATTTCATGTTTTTCTTTAAAATTAAGAAAAAGCGTAAAGTGAAAATGATCAAAAGTCAAATATGGTTTGTCTTGGGCACCCTGTACTTGCATGCAGCCTCCCTGCAAAAATAGAAATACGGAACGAAAATCTTTGCGTTACAAACTTGTCACTTTCAAAAACATTTTACCGCATTTTTAGATTTTTCCATCAAATTTTTAATTGAAAAACAGTGCTTATTTTGTTAGGCAATGCACTTGGAAAATAGAAACCTCTAAGTGCCTAAAATAGTGAAATGAAATTGCCTTTCAATAAGTTACTCAACCCCATAATGAAACCGTATTTTGGAGAGTCCAGATTGCTATGCCAGCATTCAACGTTTGCGATGAGCATTTTCTATACCTACATCTGTGGGACTATAGGTTTTGTAAGTCTCCTTTACATGCTTATGGGTAGATTTCATTTCAACATTGATTCCTTGGGCTACTTTTGTACTTACAAAAGTAGTAGTGCAAGTTACGACTTCGTAATTTAAGTAGAATAATATATTCTATGTAGATAGCTCTTGAATAAAAAAAAATCTTCCATGGTCTATAAATTGATTTGGTATTTAACTTTTCTATGAAAAACTTAGGAAATATTAGTCTTTTTAAAATAGTCTGATATTAAGAAATGAAAAGTCTTATCAGAATTTTGGATTCCGACGGGATTCGAACCCGCATCGATCAGACGATCCTCCTAAAGCCGGAGTGCCTTACCGCTCGGCCACGAAATCCTACTTGACACTACTACTTGATAAGACTTTTCATTTCTTAATGAAATACCAAGTGTGGATTAGCATTATAAAAATTACAAAAATTATAGTCTGATATTCTTTAAAATGCTTTATAGTTCATAAACGTGAATCACCTAAAGAAACACCTGGGTGAGCTCCCAGTCGATGATAACTACACGAGCACTGAAATCATGATGGTTCATGATTTGAAGATCATAGCCACGTCCATGGGAGTTGTACAATACTCCTGTCTCCTAGTCGGATGTTTTACGGTAAGTGCCAATTCCAATTGGTCAAATATTCCAATTTACAATCCCAAAAAAACATTTTGTCTGAAAGGTTTTCCTAATATGAAACGTGATCAGCGAAAAATACCAAAATTATAGCGACGATGTACGAGTCTAAGAAAAAAAAACTAAATAATAGTGATTTTTTCTAGAGCAGAGCTCAAAGTTTCCCCAAGTAAATTTTTCTTCTAAAGACGCGTACCTATATACCTAATGACTTCCGAACTTTCTAAATGATTTCATTTTCAATTCCCAGTAGGAGTTTAATGGAACTGTCTCTTCAGCTCTCTTTCTCTTTCTCAGCTTTGTTATTAAGTGTGTTAATAAGTCTTTCAATTTCAGGAAAATCCAGCATTGTTTCTGCCTCATCTTTCCGCCCAACTGTTGATAGTTTCAGTGAAAATTCTCAACCTATTTCTCCAACTCTCCCACATTAAGTTCAAGACCTTTACGCAACTGAGAAATAAAGTTTTCGCTATTATTCTCATGTCATTCAACTGGTGCCAAGAGTTTTGCGTGTTCCGACGGTTTCTATGTATATGTGACCTGTGAAATATATTTTTTCGCATAAGTATTACTGATATACTTTTATTGAGTTTTGTCTGAAACTAAAACCTATTTAATTATCCTAATAAACCTTTAATAAAGAGTTACTATCTCTTTTAGAGTTCGCTACCTACTAGAAAGCTGTAATTTGGCATAAGAGATGGGTCTTGTAGGGTATTGTCCTGCACACACACTTGATCAGCTCAAAGCTCTATCTATCCGCAAAGGAGGTCGAAAATTCTATTTTAAAAATATTTTTGTACCAAACTTTTACAACTTTTTTGTTTTAACTATTAAAAACAATAAGCGACACATATGACAAATCATACAAAATGTCATTCTTCTGGTCATAATAATATCACCTACAATGTGAAACTAACTAATTTTGTGTGAAGTATTGGTAAATACTCATGGAATAGCTTACTTGTACCACTACAATGTGTTTTCTGTGTCTAAACTAAAATCAACATGGAGACTGAAAGTACAACTTTTCTGAACCAACTCCGCTTGAAGCATGAAAATCACCCAAATGCAGTAAGTTTGCTGTTCAGACCATTAACTAAGATAAAAATCACCTTACAGAGGATAAACTAAGAATACTTAGTTTACTACTAGTTCTTTAAAAGTAGTAGGTACCTTATGTCGTAGGATGTACCTTAGGTAGGCCATCCAGTTGTAGAATTTTAAGCTGATGATGATGCTGATTTAGACTGATGAGTAGAATAGAGTAGAGACTTATTCTTGGTATCGGAAACCAGAGTTCGAAAATTACCTACTCTAGACATTGAACTCCTCGAGCGTATAGATATAAGTTTAATAGCTAATGTTCTTTTACGTTTATGAGAATAAATCACCTTAACCGCTGGGTCTTATATTCCTTAATAATCTATGTTTTATCCTAATACATAAATTCCTCTGAGAAAAGCCGGACTGCATTTGCTTAACATGATTCATCGTTTGTCTAGCTCAACGAAGTTAGCGCTGAGAATGAAGGTCTCCGTGTGAAGCTTCGCGCGCTTTTGGTGGCCCTTTTGGGGGTGTCCATGTCCGCTTGCGCCTTTGCCTCGCAGCCGGTCGAACTGGAGCTGGATGACGAGCATGTCGCGCAGAAACTCAACAATGTCAGCTTTGCTCGGCGGTTAGTGTCTGCTGCTTATAAAAAAACCGGACAAGGGCGAGTCGGGCTCGCCCACTGAGGGTACCGTACAAAGGCCTAAGTATGTAGGTACGTATAGCAGTGCAAACTGTTAGGTACTACCTACATACACCAAAGTACATGAGAAGTTTTTTTTTCTTCATTTTTCGTCATAAATCGAAAACTATAGGTACATCTTAAAAAAAATTACAAATTTGTTTAAGCTTGTGCCATTAAAACCCTTTCATATAATACCCCACATGACACAGTTTGCTCCCTTCAAAATTTCGACCCCCATTCCTTGCATTAGGCCCTGTTTTTAAAAGCTTTTAATTAACTTGCAATGTTTGTATGTTTGTCCGGGTCAAATCTTGCAAGCTTAATTTGACCCACTTCCCGGTGTCCGATTGAGCTGAATTTTGGTACACTTGTGAGTCCTCGGTGACAAATTGACAATGCAATAATATGGTAACAGCGAGCTGATCTGATGATGGAGTCATGAGCTGTTCCAAGGAACTCCTCAGAAAATAGGCCGATTGAGTTGAAACTCGGTTTGTACCTAGATCAAGTATCATCTAAAATTTTGAAATATGTTGACAGCGAGCTGATCTGATAATAGAACACGGAACTCCTCAGATAATAGGTTGATTGAGTTGAAACTCACTACATCGGTCAAGTTTCATCTACTTTTTTGAAATATGATGACTGCGAGCTGATCCGATGATGGAGAACGGAACTCCTCAGAAAATAGGTTGATTGTAATGAAATTTTGTTCTTACATCGGTGAGTTCAATCGGCTCACGGTAACCTATTATAAGCTTGTACTTGTTGAATTTTTTTCCAAAAAACTTCTATAAAAATACGAGCCTTTATTTCAGAAATACTTAAATAACAATGTTTTTTCCTAGAATCTAGCTTAAGTTTTAATAATACTAAATAATATCTCTTATTTCTGTGTGCCTATTGGCAAATGCCTCCTCTAACTCCTTCCAGTGTATTCTGTCTAATGCAGCTCTTCTCCAATAGGGTCCGGCTGTCAGCCTTATTTCATCTTCCTATCTCTTAGCTGGTCTTCCCTTCTTTCTCTTCCCATCTCTCGGGTACCAGTTTGTTATTATTTTGCCCCACTTTTCGTGGTAGGTACTTTATTCTACAGTAGAGATGGATAGTCAAAGCAAGCAGGTAAGGCAGCGTCTAATGCTGCTAATAACGCGGTAATCTAAATTACTTGCATGTTGCACTGGTAATAACGCGCAGCGTACGGAAGAACAGAACCGATTAGTTAGATGAAACTTTGAAAAATCAACATGCTTTCAGAATAACTAAACCAACGATTCGCCTGGTGATGGGCTATGGAAAATTGAGTGCCTTCATTACTGCAGCTAGCTCCCTGCTCCTACTGATCGCTGTGATGTCAAAGGTTAAGATTTTACTAGATCGTTACTAGAAATGCGCGTTTGGATGTGTACAGATGTATTGGACCATTGTTTTTTGAACGCGCGTTTCCAAAGCGCGCGCTTCAAACGCCTAATGTATAATAACAATAAAACTTGGTACTTTTGGTGTAGCAATCCTGGTGGCGTCGTGGTGCCCGTTGGTTGGCAGCGCCAGCTCTTCTGGTGGCTGCACTAGAAGCTGCTTCAGATGCTGGTGACGCAATGCTTGCCGCGGCCCTACGTGGTACCAACGATCCGACGAAAGTCGCGGCACAAACCGCCGCCGCTGGTCTTCTTGTCACCGTCGAAATACTCGTCTGGTAATCTATCTAGTTAGCCTCCATCCACCCACTGCGGAGTAAAGTTATCCTCATTTTTACGTCACTTTTTCGGGTCCGTAAAAACTCATGACAGCACAATGTTGAAAAAATATTTTTCTCCGCTGTGCTTTGGGGATAGTGGTGATTATGTATTTTATATCAGCAAAATAGACGTTCTTTTTCCCCCTCGCAACATTATTTTCTTTTTCTAATCTTTATGTAATAAGTACCTAATTTCACGATAAAATCATTTTCTCGCGGTCGCTTAGTGGAATTCTTTATTGGTCAGCACGACTCATATACCTATTTACGTAAACTTTCATCTTCCTACAGGTATTTCATCGCTAAATTCTTCGAGCACAATCCACAACCACTGCCAGACATCAACAAGAAAAACATTTTGAGAGATATTCCTCAATAGTTTATTCAGCAATATTACCTATTACAAAATAGCCACAAATAATGTGTTTTATTCTAAATTAATACTACCTATTATACCAGTCGTAACTGATTAGTAAATATGTAGGTATGCTAAGGCACAGTTTACATTGTTTAAGTCCAATGGTGTCTCAAGGGTAGATCATCAATTGCCTAGTAAATTATTCTTAGCTTATCATTCCCATAATTATGATACTAATTATAATAATATATACCACTGCATGTTTCACACACTTTATGCTTTCTGACCTTTTGCAGACACCGCCATTTTAGTAAATCATCTTTCATATTTTTCAAATGTTTTTTCTGCATTGTACCGTTTTCTTCGAATGCAATGAGTATGAAAGTGATAATAACTTCATTCATAAGGTAATGCACTATTCGAAGTATAATATCTTCGTCAGGATTTAGTAAAATTAGAGAATAAAGTTCTGCGGTAGTCAGTGAAGATATAAGCATAAATGTGAAATCTAAGAGTGCATCGCAGTGTTTCTGAGGATAATCTTTCAACAATTCTCCCAATTTCTGATCAGTGTTAGATTTCACGATGATCTTATGATTTCCAACCGATATTTCTTCACCAGCTCGCAATATCAAAAAACGTTTATGCCGTTTTCTGAATTCATTAATGTAATTATAGTTTTGAGGGTCGCTGTGGAAAGATTCTATTTTCTTTTCTCGAAAACTGTTCACAATCTTAACTTTCAGCATCAAAATAATTGTTTTATCGACTCTTCCATTTTTTACCCAAGTTTTCAGAATGATTACATAGGCGCGATCATTTTCAAGGTCGCACTCGCCTACTTTCGATTTTATATAGTCGAAAATGTAATAAACGATGTTTGCGTTGAAATTGGAATCACCAGGTAGCTGCTTAGCTACTTCAACGCACACCAATAGAAATGCATCATGTATATCAGCGCTGAGTTGCGACAATATTTCCGCTACAAAATCTTGGTCAATTTTGTTAAGCTTTAAAAGAAATTGTGTTATCGTTACAACGTCACCTGCACTCACATATATTCTCAGGTTCTTCGTTGTCATAGCTCTGGAGTTAATGTAGGATGATACGTAAATTCTGGTTGGTACGTTTTTCGTTGAAGTGTCAGCGGGGCCGAGATTCGAGAATAGTTTATTCCGACCCGCTTTACCCATTCCGTAAAGTTCGGATAGACTCACTGTATGCTGGTTGTTTATCAAAGGCTTACCTTCGGAAGTCAGAGATACTCTCACTTTGTTCTTATTCATATCTTTGTTCATTCGCGCTATTTTCGCAAAAAACTCATCTTTGTCCGTGATCACCTGAAGGCCTCTAATAGTTTCGGCGTTACCGTTGATGTTACCTAGAGTTCTTCGGTTTTCTGCGGTCACTTTATCGAACGCATCCCTGAAAGCAGAAGGATTTGCATTGAAACAAATGTGGCCAGTCAGACATTAGTCCAATTCTCGAACATTTTATAGGTCAACCATTTGTTCCCGATAATCACAATTCTGTTTTTTTCGGACGATGTTATTTTTTGGCCAGTAGTGGGACAGAACAGGCTAAAAACAACAACCTTACCTTAACTAATAAAATCATATTTGGAAAACAGAAAACAAATAACTGAAATTAGGAAAATTAACTACAAAACTAAACTTGAAGAAATTTATCTTTCCAACGAGCGTATAATGAAATTTGGTGTCCCACAAGGGAGTGTGCTAGGCCCTTTATTATTCATAGCTTATATTAATGATCTGCCTAAAGCAACAATACAGCATATGTCATTATTCGCTGACGATAGTACCGTGACCGTACCATGTATCAATAATATAAAGACATACGAAAATGACATAAATTTGGCATTGGAATCTATAATAAAATGGTTAGAAAACAATAATTTGAAGATAAATATAAATAAAACTAAAATTATACATTTCAGACAACGCGATACTGCGTCATTTCCTAAACTTGACATTCAACATAATAATATTAAAATTGAAGAAATTGACTCTACTAAATTCCTAGGACTTCACATTGACAAACAAACTAACTGGAAAACACACATAGAACACCTCGGCAAAAAAATAAACAGTCTGGTCTATATACTGCACAAACTCTCCCTAGTAGTTAATATAGAAACAATTATCATAGCCTATCATGGACTGATTGCATCCAATATCCGTTACGGAATAATATTCTGGGGTAATTCAACTAATGTCGACAAAATATTCAAGCATCAAAAACGCTGCATCAGAGCGATGTTCCGTCGTAAAATGACGGACTCGTGTAGACCCTACTTTAAAGAATATAAAATCATGACTGTCCCTTCCTTATACATTTTCGAAACTGCAATGTTTGTTAAAAATAACCCTGAGCTGTTTTCTCAAGTGTCAGAAGTAGTCGTTCGTAATAGACGAGACCAAAGTAGAATATGTGTTATAAAATCAAAGACAGAATTGATGCGCAGGAGTATCTTCTGCATGGCTCCTTTCATTTACAACAAGCTACCTAAACAATTGAGAGAGCTACCACGTTCGCTGTTTCAGAGAAAGTTAAAATCTATACTTGAAGCTAAATGTTATTTCTCAGTAAAAGAATTTTTCGAAGATAAAATCTCCTATGATCACATTAATAGGTAATAATCTAGAATTTAATATGTTGACTTGTTATTTTATATAATGTAACTTCTCTCTTTGTTATATCATTTATGCATCATACCTACTCGACATCCAATAATTTTTGTAATATTTTTTTTCTATAATCTTGAATATTATATAATCTTGACATACTTTTATGAATTAATCCATGTACCTAAATTATATATTGCACGCCATAACATGGCAGAATACAATGGACATACTATGTAAAATAACATCTTTGTAACATGACATGTATTTCTAGCAATAAATGATACTTTACTTTACTTACTTTACTTTGACATTGCTAGAAAGTGCATCTCTCGCTTCATTGATAGTCGTGGCTTGAGCATCCATTACGATATCTTGGGCCGTTGCGTTTGACATTACTCCGATACCAAGGAACAAGGCTGATGTTGTGAATTGAAATATATCCAATTTGGAAGGCACTTCTTCGTATTTTACATACTAAAATAGAAATAAAAGTTGGAAGTTCTAAAGCGGTAGAGACAAAAACATATACTGGTTGTAATTTTTCAACGAACGCTAAATTATAGCACTCTTGAAAGAAAAAATTGGTAGGCACAAACCTGACATTGAATTCGATCACAATTATGATATTATAGTACCTACATACCTACTAGTTTAATGTAAACAAAAACCCACCTTGTAAATCATATCGCCAAGACTGTTTGCGACACCCACAACACCCGTCGCTATGTTTGTATATTTCAAAAACTGCAGTGCGTTTATAAAAATCTGAAAATCAAGGGTTTTATTTTAAATACATTACGTAAAATAATAAATAGTTGATTAATAAAAACAAAGTGTGTTATTCCTCGTTTCACTCGGGAGTTTTGGCTAGAATCTTGGTAGAATTAAGGCGCGTGCAAGATAGCTTTATCCCTGAGATGATCATTTTTCATATGAGTTAGTTCGGACTGACAATCCAACGTGCTCAGTTTATAATGCCACTGGCGGTCACCCATCCACTTACTTAAGTTTGTACAATAACAATAGTTTCTGCCCGCGACTCCGTCCGAGACCTAAACAATAACTGCTCGTTAAAAAAATCATCTAATATTACTTAGTCGTTATGCAATCATGACGTTTTGCTATCAAGACATTCTACTCACTAGGGCATTCTGTAAAAAAGGCATTTTGCTTACAAAGGCACTATGGAATTACGACGTTTTGGTTACATAGTCTATATGCAATCTAGTCTTTACGAACCTAACCCAGTAAGTTACTTAATCTATATTAGCATAATTATTCTTTTAGCATAATTAGGTGTACAAATGTAACAATAACAAGGAAGGCACTTACCCTTAAGTTAGTGCCAGTAGAAGCTGCCCAAGCCACTAGTTTTGCTGCTGCGCTGAACGAAATGCCCATTACCGACATCAATATGTTGATCCAGCAGTTTCGTGACTCTGAATTACCCAAGCCAATACCCTGTTACAAAAAAAAATATTCGCATTACACCATGATACTATTAAAAGTATAGTTTGGCTGTTATTAAGTAAGGGGGTACCTGCTTGTGTTTTCCTCTATCTGCCAAGTTCATAGACGAGCGAACAATAGCATATATTCCTGTGACGACGCCAGTACCCACGGCCCCGGTTATTAAAATCGGCGCGACAATCGGGGCTGCAAACGCAGCGCCTATTAATGCACCAATTGCTCCGATATTTGCAACTGAAATAAAGTTAAAATATCTGAATAAGGGTCTGAGAGAATGTCTACCGCGCCTTCGGGATACAGTCGTGACTCTGTTATTATTATTTTCTTAAAGTATATGCAGCCAGGTTGATGGATGACATTGTGAGTAGCTGTATATGACGATCGTAATATACAGCATAGACACCTAAAGCAACTAAAATAAAGAAATCACCTCGACGCAGTAAGTTCGTATGAGTTACTCTGGCCAAATCTAGTGACGAGTTGTTAGGCCACCGGCCCCTGTCATAGCCGGGACCGACAATCTAAGGTATCCTCCGAAGCACGGAAGCGCTCAGTTGATAAAAGCTTAACCAATGAAAATTTGGGTAAAAAATTTGATTTGAAATTTCTCCGAAGGTGACAATGAAATGAATGCAATGAAATACCCAAAGTCAAACTATAAGTAGGTAAACCACCACAAACTTATCTGGACCGGTAGCCAAAACAGGAACTAACGAATTTTACTGTACAATTTATTTTTCTGCAAACACCAAATGCGATAACAGCGCCTCTTATCTGAATCGGTGAGCCGATTAGATAAGTTTGTGGAACTGTACTATGCTGTACAATACCTGTGGATGTAATATCTGTGGCAAAAAGCACTTTTGCTCCGAGGCCCATAGCAGGCGATAGTACCACGGTCAACTTTACTCTTGGCATTTCAGTGTCATCCAAATCTTCATCATCATTGATCTCCTGTGGAATAAAAAAACTTAACCCATTGATCGCCGCCCAGAAAGTAACCTCCCCCCATGCCGCCGCCATACATTGGTAAAACATGCCGCCATACATGCTATGCTGAGCCCGCCGATCAGTGGGTTCGGCATGTGAGTCAAGAACTTCAGCCCGCCCATCGGCGAGCTCGGCACTGAATGAGTTAATCTTACCTTGACCACAACAGTGCCTCTATATTCGCCGTTCTCAGGAACGACCAGCACGCCTTTCGGTAAAAGATTATTTTCCAGGTAGTTATCCCAATTCTGATACACCCTGCCATCTTGGTCGATGTAGATTCTGCAGCTCCTGGCTTGTAAAATGCATTTTTTTTAATCCTACTTAAATAAGCCTTATAAACTTCAAGTAAGCAGATAAAACTTCCCAATGAAATGGGGGTAAGGTAGTATTAGGACCCTTACAATGGATGGTTCGTCTTAATTAGTTTACTTACCTCCAGATTTCACCAATGTACACGTTCTCACGCAAAATATATGAAACACGGCAATAGTGACATCTTTCCCATATTTCAAATGCAAATTGTCCCAATGATCATTCGGAGTTTTTTTAAATATCCCGACATCTTTCGGCGTGACCAATACTACTCTTATTATTGAAACTAGTACGTTTTCTCCGTTAAAAGAGCGTTCAGCTGGAAAATAAATAAAATACATACCTATTATTTTTTTTCGACTAGCCAGGGTTTAATTTTATAATTGAAACTTGAAGCCTGGAGTAACTAATTGTTTTGCATCGAGGCAAAAAAAATAAGCCATGCAAGTTGACCATGCAATGTACCTTGTCGACATATTTTGTTGAACACTTCCATACAGCTTTCTTCTTCTCGTACTCCGTATCCTTGTAGCTTAAGATCGTCGCCATCTTTCAAATTCCCTTCTTTTGTTGGAGGGCCACATAGTGCTATCCCTATTTTTTGAAGGAGGTATTTTCTTTCTTTCTTCTCATATCTAAAAAAATATTTATAGGAAAAACCTTTATAAGCTAAGTATTTACTACATATTTTGTTATTGTCTAATAATTAACCGTTAATTTTAAAATAATTATATTTTCTTGTCCCCGATCCGACAATGACCCAGCCTTTTACACTTCATCATCACCCACAATGACTTCGCCCACAACTGGTTGTGAATCCTCTTTCTGTATCCCACTTCTATGGTCTCGCGCTCTCATCGAGGTGCATTTTTACACTTAAGTGTACCTTTACCTAATATATACCTATACCTACTTACAATTCCCAATCTGCATCTCCAACAGCTTCGTAAAACTGTTGTTGGATATCCGTGGCAGACAGCTTAACCCCTTCTGGAGCTTCCTTAATAGCTGGCACTCGTTTCATTTTCTGTAAGCTTTATTAATTAATTTTGGAACCAACCAACCAAATTAAGAAGGGCATGGGAAGGCTGCACAGTGAAGTCGCGAATTGCGTAATGCCAACGTAATGCACAATGGATCCCATGTCTTGCAATGTCAACAATGTGACGTCATCAGTATCACCCGTGGATGATTCACCGGCTAGCGTCGCACGCGCCGGACTTTGGCTCCACAGCTTGTGCCATTAGGTACCAAAGAGAATTTATTTTAGAACCTTGATCGGAGCAAAGATCATTGATCGGAGCTAAATACATAAGTGGTTGCCCATTCTCCTATCACACAGCTAGCGTCAGAAAATCCAACATGGCGTAACTAGAATCTAAAAATAGAACTTGTGCAAAAGTAATGTGTTTCGATCCCGTGTTATGAGAAAACTTAGCACCAAAAAATACTGTAATATTGCTTTTATAAATTAATTTTGTATTTCAAAATTAATCTTACCTATTATATTACGCACTAGATAATTTCTTTTCTTTTCTCCTTCAATAATTCAATCTGTTATGAAATTCAAAAAATAGTTGCACTAATCGTGTTTTTGAGTAGAATACTATTGCTACAATGCGAACAAGGTAAGCTTATTTTATATCACTTCTTCATATGATAAATTAAGAGGTACTTACCGAGTTTGCTGCAAGGCTGCAGGCGAATTTATAAGCGCTTGAAGGATTTCCCCCGACCAGAGAGAAATAAGGACTCTACACACAAGGCAACCACAAACCACGTGATGCCACTGTACGAATGATGCATTTCCACAGATCAAAATAATAATCTTTCATTTTTGAGCCCAGGATTTCCCCCGACCAGAGAGAAATAAGGACTCTACACACAAGGCAACCACAAACCACGTGATGCCACTGTACGAATGATGCATTTCCACAGATCAAAATAATAATCTTTCATTTTTGAGCCCACCCATTACCCAAGTCAAGGCCAACTGTGCAGAAATCATTATATTACTTGCTGTATATTTTGTACCTACTAAGCTACAATCTAGGTAGGTAGATTATTAGACCTGTTGACTGATAAGTAGATTGCCTAGATAGATTAGGCAATCCAACTACATTTCTCTTGTATCTTTGTGATTTGAACAAATTAATTTTTAAAACGCATTTTTAATACTTAGGTACTTATAAAAATGTTTTATGCACCCTTACCAGTAGAGTTAAAGGTAAGTATTGGAAGTTTTGGTGTAAGTACTTACTTATGTGATACAACATTGTTATTTACATAATATCTTTATTGTACTTTACATAAATAATATTTGGTGAAAGCATACCTAGAAGTTAAAATTCTACTCTAAAATATTGATAACATTAGATTATAAAAATAATTTTCATAACTACTCTGAGAGGTAGGTAAATAATTAAGATTCAATACAATTTTATAGTAAGGCACTATATTAAACTCTTTTAATAGGAAAGCTTTGTGTGATGTGTAAGTACATAGATTTTTACAATACGCACAACCAATCTTTAGCTCTCTAAAGTATTTTTGATGACGCCTAAAAAACGAAGACAGCGTTATATAGCTGCCTCGCTCACTCGCTTAGTATGTTGCATCGTGCTATCTCGCCTACTCGCGCAAACCTGCGCAATCGTTTAGTGCACCTAATTTCAGATAGACAAAGATCGGTTGAGCGATCTGTAAGTACTGGCATATACCAATATCGCAACCCAAAGTGGTAACGATTCAAGGTACAATCACCAACGAAAGTCGATTGACAGTTTGATGATCAGAATCTTTCTAAAATCTGTAAGTAACATCATGTCCAAAATTTTGACAAACATCCACCGTTCACCAGTTTTTTTTTTATGTCTTTTTAAAAAATCTGACTATTAATGAACTTTCGTTGCTGACCGTACTTGATCTATTTATTACAAAATAACATTAATACAATCGATACCAAAAGCTATAATATAAGTAATAATATTATAAGCATAGATATAAATAAACATGAATATCTCTTCACTACTTATACAAGTGAAAACCTATCACAGTGATTTTGTATCACAATGTTATGGGCACATTCACGTACATATTTTAGACTCTTTCATTTTGATTAAAGACATTTATAATGATTGTGCTAGGCGATAAAAATACATTCTCGCAATGCCAGGAACTCACCTGCGTCTAATACCGCCGCCAATATGCATAATTATGTGTTGTACTTTGCCAAAAATCTTAGATACTAAATAAAAAAAAAAACAGTTCGAATAGACACATTTGGTATTACTGCCAATGGCAAAGCTTTGGCAAATGTTGAAACAAACTGTATATTACAAAACATATTTTATCATCTTGATACATCAAGATGATACTGCATACATGCAGTCTCTATGAAGTATTTGTTAGTATTAAATTATAGGAAGTACGGAAAAAGTTGTTCACTTAACAATCGGGTTAGAACGCAAATGTTTAGTAAAATTCACACAACAACACGGTTATACTCCTTTAGCGAAGCACTTGTTAGGCATCGGACACCTAAACACCTGGACATGGATCACCTATAGGAATGATAGGCCCCAAACCGTATTTGTTGCCCTGATTCTTCACGGTATTGGTCGCGAAAGAACAGGAACTAAAATTAGTTTTAAGACTATTCTATGAGATCACAGCGGTCCTACTGAATAAATTCTTTTTGACTTTGACAACACTTAAGTTGATATCGCGATATCAAACTCTGGTAATACGTGAATACACCCATCAATACTGCTACGAAGCTATTTGTAAAGTTTGTTTATAAAAAAAACTACGACTAAACAAAAAAAATTTGGTACTTAGATCACAATTTGGAAAATATGAATGCCAAGGTGCATTTTGATATGTATTTGATTTTTTTTAATAGTACATATTCAAAAATTGTAAGTTTGCGTACATATTCTAAATATTTTCACGCATAAAAAGGATTGACTTTTATAAACTACTTAATTATGGTACATTAGTTTCTAATTATAAAGATTAGGTACTCATCAAGTTTCACGGCTTTTTTATTGTATCTACCTAACAACAAAAACTGATGCAACAATAAATACAATGTGATTGTCATTTTATAAGAACAACGCATAATTTTATAACACCTTCGAGATTCATACGATTTCAATACAAAAAGACGGCATAGTCTAAATATACAGGGATAAGGTATATTTATACTGGATAATGGTTGCTCTTTACTGAAAATTCACTAGTCACTTGACATCGCGGTTCAAGAATTAACGAATGACTAATTTGTTTATAGTCTTTTTCACGCCGGAACGTATGCAAGACACATTGAACTTGTTTCATTTCACGTTGTGTGGCTCACAACAATTTTGAAACAAAAAAGTCAAGAAAAAAAATTAAACGATAAAACATACAAAAAAATATGTTTTTGTCTATTTCCTGTTTAATTATTTCATAAATTATCATAAACGAGCCATAAAATATAAATAAATAAACAATAAACATTTTCTAAAAAACTCTGCCAATTAACAGTACTGAGTAAAATGGAACGTAATCTATTAGAGAGTGCAAAAATGAAAATCGAAACAATTGATGAATCGATAAGTAAATAAATAATCGTTGGTTTAGTAATTTTGTCTATGAATGAACCTTGTAATCGATTGAGATGAATTGATAGTAGTGAAACAAAAATCGATTTTGATAATCTTGATTAAACTTTAGGACATTACTATTAGACTGATTTTGACATTATCTCGAAGTGTCTTGCATACGTTCCGGCGTGAAAAGGACTATAGTGCGTATTTAAATCAACTTGATACACTTCAAAGCACAATACAACTGTCGCGTGGCTTTTTAGAATCTTAGGGTGAAATACCTAAGCATTTAAATAAGAAACCTAAGCGTATCTGACACCGCGACAGCATTCACAAATAACTAACTTCTTATACGGAAACTGTTCCCTTCTACGATCGACCTCCTCGTCAATCCATCCGAGCAAGCGATCCTTCAAATGAAGAATCGTATCCTGCCGAACCACACCTTCTTGGAAAAACTCCTTCAAAACCACAACGATACCATTATCGCTGTCCCGACACGTTTCGCCTAAAGGCCGTTCATGTTTCATATAGTTGAAGACAAATTTGACTATTTGAACTATGAGATCTTCGTCTGGACTTAGTAGCCTCAGTCTAGCGATATCTTCCGGTACTAATTGAGAGAGAATATTGAATGAGACAGTCATAAGGTTCGCGTAGATATCCTGGCTAAGGTTTTCGAGCATAAGCGCTATATTTTCCGCGCCCGAAGCGCTTACTCTTACTAATAGATGGCCGATACGTATGATTTCACCTGGGTGGATACCTACTAGCATGCCACTCTCTTCTTCATTGTCGATGTACCTTCCTACGCCTGTAGTGGGAACGACCCTAGTTGGTACGTTCTGAGCGTTCAAATCAGCGGGTCCTAGCGAGTTGAATAGTTGAGCGCGACCTTCCTTTCCTATGTTATTAAGCTCAGAGGGGTTAAACTTGTGTTGCGCGTTAAGGTTAACTTTCCCGTCTGACGTCATAGATATCCTCAGTTTGTGCTGGTTTAAATCCTTGTTTATTCGAAGTACGTCGGCGAAGTATTGATCTTTGTCTACGATGTTTTTGATGCCGCGGATGACTTCAGTGTTGCCTTGCACTGCGCCTTGGACTCTTCTTGATTCGGCGCTGATTTTGTCGAACATTTTCCTGTAAGCGACAAATAAATGATAGAATAGAAAATGTACAAAATAAATGATAGAATAGAAAATGTCAATGTCATGAAATCATTATCAAAATCGTGAGAATAAAAAATGTGAAACGTAAAGATAGAACGCAAACATTTTAATACAAGATAATCTAACTTATGTTCGATTGGCACACTGAAAGCTTTACTATTTCGATAGATAAAGATGTATCACTTAAAATACAGATAAACCCCAACCCATGCTTATTGCCTTGGTTCTTCACGTACTTCTTCTTCGTCGCGAAGGAACATGAATAAAATCACGTAACTCTTACTATATACAGGATGTAAAAAGATAACTACCGAAAACTGAGGGGTTGCAATCAGGCCATGATTCTAAACATATTTAGCGAAAAATAAAAACAAAAAAAAATGTTGACTTAGCTTAGTCGTTTTATGTTATTTTCGGTTATTTACTACTAGTACAACATAATAAGACCACACCTATCTAATAATGTCATTTACAAAAGAAAAAAACAGTCAAAACTCAAAATCCAGCAATCTACGTAAAACAACGCGCCCAGAACATACGCAAACAGTAGTCTTCAAATGCTGTTTTCTCCGGATATAATGATTTTTTCGGAAAATCCTTTTGGATTTGGATTTGTGTGTTGGGGTGCTGTACCTACACCTTTCGGCTTCGGTAAACGTCTTTTTACACCCTGTATATTCTATGACTTCTCAACGGTCCTACTGAATTTTTGACTTTGGTTTATAATGTGTAATGAATCAGCTAATAACATAATCATGAATCAGCTACATACCGATGTCGGTTGCTTCTCAAAGTTGAGCGATATTCGTTGATCGTCTTAGCTTGCGCATCTTCGATAATGTTCTGCGCAGTACGATTCGCCATAACTGCGTTGCAGAAGAACAAAGTGGCAGCTGTGAACTGGAATAGCTCCAAGTTTGTCGGTTTCTCGCCGTGGTCTCGGTACTGAAAACAAAGAACATAAAAATGATGCTTCCATCATCCTACTTCTTATACACTTCCGACTGGCAGTTATGGATCAGTTAGGCCATCTATAGATTGATTTTAACCATCCTTAGATGGCTAGACTTGAAAATTATTTTCTGTGTGTAGAGTTAGATGCATCTTCAACAGTGGTAAAAGAGCTTTTAGGCCGCCTTAAGGCCTCCGTTATGGCTTAACGACTTAAATAGCCGGGACCGACAATTTAGCGTGCTATCCGAAGCACGGAAGCGCTCAGATGAAAATGCCACTGGCGGTCACCTATCCACTTACAGACGTTTCGAATGTTGCTTACAATCTGTCAAGAACGACGCAGGTACGACCACGAGCGCTTCTTGTCTTGTAAATAAATCTTAATACACGTTGCTTTTCATTGATGCTGTAAATATAACTTAGACATAAAAGAGATTTTTATAAATACCTTGAGTATAATGTGAACAAGACTGTTGACGACGCCAGCGCCACCTGTGACTATATTTGCGTGACGTAGAACTTCGACTGATACCGCCAACGCTTGACCGGTCTGTGGACAATGAAGAAACAATGTTTCACTTTTTAAACTTACACGATTTAAACTCATTTTTGTTTTAATAACGGGACGAGATCGCGTATAGGTTTTCGTATACGCGATCTCGTCCGATCGTGGTCACGAGGGAACATCCCTCGTGACCACGATCGGTGCAACCCGGTCGAAACGTCGAGGTAAGATAATAGTTCGAATATTATCGAAAACCTATACGCGATCTCGTCCCGTTATTAAAACAAAAATGAAACAATGTTTGTTAGTGAATTACGGTGAAGTAGCTGAACGGAATTTTATGAAACTTGGACCAGAGATATATTACGGTCTGGTATACTTATGCTACTTTTTATTCCGATAAAGTGATCTATTCAAAAAGGTCTGCGGGTAATAAATAATGCGTAGCGTAGCTAGTAATAAAAATATAAGAATCTTTATATTGCGTCACAACGAAAAGATACACAATAATAAAATTTAAAAAAGGCCAGATGAACCTACAACAACAAAAATGGTCGTATCCTACGTGGTAAGTCAATCCTACCTTTGTTAGATTGGTCCCAGCTGCCGCAGAACGAGAGAGTAAGCTGCTTGCAGCGCCGGCGGCTAGTCCAACACTCGATGCCGCTATATTCAACCAGCTGCCTCTAGCTTCTGCATCCGTTGGACTGATGCTCTGGACAAAATACCAATCAGACTTAAGTATAAATTCGCGTGGCCTGATGTCGCTCTGCCCCTAGACGGCTGATGTGTGCTCAATGTCTTTGCTATCTTGTATTATATAATTTAAGCAATTGGTAGGTACCACCTAAGTAAGCATAAGTTTAGATTTAAGATGGATCACCTAAAAGAGAGCTAGGCCCCAAACCGTGTTTGTTGCCCTGATTCTTCACGGTATTAGTTGCGAAGGAACAGGAGAATCACCTAGTTTTAAGACATTTCAAAGTGATCCCAGTGGTCCTACTGAATAAATGCTTTTTGACTTTGACTTTGAATCACTCAAGAATTAAACACATCACTCTGGTACCACAAACTTATCTGGACCGGTGGCCGAAACAGGAACTTACGAATTTTACTGAAAAAATTATTTTTCTGTCAACACCAAGCAGCGCCTCTCTCACCGGTTCATATAAGTTTGTGATACTATACGCAAAACATGATTTGCATATTATTATTGTATGCAAATATCATTCAGAACAGAGCCTCAAGGTAGGACATGGTTATGCTTCTGAAGGAGTACCTCAATAATCATCGAACATTGGCTCCCTTTAGTGGACCTTTCATCACCTTTTAACTGGCATGAGACCTATTTCCCTTTTAATAAAGAAAACATTTAAAAATATTATACTATTAACATCTCACTCCTATTTTCTCTTTATTTTTTATTTGAAGAGCACTTTTTCTAATTAAAATTTAGGTGTAGAATAGCCCAAAAACTAGGGAATATTTCGCACATAAGAGTATTTGTTTACAAATTATTTCAAACAATGCCGTTACCAAAATCTCCCATGTGTTTACCAGGCACATGGGAGATTTTGATTTACAGTAAAATGTAAGCCGACACATGAGATTAATTAAATTGATGGAACAACTCGCTCAAATAATAAGATATTCACTTGAGAGTCTTTGCAAACGATGGCTTTTGAATAGGGCCATAGAGCATTATAATATATAGGAATAGGGCTATCCAAAAATGTGAAAAAGTCATTTTGGCAAAAAATGTCACATAAGAGCTCTTGAATTTGCAACGACGATATTACCCTGGAACGAAAACATGACATGTGGCGCCATCTAGCTATGTTCTATGAATACTCTCTTCTTCTTCTTCTTTTATTTAATGGCAACTACACAACTAGGTATAATTCTGCCAATGTCAAGTTTTAATTAAAGATTTATAATATAACATAACATGGGACTTCTTTCGCCATTTTTGGAAAAGCTTGTTGCTCTGTTACTTTATTTTCTTTTTCTTGTGTTTAACTAGGTTTTAATTTCGGTGGCATTTTACTAATGAAGCCTTGGATACTTGGCAGGGGATTTGGAAAATGGAATGGGCTTTTGTCCAAGGGAATGGGGGAGAATTGAAAAAGATTTCCCATTTGACGAAAGTTTTCCTTGACATTGGCAGAAGTACTGAGTTGCCATAAATAATAAAAGAAGAAGATAAATAGCATGTTATGGATGCTTCGATCATTCGTCCGAGGATGGATGCTCAGATGAACGAATGCCGCCGCTCGATGGATGTCACGTCACGATGTCAAGTCAGTCTTGCTTGAGTTAAGTTGAGATTTATCTCTTCCTAATCTGTGAAGTTCACAGACGTACTAGGGATCGGTGAAGTTGAGTTAGCCATGGGTAACTCAGATAAAAATCGTGAACTGCAGGTTTCAGGTATTTTTCAAACCTGAAGTAGAGTGGAATCGCAGCTCAAACAGCTCAACTATACATACATACATACAAAAAAAAAAAAAAAAGTTCAACGGAATCCTACTTAGTTAAAAATAAAAATTCTTTTTAACAGACATTTTTGTGTTTATTACCTATAACGCCATCTATGATTTTACGTAAGTACTAAGTATAGGATAAAAAGTTCCATCAACAGTATCGGAGTTTGCTTAATGGTTTAACAATTTATGTCACTAGATGGCACTTTTTTGCAATTTTCAGAAAAATACCTGTAAATATTGTAGCTTGTAGATAAAGCTTGTAGATATTTATTATTCCAAAATTTTTCTAGGTAATTTCATTCTGCTATTAAAATTATATTAATTCCCAAAACTTAAATATCCGACAAAAAAAAAAAACCCGAAGACAGGATCTCGAGACTATGGAGTACACAGGTCAAGTCAAGCTTTGGTCTTATTTTAATAAACACTAAATTACATTGGCCTGTTTATACATTACATTAATTTATATTAATACTATCATTTAATAAAAGAAATAAACTAATGTTATTTTATTTAACGCTCATACATTACGCTTTACAATAAAATAAATAAAACGGAAGTTGTATCAGCCGTTTGTCCCGGAAGCTACACACAGCGCCACGCAGTACGATAGATGGACGCGGCAGCGGTCGTAAACTCAAAATCGGTGGAGCTGTTTGCATGACCTGATTTTCAAAAATAGACCTTATTCCTATGTAGTTAAAATCCAAATTACTAGTTGATATTAGTCAGGCTATCAGTCAAACAAGTACGTCGTACATCAGATCAATCAGTCTAGCTCTGCTTTTCGAATAATGACCTTAACTGTATTGAAATAAAACACATTTTAATATTGCATGATCTTGAGTTTCGTTAGACTTTAATGACTTTTTGGTTCTGAGCATCAATCAATTCAGCTCCTGACGGATTTGATCTGTTTACGTCAGCTTTTCGAATAAAGACTTTAGCACCAACGAAATAGAACACAAAATAATATTGCTTAATCTTGAATTTTCCTATGCTTGTATGACTTTTTGGTTCAGAGCATCGACTAATTCAGCTCCTGACGGATTTGATCTGTTTACGTCAGCTTTTCGAATAAAGACTTTAGCACCAACGAAATAGAACACAAAATAATATTGCTCAATCTTGAATTTTCCTATGCTTGTATGACTTTTTGGTTCGGAGCATCGATCGACATGATGGAGACTGACGGACTTGATGTAAAGTATGTATTTGTCACGTCTTCGCTTTTCAAATAAAGACTTTAGGGTTATTGTAATAAAGTACAATACAATATTGATTGGTCTCGGATTGGGACGGAAAACGAGCTGTTAGGAAGTGTTTGAGCTGTTGTATTCTGTCAATACCTGAAAGACGTATATTGATTTGGATTGAGCTGCAGGTTTTCCGTACATATCCATCCTTCTACCCACGGCTAGACTTGAGTTGCTTGCAGTTGAAGTGCAGGTTGTTGTTGATTTTGTTTGTAATAATTTTCTCTTTCCTCAAAGTAATTTTTTTGTCAATTTTCTGTGTACACGTACGTAGCTCTATGTTCATACAGAAGGATACTATTTCGATGTAGTTGTATTACCACATTTATCACATTACCACATTTTTTGTGCATACTTCTCAGCTCATTTGTGTGGAGAAGATACGGGATAACAAACAAACCGGAAAACTATGTTGAAAAGCGGTGAGTTGGATATCCTGTGCTGCAAAACTCTTCTAAAGCCTATTTTGCTGTCGTTTTAATAACTACTCAATTTAATTTTCTTTCAGAGAAGCCTAATCAAAGTCCAATGGACCTTGATCTTCCTTTAGAAAACAGCCAGCTCAGTCAGTACAGTCTTGAATGCAGGCTTGCCCAGGAAATCCTGATGGTGTAATGTAAAGTCTATCCAATATGATTTCTTTGATAGCAATGCGGTACTGTCATCCAACTTTGATTCTTTGGGACTTAGCAAGAACGGAGGAGATTCGGTCGTGGTAGTAATTGGAGGGCTGGAATGGAACTTTTGCCGCATGCTGTAGGCGCAAGTAGTGATACAAAGATAGGCTCGATCTACCACAGCGAACCACAGCTGCTCTTGGTGGAGGATTGGTGCCCCAGCTTCTATTTTTTGTACCCCCACGAATAGAGACAGTAACTTTAAATACCTACCTCTGTTGGATGTTGTCATTGACAAGGACTGCCATCCCTTTTGTGGTGCTATTTCATTTAATCTATGCACCTAGGAGTGCAAGGTTGGCATTTTTAGATGATTACCTATAGGTAGCCTTTGTGTTTCTTTGAACTATACCTACTGTTTTCTTGAGGTGACATACCAATCATTATCTTTCTCCCTCTCTCGTTTATTTTCTTCTACCACCCGATATATCAGAGCTTACCAATTTGAACGCACTTGCGTTAATAAAATCCCATTCTTCTTTCTCTAGGCCTACCCTATCCATCCACATTCACACTCGCTTCTCGTCGTGTGGCATGCATGAGGTATGAACATACCTCCTCATGACCTGCCCATACCCTTGTGCTCCTCAGTTTATTCGTAGCGTTTAAACATCCCCTGATGTGATACTCATATTTTATTTTATTCATTCTCATTACCTATACTTACCACAAACCCATCTCAACATCCTAATCTACGTCGTATCGTCTTTTTGCTCAACATTCTGATAAAATACGACACACCTAATGATAAATTTATTAATTTGTGTGAACCATTTAACTACGTTTAGTAGCTGCTTTTCCTCCAAATCCCATCAATAACTCTTATGTGGAAAAAATATTTGCAAGTAAAATATCTTATGTGTAGAAAAAAGCAAAAAATGCCTTATAACTTGAAAACTGTTATTGTAATTAAAATAATTTATTTACTAGGTATACGTTTTAAATTATTTTTTAACAACATAATTGCAACAGAAAAGCTTAAGTTGTCTTTGAAAATTTTTCAGGAGGTAGTTTTTATTGATTTTCTCGGAAAGTTACTTTTTGCACATGAGAGATATTTAATTTGCAACGACGATATATAATTTTCGCTGGATCGGGATTTACGCGGGAAAAACAAACCCACGCGAACGAAGTCGCGGGCACTGCTAGTGTTTAATAATTTTTATTTATTTTTATTTTTTATTTTTGAATTTTCGGTAAACTAACAGCTAGGTAAATTTATAAAATATGAAAATAACACATGTCTCTGCCTACCCCTTTGGGAAAGAGGCGTGACTTTATGTATGTATGTATGAAAATAACACATGTAAGGTAACACATGCCAGCATAGGGCCAATTAAAAGTTTACACTGATAGTTATAAATCTAAGTATGTTTTAAAAAAACAGTATGTGGACGAACAAGTTAAAGGAACAAGTATGTATTTAAATCTACTCACACAACGTAAAAAAAAGAAAAACTATCAGAGAGCAAGCGCTTTAGCTTGCTCGTTGGCGTATTAAATACCTACCTATATCAATATCAATGTTTGCGTTAATCAAGGCGTTAAATAAGTTAATAATGCTTTCCTTATTTTTGTAATGTTTAAGATCTAAGAATCAACGACCAAGAAATAGCTCGATACAGAGTTTTACGAGGACTTCCTAACTTGACGTAAGAGCTGTTTGTTGTTTTAGGGCAAACGGCTCGTTTTGAATTCAACTTTACATTCGAGTTGTGTTGAAAATAAGTTTTTTTATTGCTATGTAGGTAAGTAGTTAGGTTTAAATGTTGGCTAGAAAGAAAGATACCTACCTAAGTAGGTACCTACCTACCAAACTATAAAAGAACTAAGGCGACACATTTTCATATTTAGTACGTAAGTACTCTAGATTTTATTGCTATTTGCCAGTTATTGAGGTAGTAGGTAGTAATTTGCGGCCCAGTTGTATGTTTTACTTAACGGTACAGCAGTAAACTGACTGTTCCACCCATAAATCGTTTTTAGAGAGAAAAATACCTACTTACACCATAACAAAGACCTTCGCAATGTAGGAAAGTAGTAGTTATGTAGGACCTATCTAGTTCCACATTACCACCTACTTAGGATTTGGTAGGTAGGTATCTGTATTCTGTAGGTACTAGTAGGCCAGATAAAATTAATAGGTAGGTACCTATGTAGGGACTTAGAAAGTTGGTTTGGTAGGACCTAGGTACCTACTAGGATAAAAACTACTAAAATTTTACTACAATATTGGGTCAACCGGGGAAATGTTATTGGCTTTCTGCTTCTATCTAAGTGATCTATCAGTTATTGTAGCTGTTGGTTTTCCTATAAATAAATAAATAAATAAATAAATAAATGTGGTCTACGGGGCAAATGCGCCTTCTGTAAATCATCATACGATACGAAAGCGAAACACCGAAATTTTTATTTCATTACAATAAACTACTTACAAAAAGTTCACCACCTACCTACTTAGGTAGGTAGGTACCTATCTAGTAGTAATAATTTTTAGGAATCATTTTTATAAAAAACAATCAAATTGTAAGTTCCTTTCAACAAAAAAAAATGTAGGTAAACTAAATCCTCGAATGAAGTTTGTTGCAACGTTTCCAGGTTCGTTTTTCGGCAGGCGGTTTAGATAGCCATGCTAATAGCACCAGCACTGTATCTTGTAGTGCTAAATCCTGTACGTCGAGTGCTAGGCAGCATGGTTGCATCTGCAATGCAAATGAACCACAGGAATTCCACACGGTAGTAGTTTCATGTCTCACCTGTAAGCATTCTGATATTTGAGGCTGGGAAAGGTGTTATAGTGGAATAAAAAGTCTACTACCTTTCTAGCTCACACAATTTTTAAAAGCAGATAAAGAATAAAAATGTAAGTAAGTACCTACCTACTACCTACCTAGGTACTTACATTTTTTATTCTAACTTTAAGGGTCTAGCTAGGTACCTACCTAAACCAAAGTCTGTTAGAACAAAATCTTATCGTAGTGGTTTTTGTGCTAATATTATGCTTATTCAAAGGAAAATCCATTTCAGCTAACGTTTTTTAACAAACTAATTAAAACTCTAGATTTGCGGACTCCGTCTGTTGCAAGCGAATAATTCATAAGGTTAATTGAATTCGTTCTTCGTAGTCCGTTCTAGAGAGTCGAGTTTCTTTGCTTGGTGGACTTCTGACTAAAGTACTAAGGTGTGATATGTACTACCTGCAGACACCAAAAAAAAACCACTACGGACATTCGGCGTTAAAAAAAATGTTGTCTCGATGTTACAGTTTTCGGAAATATTTAGTTGAAATTGAAACATCAATGTTCATGGACTCCGTTGCGGACTGTAAGTATCTATATTATGTACCTATATGTCTAAGTACATACCTAGTTAATTGGCCAAATTTCTACTGAGGCTTTGAAGCAATTACCTCGCAATATAGGACCCTTCCTAGCCTAATGACGACTAAAGTGGTTTGGTGTTCTCTGAACCGTTATGTCCTCAAGATATTAGAGCATACCTACAGAGTAAAACACAAATCGTAATTACAGCCAATGGCTCTTTGTTTTACTAAGTTTCGACCTTATCAACCTATGGGCAATACGTGCGGAAAGGAACTCATTCTGAAAACTAGTTCCCGTTCTCCACTAAAAGTAGGTACCTATCCTTGCGATGTTTTCGGGTTATACACGTTGTGGCCCGAATTTTGTGGCCCATTCATGTTGCGGACTATTTTGATTTATTTTCATTATCGCTGTGTCCCAAAAATTCGGGCCACAAATAAATTAGTAAAAATATATTATTTTGGCATAACGTTGTGGCCCGATAGATTTTTCGTCAACAAATGTGCTATGGTCTCTGCCTACCCCTTTGGGAAAGAGGCGTGATTTTATGTATGTACCTATGTAAATGTGCTATGTACTTGCTGTAAAATATGAGGGACCTACAACAAGGTACGTGATGATTGATACTTATTCTCAGGTTCTATGACATCATCATCATTGTCCTGTCCTAATACCTACTACGCTATGTGGGGTCGGCACAATATGTATTCTTCTTCCACTCATTCCCATCCCTCGTCAACTGCGCATCCAACGCCTTCACATTCATATCCTCTCGGACACAATCCAACCACGTCTTCGGCTTTCCTCTTCCTGCATGACCCCCAGCCATACTCATGGCCATACTTTGGTAACATGGTTTTCATCCCTTCGCATTACGTGTCATACCAAGTCAGTTTCGCACTATTCACCTTTTTTGAAAATCAGACTTCCCGTTACATACTCATTCCTTATCTTATCTAACAGTGTTGCCTAAAATCAGTTTCTGGAGAACTGCGTTATATTTGAAGAGATGTTTTAAAAACTAAAAAGAAACCCAATTTCAATGTTTGACTTAGAGCACGGCATGACTCAGGGCGTTAAGTGAGAATGAGATTTTTTGAGTTATACGGGAAAACTATCAATCAATCCCTCAGGTAGGAATAAAATTAATATGGGACCACCCTTTCAAACAAAAAAGAATAAAAAAAAATCGGTACTATTTTGTCTGAGGTACCATCAAAGTAAAAGAGAATATTTTGCCCAAGTCTACTATGTTTGTGTAACAATTTTAATAAAAAAGTAATTGAAACCCCTTAAAACATTCTTTATTCTAATATAACTTCTTCTGTCTTCACGTAATTATAAACTATTACCCAATCTGTGCCTTCCTCAAGTATATAGACTGGGTCACAACGTGAATTCGTTTTTAAAGTGGGCCACAACGTAGAACCAAGAATTTGGGCCACAAGCTCGTGGGACACAACGTGTATAACCCATGTTTTCTTATACCATTTTTTTATTTCTGTCAAGGCTGATAGGAAAATCACGTAAAAAGCCATCCGTTAATTAATTAAGTAGTACCTACGTCACGCAGGATAAGGTAACGGGGATCAACAAAGACTAGTGGGGATCAACAAATTAAGATATCGTGGTACCTAATACCTAAGGGAGTCAAAAGATCTAAGACGTCACATGGATAGTAGGTAGGCCTTACCTACTTTGGTTTATTTTTCACCTGAAAAACTTTGTAACTAGAATCGAAATATAAATAAAACATTAGGTACCTACCTAGCCTATCTAGGTTCGGGGCAGGATCAGGTAGGTTATATGCAGATGTATTCTGTGCCCGAACTAAGTGAATACCCATAACCTACAAAGTAAGACACGAACTAAAAGCTTAGTGCAAGCGAACATAACAGGTCTACCCATTTATTTCCACAGTTGTAATTACAAACGTCCCCTTTCTATCAATTAAAACTACCTACTTTCGGAAAGTTCATTAAGTGCACCGGCTAATTTGCCTAGCCCCGGAACTTTAACAAACCTAGAGGACCAAGGAGACTGCACGACGAGATGTCTGATGAAAATTACTGCTCGAGTTTCATGAACAATCATTGAGCTATATTAAAGCTCAATGTGAACGCTATCGGCCTAGGACTAGTTTTGGTTACAAAAAGCTTAGGTAGTGTGTGGTAGTGCGCTTAGTTGATTATGGTTGTTGACGAAGCCTAGGTAGATACCTACCATTCTCTTAGTAGCAGACTTTGAAATCATAAAACAAAAACAGTTTGGTAGAATTACCGTAGCAATTCGCCGACCGAAGTTCCCAAACAAACTTTCACTTGAACCTTCCGATTCAATAATCCATAAATTAAAAGCAATTTACTTGAGAGCTTTATAAATCATCAATAGCCACTTGATCCAAAAACAAAAGGGTCGTTGCAAATCTTTGGAATTTATGAGCCATAAAATTGGCATTGAAGCCCATAAAGGTAGAGTTGACCCACTGCTACCCAATTTACGGGGCATTCCGTAAAAAAGGGTAGTGTCGCACAATTTTAATCAGATTTAGGTAATAAATTAATAAATAAGTAGGTAGACCTACCTATCCCCAGTCACTCACATTGTCCTGATAATAGGTAAGTTCGTTCGCACTTTTGAGTTCGTTACCAACTCTGTCGAAAGAGTTTTTGGACCGCATGAATGAAGGCCCAGGGCGTCGCCGGGCGGCGGGACATCGACAATTTTATTAACCGTGCCCTCCGAAGCACGGTAGGTACTACCTACCTACCCATTCTAAATTGCTCGGTGCTTTGATTGTGGCCTATCCTTTATTATTGGGAATTCGGGATAAGGGCGTTACACTGAACGCGGTCATCCATCAGGACACAAAACCAACGAACATTAGAATATTTTAATCGGTGTCATTTCATGCCATGAGCAATGGAATTAGGTACCTACGTAGGTAATTTACGATGCTGCTTTCAGAGATACTGCGGGCTCTCTGTATTCTGTGCTGCGGGTAGGTAGGTATGCCAAATTATGCTTATACCTAGGTATTAAACGAATATATTTTATTTAAACCCTTCAAGAGATATAATTATGATCGAAGTTTAAACCCGTTATAATTACGTACGTTACCTACAACGTCGTTAGTTTTTCTGGAACGATTTTTTAATAAATCAACTGTAAAGTAGCCTGCCAAATGATAACAAAATTAGATCAGATTGTAGGAAGAACTTACAATTCAGAAAAACAGCCAATTGCTGGTCAGATCGATGTTCTTGTAAATTGACGCATTACCCGACCATCAGATAGATACCTACAGCTCGACCCAAATTGAAATGCCAATCATTGTGCCCAGACTCAGACTAGAATTCTGCGCAAAATTGTGTAAGGACGAAGTAGATAACGGCTGAAGTTTGTTAGAACGATGACGATGAGGGAGGTAATTTGGGCACAATTTGAGTTTACTTTTATAATGTTGTTTTACTAGGTAGGTAGTACCCACGTAGTACCTACGTGGTACAGAAAGCAACGGAAATTGATTAACATTTTGATGTTTTACGAATCTAAATATTTCCAATTTCCGTAACATTATAGAATTATCTTTGACAAGTATTTGAAAGTAAGGCCATACGGGCCATACTATTTGCTCAGGCAAAGTTTATTTTTTCGTAGCAGTCCTAAAGAAAATGGCGTTTTAAAAATCAAACTAGTCATCTACTCGTAGAACTACCTATTGTCGAATTTAGTCTGTTCAGCAACTTGGATCTAGATGGCGTTTTTGAATAAATTCAGTAAATTAAGAGTTATTGTCATTAGTTGGAATAGCCCCGCTCTACCTTACTCGTAATCAAATAAATTACAGCAAACCTACCTACCAATAGAACAACAGAGGTGAGATAAAATGCAGCAGAAAGTTTTAACTGCAAAAGTTTGACTCTGATTGAACCAACTTTGTCAAGTCACGGCTTTGGCAATTATCCGGTAGTTTCATTAGCATCGATGTTCCAACTACCTACGAGCTAACGAATAATGTTTAGAAACCTGGGTCAGTATTGATCTATCTAGGTACAGATCGTTTTCGACGATTCTTGTATGGCTCAACTGTTTCTTATTTTGGAAATCAACCGTACCTACCTATTCCGATATTCTGAAAACAACTTTGTTCAAGCTTCAACTCAAGCTCACAAAAGCACCTGAAACCTTTTCAATACAATAAGAGTTTCCTGAGGCCCTGCTACTGAAGTGGCTCAGACAGAATGATAACGCTGCAAAACTATGATAGGTAGGTAGGTAATCCACAATTTCAAAAACCCTTTAATTGACCACAAAATAATAAAACAACAGAGACATATCTAACTCAATTATTTAACTTTTCTAAGGACGAAATTCTAAAATTGATAATGCCCAACCCAACAGTTTAAACAAACAAGGGCCGCGAACTTATTACAAACATTTGTTTCTCTCAAAAACGGAGCCACGTAAATTACATTGGTATCTTTCGAAGCAAAAACATAATTAATGTTTCGTTGTTTGTAATCAGAGAGCTAAGTGGTAGACAACAGGAGCACAGATGCTTGTTCGTTATTACTAGTGATGAGATAAAGAACCGAAAAAACATCATAATTTCTTCAAATAATCAAGAAATAGGTAACTGATACAAATTTCAAATCAAATAAAAGATAAAAGATAAAAATATATTTATTCAGAACTTATTACAGTGTGTTTACAAAAATATAACGAAGAGACTGCAAAAGTTATGAAACTGTGTAACTGTGTAATCAAAAAAAAAAACCTCGAATCGTGTTTTCAAAACCAAAAAATCTAAGATAAGTTTGACGTTTCAGGTTCATAAAATAAATAACTTTTCAAGTTCGAGTAGGTAACTTTTACAGGAACTGAAATTATAAAAAAACGGTACCTACCTACAATATTCGAACATAATATCTCGACTCCTTTTGTTTGAAGTAGGTTAAAAACTTCTTTGAATATGAGTGTTATTATTCTCAAGTTTTAGGCACAGAATAAATACTTAGGCACCTACAGTTAGGTGACCGTCATAGCGGTAGCGCTGACTTTGGGTAGGTACGGAATTGTTTAATTCGCTTTTGTGGTTCAGTTGTAAGTAAAAAAGTAAGTAAGTACGTAAAATACTCTACAAAACAGTCTGTTCGCCGCTTGTTCCCTTTTTTAACCGACTTCAAAAAAAGGAGAAGGTTCTCAATTCGCCTGTATGTTTTTTTTATTTTTTATATTTTGTTACGCGATTTTATTCCTGAGGGTTTGATAGTTTTCCCGTAAAACTCTCTTTTAGTTTTAAAACGTAATTATTATCTGTCAAAATGGCCCTTGTTACCTATGTCACACTTCCAAATCACCAGCATAGCATCACTAGTTATTACAACTACGCCTTTTATCTTTGTTCTAAATGAAAGCGGCTTTCTTACACGTACCGTTATCTCATTTGGGGAGGGTATGAAATATGTTTTCGTATGTTACACAAGACGCAAATGGTCTTGTTTTCTCCGACCTAATACCATTAGAAATACCAAAACAACCCATCCAATCTCATAATTTTCACGAGTGTTTTCGCCACAAGAAAGTAATAAGCTTGACAGATTAATTTAAACGATGGATGTCTTTTCTAGATATTATGAGTTCTCTGCAATTTTCATTAAACAATTTGCTTCAATTGTACATAGGCACACATAGGCAGATTGTTTTATAGGTAAACAGCTGTTAGGGCTTCCCGCATAAATTGCATGGAACTATGAAGATGCGTTAGATATCTTATTCGATGTTTAGTAGGTACGGTGAGCGACAAAAGTTCATGAACAGTTGATGTTTTAGAATCTACTGTAACTTCGAAGTTTTAGCCAAAACTTTAGCTTAATATTGGAGGCTTTGATGCTTCAAAGCCTCCAATATTACTATATTCCATTACTATATTTTGTGAAACCAAAAACAGTGGCACTCTAGGAACGCCGGCAGAAGTGAAAATTTAAACGGTTCTAAACTTGACAAATAACTCGGTCCCACCGACACCGGCTTCAGCAGTCATGTGACTCGCACATGACCGTTTCGAGGCAAATCCAAGAATTTCTCCTCATCTTAAAACTGCCAAACGCACCTAATGAAGTTTGACTTAATACCTACACAATTTTCTCACAAATCATGATGAAAATGAAGCTTAAAAATCTTCAATAGTTCACGATCTTCTGTCGCCGACTCTACCTACCTACTTAGGTATTATACTCCTAATCATCCTATTATAATATTTTTCATGTAAGAAGGTGTTCATTAGGTATCCTATCTAAAATACAAATTTTCCTTACAATCTTCTCAAATTCAATAGAATAGGCGTCTAATTCATCAACTCGTACCCTTGTACCAAGACATCAGCGACTAGAGGCAATTAATCAATCTCAAATTATTTCAGACTCTCATTTCAAATTTATTTGTGTAGTGCTTGATTGCGGTTTTCAGTAGCGAGAGCAAAAAGCAGCCGGTTTGATAATTAATGGATTCGTTGCTCAGAGGAGAAATTGCAGATAGAGCATTTATTAAAGGTTTGTTGATCGAAATTAAGCTAAATCTCATAAGGTTCAATTCAAGCACAATGTTCATGATGACTGCACGATACAGATAAAAATATAGAGTCAATCTTAAAGACTTCAGGATACCTCCCATCTCCTCAACAGTTGCCCCACAGTTGAGGATCGTGAAATATCAATTTATGTATGGTTTTCCTTCATCTGCCACGGTCGTCGGCTTGATAGAGAGCGGAACTGATGGCTTATTCAGGTGTTCTGAAACCTGATCGGACCACCGCCTTGGGCTCCTCTCTCGAGGTCTTTTTCGGGATACCTAATTTGACCAGAACTTTAAAGCCAAACGAAAATGATTTTGATATGGAGTGACTGAATTTTAGCATTTAACGAAGACCGATTGGATAGATTAAAAACAGCTCAAAGTCAAAGTCAAAAAGCATTTATTCAGTAGGACCGCTGGGATCACTTTGAAACGTCTTAATACTAGGTGATTTTACTCCTGTTCTTTCGCGACCAATACCGTGAAGAATCAGGGCAACAAACACGGTTTGGCTAAGTATGTAATGCAGATTTGGTACATACATTCCATTCCTATAGTGATTTTATTTTTTATTTTATTTTATTTATTGAACAAAATCCACAGCCCTTGATATTAACAGTAGATTCATCTTAACTAAACTTACAGCCAATAAAGGATTTACATTATAAAAGTAAATTATGAAAATTCTACGTCCTCTTTTCAGCGCGTTTGCAACCACTGCTGAGTAAAGGCTGATAATGTCATGATAATATGGCGCAGTTAGTGACTGAAGGTTGATGCAGTGTGATTTTTGTGTATTGATAATATAATTTTATAAATACTTAAAAGCGCAAGGATTCCTAACTTACCTAAGTATAAAATTTCAATCAAATGTTGAAGAACCTCTTATTATTGAAAATCACATAACTCGCTGAACAGAAAAACAGAAAATATAACTCTGTTCAGTTATTACTCCTCTAAGATAGCTGTGTACTGAAACAAGCTTCGCAAACATACAGACAGATGTTGCAGATTTTATGTAGGCTCATTTGGTCTGTTTTTCATCTTGTTGATGTTACATATTAAATGTTTCAGGCGTTAAGTAATTGATATAGCTCTAATTTGGAAGTAAGAGCTTTAGAACGCGACTGAGTCGACCCAAGATGGTGGATGTTTTGATATTCTTTCAGATTAGGAAACAAAATGATTGCAATGCCTAGACATAGCAACATGAAAGCAAGCCGACCGTTTCCTATTGAAATCGTCATCTTCTAAAGCTCATAACTGTATAACATAGGCTAAAGACAATGTTGTTTAAAAAATTATATTACCTACAATATGTTTCTTTTGATTCTCCTTTATTATTTTCTACACAATTTTTCTTTATCAAAAAAATTTCGTAGATCTTTCTCACTGTACATGGACGTTTTCATATCATTGTAGTTCATGGCCTCGCAAAGGCGACACAAATGGTAGGACTTTGAGCCAAAATATCCATGTTCATTTAAAACTGCAAAATCCCTTCTCCATTCCTGATAGCTGAGTAATCTTTCGTCACTATTGCTGATAGATACGATGTCGGCTGCTAGATCCTGTAGAGTTTCGTAGTTGTCAATGTGTAGGTACGAATTTGGTGGCAGTAGTTTTTCACAGTCTTCTATAGACGGGCCTTGAATGACCGGAATTGCTCCTCGAGCGTAGGCGTGGTAGAACATTTTTTCGGTAATGTATTCCTTACATTTTGTGTTCTCTAACGCAAGGTAAAAAAGATATTCTGACATAGTTTTGCAGTCTGATTTGAAATGGCCAGGACAGCTGAAAAAACATAAAGAAAATTCTTCTTTGTACTTTTGAACCATGTGCCCCCTATAGACGTTCCTTTGTAAATAAATAACTGATATAACTGAAAAAATAACTTGCATGACGTGTCAATTGCACTAAGGAACTTCCTTCGTGCACTTGCTAATCGTATAAGCAAATGCAAGCAAATGCATAGATAAGTTTTATTAGACACAACGGCACTTACCTGTTCTTTAAAGCCTTATCACCACATGCACCGTAGACATCCAGTTTTAGCAACGACTTGAGACTTTTTATTATATCCATTCTATATGACACGGCACAATTGGATATTAAAATTGTGAGGAGCACGTCTTTTCTTTTGTCCTTCCAATTTGGTACGATTTGACTTATAGGCTCAGTTTCCGCTAATACAGGTGTATCTAGGGCTACTGTTCGTCCATATGGTACTGGAATATCGGCATCGCTTCTGTAATCAAATGTAACATACCTACATAAATTAACTTTACTAATACTAATAATAATATTGTTACAACTACATGATTTGATGATTCTACGATTGTTATTAACATGAAGAATCAAGACATCAGGGCAAGGCTTAGTTTTTCGTTCCATTAAACTCTAAATAATTCTGATCAATCATGTGAGTAATAAATATGACTACAAACGTAAGGACAGGTATAATATTGTTTTTATCTGTTTGTACCTAATACCTACATGGGAGAGTCCATTGATTAACTAAAGAGAGTAAATAGGTAAATTTTGTGCTACATTCGCGGTTAGCTACTAACAGTAAGCTACTTATAAAAAAAACTATGGAAAGCCATGACACAATAAGATTATTTTTGGTTATCGGGTGATAGACAAATTATAAAGTAGGTACTTATACAGGGTCTTTCATTTTAAACTACACAAACCGACAGGGCCTCATTTTGGGGTTGTAAATAGACGTTTGACCGATTTAAGTTTTCACTTCAAAATTGATATTTTACTGATTTATTAGGACATGTTGCATAATACTTTCGAGGAGAACCGACCTTTCATCAATCGCAACGCAGTACATCACGTCACACGCTCAAATGGACTAAGTTATACAAGAAGCAGCAATCAATTGAAAGGATAGTTTTTATCAATTTTCTCGGGATTTTCATAACAAAACAAAAAAATAATAAATAAATAAATAATAAAATCATTACATAAATATTTTTTAATTAATTTGTTGAGCACAATTCCTGAATTAAGTTAGTTTAACCTATGCGATACTATTAAATAAGTTGAAAATCTCTTCATTTGCTACCTTTGCTCTATATGTATATTTGAACATTAAGTACTTATTAGGAAAACTATCGCTAAGTTTGTACAAAAAAAGTTGCATGGAGAATAAGAAAACTTAACGACCATGTTAGCTTTTCTAATTGTAACCTTATCACGTTTAACATAGATATTGAAGTCGTTTGACAATTACATCGTTGGACAGGACAACGTCTATCGGGGCCAGCTAGTTAGAGATAAGGATAACAAACCTGTACGTCATAGACCAGTTAAATAAATTTGCCAATTCCGTGAATGTCGGTTTATAGTTAGCCATCGCAAATGAGTTTTTAGGGGATTCATCGTCCAGGAATATCCATTTTTGTTCTGGGTTTCTTTCCTCAGTTTCTGGGATCAAAGCCGTGTGGAGATGTACCACGACTGCGTCTGCTGTATTCAGCAAACTGCCATTCCCAGTGAAAATGCAGTTGTTAACGCTGCAGCCTTCAAATGGATCATGTCTGGAAGGAAATCACTTTTTTACGAAACGAAGGGGTCTCATTGAGGCTCAGGCATATTTCTAATACTTTCACCACTCTGGTTTGAAAAAAGCTAGCGACACGACAAAATGAAAGCAATTTAGGGTATGTTTGTATGATCTGCAAATTTTTTTTTTTTTTTAATTTATATATCACATTAAAGAAGATAGGTTAGAAACTTAAACAAAATAGGTTGGTTACTCAACGTCTAAAAACCACAGAGGTTTAAGCTGATGCTAAAATTAAGTCGACGTCAGCGTCAGTAGGTAGGTATATTATCCAATTTATCTCGGGTCTGGGTGTTTCTATGTATAATATGTATGTATTTACAAACAAAAAGTATATAAGTAGTATATCAGTTATCTGGTTCCCATAGTACAAGCTTTGCTTAGTTTGGGGCTAGATGATGCTGTGTGAAATGTCCAGCATTATTATTAATTATTATTTATAATCTCTCAGTCCATTTTCGATTTGACAACATTAAGACCCCTAGCAGACTTCTATACAGGCTAATATTTCTCCATACTAATTACAAGCCGAAGTAGGTATATTCCGTCTCAACTATCGGCCGATAGAAAGTCTGCAGTTTGCGAGGAGGCTTATGTCGATGAAGTTTCGGGCTGAAATGACGGAGTTAGTTGTGCATTGGAAGTTAGACGATAATACTTATCATACTTTTTGTGTCCGAAATAGTATATGTGCCTTCTCTGAAGGAATTCCCATCGTTTCCATATCAATACAACAAATGTTTTATTATATCTTTCATCCATTCGCATAGGATATTCTTTCTTAAATAACATCGATCCTAGGTTTGATGTTTTCCATGACTGAAATTAAAAAGAATAAGGTTGAAAGACGATCAAAAATATTATCGAGTAAAAATTATTTTTACTGCTCGTAGATAATTAATTTAAATAATGTGTTAGTCACTTTACCGGTGTTTTGATTTGTTACAAACAAAACATCTTATTATACCAATTTGAATCTTAATGAATGCTGACTTATAAGTAAATACATTTTGAATTAAACGTAAAGATCATTCACCGAAATACACACATCAAGGCGATTATATGGTGTTCAAGTTCATATTATGAACACCATATTAATTTTATATTTTTTTTTGTAACGTACAAAATTAAGTTATAAAAAAATCATAACATTATAAAAAATAACGTAAACTACAACTTTTATTTCCTAGGAAATATGAGTACCTACTTGGTACTACTAGAGAATTGTTGTAATGACTCTACCAACAATTTCCTCTTTTTTTTGAAGGTAATACATTTATTTACAGAAACTTAGCTCATACAATATATACATAAAATTACAATATAAAGCTATCTAAGGATCGTCGTAAAAACAATCAATACAACTGATCCATGTCACTGCCAGTCGGATGCGTGCCCAAAATAGGTACTGGCGGCATTGCCACGCTTAATTGCAATGCTGGTTCTCTATGCCGAAAAATCGCCAGCTCTCGAATTTCCTCTTGAAAATATGATTAACTTACTTTACGCTTGTCATAAAATTCACTATAAACCCAATCACTTCTACTTCTGCGTGTTAGCGACAAACTTTTGCGATAGGTTTCATCTAGCGTCACTTTGTTATTACTGCTCAAAATAAACACAATTGAAAACACTGTTAGAACTAAAACAATATTCGAATATCGACAGTTTTGTTTTACGCGAAACACCATGACTATAAGGCTGCTTGTACGAGTGCTTCATAGAACTGACTGTTCGATAATAAACACTCTTTACACTACTACACTGTACGTACCCTTTGGCACTGTGTATTTATCATGTAGGTATTGTTTATACATGTACCTTTATCATTGTCCTATCAACAGTAACGGGAAAAAGGAGAAAATTTAACATTAAAGTACAAAAATGAAATTTATTTTCATTTAAGTATCTTTAAATATTTAAATTTATTCATACTGATAATTTCATAACATACAGTCATCGTAATAAATACGATATACGAAACTGAAACAGATCACAAACATTCTCTCAGATCTTTGGATGTTAGATCATTCAGAGGTTGACTCTCGAGATAAATCAACTGGTCCCGGTCAAGCAGCCGAAAACGTTCTCAGTACGCTAGTGGCAGTACAAATGTGCTGATCCGTTGAGCTGAAATAGTTATACCAATGAGATCATGCGTTGCTTCCTCGTTTACAACCATCCTTATTAGATCCATTTTCTGCGAAACTGCTTAAAGGATCTAGGATTTAGCCATTTCGCTATGACATTAGCTAATGTGATAATTTTTGTGTTTCAATCACACTTTAACCAATTGACCTTTTTGGATAAAACTTAAACTGTGATAATGTTTAAGTACTTAATTCAATAATTGATTATGGAATGATAAGATTTTTATCTCTATGAGTACTTAGGTACTATCTAGACACTTTGACTATCTAGGATTCTATATGGAATGTGTTCGTGATAGAGTGCTAAGCAGTTGGTCTGTTGTATTCATGAATTGAAAGCCAACTCTATTTTAAACAATTTCAGAGAAATTGAACGTCATCGCACAAAATTTAATTGAGTAGGCATAGGTTGTCTCTTGATTCTGTATAATCATCTACATAGTTGGTACTCATAGATGTAAGGTCAGTTTTTATGTGGCTATAAACGACAGCCGCTTATCAGGTCGTAGGATTAATAGCCACCATGTTGTTACAGCCGTGTTTAGTAGTCTTATCAGTTGTCTCTCTATTGTTTTTTGTGATTAAAAGTACTTTTTTATTTGAATCACAGATATGACAATCGTGATTACACAAGACAACGATTCAACCGAATTTTGTAGCCGCAGTATGTCAAAATATACGCAGTATGTAGTAATATTAGTGGTCTTATCAGTTGTCTCTCTATTGTTTTTTGTGATTAAAAGTACTTTTTCATTGTCTTTGAATCACAGTTATGACAATCGTGATCACACAAGATAACGATCTTTTTTCCATACTCAAAGATCCTTCCACTCCCGTTTACCTTAAAAATCGTTTCAATTTATTAGCTGACTCACATGATAGACCACTAAGATCTTCTAATAACCCTATTCTTAAAACTCCTGCCCACAGTTCTTCCTATCGTGACAAGTCTTTCTGCGTAGAAGCGGTGAGGCTTTGGAACGGTCTCCCTGACGATGTCAGGTTGACTGATTCAAAGGAATGCTTTAGAAGACGGACTCGGAAACTATTATTAGACTCTATGTAGACATATTTTATTCCATTATATTACAAGTATTATTATTATATATATACTATATACTACTATTGTTATTATATATATATACTCTTATATATAAGTATTATTATATATTTTATATTTTTAGATGGGTACCTTTGGTTATTGTTAATGTGTCACTATATTTATTTTCTGTTATATTGTTAAAAATTTTGTTGTTATGTTAAGTTTAGGTTTAAATTGTCACTTTATTTTTGTTAGCACGCCATTTATACCTTTTCAACAACACGTTGGTTAGCAGGTAGAAAATGCCTTCGGCATTATGCTCGCCAATTGTGCAAATTTTTATGTAAATTTTGTGCAATAAAGTATTTAAATAAATAAATAAACGATTCAACCGAATTATGTAGCCGCAGTATGTCAAAATACATATACGCAGTATGTATAAATATACTACGAATAAAATCAGTATTACTCTAGAGATTATTGATTTTATTCGCAGTATGAGCATTCGATGATGGTGACTCCAGTACCGAGCACTCGACCTAGTTCACTGTCTCGCCCAATCTATTCGGTCCATAAGAATCCTTACTTGAGTTTCCAAGGAGTGCCAGTTTTATAACCTACAAGTACTTGATCGATTTTTATTGGTTTTCCTTGGTTTCATCCATTCTATACCTACTATTATAAATGTCAAAGTAACTCTGTATGTCTGTTTGTTACCTTTTCACGCCCAAACCACTGAACAGACTATAAGCTGAAAATCGGGATGGATAAAGGTTCCGAGGGTAGGGCTTTTTATCCCGAAAAAATCTCGAGAGCCAAACCACGGGTTCATAATGATTCACATGTTAGAAAATTCGCACTAAACACTCTGAACTCACCTGGTACTAGGAACTCTTTGTTTTTAGAACTATTGTTTTTCATTTGTTTTATAGCATGGCCCGTTCTATTCCCATACAAAACGTTTGCGTCAGCCTTATGTTAAAACTTGCATATTATGCTACTCAGATAGTTTATGGTAAAATTCACCGTGTCATTGTGTAACTTAGTGTCAAAACATAATGGTTTGTATAAATTATACATTGGACAATGAGAGTGGACTCGGGATTCCGGCCTTCGCCAAGGACATTTATAATCTGATGTCATTATGTTAGATCATTACCAAAGATTTTAGGGGTACCCAAAGAGTGATAGCTGAACTGAAGGATTGAAGAAGTACCTAGTGAATAAAAGTAGTAAATTATCAATCTTTAGATCGATCAACTGATTCTATGGTACTTTATATTTATTTGTTCTTTATTGCGTAAATAACAACTAAAAACTATTGAAGGTAAGTAAATATTATAGCAAAGCCGAGCTTAACCCCAAAAAGAGTTCTCTTCCAGCAAAGAGAAGAAAGAGAGAGAGACAATGAGCTAATGTATTTTTTTATAAAATATAGCTTATGTAGTTTCTTATAATTTTGTTAAGAACCTTTATTTACGCTACTTTATTTTATTATTTTAAGTTAACTCCAACTCCGCTAACTCAGAACCAAAGAAATAAAATCACAGGGAGAATAAATTCGTAAGAAAGTAACTTTTCCAGTTGATATCATTTCAATAAGAGTGTCATATTCAATATGTTACCAACTGACATTCTGAATAAACGACAAGGCGATATTGAAAAGGAAATGTATTATGGACTTTCATAATCTGAATCTGTCTTTCTCATGTCTTTTGAAGAATCTATGGCAAACTAAAAAATGATAGAGCCGTTTTGGCAAGGCTGCTATTCAAGTAATACGACTTTTGTTTAATTATTCACTAAAATATAAAAATCTAGACTCATTCAGCCATTTTAGTGTATAGTTCAGAATTTTTAGGGGTATGTTCGATAAATTCTGCGATTAAGTATCTATTGTTCTACCATAAAATTAGTTAGATTAAAATCACGCACATTTTTCAAACAGTACCTCATCATCATCATCATCAGCCTATAGCCACTGCTGGACATAGTCCTCCCCTAATGAGCGCCATTGCGTCCTGTCCTCAGCTCGAAAAAGTTCGAAAAAGTACCTACTTAAAATTAATTTAATTTTAATTGACTACTTATATTCAAAATCAATTTTCCTCTATCTATCTGGAAATTCTTGATCTAATCGTTTGTCAGAGTACCGACCCATATCAATATCAGTCTAAAATACCGTCATTCAAAGGTTTATCCTTCCTCAATATCAAAGACAAGCAGTAATTTATTTATTCAATAAGATCACTACCAATCTAAATTGATTAACTTGTGATTCTATCCATCCATATCCATTTGGATTTGATTTTGACGTAAGTATAAGTATCTATGTATAAAATATCCATGCAGAAAGTCAAAATATTATTATTCTTAGCCTCCACTGCACGGCAGAGGCCTCCCATCCTTGCTTCCACTCTTTTCTATCGTCGTGTCGTATGGAGCTGATGTAGATATGGAAACCAAAATATAAACACAAATAAACGCCCCAAGAAGAGTTCGACAGGCACCATATGTTATACATGGATAACTTGCTACCTAATTCGTTGTAGGTACCTAATACCTTTCCAACTTTACTAATTCATGAGCTAATAAATAGCCGCTGCTTCGCCGTTTGTTCCCACTCCATTGTATTTGAGTACTCCACTTACTAGTTTGTAAGAGGATTTAGGGTTAGAATGGGTCTTGTAACAACAACTTGAGTGGACCATAAAATAACATGGATAATCGATCTTTCCTCAAGCTTACAGTCAACGTTAATATACTTAGACTGTATTTAAAAAACAATTATACCTATGTATAAAATATGTCCGGTTGGAAGTTGAGGTATCATCTAGCCCCAAACTAAGCAAAGCTTGTAGGTATTATGGGTACCAGATATACTACTTATATACTTGTTTGTTTGTAAATAAATACATACATAATTATGCATACAAACACCCAGACCCGAGATAAATATTTGCAGATCATACAAACATTTATCCCGTGGCGGGGATCGAACCCGCAACCTTCTGCGTCCCAAGCGGTGGGTAAACGACAGAGGCACGTTAGATTTTGGATGTGTGAGGACAGGATCGCAATGAATGGCATAAACAGAGGGAGGCCTATACCCAGCAGTGGGATATTCTTGGCTGTGGATGATGATGATGAGATAAAATATGTCTGTTTCAATTTGATGAGATATAATGGATTTACAATTATGTAGCTGAGGTTGTATGACGAATATAATGAGAGACGTAACATGTGGAAATTATATTCATAAGAGAGTGTGCTTTGATAAACAAATTGAGACCCAAATCTGTGGTCTCCTCCTACGCGAAAATTGTGTGATGTATACAAGGTACAACAAATTAAAATATTTATTTGTGATATAAATAGGTAAATGGGATTTGTTGACAATATTTTTTTTTATTATCAGCACTAATATTCAAGTTTCATTACAAATAATAGTGTCTTTATTTGAGTTTACCCAATACATCAATATTTTATTTTATTCGGAAAACAAAACAGTGATACAACAACTATGTGGATTGCGAAGATATTATGACTATGCACCAATTACATGTTTTCACATATAGAAACTATAGAAACATTTGTTTGTAAAAATAAACCACTCAACACAAAACTAGTACAATACATTCTTTTTAAAAAATTTCGATGTTTGCGCGTAATATGTTTGCTCTGCTTGTGCTTGTCTTTGGTTCGCTCTGCTGCTATTGGCTGGAGGTCAGCTCAGTTTTTGCCATTTTCCATTACAAATTATTTTATTTATTACTATTTTTTTTTTAACTAATTACCTACCTAGTATTTTTTATTCGATAATAAGTATATTTTATTTTAGTTTTATTATTTACTAGCTGTCCGTCGTGGTGTTACCCGCGTTCCCTCGGAAAAACTTCACTTTCCCGGGATAAATATAAACTATGTTCATTAGGGATAATGTAGGATTCTAATGGTGAAATAAATTTTCAAATCGGTCCAGTAGTTTCGGAGCCTATTCATTTCAAACAAATAAACATACAAACAAACAAACACATCTTTCCTCTTTATAATATTATTTATTATTTAGATAGAAAGATAGAAAATACTTTATTGCACACCACATAATAAAAATAAACAAAAATTATTTACCTATCATATCTGATCTTATCAACATAGGTATGTATTTTTTAGTTATTCCATAATTTATTTTGCTTGTATGTTTTTTCGCTCGTGCAGTCACACACACTGTGTAGGTCTAGTCTGAAAACCAGCGCTACCTGTAAAGGTAGCACAACGCTGAGACTCGACCTTTTTGGACAAACCACACACAGGATATGGGCTAATAGCACTTGGACCCTTAACTTTATGTTCGGACTATGTAGACTCATCTTTGTTATTGTTAGTGTTTGTTTTAAACATGTTCTATTTCATAAGTCTGATGTTTCCTACCTATATTTATATTGTTTGTTTTTCTTCATAGTTTGTTTTCTCTTTCTTGTGTGTGTTTGTGCCAAATAACTGTTATTCTATTCATTCTACTTGTTTGCTTAAAAAAAAGAAAAAAGTAGAAAAAAGAAAAGTTAATACAATACTAAACAGGTAAGTTATCAAGCTGGTTGATTTAATAATATTTTACCTAGAAAGACGGTTAAGGAGCCACACCAAACCAAATGTTTGAAATGGTATTTTTAATAGTTCTATAAGAATAGAATAGAATAAACATTTATTTGGCACAAACACACACAAGAAAGCACTAAAGGAAAAAGAAAACAAACTATGAAGAAAGACAAACAAAATACATGTAGGTAGGAAACATACAAGCACAATAAATTATGGAAAACTAAAAAATAAATATCTATTTAAATAAGATCGGATATGATATTTAAATAATAAAACTAAAATAAAATATACTTATTAAAGTACTGTAAAATAAAAATACTACTTATATAAAAGAAAATAAAATAATAAGAAAAATAAAAAAATAATAAAATAATAATAAGATGAGTTGAACATGTCAATTTCAGATAAGTCATCCAGTTCGTTAAATCGCTCTGCATCTTATAAAAAAACGAATTGAGTCTGTAATTAATTTCACAAAAGGGAAGAATTTATACAGTGGACAATACATTTATACAATTCATGTATGTACTTAGTGCTAAAAAACTTTGCAAATCAAATGATTTTGCATTTTTTGCATCAGGTGGTCCATCTAGCCATAACTTTCCTATGCGCTTCCAAGCGGGCCATGAATCACGGATAAACTGGTACTCCATTGCATTTATTTCGTGTAAATCCTGATGTCACCGACAAAAAATTGTAAAAACACGGTACACGTTTAGCGAAGCTTTCGATGGTCATATATTTTACTGGAGCACTTTTATGTGGCCATATTTTCATGCAACTGAAAAGGCTAAAGTGGTTAGATATTCACAAAAACGCGATTCACCGATTCAAAAAAGCTGGAGTTACCAATTGTAATAATTCAAATGGATTTTACTTTAAATGTTGGGCAGAATTTATTTTGTTGTTGATAAATGGCAGTAGATTTTGTTTTATTAATGTAACAATACTTCTAAAGCTGGTGCGCCTTTTAAGATTCAGAAGAGCGTCTCAAAACTGGAGTAAATATCCTTGTTGCCTTTTTAAAAGCTTCAATCCATCTTAGAAACGAAGATAGGTCATGGTGGCACGTGACCGAAACTACACTTTCTTCAGACATGTATCTCCCAATTATGTGCCAAAGCACCTTGTAGATAAACATAATTTGTTTCTCAAAAGAGAGAATAACGCGAGGAAAAAGTATTGGTTTCATGTAAAAAGTTGTTCAAAGACGTGCGTAAAGTTAGAAAAGGATACACGAATGGAATATCAAGTATGAAGTTTGTTTAAGATTTGGTTTAAAATGGTTAGGACGGTCTTCATACCTATGAAGTGTAGAGTTTGCTAGAAGGAGTGGTTTTACGTTTTTCTAAAAGTCAACTTTGATCTTACAAAAATAACTCTTGCATTCGATCTTAAAAAAACATCTAAATGTCCATAATATCTCTAAAAACGTAAAAAAATATGAATAAAAAACATTGGGAAGTGTTTAAAAATATACAATCATAAGTTTTTCGACTTGTGTGTGTATATACGTAAACTTACACGTTTCTTTTTGGTGTTTTTTTGTACATATCTAAAGCTGAAAAACGTTTCACATCATCCCCTGAGGTAGATTGCGTGTTCCATGATAAATAGCTAAGCCGCCTAAATAGCAGTAAGACGAGGAAAAAATACAAAGGTCTGGACTCCCCGTTGGTGTAATTTACAAAACTTCATTATTATGTCATGGAGTGTTCCTCGGTCAAACAGGGATCATTCCCCAGGCGCTGTGTCTAAGCCAGTTACAGACAAGCGAGAAAGTGAATAAAAAACATTCGAATTAAAAAAAATGACGCCAGATACATGTCAAATTGTAATCGTACGAACCTATTGAAAGGCCGAACTTGTAATCACCTTTACTTGAATCGTTTTTTTTTGCTTCTGCAGTTCTGCATATTACTCGTATTTTAATGTATTTAGACGTGCATCTGAATTCCTGCTTATAGACCCATCTTCACAATATAATTAAGAGAAAATAGATAGATAGATAAACACTTTATTGTACACAGAAGAAACATAACAGGAACACAAAATAGCAATGTACTTAGGATAATATCTTTCATGATTGGGTATTTAATTGTAATCTTCTAGCGGTTTATAATATGATTTGTTTCTACAGAGATTACCAGAAGCAATATTATAACATTCACAGCTCAATGAGTTCATAGCCTTAGTTCTGCAGAGACGGTATCCCAGACTCGAATTTCATGCAATAAATCGCTGTTCTGACGTGTTGTGTTTGGGAAGACCGTAATTTATTTAACAAACCAGATCTTTTCTGCATCAAAACGGTTTAGCATAAACACATTTAAATAATTTTGATTTGTACGGTGGCTATACTATACTTAATGTTATAAATGTGAAAGTAACTCTGTCTGTCTGTTTCTTACCTTTTCACGCCCAAACCACTGAACAGATTAGGCTGCGAATAGGCACGGATAAAGGATGTATCCCAAGGAAGGACATAGGCTACTTTTTATCCCGAAAAAATAAAAAATCACGAGGGACCGCGGGTCACACCGCGGGAGCGCAACTAGTAAGTTATGTGTAACTGATTTAGCTAAAGCACAGAATAAAAAAATGCGTTTTAAGGAGGAATAGGTCCTCGTTTTTAAGAGTAGGTATAATCTATAAAAATGACCCTTGGTCAAATGATGACAATTAAATGATGACAATCAAAATGATGTTAATCAAATGATGACAATCAAATGTTGACAATCTTTTTATGATATCTATACAGCTATGCGTCGAATTCTCGTAATAAATCTTCTCTTTGACGCTTTGTGCCTGGGCTACCGTTATTTACTGCATTTTCCAACAAGCTTAGCGGGATGCATTTATGAGAAGTTCTGCAACGGGAGGTTAAGTTAAATGGACGGACGGCTCTAATTATGAAGTTTAACGTAGATGCAGTACGCAATTCGTTTTGTATATATTAAAAGCATAAGGATTTTAAGTCTTCATTCCAACACAGCCTTTGTCAGATCTTGGTCTCCAAACATTCAATCATCAACAATGAAAACAATCGGTGCCTAAAGTAAAACGTAGAATTAATTTTCGTATGCACAAAACTACGTATACACAGTAAATAAAAGGTATAAGAACTTTATTAAAGGGATGTCGCCGAAACTTGGGTCGTTTGCAAAGTCACGGTACACAGATGGTGCGAACCGAGATAGTTTCTCTTCAAAGTGACGAAAGTCTCAACTTATTTCTCAGACGCGACATCTGTTAATATCTTCGAGGTTCGTAGGTCATATTTCGACTATTTTTAATCTCAGAAACAATTCATCATTTCATGTGTCAAGTTTGCTCTAAGGGCTTACATAACTTGTATCGTCTAGCGTTAAAATAAAACTGGATATTAATTCCAGTTTTATTTTAACGCTAGACGATACGCTAGACAACTAGCTATTCACGGTTTCGTACTAGGTACTTTCTGTCGTCCATTCTAGTTCCACTGAAATAGATAGATATATTTATTTCTAAAAATTTAACAATCTTTAGTTAGTAGTGTTTCTAAGCCTATATTAGGTTAAAATTAGTTATTAAATAGTGACGGTCAAATACAGTACATTTCATTGGTTTCTTTGTAGTTTGCATAAGCTTTACAAATTATTAGTATCTAACGAATAAATCAAAATACTTATAATATAAATATAAATAATACAAAAAAGTAGAATAATTATATAAGTAAGTCAAAAGACAGTCGTTTTCACTCTCATGTTACATACTAACAAACCTTAGAGGCGGTTAATGGAACTTATTTGTGAAATCATTTCCAGAATTACATCTAGAGAGTAATTTAAAAGCAGGCGCTGGTGCTGGCTTGTGGCTTTTCCTCTTTAAAATCGATAGCATCCTTAAAACAACAAAAACTTTGAAAGGTCAAGACCCTCAAGGAAAAGGTTTTTGGTTGCAATTACAGCGTCAAAGCAACATCATTAAGTAAACAGTCGGTCAAAATATTCTTTGAAGAAAAACATGAAAGATTTCCTTTCAGGTCGTTTTTCGCGTCAATGGCTCGCTTAATTGATAGGCTTCCCTTCAGCCAATTATGCTTAGCTCCATTGTTTTTGATCGCCATTTAAATCAGCCAGACTAGACCTTTTTGGTTGGAATGGAAAAACTTGAGCAACGGAAACTCCTAACCCCGTTGGTCACCCTTTTCTTTTTAATTCATTTGGGATTTGGAATAAATTAAGGTTTATTTATAGCCACATGTTCATTGTCCAAGTATGTAATTTATTTGAAACAATTTAAAACATTATTTTGGTTATTCAAATTGATCCAATACCTACCTACCCATTATGTAGCATTATCTACGTAGTTCCTAACTGCTGTAACCAACACTCAACGGAGCGTTTTAGACTTGTACTGTGGAACATTGTCAAAATGGGGTTGGCTTACCCCCGGTTTCTATATTCAACGGACAGTCGTAGGTAAGAGCTACGACTCGTTTCCACATACAAAAGTTTGACAGCTAGAAACTGGTGGTAACTTAGCTGTCAAAATATTTTGTATGTGAAAACGAGTCGTAGCTCTTACCTACGAATGTCCGTTGAATATAGAAACCGGGCATTAGCCAGTTTCATACAATCCTTTCATAAAACAACATTATTTTACGCATGTGATTGTAAAAAAAGTAATTTAATAAATGTAATTTTAACCTTGAGAAATTGAATAACATAAAACAATAAACATAGTAATTTTCAAAGAAACATAAATTATTCATTACAAACAATGCTCAACTTTTAAAAGCTAAGGGTTAAGAAAGGTCTGAATAGGCATTGGAATTTAATCAACCAACTTTTAATTAATGAATTCGCTTAGTGAATTAATTGAAACATAGGTTCTACTTTCAGCAGTTTACAAATATGCGCGACCGTTAAATTACTGGAAAGTAGTGCCTTGCCTTGTCTATGTTTCCTTTTAGACCTTTACAGACTTTCTATCGGCCGATTGTTGAGACGGGCTAAATTTCTCCATACTAATTACGAGCCGAAGTAGGTATATTTCGTCTCAACTATCGGCCGATAGAAAGTCTGCAGTCTGCGAGGAGGCTTAAGCGCACCTTCTTTTTCCTGCCCTTATCCCACTAAGTGGGGTCGGCACAACATGTTCCTTTCATCCATTGCCCTCTATCACTCGTCATATCAGAACTCACTCCTTTCATATACTAAACATATCCGCATTCACACAGTCCATCCATCTTTTCTTAGGCCTACCCCTACAAGTAGGTCTTTTAAGCCCTTATAAGCGCACCTTTTAGCCAAAAAAAAGGCACTCCAAGAGAGCGAGGTGTCGGTAACGGTTCTAAACTAAAAAAAAAATGCAAAAAGTATATTTTCTCTGTGGGATACGAGTATCTGTATAAACTAAATAAGTTTTGTAGGCATTTTTTGTAGGCATAGAGTCAACCGAATTAATGTAACTGTCAATATAGATTGCTCTATTACAAAGATCAAGTAACAAGGACAATCTGGGCTTGATGTTATGTAACTGTGAACAAACGCGGTAGGTAAAGTTTTGCGGTCATTTGAAAAACAAGTTTTCACTTAGAGCTGCGAGAAAAGCTTTCAAATTAAAATGGACCAATAGAAATCGTTTGTGATGTCTAACGCAGGTGCATTTAGTATAATGATCTTTGTTTTCTTTTAAATTATCAATTAATATTTTTTGTAAGTGTGTATGTAAGTGCTTATAGATTAAACAAGTGTGTAAACAGTGTAGGACACTGTTTACACACTTGTGTTACAAACGTAATAGTATTAAACAGTAGATTAGACAAACGTAGTAGTATTAGACTCTAGATTCTAGATTTATTTCTAGAATTTTAAGACAGCAAGGAATTCAAGTGCGCCGTAAACTGGGATAGCTTTATGCCCGAGGTTAATAGTAATCTTTCACACATACTGTGAAAAAAAATCAAGTCATACCTAATACTCGTTTAAAAAAAACAGCGGCACTCCAGGAGTGCCAGCAGAAGTGAAAACTTGAACGGTTCTAAACTTGACAATAAATAACCCGGTATCGGTGAGCAGTCACGTGACTCGCAGGTGACCGGTTGGAGGTGAATCCAATATTTTTTCTCATCTCAAAACTGCCCAACGCGCATAAAGAAGTTTTCACAAAAAAACTATTTGTGAGAATTTATGCGGGTAAAAATTTCCTATTTAAAACTTTCTTAGCAAACATTATCAAGAATGAATTCTTTTTACCTACATTTATATCAAAACAAGTAAACATTTCTGGCATAAGGTGACTCCAAAATATTATTTCTAGATGACAGTTCAAATGGTTTTAGGCAAATTAAAAGTGACATTATATTTCCATAGCGTCTGACCCAGCAATGGAAAATATTGATACTGTTGCTTGAAAAAATAAGGTACAGGGTCACAAACTTATCTGAACCGGTGAGAGAGGCGCTGTTATAAGGAATAAAATCTGATGACAAAAACCATAAAAGTCCTTCCTTCAGTTCTACAACCTATTCAGAATACAAATTGGGTGTACAAACGCTACTAATTACAATAAGAAAACCTGTTTTTTTTTTACGTTTTAAAAGTTTCGTAGTTTTTTTTATCCAGCAAAGATACTTACGTTTTTAGTAGTTACAATCAGCAAAGAAAGTCGCATAACAGTTTGATTTCTTAAAATGTCAATTTGTTTTCGATTTCAAAGAAAAAGTTAACTTTTCCTGAGAAATTATCAAGAGCTTACGCGGAATCATCAAATATTTTCAAGATTTTGATCTTAATGCCACGGATTTTGGAATTATTCTGGTTAATCTACTTTCGTTGCTTACGGACTTACGTTTTTTCCATTATTATCCGACGAAAATTATATTTAGGCACTTAACAAATATCCATTTGTGGTTTTATAAAAGGCGAGTCTGGTGTACAACAAGGGCTGTCCCTGGGCCCTTTCAATTACAATTAAGTAACCTTAAATAACTATATATCCTTTGACAAAACTGTTTCCATAACTTTTCCTTTAACCCTACATTTGGTAATTCGTCCTTAATGTGTACTGTTGAACGACTTCTATACACATTAGAGGTTTACCGGAAACTAAAATGCGGTTTAGCCATTGAAACTTTAGCAGACGTCGCAGCGATACATAGTGAAAGTTAATTTAAGTTTATGTAAATAAATACATATTATTAAGTACCTATTACTTAAGACGAATGTGAGTGCCTACTCAAACCTACTAAGGTTTTCAGGCACAATATTATGATAAATATGTAGTTATTCAAGTAAATAAATAAATTTTAAAAAAAGTGTAGTTTTGTAAATATTTCAATTGAAAAAAATATATACATATAATATTATACATAATATCCTTGTAACATTTAGATCGGTTAGTACATAAGGGAAAGTCTGAAACGATAAATGAAGTTTTTAATAACCATATCTTCGATTTAAGTACCTAACAAGGAAAACTGCATTCATGCATTACAATAAAACTTGTACTTAGCTCGGGAATCGAACCCAGACGTTTAGAAAAATAAAACTAACACTATTTCTATTTAGATATCGATTGTGTAGGTCTTAAGAAGTAAATGTTACTATGAAACATGATGTCTAAAATTAATAAAAACCATTGTTTAAAACGATTATCTATGTACACGTAAAAGTTTCATGAAAGTTTCTCAAGGGATTATAATTATACTATTGATATTATTATTTAGGACTAGCTGTCCATCGCGGTGTTACCCGCGATCCCTCGGGAAAACTTCACTTCCCCGGCATAAAATATAGCCTATGTTCATCAGATTTAATGGGGGATTCTATTAGTGAAATAATTTTTCAAATCGGTCCAGTAGTTTCGGAGCCTATTCATTTCAAATAAACAAACAAATCTTTCCTCTTCATAATATTAGTAAAGATTATAGTTATTCTGTAAACAAGTATAATTAAAAAAATATAATTAAACAAATGATAATGAAAAGTTTATTAAAAATAATCTCAACAAAAACACCGTACTCGAAACAGCGATACCTACCGTAATTGATTCGATTTCTTTTTTTCCGATTTTGCACAAATTGGAATGCTGGTTTGCCGGGACTATATTCGGCAAACGAAGTTCCGATGGCAGAACCGCTCCTATTGTGAAACGATGATTTGAACCGACAGCTACATAACGAATATCCCAGTGTATGACAGAATTCAATCACGCCTGTGCTCGTGTGAAACCACTTATTGTTTTCCGTTCTAGCTGGTTTTGATTTACGGATCGGTTATTTTCAGATGGCTCCGACATATTGGGTGCTCGTAATTAATTGACGAAACCACTCATCGCTTGATCAACCTTTTTTTTAATGAAAATGTAGAGAAATATATATTTTTTACTACAATTTGTAACATCATAACACTACCGACTTAGCCAGGTTTAAAATTTTAACATCATACAGTAGGTTCATAGTGAAATTCGCAAGCGTCACGTCAGTTACTTCAAGAGTATATTTCTAAAACCTATTTATTTACATTCTGTCCCTGCCCCTACTCACGCTGTTAGTATAGTTTCACTCGGATGTTAACTATAAACACCCTCGCTATTGCTCGAGAGTTACCTATAGAATCCTTCGAAGCACTTGGGATTCAATATGGTGCCCGTGACGTAATATAATGCTGTGTCCTCTTGGTGAATAATCTACTGAGTATTCCTTCCCAGTGAATGCCACGAGCTTTTAAGACAACATTTTTCGTTCACAAATTATCGTAAAGACGTATCGTGTTTACATACTACCCTACCACTGACATCGCTTTCGACTTTTGATCGCACTGCCCGTCCTTTGACTTCTGCACAAAAAACCGCTCATTTGGGAAGCTCCACGCCGGGTAGCGCGAGTAGCAGAGGTAGGAGTATGAGAAGTGTCGTGTTTACCTGCCCACTTCCCTGCCTAATTTGCTGCTCAGTACCGTGGAAGTAAGCGAGGTTTTTGTATAATCCAGTACCTATATTACAAATTGCCGACGAAGCGCGCACTCTCGGTATGCAGCATGCAATTTACTCGTAGTAGGATGAAATAAAACGAATTCTACATTTGATTATAAGGATACATTTCATAATATTTTGTTATTGAACTCTAGGGAATCCTATCTAATACTATATTGCTAATAAACATGTAATAACATCCAAATATCCACTGGGGTATCATACAAGTGTTGTTTACCCTAACTTAATGCTACAAATAACAGAACTACGCAGCTTGCGTGCCTACCCAAGAGGGAACCCGAAAAATTGGGGGTTCACCAACCTAAATTAACCTTAAACAGAATTTTCCATTTACTGAATATCAGCGACCTTGACAATGGATGGTCCATAGGATTTAGATATTTTACTGCAAATAAACTTAAAGTTGACCAGCATTAACATGCGATAGGTTAGAGATGTTTTTCAGCATTTAGTTTGAAGAACTAGTGATCCAAAAAGAATAAAAACGAGATAAGTATGACATTACTAATGTGCCAAGTGGCGTCATCGCTCATCGGTCGCGCCACATAATAATATTATAAATCTCACCATTATTATTATCTTATAACTGATAAATTGTTCTATCTCACGATACCTACATACCTACCCATCACACGTCCGGCACATATAAATCCACCTTTAGTTAGTTCAACTCTTGTCTCGTAGACCTTTCTCTCAGCCGACAGGTAAGCACCAAGTACCTTCAACGTCACATCGATTAAAAGTCGATTCCGTGTTCGAGGCCTAAAACTAATTCCCGAGCCACAATCACGATCTGATTAAAGTAGCAACTGGGAACCCATAAATTTTGTGGAGATTTCCAGGCCCTAAAATTAATATTAGTTGAGTGTTGAGTCTTCAAAATTTTACGCCTCGAAGAACCAAGTTAGTTTTTATCAAAAGTTTTGGAACAGAAACGGAAAATTTTAATGAATTCGTAATTTGCTCGCAGAATTTATGGGTGTTGATAACAAATCGTTAGTTTGGAGGTGCTTGTTCTTTTATAGTATGAACAAGTTGGTGAAACCCGTGGTTATAAAATATTCTTCGCTAAAAGTGGTATTAGTTATTAGTTATTATTAATTAGTGGTTTTATTTTTGGTGAAACCTAAAATAAAACCTTTACTAATTGTTACTCACTTATGCTTCGATCAAGAATATTATTGATATAGCGTGACGTACAATGCCTTAAGACCAAGGTTTACAACCAATGTGTCCTGCCTATCCTTACTTACGGTGCCGAAACGTGGCCACTTACAAAAGAGCACGTGCATAAAATTAAAGTTGCTCAAAGGAACATGGAGCGTGCCATGCTAGGCATTTCACTGGTTGACCGAGTGCCCAACGTCGAAATACGACGAAAAACCAAGGTCGTAGATGTAGGTAGGAGGATTAACCAGTTAAAGTGGAGATGGGCAGGACACTTGGCAAGGCGGGAAGACGGTAGATGGACAAAGGCGGTTACCGAGTGGTGGCCACGCGAGGGTCACAGAACACCAGGCAGACCACCAGCCAGATGGTGTGATGATATTGTCGCGGTAGCGGGAAGGCAATGGATTCGACTGGCTCAGGATCGGAAAGAGTGGCGTGAAAATGAGGAGGCCTATACTCAGCAGTGGGTAGATGTAGGCTGATTAGATAGATAGATAGCGTGACGTACAAAATCAAAGCTGAATTCTGTCTGCGTGACAAAAAAAAATTTAGTTTAACCGAATGACACCCTTCGCATCTAGTAATTAAGTCACAAATCCTCAAAAATTATCATAAACTTACGATCATTCATCACGAAAAACGTCAAAATGCTAAACAAAATAACGGCGCGAGCTGTTATTTACCGAGGACGGTTTTGGTGTGTTGACCCTAAATTTATAATATTCTTGATCGTAGCTCACCTGTAACATCGATGAAGTAGGTTTCATCGATAAAGTAGGTTTCATACCCTGTAAAAGCTACGGATCCTTTCTGTTTTGGTATGAGCTAATGACTTACATTGCATATAAACACATTAGGATAATACATAATTTCCCTTCGCAAAGAGCGTCAGTCAATTTTCAGCAAACATCAGATCCAGGTCGACCTATTCCAGAGATCACCATCATGAGCCTATTTTATTACGTTCTATAGAACTGCTGAATGCATATTAAACAAAACTTCTCTTTTACCCTCCTTTACAAAATGTTACCTTAAGGCAACATTGTCTTTGAACAATAGTCGCTCTTTTGTAAAGGCTAAGGGTTGGGTTACATAAGAGGCAATACGGGGTCACTGTGATTACCCAGACGGATTTCAGTTGAGGCCAATTCGTTTTTACGATGTCGTACATACGTATTTAACCTGTTTTTTTAATGCAGAAATGAGATCGAACGAATGATTGATAGAGAGCCAAATGATTGATTGTAGCTTAATGAAACGTGATGGGTCGGTTGAATAAAACAAATTGTTAACATGGATACATACCTCATGTTTTTATCAATTTGTATCTAAGAATATGTACAAGGGTATGACACAGGGGTGGTCAAATTAAATAGTTTTAAAAGATCATTGATACGTAGCACAGATCCATCTACCTAATTATAATATATAAGGGGAGCTTTTAGCTGATAGAGGAGAATGGAAGAAGAACACATGTCTTGTTGTGCCGACCCCACATAATGTGGGAAAAGGGCAGGGAGATGATGATGATGAAGGAGAGCTTTTGTAAGTTGAAAGTTTTAGACCCATAATAGGGTAATAATAGGCAAATTTCTAGTTTATTAGTTAATTACTAATAAGTAGATTAGATACCTACTATAGTACTTATCAGCAGTTTTATAGTTTGAATCAATCCGAACGTGAGCAAAGCGGGCTTTCAGAAAAGTTGTGATTTTGCGTTATGTAGCTTATTCCTACTTTTTAATCTATTATTATTATCATTACTTATATTATTTTTTAGCTTCTAAATATTAAATAAATAGTTATAATATAAAGTTATACATACTAGTAAAAAAGTAAATAATGTTTTTGTGTCAAGTAAATCATTTACCTATCTATCTAACACACTTAGGTACTTCTGCATTTCTAAAATTATAGGAATATTTACGGGCTACACTGACTTATTTGTATTTTCTCTTCATCGTACCTATAAATCTTCAAAAAAGCTCTTCCCAGAACACTTGTGATGTATTGCGAGCATCTGCTGGAACAAACGAGGTATACTAAGATAAGGTGGAACCATCACTCTCTTTTTGTTCGACTTTCGAGAGTTTTCTTTGTAGCAGATTATGTTCATTAATATTTACGTTCAGTACCCTTGGCACCAGTTCTTTAAAATAAGTAGTCGGTAAACTCAATGTAAGGTACAGTTAGAAATTGCTTAATAAAATGACAGTTGAATACTTTTCAGCAGGATTACTGGATCACGATTTTCCGATGTCATTATTTAGATCTATGTACGGGGATTCAAGATCATTTGAAAATGTGTAAGGGGGTAATAAGAGGCAATATGACTAAAACATAACTGCATGCCTGCATTTTGAAGAAGTTAGCACTGAGGAATGAAAAGTCTTATCAAAATTTTCGAAGTTAGCACTCCTCATTCGATAGATTGTAAGCTCATCGCCGTAGGTATTTTTCAAAACACAACTAATATAAATGTCCAGGCTACCGACAAGCTTATACAAACATTTAATTGACGGCGAGCTGCAGAAAACGAAGAGTTCCTCTCAAAACTTTAAGGGTGCATGTGGTTTGGCAGCTAGAAACTGCCCACTTCGCATTTCCACAAATCTGTAAAGTTTCAAGTACCTTTGTGGATAAGTTTAGCTTAAAAACCCGGCCCGGAGTGAAACAGCAGAATGGCATTCTTTGGAAAAATTACAGTTATTTTAAATGGGTTGATTGACCAATCACAAAGTTCAAGGAGCGGTTATCATCTCGAAATCTGGTAATTTTGTAATTTTATAGTGTTAATCCACACTTGGTATTTCATTAAGAAATGAAAAGTCATCAAAATTTTGGATTCCGACGGGATTCAAACCCGCAATGATCAGACGATCTTCCTAAAGTGGCCGAACGGTAAGGCACTCCGGCTTTAGGAGGATCGTCTGATCGTTGCGGGTTCAAATCCCGTCGGAATCTAAAAGTTTGATAAGACTTTTCATTTCTTATCGAAATCTCGATTTCGTTAACATCAGAACCCTGTGGCCGAGCACGTAGAGACCGATTTCTCAATTAAAATGCGCGTGATTATTGAGCTGTCAATGTTCCACGTCTCAATATAATTGATAACAAACTGTAAACATCCCTGCTTAGAATGAGTTTTTGTTATTTTGGTAAATATGAAAAAAATATTTCGTTAAATAACACACTAGATACGTTCAATAACGCGTGTACGTGTATTCCTGTTTCTATATTATTATCTTACTGTCAACATAAATCTCAAGGGTGACCTCCACTCAAGCATATCCTTTATCCATGGTTTTACTGGATGTAAAAAACCTACTTCCATTACTTAAAACAATGAATAAAATCACTGTTCAATTATTACGCGTTGACGACAACATTGAAAAAGGTTTATGGAAGTTCTAAGAAAAGTTCATAGAAAGATGAATTTAAATTATTGAATTTTATTTATTTGGCACACAAAAAAATAATACAATTTTTTTTTTTTTTTTTTTTTTTTTTTATGATGAATGGGTCGACTCTTGACCTCGAAACTTACATAGGCAAGAATGAGGTCTACGATGGAGCGAGCCTACCCAGAAGGTGCCTATTAACTCTCTTCTTAAAAACATCAGGGTCGTAGCTCAGCGGAAATACAGACGCGGGAAGCTGATTCCACATTTTTGCAGTGCGCATAATAAAAGAACTTTGAAAGCGCTTAGTTCTAATAAGTGGAATATCAACCAGGTGTGGATGGACAAATATGAAGGTTTTGACACTATGTTGCAACATAAACATATGTGCGCACAGCTATACAGACAATATGTTGAACTATGCCCGGTTTCTATATTCAACGGACAATGGGCGTTTTTCCATTACCCGGCCCGGCACCGGCACCGGCGCCGGCGGCGGCGCCGTGCCGTTGCCGGGGAAGCAAAAATGTATGAAAATGTATGGCTCGCTTTTTCACTTACCGGCGCCGGCGCCGACCCGGCATTGAGTCCTGCCGGCGCCGTCGCCGTCGCCGGGGTAGCAAGCTTCCCACCGGTGCCGGCCCGGCAAAATTGCATGTGTATTGCATATTTATATGAATTGTAGCCGTGTGAGTGTGTAACTGCGCGGGGCGGGTAGGAGGGCGCGGAGCGCGTAAACCGGCATCGACACCGGCGCAGTGGAAAAACGAAACCCCGGCGCCGGTGCCGGTGCACGGCCATGCCGGTGCCGTGCCGGTGCCGTTGCCGGGGAAGCAAAAATGTATGAAAATGTATGGCTCGCTTTTTCACTTACCGGCGCCGGCGCCGACCCGGCATTGAGTCCTGCCGGCGCCGTCGCCGTCGCCGGGGTAGCAAGCTTCCCACCGGTGCCGGCCCGGCAAAATTGCATGTGTATTGCATATTTATATGAATTGTAGCCGTGTGAGTGTGTAACTGCGCGGGGCGGGTAGGAGGGCGCGGAGCGCGTAAACCGGCATCGACACCGGCGCAGTGGAAAAACGAAACCCCGGCGCCGGTGCCGGTGCACGGCCATGCCGGTGCCGTGCCGGTGCCGGGCTGGCTAATGGAAAAACGCCCATTCGTAGGGTAAGAGCTACGACTCGTATTCACATACAAATTTTGACAGTTAACTTACCGCCGGTTTCTAGCTGTCAAACTTTTGTATGTGGAAACTAGTCGTAGCTCTTACCTACGACTGTCCGTTGAATATAGAAACCGCGGGTTAAGCAAACAAAAATGTTAAACAAAGTAAACAAAGGAAGAACAATAGATTAGTAAATTAGAATTAAAATATTTTTCCAGGATTAGTATTGTGGCTTTGCTGTGTTCAAATTTAACTCCGAAATAGCTTATCAATAATGATCTTATCAAAATATCAAAAATTCCATTTCACTTTTCGCGATATACCCTTTACACCCAGTAGAATAGATAAGCAATTACTCTGTCATCGTGCCATTAGCATGGGCCAGGTAATAGATATCCCATCCACTTTGTCCCGAACTGATGGCCCGAAATGTTTGATCAACTAATGCATAGTCATCACTTATTACATGGACGAATTGTTCTATAGATCAGTCCCATTAACTGATTTACGGAAATTAATGATTTCTTCGAATAGTATTTGGCGAAATGTGATATTTGTTCTGCAACACGATTTTCAAAACATTTTCTGTGATTTGAAAATAACTGCAATGTAAAACTACTTTATGATTATCGCGTCACCAGCATTCGCTGGAAAATGTGTCTAATGGTTTTAAAATTGCTGCAATTGTATTTTTCTAATCAAAACCTTATTATAAACTTTTTTAAAGGCTTTCTACCAATTTACATTATTACAAGTTTTTCAAACAATCTAATTTAACTTACCCAAAAACAATACAACTTCTGTTTTCTTAAAATTTTTTGACCTTCGACTGGAATTTAAATTAGTCTAAATTAAGTTCCCAACTGTATCTCAGGGTCTGAAAAAGAATGTCTTAGCTAAATAAAATAAATACAACACTTTCTCCTCGCTTATTTATAAAAATCTTTTACTTATTTTCAACCAACCCAGATATTTATTCTTTGTCAGCTGTCTTTCAACTCAGTGTTGAAAGGGTAACTCGGCTTTATTTTGGTTCTCGATAAATGGTTTTTCTTAGTATTGAGAGTTTTATAGTTAGTTTTATAAATAAGTTTATTGTAAAGTTAATTAGTAACGAAACAGACGTTTATCCTCTGGGTGACGTCAGATTAGCATAAGTAAATTTGATACTTGCAGAGTCTTATTCAGAACACTGTTTAGGTTCTTATTTTTTTTTTTACTTGTATTCGAAATGAATGTGGTTAGGTTCAAGAGAAAATTAATTCAAAAAGGGTTAAGGTGTCACTTACCTACTAGATCCCTTATGGCTTGCAGAGAGAGGTAATAATTATTGGAGTTGGCCTAGCAATCGCTGGCGTGTTGACTTGGAACTTATACATTTTGGACTTCCAGGACAGGTGTGTACGAACCAAACATACAGCGCAGACTAATATAAAGTATTGATTAATTACAGACTAAAGGGATAAGAGATTTCTATCAGAAAGGTTTACTAGAGTCTACACCAACGTACGAAGTCCTACGGAACTTCAGAGAACTTACGATAAAACTTGCAGTTCATCTTTACACTAGCGCCACACTGAAGGGACTTCTTTGGTGGCGCGGACTTGGTAGAGTCAGCGCCCCTTTTTAACTCCCTAAATTCCTTCCCACTCGTACTTTCCCCCTCAAAATTCTATAGGGAACCATTCTAATTCAAATCGCGCTCGGTGAATACCGAATCGCGTTACATTTTTATCCTTTTAGAATAAAATTGGAGATCCATTTGAATAATTGGCAAATAGAACCCTTTCTCGTACAAAGTGTAAAACACTTATTTAAATCGCTCCGAGGACAAAGTTTCGAGTAAGTTCGGAATACTTCGAACAGTCGTTTTTATTCGATGCCTTTATTGCGAGTCTAATGAATTGTACTTGTTTTAAGCGTGGAAACGTTCAACGGGCGATTAAAGTTGGGCAACTTATATTCTTCCACGTCTCATTCTAGCCCGCAATATAGGTGATGTTTAATAAAAGAACAGATAAGTTTATTTCGAGAAACTAAGCTAATACAATATTTACATAAAATTACAAAATACAATAGAATCAGTCTAGGTATCTACTAAAACTTTACATAATGCACTAGTCCTAGGTGAATAAAATAAGGTAAATTAAGTTTACGCAGTTTCATCAGAATTAAATGTCATTATAGCAAAATACAGAAAACCTGATGCCGACCCCACACAAAGAAAGAAATAATTTATCCAAAAATTACAAAGTCAAAAATAAAAATATCCATAACATAACATAACATTTCATCTCACCGCCATTACCAAATTATATGATTAAATATTATAACCAATAAGTAAATTCGATAATAATTTGTATCAATCCTAGCAAATCACATAAAATTTCCCGTGTGCAAACACTTGTACTTAAGTTCTTGTATCCGCATTGGATCCAGATTGGAGCTGTAATGACGTCGCAGTAGCAAATCCAGCCTGACTTTTTCACTGCGATTTCGGTTTTAATTAAAACCACCGTGTTCATTAGAAGGAAGTCGGAAACAGCTACATCAGTTTTATTATATATTATGTTATTTACCTATACTGAAATGTAAGGTAGTGGAAAACTACTTTTAGCTAGCTAAAAACTTGTTAGCACCGGTTAGTGAACACTTTCCTTAAAAATAAATAAAAAACATGATCATTACTTTATCCCCATCATACGGTATTGCACATTCTCTCTCAGATCTCTTTGTGTATTCCAGATAATAAATATAAATGTGATCAATGTCTAAGGGGTAGACAGATGCATTATCGAATACATATTTGGCACATGCTTACATTTTGTGAACACTGTATTCAAAGGCCAGGGGTCCTACAGATACTCGTAGCTTCTCTGTAGCAGTCTCGTAGCAATCTCGTAGCGGGTTATACTCAAAGCCAAACCTTCATAGGATTTATAGCCTACAGAGGCGTACGCACGGTAGTCACTCTTAGGCACCGTCTAATAAACCTGCTTTAAAGTTATTCCTGAGGGTAAACTGTCAAAATCTATAACCATACATTTTGACAGTACCATACAGTTTCTCGGAATAAACCATGAATGGTTATTCTTGGTTTATTCGAGAAATAACTTTATGTCACGTTTGATGGTAATGCTATTAATCTTCAAATCTATGTATGTACATAATAGCATTATATGTATAATGCTTAGGTAATTTGTATGAACTGAATCAGCTGTTTGTTACATTATTAACGGAACAAGCGGTGGAATAAAACCAGCAAATCTCCACATGTCCGTAGCTAGCGGCTTCTAGACTAGATTTCAATTTATTTTACGATTGTTTTCTTGGTAAAGGCGTTTACTGAGATAATTTGTTCTTTTGTGGTGACTTATTTATCGATAGATTTGAACTGTATGTATTACTAGCTACTGTATGTATTATATATTACTAGCTGCGCTCCCGCGGTGTAACCCGCGGTCCCTCGGGACTTTTTCGGGATAAAAGTAGCCTATGTCCATCCCTGGGATACAACCTTTATCCATGCCAATTTTCAGCCTAATCTGTTCAGTGGTTTGGGCGTGAAAAGGTAACAAACAGACAGACAGACAGACAGAGTTACTTTCACATTTATAATATTAAGTATGGATTATGTTATTTACCTATACTAAAATGTAAGGTAGTAAACTACTTTTAGCTAGCTAAAAACTTATTAGCACCGGTTAAATAAATAATGCTGGACTTTTTCACACAGCATCATCTAGCCCCAAAGTAAGCAGAGCTTGTGTTATGGGTACTAAGATGACTGATATACTACTTATATACTTTTTGTTTGTATAACATATTATACATAGAAACACCCAGACCCGAGACAAATATTTGTAGATCATACAAACATTGTGGTTAGTGAACACTGTCCTTAAAAATAAATAAAAAAACATGATCTTTACTTTATCCCCAACATACGGTATTGCACATTCTCTCACTCTCTCAGATCTTTTTGTGTATTCCAGATAATAAATATAAATGTGATAAATGTCTAAATAAGGGGTAGACAGATGCATTATCGAATACATATTTGGCACATGCTCACATTTTGTGAACACTGTATTCAAAAGTCAGGGGCACTACAAATACTCGTAGCTTCTCTGTAGCAGTCTCGAAGCAATCTCGTAGCGGGTTATACTCAAAGTCAAACCTACGTAGGCTTTATAGCCTACAGAGGTGTACGCACGGTAGTCACTCTTATGCACCGTCTAATAAACCTGGTATAAAGTTATTCCTGAGGGTAAACTGTCAAAATGTATGGTTATTCTTGGGTTATTCCAAGAAATAACTTTATGTCACGTTTGATGGTAAAGCTATTAATCTTCAAGTCTATGTACATACGAGTATAATGCTTAGGGTATTTGTATGAACTGAATCAGCTGTTTGTTACATTATTAACGGTACAAGCGGTGGAATAAAACCAGCAAATCTCCACATGTCCGTAGCTAGCGGCTTAGACTAGATTTCAATTTATTTTACGATTGTTTTTCTTGGTAAAGGCGTACTGAGATAATTTGTTCTTTTGTGGTGAGTTATTTATCGATAGATTTGAACAGTAGGTAATATACATAACACTGGGAATTGATTTTTTCCCTTAAATGTAAGCTTAGAGGTGATAAAAGAAACTGACAATTTATCTTATCTTTGTTGCCAAGAGGATTAGAACTTAGGCCAAAGGTTTTTAATAAAATTTTAATAAAATGAAACTTTAGTATTTTAATTGAAAACAAAATAAATAATCGCTTCAAAAAGGTTCAATCAAAAGTAAACTGGGACAAAAAGCCAAGAGAAAGAGTAGCCGCGGTTCGCCGCCTTTGAATTATGGACAGCCGAGACCCGACGTTTTTTCATTTAAATTTTAATAAAAGACATTCTCTTTTTGTTTATTATTTTTGGTAACAATCTCTTAGAATATACTCCATTGAACAAAGCGGAGAGCAACGTATTCGTTGCCACGTCTATCGTTGTGCACGTGTTTGTGAACCTAAGTTAAATGTTAAGTTTTAATAATATTATTATATTACGCGTATATATTTTATTATGAATTCAAACAAATAGGTATATTTTACTTGTGGTACTATCGTAGTCGTAGAATAGGACTAGCACATGATCATATTAGATAGCACAAACATACAAAGAGGCCCACCAGTCAGTGGTTTAAGGATAATTATGTGGATGGATGTCATCATCATCATCTCAGCCATTTAGCATCCACTGCTGAACATAGGCCTCCCCCATCGATTTCCACAGCGATCGATCTTGTGCAGCCTGCACCCAACGGCTCTCATTAACCTTTACAAGATCATCTTTCCATCTAGTGGGGGGCTCTACTGCGATTTGTTGGATATAGATAACATGCTCCATCTTAGACCTCACTACTGCTTAACATCAGAGTGAGGTCAAATGCTGACTTATATAATTAAAAAAAAAAAAGAGCAAACAAAAGACACAATTTTATAAAACTATTTAGATAGTTTGTTTCTGGACTAGATAGTGACCTCGCTACTACAAAAGGATAGTACGCGAGGCAATCGAAATCAAGAAGTATCCGAATTTTAATCGTGAAGATGGTTTTAGGCTTCCTGTATCATGGAATCCAGTTATTAGTAGGTGTGAAGTGCGTCGTAACATTACGCAGCGGGGTCAAGATACGGTTAGTGTTGTGTGCGCCGGTATAAACGTCGTCGTTTAGAAAATCTGAAGATATTGTGAGGGTAGTTGTAAAACTATCGCTCATCGACGGGGGCTCCGTCACATACTCCAGTTTGCCCGCGACCACGCTTGTTGCAACACAGGCGAAACGTCGGGAAATAATAAAATAAGGTACGCGATAAATCCCGTTTAGTTAATACGTAATTATGAATAGTGATCGCGAAAGTTTAAGAAAGACTAGATAGTGTAGTTTGTGAACCATACTAACACGCTTTTGTAGCATGATTGTTCTTACTCTGCGGGGTCCGTGATCCCATTGTTAACTCAGGTCACGAAATTGTAAAGCGTGTTGCTCTAAAATTATTCTCCAAGTGGGTGTTGTAATTTTACGAGTCATTTACTTCGGTCAACAGCAAAAAATATTGGCGATTTATAACTTTTAATAATGCTTACTTTATTCCTATGGCTTATAATAACGTTGATTAAGTTGGAAAGTAATATTACGCTCGGTTTAATTCTACAAGCACCATAGACCGGACTGAATGGCGTAAACTGAGGGAGGATTATACCCAGCAGTGGGGTTTTCTTGGCTATGGATGATGATAATCCGACAGGATTTGAAATATTTTGATATACCCTAATTACGTTTATAAAAGTAAATAAAACTGATTTCAATGTTTGACTCAGGGTGTCAAGTGAGGATATAAGGATAAGGTTTTTGATTATGTTTTACGGGAAAACTATCCCTCGGGAATAAAATTTATATGATACCCTTTCAAATCCCATTTATATAATAAAGCTGAAAGTTTGTTTAGATAATATATAATAAATAATAAATAATGCTGGACAATTTCACACAGCATCATCTAGCCCCAAACTAAGCATAGCTTGTACTATGGGAACCAGATAACTGATATACTACTTATATACTTTTTGTTCGTAAATACATACATATTATACATAGAAACACCCAGACCCGAGATAAATATTTGCAGATCATACAAACATTTATCCCGCGGCGGGGATCGAACCCGCAACCTTCTGCGTCTCAAGCGGGCTTTCACCCACTGCGCCACAGAGGTCGTCAGATGTTTGGATATTTGGATGTTTGTATGTTTGTGTATCAATCACGCCTAAACAAGTATAGGCATAGATAGTGAACTGGAATAGCATGGCTATTCAAAATGTTGGTACCACGCGGGCGAAGCTTAAGCTACGCATGGCGCAAAAAAACCGCGAGTAAAAAATATTTTTGGAAATCGGTCCACAATTGACCGTTATTTATCGGTTAATATACATTACACAAAAAACATACATACAGCCGAACATAGAAACTCCTTTGGTTAAAAATATTTTTTTCTTGCGTCGCGTGTTAAAGGAGAGTGTGGCTAATGATAATGATGATTGTCTTGAACCCGCTTTCATTTTAGTCAGCGTATTTTGCTTCTTAGTGGAAAGGGTAATCAGTACCTATCCAATTGTTCGTCGGCATGTGGAAAACCCAAGAAAACCTCACTTATTGTCAAATTACACGGGCGCGTTTAACTAGTTTTCCTCGTATTTGTTTTTCCTGTAGTATTAAGCTCAAAAATACTTTGTTTTTGTTATGAAACATCTGCTACTTTGTAGTGAAATATCGATTTATTTCAGTAGAAGATTTTCTACTTCTTCTTGCCGGGTAGGTATAGAAATCCCTTTCGACAATCCCCTGTCTCCACTCGGATGAGATGCTCAGAGGATTTTTAGATCAAAAAGGTCTAAAAGTCTCTTGATTCATTTATTTTAATAAAATCATTCATTTTTATTTTAATATTTTCTAAATGTAATACCTACGCAAAACTAATCATGTCTTCAAACAAAGTGTGGTAAAAGGCTAATATTATTATTATTTAGCCATTCTCGTCCCACTGTAGGGCAAAGGCCTCCCTTCCCTTCTTCCACTCTTCGCGATCCAACGCTGTAACAGGCCATGTTCTTAGGTGAGAGTCCAGCTCGTCTCGCCATCTCATTCTGAGCCTTCCACGTCTTCGCGTCATAGTTTGTGTGAAAAGGCTAATACTGCTTTATTCACAGTAAGTAGTCCTAGGACCAATTTCAAACTTTGAGCCTCAGTAAATATTATCTCTTAAACATTCCAATTGAACCTAATTAGTAACGGGTTATTTATTCGCGAATGAGTCAGAAAGTCTGGCCACTATACTTCCAGAAGGCCCGTATAAAACGGAAGATTAAGTCGAACCTATGCGAGCAATAAAACTAGATATATGAGGATGCCACGCAATACATCACCCTGGTATAGATCACTAAACAGTTGCTACTTAACCCAAGCATACGTTGCAAGGAGTATTTAGCTTCTGGACGCAAATCTTTCAAAAACAACAAATGTCCTTTTGTTGCTTTTGAGTTTCCACCGACATGTGCTTCGTGTAAATCGATCTCACCCACTAAGTTCGCTTGATTTTCATTGCTGTGCAAGTACTAAAAAAAGGCATTGTTAGTAGGAGAGCGGGTTGGTGGTGTGGATCACATCTCCTCAGTTTTGCATTAGAAGCCGTTCTTTGGGTTCCGTTCCTTCATTGACACACATCTGTGGCTTAATCATACACATATAATCTAGTGAAAAGGCATCCTTGTGATATAACACGAATGTTACATTTTAGTACTTACACAAAAATATAATGGTTAACTCTAATGGAAAATCCACATCATAAACGTAGGTCATTGTCACAACTAAACGAAACACAATAAGGAAAGATAAAATTATTGTAAAACAGAGTCCAAAAGCTTTATAGTTTCTGCTGGAACGATCTCTGGTCTATAGCGCGACGGTCCCTGAAGGTCAGAGAAAGAATCACCATTAAGTTAATTGGCGAAAGGTCTTATCAGTTTTCCGCACGAACGACTGATTAACGATTTACGAAAATAGCTTTTGGTTAGCCCGCATTGGACAATATTTTATGCTTTGTCGTCAAACATTTGTCTACAGTAACATTTGGTTTTTCGTGTTTATGACTAGTTTTAGTTCCACCAAAAGAGATGTATAGGTGCGTTTACCTACACGATGCGATTTTTTGTGCGATTTGCTAAGCCGCGCTAGGCCGCGCCGCCCATTCGGTCTGCCAACTTGAATTAAGGTGCATTTACACGATGCGAGTTTTTGTACGATTTGCTAAACCGCGCTAGGCGACGCCCATTTGGTGTGCCAACTTGAGTTCTCTTTTTATTAATAAAAATGAATCTTCATATTTTTCCTTTGCACGCCTAGTGTCCAATTCTTTGCCGTAAATATTTTAATTTTAATTATTTCAGATAAAGATCTGGATCTGGAGATAAGGATCTGGAATATAAAGATCTGAGAAAATGTCTACCACGCCTTGGGGATACAGTCATGACCCTGTTTTATTTCAGATAACAGACGCATTTAAAGTCAAAATCCATGGGTTTGAGTTTTTTTATTACGTAGTCTCTGCCTACCCCTTTGGGAAAGAGGCGTGACTTTATGTATGTATGTATTCTCAGTCATATCATATTATAAAAACAAACATAGTAATTCAACGACAATATGTCCAGCTTTTTGAGGCACTTTACCCTGCGGTAATCTGAACTCTGTTTGCTCTATAGCTCTAATTTTCCTTCTCTATTTATTTGCTAATTTTATTTAAAGAGTTTGGAGAGGTACTCAACGCATGAAATCCAGCCTTTGTGTTGAATCAAAATGAAATAGTAATTAGTAGCTAATCTACCCATCAACACGCTATGGTTCGCTTTATGTAGGTTAAACTTGATCCAAACCCACACTAGAGACATTAAACATAGCAACAACTCAACAAGATAAGCAGATACAAATTCCACTGAAACAGGGCCATAGAACAAATAATACATACATATACCTACATTATTCACTTCAGTTAATTATATTTATAACTAGCTTTCACCCGCGACTTTGCTCAGGAACCAACCCATTACAAAAGCCTACCATATGCTACTTTAGTCTACAATCTACTCGTGTTTCAGTTATATTGTAATCTGACCATAAGTTACGGAAAAAACGGAAAAAACAAAGATTCATTTTATATGAATACTAGCTGCGCTCCCGCGGTGTAACCCGCGGGCCCTCAGGATTTTTTTCGGGATAAAAAGTAGCCTATGTCCTTCCCTGGGATACCTTTATCCATGCCAATTTTCAGCCTAATCAGTTCAGTGGTTTGGGCGTGAAAAGGTAACAAACGGACAGACAGAGTTGCTTTCACATTCATAATATTATAGAATTATGGAAGTATGGATTGGTAAAAAAATTGTAAAGGTTTGCTAAAATAAAAAATACTAAGTTAAATAACTTGACTATGTACTCGTAGCTTGCACTGAAAATAAACTCAAGAACCCAAGTTCGTGTAAGTAAAGAATGTAGCATTGTGCAGCGCGAATGCTGAAACTGTACCGATATCTAAACGTGCCTTTAAAAACACGAAGCGCTTCAAAAGCATTAAAAGCAATCGTACCTTAACAGTTCACTTACATTTTCATTTGAATAGCAATAAAACTTCATGGGACCTACTTCTCTTGGAGATTGCTCGAGTTCTCGCCATATTGAATCTTAAATCAGCGCAACAAAGCTTATTTTACATAATATAGCAATTTTATAGTGACATTGGCTGGCACAAGGATAGGGTGCGTATATTTACGGCTTTTATGAGCCTACAATTGTATTCACACAAAGAACCAAGAACATAAGCCGACGATTCCTGAAATGAAAAGAGTCCCGGAAAGAGCCATGCTAATAAGGGTCATATCAATTTATTCAAATGTGTGTTATACATAGAAAAACAATATTTTTCTGCGCTTCTTAAATATTGGTCTCAATTATTAATTCCTAGTAAAACAGTTTCAAAAGTTATTTATTGGTTTTAGTAAATGAAAAATACTAGATTTGATTTTATTTATCTAAAACAAAGTAATAAAAATTATAAGTCAATTGAATTCTTTGAAGTTGATTTCATATTTTTATTTGGGCAAGCGAGCAAAGTTTCACGCACACTGTATGATTATAAATATACAGGGTGTAAAAAGACAACTACTGAAAACTGAGGGGTTACAATCAGACCATAATTCTAAACATATTTTAGCGATTAATTTATTTTTTCTTGGCGTAGTCATTTTATGTTATTTTCGGTTATTTACTACTATTAAAACAACATAATAAAACCAGAATTACCTAGTAAAATAAAAGAAAAAAAAACACTTAAAACTCAAAATCTAGCAATCTACGTTAATAACGCGCCCAGAACATACGCAAACAGTACTCTTCAAACGCTGTTTTCTCCGGATATACGTAATGATTTTTTCCGAAATCCTTTTGGATTTGGTTGTGTGTTGGGATGCTGTACCTACCCCTTGCGGCTTCGGTATACGTCTTTTTACAGCCTGTATACTTTCTTTATTAAACTTTCGCGATCACAATTCATATTCGCCCGTGACCACGGTTGTTGCAACACAACCGAAATATCGTAAATAAATAAAAGGTATTTAGCTGTTTATACAAATCAATATACATACTTATAACCTACAATGACACTGAGGATCTCTTAACTGACTTTGCTTAATTAATTTACCTTCACTCACTCACTCCTTTACACACACACACGCAAACACACACACACACACACATGCTCACACACTCACACACACCTTCACACTTACACCCAAACACATACACACACATATACACACTCTCATACATACATACACACATACACCCACACACACACACATACACACACACACATATACACACACACACACACACACACATACAAAACTTACTTTAATGCATGCTTACTTACTTACTTTTACTTTTTTTTCCGGAGGAGGGCGTTGTTGTCTGCGACACAGCTTTTAAGAGCTACTGCAGGCATCATCGCTTTCAAATGCTTTTGTGCACATTGTTTGTATTCCTTAATAAATATATTTTTGATTTGATTTTTTGATACTTACTCTTACAAATTAGGTCAAATACTAGGATCACCATTTGAAACGACCCTAAATAGCAAAAATTTTATAGGACACGCACGTCACTATCAAGGCGATTGACCAAGCAACAAAGTCTTTGTTGAAAATATTGCTTAAGGTCAGTATTTAATTTTCCGATAAAATTTGGTGAGGCCGAAGAAACATTGATGCTAATTAATTTTGAGAATTTGTCTGCATAGCCCCAAACTAAATACATCTAAGTAAGGAGATACCTTTACAAAAACTTGTATATATATTCCTAGGATATCCTTAGTATTTTATAGTATAATTTCTTAAAATAAAAACTAGTAATTGTCAACTCCACGTACTTAGTTGCCGTTCAACTTATATTGCGGAGCCTTGGTACATTTTATTTTCCAGTAAAAAAACAAAAACTCACAGCGTGAAAATCATTAACATGTTGGAAGTTAAATGAGCAAACAATACATCATTTTCAGTTTTCTTTTAAAACTTTAAAGAGATACTAATACCGTTAAGTACCTACATATAAACTTTCAAACATGCAACGTCTGATTGAAAAGCTCAGCTTGCAGACATGCAAAATTATTATGTTGGAACGCTGAAGGGGTAGGTCGAAAAACTGATCTCTCAAAGATCAACTGTAACTCTATGCTCGCTGTTCATTGCTCCTATTTCTGCTAGAGTTTTAACTGATTTCGTATCTAGCCGTCAATATACGCATTACACGCGAAGAGTCCGCAAAGAGGAAAACTCTATGGAAAATGAGTTTGGATTTCAGTCGAGTCTGAGATACCACCGCGATCGCACGCGACTTGGTGTTGTGATTATAAAGTTCGTAACACAACTGAAGAAAGTTTTGTAAAATAAACCAAAGTTATTGACTTTCATTTGCTTTTGAGTTCGTAATTAGAAATTGTTTGAGTTCCAGTGTGCTTCGCTTTCCTGTTCGTATAAAGGTTTGTAGCATTACTTTTAAATTTTGTTGGTTAAAAAAGGGATCAAGATTTTACAAAATAATGATTTAGTTTAGGTATTTGGAATTTCTTAAAACGGAATGTTTTGTCGAGTCCCAAATATTAAATCAAAAAATTGTTGATAACTGTAGTTACTTTCAGTTCAACCATTGTTTTGTAACCGTTTACATAACGTAGTTTATTTTATAACAAACAGTCCCTCGTAACCTTAAAAAGTGTTAATACTAAGCTTATACTAAGATCTTTTCGTTAGTTTAATTTTTTGCACCCGTTCAATCTTTCATGCATTTACATTCCTCTCCATGCAAAGGTTGCCTGTATCCTGTATATAGAGATCGCTTCTTAGCGATAAGGCCGTCCATTGTGCATTGTAATAATTATGGTTCTCTTTTATTGTATCTTGTAGTTTTAAGTTTTAAAAAATCTGCCTATACCTTCGTGTATATGATACGTATATGAACGTGCCTCTTTATCTTAGACATGTTTAAAATATCTTGAATTCCCTAAATATATGAGAAAATATTTAACGTGTCTTCAGGATACAATCATGATCCTGTTTTTTGTTATGATCATATAAGGCAAATTCACACACATCAGTGAAACTACAGTTTCGACACAGTACCGCCACAGTAAATAATTATTTCATACATTCTCTATGGACGCATCCACACCTATCAGTGTCAGTGTCGTCACAATGCTCTATATCGTTAATAGAGAATGTATAAAAGAATTAGTATCACGTGGTGGTCAGTACCACCACACACAGTAGTTATCGGAACTATGACTCCACTGATGTGTGTGAATCGTACTTTAGAGTATGACAAGGAGATTATGTATCTATTTCTACCTAAACAACTGAACATTATTAACACAAAACAAACACAAAACTTACAAACTGTAATTTCTAACATAATCAAACATGTTTGTTCCTGTAAATGGTGTTGATTTAATGAATTAATTTCCTGAAATTTTCATGATTATTGAACTGTAATGTTTTTGGTATAGGTCTAGTTACGACGAATAGCTATTTGTTATGTATAATTTTGCTATTATGTTCTCTATTGAGCGCATATAGCCTACTATCCATCAAAATCGACCTTTACATCATTTTACTATGATTAAAGTTTGTGAGTATTTTTGTGGTTTGATCACCCTTTAAGGTTTGGATAAAGCTTGGAATAAATGTTGATTGTGGGCTAGATATAACGTGGGATGGTGGTCCCACGCGAGTGCAGCCGTAGGCGGAAGCTAGTTTTCAAAGATTTTTAAAAATTGTGCGCCTACACCTAAAACATGACACTGTTGTGTATTGATAAGATCTACACTTCACTATCTCAACAATGCAATGCACTGAAAGCCACTAGTCCAGCAACGTCATCAAAAGCCATCATCTCTGCGCTCGTGGTCGTGCTTGCTTAGTCGTTCTTGATAGATAATAAATAACTAAATAAATAATGCTGGACATTTCACACAGCATCATCTAGCCCCAAACTAAGCAAAGCTTGTACTATGAGAACCAGATAACTGATATACTACTTATATACTCTTTGTTTGTAAATACATACATATTATACATAGAAACACCCAGACGCGAGATAGATATTTGCAGAGATCATACAAACATTTATCCCGCCGCGGGGATCGAACCCGCAACCTATTGTGTCCCAAGCGGGCTTTCACCCACTGCGCCACAGAGATCGTCGAAGTTGAAGCAACGTTCTAAACGGTCCGTAAGTGGATGGTGACCGCTAGTGGCATTTGCATCTGAGCGCTTCCGTGCTTCGGAGGGTACATTAAATTGTCAGTCCCGGCGGTCTAAAACTCAGTCACCAGAGTTGGCCACTGACATGAGTCAGTAAGTTCGTATGAACAAACTTACTTTTTATTAACTTTCAGTAGAATAAAATATATACTGTCTTTTATAATTAAACAACAGAATGGAAGTAACTGTCTTAAAAGTATCGTAACAACAACATTATCTTAAAGATTTTGTTGCGAAGTTCGTTCTAATAGATTTATAAAAGCCAACCTAAATTATGTTCACAATAAAAAGATAAGAGCGTTTCTACTTACTTTTGCTTAGAACAGCTGCTTACAATGAATACAGAAGTTATATTATAAAGATAACAAGAAGGATGAGATTATCTGTAGGTAAACTTTAACGTATTATCTCAGCTGTGTTTGAAATAAGAACACACTTTCATTGTTATCAATAGTCATGAGTACAGTAATCAAGTTTCGCCAAAATATTTCACTGCTCAAAATAGGATTCCAGGATTGAGAAAAATGCATTTATTGCCCTAATAATGTCGAGATTATTAAATTATTTAAAAAAAGAAATCTACAAAATACAACAATCCGCCATGATAGCTGTACACCAATCAGAGCGCGTGACGTCAATACTCAATATAAAAAACCAAAACCGCGCCTTTTGTTTCCTTTAAGCTTTAGTCATTAATGTCTATGCATGTAGTTTTTGCTTTGCAGTGGTGAGCTGTGACGTCAAAACAGCCGCCATGACACTGACGAGCGTTTTGGCGTGAATATATTTTTTGATTAACTTTGAAAACCTTTATTTTCTACTGAAATATGATATTTTTTTCACATAACAAATCATTCTGAACAACAGTACAGATTTTGAAAAATTGTCATCATGCCTATTACTGCGACACAGTTTTACAAAAAACTTCTGCTGGTATCATCGTTTCCACTGTATAGGTACATAAGCCATGTTACTGTTCTTGAATGAACTTGATTTGATTAAAAAAAAATTGAAAATTCTTTTGTAATGGGGTAAGGCTAACCTACTTTCTCTAAATAAGATTTGTGTAGCTAAGTACATTAGGTATCTTTCAATTCAATTCAAAACGTTTATTGCTTCATGTTGGTTGTAAGATCTTACTGATTAATGTTGTATGTACGTACCTTCATAATATGAGCCTTAACGCTTGTGTCATTATTAAAGCAAATAACATAAACAAAATATTTTAGCAAACAATTTTTTACTATAAATTTCGGGTTCCAATTCAAAAAATATTTGGTAAGTTACCTAATCCATTTTACGTGATTAAGTCCCGTATAAAATTTAAATATTTTCAGGTAATCCCTTACTCAATTTAGCATTATATTTATTTTAAAATCTACATATTTATGTCGTAGGTAATATAAAATTAAAAAGTATAAACAGGGAATATTAAAAAGTAACGTCGCAGGTGTGTATAATGATGCCGTAATGGCTGCTACATTTTTAGAAGAGAAAAAAGTTGAATATAAAAAATGAGTATTAAAAAGTCACCACATCGTTCCACCTCCCCTTGCAAGAGGAAATTTTCATAAATCTAATTTTAACAGTCTCGACGGCGACAAACATCGAAAAATTGCGAAAGTTTAAAATTGTTAGATCTTTTTGCCACTTTGGGTAAGAGCTGTTACGACTAGACTTTCAACTTTTACCCAACCAGCTAATCTTTTATAGGTGTTGTTGGTTAGTTCTGCGAAGTATCTTAAAGTTTATAGAAAGCTTTTAAAAGAATTCTCAAGACTCAAGTTACGAGTAAATGTGAACGGTCAATCTTATAAAAAAGTTGACCATACCATAAGGCTCAATGCACATTGAATAAAACTAATTGACGCGTCGCTAACCAAAAGCGACGCGTCAATTAGTTTTATAGCAAGCCATTATAAACCTTATGAACAATGACACAAGATATAGAAACGCTTGTAGAATTAACGAGATCTGGCGAAGCTATCTAGCGGGCCGCGCTGGCTCGAGTACTTTAGTGCGGTTTATTCTACAAGCGTTTCTTTATCTTGTACCATTGTTCATAAGGTTTATAATGGCTTGCTATAAAACTAATTGACGCGTCGCTTGGCAATTCTTAGACTTGTTACTTTTTTGGGTATCTCTTCTTGAGACGCACTTTTTTGGTTTCATAAACGAACTTTAGTCTCTATCTACAATATTTATCGCACCGATAGCTAGAGTACGCAGGAACGTTCATATGCGTACCTACTAATAACGAGTGAATTTTTTTTGTGTCGAAAAAAAGACTCCGGTCAACGACCGCAAGAGGTGTCAAAATTAGGGAGGAACTTAGATTACCGGCTGTCGATACCGCTCCGGGGAGGAACTAAAAAATACCGGATTTAAAAACGAGTAGGTTCTGAAAGCAAAACAATGCAAACAATAAAAGTGGCAACATTATTTCACTATTGTACCGCTGATACACATTAGCTATTGCATAGATTGAAACAACTCTAGTTTTAGCAAACAAAAATTATTTATGTAGGTATTTAGTTAAATAACACCTTCAATATATTTTTATACGAATGAGAAGTAGTCTTTTAATATTGTTGTACACCAGAATTTATATTTTTATTGAATTGAATGTGATAGCATTAAAATGGAGCTAAAATGCATTTTCATTTTGTTCCAGATTTAGAGTGCGATGGGGAAAAGTTCAATGCCCTGTATGTGGTATCTAGTGATGCTAAGCATCTGCATAGGTAAGTTTTATTACTGTATTTCCATTTGATTTTAATTAATTCCTATACTGTAAAAGGGTTTTTTCCTATAGGATATTATTTATAAATAACATCATCTGGCCCCAAAGTAAGCAGTGCTTGTGTTATGGGTAACATAATGATCTACCTACGTTATACGTTTTTTTGTAAATACATACATATTATTTAGGTATACATAATTTAACTTTTTAACGCGGCACTCCAAATACATTCTTGAGTGGGTAATACATTGCCTACTCATCACTCTCATATTTTGCTTGTTCAGAATCCATAAATTCCCTATTACGAGTTTCTAAAAGACATGAAAAAGGTTCATATTTTGTTTGATCCAAACTCGAGGCTTTAGTTTTAGACATATTTATAAAATACCTTGTTTAAAAATCAATATTACATTGACATTGTTAGTAAAAATTCACGTGCAAGCAAACGTCGTAAAACATTTTAAATTGGTCTCAACTCAACCGTACACAGGTAGTTTCCAATAAAGCTGGTAAATCTCACACTCAGGTTACAATATACACTCGCAAAACAGCGAAAAAATATCGCCCCCACAGAGAATCAATCGACATAAATTTTTCCTTGTTCATTGAAAACGGAATAAACCCGCTGGGGCGTTTCGACCTTAGGAAGATTTGTGAGAATATAGGTTTTTTAATTTATTCCCAACAGATCAAGGCGATGGACGGTGGAAGGAACGGGACAAAGATAATCTCCAGCATGATATTATGGATTACAGGAGGATTGCAGGTAAGTTATTGTCTGTATTTTTTAAACACAAACAATTTAAAAAAAAGTCTATAGATAGATACGTAGTAATTTTTCTTCAAATCAATTTTTAGAGCGTTTGAACTAAAAACGTCGTTAAAATCCACAGAAACATTGTAATTATTATACTAGCTTTTAAGGTTTTTATAATAAATCAAGAACAACATCTAGAGCAGCCCAAAGCTTTCAAAGTCACAAAGTTACCTAGATATTTCACATGAAAAGTATAATACGAAAGCTTTATCATAAGAAGAATAACAAGTGAATCGTACACCTCTAAGTACCTACATTATACCAGCGATATTATTTTCAGAAAAACTGGAGCGAGAGATAGAAGCCTTTTATGATGAATATCCGAACGAATGGCTCAAGGGCGCTGATGTGGATAGAGTACACTACAAATATTTGACCAACATATTGAAACGTAACACAGAAATAACAAGGAATATCGAGAATACGGATGGGGAGAAACACACCTTTCCTTTTGTTAGTAGCGGAACAGATGTAACTACTGAACCGATAACAGACACAACAAACCGACTTGTTCAAAACGATTCGAATAAATATAAAGCCAGCGACTGGCCCACGTTTCAGGATATCTTGCTAGAGATAGGAAGAAAGTACGATTGGAAAAACGACCGGTGGATCAAAGTAAGAGAAAAACCAAGAGATATAAAAACAAATATCAGTTTACAAGCTCAAGGGAACGAAGTTAGTGTTAGTGAAAAACATAAGTTTAGCTATAGGATTGTAAAACTTAAGAAGAGTAAAAGTAGAAGAAACGTTGTTGTTGCAGTTTCGGCAGTGAGATAGCTTAAAGATAATTATTTTAAAACGTAGGTACTAAAGTATTTTGTTGACGAAACGGGACCAACAAAGGGTCGTATTAATTGTATTATCAAAACGATATTGCCAAAAAGGAATGCAAAAAGATTAATGGTGTTTTACCCTCTGCTTACGGCTATAATACGCCGGTTTGAACGCTTGTAATAACATTGAAGAAAATAGGCATATTTTATTGTTCTGTTTCATCTTAGTATTTTGCAATAAAACGGCTTTATGTGCTATTTGGATTGTAATAATAAGATAATGATATTTTGGATAAACCTCACGTTGGTGTAATAACCATGTATAGCTTTCATTTAACCAGGTTTAGTACAACAATAGTTGTTCCTAATTGTAATCATACCTTTGTCATGCGAACAATCAGATTGTGTCATTAGTTTCAGAGCCTTTCGTTTACACACAACACATATGCATAGTATGGTTTATCCTTGTAACCTGGTCACGTCATAAACGAATACTATGGCTAGTAGAAAATGTTGAGTAATTTCAAGTATTTCATTTCATAAAAAATGCAATTTCATGTTTACAATCACATTCAGAAATACCTTTTAAAATAAAACTGTGCATATTAATAACATGTTTCATTTCGTGAACTACCAATCTAAACAAGTCGTTATTTTTTATTATTTTCAACCTTTACAACCCGTTCTACATTTTAAATTAAGCTCTGTGAAATTATAACCCTGCGTCTTACGTGGGCGGCTTGACGCGAACGCGATTGCGAAGCGAAGCGATGCGATTCGATGCGGCGTGGCGCGGCGGCGCTGCGAGTCTGTCCTACGTGCGTGTGAATCGTCCTACATAGTTTACGCCAAATCATACATAGTGTCAAGCAAAAATTCTGATCGCGTTCGATTCAATACGCGCCGCGCCGCTGCGCACCGGTCACGTTACAGTTCAATAGTAAATCGACTGTTTGTTGTTTCCGTGCCGCTTCGCGTTCGTGCCAGATCGCCCAAGTGAGAAGCAGGATAAGCCAATTAACTAGTCACTTTAAGGCTGCGATGCTGTATCGTGACTTCCATAATGCACCTGCTGCTGTGATTCACTTTGTTTCGTGGACTGTAGAAGAAACTATCTTGGTGATACTACGAGTAGGAAAATATAGACCTCTGTGGCGCAGTGGGTGAAAGCCTGCTTGAGACGCAGAAGGTTGCGGGTTCGATCCCCGCCGCGGGATAAATGTTTGTATAATCTGCAAATATTTATCTCGGGTCTGGGTGTTTCTATGTATAATATGTATGTATTTACAAACAAAAAGTATATAAGTAGTATATCAGTTATCTGGTTCCCATAGTACAAGCTATGCTTAGTTTGGGGCTAGATGATGCTGTGTGAAAATGTCCAGCATTATTTATTTATTTATTTATTTATTTATAAAACAAAGAGAAAAGTAAAAGCAAAACCTACCGGATATAATGTACGTGCAAATCATCACTAGTAATCATAGATATTATATAGTAAAGCTATGTTGCACGACCCTATCCATGTTTTTTCGTTCCGTTGCAAAATAAAAACTGGTAGAGAACGTGACTAAAATAACTCAATTTCCTTCTAAACTGTAATCTTAAAATGCGGCGTAAAAGAAACCCAGCGTCATTTAGCGAAGTGCCTACAGATGATAAATTATCATTACACCTAAGTGACACCATGATCGATAGAGCCGTTTAGCTTAGGTCGCTCTTGTTTTGTTTGAAAATTGTGGAAACGATCTTTGCATTTTGTTTTCTACACTAGGTATTATGTAGAGGTAAAGTTTGTATGATTTGTTAAAGTGAGTAGGTATCCTTTGAAACTATTTTTGAAATGTCTATGAAACTATTATCCACAGGTGAATCTCTAAAGCACAATTAAATCTCTCAGATCATAATATCATAAGAAATTTAAGAACATTAAAGAGATTCCAAAACATTTCATATTGAACCTGATAAAAATCATTCACAGCTGGAGAATTGAATTCTGCCTGAATGTTATAGATGTTTGGATAAGGGAGCAAATCCGTGGGTGAAAGTGATAGGTAAGTTTTTATTTTAAGCTACATCATTGTGTAAATAGGAAAGTCATCAAATAAAACATCAAAACATTTTTGAAAGACTTGTACCTACCTAAGTTTAGGTATTAGCTTGAATCATATTCTAAAAAAAAATCTAACGTATTTGAAACGTACTTAAATTTATTCTAGTAGGTAGGTAGCTTGCTGTCTACCTAGTGGGATTTTTTATAACAAAGAAATGTGTGGGAATCCCCAACAAGTGGGGATTTCCATTTTTACATCGCTATTGTAGAATTCTAAAGTGAATGATAGAGTGAGAAATAGTGTGATAAGGGAACAGTGTGGAGTGAAAGAAGATGTAGTGTTGAGGATCGAGAAAGGTATGTTAAGATGGTTTGGGCATGTAGAGAGGATGGATGACAATCGTTTGACAAAGCAAGTGTATGAGGCGAGTGTGCATGGGACAGCTGGAAGGGGAAGACCTAGGCGAACCTTCTTGGATCAAATTGGCGACATTTTGGAGAAGGGCCAGGTCAAAAGTACCCTAAACCGACGAGCATGTATGAAGAATGTAATGAGAGTGAATGAGGCGAAAGTTGTGTGTCAGGATCGTAGCGACTGGAGATCCGTGGTCTCTGCCTACCCCTTTGGGAAAGAGGCGTGACTTTATGTATGTATGTATGTGTGTATTGTAGAATTCTATGTTATTATCAATGCGAACTGGCAGGTAAAAGAGGGTTGCTTTTAGAACCCCGTATCTTATGAACGCCCTAAGCCTCCCCGCAGACTGCAGACTTTCTATCGGCCGATAGTTGAGACGGAACATACTTCGGCTTACTTTTCCATACTCATTACGAGCCGAAGTATGTTCCGTCTCAACTATCAGCCGATAGAAAGTTGGCAGTCTGCGAGGGGCCTAACCCATTTGGATCAAAAAGTTTTCACCAGATTTCTTAAATCCTACTTGTCCACTAACCTCATCGGAGAGACTAAGCGAATCACCACTTGGTTTAATTTTGTTTGTTCGTTTGCACAAATACAAAGCTAAATTGTCCATCATGTCTGTGATATTTTTGCACACTTCACTCTGGTACTATTTATATAATTGATTGACAATTATATAAATAGTACCAGAGACTAAATCACTGAACCAAATAATCCCACTATCCAAATGCTATTTTGAGTCTATCAAGTCACTTCTGAAGGGAAACAGGGTCTCTGCATTCAGCTCTTATAGAATGCCAATGCCTTTCAATGTGGCCCAAATGTTGCCTCAATGGTTTGACTCAACTGGCAAGTTGCATTCATTGGCAGTGAATGTTACTCGCCTAAATTAAATACGCCACCGTCGGAACTTCCCAGATGAGACGAGCTGTTTATCATCGCAGCACTATTTATGTAGTATGTACCTAGGTACACTTAATTATGTTGCAGTAACACCTTCGCAGTATGACAATGATTAAGAGATCTATAAAATAAAGCAAGCTAGAAGTTTTTAAATAACATATTTTGATTAACCAATAAATATGAGCTTATATCAAAAATTTGGATTGTGACGACTAAGGTTTCCGTGGCCAAGAGGTAAGGCTTTAGGAGGATCGTCTGATCGTCGCGGGTTCGAATCCCGTCGGAATCCAAAATTTTTATATGACTTTTCATTTCTTAATATGTTGATTGTTGTCTTAGCTATGTAGCAGAAAGCCAATACACATATTTTGTATTTTAACCAAAGTAAAAACGTAAACAGAGTCACGACTGTATGAGAATAAGAATAAGAAGAATAATTTATTTCAAAATATATAAGGTACACATTCTTTGCACTATTTTTACAAGTAAGGTAAGACAGTTTCTATGTAATTATAGTTATGTGCAAAACCGTATCCTCCGTGCTAGAAAAATTCTGTGTTACGGCAGGATACAATTCGGCCTTCCCTAACGTACATACATACCTAGATATAACAGTACCTACATAATATATAGAAATAAACAATCAAGCTATACTAGACAATAAAATAGGTACCTACATAACCCTACTCTCTAATTTCGAATGCATAAACTACACAATAATTCATACATAATCTATAGTCTATAGAGGAGCAGACAAAATAACAAAACTAGACGAAACAAATTAGCTGATGTAACAGGTAACAAAAAAAGTAAAAAATAACATAAATCTAGATTACATGAAATAACTTAAATAAATCTAACCAAAAAATGAAATTGGACAAATGCACATCATTTACCCACTAATGAGTAGTAATTTTTCAGTTTCATTGTAGTTAAACTGGCGTAGATACGTGTCTAGAGATCTTGCACACTGGAATTTTGTTTTACTACCTATTAGAATCACTTTATTGATGCGATTGTAAAGAAGTGGCCCAAGAAAAGCCTGAAAGCGTTGGGCAAAATTTGTTCTACATGTGGGAACAACGAATGCTTCGTGAGCTCTTCTAGCGGCTACATTGTCAGTGCGCCTAGGTAATCTATGTTGTTTGAGAACAATGTTTTTATAAATAATTGTCTGACTGATAGAACTTGCGATTCATTATAAAGCTTAGCAGTTGGGTATCTAAATGGTTTATAGTTAAGAACCTTTAAAATTGAACGCTGAGTTCTCTCTAGGTTTAGCAAACAAGTTTTTGAGGCTCCACCCCAGGTTGGTATTCCATATGTTATAAGGGATTGGCACAGTGTGAAATATACTGACTTGCAAGTGTTGCCTTCTTTCAGATGACGGATTTTTTTGTAGATGGGAATAAGTTTTCTTATACGTGATTTAAGGGCTTCTATATGTTTGTTCCAGTTTAGGTTCCCGTCTATTGTTATTCCTAGGTATTTTATATCATTGGTGACGGTAAGAGAGTAACAATTACAGTTATCGGTATCTGTAGGTGGACAGCTATGAGCTTTGATGTTGAAGTTAGGACTTGGTTGACTATTGTTGTAAATTGAGAATGGTATGTATTTGGTTTTGTCAAGATTTAGTGTGAGAAGGTTTCTGTTCAACCAGTCTAAGATTACACGCAACCCAGTTTCCGCTGAATGTTGTACATCATCCCAGGTCTTACCTTTAAAGACGATTGCGGTGTCATCGGCGAATGTTATGATTTTGGCATTGGGTATTGTGAGATCGCAAAGGCTGTTCAAGTAGACTAGAAAAAGGGTCGGCCCAAGGACGGATCCTTGGGGAACGCCAAAATCAATAGATTGGTTAGAACTGACTGTATCGCCGATTTTAACAGCTTGTGAGCGATCACTCAGGTAGCTTTTAAAAAGGTCTAGCGGAATTCCTCGAATACCGATGCTTTCAAGTTTTTTAATTAGCAATGGGATGGAGACCGTATCGAAGGCCTTCGCCAGATCTAGGAATATTCCCACACACTTATATTGCTTATCTATACTGGTTGAGATTTCAGTAACGAGGCTTTCGATGGCGTCGGAGGTAGATCGATTTCTTCTGAAACCAAATTGATTTTCAGAGAGGAGATTGTATTTTTCCAGGTAGCTCACAAGTTGATTATTTAAAACTTTCTCAAAAATTTTTGCTAGGGTTGGTAAAAGAGAAATTGGGCGGTAGTTGGAGACTACATCCTGCGCCCCTGTTTTGAATATTGGTACTACTAACGAGTTCTTTAGTACTCTTGGAAATTCTCCTTTTCGAAAACAGGTATTAATCAAGTGTAATAACGGGTCATTAAGTACACCTATACATTTTTTGAAAAATATTGATGTTATACCGTCCCAGCCAGAGGAATAGGTTGTTTTAAGTGATAGTATTATCTTACTCAGTTCGTCTTTGTCAATATCAAGAAGCACTAGAGAGTTTGATTGTATGTGTTCAGGTTTAAAGTTCTGTACAAGGTCTGTTTGAGAGCAGTTTAAATTATCTAATATTTTTTTTGCAAGGAGATGCCCAACTTTAGCAAAGTAATAGTTTACTTTATCAACTGATTCTTCTTCCGAAGATGCGACTTTTAATAACTTATTGTGACACTGGTTCTTCTTCTGGTTTATGCCACCAACACGTTTTATGACATTCCAGGTCTTTTTAATATTATTTTTAGCGCTATGTAGTTCATCTGAATCAAATTTATTCTTGACGTCGTGCAAAATGTTATTACAATAATTTCTGTACCTTTTATATGTTATTTCTAAGTTTTTGTCTTTTGGTGATTTGTTATGGCGACGATGAAGAATGTCTCGAAACCTCATGCAACGCAAAAGACCAGGGGTCAGCCAAGGCTGCAGAATTTGTTTTCGTTTTGGAATAACATACGTAGTTGTAGACTGGGCTATAATGTCAGTTATTATGGATATGAATTTTTCGGTTAAGATGTTAGGTTCTAGCTCTGCATATAAAGAGGTCCAGTTGACTTGAGTAAGAAGTGCTAAAGCTTTATCGTAATCAATTCTTTTACCTTTTCTATTAATTTGGTCAAGGGAGTGAGCCATCGATATGGCGAGATATAGACAGCTATGATCGGTTAGAGAAGGGCTACAAATTGTTGTCGAGACCTGAGTTTTTGATCTAACCATGCTATGGTCATAGCACTTCCGCCCACGGGTCAAAAATTGGTGACTTGGAAGTAGACCATGACTAGCAAGAAAGTCCAGGTAATGATCAGCTCTTCTATCCGAAGTGGTTTCGCTTATATCAATATTAAGATCACCTAATAGGAAAACGTTTGGTATAGATTTAAGACTCAATAACAGATGATCTAGGGAGTTTATAAAATTGTCGATGGATTCGAAAGAGGGGGACCTGTATATGCATATAAATGCATAGGTCCGTCCAACATTAACCACTAAGCAGTCGGCATCTTTAAGAGATGGTTCATATACTTCTACATTTTTCAAATTCGTTTTTACATAAGCTATGACTCCGCTATTTTGGTTGATATGGTTGCGCGTGTTGTGGGTCGTAAATTGGTTAAGGTTTTGGATTGATCCGCACCCTGGTAGCCAACATTCTGTTAATATTATGATGTCAAACTCAATGTTAGTTCTTGTTAAGAATGTGCTAAATTCATTTATGTTCTTATTGACACTACGAATATTTTGACATACGACTTTGAGAGAGTGTGTTTTATTATTTTCGATATTATAAAAGGCGCTGGGGTCGTTTACTAACAGAGCATCGCCCACACAAACATCACGATCAACACTGTTATTAATTTCTACGATGTCATTTATCATCTTGCATCGAAGTGTGAGGATTTATTTCAGTTTGATTAAATACATAAACAATACTAATATAATATATATACAAACAATACAAACAAAATAAAATAAAAAAAAGACCCTTGAAACAAAAAATAAATAAATGTATATATAAATCTTTCCTACACCTACAAATATATCTACTATTCGGCTATCTATTTAATTAGACTTCAAACTATCCAGATCACTTTCACATCGAATGCGTATCTGGTTTTCACCCTCTTTCTTGCGAAGAAATATTCTTCCGAAGGATAACCAGCAGAACGCGTATCCGTTCAGTTGAGCAAACTCGCGGGCCTGGAAATAAAGACGCCTGTCGCTGCTTATCAGGTTCTCAGATACATAAACAGGTCTTGACTGGCCTGTTATTCCCAGACAGATAGTATTAAATTTGTCTGATTGATGATCTTTGTTATACTTTTTCAGTGATTGGAGTAAATTATCTCTCGTGAAGACCGTGGTGAATTCAGCTACAATAGGTTTTATATTTGCTTTGGTGTTTACTCTGTAAACGTCTCTTATTTCCGATGGGCTCACTGAGATGTCGAGTGCTGCCGCTGTCTTCTGCACTAATTTTTTTAGATCTTCCTTAGTTTCCTTTCCGATTTGTGGAATATTTCTTAACTCCACGCTAGTTCCCTTAATATGGCGCTCCAACACCTCTATTTTACTCTCCAGTTGTTGGATTTTAATACAGTTATTTTTCCTGTCTTCCTCCAGTAGATCCAGCCTTTGTAAAGCTGTATCGTACTTTTGATGTATTTGATCCAGCGACGTCTTCACTTCATTGAGAGTGCTTAGAACATTATCAAATTTTTTGTCTTGGTCTTGTTTATACACAGAAAATAGCTCTAGGATTTCGGACTTAGAGATCTCATCGTCTCTTTTGCGTTTATGAGTTCCTGAGAAAACCGGAAATAGTGTTTTAGACGTAAACCCCACTTTTTCCTTGATCAAATCGTTTACGTCAGACTCAGACGCATAGTGTTGCAGTGGTGAGTTAAACGCAGTAGAAGCCGGAGAGTCGTTTATAGGCGGAGTGCGTTTTAGCGGCATCACAAAGGCACTTGTATGGTGCTAGGAATAAGGTATAAATCAGCGCGTTGTATAGCGGTTCACCGCGTAGCAGATCACAGTATGCAGTAGGCGTAGCAGTTTCGTAGCAATACTCGTAGCAGTGTGTAACTCGTTTCGTAGCACATACGCAGACAGTGCTCGGTAATTTCGTCGCCGCAAACGCAATGTTCTCTGGTGCAGTGGTCGCACGCACGGCTGAGATGCAGCGGGCTCGCGTTCAAATCCAAGCGTGCTCAAAAAAATGGCAAAAAGATGCACTCACTGGGTCAGCCACGCAATTTAACAGGTCCACCACTGGGGGCTCCGGTCCAGTACCAAACACTCCAAGCCGACAGCGAAGTCCTAGGGCGCAGCCTCAGTGATCAGATACAACGACACAACCGAAAAACCAGCACACGTCCGCTCCGTTACAAAGTCAAAGACCGAATTCCCTAAGGCGTGGCAGACAATTCTCTCAGATCTTTTAATGTATTCCAGATCCTTTAAAGATGTCTAAGGACGGCAGTAAGAGGCATGTCCAAATACATATTTGATACATGCCCACATCTTGCAGAAGTTAGTATTCCATACGTGAGAAACCAAAGTAAGAACTCTTTTTCAGTAAAATAATATTGTATATGGTATCTCCCTAGTTTCAATCAACTGAAAAAGATTTGTGTCGACAGAAACTCCGGACGCTGAAAATGGTAACAAAGGAAGTTTGAAATTCGAAGCTCTACTGCGTAGGTGAAAACCAATAGTGAAAATTGAAAAAAGGCATTGTACACACAAAACCTTTCTAAAATAGACACGATTCCATCGTTTGCATGGCACTGCCAAAGACAGACTAGGAATAGTCGGAAAATGTGCCGTGGGAATTGTTGGTATAGTACTTTTGTTATTGCAAGGCTATTTACAATCGGATAACTCTATAATTCGTTTCATATTCAGGTAATTTTACCCGCTGTTTCAGTTTCTTCATTGTTGATTGATGAACTAAAATGTTAATCTAAAATCGAATCTCTAATCTTTATCTACAGTAGTATAACTTTACTACAGAGATATAGATCATAATAACTGACCATTAAATAAACTAACGTGATCAAAGCTTAGTTTGCAAATCGAATAAAGTAGAATAAAATACTTACGTAAGCTTAACTTGTTCACTTAGTTTAGCTCGCAAGTGCAGCAATTTATTTTATGTAGATATTTTTTTATTCATGATTCAATCAAGATAATGATTAATACTGTAAACTAAGCTGCAGCAATTTGTAGGACATTACTACAAGTAGATCAACGTAGATAAACAAAAAGCAAAGTTTTAGGATGGCCTGATAAATGCTACCTTACTAAAATATAGGTATACCACAATCCTACTCATCACTCACTTATCACTTATACAGGGTGTAAAAAGACGTCTACCGAAGCCGAAAGGGGTAGGTACAGTATCCCAACACACAACCAAATCCAAAAGGATTTTCCGAAAAAAACATTATATCCGGAGAAAACATTAAATAAATAAATAAAATAAATAATGCTGGACTTTTCACACAGCATCATCTAGCCCCAAAGTAAGCAGAGCTTGTGTTATGGGTACTAAGATGACTGATATACTACTTATATACTTTTTGTTTGTAAATACATACATATTATACATAGAAACACCCAGACCCGAGACAAATATTTGTAGATCATACAAACATTGGTCCCGCCACGGGGATCGAACCCGCAACCTTTTGCGTCGCAGGCGGGCCTTCGCCCACTGCGCTACAGAGGTCAACATTGTTTGAAGAGTACTGTTTGCGTATGTTCTGGGCGTTTTTTTTTACGTAGATTGCTGGATTTTGAGTTTTAACTGTTTTTTTCTTTTATAAATGAAATTATTAGGTAGGTATGGTCTTATTATGTGGTCCTGGTAGTAAATAACCGAAAATAACGTAAAATAACTAAGCTAAGTAAAAAAAAAATTGCGTTTTTTTTTTGGATTAATATGTTTAGAATCATGGTCTGATTGCAACCCCTCAGTTTTCGGTAGTTGTCTTTTTACACCCTGTATGTATTCGGTATGTGTGTGTATTGTGTACCTACTTATAGTTTTACTCTTTCCCATTCACACGGTAAAATGGATTGAATAATTATTATGAAGGTAACTCATACACTAGATTATTTTGCTCCACAAACAAGAAGGCTCCCCTTGGAAACGGTGCGGGGCGTAGCTAGGTATTTTCTTGAGAACGATAGATAACATTTTCTTAGCTTATTTACTTGCCACCGGCGGCTACTTACATATTCAAAATCATTGCTGTTCTGCCAAACTTGCCTAATCCCATGGCTCCAGGCCTTCAAAAGTGCTCCAACTCAAGACCGGATATTACTGTTTGCTCAGGTCTCCGGACACGGCGATGCAAATAGCCCTGTTTGCCGAAGGTGCTGACGAGTTTGCACTAAGATCAGACACCCTCGACCCGAGGGGAATAAACACAAACACTGAGGTTGATTGAGACGCTTCCTTATTTTTACTAAGAGATTAGAGTTTTATCGAAGGTTGAAGATTTTTGAAAAGACTTAATGAATGTATCTGGCTCAATAGATTTTTCTACGGAAATGTTGATAAAAAGAAACGAACGAGGATGCGACTATCCCAAAGGGGCGGTGGACATTCTTTCAGATCTCTTAGTATTCGGGGTTTCAAAGAACTTGGTAATATAATACAGGAATTGAATTAAAACGAAGATCCCCTATCAATTTGTAAGATGTAATGTAATGTTATTTTATTCCATAATAATAAGAGAGCAGAAAAAAATATGTAAACCTGATCGCACACTCATCTGCGCCGTACGCGCTGCAGTCTTTTTCCTATATAAAAAATGCTGATGACGTCAGGAAATGCGGCTCGCTTCTGACGTCAGAAGCATTTTTTCTATTGAATTAACAGTTCGGCGCGGTCGGCTCGGCTGGACTGTGCAACCACCCTTAGTATGTATATATTTTATAAAGTTGCTGGAAAATAACACCCACAACCCATTTTCCTCTAGACAGTTTTATTATGTTATAGATCTTGCTAACAGCCGATATAATTCGAACGTGAAAAAATAAATCGCGAGCCAACTCGCATTCACACATCAATTTTTCATGGACATGTTTTAGCCTCTCAAGAGCCAGGCAATTTATCACAGCCACGTCGCGGATAAACAAAAAGCTGGTCAAGTGCGTGTACAAATAGGTATATAAAATCACTTACCAGGGTTCAGTATCTAAAAACAACAATTTTATGCAACTTTTTCCCTCTTAGTGCTTGAAAAGTTTTCATGAAAGAAATGTATTTTCGTTCGGAGCGCCGTGACCCACTTACGTGGGTGATTATAAGGGTTCTAAAGACTTTAAGGGCTTTTTTGTCCGTTTATGGAACCCACTATACTTAGACATCGTAAATTTGGCCAGGTTCTATTTTACCACGATATAAATTATATAATCGACCGCCAAATCGAATCGAATCTAAAATCGAATTTAAGTATTTTTTAAGAATACTTTGAAAATCCAAATTTCAAACATTTATAGGGATTATACAAACTGTAGTTTTCGAAGTAAATTTTAATATACATGCTTTTTTACTCATTAAAAGAACAAATCCTTCATTGGAGTAGGTACCTACTAGCTGAAAATACCTAAGTAACCTAGGTAGATTTTTTTTTTAAATATCAGAAAGCCACTTCTATGAATCTTCAGACAACTGAATGTTAATAAGTTGGCTCCCCAAAAACACAATGGACGTGATATTCTTAATACGTGCCCTGAATAAGAAGCAAAATGTAGAGCTTCTTTGCAGTCGTTTGAGTTCCCATTTGTTCAAAATTATTATGATCCCTAGAAGTGACTAGCCACCTACCATACAGCCATCTAAGGATCCTTAAAATTGATCTAAAGGTAGCTTAAATAATCCATGTCACTGCTAGTCGAAAGCGTACTCAAAACACTAGTGACATTACCACGCTGAATAGCAACGCTGATCCATTGAGACTTTGAACCAGCTCAGCTCTCGGATGAATCAGCTCACGCGTCGCTTCGACCAAAGAAATTATCATACTGTTCTGAATTTTTTTAATGATGTGATGCGGTGGACCTAAAACTCAAATCCTCATTTACCATTTTACAGGGTCACGACTGTATCCTCAAGGCGCGGTAAACATTCTCTCAGAACTTTTTATTCCAGATCCTTTGAAGATGTCCATGGGGGTAGTCAGAGGCATGTTCTAATACATATTTGATACATACCCACATCTTACAGAAGTTAGTATTCCATACGTGACAGGTTGCAAGCCCATCGCCGCCTATAAGAATACTTACTGGTTTCCTCACGATGTTTTGCTTCACCGTTCAGAGCTCGTGTTAAAGCGCATAAATACTATTTAAGGAAACGCAAAATCCATTGCACGGCCGAGATTCGATCCTACGACCTTCGGATTGAAAGTCGAGGTACAACCCCATTCGGCCAACATGGCTTACCTTTTTAGTTGTAGATGAGTATAAAATATCTTTTAATTTATTTCAAGGAAAGAGTTCCTTGAAATAAATTAAAAGATATTTTATACTATTTTAAGAGTAAAATACGAGCTGAACTTTGACGAGCAACGAATGCTCCATGAGTTGAACTATTTGAGTAGACCTGCCTAAGAAAAGTATTTAGGTACAACATTCACAGGCAGGTGTCTGTGAATGTAGTAAACACTTTTCTTAATTACTTCTTCAGTTAATTTCCTTGAATAGAGCTTATTCCTACAAACCACTTTAAAAGAACACCTGGAGTTTTTTTTGTTATGAAATCTGAAAATACAAGTAACAAACAACGACTTCGAAGAATTTTCTTTTACGCAAAAATATTGTATAAGAAGTTATCCCCTTTTCATTACTTTGATTAAAATTTATTAATCTATGTCACTCTCACAACCAAGATGAATCTTGTAAGTATTATTGATATTAAAATCCATCAATTCCTATTTTTCCAAAGAAATAGACACATCCAAAACATAGCCCGTAAAAGTAAAAAGTAAGTACAAAATCAAGAGCCTGTTTTTAAACTATTTCTGGTGTTATTTCGTTCAAGGAAGTGTTGCTTTTATGTTAATGGTTGTCCTCCAATAAAAACCTATTGAATGAGACCCTTTGTGTAACCCTAGTTAATGGTATTTCGGTTGGGTATCTAGTGGGTTCAATGTTGTATTGATGCCGTAGTTGCGTGAAAAACATTCTATTATGGAACCAGCGGAGGACGATTTGTCCGCTAAACTAAGTCTATATTATATGTATAACTAATTGTTCAAATCCCGACCATAAAAAGGGTTTCTCGCTACGGAAATGAACTGTATGCATGTAATGCTGATTTCTATACAATGTGCATGTGCCGAATAGGTATTTTTAGGTTCCCATGACTAAGGTAAATACCTTCAAAACCATAAATACCTTCAAATAATCATGAATACCGTAGAATGATCAAAATCTATGAGACGTTTTCGTTTCACAATTTCCATTGAAGATCTTTCTAGAATTTTTCGAAAATATTTCCAAATATTTACCATCGTGTGTTCTACTAAAGTCTAAGTAGCATGACTTAAATGGCCACCCCTCGGTTTGTCTCATACCATGTTTACACAAACTTGCTTCCGTAATCGCAGATTAGATTTGTCTCGTAGATAAGAATAAGCAAGATTAGATTACTAAACTATTTCGCCACTTTCTACTTACTAAACTATTTTCGCCAGTATAAAGAAAGTTCAATTTGTGGTCAGTTTATAGCTTCATACATGGGAGTAAGGTACCTACCTATCTTAATGAAGTTACAATATATTTTCAAGTATCCTAATGCTACAATGTTATAAAATATACTTAGTAGTAACTTAGAACGTCGAAATTCCGATTGTTAAAAAGGGATGTATGTATGTTAGTTTGTGGCACCGTAGCTCCCAAACATTGAATTATTGATTTTTTTTATGTAATTAAAATAATGGTTGTCGATACAATACCACGCCTTTCATCATTATTGGGATGAAAAATCTTGGGATGAAAAAAGAAGCACTCATAATAATAACATCCAAATTGTTCAGCTGTTTTTAGACAAAAATCTAAAACGTTTATTTATTTGCTATCGTAAAAGCTTTGAAGCTGTTAGATGAATTTAGTTTTTAGCCAACTTCAAAAAAAGAGGAGGTTCTCGATTTGCCTGTATGTTTTTTTTGTCTAAACTCTAAAAACCCTCCTAGCCATTGTAAATCGAATCGACAGATAAGTCATGCATTATGTCAAACTGACGATTTACTAATGCCAGAAACTTTTGGTAATTAATGCCCTTAGACGCCGGTGGAGCCTAAAGCATTATATTCTGTCGATTTGATTTCTTTTCTTAGTTCGATTTTTATGGTTGGCTTATTGATTCCCTGAGTCACGCCGCGTGTAGAGTCGAGCATTGAAGTCGGTTTTTCTTTTAGTTTTAAAACGTGATTAGAATTTCAAATGACAGGTTCACAAAAGTATCCTAAGCAGCTTATTACGAGTACTACCCACTTACATATTTTTTCTTTGAAGTTAGATATGTTTCTATTTAACTTCAGATAAGAAACCTACTAATGGCCATTGAAGAGCAAAACATATCCCTCTTACTTTTGAGTGTATGTCTGTTCAAACTACATCTAGTGTAGTAGTTGGTTAGGACTAGTTGTTCATACTAGTCCTAGCCCACCTTTTTTTTTTTAAATTAATCATGTATGTACTTACTCAATTCACTCGTCAAATAAGGCCAAGAGTATATTGTAGGCGCTCTATTCAGCTATAAGTTTTCAAAACATAAAATATATAAGACTCAACGACCAAGCTATTTTCTAATTAACCGACTTCAAAAAAAGGAGGTTCTATATTCGGGTATTTTTTTTATGTATGTTCACCGATATCTCCGTCAGTTGTACATCAATTTCCAAAATATTTTTTTTATTTGAAAGGGGATGCTACCATAGTGGTCCCATAAAAATTGTACTTCTGAGGGATTGATAGTTTTCAAAAAAATACCGTAAAACTCAAAAAATTACCGATCTGTCCGAAAAATGTGGACCGATTTCCAAAATTTTATTTTGCTTGAAAGGGTTGGCACCGACTTCAAAATATAATATAACATAATAATTTATTAATTGAATACTGTAAATAATAATTGCATGTGCATATTCTTATTCTCTTTTTAGTGTGGGTACAAAGAAGGTTCTTAGTGTCTGTGTTATGTGAAGTCGGTGCAATTTTTTTTTCAAATTTTTTTTTCTATTTATTTTTACAATTTTGCAATAATAATGAGTTTTTACAGGCTGTATAAATAACAGTTATTTTGAATATAAAAAAAAGAAAGGTTTTCACAGTTTTATCACGGACAAACCCAGATGCTAAACATATGCGACATCGTATGTAAGGAAAAGCTTTTACCTGAAATGGAAACGAAGAAATATAGAGCACACACCTTATTGACATTACCCTTTCTCGCAGAGAAAAAGAACCCCTATCGAAATTTAGTTAAGGTTGGAAATTATTTGGAAGGTTAGGGAAATAATCATATTTGGAGTAAAATATTTTTGTTATAATACCGTCGCAGCTTTTTATCATAATTACCTACTTACATTTCAATATTAATACGAGCTATTATGCTTGTATAAGAAGGAGCTTAAGCACCAGTTTTTACGTTATATATGCCAATATGTCTTATTACACTTAACTAACCTATTAAATCTGTGCTTACTTATATGAGACACGCTAAACTAAGGTACATTTTGTTTGGATTCTTAAGGAAAATCCAGCTGATACGAATATCCAAAGTGCGAAATCTTCGCGAAATCAAAGGATACGTGACATGTCTGACAAGCAACGCAATGTAAACACACGCCAGCTGCCCACCCTAACTAGATCGCATGAACCATTCCAGAGAAACAGATGTTATTGGTTGACTAAAGGAAATATATCTTCAACGTAATTATCAATGGTTGGGGAGAATGCGTGACTCCTCATCCTCGCTTAACCGGTTTGAATTCTAGGAAGAATTAATATTAATGACTTATTCGGAAAAGCAACCGAAGAAAGGTAAATTATCGTAATGTATTATAAGCATTGCAGTAAAGTTATTCAGCAAGCTTTATGGATTTGGTTTTAATCATTTTTCTGAGAATCTGAAAGAAAAGTAGGCGGAAAATGTATTAACAATGGGATACCTTCGATAGAAAAATAATTTTCTCTACGTCTTCACGTAAAAGGTATTTCACAAAGAAAAGACAATTATTATTGGAACGAGAAATAATCCTCAATCGGACCTTAGTTGAATGAGGATTATCCACATACCAATCGTTGTTGTCTCACTAATGAAACCAGGGAAGAACAAAAACATTAATTGGAAAACCTTGTACCCACTTGTGTGTGTTCCAAGCTCTAGGGCCTTGAGAAATACCGACCGTTAATTTTGTGTCGTCTATACAAACTTTGCTAGTTGAAAAATTCAATAAACACATTCCGGACCCATGGTGCCCCTTAGATACCCCTGGGGGTGCTATGGGAACTAAGATTTAGACCCATGGCACCCACAGTCCTCAAATACAAGTGTGCCAGTTGTATCACATTTAATATTTAGAAGTTCCTATAGACAAATTCAGATTTTTTACAGTAAATACTGCTGGCCACGTGGTTGGACTAAACAACAGCGTAAGAAAATGTAATTTTTAACCGATTTTAAGGCGGATGTTATAAGTTCGGCTGTATGTATGTTCACCGATATATCCGTCAATTATTGTGGACCGATTTCCAAATTCTTTTTTTGATTGAAAGTATAAGTATACTCTCAGGTGGTCACATTAAATGTTCCTGTGGGATTGATAGATTTTTCTCATAAAACTAAAAAAAAAACTCATCCTCACTTGACACCCTGAGTCACGCCGCGAGTCAAACATTGAAGTCGTTTTTCTTTTAGTTTTTAGAACGTAAGCTCTACCTTCTGCGATGTAGGTCGTAGGTTTGATACCCATACGACAACGCAGGTAGAGCTACTAAGTTAAGTTATTCTTTTGCCAAATAAAGTGTTTTTCAAATACCTACTTTCTTAAAGGTCGCTAATGCTAATTATGCTAATACCGGCTGTTTCCAAGTAAACATAGCAATTGAAACCCATAGCACTAGTATTTTTTTAATAATTATCTAGGTCGTCAAATTGCCAATGCAATCATTCTGACTCAGGGAATATCTAAGTTAGTTTATGGCTACTGAATTACATTCACATAATTCTTCAAAGGTACTACTTTAAGTACTTACTTAATTCGTGGTTTGGGCGTGAAAAGGTAACAAACAGACAGATAGACAGAGTTACTTTCACATCTTTAAATATCTTAAATCCATGTCTGACTCCTTTCTAGGTTATAATTTTTTTTGAGTTTTTGCTGATCAGTACAGACACCGAGACCACGTTTAATTTTTTTCTGGTAATTAATAAATAGGGGGTTTTATAAAATTAAGTTAAACATCTAATTGACAAAATAATTTATAGTAATAATTTACATCGACCAAAGGCAGTGTCTATTAAAAACTTGTGCTAATAAGCCGTCAAGGGAACTAATTAAATATTTCTATTATACAGCACTGCTGCACGCTGAGTGCACAGATATGATTATCTACCGTCTTCTGGAACACAAAGGAAAACTATGACTGGAGTATAAAGTTTAGGTTTGAAATACTAAATATAATAATTATAACGGTTGGTATTATGATAATGATCTTGGATTTATACGAATGCTTATTTTCGCTGACTCTGTCCAACAATCTTGAAACTTTTTTGATGTGGAAACTTCTGTGGCGTGTTAGACATTTTTGAGATGGGAAAAAACTATCAAACTCTGTGACGTGACTGTTATGACACCATCTCTTACTACCTATACCTAACCCCACATGTAGATTCAGCTACTGCCACTGCTCCTGCCGCTGCCGGAAATATTTCCCCCGACGCGAGTGGGATGTTCACACTCAGCCTTCGTGAACATTTAGCGCCGGGCAGTGGCAGTGGCAGTGGCAGTGACAGCGCGAGTAACCTATTTAAATTCTCGCGCTGCCCACTTCCCTGCTTATTTCCGTGCTCAACAGGGCTGAATGTAAATTTGAGGTTATAATTTCATCACATAATGTATCGTCAGAATGGTCGACATGACAGACTTCCGCGTCAGTGAGACAGCCCCGAGTTCAAATGAGTAGGACAGTAACTTTTTGCACTTTTTAGCACTTTTTTAAGTTTAGAACCGTTACTACTTCACTTAGTTTTCACTTCTGTTGGCACTCCTGGAATGCCACTGTTTTTTTTGTTGTTATACTGACCGAGGAGAAAACATGCTTTGATAAAATACCAAAGTAGAGATTCAAGATATAAATCGTACTCAAACAATGTTTCAGGCACTGCAGAAGTGCAGAATTCCCTGGAATATAATTATATTATGTTGTCTCCTGACGCTGTATAACATATAGTAAAGATATAAAGGCATAGATGAGGTATAAGTGTATTCATCTTACGAGTTGCTAAAGTTTAAGTCGCGCTTACTCGATCGAAGTACACTACGATAGTGTACTTATTGAGTTTTTCTATGCAAATTTTGTTCATGGAATCACATAGCAAAGCGTGTATTAATAACGTCTAAATAGTTGATGACGCCAACATGGTTTATCTCTCTTCTTAGTTCTCTCCACACTTTTTGTTTTTGGGAAATATTATGAAATCATAAGCAAAGACTTCATTAACTCTATGAATAAAACCAATTTGGCAGAGAAAATATTTATGTTTACTTTGCTCTCATAAAAATTCTCTCGGAGAGATAAATTGAGTTGTTTTTCAGAAGGATGCAAATGCGTTTAATAAACATTAAATTATCGTGCTTATATTAATGCTAATATGAAATAACAGAAACAGTTTTAAAAACAGAATTTTTAAAACCATCATACATAATATTCATCCACTTCACGTCTTGGTCGCAGGCCCCACTTATCTGGCGTCTTGCGTCGGGCGTCTTCCTATTCCATTCAAATGTCATATTTAATGCATGGAAATAAAGCACAAATTAGAACACACGTCATGTCGATGATCGGACGACCGATTGCTTTTTGATTTGTGAATTGAATTTTCCATGCATTTAGTATGTGACATTTGAATGGAATAGGAAGACGCCCGACCTCGGACCAAGAATCATCCGGGGTATGATCATTGGTCCTAGCGCCCGACTCTAGACGCCAGTCAGGTTGGTTTTGCGCTCTATGTTAGATATAGGCGTCTCTTTCTTTATATGGAATAAAAAAGAGAGGGGTCTTGCCAAATCTAAATTCCTCAGCATTTTGAATCCAAGCTTTAATATTTTTTTTTTCATTATTCTACTAGGTACCACCGAATAACTTATGTATGATATGAAGAATTTACCTAAGTCGTTAATTTTCTCAATTAATGAACTGTTCACATTTTTCTGTCAGCGATCTGGATTATAAAGTACGCTTTTTAGACGACTAAAGCCATTGAAGAAGCTTCGTGATGAATAATAACAACTTAAACAAAAGTTTTCGACGTAATGACTTGTGAGTTTTACCCCTCGCAACTCGAAAATGTTGGGCGTTTGTAAATACTTCTATCTCAATTTGTGTTTCCGCCTTATCTCTTTTATGAGAAGGCTGTTTATTGTACAACTGAAGAGCATTAAAGTTATCTAGTCTGTTGTTTGATTATAATTCGTGACGTGAGTTATAATTGAGCTTCTATACCTACAGCCTTGCTGTTATGTTTTCAAATATAAATCTGGTTTGGAATAATAATTTTCGAAAAGTTCCGTGGTTTCACCGGTAGTCCCTCGGGAATACTTTATTTTTCAGCCTTATAAGTAGCCTAGGTATATGTATAGTTTGAAATAACACATTCCTAACCATAATCGATCAGTAAAAAACATCCATTCTTGCAAACTTTTGCATTTTTAATATTAGTAGGGTAGGAAGGAAGATGTTTGATCACTTTCATCTAAGTATTTGATGGACGTTCGACACCTTATCTTTGTACTGGAAGATCAAATTGTGTTGTATGTGCAGTGCTGCTTCCAACCTTCGACGAACAGAGCGAGTATGTGAACACATTTTCCAGCAACATTTCGTTCCACCTAAGGATTGAATGTAGCTTCAATCGACGTATTGTTGATCGAAGGAATGTAGAGACTCTGTCCTGTTGGGCCAACAAGGCTCAAATCTAGTATTTTCTTTCTACAAAAAGCAACAATTTACGGTCTTAAAGGCAACATAAGATAACGATACCCAGATGTTCCATGTCTATTATTTATGAGACATTTCCGTCTAAACTAACGAGTTGACTAGTACACACAGTAATAAAATTACGAATGTATGTAACTTTCAAGGCTTTCTGTGGCTTCAGCATACGAATTGTACGCTATAATTTCGTTTCAAATTGTACCTCCACTTACTCGAGGTCTAGTTTTTGTTCCCGCGACAAATTTCCCAAAGGGCACATTTCTTAGAATTCGCTTAATTCTGTTTGTATTTGTGAACAGACAGAGGAAAGGCACTTTGCTAAGGATAAGTATTATTATGGTTTTCTTGTATTTACTTGTCAAAGTTTAGAGTTACTGAGTAACCTAATACCAAGTTTGAGACGAGTAGGTATAGTGAGTACAATAGTGATAGCGCATAGAGGTAACAAACCTGTTGGTAAATATAATTATACTTTTCATAGATAACATAGATAATTACTAGTGGTTCTGTAAGAACAGGAGACCTCGCGAACAAAATTGGAATTTAGGTGCTTTGTATTATCCTATAGACTTACCTATGCCTATGTACACTTTTAAGCAAAAGAGAGGAATAAGTTTTTAGTGATTACTCACGTTCCTTTGGTCCTAGGGGGTCGAATCTGGTGTCAACGGGTTTGTCTCGTGAAGGCGGAGAGGATTGCGTAGTCTGATTGGTATAGGTAGGTATACATTTTACGAAAAAACGTCCTTTATAACGCTTAAACAAACATCCAGCCACATTCCCCCCTTTCACCTCCCCCTTTTGGATTTTTTTTCATTACAACTTGTGTAGAATTAAGTCCTTAATATGCCTTATGAATTTAATTCAAATCTGTCGATAAATAACGCTACAGCAAACTTCCCCCCTTTTCTCCCCTATTTTCACCCCAATCAAAAATCGCAATCGATTATCATTTTTTAATAGATCAAGGAACCTGTGTGCCCATTTTCGTCAAAATCGGTTGATAAATGCGACCTGTAGGCGATTAGACAGAAGGACAAAAGCATTTTTGGCCAATCTCGAAACTGAGACTCGCTTCGCTCGCTCGGTCAATTATAATCCTGTGATTACAAATTAATAATCCTGTAGGTGACTTAATTTATAATTAAGTCGGCGAGCCAATGGTTTATGTCGTTACGTAATTGAATTGGCACCTATAATAGGATTAGTATTTTTGAACAGCATACCAGAGGCTTTTACTCGACAGGTAGCTCTCGGCTCACCTCCACATATTTCTTATTTTGACTGTCTCTGACAAATAAGTATGGTTCAAAGACTGTTTTGAGTCTATAATCTTCAGTTTTATCGAGTTTTAATCCAAATAATGTGGCTATGGTCAATTATGACATTCCGTAGTATTTTCTCTATGGATATTTCTGTGATAAGTTATAGTCGGTCCATTTTAATAGGCCACATTTGACATTTCATCAAAATTTAACAACGTAACTTTGTACCGGCGAGCATAAAATACTACTATTTTATCGAAGTTAGTACTGCACAATTGCTTAACTTTTTTTCAATTGCGGTTAAATAATTTATTGTCTTAACGACTAAAGAAGGTAATTTTATGATTTATTTCCTTATTACACCATCCAAACATATTATGTTTCACAACAATTTCTGTTTTCGAGAGAACTGAACGTTGTTACAATGTTGCGTCAGTAAACCCTTGTTCTCTTTTGACACTAGGTATGTTACCCAAAATAATCGAAATTTGAGAGTTAGAATCGAATGAAATGATTTCTCGTAAGGGAATATTTCACTTTTAATGATGATGATGGCGCATTAAATGCTTATTGTTTTTTTTAAATAAACTTATTTATCCCGAAAAACGTAACTAAATACTAACAAGTACTTATGTAAAAGGACAACGGGAATATCGCATAAAAACTTATTTTCTCTGTTTGACATGACAACCATAAACTTTTGAACAATTTTTATCAAAATAAATAAGTAATGGGGTTGTGACGCAGTCTTGATCGTTGTGCAAAGTGACTTTGCGTTCTTGGTGTGCTATTTTTTTCAGACCCGGTTTTTTTTACTGATCTTACCTACTCTTAGTTTACGGTTTACCTGGCGATAAATTTTAATTCATGTGGATGAATCGATACGGACTTCGAACATAATCGAAGTTTTTAAGAAGGTCACCTCACTAGAAAGCTCAAACTGACAAACGTCAAATGTGACCTATTAAAATGGATTGGTTGATTGTGATAGCTAGTCAGAAAATTCAATATTTTTCCACGAAATAGAAAATAAATAGTTATAGAAAATGGATATTTCGTATTCATACACAAAAATACGCAAAAACTTCGGCCGCCAGCCAATGTTTTGTGAGACTCCCGTTCAGTTGCTAGATTCTATTGATCCCAATGTATCGGAGCAGAAAAAATACGGCCTCCGCAATCCTGTGCACCAACAGTCCCAAGCCTCGACGTCGCTATCCGAGCAAGTCATCAATACGAAGCAAATATTTTACCAAGACACGGGAGTGAACCATGCAGAAGGTGGCTGGCCCAAAGACATCCCTTTCCATGATGAAGAATTGACTTCAAGATTACGCAGACGCATAGAAAGAGATGATGGTTACATCGAGGCTGTTCTAAACTCATACTCGAAGTTAGATCATTACGTAAAGCAGAACAATGCAACGGAAATGTATGAAATGTATTTCAAGGAAATGCCATCTGTCAAACCTGTAGAAAAGTCTTCACTTAGAGTAAACAATGCTTACTGTGATCCCAACAAACGACCCATATCCTGCTTATCTTGGACAGTAGAAGATGATCCAAAGCTTGTAGCATCCTATTGCAATAAAAAGTTTCCTGTACTTGGCCCAGTCAATGTAGATCACACATGCTTCGTTTGGGATTTGGAAAATCCTAACGCTCCATCTTTGGAGTTTTTGCCTCCCACAGCTTGTTGGCAACTGGTTTGCTCTCCAGTCCAACCCACAGTGATAATTGGAGGACTAGAAGATGGTCGGGTGTGTTTATTCGATATTCGCGCCCAAAAAGAACCGGTTATGTTTAACCAAATGCATCTAGCCCACCGTGATCCCGTATCAGCACTCTTATACATACAGTCTCGCCTGAACACCGAGTTTTTCAGTGGTTCCACGGATGGAAGGTGTATGTGGTGGGATGTTCGTAATATTTCAGATCCAGTTGATGCACTTGTTATGTCTGTAAGGATCCCGCCAGGAGAACACATAAGCTTAGCAAATGCGGAAGGAGTCAGCGCTTTACAGTATGAACGAGCTTTTCCAACTAGGTTCCTGTGTGGCACTGATACCGGTTTGGTTATAAATGTGAACAGAAAGGGCAAAACGCACAATGAAATGATGAGTGCCGTGTTTGAAGCACATCGAGGTCCAGTGAAGGCTGTGCATCGTAGCCCATGCACTTCGAAAATGTTTATTACTTGTGGCGATTGGACTGCCCACATATCCTCCTGAGACCCCCGGTATCGTCTAGGATACTTCAACAAAATATTTTTTTTAGAGCCATCTAGCGAAATTGATGTGTACTTTTTTCACTACTAATTATCTAGTTGAGTGTGCCTACCGTTCTGTTGCGTCCGTTTGCCGCACAATCACAAGTTGTGTAGTTGACGACTAGTTCTAATCAAGTTTTTGTGCAATTTTCGACATGTCGACTTCGCGTACAGGTAATTATTGTTTTTTTTTAGTTATTTGGTAGATTTTTGATTGTTTTGATTTGAATACAATGTAAACTTTAGTTTTCAGTAAAAAAACCATTAAAATTAAATTCATTTGTAAGATATTTTGGGCAAGTTTTTTTCATATCATAGGCGATACTTTGGGCACTCATGACTTGTAATTTGCATTTTTGCAGGATTGAGAGATCGTGGAATTGAAGAGTTATTACTAAATTTTGATGAGTCCGAATACGAAGAAGAAGGTGAAGATGATCCGGAAAACCTAGAATTTGAGCCAGAAGGTGTTGTCGAGGAGTTGGAACCTCATGAAGCGGATGAAGAGGATTGGGATTCGTGTGATGATGAGCCTCTTGCAACCGTTTCTCGTTCTACCAGTCGCAGGTCTATAAATCGCCCACTAAGATGGGATCGTTCAGAAGATTTTAATAATTCTGCCATGGATGAAGATCCCCCACTGGAAAGCGACTTCGAGCTTCGAGATCCCCTGCAGTACTTTCACAGGTACATCAATCCCAGTTTGTTTGAAGCAATGTCTGATTGCACGAATATTTGTAGCGTGATTCGAAGTGGAAACTCTATAAATACGACCCCAGAAGAACTGAAAACTTTCATAGGGTGCTCTATGGCCATGAGCATTCTAGGCCTTCCACGATTCAGGATGTTCTGGGCTGCAGAAACTAGAGTAAACTTAATTTCTCAAAACATTACCCGCAATAGATATTTCAAGCTAAGATCGAATATAAAAGTTGTCAAAGATCACACAGTTACTGATGCTGAGAAGGAAATAGATAGGTTTTGGAAGATCCGGTCTATTGTGTCTGGAATAGAACGAGGGTGTAGAGAAAATAAAAGGGAGAGATGTGTGGCGATTGACGAACAAATAATGCCTTTTACCGGTAAATGTAAACTGAAACAAGTAGTGAAAGGAAAACCGAACCCTGAAGGTATCAAAATTTTTTTGATGGCTAATCCAAACGGTCTTCCTCTAGATTTATACCTCTACCAAGGTAAAGGTACTTCGATTGAATCAGCCATGTACCCGACGCCTGAGAAAATTGACTTGGGAGGACGCGTTGTGTTGAAACTGGCTGATACATTGCCACAAAAAACGTCTATTTATTTTGACAGATACTTCACTTCCATTGTATTGCTGGATACCCTGTCAGAAAGGAACATACACGGAACAGGCACGCTGATGAAAAACCGTGTACCAGAATACCAACGACCTAATCAACGAAATAGAAGACCAAAGACCTTGCTAAAATGTGACAGATCATTGCAGACAAGTGGGCGAGGTAGCTACGATTGTGTAGTACGACAAGACAAAAAACTTGCAGTCATCAAGTGGTTGGACAGCAAGCCGATACACTTAGCATCAACTGAGAACGCTGTTCAACCTCTGGGATCATGCCGCCGGTGGTCCAAAAAAGATCAGAGGTATCTTGATGTGCCGCAGCCTGCCGCTGTAAAAAAATATAACTCCTACATGGGAGGAATCGACCTGTTGGATAGAGTGATCGGAAAATATGCCATGCGTGGAAGAACCGGAAAGTGGACAGTAAGGGCAATCTTCCACTTTTTCGATTTCGCTGCAGCTGCAGCCTGGATTGAGTATCGGCAAGACGCTGTTAAAATTGGGCTGCCAAGAAAAAAAATTATGCAGTACCTAGATTTTAAAATGGATTTAGCGAAGCACCTGATCTACGGCGGCGTATTGCCGAAGGTCCTACAATGTTCCAGCCCTAGCATTGATCGTCTTTCGCGTAACAGCCCTTGCCAAAGCCCAGGACCTCTGTCTGAAATACAATACGTTCCGCCTTCGACATCCTCCACTAGAAGGCACAGGCTTGTGGCCCCCATTCCTCACACTGCCAAAAGGCTAAGAGAAGCTCAGCACTTGCCAATTTGTGCTAAGACCGACCAAAACAATCGGTCCAAATGCCGGTTGAGTGGATGCAAGGGACTCACATTCATAAAATGTTCGGAGTGCGAAGTATTTTTATGTTTGAACGTAAATCGAAATTGTTTTTACGATTTCCATAACAATAAAAATTAAAGTCAAATAATACATGATTTGTTTTCATTAAGACCCGTAGTATCACCTACGATACCCTCTATTTTAGGCTTTTGGGGGGGGGGAGAATTTTTTTTCAGGTAGTTTTGGTTTCAGTGCATTCATTTATGTACCCAAACCAAAAATTGTACCGATCTGACAAAATTTGACACTCTGGGTCTCAGGAGGATATGGAGCGATGATGTTCACATCTCCCCTATCGTGACAGGTATGCCTCAAAGGTATCAGATAAATGACGTTGTATGGGCACCCCAAAGGATTTCAAGTTATATGTCAGTCAGTGCCGATGGGAAGTTTCGATACTGGGATCTACTTCGGAAGTATCGCGAACCGGTTATCATTTTGCCGGTATCTAAGAACCCGCTTTTGAAAGTAAAACCGCATGAAGAAGGAAGACTAATTGCGATTGGAGATAACAAAGGTGTGTTGTATATTGTATCATTGTCCGAAAATTTGGTCGAATCTTCGGGCAATGACAAACAACGTATGGTTCAAACGTATGATAGAGAGACTCGCAGGGAGCATATTTTGGAAACCAGGGTTAAAGAAATCCGCTTGAAAATGAAAGCTGACGAAGACGCTGGTGGCGTTAAACCAGATGAAGTGATTGATGAAGAAGCGGTATTAAAAGCAACTGAAGATGAGTACAGAAGAGTAGTGTTGGAAGAAACACGTCGTAGGGGAGGTGTACCTCAATCTTCCAACAAAACAAGTGGCATGAGACAGCGTTGAGCCTTTAAAACTCGTCTTGCATTTTAAAGTATAGAAAACAACTTTACCTCAAGCTACTTAGCACTTGTTAGTTCTTACAAATAGTAAAAAGCCCGACTTTGTTTTACGTCTAAGCGTCTTTTAGTTCTAAGTGTGGTTCTAAGTTTAAGTTAGATTGAAGCGAAGGTATCTATTAAGTTTATTTTTGTTTCTAAGTTCGGTTGAGAATGAAACATTATTTATTCCGACTTGAAATATGTTTGTCCATTACAGTGTTTTGGTGTTATATGGTTTTTTATTTCTGAATTTATGAATTTTGAACTGGGATCCGATGAGGTTTGTTTAGCTGTAGTTTTTGTTGAGCCACTTATTGAAAAAAAAAAATAGTTAAGTATATACCTATTATTGGTATTTTTAATAGACGTTTACCTTATAATTAGTTGGACATCTTGTAATTGATCGCTTCAGGCAAGTGGTAGCAAAATGTACTTGTTAAATGGGTTACTAAGGCCAGCCTTTGATCGTGGGCTCTTCGTAATTTATGCAATTACGTCTATTCAGCGACTTGGCTGAGTATCAAGAAAGTGGGCAAGAATTTACTGCGAATAATTTGTACGTTTTGACTAGGAACTGGGTTGGATAGGGATCGCTTAGTTTTTGATCGGTATCATTCTGACTGTTTCTTGTTTATGTCTCGAGGTTACGATTACCTACACGGAAGATTGAGGTTCATTAACATTATACTTATTTTTGTTAAGAAATGAAAAGTCTTATCAAAATTTTTGATTCCGACGGGATTCAAGTGCTCGGCCACGGAACCCCTGACATCAGATTCGAAATTCTTGATAAGCTCATATTTATCGGTTAAGCACCGGTTAGTGCCATCTACACGTTTCACTCAGTGAAATCATGCTCATTGTCCGAAGTTACATTCAGAACCAAATGACTAATAGATGTCGCTTAAGCTAAATCTATAATATTTTGTAATTTTTATAATCGGTGCTCAACCGTAAAATATGAGATTATCGTAAAATATGTAATTGTACATATGGCTACAACATAATCTGCTTACTCTAAACGCAAAAAAAACCCATTATATATGTTTTCATAAAACCGCTGTCTCGGCTCCGCCTGCTATAGAAATAAAATTGCATGGTTCATGTACAGATGGTAGGTTCTGTTGCTGTGAAACCCTGACCAGAGCTAGGGTTTTTAAATACTTGGGAATTCTTATTGATGAAAACCTTACATTTAAACACCATCTTGAGTCCCTATCAGGTAGAATCAGGAAAGTTGCCCATATAATGCGGAACCTTAGGGATGTCGCTGATGTAGAACTGTTGAGATCGGTCTATTACGCGTTGTGCCAATCTCTGTTACTGTATTGCATAACTTGCTGGGGCAGTGCGGCCAAAACAAACCTGTTGCAAGTTGAGAGGGCACAACGCTCTGTTCTTAAAGTCATGTTTCGCAAGCCTTATCGATTCCCTACGGTAGATCTGTATAGGTTGAGTGGGGTGTTGAGTGTCCGTCAACTTTTTATTTCTAGAGTATCGGTCGCGGTTCATCGTTCTATCTTAGCTTCCGATGATAAAACGCGTTTAACTGACAGAAGAGTTTACAGACTGCCGGTGCCCACCTGTAAAACAAGTTTCGCTTTCCGCTTTGGCACCCCTATGAAACATATTATTTATAATGTCGTTGCAAAGCACTGTGACATCAGGAACAGGCCTATTTTTGAAACTAAGCGTTTGGTCAACAAGTGGCTTCTTGCACTTTCTTACAACTCTACCGAAGACTTACTGCGCGTGGAAACTTGAAGTTGAGTTCAGTAGGTAGCTTTTTGCTTTTGGAACTTGCTTGTTATTGTTTTATTCCTTTGTTAATGTGTCAGTAATCATAATTGTATTTTTGTATTTGTTTGTGTACTCATAAGTAAATTTCCGTGTTTTATTCTTCTTTTTTGCACGTGTGATTATTTATGGCCTTTTTTTCTCTGTTAAGCTCTGTTTTTATTTTTATTCTCAATACTTGCAAAATCTATTTTAAGTAGTCCGATTCTTCGTTTGTATAAAATCTTTACTGGTCCCCACGATACAGGCTTTGCCTAGTGTGGAGGCCGCTGATAAATATGCAACTGTATTGTATCGCTTTTTTTAAATAAATATTTTTTCATTTTTTTTTTTTTTTTTTTTTCATCAAGAATTTCAAATCTGTCGTCAGGGGTTCCGTGGCCGAACGGTTGAAGCCACTCCGGCTTTAGAAGGATCGTCTGATCGTCGCGGGTTCGAAAATTTAGATAAGACTTTATTTCTTAATTAATGAAATACCAAGTATGGATTAACACTATAAAAATTACAAAAAAAAAATTGTGCTTATTTACTAAGAAATCACTTGGGTGTAATTACAGGTAGATTTTTGTATTCATACGTGTTAATACTTTGCTAGTGGTTCAAACAAATTAATTGCGTTTTATAAAATTACTGAACCGATTTTGAGTCTGAAATAGGAGTCTAAAATTGTCTGGGATAAAACCGAACATGTACCGCGCAACAATCAATCTGTAAAAGTTTTTTTGAGTACCTTTGTACATTAGGAGTTACATAATGTACAAAGCTACAGTGTTTGTAAAAAATAGTAGTTAAATACACTTTGTAAATTATTTTAAAGTTCTATTTCCAGTAGTATTGACTTTAAGTTCTCTTTAAAACCAAATACAACTCATTAAAACTTATAAGACCTAAAAAGAAACCATGAAAACTGTTTGCAAACAGAGTCTACGAAGTTATAACTTTGCCCACAGGTAGAAACTGTCCCGGCGTAAGTTCTTGTAGGTTAGTTGTGAGCGAAGTAAACAAATATGTAGGTTCTACAGACCTCGTTAGGGACTCACATTATGTCCGAGCAATGGAGCCCTTTTCACGCCGAGACTGACAAATGCTTCCTATTTAGCCTTACCCTTTCAGTCCCACGGAGACTTTAGTTAGGTGCATTCTATAGCGTTTTAAGACATTAAATGGAGCTTTTAATTGCTTTGCCGTGTGTTTTAGTGTAGACTATAGAAATCTGATTACTTGTCTACAGAAAATATAGAACCTACACATTGAAGTATACGAGTACCCGCTGCTCAATTTGATGCAGTAGAGCTTCAGTAAAGCATTCAGATGAGCAGTGGATATGAAGTATTTATTAGAATATGGGTGACATGAGTTCGAAAACATGAGGTGTTTTCTTTTAGAATGCCATACAAATTATATTAGAGCTTGGTGATTATTCTTGTATGATATTTGTGTTCCAAGACAGGTCGAAGAAAGAAATTGCTACAAGGATGGTAAAATATCATTGGATTGCTACCAATTTGATACACACTTTGCAATTTTCCGCCAGTTTTTGCTGAAAAATGTAAAGCAACAAGTAAGTAGGTATGCGTAAGCGAAACGTAATGGGTTCTGCGATCGCTGTTCTGTGCGTTGGAGCCTAAACGGCTATATTTTTTGTAAGATTGCGTTTGTATCGGCTTACATTTTAATGGATTTTATTATAGTCTCGCTTCGTTCTATATTGATTTTGAAATTTCGATGCCGTTCAAAGGTCGAAAGTCAATTTGTTTTGCCGATAAGATCATTGTTTGTTGGTCGTGATCGAAAAGGGTAGCGGCGAGCCAATACGCTCGCAAAGCTGAATAATTAAAGCTTTAATGTTTGGCTATGAGCTTTCACAGATGATTGGATTTACTTTTAATTTTTACGGTCCAGCAGTTTGTAAATATACCTAAGTTTTAGTGTCAATATTATCGTAGGTATTCAATGTTTATGTAATGCAAAAAATAATCTTAGAAGTCTTAGAAAGGTTTATCCGTTCAAACAGATATCTTGTGTGATACTTTCATGAATTTTATTCATTCATTAGACCCCTCGCAGACTACAGACTTTCTATCGGCCTATAGTTGAGACGGGCTATATGCGTATGTCTGCGAGGGGTCTTCATCATCATCATTGGCAGCTCAAATTATAGCCCACTGCTGGACATAAGCCTCCTCCCTCAAACGCCACTCTAATCGGCCCTGTGCGGTTCTCAATACAATACAATACAATACAATCATTTATCTCATCCATGTCTTTCCCTCAATGGCCTCTATATCATCCACCCACCTGGCTGCTGGTCTGCCTCGGCTTCTAGCACTTCCCCTTGGGTACCATTCGGTCAGAGCCTTACACCACCTGCCATCACCAAATCTGGCCATGTGTCCTGCCCAGCGCCACTTAAGTCTCGCAATACGGTCTCCGATATCTGCTACTTTTGTCCTCCTACGAATATCCGTATTGCGGACTCTGTCTAGTAACGATATGCCGAGCATGGCACGCTCCATGGCCCGTTGTGTGACCCTCATTTTGTGCACAGTTTCCTTAGTGAGCGTCCATGCTTCGGCACCGTATGTCATTGTGGGCAAGACACATTGGTTAAAAAGTTTGGTTTTCAGGCATTGTGGCATTTTACGGTCCCTGAAAATGTCTTCCAGCTTACCAAACGCTGCCCATCCTAGCGAGGGGTCTTAGTAAACAAAAAATAAAAATCATCATTTGGTTTTCGCAGTATCAATATATCGGTAAGTATAAAAATCAAAGTATAAATGATATTTCAGTAGATTTGTTACCTGCCTACTTATTGGTTATGATAAAGTCGTTCTCGACTTGCGAAAATCAGACAATGAGCCAACAGAGTATCAGTTACAGCTATCTTCATGATAAATTGATATTCGAAATGAGGCTCGTAATTCATCGAGATAACGAACCAGGCGAAAATTAAAACCACTTTGTAGATTCTTCATCAAATTTCGTCTTTGGAAACTGAATCTAACTAGGTTTAGGTTAGGTTAAAAATAAAAACTTATAGTGGAATAAAATATTTTGTATTTGAAATATCTCGACGTAATTAATACTAAAATAGTGCTCTCTATCTAAACCACACAACACAATATTATCAGACTTGCAAGAACAATGTTAATTGTGTCGCACTTTGCAGTCATTTCTTTTATAATAATAGTACATACTTTAATGGCTATAGGATAAAGTACAAATATTCTTATATAAATCAATATTTTAAATCATATTGAATAAATTCTTATTTAAATTTACTTAGAGCCATTTGCCCAACAGTGGTGATAACGACTGAGTAGATAGACTTGCAGATATTTACATAATACAGTGTTGAAGCGTTTATTTATATAAATAAGTACATAGTCCCTTTGAGCCTTGTATTCATTATTATGGTGCGGTTGACCGCAAAAGCCACATTAGTGTAAGTGTATGTAGTTTACGAATACGGCGGAATAAAAGCATTGTGGTTTAATGTACCGCGAACAGTATATCACAGACCGAAAAATATATACTCTTTACGATGTAAAAGTGAATTGAAACCCTCTTATTTCCACTCGCCGTTTAATTGAAAGAAAAGTTTTAAATTACGACTTCTGGTTCCAGCGCTGCTATCTTTTGGCGGTTATAATAAACGCAAAAGGAGGAGCTAAAAGGAAGGAAAGTTGTGTTGATGACCTGATAGATCAGGTCATGATAATGAAGAAAACCTAGAAGGGAAACACGAGACTAGGACTTTGGATGATTTCATTGTCAGAAGACAACCTACAAAATTCTACGGGATACCGTTTGGTGTCTGGGACATTTTTGCAATGTAAAATTAAATGGATTTTTCCATCGCCAAAGTTCGAAGATACCTACCATAGGCTAAGTAAAATTTGTTATTCACTTTTGAACAATACTTGTTTGCCTAAAGAATAATACCTAAAAGGGATCGGGAAAAAATATTTCTGACAACAATCCAACTCTCAAACAACAGAGCTTGGATTTAATGAACTAAGTTGGCATTGAATAATGCTTGAGGCGTTAAATTTCCTTTCAATTTGCTCCCAATAAAAATATTCTTTATGAATTCTCGGCTGATTTATTTTTTAAGGGTTTCGATAAATTGCCCGTGATTTTCAGCCAGCTTGCTTTTTTAATAATGGGTCAAAGATGAATAATGACTATAATTTTGTTGAATCAGAAACCCCCACTGTCTTTCTACTTAGTGCCTTTTCTAAGGCGGAAGAATATTGATAAAATAATTTTGTAGCTCCTGTACAAATAATAGTTTACTCAATTTGCTCAACACTCAAAAAGTCATATCAAAAGGACCCTAAGTTTGTAAAGAGATTGCGGCGGTCGCTTACCTATTATAAGTTTGTGTGTAGTATGTTTGTTTGTGATTTAACCGAGCGAGAGAGTATATACTCGTAGTAAGTTTATTCCTACTATTTGAAATGTGAGAAAGGAAATGAAGGAAGACTACCCCTCAATGGGACGGTAATGAAAACAAAAAAAAATGAGTTGCTATGAAAAGAAACATTCCAGCTGCAGATTTGACGATAGCAAAGCATTTGATTAAGCTTATAAATGGGTTTATGGGTAGCGTGTGGCTCATTCCTGACCCGGCTTCTCATTATGTTGCCTTTATCACGAACGACGGTCGAAGGACAGCCTAATCGGGGACCGTCATCTTATAACCCCTTCCCTCTTGTTGTACAGTCAACCGGGTAAGATTTCTCGTTTTTGTATGTGGCTTGGTTAGCACGGTACTATTTAGATATATTAAACACACAGGATCATGGCTATACGCATGGCTACCAGCGGACCCGATGCGAAGATGTCTAAGGATAAATAATTATGATGTTAGGGCAACTAATACCTTCAGCATAAACGAGGCAAAAAAACTTAGGCCTTTTACATCTACATTTATTAGATGATTTATACAGCGTCAGGAAGCAATCCATACCTTCGTACAGAATTTCTTGCCAAAATAATCAGATTTATTGAACTAAAAACATAAGTTATCTAGAAAAACTGCTGTCTCAAAGTATGATAAACAGTAACTTACTAGATAAATATGAGATTCATACATAATTCATAGAATTTTACTTAGCTATAATTTTACTCGCAATAAATGAAATTGTGATCTAAAGCGACCAAAGTAGGCAAAAGATTCCTTATCTCATTATCCTTAACATTATTTAATATTTTCTTATAAAATGTTAAGTATAAATTTTAATAATCATGTGATAAAAGGTGTGCCGTACCTCAAGAAGTTTGAGACAATTTTTCATTATAGGGCGTGTCTATAGGCTTTATTTTCTCTTTTATTGAGTAGGTGATTGTACCTAGCCATCGAATTCTTTCTTTGTTAGAATGATACTCAGCAACTGTTGCAAATTCTAATTAAAGATTTTGATTCGCTTCGGATTTATTTTTATTGGTTAGGCAATTCTCTACAAAAACGCGTTTTGTTTTCTAAAGATTTCAAATGCATCCCAAAAATTTGCACCCATGCGGGATTTGAACCCACGTTCTTACCGATTCGTGAAATGTACCGTTAACATTTTAAAAATATAGGCCATTACTAATAAACGTGACATAAAGCTATTTCGTGTGTAACCTATAAACAACCATACAAATTTTTAGTTTATGCATTACGTAACTTTATGTCAAATTTATTAGTAAGGGTCATAATATTCATAGGCGGATCCAGGGGGGGGGGGGCACGGGGGCACGTGCCCCCCCCAGAAAAAAATCCTGGATCCGCCCGTGATAATATTTAACGTTTTTTTTCCATTATTTATTATATTTTAGCTCCAAAATAACACATTACTCGTTCATTGTTAAGTTATAATTATAACACAAACAAACAACGAACATTATGTTGATAAATATGAATGTTTGTGAACAAGTCAATTCACGTGCTCTTAATGAAGTTGCGTATTTACGCCCAATTAGTGGAATGTATGTGCAGTAATCAAAAATGTATCTATTATCTTTATAATTTTCCCAATGGTGCTCCTATGGATATCTCAGTCTATTTATCACGAAAACGGTAAAATAGAGTAAAATTTTATTGGAGTGAGAAAATCATATTTTTTTTTAATATAACCAAAAATTTTAGCTAGCTTTACAAACAAAAATCTTACTATTTATTTATTTATTTATTATAACAGTTTTTATAAAATACTATATAAAAGTGTTCGTTCTTTAGATGATTTAACTAACAAATTTTACAAACAAAAATCTTACTATAAAAAAGTGTTCGTTGTTTAGATGATTTATGTTTTAAAACCGCGAATTAAAACGAATGTTGGGCTTAAAAAAATATTGATGCTTTTTAACAAAAGACGAACTCAATTATCTTTCACCCTCAGAGAATAAACATCTAAAAATAATTCCCGGAAAGCTTTGTTATGAATAATCAAAGGAGTATTCGCTAACTACCAAACACTACCAAACAACACAAACTTATGCTTGTTTAGACAAGGGCCATGACAATCAAATAAAACTTTGATACCACTTCCCTAACATTGTTCGAAACTTCTCACAACTAATTTGCCTACTTAGGTAGCTTACCCATCGACAAGAGAACTAATACAATCAGGAACTACAGACGCTACTTATCAGACTCCTACAAGCTAGCACCAGTTTTAATCAAGACCACAATCACCAGTGATGTGCACCGATAATAATTATATTGGACTAAATTCGTGTTGGACAAAATTCATGTTGGTCATTAATTCATTCTAGTTAGACATTTTGGATTTTGGACATTATTCGTGCAAAAAACTTAATCTAAGTATAACATTGTTCACCTTTTTCGTTGGATCCACGGACATTTATATATCCGTGGTTGGATCAATAGTTTACATTGAATGCTTGGACTTTTAGCCCAATCTGTTTATTTTATTTCTGTTCTTAGTTTATTAATACAGAAAGTAATATTTCAAGATACTTTTCTATAGAGTAAATGTTTGGAGAAAATATAAACTAGTGCATAGCTTTACTGTGTGGTGTACACATTGAATGGTAGAACTGTAACTTGTAAGGTAGCTCACTTACACAAAATAATGCAAAAATAGTTTTATGTACCTATAAGTGTTTGAGGTTGCGTTGAGGGCCACACCGCTTACAATTTATCTACTCTCAATAAAAACTTTATTATCTATGTACCTTTAGAATCAAAATAAATATATTTGTAAAAGAATATTAATAGAGAGGTGTCATACAAGTAGTTTGAACCTAAACTCCAAACTGGTGAGGTTGTTCACGTCAAAGTTTCGAAGATCTGGGTTCGACGTTTGGTTTGGTGCTTGAGTGTTTGACGATAGTTGGTCTAAGATTGTTTTTATCCAAGACCAGTTTGAATTTATTTTAACAAAATACAAATATTTATTTAATGACAAAACAAGATAGGACGACGCCGATCTACCACTCAATTTCACAAACAAAGTGTGTTTTTAAAACTTGAATAAAAGTTGGATAATTTTTAAAGTTTTATATAGCTGAGATAATATTGTAATAAATAGAGAATACAAGTTTAGTGTAAAAACAAACTGTATTCCATCATCCACTTAAGTAGTGGTTTCCTGAAAAACGCAGATCGTCAAAACCATTATGGTATTGTAAAAAAAATGTGAAGACCCACGCAGGTCAGTGGAAGGTATAGGTGATGACTGAGTGCATGCCAGCCCAGTCATACGGGAGATTTGCGTCAGAACGGTTTGCTATAGCGCCCAGAAGGCTGTTGCCGCTGGCGCGCAACCTGCGCAGCGAGGCGGCCGGCATGCGGCAGCCCGCGCACGCAGCGTTATTAACAAAAATAAGAATAGATTAGAATACTTAAAATGTTATTTTCTCTTAATAATAAAAATATATAATAAGTAGGTATACATTATATGAATACTGACATTTAAATATTAGTGTGAAATATGATTTTGTCTTGATATTTTAAGAGATGACGGCTATCGCATATCAGCGAAGCAGAGTTTCACTGCCACTTAGTTGCACTTCAGATTAATATTGTGTCGCAAATGGATTTTCGCATCCAACTTGCAAGTCTTTAAACTTCGTCTCAGCTCTCAGACTTTTAATACTTTCTTGACGAAGACTTGTTTTGAAAGACAAGAAATTTGTCGTAGCAAAAATGTTTTAAGCCTTGTGAGAACAGTTTTTTTTTCATATACTTCAGTCATTACTTTACAATCTTGTGAGTGAAATAGAATTTTCTTTTTGTTTGAAGAGTTTTCTGATATACTTTGTAACTAAATTCATGTTTTGTGATACATTATACGCTCTTCTCTCACCTCAAAACATACGTATGTTTTATTTCATGCCGTATAATGGGCCCTCTACATATTCGCCGATGATAGACGAATGCCGATGGCCACGAACATGTCGAGGGCCTCGTCGCCTGTATTTGCATGTCATCCAAATAATAGTTCTGCGAATACTTTGGCGAATGTGTAGAGTGGCCGTAAAAAATGAAACAGACAAGGAGGTGGAAAAGTGTACCTTTCGTTTTTGTTTTACAGCCTCGTCGTTTTCGTCGCTTTATTTCTTACAGCCTCACCGCTTGCAAAATGTTATTATAAAATACTCCACAAACCCGTAATTTTTTAGGTAATATTAATCAAAATTCTAAATAGCATTAAGATCGAATGCTATTAAACTAAAGGTACAAGCAAAATTAATTTAACACCAAACCACAGAATAATTATACTGAAGCCTAGAGGCATACACACGCATACAATTACAGCTACTGTTTCAACCATTATGCATCATAAACAAGTCGCTACCTTGTGTACAACCGTTTCCATGTAAACAACATTAAATCTAGGCCAACGGGATTGCATCTTGAATTACCTGGCGCATATCTTTACTGTCACAACTCACAAAGGGAACAGGTAAGGATATGAGGAAGAAATTAGTGCCAGAGGAGAGGCCCATATGTAACGTGGTGAACGTTTTCAGGGAAAGGGGGTGAGTGATACGACTTGGAATTCGGTGAGGCGAAATTAGTTTTTTTAGAGTTATGTTGGTGATATGTGGCTCGTAGGGGAGCTGGTGACAAGTGAGGTTTTAAAAGAATAAATGAGTCTTTAGGGCCTGAGAGGAAGCGTTTTATTTTCAGAGACTTATGAAATGTTTTTATGCATGACGAAGATGTTTCAATGCACGTTGCGTAGCTTGTCTGATAGATAATCAAAGTTAATTTGTGAATAATGACATATTCTTTCAGATAAATAAGAATAAATGAAACCTAATTTGTTGAAGTAAATGCAGCACCTTTATAAGATGCTGTGAGACATTCACTTTACAATATTTTCTCTCATGATTTCGTGTAAGAATTCCCGTTACAAGAAAATCTGCTCTGCAACCTAAAAATTCGCATAGTCACGAACTTCTGCTCACGAAATGGTTTCCCCGACACAAAATTACTTTTTCACTCAATTTCCATGTTTTCAAAGAATACGAGAGCATTATGAGTTTATTGTTTGCCGCCAGGAATTACTTACAGCGCTTGGAGCAGTTTGAGAAGGCTATACAGGCTTACAACGAAGCACTTCGCTGGAACGTAAGTAGATTCAAGAGTTATTTGCAGCTCTTCAACTTTTCCTTTAGATAGCTTCGTTGATACACTTGGTGTGGACAGCGAATAAATAGTACATACACACACACATGAAATCACGCCTCGTTTCCGTAGAGGTAAGCAATGGAACTTGCTTCTATTCTGACACATATCTTTTGATTCATTCTGATTCTTGATAGTTTGGCTGGGTTTTAAATGGTTTCAGTTTTAAGTGTTCAGATCCATAATCTGAACACTTAAAACTGAAACCTTCCATCTTATAAATTGAACCTGCTGCGAATCAAATATGTTTTAAATTATTATCAGGCGTCCCTATTCCGTGTTAAAATGGGTAACATAGCAGACGGACTATTAGCCAGTAATTGGGTATTTAAACGATCTACATATTCTAGCTACCTCAGGATTTCATTAGGCTTGGAATCCTTTGACGGTTTTAGTTACATTGATTACGATCACTACACAAAAGGTAAGGCCAAAGCCCCGAAACTTTAAAGCTATCGGAATTAACCAGTTGAAAAACCAATTAGACCTTCAATGATTTGTGTAATTAGCCTCGCCTGGTATTTGAAGGTAAATTTTATTGGGGTTAGCCTACTATCAAACCTACGTTGTAAGTTTTAAGGCTCAAATTGTCAGAAAAGGTCGCAGAGACCAGTGAACTGTTTGAGATACTAAGGTATAGTTCTGCTATCACAATGAATAGATAAAATGAGCAGGATTATTTTGTTTAATGTAGCGACAAAAAGCTTCTGATTTGTTCAAGTAAAATCAAGTCTACCTTTGTAGCTTATAAAAGTATAGTTTTTTGGGCTTGGTGCTAAGTGATTGACACTGAAACATACTAGGTATCGTTTCTGGCAAGAAACCATGAAAGCTCACTTATTTCAACTGCACTGTACGCGTACCTATTTCATAAAATGCGGTAGATATTCAAATGTTGATGACGTCATAAAATGCGTGTGGCACGTACGATGTTGACAAATGTGTTATCGCGAAAGTGTTATCGCTGTTGTTGAATTGTGTACCTTTATATGAAGAAGATACGTTCTATATTGTATTTCTTTCAAAAAAGTAGAGTCACTGAGCAGCATCCTGATGTGAATTGATCAAGGACGAACTAACTCATTCCTTGAAGCTGACCCTATGAGCAGTTTTTAGTTATTCGTAGAACGCAGCAGTTTGTCACGAGACGACAGTGACGTCAGTTTAGTGCAAAACAAATAGCTTGATACTCCATTTGGAGCTTTGAAGCTGCAAACATGCAATTAGAAGCTACAGTAATAATGTTTGAGTTGCACTTCGTTAGCGAAGGCAAGTTGTAGATTTTAATAACGGAATTCACATTACTGCATTATTGCAGGAATCAAGATGGAAATACGGTACGCATTGTTAAGAGTTTTTGGATTTAAAGCTCATTTCATTCATTTTGAGAACTTTAGTTTGGATTCCAAGGTCTTCAAATGAAATAGGATTTAAGACCTCTTCAAAAAACATTTTTAACAAAAACTACTTAGTATTTAATTCGCGCTGTTACAGCGCTTTGGCCTACGCTCGTCTGAGCGTAGGCATTCATTACACCCATTTCCTCTTTTGCACCAATGGCCGTATAGGCATCTACTAACGGCTGAATGAGTCTTCTCTATTCACAGAATGCTGATATCGGTTCACTGCTTGGACGGAGCCAAGCTCGAGCGAAAGCGACACATTATGCCGGCGCTTTGGCAGACGCAGCTCGGGCCGCTGGTATGCTTTTCAGTATTCAGGACCAATTTGGGAACTAATGGAAAACTCTTGTTTTTTGATATTTTTTCCCAAGCAAGCTTTCGAAATCTCGTTCTAGAAGTATTTCTCGTACGTAGGTACCCATAATACTACTAAAGATATGGGTGAAATATAAGAGGAGTCGCAATGGGCCAGGTACATAGGTACAGTCACGGACAATAATATGTATACACTCCATACTTTTAAAATTAATATCACACTAAAACTAATAGATATAGGTAGGTTAAAAACAAAAAGCAGAAATTGATTTCACATTGAACTAGTGGCGAAATCAATAACATTGTTGGACATGTTGACCTGTACATGGGTTGAAACATTATGGAGTGTATACATCTTATTGTCCGTGACTGTACCTGGCCCATTGCAACCCAAACTTCTAGGAGATAAAATCGTTTTTTTTTAATTGCGCGTAACGTGGTTACATCACATGTAGTCAAAATCTGTAAATGTTCCGCGTGCGCTTAGAGAATTTTGCACCATTTAATTATGTGCTTTATTTAATAATAATGCATCTAAAGCTACATAGTGTGTACTGAGACTCTCAGTCTGAGAGTGTATTTCCCTTGAATGAATGCTTTCATGTTTTATTTACGTTCACTGCTCGCAGTTCATTTCCATCAAGCACGTAAGCTAATGAAGGTATCCGAATTAGAACTCCACTGCATCGAAACTGGCATAAGGCTTCCACAGTACTGTGCAAAATGGACATAACATTGTAACGGGGAAAAGCTTCGAGCGAATATGGGGCAATTAGTGGTCACTGTCTGTGGAAATAGAATAAGTATTTGGAGCTTTCTCTGCTCAATGAGCAGGATATTATGAGTACTTAATTTGGATTAATCTTTTGTTTTATTTTTTCTAATTTCCTTGGCTATTGCTGCCATTCGATTATAAGACTTTTTCGAGTCCTTAGCTATACCTACACTTTGAATATTATCTATGCTCTGACTGCTCTAACGAAATCTCCGAAATAATAATAAACATGCAGTCATATTATTTCCACATAAACTAAAATCATCAAATCAAACGCTCTCATATTTTATTTACAAAACATATTGATTCCCACAATCACCCTGATTTACTAATTCAATTTCCCAGAATTGGCACCAGAAAATCTAACGGCATTACAAATCAGAGCGCAGACCGAATATGAAAAGAGTGCCTTCGAAAGATCGCTGGTGCTAGCTCACAGGGGCAGTCGTATCCGCCGCTTGCCGCCTGATTTCGCCGAATGTGCCAGACATGCTGAGGAAACGGTAAAATACCCACGTACTAAATTTACACTTGAATTTGAACGGCGATTTATATCGTTTGAAACTGCTATTTATCGAACTCTTTGATACTGGTTCACACGCTGAATTAAAATACCGTTTGGCAATTCGAATGCAACGGAACTTTGAATGGTATTTTCTTCGGGAAATTCACAGTTTTCAGCTATAGCTTCGAGAATTGTATTAAGTGATTTATTTTTTGTGTAAATAGCTTTTTTGATAAGACAGTTTTGAATTCCATCTAACATTTACACCATGAAACGTCATAAGTTGAGTTTAGCTTGTTTAGATACGGGAGTGTGTTGGTGAAAGCTCCAGGAAAATCCTTTCGACCGCGGCATCCCTCCTCAGAAATGTGGAATATATCTCAACAGAGGATGTGGACACGACGCCAAAACGGAAAAGCAGGATGGAAAAGCAACCAACGCATCAGGTAAACACTTACTACTCTCTAAAAATGAATTTTGTTAATGTCTGTCGTTTTGATATCGACGTGTAGATTAATATTGGTTATTTTTGCAACATGTAAATACTGCTTCTGTTCATAAAATTAATAGATCCTATTTCAATGTGTGCGACTGCATGTTTTAAAAAATCAAGAAAACATGAATGCAACCAATACATAGGAATTGGTTCCTGTTTTATTCCATCGAAGTATTAGATTCAATGCTGGCATTAACAATAATCCGTAGGTTGAAGAAATATCCCGCGCAGAAAAACAGAGAGCTGAACAAATCTCTCGCTTAATGGCATCGAAGTATTTGGAGCGAATGGCACATGACAAATATTTCTTAACGGCTTTGTGTAAGGACGAGCGACTGGTCTCGGCCAATAAACAAGGATCTAAGAAACTACAGGAGCTGGCAAACAACGCCCTTACTGATATAGAGAATCGACAAGTAAGCCTTCTCGAGTAAGCTTTGTTGACTTATTTAGGCGCTTCGTGGACGTAGCACGCTAATGTTACAAAATCAATCACTTGAACTTTAGTGCTTGCAGAATGTACCCAAGCAGGTAGTGCAGGTGGTTTGTTTAAAGTGTTTATTACATGTATAAAATTCAAAAGCAAAGCTCCAAGAAAAATGTGAAGCAGACTTTTTGATTTTGAGGTATTTTAAATTGACATCATCCATGCCATAGCCGGATTTCCAGTAAACCATTTAGGCTTATCTGCATCGACCGAAAGAAACTTGCTTCGCTAAAAACTTAACCAGGCTATTTCGTATTCGTACAGTTGCCGCAGACTTTTTATCTTACGTCTGTTTTTTTACAAGACCATTTTATCACGCCTAAGCCAAATATTATCATCTAAATTGCTCGGATAAGTTTATAGTGTGTGAAATACTTTCATAAGAGCTTTCGTCAGAAAATAGCATGAAATTTTTCTCGCTGTATGAATGAAACTTTGCCCAGGTAGTTTTATGATTTATGTGCATATTTTTAGGATAGGTATAAGAAAACACGCATTTATCTTTTGTTTATGGCCAGGTATCTTTCATAAGTTATGATCCAAATAGGCAAACTATTAGGAAAAAATATTCACACAAGAAAAACGGAAATTGATAGAAAACTATTTTGCAAACATACATAATTATCTATGATCTTGAACAAAGCAAGCTTCTTCAAAATTATATCGAATAAAGATGACTAAATACTATTTTAGGCCTGAAGGTAACAGTAATTTTAGCTGTATTACACAGATTGATCGTCTATGGCCACTTCACACCATAAGTAAGTAACCATGTAGCCATGTAGCACAACTTAATGTTGTTTTAGGCAACGAAACGAAAAAATGCTGTCTTTGTTTTAGGCTGTCCTCCGTGAAAGACGTCCCATGTACGCTGCGCAAGCTATTGAAGCTTCTGCACGCGCTCGTCTGACTAAAGCACGACAAGCGCAAATCAAACGAGCTCAAAAACAACACATTATTGATGCTAATCGACTCATCAGGTATAACGTGTTTATTTTTATGATTTCACAATGTCAGGTAATCTATGCCTGCAGCTAACTGTAGGTATCTATGTTATTGCTTTGGTCGTTGAAATTTCACCCTTCGGATACGGAACCCGGAAAATGATGTAGGCATCAGAGAATTGCTATCTAGTTAGTAGTATACCAATTGACTGGTAGGCATAGGCACATCTTATTCTATTCCGCCCGATCCTTAAAAAGATTAACATAATGAGTTTCCTCACGATGTTTTTCTTCCCCGTTTTGAGCAGTTTTAACTTTGAAAGTCAAGGCATTTCAAGACCAACATGGCTTATAATATTTGAACAGCAACTCAAAAACAGCGTTCAATCTGAAAGACACTTCAAAATGTTTGGAGACGGTCGAGTTTGGAATCCAACAGATTACGAAGATTCCGGCCCACTTACTGCCGGGAAAAGAAAAATTCTTGCTGGAACTATACGACATTATTGCAGAGACATTCTTGGACCAGGTTCGTTGATTAATTATTTTAAAATCTAAGACATTTTAGACTTGAAGAAATTTTAATAATAAGTTATAACAATACGCGATTAAGTCCCGTCTAATATTTAAATTTAATTGAAAATCTGTTTTTCAATGGCTACGTTTGTATTTTTGTTTTTATAATTTGTATTAACTATGTAGTAATAATTAATTTTAAACAATTGTATTAGTTTTAATTTTTCTTTGATGTTCATCAATTTCTAATCAATTTCAATCAATACTCGTTGAGAGCACTGGTGGTCTAGTAGAAGTGGTCCCATCTTCCGATCATAAAGGTCGTGGGTTCAATCCCGGTCATGCACCAATAATATTTTTTGTAGAAAAATGTATGATATCAATCTCAAATGATGAAGGAAAACATCGTGAGGAAACCGGCATGTCGTAGAGCCTAAAAAGTTCGAAAACATGTGTCAAGTGCATAGAGGAGCCTCTTTGAGGCGCACTTAAAATCATTTCACCACGCTGGTTGGAAAGGACTGGTGACGAAGAAGAAGAAGAGTTAATTCTCGTGCATAACCTCTAAGGTGGTGGTGTATTTTAATCTAAACACCTCGTGCCACTTGCATAGTGAAATTTGGCTTTTTTATTTGAATTTCCTGAATTCACCACCACCAGCCAGCAAATGCCGAGTTCAGTTACGATCAATACTCTCCAAACTTTTAACCGGCGGAACTATTTCGAGGTGTTACTCAACTTGCACGTTCTTTTTCGTTTCCAATTCGATCATGCAGCAAAAAGCGTTGAGTGAATTTCACCTCATGTGGAATTTCCGATTCCCTAATTTCCCAAAGTAATACGAAATGTCTGGGGCCATTATAATCTGGCTGGCCTCGTCCGTATTACCTGAGTATGCATCTGCAAACTTCCAAGTCACGTTTGCTCAAAGATAGTCTTCTATTAGGGCATTACTACATGGGCCACAATACCGCCTGGTATTTTCATCCAAATAGAATTGGATTCGACAGTGGGTGGACGGTAAATGAATTCCCGTATAAAGAGGGTGTAAGTTCAAGATCCCCTGTGGCTGATAATTTTTCCAGTGTTCACTGCTCACGAAACAAAAGGACACTAGGTTCGACTGTGAGATATAGTTTTGTAAATATAAGAAGGAGCTTACCTAAGAAGTAAGGAAACATTTTTTAATGGAATATTACCTAAATTTTTCCATTGGCAAACAATCGTTTGACAGATCTTTTTTGCAAAACAGAGGCTGACCCAAAACCGGCGAATCGCTGGAAACCCGGATCATGAGTGTATTCTTACAAAATTCACAGAAACGTGTTCGTAAATCTATGAGCGAGTCGGATAGAGAGAAGAGGGCGTTCATTCTTCTCGGCATGGCGTTATCGCGAGAGCCAAGTCGAGACTCCGTGCTCCGGGTCAGACCCACAGCTCCGCCTAGGGACGCTAAGTATGATTTATCTAACGAAAAAGTACATACAGGTAGTGAAGTTTGAGAATTCTCTAAAACAAACGTAACTTATATACTTTGTTTTTGAGGAAATAATCTCTGTACTCGAAGGTGGGCGTTAATTTCCGCGACACAGTTTTAAAAACTAATGCGGACATTATCGTTAACTATATGTTTTGTTTGTGCCATGTTTTTGTTCTTAAATAAACAATTTGAATTTGAACTATTCTCATACAAACAAAACAGAATCACGTAATAATATTGTTGGAATCACGACTATATTTCCTAGAGTAGTTAAGAAATTGTCTCAGATATTTAGTGAATTTTAGGTCCTGTGAAAATGTGTTACAATCGCTATAATAGCTTGTTTCTTAATGAGATTTTAATAAGAGTTTAGACTATAGCAACTAAAGAATTGTCATTTATTATTAAGCTTATTTTTTGCTTACCTTAGAATATAACTGCAACCGGCAATATTTAAATGCCAATATGCAGTCAGTCCTCATAAATTTTCGCAATAAAATTTACATTTCAGGCATCGTCTTCGTACATTCGAACGGAGTTTAGCATCGAGCACACGTCCCTCCGAGCGGTCGTACTTGCTACACGAGTTGTCAAGGCTGTTTGTAGACACGAAAAAGTCTTTGAAGGCTCGCTTCTATGCTCTAAAGTGCCAGGCTGGTAAGTATCAAATACTTTTCTTAGGTTTAGGTGTAGGTAGGTTCTGGCTAAAAATACCTTACAGTACGTTGTCGTCTGAAAAGCGACGAGAGCCTTGTAGTGACATATAAAATGATTATTTTTGTAAGATGTTTTGCTTTTGACTATCCGCTGTGATTCAGTTTATTTCAGAATGGAGATGCCTTTTTAATAACGGTAACGATTCTAAAGTTCTGAAATAATTTTGATTTATTTCTGATACATAAAGGTTGGACCGGTTCTGTTCATAAATTTTAGTATGCAGCTCACCATACATTGTTCCCATTGAATTATTTCCTTACACCCAACCCTCTGTAACTCGTGACTCCCATCATTCAGTAACGCATATGATTAGGTTATTTTCAGGCTACTTCCCATACAAAACACACATTGTAATGGGTCTGATGTAACATAACATTCGTTCAAAGCGTCCGCTGACATGCAAAATTGCATATTTATTCGAGTTCGAAGGTGAACTGTATTTTACGTTCAATAAAGTTTGCTAACCGTGCCACGAAGACCTAGTTCGGAATTTAATGTGCCAACGGAACGTGTGACTTGAACTGAGCGCCGTAAATCGTGGGTCGACTGATGCGTGACGCGGGAAACGGGTGGGTAAGGAGCTTGTGGTAATAAAAAAACCTAACGTTCAGTCATTTGGGATAATCAGTACAATCACATAAGTCACATCGAAGCGTAAGGTCGTAGCCACACCACACTGTACGGCACTTCTTACGTGACCGTAATAAAAAATATATATCAATCTACTTATAACTGATAGCATTTAAAAATTCTACATAAAGAATGGAAATTCCTCGCCCCGCTCCTATTGACACTCCCTGCCCCTAGAGTTTTTGATTGTTTTTCTTACAAATGAATGAGAACATTACGCTCAGATGCACGTACAACAATTGTGGTATCAGCATTTAATATGTTATTATATTTTTACTGTTGTTGTTGACATTTGTATGGAGCTGAGTGTCCAGTGCGAATAAATTTTACAGCCAATTTTTAACCGACTTCAAAAAAAGGAGGAGGTTCTCAATTCGCCTGTATGTTTTTTTTCGGTCCAGTTTCATCTACTAATTTGAAATATGATGACTGCGAGCTGATCCGATGATGGAGAACGGAACTCCTCAGAAAATAGGTTGATTAAAATTAAATTTTGTACTTACATCGGTGAGTTCAATCAGATCACGGTAATCCATTAAAAGCTTGTACTTGTTGATATTTAAGAAAAAAACTTAATCTTATTTAGATTTTTATGGATGACTTATTGATACTCGTGTGTAGTGTCGAACATTGAAGTCGGTTTTTCTTTTAGTTTTAAAACGTATTATTATAGCGAAGGAATAACCCAATATATTGATTGAACGAAGTAAACTAAAATTAATAAGTGATTGGGTGCAGCTTGCTGCTAGTTTTATAGGGTCGTCAATATTAAAACTTTTATATTGAAGTAAGTATTCAACATCATAGAGATGATCATGAAAAATAATGGAAATAAGGCATTTCAAACCAGCTCCTGTAACGCAACCGTGCGAGTGAATTACGCACCTACCAGGCAAGAAAAGTAATGCTTTTAGCCGTATAATAAGATACATCGATCTTGGTACCCGATAAAAATTCAACGAAGCGTGTCTTGCCGTTATTTGAAAGGGTAGCTGCAAATGATATTGACTTGTTGTGAGATGAGGCACACGCAATTTTGTTGGGGATTTATCGGAAGAACATGCGCGCAACCTATTCATTTTACTAGACTAGATCACGACTTTTTCCCTTCAAAGTAAGACAAGTATGCGTGGATCTTATAAACTTTTAGAGATTAATTCGCACTGAAATGCACCGTCTAAGTATCATCGGTATCATAATTTTTTGAAACATACGCTGAATAAAGAATAGAGACAGATATGAATATCAAAAAGATCGTAAAAAGACTAATGTTGTAATGTCCATTGTCATTTATCTCGGATCGATGCCATTTTGATCAGTTCTGTGAAGACTTCCTAAATGAATGAATATCATAAAACTTTTATTTCCTTGGAGGAAAATGATTTTCATAAGAAAGAATCACACTAAGTGTTTTCAATATGCTTCTGAGAGGTATCAGAGAAAAAAAAATCGATCGTCAATTTCAAAACTTTGAATACACTGATTTCGGTTTCTGAAAATTTTTAAAATTATAAAGAAAATTACGCGATTTAGTTATGAAAAGTATATTCTAGAAACTAGTCTTATTAAAACATTTGCAAGTGGGTACCGTCTACGTATTTAATCAGCCCACTGCTGAGTAAATAGAACTCCTTATTTTCAGACCTAATTTTTTGGTCAAGTCTCCGCGCCGCCTTCTCACAGCATCATCAGACTATCTGGCTGGTGGCCGGCTTGATATCAGCCAAATACTCTGCCTGGTGTTCCGTGACCATAGTGTAGCCACTCGGTCAAATAAAAATAAAATATCAAGTTGAACTTTTTAAACTTTCGTGATTTGGTCAATCAAGTTGACGTTTCTTTACAGAGGCTCGTAAGGCCAACCACCATGGCTGGATGTTGAACGCATGTTTCTTGCTAGCTCAATGCCACTTACTCCAGAACAACCGGCCTGAAGCACGAGTGGTATTACTGGAAGGGCTTACCTTAGCCCGCTCCTATGCATATCATGATATAGCAGCTTTCTTTGAAACGGTAAGGCCTCAAGAGTGATTTATAATCAAAAAAATTCAAATTATTCAAGAGATCATTCATCGATTTTTAGTAAAAACAATTGGGATTATTTTTTGACGATTTCTGACTTTTCTAGTACTCAAACCTTAAATGGCCCTATAGAGTCTTGATCCCTACATGAAACTGAATCGATTGGCACCAATAACTTTTTTTTACTTTTGGCATTTTTGTTGATGGCTGTACACATATTTTTTTGAAAATCTGTGAATGCAGTTCAAAATATCGCAAAAAGTTAGGTAAGGTCTCCTAAGAGCGTTTTCCTGTAGCTACAACGGTTGAGGTATATTATCTACCTACCCTCCGTGGCCCATCTCAAAAATCCAGGGTGGATTTTTACCCAGATTCGATACATAGTAAATTATTTTTGTATCACAATACATTATAAAATGATATTGGGCTAAGGACTCAGATAATTTTTGATATTTTTAAATATCGTACAGTAATATTTACTAGCTGCGTCCCACAGATTGTCCCGCGTTCCCACGAGAACGCTTAAATTTTCCAGGTTAAAAGGTATTATGTATGTCAATTTATACAAAATCCAAGCCGTCGTTTCAGTGGGAAGGAGCAACAAACATCCATTTGAAGTTTTGCATTTAAAAGTACTCGTAGATTGTATCGTTATTTTTGGCTAGCTCTGTAGTATTCTCAGGCTCGAAGGACCATAAAGATGTAAGTTTAAGAAGAATCTAATACTAACCAACTACAAAAGGTACGGTGAAGTAACTTATTTGTTTTAGGAGAGTTGTCTTTCGATCAAGTCGATCATTCGATTAATAAAAATTTTTGAAAAAAAAATTGAACCGACTTCACATAACACAAATAGACACTAAGAACCTTCTATGTACCTACACTAAAAAGAGAAAAATAAGAATATACACATGCAATTATTACTTACAGTATTCAAATAATAAATTATTATGTTATATTATATTTGAAGACGGTGCCAATTACCTATGTATTTACATCTAAGAAGAAATTACGAGTACAATAGAACTTGGGTGCAAAATTGTATCGAGTAGAATAGTTGGCACCAACTTTTTGAAAAGCTATGAACAAAAATTTTGCTATACAAGAGCTTTATTTGTGATGAATTCACCAGCGATGAAAGCACATTTTCAGTTTTGAAAATAATTAAAAAATGTGTTTAATAACACCACTGATATATTGAATAAGTTATCAGTCACCCAACTTGACCTAAAGGTTATAAAGAAAAATGTATAAAATAGAGCAAAAAAGCAATATTTTTTTTATATTTTATACAGGACGACGAGGCAACCTAAGCCTATAATTAAAGTGCTGTAGTGCCTGAAATAGTTTTAAAGTGGAATAGAATTTCCACCAAACTGAGAGTAATGCTGATCGCACATATGCCTGCGCCGTAGTAATTTTTCTATAGAAAAAATACTGATGCGGATAGCTTCTGACGTCTTATCATTTCATATATATTGAAATGACAGTTCAGAGAGGATGGGTCGCGCGATAAGACGAAATAATTTAAAAAGATCACGACGAGGTGTACCAGACATTTTTTGATTCAAGATAATTTTAAAATTTTAAGGGGTTACTCAAAACACAGGCTCAAAAGTAAGTTCGTATGAGTTAGTTGCCAACTCTGGTGACGGATTTTTTAGGCCGCCTTAGGTGGTCAGCTGCACATTTATAATTTCATCATACTTCGACATAAAGGTTCTTTGTGTTTATTAAAACATGAGCTGTGATTGTAGAGGTTAAAAATACTAATATGGAGTGTTTTTCCCGTAGTGTGTGAACGTATCAGTGGAAGGTGAGGTGGCCTCAGCAGAGGCGCCGTTGGAGAAACGCGAGCGAGCCATGGTCAGCCTGATGCAAGACGACGACCTTCGTGCAGCGGCTGAACATCTCTTTAGAAGAATGTCGGTGATACCTGCTGCAAGGTAAGTTTTTTTTTGACATAAGTAGAAGAAAGGAAGGGAGGCCTTTTCCCTCATAATAATAATAAGTGTACAGTTGTTTTTTTCTATCTCACAAAGTCTTAAAAGGTTCAACTTTAAGTTTTATTGCTATCAATACTCATAGAGAAGAACAGCAACTCCAACTTACAATATGCATAGGATGGCGCAGGTCTGCAGTTAATATTAAAACAATTCGCAGATAGTTAAGGAAAACCCCATTAAAATCTACAGCCGATACTCAATCTCAATGGAGGCATTTAAAACAGTTCTAGTTTCACGTTCTCTTTGATTCACTTCACACAATAGCATGCTTCAGCAACAATTAAGTACTAGCATATATTTTAGAAAATGAATATTAAAAAATCGGTTATATTAGAAGCGCATGGAACCTCTAACTCTTTAGAGATCATTTTTCTAAGGAGCATCTGTTACAGTTGTAATTGTTTCAAAATTGAGTTGAGGAAACTTACACTGCTGAGGCACGCGTGTATATAGATAGAACTTAAGAGGCTCTTGGCATACTTGCCTGTTACAAGCAATTAAGGCGGAAAGTGGGTGCTTCTAGGTACAGTTACATACGTATTATGCTTGTTCTAAGTGCAGACTGAATAAAATTCTATGCAATCACGAGTTTTCAAGCGGCCCTTGCGGAAGTTTGTATGGTTTCCTATCTCTGCAAGCCAGTGCTGGTTTCAGTTTCAATTATACAATGTAAAGTTATACTTGTAGAGCTGTTGAAAGTAAATCTATAGTATTGCATCGAACAACTAAAATTGCCTTTGTTCAAACGACGAGATTAACATTCAATTTATAAATATACACGAGATTCATACAATTACAAGAAAAAACAGTATTCTTGTCTTTCAATATCGGAAAACCGATGAGCAGACATCTATTCATTGTTACTTTTCTATAGGCATAATCTGCAAACATATTTAGTTATTCTGAATATATTCCAGGTAACATAAACAGAGCCCACACACAAATTCCTAGACTTAAGCCTTAGTAATCCGACGATCCTTTTATCCTTATTTTCTCATCATACCCTCTAGTTCATGCCAATCAGACTAATTAAACGCGCATTTCAGACGGTTCTCAATTATGCCGGGGACAAAGGTCGAGGAGACTGTGCCAGTTTCGAACCGTCGAATCTCTATAATACCCAAATCGCAGCAGCCGACGAGAGTGGCGTTCAAGCTCAAACAACCACTGGGGCTTCAGGAGTTCGATATTTAGATCAAGGAGAATTTGCAGCAAAAAACAGCACCTTACCCCGCAACGTGCACTTTGAGTGGATTCTTTCACGGTTTTGTGTTGGTTCGTGCAAATATTAGCAAAATTGCAAGGTGTTATGTAAATTTGATTTATAAAAAAACAAAATTGTGGCTGCAAAAGCAAAATATTTTGTCTAGACTGATCTTTAGAGCTTGGAATTTAATATCAGTAAGATTTATTACTTAATTGAATTTTTAATCAAAAGCTCAGTTTTGTAAAATTTAAAGTGAAATGTAAATATTTTAGAGCCATTTATTTTGAAAACTTTAATATTAATATCATATTTTATGCTCAAAGTTGTTTTAATAACTTTTATGTATATTGGATGACTTTTTTGGAATGGCAGTGGGCTGAGCTGTTTCTTAAAAAATAGGAGTTTGATACCTGCGATGCCGACTAACATCGAACATTCATCCTCAAAGGGTTTTCGTAGTACGTAAGTTTGTTGGTCAATGTATTGCGTATTTGTACAACCCGGGCGCAATAACTTGACACCTGACTCAAATGACGTTTGTCTACAGTACTGAGTGCAAAAAAGAAACGTAAACATATGCATACATGTAGCGCCCCCAGTGCTCGTTTTTTATTTTTCTTTAAGTTTCCATTATAATTTGAATTCCAATGGAATTCCGCCGAATGACGAGGTTTGAAATAAAAACCCTAACCTAACTAAAAACCAAAGTATTACTGATTTATAATTTAATTACATTTGTATACTAGTAACGAATGCAGTATTTATTGCTTAGTTACGAATTGGAGCAGTAATAAACTATTTAGAGTCTATTTTGGGATTAATTTCCAATATTGTTAATCAAATGTAATTTTTTATTCAAGTTCATACTAGTATCTACCTATACAATAAGTAGGTAAAACAATAAATTTCTTACGGAAATAAAACAAAAAAGAATGTTATATTAATTTATTATTATAATTATGAGGTAACAGTGATGCTAACGCTACTGAAGGACGAGAGCGGGGCCTCGCGCGGGGTAGCGGGAGGGGAGTCGAGTTTCGAGCCAGGTGTCTAGTTGTTGCGCCCGGGTTGTAATGTCACAGTCAATAAAGAAACTTGACAGACTTTTTGTTATAAGCTCAAGTAGTCACTTTTAGCTGCAGGCAAATCTCAAAATTCAAATTGTGGTCTAGACCATCCAAGACGGACCCAAATGCACAGTGTGGCATTAGAAATATTTTAAATCTTCAAGTATTTCGTACTAGCTTCTGCGCGCGGCTTCACCCGCGTGGTACCAACATTTTGAATAGCCTACATGCTATCTACGCCTATTCCAAGTTTCATCTAAATCAGTTCACTGGTTTAGGCGTGATTGAAACATAAATAATAATATACAAACATCTAAACAAACTCACAAACTTTCAGCTTTATTATATGAGTGGGATTTATTTTGTATGTTTGCTATCATTAAAAAGTAGGTACTCTGTGAAAACCGTTAAGCGTAAGCGGCTTTTAAATCCATACTAATATTATAAATGTGAAAGTAACTCTGTCTGTCTGTCTGTTTGTTACCTTTTCACGCCCAAACCACTGAACAGATTAGGCCGAAAATTGGCATGGATAAAGGTTGTATCCCAGGGACGGACATAGGCTACTTTTTATCCCGGAAAAATCTCGAGGGACCGCGGCTTACACCGCGGGAGCGCAGCTAGTTATTTATATATTACGAATTTTCTAAATAAAGTTTTGCGAATCTAAAATTATTGAAAACTTAGTATAAATTATTTTGCACCATCATTTTGAATTATGATATTTCAAAATACTTGGAATTGAACCAACAATTTACTTCTATGAATTCAACGCCAATTTCGTCCAATAATGAATTGATTTCGCTATTTTAGTATTTCATCGAAAAAGGCTCACGCTTTTACCATTAACGACTTCTAACTTTGTAGCTTCTAGCTTAGTATTGTCTGCGCTAATAAGCTAGTCATTAGTAAGATCAACTTTAATTTTATCTAAGTGGGATCAAATCCGTTAATTTTGTGTAAAGCCAAGGTAGACCACGGTATTAGCAAAGGTAGCCAGTAAATCACCTGGAATTCTTGAGCTTGACAACGTACACGCAATTAACTCACGGATAGGTACAGATACAAAAATTGTATCCGTGATTGTCTACAATACAATTTTTTTTTGTAAAATATACACGAGATAAAATAAATAACGAAAAGAAAATTATCAGTTTCTCTTTTTCGGTTAGGTGTGATTTATTTATTTATTTTCACAAAATCCACAGATCTTAAAGATAAGGTAAATGTAACTTATGTAAATAGAACAGACATCCAATAACGGATTTACTTTATATAACTATACCATATGAGCAGTACATACTACACAAGATTGAAATAAACTAAGCTAAGTAATGTGTGTATAATAAATCAAAAACCAGAAACACAAGTTATAAATTTCTCTCTAAAATTATGTCAAAAATGCACTTTTTAAACTTGAATTTACTGCTGTTGAAGAGGTCAACTGTACTAAATGTTTTGTTATAGGATTTAGTAAACAACCCATGAACAAACATATGTAGTACTGAAGTCTAATCTCACGTGTGAAATCTTTTCAACATCACATATTAATAACACTGACTTTCTCTCAACCTTTTAACCCACGCATGGTTCGATTAGCCGTAGTATAAAGATTTCTTTTTATTGGTATTATCTGTGATTGCGATCTCTGTAGGCTAAAAGCAAAGTCTACGATCAGGTTTATCTGAAGTACCTATTGGTTTCTTTTTTTTTCATTTGATTTAGCGTGGAAATATTGAAGGACTTTTTACAAAGGGGCTTTTCAATCCCCAAACGAAGTGAAGCTTAGGAAACCACGGAACTGACTGAGTCTTCGGCCTTTAATCTCATTGTAATCAAAAATCGATTCTTCTTTTTTTGAAATTCCATTTAATTTATAGAAGAAAGTTACAATGAAGTCGGAAAATAAGCTTAAATTAATGTTATCCATTTGCTCGCCAATCTTACTTCCTAAGTAATTAAAAAGTTGAACACATAATAGCATTTTGCCATTTGTTTGATGGCAGCCACCGTCCTAATGCTAAAACTTTTTAAAACATGGTTATATAAATAGGAGGCTTATGTAGGCTTGAACTTGTACAAGTGAAATATAGCCTAATTTTAGCGCAATGTTCCACTAAGATCTGAATGAAAATAAGTTTAGTTAGAGATAGTCAAAACCAATTTAACCGTAAATCGCAGTAGAGGATGGCCCCCCACTTGATGAAAAGTCGATCTGGTAAAGGTTGCTGGAAGTCGTTGGGTGCAAGCTGCACTAGATCGATCGCTGTAGAAATCGATGGGGGAGGCCTATGTTCAGCAGTGGACGTTAGACGGCAAAATTTAGTCTCGACCTGACCGTAGCCATGTTTGTAACCAATTGAGCTCAAAGCCGTAGTAGTAGTGTAGCAGAATAATAAATGTAGTTTTTTGCCTTGGATCATTCCAGATGTCTTCCAAAACCTCTGTTTTGGAAGACATCTGGAATGATCCTGAGAAGGTCAATAAGTCTCTACTTATTGACCTCCTCTTGGATAATATGAGGCTAGTTCAGAACGTGGAAGTTTTTATGAGATGACAAAGCGTAACCTAAAAATTTTAAAAATAATTTAAGATTTCAAACTCTATTTTCACATTACTCACTCAAGGCACGGTTTATGGTGCCACTTGTTAGATGTCGCTGGTGTCGCGTAGGTTTTAATCCGACTGTCAGCTTATAGGGGAGTTGTTGTCACAAACGTTCTTAGTGCAAAACGTGGTTTTATTCCACCGGCTTACAGAGATTATTCTGTGAAAGCCTATGTAAAGGTTTTTTGCACTACTTCCAATAAAATGAAGTGACTGAGTAGAAAATTATGTAATAAAAAATGAACTTTTTACTCGCATTAAGCTGTGTACCCATGATACGGGTAAAAAAGGAATAAGTACGGAGATGACGAGTGTTAAATGATAGAGTGAAAGAAGAAAATGCGACGTGCTGACCCCACATACCTACATGGGATAGATAGGTAAATAAGACATCTAATAATATATACAGGGCTATTTGTAAAATACCGGTAGGACTATATTACTAATATAATCAAAAACTTCTGTTCTATGACTTTTAAAAATTCATCATTATGTTAGTTCATCAGATTTTAATACAAAAATAAAAATATTTAAACTGAACGCTTTAAATTTTACGAAGTCTATGCGAAGTAAAAGAAAGCGATAGTTGAATAGCAAGGGGGCGGGGTTAGGGCGGTGGGGAAAATTTGTTATGTAGGACAATGTGTTAGATCGACGTAACACACAAACACAGGACAACGAAATCTTGAAGGTTTGTAAAAACAAAACTTCAAGATTTCAACACCAAAAGGTGGAAAGTATTAAGTTTTGCAAAAATATATATGATGATATTACGAGTGCATGATGATACTGACCTGAACACAAGTTAGCCGTTTTTTTATTAAATAGATCAGCATTTGACCTCACTCTGCCTGATGTTAAGCAGTAGTGAGGTCTAAGATGGAGCATGCTTACCTTGAAGGAACCAATTAAATCTTGATTTGAAGACCCGTATATTGTACTTTTCGGGAAATACACACATACACAGCTTTATGGGGAATCGGTTAGCTCTAATGTAATTGGGTGGTTTCAATACAATTTAATATAAGTACTCAACATACAGAAGCAGAAAAAATATCAGTATTATGGGGTTCCATATCTTTATATTTATTGCCTAAATCTAGTGACTTGGAGTCAGAACTCGTGAAATCCAAAGGTGACGCGTGCTTTGCATGTTTACGACACTGCTGCATATTTAATTTTTTATCTCTGTACTCATGATTTGATGCGACACGCGTATGAGACGCTTGCATTTTTAACAATGTTTTATTATTTAATGGCAAGGAAAGTCAGCCAATCTGCCCTGCTAAATCCAGAAGGATTGTAAGATTTTCATTTTCAAGTTTCGGAGTTCTAGAAATTAGTAGGTACATAAGTATACCTACATTTGTACTTGGTCGATATTTCCAGATTACAAAGCGATTTGAGTCTACATTTTTTATACGCCGCCAAATAGTGGAACTCATTGCCGAGCTCTGTATTTCCCGACAAGTACAATGTTAAAGGGGTCTTCAAATCAAGAGTAAATAAATTCATTCTAGGTAAGCCTCTCTAAGGTAGATAAGTCTTAGACCTCACTACTGCTTAACATCAGGCAGAGTGAGGTCAAATGCGGTCAGCATTTGACCGACCATTTATTAAATAAAAAAAAATATAAAAATGTATATATTTTTAGAACTTGCATTTTGCATCAGTTTAATAAATCCCATTTTCAAGCGGATTGAACCGCTTGAAAATGGGATTTATTAAACTGATAAACAGTGGATAGATTTCTCGTTTTGCGCAATAAAATAATTTGATCATTTTCATCCTGGAAAAGTACGTACAGGCGTGGGTAAAAAGACGAATCTGACTGAATTTTCAGCATATCACTTTTTTGCTGCGTCGACTCAAAATCTGTTAAGTGCAATGTACTGTACCTACATCACATTGCACTTATCAGATTACGTACTGATAAACTGAGCGTTAAAACGAAGGGTATATTTTTAGTTATATTTGTTTCCGGGATATCTGGAGAGAGTGGGGGGAGGCCTTTGCCCAGCTGTGGGACAGTAAAATAATAATTTGTTTCTTAAATTTTCTTAATCATTTTGAGAATGAAGAGATGTGATTAACTTTCAAATAAATGCACTTAATATGAAGAACAAAAACAGCTTAACTGGTTCGCACAATAAGAAGTATACGGACTCTAGTAATTCCTAACTTTGTAAGTACTTGAATAATTTATGATCTCGGTAAATGCCCACAAGCCGAAAGTTTCAATGATATGATCTATTACCTGATTTCTGAATATTAATGGACAACTGGTCATAGCAAACTATTTGCAACGCAATCAAATTACAGTCCGGTAGTTTGTGTCAATATTAACGGAGCAATCAGTGCCAATAGCAGAATGCGTTTCAATGAAACTTAGTGGTAAATGTTATGTACAACATGTACGTAGTCATCTAAACGCAGATTTTTTATAGAATTAATGAAATTAAGCAACGGTTTAAACGATCAGTAAGTGGATGGGTGACCGCCAGTGGCATTATCAACCGAGCGCTTCTGTGCTTCGGAGGGCACGTTAAATTGTCGGTCCCGGCTAAAAAGTCGTTAAACCATGACGAAGACTTCAAGGCGGCCTGAAAACTCCGTCACCAGAGTTGACCACTGACTCATACAAACTTACTTTATTAATTAGAACGGTTACACCTCGCATTCGAGACTCGCTGCAAAGACATATTAGTGTGTTAAATCTTCTGTGCTCTTCAGCGTCTTGAGTTGTCGTTCGTAGAAACAGTAAAATTCTACACATTCGAGAAAGAGCTACGTGAATTTAGCACTGAAAACGAGTGAACACGTCATCGAGAGCAGCGTTCTTGTTAGACTAATAAGAATTGATATTGAAGACCGAGAAAACAAAAAAAATTATGAATGCTTAAAATATTTTATTCTTTTATGTACTTATACAGGATTATTTGTAAAACACCGGTAACCTCTCAGGACTGTATTACTATCATCTTATGGAACAAGTTTTGTTCTGACTTTTAAAAATTCATCATCATTCATCAGATTGTCATACAAAAATAAAAATATTTCAATTGAACGCTCTTAATTTTTACGAAGTCTATGAGAAACAAAAAAAAACAATAGTAAAAAGCGAAATGAGCGGAGTTAGGGTGGCGGGGGCCAAATTGTGCTCTATAGGAAAACGAAATCTTGAATGTTTGTTTTTGGTAACGTAAATGTATTATGTTTTGTAAATAGTCCCCTGTATACTTACGTATACGAGTATATAGAGCAGTATCGGAAGGCCTAGTGAGTTATGTTGTCTGTTCAATCCAAAGATTGTGTTTTTGAGTCCCGGCCCGAAGATCGAAGTATAACCAATGCTGTTTATTGTTTCATTGTAATTTCTGGCATTACAATGCTAGTAAGAAAAAGTAGCCTTTCTCTAGTTTTTAACCCTATCTTATGATCTGTCTGTTATATTGATCTCGGCTTTCAATTCGGTTTGTTTGTAAACTATACTCGTAGTATAGTAGCTACTTAAAGATTTATTATCGAAAAGCAGAAAAATATGTTGTTTTGTTTATTTTATTTACATAAAAGCTGGTAAATCTCGAATCGTTAAACAAAGTGAGCGGTGTAAATTCAACTAGTACCTCTATCACGATTGCATGTTTATTTTTACGGTAATGGACGGAAGCTGAACATACGACTGACAATTTTATTTTGAAAATACTCTTGTTGCGTAGTAGGTTCCCGGAGCACTAAAAAAATATCATGATTATTTTTTAATGGAGACAATATTTTGTGAGTGGAAATATTTTACTTATATTTTATCTAGAATAGAATAGAATAGTCATTTATTTTGTGCAAAAAAAAGGTTTACAATATTTACGAACTAACTTAACTAAACACAAAATAGGTCACCACTCAGCATGTGCTGCAGTAACTTATAGCTGCTCCAGCGCTGATTTTCTGTGGCGCCGGTGAGTTCATGTTCAATACTTAAGTAAGTATATTAAAATGTATCTGATATGTAAATCTAAAATTTTTAATAACGGTCAGAGAACTTTGCTCCAACATATAACCTATACGCGCCACAGCTATTTTTATATACATAAAATGCTAATGACGTCAAAAAATGCGACTCGCCTCTGTCGTCAGCAGCATTCTCTATTGAATTGACTGTTCGGCGCGTTCGACTCGGCTGCACTGTGCGAGCACCCTTACAAGAAATGAATTCTTATATCGATTCAGAATTAATGATCTGCCACACCTGTCAAATTTCGAATTTATGCTTGATTTATAAAAGGAATCGCGTGGCAGCCATCTTACCCCAGAGGTCGTTTCAAGGTACAGGTAAACACAAACACACGGTTTCAATCTGTGACCGCAGATGACGTCAGCTTACACGGAAATAGCGTGCACCACTCGCAATTACGGATGCAATCTCCAGCAAATTGGAAACGACTTTCATGTTGCAAGCGTGAAATGTTATGCATTTATTTTTAATACAATAATGTGGAGGTTATGTTACAAGCGACGCCGACGGCTGACGGCTTTTTTCGTGGCAGGTTTTACTAACAAGAGTGTTTTATGTGTGGGTTGTAAACGTGAATATAATATTTTCCTGCATTATATTTTATGAAAATGTATTATTTTCAGCAAGCTGGGTCAGATGGACATCTTTTTTCGATTACCATAACTTTAATAACAATTTTTCTATGGATATCATAAACAGAAAGAATGATTGTTTAGTAATGCAAATAATGCATTTAGTTATCTTCTGCTTTTCTCTTGTCTTTTTCGTCAATGCGTAAAATTACAGCGCAATGTCTTTTTTCGTCTTTCTTCCTGCGGGCAGTATTTACCTACAACACAGTTTGGAGATAACGCCACCAATACAATCATCATCATCATCAACCACTGGACGGCTGGCTGGGTTAAGAAGATTGAGTCGGCCGACGTTCCACTTCATCTTCCGACTCGCGCTACTCCGACTCCCGCTCTAAGGCCAGTGGCACACATAAGTGGTTCTTAAGCCAATACAGATACAATTATTTAGTTTCACCCACACCCTAGAGTTTTGCTACACTATACTTAATAAATGTAATTTACTAGTTATATCTTTTGTTTTCTTTCAAATGATAAGTATAACTGTTTAATGCGTATGTACGATGAAAAAAGACATTGCGCTGTAATTTTATTTGCTTCATCATAATCATTCACAACCTGACTTCGCTTAGTGTGCTTAGTTGTACCCAGTACAAGCCTGTTTTTCTTTATGAAACTTCTTATCCACGCTAGCCTCATCCATTTTTCTTTTAGCCTGACGAAATTTCTGACTTATGAAAGTAAACCTTGTGGTATCTTATGTTTGATTTAAGATGGGTCACCTGAAAAAAGATAGGCCCTAAACCGTTACACTGGTTCTTCACGGTTCTGGTCGCGAAGGAACAGGAGTAAAATCACCTAGCTTTAAGACGATGTAAAGTGATCTCAGCGGTCCTACTGAATAAATACTTTTTGACTTTGACTTTGAATGGTTTTCTATTAAAATTCAACCGTACCTATGCCTCCATTATTTACAAAATCAACTCCCATGCGGTGTCCGTACCTCTTAATAATGGCTTACCTGTCGGTTGACTTAGATGGATGGGGAGCGACCCAGTGACCTTTGAACCAGCTACCCTTTAAAATCAAGGTATTAGTGCGCATGATATAGGTCAGATCTCACTCTCAAGGAATAGATACCTACATAAAAACTCGACCTGACTAGTAGCTAAATAGTTTGGTCGAATCCGACGTAAATAAAGCAAACTGTGTTTATAAATGTATTTAAAAAAAACATAATAAAACCAGGATGAGAGTTACTCCTGGACTTTTTATTACTTTTCTTCGTATCTGCCCCCTTACCATGGCGTTTGTCTAGGTACCAGAGAATAGAAAGAAATGACAGTAATGACATTATAGTGTGGATAAAACGCGTAGAAAGTGGAAAAAAGTTACTTTTCTACCCGTTTTATCCACACTCTAATGTCATTACTGTCATTTGTTTCTATTCTCTGGTACCTAGACAAACGCCATGGTAAGGGGGCTGTACTATATCATCATAGTAGAAATATAAGTAAAAAATCCACGTTTCCCACTAGTAGTTGAAAAAAAACCATTATTCCCTGCCAGTAGGGATAGATTAGTAGGAATATCAAAAATGACAAAAAGTCAAAAAGGCATTTATTCAGTAGTACCGCAGGGATCATTTCGAATAGTCTTAAAACTAATTTTACTCCTGTTCTTTCGCGACCAATACCGTGAAGAATCAGGGTAACGAACACGGTTTGGGGCCTATCATTCTTTTAGGTGATCCATGGAGTTGGAGCAAGTCCCAAGCTTTTTTGCCATCCAAATAATCAAATATCTTAATAGGCTTTTTTACAGAGATGAAGTTTAATATGTGGAACTGGAGTAATAAAGAATGTCTGTGTACCTAAGCTACCTGAGAATTAATAACTTTACTTACCTAGAAAGACAGTCGATAAGCCAGTTTAATTTTAATGAAAGACGATACTGACCTTTGTAATTAGAACTTTAAATGAACCGACAAAGGCTTCAAATTCCGCTGCTTATAATTTAGATAATCCGTTTCCTAACAAGCTTATCACTACAGAAACCGTAAATCTGCTTTACTATTATTAAATACCCATACAAAACGATTGATCGAACATGATGCTTAATCTGAGGAGTAAGAATATACAACTTAACACGGACACATGTATAAAATACCTACTTGACTTTCGTTCATACTAATGATCTTTTATAGTAGTTCATGCAGTTAATTTTGTTTACGTGAGAGCCTACTTCATTCAAGATTATATACCAGAATAAAATATAATATTATAAAGCTAACGTGGTTAGTATTTTTTGACAGATTGTAGAAACAGGCGGTGTTCAGTATGGTACAGTCAGTGACAGAACTTCATAAAAATTTGATGTTTTTGAATCTTCTTTATCTTTGAAACTCGTCGGGTGTAACTGAAACTTTAGTTTATATTGGATGCTATGCCTCACACCATTAATATGAGAAAAAATACATTTTCTTACAAATCATGAAGAAAATTAAGTCTTATTTCCAATATACGAAGGTACAAAGTAGATAATTTAGTAAGTTTTAAAATGTTCATCAATTTATGTTGTCAAATGTGGGAAAAAGGCTAGAAGCACTAGAACGAACAAGCCTGATCAAAAGCAAATCTGTATCTGTTTTATGTTCTAGTATGTTCATTTTATGAAGAGTTCATAGGCAGTAGGCACTGTGTACAATTGTTAATCTGAGACTCAATCTAATTAAATAATTTATGTCACTAATCCCAACATGGAAACGTAATTCCCTAATTCGTACGCTCAATAGGGAAATAGGGATGGTAATTAAGTAATGTCTAATTGGATACATCGTTGTAGACAAATTCGGTTAGCGAGAACGTATTTATTAAATAGCTAGCTTCCTTCCGCGGCCTCGCTTGCGTGATTCATTTTTGTTTATTTAATTATTTCTGTAAAATTCATTTTAATTTTATCTTTTCATCCTATAAAGTGTAGAATCGCTCTTCCTTTTGCAGTTGAGAAACAAACATCAAAGTAATTTTTTGCATCGTCTGAGAACTGACTTACTGAATACAAGTTGAAGCGCAATGCAGAAGCACAAATGGTAGAACAAAACTATCATTAAGTTGCAGTTTCAACTTTATAGTTTGTTATTCATTACAATGAAACCATTTGTTTGCAACTAGCGCATGAATAGAACAAAAGTTCAGATTAACAATACCAGAGAAGGCTTGCAATTTGGAATCCCCAATTACATAGCAGGATGGCCATCTGCGTTGGTTTTCTTTTCGAAGCGTAACGTTGTTTTCTAAGCGTAACATTGTTGATGGCTATTAAATAATGGCCATTTACGGTATCGACCAATCATCGACCGAGTAGTGCAAAGCCATCAAACATCGCTTAAAAGATAGGTTAATAAGAAAATGAAAACAATATTTTTCAAGTCTAATATTTGTTTAAACTTTGCGCTCTCAATCTCGCATCTAGGGAATCAGGGCTAATCGAGTTAAAAATACAATTGTAGTCTTTAAACTTTACTTCATTATTCCGTTCTGATTTATGAGTCTCCAGATACACTTGAGTTTTGTTAAATATAAATATTTAATACAAGTAATATTATATTGAAATTGGTAAGGTAATATCTAGTACTAATCCGCAAAATTTTACAATGGACTTCCGCAAAGTCACGCCTGAATCAATTCAATAACAAGTAATAAATCTTATTCTTATACCGTCTTTACTTTTAATTTTGACACACAGACTTTCCTACGAATAAATATTCTGTGATACCTACATAATAAACGTCCAAAATACCTTCACATCTATACGAGTACATAAGTCGCAAGTTGTCACAGATTGATTGCTGCAAAAACATGTTTTCTTTGCAGATTCGCAATTTTAACGGTGAATGACCGAATGACAATAAGTTGCTTTCATTTGGGCTGTAAAGCTACGTAATGGGCCCTGTCCGAGATTAATAGAGCGCGCTCGGAGGCTGACACCATAAACCCAGCGCATGTTACACGACAAATTGATGCTATACTAAATAACTGACACTGGCTTTCGTCACCAACCAAACAATGATAGGGCGAAATTAAAAATTTCAAACTAGCTGCTAAAATTTTTAAACTACTTATTGTAAAAAACTATAACAGGGTCATGCACGACTGTATCCCCAAAGCGCGGTAGACATTCTCTCAGATCTTATAAATTCCTGATCCTTTGAAGATGTCTAAGGGTTAATGTTTTAAGCTATTGGGTGTATGAAAATGAGAAATATATTTTATTAAAACAAGTTAGGTATACAGGTTGCATTAGGGTCGGTTCACATCTGACGGAAGATGCGTCGCGTATTATTGGTCACGTAACGCCAGAACAGACAATTATATGAGAAAACACCTTTCACACTTAACCGATGATACGCATGATGATAAACAAAGACTGCTGAATACGTTTGACGCATTTTCCGTCAGATGTGAACCGACTTTTATTATACAAATACCGAAGAAGTCATTTGTAAATTATTTGTCAATTATTTACTTGGGCCAGTCACAAAATGTTTTTTCCGAGGGCCTAATACTTAATGGCCTATGAAGCCGTTTTAGTGTTACTGGACTATGGCTATCACAAAATGTAATTGGATATTGGATCACAAAATTATAAAAATAAACTAGTAAAGAAAAATTTCATGGACTCGCGCATGTTTCCCTGGGAATAATAAAACGACGCAGTATTTTCAGAAGTAAGCAAAAAAATCACTATTTCTGGAGTTATTTGGACAAAAACCCTTCTATTTGAGCAAAGTCAGCGATGCAGATAGGTATTTACGATCACACTGCAAAAGGAACAATATAAAGGATGACATAGTTTCACTCTAGATTCCTTACAAAAATATCGTCCTCTGCTGGTATAGAACACATAGGTATTGCTGTCTGTTGGGAGAGTCGTCTAGTTTATTTACTGATGAACGAATGAATGAATGAAATATTGTTCCGTTACTGCAGCTACAGCTCAATAATTAGGTATTCAGGTCAATAATTTTTTTATTAGAGTCTGATGACAATTGAATTATAATATTAATTATACTATGTTTATCAAAGCCATTAGCTATTTAGCTAAATTGAACCAAATCTTATTGCAATAAAGTTCATTTTCTATCGAAACATTATTTCCAGTGACACACATATGCACGGGATCTTCGTAAACAACATTCTTTCCAACTTTTATTACATTGTCAGTTTCTCAGAATTTGTTTAAACTGAGGATAAATCAGATAATTTTGAAATTGAAATTCTCGAGTAACTTGATAAAAAGAGTTTTATATGCAGTTTCAAATACTTTACGTTGCAAGTGTCCCTTCACAAACTCCACACGCACTTGGCCAGAGTTTTAATATACCTACATATTTTCCGCTTCAATGTATTTTGAAATGAGTAAGAAAGGAGTGAGTGTTGAGATGACGGCTGATAGAAGAGAATGGAAGAAGAACACATGTTGTGCCGTCCCCACATAATATGGGAAAAGGGCAGCGAGATGATGGTTATTATATTTTAAAACGATAAAACAAAAGTTTGGAGCATCATTATTACGACTTAGGTACTTACGAAAACGAAGGAAAGATATAAAATTCTGAGACAATCTACTAGTAGATACTATACTAAACTTTATCTATCTAGACGTGTATAATATTTTTATGATTGACTTGCCCAAAGTTTCGCCTGAATCAATTCACTTTAAATGCCGATGTAACCGAAAATTTGCTTCGTATGCTTTTATAAAACGCGATATTAGAGCTGGTTAAACTGGACATGCTCTAAAAATAATTTGTCACGGCACAGGCTTAAGGGAACATGCGCATGGATTACATCTAGGAGTAGGTAGTCTCCTTAAAGTAGATTTAAAATAATTTAAATAAAGCCAGCGGCTGAGGCCGCACCGAGAAGAGTTTTTTATACTTATTAACAAAATACAGTGACCGCATAACTTTAGCGATGCGAAGCAAATATTGAAATCACTGTCGCATATGGCTAACTGAGAATAAGAAAAATATATCGGGGTGGTCCGGATGCGTGATGGGTTTACAATGTTACATAGTAAACTGAAACTCTTGCGATGTCCTTGCAGGACTCATGTGTTAGCTACTAAGTACACCTTGTACACACATATGTAAGCAAATAAATACTTTGACTTTGAAAAATTAAAGATCTTGTTTGATTACATTGTCTATGGACTTATATCAAACAAGATCTTTTTTTTTTTTTTTTAATGAAGTAGGTCAGATTTCGACCTCACTCTACCTGATGTTAAGCAGTAGTGAGGTCTAAGATGGAGCATGCTTACCTAGAAAGAACCTATTTACTCTTGATTTGAAGACCCCTAAATTGTACTTTTATTTTGTATGATGCCTGTGCCTCACTTACGTATATAAAATGAAAGATCTTGTTTGTTGAGGAAGGCTTCTATCCATTAGTGGGTTATTATTGTCTGCGGATGATGATAATCATTGAAATACACATTCATTAGTGTCAAGTGCAGTTTCTCATTACCGTGACATCCAGCAATACAATAATTAATTAGTACAAAACGTAATTACCTCGTATGCCCCTACTTGATAGATATTGGTATTGATTAAATGCTAGCGTCTGATTATAGTTTAGAAGATAGAGACAATTTTTTTGCGTCATACTCGTTCGTAAATATGAGTACATACAATCAGGAACAGTTTTTTTTATGATTTTATTAAAAAAATTAAAATTAAAATAAGACATAATTAAATAGTACGATCAGCGTTACCAACTGCGAACTCCCCTGGAGTACAAACCACCTTACTAAAGGGGTTACCAAATTACTGACTGTACATAAAAATAAGTTTGATATAAACACTTCTCTAATAATTGCTATCATTAAATCTCCTTAGTAAACACAGTTAATTTGAGAAGTAACTTGTAGGATATGCATTATTAGTCGTCCCGTGGCTTCGACCGCAGGGAAATGGCCACTTTGAATGTGTGTCAAACACGGTCATACTTTATCATGTCAAATCAACCACTAAACGACATAAGGGATGGGATGTTTTGAGTCATTTTAGAAAGAAGCACTGCTCTGCTATTTTATTTTATTATTCTTGTGTTTTACTAGGTTTTATTATGTACCTGATATCGATGGCATTTTACTATTGAAGCCTTTGATACGTAACAGGAGATCTGGCAAATGGAACGGGGGAGTATTGAAGAATGAGAAATCATTTATTGACGAAAAATTTCCGTTGGAATTTTGAAGAAAAAAAGCCGCCTTGTTTTGTTCTAAACCAGTGAGGGGACTGACTGACTGACATGATATAAATCTATATTTAAAACTTGCCTTTGCAGAATTATAAGAACCTAGTTGTGTAGTTGCCATTAGATAAAAGAAGAAGAAGAAGCGTAAGGGATATACAAACCAAAGTTAGAGAAGTCTAGTTTGTTTCCGCCTGATTTGCTCATGATTTTTAAAGAAAACAAAGTATTTCTATTCAATGTTATTTGTGTTCGTTAGCTCAGTATCCTTTCAACTTGACATACAAAAGGAGCGACCGGCTCTTTGCTTACAAGTAATTTATTGATGCGAGAATGTCTAGTTTCAATCGCGTGTAGAGACAGACGGGCTTTGAAATAATAATGATGTACGGCATTAGGCGTAAATCTGTGAGTGTTTGTGATCACTGATCAACTAGCTAATTGATTTATATATCCACTCACTCTGTCATAAATAAATTAAATTATATTATTTATTAATGAATGTTGGTTTGAAATTGAAAATATCTATTCGATCGTTCGAAAATCTAGCACCATCCATACCACCAAAAATGACTTCTCTAAAATATAGTAGAGATAAAGTGTTTTTGTTGAATGTGTAAGGTATACATTTATAGCCTCTGACAAAATTCCCATGAATAAAGTATCAGCGTGGGGACTTACCCAATCCGATTAACGTGCGGAGGTTAGTCGCTTACCCATTGGGCTTCACTCACAGCCAGATGTATTGTTATAGCTAGTTCATTTGAACCAACAACAAAGCAGAATCACCACGGTATCCTCAAGAAGTTACGGTTAAAGAAGTTTATTCTCATAAAAAGAAACTTACATTTAGATAGAAGATAGAAGATAGAAAATACTTTATTGTACACCACATGGACATTACAAAATACAAACAAAGATACAAGAAAACATTTAAAGCGAAGTACAATGGGCGGTCTTATCGCTGTGAGCGATTTCTTCCAGACAACCTTAGGATGAACTGGATTAAAGGAAGGCAAAAAGGCGGTGTAAATAAAATATGTTTATAAAAACAAAAAAATAAATACTAATAAATAAATAAATATATACCTACTATGTACGAATAACTATAATATATAAATACATTAATCCTAACAAATATGTATTCAAACTAGGAACCCACACAATAAAACTAGTAGTCACATAACATATGAAAGTGTTCGAGCAATTGCTTTTTGAAAATGGGAAGGGACTTAGCTTTCCTGATAGTAACTGGCAGACTATTCCAGAGGGTGATAGCTTTAACTGTAAAAGAGTTTTCATAAAAGGTGGAGGAATGGACAGGAGTAAATAACTGAAGTGAATGACTGAACATTTCACTTACATATGAGAACTTAAAAGCTAAGTACTTAAATAGTTGTAAACATTTAGGATGGCTTGCGAGCGTACACTTACAATAGAATAAGTTCATAATTTAATATAGTTTTAGGTTTTAGTTTACGTGATCTACGTGGGTAAGTTTATCTACTTTTCTAACAAAGCCAACAAAACTGGCTCGATCTACCCGCGATCGACGTTTCGCAGCGGAATACCATGAGCACGATTAGTAAATACACGGATCAGCAACATCTAGATGTGACAAATTTTAGTAGGCCATTAGTTTTGTTTATTAAGGTGGAGTTTTAATAAGTTTTTGAATTTGAAGTTCAAAAATCTATGTGAGTATTTCCCGATTGTTTAATTTTTTTTTATGAAATGGTACCTCTAGTGGCGAGGTCTCAATTGTGTTCTTTTAAAAAACACATGTCAATTGAGCAAAACTTGAGAAAAACAACTTGAGTGTTTTTTTGGAAGTAGATTATATGAGCTTTTATATTGGAAAAGTTGCTTGAATATATGGAAAATTTGTGGGTAAAATAGACTAAAAGACTGTTTTTGTAAGATGTTTTTATAAGTTCAAAAGGACACGATAACTTTATTTGATTTAAGGTTAGTTCAGAGTAAAAGCTATGCTGGATATAGCTGGATGCCAATAAACTAGCCTGGCTAGTAGGTAATAATAAATGCACAAGCCCACTCGTACGTAAAGCATTGTATAGAGGCGGACATGCAAAAGGATTATCGACCTTATTGTCAAGATAATTTGTTGTACAAAGTAAAGTGATGTTATTATATAATGTTAAAAAAACATATGCGCGTTAATACGAGCTGGAACGGTTAATCGATATTAAACTACTTATGTAGGTCGTATTCTGTTAGGCGGCGATGGGTTTGCATGCCACGTATGGAATACTTTGAATTTTCAATGAGAAATTATCAAATGATTTAGAGTAATTTGGTCTGAAAGAATTTCAGTCATACCTTGGAGGTAAAGTCATGATGAACTATTGCATTCCCAATTTTCGATTCTTAAATGCAAGTTTGGATCCCAGCCGCCATACCAAGCAAACTATGTTTCGGGAATCGAAAGTGCTACCCTTAAATACAAGGCTTTAAGTTGCCCACACTGTATGATTGAAGTGGGTCACAGTAGACACACTAAGGACTCTCATGGCTTCACAAGTCGAGTGCCATTCAAGCGAAGCCGGTGGTTCGTATCGATTTACATTATACGGAGAATCAAAGCTTTCTATGATACCTTCTTAGTATCATGGCTATTATACCTTAATTCATTTGAATAGTACAAATAATACCCTCCGTCTTTACATAGACTAGATAATACAAACAGCGACAGGAGGCAGCTTATATCTACCTACACTCAACGGGACGTTGTTGCCTGGGACATTGATTGTGATGGAAATCCTCTTAAACCTTCATTTCTGCTTAAATCGGCCTTAGCATGAAGCCCTAATATCCATAGAAATAGTTTCTACGTATGAAGTTATTTTATCGCAATGAAATTAGAGATATTTTACCCAATTCTGTGGGACTACTCTTGTGACGAAGGTTTTAAATTAATAAAGGTACCTACTTAAAACTACGTGATTCTAGAATGTCAAAGAAAATGTTTTCATGGAACGCAAACTGTGGGATAAACACAGTGCAGATAAATGAATTATATTATTGTGCTGCCCATTTTGATATATAGTGTTTTTATTTCTGTAATATTTATTACCAACGGTGGTAACATTTTTCACGTGTATGTAACCGACAAGCGTGAAATGCCGGTGCCATAACAACGTCTGGGAATTGGTAAACTCGGCCAAATTGTTTTTGGCATAACCTATTGCCTGGTTATGTTTGCATTATGTCATGTGATAATGGAACAAAAAGTTATTACACGTAATGTATTCGTAATAAAAAGTCTATGAAATATGTTTGGCTCAGAAAAAGAAACGCTCATGTAGCGAAAACAAAGCTCTCCAAATTTATTATATAGGTGCTTATTTATATCATATCTTATTATTGGCACTTTATTATTATTGGCAAGTATAAATATTATATGTGTTTCGATCATTTTGAGGTAGTAAAAATAAAATTGGATAAACTATCATAATACAGAATATAATATGTTCATAATAAAAAATACCTACATATTTATTATAGGTTTCGTATCAACTGAGCTTTGATTACATAAATAATTCCCGCCAAGCTCAATATTTTATCGGCCAATTTATTCAGATTTACAACGAAATTTGTTAACTTTATGATAGGCAATACACCACTTTAGTGATAATTAATGTAACTTTATGTAGTATGTATCAAAAAGCACAGAATGTTATTAAAACTGGCTTAGCTTATGAAAATTTAATTTATTATATCGACATATGTATGAGTAGTAAATTGAATAAATTCTTCAGGTCATTAACCTCGTCTCACTTTTTTAAATAATAACCTATTAAAATTGAGAACCCTAAGTACATTATTTAACTTATTAAAGCTACCACAAGCTTTAACGTGAATGGGATGAACAGTCAGCGTAACCAACTGGTAACTCCCTCGTACGAGGCTCGTTATTGGTTATTGGTTACCAGTTGGTCTCTCTGACCGTATCTACAGTACACCCTTAGGCTCAATGCACATTGAATTGGCAATTAAATCTGCATTGAGCCTTAGTTTAAAATGACATGGTAATTAACTTGCGCTGATGACTGTACTGTGTACGTGTTATTAATATGGCAATTATTTATTACAAATTACAGTTGCAAATCAGCACTAATGGGTTTCCATCTATCAATTAGTTATAGTTTGGTTATGTAGTAATCGTGCGAGGCTTATATTATGTATTGTACTGTAAGCACCATACCGCAGACAGACTCTCGTGGCAATGGATGGAGGAGGCCTTCACCCAAAAATGGGTGCCCAATTCAGACCAATAATAATTTTACAATATCGAGATACATACATAACAAAAATAATATAGAGCTAACTTACACAAATAATATTTTGTGAATAGTAATTTCAATGTTAACATAAGTTTATCAATTGGGAATAAATGGCTATAATAATAATAATAATTGTGAGTACCTGCATATAAATATAAAGTTAGGGCCCTTTCAAATTAGACGATTGGTGCCGGACTGCTGCAGTATGGGCTGTAAGTCCGATACCAGATCGGGCTGCTCAGTGGCTATGATTTTTAATACAAAAAGACTCTGTGCCGGATTGCGGGAGTACCGCACCAATCGTCAAATGTGAAAGCGGCCTTATAGATTGGTTAGAGGAAGTCAATCAATCAGGTTCAGATCTGTCATAAATAGAAAAGAAGAAATAAAAATACTATCATACTTTTTTTAGTCCAATCACTCCCGGCTCATTGAATTAGGGCACAATTTTCTACCAATATACTCATAGTTGGTAAAATTGGAAAGCATTAATGGTTTTTCTATATTGAGAGGTAGAGGTTTAGAAGGTTTAAGTACCTTGCGCTACGTATAAGATTTCAAAGTTACGTACTATGCTTTACATACTTTATCTTTGAAATCCTTTACGTAGCGTAGGTATAAAAATTTACTTTATTAATGGCACTAATAAAAAAGGCGAAGGAAAATTCTAACTAACAAAGAAAACGAGTACAAACAGAAAAATATTAGAAGTACTCTTTTATATTATCTGGGGTAATGCCAAAATGTATTCTGACTAAAATAAAAAAATAAACAGGATCACGTCTGTACCCCGAGGTGCAGTAGACATTCTCTCAGATCCTCTATGTATTCCAAATCCTTTGAAGATAAGATAAGGGGGGATTCCAAAACATACATAAAAATATCGTGGAACATACTTTTTAAACATGCTTATTACTTTTTCAATAATAAATAAATAAATAATAAATAATGCTGGACTTTTCACACAGCATCATGTAGCCCCAAAGTAAGCAGAGCTTGGGTTATGGGTACTAAGATGACTGATATACTACTTATGTACTTTTTTTATAATAATGAATTAATAGAGCTATTTCTTTTGTCGTAACATTACTTGTGTGGTGAATTATGTGCATATCAAGCGCAAATGACCGTAACTTGGTTAATCGCGAGCGAGACAGCCCCGAGTGCACCAATAATTAAATCTCGGATTCTGTCGAGAGAACTTTGGATTTCACCATCACTGGCTCCCGCAATTTACTTCGTCCTTGTCTTGGCTATTCGAGACGGCGTTTTTTGTTTCGGAGTCATTATTTTTGGCAATTTTATCGAGTATTAGGTATTCTTCCTCATCATAATTGGTCTATATCAGTCCACTGCTGGACAAAGGCCTCCCCTAATGAGCGCCATTGCACCCTGTCCTCAGCTCGACGCATCCAGCTTCTGCCAGCAACCTTTCGCAGATCGTCACTCCACCTGGCCGGAGGGCGTCCTACACTACGTTTGCCGAGTCGCGGTCCCCACTCCAGAACTCGTTTACCCCAGTGGTTATAGGTTATGGGTATTCTTAAAAGTTAATAACTTAAGAGAGTTATTAATTTTATTAAAACATATTCGAATAACTCAATTTCTGTGCAACTTTTGAATATAAACAGAAAAATTTTGGAACATTGTTGTGCAAAATATCTTTGATTTTAAAAAAGTATCTCTAAAATTGCACCCGAGAGCGATATGAAATACATTGACTACCTTCCGAGACGTTTTCAATAAATCTCTAATTCCTTAAAATTATCTGGGTTATATTTGTTTTATTTTTAATTGCAAACACAAAGAACTCAGCTGTGAATTCAAAGTTGCTGTCATTAGCAGTGCAAGTGGGGCCAGGTTACCATTCAATTTTGATGGCAGCTTTGGAAATATGATGTGCCAGCAAGGTGGGTGATATTTTGCTTTTCCTCATTTCGTTTTATCGCTCGGTTGATGTGACTCGGCCAGATTATGATGATTGACTTGCGTAATAAAATATCATAATTTTAGTGCTACGCCTCGGCCCTGAAAAAGTGATGATTGGTGTTTAAAATAATGTCACTTCTTTGTTTTCCTATTGACATAAAACCTTTATGAACTAAAAAGTTCTAGTGCCTATCTGGGTCACTGTGTTACCGAGACTCATAATATGATTTAAGATGTTGAATGACTGATGGAATTGCACGATGCCATACAGCTCTGAAATTATGTCTGTAGCGTACTGGTTAGGTACTGCCAATCTTTATAAATTATTATACAGTCTAGATCATAAATGAATTATCTGTGCTTTTAGATACTGAAATATCATTAATAAGACTGCAAAGTCATTTCACATTTTATGATTCAAGTGGAGATCAAAGGAAAATATAAATTGGTTTTGGTTTTAAAGTTTTACGACTTTGCCGTTTCAAGGGGGTGATCCGCTGATAAAAGTATGCTAGCAAACTGACGTGATGCCAGCAAGCCAAAAGTTTCCAATATCGCCAAAGGCAGTGATTTGGCTCGCTGGCTTTTCATACATGTTCGAAATCCTTTGACCGCATTATAAAAACGTGCCGGCGATTTAAAGTTGACTGTTTAACCGTCAATGGATCATTACCTTTTCACGACTGATCGATTGCACTGTTTCCAGTTAGTATTGGACACGCATCGAACTAATGCAAATAGGTAGGTATTTATAAAAAACAGGAATTACAAAAAATAATATCAACGTAAAGTGCTTTATTTTGATCCTTTACATGAAATATATTATTATGATACATTATTATTTACATTAAATAGATATTGTCCAGCATTATAAAAACAAATACGATATTATATTTTGAAGATTGAGTAAATAATTTTTTTTGTAAAAAATGACTCTTACAATTTTATAATTTTATAGCAATTGGCAAAGGCCAATTCGCTTCCATCTTTCTCTTCCGGTCGTCGAGCCAAATATATATCCTTGGATGAAAAAAAGAGGATTTTAAAACATTAGAAAAAACATAATCCAATAATCAATCACCGTTATGAATGTCTGGAGTTAAAAAGCTAATTCCATAATTTTTAGAGTGTATTATCTTCAAATGGCAAACCCGATGGTGATATTATTACATAATTGCGGTTTATCTGGGCCTTTGGTCTAAGTACTTAAACCGTCAAATCTACCTAAATGGCATCGCAAGAAGACTGTAGAAGCAATTTTCCGTAATTTATTTTTATTGAGAAACTTTTAATCGTTTTTAAACGACTATCATTCCAAGGTTTATTTTTATCCAGAGAGCAGAATAAAGTCGCAAGGAGAGTAAATAGATATTGGGTTATAAAATGTTTTGTAGCCCATTGGTATTGAAATAGACCTACAAAAACGCACTCGTATCAATTTAACTTATTTCACATAAAAAGTTTCCTTATTTTGGTTAAAAGTTGGATAAGGTTAAAAAAACTCACTGTTTTTTGAATTTATTTTGCTATTAACATACATAATTACATAAAATCATGCTACTTTTCAGACTTTCACATACCTACGAGTATTTCCCTAAAATAAATTTTGTTGAAATCTTTAAACTCAATAACTTTCAACAGTTACTTGCTAACATGATACATAACATTTCTACTTGTGTTCAATAGAAGCTAAGGTACAGAAAACCAGCAAGACTTTTTTAAGTCTGCAAAATACTTTTCGCGATGAAAGAGATACTTTTAACCCATATTTCTGTGCCTCCGTAGATAAATAGGTCATTTCTTGTCAAAGAAACCCGAGAACTAAGTGTGTCGCTCTCGTTCGATAATAATTATGAGCTGTTGACTGGTTAAAGTAATTTAATATTTATTACTGCAGTAGGAATAAACTTTATTAAAACATGTTTTAATTTTAAGTATTGGATCGTGCTGTTTTTTGACGTTGGTCGTACATACAGTTGGACAACATTATGAGTGCGGTTTTTCGGTTGCTCATTTGGTCATTTAATAAAGACCATTCAAAAAGTTTAATGTGGGTATACTTACAAGAATATTTATACATTAATGTATACACATTGGCAAAATAATCATTCCAGGAAAGTTCATGATGGCCAAGAGCACCGTGTCGCCCTAGGTTAGAGGTAAGATGGTTGGTACTGGAAAAGAATAAAGAGCATGTCACTTTATTTTATTAATCTGATTCTAAATAAAAAATAACCCTAATTAGGTACTTTCATATATTTTATTTTACCGAGAGACATTTTATAAATTACTCAATCTTAAATTACCTAATTTGATCTTGGTACAAAATGCGCTAGCTAGCCATCTCACGAAATCTATTAACTTAAGTACCTACCCAAATGGATAGGGTACACGGTTCAAGTAATACCACAAATTAGAGCAAGATGCTGGCAAGCTGCTTCAAGTGACTATATTATACCTATAGTAAGTATGTACCTATGTACGGTCACATACGTAACTATGCAGAAATAGTATAATGTATAGCGAATAAGTGCATGCCGAGGTTTAGTAGTTCTTAACATGCAAACAATTAAAAGTTCCAATAAAACTCTTTGTAATGATAAGTAGTACCTACCTAAGTAGTTTACCCTCATTACTTTGAATTATTAAGATTGCCTTTTACAGAAAAGCTATTTATAGAAATATCACCAACTTTTCAACTTAAAAACACTTTCGTCAAACGAGAAATAAATACCTGCATACAAAAGCCCACTGAAGTAGACTGATATATTTATTGTATAGTAGATCGATAATAATTAAAATTGCAATGTTTATTTTCTATAAAACAAACCTTTACGGCTGTCTTTAAATGACAGGGATTCGAACTTTCAATGCAGGATAGTAATGCATACAACTATGTTATGAAATAAATACTATTTAGGAGGACATCATTTAGACTGTGCGATTCAGCTTCATGACTGGTTGAACAGAGATAGTTGAAGATATGCGTGGACAAGTGTGCGATTTAAGAGAACCACCGCAATGTTTTCTGTGTTGATAAAACAATTACTATCAGTTTATCTATGTAGTTCTCATAGTACAAACTTTAACTACTTCAGTATAATTAATGTTAACTTCATTATGAACATGATAGTACTCTACACTGGCTACTTTATTAGTTAGGTTACACGAGAGCTCGGTAAATGTGTCTCCTTGAGAGAGCTCTATATCATACTTAAACCGTCGGCAAATTTGCACAGCCATTGAGTGTATCTATTGTGAACCCATCTCCTGATTACTGCTTTCACGTACAAAAATATTGGACCGTATTCTCCACAGACCGTATAAAAATACAGTGAAAATAATCAGAGTGCATTGCTATGATTCCCCGAGGGTAAACGTACTAATGTGTTTCAGATGCTACATGTCCATTACATTATTGTTATACCTACATTATACTGAGGATTTTATGAGTAGAGATAGTCTGAAACGTAAATTGAACCGCGCATTAAAAGTTGATGTTTTCTATAAAAATCTAAAGGGTTTTCCCAAGCGGAGGAAATGTTTGGTCATTCCGATTCTGCCACAGTTTAATTTACATCGCTTCATCGAAATGTACCTCATGATTAAACAAAAAATACGCGTCGACGTGATAACCTTCTTTTTTCGTCGGGTAAAAATAGAGTTTACTTTGGAACCCAGTCAAGGCTTAACTCAACGAATACCTACATATAAAGTCCTTAATTTCCTTCATAAAGCGAGGCTCTAAGCTTAAAAATATCGTTAACAGAGTTATTTGGTGGGAATTTTTAAAACAGAAGTTCGTCTTCTCTTTGATTCGAATCTTGAACAATTGGATTGAGTGTTACATTGCGAATCTATTGAAATTTCCAATGGATCAGCTGACGTCGCAGCAAATTTGTTGTCTGGTTGGCACTGAGGGTAAAAATCTTGGGGTAGTAAAGGCTTCAGAACTTTGACATACATTTATGAAAAAACTGTCATTCAGCAATTATTATAGAAATGAAAACTTCCGTGCGAGCCACGTGACTGCTCACCACGGATTTTTATAAATCCGTGCTGCTCACCGACCGACACTTACCAGTAGCGCCATCTAGTTCTGTACTCGGTACGCTTTTACGGCAATATTTTTACATAACTAAAAGCTCTTTTTATAACTAAACGGATGAAGTCTTTCGATATTTTTCGATTTCCTGACGATTAAAAAAATACACTTGGCACCTAATTGTTCGAGTTTGCACTTCTCTCGGCACTCCCGGGAGTGCCACGATAATTTTTTTCTTGATACGGGTCTCGTTTAGTTCGTTTGAGTTAGAGTTCTCTATAACAATGTTTTTAGTTCACCTTCATATTCTGTTCATTACACAAAAAGTCAAAAAGTAAACATTATGTTTTAAAATTAGCCAAAACATCTTCCATGGTAGGTAAGCACACAATTATGCATGAGACCATTGTGTAAATGATCTATTTCTATGACAAGCGTGGTGCTTCTATTGACATACAACTGTATCATCATCATCATCAGCATATAGCAGTCCACTGCTGGACATAGGCCTCCCCTAATGAGCGCCATTGCGACCTGTCCTCAGCTCGACGCATCCAGCTTCTGCCAGCAGCCTTTCGCAGATCGTCACTCCACCAACCTAAATTCACAATCATGGTTCATACCTCAAGCAAGCACTATGGTTACCTTTATTACCTTGAAAACAGAAGAAAATCGGATTTTCATTTCCGTGGCTCCTTTCGTTCCACGCAAATCAATTTCAACCAGGATCTTTATTGGTTTAAAGGATTTCGAACACAGCTTTTTGAGGCCAATTGGTTTTTTATTTTATTATTCTTGATACAATTTAACTCTAAAAATCTAGTTATGTTTAAGGTTATATTATCTATGGCACAAAGAAGGAATACTATAGAGGTTTTTTTTTTCAGTCACATTGTACCACAACAATTGCACTTGTTCAGACTACAGAAAAGCCGCGGTCTCCTTCGACGCTGTTTTTGTGTTTTCTAACATCAAACCACGAATAAAATAGGGGCGTGGCGTAACTGTTTTGCAGGCAAAAATGTTATCCGAGGCGGACGGAAAACATGTTTTGTTATTTTTAGTCACAGGAGACACGGCTTAATAGGTACATTAAATTCTTCGTTTGAAGATGTTTAACGCAGTTGCTCTACCTCACGGCGGATTGGTCTTTATTGTGTGTGTAGATGTAGGTACATGCACGTTGTCTCTGTGTGTATGTTCGGGAACGCTCCATGGACGAATGAGCATTAAGTATCGCATACGCACACAGTAACAAATCTACAAAAACAATGAGATAGAATACCTGTACCAAAACTATAAAGGAATCTGAACTAAAACAATAACCTCAGAAGACAAGTCGAATATACTCCAACGTCTCACACGGTGTAGGTAGACCCAGTTTACTGACTGAGCTGAGACAAAAGGCTCAAAAACTTTGGCGCTTTTCAGACAACGCTGTTGTGGTGTGACCGAGATACGAGTGTAAGGACTGTTTTATCTGTTCCAGTTACCAGAGCCAGTAGAAGTAGGCTCATAGTATGAATTTACTTCAAACATGTAAAAACTGAAGTTTAAATACCAAAGCCCAGTGTCCAGGTACCGTTAGACCTTAATAGTGAGGGCCAAAGTCAAAGTCAAAAAATATTTATTTAGTAGGACCGCTGGAATTACTTATAACTAATTGTCCTCCTGTGTAGAAGGTGACGCCTATAGCCAGTAGGTTGGCTATAGGCGTCACCTTCTACGAGTACTACTCCATGTGTTTCATGTGCGTCAGTGGCACTCAAAATCCATTGCGTAGATATGCACTCTAGCACCAAGACTTTTAAGAATAAAATTATTGTGATTAAAATGTTACCGAAGTACCTAAACGTTTTCGTGGCCAGCTGTAAAATTAAATACGGGTAATAGGCGGTCATAGTCGTAGTATATCGCAAAACCTTTTATCAGTAATTTGATAGCTTTTAATGAGTACTCGATTGTCCCATAATAATAATATCAATTATGGGATCATTTTCATTAGCCTTATTGTATTGATCTTATATTGAGCTTCTGTTGTATATGAGTATGTAAAACACGTTTTATCTTTATTCCTGACGAGCTGTCAACTGCTTTGTTGCAACCCTGAGTATCAGCGCTCATAACCTAAGAAAAAAAAACAAAGGCAGTCTGTATGCAGGTAGGTGATTATTTTTACCTGTCCGTCTAATCGTAAGGCGGGTAGGTTTGAATAACCACCTACATCGTAAGTTGCATTAATGGCAAACTGTACTTAATAATATCTATATATATAAAAGAAAGTCGTGTTAGTTACACCACTTATAACTCAAGAACGGCAGAACAGATTTGGCTAAAAATTGGTAGGGAGGTAGCTTAGAGCCAGGAGACGGACATAGGATACTTTTTTTTGTCAATTACCATAAGGGGGCGGGAAAATAAGGGTTGGAAGTTTGTATGGGGAAAAAAGTAAATAAGCAACCCTGGGCGCGGTCATAAAAAGGATGGGTGACCGCCGCCAGCCACTTTTTGCACTCTAGATTTTTTTACTTTTTTTTGTATTTTGCATAATAAATTATTTTAATTTTAATGATAAACATGTAACATGTGTATTCCCACCCATCAATATATCCGAACTCCGAAGTTATGATTTTTTGATATTAAAATATTTTTTCCTTGGCTATAGTTAGAACGCCATCTATATCACCGACGTCAAAATTACTTTATACCTTTTCTCCTAGGTGGCGTTTCTACTATAGCGGAGATCGAGATACGATCGAGTAGGTATAATTTTCTTTGATTTTGAGTTTTGAAAAGTTAATGGAGATTTTTGCTTAGAGATTTCGATATTTTTATATTGCTGACGAAGTCGCTGGTAGGTAATATTAGTTAATCGTTTTATTTCGAAATTCAAAACCATACAATACTTGCTATTCAAAAAAAAATACGTTTCGAGACAATTTCTTCAAAAAAATTGCCGCTCGCTTCAGCGATTCTATACCAATTTACCGTATTCGTTTTATTCTTAGAATTGCAAGATCTGGGTAAGATTTTCCCTACCTCTATCTTTTATGGGATTCTTGAGAGAAACATAAATATAAAAAAAATATTATTAATAGGTATAACAAGCGACGGAGTTTTATATTTTGTATATACCTACTCTCGATTCACTCAAAACTCCTCTACTTTGTTCAATAATGCGCAGACGAAGTTGCGCGGGTCAGCTAGTATATTATATTTTCCTACTTAATATGTATAACTTTATGCGAAATGTGTGGCAGCACGCTGCAACTGTCGGCACAAGACAAACCTTGTATGGTTTAATGTGTCGTATTATGTTAGATTATAAATAAGTTTTTGATAAATAAAGAAAATACAAATACAATACCTACAGTCAGCTACTTACCATAACTTTCCAGATATAACAGATATAACTTGACAGAGTTTTTGAAATAAAACAAGTAGTATTGGAGACTACATCCTCAACTTACAAACTGGAAGCTTTAGTATAGACTTGAACACTACTGGTATCGTGTGAACGGGCCATAGCTGTGGTTTATTTACATTCCACCGCCAAGATATGCAGGAAACTCATATGGTTTCCGTTTCTTTACACGAAATTGTTACGATGTCTTTGCTGGTAAAATGTCGCAGTTTTATATTGCCGTGATAAATATAGGTTTAGTAAGCACTAAATGAATAGTATTCGCGTATGGGCGTCGTACGGTGCAGACGTGTGCTCGCAGCTGTCGCTTATTTTATTTTCGACAACGTAATGTTCGGTTTCTATCTAAAGTAAAGACCAAACTTTTAAAAAAAACCTTTGTGAATTGTGTTGTTGTTGGTGTCAGCGTGTCAATACGATAATCACTCATACAGTTTAAACATTGTGGCTAGCCTACAAACAGGTGCAAATAACTCACGCAACACGGATAATGAGTGCTACACCTACTAGAAGTGGCTTGGGTATCGAACGCTGTGATTCACAGCCCGATCTGTTTACCAAAAGCTTACTACCAGAAAAAATGGAAACTGACCGAGCGCCACTTCGAAGCAAACGCAAACAGACGAGTGATAACGCAGCAATCTTGGAGGAATTATCTCAAATGAGACAACAAATGTCTCAGATGATGTCTATGATGGCCGCACTCAACACTAACCAAAAGGAGTCAATGGATAACATTTCCAAGGACATAACCTCAATTAAAGAAAATATTACGACCATTACAATTACGACAGACGTTCTTTCATCAAATCAAAAAACTATGAAAGAGGATATTGAAAAGCTAGTGAATAAAAACACAATCACAGAGAAAAAACTTGAAAGTCTGGAATCGGACATAGTACAGTTAAAGATTGCATCACAGCCCTCCGTATCAGCCGCTTGCACTAATGAAGCTATTATAACTGAGCTAAATGACAGGGAGCTACGAAGCCGAAACATAATTGTAGTTGGAGTGCCAGAACCAACCTCAAAGGAACCTGATGTCAGAACAAACTCGGATAAAAATGAAATAGTCAAAATCCTCAAGACTATTGACCCCGACTGTCCCGAGCCTGCCAGAATCATTCGCCTTGGGAGGTACAGCCCCAAAAAGAATCGACACATTAAAGTCTGCTTCAAGACTCAGGACTCAGCGAGATCAGTTCTTGGTATGAGAAACCTTATAAATAACGACAAAGTTAAAATTTTCCATGTTCAGACACCTAAACAAAAAGACTACATCCACTATCTGAGGGAAGAATTAAAACGACGTACAGAGAGCGGCGAAAACAATTTAACTATAAAATATATAAGAGGGGTCCCCAAAATCATTGATTCCCGTCCAAAAAACTTAAAAAACGGGGGCCTCGGGCAGAATGCAATGCATGTCAAACAGAAAGTGTAACATATCAAATAGTAGATAGCTACGACAAGATACAAACAAGTAATAAAACCATTAAAATTATATATGCTAATGTACGTAGCGTTGTAAAAGAAGGAAAATTCGACGAACTAAAAACTATTTTAAAATCACTAAAAACCCTGACACATGTCGTGATCCTGACTGAAACATGGATAAAGACTGATGAAGAAGCCAAAAGATTTGAGATACCTGGATACACACACTACTATAATATCAGACAAAACTCAAAGGGCGGAGGTGTTTCGATCTTTGCGCACGACAACCTTAAACATGGTCTAGTTAGGGAACAGTGCGACAGTGGAAATCATTATCTATGGGTCCACATCGAAAATGTGTCACTTGATATTGGAGCTATCTATAGAAGACCGAAATCCAATAATATAAAAAAGTTTTTAAGAACACTAACTGAACACTTACAACAAAGTCAACGAGGACTAATGTTTGGAGACTTCAATTTCAACCTACTTAACACGAAAAATTCCACAGCCAAATACAAAGACACCCTAGAAGAAAACGGATTTATAATCCTGAACAAAATTGAAGAAGAATACTGCACTAGGGTAACAAAGAAGACCAAAACCCTAATAGATCATGTTTGTACTAACCTAAAAGAAAATGATTTTCATCTTGCCCTCATAAATAGCTCAATGTCGGATCACAAACAAATTTATCTTGAAGTGAAGAAATACCAAGTCAAAGCCAAAGAAAAAATTACGTACGAAGCTATAAATTACGAGGAGCTGTACAAGACTGTATCTGAATGCCAAGCTAGCAATAACGAATATTTATATGAAAAATTCGAAACGAAATTAATTGAAAACATAAATAAAGCTAAAATAACTAAAACTAAGACCTTAAATCCGCCTAGACAGGATTGGATAAGCAAACCAATCATGGACGACATAAATAGAAGAAACATAGCATGGACAGAATACAGCCGCAACACAGAAGATAAAGGAAAGAAAGAAGTATTTATTAAAGCAAGGAATGAAGTTACTATAAATATACAAGAAACAAAATGCAAATACTATATAAAAGCATTTGAAGACTGCAAAAAGAAGCCAGCTAAAATGTGGCAACTTATTAATAACTTGTCTTCAAACAAAATAAAAAAATCTACAGCTCCCATCAAACTTAAAACAGATTTAGGATACATAACAGACACGCAAGAAATTTGTGAAACCTTCAACTCCTACTTCTCGAACATTGGTCTCTTACTAGCACAACAAATTCCTAGAATACATGCAGATATCTCCTTAAATACTAAGTCAGTAGATACACCTAGTAGTAACAAAAATCTTTTTGATCTAGAGGAAGCTACCGTAGATGAGGTGGGTAGAATAATAGACAATCTGAACTGTAATACTAGCGCAGGCATAGATGGTATTAATACTAAATCGATCAAATGCGTCAAAAACTTAATCCTAAAAGAACTAACAGCATGCATCAATAAGTGTTTGCAAACTGGTTCATTTCCTGAAAGCCTGAAAAAAGCTAAAGTAACGCCTATCTTCAAATCTGGTAAAAAAGAAGATCCCGGAAACTACCGCCCGATTTCAGTGCTACCGATCTTTTCAAAAATCTTTGAAAAAGTTATTTACAATAGATTAGAGTCTTTCTTAAATTCCAAAAATTTTCTCTTTAAAAAACAATATGGTTTTAGATCGAAATCAAATACACTATCAGCAACAACGGATTTAGTTACAAAAATAAAAATGAATATCGACAGCAAAAGGCTAGCGCTAGGAGTGTTCATTGATCTCAAAAAAGCGTTTGACACTGTAAGCCATGACCTCCTTCTACGCAAACTTATTGATGTTGGTATCACCAGTAACGAATATAATATTTTTAAATCTTACCTTTCAAATCGGCAACAAGTGGTTAGAATAGGGCAAACTCAGAGCAAACCCAACATTGTTACTTACGGAGTGCCGCAGGGATCAATATTAGGCCCATTACTATTCCTCATTTACATAAACAGCATTCACAAAATTGGGCTTAAAGGTGACATTACTCTATACGCTGACGATACTGCCCTATTTTACTTCGGCAAAACCATCAATTCAATAATATCCGACGCACAACACGATTTAGATCTTCTTAATGTGTGGTTCCAGTGCAACCTGCTGACTATCAACATTTCCAAAACTAATTACATGATATTTGCTGCAAAGAATAAAGAAATAAGTGAATTTCCTCCACTAACAATTAATAATACTGCTTTGACAAGAGTTCACCAAGAAAAGTATCTTGGACTAGTACTTGACAGCATGTTGACCTGGAAGCACCATATACAGAAAATAAAGTCAAAACTTCAATCGCTAAATGGTGCGCTTCGAGGAATGGTGCGTTGCTTACCACGCCACGTACGTTATACAGTTTACAACTCACTTGTCAAACCACATATAGATTATTTAGTAGAAGTGTGGGGATCCGCTGCAAAAACTAATTTAAATATACTGCAAATTGCTCAAAATAAATTACTTAAAAGATTATTTAACTTTGATTATCTAACACCCACTAAGTTTTTGTTTAAAGAAACTAAACTATTAAATATATCACAAACATATATTTATTGTAATTGCATACTAATACGTAAAATACTTATGAAAGACATTCACACACAAATAATATTTACTAAAAAGAGCCAGTTCCAAAAAATGAGATTGAGAAACGCAAATGACATAAAACTTCATTCTCCAAGAACCAATTATGGTAAAAAAAGTATAATGTCTGAAGGTGCCCTCTTGTATAATCAACTACCACGAGATATAAAGGATGCTAAAACAATGTCATCTTTTAAAAAAAGGTTAAAATTTTTTGTTATAAATAAATAGTATTGGTACACATAGTAAAAAATAAATAAAATAAAAAATCGTAGGTTACGTACCTACGATTTTTTTACCTTCCTACTTACTACCTACCTACTAATTATTGCCAACCTGCTAATTATTAAATAATAATTATCAGTACCTTACACTTAATATTATTGTTCATAATTATACCCACTTACTTTGCTTTAGTTAAACTAATCTATTCCATTAAAAAAAAAAAAAAAAAAAAAAAACATAAATCTAAAAAGTGCCACTTCTAGTTATGATCGATCCATGTCATGAGTTTGTTTACGTCGTCGTCCCACAGCAATACGAAGTTTTTTGTAGGCACTTTGTGTTTGTAATTTGTATAGTTTACGTAGGTACCCCCTTTTTTCTAACTCTATTTGTGAATTATCGATTGTGTAGTTTTATTTTAGTACGTTAAGCCCAACAACATTATAATAAAACTAGAATTAAGATTTCTCTGTAAGTGAATTTCTATTCTTAAGAGAAATAAATGATCTTAAACCAGATATGTATAAATGCCAACGCATTTGTACGCTAAGCAACCTTAGAAGTCTTGAAATTTATTCTTTATTAGATTCGTGCATGTACGATGGGTAGCTTATTTTCCAAAAAATATAAATTTCCTGGACACAATTTGGCCGTGGTTCAACTTATGAATAGAACAGAAAAATATTTTTCAAGATGCTGTTGTGAACATGCTTTATGAAGGAAATAAAAATATTTTCTAAGACTAAAAACAAACATTTCAAGTATGAAATGCAAGCACTTATCATATATTCCACAGGAAATGACTGAAATTCGTCGCACATTTAAAACGGGGGTTAAAAAGTCAAATTCCTGACAGAGTGCTAAAATAAAATTCTTGTTGAGAGCGGCCGGCGTCAACAGAATGCGGACACGTCGACGACTGGTATGTTGCGCGCGTTTAGGTATGCAGGGAACACCCAAAAATTCATTTAGCTACGAGTGGGCTACGTAAAGCCACCTTCTTCGTAGCACTACGTTGCACTGCTACGAAAACTAGCCGATTTTTTAATAAAAAGGTTTTCTGTAAACTAAAAGTACTGCAAATTGTAAATCTCCGTAAAAAACCAGGGCAATAATGATTTTAGATCCATTGTATAAAGTCTAAATTGCCAAACTCCAGTGAGCTGCCAATCAAACAAAGTGAGGCTCTTCAAAGTGAAGATGAAAACTTGATAAAAACATACAAAATATAAAAAACATACACTTCTTTATAAGGAATTGTTAATATCTACTCAAATAATTATTTGCGCAAAAACTCCAACTTTTTTAGCCCTTTTTTCTGATTTGATTAGCAAATGGAGGAATAGCGCAAAGCCTGCTTTACTTATTTCAGCTTTTTCGCTCCGAGGTGAATTTGCGTTTGGCTAGCTTCCATCCTATAAAGGTGCCTCCACACTAGCAATTTAAAAGGGTATCCACTAAGAACGTACTTCGATAATGCTTTGCAATTTTGTAATTTCTTGACTACAGAGGAATCATCCTCGACAATAGTGATCGTCCTCAACGAGTTGAAAGATAATTAAACTTATGTTCATCTAACTTTGAGCTGTAGAATATTTTGTGTGTGTATGTGTATCTCCAGTGTGTGAAACAAACTCTCGTTGCTTCGCTCAGATAGAAAAGTTCTACCCTGCTCTTACAAACGAGCAACTATAATCCTAATAATTGCTTAAAATTGCCCGTGTGATGGCAACAGTAAATTTTATGTGATGTAACAAACACTGAATAAGAGATTTTTTATTGAATTTTAACGATCCAAATTGCGCCTAAGCGATTTCGATGCTAAATAATTTGGCATCCACTTGGGAAAACCTAACTGTTTTCGGTTGTTTTGTGATGGGGAATTTAATAGTACAATAGGGGTACAATAGGGCTCCAATAATATTTCGTTTATTGTCAAAGTAACCAACAAAATCTGTGACAACAAGTTGATGTCTTTTATTGGCGTGAAGTAGCTATACCATAGAAACGCAACACCAATAACAGAGTTACATAGTAACGGTTTGACTGAAGTACTTCAGTACTTCCCCAGACGGAATTAATAATTTCTTCAACAGCATAATATTAGTCTAAAAATATAAACATTATCCAAGTTCCGACAGAGCCAGTTCAAAAACTGTTCTACTCTTCCGACTTGTAAAATAAGCACAGAACCGGCTGAATGGGATTACTGCAACATTGGATAAAGGTGATTTTTGTACAAAAAAATGTGCTTTGAAATTGTATTTCGGAGTGCACTCCCAGATAACGAATATTGGGTTCTATATAAATTATTTGTGTATAAATCCATGTATTGTACACGCATACACTCATAGATTTACTAGGTGCGTATAACCTTTTCTCAAATAGCTTTTGGACTATACGGACAGTGCAATATTCTATCTCTCATGCGAGTATGAGTATGAGTCAGTGGCCAACTCTGGTGACGGAATTTTTAGGCCGCCTTAAGGCCTCCGTCATGGCTAAACGCCTTAATAGCCAGGACCGACAATTTATCGTGCCCTCCGAAGCACTGCAGCGCTCAGATGAAAATGCCACTGGCGGTCACCCATCCACTAACGGACCGTTTAGAACGTTGCTTAACTTCAACGATCTATCAAGAACGAATAAAAAAGCACGACCACCAGCACTTGTCATCGACTAATAGACTAAATAATAGACTTTTTAGTTTAACAGTAATGGAAGATCTGTCCACAGCAAGAAAAACCAAATTGTTTTCTTTACAACGTTTTAACATTGGTTCTTTGATTAATAAAGCCAATTTCAAGTAGTCTTGCATTGTACAAACAGTTAATAAAATATCAAATGGATATAACAACTCATATTTAAAATTACATAAAAAAACTTATAAGAGTTCTGAGCACAAATACAGCGAGCCAATCAAATACAGCCAATTAAGTACCCGATTCAGAGACGTCCTATCTTTAAAAGGTTGCTCGGGTCTATTTGGCAAGCATCCACTAGATATTGTGTCTTATTTGTACGCAAATCATAAACTAAAAAAACAAGCTTATAGAACCGCTTCCACAACTATTTATTTTTGAAAACTAGAAAGGATCAGACTGTATTACGGTTATAATGATAGCCTTTATTAACAATCTTATAAATGTTACATACACAATATTATGAGACACCGGTTTCTTAATTGTCTTGCATTTCAGCATAAGGCTCCCCAAGGGCGATCCGCGATCCATAGCGATCTGTCTCCTGCTTTTCTATTCCACGTCGTTATCTTATTACGATTACCTATTGGCCAAAAGATTTATTGGATAGACAATGATTAACGAATACAGGCGAATAGAGCCTATAGACGTTCGTGAGCGCGGGTATTCGTTTATCATCGGCGAATATGCCATTACATTTAATAATTATTGGTGACAGGGCCGGAATTAAATGTCGGGTGAAACGTTACCTACCCGTCGAGGCGCTTCTCATTAGGCCAACAAACACGGCCTTTTTGGACATATTGAAGTTTTTAGTTTTTAGAAAAATCATTTTGGCTTAGGCTGTTAGATTGTAAGTTATTAATAAATGAATGCTATGAAAATGCAAATTGTTGGTTTTTTAGACATCGATAATAGAGATTCAGTTCTATTGTATATTTACGTTATACCAAAAAGCTAAATAAAATATTCTCCCAAATACGCTGTGACAAAACTCGGTATTACATGTAATAATTCCCAAGTATATTGCGGGCGTGTGTCTCCGTTTGAATAATTTAAGGGTAAACAACAAAAGCCTTTTTGATGCACGCTTACCTAAGGAGCGAACGGAATAAGTCATGGGCTTGAATGGGATAAGTAGAATTATGGACGGAACTTAGATATTCACCGAAACAGAAACGGTTCCAGTAACCTAACTAAGCTCATGATCCATTATAAAAGCGTGATTCATTTTAGTATAAAAATAATACCTACTAACTAAATTATGACCTCTGGTAGCGCAGTCGTACCTTCAAAATCGTTGTATGAACTACAAAACATGGAGATTAGATTAAAGTCTCAAAATAATACATAGGCTACTTTTTATCCTGGAAAAGTGAAATATTCCCGAGGGGCCGAGGGTAAAACCGTGGAGCGCAGCGAGTGAGCAGATAATAATTTTTATCGTTAGCCATCAATACCGACATGTTTAAACCAACCAAGCAGTGTGAAATGTCCAGCAATATTTAATATTATTATTTTTCTTTATTCCATTTTCCCTATTCACATAATGACATATTCTAAAAAGCCGTAATATCTTTGATTATTTCATTCAACAAAAATAAATATTTTTATATTTTTTGCTGATTCTCAGAAAGAAATAGACCCAGCGAACCATTTCATACAAAACGTACGAACCATTGACATAGCCTCCTATAGCTATTGTGTTCGGGGCTCGCAAATCTTCATTCTTCATAACACTACAATGGACATTCCAATATAAATTTATATCTTCTATTCGCGTGCATTGAAGATACGTATCGAAAGGGATGGGTCAGGAAATATTTCCAATTGTAAGTCGAGATTACTTGAAAATCTACCCAAATCATGAGACCAATAAATAGGATTTCAACGTTAGCGTGAAGCAAAACTATGCATTTTTTATTCATAAATAAAAAGCTTTTTCAAGTACCTAATTGCTCTAGCGTATTTCCTTCTAAAATACTAAGGACCCCTTGCAGACTACAGACTATACTTCTCCATACTCATTACGAGCCGAAGTATATTCCGTCTCAACTATCGGCCGATAGAAAGTCTGTAGTCTGCGAGGGCCGAGGGGTCTAAGAAAACCTTCGTCGCTAATTTAAACATGCCTATTATTTTTCATAAGTATTTCTTATTCTAATATAAACACCATACAAGTATGAATAACTTGCTTTGCATAGGGCACAATTTTACGAATACTGCAACCAAAAATAAACTAGTCAAAGTAAAACTAAATAACCAACCTCACAACTAAATATGATTAAATAATAGCACGACCTACATAAGTGAGTTCAAAGCAATATGTGTGATAACAATGGAAGTGAACTTCAGAGTTAAAATGAAGTAGAACTGACGCCGTCAGCTCCCAGTACATTACAAAATTTCTGGCACAAGGGTGGATTATAAAAGTTTGTCACAGTATTATGCTATTAAATTCGCTCGTTTTCACGTAGTAGGTGCCTGCAAATGTTTGATTATGCCTGTGGGCACTGGGTTTAGAGTTTTGTTTGTTTGAAAGTTTATTTGTTAATTCTGAAGGATTTACTGCTTTATTTTAATAAACACCTCATAAATTCTATGTTTATAAGTTAGAAACATTATCATTATTCAGTCGCGTTTCATGAGTACCTGTGGAGTAGGTATGTGGTCGTTTTAAATACAGCGAAAATAAACCGTTGTGTTGAAAATAACGTGATAAATTCCGTCAACGTCTTTACAGCTCATGACGCATGTTCCAAAACAATGAAAACGTTTATTTAATAGGTAATTAAAACAATATTTGAACCTAACAATATTTGAACCTAATACGAGTATAAACCTTATGTACATACATGTACAGGTGCATAAGTTTGTACATTATAATCAGACATTTGAAAACCCGTTGACAATTTAACCGTTTTTTTAACGTGACCTGTTGAACATTTTTTTGAAGTGAAGACTTCTTTAGGTGCGTTGGGTAGTTTTAAGATGAGAATAAATAAATAGGTCACGTGCGAGTCATTGCTAACCGACACCTACCAGTAGCGCCATCTAGTTCTGTACTCGGTACTATACTTTTACGGCAATATTTTTACATTTCTAAAAGCTCATTTTAGAACTAAATTGGTGAAGTCTTTCGATATTTTTTCGGTTTCGATTATCTTTCGATTTCCTGACGATTCAAAAAATACACTAGGAGGCACCTAATTGTTTAAGTTTTAACTTCTCTCGGCACTCCTGGGAGTGCCACGGTTTTTTTTTCAATAATTTTACCGTTTTGAAACTCGTATTGTTTTGAACACACCCCTATTCAGCATTTACCAGTTACCAAATAATATTATTATACTTACGTATTAGACAATTTTATTTTCCGCGAGTCTAATTCACTTTCTCGACATTTTTCCTCAAGTCAAGGTAAATGTGTTGGCGTATTGCCTCTTACGCCATAATGTAACAATTTAGAGCTTCACGCAAAAATCTCGAGGTCGGTTCGTGCCAGGAAATTAAAGTTGGCAGATTTCAACCGCACATAACTTTTTCATGAAATATTAAAAGTGTTTTTAAAAATCTCACCCCAACTTTGAGTGTTGCCTGCAATGATGTTTAGAGACCTTGGATTAATTTTTAAATTGTCATCATCATAAACTTTAACATTAATAATAAGAGTTTATTTGGTTTATACATAATTTTTTGAGAATAGCCATAGTTTGTACGATGGTTACTTTGAAATAAAAAAGATAGAGCACTCCTCTAATAAATTCTACTCGTAATATTTTTACGTTTGAATAATTTATTGTAGTTTACATACATACATGACATATTTTACCACGGGTTGGGGCGCCATTATTGTCTATGATCGTTTCAATTAATATTATTTTTTTATTTACCGTTTTCCCCGCTCAGCCGGGGAGGGGGCTAGAAAAGGTGCCCTACAGAAATGCTTATCCCAACAACATTATGGGAGGTAGTCGCATAATGTTGTTGGGATAAGCATTCATCATCACGCATCCATCTACTGTAAATATTATAATTGTATTGATTAAACTAAGCAGGAAAGATGTCGCCGTAGCCGAAATCGGCCAGGATGATCATCATCATCATCATTTACAGTTTTATTTTCTATTAAGTAATATCTGCTTTAAAATTAGGTTATAATAACCAGTTGACAAGCGTTTTACTCTAACCAATGAATTTAATATACCAAAATATGGTTAAGAGCAATCCAATCGGATTATTTATCAACAGTGCCTCGTATTCGGTATTGTATGACAACAATGACAGATATTCCAAATTGCACATTAATCACTGGGGAACATTACAAATTTGTCAGATGAGGGTAGCCCACAACGGCTGACGTAACGTAATAATTAATGAACCTACCTATACTCCGGAACGGGTAATTAGGGCCATGGCTGCGAATTTTCCAGTGTCATTTCGTATTGAGGTCTCAACTGTCAGAATATTGGAATGGGAGACATTTATCTTTACATTTAAAAATAGCATAGAAAAATGAATAAAATAGGTAAATGTTAAAAAAAAAACATTTTGAAATAGATAGGTAAGTTTTTTTATTACTGTTGTTTATGTTTTGCTTAAGATTTTGCAAGATTTATTCAACGGCTTTTAGGACTTATTTATTTACTTATAAATAAACGTACTTTTTCTTAGATAAACGTACTTTTCAGAAAATCTGACAGACGAACGACAAAGTGATCCTGAAAGGGGTACCTTTGTCCTTTTAAATAACGAAACCAAAAAATAAAATATCGATAAAAAGGCTTACGTTTTTGATTGTAAGCTATATTTAGAAGTCACACCTACACGGATAATGCTTTTTTACCTGGCTGACAGATAGGCTGTGGTAATGATATTTTGTTAAATTGTCGGTCCCGGATTTTATATCGTTAAACCATGAAGCGGTTTTAAAAAACTCCGTCACCAGAGTTGGCCCCTGACTCATATGATTTTTCTTCCTTGCTATAGACGCTATGATCATAGTTACCGAAGTAGAATCTATCACTGACTAAAACCTAAAACGTCGCCCTGCATCATGGGCGGATCCAGGATTTTTTTCTGGGAGGGGCACAAGAAACAAAAACTGACAAAAATTTCACAATTTATTAATTTTTCGTAGTTAGTAGGTACACAAAAATATCGTCTGGGGGGGCACGAGCCCCCGTGCCCCCCCCCCCTGGATCCGCCTATGCCCTGCATAACAAGGACTGAAGAAAAAACGTCCCAATAAGACGTTTTCGATTTTTTACTTTCTGCGCTAGTACGAGTAATCTAAAAGTATATATTTTTTAATACCATTGGTCTGTATACATTTTTTCATGTTAATTTTCTAGAATAAACGCCTTTCCCATGACACAGACACGTCTACCAAATTTCAATCCAAAGCATACATCAGACGTTTCATTTACATGAGCAAACAATCAGAATAACAAAAGATATTCAGTCACTGTCGTGTTTTCACTGAATACATGCCAAGTCTTTCTTATTAACACTGCCAATTCTTCCGAAAGATAAATAACACTGGAATTCTTCAATAGTTTTCCATGAAACGTTTGTGCCAACAACCTCAGTTTATTGTATTCCTAAAATCACAGCCATGTGTAATGACAGTAGAAATGAACATGAGTTTTCATGTACAGCGAAGGAAACCGCGTTGCATACTAAATGTTACCAAAATGTGGAATAATACTTAGGTACTTACAAAGATTTTTAAATGATTTATCTAAGGGTACGTTAATGTGCCCTACAGATGCAGAATCTGTTTCGTTTTCATATGATTCCATAGTTACATAAAATTACGCAACACAAATTTTCCACTCGCTACAATCCTTACACACATTTTAAAAATGTGTATTTCATATTGACTAACTTTAAGCCTCCTCGCAGACTGCAGACTTTCTATCGGCCGATAGTTGAGACGGGCTATACTTCTCCATACTCATTACGAGCCGAAGTATAAACCGTCTCAACTATCGACCGATAGAAAGTCTGCAGTCTGCGAGGGGTCTAATAATTAGCTTTTAGTAAGATCAAAACCGCGGACCGACTTCATAGTTTTATTTCGCGCAAAATGCTTTCAATTTCCAACTTTAGTCATACAGATAAAAGTTTACCGGAACATCGAAGGCATGAAGCGGTACTTTAGTTTCATACCTTGTCCTCGCGTCGCTTGAGTATTGTTTTACATCGTAAATGGAATGGAAACTGCACTGTTTATTACTCCTTACAATATCTAGCGCAGAAAATAGAAAGCTGTTTTATGCAATGAAGCAAAATAAATGAAAGTATTCCTATAAGGAAATATACCTACGCGTATTTTTGTTGAACAAAATAACAAACCGGCTAAGCATATCTTAGCTTAAAAAGTTAAGTCAAGTACGCAATTGGTGCGTAAATTGGTGCGCGTGCGCAAAATGATACGCAGAGTGTGCAAAGTTGTGCGCATAATGTGCAAAGTGGTGCTCAAAATGTCAGAGGTGGCAGTTGCTAGGTACCTACACTTCATTTATATTATGTCAACTGTGGTTTGATTGCCAACCTTCACTATCCTCTTTTGGTATTGAGTCACTTCCCAAATCGGTCAACTAAATTAATAAAACGCATTCATGAAGCGCAGTTAATCGAATTCTCTCATCAGATGCATGAATGACACGTTATTATAAGCGTTAAAGGTATTTGTTCGTTTCCCAATTGCCAAATGAATGGGATTAATTGGACGAGATGTACTTGACACATTATAATATGTCAGTTGAAGTGCCAATTAAGGTCGGAACATTACCAAATGCAAGCGTAAGTGGGAAGCGTTTTTCCGCATGATTGAATTTCAAGTTAATTTTGATGATCATTGGTTTTATTTGATTTTAATTAAAAGCAGTTTGATTGCAATGTTTTAATTATCACTGCACATGGGTGAAACAATTTTCTGCTAATGTGTTGGCATTACATTAAGTAACACATAATGTTATAATTATTTCAAGTAGCAAGTTATTGTTAATGTTCGTGTTTTGAACAAAAACAATAGTATTTACGTTTACCTACACAAACTCAACCGTTTATCATAACTAATCTACAATAATAAATCTGTACCACGCCACGAAAATTATCGAAAACAATAGGATGATGTGATCTAAGCCCTTTGTGATTATTCGAGTAGGTATTCATTCGGCTGAAAGGGAATTGGAGTGAATCTTCTCATTAAAATTCATGGCGTGGTGCCTCTGCAGCCCATTATTTGTCAGCTTCAAGCAATCCCGCAAACTAATCTGTCGCGCGTTAAAGTCATCGCACTACATGCGACCTTAGACTTTACCTTATTCTAATACAGACTGAAATTGCTTGGAAAACCTATGTTGACAGATAATTTAAATGAAGTGGTTGTTGGTGACGCTTTGGTTTTCCCACGACCGAAATGAGATTCAATATTATTTTTATAATTATTTCAACCTGTACCTAAGACCTGTACAAACTATTATGAGTGAAGTGGGGTGAAGGTTAATCGGTGTTTGTTTGTTTAGGAGGCACTCGATAAAATTGGTTCGGTCCCCTATCTTGTGACTTTGAAAGAGGTAAAAGAGGATATACCTGCTATAACTAAAGCGGCTGTTACACTAGGAGAGTTTCTCGGATGCGAGCGGTGATTTTTTTCTAGGCAATAATATGGTCGCCCTGTAAACAAATGCTTCGAGGCTCGCCTCTCGAATACGATTCTCGCTATCTAAGTTTTCTACTAAAAGAAGTATTTTTCGCGCCAGTAGATGGTCTTGATGAGGCCATTATGAGTGTCAATGATGACTTGGAGCGAATAGTTGCGTGGAGTAAAGCTTTTGGTCTCTGCGTTAACCCAAAAAAAACACAAGTTATCATTGCAGGTAGTTCTCGTATGGTCGCCAAAATAAATTTCTCTGTTCTCCCTTGTGTCGTTTTTGATGGTACTGCCTTGCCTTTTAGTGGCAGTGTAAAGAATTTAGGTATAATTATTGATAAAAATATGTCCTGGGTTCCTCAACTGACTGAGCTCAGTAGGAGAATGTTTGCGTCGGCTGCTTCGCTTAGGCGATTACGCAACTTCCTGCCCACTTCCACCAAGGCAACGCTGGCTCAATCCCTTTTACTTCCAATACTTGATTATGCTGACGCTTGCTATCCCGACCTTACTGAGGCGCAGCTTGATAAACTTGAGCGTCTGCAAAATTTCTCCATCAGGTTCATATTTGGTCTTCGCAAATATGACCACGTTTCAGATTTCCGCAAGAAGCTTAAGTGGTTACCGATTCGCTCTCGTCGGGACTATCATATTCTTTGTCTTTTATTTAACATCTTATTTAATCCTTCTGCTCCGCCTTATTTGAAGGAACGCTTTGATTTCCTCCATAGTTCCAATTCCCGTGCATTGCGTTCCTCCGAATCACTTCAGTTGTTTACTCCCGTCCATTCCTCCACCTTTTATGAAAACTCTTTTACAGTTAAAGCTATCACCCTCTGGAATAGTCTGCCAGTTACTATCAGGAAAGCTAAGTCCCTTCCCATTTTCAAAAAGCAATTGCTCGAACACTTTCATATGTTATGTGACTACTAGTTTTATTGTGTGGGTTCCTAGTTTGAATACATATTTATTAGAATTAATGTATTTATATATTATAGTTATTCGTACATAGTAGGTATATATTTATTTATTTATTAGTATTTATTTATTTGTTTTTATAAACATATTTTATTTACACCGCCTTTTTGCCTTCCTTTAATCCAGTTCATCCTAAGGTTGTCTGGAAGAAATCGCTCACAGCGATAAGACCGCCCATTGTACTTCGCTTTAAATGTTTTCTTGTATCTTTGTTTGTATTTTGTAATGTCCATGTGGTGTACAATAAAGTATTTTCTATCTTCTATCTATCTATTTTTTCCGAGTTTCTGTCAAAATGTCAACAACCGCAGGCGAGACTTGAATGGCGAGTTTTTCGGAGGGACAATTGCATACGATTTTTCACCGCTCGCGTGCGAGAAACTCTTGATGTGTAACAGCCGCTTTAAGTCTATTATTTTTTGAGCGTGAATATTGACTATATCTATAAAATCAACATTAAAATGTAATTATTTTCAAACACTTGTTCTCTCTTGCTAAATAAAAGCATTACGTTTGGGTTACCCTAGTGCTTCAAAACTTTTCAAACAAACAAATACAGTGTTTGTTTCAGTCAAAACTGCATCCAATTAGTGGGATGTCTATGCTGAGCTCTCGGATTCAAACACACAAGCACAGGTGGTTTAAATAAACATAGTAGTGTTTGTCTGTACGGAACTAACTTTTTATGCATCGACCAACTTTTCGTCGTTAGTAGATTATTTTTGAGTTTTGAGGATACGCAATGTTTTAATGGCCATTTGCGGTGCGGTATTTAGTATCAAAATAAAATCGCACAAACCCATAACACGGTTCATCTCTTTTTAAATCTAGTTGAGAGAAGATGCTAGTCAAAATAAATGCCAATCATTTTTTTACGCAATCACTTTACATAATCACTTTATTCTTCGTCATAAAATAAATATAAAGGAACAAGTAGAACAAATTCTACTCAGAATAGTTCTAACAAACTGGTATAGAAGTTATAATTCCAGAGTTGCAGTTTCTTTAAGCTTGTAAGCCCTTCTGCGCACTTATGAAACAACGACGCTCCGACGGATAGACAAGCTCTTTTCCATAATCGAATAATCCGACGCTTCTGGATTGAACAGAAATGGGGCTGTTATTGAATCATTCTGAACTTAAAGCGACCCCATTTTCAAAGTAAATTAATGTACTATGCTGATATATATTAACTAGGTATCTGTGGAAACTTTGTTAAATAACTTGTAATAACAGTAAAATCTTGTGAAGATTACGAGTATAATAATATTATTATACTCGTAATCTTCACATTCTTCATGTTTTATATATATAAAACATACAAAAATAACAGCACTAATTTTGCGTTTGTTAAAACGTTGGGAATTTCGATAGCTTGACTTGATTCTATTGTAAGTATTTTGTAATTGTATGTATTAAGTATTATATTCAATTACATAGCTTAGTTTCTGTGAATAAGTATTTCAAAGTATTCTACGAACATTTTTTGAACGGGTATAAGTAAGTGGGCTTATTATAGACATCTCTACCATTCAATGAAGGTAACTTGGCCAAATACTAAATACAATGTCAACAATCCTCTGCAATTTCCTATTTAAATAAAAAATGTATTCAATTCTAACTAAACTCTCTCAAGCAAATCTTGTGCAGTTGGAACTGGCAGTGGCACCCAACTACTGTGATTCATATTCAAATTATCGGCGAAACTCGAACTTAGTAACTTTTAGCACCTGAGCAAATGCAAATGGCAGCGTGCGATAAAATATCTATCGCTCGATTCACACGATATCGTGCAGTTTGAGAATAATTATGTATCTGGAAATTGAGGTTGTTGTTACATATTATTATTGTTTATACAATTTACTTATTTATTTGTGAAAAGTCAACAATTAATTAATGAAAATAACTACAGAAATACCTACTTACCTACTTTTTTAATAATTCGTCATTATTGACACACAATTACTATTCTTACTACTTCTCTTAGCATTTCATAACTGGCACTTGGATCCTAGCCTCGTTAAAATATTTTACGTAAAACGTAAACAGGACTGTATCCCCAAGGCGTGGTAGACATTCTTTCAGATCTTTATATTCCAGATCCTTTGAAGATGTCTAAGGGGGTAGTCAGAGGCATGTACAAATACATATTCGATACATGCCCACATCTTGCAGAAGTTAGTATTCCATACGTGACAGGTTGCAAGCAGATCGCCGCCTATAAGAATACTAAAATATTTTAGTAAGTAATTATTTTACTCCGTACAATAGATTTTGTCTCCAAAGTATTTCAAATAGCAATTTAGGTAGTTACTCGCGTAAAGAAAGGTCATATGTGGGTAGCAAGTTATTTTAGAAGCTCGTAAGTACTTTTTCAATAAACCATCTCAAATAAAGAAAGAGCTGGGAATAAACTTGCTTCGCAATTAAATTTTTTTACTTTAATGGCTGATTGAAGTATTAAGTAGGTAATATAATAACCTTTATCAAATAACTAAGACGGCTGCTATTTTAAATTCTAGCTTCAGAAATACAAAACTACTTTAATTATAAAAATGATCGGGGTTACCTACATAGATTGAGTCAAACACACAACATTACACTTTCTCTACGCCCCAAGAGTCACGCAATCGCTCGTGAAGAGAATAATTACTTGAAACAGTGAGAGAGATCTGGAGATAGACATGTTAGTAACAAACAAAAGCTTAGATTATTTTTTGTTTTTATATATGACGTTCAGGCGTTGTGGTCAAAAAAACCGGCCAAGTGCGAGTCGGACTCGTACGCGAAGGGTTCCATACCATTATCTATAAAAAACGGCAAAAAATCACGTTTGATGTATGGGATCGCCCTTAAATATTTATTTTATTAGATTTTTGTATTTGTTCTCGTATTTTCTTGTGCTGTATTTTTTGTTTAGCGGCAACAGATATACATCATCTTTGAAAATTTCAACTGTCTCACTATCATGGTTCATAAGATACAGCCTGATGACAGACGGACAGACAGATGGACAGACAGCGGAGACTTAGTAATAGGGTCCAGTAGTAGTTCCTTTGGGTACGGAACCTTAAACACTTACTCAACTGGTACCTGTTAAAACTCCACATGGCAGAATTCAACCGATACAACATCATATCGCACTGCAATTTTTTATGTGTCATCGTCTGCTAAAAATCTTTGAACTTGTGTGCGACGCTCACTCGCACGCTAAACGGCATTGGCTAATAAAAATAAGCCATCGTGTAAATGCTCTTGTTGTCAAAATCATCATGGCGTTTCCGATCCCTAACATGGCAAATTTGGGTCTCGTGAAACTAAAAAGTTATGATCATCTAAAACTTCTCGCCTGTAAAAATCTTATATCTAAACATTGTTCAACACGCGAGCAGTGCGGAAACTTTTACGACCAAAAACATGGCTCATCTAGTTGCTCGACACGTATCACAACGTCAGGAGTTTTATTTTTGCATTATACGACATGGCTAGACAATAATTTGGGTAGCACATTTTATTTTTCGTTTTCTGTACTACAATATACCTACTAATGCACAAGTACTGCTACTACAAACATGTACCCACTTAGGTAAAAACTGGAAGTTATTTTAAACAAAACTACTCATTTGGGGCACTATCAGTAATCTTTTAACGGTTCTCCAACACATTTTCAATTATATAAAAATCCCTACAGTTTTTTCATATATACCTATAACAAAATTAAGACAACCAATATACAGAGTATAAAAAGACGTATACCGAAGCCGAAAGGGGTAGGTACAGCATCCCAACACACAACCAAATCCAAAAGGAATTTCCGAAAAAAACATTTTACGAGTATATCCGGAGAAAACAGCGTTTGAAGATTACTATTTGCGTATGTTCTGGGCGCGTTGTTTTACGTAGATTGCTGGATTTAGTGTTTTAACTGTTTTTTTATTTTTTAAATGAAACTATTAGGTAGGTATGGTCCTCAGTTTTCGGTAGTTGTCTTTTTACACCCTGTATGTATGTATCGCACTGCAATTTTTTAAGTGTGTTATCGGCTGCTAAATGGCATCGGCTTAGTAACTCGGGCGAAAAATTACATCGTGGTAATGTTCTAATATCAGGGCTAAAATAATTATTTTCCGAAAAGTCCCTCTGCATAATTCCGTTAACTTTTATTGCTTATCTCTTTATGTCGCTCCGTAATTTATAGCATTAACTTTGAATGCGGGCTGGCCTTGTTTTTGTTTCATTAAAAGCTTGTTTATTAAAATGTATATAAAGGCGACTTACTGCGAAATTGAATTATATTTATTTCTAGAGCTGGAGATTAATTTGTACTTTTTGTTTGATATTGCTTTGAAAATGACGAAGCCTATAACGAAATGAAATAAACACTATAGAAAACTCTTGATCTCTGACAAAGTAATCTAAGTTTCCTACATCATAATAACCATCTGCCCCCTTACCATGGCGTTTGTCTAGGTACCAGAGAATAGAAAGAAATGACAGTAATGACATTAGAGTGTGGATAAAACGGGTAGAAAAGTAACTTTTTTCCACTTTCTACGCGTTTTATCCACACTATAATGTCATTACTGTCATTTCATTCTATTCTCTGGTACCTAGACAAACGCCATGGTAAGGGGGCTGGTCTTGTTATGTCGAATGTAGGTACTATAGAAAGAAATGCAAGAAAAATCCTTCATGTTCGGAAAGAAAAATTGTAATATTAAACTAAGTTGGTAAAATTATTATGTTGTAAGTAATCTATATCGTGGGTTGATTCATGGAACTTTATTCTTCATCAAGATATGTGGGTAAAAAGCTTGTTTGCCTCTGAAGCAAAAATACACGTACAAAATCTAATAAAAGGCTCGAATTTGATACCATAGAAGTGATTCGGCGTAGGTAGAAAAATGTTATTGTAACCACCGCAAAATATCCCGTTATAAACCTTCTCAGTAATGTTACCCAATCAACTCAGGAAACCTTTTTAATTTACCTTGTTTACAAAATGGGATAATTAATTCTCGGTAATCGGACCGCAGCCTTCAAAATACACTTCCTATGTGAAGGAAATTGAAAGTACATTTACAATTATGGTGTTAATGCTGGCACAGTCAACGAGATCAGAGAATAAATAATAAAATATGTATAAAATTCAAAAGTTTTGCAAAAAAGGGGCAAGATGATACCCGGATCATCTATCTTGTCCAACCTTAGGGATTATCTTGGACACCGGGGTGTTCAAGATATGATAAAGATAAGATAAATTTATTTCATAAAGAAATGGTTTGCCTTAAAAATAATAAATACAATTTATCAAACAAAGAACTTAGCAATAGACTGATACTGAGAGATGATCCTTTAGTAGGGTTTTAGAAAATGTGAAATCTACAAATTAAAATAAATCAAATTAAACATTTTGAGTATGAGGAAGTTAGATAGATAATGCTTTAAAATCTGGATTAGCTTAATTACTCTTCAAATACGGAGCATTTTCCCATGAGGGGATCAATTCGCACACGTTTCCCCTAGCCGAATAAGGCATACAATGTAGGACGAAAGCCGATTTTTCGATGCGGTCCGAACTTTCGCGGGACAAAATATGGCATAAATCAAAAAACTCTCTCAGATCTTTTCTATGTTGGTATTCCAAATCATTGAGGTGTTTAAAGGGATAGTCAGACTAGTCAGCAGCAAGACATTATTATTTGATACATGCCCACTTTTTACAGATTTCCAGAATTTACATACACGTGTTCTATTTCTGTGCGGTACATGGAATGCTGGTACTGACAGTATGTACATACCTAACGATGCTCTGGGCTAATACTCGCTCCACTCATATAATATAGCTGAAAGTTAGTGAGTTTGTTTGGATGTTTAGATATTTGGATGTTTGCATGTTTGTGTTTCAAACACGCTTAAACCAGTGAACTGATTTGGATGAAACTTGGTATAGGCGTAGATAGTGACCTATGCTATTCAAAATGTGGGTACCACGCGGGCGAAGCCGCGCGCAGAAGCTAGTAACGAGTAAAGGGTATATTTTCTGACAAAAACATAAACCCGACCCTCTTTAGGGAATCTTTTACCCAAAATTACCTAAAAACCGATCTTGATTTAAATTATTCTCTCAGCCTTGCGGCAGTAGGTATATGGGGTCTAGCTGCGCCTCGCGGTATTACCCGCAATTCCTACCCCTTGAAAATACTTCACTTTTCAGATCAAAAGCCTAGTTAATCCAAGTACCTTTATAATAAATATTCAAATCTGTTCAGCCGTTTCATCGTGAAGGAGTAACCAAAGATACATATACCGACACAATGTATATGCACGCATGAGCTCTTAACGGCAAAGGAAAACATCGTGAGGAAACCCGCAGCTTAGTCAGCTCCACACGTATTGACGTCTTTTCTGTTGAAAAGGCCGCTTAAGCTGAGGGGATGGTTTAGGTGCTGGGCAAGCCTATTCCATCTCAGACAATGTCCCAGGCACTACAGCGTCCCGCCCGTTGAGTGTAGGTAGGCCTCCTGACGCTGTATAAATAATCTAATATAGATGTAAAGGCCTAAGTATATACTGACTCAATTTCACATTTAATATACCTAGCTACTCGTAATATTAGTGTGGTATGATATCAGTAAATCTAGAACTTTCCATATTTTGTTTGCGTTCAAGATATTGACGGGGATTGTCAACGGGGATCGATATTGAGGTAAACACTAAAGGCGATATTAAAGGTAGTCAAATAAATAAGTATACAATACAATGATATTAAGTTCTTAATATATCAAAAGATTCTTGGAATATTGTGTAGGCAATATTAATCTTCTGTGAAAAGAACACATGTATGTAATAGCTATATACATATATTAGCATAGTAGATCATGCCAGCAAAAAACATTTATGAAGTATTTACTCACATACAATACACAGAATTCAAATGTGAATAGAAAATTCAGTACAAAAGGATATAAAAAGCTCAAGCGAACACTCTTTTCAGAGTTGAGATTGAATTACCTTTAGTATAACAAGAAAAATATAAACTACAGAAGAAAAACCTTTCATACATACATACATACATACATAAAGTCACGCCTCTTTCCCAAAGGGGTAGGCAGAGACCACGGATCTCCAGTCGCTACGATCCTGACACACAACTTTCGCCTCATTCACTCTCATTACATTCTTCATACATGCTCGTCGGTTTAGGGTACTTTTGACCTGGCCCTTCTCCAAAATGCCGCCAATTTGATCCAAGAAGGTTCGCCTAGGTCTTCCCCTTCCAGCTGTTCCATGCACACTCGCCTCATACACTTGCTTTGTCAAACGACTGTCATCCATCCTCTCTACATGCCCAAACCATCTTAACATACCTTTCTCGATCTCGAAAATCTTTCATTTGTAAAACAATTATTAAAGTATTGTTTTCACATTTCAGCTTGTTCGCATTTTCAACTTAAAAAAATCTGGAGTCGAAAAATATATAAGTAGTGTAATGTCTCTCTGAAGTTAGGTGCACTTTGTTTGATTGCGCAGGTTTGGTAGAGTAAGCGAGATAGCACGATGCAATAAACTAAGCGAGTGAGCGAGTCAGCTATACAACGCTGGCTTCGTATTTTAGGCGCCATCAAAAATAGGTTCTGCTTCAGAGAGCTAAAGATCGGTTGTGCGTATTGCACGGTCACCGTCACCAACTGGTTACCCCCCTGCAGTACAAACCATCTTACTAAGTTACCAATTGGTGACGCTGACTGTACCTACACAAAAGCGCTTATATGTTGTAGCTTGCTTAGTCGTTTTTGGGTGGGACATTAACTTCCGAAGCATTGATGCTTTGGAAGTTGTTGGTCCCTGCTTCAAAGTCTTTAAGCCAAAACAATATCCTTCAGTAGTCGCTTCAAAAACTCCTCATCAGACTTGGTCACTAAAGGTGGTCGCACGATCCATCCGCGCCAATCTGTCAATTTAAAGAGGAAATGCTGAGACGTCAGAAGCTAGCCGCATTTTCTGACGTCATCAGTATTTTTTATTGAAAATTAATGCGGCGCGTACGGCGCGGACAAATGTGCGATCAGCTTTTATCGTACAAAATTACAACTTTTCTTCTGTACTCCATAAACATGATTTATTTGATATGCAGACATAAATGTTTGCATACATATTCTAATAACGCAATTTTATTATTTCGTTTTATGTTGAAAACACGTCCCAAGCTAATAAACTGAAATAAGTATAAAAGTGCATGGCAAACATTTACTTTGCAGCAGAAAAAATACTTCATAACGAAGACTGTATAAATAAAATAGACAATACACAGAGACATATTTACTGAGAGCACACAACAGAAGGAAAACAGAGCCATAAATAAGCTAGAGCTAAACACATAGAAGCGAAACTCCGCTAGCAATGAGACTCTATATTCATAAAGACTATGCTTCATTGTTTGTGATGTTCATTGTTGGCTCGCTTATTCCTCTCAGCTAATCAGCCTTATTAACAGAATGGTCACTGTGGAACTGGCTAAGTTTCCTCAGGATCCTATCTTTTACTGTTGCTTTTGGATGGTCGCACAGTCCAGCCGAGCCGACTGGACTGGAACTGTCAAGACAATGGTTTTTAGATTCTATGACATGTCGGTTTCACGATGTTAAACATACCTATTCTATAATCGCACCCCACAACTAATATAGTCGTAACTCAAAAAAGGCGATTTTGAGATACAGCGTTTTGAAGTTTTGAAAAATCATACCGCCCAGAATATTAAATATTATGCTTTTTCTTAAATGCTCAATTGTAGATATATTATCTGGCTTTAATAATTTTATATTTTTAATTATATACAGCTAATAAATTCTGAGAACTAAATTTTATTTTACTAGTACTTTGAGTTAAGACTATATTGCCTATCAGTAAAAAATCCATTTTGGAATTACGACTGTAAGGCCTGTTCAAAAACTAACAAAAATGCGTTTTGACGGGCGTTTTATTTAAATGAATATGTATGAGACTTACATCATAATATTCAGTTTTAGGTACAATCTACTTATATTATAAGAAGATATAAGAAGATTGTTCACCTGGATATCTCCAGGCGACAGATACCGCAACCAAATTGACTACTTTCCTACATCATGATCAATACCCGCTGGAGATCATCCACCACCAATGCAAAACCTTTCCCATGAAAAGATTGCGGCATAGACCACACATTATTCGTAGCGTAACGTGGTTCTCCATGCGTCTGAAGGCAACAGTGGAATGCACTATTACAGGTTCCAAAAAATCAACAAAACAGAGCTATCTTTCAGTCAGCAGCCCAGCCGTGGATATTAATCTTAGGGTAGGGACAACCCACTCCTCTCCACAAAGCACGCTCACAGACTACAAACAGCAGACCTGTTAAAAAAAGGCTCCTTTGAAGAAAGTTCAAATCAAACCAAAGTCCTATGCTTTATAAGATGCATAAGGTAAGCACTATCTTAAGACTAGAACCGATAGCATATAGATGGTGTGAAAACTGCAAAGACTTCTACAAAGAGACGTCAATTGTCAGCTTACCTCACATATTTTAGCCAATTCACATGACCACGAATAAAGAGGATAATAAGTCTCAAAAGGGAAGTGTATGCTGAGATTAAGAAGCTTAAACAAAGCATCAGGACCTGATATGATTGTGGCTGAAGTCTTGAAAGCTCTAGGTGACGCTGCGGTGGACGTGTTACGCGGAATCTGTAATACTGTCTTTCGGACGGGTGTATGGCCTCAGGACTGGTCGGATTCTACTAATATATCGATGCACCGAAAGGATTATACTAAGAAGTTTGAAACTTATCCCTTTCTGATATACGAATCACGCAAGCGAAAACTACTGATTATAATTAACAGCAGATTGTGGCATTTATTGTACTGGCAGATATCTCCGAAACAACCGGGATTTGTGAAAGGATACATTCTGAATATAAAGCAGATTATCGAGAAGTGCTATGAATATTCGACACTCCTGGAGTAATTTTGCTTTATCAACTACAGCAAGGCGTTCGACTGCGTTAACTGATCCCTTTTTTGACTGATTTTGGAGTACCACAACAACTTATCTCCCTCATCAGATCGCTAAATGCCATGAGTCGGGGGGGTAGTATAAGACTTTTTATCAACCATTTAAGTTCAGGAGTAAGGCAAGGCTGCATCCACTTACCAATGGTTTTCAACATACTTAATGAGAAAGAAAAAAACCTTAATTAGAGGTCACTACCCTCAGTTATGTGGAATCGACTGTGGACTCTTTCTGTAAATAAATAGATATTTAGCAAAACTGAACAGGCGGAACCGTCATATTTATAGTTAACCCAAAATATCGAATAACTTTCGCGATGATTTTAACAGGTCATACAGTAATAACTCAAACGAAACAGTGGCAATATAGTCCTAAGTCAAAATATTTTTCGTAATAATCCACGAAAGGAAATTATTGACAAGCAATAAAGTCTCAACTTGTGATGTAACCCTCATATTTATATTTTATTGACAGGCAAAAGTGTCACAACTAGATAATAAGACTATATTGACTACTCACTTGTGTTGTTTTTGTATAAAAGCTGACAATCACTGTGTCTTATATTAACATGAGACAGGTTAAACACGTCTGGACTAAGTTGTGACGGTGTTACTTGTCGAAAGAATGAACGAGATTGACAGTCAATAAAGTTTTATAGTACTACCGATTTGCGATAAAAATAGGTAGAAATGTAAGGGTCTCACCAGTCTGTAGAGAAAGAATTCTTCTTCTTGGTGGCATACTTAACTCAAAAGTGCAAAATTTGGAGTTACGACTATATTAGTTGTGAGGTGCGAAATATTTCAGGTAGAAAACCTATAGTTAAAAGATAAAACCCTACGACGGGAAACTAACGACCAGACGACGGAGGCTTAGTAATAGTAGGATAATAGGATAATGTGTATAATAGCGTGCATTACGTTAAATGCTTACTAGAACCCCACCAGAACTTATTGTGTGGAGTTGAGTATCTATATCAACTTAGTTTCAATGGCTTTCGAAGATAAACATGTGGAAAGTTGTGTGAAATATTGTTTGAATGATAAATGGACTCCCGTCGTTATTAGGCCGCGGTATGTTGAGGGGTGATATGTTTCTCTGACGCGTCACTATGGAAATGTGTGAATCAGCTGTCTAGCTTTGTTTCTAGTTGCTGTATCATCATTGTTACATTAGAGACCTGACAACAACAAGGAATTTAAGCTCGCTTTTCAAAGGAGCTTTCCTTTCCTTTTATATTGTTTTTAATAGAGCCGTTTTGGTCTATTGAGATGTAAGGTTGGTCGCACAGTCTAGTCGAGCCGTACGTCTAGCCAAGCTGTCAAATCAATAGAGAAAATGCTGCTGACGTCAGAAGCGAGCCGCATTTTCTGACGTCATCAGCATTTTTTGTATAGAAAAATGACTGCGGCGCGTACGGCGCGGATAAGTGTGCGATCAGGTTAAGCCACATTTGAAGTGAAGGTTGATATCCATGGTACTTTGCTGTAAACGGCAAAGAAAAACATCGTAAGAAAACCCGCATGCATAGTTTTTTTTTCCTTTACCTATCATGTCCCACAGCTGGACAAATGTATGCTTAGCTAACCTAAATATATATAACTACTTATGTTTTGTCGAAGCGCTCGTGGTCGTGCTTGCTTAGTCGTTCGTGATATATCGTCTAAGTTAAGCAACGTGCGAAACTACGTCTGTTAGTGGATGGGTGACCGCCAGTGGCATTTTCATCTGAACGCTTCCGTGCTTCGGGCACGTTAAATTATCCCGGCTATTTATATCGTTAAGTCATGACGAGGCCTTAAGGCGGCCTAAAAACTCACCAGAGTTGGCCACTGACTCATACGAACTTACTTTTATGTTTTGTCACAGTACCTACCCGATAAAACAGATTGAACAGGTTCACGGGACGCAAAACTTACCCTTAAGAAGTTAGACCATCATTTTCACTTTATCAAGACCATAAAGTCTAATATACAATACACGTTATTCAGGCATTTCACTTAAGTGTTTTACCTTCTAAAATCTAGTGTAGCTCGCTTTTATCGCAATAAAAATGAATCGCAGAGTAGTTCCAGTTCTTATTTCAATTGAAGTTGGTCGCAGCTAAGTACGCAGTCCCTCTAACATTGGTTTTATCGTTTTGATTCCGCAAGTGAATTTACAGAACGTATCTCTTTTATTGAAATCGTGGGGCCTATTAGCACTATTAGTTCGTTAGTAGGGATTCCAGGATTGAGCGTAGCGAAAGAAATCCTACCTCTATGATAAGTAGTGTATAATTTCTTGATCATTGTGTGTCCAAATAAGTATTTGGACATGACTCTGACTACCCTGAATAATCATCATAAGTATCTGGAATACAAAAAGATTTGAGAGATATTCTACTACACCTTGGATACCAGTCGTGATGATGTTTGTTTGTTTTTTTGTGTAATATTTATTTTTTCATAATTAAATTTGCCATCGCCCTCTGAGTGTTTATTAGTCATTGTATTAAACAAGCTCGTGTTGCGCTTATATCATTTTCTGATATAAAATTCAATTAGTTCTCAAGATTAATCCAAGATTTTTCTCAGACTGTCGATCTATTGTGGCTGAATAGCAAAGTCCATTAGGCCAACAGACCGTATTTATCATTTCATATCAGCTAACGATGCTAAGGGTACGTTCTGCGTTTCAAACTGCACAATTCTCGGGTAGGATTTATTGCGGAAAGTTATTTCACCCGTACTAGTGAGGGAAGCACCTAAAATACTCCACAACGGAATGGAAAATAGAATACATAGATAGGAGCTTATTTGTACGGTTGAGATACTTTGGAAAGTTTCGTATGTTAAAGATATGGAACTTCTTTGGGTTCAGTTTTATTGCGACTTTGTAGAACTACGAATATTATGATAAAAAAGGTGAGCAATACAATATTATTTGAATAAGTATTGCAAAGGGAAAAAACTGTTAGAATCTAATAATAGAATGTAACTTGTACCTTGTAACTTGTACCTACCACAAATTTAGCAAAATAAACTTTTACTTTACTTTACTTTTACTTTACTAATTGTTGATGAAAGTGTATTTTTTTACGAGCTTGGTTTAAAATAACTTTTGTTTCATAAGTTCAAATAATAATGAACGTAGTCGTCTATCATCGCATTCGTGTTAAAAGTAACTAACCAGTCCGAAACTCATTATGATTTCACACTCCGCCGCCTGTCCATCAGACAATTTTTGGTCGCTCCCGTTTTCGGGACGCTGAATACCCTGCGGTCAGCAGTAGACCCAAATCATGTTATTCATTCATGTCCAAGGTCCTCTTATAATTTTATCCACCGCAATGAACACTGCTTAGATCACCCCATTCGGCTGACGCGGTTATCGTAATGAACTTAAGTAATTTTGCGAAATGACGTAAATTGGGGTTTCATCCACTCACTTTGGCGGAGAATGCAAATGTTGGGCCCTGGAAATGCTAAGTTTGGGCCCATCGAAGAAACTTTGCCGTTTAAATGATGCGGTGAAGTGTTTGAGATAAATTCGCGCACTTTCAACGTTTTGCGGTTTTTGAATAAATGAGCTTTCGGGAGTTCGTGAATTCTTAGATCAGGCGAATTCGAGCTGATTTCGCTCGGTGATAACGTCTGGAATTTCTGGCTCCTTTGTAGATATTAGAACTTAATTATTATTCACCTACATTTGATGGTATCTCTGCTAAAATGTTCGAGTTATACAGATCTGTCTAGTCTAGGTGGATGTAAGTGCTGTTGGTTTTCGTTTCTACACGTACACAAACAAGAAAAGTTTAACCTTCTTTGACTCCAACGCTATTTTGGAGTTGTAAACTCTCTATCTTAGTAGGTAGGTACGAGTATAATTATATTAGTCTGTGGTTAGTGGTGTTGCGAAAAACATCTTTTGATCTAAAGCTTGTGGGCTTGGAAGATAAAAGTTTATTCAGAACATTTAACAAATAACAATTTAAACGATGATACTGTAAAAGTTATAAAAAAGTGTGTCAGTATCAAAGCCCATCTATGTATTTTTTGTTCTCAAAATGCCATAAAAAATTGCTTCATGTTTTACTATTATTTTATTGTTCTGTACATACAAGAGCATATCTATCTCCTCCGCTCTCTCGCTTCAAGGGATATCAATGAGCACACATGGTTCTATTGAATCCGTTATCAGTTACCTGCTTGGTTGCCATATCCTGCAGCTACAAAAGATCCCGTCATGCGAGATATTAGCTCTTTGGCATCAATGATATTGATCACTATGGTATCATAGTACAGACTACTATGGACTACAGACGTGTAGTATACACACGTTTCCCGTTTTCATTTAAGTTATTCACTAGTCTGTATAATCTGTAAGATGAACTTTAAGCACTAGGTATTATGGTTGTGTTGCCATAGACTAAGTATTGTGTTGTGTTTTCATTTTTGTTTTGTTCAAATGTATTTTTGTCTTTGGTTTTTTTATATTTTTATTGTAATACTTGTTAATAAAGTAGTAGTATAGAACATGATATTTTATGTATTTATTTCTAGCGAGATCGCATAGAGTCGTGTCTATTTTATGAAATAAGTAAATACACGCCAAAACATTATTGCTATAAAAACTGGCAAACTGGCAAACAGCATAATCGTAGAAAAATCTTGCTCGTAGCTTCTCTAGCTTTCCTGCTATTTCAACAGGCGAGGTTTCAAATAATACGAAGATATTGCTCCAAAACCATTGCATACACTTTCCTTTGAGTGTGTAACAAAGGTTTCAAACTACGGATGTATAGATCAGTCAAAGCAACCGTGAAACATGTCATCAAATATTCTGTATCCTGAAATGAAATGATGTATCATATTCAGACAAACACACACAGATACAGCCTAAGAAAAAAAAACATAACATTCTTTTAAGAGATGCTTACCTACCCTAATAATGCAGCTTATATTTACCTAATTTTAAAAATGCGTAATTTCTAACGGACGTAAATAGTTTGGTGTATTACTCCTGCTAGGAAACGTGTGCTGGTACAGTCAGCGACAGAATTTAATGAACAATTGGAGATTTTAAAGCTTTATTATTTATGGGGAAATTGCCTATTTTTTCACAAATAGTAATAGTGCAAGGTAAAGCATCCAAAGGTAAAGTTATATCTAAAACCCAACGAACTTCGAAGGTATTGAAGATTCAAAAACATAAAATTTTCATGAACTTCTGTCGCTGACTGTACAATCCTTTGTACCATAGTGAAAATGCAACTATAGCGCGTTCTAATTTTTCGTATCGCCATCAAATATATTATACATTATTCATTTAAATCTCAGATATAAAATGCTGCAAAAGTCAGCGAAGACTGTATACCAATATCCTAGGAAATTCAAAGAAAAGTGTCTTTTAGAAAGTAGCGAGCGGATGTGCTGATAGCCGTTATCTATCATCTTTTGTTAGAGCGCTACCTGGAAGGAACGCCTTAGTATTCAACTCTTCTGAAAAGCGGTCACCGTAATACAATTATCCAATAATAGGTAAAAATATTTTTATCAGTCTTAATTGGTTTAGAAACCATTAAAAGAAAATTGGTTAAGACGTAGTTAAAGCCAGGGATCGGCTAGTTCGTGTCAAATTGATGCATTTTATACAAATCAAAATCTTGACTCATACCTAAATGTTTTCTGAACTTGGGAGATCTTTAGGTAAGTATTAAACATCACCATATATACAGGGTGTAAAAAGACGTCTACCGAAGCCGAAAGGAGTAGGTACATACAGCATCCCAATAGACAACCAAATCCAAATGAATTTTCCGAAATATGCACTAAATCCGGAGAAAACAGCGTTTCAAGAGTACTGTTTGCGTTTGTTTTGGGCGCGTTTTTTTACGTAGATTGCTGGATTTTGAGTTTTAAATGTTATATAAATGAAATTATTAGGTAGGTATGGTCTTATTATGTTGTAATAGTAGTAAATAAAATAACATAGCATGACGAAGCTAAGTCAAAAAATGTTTTTGCGTTTTTTTCGCTAAATATGTTTAGAATCATGGTCTGATTACAACCCCTCAGTTTTCGGTAGCAGTCTTTTTAAACCATGTATATATATTTATAATTTACATAAAATATAATAAAATAAGTAGTAATAATGGTAGGTACCTACATAATATTAGATTTCAAACTCTAGGACTTTCTCCGTTTCTTCGTAATTTAATGTAGGTAACCATTTTGTGACCATTTGCTTCACGGACTAAATTTATATTTGGGACCGTGTTTTAACGTTTGAAAAATAGACCCTTGAAGTCAGAAATTGTGGAGGGATGCATCCGCATATTCATCAAACGAACGAAAAAAGGAACGCGAATACGGCTATTTTTTCGACATGATGCTGCATTATTTTATGCATTAATTAAAGCTTTTTATGACAGCATGATGACAGCAAAGAACATCGGTTGATTTCTCACAACTTCTAATGTTGATTTCGTCAATCTACCAAAAATAGCAAAGCTCGTACACTAGTAACTAGAGTTTTAATTTTATTACTTAGATTTCACGTGGCATCGCTTCTTGTGAAATCTGAGATACCGTGATAGCAAACAATTATTTATACACAGAAATAATTATTGTACTGGGAAATATAAATTGTTCGGCTTTTTTGGGCTCTCTCTTACTAAAATAGACTCAATTTGAGAAGGCCAATTTGTGTTTAATTTGAGTTAAATGTCGATGTTATTTTCCTGTTATTATTTTGTAAGAATAATATTTAAAAGCCAAATAGTTTATGTGGCCTAATAGTATTGAACACATAAAAGATGATCTAGTTTTAAAATATACAATTTGAAGGTATGCTCGCTAGGCTTAGATTTTTTTAGTTTTGCAAGAAGGAAGGTATTAAGAATGAACCCTAATTTGCTATATCACATAATGATATAAGTACCTACTTACTCGAACTCTTAGCACCTTAAAAGCAGGTTTAGTCTATAAAAAAAACTTGATTTTCTGTTCATTAGCTGTATAATGGCCGTTTTAAGCTAAAGCACCGACGTTATTGCTTTTTAACTCAGTATTCTTTCTAGCTTAGAAACACATACTCGTGTGTGATTATTTACCTAGAAGCAATGAACTATTTTAACCTTACCTCTACAGCTTTACGGTTCAAAATCGATCGGTAGCCGATATAATGGTAGCTTAAGTATTTATTCATAGCCACAAAACAGGATTTGGTAGAAAGAAACTCCATTAATATTTTACGATGTGTGGGTTATTCAGAACGTAAAGTGTATTAAATTATTCATGGGGTTATGTTATGACCATAGAATAGATCACAAAGAACTGAAACTCCGGCACCCCCTGTTTGTATTTATTCTAACGCTAATAATAACAAAAACTCGACTGGTTAAAATAATTGAAAATATATTTTTTGTAGTCTTTCTTGAACTATAATGAATAGTGATCGCGAACACTATTCATAATTACGCATATTATTCATAATAAGGTACGCGATAAATCCCGTTTAGTTAATACGTAATTATATTTTTTTCATCCCATCTATTCGAAAAGGACGACTTGGTTCGCTTTTATGTGCACCCAAAGGTGGTGTTTTCTATAAGAAACTTTGAGCGGGCAGTAATGAGTTTTTATTCCTCTTTAAGTGCGCAGCAATTATCTTTGCCGCGCACTTTTTGAATTTGGAACATCTTAGTGTTCAGCGCCAAAGAATTCGAACGCAATTTTTTTGAATAAAGACTGGCTTGACTTCTGAATAAAAAAAAATCAAACAAAAAACGCGCGAACTACAGCCCGCGTTTTCGTCAATTTTCACGGATTGTTAGAAATTCATGGTTTTGTTTTGAAGAATGAGTTCTTCAAGTGACAGTGAAAGTATACAATTAACTCCTGAAAGTATTAGAACTGACGCAAGAAATGTGATGGATAATCTATTACCTGCAAAATCCCGGCAGAAATATATGAAAGCCTATGGTAATTTTATTGAATGGAGAAATGCAAGAGGCGCCAAGAATTTTAGTTGCCTTTTATTTTCTCATAGAGGGTGATGAAAAGTAGAGTGTATCACTCGGGCGCAAAATATATTTTTGGCTCGGGCGAAGTACTTTGAATCCCTCGCTATGTTCAGGATTCTACTAAATCCCGAGCGTAGCGAGGGATTCTACTCTAGAATCCCTCACTTCGCTCTGGATTCAAAAAAACGCCCTCGCCGTAAAAATATTATTTTGCTCCCATAAGATACAATCTACTATTGTATCCCACAAAAATAATTTTGATTATTATTTATTCAGACAGCGCTATCTAGTCTAAATAAATCATAGAAGTATATCTATTGTTAGAGTGAAATGGATCCTTCGTAAAGTGAGGTAACGAACATAATTGAAACCGAGCAGCGATCGCATATTAGGTACTAACATAGGATTTGAGTTCAAGTTCCTCATATTTTTCCTATACAAAAGTAGGTACCAACAAAGGGAAGGATATTACTCGTATATCATTACGAGTCTATCTGTGTTTCTATGAGATTCTATCTTTTCTAATGCCCATGTTATTTAATAAAATGTTATTTGGATATAGATCGCATACCTGAAAAGCTACAAAAAAATAGTCATGTGGCTCTGAAATAAAGGTGCATTTACACGGTGCGATACGATTTAGCATCGCACGCCAATTTTTCCCGTGTGAACGCGATATGTGTTAGTAAGTGTGACAGCCGTCGGGTCTTAGTCATGAAAGTTTGTATAGGGAAACGTCATAGGTAGTTATTCAATGCGGGCAACAACTACTATTATTTTCAGTTCTACATGGTAGTATTGTTTGGTGTTATGTGCAAACATTGAGCATTGTTAATAAGAAACACATATCGGCGCGTGGTTATGGCCCTGAATTAGGGGAGAAACGGGAAATGACGTCATAATTTTTAATATTGAATGCGTAGGATCCGCATAGCAAATGCGGCCATATGATTTATAGACACACTAGCTTCACTGATTCGCTTGCATGATACATATAGGTTGATTCATGTTGTAACAATAGAATGATTTTCCCACTCATATAATAAAGCTTAAAGAGCCGTGTTGGCCAAATGGTGTTGTACCTCGACTTTCAATCCGATGGTCGTGGGTTCGAATCCCGGCCGTGCATCAATGGCTTTTGCGTTTCGTAAAATTTATATGCGCTTTAACACGTGCTCTAAATGGTGAAGGAAAACATCGTGAGGAAACCAGTTAGTATTCTTATAGGCGGCGATGGGCTTGCAACCTGTTACGTATGGAATACTAACTTCTGCAAGATGTGGGCATGTATCAAATAAGTATTTGTACATGCCTCTGACTACCCCCCTTAGACATCATCAAAGGATCTGGAATACATAAAAGACCGAGAGAATGTCTACCGCACCTTGGGGATACAGTCGTGACCCCTGTGTGTAAACTTTATGAGTTTGTTTAGATGTTTGTATGTTTGTTGTTCAATCACGCCTAAACCAGTGAACCGATTTGGATGAAACTTGGAATAGGCGTAGATAATTCTCTGGAATAGTATATAGGCTATTCAAAATGTACTTAATGTTTGTGCTAGTACCTATTATTCATAATATTCCGGACCTTATTCTAAAACTTGGTAACAATTGTTTGTTTAGTCGTTTGAGCGCATTGCATGACATAGTCTATCTATCTATCTATCTAATCAGCCTGCTGAGAATAGGCCTCCTCGTATGAAATTGCCTTTAGATTTCAATGCATATTGAAACAACTCGATGTCATGTTTCAGTTTGGAAATATGTTTCTAGTCTGAGGTATGAAACAAAATTTCAAAACACACTGACTTGTAACTTTATCAAATCAAATCTAAAATCAAATCAAATCTTTCTTTATTTCAGACATCATATTTTAGTCCATAGAAATTACTTAGCATAATTAAACTTAATAGTATTATTATTAGTTAAAGCATGCATCCTAGAGTTGTGGTATAGATAAATGCAGTCAAACCTATCAGCGAACACGGTGAGAATGCTGTTGGAGCTGGCTCGAACCCTGCGCACCAGAGATGCTCCACGGTTGCGCATGGTTGTGTAAATCAATGTCTAAATTATCAATAGCGAAGAAACTCTGTAAAAACAATTCTTGTTCCACTCTAAAATTTGATTGAAATCAGTATGGCATAATTTACTGGACATCATAGGTACTACACGTTAACAGACTATTCCATAGGTTTACCTAAACATTTTCTATACTATACATATAAATGTACTTTACAACCTACTGACGCATACAATATTCTGGATAACTGATACAGCGTCAAGAGGAAATCTATGCCCTAGAACCGTTTACGTAAAGAAGGTAGGTATACCTACTATATTCACAAAGCTGATGATTTCTTGGTAACAAAAGTATGAGTTCATCTTTTTTTTCGGGTAAATTCAGTTTTTTCAGATTCAGAACACCCTATAAGTAGCTCTACCCTTACGCTACATAGTACGGTTATGCCACAGCTAATGACGTCATAAGCTCCATGACTCAGCAGTGAACATACTCCTCAATGGGATTTGATGTTATCTTGCTCCATATTATGCGATTATAGTCACTTTGTAATAGTCTTCATACCAAAATGCCTGCGGTTTGAAATGAACAGGAGAGTGCCAAAATAGGTATGTCATTTACTATTTACAATATTTAAACATAAAACACTGTGAGTTCAAGCTAAAATGCACCTAATCACCTCCATTATTGGTAGAAATAAAGCTTGAAACAACGCACGCGTCCTGCATAAACCGCTTTAAAATATCAATAATTTGAAAGCTGTGTTAATTTATACTCTGACGTCACGCGTCGGGGGAAGGAAACCCTTCTGTTGCTGCGCAACATAATTATTATGTTTGCATTTAATGTGCACTTAGTTTGTGCAACGCGCGGCGACGCGAGACGTGCCTATTAGTTTCATAACTCTCGGTCAAAGTTTGTCGTTTTTAACGTTTTAATTATTTGTAGTTGGTCAATGATGTAGTTTATTTAATATCATTGTAGTTGGTCAAAAATGTGACCACACTTGGACAACACTATTAATTCCTGCAAATCCTCAGAGCAAGAAGGTTAGACAAAAAGTTTTTACTTCCAAGTTACTACGTAAATCAACATCTTTGTCAAAAATCATTAAAATGTTAGTATCATTTTGACGTGTAAAGTAAAAAATCCTGTGAACGTGCCGGAAAGAATCCACATGGCCAAGATTTAGTAAGGAAATAATAATTTACAATCAGTTTGAATAGACACTGCACTTATTTATTTTTTCTTTTTCAGAAAATGGCATCCTCTTATAGCAAGAAACCTGTGTTAATGACTACATATGGACGAGTTATAAGTTCTACAATAGATGCAAGAAAAATAAACTTTTGCACGGACTTCGAGAAATCTATCGTCGTAAACAGTTTTATAAGGCGAGGATGGCACCAAGTGTCTCCCGACGAAGAGTGGAATATTTATTGGTCGAACACTGTGAACTGCAGAAACATATTCAGCATAGACAATGGTTATCGGCTCAACGACCACCAGATAATCAATCATTTCCCGAACCACTACGAGTTGGTTCGCAAGGATTTACTTGTGAAAAATATAAAACGCTACAGGAAAGAATTGGATAAGGAGAACAATCTTCTCGCAGACAAAACTGAGGTGAAACTGCCGAGCGGACAGATTGTTTCTCGCTATTTATATCTAGATTTTATCCCGCTCACATATGTGCTGCCTTCGGATTATAACATGTTTGTTGAGGAGTACCGCAAATTTCCCCAAACTACTTGGATCCTAAAGCCATGCGGAAAATCTCAGGGGGCCGGAATTTTCCTTGTTAATAAGTTATCCAAGTTAAAAAAATGGTCACGGGAATCGAAAAAATATTTACAGCATCACCTGACAAGTAAAGATACTTATGTTATCTCCCGATACATCAATAATCCGCTTTTGATCGGCGGGAAGAAATTCGATTTGAGGATTTACGTCCTCGTTACGTCGTTCCGGCCTTTAAAGGCTTATATGTTTCGCGAAGGCTTTTGTCGGTTTTGTACAATGAAGTACGACACGAGCGTGGCTGAGCTCGACAACATGTACATCCATCTGACTAATGTGAGTGTACAGAAAACTGGCGATGACTACAATAGTCAACACGGCGGGAAGCTCGGCATGCAAAACTTGAAGCTTTACCTTGAAGGAACACGCGGCCAAGATGTCACAGATCGGTTGTTTGAAGAGATCCAGTGGTTGATAGTACACTCGCTAAAGGCCGTCGCGTCCATTATGTCGAATGACCGCCATTGCTTCGAGTGTTATGGTTACGACATAATCATAGACGATATCTTAAAACCGTGGCTTATAGAAGTGAACGCCTCCCCCTCGATGACGGCGACGACGGTTAACGATAGGATACTCAAGTATAAGCTGGTAGATAATATGTTATCGGTCGTTTTGCCCCCGGACGGCATCCCGGATGCGCGTTGGAACAAAACGCCTACGGAAGAGGCTTTAGGGGATTTCGAAGTTCTCATCGACGAAGATTCCATGTACAGAGGGGACAGCGAAGTTGCACGACGTGAAAATAAATCCAGTCGCGTTAAGACTTAAAATGGTTTCCTACTTGTGATAATTAATGGTTTTATTATATAAATAAAAAGTGAACAGAATTCACACTTTTTTCATTTCAAATATTGTTTATTAAAAAAGGGTTTCTACAGTATACACAAAAATAAAAATAAATTATAAAGTTATGGTAATATAATCACTGCCTAAATCGGTGATACTTGTTGTAGCGTGAATTAGCATCTTCTCGTTCCATAAGCTCTTCGTCGATCAACAAATCGAAATCGCCCAAAGCTTCTTCATCGGGTATCTTGTTCCATCTGGCGTCGGGGAATCCGTCGGGTGGCACGACAACGGACACAATATTGTCTATCAATTTGTATTTCAGTATTCTATCATTGTGCGTTGTCGATTGGAGGGACGGGGAAGCGTTCACTTCTACGAGCCACGGTTTTAGCGTGTTATCGATTATAATATCATAACCGTAGCATTCAAAACAATGACGATCGTTCGCCATCACTGGCGCGACAGCTTTCAGCGAATGCACAATAAGCCACTGCATTTCCGCAAACAATTTATCGGTCACCGACCTCCCTCTAGTTCCCTCCAAGTACAAACGGAAATTCTGAATGCTCATCTTGCCTCCGTGCAGGCTATTATAATCCCCGCCATGTTTCTGCACACTCACATTTGTCAAGTGCACATACATGTTATCTAATTCCGTGACGCTAGTGTCATATTTCACTGTGCAGAATCTGCAAAACCCGTGCTGGAACAGATAAGCTTTGAGCGGGCGGAACGATGTCACCAGAACGTACAACCTTAAATCGAACTTCTTGCCACCTATTAGCAGAGGATTGTCGATGTAGCGCGATATTACATAACTTTCCTTGCTAAGCTGCGGGTGAAAAGGGGTTTTTGCTTCTCGAGACCACTTTTTAAGTTTTGAAAGTTTGTTTATTAAGAAAATTCCGGCGCCTTGAGATTTACCGCACGGCTTCATAATCCAAGTGCTCTGCGGAGATTTTCTGTACTCCTCTACAAACATGTTGTAGTCGGCGGGCAGCACGTATGTGACGGGAATAAAGTCTAGATGCGTGTATCGCGTGACGGTCTGTCCGTTGGGAAGCGGCACTTCTGTTTTCTCAGAGAGAGGATTGCCCTCCTTTTCGAGTTCCTTTCGATATCTCTTGATATTTTTCACTAATAAATCTTTGCGAGACAGTTCGTAATGGTTAGGGAAATGATTTATCATTTGGTTATCGCTCATTCTGTAGCCACTATCAATACTGAAAATATTTCGGCAGTTTGTTGTGAAAGACCAGTAGAAGTTCCACTCGTCATCGGGCCCGACCTGCTGCCACCCGCGCCGTTCAAAGTTGCTCATAATCACGGACTTCTCCAAGTCTGTGCAAAATGTTACCCTGCCCTTTTCAGTTGTTGTTGGGGCATTTTTTCCGTGTTGGAGAGGGGGAGATTTTTTAGATTCTTGTGCCATGCTTACTTTCAGTGGATTTTATGCTTTTAAAAATACAGAATACATTTTAACAAAATTAAAAAAACAATAACAAAATTTATCATAATGACATTTAACAGCATTGAGTCTATTTGTTAATGTCATGTTGACAATGTTTTGTGACTGAGTTACGCATTGCGGTCCGTATAGATCAAATAGTTTTCATGTTTTCCCGGGAGACTCTGGCAGTGATTTTATGCACTGAAAGGATTTCAAGCAAATCATTTTTAATCGAAAAAATCTATCGTCATTCATCACGAAAACTGCCTGCTATCTAGGTCGGCAACTAATAGCAAAATATGGTTCACGTTCAAAACCAAATATCACAAAAAAATCTTGATTGATGGTCATAAGGTGAAAGCCGGTTTTCACCGTTCACACCTCAGCAAGGTAGAATAAAATCCCATTGTGTCTTCAGTTTTCCATCCAATTTTAGTGGAGGCGACTTCAATCCCCTCAGGAAATCTCGTTCAATATTTTCTTTGTTTGTTTTGCGTCATTTCGACTAAACTTGGCGATCATCTTTTCTTATTTTGTTTAAAATTGTTCTATTTCCTTTCAACAAACTCAACTCAATTGTTTGAGAAGTTTTAATTAAAGATTTAGAAAACAAAAGGTATGGAATTAGGTATTTAAATAATCTTCCCTTTTCCATTTTCCATTATAGTCTTTTTCACGCCGGAACGTATGCAAGACACATTGAACTTGTTTCGTTTCACGTTGTGTGTCGTTTCACAAAAATTTTGAAACAAAAAAGTCAAGAAAAAAAAATTAAACGATAAAACATACAATAAAAAAATGTTTTTGTCTATTTCCTGTTTAATTATTTCATAAATTATCATAAACAAGCCGTAAAATATAAATAAATAAACAATAAACATTTTCTAAAAAACTCCGCCAATTAACAGTACCTACTGAGTAAAATGGAACGTAATCTATTAGAGAGTGCAAAAATGAAAATCGAAACAATTGGTGAATCGATAAGTAAAGAAATAATCGTTGGTTTAGTAAATGTCTATGAATGAACCTTGTAATCGATTGAGATGAATTGATAGTACCTAGTGAAACAAAAATCGATTTTGATAATCTCGATTAAACTTTAGGACATTACTATTAGACTGATTTTGACATTATCTCGAAGTGTCTTGCATACGTTCCGGCGTGAAAAAGACTATAGGTACTATGTCAATGGAAACATTTTAGAATCACAAAACCCTATTCTTATGTGATTATAACAAAAAATATTCTTCAATTTTCTTTATCTACACAAATCTTGTACTAGCACAATCATATTATCAGCTTCAAAAGGCTGACAGCTCTTTGATAAGAGTGAATGATGAGTGTGTAATATTATTTATATCATACTTGCTCAGTAACTAGGGATTACTATGGTGGAAAGTCTCCTTGTAAATTGGTGTTTGCAATTCAAGGCAACATTACGTCGCACTATGCTTGAATTGTAATGTTCACATTACAGTTCAAGCTATGCAAAACTCCTTGGTAAACAATCTCTTTTCTTATAAAATGGTAAGAAAAGTTTTTACTGAAAAAAAAAACACTGAACATGGCGGCATTTAATTTCCATACATTTCAAACTATGCAAAACTCCTTGGAACTCAGAGCCGTAAAAAATAATGGAAATTATAATAAGTAACCATTTTTTTCTATTTTTTCTCTAAATTTGCTAATTATTCTAATTAAAATTTCATTTTGCATTACCAATGTTTTAGTTACCTCGCAAGAATGATATAAAGTAGAATGCTTACCTCGGTTGCAAGTAGCTATTACACCCTCGAACTATATTCACCCTCGCTCGCTGCGCTCGCTCGTGTGACTAAATATCTCGGGTGCACGCGATCCATTAGCGCCCTATGCGAGCTGCGCTCGCACTGGCGCCAAATTGGATCTTGTTCTGTAATAGCTTACTTACGTCCCTTGTGTAACAATCTACTATTATATCATACTTGCTCAGTAACTAGGGATTACTATGGTGGAAAGTCTCCTTGTAAATTGGTGTTTGCAATTCAAGGCAACATTACGTCGCACTATGCTTGAATTGTAATGTTCACATTACAGTTCAAGCTATGCAAAACTCCTTGGTAAACAATCTCTTTTCTTATAAAATGGTAAGAAAAGTTTTTACTGAAAAAAAAAAACACTGAATATGGCGGCATTTAATTTCCATACATTTCAAACTATGCAAAACTCCTTGGAACTCAGAGCCGTAAAAAAAAATGGAAAACTATTTACGAAAAAAAAAATGGAAATGGCGGCATTTCATTTGATCTGAAAGTTTGTGAAGTTTGTTCGTAAAGTGATTTAAGTTATTTACAACAATGACAAGCACTTCATCAGATGATGAAATTTCTATTTTTTCTCTAAATTTGCTAATTATTCTAATTAAAATTTAATTTTGCATTATTAATGTTTTATTTACCTCGCAAGAATGATATAAAGTAGAATGCTTACCTCGGTTGCAAGTAGCTATTACACCCTCGAACTATATTCACCCTCGCTCGCTGCGCTCGCTCGTGTGACTAAATATCTCGGGTGCACGCGATCCATTAGCGCCCTATGCGAGCTGCGCTCGCACTGGCGCCAAATTGGATCTTGTTCTGTAATAGCTTACTTACGTCCCTTGTGTAACAATCTACTATTACGCTTATTCAGACGATTCAGACAGAGTGCATAATATACTTTTCACCTTACTAGCTCAAAAAGGGCGCTTTTGCCGCGTAAAAACAGTGAGCAAAACTCTACTTTGCTCACACTATGAGGAAAAGTGATTTGAATTTAGAATGCTGCAAGCAACCAATGAGAATCGAATATTACAGGCCGCAGCGTGCGCCCGGCCAGGCGGCGGCGGCCGAGGTGGTCTGATAGCAGGTCTTTAGCCTGCCACTTGAGAGGCAAAAAAATAATAATAGCGGGAATCGGTTTTCCTTACATCTTGTATTTTTTCGCTAGTAAGGTGAAAAGTTGTATGTATCACACGAGAGCAAAATATTTTGTTGCTTGTGCTTTTGAATCCCTCACTACACTCAGGATTCTAACTTAGAATCACTCGCTACGCTCGTGATTCAAATATAGAATCCCTCGTTTGTTCGGGATTCAAACTCTGCACTCGCAGCAAAAACGAATTTTGCTCTCTTGTGGTACAATGTACTAATGTCAGTTGCGATATTTTTTGTATTATTTTTTTTCGTTAGGTACTCACATTATTTTTACATAACAACTACTTATTAAGCAGTGAAATTAATGATTTAATCATGCATTGGAACATTCATTAATGTATTTTTTCTGAAAGCAAAAAAAATGAATAATGCATCATACCCTTTAAAACGAATGAATAATATTTAAATAATCTGATATGAACTACTTTCATTATACGTCATTTTCTAGTACGGTGCAATATCACTTAGGCTTGTAACCAACAATATTGCAATTACATTAAAAATATTCTTGGAAAAGTGGAAAATTGTGCAGCCAATAGTTAGTATGAATCTTTAAACAAGCCGTTCCTGGATATAAAATAAATGCAATCTATAAATAACCTGTAATCAAACTGAAACTACCTATGCACGTGCACTTCGAAATCTATAAAATGTATCAATAAAAGTATTAGCAATAAAATGTTACGTTTGTTTTGACTTTAAGTAATGAGACAGGTTTGCAGGAAAATTTCTGATTCTTCTACCCCCTTTAGGTATGTTCAAAGGATCTTAAGTGACTCTTGAGTGATCTGAGAAAAGTGAATTGTGCGTGGAGGATACAGTCTTTAACAGCCTAATTTTTATTTAATCAAAATGATTTACGGAGTCAGCCTTTAAAGGTACCTACCTACATAGGTATATGAGTTTTATTCGTCAGTCATCGTGCGTCAGTCTCGTTATTTAGTATCTTTAAAATTATTTCTAATACTTTAAGTAACTACGAGTTAAGTCATATTTTACGTACTTATTTTTTATTTGATATTTTATAATTGTATTATGTTCTTCGCGCCTGAGATACAGGATTTACCTAGTTCAGGCTCCTATGTAATAATTTACCTTAGTATAAGTAAGATAATAAAATGTATATGTACGATAAGATATTTCTGAATAAATGATTTGATTTTGATTTGATTTGATAGAGTAAAAAGCAAGCGCCATTTAGCTCTCGAGCTCACCTAACTAATCCCGCCAAACTTTTATCGAGTTTGTATATCGGCATAAAACTATCTCTATTTATGTTACTCTTACAAGCTAGATTTATGTAAGCAGATGCTCAGACCTCAGTCAATAGCGTTTCTATTCCATTTCATGAATGGTTACCCTTGTTCTGTTAAATATTCAATAGAAACCACAAAATGCAAGCCAGACTATCACAGAAGATACAATAGTACAAATGTTTCACTTAGACCGAGTGTAAAAGCGTGTATAAAAGCTTCGTTCTAAAATGAACTTTAATGCCTCTAGGATTGTACATGATTAACGTAACGTCTCCAATTAGAATAAAAACTTGAATAATACTAAAAGTATAATACGAGTACTTGATCTAACTGTAAGGTGGAAACATGACTATCACAGAAGTTTTTTTTTACTTTTAGATTCTTTTAAAACCCCCTTTTCTATTTGTGTTATACTCCTTCTAATTTAGTGTTTACCTATAAGTGATTGTGCATTTAGCATAAGACAGTACTTAATGTACCTACACAATTATGTAATTTTTATAACCATGTATTAATGTAACAATCGTTGGTAGACCTAATAAATAAATAAATAAATGACTAAGCACGCAACGTTGTTTGTTCTTTGGTCTGATTCAATCATTTCAAATATGTTTTGACGCTCTATCCCGCGCAATAACAACGGTGATAAATCAATCGCGTGTAAGAGTTTGCATTTGTATTTACTTCTTCAAAATTGAGAGCGTGAAGAGACAACCTATGTCTTAACAAATCGGATACTGTAGTGTCTGGAACCAGGGACATCGTGGAAGATGACTAGTCCGAACCTAAGCAAGACCCTAACCTACCGTGTAGAATGTATGCACGGATGGTGTTCAAAACCAAGAACTTCAAATAATTGAATACATATAGAGCTTTTATAGGTAGGGGATATTTTTGAGCAACGTAAAGCCTCACAAGAGCGATGTGCATGACATACCAATTCAATTCGATTCCATTTAACAAATTGATGATCAGCATGTTCAGGTAATCCAATTTTTCGAAATTCAACGAGTGTTCAGGCCATAATGTACCTTAATCCGACATAGTTAAGTCTTCTTTACATTGATAGTGAATAAAGTGACACAGGTCTAGATGAATATAGATGGAGTGCCACTCTGGAATTGGTATTCAACTTCAATTAACTTAGATATTCTTGGAACGAGAATGCATAATTTGGTATGGTTTTGAATCTAGTATTCATTCTATTAGAAGCGAATTGGGGAATGTAAATCAACGGGGTATTTGTGACCCTTTGTTTTTTGTAAGAAGTAAACAAAACGAAGGTCTAAACAATAGCGGGTGTGCATCGTGCGTGTCGCAAGGTCCCTGTGGCCCTCTCGGTCAACGGGATGGGTGGAGTGATAAAACGGTGTCATTGCAAATCCCGATAAAACCTTCGATCGCCGGGCTTTTGATAAAACTCTGAGAATAGAATACGTAGGTACGTATATAAAGTTTTATTGGTCGAGCGGGTAAAGAGAAGGAAAATCTCAATTGTAACTTGAGCAATTTGGCTCAGTTTGTTTAGATGTGTGCTTGTTATAACTTTCTTTTTTTAATATGGTTTTGGTACCTACATCAACCGATTTGACAAGATTGGAATACACTTATATTTTACTTAGATTGGAATATAAGTATAACTTTTCATCTTAGAACTGTTTCCTTTTTTACTAGTGATTTATGTCAAGTAATATGACGAGCTGACAGATAGAAAGTTATTATAATACTTAATTATTTATTTATTAAGTACCAGTTTCATCACTTTAAATCTTATAAGCTACACATAGCTAGGAGTAAAATCACTACTTTACTCCTGTACTTTTGCTATCAATGCCGTGAAATAAGGCCAGCAAACTCGGTTAGAAACCTTCCTTTCATTCGGTGATCATTCTTCTTTAAATTTATTAAATCTATTTAGATCCCGCTTATTGATATGCTGAGTTAGGGCCCGATTTTAACATATTTCCTATGTACTCGTGTGTTGCAAAATAAAATATTTTCTTTCTTTTTTTCTTGCTAAATTAACAAGCTTTTATAGCCAAAAGGTCATACAAGAGTTTAGGCAGACCAGCAGCCAGGCGGATGGATGACATTGTGACCATACAAGAGAAAAACTGGATGAAAGAGGCACAGGACTGAGTGAAGTTGCATTTCAGCGGGGAGGCTTATGCCCAGCAGTGGGTGACACTAAGCTGTAAATGATGATGACCCGAGCTTTAGCATGAGATGCATGCATATCGAATAAAAGCATACAAGTCGGTTGCCTCTTTACTCTGAATATATCTACAAAATCTTCTACACCTAGCTAGCTGAAACCTGCGACGTTGTCTGCGTTAAGTAAGTATAGATTTGTTGCGAAATAGAATCATTCACATTTCAAAAATTGTTTACACATTACAGAATGTTTGATGATAATTTTTACTGTCCATTATGCTCCTGCTTATCTCGTTGAGGTCAATAGTGGAGGATAGGTAACAAATCATACCCAAAACACGCAGTAGCCTCGTACCCACGTAAATAACTAATTTACTGAAAGGTAAAACAGTGTATATTTAAACCTAACACCGTCTCGTTATTTATTACTGAGTTACTTGTTAGTTTAGGATTAAGCACCGTGCTTCCACAAATCCTGCTATTGTAATGGAAATTACGCGAAATTGTACGTTTGCTAAGCTGAAAATTAAATAACTGCGATGATAGATATTAGAGCTTAGCTTGATGGAATAAAATGGAAATTAGCATAACGCGTAGCAATAAACAAAAAAATTATTAGATTATTTTCTTCAACATAAAAAACAAAAAATTACTCGGCTTTGTTTTCACTTCAATATTAATTTGAATATAGGACCTACTATAGAACGATGATCGTGACTTTTAAACCACTATTTTAAGACCTCGGTATAATTTCTCTTCCGTTCATAAATTCACAGGTCACAAGTTTTTTGTTGCTTGTCTAGTTGGTACTATATCCTAGCATTAGAATAATAATTACCATTGGGCAATAATATCCGTTAGGTGTTTTTATTATCCTGCACTTTAATTTGTATCATTTTTTGCATCGATCGTGAAAATAATTAGGATAAAAGAATCGAAGGTATACCGTTATTTACATGCTCGAAAGTGCTGACAAGCAAATCAAACAACACTCCGTTCCATCGCAATCACGAGGGTTCTCCTGTTCCACGATCCATTAGACAGGACCCCAATTTGCAGACTTTCCACTCGACAGGAAAAAGATGGAAATACTTGTGTATATATTATTTCGGGTCAAGGACTTGTGATTATCCTCAAGTTTTTGTGCTACACCTCATAATGAATGGAGGAGCTTGGGAGAGGAATAAAGGAACCGGTTCATTAGCAAGTTCAGATTTAATAAGATAAATGTGTGTACTTTCGTTCGAAAGCAGCGTGAATAAATTGAATAGACTGTCTCGGTCGAAAGCTCGTGACGAAGTGGTCAGAATAATAATTTTGTATACTGAAATCTCACTGCTGAGTTTTCTTGTACAAATTAAATATATTTAAAAGAAAAGTTGGCTGAGTAATATTTGATGGAATATAATATAAGACAAAATTAGCTCCAGTTCTTTTTAGACTAATCATAATATAATAAACTAGCTGTCCGTCGCGGTGTTACCCGCGGTCCCACAGGAAAACTTCACTATCCCGGGATAAAATATAGCTTATGTTCATCAGGGATAATGCAGGATTTTCAAAATGCTCTTGTAGTTTCGGGGCCTATTCAATTTAAACAAACAAACATACAAACAAAGAATCGAATCTTTCCTCTTTATAATAGGTATTAGTGTAGAAGTAAGAATTGTAGCAAGCAAATTTAGTATAGAGCTATTTAAAAAACATTAGGTTGCTGGAAATTCTCGTGCGTTGATAAATTAAACGCAGTTTTACAAAGCTGTGTTTGTTCTGAAACAGCATGCTGCAGAGAAAAAACTGTTTTTGCATATTTGCATAATAGCAGTATTATATTATTGGCTTTTTATTACTACGTAAACAACTACGTAAACGAGTTTTACAGCTAAAGTTACACCTTAAAGTTTCGCGTGTTTAATCGAAACAATATGAGAAGGCATCCAAAAGCAATTGAAACTCGATTCTCCAGACTGCGCGCAAGTTATAAAACAAAACTAAAGACAATAGGGAATTTCCTACAACTTTCCGATAAATCTACCAGCACGTTTTTCCACAAATAACATCCGCGACAAGAAAGTGTTCTCTCGAGAGATAAACCGAGGTATTGATTTTTTACAAAGTCAAATCAAACTCAAACACTTTTTGAAACGTAAATTCTTTTGTTAAACTGTTGTGAAAATGTTTTATAAATGGAATTTGCTCAAATAAATGAATTTTGTATCAAATGTTTCATCTCAGTGGAGTAGCGGGCTTGGATTGACTGAGATACAAGAGGTGCAATTTCGTTTATTGTGTCACACATTTTTTTTGCGTTTATGACCCATTTCAAAGTTTCTTCATTCTTAATTCTTTATTTGACAAATAAACACACTCAGGATAATAACATAAAGAAATGACATGTACCTACAAAGGTGAGCTTAACCCTACAAAGAGTTTTCCACTTTCGTGACTTGAACACATTTAAAATTTTGAGATATCTATTTCGATGAGAGTGGTACTTTGATACTCGTTATTTTTTCCAAGTCTGTTTGTCTGGGATTAGAACGACCATTGCAATAGTTAGGTGTGAGCACTCAATTGTTCTATCATTTAGATCGTCTCTTGTGTTTTGTGCACAAGAGACGACCTAAATGATAGAGCATTAATGATTGCAGCATTGATTGAATTGGCGCTTGCAACTGCATTGTGTTACATAACCCAACGCTCGGATCCATAACGTCACTACAAGGTGTTATTATTATTTATGACATATAAGTTTATCGCTCAGACCATCTACATTGTTCAGTATGGCAGTAGTTTCTGTTTGCGGTAATCCTTCACATTCAAGCCCTCCGTAATCTATATTCTAATTCCTATCTAGTATTTACAAACCGCAAACTTTCAGAGTTTCGAGTGGAACACATTACTCACAGATCTAAAACTTTCTAATTAGTAAACTTTGATAGATCGTTACAAAGAAAATTAGTCACGGTGACAAACTTGCCTTACTTAACCCGAAAAATAAATCAAAGGAATGAAAAAAGTGGTGGTATTCAGAAAAGTTCCTCGCTACTGTAGCGAACGCTGAATGGTGGCTAAATTATTTATTTTCTAGTGTTTAAGGTTCGATAATAATTTGATTAGATTTCAGAAGTTTAATTTTTGTGAAAATAATCGCTGAACTATATATACCGCGCCGTACGCGCCGCAGTCAAAAAATGCTGATGACGTCAGAAAATGCGGTTCGCTTCTGACGTCAGCAGCATTTTCTCTATTGAATTGACAGTTTGGCGCGTTCGGCTCGGCTGGACTGTGCGACCTTCCTTTAGGATAAGTACAAAGAAATGATTTTCGTTATTCATTTGAAAAAAATAAGAGCATAGACACAAGGTTTCTCCACGACTTAGTGTGTAATTCTAAAGTTATTATTGCCTTTGTTGGAAAAGTAACTGAAATTTCATTAGGAGCGAATAATCAGAAGACAAAACTTGCTACTTAAGCATTTATGAAATGATGCGAAGCAGGTAGTAAAAACGAAACTTTATCTTTACAGTCGAGTTTTATGTTTTGAAATGGAGAAATTTCATAATACAGTGTTAGGGCCGCGACTTGAAGCAATGTAGAATGTTTTTGGGGATATGACCTTTTCTTACGTTAAAAATCTATACTATATAATTTGTTTGGTTGTTTGTATGTATGTTTGTTTGTTTGTAATGAATAGGCTCCAAAACTACTGGACCGATTTGAAAAATTCTTTCACCAATAGAATCCCACATTATCCCCGATGAACATAGGCTATATTTTATCCCGGGGAAGTGAAGTTTTCACGAGGGATCGCGAGTAACACCGCGGCGGACAGCTAGTACATAATAAATTACATTTTAGTAGAAAAACAGAAATCACTATTTAAATAAATTAATAAAATCTATCTACAAAAAAAGGGTAGTATTAATAGGTATTCATCGAAAAATGATAATAGTTGAAAATATTCAGTGTCTGCATTACTTGGCGTAGAATACTCGTAGTTCAATCGGTCTATTTATTCCTCTGTCTCACTCTAACCACACGCATTTGTAACTTGCGGGGACCATACCAAATAAAATACTATACTAATACTATTAGTATAGTATAATACTATTAGTATAGTATATTCAAAAGTGTCGCATACAATATCGATTTTGCTGCAGCCACTCAATACAAATAAAAGTTAAAAGGGTCGTGCGTATTTTATCCTTATCAGGCACTTGACAGCATTCATGGTCCAAACGGAACTCCAAGTTAATCGCAGTGTACGAGTATTTAATCCGTTTTATTGGTCAACAGTCTCGGTGGTAAATTCAGCAGATTGTCAAAAAATATCAGTAGCATAATAAAGAGCTTCCGTTGTGCTCTTCATTTTGCAGTGGGAAACGAAAACAAATGGTAAAATAAAACATCGTTTGTAGACAGAAACAAACAGTTGAAATTACGAATACCCATCGCATGGTTTATTTGATCTTTCATTTTTCTTTATTAAATTTTATTACCCCAAAAACAAGAAAGATATTCCTATTTATAAAATGAAAAGCGAATTCTCTTTTACTCATTTTATTACGCATTTTACGGTTATTCTTGTTTCATACCTATGAAATCTTTAACTACACATTTAATTATTTGCAACTTATCAATTTACCACGTAATTATTTTCTTCTAAAACTCGCGAAAATAAAGACCGGAAACACATTTCATCGCAGTCAGAGGCAGTTCTTAGTTCATCATATTCCACACTCACAAGTGAATAAGCCATGAATCGCGACGCATAACTGTGTTTGCGAAGTTATTACCAAACGCCGGGAACAAACGCTCCAACTTTCGCGAAGGGGATGCGTAATAGAATTACCGAATACAAAACAAATTGTAAATGTAAGCGGGATTAGAATTTACGCAGTTTTAATCAAAAGTCAAAAAGAATTTATTCAGTAGAACCGCTGGGATCACTTAGAATAGTCTTAAAGCTAGGTGATTTTACTCCTGTTCCTTCGCGACCAATACCGTGAAGAATCAGGGCAACAAACACGGTTTGGGGCCTAGCTTTCTTTTAGGTGATCCATCTTAGTCCAGCTCCAGTGGGAAGCCAGTCAAACAAAAGTGGATTTTAATAAATTTTAAACGTATCTTAGAAAATTCAAAGTGATCGTAGCGGTCCCACTGAATAAATGCTTTTGACTTTGTTACTGAGGCTGATTGAATTGAATATTCTTAAGAGTGCCCACGATGTGCCCAATGGATTATTTCGATCATAAATTAATTATTCATTATCTTCATACACATACACATCTACATAATTCAGATCGCCGTTTTTCGATCCGAAGGCCATGGGTTTGACTCTTAGCATCAATAGATTTATTATCCCTAAATGTATGCGCTTTATTAAGGAAATTATTGGAAGGACCCCGTTAGTGTATTTACTCGTATATGTGGCAAAAGCGGTATTTTGAATCCATTCTAGTCCTTGTCATTCGTCATGAGCACCATAAATATTTTACAGAAAAAAAAAATTCAATAAACACAATCTAACACAGTTCATCCAATCAGCTTCGTCTCACCGTAAAAATTTAATCAACATTACAAATAAAATAACACAAAGGTGGCTAATATCTTCGGTTCGAGCCAATATTGAAGCCATAAGGCGCTGCAGTAATTCAAGTGCACGTGCCGAATGCAATTCCACAACATGATAGCTTGGACTTTACGCTTAATAAACCAGCAGTGCATATGGGTCATTTAATTGTGACTTGTCCAAAAACGTAATACTTCTTTTGTCCTCACAGTCAAAGAATAAATAGTACAACTAGTACAGCCTTTTTTACAACGTTAGAAAATCCATTATGGATACCCTACCGCCTGCTGTGGGGACAGCGGAAGGGAAAACTGACGCGGGGCCGGCCTCCATACTTGTCAAGGGGCTCCGGGATCTCCTACGGAACACACCGGTGCCCCTCTTGCATTTTACCTAAGCACTGTCCCGGAAATGGCACCCACAGCCACGCCCGGCACCCTCGCGGTGCTTACGGCCGCCGCCCTCCCGGGGGCAACTGGTACAACCTACAGTTGTTCCATCTCAAGAAGGCGTGTTGGTCTTAATTGTGTGTGTCCATGCGCGTAGGCGATACTCAAAGCTGGATTTCTGTGTATTGCGCATGAATAGCTGAACCGATGAAATGATTGGAAAAATAATTCTTGTCGTTGGTAAGACATTTCAATGTGTTTATGTAACCCGACATTTCTGCGTCTGATCACAGCCTGACTGACAATACAAATAGAGCGCCACACTTATCTGAACCGGTGGTTAAAAGAGGAACTAACGAATTTTACTCTAAAATTTATTTTTCTGCCAACACCAAATGCGATAACAGCGCCCCCCTCACCGATTCAGATAAGTTTGTGGCACTCCTCGTGTTATTTACATCAATAAAATGTCCTGACGCCATAATAAATGCAGATTGTATAATTAAACGCTAATAACTATTATCCACAGGTGCTTCTGTTCAGATCGTACCACGCAATTTGTGTAACAAGTATTTAAGTAAATTAAAACTTTTACATCATCGATGTTAGGATTTTTAATTCGAATAGTTTTAAAATGTCACTTTGTAGGAGCACTTCATCACTCGTAGCTCGTAGCGTCGTTGTAGCACCGCCGTAGCAAGTGCTACGTCAATGTCGACGCGACACGACATTTATTACGAAGGTTATAAATCATTGGAAAAGTGTTTCAATCACACATTTATTGCGATTCTTTTGAATTTATCATTTTGTGAAGTTATTTGATAGAGAAAACTAGCGTTTTTATTTTTGCTGCTTTTTTGAAAACCTACACTGGTTTTCCATTTTTGTTATCATTTATGCTTGGTTAGAGAAATACAAAAAGCAAAAATGTTGAATAAACAAATTTTATCTTATTTAGTTTAATCTTATAATTTCAAATATTTTCTAAAGCTTTCATAAAAATCTAGTTTTAGCAAAAAATATGGGCTATTTCAAAAATAGTAAAGATTTCTCAGAACAAAGCGCAGTTGCAGTCTGCTCCGAAGTCACGTGTAGATGGCGGCAGTTGCACTAATCTACGACTGTATATAATGTGATTAAAATCGCTATCTCAGTTATTAAAGACTTCGAGCGAATACAGTCGGCCACAAAAGTAGAACAGTTCAGTATTTGTTATGCGTCATTGAAGGACAAGGTATGCATACTTTTCAAGCTCACCACCGCCTCTTAGTAGAATACCATCTGAATCTCTCAAGAAGTTTTTATTCGCCGATTTGTCAAACCAGAAAATCCATAAATTGATATAGGATTCAAATCCGGGAATTCTGATTGGATCTGACAGAGCCAAATCGTCCCACTTAGTTCTTTATTCTGGCTAGTAAAGTAAAGTATTGTGAAGCGAGCACCACAACTCCCGAACTGACGACCACGGCCACTCTGTCAAGAGTGAAACGACTGAGAAGAGTATCCCATCCAATACTACATTTATTTCATCTTTTTAAAGGTGATAATAAAGGTGTGCTAGTGCCAACCAGTCACGAAATGTCGCAGGCTAGTTTTTGTGCTGTAATTTGTAGGCAGAGCGCTACCATCCCAATTGAGTGCAATTTCCGACTGTTCCGGCGTATCTGTGCTATGTTCAAATCACGTAGCGAAGTTGCCTCTGGTAAGTATTGATTGCATTCCTATTTCAAAAATAGTCGAAATTATTCGTCTTGATTATTTAGATAATCTATAAGATAATCATGAGACTAGAAAGAATGCTATTAATTTGAAAGCATTTTATAAGTGTAAGGCAATATAATAAGTAATTCGGGACAATGATTGAGTAAAAGAAGATGAAGTGACATAACTTTCAGTGTCATCAGAGAACGGAATTGAGTAGAAATAGGGAAAGGTTTGAGAAAGGCAAATATATGGTATGAGTATAATGGTTTAGCTTGAATAACGTTAATCAACTAAGATTAAACAGACTAAACTCTAGTTTAATAGGTAAAATTGAAAATATAATATTTACAGATAATCATTTTCAATTTCAATAGCAGACCTTTTGTGTATTTGATCAATGCCAGACTTAAGCTAACTCTATTATTTGAGAAAATGTAATATAAAAGAGTTGAACTGTAAAGATAAAATATTACAAAAGAGTAATTAAGTAACACAATGAATAATTTGGAAGCTTTGATGAGTTTAGGGTCCAATCTTTCACTTCACCTCAATAGCTACGTTTTAAGTATCATCATATTTATAAAAATCAATTGCTGTTCGATTTTGATCTTGAAATATTGGTGGAAGTTCAGACAAGGTTTAAACGGTGAGAAACATAAATAATAAGTAACAGAAAATACTACACACAATTTAGATTTCTAATACAAAATGTTCCTAGCTGTGAAAAGAGGTTTGCCGACGTTCAACGAACAACGTTTGCCGTGGGGCCGCCAGTATATTATATATTTTTTTAACTGTAACTTAACGACCCTGTTATGTTATTTACTCTAATCCATCGCAAACACAAATAAATTTTTTTTATTCCACTCATCTCGTCAAACTGCTAGGCAAAGGTATCCTCCAAACTCTTCCAATAGTCTCTAACCTCTGCCACGTTCCACCAATAAAATTAATTGCAGATTGTATATGGATAAATAGTATTTGCACTACTAAAATATTTGAATCATCTAACTTGAATTAAAGATGATATCAATAAAAAAAGTTTACATATTTAAAGGGAAACTGAACATTGAACAGGTTACATCAATCTATCTATCTATTTAGCACGGTTGCACCCACTGATGATAGGCCTCCTCTCTATAACGCCACTCTTTTCGGTCATGTGCAGTGCTAAATTAACGATCAATGGAGAAAGGAAATTAATGATAACTCATTTAAATGGTATAGAAGAGGATATTAGACCATAAGCAATCAGGCCAGTTTATACATCAACAAAGGCTAAATAACGTGTGGCTTAATGTAACATTCTTCCGTGAATTTACCGCAGTGATTAATAACTGGGTGGTGACGCGACTATTCCGAATTTTGCAATCGAAGTTGGGCCTTGGAAAAAAGCCGACATTAAAATGTACGAAGGTCGGGATCGGTCAAATAACCCGAAAACCAGACAGAAAAAAACGCTAATTACACGCATTCCTTTAAAATAGCGAAATATAAAATTTTGCTAAACAGCGTCGTTATTAGGGTTCCAAATAAAATTTATTAATCTTTTGCAAACAAATTAGTACGACCTTGGGGTTTAGTTTTAGTCCAGCTGAGACGCAAGGGTTTGATTCTCGCGGCAGGACAAGTTAGCAAGATCTACCTACCGATATTTATTTCGATCCTGGATCGACATGTAATAATATCACGACGAGTACAATGGTACTCGTACTTCGATATCTACGACACAAGGAATCTCAAAACCACATGTTCCATTTTCACAAATTTTTTCAAAAGTTCACGTAGACCGATTGATCGAACCATACGGTCGAGCCACGTGGTCAGAAGATATTTATCTATTTACACACTTTGAATGACTTAAAAAAGGTTCCTTTCTTTGTCAGTGTTGTGTTTTAAACGGGTCCCTAATGATTCACATAACGTCTCTTATCCTATTTTTAATTCCCATACTGTATTTGGTACTAATATTAAATTGTCCTAATGATTACTCGACATAACAATACTACACCTAATTAACAATAGTCATAGTATTAGGTGAACATAACATTAAATAGTCATAAAATCACATCTCCTAACATACGGTAATCCTAAAGTTATAAGCCCTAACAATATTTACTCCTAAAGTTATAAGCCCTAACAATATTACTCCTAATAATCAAACATAATAACAATTGAAATCATAATGGCATTAAATCCTAAAAAAATACCATATATACCCAAATAGATTCCTAACTATGTCAACTTTGTAAGGTTTAATAAATTAACTAACTAACTTCGGGTTCGCTATGTTTTCCAATAAACCCACTTTTACTAATTGCGTTTGCTATAACTTCAGCAGCTATAACCGAAAAAACGATTGTATAAATAAAATACTAGACTTTTTTCTACCTATAACAAGTTTAATATAATAAGGTTTAAGAGAAACAAGTCGGTTCTGGCACTCGCCGGCCGCTACCGCGGCACGCTTCGCTCGGCTCGTGCATGGTTTGGTCCCTATTGAAACCATGCTCGTCGCTACGCTCCTCGCAACCTATTCTACAGGTCTGTTAGCCTGTTATGGCAACACGATAAATTTACAGAAAGTTCCTATTTAGAGCAATTATAATTTTATGTAATATTTCAGTTATATTTATAATAATTATATAAACTGCACAATATAGCAATATTAAACTATATTAAATGATACAATTATAACAAAATAACTCAACTTTATATACTATATAATATAACTTTATATAACTATAAATAGTATTTATTAGGATAAATAAACATTAGGACGATCAAAAATAGGACAAAATAGTTTATGCAACTTAACAATAGTAATAATAACTATTATGATAACATATATTAGGAGTTGAGACGTATATGTAAATATAATGGTATGTCTTTAATATATTAGGACAAAATATATGTATGTCAGTTTAAGTCTATGGAAATTTAACAGTATGACTACAGTATTTTAGGACTAGTATGTTATGTGTATTTATATTAGGACAATTAACATTATGTAAATCGACAGGATCCCGTTTTAAACATCTAAAAAATACTAAGTCAGTATTTTTATTTCTTAACCATATTTTCAAAACAATACTTAGTTAGGTACTATTGTTACTGTACTTATGTACCTATGTATGTGTTGTGTGTGTACCTATATAAGTTCGTATGAGTTACCAATTCTGGTGACGGAGTTTTTAGCCACCTAGGCATCTTATAACCAACAATTTTACATGCCCGAAGTACGTAAAAACAAAAAACTAACTGAACCCTCACTGCGCGAATCATATTGCCACTTGACCAATCTTGTTTAATCTGTATTCAAACCACGCACGTATTTCATAAGGTTATCTTGTTCCATAGAGCGTAGCACAAAGTAATCATGGTATGAAAGCGCTTGTTTTTGAAGTGCGGGTAATTTTCGAAAGTTACAAGTGTGGAGCTAAGCAATTCAAAAAGTTAGCAGGCAATTGTCCGTCGGGTAACAAGCCCCAAATTATAAAGTTCTTGCAACTGAGGCGAGTGAAAGCCACAGTAAACGCAGCTGGGTTAAATTAGTCGTCTTAATTTGTGACTGAGAGATTCTTAAATGCCTAGTCCTGACTCCCTAAGTGAATTTACTGTTAAGTTGCTGTTTTTACAAGCTTTGCTGTTATTTGTTTGCTATTAAACACGAAAAGAAAATTAAACTTCGTAGGGACTATAATTTTAATATAAATATATATTTACCACAATATAAGTAAGATCTTAAAATGTTTAACGTTTTTTATAATAAAATGATTACATGATTTTAATAAATAAATACAGGGTGTAAAAAGACAACTATCGAAAACTGAAGGGTTGCAATCAGGCCATGATTCTAAACATATTTAGCGAAAAAAAACGAATTTTTTTTTTTGACTTAGCTTAGTCATTTTACGTTATTTTGGGTTATTTACTAATGATACATAATAAGACCATACCTACCTAATAATTTCATTTATAAAAGAAAAAAACAGTTAAAAGTTAAAATCCAGCAATCTACGTAAAAAAACGTACACACAACATTTATCCCACCGCGGGAATCGAACCCGCAACCTTCTGCGTCCAAAGCGGGCTTTCACCCACTGCGCCACAGAGGTCGTAATATACTTAACATTTCAGGTATTCATCATTATATTTTTAGTAAGTTAGTTCGTATGAGTCAGTGGCCAACATGTTTTAGTACAATAATTTCCAAATCAAACGAACACAATCAATAGATTTAAGATATTTGAACATTGCAGACTAAAGAAAAAATGATTTTGTTGTTAAGTTGCAAAATACCATCTGACAAGCATTGCGAAATGAAAGCGACCAAAGATTAGGTTGTTATGTTGCATTCTTTAAATTCAGCTTTCTTACTTTCTCTACCCTGTGGATCAGGCAAGTTACAGGCGGATAAAACTTGCGCGGCATTAGCCGGAAGTTCTTACTAGTTAGCATATAGAATGGCCAGGGTGGAGTTATTTTTCCACGGACTAAACATTAAAATGCAAATGGCCAGCATGTACGCAAGTGCCGCAAAGAGAGACTTCTTTGCTGCAGTCCATTGTACATTTTTTATGGTGTGTTATGCCACGGCCATAATGTCACGTCAAGATTAATGTTAAAAGTAAAGAAAAAATACAGTATTGTCGTGATAATTCATTCGTGTTTGCTTCACGGCGATATTGGCAGCAATGTGAAAAACATTGCTTTTTTTAATACCGCGACAATTCAATCGTGTTCTAAAATCAAAACCCACGAATTCACCAGATGAAGTTCGTACCCTATATGATCGAAGTTCGTATCGCTATAAAACACCATAATGTGCGGCAATTTTCAGACAGAAAAGTACAAAATGTATTTATTATTAACACGTTCAGTGCGAGACCTGATTTGCAAGACTTTCAGACAGTGCGTTACAAGTCATTTATGATATGTACGAGATTTACTTCTGGTGCGTTACATACCGTTTTTGCCCTGTACAAAAAAAAATTTGAAGAGCCTATAATTCAGTCAATAAGTTAAAATATTGTTTTTTTTTAAATCATATGGTTAGATTACAATATTACCTTACATCATCTAAGCCAGGACGGGGATCTGGTAAATACTTTAGAAGATATACCTAAAACTAAATACCTACTATATATGTCCTGTACCGCACTGAATATAGGGGTAAAACTTTTGTCCTGTATACAAGGTTTAGTGATGTTCTAAACGTAAATGAAACTACCGATATCGATTAAGGGCATTTATTTATCTTAATCCTATATCCTATAAATATTATAAAGGCGAAAGTTTGTAAGTATGGATGTATGGATGTATGGATGTTTGTTACTCTTTCACGCAAAAACGGCTGGACCGATTTGGTTGAAATTTGGTATGTAGATAGGTGATACCCTGGATTAACACATAGGCTACTTTTTATCCCGATATTCCCGCGGGAACGGGACTTACGCGGGTGAAACCGCGGGGCGCAGCTAGTGTAACATAATATAAGAAAATCACAAGATATACGGTATTTTTTTTGGTAATTGTTGATCAAATTAGTTTTTGAACATTGAATACTTATTTTCTGAGCAAGGGCTGGACATTTCATTAGTAGTAATTGGGTTTACTTCAGTTCTTCCTTTTGTAATAGTCACGCTATCCAGGATGTTAATTTTTTTTGAGTTCGATGAACTTGGTAATGCTGTTGATTTTCCGGCTTTAATAATTTTCCGACCATCCTCATTCCTTTCATCGATTTCAAACACCTTTGATAACATTTTACGCGGCCGCTTCATTTTGGCGCGAAAAACAATGAAATGACGTGCAAATTAGATGAATAATGACACAACACTAATTAGAAAAAACAGTGCAATACCGGGTTTCTGCATACAGGACGTTTTTGACATGTAACGCACTGAATTAACAAAATTGTTTTCTAGTGCGTTACTACCCGTAAATGTCCTGTACAATTTTTTCCAATATTTTGTTTATATTTTTAATAAGCTACAGAAAAGTATACTTGACTCTTTTCTACTCGTTGGATTTCGTATAGAAATGCCCTTCGCACCAGGGGCAAAACTACATTTTTAAGCTCCGCACCAGGGGAAAGTTACGTACAGGACGATTATGTCCTGTATCGCACTGAACGTGTTAAGCGCTCGTGGTCGTGCTTGCTTAGTCGTTCTTGATAGATCGTCGAAGTTAAGCAATGCTCGAAACGGTCTGTAAGTGGATGGGTGACCGCCAGTGGCATTTTCATCTGAGCGTTTCCGTGCTTCGGAGGGCACGTTAAATTGTCGGTCCCGGCTATTTAAGTCGTTAAGCCATGACGGAGGCCTTAAGGCGGCCTAAAAACTCCGTCACCAGAGTTGGCCACTGACTCATACGAACTTACTTTTTTTTATTTATTAATTATTCGCGTTCTGACGCATAATGACCAATATAATATCTGGTTTTTATCGCATAACGATGCATTTGTAAAATGACACATCAGCATTTTAACCTATTCGCAAATTGACACATCAGTATTTAGACGGACTTGCGATGTATGGCCGCGTCGTTTTCGTTAAAAGAAGGTAGGTACAAGTTGTTTAGAATTTATGACCATGCAACATTTTCTAAGCATTTTCTTTGCGGGTAATTTAATTAGTGTATTCCTTTTCAATGCGATCAACAAAAACATTAACTAGTTGATACTCGTAATGCGAATATACTATAATAAAATAATGTAAAACGTACGTAAACGTAGTATTAATAACAACAAAACAATTTTATCAATACCGTAGTACGACTTATTTTTTAGACATTTTCATATCTACAATAACGGAGAAACTTTGTTTTAGCGCTAGATATAATTTGTGCTATCAACCAAAATTAAATATTAAATAACACATTGTTTTTCACTTATCACTACTTCACTTTATTATTCTTAGCTCTACCTCCGGATCCGTGATCATCCTTCTCCAGTAGTTCTTCGTCAATCAACAAATCGAAATTCCCCAAAGCATCAGCACTCGGAACCTTATTCCAGCGAACATCCGGCATGCCATCTGGCGGCAGAACAACGGATAAAATATTGTCTATCAACTTGTATTTCAATATTCTATCATTCACAGTCGTAGATGTGAGAGAAGGTGAAGCATTTACTTCAACTAACCAAGGTTTAAGCTGATTATCGATAATGATATCGTATCCGTAACATTCGAAGCAATGCCTATCGTTTGCCATCACGGATGAAACAGCTTTCAATGAATGCACTATCAGCCACTGCATCGCAGCGAACAACTTCTCCGTCACCGCACTTCCTCTCGTTCCTTCTAAGAATAACCGAAGATTCTGAACAGTCATTTTCCCTCCATGAATATTGTTATAGTCACCACCGTGTTTCTGCACACTAACGTTAGTAAGATGCACGTACATATTATCTAGCTCAGTCACACTTGTATCGTATTTAACAGTACAAAACCGACAAAATCCGAGCTGGAAAAGATATGCCTTCAGAGGCCGAAACGAAGTGACCAACACGTAAAGTCGCAGATCGAATTTCTTGCCGCCTATCAGTAGAGGATTGTCTATGTACCGGGAAATAACATAACTTTCTTTACTTAATTGCGGATGAAAAGGAGTTTTCGCCTCGCGAGACCATTTCTTCAATTTCGAGAGTTTGTTTATGAGGAATATTCCAGTGCCTTGGGATTTGCCGCATGGCTTCATAATCCACGTACTTTGAGGGGATTTTCGGTATTCCTCGACGAACATATTGTAGTCAGCTGGGAGCACAAACGTCACCGGCACGAAGTCGAGATGGAGGTAGCGTGTGACGACCTGTCCGCCATGTAAGCCGACTTCAGTTTTCTCTGCCAAAGGATTACCTTCCCGTTCCAGTTCCTTTCTATACCGCTTTATATTTTTCACTAACAGATCTTTTCTCGATAGCTCGTAGTGGTTTGGAAAATGGTTGATCATTTGGTTGTCGTTCATCCTGTACCCACTTTCTACGCTGAAGAGGTTCCTGCATGTTTGTGTTGACGCCCAGTAGAAATTCCATTCGTCGTCTTGGCCGACTTGGTGCCAGCACCGGCGTTCGAAGTTGCTCATGAGGACAGACTTTTCCAAGTCTGTACAGAAGTTGACTCTGCATCTCTCGAGGGCAGGAGCGGCGACTCTCCCGTACATGTTATTCGCCGCTTTTTTCGCATCTTGGTTCATGACAAACAAGTCTTTTGTACTGGAATGGATGTATTGACCAAATATTTGCGGCACAGGTGCGTTCGCAACGTTGTCATGACTTCTGCAAATATTGCCCGCTATTGGCCGATATTCAATCTCCCTCGTTTCACTATGACTACGAGCAAACATCGCCCCTGTATTGATTTTTAACGAGTTTTGTCAGCAGTTCTTCGTTTTAGTCAAGCTGCAAAATATTGTGAGTGTACTGGAATTCAATAATTACTATATTAATGAAAATTATTAGTTGTAACGAGTTATGATCGAATAACGCATAAAGTTCCGAATTTAATTACAATTCCACAGGATTTAAAATATGCTATTAATAGTATTTAAATTCAAATAAAATTGAATCGCATATCACATTTGCTATTTGTAATTCTATATTCTGGAAAGGTTTCCTTGTAAAATGAAAATATAAAGAAATTTAATAAAAATAAGGTCGGAGTGCCTAGTGCGAACTTTAGAGTTAGATCCGCGTGATAGTCATGGCTTAGTGAAGCACTCATTTTAATGCTACTGGTGGTTAGTCATCAATGTGGACTATATATCTACAGAACATTGATAGCTTCGCAACACACCTAACTAAGCTTTATTATGCGAGCTTGGTAGTACATTCTCCATGCCTAATTTGATTATTTTATTTTCTTCCTTTTTCGTCTGTAATATAAACATGAATGACTTGTAAATGTTCTAATGATTTCGTATGTAATAAAAAGAAATCATGTTATGATTAATTCATTCCTTTCAACCTCCTAAGAATTATGCTTGTTTTGCTAATGCTTGTTTTCGTGGAATATGTAAATTATCTCATATGTTTTTATCATGTTTTGCATACGCTCGTTTGAATTTTGCGTAAATTCAACTTAAAGTTCTCATTTGTTAATCGAGTTCTAAGCGAAATTTTTCAGTGTTCAAAACTTCGGTTGAATTAGTTTTAAGCTTGAAACATAAAAATCAAAATTTTTGGGCACATTTCAGACGGCCAGTGATCTTGATCATTTATCTATCTACGGATCGTGTTTCAACTTTAGATGGCTCAACTGATTCTAGAGTATTATTTAAATAATTATAAATGTTGTATATCACAAAAATACCTATTTAAATGAAACTAAAGAAAAAAAAACAGAGTTGAAATCACTAAACGCAGGTTGTATTTTAGTTTTCTGTATGAGATTGACAATTTTACTCTCCACTCTACCATTCTCGAGGTTCTGGTTGTCAGCCTGCTTTTCTTTCCAAAAAGAATCCAATAAATCTTTCACAATTCACCAAAACCGCAATTTAAATAGTTTAGCCACAAATCACAATACATGTAGGTATAAGTAGGTACCTCAACTACCTGCGGCAATATTCAACAAGAAAATAGCCTCGTCCATACGAATGAAACAGTAGCAGGTGGCTTGTATCCGGTATATCTAGTCCCGCTAGCAATATTGAGTTACAACGCTCACGGAATATTGTCACGGTATTTCGCACCGGTGCACACTTTGTTCTCGTCGGCATTCATTTCCTTTGGACATCCATCCGTATTGAAAATTACAAACATTTTCACAAGGACAAAGGAACGTATGGGAGCTACTAAATCTGGTTCACTATATCCTTAGGCTTAATATACGAACGCTCAGATTTTCAGACGGTAAAAATAATTACTTACATGTGATGTAGAGCCAGAGGCATGTGGTGTACCTATGCCTCGAGTAGAGTACCTACCATTTTACTACATTTTGTTCAATTAAGGATATTATTTTGGTTTTCTCGCGATGTTCTCCTTTACCGTTACGGCATTGGACATTCAATAAAAAAAAACTAAAAAATCAATGAGTCTGTGCATGGTCGGAATGCACGGTCTGAAAATGTTACTGAAAATCTTTTATATTCGACGAAATACATCAAATAAAGCAAAACTAAATTGAACTGGCCAATAAAAGCAAGCCAAATGTACATCGTACATTCATTAAAATTCTAAGTACATCAGACGAGACTCATGTGGAGATCCAGTTACGGGAACTATATTCCCGGTGTTGCCATACACGTAGTTTCTGTATTGCCAACATCTAATTTATCACCACACAGTGCACGGATTTATCGCTTTGTCTTTCGAACGACTAACTTTCTCTGGGACCCAGCCAGTACACGGAAACCGCCAGCAAATTTCCTATAATCCAGATAGTAACAGATGGTTAGGAAGTTCCTAATTTGAACGAAAATAAACAATGTTTACGACCGCGGAAGAGATATATCATGAGAGAGTAATGTTTGTTTTTGTCGTGACTGTTCAAGCGTTACTTCAATACTTCCGAGGGGTGGTTGATGAGCAGATACTATGAAAGTATGCTTTGAATAATTTTAGAGAAATATTCACTCATAAAACTTACTTTGTGAAATTTCTTATAATATCTTGTAATATAATTTTAAAGCATAGAGATCTTGAGATTGTAGTCAGTCGACATATTTATAAAGGGATAATAATGGCCTTTTAGAAAAAGTTGGTAACAATACAAATGTTCAAAGAGGACTTAGGTATTAAAATGAAGCTACCCCATAGCCATAAATCTGTGAAAAAAGGTCATTGTCACCTATTCTGAGACAGCAACAAAGAGATCCTTTGCTCCAGAAAATACGCGCAGCTATTTTTATGGGCCGTGAAAAGTCGTGGTTTCATTATTTCACCGGGACGTGATTTCGGATAGAGATTTTTTTAATTAATACATTCCTTTTGCTTTGAAAAGCCGAAATCAAACAATGAAATGAGCTTTCATTTGAAACGAACATAAAAGTTTGCATATCACGTGGCTTATCATCATTTTGATTAAATAGCAAAGGCTACAATAGTGTACGTTTATTCGTACATACGGGCACAGACGCGTTTAGTTCAGTGAGCAAATATCTATGCAATATAAATGCGTACACTAAGTCCAACTATCGCAATTCCGAGCCATTTAACGCTATGAGTCACTGCCTGCGCATAATGCAAGATTAATGTTTTCATATTAATTCTTGGCACAATAGTTGCATAGAATGTGCTCCATCGACTGTTACGAACTAATCGTTTTATTAATATAAAACTATGAGCCCGCAAGTTTATTATAAGTAAAATTGTCTGTCTTTATCTATCTTGAATGATGATAAAATAATTTTAAATATGTGCAATGGTTACACAAACGCACGCTCTATGTTTTAGAGTCTTTAAGGTGATTTAGGGCACAAAACTCACGTTTTGACTGTACGTCAAGTAATTTTTAAGGCATAAAAACACCAATTTTTTTATATTTTTTTGATGACAATAAATAGTTTAGGATATTATTTTATGAGTTATGGGAGTCAAAACACGATTGACTTACTTTGACTCGATAGAAAAAAATCACAAAGTTACCTCTAAATCTTCATCATAAAGCAGTTTCATTTGCTGGTTATTTAATTTTCTTTTAATGTTTCGTCTACGTGTTCCCTAATAAATACGGTAGAGGATTACTGATTTATTTTATTGCCAAGGAGTATTATTTTCTAGCAAAAAATACATTTATAAATAACGTTCAGTGTAATTGTGCGCGGGCCGGCCAGCACACCATCAGACGGCCGCGGGGGGCTAGGAGGGTGGCGAGCGCGGCATAAGCCAGAGTACAACACAAGCGTTTTAAGGCGAAGTGAGTTGTGTTGTAGATCAACGGAAAGAGAACGTTAACATGTAAAAGAGCAGGGATTGGCCATTAAATATCTGAGCTTAAAGTTATGCGATAAAGCGTATCTAGAAAGCGTTTTTGATTAAAGTCTGAGAGTTATCCGACTATGAAGTTATAAATTAACAGTCTACGCTGCAAAATAGTTTCAGCGCAGTGTGTTTATACAAAACAAGTAGTTTGCTTAATGATACACAAACTTTATGTATGCAGTACGTGATTTTAACTAGCTAAGTAAAGCTTTAACTTGAGCAAGATTTTACAACTTAATACTCTAACTTTTTTGAGAGCTACATGCTGAAAGTCCTGGTTTCATATTTACCTAAAACTTTCACTTTTTGCAAGTAATGATGGCGTAAGTAATCATTCCTCTCAGAAACATTCACGCTGCAGGGTTTAGATGAGAGCGAACGAGATCCGACTCAATTGAGTTGAAATGACGGACATCTGTTACAGGAAAGCATATCAATCGTCATCTAGAGAAAGAATACTCATAGTCATAGTAGATCTTTTGTAAGTAAAATCAATTTTTTTTTATGAATGTTAAAAATATTTGAACACCAGTCATCATAACAACATAATGAATAACGACCATTATGTTACAGCTTCAATAACTTTACCCTCGATTTTCAAGACAAAGGACCCATCGAATTATCCCAATGATGAGTCCCTACAAATAAGTAGCATAAAGTATAAACTTTACGAGTACCTAGGTATCTATCAGAAGACGTGTATCCTCTTCAAAGTGTCGTAAAACGACCTACAAGACCGACGTCGGATGCGATTTTCGGATTTATGCCTGACCCCAAAACTTCGTATGGAGACGTGCGATAAAGGCTTCGAAATTCTCGAAAACATAAATTGAGAAGAGGTTTCGGCGCACGCTTAAATTTCGAGGCACACCAAAGAATATGATGGCTAATAACAGGCGTCCTGTTAGGCTAAGATATGAGCACTAAAATATATAGTGATAGTCTTTGGGGTTTTGTATTGAGTACCTATAAATTTGGTTAAAGGTTGGGATAGACCGTACGAGTAATTTTGCGTAGATTGAAGATTTTTTACGAGTCGTCTTCACTGTAAGCTGGAAAAAGCATTTTGTATCTAGACTGTTTATGATAAGCGAAAATAAAGTACAAAAGCTTTGTAAGTGCTTACACAAAACTTACAAAGTTATGGGCGTCTGAATGATGAAAAATCTTGTACAACAAAACTTGCAAAGTAAATGTTCGCGAGATAAATAAATTCAGATAATCGTGAGTAGGACTCGAGACGCAAGGTTTCCGTACCCTTATTATGGCTTAACTTGGTCCATCATCGTCTTCCTACCCATAAAGTGTGTTTCCACTAAGGCGGAGGATCTGAGTGGAGCTTAGTGGTACGTCAATTGGCTATCACACGGCTCAAACAGAGATTTTTAGTTTTTGATTTCACAACTTGATCTTTATAATTGGTCGATTCAGCTGCTTAAGATTCGCTACTCTCAGCTCCGCCTCAGTGGAAAAGCACCCTTAGGGTCTCATGAGATAAGTAGATACTTCCTTATAAATTCATTTTAAAAATATAAAAACATTTTTGACCTCGTTCGTGCGGTAAGCGAGTGCTTGACCGAACAAATGTTTGCATAAACTGCAAATAGGTATTATTTTGTTCCGGGGCTGGGTGTTGCGGTGGATACTCAGTAAGTATTTGATACAGCGGAAATCCTAATGTAGGAACAGTAATATGACTAATATAAAGCATGAAATTATATGCATGACAATATTTTTCCCGACAATTTAGAAATGTAGAGACCGCCCCAAAAACATTATTATTCAGACATCCCGACTCTGAAATAATCTTGAAAATGATCTTTAATGTATTCTTTTACACGTCAACGACACGGAACTCTAAAAAGAAACATCTGAAATAAACAGCTCCAACAAAAAGTTTACAGCCATGCCAGCAAACGGAAGGGTAACGTTAGCGTAACAGATGCAAACTTGGAATTATCTAACCGGAATAAAAAAGGCATTTGAGCCTAAGATAAGTTAGGGAAATGTCAACTCCGTAGTCGAGAGCCGGGGGAGATAAATTATAGCCTTTTTGAAAGTATAGGTACCTACCTACTGATAAAATATAGCCTCGTTGAGTGATGACTTCGGCCTTCCTATTTAAGAGCCTGGATTGATTGATTTCACCTGGCTACAAAATCGATGACCTTAATTGGAGAGTTTCGAAGCCTGATTTCAGAAAAGGTAAGATTGTAATAGAAAAATAAGACTTTTTTTTCTATTACAATCTTTAGACTTGATTAATATATTGATTCGGACTAAGATAGTTTTCTAACCATGTACATAATCGAATAATAATTCCGAAGAAAAACGTTTCGGATTTATATAAAATTCTATGGGATTTTCATCTATGAATATTACAATTGGAGTTATTACGAGTATTTAATTGTCGAGGTCTCTATGTGGTAAAATGAAAGAAATAGGTAAGTATTTCATACTTAGTTTGTCCTCCTGTTCTAGCCATATTTTATAAGTACCTTTAAACCATGTTCGTATATTTGTCGCCAACGGTATTTTATTGTAGGCACTGAAAGAGAAACGAGAAGAAACCTCATTTTGCACCTAAGAACCGCAACAAGTGCGAAAAATTCCTAGACATTTCCAACTTTTACCACTTAACTTGACACTGCTGTGTAATATGGGCAGAACAAACGTTGTGGCTGCTCCACAAACGTTGATAAAGTTTGTGGACAATAGAAGATACAGCCAATAGGAAAACCTTCAACTGTATTGTAGTGCTTATTATTTTACTACTTATTGCTCTATCATGAGTTTAAGCTACAATCGCACATGACTTACCGATTGTACTGTGTGAACTGTAGGTATATTTATTATTTAACACACAAGAAATACACGTAACAATTATTTACATTATTTATTTATCATTCTTACACTTAACAAACATCACATACAGTTCATGCATTCACAACACTAAACAAATAAATTAATTCACAAGCATAGCCGCGCGATACCCGTAGTATGCAAAAAGTGCTGATTCAAGCGGTGCGCTCGCGCCGCTCGCAGCGTATACTCACTCCGCCAGGCCAGTTGCTACTGACACCTGTTTGACGCGACACGCATGTCTCTTGCGCCTCCGCCGGTATTCTGTTTTACGTCACGATCTCGATATTTTACTTTCTGTGCTTACGTCTATTTATTTTCTCAACTATACCTACTTCTTGTGCTTGACTTTCTATACTATTCTTCTTTCTCTGTGTTATATATAAAACCTAAAATAAACTCTGGACTTGTGAATCTTCGTTTCACAGCCTAACCCGAAGTTACGAACCCTTCTAAATGAACGGCCAAAAATTTATAACACATTTTTAGTTCAGCAGTGAGGTTTATTTGCTTCAAATTATCTTTAGCACTTCAACGCTGAAACTCTTTTCCCGCCGATGATACCTGCCTACGGCCTTCACTCCAGACACTTTTGTGTTTTCAAAACAATTACATGAATAGCGTCAACCGTTGCCAGCTATTTCTGTACCTTTTTCACTCTTTACATTTTTACATTTCAAAAGTTCTGTGTTGTTTTGCCTGAAGAAATTCAAATACGGCAGTGAGCAATTCAATGTTTTGTTTCTTTTAATTGAAAACTTTAATCGTAGAAAGTAATCATGACCAGTAATATAAGTCTGTTCTAGATGATTAGAGGTACAGCCTTAAGCAAGATATGCTTATCTAACGGAACGTTGGGCCTAAGATGTTTACCTCCTTAACTATATCACTCTTACCTACCCTTAGAAGAAAATGTACTTGTAATAAGTAAGCCTGGGTTTCTACACGATATTTTCTGTTAACGTTAAGATAAAAAGGACATAATATAACACAACAGTGAACAGACAAAGGAGTTACTTAAATAAAGGTTCATTATCATCTTTCTGTGATCCTTGTCCCACTTCAAATTTAGTCCGAGCGCAGCTTCGCTGCAACATTTCAACAGGCTTTATGCTATTTATAATATCAGTAGGATACGTCGGAATTTGAACACAGAACATTTGGATCGAAAAGAGTACACAAAGCAATACGGACTGGTTTTTCAAGTAAATAGCGGGTATAAGATTCAGTAAATGTCAGCTACGTACCTAATATATTCAAACCGGGTTGGAAGCCAAGCTCGCTACAACAGCTGGCCGAAATACCGTCACGTCCCAACTGAATCGAACATGACAAACACGATACAGCAGCATACAAATTGAAATAACTGAAACTTGTCGCGGGCGCCATAAATTCAGCTATTTGCGAAACAAAACAGTTTCGTGAACATGAAATATTACTTAATATCATTCGGCTCGCTCCGGCACAAGTGGAAATAGTTCCGGTTTAACATATTTGCGAGGTTTATGGACGTACCCAGAATTCATCCTAGGGGCGATGCAATAATAGGAAAACGCCGGAGATAACTCAAATTATGAAATGCAATGTGACATTTAAACATAAATACATTAGTAGAAATAGGGTAAATACCACAATAAAAAGTAATATATGTATTTATATAAAAGTAAATAAGTACGAAGGAATCCAAAGTAACATAGGTTAGCAACGTAAAATAGCTTTCTAGTACTCAAAACTTAAATGGACCTATAGTCTTTTGATTCCTACATAAAACTGAATCGATTGGTTTTTTTATTTTTTTACTTTTAGCATTTTTGTCGCGTTAGCATGTTTGCCAAAATCTGTGAATGCAGTTCAAAATATCGCAAAAAGTTAGGAAAGGTCTCCTAAGAGCGTTTTCTTGTACGGTCCTGCCCTCCCATCTCAAATATCGACCTATGATCACTTTGAACCACTCTCATTTTGTTATGTATTTACCTAGGTATTGGGCTTATAAAAGGTGTAAAAAGACGTCTACTGGAGCCGAAAGGGGTAGGTACAGCATTCCAACACAAAATCAAATCCAAAAGCATTTTCCGAAAAAATCTCCGGAGAAAACAGCGTTTGAAGATTACGTATGTTCTGGGCGCGTTCTTTTACGCAGGTAGCAGGATTTTGAGTTTTAACTTTTTTTTCTCTTAAAAATGATATTATTAGATAGGTATGGTCTTATTATGATAGTATTAAATAACTAGTATTAAATAACCGAAAATAACATAAATTATTTTTTGCGTTTTTTTTTCGCTACATAAATATGTTTAGTATCATGGTCTGATTGCAACCCCTCAGTTTTCAGTAGTTGTTTTTTACACCCTGTATACTTAAATAGTAATAATATTATTTATTCTGAACAGACCCCAGGCCAACACTAGCAAAAGGACAGTTTCACGGATATTTCATTTTCATAGACACAAAGTTTGTTCTGGCCAACATGAATGAATAATTGTTGTTTGAGTGTTTGCATCCTACTTTTGTTCAACTGTCAGGAAGAGACAGTTGTAAAGTTGGTTAATCTGTACGGACTGTCCAGATAAAGACTTAACCCTGTTTTCAATATAGACTTCCTGTATCTAAAAATGGAAGCTTTTTTATAGGTTTAGCCCCCTCGCAGACTGCAGATTTTCTATCAGCCGATAGCTGAGACGGGCTATACTTCTCCTTATTCATTACGACCCGAAGTATATTCTGTCTCAACTAACGGCCGATAGAAAGTCTGCAGTCTGCGAGGGGGCTTACAGTCAGTTTAAAAATTCTAGACTTGTTTTAGTCTCTCCAGTTTTAGCGTATCTGCAAAATGTAGGTCATAATAATTTAATTAAAATCAATGTAATAGAGGTACATACAAGCTATTATCCCCGTCATCATCATCATCAGCCTTTCTCATCCTTCTTCTGGGTATAGGCCTTTCTTCGCTTTTGCCATTTGCCTCTATCCTAAGCCAGTCAACGTGAAATCTGCAGGTCGTACATAGGCAAGCCTGACTCAGGATACGATCCCTGTAACACTATAAAAATATCGAGGAATTTATGTTACTAAGTAAGTATTAATTACTTTATTATAAAAAAGTCAAAGTCAAAAAGCATTTATTCAATAGGACCGCTGGGATCACTAAGAATAATCTTAAAACGAATTTTACTCCTGTTCTTTCGCGACTAATACCTACCGTGAAGAATCAGGGCAAAAAACACGGTTTCGGGCCTATCATATCATTCTTTTAGGTGATCCATCTTAAAACTAAGGGAAAATTCAACAAATGAAACTGAACTCTTATTTCCAGGCACTATTCATAAATGGAGACAAGTTTAAAGATAGTTTTGGACCATACTAAATCAACTTAAACGTGAGTTCGTATGTTTGCAATGCATCGCGATACTTCAACATTAACGATATAATTAAAAGTGCTCTCCTTACGTTGCTGCTATAAAAGTTACCATCAAATGGATCTAAAACTCTAATGTCGTTAATGTTTAATGTTAAACTTTTATAGATTCGTTATTACCATGTTCATAGACAAGTGATCGAATCGAACCTTTAGCGATAACTAACAGAGTAGAATTCATTTTCAAAACGACGTTTTTACAAATATATCACAAAAAAAGTCCACTTATCAGAAAGTAACAGAAGGACGTTCAGTTTACGAACTTTTTTACCGACATTTTCGGCAATCTTGTTCCCTTATTGCGAATTCGACGTAAATGGCCGTCAATGGTACTGCAAATGACTTTCTGATTGAATCCTTTCGGGCCTTATGGCATTTATAAGAACCCGTTCAAAGTATGTAGACACTAATAGCTTTGAGAGCACGTGAAGGCCCTAATCCGTCCCAAAAATTACAAATTTAATGTAATGACCAACCTTTTACTCAAACGTTAAGAGCTTATCCCTTATTGAGGTGTTGACGCAATTTGGAGCCCAAAAATAGGAAAGGGTAATGACAACACGAGCTTCTCTTCCGAAAACATTAGAGCCACTAGAAGAGGTTGTGTTCATGTGTTCGTAAAGCTTTTGACTTAATCAAGTCATTCCGTTCCTTTTGATTTCGATAGATCTTCTCCATCAAAGCAATGATATAACTATTTGATTTTAGGTTAGCAACATCCTGAAAAAACTTAATATCAATTTATCATCATCAAACATTCGCTATATCAACATGCTGAAATAAACAGAACCTGTATAAATTTTATGAAGTTTCACAAAGTATCCAATACAATCATTTAAAATACTCTCAATTAATCCAGTACTGAAAAGCGTGAAAACAACAATACGATCCATGATGTCCGACGCACGTTTTTGTTCTAGCGAAAAACACATTCACTTTGTGGGTACTTTAGATAAGTAATTCGTAGAATAGCACCGGATGGCCTTTTTGCTTAGACTCGGGGCCTTTTTGTGTTAAGTCCGCGTAAACAAGGTGTTTTACAATAGAAAGCGCTTTACGAAAACGCTTAGCAATCGCGCATGAATGTGAGATGGGCAACCGTAAATAAAGTATTTATAAGTGTAAGAAACTTCTCTAGAAAATCGTGGAGTAGGTATATTTACGTGTTAAGTTTTCACTTTTCATTCACACGTCATTTTCACAATTCAGTAGGTCAACTTAAGTAACAATAAGTACAATACGCACACCCAATCTTTAGCTCTCTGAATTAGAGGCCCAGAACCCATTTTTGATGTCGTCTAAAAGACGAAGACAGCGTTGTATAGCTACCTCGCTCACTCGCTTAGTTTTTTACAGTATCTCGCTTACTCTACCAAACCTGCGCAGTCGTTTAGTGCACCAACTTCAGAGAGACAAAGATCGGTATTGCGTACTGTAGGTACTTGTGTTAAAAAGCGTATACGGACTTACTTCGTAAGTAGGTAGTGTTTAGGTCAAGGCAATCTCCTATGTGGAAACCAAACCCTTGAAACTAAAACGCTTGGTTAACAATTTGTCTAAGGCGGCCCGAGACAAAAGCGTAATACGTTCACCAAACATGGGTCTCTTTTCATAATAGAAATGTTACAATGGAGATAAAGGCACGGGATAAACCGAAATCCTGTTTAGTTTTTACTTATTATTTGGTGCTTTACTGAATATTATAGTCCAGGATTTAGTAACCTTTTGTGGATTATGCGGAAGACCGGCATTAGGGCATTAAGCTATCATAAAGGAGTTTGAAATTGAGATTTCATCTGTGACAATGGAATCTAGGCTTTCAGGGAAATACAGATAAAACAAGAGAGAAAATGTTTCCAACTTTCACGAACAAATAAAACAATGAATTGAATTGGACGTGTCATAGTATAGGCGGATGCTACACACTCGATAGTTATCATGATATTTATCTTGCAATATTTTGGATCGAAACTAGATACTACACACTCGATACGTATCGCGTCAGTACAACGGTAGATTTCCTTCACCACAGACGATAAAAATTACAATATTTTATATTAGATCCATACATTTTCTGTCAAATCACAGACGACAGATTATACACTCGATATGGATCGACGACACTTGATACAGATCGTGGGATTTCTGGATTTTTATAAATTTGGCGATCCGTATCACGATCCGCGATACGCTATAATACACACTCAATAAATATCGTGATCCTGGATCACGATCCAAATACCTATCGCGATAATTATCGAGTGTGTAGCATCCGCCATACGGCGGTATTTAACTTGTAGCGAGCATTTTAAACGCTTCAAGAGACTAAAAGTTGACCTAGTTTGTTTTTTTCTATAAAAAATGTTTTGGCTATTTTTTACAACTTTTTGTGCTCTCCTTCATATCGTTGCGCGTTGGGGGGGGGAATAATTTACCAATCTGAATTATTCTGAATGTAGTAGGTATTCAATTACTGTAGGTAGTAGGTACTAAGTAAAGTAAGTATTATATTACTGGTGTAGGTCATCATCATTTACCTGCCCTTATCCCGCTAATGCGGGGTCGGCACAACATGTTCTCTTCTTCCACTCTCCCCTATCACTCGTCATCTTCGTAGTCACGCTCTTCTTACCCATATCTTCTTTCACACAATCAATATAACAAAAACATATCAACCAGTAACATATTGGAGAAAAAACTCACCATCATCATCATCATTGGCCTGCCCTTATCCCGCTCATGCGGGGTCGGCACAACATGTTCTCTTTCTCCACTCTCCTCTATCACTCGTCATCTCCATATCCACTCCTTTCTTACCCATATCTTCTTTCACACAATCCATCCATCTTTTCTTAGGTCTACCTCTACTCACATATCCATCCACATTCATTTCCATCACCCTTTTAGTTAAATGAGTTTCATCCCTCCGCATAACGTGCCCATACCACGCTAACCTATTGCTCCTCAACTTTTCAGTCACTGGCGCTACTTTCAGACTTCCCCTAATATATTCATTCCTCACCTTATCCATTCGCGTCACTCCGCACATCCATCTCAACATTCGCATCTCTGTCGCATGCACTCTTCTTTCATCCGTCGCTTTCGTGGCCCAGCACTCAGATCCATACAGCACGACAGGTCTAATGACCGTCTTGTAAATTTTCCCCTTAAGTTTAAGGGGCATACAAGGGTCACATGTTGTTCCTGAGACCTGTCGCCACTTCATCCATCCCGCATTCATTCTATTTTTTACGTCTCGGTCAATTCCGCCGTCATCTTGTATCAATGATCCGAGGTATCGAAAGTCGGAGCAGACTGGTAGGAATACACCATCTAAGGCGATGGGAGAGAAGCTGGATGAACCCCCAAAGTTACAGAACAGGTGCTCAGTCTTGGTTCTGCTTATTTTCAAGCCAACACTTTCCAGTCTCTCCCGCCATTTTCCCAGCCTGCTCTGAACCTCGGATGCATCTTCTCCGACGAGAACGATGTCGTCGGCGAAAAGCATACACCAGGGTGCCTCCTCCTGTATGTCTGATGTCAATGCATCCATCACCAGGAGGAACAAATAAGGGCTTAACGCCGATCCCTGGTGTAGGCCCACAGCCACACCGAACTTATCAGTAGAATATTACTGGTGTAGGTATGCTTACAAATCGTATTCTCGCAATAGGAAAAGAAAACATCCTCTCGTCCTTAGGTACCTACTTATTCCAGATCATTTTACGTCTCCAGAGTAATAATAATATTGATGATGATTTTGATCATCCTGGCTGATTTCGGCTCCGGCGACATCGGTCAGGATGATCCATTTTTGGCATTTTCAGCATTTTCATAAAGCCAATTTTGGCTTTAAAAGTGCGTGCACACGTAATGCAAGTTAGCACACCGTTGCATTAATTATAATAAATGTAGCTCTAAGCTGGTCGCGTTTAATAATAATATCAGTCACCTATCCTTTATCTATCATAATCAAGGAGCAAAATATGTGCACTGTTCACTTTATTAGGGTCAAAATTTTGACCAATCCCCTCAACTGTTTTTGCAATAGCAATTATCAATGTAGGGATGGGTCCCAAAATAATTAGCCATTTTAAAACGACTGACACTTTCCTAGTTAAAATTTGAGGAGAGTCGAGTGAAGAATTTACTATACAACGTCTCGTTTCACAAAAATCCTCTGAGAACCAATGGTTGAACTATTAGCTATACGCGCCTTTGAGGTTCGCAGAATGAGTAAGGTATCACAATAAATAGCTTCTAGTTATGTATTCTTAGATTTTTACCCGGCTGCTAAGGAAGAGTTATTAGATACCTACTTAGTTTTTTTTAATCAAAAATCGTTAGCTGGAAACCCATGTGTGTAAAAACATGACGAAATGTAAAGCTTTGAAGATCGTCTTTCCTCTAAAGCTCCGGGCCAGGATACATTTGATGAGGGTTCCACCGGGATTTAGTACCTAATTAGCTGCGTTTGTGTATAATCTTGCTCATTTATAACAAGAATAGTAAAACACCTGCGACTTTGTTTGCATAGACGTTATTTCCCAAGATATTGAATGTAGGTGTACCTGCACACTACGAGTGAGGGGGCTTACCTACTATGAGCTCTTACAGCGATCCAGTTTAGGTCCATAACTGAACTGCTTCGCTATTTCGTACCATGAAGTATGTTAATAAAAGTTACTAGACTTGTCGTAAAAACTGAACCGTTTTCTATCTTATTCTATCCTATTGCGTTTTATCAATATGTTACTTTTTTAGGATAATTAATAAGAATTTATAATGAAATCACTATTAAGAAACCAGTTTATGTTCTGGTATGGCTGTATGGTTTGGGAAACGCTAAGTACTCCAAAATTTGGGCATTTGCCAAATTGTACGCGTAGGAAATTACCTCATAATGTAGGTACCTATAGGTACCTATCTGCACATATTTGATTGAACATGCCTTCAACCCACACTGGACTACCAAAGTCTGAACATCCATTTTACGGTTTTCCGTGTTTTTACTGTAATGCCTTAAAATGGGTTACCTTTTGTTTCTTATAGACATAAAAACCAGGTTTCTACGGTACAATTTTAAGGTTTTGACTGTGGTTTTGATCAGGGTATTCAGAGTTCAGCGGAATGCATTCGGTTCGGAATAGGTCAAGTGTTCAACCGACCGCAACCAATCACAGTGCAAGAAACGTCAGTTTTGCGTCAATTCCTGCACTGTGATTGGTTATGGTCGGTTGACCCAGATTCTCATTAGCTAGGTAGGTATAATAACTGATTCCGATTTTGTAGTAGGTATTGTAAGTACGTCGCTCGTGTATCACGGAGCGCCCCTCTACCTGCAGCGCATAGTCGGCGCCTACCTGCGCGACAGATGTGTGCAGTATGTGGGCAGGGACGGTACCCGTATACGGAGGGAGGTGTCATGTGGGGTTCCACAGGGGTCCGTGTTAGGCCCCCTCCTGTGGAACCTCGCGTACGATGCGGTCTTGCGTGTCGATCTCCCACCCAGCGTACGAGTGGTCTGCTACGCGGACGATACACTCGTACTTGCTGGCGGAGACTCCTTCGACAGGACCAAAGAGCTCGCCGATATAGGGGTGGCATGTGTCGTGGACAAGATCCACGAGCTGGGTCTGCGGATAGCGCCTCACAAGACCGAGGCGCTATGGTTCCACAAACTCCCGAGGGGGAGGGAACCACCCAGCTTGTCGGTTCGCGTAGGTGACGTTGACGTCCAGGTGGGGCCGTACCTCAAGTACCTTGGCCTCACTCTGGACAGTCGCTGGGACTTCGGGGAGCACTTCAGACGCTCCGTCCCCCGGATCCAGAGGGTAGTGGGTGCTCTGCACAGACTGCTGCCCAATCTCGGGGGACCCAGGGAGGGTGTTCGCCGCCTGTATGGCGGGGTCGTGCGATCGATGGCCCTCTACGGAGCGCCCGTCTGGTCGGGGAGGCTGACGGGTGTTAGGCGCTACAGGCAGCTCTATAGCAGCCTACAGCGTCCTATGGCCATTCGAATCGCGCGAGGATACCGGACCATCTCGTTCGAGGCGGCGACCATCTTAGCGCGGTTCCCGCCCCTTGACATCTTGGCGGCGATGGACGCACGTGTGTACGTTCGTCTCCGCCAGGACGATGGGAGCGGAGCCGCGCCTGCTGAAGTGCGGGTGCAGGAGCGCCGGCGTGCACTCGGGATGTGGCGCGAGCGGCTCGACGAGCCGCGGAGCTCGCGCCAACGCATCGTCAGCGCAGTGGCGCCAAACTTCGAAGCCTGGCTGGGAAGGGAATATGGGAACGTCACCTATAGACTTACTCAGGTACTCACCGGACACGGTTGTTTCGGTGAGTACCTGAGTAGGATCGGACGCGAACCGACACCACAATGTCACCACTGTGGGTCAGACCTGGACTCCGCTCAGCACACGTTGGAGCACTGCTCGGCGTGGTGCGAGGAGCGTGGAGTCTTGGTCAACAGGATCGGGCAGGATCTCAGTCTGCCAAGCGTAGTTGCAGCTATGCTGGCAGACGACACGGCCTGGAGGGCCGTGGCCTCTTTCTGTGAAGCCGTTCTGGTCCAGAAAGAGGCGGCTGAGCGGGATCGTGAGAGGGCCGATCCCGCTCGGAGAAGGAGGCGGAGGCGGGGCGCTAACGGCCGTCCCGCACCGCCTGCCCCCCCGTGAGGGGGGCGGAGTGGTATCCCCTGCCAAACAGGGGACTTTCCGGGTCCGCGGGTGGTTGAAGTGGGGACTTCGACTGTCCACGATGCGGACCCCGGGAGGGCGGCGGCGCTCTGTGGCGAGCGCCGCCGTAAGCACCGCGAGGGTGCCGGGCGTGGCTGTGGGTGCCATTCCCGGGACAGTGCTTAGGCAATATGCGAGAGGGGCACCGCTGTGTTCCGTAGGAGATCGCGGAGCCCCTTGACAGGCATGGAGGCCGGCCACGCGTCAGTTTTTAGTCGGTGAGAGTCCGACATAACCCTTCCGCTGTCCCCACGGCGGTCGGGTATCCATAATGGATTTTCTGACGTTATAAAAAAAAAAAAAAAAAAAAAAAAAAAAAAAAAGGTATTGTAAGTACGTATGAGTTAGTGGCTAACTCTAGTTACGGAAATTATTGAATTGAAAGTAAAAAGATCTAATTTTGAAGATACCCGATCTATGTTTTCTACTTCAGATAAAAATAGGCAAGTATTTGCTATTTCAAAAGCTCCGTCGTTTAGTAATAAATCAATGGCAATGCAAGCTTTAAGTCCTATTGAAATTCAAATTTCACGATTACATATTCAACAAACGTAGACTGTATGACTGGATGATATTATGAAAACGTCTATGAATATTTGAATATTAAAATTATGTGCAATTGCGCATGCCAATAGAGTGTTATGAGAAGACGACTTTTTACTGATCATATTTCGTAGATATCTGTGTTTCAAAGTGCGAATGCTGAGATGGATGTGTGGAGTGACGCGAATGGACAGAGTAAGGAATGAGTACATAAGAGGAAGTGTGAAAGTGGCGCCAGTGAATGAAAAGATGAGGAGCAACAGGCTAGCATGGTATGGGCATGTAATGAGAAGGGAAGAATGTCATGTAACTAGAAGAGTACTTGGTATGAATTTTGATGGATTTACGAGTACAGGTAGGCCAAAGAAAAGATGGATGGATTGTGTGAAGGAAGACATGAGTAAGAAAGGAGTGAGTGTTGAGATGACGGCTGATAGAGGACAATGGAAGAAGAACACATGTTGTGCCGACCCCACATAATGTGGGAAAAGGGCAGCGAGATGATGATTGTGTTTCAAAGTGCGAATCGCCTGCAATTTTGGTCCGTTTCGCAATTACACTTGAGACGTGTAGAGAATCGGGTTACAGGCCCCAGAAACCTTTGTATATTAGTCAAGTGATATTCCAGCGTAATGAGTTACATACAGGGTGTAAAAGGACGTCTACCGAAGACGAAAGGGGTAGGTACAGCATCCCAACACACAACCAAACCCAAAAGGATTTTTCGAAACATGCATTATAACCGGAGAAAACAGCGTTTGAAGAGTACTGTTTGCGTATGTTTTGGGCGCGTTTTTTTATGTAGTTTGCTGGATTTTGGGTTTTAAATGTTTTTTTCTTTTATAAATGAAATTATTAGGTAGGTATGGTCTTATTATGTTGTAACAGTAGTAAATAACCGAAAATAACATAAAATGACTAAGCTAAGTAAAAAAAAAATTTTGCGTTTTTTTTTCGCTTAATATGTTTAGAATCATGGTCTGATTGCAACCCCTCAGTTTTAGGTAGTTGTCTTTTTACACCCTGTATAATATTGTATTTGAAAAGGTTTGTGTCACATTTTAAAGAGATACTAAAACAAGCTTACTGCCACAACACTGATACGCGTAATCGATCACTAAATCACAGACTCAATAATCAAATTCAGTCTGAAAACTTGATTATTCAAACAGATGAATTCGCTAGCTTGGCACCTATGAACGATTTGAGCTATCCTCATCTGTATTCCGTGCATCCCGACATTCTGATTGGCACCGAATCAACTTTGATGATTGCAATTTTCGACTATGTAAATTGAACAACTGCTTAGTAGTTGGTAGGCGTAGAACTGGGAATTTAGATTCGTAATAACTCATGTTTCTTTATTTCTTTTAAAAATAGTGGTATTGAATGTCAGACGAATGAATTTTACATGTTTAGGGGCACTAAATTGGTCATAGTTTTGAAGTTATTTATTTATTTATATACCGCTATTTTGTAACTACCAAAAAAAATTAAGGACAGTTCCAGCAGATGCAGAAAATGACAATGGCATGGTCAGATTTTTCATCTTGAAATATTACCAAGTTCTCGAGGATTGTTGTCAACAAAAACCTTACAAAATTTTATGAAAACTGTACAAATAAGTACTACAGACAACAATCGCGTACGCACTCTCATTTTAACTTTGCTCTCGTATCATCCCCAGGCAGTAAAACGGCAGTAGTTATCATAAATCCATGTCTGACTCGTCTTAGACTCCTTTTTAGGTTATAATTTTTCTCTCTTTTTTTGAGTTTTATCTACATAAATGTGATCAGTAACAGACACCGAGACCACGTTTAACATTTTTTTGGTGATTAAAAATAGGTGTGTCAATCAGAAATAGAAAATAAGTAAAAATAAGTCATTCAAGTCAGTAAATAAAAAGTTATTTAGTACAAATAAATTTTATTAATTTCCCTTATAATATAAAATATACTCGTAATGCTTAACAAAACAATTAATTCATCAAAGTTATTTAAATAAATCAACTTAAACTCATCATCTTACATTACGACCACATTATTCAATCACTTTCATGATAGACAAGAACAGCGTTATGATTTATCACAGGATAGAAAGAGATAGTACGCTTACGAATGTGGTCGTGTCATATTTCATAAATACTATTTCATTCTAGTCTAGAACCACAAACCTCCGTCTTCGGCCTCCTCTTCGCTGTCTGTTACTTGGAGATCGTCTTGTATTGCCGGGTCGGGCTGCAAAAGGAAATTATTTTGAAGATAACAGTGAATGCCAAAAGTGTATCTACTCTGCTAAATAATCAGGTATTGAAAATTCAAACATCATAAACAGGATCGTCAATGTGATCCTGTTTAGTATGGCAATGTAGACAATCAAAGGATGGTAGACACTTCCTTAGATCGATCTATTAAGATGAAATGTCTGAGGGGGTTAGGGTACGTCCAATCCAAATACATATTTAAAGGCATGTTTAAATATGTATTTATTATATTTCAGCATGCCCACAAATGTGCCACTAGCACTCTTAAAACGCTGAGGGGAAAGTTCGAAAACATGTAGAATTAATAATAATTAAAATATCAAATGCACGAAACGAGCTAGTTCTTGTGATTTTTGTATATTAGTATAGTTTTGTGTAGTTTCTAGAGGGGTATGACAGCGGGTTGTACCTATATCATAGCTATTTGTATATAAGTAGTACTTATATCAGTTATCTGGTTCCCATAGTACAAGCTTTGCTTAGTTTGGGGCTAGATGATGCTGTGTGAAAAGTCCAGCATTATTTATCAAACTAGTGACGCGAACTACAGAACTCACCTGCCAGTTTTCTGGCGGTTCCTCCTTGAACTGTTGTGTTTGGAACTGTTGTGCCGGCTCCATCGAAGTGCCTTGCATTGCCGGCGGCTCCAACTGCATATCTGGTTCTATTGGCTCCTCCTACACGAGATAATGTTATAAGTTTAGTAAGGATAGAGATGGCGCTACGGAAAATGACAATATTGTTTGTTAAAATATAGGTTGATACTAGCATCGATTCTGCTGTTCCCTGACTAAACTTAATTAAACTAAAACTTGAACGTTCTTATTTCGTTCTCGCTAAAGACGAAAATGGCACGTCATTGAAAGTGACATTACTAAAAGTATAATCAAAATGGCGTTTCTGAGCTTCTGTAGCAGCTGTTTTACACAGCAATCAAGTATAATGGTCGTGACTAATTCTACCCACAAATACTTCATTTTTACTAAAAATAAGTAATTTTAGGAATGCCAGTGTAATAGTCATTCTATTTTGGACCTTATCGTAAAGGTAATAAGAACGTAGCATTTTAGTTTAGTTAACTTTAGTCAGTGAACAACAGAATCGACGCCACTGTTGATACGCGGGACATTGTAACTCCAGCAACTGTAAATCCAGCTTACTAATAATTGAATCTGATGTTATGATTTGTTCCCTATTCAATCAATATCAAGCGTAGGTTGTGGTTTGAGCTAAAAGCTACATATCTGCCCTCAAGCACAAGCAATACAAGCAAAACTACGGATTCCGATGAAAAAGAAGATGAACACATCAAATATTCTAAACTTTCGTTTTCTGACTTATCAATTATCAGTCAGAAGAAATGTACTTTATAACGTATTTCCATAACAACAGGGTGTAGTTTACCTTGACAATAGGCGGGAAGGTATAATCTGTGTGCGAATCAAGATCCACAAAGTCGTCTGAAGGCGGCGGCATCTCGTCCGGAACTTCGCGTTTGATCGGGAACTTTGTTACGTCGAACTGTTCGTTACCCCACATCTTGTCATCGTCTGTATCAAAAGGAAATTATTTGATGAGATTATTTTACTTTTTATGATTGTTTTTTAAATAAGCTTTTTATCCTAGCTAGCTAATAACCTTATCGGGCTAATTTAAATAAATCAGCGTGAGCTGAATCTTATCTCTATTTTCTTTATATACAGGGTTATTTGTAAAACACCGGTAACCTCTCAGGACTGTATTACTATCATCATAAGCAACAACATTTGTTCTATGACTTTTAAAAATTTATCATTACTTTATTTCATCAGATTTTCATACAAAAATCGAAATATTTAAATTGAACGCTCTAAATGTTACGAAGTCTATGCAAAACAAAAGAAAGCGATAGTACAAAGCGAAGGAAGCGGTGTTTTAGATAGGAAAAAGAAATCTTGAATGTTTGTTTTTGGTAAATGTTTTGTAAAAAGTCATAGAACAAAAGTCGTTGTTTATGATGATAATAAAACAGTCTTGAGAGGTTACCGGTGTTTTACAAATAACCCGAAACTACTACTACTATACTACTGAAAAGCTTCCTTCAACAGCTTCGGACTCATCAGTTAAACTTTCTGTCGCCAGAATATTGCATTGTCACCGTCAATCAAGTGAGCCAAATTTTAGCTTATTTGTTTGGAATTCAGTGTGTTTGATGGCACAAAAAAGGAGACCATATGCCCAACTGTAGGCTAAATCGGGCTAAAGTTAATGATTAATGTTTTAATAATACTTACCAGGTCTAACAGACAATTGCACCAATCCTTCGGCAGCCGCATTCGCCTCAACTTCCTCCAACTCTGAGCTGCCACTGTCAGAATACTGTAGATCTGCAGAAACAATGTTCATTCAATAATAGTCTTTATGAATATTAAACTAGAGCTCAAAGTTCGTTGAAACTTACCATCTGCCAAGCTGTTCTGATCCTTTCGTGGCCTGCCGCGTTTTCTTGGTGTTGCACCTAGAAATAACACTTTGTGAATCAATTTCTTGTTTAATAGACAATTAAGTACCGGACCTTAATTTTACAATAAGATATCTATGATACGCACTCATGTGCGTGTGCATTATTACTTTCCTCCTAAAGGGCGTCACTTGGGATGGTTTTTTCCTATAAGTATTAGCAATGGAACCGGTAAAAACCTAAACCTTTTTTTTTAATTCCTCATAATTTAGGCAAGACCTGCATACCGTGTTAGCTAGTAATGATAAATCTTAATCAAGATTACTAGTCTGCGCTACGAAGGAAGTTCTTTCGAAACGGTGCTAGATCTTACCTACTTGTGAAGAGTTTCAATAACTTTTTGTAAGTTCAGCGAAATTTCTAAGCAGTAAAATGTAATTTACTCTATTTTACTTCTCTCTCTCTCTCTCTCTCTCTCTTCCTGACTATTCATCCTACATGGTGGTGGGTTTAGCCTTCCTAATACTCGTCCTCCACTTCGCCGTCATCTTCGGAAACATTGCATGCCTTCATGTCTCAGTCCAACACAACTGTCCAGGTAGTTTTGAAGAGACATAATAATCATATAATCGCATAGGTCTTACCATCTATAGAAGTATTGGATGTAGAAGGTTTGTGTTTCCTTGGGCGTCCGCGGCCGCGTTTTTCATCGGTGTGAGGCGGCGGCGGCAGGTCATCGACCTCTATGTCCGAATGATCAGCATCTTCTAACATCTTCTGCTGGACTTTGGCGATGTTCGCTTCTAACTGGCTTACGTGTTCGCCGAACTAGGAAATAAATAAAGAAGATAAGGTGTGGTTTATAACAAGCTAGAGTCGAGATAGTCTTGATTTTGTAAGACATTAGTCTACTCCAACTTTTTTAGAAAAGGAACACTGATAATTAAAATTGGATGCAATTTCAGAGGCGGAGTTGAGCAGGGCGGCTCATGAATTTGACTAATCACAGAGCCAGAGCAGAGAAATCAAAATCTCGAAATCGAACTGGACAGTTGGAGTTATTGACAGAATTCCTCTTTCAACATTTTCTACCGGTTTTTGCAGGGGACGAAGTAGCACACGAACGCATTTTACACACTTATGCATAAAAATTACAATACACCCTCATTTTTAAGCACACTTTTGCAAATTTCGTATATGACGTACGTAAATATAAGACGCACATGATTTGGAATCGTGTTCATTTTGGCAGAGGGGAAATACAAGGTAAGGCGCATCCCGTCTCTATGATTTAGGGTACCTACAGTCATGTGATTGGTCAATTCAAGAGACTTTCAGTTAACGTGTCATTTTAAAAAGTATTAAGTTTCATAATCTTCGGATCAAAATTCGAATGCAGAACTACGCCAACACAGTAGTGCATGAAAGGACTCTCTTTAAAGCGTAAGTACTTGAAATCCTTTAAAAACGCAAATAATTTTAGTCCTTATCTAACTTTTTATGTAACTTACTTGTTCAAGGGACTCTTGAGTGATTTTCATTATAGCTTCAGCCTGTCTCGTGAACTGTGAGTTGAGTCCGTTGTACGCTTTACAGTTATCAACCAGGAGTTGTATGTCCCGTAAGAATTCTTCGCGACTGTGGTATTTGTGCGCTATAGAATAAGGATCAAATCAGCATACGTTCGAAGTCCAATCGTGTGATAGGTCATCAGAAAAGACCATAGGTTTTAGACACGTGTGGCACAGGACTAGAATAAATAGTGTGAAACGCGAGTAAATAAGAACTTTATACACGATTTTGAATTTAATATAGAATAGATTTCGGAGAGTAATGTCCAACAAGATGATAATTATATCATTACAATTTGGTCACTGACTGACATATCAACCGCCAGCCTAAATCAAGTCTGAGAAACATGAAAATTGAAGTGTACATTCCTTTTGTGATTTAGGGGAGCACTAAGAAAAGAATTATGGCAATTCTACCCCTGAGGTAAAAAGGGGAAAACTTAGAACCACGTAAGGGTGCCACTAGTAAAATATAATGTATTACCTTGAATCTTCTTGCCCATGGTTTCCATATCGATAGGTCGCTTGATGACGCTGTAATAATCCTTCACTTGTTTTTTATTGACTGGCTTCAGGAACGGCCATGCTTCGGGCATTACCTTCAACTTGGTTGTGAGGAGATTCTCTAGTATAAACGACAGTGCCACCTGGAAAAGGTTTTATAACTAGCATCCAGCTTTGTTTTTGGAACCTACTATAAAGTATACATACCTACTACCTCTATGCCTCCTATGAGGGGGAAAGCTATCGCATTGTTTTTTTTTTTGCTTAGAAAGTTATATTTTGACGAATGAAATAGCCTTTAAGCTATTCCAGGTCACTATCTTCGCCTATTCCAAGTTTCATCCAAATCGGTTCACTGGTTTCGGTGTGATTGAAACACACAAACATCAATCATACATCATATAATAAAGCTGAAAATTTGTGAGTTTGTTTAGATGTTGCAACTATGCAATTTATATTATGCAATTTATAAATTTTTATTTTATTAGCCCTCCATGTCCCACTGCTAGGCAAAGACCTCCCCCCATTCCCTCCATTCGTCCCTCTCCCGTGCTAATAGTGTCCAGTCGGCACGGAATTTGGCGTCTCGTCCCTCCATCTTGTTCGTGGTCTGCCGCGACGTCGTCGCAACGTATCAGGGCACCACTCCGTGGTCAATTTGGCCCACTGGTCTTCCGACATGCGGCAAACATGGCCCGCAAATTTATAAATATTACAAAAATATTACCTGATCGTTATCATCGAGAAGAGGATTGATTTGTTTCTCTAGCTTCATCAGCTGCTCTTCTTTTTCAGCCAGTTTTTCTACACACTTTTGCAGCATACGCTGAGCTGCTATTGTCAATGTGTTCGTAGGACCTGTGAAACAGTAAGCAGTATTGGTATTCATCTTATCCTTGACTAAAAACGTGTAAAATCAGATGTTACCGTCATAATTACAGTAGGTAGTAGAGCCACGCTGGTATCCCAGCATGAATGGGCCGGCTCGACCGGGGAAGTACTACCCTCCCACAGATTACCGACGTGAAGTAGCAGTATTCTTGCTGTTGCGTTTCGTTCGGTGAGTGGGAGTGCCGGAGGCCCCCCCCCCCCCCCCCTTCCCATATACATATGACAGTGGAGTTAAAATTGGAAGTACCCCAGGGGGGTACCAGTTGCACCAGCGCTGGAGAATCCCCCTCTGGGCGTCCACACTCAGACTACCATCAGAGTGTGGATGCCCAGGCTGCCCCTCGTACTCTGGGGAGGGCAAAACCCCGCTCTATCTCTATAGCCCGAGGCAAACACAAGGACATTACGGCACCCCCTGCCATGCTCAACGTTGACTTTTGCAACATCAGGGGTCTTCACTCCAATCTGAATACAGTCCACCTCCACCTTGAGACTGCTAAGCCAGCCTTGTTATTTCTGACTGAGACACAGATATTTCCTAAAGCTGACATCAGTTACCTCTCGTACCCTGGGTACAAATTAGAACACTCCTTTGTACCGCGAGCCGGGGTATGTGTGTATGTCAGAGGAGACATCTGCTCTCGTCGCCTGGGCATTCTTGAAGGTACGGACCTCTCCATCCTTTGGTTGCGCGTAGATTGCGATGACCATCCCCGCATCTACGCATGCCTTTATAGGTCCCATAGCGGTAACGCCGAAACAGACCGACTTATCGACCACGTCCAGGTGTCTATAGATTCCCTGCTAGAACAGACTCCTACAGCGGAGATTGTCATTCTTGGCGATTTCAACGCCCACAATGCGGAATGGCTTGGTTCTCGAACAACCAATCATGCTGGAAGAGCTGTTCATGACTTTGCACTTGCATATGATCTGACGCAACTGGTAGCTGCGCCAACGCGGATACCAGATGTGGAGGATCAGGTGCCTTCCCTGTTAGACCTTCTCCTGACCTCTCATCCGGATGGATATATGGTCTCCGTTGAAGCTCCCTTAGGCTCATCGGACCACTGTATGATTCGGAGTACGGTGCCGCTCACGTGCCCAGTACGACAGCGTTCCGCTAGCAGTCGCCGTGTCTGGCACTATAGATCTGCAGATTGGGATGGAATGCGTTGTTTCTTTGCGTCCTACCCATGGGGGCAGGTTTGCTTCGCGCAGGATGATCCTAACGTCGTTGCTGATTCTGTCGCTGATGTGGTGTTACAAGGGATGGAACTCTTTATTCCTTCCTCTGTCATACCCATCGGAGGCAAATCCCAGCCTTGGTTTGGTACCTCTTGCAAGATAGCGCTGCGCCGAAAGCAGGAGTCGTATCAAGCCTGGGTAGAAGCATCGTCGTCTCGTGACGAAAATACCAGCGCCCTTAAAAAGAAGTATAACTACTCCTCCAGGTCTTTTAAAAGAGAAGTTGCTGCAGCAAAGTCTAAGCACATTAGCAAAATTGGAGAGAAACTGGTTCGCCTTCCTTCGGGAACTCGAGCGTTCTGGTCTCTCGCTAAGGCTGTCCTTGGGAACTTCTGTAAGCCCTCCTTACCACCTCTACACAAGGAGAATCATTCATTAGCCCACGATGCAAAAGAAAAAGCTGATCTTCTTGGCTCTCTTTTTGCTTCCAACTCGACGCTGGACGATAAAAGGCTTCCACCACCAACTATCCCGCGGTGTGAAAGCGTAATGCCAGAAATATACTTCCGGCAAACTGATGTGCGCAAACTCCTTTTCCAGTTAGACGTCCATAAGTCGAGTGGGCCTGATGGAATTCCTCCAATTGTGCTCAAGACGTGTGCTCCTGAGTTGGCTCCGGTTTTAACGCGTCTCTTCCGTCACTCCTACTCATTAGGTGTAGTCCCGAACTCTTGGAAGACTGCTTTAGTGCACCCGATCCCGAAAAAAGGTGACCGCTCGGACCCATCCAACTACAGGCCCATAGCCGTTACCTCCCTTTTCTCTAAAATAATGGAATCCATTATTAACCGACAGCTTTTAGGGTATCTAGAGGAGCATCAGCTGTTAAGTGACCGCCAGTATGGTTTTCGTAGGGGTCGCTCAGCTGGTGATCTTTTAGTTTTTCTAACCCACCGCTGGGCGGAGGCAGTTGAGACTAAGGGAGAGGCATTGGCTGTCAGTTTGGATATAGCGAAGGCCTTTGATCGGGTGTGGCACAAAGCACTTCTATCAAAGCTTTCTTCCTTCGGGCTTCCTGAGAAACTGTGTGATTGGGTCAACAGCTTTCTTGCGGATCGGAGAATTAAGGTTGTAGTCGACGGTTTCTGCTCCGACCCTAAGACTGTAAATGCTGGTGTACCTCAAGGCTGTGTGCTATCTCCAACCCTGTTCCTTCTGCATATCAATGATATGTTATCTAAAAGTGATGACATTCACTGCTATGCGGATGACAGCACAGGAGATGCCTTATACGCCGGCCGTGCTAATATTTCTCGGGAACACGTTGCCCAGTGCCGGAATGAACTTGTGTCTGAAGTCGAATCCTTGCTAAACAAGGTTTCGGTCTGGGGTCGACTTAACTTAGTTGAATTCAATCCTAAGAAGACACAGGTCTGCGCGTTTACGGCTAAAAAAAATCCCTTTGTCGTAGCTCCTTGTTTTGAAAACACTCCCCTCATCGCCTCAGCCAAAATTGGAATCCTTGGAGTTGACATCACGAGCGATGTTCAATTTCGCGGTCATCTGGAAGGAAAAGCTAAATTAGCCTCCCAAAAGCTTGGAGTACTTAACAGGGCAAAAAGGTATTTCATGTCGGCTCATCGCCTGCAACTTTATAAGGCGCAGGTACGGCCGCACATGGAATACTGTTCTCATCTTTGGGCTGGGGCACCCCAGTACCAGCTCCTTCCTTTTGACCGTATACAACGAAGAGCCGTTCGTGTTGTCAACGACCAAGTCCTATCCAATCGGCTTGATCCCTTGGCTTTACGTAGAGATGTTGCATCTCTATGCATCATGTACCGCATATACAATGGGGAGTGTTCTGAGGAATTGTTTGGACTGATTCCAGCCGCTGAATTCCGCCATCGTATGCAACGACAGCAATACCTATACCATCCATATCATGTGGATGGTTGGCAGTCCACAACTGTGCGGTTTTCACGCCAATTCCTGCCTCGCACATCAGACTTGTGGAATCAGCTGTCGCCAGAGGTGTTTCCAGACCGATACGACTTAGGCGCCTTCAAGAAAAGAGCCTATTCCTACCTCAAAGGCCGGCAACGCATCTGCAGTGCCTCTTGATGCTGCGGTTGTCTGTGGGCGGTGGCAATCACTTACCATCAGGTGTGCCACCTGCTCGTTTGCCCCCTCTTCCATAAAAAAAAAAAAAAATAATTTCAGACTATAGGTGGGTGTAAATGCCCCGAGCGGCCATTTCAAGTGCAAAAAGAATGGTGAAGCCTAGCTTGCTTGCTTTATCTATGTAAAACTTTCCATGAACTTTCTTGATATAAAAAATCGATCAACAATATTATAGATTTAGGGTTAGCGCAGCAAAACCGTCCTCGGTAAATAACAGTCCGCGCCGTTATTTTTTTTAGCATTTTGACGTTTTTCGTGATGAATGATCGTAAGTTTATGATAATGTTTTGAGGATTTGTGACTTTATTACTAGGTGCAAAGGGTGTACTTAATTCGGTTAAACTTAAAACTTTTTTGTCGCGCGGACAGAATTTAACTTTGATTTTGTACATCACGCTATAACTATCATATTGTTGATCGTAGTATAAAAATGATACAGTATAATTTAAAAACTTTATGGCTAGTTGTCTGCTAGTAAGCAGTTATTTCAGTTAAGCCAGTAGGCTTAACTGAAATCAACAGATTGATTCTGTAGACGTTGTATAATAAAGATGCATTACCGTTGTAAAGTGTAGAGTTCTCGACAATCTGATTGACATCGGCTAGGAAATCTTCTCGGCTCTGGTAATGCTTCTGTCTGAGATTCTCTCGGATTGTTTGTAGATCCATCGGCCTGGCAACGATTCGGTAGTAGTCCGCGACCAACTGAAAAACATAATATTTTTATCATGGAACAAGGAAGGACAATATAGGAAATTCAGTTTGTTTATCTTAGAGATATTTCATTATATTATACCATTTTTTTTATAAGTAACTTATCATGTTCCGCTGCTAAAAATATTCGTCAGCTAAAATAAAGCTTCGTTATCGCTTGGCATATTATGCGATAACAGTCACTCAGATCAATACGCTATCCAAGCGGATCCTTTCACTAGATAATTCAACCCCTTTAGCCCCTAAAAAGCCCCCTTGTTTCTTTTATTAGAACTTTCTTTTAACTCTTACCTTAGAGTTGACAGGGAAGAGGAAAGGCTGGACATTGGGTAGATGCCTCATATCTTTCAACACAGCCTCTACAAGCGACGACAGTGTGGCTAAGAGATCTGTTCGTCTTGTATCCGCAGGTCGTTCCACTAGATATCTAAATCAACTGTTGGTTCAAAGAGCGCCTTTGTGTCTCTTACCTTAGGGTTGACAGGGAAGAGGAAAGGCTGGACATCAGGTAGATGCCTCATATCGTTCAACACAGCCTCTAACAACGACGACAGTGTGACTAAGGGATCTGTTCGTCTTCTATCCGCAGGTCGTTTCACTAGATAGTCGCAAGGCTCGTTTGTTCCACGTCGATTCTTGCGCCCTCTGTCTCTTGCTTCACTGCCGCGACGACCGCTGCCTCGACGGCGGATGTCTTCTGTTGACTGCTGTAAGTATATTTATGTAATTCTTTTTTTTGTCTCTGCCCTTTCCCCATATTATGTGGGGTCGGCACAACATATGTTCTTCTTCCATTCTCCTCTATCAGCCGCCATCTCAACACTCACTTATTTCTTACTCATGTCATCCTTCACACAATCCATCTATCTTTTCTTTGGCCTACCTCTACTCGTAAATCCATCACATTCATACCAAGTACTCTCCTAGTTGACATTCTACCCTTCTCATTACATGCCCATACTATGCTAGCCTGGTGCTCCTTAACTTTTCATTCATTGTCCGCCCATGTCTCTATTTATTTATGTCTTCAACAAATGTGACTCAGTTGAAGAAATTTTGACATCCTAATTCTTTCTTATCTATCCATCCTTGTATTTTCTGATAAACTTTGTTTTAATAAAAAGCTCAGGTTTGTTAAAAAATACAAAATACTGCACAGTCAATTGTTTCTCAGTGAATAGCCTATCTCCAAAGTTTAATACCGTACCTTGATCTTCGTAGCGTTGAGTGTAAGTTTAACCCCATCAACATATCCCAGGTCATCTTCATCTGGGTCTGTCTGTATCCTTTCTGGGTCAGTTTCGACGGGCGACGAGTTTCCACCGCCCATCGAACCCGTATACAAAGGACATGCCTTATTCGTTCTCATATGTCCAACTTGACCGCACGCTCCGCACTGTTGGCAAATTACAGCAAACTATTGATGAAAACTGTAGTTATATTCACGGCTATCACCAACACATACATTGTTTTATGTAGTTTAATGATGCAACATGCAGGAATTCAAGCATTTTGATTTGATAAAATGTCAACAAAAGCATATTTGAACTATAATGGGTTGGTGATTTAGCCTTGATTTAGGGCAAGATAAAGAAATCAGTTGGGGTTATAGCGTGCAATAATAACACCTTAGATGCCTCTAAAGTGGTGATGCTGTGTGCAGTCTGTCAAAGGTCATAATAAAAGTGAGCACGAGAGGGCACTAGAACAAATTCACAATGAACTGACAATATTAACCATCGAATTATGGATTATATGAGTTCCTTTCCCGACCACATTCAAAAACTACCTTCTCATTAATGTGAAGGCTTATTCTCTTAACATCTTAGACAGCTATGAGCAAGAAAATTTAAATTTTCACACACGTTACAAGAGGCAACTAATGTGAGTAGGCATTCTCAATAACAATTTTGACTTACCTGTTTCACTCCAATTTTGCTATACAATAGAGATACACACAAAATAATAATGCTTAAAATATTTGTGTTGATCCTACTGCTGGGTTTCAGACCAACTTATTATCTTTTAGACTTTAGGTTAAAGTCCACCAACACATTAATGTTTAACCGTGTTTTTTACCCTGGCTCTTCCTGGTCGCGAAAGAACAGGAGTAAAATCATCTAGCTTTAAGATGATTCAAAGTGATCCCAGCGGTCCTACTGAATAAATGCTTTTTGACTTTGACTGTCATAACTTTGAAGACATCCACTGTAGCTTGAAGCTGGCACTGTCAACCATTTGCAAGAATTAATAGATAGGTCAATCGCATTATAGTGTTGGTGAACTTAAAACCTAGTTTCAAATCATTTTAGCCGGTAATTAATATAGGACATGCCATTATCGATTTCCTTACGAAGTTTCCTTTCGTCAATCCGGCTAGAGGTAATAGGTTTAACGCATAGATACGAAACTACTGCACAGTGCAAATTAATAATGCGTAGCTTTTATCTGGCATTAGCACTACAAGCAAAAGCATAAAAATAAAAAGCAATGTTTTAACTTTTGATTATGTATTAGTAAGTGACAATTTTTTGTCAGTAAAAACTTACTTTAGATAAACTTTACTTGAGGTTATTCAGATTTGATGTTAGATATAAATTCTGCTGATTTTAGTAATCATTACACATGCAAATTCTTACCACGGACAACCTTTGAAAAGTCGAATTCACTCACGTTTGGACGTTTCATATCCATGCGTTTGACTTAAAACTATAGCAGTACTCAGGGAGTACCTACTTTATTTTTCTTTACCTTCAACTTCAAGTCTGGCTTCAGTTGCTTGCGTCTTCTAGAAGGTGTCTGGAGGTCTGGCTCTTGCTTGATCTGACCCAGAGGGATCAGACCAGGGGATGGAGAGAGGTCCATCAGTGATGATGATGACATGTTAGTCATACCTATAATAAAGATAATTTCAATGTTTTACAGTTTTAACCCGCGACGCAAAAAAGGGGATTATAAGTTTAACGTGTCCGTGTATCTGTCTGTGGTATCGTAGCTCCCAAACGGGTGAACCGATTTTCGTTAAGTTGTTTTTTGTGTCATAGATAATTTTATCCCCTTTCTAGTTGATGAGGGGATCTGACTAACGTCCTTATGTCCGACCGATTCGAAATTTGGTACTTCAATGATATTAAAAGAATATGGTAAGGTAACCATGACCTGATCAGCCGTTAGAAGATCATCAGCTCTTTAACAGTTGATGAGGGGATCTGACTACCTTGTCACATTCGTCGTTGGGTTTTTTATTTCTTTTTAATTTTGTATTATTTAAGACACTTTTAGTTAGGTTCTGCTAGTTTCCTAGGTCACTGAGGATTAACGGTTACATATGTTTCATGCGGCTATAATCCGGTCGTTTTTATCTAAGACCGGGTCATAAATACTTATGTAATAAGTCTTGCCGTATAGTGGATGAAGTAGATGATCAAAAGGCCGTTGCACACATAATATACATAAGCGTGAAGAGAAAAACTGTTTCTATAACTTTCATTGCATGTAGTTTACTTACTGTTTTCACTGGGGAACATTGACGGGCCTGACGTGATGGGGTTGCCAGCAAGTCTCTCCCTCTCTTGATTCCTCTTGATACGCCTCAGTTGTTCCTGTTTACACATTGTACTTATACTATTTTTCAAATAAGAGTTCGTGTTCTCAGTTACAAAATAGTTGCTTGATCACGCTTGGAAACAATATTTTTTTATTGCTTGTCCATGTGTCAAATCGCTGGGAAAGCACTACTTATATTACTACTTATACATTTAAATATTCCTGAAAGTTGATGTTACATAGCGTAAAACGCAAGAGCTTGTTCTGTGACGCCATCTCAAACAGTACTCTTAAAAATGTTATTTAAATAAAATAAAAAGTTCACATAACGATAATCATATGTTTTTCTCTCAATGAAATCCCGTTCTTCTGCCTCAGTACCCACATGCTCGGCCATTATGTTTCTCGCATTACTATTATTATTTATTTTACTATTTATTAGATGACGCTGTGTTCAATTTCCAGCACTATTTATAGTGTAACACGAGCTCTGAACGGTGAAGGAAAACATCGTGAGGAAACCAGTTAGTATTCTTATAGGCGGCGATGGGGTTGCAACCTGTCACGTATGGAATACTAACTTCTGCAAGATGTAGGCATGTATCAAATATGTATTTGTACATGCCTCTGACTACCCCCTTAGACATCTTCAAAGGATCTGGAATATAAGGATCTGATAGAATGTCTACCGCGCCTTGGGGATACAGTCGTGATCCTGTTTATTTATAATTAACCTTTAATAATTTACCTGAATTCGTCTCTTCTCTCTCTTCATCTCTTCCTTCTGCGTTTCGTCCATGGTCGCGAACTGCCTTATGAACGCGTCATCCTTAGTTGTGCGTATCTTTGCGTACGCTTCAATCACAGCCGCTTTTCGTACCAACTCTACGCGCGTGTACCTTTGGCCGGAAGGGTTTCGAAACGTGCGCACTATTCTTAGCACACGTCCTGTTATCATAAAGAATAAATAAATAGGTAAACATGACATGGTTGATACTTGTGGAGCGGATAAAGCATCAGATTTTCTTAAGATGTTTCTCTTTGCCAGTAAAAGCTCCTATTGATATGCATATCAAACTCCGAAAAGTTAATTTCCTCGATACCTCTAAAGTTAGTTTCCTCGAAACAGGCGACGCCTAGTGAGGAAACTATCAATAACAAATAGCCCACTTCTGTATCCACTCTCAGCAAACTACAAAATAATTATAAGTTTTCTCTTTTTTATGTAATCCATCTTCAATTAGTTATAATTAAGAATTGTTTGTATGTTTTGCGGTAATAAACATTTTTGTATTTTGTATTTTTTAAAAGAACTCAAACAAATAAAAACTGTGGCACTCCAGGAGTGCCGGCAGAAGTGAAAACTTGAACGGTTCTAAACTTGACAAATAACCCGGTGTCGGTGAGCAGTCACGTGACTCGCACGTGACATTTTTTTTTCTCATCTCAAAACTGCCAAACGCGCCTAAAGTTATCACTTCAAAAAAATAGATTGAACGTATGGCCGGGTTTTGAACTCGAAACCTTCTATCAAGCTCGAAACCTTAAAGTCCATCCCAATAGGCCAACATAACCTATTAGAATAAACCACTATGAACCACCACTCCTAGATACAAGCAATAACAGTGAAAAGTAAGTTAGATATTAAAACTATATTATTCAAATAGAATACAAAATAGTGTTCTTTACCTTGGCTGTTGATAAGGGAGTCATTCTGATTTATCTGTGGTTTCTTTTCTGAACCTCCTAAAATCATTTTTCTAAGTTCAGCCCTCTCTGCTTCTTCTCTTTCTAAGGATAACTAAAAGCAGATAAATTAATGAAATAGACACACATTAAATCACGTCGCAATCTCGTAGGAATAGTGCTTTATTTAACCCAACAAGACATTATAAACCTTATGAACAATGCTACAAGATATAGAATCGCTTGATAGAATGAACGACGCGTCATCTTGCGAGCCGGCGCGAGGCCTAGTTCATTCTATATCTTGTGACATTGAATGAATGAATGAACACTTTAACCACCAAGAAATTAACAAAAACAAAAACAATTACAAATTCTCAGTACAATGGACGGCCTTATCGCTGAAAGCGATTTCTTCCAGGCAACCTTTCACATTGTTCGTAAGGTTTATAATGTCTTGCTACATCTAGTCGCGTCGCTGCCAATTCAGAGTGCATTGAGCCTAAGACACTCTTGTAAACTCCTAGTAGCCCAACAAGGAGATTAACACTGTTTTTCTATTGTTCGACGTACTGATTCTGCATCATGTGGGCTTGTATGTATTTGCACGTGGCTATGTCTACTTTCTCAAACATATTCAAAAGATCTTGAATGATTCGATCTAAAAGTCTACCGCGTCTGTTCGTGATTGTTTATCTTTTTGTCAATTTATATAAGTTATTCGAATTAGAAGAACCCACCTGTTCAGTCGTTTTCTTATTAGCCAGCATATTCTCAATATTCTTGCCCATCTCCTCTAAATCAGACTCTTCGCTCACTGAACTCTCAGCTTCGTCTGTACTGAGCACCTCTGTACTTTGTAGCACACGGTTTTGCAGCTCAAATATACGCTGACATTCTTCTTTGTATCTGAAACAAACGAACTTCAACTTTATACACCAAGTATAAGGATGAGTTTTGCAAGCACTGTACAAAATTGTGATTAATATATAATGTAATGTCATAGGTGAATTAAATATTGATTGACTAACCTTTCTTGGTGTTCCGCGATAGAAAATCTATTTCCTCTCGAGAATTTCGTCATACCCTCTTCACCCGCTTTTGCTTTCTCAGTCGACAGTGTACGGACCACGTCAATAACCTCCCATCGAGACAGTTTCTTGATCTGTAAGGTAGTTTAGTTAGTATATGTTCAATTGTTCAATGTGTTAACAACTTTATCATAATTTTGCCGGCTATTTAAGTCGTTAAGCCATGACGGAAACCTTAAGGCGGCCTAAAAACTCCGTCACCAGAGTTGGCCACTGACTCATACGAACTTACTTACTTTTTTATAATTTTGCCCCATTAAGTGGGCTCGGCACAAAATGTTTCTCTCTTCCATTTTCCTCTATCACTTGTCATAGAACTCACTTTATTCACACAGTCCGACCATCTTTTCTTGGGCCTACCTATCCATCCACATTCATACTCATCACTAGTACCTAGTGTTCTTAGTGCTGACCTTTGTGAGAGAAAATAAATAAAGTTTGTATTGTATTGTAACATGAGTCTCATCCCTCTATAAGATACGCCAACTTTCCACCATTCCGCGCCAGACAATGACAGCGCTACACGCAAGAAGCGTTTGGCAATGTTTAGGTGATTATTTATAGGTCTGTGCGCTTATGCGTGCCATTGTTGCGTCGCTGCAAGAGTCACTATTTATTTTATCTTATTTCGCGAAGTGATCCTTCTGTACATTGTCAACCTATGTGGCGCAGTGGGCGAAAGCCCGCCTGCGACACAAAAGGTAGCGGGTTCGATCCCCGCCGCGGGACAAATGTTTGTAAGATCTACAGATATTTGTCACAGGGCTGGGTGTTTCTTTCTATGTATAATATGTATGTATTTACAAACAAAAAGTATATAAGTAGTATATCAGTCATGTAGTACCCATAACACAAGCTCTGCTTACTTTGGGACTAGATGATGCTGTGTGAAAAGTCCGGCATTATTTTATTATATTGTGCACCTCCTTTTATCTATCACTATGTTAAAATATGGTTATTCCTTTATCCATCACTATTAAAATATAAGGTTCAAATTACCTCCTCCTCAGGCACTCCGAACTTCCTCAACAGCGCCTTAGCATTATTCAAACTCAGTCTTCTCAAATCTGCGTCAGTACCCGTGACAGTTCTCTTAGGCTGTTGCTCCTCATTAGGTTGTTGTGTTGGCTTGTTCGGTATACGAACGTAGGAGAAACCTTCGCCGCATCCGGTCGGATCCGCCGGACCGGTCAGTTGGAGCAGGCATTTGCCGCGCATCGCTTGGATGTAAGCGCGGGTAGTGTTCCATGGGGCTACTTTCACCTGAAAAGGAAAAAACGTGAAGGAAGTATAATGGAAATCGAATTTGATAGATATCGAGAAGGAATCTATGTACAAGTATTGAAACAGAAGCTCTATAAGCTTGGAAGTTGATCTAATAACCGGGGGCCTAGTGTAACTCAACTGGCAATGGACATCGGTTTCATTTTGACATTTGAAACCTAGCCTGGGCTTCAATTGTCATTTTCGTATTGTGTAATTGGTTGAGCTGCTCTATTGGGATGGACAGAAGGAGATAGCAATAGCCAAAGAGCAAGACAAACATACCTCATCGTCCATTTTCAACTGCAACTCTTCATCGTCATCCTCCTGAGGCGTAAATATAAACTTTTCACCGTAACCCGCGTCTTTCAACCTCTGTTCAGCGGCCGCCATACTAAAGTAAGCACAGCATTGTTCCGGTGATACCATAGCACGAATCTCCTCTTCAGAAGGCAGACGGAAATCGGGCTTTATCACCCACCTGTAAGACAGCAAATTAGGCTTCGTTGCTTATACAGGAGTCATTGCATGGACACATAAAGAGGCTGGAACAAATTACCTTATAATAAAAGAATAAAATATCAATAATAGACTTTTTATACACAAGCATCACATATAAGGTATCTTTCCAGCGCCCATGCAAATGACTCACCCTGTATAAACGTTCACATCAGTCCGTGTTCGACTAAAATGCAATTGAAAAAAAAAGGTGAAATTTTTAGTACTTTAGAATGTGTCAGCTATTACGTTTAGAAGCCACGGCACAAAACAATGTCTACTTTCTACAGTTTTGATTGACAATTTGCCCATTTGATTCCACTTTACAACACAACATGCACATGTACAGTACGCCAACCGATCTTTAGCTCTCTGCAGTAGCTGCGCATAACATTTGATGACGCCTAAAAGACAATAACAGCGTTGTATAGCTGCCTCGCTCACTCGCTTAGTTTGTTGCATCGTCCTATCTCGCCTACGCCACCTAACTTCAGAGAGCTAAGATTGGTTGTGCATTGCGTACTATACAATATTTTTTATATTGACAATTATTTTAGCTTACAACATTTCAAAATATAAGAAACGTTATCTCAAAATAAGAAATGTATGACGTCTTCAGTATAATTTTTTCAGTGAATTTTTGTTTGTAGCCTGACAGCTTTAGGTCTTTTCAAAACTTGAAATGTTTAAAGGTTTTTTTTTTCAAATTAAGCAATGCTATGTAGAATATTTTTTGGTATTCACTCCTACGTAAAAGAAAGGAGATAGCAACATATTAAGCAGACATGGCACATGCCATAATTCTATTATGTTTCATAAAACAAGAACAAAGAGGATTAACTTTTTTTTATATGTAATGAAGTATTATCTTATTTTTTTTTTCTCTGTAAATACGTACAAAACACCTACCAATTGGAATCCAATCCAGTTCGCTTGAAATCAGCACAGAGCTTCAATCGCTTTCTGATTGAACTTTCAGAGTGAGATGGGAAAGCCCTCTTTATGTCGTCCATTTTGATTCGCCGCGGCTTATCGCGAGATTTCCAGAACAATCTATAGATGTAAACCTGATGAAGAAAGGATTGTATTATTACTGGCGTACCCAGTAGGCACACGTTCTGCCTTTTGGTTCAAAAATTCATAGAAAATTTTATCTCGACAACAACGCCATCTACAGTGTAACTAAAAAATGAACTTGTTCGAATTCTCAAGTAGAAGAAGTAAGTACCTGTAAGAAATCTCTGACGAAATTGTTGGCACGTTTGGAATTAGGTCCTGGAACTTCGTACAGAGGGCACTCTTGACCGGCCACAAAAATGGCGTCTAACTCACGGATGTAAAATGCTTGTCTGTAAGAGATGAAAAACAGTCATGATAACAGAATTTTGGACAAGAAAATGTATTTTTGAAGTGAAAACTTCTTTAGACGCGTTGGGCAGTTTTGAGATGAGAATAAATTCTTGGATTCGCCTCGAAAAAGTCACGTCCGAGTCACGTGACTGCTCACTGACACCTACCAGCGCCATCTAGTTCTGTACTCGGTAAGCTTTTACGGGCAATCTTTTTACATTTCTAAAAGCTCATTTTATAACTAAACGATTCAAAAAATACACTAGGCAACTAATTGTTCAAGTTTTCACTTCTCTCGGTTTTTTTTAAAATAAAGCGCTTAAGTATTTACACTCACCTGGTTCTAATAATAAGGAAATCAGTAATAGCCATAATATGCTCGTAAATCGGCGCTCGGTACATGTTATTCTCGACCACGGGCTGCGTCGCGCCCGGGGGCAATATACCGAGGAATGGCGATGTGTGTGCGTAAGCTATTTCACCATACTTCAGCGGTTTTGGACCACTGTCCTGTAATTAATGTTTATAAATGGCTAATAAAGCTATTACATAAATCGAGTCTAGCTATTTAAAAATAGCGTAAAGATCCCACTCATAAAGCTGAAAGTTTGTGAGTTTGTTTAGATGTTGGTATGTTGGTGTTTCAATCACGCCTAAACGAGTGAATCGATTTGGATGAAACTTGGAATAGGTGTTGATAGTGACCTGGAATAGCATAGAGGCTATTCAAAATGTTGGTATTATACGATATAAAGCGACGATTGTTATAGGATCTTCTTTTATGAATGGTGCGAGGGATAGCGTTATATTCCATAGTTTCGCTCTTAGACACAACTAGTATAGGGTATTTGTTTCTAACTTAATAAAATTCAATGAAGAAGAGTGTTCGAGTGTGTAAACTCACGGTTAAGTTCGAGACACAATGTAGAACATAAATTTTTGTTAGAGAATCGTCTTAATAGTGCCATTACCAAAACTCCGATTCAAATTCGAGAGGTCTCAGTGTCATCGTCAAGATCATTTCAAGAAAAACTTAACAGGTAACGTAGTCCACACTTCTACACTAATATTATAAAAAGGAAAGATTTGTTTGTTTGTATGTTTGAATTGAATAAGCTCTGAAACTACTGGACTGATTTGAAAAATTATTTCACCATTAGAATTATCCCGAGGACCGCGGGTAACACCGCGACGGACAGCTAGTTAATAATACCTTAGTAGCACTCCTTTTGTAGTAGTTCTTGATCTTCGAACACATGCCGACTTGGCTGATAAGCGGTGGATGTTCTTCACAAAACTCAACCAGGATGATTTCACCGTCTCTACCGCTGAGGTCTTCGGGAGTTCTCATGAAGAATACGTCACCGCCGCCTGAGGCTAAGCGTTCTGCCTCGCGTTGCTGAAAATAATATGAATTGGATAATGGAATGTTAGCCATAGGTACTATTGAAATCGTTCTTATTTCCATGTTAAATTCGTATTCTAGATAATTGTTTTAGTAGTAGTATTAGTAGTAGTATGGTAAGAATCAGGACCTCGTGGTCGTGCTTGCTTAGTCATTCTTAAGATCGTCGAAGTTAAGCAACGTTTTAAACGGTCCGAAAGTGGATGGGTGACCGCCAGTGGTATTTCATCTGAGCGTTTCCGTGCTTCGGAGGGCACGTTAGATTGTCGGTCCCGGCTATTTAAGTCTTTACGGAGGCCTTAAGGCGGCCTAAAAACTCCGTCACCAGAGTTGGCCACTGACTCATACGTACTTAGCACCAATTGGCAAGGAAGCACTCGTATTTTAGAATGCTTAATCCTTCTTGATGGTAGTCGAAGTTAATTTCATATGAACTTGAAAGCAAAAAAGTTTGAGGTGACAGAAGAAGTATTTCAAAATCAAAACATTATCGGTTTAAAAATCATAGATTTTTCCACAAATAAGTCCCTTATATTAAAGTTACAATCACCTTAAACTTCTTCCTAATATGCTTGATCAGCGGTTGAACAGGATGCGGACCGGGTGCCGCTAAAGGTCCATACGAAAGTTTCCTCATAGCGGGGCGATGGAACGCACGAAGTCTAGCTGGGCCCATATGCGTTTGTATGAACGGAGCTCGTAATTCTACTACAGGTGTACTGTGCTGGATTAGTTGACCACCGGCCACTTTGAGGCGAGGATTCTGCGATTTCGGTTGGTAGAAACTGGAAAAAAAGTTTTGTTGAACACGAGAACAGACGTCATCAAGGCACTGTAGATCTCCCGGATCTTTTCATCAACTTCACAAAGGATTCATAATTTCAATTAAACTATTTTTATAACAACAAACGATGACCTGTTTATTTCGCCGCTTTTTTTTTGGTAGGTTACAGAGCTGTTGTTTCATCGAAATTATTTAATTTATTCTTTACTTAACTGTAGGGTGTATCAGCAATAACAAAACGATAGGAACAATCGTCAGTGCTGCCTCTACAGGACAATCAAACCTCGTTTAGTTCCAGTGATTGCTACTTGATCGCAATGGCGCTAGTCAAACGCCTTAGTCCAACAATCAACGAGCGACCAGCAATCGATCGCAACTTTTACGTATAACCCTACCGATTACAGTACGCACAACCTATCTTTAGCTCTCTGACGTTAGGTGCACTAAACGATTGCGCAGGTTTGGTAGAGTAGGCTATAGGACGATGCAACAAACTAAGCGAGTGAGCGAGGCAGCTATACAACGCTGTCTCCGTCGTTGAGGCTTCATCAAAAAGTGCAAGAACCCATTTTTGATGCAGTTTGGTTACTTACACATCATTACTAATGTTGAAAGGGTCCCGATCTGGCGATTTAGGCGGCGGCGGCGGCGCGTCTTCTTGTAGCACGTTGATCACGCCGGCTTTGCCAAGCAGTATCTTTGATTTTTTCACGTGAGGATGGGGAATTTTTACTTTAGGCTGCGGTCCAGTCACTACGAATAATAGTAGATTGTTACACAAGGGACGTAAGTAAGCTATTACAGAACAAGATCCAATTTGGCGCCAGTGCGAGCGCAGCTCGCATAGGGCGCTAATGGATCGCGTGCACCCGAGATATTTAGTCACACGAGCGAGCGCAGCGAGCGAGGGTGAATATAGTTCGAGGGTGTAATAGCTACTTGCAACCGAGGTAAGCATTCTACTTTATATCATTCTTGCGAGGTAAATAAAACATTGGTAATGCAAAATGAAATTTTAATTAGAATAATTAGCAAATTTAGAGAAAAAATAGAAAAAAATGGTTACTTATTATAATTAATTACGGCTCTGAGTTCCAAGGAGTTTTGCATAGTTTGAAATGTATGGAAATTAAATGCCGCCATGTTCAGTGTTTTTTTTTCAGTAAAAACTTTTCTTACCATTTTATAAGAAAAGAGATTGTTTACCAAGGAGTTTTGCATAGCTTGAACTGTAATGTGAACATTACAATTCAAGCATAGTGCGACGTAATGTTGCCTTGAATTGCAAACACCAATTTACAAGGAGACTTTCCACCATAGTAATCCCTAGTTACTGAGCAAGTATGATATAAAATAGATTATTACCACTTTTTTAAAACAAATTAAATTCCTATTAGCTATTTTCAAGCTGATCAAGATGTATTAACTAGTTGTCCTCCCGCGACATAGCTCACGTTGTACCTGCGGACCCTAGTGCAAGTTAAGTTTTATGAAACGCAGAATTGGTTTCTACATTAGGTTTTAAAATTTGTACCCCTCGGTATTATCAATGGCTATTTTTTTTATGATGGATGGGTCGGCTCTTGACCTCGAAACTTACATAGGCAAGAATGAGGTCTACGATGGAGAGAGGCCACCCAGAAGGTATTGATAAATGGTGGCTGTCAAAACTCATACTCACAAACATAGCCCAAATAAACAAACAAAAACCCACCTCTAGTTATCTTCGACGGGTCCACGTCATCAGGTATACCCAGGATGATATTCTCATCGTTGGGATCTAACGTCAAAATCTTCGGTTTAGGTACTTTGGGCATGTTTTCCGCGTCCCATATAACGTCGTCCTCCCATGTGCCGTAAACTAACTCTTCGTTTTCGACTGGGAAGATGGAATACCACGTGTTGTCTTCGCCATCGGGGTTTGCGGCTTGGTTTGCCGCTGCAGCTGCTCTGCATTAACAAAAATTATAACAGTTTTAATCTCTCAATGTATTTGGATATGCGGTTTTGGTAAGTCGGTTTAGGCGTGATTAAAACACAAACATCTAAACCAACTCAGAAACTTTATTATACATATGAGTATATATAGGATTTAGGGTCAGCGCAGTAAATAACAGCTTTTTGCTGTTTTTTGTGATGAATGATCGTAAGTTTATGATAATGTTTTGAGGATTTGGTACTTTATTACTTGATGCAAAGGGGTGTAATTCGGTTAACCTTAGAACTTTATTGTCACGCGGACAAAATTTTGCATTGATTTTGTACGTCACGCTATCTATATTGTTGATCGAAGCTTAATAGCCTTTTTTTTTTGACGCCCTCTGTAGCGCAGTAGGCGAAGATCCGCGACGCAGAAGATTGAGGGGTTCGATCTCCGCCGCTCTCACTAGGCTGAACCGAAGATTTATCTTGTCCTTCGACCTTTGAATGGCAAATCAAATCTTAGGTAGTATTTATTGAAGTACTTACACTGCATTTTTGGCGGCTTGCAGCGGAGTAGTTGGCGGTGGTCGTGGATGAGAAAACTGTTGCGCAGTTCGACTCACAGAAGTGGGCACCCAACCGGCGGCGTTGCTTTTACTATTCAAACGTGCTAGCACCTGTAATCAAACTTCAATTAATTCTTCTGTTTTTATACGCTAGAACTTATAATATGAACTCAATTCCGTAAAAACACTGAACGTAAGAGATTACGAATTTGCGTGTTTTTACAAAGTGCTATTACTCTGAGGTAAAGTAGGATAGCTATATTAATCGCTTGTTACTCGTACATAACCAGTACATAACCAGCGATGATGGAAAAAATACTCGTTGTACAGAACCGGGTATCATCATAATGGGAGAGGCATTTTGGCAAGTCATGAGTCCACATGATGAGACGAAAAGAATGTTAGGTAGACCAAAGAAAAGTGGAAAATATATGGGGGAAAAGGATTGAACGACAGCTGATAGAGCACAGTAGAAAATACCTAGACCTAGTAGACCTTACTTCATAGGATCATTTCCATAGTAAGCTCTTCCAATAACTTGTAAGGGCAGGGAGATGGTGATAATGATGAATGTAAGTTCAGTGCTACATTTGCAGTGTTCTAAATACTTAGCCCTTCAAATCTCTATCAACGTCAACGAAAAATATCAAAAAAACTAATTATCAAACCTTGTGTTTAATTTCGCTGCCATCCCAGATAACATCGTCTTCCCATTGCAACTGAGACACCATCAGAAAAGAGTCATCAGGGAACCCGCTGTCCAAACTCTCTGTACTCTCAGTATCCTCAATCTTAACCTCTTCTGATTCAGATGGTTTACTATCTGGCTCGGGAGATGGCGCCTAAAAAATAAAATAGTTACTTTAGGAAGCATTTGTAATGAGGCCATTAGCATTTAGGCCCTCCAAAAAATTTTTTTTTTATTAATTTTAGACTGATTCTGATAACCAAAAAGTTCAATTTAACAACTCTGGGTAAAAGTTTTTTTTTTCTACAGCAAAATGTCGTTTGGAAAACATTTTGACAGCCTACAAGTAGCACGCAGGTTCAAATAGCCATTTAGCTACCAGTCGGTACACTGACTCTACATCTAGTAATTGAAAAGAAACCATATTACCTTGCATTTGAATCCATAATCGAATCCCTCTCCTGATTCCGGCACGTTGAGCATATCGTACCACACTTGAGCCGGGCCAAAGCGCCAATGCGCCGGCGCGGGCCTTTGTGACTTATCGCCGGTGTTTGAGGAAGAGTTTTCTGATGCCGTCTGTTGGTTCTCTTCCATTGGCCTGAGAGAAAACTGAATTTAGATACTGTGTAATTTCACGTAACAGACCAGATTGTTCACTAAAGAGGCATGCTTTATTACTAGGTATTTAAGCCATGGACTGGAGATCATGAAAGATCTATTTCCATGAAATGGAACATTGCCATATGACATTGACCACTTGTTATGGACTAACTAGATCTACGGATACGGACACTCAAACTTAGGATCACTCATAAAAAGAAGTACAAAATGTTTCTAGAGCTTGGTTTAGGCTGTAGCTGATATGTCAGTTAGAGACCAAAACTTTACTATGTAAACAGTAAAAAAAATTGTTCCATTAATCACCGTTAGATGGCGCTGATAATACTTTAGACAGCCCTCACCTCAATAATTTGTCCTCGTCATCACTAGCATACTGGACTTCTTGGTTCTCAGATGTGAGTGGTGGTGTATCACTACTGGTACTACCACTGCGCTTACGTCGTCTGCGTTTCTTCACGCCACGCCATATTTGAGGCAGACTCGATAGCTTGCCGGGGCCGAACAGACGTGAGAAAAGTAGGACCTGGAAATATGCATATTTTTGAGAAATAATACAATGAAAATATAACCAAAACAATGTGAACTTATTAAATTGAAAAATATTTATAGCTTCTGCAAGATGTGGGCATGTATCAAATATGTATTTGTACATGCCTCTGACTACCCCCTTAGACATCTTCAAAGGATCTGGAATATAAAGATCTGAGAGAATGTCTACCGCGCCTTGGGGATACAGTCGTGACCCTGTTTTATTTTATATTTATAGCTACAACGTGCGATGGAGCGTAGCATCCTAGGTGTCAAGCTCACGGATCGAATCCGCAACACGACGCTACGCTGACAGACTCAAATCGCTGATGTAGCTCTTAAGTCCGCCAAACTGAAGTGGGACTGGGCTGGTCACGTCTGTCGCATGCCAAGTGAGCTGTGGGCGAAGGTAGCCACCGAGTGGCGCCCCGACCCAGCGAGAAGGCGACGCGGCAGACCGAGACGGCGATGGCGGGATGAGCTCGACCAATTCTTGCCGGAGTGGATAGATTCTGCTCGAGATCGTGATGTATGGAGGGAATGGGGGGAGGTCTTTGCCCAGCAGTGGGACACAAATGACTAAAAATAATAATAATAATAGCTACAACAAAAATAGCAGCCCCTGGCAAGCTAACAACCATAAAGATTTTTAATTTGTAAAATCTTTGCCTGTAAAGTAACAGATTGTGTGTACTAAAATCAAAAATAAAATCAGACTGTTTTCGAGATAATAGGGAACATTCATAAATAATGCATTTGTCAATATATATATATATATAGTCCTCCTCATCGATTTCGCCGACGGCGACCTTGACTATAATTAATTATTACTATTATGAATATTTATAAACTAAGCTATTTACATTTAAATATAATGTTCCTATTTACAATTAAGTTATTTATTTTCTAGCGTGAGCCCTAATGTGGCTCGCTAGACCGAACTTTGTCTTAAAGACTCTGTCACAAGAAATGCAGAAGAGTTGTCCCTGTGAATTATAAGTGTAAGTATAAGAGGGCTTGGGTCTTTCTTTTCGGATTTGGCGTTTTAGGTCAAGAGTTAAAAACCTAGTTTGAAAACTATTAAATTGAGGTAGGTATAAATACTACTAAAGTGAAGTATTAAACACTTAGCGTGGCTTTTATATCACTGCGGCCATGAAGGCCTATTGAACACTTACTTTATCAGGTCTGAAGTCTGGAAACAGTTCTGTCACATCAACATTAGCATATTTGGACGGGAGCATTGCCGCTAGTGGCGTTTCCAGTCTCCTGGAACATCTGTCACCTTTCTCAGACTTTTGAGCACTGAAAAATATTGAACTACTTTATCATATCCAATTACTTTTACACGGTGCATTTTTGAGATGGGCCAAACTCTGTGCCAAATCCCAATCCATTTAGTAGTTTTTGCGTAAAAGAGTCTAACATCCGTACATTCATTTTCACTAACTTTCACATCCCACTAATAAAATAAAGCTTAAAGCTTGTGACTTTGTTTAGATGTTTGTGTTTCAATCACGCCTAAACCAGTGAACCGATTTGGATGAAACTTGGAATAGGCGTAGATAGTGACCTGGAATAACATATAGGCTATTCAACATGTTGGTACCACGCGGGCGAAGCCGCGCGTAGGAGCTGTATATTACTAGGATGATTTTTTATATTTAAGAAGTTTTGTTAAACTTACGGTACAATAGAAGGCGGAGGCATAAGTTCTCCATCACCCTCCATATCTCCTTCATACCCATCATCATTCTGCACAGTCTGGTCATCACCTCTCCAACTGTCAACCTCTTCAGTCTGTGGACAATCTCCTAATGGATCCTCTTTCTTAGTTTGTGCATCTTCCTCCACCGTTTTTGTCTCACTCTGTGCTTCTGTATTAGTTATATCTACTTCCTATTGGTTAACACAAGACATATAGACAACACAGTGAAGTTTGCAATTACCTATTCATTTTAGTATAGAATGTTATAGGATAATAGAAAAAACTTGGGACCATGCAATGAGGACTTCATGGACCAGCAAATACTTTCATGGGTTAAAGTAATGTAAGATTGTTGTTTTTCTGAACTTTTAGACAGTAAAGGTTGTGCTAAGTATCTAAAAATCATTTAATTGTCAAGGCATTTTCACTATAGGCTTCTAGAAAGTATTTAATTTTGGTATATTTAGGATTGTAAAGCATAGAGCAGTCCCTTCCAGAAGTTTTATGGATTATCTTGTAACATTCAGTTTGAAGCTTTCATCGGAATTTATAAACAAAATAACAGTTCATTAAAAACTCAACAGGATAAAACTTAGATAGAGAAGGATAGAGAATTATATAAAAACTGACAATTCTATTGAAAATCGAACTGAATAAATGCAACCATCCCAAACACACACAAAAACAAAACAAATAAACCATTTACAGATTATAAACATATACATACCCACAATAATTGAATATTTTATGAACTCTATCCCAAATGATTACAAAACACACACAAAAACGAGGTGCACAAATAACATAATACTGTGCAACAAACACTTTATTACTGTACTACATCTAAGGAATGCTAAACAGTTAATGTTGTAAAAAACCGGCCAAGTGGGAATTGGACTCGTGCACGAAGGGTTCCGTACCATTATCTATAAAAACGGCAAAAAAAAAACAAGTTTGTTGTATGGGAGCCCCCTTAAATATCTATTTTATTCTGTTTTTTAATATTTGTTGTTGTTAGAAAGGCAACCGAAATACATCATCTGTGAAACTGTGTAACTTAACTATCACAGTTTATGAGATACAGCCTGGTACACACACTGATGGACAGACAGACAGACGGAAGGACAGTAGAGTCTTAATAATAGGATAACGTTTTACCCTTTGGGTACGGAACCCTAAAAAAAACAACTATTGTTGCAGAATGTAAAAAAATTCTGACCAAAAACATAGAATAAAATTATGTATTCTGATTTACTGAGATGTGAAGTTTGCTATTCTTACTTTGATATCTTCAGCAGCATCATCAATGTCAAAGAAATCAACAGCGGAAGGACTTTTCTGTGAATAATCTGAAACATTACACAATAACGTGAAATAAGCAGCAAAAGGTTGAAGTTTGTTCTGAATAAATCAGAAATAGGTACTGTTTGATAGATGCAGGACCAAACATGCTATAGCCCGCTAAGAAAAAAGAAACACAAAATTATTTTGCTAGATCTATACATTTAGGCAAGAGTCCAAGCAAGAATTAATGGTCTACATGAATTATAAATAAATAATGCCAAACTTTTCACACAGCATTAGAGCCCCAAAGTACTTAGGGCTTGTGTTAAGGAGACTTCATGACTGATATACTATGTATTTATTATACATAGAAACACCCATACCCGAGACAAATACTTGAAATACTTAAAGAACACCTCTAGTCTAGATTTAGTTAATAAGTAGGAAATATTTATACAAATATTTGTATAATATTTATGTGTTAATTATTACATACAAGTAGTAGTTTAGTTGTATCTAAGATATTTATTTATAGCAAACTCGTTCTACCGCGATACGGGCTTGGCCTAGTGAGTCCATTGTAAATTCTTTATGTATGATATAAATAAATAAACATACCTTTATCCTCTTCTTCTCTTGCCGCTTCCGTCTCTTCCAGCACCTCAGAGAGCATCGACCCGAGGCCCAGTCGCGACAATGAGGACAACATTCTCTTCGAATCGCCGTCGAGAAGACCATCATCTTCGAGCTGACCGCTTTCATCGATGTTTCCAAAGAGAAATCCGGTCAAATCCATTCCAGACGGACCATTGTCCCCCGGGTCATCACTGTCGCACATTTTGAGGTATTTAATACCAAACAGAAAGGAAATTTATATACGATTTGTAGCAAATATCATTTATTCTGAAGGTATAATGTTAGTATATGAGTTACGACAAGACACGCAAGAAATAATTCTCTTTCATGTTTCACGAATATTTTTGTTCGTGCTTTGCTTGTGCTTTGCTTGAATGAATGAATGAATTGCTTGCTTGGGAATTTGAATGATTGCTTGGTTTATTTGACATTGACAAACTTGCAATGGTGACAATCGAATTGACAATCCTGTGAAAATGACGTTGACTTACGTAGTCTATATTCGCCTTAATAATTAGAAAACCGGGGGTTGTTTTTCGCCATTTTATGAAGAAGCACTGCTCTGCTATCTTATTTTCTTTTTCTTGTGTTTTACTAAGTTTTATTATGTAATTTCGGTGGCATTTTACTAATGAAGCCTTGGTTTTGAAACAGGAGATCTGGAAAATGGAATGGGGGAGTATTGAAGCAGATTTCTCATTTGACGGAAAATTTCCGTTAGGTTTGAAGAAAACAAGCCGCCATGTTTTGTTCAAACCATCGACACACGGGTCGAAATGCTGCGAACTACAAGTGAGGACTTGTATTTAATCTGTGCTTGATCAGAAAATGATGTGTGACAACGAATGAGTCGCTATTTTGGTATAATGAACGATTTCGATGTATTGAATGAATGGTTTCTATGTCTATTGTCTACTATAGATAATCTGTGTTGGCCGTTACGTTAACGAACGAAATTACGAATTTGTTTACTGTGCATTTGTTGCATTTGCGTCGATTAATTTCCGCCTATTTCTGTTCCACATTTAACTGCAAATGTACGGTTTGTACCTTCAGTACGATGTATTATAAGTGCTGTGTTGTGCCAGGTTGCACAAATTCGCGAAAGGACGCTATGTTACATAAATTCCCAGTGTGTAGTCAAAGACTCAAACAGTGGCTCGATTGTTTATACAGTGATACGTTGAGAAACAAGAGCTTGAACGAGATTTCAGGACTCCAAGTGTGTCACAGGCATTTTGAGGTCCGATTTGTGACTTCTAAATCACGTCTCCTGATCAATGCATACCGTAAATTGTTCTTGGATGGCAATACAATTCCGCTGAACTCAACTGACGGTAAGTTTGTAGTTTAAAATAAATAGCCTTTCATTCAATCTATTTTGTGCCGACGAACGGTCAATACTGCATTCTATGAGCTAGAAAGTAAGACTTTAATATCTCCCTTTCACTCTGTTGTTATATTTACAATATGAAAAATCCATAATCCTGATATTACTTACAGCAGAGAGTGTGAATCCAGTCCATTCTGAACATCCATATGCAAGAAGGGAGCACATAGATCACTCATACTGTGGAAAGGAGCTTTTCAACACAGGTGAGACTATTAGGTTTGTGAGTTTTAGAATACATCAAATACAATTTGATTTATTATCGCAGGTTGGTACATGATTATTCAATAATAACAATGTTAATGGTTTTATTGGATTTCATACCAAAAAGATGTCAATCTACTTCACAAATTCTAATGAACTAGATTCTGCCCACAGCTTTGCTTAGATGGTAACTATATATTGTAACCTTACGCCATTTCAGACCATGTCATCAGCCCTTCTACATCTCAAGAAGAATCACCACAAGAGATGCCATTGTCACCTGAAACACCATTAACACCTGAAGAGGTGCCATTGTCACCTCATGAAATACCAATACCATTAATGCCTGAAGAGGTGCCGTTGTCACCTCATGAAATTTTAATGCCAACTTCATCACAAGAAGTGCAAAAAGAGCCATCTTTAGGTCAAGCTCAGTTGTCAGGTTCGTACCTATTCAAAAAAATATCTAAATTAGATTAGTCTTTCTTAAACTTTTACGATCACTATTCATAATTATGTTTTATTAAAACGAAATTTATCGCGTACAATTACCTTATTTTATTTCCTGATGTTTCACCTGTTGCAATTAAATAATTAAAGAAATGGTGGTTAACAAGTGGCTGTCTTATTCACTACCATTCAGCTTATCTACGAGTTGCTTGTGGAGTTGTGTGTGTTGCTAGTACATAGTCTTTATGCCTGCTAATTCAAATAAAGGTTATTAATATTTATGCTCTTTTCAGATGAACAAACACTAAGCAACAAAAAGTGTAAAGTTGTGACCGCAGTTCAAACACTGACACCGAAATGTAGAACAATCTACAATGAATATAGAAAATCAAGTAAACTGATGAATCAATTCAAACGCAGGTGTAATAAAGCATTAAGATTTTCTAAAGAACAGTGCTTTGAAGAAAAAGTGGCAGGCATGAATCCATATGCAAGGAAAATTTTCAACATGCAAATCAAGATGTGCACCAAACAAGAAAGCACGAAGGTTCACTCTAGATGAAAAGCTTATAAGCTTGTCAATTTTGAAACAGGGGCCAAAATCTTACCGATTTTTGCAAAAGATGCTTATCCTGCCATCACTGACAACATTAAAGAAAACAGTTGCCAAATTAGATTTAAATTCTGGCCTCAATCCCCAAATTTTTGAATGCATCAAAGAGGAGGTAAGTTCCTATTAAGTGAAACTAAAATAAACATAAATAATCATATGATACAGAAATTATAACATACATAATGTAATATTCTGATTTCAGGTTCAAACATGGTCAGAAGAAAAAAAATATTGTAGTGTCATCTTCGACGAAATGTCTCTAGAAGCAGCAGTGACCTACACATTTAAAGATGAAATATCTGGATTTACCGAGTTATCCGAAAAGAAACCACAGTTTGCTGACCATGCGTTAGTTTTTATGATAAAGGGAGTGGTGCATAAATGGCAGCAGCCTATCGCATATTATTTTTGTGAAGGTTCTACATCCGGAAGTGAACTCAAAGAAATTTTGAAAAACATTGTGACTGCTGTTGGCGATACTGGGCTGATACCAATAGCTTTAGTCTCAGATCAGGGAGCTTCATTCCAGTCTGCATTGAAAAGTTTAAAAGAGGATACTAGAAGAGAGCAAATACTTGCAAACAAAAATACAGGTAAAAAAAATGTAGTTGTTTAGAAGTTGAAAAAGTTGAAATGATAATAATTGATCCACTTATAAACACATTCGAAATAAATACATTGTGAATAAATAAATGTTTATGATAATAATTATACATTAATATATTATTACATCAGAAAATTCTAACTATTCCTAATTTTACAGATGACACCATAAACATAAATGGGAACCTGCTACATGTGTTCTTTGATCCACCACATTTAATTAAGGGGTTGCGTAATAACTTTTTAACAAAAGATATTATGTTCAGCGACAAAAAAGCAAAGTGGTCTGATATTGTTGATGTCTATCAGACAGATTGTAAACACGGAGAAACTCGATTGTTACATAAACTAAACGACGAGCATGTTATACCTGAAAAGATAAAAAAAATGAAGGTACTTGCCATTTTAAATCTACACTTACTATAATCTGCTTGTACGTTCACATGACGTGATTAATGCATACCTACTGTTGTTTTTGCAGGTTAAGAATTGTGTTCGAGTTTTTAGCAAGACAGTAGCAGGGGCTTTAAACTTCACCTCAGCATTTTGTAAGTATTGTTTAATAATTACTCTTAGATTAAGTCTTCTCTATTCTATCTATTACCTAAATTGTGGTCTTTATAATTAGTGATATATATTTTATAACTCCTTTTATATTTGAGAAATATACGACCTCTGTGGCGCAGTGGGTGAAAGCCTGCTTGGGACGCAGAAGGTTGCGGGTTCGATCCCCGCCGCGGGATAAATGTTTGTATGATCTGCAAATATTTATCTCGGGTCTGGGTGTTTCTATGTACCTATAGTATGTATGTATTTACAAACAAAAAGTATATAAGTAGTATATCAGTTATCTGGTTCCCATAGTACAAGCTTTGCTTAGTTTGGGGCTAGATGATGCTGTGTGAAATGTCCAGGATTATTTATTTATATTAAAATGTTAATAAACTAAGATAGAAGTTTGAATGATCTGAAAATATTATTATCTTGGGTATTTAATTTATGTAGCTTCTGCGCGCGACTTCGCCCGCGTGGTACCAACATTTTGAATAGCTTATATGGTATTCCAGGTCACTATCTACGCCTATTCCAAGTTTCATCCAAATCGATTCACTGGTTTAGGCGTGATTGATACACAAACATCCAAACATCTAAACAAACTCACAAACTTTGAGCTTTATTATATGAGTGGGATTTATGTGTCTACTCTGGGGCTAGATGATAAAACATGTTTAGCACTATTTATTTCAGTTTAAAACTCTTGTTTTTTTTTGCTTGAGTAGAACAGAACAGTAATTATTTTATTTATTTTTACAGCTCACTACTCCGATGGAAGAGAAGTAAGCGCGACTTTGAAAAATACTGCTGAAGTTGTGAACTTTTTCGACGATCTATTCGACAGTGAACGGTAACGCAGTATATAACAAAAAATCTAGAGGGAAAAAACTACGGTCGGCTGTGACAGACACCAGTGTACACCACAAATTCTGGTGTGAAGCGATAAAAAACCTAAATCAAATAAAATTTATAGATAAAAATTACAGAAAAACAAGTGTACCAAGTCTAAAAAATTGGATGAGTACTCTAAAAAGTTTTCAGAAGATGTGGCAATTTCTGAAAGAAAAAAATATAAAAATTATGAGACCACGTTATATCAATTCCGATGCAATAGAAAATTATTTTGGACAGGTTCGGTCCTACAGCTCAAGAGCGATCAATCCCAATTGCCACAATTTCAAAAATACTTTTAAAGCACTTTTAATTACGGGATTCATAAAGTTTCACCATGGAACATTTAACTGTGAAAGTGACCAAGCAACTCAGCTTGTAAAAATCAAAAAATTATTTGATCATAAGCTGTCAGGAAATAATAGATGCAGTGACCATGGTGAAACTGAATCTCATATTGAGACTCATCCAATTTCAATTGAAGCAAGGCGTGAACGTCTCAATATACAGGCGCGTGCTTATACTGCAGGGTGGGTGGTTAGGAAAATTATTTCTCGAATTGATAATAAATGTGTTACATGTAAAAATGATCTGACCACAAATGAAACCACAGAAGTCCACAAATGGATAAGTTATAGAGAATACAAAGAATTAGCTGAAAACAAATTGACCTACCCTGCAGAGCACATTGTGCGATATTTTGGCACGATATTCGGTGAAACGAATAAATATTTAGAAACAAATCCCAGCCAACAAAATATTTCGAAAGAAATCACTGAAGAAATTATGAAAAACAATACTTTCGACCGAATATCCTGCCGAGTCCACCGCGAGGCTGTTATTGACGCCTTGCTTCGAATTACTATAAAAATGACAATACACAACTGGTGTAATGTAATTTCAAAAATTCTAAAAGGTACCGATATTGTAAGATTAGAAAAAACAGGGTGCTTCCTGAAATGCAAAAAAGCACTTATTAAATATAAGAAAAAATTGAAAAAACAAAATAAATGATTATCTTTGTACTTTTGTTGTTTTCTATCGACACAACACCTTCCTTACCCTAGGTATATATTGAAATGAACGAAAATAGTAGGTAGGTACCACCAAATTCATTTGTTTGGTAGAATGATCATTCTGCTCAGTGCCGTAAAAAAGAAAAGAATCGTCGTACACTTGTCATACATCATTTTCTGATAGCCAATCAGGGAGCAAGTAACTTCTACCTATTCTGTTTCCGATAGCCAATCAGGAGTAAGTAACTATTAGCCATGCTATGACACAAGTCTTCAGCAAAATGTTCCTGAGATGACCATCTGATTTATCTCTTCCTAATCTGTGCATCGACATGACTTGACTGCTCGGACGAAATATAACGAAATATACCTTAATGATCGAAGCTTGACTGACTGACATGACTATAAATCAATATTTAAAACTTGACATTGGCAGAATTATACCTAGTTGTGTAGATTGCCACTAAATAAAAAAGAAGAAGAAGAAGAATTAGAAAACCCTAATTCTAGCTAAATCCGAGTCTGCTCTCAGAACTGTTACTTCTTGGAGTAACAGTTGATGAGTTTAAGGTTATTAATAAATCGGTAGTTATCTCGAATCAGTAATACATTTCTTGCATCGGGACTAGCGCGTGCGTTATGGCAACCCATAAAATTTAAAATAAAAACGAGTGAATGAACGAATATTATTATCATTCAAAATATTGTCTGTCTCTGTCACTAATTATATGAATGACAGAGATAGACAATAATTTGTATTTGATAATCTGTTTTATTCAAAGAGGTTAGAGGTTTTATTCTTCTCAAAATTTTTGGTCAAGTGAATATTGACCAAAAAGTTTTTAGTCATAAAAAAGTATTTACTGTGTTTAGTCATTTTAACTGTTTTTTTGTTTCTTGCTAATGCTAAATGATTTTTTACCTCAAAATCTATACTTACTTGGATTTTAAATTTAGTTTCTTCGAGATCATAAAATGAAATTGTACGAATATTGTAAATTTTCACTCGCCCCATTTATGGTAATTGGTATCCATCCAACCTCATTAAATTTTTCCTCAAACCATCAACTTAACCATCCTATTTGCACAACCTTTTTTTGGATATGACATGAATATTATGAAGTAAAATGTCAAAATTCATGATAGAGTATGCTTACTCCATCTCTATACCTACTAGGTTGCAGGTTGCACCTAGGCGTAACTCTTGCTCCGAGAGCAGCGTCGGATTAGCTTATTTCCTCCTTGGTCTTTATTTATTAATACAGATTTGACCTACTATTGCCTTATGCTTTGGATTAGCTCTAATCCCAACCAAGTTCGTGTTTATTAATAACAGGGTATGGGGTTACCAGTTGGCGACGTTGACCGTACTACCACTTACCTACCTACCAACTATATCCGCAAGTGCGGAGACATTTTCAGACTGTAGGTGTACCTATACCTACCTACATATTGATCTGAAACGATGAATGTGAAACGTTCCGTAAAGGAGTTGTTAATTTCACTAATCGGATCACAACTATTATGCCAGCCAAATTGTTCTTAGCACGCTCGGATACTCTGCTAAATTCGAAGGCTAAATTGATGCGAGGCACGTTGCAAGTACTTAGCTAGGTAGGTACATACATACCTACGTAAACTGCCACAATTCAAACTTGGAAATTGGAATAGATTCTGCGCAGGTTTATAGGAATATATTACCCTAATTAATGAATTAAAAAGTTAATTCTTCAAATTGTGTAGCACCCACATAGGTAAGTAGGCTACCTGCACTAACAGCTCCAATCTGCTCATAAACAAGGTAAAGCCCGATGCCCACTGTAGCAAATACCTACCTACTCTTAGCTATTAATTTATTTTATTTCTAGATAACTACTTAGGTCGGTAGGTATATAAAACTATTAACCTATACCTACCCCAGATAATACTATAGGTACCTACTTTCCATTAAGATAGAAGTAGGTACCTTTTACATTATTACTCATTACGATGCGGGACACCCAGTAGGTAGGTAGGTACTTCATGAAAAGGATTTGTAGTCACCTAGTTTGTAGGTACCTAGGTAGTTAGGTATAGGTACTATCGTTACAGTAGGTAAAGTACTTAGTTCAAGGGTAGGTAGGTATACTCGTAGTAGATAGGTAGGTACATACTGTAAGTAGGTACCCACTTACCTATTACTGTATAGCTACGAGGTACCTATCTAGACAGGTCCTTCTAGATGGTAGCTAGAGCTACGTAGCTCGTAACCTTGTTGCTTGTAGCTACGTAATCTAAAGAATAGGTAGGTACTGCGTGCAGTTTTATTACAAACCTAAATAATTAAAACGGACACAGAATAATACTTCCATCACCGATTTTCCAGTTAGATTGATGCATTTCCGCCCCAATACCTCCCGTCAACCTTCGCTACAGAGCATGGAATGGAAAGCACTGTGAAGAGCAGTGTAAATAACTCGAAAGGATAGTCTGACGCGCGGGTCAGTATAAAATATGGGAAAATACACCATAGCACAGAATACAGATAGATCTAGTGACACGGACAATACCGAGGATGAAAACATTTAACTTCATATTTATGGACTAGCTGGACACTACGTGGAAAAGCTGTAGGTAAATATAAAAAGTAAAAGATTTATCAGAATTGATCCACTATCACTACATAGTATAAAACAAAGCTTTCTCTGTCCCTATATCCCTATGTCTAAGGTTTATATGTATAATACATGCATACTATAGTAGAGGAACACTGATAGTTTTAGAGGTATCTAATGTGATGTCGTGAATTGCTAATACCTACATTTTTAGCGCTTACATTGCAAACACTGGCTAAACCACGGATGTTACATCCGTGGGCTAAACCCTAATATTTAGCATCAGCATTACACCCGTGCGAAGCCGGGGCGGGTCGCTAGTTTTATAATAACTAACAACAAGGAACTTCAAGCAGTGCACAAAAAACCTACACCATAATTATGTAGCATACCTACTACTAGGGTGGAAAAGGTTCATTGAGCTATACCTATGTAGGTACATGTAGTACATATACTATTGGGTACCTAATCTATATAAACTATTAAAATTATATGTAGGTAGGTAGGTAAGGTACCGGTAGGACCGGTGGCCAAAAGAGGAACTAACGAATTTTACTGTAAAATGTATTTTTCTGCCAACAACAAATGCGACAAAATCGCCTCTCTCACCGGTTCAGATAAGTTTGTGACACTGTACGATGTCTTAGTCTGGTTTTCTTGTCACGCTGACTGTCAGCGCTGATAGAAAGCATAATCTTTATTACAACGTAGTAAGGATACTGATTGTACAGCAGCGCCGAGAGAAATCAGCGATGCCAATTCTGCTGAGACATTATTATCCTTAAGTCATTGTATTAAAGACTATACTTCTATCAGCGCCGACGGTACGCGTGACAGGAAAACCAGCCTAACGTGTCTCAGTTCCTATTACTCGTATTAAGTAGGTAGGTAGGTATGTACCTACTTAGCATTCAAAAAAAGGTTAAAATAAAATGCTTTATTAGACGTTGTCCTTTACAAGGTGAGGTTGAAGGGCGTAAAGTGAGTTAATGAAGTAGGTATTTGAGCAACCCTGGCTCCTGATTGGCGATGGAATACGAAAGTGCTGGTTGAATGTCCCTTGTAATTTCATGATTGTGTCTAACATATCTAGCCTTGTTAGTGCCTATTGACGTGCAAATTGGGTATAAAAATATGGAAAGCCGATTTTTTTACAGAAGTGTGTTTTTTCCTTATTTGCCTAACGTATTTAGGTAAATAAGGATGCTACCAACGTAGCTAGCGGTTTATATATTATTTACTCACTTAATACATAGGTACTAGGAAAGTACATAAATAGGCAGGTCGGATCAGTTCAACTCTATGACCTATTGACAGATTTTTGAGAAGTTTATTTTATTTTACACTCCAAAGCCCCTATGTAGATACCTAAGGTCTACCTAAGTATAGTTCAGCCTTTATATAGGTCAATAAGGCCTAGGTAGCTAAGGCCTAACTATATAGGTATAGTATGCCTTAGCTACCTTGGTATACATAAGCAGACTATCAACGAAGTAGATAAATATCAGGTTTATTCCACAAACGATGTCACATTACCCTGTTAGGTACGTACCTACCTACTCCCACAGCTAGGATTACGACCTTTTCAACGAGATTTTACTCCATAATCCAACATGACTCGGTCCAGTTTTGGCTTAGATTAAATATTAACCGTGATATTTCTAATGAGCCTACTCTTTATAGGATATATGCCCAACGACCCCACTAACTTCCCCACTTGTGGGATTGTTGGGAATAAAAAGTTTCAACGACCCTACTAGACTTTCTTTTGCATATGGCTGCTGTCGCTAACTTTTTTGATTGGTTTAACAGTCAACAAAATGTACTTCCACTGCTGAACATAGGCCTACCCCATCGATTTCCACAGCAATCTTGTGCAGCCTGCACCCAACGGCTCCCAGCAACCTTAACCAGATCGTCTTTCCATCTAGTAGGGGGCCGTCCTGTACTGCGATTTCCGGTGCGTGGCCTTCACTCGAGAACTTTTTCTGCCCCAACGGCCGTCAGTCTAGTTCAGCTATGTGCCCCGCCCACTTCCACTTAAAAAAAAAAACTTTGAAAATGTATAACTACCTACCAACCTCAACTTATTTCAAAAACTGCGCTCAAAATATGTCCCTTCGTTTGCTAGATGGCTCTTACCTAGGTAGTAGGTGTCATCTATTACTTAGATAGAGTAAAGGCACCAGTAGTAGTCGGCCCCGCTCCAGTAGTCGGCCAGTGCTGGCTTTTTATTAGAAGAACGCGCCAAATTAATTTTGATTTCTACGTTGTGGTCGATGCAAGCATAGATCTAGCTTCCACCCTAGGAAAACCTATGTGTGTTGTGGGACATTCATTTAAGTACTACATAACAATAACGCGAAAGAAGCCGCAGGCACAACCTAGTTTAAAACTAAGCAAACAAGAGTGACCTGATAATGTGTTTAGTTTGTTAAAACTAACATGCAGTGCTATTACAAACTATATATTAATATGCAATTGACTTTGAACAATGGCTACCAAATGAGATGTGATGAATAAATTTATTTTCGGTATCAATAATCATAGGTATGTTAACCTATGATTATTGATACCGAATTTATATCATTACTTATTATTGGAATAAGTAAATACCTACTTAATTATTAACCAAGGTACCTAAGTTTAGGCATTAGGTAAGTATTCCAAACAAAATAAATAATATTTTGGTTATTTATTTTATTAGGTACTTAGATGAAGCAGTGGGTACCTAAACCACCCTAAACAAAATCCCATCCCACTCATATAATAAAGCTCTGAAAGTTTGTGACTATGTAAATAAATAAATATTCAAAATTTTGGTACCTACCACTCGGGAGAAGCCGCGCGCAGAAGCTAGTTATTATCTACTTATTTACCTGCTTTTAAGTTTGAATTTTCTTGGCACAACTTTGCTAACAAGTGGCTGCTTTGTGTTACACATTACATACCTACTTACATTATGGAAAAGTTACATGTTTTCAAGATTTTCCTAAGCCCATCGAATGAAGCTACTTCCTTCATGAAGTTGAGCGGTAAATCAACATTGTTCTCTTAAAACATCGCAGGGTTAGGTACGTGTGGCCACTTAAATATTAAGGGGAATATTTTGTGAATACATTTTCGGTGGGTACTTATTTATATACGAGTAGCATTTTATGGAATGAGAAAGCCAACACGTTGTAGGTTGCAATAAATAAAATTTCATAAAATATTTGGGAAGCTTTTTTATTTTTATGTTTAGGGACCTAGTTAGCAAAAGCGTTTACCCACAGAGTAATCTCAACTCTACTCTAAATAAATATTTAGGTAGTAGGTAGGTACTTATATTTCTTTACACAGCAAGCAATAATTTATCAATGAGAACGAAAAAAATCAGCAAATTAATCCAAAACATTTCGTTGTTCAATAAATTGAAAATAGGTTTATTTGTGAATTTATCGTTGTTTAGCAACGAACGTGTTAAGCCTCGGAACTAGGCTATAAATATCGGCAAACTGTGAATTATGGGTTTAGTTGAACACATACAGATTTGCTCCGTCTGTTTGGTAACAATGCACCTATTTTAGCGGCACTGACATTGTGTATCACTTTGTTGTTCAATGAGATTGTGTATCGAACTGAGCTTTAGCAAATCACTGCAGTGTTCTATGTACATAGGTAATCAAAAGATGACTGTGCAAAAAAGGACGACTCGCATACTTATACTTATGCCGTGTAGAGTGATGATGTTGACAAACGTTTTTTAAAAACTATCCTAACATTGTTGGGAAATATTTGACGCAAAAATATCATTATCATTGGCAGCTCAAATGATAGCTGCACCTAAGCCCCTCCCTCAAACGCCACTCAAATCGATCGGCAAAAAATATACTGACAAACAATTTTACAGGTCAAGAGGCAACATTTTTCCACTAAACATTTTTGTGTAAAAAACCTTAAAGATCTAATAAAATTGTTTCAAGGCAGAAATTAAAGGCAGCGAGAAACATTGCCTTTAATTTGTGTCGGTCTTGCGAAAGATTATGGAAGGCGTCTTCGCTTACTTCCATTCCTTAGGATTAATTCATTAGGAACGATTCAAAAACGAAGCATTATTTAATAAATGAAAGGAATATGTTCTTTGATGTTTCCAGATTAAGAAATTGCCGGTAAAGATAATTTTAAAAACTTTCACAGCTTTGAAAGTTATGCACTCCAAATTTGAATCTTGCATTTCGATCTTCTCAAAGCCATTTGGATGGAATCGGCTACTTTGGAATTCAAGAGGGCAATTCGCACCAAGTGTGCCGCTGCATCCTTAGGGAGAGTGTCCCGTTTGAATTCTGAAACTAACATTATCGGTACTTAGAGCTTTGATGTTCATCTACAGACCAAGAGTATCTAATAATACCTACTTCGCGTAGAAGGGACAGTCCCTGCTCTAATCGAGACTTGTCGTTTGAGTTTTATATTGCTTTGTAACTGTAACAAATGAACGCGTTACACGCTGTCATGTCCATAGACCTCGAAAAAAAAATGTATGTGTGACATCCTGTAACATAGGCGGATCCAGAGGGGGGGGGGCACGGGGGCACGAACCCCCCCCAGACGATATTTTTGTGTACCTACTAACTACGAAAAATTTATGAATTGTGAAATTTTTGTCAGTTTTTGTTTCTTGTGCCCCCCCCCCAGAAAAAAATCCTGGAACCGCCCATGTCCTATAATGTGTTTATTGTCAAGTGTCCAGGATGAGCTACAGTAGTGCATGAGATACCAACGGCTCCCAGCGGAGCTCGTCGGGGCAGATCTTAATATTTTCAGCACGTTTGTGATGTTTTATATATTGTATCGTAGATCTCTCGTATGCACAGTCGTGTTTAAAACAAATATGAACTTATTAATATGAAGTTTGTGTGATAGTTTTTACTTTAATGTGTGACCTAAGTTAGCCACCGCAGCGGATGAAATAAAAATTATACAACGATAAGACAATTTATTAAAAAAAAATCTTATCAGTGATTCTATCAGACAAAGACTTCCCTTCAGTTATATTTAAGGTAAACTATGCGCTCTGAGTCACACCTGAACAAACCCGAGCAGATTTACCGTCCAAATGGTGCGGTCGAGACATTTACTTCCTGCGTTAAATTTTGTTGAGATTAGAACTTACCTATATTTTACTTAGTATTCTAAGATTTTAATTTACAAGCAACCGTTTTGCGAATAATTTATAACTAATCGTCATAAAGATAATCTTATTATGTAATTGTCAATAGATCGTTTTTACGACGATCCTTAGATAACTTGACTGATTCTATTGTATTTTGTAATTTTATGTACATATTGTAGTAGCTTAGTTTCTGTAAATAAATATATTAATATTACTTAAAAAAAATTGTCAATTTATTGCAATTTACGGAAAGTTTCTTTTTATTTTAGCCCAATAACTTCCATCTACTCGTAGCATCTTGTTGAGTAAAGCATAAATTAAAATAACCTCCTGACACTGTTAAATCATCTAGGTACTTAATACCTACATATACAGGCCTAAGTCACTTGACTGCCTGTCACATTCAGGTTCCGGAGACAATAGCTCCACATTGCAATACCTCAAAAGAAAACTTCATCAAAATTCAACTATAGAAATCAAATGCAGAAGGATGTAAAAATGGAGTAGCATATAGCTAAAATATCTCCTACAATCTACATGATGTCACATTAGATAAATTAAAACTTAATGAAACCACTCAACCATTGTCCGATCCGTTCCAGTTATTGATTGTATTTATTATTTACACTGTCGCAAACAGTCGGATACGAGGATTCAACGGAAATAGACGAGATGTTTAATTTGTGTTCGTCGGTTATGATTATTTGAGCAGACGGCCCACTGCCACATGCCGACTGAAATTGGTCGGAATGAACTGACTATTCGAAGCATTGCTCCTATTTTGGCATCTTACGTTCCGACGAGACGGAAATATTAAATCGAAAAGAAAATATAATTTGTTTAAACTCTGTAACACAAATCTATTGGAGCATGCCTATCGAAGATTTCCTTATTGGGCTCATTATAAAAAGCTCGTTATAAAACTCATAACAACATTCTTGCTTTTATACTTGTCGAAAAGTAAAATGCGGTTTTCTTTCTTGGTAACCGGTGTTATGGTACAATTTCTACAACAGAATGAAAATAAATGAGGCGGAACAAACTTGCACAAATTGTATAAAATGAGGGGCAATTACAGAAACTGTACTTATTTCTCTAGAATATGACATTGCTACGGGTTATTGCTACGAAGCTTCGAGGCTACGAGAGGATACGCCGTAGCGCCATAAATGTCGTGCAAGTTATAATTCAGACCACATTTCAAACAATTACTGTCCACCCTCATATATTGTATTGTTTGCTTGTTGCCGTCAGTTCTATACCAGATACATAGGCGGATCCAGGGGGGCACGGGGGCACGTGCCCCCCCCCCCCCCCAACGCTATTTTTGTGTACTTACCTACTAACTACGAAAAATTAATAAATTGTGATATTTTTGTCAGTTTTTGTTTCTTGTGCCCCAGAAAAAATCCTGGATCCGCCCATGACCAGATATACCTAAAGATGTGAAATTAAGGTCAACTTTTGCTCAGAATAGCGGTTAGAAGCTTGTATGTCTTATACTTATTATAAGGCTATCTAATAGCTTATTAAAGCTCTGAGTTTTTTTTGTGCTTTAGGATTCTACTTTGTGGCACGCACGTTTCATCCCACTGCTGCTAGGCCTCTCTTCGTTACAGTTTTAAGAGGCTCAACAGGTAGAAAATTCTTGCTAAAGATAGACACAGTTTGAGTTACACATTCAGCTAATTCAATTATTCGTTCTCGTCCGTGCTTCCACATTTGGTTTACAATAGTTCCACTAAATTCCTAAAATAAATATAGGTATCTGGTTTTGCTTTATTCTGCAGTTTGAAATTTTCAGAAGCATCGGCAATTCATTTGCATTAATAATGCGACTGTTTTCGCAGTCGCTTTCAACGGTATTCTAGGAAATAATAGTTATACAAACTTGTTCTTATACCTCGGTGTAGGTACCCAACTATAGTAAGATTACTCGTAAAAATCATCCATCCATCCGATCTTGTTTTGTTTTAAGTTCACTATTTATGATGGAACACACAAACACCCAAACATAACTCGCAAACTTTTAGTTTTATAATATTAATTGTGATTTTTTCATCTGAGCGGTTCCGTGCTTCGGAGGGCACGTTAAATTGTCGGTCCCGGCTATTTAAGTCGTTTAGCCACGACGGAGGCCTTAAGGCGGCCTAAAAACTCCGTCACCAGAGTTGGCCACTGATTCATACGAACTTACTTACTTATTGTGATATTTAAGTATTATTATGATAAAATCATGAAAATCATTATAATCATGATTAGTGGGATAAGATATTTCGATGCACAAAACACAAATCAGGATCATAAACCAAGTAATTAGCTAGCGCGTTCTAATCTAAATGATCCAGGTACATCTCACCGCAATCCGCGGCGCTCTGTATTAATTAGGATCGCATGCCGTCAGTGGCATCCGCGTTCCCACAGGTTATACCTACAAACGGCTAATACCTTGAGCGGAGCGATAAGCAGAGCGATTCCTCGATTTGGAGGCCCGCTAGTGCAGATCCTGGTTGATTACCTACTGCCTATAATAGAGACAGATGTTTTATTCATCATTTTAGTCCACTGCTGGGTATTAAGCGTCCCTTAGTTCATGCCGGCCTCTTTTTTATGCCAGCCTCCTTTTTCTTGCACCTCTAGCAATGTTTTTCATTACAATCCACAGCCCGATATATCCCACTGCTGGGCATATGCCTCCCTTTGTTTATGCTATTCAACATGATCCTGTGTTTAGCACAGGCCATCTAATATTTTTATAATTCGGCATTAGACAGAGGCCCTATCGCGGTCAGGACTTTTCTGAACGCATGCATGGTTTTCATCGACAGCTACGGACAATCAACGCCTGCTGTACTGACCATCCGGATAGCATAAAAAAGGGCCCTAGGATGTGAACGTAAACTCACCTATTCATCGTGATGAACATTTGACGCGCCACCAGTGCAACAGAAAGGCCTTGTGACACGCGCCCAACAATTATCTTGTGCATTCGAATCCGCAATTTAGTTTGCGGCTTACCGCTGACAACAACATGTTTGTTCCCGTCTAAATTTGCGTTTTGCATTCCTAAATACCGTTCTTGTTTCAAATTGAACAATTTTTTTAATAATATCATAGCTTTCAGCAAATAAATCTATGGTGCGTTTCTGACCTATTCCCACGCAACATGTAGCTGGTACAAATTACAAGTGTAGGTAGGCTCGTGCTATTATTCATTTCCGTTCACTGAATTCCGACATGTAGGAAAAATATTGTTTCTACGTCTGGCTCCTTAGGCCTCCTTGTACTCATAATTTGTGAAGATTTTGGGGACATTTTGTTTTGCTGTTAATTTTCTCCTGAATATTATATTTCTTTAATACCCACGTTTGGTATTTATAATCAGTTGTTTGCTTATAAAAAAAGTTACAGGTATTCCGATGCAGTTATGTCAAATGCAAAATAGGAGACCAAAACTGTAATTTCAAAGTAGTTCAGACGCTTTCAAACCCAGATGGGACCTAGTCTAGACCCTCGAATCAATTACCTACAATGATGAAGTTATCAAATACTAGCTGTCCGTCGCGATGTTACCTGCGGTCCCTCGGGAAAACATCACTTTTCCGGGATAAAATATAGCCTATGTTCATCGGGATAATGTAGGATTCTAATAGTGAAAGAATTTTTCAAATCGGTCCAGTAGTTCCGGAGCCTATTCAATTCAAACAAAAAAACATACAAAGAAACAAATCTTTTCTCTTTATAATATCATACATACATCTTAGACATACATCTTTGTTAGATAGGCAAAAATAAATATTTTGCAAATACTGATTGATTTAGAGATTATTTAAACTTTATCCGAAGTTGCTGCCACTAGGGGGACTAAAGTGTTAACATTTTATTCCTTCAGTGTTGTGATTTCATAAGGTAGGTACTAGAAAAGTTTTAAGGAAGCTAGAATCAAAGCGTGCGTACCAAGAAGCCGGGATACTGCTGAAGTTAAAGCAGTTAAGGGGCCGATAACTAGCGAGCGATACAAGGACGAGTTGCAAACTTCGCGGGAAAATACGATCGTAAGGTTGCATTGCGTAAGTTTGGACTACCTAGTACCTACTACCTATATGCCATGAACTGATCAGCGTGCTTTGCCGATATTTATCTCAAAATGTAAGCAAATACAAAGACTGATCCCACATAAGATTAATATGTAGATTATGATTACTAATGTATACTTATTTGTGTAATGTGTGGAGAAAATAAAACTTTTTCTATTCTATTCTATTCAAATGTCGAGGTTCATAAAAGCGCTAATTAAGTGCTAAAAAGGCAAGCTACGGCCTTTGTTTCTTGTGAAACAAAGCTATCCTGAAAAAACTCTATGTTTCATATTGAAAAAACTTGGATCAAAGACCGGCCCTTCGAGAAAATCTCGTGAATGACTAAAAATTATCTAGTTTAACCAAGAGCAAAATGAAGCCGGCAGAACAATAATCTCTAAAATAGAAAGCTAACCGCAAAACAGAATGTAGGATAGGTATCTAGGTATAAGTGCAAACTGCGTGGTGTGAGCGTCGGCGAAGTTGAAATAGACGTTAGTTGGCCCGTTAATGCTCCGCGCCCATTGTTGCTGGTTCACCACGTTAATGCAGACAATCAGCCGCAGATTTTAAAGCTTTGGAATAAAACGAAACTACCCTACTCATATTATATTCATATACACGTAAAGGTTTATATATTAGAGGGATATAATGGGATAGAAACAAAACATTGCTTGATCTATAAATTAATCTATCTAATCAGCTCAGTTGTACCCACTGCTGAGTATAAGCCTCCTCTCTATTATGCCACTCTACTCGGTCCTGTACAGTCATTCCGTTACAGATAGTTAAACAAAAATGCTGTGAAATTATTCAGTGCTGCAGCGCCTCGCATGTTTGCTTATCCCTGGTTTTATAAGCAAGTTTTCGTTAGAGACCGACGCCAATTAGGGCGTGCAGTCAACCAAAATCTCTAGTCTTTTTAACCGACTTGATTTGACTTTTGAAATAACATGAATGAATGCATTGCGGATGAAATCGCGGGAAACAGCAATATAAACTTTATTTCAGCTGTGATTCTGAGTTTGATGATGATGAATGACCAGTTTAATTTCCCAAGAAATATGAGCTTCATTCCATGACAAATAAGCGCCCAGAACAAGTTAATTCGTCACCGCGCAAACTGTGACCAGTTGGCTACGTCATGGCTGGGTACGTTATAAATTAGTCCGAATTGAGACGGCAGCACCTAGACTGTCCAGGTGACATAATTCAATTAGATTGCAAACCATTTGTTAGCGTTCCGGGCGGTGCAGTGAATTATGCGCTGCCTTCACCTGGAGTGGAACAGCCTAGCTGAGGAGAGACAGCTTGCTTACTCTTTTTTTCCTTTTCAACGTTGTCTTCGTTTTGTGGCAAAAGATAGCTGTTGCACCACACTAAGTCTACGAGCCTACATCGATATCTTTCTCTGTTCCACACAAAGAACGAAAATGCGAACCCATTATGTGCAAAATCCTATTCTCTCTTCAAATTGTGTCTTATGATATGATTTAGCACAAATTTCTGAAAGCGGACACACAGCATGGGCATAAGTAGGTAGTCAGTATCACCGACTGGTAACCGGTGCACGACACGCAGTACCAACAATCCGCCTTATTAGAGAGTCACCAAGTAGGTGACGCTTTCTGTACATAGTCATTTCATGCCAAGAGATAGCTACTTCAGATATCGTTTTTTGAGTTACAAGAAGCCTATATCCGTTTTTATATCCCAAGCTGTATAGCTGGATTACCTCTAAGCTGCATAAATGCAGCCCTGATAAACTTATAGGAGTGTACTTGAGCTGGTAATGTGAATTTATGTGATGGCGACTTTTATCTGGGTCTGTTCATGCAGATTTGCGGGGAAAGGTAGTTCGCAGCTTTGCAGCGAATAAATCTGGTTATGAAATAAATGTTTTTGAAGTGAAAACCTCTTTAGGCGCGTTATGCATTTTAGTTAAGTGAAAAATATCAAACTACATGACTGTTACGTTACGACCTTTTCTTACTATACCTACGAGTTTGTAAGTAAGTATTTTCATTTTTTTAAGTTTAACCGTTACCGAACCCTCGTTCTAGTTTTCACTTCTGTCGGAACTCCAGCCCCCTTACCATGGCGTTTGTCTAGGTACCAGAGAATAGAAAAAATGACAGTAATGACATTAGAGTGTGGATAAAACGGGTAGAAAAGTAACTTTTTTCCACTTTCTACGCGTTTTATCCACACTCTAATGTCATTACTGTCATTTCTTTCTATTCTCTGGTACCTAGACAAACGCCATGGTAAGGGGGCTGGAGTGTCACAGTTTTTATAGGGAAGGGATATAAAGTTGACAATTAAAAAAAAACATTTATTTTGAAACTTATCGAAGAATGTGAATGTGGACAAATGTTATGACCAAGATATGGCAATGATATTTTGTTATGCCGTATAGCACAGAACTTTATTGATAACAATAAAGATGATTGTTTTAATATTGATACTTTAAAATACAATTTCATACAAGAGGTTATTATTTCTAGTTTAAAAGCTTTGACGTTTGAGAAATTCAATTTATTTGAACTCCGATACTTTTCTAGAATTATGACTTTAATTTTTGTGAGAAGGATTGGAAATACTCCTCGAACAGGAACATTAGGTACCTCCAGTTCCTCGATATTATACCCCGTTCTTTATACAAAGCTATTTCATTACAGATTCTGCTATTCAAGCAGCGCAAGGAACTCTAGTATAAAAGTTTTCTAATAGAAAAGGACTTTCAAAATCAGTTGAGTTCAAAGCATTACGACGAGCACTCTAACTCACGAGAACAATTTTAGCTCTCTACAGTTTTAGAATTCTTTAGTCTGCCTGATTCCAGCTTTCGATATCGTTCCGAAGGATTTTATTATGCTCATCATCATGTAAGTAAATCTCCCTTCATCTTGAATGAATTAACACGTCGTCAACGGTTTCCTTTTTACGCTCTAGGTACCTACTCTTCTTTAGGTTACTACTCTTTGTGATCCCATTCCAACATCATCCATTGTCGTCTAACCATTTTGACTATATTGTCTGACCATCCAATATTTTTATAACTCAAATCGAAAGAATTTATCCATTATTTATAAGTAAACCCTAGTTCTTTACAACTCAGATTAAGTAAGTAACTAGACGCAAAAAGGGTAGAACTTAATTCAAAAGTATTTTTTTAATGTTATCAAAAAGTTACCTACTTCAAGCAAAAAGTCCTAGAAAGTTTTCGGAGAAGGTCAAACCGAAAATCCAATCTAAAACTTTAATATCAAAGCTAGTATCCAATACGATTCTACCCATAAAAGTTGAAAAATAAATTACCTATACCAAAGTCAGAAAAGAACCCACTCACAGCACTCAGGTAAATTGTTTTCCGCAACTAAATCATTTTTATCGAGTAAGTGAATTCGCAGCGAAACGAGATATTTGGGTGATTTCTCTCATGATTATTCACGCCACGGGCCTTTCGCAGCTCTCTGCATACTGAGCGGACTAACGAGGGTCAAAGCGTTGCATTATCTGTATTTTAGCATTGAACTATTTGTGTTGGTGTTGTGTACTTTGATTTTTGCAAATCAGTAGGTAAACTTTACTAAAAATATTTGATATTTTATCTTTACATATTTTATATAACGATCCCCAAGTTGTTCTAGGATTGTCTAAATAAGTATTTGAATGAAGACACATAAAATCTACAGACATTTAAAAATATCAGAAAACTACGAGTATCATGGAGACCCCGAACAAATATCTGCAGAACATGCAAACATTTTGTTCGCAAGAATGCAAGTCTTCCGTCTCAGCTGAGCATTCGCCCAACGTGCTATGCTACCGAGGCGAGGCTGTCATAGAAATAATGCATTGAACGGCAAGTGCAGAATACCTATACATGGTAGATTCACCAAACCACTATCTTCGGAATGAAAGTCGTGGTACATTATACTAGGCCAATATGGATCTTTACGATAGTGAATTAGCTCGTAAGACCGCTTCCGCTAGTCCGCTCGAAAAAATCCGCTTACCATACATTTGTTCTAATTATAATAATATGTTATCTGCTGTAATACATCATGCCCGGTTATTAATAATTAATTTCGTTATTTATTCATTAGTGAGGCGTGACTGAAACTTTTATTACGGGGCTAAGTCCACACCAAAGTATATGCATTTTTTCATAATACCTACTTATTACAAAAGTTTTTTTATATTGATTTTGTGGCAACCTACTTTTTAATCTTGAATGCGTAGGTATAAAGATCTGGAAGAATTTCTACCGCGTCTTAGGGATACCTACATGATACAACTATGATTATTATATAGTTTTTCTCTTATACGTAAGTATTATCTACGTAACTGTTATAGGTAACTGGTGGTGGAACTCCACAAAGCAAACGTTTTCTTTACGCAGTTTCATGGAAGAAAATGATTGAAATATTTGAGTTCGCAACAAAAGGTAGCGATAAATGACCGGATCGAAGCGACGCGATTCGATTCCGAAGCTTTGCATTTAAATCAGAATCGTGGCAGGTGCATTTTCCATATTTTTCGTCGAATTTTCATGCTGTATCCAAACGAAAATATTACCACGTATTTGATTTACATTTTACACAGATATTGTTTCAACTTTTCGTTTGGCTGATTGATATTTATAGAGGAGAATGGGTGTGTTATCAAAATTGCGTGTTTGTTATATCCGAAAATAATAATATAGGCTATAATACTTTGGATTAAAAGCGGAATGTTTTATGTGAAACACCACTGATGTTTTATTGAATAACAAAGATAAATGCTTAAGTGCTTAAGCAGGTTTGTACCTAGATGATAAAGCCACAATCAATCAAGTTCCTGTTGCTGGTTTAAATTAATTAAACTTTGAAATAAAAGGCGAATAGTTTATTGTTATGCTAAAATGTCTGCAACTAGTCCGAAGATCCATCTTATGTAAGGTTTTATTATATGTTTTGTAGCTCTAACAAAAAGCCCATAGAAACACACGAATAACTTAGAGAAAATCATATTACATTAACAAATATAATCCTCGGAGATCCGTTTAGCTTCAAAGAATGACCAGACGGGATGTAATCCTATTAAATACGTTTAAACATTGATAGAGATTACTAATGGAAAGGATATATATTCTTTCATCCATAAGCCTTTCAAAAAACAGGGTAAGCTTTTATGCCCAGACCGCAAAAAATCAAAGATCTAACAATCATACCGAGTAAGGTATGAAGATTTATAAGTATAATTATGAGAGAGACATGATGAATTTATGTGGACATGGTTCTTACTACTTCCACCTTACACTTCAAAGGTTCTGGAATATACAACCGTTTTGAGAAAATGTTTACCACGCCTTAGGGATACAATCATAAATGACCATAATTGTTTTTTTTGAAAGTCATTGAAAGTTACCTACTGTCGCAAATTTCGCACCCCCAAAGCACGTTTTTGTCCGAATTCTTTGCAAGTTTCGTGAACAAACATTGACGAGTTAGATTATTCTATTAGTTTACTTGCGCTTTATATTTCTAAATTCATGACATTACTTAGCAATGTACACATATATTGAACCTTTTCTCGGATGCCTGCTTCTCACGATGAGATACAAACGACGTGGCAGACGGCATGTTTAATTATACATTCAGTGGGTATTTTAACGCTTGACTGAGAGTCCAACCTACTTCCTTCTATTAATACTCGTATGTATACCTATTTGTACAGACAGCATCACCAACTCGTATACCCCCTTATAGTAAAATTTTACATTTCTAATGCCGGCCATACACACTACGGTCTACCGGAGAGGTCCACCTGTGCAGGTATGCCTGCGCAGGTAGACCGGAATGTGTGTGGGAATAGACCTGTGCAGGTTTTTGAACCTGCGCAGGCGACCGGCGCAAGATCGAAAATCGATTCTTTCGAGTGACACCGTACGGTGTACCTGTGACCGCTCGGATACACCGGAACGTCCCAATACACGCTACCATTGTTCGGTTGACCTGCGCAGGCATACCTGCACAGATTACCTCTCCGGTAGACCGTAGCGTGTATGGCCTACATAAGCCAGAATGACTCAAATAAATGAAAATTCTTTACAAAAATGTATATCTTAGCTGGGATTCGAAACAGCCACCCCAAGAGCCACGCTTATACGGAAATAACCGAATCTGACACTCTAACCTACTGAGCCATCACAGCAGTTAGCAGTAGTGACGAATTTTTGAGTTACATTATTAGTATTCAGTGTAAACTTACATACGTCAGAGAATACAGATAGCCTTCGTTTTGTTCTGTGCAGGAATTAACTATTAAAGGTAGTTGTGAATTTAATCATAATAATGATGGTTGAGCCTTGTTACTTGTTTCGTTCAGAGTGCATTTTTTTATTAGTAATGGTGCTTAGCAAATTCATAAGGACAAATATTATTGTAATAGTGGTTTTATAAAATATAAATACTATAATTTATTTTTATGCATAGAAATTTAAAGTTTAAATAAATTTACAAAAAATATTTGTTTTTTATGACCCTTCAAACTTATATTACAAAAATTAAAAATATATATCACAACATAAAAACTTAGTTGGTTGTGGAAGCAAATAAAAAAGCAGAACCGATATATGTAGTTCGGGTGGATTTGAACTCAACACCTCTTGGATCACAGTTAATTCTACTATAGAAACCACTGAACCAACGGCTTCTGTGATATTGGTGTGAAATTAGATATAGCTAATAAGCAACTGAACTAATTTTTTGATACAAAAAGAAGACACACGAAAAACAATAATCCGGTAAGCCAGTGTGACTTGCAAATAAAGGGTTCCGTATCAGCATAAAACTCTGAATCACGTAAGCACCTAGTATGGGTGCCACCTTTAATTTTTTGATATTTATCCCAGATAAAATAATATCTAAGTACTCATAGTTATGTTGATTTTGTAATATCTAGGTACACACTCAAGTTTAGACGCATGGATGGACAGTCAAAGAAGCTATAAAGACCTTTAAGGTTCACATAGGTACATAATAAGTTAGGCACCTACAAGTTATTAGGTGTAGATTAAAGTTCAGCAAAAGGATTTTTACTCAAAAACCTCTTCTCTCGAACTTTCATATGTTATGCGGATAATAATTCGTTACTAAAAGGTTTTGTACTCAAAGGCTTCTTTGCCCCAAATTTTTCCCTTTATATTTAAGTAAATCATCAGTTACCTCGCCCAAAACTAATGCTGTTGCCTCCTAGTATAATGCGGTCCACATTTCAATGTGCTCAGGTGGTCTGTTTGACGTTCGGCCCATCAACAACTCGCCACTTTTACGAGAGCATTACTCGCACAAAATTACCTTTCAGTCGCCGAATATTTACAAGTTTGAAAGTTTTTTTGATCTATAATGGTGGGTCACTTGGAGGATATTCAAAATATTCATTGATTTCATTATTACCTACTATGTCTGTGATGAGCTTATTATCTAATAGGTAAACTAAGTGCGAGGTTTTTACGAGTTAAGTGGCCTGCAGTGCTAACAAGCGAGCGAAGTCGCTACGGACGAGAGCTACTACTTATATCAAATTATTATTCAGGAGATGAGGAGTGATAGAGAAATATGTTGCCAATATTATATGGAATAAAGCTAGCAAGATAATAATGAAAAACAAAAAATATAACAGTAAAAAGATTTGGCAAGCATTCAAAAACTATATAAAAAATTGCCGTTAACCAACACGTAGAGTCAAATTGCATTTGTTGTATCAACTGCTGATTCAAACTCCGCGACGAAATAAGCGACTGCTATAAAATAACCATGAAACCAAATCGAATAGAGCTCAATAAAAATTCAATACAGAAAAGTAAGTAAACTGATAGTTTTAACCAAGCGCCTTTTCAGATAAACCAGGTTTTCAGTAAATCTTACGAACGAAATAACCTGCCCGGTTCTCTCTTTTTTAGGTACTACTAAATAACAGATATTGATGTTAGCGACATACGATCAATATCAAAATCGAACCTATGAAATCTTCACAAAAGAAAAGCGGTTTTACACGATACTTTCTAAATTAATAATTTGTTTATATTTTTTAATTAAGTACCTATACGTTTATTTCACTTAAGAACTACGTACCTACTAGGTACCTACTTTGATATAATATTGTACCTGAAAAACCTTTGATTGATTTGTGTAATGTATAGGTAATAAATCACCTTAAATAATTCATTAGGAAATAGTTTTGAAATTTAAGTGAAGAAATACAAATTCAAATAAGCGGAGCCGAATATCTAAAACCAGCTTTTTTCACAAATGCGTCTACAAAGCCAATCAAAATGACACCCAGCTGCAATCAATTGGCTCGAATATTGCGGTATCGTTAAGCTCCGATTTTCAATGCATTTATAATCACAATATCAAACTGTATTTTTCTCACGACTTCATAATCCGCATTCGAATTTTGCCCAAACTATTTTGTGTTGAAGTCCCAAATAGGTGATATAAAACGGGTTAAATTTGTGATGAAATTGTTCTGCTGCAAAAAGTTTGCAAAAGCTTTGGGTATTAGGTATCTCGTTAGGTTTTCATTTTAAATAAGCCTTTTTGTTACAATATTAATTCTTTTTTAGGTACGTTGCGTTGTATCTTACAAGAGAGCCTGCAGAACTCTAGATATGTCATATATTCAAAACAATGGATTTTCGTTTCGAAAACCAAAAAAATATGTTTTACTTCACTAATTTGTCAAACATTAAATTTTATGATATGAAATCATCAAGAGTCAAATTATGAGACATTTTATTTCCGCACATTGTTGTTACTCATGATTTCTTTGTTAGATGTCCTGAACAAATAAAATAAAATAAATGTTGATTGCTGATCCGACTTTTGCACATTTTTAACAAAAACAACAAAACAAACGACCTTTGTTTTACAGGTGAACCTTTCTAGAAAGTAGATGTTCGCCTTGATTTATTCATGTTGGATGATAAGGCAGGTGCGCGGACTCAGCTTCGACATCTGTGGGCAGCCTGGGCCACAGAATACTAATAGTTTCTACTGGCCGGTATCTGCACTAACTTTCTCTTAGGTCTTTGAAGACTGTGAGTCACTGTAAGATTATTGTTCTAGTAGTACCTATAGTGAATGGAGCCTGAAAATTAAATGTGAATGGCTGGTAGATAAAGTTAAACTTAACAGTATTTTAAGCAAGATATAAAACTATTTAACTAAAAACTACTGAACAAATCATAGAGCATGTTGCCGCCATACCACTTTTACGATTAGGTAGTACCATTGATGGTACAATTGGCACCGATTTTTTCCACTAGTACCATGATAGATAAAACTAGGATGCCGCCCGGGTGGCTAGCCGTTTACTATGGAAAGTCTTCATCGTAGAGATGAAGTGGCACAGACTAGCGGGGCACAACTAACCTGCTGCTAGGCAAAACAAGCTACATTTATTACGAACTTTGGCCAGAACAGGCTGCGGCAAGTGAATACGTAAAATTAAACTACAATGTCTAACTTTAGGTAAATTCGTTGCGAATTGGACGTTGGGGAGCGCGAGCGTTCAACTGTTTTTTGGATGAAATATTAATGGATGTCTCTTCACGACTTCGGAGACAGTTTATTAAAGAACTAAACAAGAAGCATCGGCAAAGTACGTTGACCCTAACTGCACTTATACGAGGCACATTTTTACTCATATTTTTAAGTTAGTCTTATCAGTAGTTGAGACCCATCAGCACTGATGGGTTAACCACTGATTGTTAATACCCACTGCTGGATATAGATAGGTCTCCTCTCTATTACGTCAACTCTCTTAGTCCCGTGCCATCCTCATCCATTTTCGTCCAACTTTTGTGTAAATAACCGTTAATAAAAGATTTCGGTAATGTCTTCCCTCTATCTTATTAAAAGCTTATTTACATAACAAAGTTTACTCCCATTAAAGTATAATTTAATTCTGATCATACAATTATTTGAAGCACAAAACGCTCATTAGTAAAATACAAATGTTTGTAATATAATAAAGGCAAATTGAGTTTTCTTAAGTTTAAATGAGAGACCGAAATGTAATTAGTATTGTCCCAAGGTGTTTCCCGTAATTCCCGTAAACAACAGGTTACTGAAATACCGGAAATGATTTGCCAACACAACAATGATACAATCTAAATTCGTTAACAAAATTGCCTACATTTCATTAAACGTGAAGGTACGAGTATGTACAGTCAGCGTCACCAATTTGTAACCCCCTTAGTAAGGCGATTTGAACTGCAGAGGGGTTACCAGATTATGCTGAGGCGTTTTTCTACATTGCCTCCGGTATTAGATGATAAACAATGTTGATTGAGACCACACACATTGAGACCTTCGATGATCGTAGATTAGGACCAACTTTTTTTGACAAAATTGAGGTTAAAAGAACTTACCCAAGTGAAGTTTAACCATAATTATATAAGATGTCACATCCGAAGAAATTTAGATAACCATGTAAAAAATAATAAATAATGCTGGAAATTTTCACACAACATCATCTAGCCCCAAACTAAGCATAGATTGTACTATGGGAACCAGATTACTAATATACTACTTATATACTTTTTGTTTGTCAATACGTACATATTATACATATAAACACCCAGACCCGAGATAAATATTTGCAGATCATACAAACATTTATCCCGCGGCGGGGATCGAACACGCAACCTTCTGCGTCTCAAGCGGGCTTTCACCCACTGCGCCACAGAGGTCGTTAATTAAATGACATTTTCTAAGACGACTGTTATTTTTTCAAAAATACAAAAATGCAGTCGTTTTTTTACAAAATAATCCTATGCTTAGTTTCTCTAACTACAAAAAAGGTAGAGGTAGCTGACCTCGATGTTGTAAAATTTTGCCACAACCTATAACACACACAACTTATAACGATAGTTAAAAATGATCTATAGATAGCTTAACTGATCCAGGTAGATGATATAAGTAAACTAATATACTAAAAAGATGCTCAAGTATCCGGGGTCTTCCGCTAACACTGCTCAGATCCTAGCTGTTACAATATTAAGTAACTGCCGAATCGTGTTAAGCCAGGATTCCATTAAAGCATGTAGGCAAGTTCTAAAGTTAATTTTACAATGGTTTGTAGTGGGTTTGTATAACTGAATTTTAGCGTCAAAAAGTTTTTAGCTGACTGTTTTAGAAAGTATGTTAGAAAGAAATAAAAAAAATTGGTCGAAACTATTCTAGGAGTGAGGGAGTGAATGACTTATTTGAATATCTCACGAATAGCTATAGTCAATATAATTATCATGATTACAGCTATTTTCTCTGCCATACATTTATTTATTTTGTTTATTTATTTATAAATTTTACATTGTCATAACAGTAAACACCAAACCAACACTGAAACGCATAATAAACTAAATTTGTTTTACAAAAAAATCTAATACAATATTTGTGAATTTCGTCACGCTAATAACGAATATGCATTCGGCCACACAATAGTAGATTATTCACCAAGGTGATAAAGCAGTGTTTTATGTCACGGGCGCCATATTGAATCCCAAGCGCATCGGAGGATTCTTTAGTTAACTCCCGAGCGTCAACGAGGGTGTTTATACATAGTTAATGACTAGAATCCTGAGACAGCGAGGGATTCAAGAGCGCCCAGAGACGAAAAATGTAAGCTTTTCGAGCGCTGGGTGTGAAAAGGTTATTTTGATTGTGATTAGGGCTCGCGTAAAAGGCGATTCATGTAATCATTGGTGACTCGATGCGCTCAAAAGGGTCTGTGCACCGTTTGCCCCCTTTTTGATTTCGTCTATTATTTCTAGCCATCCATAGAAATTGTAGATATTTGCCCCAAGCTCCAAAAACGTGATATGTGTGATTCGGTACAATATCGCGTTGAAATTTGGCTTTATTGAAGCATGATGTAAAAGTCACTTATTGCCATGAAGCATTAACTTATTCAAGAGTGCACGAGCCGCGAACCTTTTGCAAGCGAAATTATTTAATTACCTCACCCCCTCTAAAACGCCGTTTACATGATACCATCTGGCAAATCATTCTTGCCTCTTGTTTTCTCAAACTCAATGGAGTAAGAGCTAATATTCTGTGACAAGAGGCGAGAATGATATTTTGTAAATGGCGCCTAAATGTACCGACAAAGCCCTGACCCTAAGGGTATTTAAACTTAATTCTTCATGTTTCCACTGTAATTCTGATGTATTGTTTGAAGTTTATTCGTGCATTTAATTTGGCTCCAGGCACCGTTTTGTCTTTATTTTCTTTGCTGGCAAGAAATATTGCCGGCTTAGTGTGTTGCTAGAGGCTTATGTTCGCAGACTAAGTGATATTATTCGCTTAAATATATTTTTATGACACGGCCTGTGTTTAAGGAACATTAAAATAATTAATAATACCTATGAGATAAGTAAAAGAAACGTCGCGGGCCGTCAATGGGTATGATTAGCGCAGGATCGTGGTGGATAGCACAAACTTAGAAAGGCCTATCACCTTCACCCAGCAGAGGGTGAAGTCAGGCTGATGATGATGATGATGATAAAGAGCAAAATATTTTCGTGATGTCCTAACTCATATCACGTGGAATATTCACAGTAGGTATTTAATTTCTCCGTTATTTCTCGTTATCTGAAATCTGAACACTTATTTTACAAAATGTTCCCTAGTCAGACAAATAAATTATTTTTCTTCTTTGTACAACTGATGAATCTCTCTCCTTATAGCTCTTTCCAGGACCTTGATCTCTTTAGACAACATGACAGCTACCATCTCCTTCACTTGGCTCATGTAACTTATCCTCACAAATAAATAGGTAATTATAAATAAAGAAATAACACCACTAGGATTTTCTGAACAAGACATTCAAGTGTGTGTAAAGGATCTGAAAAAAAAAAGATCCGAGAAAATGTCTACCACGCTTTGGGGATATAGTCGTGATCATGTATGTATATATCCGCGAAAAACAGAGAAGTTTCAATGTAGTTACAAAATGTAATTTTCATATGAAATCTTCACTGCTCGGTTCACGACTATTAACATGTTAATTAAGTTTCTTTTTACTCAGCGAAGCTTGTGCATTTTAAATTTTGAAAGGATAATCATTTGCATAATTATGTTTCACCGGCCATTTTGGGATGAGAATCTAAGGCTTTCAGAATTACTTACATTCAAACCGAATGAAGGACGAGTAGATGTTTTAAATGATTACTCTTTTCATACAAAATTCCGGTCTTCATTTTTTCCTCCTGAACAATTTTTTGCTTGAAATTAGATTCATTTAGATGGTGCTATGAGTATAACCTGCTAGGTGACGCTGTTTTTTTTTAATTTTCCGACCAAACAGAAACACTTCTACCTACAGAGGTTCCTTATATAGTCTTTTGTAAGGAATTCTAAGGGAACAATATGAATATTATCCCCGCGGCGGGATGAATGTTTGTATGATCTGCAAATATTTATCTCGGGTCTGGGTGTTCCTATGTATAATATGTATGTATTTACAAACAAAAAAGTATATAAGTAGTATATCAGTTATCTGGTTCCCATAGTACAAGCTTTGCTTAGTTTGGGGCTAGATGATGCTGTGTTAAATGTCCAGCATTATTTATTTATTTATTATATATTATTTGAGGCTGTAAGTAGGTACCTATCTATGTTAGTTTGATGAATTTGGATGTAGCTTGGAATTGGTGTAAATAGAGGCCTCGATAAGCTATTCAAAAATAGGTATAAAAATAGGTAGCTATTAAAAATAAAAGGAAGGTAAAAGTAAGGTAAAGTAAGGCAAATATCTCAAAGCATGTTTGCATATTTATTTATGAAAAAAATGTTATAACGAAATTTTACCATTCCATTTTTAAAGTTCCATCCCGATTTAGGATTAGCGGCGAGTGGTTGATGTAAAATTTAATTACAACGTTAGTTTCTATGCGATAAAAGCTTTGAATAAATAAACGATCGCTGGTTTTGTTGTGGAATGGAATTGTTTGTTTTAAATGCTCGTTTTTGTTATGAATGGCATAATACATTATGTTACAAAACAACAATAACGTACATTGTACATACGAGTAGAACAAATGTACCGTTATTTAGCAAATACGTCATTTTGTTTTCATAATAAATTTTTGGCATTTTATCGACTTATCCTTCCTACCTATTCGATCATACGCAATAAATCTGAAAGTTTGTTTGTTTGTTTCATTCACGCGCGCCGTAGCCAGTGAACTGATTTGCATAAAACTTAAAATAGATGTAGATAGTAGGCTGAGTCAGCTTTAAAGCTTAAAAGCATTTCAAATGTCAGTACCACACCTTCCTGTAACAATATGAACTTCACTAGTCATTCTAGGTTATTAAAGAATCATTATAGCATAATTATTTTATGAGATGATGAATAAATAATGCCCTTACCGCAAAATCGGCCATGCCCACGGTAATAACTGTCGCCAGAAATGAATTTATTGCATCCACGTAAACTTTGCAGCCAATGAAATCTGTCCAGCGTGGCCGGAATCAAATTAAGACCAACCACATCAATTGCCGGTGGACATTGCAAGTCAAAAGTCAAAAATTTAAACAATTAAGTGGAGGGAGTGACGTATTTATATTTAAACGTATACTTACTCTTCTTATTTTATGAAGAATGGGTCAGCTCTTGACTTCGAAACTTACATAGGCAAGAATGAGGTCTAACGATGGAGCGAGTCTATGACAAGATGTTGTTTACTTTTGTTTTTATTTCTGTTTTGTTCTATTTTGTTTGTACATGTAATAGAAGATAATAATAAGAAGGTATAAGTTAATATTAAGTAATAGATCTCACCTAAATTATCGCATTAGACTATAAAATGTCTCTAATGATAATTTTAGTAAATAAATACCTAACTGAATAACAGTGTCGTAGCTCAGCGAAAATTCAGACGCTGGAACCTCGTAGGGCCTCTACAAATCCGTCCCATAACTTTTGAATGCTATCAATGGTCAACGCATAAACGATAACTGGTTGCATAAATTGATAGATGAAAACAAATATCTATTGTTTCAATAAAGTGTAATTGTTAATGCAGTTTTTTTTTCAGTAAAAGTACTTATAACAAATTGTTTATCAAAATTGAATAAAATCAAATTTGGTTTACCTACTTGAATTTGGTTAATCAAACGGTTATATTTTTCCACATCATATTTTCCACCTTGGACTGTGTGAAGGATGATATGGGTAGGAGTGAGTGTTGAGCGGAGTGGAAGAGGAAAACCTGTTGTGCGCCGATCTCACATAAAAGTGGGTTATGGGCAGGAAAATGATCATATTTTTCCACCTTGGCAACAACTAGGTACTTATATTAGTATTCATTGAATTATTTTAATCTCAGTCAATATGATGCGGAATAAATAAATCCACAAGCTTCATCTAATTTTATCATAGAACCATCCTTTTACAGTTAGGTTTGGTACTTACAAAACAATGAATTTGGCTTATTTCACATGGCACCAGAAGGTATTTATAGGAAGTGTGAATATTTTGCCACGAGGCAACAGGATATTAACTCGCCGTGGACGGATGGTATTCAATAGCGTTCATTACACTGCGCCGATAGATGATACCAGAATAATTTCAATGGTCTAAAATTGCCAGCAATTTTGTGAGCAAAATTAGCTATTATTAAATGGATGGATACCTATTGGCGGTATCGGCAATATGGAACAATTTAATCACCTTATACATGACAATATTTAAATGCATAAAATTTAAAAAAAAACTAAAGCTTACTTACCTTTGGTGTCTGTAATGCAATTACAAAAGTACCGTACTGGTAGACTAACAAAATATCTTAATCAGTGAGTTGTGTCTAGGTATATACCTACTTAAAAACAATTATAATTAGGGAGATAACACAATCTCAAAGGTTCGTTACCTTTGATTTTTGATTACATTAAATTAAATTAAGCTTTTAAGTTTCACAAATTCTCTTCAAGCTCCTGAATATTTAATCGATGTTTTGAGAAAATTATAACATGAAAAATGAAAATTTAATTTCCACTACAATGGACTTCTCACTGGTATCTTAAAACTCTGATCTGCATCTTTCAGCACCATTGGCCGGCGTCTCTTAATTGCTTCGCGCTCATCATATAGTATATTGCTGACAACACTGAAATTAAAAAGAAACACGCTTTATTCTTGGAGAAATTTCTTTTACATTTTAGGGCGCTCTTTCATCTCAGCCTGTTGTGTATAGACCAGATCCATAGTATAAAGCTTTCGTAACTGTCTGACAGATCGTTACACAACCATAAATCCTAGAAACATGAGACTTGGACGGTACATTTCTTTTATGATTTGTAGTTGTGTTAGTGGGAGCACTAAGAAAATAATTTTGGAAATTCTACCCACAGGGGAGGGAGCGGTGGCAAAACGTACCACGTGATCGAAACCGAGGGCGCGCCACTAGTTCAACATCCATCTATAGCTCAAAATCTGGGATTATAGGCCTACGTCCACAGTGTGTACATGTGGGATATTTAGAATAGAGGCAGGATAGAATTCACCACAAACAAAACTTGGTTACGTACCCATTATAACAGGGCCAAACACAACCAACACCACCCCGACAGTTATGACCAATACTCCATTCGCTGTGTCTCCGTCTTTGTGCATATTTAGTCCTTTGAATAAACATGCAACAGCTGAAAATAGATCGATATAAGGTTATATGAGTATTGAGCATGAAACAAAAACACAATAATATAGATAAGTTTAAGGATTTTTTTATTTCTTGTGCGTTTTGTTCCTTCTTTCTAATCTCTATAGATTAGTAACTTAGTCTAGGCACAAAATTTTTTATGTTTTTTTTTTATTCTTACAATATTTATGGAGTCTACTTATCACACGGAATACTAAATTTAATTCCGTAAAGTACGTAGGTATTTATAATATCTACTGCGTAAAACGTCTACGGAATCTACGACGTAGACGTCTACGAAAACCAACAACCATATTCAAACGTTTTTCATAAAATATAGAACTGTGAATGTGTTACCTGAAGCAAACATGAATAGTCCGACTAGAAATGTAGTCATCATCAGCATGCTGAAAGCATTGAATACAAATTATAGTTTAAATGAGCTTAATTGGCTTTGTAATTACATAACTAATATCCCACCATTTTAATGAAACTACATTTTGCAATCACTAAAATGCTGTTCAAATATCTCTAAATTGCATTCGATATTACAGTTCAGTGAATAGTTTTATCAGGAATCCATTTTGCACATAATGTTTTGTGTGCGTTACCTATTATTGTTTCAGAGTGGCGCACTCACAGTTTTGAGCACACCTACAATCGACCTTACCCTGCGAACCTACGACCTCACTTTTGTTCGCTTGCTACGGAAAAACGGTCACAGATATAAATATTTATGTCCTTGTAAGTAGTGTTACTACCTTTAAACCAGCGTGCGATGAAACGAGTTTAAGAACGCTTATAAGCTTCTTCCGTGTCTATAATAATAGGTACTTAATTTGATCGAAACATCATATAACCAGGGCAACAAAGTCACAAAACTAGAGCCTTTTGACTTTTGATTACATCCTCAACACACGATCCCGGTAGCAACCGAAACATGAAATGCTTTTAGCTAAAGAAACAAAGTCTTCCAAAAAGCAACACATTAATCACAGGTTTATTCAACCGACATCCACAAAATCGAATTCATTTCGATAAAAATACAAACCTAAACCTCACCATGATGCCGGTAGCGTTCACAATTCAATGAATAAACATCTACAAAAATAAAGGAACAGGAATAATTTTACAACACTCCACGGAACGAGACATCGATTGAGAGATGACATTGATCAGTAAATCCAATTGACAGAAATAGAAGTTTCGTAAGGTTTTAATCTTATTAATATAATAATTTTGTATATTGCGGGCCGCAGGATCGGTGGTAGTTGGCAAAATCAGCAGTAGATGAATTCAGGTTTTGGATGATGATGTTTATCTTTAATGAATAGAGATATTGTGTTGAACTCAATTTACAATATTTTAGTCCACATCACAGAATAATCTTGTGAATAATTCCGATAAAGCTGAGAGGATGATTTAGATGCAAGGCAAGTTTATTTCATCGCAAACAATGTCGCAAGTCTTGAGTCAATTGGAGTGAGAGCATAGGTAATCTCCTGACACTGTTTAAATGATTTACCTATAGTACCTTAAGATACGTCTAGCATTGCCCCAACATATTCTTCAATTACATACGAGCAATCATCGTGATAAGTATATTCATCCCACTGTAAAGCATGTGCAATCTTCATTTGTTACAAGTAAATCCCAAGACGATATTAAAATATTTCTCATACTTTAAACTCGCAAAGAAGGCTTATTTCACGCCAACTCAGGAGAAATAAAGTACAGAATTTGTAATAAAGAATTGCATTAATACAGCTCCCATAATAAGAGTTGGGAGTAATGCGGCGAGAACTGCGAACTTTGCCAATAATAACAGAGCATAAATCTCAGCTTTTTCATTATAATAGTTTTCTACAGTATTCTTGTGGAAAATATTAATGTTTAAGTCTGGCATATGGAAATCGTAGGAAACTTCCATAAGTATACCTACATCGGGTAAACACAGTAAGAAGTAAGTTATTTTGTTTGCCATGAGTTTATATTTCTTGATGAGTGAATCCCACTTAGGTATAATTACAATTTACTAGCTTTCTCTTGCAGCTTTGCATGCGCCATATTTTAAATAATATCGCCAATATTAATAAAAAACAAATGTTTGTATGATCTACAGATATTTGTCTCGGGTCTGGGTGTTTCTATGTATAATATGTATGTATTTACAAAACAAAAAGTATATAAGTAGTATATCAGTTATCTGGTTCCCATAGTACAAGGTTTGCTTAGTTTGGGGTTAGATGATGCTGTGTGAAATTGTCCAGCATTATTTATTATTATTATTATTATTAATATATGATATTCCTACATCTATGCTAGTTTTTGATAGTCAACACTTAAGTGGTGGTGGTAAACGGGACCTGTGGTGCAATATTTTAAGGAAGACTTTGCCCGGTAGTAAGACACAGAGATTATAAAATTGTATGCTTAGATCCATCTGTCGACATAAGTTCGTCGAGGTCATGTTCTAAATATAAAGAACGAGAGAACATCGGCTAAATAATCTCGTTATCTCCATCGATCGCTCAACGTTCGGATAAACATATAAATTATACAGAATCAACTTTCAGCTCACATACACTCTTTTAGAACAATTTGATTTGCTAGCTCCTTTCAGGGTACCGTACAATTCTGTCCGTGGACCTTCCATTAGTGAAATTTGTTAAAAGAAACCTTTGGAGTTTCATTTACTTGTTTGCAAAACCTTCTCAAAGCTTCATTTTGGATAAGAGGAAGTCAACAGTCTTTTAGCTTTATATTTCTGCTAAGTTTTGATAAAGACTGCTTTAAAAAACTGTAATAGAATCAGCATTGCAATTCAGCGTAGCAATGCCGCCAGTATTTTAGGCACGCTTTCTACTGGCAGTGACCTGGATCAGTTGAGCTATCTATAGATCGTTTTTACGACGATCCATAGATAGCTTGACTTATTCTGTTGTATTTGTAATTTTATGTACATATTGTAGTAGCTTAGTTACTGTAAATAAATGACTTTCTACTTATTTTCTTAATTTAAACGTAACGTAGCAAGAATATTTTGCAACTACTTATTTGACGTTTGTAAAACTAAAACTAAATAATATTTTTCATTCCACAAAGTAGTTTGTTGGCTTTGTACACTTTATATTGCACAATTCATCTGGGAAATGCAGTAACAAATGCTTTAACAAAATTAATACAAATAAACTACTTCTATAATAGAGCGTAAACGTATGATTAATTGCTTTTTAATTATACAAGAATTTAGTATTTTTTTTAATAAATGTAGACCGTAATCTACCGAACCACAGCAAGGCCACAGCATTTAATAAAAAAAAGTCACCATTTGAAAGGTATAAGACGGCCTCTGTGGCGCAGTGGGTGACAGCCCGCTTGGGACGCAGAAGGTTCGATCCCCGCCGCGGGTTAAATGTTTGTATGATCTGCAAATATTTATCTCGAGTCTGGGTGTTTCTTTACAAACAAAAATTATATAAGAAGTATATCAGTTATCTGGTTCCCATAGTACAAGCTATGCTTAGATTGGGGCTAAATGATGCAGAGTGAAATGTCCAGCATTATTTATTTATTTATTATCACTAGTTTTGTATACATAATCAAAATCCCCCAAAAAATATTGTTTCAGACAAGCTTCAAAGTAAAATTATTACGCATTTTTACTCGCCACGTAATACCTGTGGTTTTCTACTCTACAAAGCTGGGCCTTATTTAGAAAGTTTTGAAATAAACAACCTCCGCAACAAAATTAAGGGACCCTAAGAGGAGCCGCTTTTCCTCCAATATATCCTCAAGTGTCTCCTCGACTACCGATCCAAATAATGTCTTTAGATTATGAGCTCTATATCTTTCTTTATAAAAGTATCGTAATGAGTTTAGAAAATTCGTGAAACGAGGAAAAGTGTTACTGATATTATTTTTTCTTGTAAACCAATGTACGTACCTACATTATTTAGATTGGATTAGGTTTTTGAAGAAGAGCCTAACTTATGCAGCTCAAAATACGACATTCCGTTCGTGTTGTCAACGACCAAGTCCTATCCAATCGGCTTGATCCCTTGGCTTTACGTAGAGATGTTGCATCTCTATGCATCATGTACCGCATATACAATGGGGAGTGTTCTGAGGAATTGTTTGGACTGATTCCAGCCGCTGAATTCCGCCATCGTATGCAACGACAGCAATACCTATACCATCCATATCATGTGGATGGTTGGCAGTCCACAACTGTGCGGTTTTCACGCCAATTCCTGCCTCGCACATCAGACTTGTGGAATCAGCTGTCGCCAGAGGTGTTTCCAGACCGATACGACTTCAAGAAAAGAGCCTATTCCTACCTCAAAGGCCGGCAACGCATCTGCAGTGCCTCTTGATGCTGCAGTTGTCTGTGGGCGGTGGCAATCACTTACCATCAGGTGTGCCACCTGCTCGTTTGCCCCCTCTTCCATAAAAAAAAAAAAAAAAAAAACCGGTTTCCGCACGATTTTTTATAACCGAGTACTGGTATACCTAGTGTGTAGTACTCTTATTGGATATACTCTTATTGACGACCTCTGTGGCGCAGTGAGTGAAAGCCCGCTTAGGACGCAGAAAGTTGCGGGTTCGATCCCCGCCGCGGGGATATATATAATATGAGATATATATAAATGTTTGTATGATCTGCAAATATTTATCTCGGGTCTGGGTGTTTCTTTATATATATATAATATGTATGTATTTACAAACAAGAAGTATATAAGTAGTATATCAGTTATCTGGTTCCCATAGTACAAGCTTTGCTTAGTTTGGGGCTAGATGATGCTGTGTGAAATGTCAAGCATTATTTATTATTATTTATTTATAGGAAAACATGTGCTCTTCAGTTGAGTTCAGTTATTATTCAGTTATTTATTTACTAAAATTATCATTACAGGCATTTTTTAGTCTAAAGCGATAATCTAGGTGAGATCTATTAGTTAATATTAACTTATACCTACTTATTATCTTGAATTCGAACCTAAGGTCTTTAAACCGGAGAGCAAAGCCGCTTCCACTAGACAACTATAAAGCAATCAACATGCTCATTAGGGGATTTTGTCGAAGTGCACTGCTCCGCGGATATACGATAATGATGCAAGCGAATACAAGCCCCGAGATGATTGAGTGTACGCATTATCACTTCATTAGTGAATTTGGTGTAAATTACACGATCCTGTGTATAATCTTTGATGTGACTGCGGGGCTTTGTAGGCTTAAATCTCGTTGCATACATACTTTACGCGATTTGAATCTTAACAATATAATCGGTAGTTTTTGCACTCAAAATTAGGTCTAGGTATGTACAGTGGGCAACACTATCAAAAATATTGCACAGAACCGTCCTTTTTTCTTCTTCAGTCTTTCGAGGGAGAATCATCAAAGAGTTTTTTTAAATGTCTCACATCTGATAAATCTTGATATAGTAGTACATTATGACTGAGAATCCATTCAGGTATGAAAGGTTTAGTACCTGAAACTATGCGAGCGAAGTCATCGGCGAAGCTAATCTCATTTAGAAATAAAACAACAAAACCATACTTTCATAGTTGCCTGTGGTTTAGCCGGAGGAGCTAGTTTGAAAGTAGGTATTTAATCTCCTAAGTATCGAATGCACATCTATTTCGATAATAGATCTCGACTTCTTCGAGTGTAAGCTAGATACACAACGAACATTTCCTAAAGTATCATATTCTGCGAAGCGGTCACCGCTACATTCCATCATTATGAGATGTATTTTCTTCTGGCGCCAGTCTGTTTACAAAACAGCTATCATTTCCACAACTGAACTGACTGAAGATATTATGTCTACACGTGTAATTCTTGTCTTCAGTCAGAGAATATTACACATATACGAGAACAATGATCACTCCTCGCCCCGCACCAATCGAACTTCCCTGACCCCCGAGTTCTTGATTGTGTTTATACAAACTAGGGTGCGTTTCACACACAGTAAATGTATGAAAATTACACTTTGTAGTGCCTTGTTGGGGTAAACGAGTTCTTGAGTGGAGACCGCAACTCTGAAAACGTGTGTTGAACGCCCTCCGGCCAGGTGGTGTGACGATCTGCGAAAGGCTGCTGGCAGAAGCTGGATGCGACGAGCTGAGGACAGGGCGCAATGGCGCTCATAAGGGGAGGCCTATGGCCAGCAGTGGACTGCTATAGGCTGATGATGATAAGTGCCTTTGTAAGGACTGTCAGGAGTTTATTCGGGTGGCCAGAATATGCTTTAACCCAACTTTAACCTGTGACCACATAATGGTACAGAAAAAATACATGCCATACCAGATGTGTTGTTTGGTTTATGACGGTGGCATAAAAATTGAAATAATAGAAGTGAAGATTTAGTTCGTTCGAGATGTACTGGTGTGTCTGGTGTAGAGTACCTTAGAGTGCGCTGGGAATAGTGAACGCAGTGCAGTGAGAAAGACTGCTATTGTGGAAGTAACCATAGAAATAAGCACGTCATTTATTTAGCCAAGCCCTTTTATTTTAAGACGGTGTGTAAAATTTGATAGTCTTGATTTTGTACTGTTTATAAAGGAATTTTTAAGATTAAAAAAATTAAAATTAAAGATCTGACTATAATAAGTACCTACTATCCACCACTAAACTCATAGCCAACATTCGCTTCGTCATTATCAGGTAAAACTCGAATTGGACCGCAAAGAGTTTTTAATTTGACACTCGTCTGTATAAAATCGGAGAGGGCCGTGAGTGAGCATGAGAGCGGCAGGATCGTGCAATTTTAAACGTTAACGAGAAATCGTCTTAAATTGAAGGGTTTGTTAATAAAGCTTACCGTATACATTCGTACGTACAAAATCAAGAGCTAAAAGCTCACCTAAAGTTACAAATGTAAAAAAAATACGTTTTTATGAGATTATAGATTTTGTTGATTGATGAGTTTGATTGGCTCCCCACTGGAGCTTGATTTTTTAGTTTTAAGATGGATCCAATGATGTTGTATACTATAAGTAACTGTAAGTAGTATCCCATTTCTCTGGATGGATCACATAAAATAATGATAGGCCCCAAACCGTCATTCTTCACGGTATTGGTCGCGCAAGAACAGGAGTAAAATTAGTTTTGAGACTATTCTTAGTGATCTTAGCGGTCCTAACTGAATAATAATAATATGAATAATAATTAATATTCTGAATAATTATTAATAAGTATGTATTATTATTGGACAAGTAGTAGTCAAAGGTTTGCGATATGCTAAATAAAGGTTTAGCATATTGCAAAGAATGAAAGAGCGCTCTGTCTTATTGAAAACAAGATTATAGCCCTCGACACATATTCAAGTACTTATAGTTCCAGCTAATTCCTCAGACATAATCTCATCTGACTGCAAATAAACAAATACAAAAGACTCCGCCAACTTTTCATGGTATCGCGTAAAATATGCAAGCGATAAATAATATAACAAGCGTTGGTCGATGTACAATGCCGACTCCGCAGCCCAGGGCAACGTTTAATTAGCACTGACTTTTGGATATAAATTCACGGTTTACAGTTTTGCCATTGTGAGAATCGCGACCAGTGCCATATTTTTGCATTTGTACCTTCCATAGCTTTTATTCTATTAGCCTCATACGAGATATTGCGGAATTTATTCCTGAAAACTAAAATTGGCCTCCTTTAAAACATTACCTTCGTAGCGTAATGTTTTAAAGGAGGCCATTCAGGCTTCATACAAGGTTAGGCCCAAAAGTCAAAAGTGCCGGTCAATTAAAATAATGGCCTCGCCACGTATTGACGTCGTCTTTCCTGTGGGCAAGGCCGATAAGCTTAGAGGATGGTTTAGGTGCTGGGCAAGCCTATTCCATCTCAAACAATGTCCCAGGCACTACAGCGTACTGTTAAGTGTATAGCATAGGGGGCATAGGTTGCCTCCTGACGATGTAGAAATCATCTAATATATAGATGTAAAAGTCGAATAACACCAGTATTCACAAACATTACTATGAGGTCTCAGAGTGCGCGCGGACGCACAGGGTCCTAAAAACCTACTAATTTTGGGACCCTGTGCGTCCGCGCGTAGGTACTGTGAGACGTTAAAGTAATGTTTGTCGGCCTCAGTAACCCAAGACACTAGAGCACTAGAGATGCACTAGAACTAAGTTAAAGCACTGTTTCAGTTACTCTGGCTTGCAGTAGTTTACAGCGATGTCCATAGTTACATTCTCACCCGTTGCATCCTTAAAGAGCTTAACGCTTTACGTCCCTCGCGACAATGTCGCCACAGTGTTGTTTTTATGTTTTTTGTCACGACCCGAGATTAAATTTTCCTCATTTCAGACTGTTTATTATACCGGATTATTAGCTCTACAATGTGCAGTGTTTCAAGCAACGCTGCGGCACATCGAAGAGGTCGCTTTGGTAATAGCGCAAGGAGTTTATAAACATTTCCATCTGAAGAAACTCAAATAATTTGGGCTTTAGCTTATAATTGTGGTCCATGATCATTTTCTCTGCGAAAAATAACTGACATAAGAGCTACAAACTTATACGGACCGGTGGCCAAAAGAGGAACTAACGAATTTAACTGTAAAATTTATTTTTCTGTCAACACCAAATGCGATAACAGCGCCTCTCTCACCGGTTCACATGAGTTTGTGGCACTCTAAAATGATTCCTTCCTTCCTCATTATTCTCATTCCTTCGCTTCAGTATCGATGAAACTTCTATCTTAGGCTACTCTATCCGTTTATGTTTTTTCATAACATTGTTTGTTACGACCATTATTTAACTCAAGTGAGATTCTGAAAAGCTTCTTCGATGAGATTTCGTGAGTGGTTTCTTAGATCTAATATAATATTTTAGCTGTTTCGATATTTTTCTAGATAACAAGCTAGAAAATACCAAATCTTATTCAGTTTCCTTTGTTTGCTGTACAAGATCGTAACAAGGATATCATTATTAAATGCTGACTGACTGGTTTCTCTACATTGAATTTTTTCTTGATGCGGAACTGCGCACTTTTTTAAAGGTAAAAAAATTCTTCCTAAAATCAGAAATTTTTACATTCCTACAATTAACAAAACATATTACATTACTAACAAAATACATACTTACTTTATAATTTCAAAATAACCTTATTACAGTAAATCAATCATTATAAGTAACGTTTGTGACATTTTCGAAACAAAAGATCAATACGTTCCTATACAAAATCACTAAGATATGGTTTTAATTCCCTGAATGATTCGTGGGGAGAAAAGGCAGGATTGATGTTGCAAAGTTTCGATCCAATCCAAGCAGGAAGCCACCGGAGTCGTGAACTTTTCACGTCACGTCTTCAGTAACGTAATCAACCTTGTAAATAGAACAATGTAGTTGCAATGTCTCAGGAAGTTAGCTCAACCTCCTTGTTAGATATGGTGGAACCAATTTGAATTCGGAATCTGACCAATTATCGGCAAAACTAAGACCTTCTTTGTCTTCTCAACCCTCATGATCAAATCGATCAAATTCAAAAACAGAACAGGTCCTACTTATTTTTTTTTTGTTTTTTTTTTATAGAACATTGTGATATTATCAATGATCTTTTATACTAACAGTAACATCATTGGTTGTTATGTTTTACAATTTGATGTTGAACAAATTCAAATAAAGAGCCTATACTTTTGACAGTTGAATGATCGTAATGAGAGTAAGCTATTGTAAGCTTCTGACGTTGTACTCGATCAAGCCGCATTATACCCGTATGTAATAATGTTAGTCAAATACCTCTTTAAATACCCCTTTTCTCATTTCAATAATGTGACATTGAAACAAGACCCAATTTTACAAAATAAATTTACTCAACGACAAAATTATATCCACTGTAGTACTGAGCCTGGGTTCTTCATAAATTTTATATTAGAGAGTTTGTTTAATTCGAGAGCTCTTAGAAACCCAACTCTCGACTTATGTGTACCTACTATCTAGGATCGCGATTGAACTGAGTAAACTACTAGATGTGGCTTTATTTAGCTTGGTTGAAGATAAATTTCAGAAGCATAAGTTACATTTTTCCTATGATTTTTACAGAAATGGTAACAAACTAGATAGTGCGGTATGTGTTTTTTTACTGTGTTACTACAAATATCTGTCTATCCATCAGTCGGTGCTGTATTTTTGTACCGATAAAGTAACACACTTGAAATTTTCAAATAGCCATAGAGTGCTTATATGTACTCTATAGCGGCTACGAGTATAATGGATCGGCCTGTAACTCGTGTCATGTGGCCGTAACAAAACCGAAACCCCGTCCACAGCTGTGACATTCTAACGGTTTTTGGGCGTACTGTTTGGCGTACATTCAAAGATTTATATTTTGTATGGAAGTATGAAACGGATAAATGATCGAACATTTCTTCGCCGAACAAATACCGTCCACACTATTATAACAGACACGCGGCATTGTTACGGTTACGCTGTTTTGTTCGCCGAAATGTTCTAATGTGTACCTTTACAAATAATAAAACGTATACAAATAAAATAACGAAACCCTTCGTGTCTGATTGAGTCTGACTCGCATTTCCAGTTTTATGCAAATTACTTTTTTTTCATGTTAAGATGAACTTCTAAACGAAGTATCAGTTATCATTCACGCAAAGAAACCATAAATTCAATTGTATAGGATTGACACCTACTTTAGTTTAAATAAACTTACAAAAATAATTCATGTACTTTACAAAAAGTGAGTGTAAACTACTAAACTCGCGCTTCGGTCAAATATTCTCTTTCACACACCGAAACTGCATAATGTGTGAAATTCCGCCATATTTTATGAAAGTTTTATCTGTGTCGCTACGTGGAATACCTACCAGCTCACTACATGTACATAAAAAACTTGCTTCATCTGTATAAATCGGTTTTTGATCTTTTTACAAGCGTTTATACGTGTTTAGGTGGTTTTAGGGTTCCGTACCTCAAAAGGAAAATAAACGGAACTCATAAAGGATCACTTTGCTGTTCATCTGTCTGTCAAGACCCTATATCTCGGAAACGCGTGGAGGTATCAAGTTTTAGCGCCAGCCCGGCTAGCTAGCTCCAACAGGGGTTCTTTTCAATGAGTTCAACGCACAGGTAGTTAAAACACGTATAATAATAATAAAGAACGCACGGGAACAATATAAAAGAAATAAAATGTAAGAAAAACTAGTAAAATCACAATAAGAGCCGCTTGATCACTCAGTTCCCGCCGAGCTGCCCGCAGAACGCTAGTGAGTTGCGTGATTGCGGCGTCAGATGGCGCTGGTTGACAAGGAATATAAACGCGTCGCGGAAAAGTTATTGGCGCGGCGCGGTCCATTTGAATTTGAATTTAAAACCAGTACTGTGCGTTATAAAGTTGAAATAAGTGCACGATAGGATTCAAACCCATGACGGCAGGGTCGCATCCACCACTACACTGCACTAGGCCGCTTCCACTAGAACTAATTGTGTCGCTTAACTTCAAACTCGGATAAATCCACTCTACCCTTTTCGGAGATATTTAAAAAAAAAGTGATATTACTCCTATTACGATGATTTAAAAGGCAGTTTTTTTTTATATTGTATTTGCTTGGTGACACAATTTTAATAGTATTATCCATGGGAACTGTCTAAATAATACAAATAAACAATAATAAGCGAGCGTGCACAATGATAATGTCGCAGAGTTTACGTCGACTGACGGCCATGTTGAACAAATGCAATGCGCTGATTGGCTCTCATGGACTTAACTACATTTGAAAAAAACTGTCTCATGGATCTATCTGACTCTGATAAAATATTATAACTTTGATGGTTTATTTTTCAAGAACTATGCGGATTTATACACAATTGATAAATTTGTTTCAAAGCTTTTTTTTTACCCTTTCTTTTGATACCAAAATCTTCAAAATTCTCAACATTGGATTTATCCGAGTTTGAAGTTAAGCGACACAATTTAAAGCCAACAGCTTATGAAGAGTAGACAAGCTGGTTACCCGTTTCCTGCGTTAAACCGGTGTACTTGAGTGAAAACAATGTTTTCATATAAAACATCTTAGCCCTAAAGCTAATAACACAAGGGCCTTGGGGCCGTGTCCTATTGTTCTAAGCGTACTTTGTTATTGTTCGTTCAGTTAGTTTTTAATGCTTTTACCACGCATTAGAGACTTGTAGTAGGTATTCTCAGAGCATTTCCTTCGGTAGTTGTGTTTCAGAATACAAATTTCTGTTATATCTGGTTGCCGTACTGTTTGCTAATGCTTAAAGTACTTAGCGGAAAATTATAATACAAATGTAATTATATTTTTTTATATTGGCTATATTTTTGATGACCTCTGTAGCGCAGTGGGCAAAGGTCCGCGACGCAGAAGGTTGCGATTTCGATCCCCGATGCGGGACAAATGTTTGTATATCATTTCGAAATATTAATTTGTCCCACCGATAGATTCAATACTTGCACCCTCTTGCGTATCATCACTCGCCCGCCTTCGCTATTGATTTGTACTTTAGTACCTGTAATACAAATGCACAAACATTTCAATCTCAGTCACCCATTCAACAGTTAAAATGTTCTCGAACTCGTGAGCAGTGGATAAGCTACTTGTTTGTAGCTATAGAATACGAAAGTTCTTTTGACAGCTGCGCTCGTAATATATCAGTCTATTAATTCCTTAAATCAAGGCAACATAACGCTTGCCCAGTCCAATCACCTTATTTATACCTACTAAGTTGATACGCAATGATACATTCACTGTTCGGATACGTTTCTTTTGCAGTTGGGTTTTTGAGCGATCGTCAAAGATATAGAATTTTGAAACTATGAAGTAACTTGGTACGGAGATTTATACGGTACGGCAATGATACGTAACTGTGATATGAAAACAGCTATGGAAAAGGCAAATAATAAATGTGAGGACCCAGCTTCTTATTCAAACAGAAATAAAACGAACCATCCCACCTCCTCTACGTCAAATCATTTTCGTTTTATTCCTATCTTGACATAGCAGAACGATTCGAAATATTTACACTGATATCATTTTAAGTATTTATACTCGTATACTGAATTGACTATTCCGTAAAACTGTATATACTTATGATAACTGAGATGAGCTAAAATAAATTAAATAGATAGATAGATAATACTTTATTGAATACACAAACACAGCGAAGAAGATAAATAAGAAAAAAATTCTTAGGAGAGCATTCCTGACCGAGTGAAATAATAACTCGACTTTCGATCGATAGGTCGTAGGTTCAAACTTTCAACCAGTTACGTATGAAAACTAACTTCTGCAAAATGTGGGCTAGTGCCAAATGTAAATTATGACTTGACTAAATATACTTAATTGTACTCAAGGAAGAGTAGAATCTAGAAGAACTCTAGAAGAGTAGAATAAATATATTTAAGTAATAGAATCACAGGAGAAGAAACACTTAGCTATTATGGCTCTTTTTAGTGATAGCTGGAATAATAAATAATAATAAATAAATAATAAATAATGCTGGACTTTTCACACAGCATCATCTAGCCCCAAAGTAAGCAGAGCTTGTGTTATGGGTACTATGATGACTGATATACTACTTATATACTTTTTGTTTGTAAATACATACATATTATACATAGAAACACCCAGACCCGAGACAAATATTTGTAGATCATACAAACATTGGTCCCGCCGCGGGGATCGAACCCGCAACCTCTTACGTCGCAGGCGGGCCTTCGCCCACTGCGCTACAGAGGTCGTCTGGAATATCCACGAGTACCTACAAGATGTTGTGAGTGTCTACAGCGCCCTGAGGTACAGTACCTAATGATGCTCTATTTTTCTTTTTGAAGTGAAAAGTTCTTTAGGCACGTTGGGCATTTTTGACATGGGAAAAACCATTGAACACGCGACACTGTAACCGTTACCGTTACCGACACCCCTGAGAGTATCTGCTATTTCGACCTCAACGCCACAAAAGACGGTGGCCTATCGGTTCATAACTCGGCTTACGATGCGGCTTGGGGCTGGATCGTATCCCATAGAATCATACTTTTTGCATTTTTTTGAGTTTAGAACCGTTATCGACACTTCGTTCAAGGTTTCACTTCGGTTGGCACTCCCGGAGTCCCACTGTTTTTTTTTTCATTATCTATAACGGTTCTAAACTCAAAAAATCTACAGTCTTTATATTTATTTTTCTGTTGTATTGTTAAAAAAACTTTGTTTTGTTAAATTTAAGGTTTAAATTGTTACTTAATTTGTTAGCACGCGATTTATGCCTTTACAACAACACGTTGGTCAGCAGGTAGAAAATGTCTTCAGCATTATGCTCGCCAATTGTGCAATTTTTTGTAATTTTGTGCAATAAAGTATTTAAATAAATGAATAAAAGCAGAAGCATTGCTACACAGGTTGCCCATTGCTACACATATTATTTAAGCTAAATCCGTTTTATTTGTTTTTTTTCTCATGGTGTGCAATGAAGCAATATTCTATTCTTCTATTCTAAAAGCAGAAGCAACTTCTCAGAGCGCCAGTAATATATCAAGTAATAAGATCCTCGGAGTAGAGTGATGCATCATAGATGGAGCTTTGGCGACGGAAATGATGCATCGTTCTCAGACGGCAAACTTTAAAGTTGTTCGAATTGAATCTTGAGCTTCATCTTCGATAGCGACTATTTTGGAATATCAAGCTACAAACTTTGTAGCATGTGTAGTACAAATATATCAAACTACTGCGCTCTACGGTGTTACCCGCTGTCCCTTGAGAATACTTCACGGTTCAATGATAAAGAAGCTTGAGTTATTTTATTGTATTTATTTAATGTATTTAATTTAATGTTAAGATATGGACCAGAGTCTGAAATAAAAACTTTTTATTTTATTTTTTATTGTAGACTATACTGTCTCTGTGCCAAATTTTATAAATATAAATTATTAGTAGCAGTAATTTTTGCGTGAAAGCGGACCAAACATCCATACCTACATTCTCACTTACTTTCACATTTATATATTTTGTGGCATTACGTAGGTACCTATGTATTAAAATATTAGTTGGTGAGCGAATAACTTAAGAATGGCTGGATCAAATTCTTTGTTACGTTCTGTTGAAAATTGAATAAGATTTTTAGGTATTTAAACAAATAAAAAATTTTAAAATGATCGAAAAGTTTGGAAGTTTTGAATAACTAAGTGATATTTTCTTTTAATAGAGGTCTTTTATAAACTCTTGTTAAAATAACGATCCAATGCGATACATATTCATCGACGCACATAAACAGTGGTAATAAATTATGTTTTGCATGATAATTTGAATAAATAAGAACATCAACATTTCATACGATCTATTTACATGACACGACAAATACAAAATGCAATAATGTAGTCCAAATACACACATTTCAATGATATTTTATTTGAAATTAGGCCCTATATAAACGCAACTTCACTTGCACGAAAAGTAAACGCGATTTCTTGTGGCAAAAGACTTTGAAACCCGATGACTTGTTGCGGAGGCTACCTCTCACAAACAATCCCACCTCTTTAGAAAATGATACGGATAAACTATGGAGCAAATTGTTTTCGTCAATTCGTACACAGTTACAGATAGCTGCAGTATTTGTAAAATAAAGCGAATTTCCCCGAGTTGAATCAACAAAATGTTCGTTGAACCAAACTGTAGCCGTTGAGTCTAAAGTTCGCTCTACACAAAATGAAGTTGGATGCCAAAATGACAGAACATGAAATGAAAGTGAAGGGAAGGTGCGTATTAGCGACGCAAAGGAGCTTTCTAAACATGATGTAGGCTGCCAGTACCTATAGTTTTAAATAAAAGTTTTGGCAGCTCGCTGTCTATTCGATAATGGTTGAACAATATGCCTAGTTTGTTTCCAAAAAATGTATATTAGTTTTTCCAGTTTCAATTTGTTATTTAATATTATTACCATTTAGTGCATAACATAAAAAAATAAATGTGAAACTGGCTCGGGAACGACGATGTGTAAAAACAACAATAATTCGAACGAATTGGCGAATACTCCAAACTCATAAAAATAATAATAATTTACGTGTTTGAATTAATATTTTATATCAGGTTCCGGTTAGATATTGCATAACAAATAAATTGTTCTTATATTTTGCAATCTGTGACACCTAAACTACAACAAACAAAACATAAATTGTTTTTTTGTAAATTATTTTCCCTGCCAACCTTAATAAAATGCAACCCAGTACAGATACCATTTCTATAGTAACAGGACTCTTCATATTCACTCGACTTTTACATTCATCAATTTACTCGTTCGATTTCGATGTGTCCTTCCCTCACGCCACTCTGCACACGAGTCTGTGAGGGCCCTTAGTTAATCAAATAACTCCGGTCATTGTATTGTATCGAACTATTCAAATGCAGAGTTTAAAACAAAAAAACAAAACGCGATCGTGACTTTTTATCCAACAAATGAGAGACTGATTGTTGCAATGCGAATTGTTGTGTTCGAAATAAAACATGGTATCACTGTTTATTAAAATCCTATTGATTCATTGAATTATGACCTACTAGTATTGTAGAAAAAAAGTCTGTTTTAGACCACTGTTGATTAAAGAATCAACAGTGGTCTAAAACAGACTTTAAAGAACTGAAAATCGAATTTATCCTTATACGTGTCTTGCCGCGAGGTTCCTACCTACTTTAGTAGAATTATATTGAGGCAAGTAACATTTTATTAAAAACCTGTATAAATCTACAAATTCCTAAGTATTACGTCGGCTGTTCACTGCAGAAACTTATCTCATGAAAAGCCTTTGTAAAATCTCTCCTCAAAAACAAAAAAGTCAACTTTAAGTCGATAGCTAAAACAATCAATAAATCCGGAGCCCCATATGAGCTTTGGAACTTACAAGCGAAACTCTTTTAATTATTCCCGCTTCCCTAAAATTTGAGCAAAAGTTCCGCGCTGTAACGAACTCTGATAGCTTATGAGCTTTACGCAATGTGAACTAATTATATGGATCAAGTATAGCGCTAATGAACGAACTAGTTTTATCTATGAGCTCAGTTTAAACATGCACAGAGCGCGGCACTTAGCTCAACCTGTACAGGTTAACTAGGCACCTAAATCACGAATATGGCTATCCGACTCTCCAACTTCGCTTGCTTCGGTAAATTTGTGGATAAATTTATGAACTGTGGTCAAAAACTAAAATGTATTTATTATAATACGGTTCAAGAGTTAAAAAAGGCTATCCAGACATCGGATTTTTATTTATAGCCTGTGATCTAGACTAAGATTTTGCTGAAAATAACAAAATTAACTAGTTTAAATTGTGATAATAAAAGTTTTTGTGTTTTAAAAATTAAATTTAAAATGTTCAATGTTATCCATTTAAAAATTTGGCTTCATACTTGTTAGCCTTTGGCTTAGAACAAAGCTTAAAACTTTGCTTTTGAAGCTCGCTTTTACCTAAATGTTTAACGTAAAATAATTTTATTTTATTTCGAAATAGCCAATTGTAGATAGAGCTATGCCAATTCTGTTTGGCTGCTAAATATCAGTTTCAGAGTATTGCAATTCCAACTAATTACTGACAGTATCTTAACTAACAATACTAACTATGAGTACGTAACTATGATAGCGTCGCACACTAAAGATACACAATAATTAAAACTTCAAAATTCTTATTAGGTACATAATAAGTAGACAGAATGGTAGTTACTTTTAAAAAACAATACGATAGTGGCATAAACCTAAACAAATATAGGTACAAAAAAACAAAAAATTATAAACCTGCGTTAGTTTATATTTATTTTTGTGAAAATATACAAAACTTAACTAATACTTACTAAATAATACCGAGCTTTTCTAACTAGCATAATTACTAATTAAGCATGCTAAAAAACTAATGATTACGGAAAAATATAGTATGAATGTCGCCTCCGTAATCTTTTATAGTAATTCAGGTTTAACGGGAAAGAGTTTAGGGAAAAATATGCCTCATTTCCGACGTATTGTGTAAACTGAAAATACAAATTTATTTCGTCACTAAAGTACGTATTCGGACAAATTCAGCCTTCATACAAAGCTACAAAGTTTGCTAAGGCCCACAATATTTCTGGTACTACTTCACATTATTGTGCATCAGAGTGCGGCTTTACTTCGTAGCACCGTAGAGCCAGCCGTAGACAGTGCTACGAAAGATTTATGAGTGAGCGAAGATAAATTCTCATGGCTGTTGAACGCTTCCACCTGATATTCCTCGGATACTTTTAATCCTGTTTTGAGAACTAATAATTGTTTATAATAAAAAGTTCCAACATATTTTACAGGAAGTTATCCAACACTTTAATTTTCGGCTGGTACAGTCAGCGAGGGGAGTTCAAGAGCATTTGATGGTTTACACTTATAGGAGCCTACCAATAAACCTGGTATAAAGTTATTCCTGAGTGTAAACTGTCAAAAGGTATGGTTATTCTTGGTTTATTCCGAGAAATAACTTTATGTCACGTTTCATGGTAAGGCTATAACACAATAAATATAAATAAATAAATACTCTCTCTTCTCACACACTTGTAGCATGTTGAAAAAAATTCTACATAGGTACTTTTCAAATCCTTTGACGACCCAATAAGAAGATAACAAAAATTTTTTTTTAAACAAAGTTAGTCCGTTGATTTGTAACGTTCATTCTCCATAAAAGTCCAAACAAAGCCCACGTTTAAAGCCTTTTACGGTTACGTATAATTGAACTATCATAACATAACTTACTGGGCTTACGCGGGCAAAAGCTAAGGTAAGGTAAAATCATTATTGCAAAAAGTTAGATGGTTAACTAACAGTCTTTATAAAAAAATAAGTATACAAAAAGATGTTCTAATCGGGACATACCAGGGCTAGATGACGCTGGGCGATGTCTTCCAATATACAGGGTGTAAAAAGACGTCTACCGAAGCCGAAAGGAGCTGTACAGCATCCCAACACACAACCAAATCCAAAAGGATTTTCCGAAAAAATCATTATATCCGGAGAAAACAGCATTTGAAGAGCACTGTTTGCGTATGTTTTGGGCGCATTTTTTTACGTAGATTCTTGGATTTTGAGTTTTAACTGTTTTTTTCTTTTATAAACGAAATTATTTATTAGGTAGGTATGGTCTTATTATGTTGTCCTGGTAGTAAATAACCGAAAATAACGTAAAATGACTAAGTTAAGTCAAAAAAAAAATTGCGTTTTTTACCTCTCAGTTTTCGGTAGTTGTCTTTTTACACCCTATATATTTTTATAAGCTTATAAGCTGAAAGCCCATTTAAGAAATATTTAAGAATACCGAGCAGTCATAAAGTATGAATTTATTTGTACACTACGCTCATCATTTCAGGCATACAGGGCGAAAACGGACCGTCATCACGGCATGCGTCTCGCGTGCGACCAGTTAGTCTTGCTAAATGTGTGTTCGCAACATTTTTATGGCGGTTAGAGGCAATAAATACGCGAATAAAGAAATAAACACAAATACTCGGGTTTCGGTTAAACCTGATGTATTCTTGCGATGATGGGGGTCCTTTTGAATGATATAAATCAGGTCAAACGTAAAAGCGGCTCATTGTGAACAATTTTCTGACTGAAACCTTGATTGTGGACCTTCGCATTCGCATCTTCAATAAAAAGAGTAAGTTTTGCTACGTAGGCAAAATTAAAATGCTTAGAAAAACATCGTGTTGCCCAGAAACGGCAACTGGTATAACTAAGACACATAACTAGAATTAATATAGCCATAATAAATCATAGCACTCATATTATTGTTATCAATATTTTCCTTTCGAGTTAGTAAAAACACAGAACAGGGTCACGACTGTATCCCCAAGGCGCGGTAGACATTCTCTCAGATCTTTTATGTATTTCAGATCCTTTGAAAATGTCTAAGGGGGTAGTCAGAGGCATATCCAAATACGTATAGAGTTGGTGTATAAACAAAATGAGATAGTGTAACAATGTTAAATGTTATCAGTTAAACTTTACAGTTTTTACACAATTCATTGTAAAAACTACAAAAATTGTAACTCAGGGTATTTGTCGAGTAAGGAGATTTATTGTAACTGCAGCGCATTTCATTTCATTCATGCAGTAACTCCATGTGGCGGTTAAACTCGATTGAGAGGCATTAGAGAATAAGGTTGCTGACTTCAGGTGAAAACTTTCCAGCTCAACTCTCGCATGTTTAGCCAAAGTGACGAAATTCTTGCGACAACATCATAAAATAAACAAAAAACTTTACCAAGGGAACGTCGTAAAACAACATGATAAGTATGTTTGTTACGCTTGCAAATAAAGTAAGTTTCTGAAGAAGTGACTGTAATCAAACGAAATAGAAGTTACTTAGACTTTGCCAATGGGAATGTTTTTGTGGTTGAAAATATTTTGGGTTATGGAATATTTTTTACGCACGAAAACAAGCTATTGATCATTTGACGCAAAAGTTTCCACTGAGTACTTGAGGGACTTGATAAGGTAAACCAGATCGGATCAGAGAAACAATCAATAGAATTATTACCTAAGTATATTTCAAGAAAAAAATATTATACGTACAGTTATTACTGCTTACAACTTTCAATGTGGGAAAGAACGATATTGTGTTTCATTAAAAAATCTGTCATATTCACTGCACCATTATATATTATGGCCCCTCTTCACGTTGGCCAATATGATCGCCAACATAGATGGCGAACTATTATGGCCATCATGAAGAAGGGGTAGTTGGAATGTATTGGAATGATGGCCCACAACTTGGCGATAAATCCGTGGGGTATCGGTTTTTCACAAAAGATCAAAGGGTTGTGGCACAGTTGTGGCCGACGCATCCACACGTTGGCAACATATTCGCCACAATGTTCGCCACAATGATGGCCAACGTGAAGAGGGGCCATTAAAGTAACATAATTAACCAACATAATTGGAGCTAAGACACATGCCTTGCTAATAAACGTGGTATAACGTTGTACCAGGTATAAACTAAATAATTTAACAAAATATTTTTCATACCTGGAATAACTTTATTTTACCAACCTATTTAATTTTGTTATGTTCTTACTGTTGGTAAATTACTATGTGAGTAATGATTATGTCCAATTATGTTATTAATTACCAACCCGTATTGCAACGCGTGTATAACCAATAATCAATTTATACTACATAATTTAATATGTATTACCTAGTTTCCCAATTATTTATTATTAATTGAACAAAGGCTTATTATATTTTGACATGTTATCAACTTTTGTCATTTTTACCAGTGTGGAATTCTTTGTTTGCGTTTGTGATTCGTGTGTGACTTGACCAGTTTTTACTATATTTTCAAAACCTCCAAAACTCAGTTGTTCTTAGTTTTAGGGCCTGGGTGGTGGCGCTGTTGCCAAGATAGATTTTACTGAGCCTACTGGTCCTCATAATAAGTCTTCAATTTTATTACATGATAAACGGGGTGGTCCACTCAGAGACGTCAAAAGAAAAAAAATAAGTTTCTCACATCCAGGGCTATCCGGAAATACCCCTTGTACCAATGTTCTACGATTTTATGTAGTTTTCGAGTTACAAGTATTTAAAGCTTTTTATAGAGAATGTCCGATTGGAACGGATTAAAGTTTTCAAAAAAATTTGGGAGGTTTTTTTTCTTGTAAAATATTTTCCTGGAATTGTACTTTCTTACATACAAAATTCAGCTTTCTAGCATTATCATATCTAGAAATCCATTTACTCTGCTAGCGCCTGTCCAAACCACTTCATTGTACATCCAAAGCGATACCTAACTTTGCATAATACTCATAAATAAGCAAGTTGTGTCAAAATCACTTTCCCGACCACAAAAAAACCTCGGGAAAACTTTTAAGAGCGTACCCTTGCATCAAGCCCTTTTCTGAACACCTGACAATGCCCGCAAATTCCACACAAGTGGATTGGATATGAATAAAAAATATGTGAAGTCATGTGATTCGGGGAGGCCTTTGGGAAACATCTTTTGTTAAACGGTTAAGAAAATATCTCGGAGCGCGAAGTGTGGTCGTACTTCTAAGGTCAATTATGCAGAATATTTATTGCATTTATGGTTGGTAGCGCTAGTAATAAATACTAAGTAAGTTCGTATGAGTCAGTGGCTATCTCTGGTGACGGAGTTTTTAGGCCGCCTTAAGGCCTCCGTCGTGGCTTAACGACTTAAATAGCCGGGACCGACAATTTAATGTGCCCTCCGAAGCACGGAAGCGCTTTGATGAAAATGCCACTGGCGATCACCCATCAACTTACAGGTCGTTTAGAACGTGGATCAACTTCGACAACCTATCAAAAACGACTAAGCAAGCACGACAACGAGCGGTTCTATAATACTTAAACTACTGCTCGTGCTGTTAAGTATATTGTATTCTCTGACTGTAGGTACCTACTCTTGTTATTATAACTTAACCAGCTTATTATCGCTTCTCGAGAACTTCTTGCATTTACAAAACCTCTAAAGAAATACACGAAGAAATAGAAAAGTTAACTCTTTTAAAATGTTTGTATTTATTTCTCTAAAGAAATACACGAGGAAATAGAAAAGTCAACTCCTTTAAAATCTTTGTAAAATCAAAACATTTCATATTTACGGTAAGGTAGGTACTTGTTATAAAAATGTAGAAACGCTAAGTGAATTTCTCGCTCGAGATCAAGCCCATAGAACTATTAAAGCGGCTATTTAAGCCACACTACGCAACTGCGCTTAGCTTAAGTGCTCCCCAGCATTAGCATTTCGTGCCTTTCATGGCTTTTCTTGTTCAAAAACCTTCTACGAACTTAATATGCCTCATTCGTACGTAAATGGTTGAAGTTTCGCTGTATGGAGGTCCTAACAAGTAACCCTGAGTTACCCTGCGTCATAATACCTCCGGGGCTCGGGAGATTATGACCGTTAGTGTGTTCATGGCCTACTTCAAGTGCCTACATACATTTTACAACAAAGGGTGGGGTTAAGCTGTCTTCACTCCAGTGAGCCCAACTAAGCCCGCTCTTAGATAGGCTCCGGATTCGGCTATGGAAAATTTAATTGCTTTGGAGGTTTACCCTCAGTCTAACGATTTCTAGCTTTATGAGGTAGGTACTAGCTACTGCGCGCGACTTCGCCCGCGTGGTACCAACATTTTTTTTTTTAAATCATTTATTTGCCAAAAAGTATGTGCAATAGGAAAGTACAAATACTTTCTTACCTTATTGTCGGCATGCAAATTTATATCATCTACGCCTTTTCCAAGTTTCATCCAAATCGGTTCACTGGTTTAGGCGTGATTGACATACAAACTTTCAGCTTTATAGTGTAATAAAGCTGAAAGTTAAATAGGATCACTATCCACGATTTGTCCAAATGTATCAAATCCCACTGGATTTGATACATTTGGACAGATTTATTTGATAGAAACCACAAAATTCCATTTCCTGACCCTATACTTCTAGATTTACAAGAAAAAACTACCGTCTATGATCCTATCACTTCTTCGCTGTGGATAAAATCACGGTGCAAACCACATTGATATTAAAAGAAAAACTAAATAGGATCACGACTGTATTCCCAAGGCACGGTAGACATTCTCTTAGATCAAGGCATTCAAGATTCTGAAATGTTAAGGGGGTAGTTAGAGGCACATCCAAATACATGCAGTGGTTGCAATAAGTGACAAGTTGTAAGCCCATTACAATTCCATACTAGCTTCGTCCCGTGGTGTTACTTGCGGACCTAAATATTGTAGTAGCACAAGTTTCGTAGAGAGTGCTATGAAACTTTCCACGCGCGTCCGACTAACTTTGTTTGTTACATTTATCCTTACCAAGAATTATTTTTTGTCTAAGTCAACCTCAAAAAGCTTTTATTCAGTAGGACCGCTGATATCACTTAGAATTGATTGATATAATGGAAAGTGTGCGATCAGGTTAATACCTGCGCCAGACTGGCAAAACCGTGGCCTTAGTGCACAGAACACTCCTAGTGGGCCTTAGTGCGCAAGGTGTGGAAGTTACAGAGGGAGACCTATGCCCAGTATTTTTTGTAAAAAAAAGATATGTAAGAAAGATACCTACAGTCAGCAAAGAAAGTGGTTTACCACTTTGGACAAAAGTTTCTGTGAAATCTAACTAGCGCTACGGTTTACTTTTCTAACGGAGAAGAGATGCACAATTATGACGTAATATCCGCTAACTCTTATGCCTGACATTTTTGAAGTCACTGGATTATTTGGTTATTTTGAGCTCTATTATCAACGCAATAGCTTGTTTTTTTTGCAATAATAAATAAAATCTTCATTCAATTAACACAAGTTCGATCTTTTTTGAGAAAAACTTTTTACATCTGAAAAAGAAAATATCTCTGACAAGTGTCACTGTATTACTGTCAACGTAATAAATATTTAAGGTAAAGTGGGGTTATGGCAACTATCGGATAATTTCAACTAATATCACAATTTTCAACAGGCTTGCACACCCCTATTTTTTAATTACCAAAAAAATTTTAAACATGGTCTCGGTGTCTGTTACTGATCATATTTCTGTATTTAAAACTCAAAAAAAGAGAAAAAATAATTATAACCTCAAAAGGAGACGAGACGAGTCAGACATGGATTTATGATAGCTACTGTGGTTTTACTGACTGGGGATGATACGAGAGCATAGTTCGTGTAGTGTACAGACAGAGGCGATAGATGGCGCCACTGATCTGCTGGACGCGGTGGCGTGTGGACGGACGGCGTGGATCTGTGTTGTGCTGTGCTGGCGGGATATTGGGTACTATTTACTTGTGTTGATACTGTGTTGATTACTGGATATATAATACCGAGCATTTTACAAGTGGCGAACGAGGAAAATGTAAGTACGCAGTTGTTTTTCTTGAAAAGGAAAAGATTGAGGAGTGTAGATAGAAATCAATGCAAGCGTTGAATTTGGAAATTCCATTTCATGTTCTATCGACAAAATTCCCGCTATTCCAATTTTGAAACTGTTTCGTTGTAAGCAGTCAGCTACCTGAGTCTGCTTTTTTTTTTCTTTTGTTCTGTTATATTTTCAATGCCTACCGCGGAGGCTAGTAATGACTGTGTTAACCGGCAGAACACATTCCTGTGTGTTTTATGCCTACTAATACCTCTAATGTTGCAAATTGTATACCTGATTGGTACCTAGTTCAACATTATTTATGTAACTTGTACCTACTCACCGAATAATTGAGCGGAGTGTTGACAATTTAGCACCGGCATAACGAGAACAAGTAGGTATTATATTGTGAAAATATTATGGAATATTCACACGGGTGGAATATTACCCTACTGCGTTATTATCTACCTATTAGATTAGAAAATCGAACTAAGTACTTACCTACAAATATTTCTACTTTGCAACTACATTGTGTTCCCTCAGAATAAATATTAACCATTGTTATACATACATGTTGGAACTAAGAATTGTTGACTTATACTCATAATAAACTAAGCTTTCAACGGTCAATAAGAAAGACATTGTGTGTTGAAAGATATTATAGTATTTCCTAAAAGATTGAAGTTATAATTAAAGGTTTTGAATTTAAAGTTCAATATGAAAGGTCAATATGAAAGACTAAGACTAAGGTGAAAAGTCAATATGAAAGACTAAGGTGAAAGGTCAATATGATAGACTAAGGTGAAATGTCAATATGATAGACTAAGGTGAAATGTCAATTTGAAAGACTAAGGTGAAAGGTCAATATGATAGACTAAAGTAAAAGGTCAATATGATAGACTACGATGAACGGTCAATATGAAAGACTAAGGTGAAAGGTCAACATGAAGGACTAAGCTCAGAAGGTCAATATAAGAAACAGATTTTAAAGGCACCTAAGTATGAAATACTGACATTCATTGAGAGAATGGTCAGGAATTATATTGCAAGGTCAATTAGATAGACATGGGTATTGAGGTGTTTAAAGCTGCATAATTTTGAAGAGTGGTGTGTTGTTACAGATCGCTGCAAAAAAAAAAAAAAAAAATGGCTCAAGTAACATCAACACTTCCTGGCCTGGATCACTTTGAATGTGAGGGTGACCCCGTGTCAGTAGGGGTCAGGTGGGAAAAATGGCGAAGAGCCCTAGAAATATATTTTCTAGCAGCGAACATTGACAAGGGCAGTAAAAAACGAGCTACCCTCCTGCACCTGGGTGGTCTAGCTTTACAGGAGGTCTACTACAACCTACCAGGAGCACATGTTGATGAAGCTGAAGGCACTGATGTGTATGCAGTCGCAATAGAGAAGTTAAATGAATACTTTTCTCCTAAACAGAGTAGATATTACGAAAGATACATATTTAGACTGATGAAGCAAGAAGAGGAGGAAAGGTTTGAAACATTTTTAGTGAGGCTGCGGAATCAGGCTGATAAATGTAAATTTACAGCTAAGGAAGAGCATCTTATTGATCAAATTGTGGAGAAGGGCCGCAGTGCAGAATTAAGAAAGAAAATCTTGGCAAAAGGTGATAGTATCTCTCTTCAACAAGTAATAAACATTGCTACGACACTTGAAACTGTGGATAGACAACTTGAACAGTTTGAAAAGGCAGGTCAAAGCAAAGCAGTCGATGCAAATAAAGCTAGCATCAATAAAGTGGACATCAAAAATCTTCCAATGACTCGGAAATCAGGAAAAGTTTGCTACAGGTGCGGCAGTAATAGACATCTATCTTTTGACAATGCATGCCCAGCTAAAGACAAGAAATGTTTAAAATGCGGAATAATAGGACATTTTAAAGATTATTGTAAAACCAAATCACAAAAACGAAGAACTGATTCAAAAAGAGATGGAAGAACTGATAACTCAAAGAAAACAAAATTTAACAAGACACAAAAAGAAGCTGATGAAGTTGATTATGTTTTCCACCTGGATGATGATTCAGTTATTAACTGTAAAGTGGGAAATGTGGAAATTGAAATGTTAATCGATTCGGGCAGCAGATGCAACATTATTTCAGACAAAACATGGGAATATTTGAAAAACCAAAAAGTGAAAGCGACTAATCAAATCAAGAACCCTGAAAAAATACTGTTACCATATGGGAGTCAAAGGCCATTAGACATTCTGGGTGCATTTGATGCCGACATATCAATTGATGGTGGAATCAGCAAAACGGCCACATTTTATGTTATTCGAAATGGAACACGAAACCTTCTTGGAAAGAGAACCGCAATTGATCTTAATGTACTCCGAATCGGTATTACAATTAATAACATTAGTACCTTTCCCAAATTTAAGGACGTGGAAATTCACATCCCCATCAACAAGGAAATAAAACCTGTTATCCAACCGTTTAGGAGGATACCAATACCTCTGGAAGAGAAAGTAAGCATGAAACTAAAGGAACTTAAAGAAGCTGACATCATTGAAGAGGTCAATGGACCTTCACCATGGGTGTCTCCAATGGTGCCAGTCATAAAGGAAAACGGTGATATCCGGATTTGTATTGACATGAGGCGTGCCAACGAGGCTATAGTAAAAGAGAATCATCCTCTTCCAACAATGGACGAGTTGTTACCCAATTTTCGTCAAGCAAAATTCTTCTCTCGGCTTGACATTAAGAATGCATTTCATCAATTGGAGATTGATGAAGACAGCAGGTACATAACAACCTTCAGCACCAGCAAAGGACTGTTCCGTTATAAAAGACTCATGTTTGGTGTTTCTTGTGCACCTGAAATGTTCCAAAAAGTACTTGAAAAAATGCTTTTAGGATGTGAAGGTACTGCAAATTTCATCGACGACATTATCATATATGGGTCGGATGAAGAAGAGCATGATAAACGTCTCAACAAAGTTTTGCAGGTGTTGAAGAATAATAATGTCCTTCTTAATGAAGGGAAATGCATCTTTAAGACAAAAAAGATAGAATTCCTCGGTCACGAACTAAGTGAAAAAGGGATTAGACCCCTTGATAAATATATTAATGCCATTCAGTCGACAAGGAAGCCCACTAGCGTAGAGGAAATACAAAGCTTCCTAGGCTTGATCAATTACGTTGGAAAATGGATTCCTAACCTAGCGTCACAAACAGAACCATTACGTCAGATAGTGCGACTAAAATTGAACAAATCGGCAAATATCCAAAAATACTGGACTCGCACTCAAGAAAAAGCGTTTGAAAGTCTAAAGAAGCAACTGTCAAATATACCTGTTTGGCAAGGAATTTGAGCTTGTCAGCGACCACAAACCTCTAGAGATTATTTTTGGGCCAAAATCCAAACCTTGTGCACGCATCGAACGCTGGGTCCTCCGATTGCAGGCATATAAGTACAAGGTTATTTATCGTCCGGGTAAGGATAACATTGCCGATCCTATTTCCAGACTTTGCCAAACAAAAACTCCGGAACCTTTTGACAATGAGAACTATATTAATTCGATTGTGGAATATAGTAGGCCAGTTGCAGTGCCCTTACATGAAATTGAGACGGAGTCCGTAACAGATGAAGAAATTGCTGCATTAAAGAAGGGTATATATGAAAACACCTGGGATGATTCTGCTAATGGCTATAAGGCATTCCAGTCAGAGATCTGTTTCCAAGGAAACATAGCCCTTCGTGGAGGTAAACTTATTATTCAAAAAAAGCTTCGGCAAAGAGTACTAGAAGCAGCTCACCAAGGACATCCGGGTATAGTCGCCATGAAGACGCGCCTTAGAACCAAAGTGTGGTGGCCAAAGATAGACAAAGATGCCGAAAACCGAGTGAAGGCTTGCAAAGGATGCACACTTGTTTCAGCTCCTAATCCACCACACCCCATAAAGAGGCGCGACCTTCCCCTTGAACCCTGGATCGATGTTGCGGTGGACTTTTTAGGACCACTGCCATCAAATGATTACCTCCTTGTCCTAGTCGATTATTATAGCCGCTACAAAGAGATAAAAGCTATGAGGAATATCACGGCCGCGGAAACAATTAAGGTACTTAAGGAAATATTCTCCCGAGTAGGATATCCCGCGACCTTGACGTGTGACAATGGGAACCAGTTTACCAGCGAGATCTTTAAGGATTTTTGTAAAGAGTGTGGCATTATAATGTACAATACAATACCCTATTGGCCGCAAATGAACGGTGAGGTCGAACGACAGAACAGAGACGTGCTTAAGCGACTGAGAATTAGTCAAATAGAGAAAAAAGACTGGAAAGAAGACCTTTTAGAGTATTTAATAATGTACAACAGTACTCCCCATACAACAACTGGAAAAACCCCTTCTGAACTTTTCTTCCGAAGGCAGTTTCGAGATAAATTACCAACCGCGATGGACATTGAGCACAAAACAGTCGATTTAGATGTTAAAGACAGAGATAAAGAAAAGAAGGAAAAAGGAGGAGATTACGCAGACAGGAAAAGGAAAGCGATGGACTGCCACATGGAAGTTGGAGAAAAAGTTTATGTGAAGAACATGCATAAAGACAATAAACTAACTCCTAACTTCAACCCAGATTCTCACACAGTAACAGATGTCAATGGTGGAGATATGAGAGTGAGAAATGATTCAACGGGGAAAGAATACCGAAGGAACGTTATCCACCTCAAGAGGGTAGAAAATGGTGAATGGTCGGTTGTTGATGAAAATGGTGGTGAGTCTTTGAATGACGAGGAACTTAATTAAATTATCTCGATGATTACAAACAGTTGTTGTTTATAAACTAATAAAAATATAATTGTTACTAACTTAAAACATTGTTTCCATTTAAATAAAATAAGGAAGGGAATGTAGTGTACAGACAGAGGCGATAGATGGCGCCACTGATCTGCTGGACGCGGTGGCGTGTGGACGGACGGCGTGGATCTGTGTTGTGCTGTGCTGGCGGGATATTGGGTACTATTTACTTGTGTTGATACTGTGTTGATTACTGGATATATAATACCGAGCATTTTACAGTTCGAATGAGAGTCTGTACGCGATTGTTTTCTGTAGTACTTATTTGTATAGTTTTCATAAAATTTTGTTCCGTTTTGGTTGACTATTGTAGTGTACAGACAGAGGCGATAGATGGCGCCACTGATCTGCTGGACGCGGTGGCGTGTGGACGGACGGCGTGGATCTGTGTTGTGCTGTGCTGGCGGGATATTGGGTACTATTTACTTGTGTTGATACTGTGTTGATTACTGGATATATAATACCGAGCATTTTACAAGTGGCGAACGAGGAAAATGTAAGTACGCAGTTGTTTTTCTTGAAAAGGAAAAGATTGAGGAGTGTAGATAGAAATCAATGCAAGCGTTGAATTTGGAAATTCCATTTCATGTTCTATCGACAAAATTCCCGCTATTCCAATTTTGAAACTGTTTCGTTGTAAGCAGTCAGCTACCTGAGTCTGCTTTTTTTTCTTTTGTTCTGTTATATTTTCAATGCCTACCGCGGAGGCTAGTAATGACTGTGTTAACCGGCAGAACACATTCCTGTGTGTTTTATGCCTACTAATACCTCTAATGTTGCAAATTGTATACCTGATTGGTACCTAGTTCAACATTATTTATGTAACTTGTACCTACTCACCGAATAATTGAGCGGAGTGTTGACAATTTAGCACCGGCATAACGAGAACAAGTAGGTATTATATTGTGAAAATATTATGGAATATTCACACGGGTGGAATATTACCCTACTGCGTTATTATCTACCTATTAGATTAGAAAATCGAACTAAGTACTTACCTACAAATATTTCTACTTTGCAACTACATTGTGTTCCTTCAGAATAAATATTAACCATTGTTATACATACATGTTGGAACTAAGAATTGTTGAGTTATACTCATAATAAACTAAGCTTTCAACGGTCAATAAGAAAGACATTGTGTGTTGAAAGATATTATAGTATTTCCTAAAAGATTGAAGTTATAATTAAAGGTTTTGAATTTAAAGTTCAATATGAAAGGTCAATATGAAAGACTAAGACTAAGGTGAAAAGTCAATATGAAAGACTAAGGTGAAAGGTCAATATGATAGACTAAGGTGAAATGTCAATATGATAGACTAAGGTGAAATGTCAATTTGAAAGACTAAGGTGAAAGGTCAATATGATAGACTAAAGTAAAAGGTCAATATGATAGACTACGATGAACGGTCAATATGAAAGACTAAGGTGAAAGGTCAACATGAAGGACTAAGCTCAGAAGGTCAATATAAGAAACAGATTTTAAAGGCACCTAAGTATGAAATACTGACATTCATTGAGAGAATGGTCAGGAATTATATTGCAAGGTCAATTAGATAGACATGGGTATTGAGGTGTTTAAAGCTGCATAATTTTGAAGAGTGGTGTGTTGTTACAGATCGCTGCAAAAAAAAAAAAAAAAAAAAAAAAAATGGCTCAAGTAACATCAACACTTCCTGGCCTGGATCACTTTGAATGTGAGGGTGACCCCGTGTCAGTAGGGGTCAGGTGGGAAAAATGGCGAAGAGCCCTAGAAATATATTTTCTAGCAGCGAACATTGACAAGGGCAGTAAAAAACGAGCTACCCTCCTGCACCTGGGTGGTCTAGCTTTACAGGAGGTCTACTACAACCTACCAGGAGCACATGTTGATGAAGCTGAAGGCACTGATGTGTATGCAGTCGCAATAGAGAAGTTAAATGAATACTTTTCTCCTAAACAGAGTAGATATTACGAAAGATACATATTTAGACTGATGAAGCAAGAAGAGGAGGAAAGGTTTGAAACATTTTTAGTGAGGCTGCGGAATCAGGCTGATAAATGTAAATTTACAGCTAAGGAAGAGCATCTTATTGATCAAATTGTGGAGAAGGGCCGCAGTGCAGAATTAAGAAAGAAAATCTTGGCAAAAGGTGATAGTATCTCTCTTCAACAAGTAATAAACATTGCTACGACACTTGAAACTGTGGATAGACAACTTGAACAGTTTGAAAAGGCAGGTCAAAGCAAAGCAGTCGATGCAAATAAAGCTAGCATCAATAAAGTGGACATCAAAAATCTTCCAATGACTCGGAAATCAGGAAAAGTTTGCTACAGGTGCGGCAGTAATAGACATCTATCTTTTGACAATGCATGCCCAGCTAAAGACAAGAAATGTTTAAAATGCGGAATAATAGGACATTTTAAAGATTATTGTAAAACCAAATCACAAAAACGAAGAACTGATTCAAAAAGAGATGGAAGAACTGATAACTCAAAGAAAACAAAATTTAACAAGACACAAAAAGAAGCTGATGAAGTTGATTATGTTTTCCACCTGGATGATGATTCAGTTATTAACTGTAAAGTGGGAAATGTGGAAATTGAAATGTTAATCGATTCGGGCAGCAGATGCAACATTATTTCAGACAAAACATGGGAATATTTGAAAAACCAAAAAGTGAAAGCGACTAATCAAATCAAGAACCCTGAAAAAATACTGTTACCATATGGGAGTCAAAGGCCATTAGACATTCTGGGTGCATTTGATGCCGACATATCAATTGATGGTGGAATCAGCAAAACGGCCACATTTTATGTTATTCGAAATGGAACACGAAACCTTCTTGGAAAGAGAACCGCAATTGATCTTAATGTACTCCGAATCGGTATTACAATTAATAACATTAGTACCTTTCCCAAATTTAAGGACGTGGAAATTCACATCCCCATCAACAAGGAAATAAAACCTGTTATCCAACCGTTTAGGAGGATACCAATACCTCTGGAAGAGAAAGTAAGCATGAAACTAAAGGAACTTAAAGAAGCTGACATCATTGAAGAGGTCAATGGACCTTCACCATGGGTGTCTCCAATGGTGCCAGTCATAAAGGAAAACGGTGATATCCGGATTTGTATTGACATGAGGCGTGCCAACGAGGCTATAGTAAAAGAGAATCATCCTCTTCCAACAATGGACGAGTTGTTACCCAATTTTCGTCAAGCAAAATTCTTCTCTCGGCTTGACATTAAGAATGCATTTCATCAATTGGAGATTGATGAAGACAGCAGGTACATAACAACCTTCAGCACCAGCAAAGGACTGTTCCGTTATAAAAGACTCATGTTTGGTGTTTCTTGTGCACCTGAAATGTTCCAAAAAGTACTTGAAAAAATGCTTTTAGGATGTGAAGGTACTGCAAATTTCATCGACGACATTATCATATATGGGTCGGATGAAGAAGAGCATGATAAACGTCTCAACAAAGTTTTGCAGGTGTTGAAGAATAATAATGTCCTTCTTAATGAAGGGAAATGCATCTTTAAGACAAAAAAGATAGAATTCCTCGGTCACGAACTAAGTGAAAAAGGGATTAGACCCCTTGATAAATATATTAATGCCATTCAGTCGACAAGGAAGCCCACTAGCGTAGAGGAAATACAAAGCTTCCTAGGCTTGATCAATTACGTTGGAAAATGGATTCCTAACCTAGCGTCACAAACAGAACCATTACGTCAGATAGTGCGACTAAAATTGAACAAATCGGCAAATATCCAAAAATACTGGACTCGCACTCAAGAAAAAGCGTTTGAAAGTCTAAAGAAGCAACTGTCAAATATACCAACCCTGGGATACTACAATCCAGCTGACAGAACTCAAATCGTCGCAGATGCGTCTCCAGTTGGATTAGGGGCAGTGCTGATACAAATTGATCGGAAAGGTCCTCGCGTGATAGCGTTCGGGAACAAGAGTCTTACTGACTGTGAAAAAAGATACTGCCAGACAGAGAAAGAGGCTTTAGCCCTCGTATGGGCAGTAGAACATTTTAAAATATACCTGTTTGGCAAGGAATTTGAGCTTGTCAGCGACCACAAACCTCTAGAGATTATTTTTGGGCCAAAATCCAAACCTTGTGCACGCATCGAACGCTGGGTCCTCCGATTGCAGGCATATAAGTACAAGGTTATTTATCGTCCGGGTAAGGATAACATTGCCGATCCTATTTCCAGACTTTGCCAAACAAAAACTCCGGAACCTTTTGACAATGAGAACTATATTAATTCGATTGTGGAATATAGTAGGCCAGTTGCAGTGCCCTTACATGAAATTGAGACGGAGTCCGTAACAGATGAAGAAATTGCTGCATTAAAGAAGGGTATATATGAAAACACCTGGGATGATTCTGCTAATGGCTATAAGGCATTCCAGTCAGAGATCTGTTTCCAAGGAAACATAGCCCTTCGTGGAGGTAAACTTATTATTCCAAAAAAGCTTCGGCAAAGAGTACTAGAAGCAGCTCACCAAGGACATCCGGGTATAGTCGCCATGAAGACGCGCCTTAGAACCAAAGTGTGGTGGCCAAAGATAGACAAAGATGCCGAAAACCGAGTGAAGGCTTGCAAAGGATGCACACTTGTTTCAGCTCCTAATCCACCACACCCCATAAAGAGGCGCGACCTTCCCCTTGAACCCTGGATCGATGTTGCGGTGGACTTTTTAGGACCACTGCCATCAAATGATTACCTCCTTGTCCTAGTCGATTATTATAGCCGCTACAAAGAGATAAAAGCTATGAGGAATATCACGGCCGCGGAAACAATTAAGGTACTTAAGGAAATATTCTCCCGAGTAGGATATCCCGCGACCTTGACGTGTGACAATGGGAACCAGTTTACCAGCGAGATCTTTAAGGATTTTTGTAAAGAGTGTGGCATTATAATGTACAATACAATACCCTATTGGCCGCAAATGAACGGTGAGGTCGAACGACAGAACAGAGACGTGCTTAAGCGACTGAGAATTAGTCAAATAGAGAAAAAAGACTGGAAAGAAGACCTTTTAGAGTATTTAATAATGTACAACAGTACTCCCCATACAACAACTGGAAAAACCCCTTCTGAACTTTTCTTCCGAAGGCAGTTTCGAGATAAATTACCAACCGCGATGGACATTGAGCACAAAACAGTCGATTTAGATGTTAAAGACAGAGATAAAGAAAAGAAGGAAAAAGGAGGAGATTACGCAGACAGGAAAAGGAAAGCGATGGACTGCCACATGGAAGTTGGAGAAAAAGTTTATGTGAAGAACATGCATAAAGACAATAAACTAACTCCTAACTTCAACCCAGATTCTCACACAGTAACAGATGTCAATGGTGGAGATATCAGAGTGAGAAATGATTCAACGGGGAAAGAATACCGAAGGAACGTTATCCACCTCAAGAGGGTAGAAAATGGTGAATGGTCGGTTGTTGATGAAAATGGTGGTGAGTCTTTGAATGACGAGGAACTTAATTAAATTATCTCGATGATTACAAACAGTTGTTGTTTATAAACTAATAAAAATATAATTGTTACTAACTTAAAACATTGTTTCCATTTAAATAAAATAAGGAAGGGAATGTAGTGTACAGACAGAGGCGATAGATGGCGCCACTGATCTGCTGGACGCGGTGGCGTGTGGACGGACGGCGTGGATCTGTGTTGTGCTGTGCTGGCGGGATATTGGGTACTATTTACTTGTGTTGATACTGTGTTGATTACTGGATATATAATACCGAGCATTTTACAACTATAATCCTCGATAACTTTGTGATAGTTGAATATAAAAAAGTTCTGACCATGCCATTATCATTTTCTGCATCTGCTGCAACTGTCCTTAAATTTTTTTTGGTAGTCATAAAATAGCGGTGTATAAATAAATTGATCTCTTATTTACTAAAATTAGTAAAAATATAAAGACTCGAAAAGTAGTATTAATTTACTTGTCAAGTTTATAAAATCGCGATAACGTGCCACTATTTGTAGGTAAATAGTTTCAATTACCCGTCCCACTGTTAAAAGCATTTTGTGCAAAATAATACTACATATTATATTGTATACTTTTATTCTTTACACACTTTACAGCTTAAGACATTTACCTAAGACGGCAATTTAAAACTAGATGCAGCTTGTAAAAATAGAGAATTAAAAAGCGATGAAGTTAAAATAATGGTAATTGTAACTAATTTGAAACGTAGATACCTACTACACTTAATTTTAAGTTTGATAATTTTCATAGATGGACAAATTCAGATTTGACAAAATTTGTGTTAGACGAAATTCATATTGGACAATATTCGTGTTAGATGAAATCGATATTGGACAAAATTCATATTGAACAAAATTCGTGTTGGTCATTAGTTCTAGTTTAACATTTGATTTTGGACATTAGTAGCGCGAAGGAAAAATTTTAGTCGCAATTACCCCACTTGACTATTGAAGTGTATACATAATACTAGCTGTTACCCGCGACTTCGTACGCGTTAAAATCGAATATCGCCTTGACTGTGAATCGTCAACAAGTTTAGGCTATCAACGATTGCATCACACGTCATCAGAACCTAGTGTTCCTAGATTACAAAAGTCAAACGAGCTTCCCGTCAAAAAGTTCTTACCCAAACTTTGAAATCCCTTTTAGGGGTTCTTTTGGAAATCCCTTTTAGGGGTTTTTTTGAAAACCCCTGAAACACGTGTCCATTTATTTTATAACTAGCTGACCCGCGCAACTTCGTCTGCGCATTATTAGGAACAAAGTGGAGGAGTTTTGAGTGAATCGAGAGTAGGTATATACAATAGTACATTACGATATCAGTGCGTAAAGATGGTTATAACTCGTAAAGCTGATGTAATTCCACCGGTTTTAAATATGTAAAGCGGGTCATAACAAACGCGTGTGTTATCAAAGCAAATAGTTATGTTATAGTCCATACAAATTCCATAACAGCATTATTTGCCATTTCAAATATGGAACGATATACGTGCGTATTGGTTGGTTGTAGTGCGTCAGGCATGTTCGCTGAGGCGCGCACAGACACATTTGACGCCATCTGGCGGAAACGGACGGCCTCACTACTAAGCAGGGTGCGCGCGAGTGGCAACAGTATTCTAAAAGAAATTTCCAATAATTATGCATGTCCTCTTGTCTGGAAGCTCTCTCAGAGGACGAAATCTCTTTTAGTTATTAAGTACTAACCCCTATTGTGTATAATCTTTACTAACCAACATGCTGTGGACTCTTATTGTCTGAATAAATAACTTAAATTATTATTATTATTATTATTATTATAACATGCTCGGCTCAATTACGCCCTCGCCTGCGGCTCGGGCTGAAATTCCGCCTCGCATGTACCAACTTTACGCACTAATATCGTAATGTACTATAACTAATATTGCGTTATGTTTCTCTCAAGAATCCCATATTAGGTAGATAGAGGTAGGGAACATCTCACCCAGATCTTGCAATGCTAAGAACAAAACGAAAACGGTATAGAATCGCTGAAGCGAGCGGCAATTTTTTTGAAGAAATTGACTCGAAACATATTTTTTTTTATAGCAAGAACTGTATGGTTTTAAATTTAGAAATAAAATTATAGTGGCTATAGTTGCCGAAAGTGGCGATAGTTGCCGATAGTGGCGATAGTTGCCGATACTGGCGATAGTTGCCGATAGTGGCGATAGTTGCCGATAGTGGCGATAGTTGCCGATAGTGGCGATAGTTGCCGATAGTGGCGATAGTTGCCGATAGTGGCGATAGTTGCCGAAAGTGGCGATAGTTGCCGATAGTGGCCGATACTGGCGATAGTTGCCGATAGTGGCGATAGTTGCCGATAGTGGCGATAGTTGCCGATAGTGGCGATAGTTGCCGAAAGTGGCGATAGTTGCCGATACTGGCGATAGTTGCCGAAAGTGGCGATAGTTGCCGATAGTGGCGATAGTTGCCGATAGTGGCGATAGTTGCCGATAGTGGCGATAGTTGCCGAAAGTGGCGATAGTTGCCGATACTGGCGATAGTTGCCGAAAGTGGCGATAGTTGCCGATACTGGCGATAGTTGCCGATAGTGGCGATAGTTGCCGATAGTGGCGATAGTTGCCGATAGTGGCGATAGTTGCCGATAGTTGCCGATAGTGGCGATAGTTGCCGATAGTGGCGATAGTTGCCGATACAGGCGATAGTTGCCGATACTGGCGATAGTTGCCGATAGTGTCGATAGTTGCCGATAGTGGCGATAGTTGCCGATAGTGGCGATAGTTGCCGAAAGTGGCGATAGTTGCTGATACTGGCGATAGTTGCCGAAAGTGGCGATAGTTGCCGATACTGGCGATAGTTGCCGATAGTGGCGATAGTTGCCGATAGTGGCGATAGTTGCCGAAAGTGGCGATAGTTGCCGAAAGTGGCGATAGTTGCCGATAGTTGCGATAGTTGCCGATAGTGGCGATAGTTGCCGAAAGTGGCGATAGTTGCCGATAGTGGCGATAGTTGCCGATAGTTGCGATAGTTGCCGATAGTGGCGATAGTTGCCGATAGTTGCGATAGTTGCCGATAGTGGCGATAGTTGCCGAAAGTGGCGATAGTTGCCGATAGTGGCGATAGTTGCCGATAGTGGCGATAGTTGCCGATAGTGGCGATAGTTGCCGATACTGGCGATAGTTGCCGAAAGTGGCGATAGTTGCCGATACTGGCGATAGTTGCCGATAGTGGCGATAGTTGCCGATAGTGGCGATAGTTGCCGAAAGTGGCGATAGTTGCCGATAGTGGCGATAGTTGCCGATAGTGGCGATAGTTGCCGATACTAGCGATAGTTGCCGATAGTGGCGATAGTGGAAAATATAGTATAGTATATATAGTATACTAGCTGCGCCCCGCGGTTTCACCCGCGTAAGTCCCGTTCCCGCGGGAATATCGGGATAAAAAGTAGCCTATGTGTTAATCCAGGGTATCACCTATCTACATACCAAATTTCAACCAAATCGGTCCAGCCGTTTTTGCGTGAAAGAGTAACAAACATCCATACATCCATACATCCATACTTACAAACTTTCGCCTTTATAATATTTATAGGATAGTATAGTATAAGTGTAAGTATGGATGGATGTATCTAAACCGAGTTTCAAGCCAATAGTTTCCAGTCAAAATGTTCCTATACAAACTTTAAAACCCCTTTTAACCCCATTTTAAGGAATGTTTTGAAAAACCCTGAAACACTGTTCAAGCAAATCGATAAACGCATTAAAAAGTTTTATAAAAAACGTTTGCAACCCTTTTGGGAAAGATTTCCGAAACCGCCATAGTGGGTAGTGTGGTTATGTTATAAAAGAAAGCTACCCCTTCTTTCAGTTTAGCTTCAGCAGTTTCGGCTCCGCGATGATGAGTCAGTCAGGTTAAGCTTTTTTATAGATATAGATTAAATTATAAACAGGGCAATGATAACTGTCATACATAGTTTTTAATTCTTTGCTGACGTAAATAGTATTGCAAGGGAAAATCAACCTTGTTGATTCATGACGTTCATATGAATCTCAACCGTAGGGTGGTAAACCACTTATTTTGCTGACGGTACCTAAAATAACTTAAAGATTTCGTAGCCGCCTTTCTTATCTTCTTTACTCCACTCTTAACGTGATTAGGAGCTTAATTACAAGAGGTTAATTACGTGAACGTTACCGGCATTTAACGTCCCAAATTAGGTTTTGACTGCAAAATGAGTGTGCTTAATGTATCGTAATTGAAACGTTGAAATTAACACGACTTTTTGATAAAGGCAGATCGCAAGGTTCGCATGTGTATAATATGTATTTGTATCAAAATAACTTAATGTATTATATCAGTCACCTGGGTCCCGTAGTGAAAGTTTTGCGTAATTGAATACAAGATGTTTAAAACCTTTTCATAAATGAGAACTGAAAAGGTTTTAAACATCTTGTATTCAATTACGCAAAACTTTCACTACGGGATGTTTAAAACCTTTTCAGTTCTCATTTATTGAGAACTGAAAAGGTTTTAAACATCTTGTATTCAATTACGCAAAACTTTCACTACGGGATGTTTAAAACCTTTTCAGTTCTCATTTATTGAGAACTGAAATATACATATTATTATATTATTTGTATATAATTACACCTACAGTAGGTAGTGACGCACTCGTCTGGCTCCGAGACGGAAGATCACATTATGCTGAGTCGGTCACCATTTTATGACATCTTGTCGTGTCGATGCTTCATCAGATACACTTGGAGTAAGCCTGTAGGCCTCGTAGCATCGTGTTGCAAAGATTAGCCAACCTAGGCACTGCATTACCGAGCCTAGTTGTTACCAGTGTGCGCCGCGAGGAGGCTCTTTCCACGCACACCTATCTCGTAAATATCGGTATTTCTGCCGATATGTATTAACCGATTTGGATGAAAGTTGAAACTTGGGATTAAAGATATGATTTGGAATAATATATGTAGGTATAGTAAATTTAAGAACATCGACGATCTATTAAGAACGACTATGCAAGCTGCACCACAAGCGTTACCGACCGAACACTGAAATATCTCAAAATAGAACAACCTCTGTGGCGCAGTGGGTAAAAGCCCGCTTGGGACGCAGAAGGTTGCGGGTTCGATCCCCGCCGCGGGATAAATGTTTGTATGATCTGTAAATATTTATCTCGGGTCTGGGTGTCACTATGTGTAATATGTATTTACAAACAAAGAGTATATAAGTAGTATATCAGTTATCTGGTTCTCATAGTACAAGTTATTAGTTTGGGGCTAGATGATGCTGTGTGAAATGTCCATCATTATTTAGTTATTTCTTTTAAACGCCTAAATAGAAAATCATTTTGTTAAATTCCTTTATTGAGAAATTCCTTCAAAGTAACTTTGTGAACTGAAGCTGAAAATTCCTGGAATCTTTTTCGAGGTCCTCGTTTAGCGACGTAGTAAAGACAAATTATTCACGTTTTTTAGTAAACGCTCAAACGTTTCAAATGTTATTAATAAACTCAAGTCGAGCTAAATTAAATTTGAGTTAATCATTTTTTTACGTAATAGATCGCTAAATCACAGGGCTGGTACTTAGCCCAGCCCTCAGCCCAACCTTAAACAAATGTTTTGTTGGTCCATTAATACCTACGTTAAATTTAACGCCTTACCTTAGACGCCGTTTACACAATGCCATTCTGGCATACCATTGCCTCTTGCCATAGAATATTTAGCTCTTGCTCCGTAGAGTTTGAAAAAGCAATAGGCAAGAATGGTATCCCAGAATCGCATCGTGTATCGTTATTTCACAAAGCTTTCAAATGAACCTAATTGTAAATTTACCGGAAATTTAAAAATGAAACTACGTATAAATACGCATATACGCACGTTTCACTAGTTACTATAACAATTCACAGTATACCAAGACCGTGAGAGTCGTAAAACAAATTATTATATTAGACACAAGTGCGTACGAAATATCACAAGCTGGAAAACTGTGTATGCTATATTTCTTCAGAAAATAACGCTACGCGATAAACTTGTAATTTTATGTAAATTCCTTTGAGAAATGTACGCTACATAATTGTATTTTTATAAAAAGGGCAAGGGTTTCGGAACTGGGTTCGCGAAACAATACAAATAAATCTAGTCACAAAGAAAGTCCTCTTCAAACGAAAAGTTTGAAACAACAAAAACACCAAGTTACGAAAATCAACAAAGAAAACCAGGGAAGCACCTCGACTTACAATTCGGCTGTTGGCTCAAATCTCGCCGTGCATCAATACATTTCCATTCATTAAATGAATACGAGCTCTATAGATACGTCACCAGGTAACCCACCTTATAAGGCCCGTGTACATTATGCAGGTAGGGTTATCAGTCGGGTTATTAGTGACGCTGACCGTACCTACTATTGCGAAACGCAGTTCTTGATTCTTTATGTCCTTTTCCGGCAAATGTTTTGCCTACATCTCAGTTGTCATCTCAACACTCACTCCCTTCTTATTGTGTATGTGAAGCCGGAAGATCGGGTTTTCTAACATGTTAACATTGTTTTTGCACGCGCCTATTCGGTTAATAACAATATGTTAAATATGTGTAATAAAAAACTGTGGACCCGGTTTTATAATCTTAATACACGGTCAGGCAAATAAAGTTTTAAAATTGATTAGGTTTTGTTGTCCTTTATGATAAAAAACGGTAAAATGCAATCAAGATTTAATTTATGGGAGCGGAAAGGAACTTAGATTTTAATTTATAATAATATAAATTATACTTAATCTGCTCGTTCCTGCACGGATGCTCATGTTTAATTTACCTGCTGTCTTATATGACTCACAAAGGTAAGCGATGGCTTAGCCATGCGATGAAAAAGGAAAAGGTGTTGAATCCTTGGTAGATTAAATTAACGTAAAACATCTTATTGACGTGACAACGTCTTATAATTCGATAGAGCCGGCTGCACGCACGAAAAAATGCGGCGTTACCTCGCTCTGAGGCGTTCCATGTAAGGCTTGAAGTGCAAGCGAGAGCGCGGAACGAGCGACAAAGAAGCACAAATGTTGTCACGTTCAACTATCGTCAGTAAACCGACTTTACAGACAGCCAATTTTTTTTTATCTATGGTGTACAGTAAAATTAGGTATGTTGATCTCTGTTCGTATGACAATGTCTGTAGAGGCTAGCAGGCCAATCCAATTTATGACAAAGATGAAAAGTGGCTGTAAGCCTATTTCTACAGATACTGTGTAACATAATTTACTTAGAACATTTAAACCTAGTTTTCAAAGAAGACTCAGTTTTTTTAATGATACCTAAAGAAAATCTTCGCATCGCTTTACCAGCCACATAGGACATAAAGCAAGCGATGGGCTTAAAATAAAACCTAGGAAACGTTAATCTGTTTTGGCGTTGCCTTAATAAGAATAAGCTGGGATTTTCCTGTTGTCTTAAACGAGTGGTGTTCTTCTAATTCATTCTTCTAGTTCGTCTTAAAATTGTGAAATCACTTATCTGTAAAACTTGGTTAGCAATGCTGTTTACTCAAAGCATAATAAGAACCTTATTTTGTTCAAATCAACTCAAATACCTACTTACTTAAAATGTTTGTTATCTTAGTAAAATTGTCATATCTGTGTCATGTGAGTTCTGAGGAAGTTAGCAAAGACGCCAATTTTAAATTAGTTTGGAAGTCACTTTATTCGTATGCTGAAACGAAATATACTGCATAATTTAATATTAATTTAGTTAGTACAGTCACGGACAATAAGATGTATACACACCATACTTTTAAAATTAATATCACACTAAAACTAATAGATGTAGGTTAAAAACAAAAAGCTGAAATTGATTTCACATTGAACTAGTGGCGAAATCAATAAAAATACCAGAACATTGTTGGACATGTTGACCTGTACATGGGTTAAAACATTATGGAGTGTATACATCTTATTGTCCGTGACTGTACAAGTTCAGAATTGACACAATTTAAACAAATGTTGGTCAGTTAGCAATGGAACTACGAGTAGAATAGAATTAACGATGGGAAATACTTTATGTACACCATTAAAAAAAATAGAACAAACACTAAATGATTGCGAACATTTTGCTGCTTTGTCTTTTAAAAATCGAATTTTACTAAGTTGAATACACACTTTCGCTTCAGCATTATTTTAAATTATTTCAGTCTATCTCTTGGCTCCTCCGGTCTACATGAGGCCATTGAGCGACATTGTTACTGCCGCGTCTCGCTTTTAATATTTAATCAAGTACCTGGCAAATAAGATTGTTTTCAAACGGAGCTTAGCTATGAGCAATTTCGGAAAAAATAAAACTACATATTTCCAATTTGTACGATATTACGTATTGTGGTGATATAAAATAAGAGACCTAAAGCCTTGTACAGACTACGCGTTTTCAGGCGTGTTCAGGCTCGGGCGAGTCGTCAAAATCGTATACATTTTGTCATATTACATCGATCGTGCGATCTCTGGAGTGCTGTGTGTAAAGCATGAAGAGGGTACCAAATAATTGATGCTCGAACCTTGTTCTTGAAAAATAGGTAAAATCAGACAGAAACCCTTTCATTGAACATGATAAATGCTTAGGTTCGCAAAATAACTAAAGTATTTGATGTCGTTTTGTAAGCATTTCATTTACATTTTCTCCCGACTCTATTGAATAAAAAAGTACAGAGCGCAATCGTCTATTCCAGAATATAGGCAACAATTTATCTTCACATTTAGAGAGCTTTCAACGAAGCTCCATGTAATAATTTGTAAGCACTCAAAGCCGTTCAAACTAAACATCTGATTAAAACATCAAAGGCGGAGATATCAGCTTACTTTGCTGCATACCCAATGAATAGCGCCAAAATTACAGAAGAAAAAAAAAAAATATTGTCTAGTTACGCCAGGGCGTACAAACAAACAAACAAAAATCTTTCCTCTTTATATATTAGTATAGAAAAGTGATTGGACTTCCAAAACCTAGTATTCTATCTATACTAATATTATAAAGAGAAAAGATTTGTTTGTTTGTTTGCAATTAATAGGCTCTAAAACTACTGGACCGATTTGAAAAATTATTTCACCAATAGAATCCCACATTATCCCCGATGAACATAGGCTATATTTTATCCCGGGGAAGTGATGTTTTCCCGAGGGATCGCAGGTAACACCGCGGCGAACAGCTAGTCTATCATAAAAACAATAAAATAGTCAACTTGTGGTTGCATAATAGTATAGCTTTGTGGAAAATAGTTTTCTTGTTAAAATTGAACTCGTTTCTACTTTAGATGAGGGTCTGGGGGGTCGCGAAATTTCCCATTTTAGACTCTTCCTCACGTTCCGAGATGCAATATTATTTGTAATACGTATTAGGACTTTTACGATATAGTTATTGCGTCTATTATGTTCTTCTGGAGGGTGTTTGAAAAAAGTATTTTTTATTTTTCAAATAACTTTTAATTAACTTTTGTTATTCTATATCAAATAAAATAACAGCTAAACCATCCTCTTAGCTGAATTTCATGCGTGTGGAGTTGACTGCGAATTTGCTCACAATGTTTTCCGTCACCGTTTAGATTTTATCAATCCCACTAATATAATAAAGCTGAACGTTTGTTAGTTTGTTAAGATGTTTGTATGTTTGAGTTTCAATCACGCCTAAACCAGTGAACCGATTTGGATGAAACTTGGAATAAGCGTAGATGTAACCTGGAATAGCATATTAGGCTACTTGGTACCACGCAGACGAAGCCGCGCGCAGTAGCTAGTCGTGTACATTTCAGAAACCGCTGGGATAAACTAACACAACCTTCAAAGTAAAAGTCGAGAATAAATAACACTAGGCCAACCCGGCTCAATTTGCGTTCAATGTTTTTAGCACTTTTCACCCCTTAGGGGGTGAATTTTTCAAAAACAACCGTGGTTTATTCCTATGCACTAAGACAGGCATGACCTGAAAATTTCAAGTCTCTATGATCAGTGGTTTAGATTTTACAACGTTTTCTGAAAATGGATACATCTTTTTGATAATTTATCGCGTATACATTTTTTTGAAAATTATGATGTGTATACTTACTGTCCGTGACTGTACCTACATAAATCAATTAATATTACTATCATTGTTATTATCCTTCGAGGCTCAACCTTTTACTAGTAAAGGGTTAGATTTCGGATTCGAACCAAACTGCTTTAACGTTTGACTGACTCCACAAAAATAAACAGCTTTTTATACTTTCTCATAAATATTTTAGTGGGCGTAAGTGCTAAGTGTCTTGAAAGGCTTGATTTTGTTTATTACAGATGTGGGGTCTACTGTTTGATGTAGGTACTGGTTTATACATATATGAACACACGACTTCATACTGTAAAGGTTTGTACAAAACAAACTTACAAACAAAAAGTATATAAGCAGTATATCAGATACCTGATTCCCATAGTCATCATCATCATCAGCCTATAGCAGTTCACTGGACATAGGCCTCCCCTAATAAGCGCCATTGCGCCCTGTCCTCAGCTCGACGCATCCAGCTTCCCATAGTACAAGCGTGTATTTATTATTATCCCTTTATTTAAAAAACTTCCTTGTAGTCCTTTCATTGTATTTTTCTGTGAGAGATATCTTACTAATAAGAGATGACAACGATTTATACATACTTATACCTATGTTTTTCACTAGATAATTTATACAACGCCAAGAGTCAACCTACCAGTCAACGGCATGTATGCTCACTGTTTGAGTTGGAATGAGCACACGTAAGGAGCTGACTAACCTAGCGGGTTTCCTCACGTTGTTATTCTTTACCGTGAGTTTTTTTATGCGAATATTAATTTTCCGATTCGAAAAATCGATTGATTCAGCCGGATTTCACTGTGTCGTTGATAACGTGTTAATCTTTTTATAGACTATTCTAAAAATAGCACTCAGACCTTGGTATCCTTATTGATAGACAGATTAGCTATTTGTTTTTTTTTTATAGATTTAAAGCAAAATCGCTAACCCCAGCTGGTAAGCTGAAGGAAACGACTCGTTAGTGATTCTAGCTAGAACGTCAGGAACAAGTCCCAAGGGCCATGTTCTTTATGCTCTGTGACGTCTATGTCCAGTTTAAATATTGTTATCTAACTTCTAGATTTATTTAGGGAAGCAGCTTAGTCAATATCATAATAAATTTTAGGATCTTAAAGGCTCTGGTAAAGATAGTCGAATTAAAAAGTTAACGAAGTTACTAGTGTAATCCAAACTTATAGATTTTCGAATCTAATTTAAATATACAGTGTGTAAAAAGACAACTACCGAAAACTGAGGGGGTTGCAATCAGGTCATGATTCCAAACATATTCAGCGAAAAAAAAACGCACTTAGCTTAGTCATTTTACGTTATTTTCGGTTATTTACTACCAGGACAACATAATAAGACCATACCTACCTAATAATTTCATTTCTAAAAGAAAAAACAGTTAAAACTCAAAATCCAAGAATCTACGTAAAAAAATGCGCCCAAAACATATGCAAACAGTGCTCTTCAAATGCTGTTTTCTCCGGATATAATGATTTTTTCGGAAAATTCTTTTGGATTTGGTTGTGTGTTGGGATGCTGTACCTACTCCTTTCGGCTTCGGTAGACGTCTTTTTACACCCTGTATATTCATATAGATATTTATTTTCATTTTTTACTGTTTCAAGCAGCAGGCATTGTGAGTACCTAAACATATGTATTGCAGAGTTGTAAAATAAGAATATGGATATAGATACGTAAAACGATTAAAATTAAAATTGCCTTTTAATATTCATATATAAAAGTTCAATGATAAAATAACATTCAGAACATTCGCTTAAAAGCTGATTATTTATCAAAGTTCAAGCAAATCTCTACTAAAACATGTATTTACTCAGTACCCACGTCAGTACATAGGTACTAAACAAATAAATGTTTTGGTAGTTGGCTAGAGAACAAACTTTCAACGGTCAATAATGAAAGTCCCAAACCACATCAAAAAGATTCTGAATAAAAACGACAACACCGATACTGAAGCACGGCTTAACGAGAGAATAAACCGTTTTTCACACTGAAAACTTTAAGCTAAAAATATATATTATTCATGTCACAACGTCCACTGTTCGGAACCAATGAATTTGTAGATAACGCGTTTTATTGTCAGTTAGTAAATAAATTCGAATCGAGCAATCATGTACTGGGATCACGTAGCAAGCCAGCCCGATGAAAGGTATAATCCAATCAATTATAACGCCCGAACCAATTGCGAATGAAATGCAAAAGAGAAATCGAAAAAAAAATACGCACATTTGATTAAAACTTCACATCAGTTATGATTGTGTATCGCGATCGCATGCATCAAGTGATTTGAATTAATCTAGACGATTACCATCTCGAACTACGTCGTCAGATCCTATAGAAATCTAAGTTTCAGCCACCCTAGCCATGTTACAAATCGCAATAGAATAGAAATCGAATCGACAGATAACGCTGAGACACTTTCCCTGCGTTTTACGTTTTATAAAAGTCATGGCGGCACGTGAGTTCCTGGCTCTATGTAAATCATCAGTTTGACATTATACCAAGAACTCACGTGTCGCGACACTTGACATAAAATGTAGGCGGTTTGGCGCAGGTATAGTCTCAGCGTTATCTGTCGATTCGATTTCTATTCCATTTCTATTTGTAACATGGCTAGGGGGGCAGCTTAAGTTTGTCGAGATTGACGTCTTTGTCTATAGATATTACTAAGTAGAATTTAGATAGCACCTAGCAGTCAAGAATCTTAACACAATATCTATCTATCCAGCCGGTAACACCCACTGTTGGGTATAGGCCTTTTCTCTTTCACGCCACTCCTGGCGGCTTTAAAACAATATACAGACAAATATTTTTATAAGATTCTGCAGAGCTTTTGGCACGAAACTATCAAAAGTAGAAAGAATGTTGATGCATGAGGTTTGTGTTTGACTCCACTAACTACGTTCTACAAAGCAAAACTGCTCTACCCAGAGGCAAATGATTAAAAAGTTTAATTAATTAGACTGAATGAGGGATGAACGAGGCAAATTTAAACAACATAATTAATGTTTACGTGTTGACATTGAAGTAAAACTATTTACGAAGCTGATGAATAAAGTAACAGTGCTTTTAAAAATTATATTTTACAAACAAATCCTCCAAGGAGAAGTTAAGACGGTCGTCGAGTCTGCGTTCTAAGCTTTTTTGAATAAAAAATATGCATCAAACTTTCAATGGCAGTGAAATTGTGAAACGTGCTTCTTTAGAAATATTTCTTTTCATAAAATCGGGGAAAATTAAATATATTAAGTTCAGTTATGCTGTGATGCAAAATAGTATAACAGACGCCAACAAAATAACAAGTAGTATCCAGAGCGGAATTTTATACTGCATTTTGGACTAGTAAAATTTTGTTTTTGTGTAATAATACTCTAATGTGAATAAGGTTGCACTATAGAAATGGATAAATACTTACTACAAAATATTTAAAAAAATTACTTTTAGAAAAAATCTGGATGGCTTTATGACATTTATCTGAATTATTAATGAGCTCAAATGGAGAACGAAAAATCCATTGATGCACAGCCGGAATTCAAACCCACGACCTTCGCATTGAAAATCGAGGCACAACCCCATTCAGCCAACAAGGCAATAGCATAGAGGCTATTCGCGCAGTAGCTAGTAATAAATAATGTTGGACATTTCACACAGCATCATCTATCCCCAAACTAAGCAAAGTTTGTACTATGGGAACCACATAACTGATTACTACTTTTTATATTGTTTGAATGTTACCGACGACAAGATAATTTCCTATGAAAATGTTATTATGGCAAAAGTTTATTGACATCGAGTACGTTAACCTCTTGATAGAGTATTTGAATCACGTACAGTTGTCAGTTGATTATTAATTCCACATTATTCAGAAACGCAAACCGACATGGGTTAGCCAGACAGGCATGAAAGATATATTAGCGAAGGACAAACAAAAATATTTGCTAACCTAATTACAGTCAGGAAATGTACTTGTAATATAATATAGCGCAAACAGTAAAGCTGGATCATACAAAGCTATTTTATAGTTCATCAATGTGCCTAGTATTAGTTCTATTCACTTTCAGCACCGACGCCATAAGTGTGGATTTGTAGTAGTACCAAAAGATGCGACCAAAAGAAAGCGCTGCTATTTTCCCATACAAGTCCACGTTTACAGCATCGATTATATACCGAAAGTGAATAGAACTTACACTAGGCACTCTGGCTTAGCAAATCTCTTGATCGCTATGAGTGCTACGCCGTAGGTGGTCTACGCAACCATAATTTTTAGAAAGGCGCCTTGATCCAACTTGAGACACAAAATAAAGCCAAAAAAGTTAAGTTTTGATGCAGCTGTCCTTTTCACAAAACTTCATTACTTTTACGTAGTCACATTGTACTAACGCTTTAATCAGGCGTTTTCGGCTACTTAGTTCTCAACTTATTTGAAAACAATGTTTGTGAACTGGAAAGTAACTTTTTATTCCTATAATGTCGACATGTTGTTTCATTTAACGAGTTCTAAACAACAACAACAAACACATCTCAAAACAAAAACTTCTAGATTGATTCCGTCACCAGAATTGGCCACTTACTTACACAAACTTACTTTTTACTTAGTCCTTCTGTTTGCCAAACACTCTCCAGGCAGTAGGTACGATTTGTCTTGATAGGATAGTATCTAACGTTACTCTCCCAACAGAAGGTTCTTAGCGGTGTTTTTTTTTAATAAAGTTACCCTGTAAAACTAAAAAATACTTCATCTTCACTTGACGCATTAGTCAAACATTGAAGTCGGTTTTTTTTTTAGTTTATATAAAGACCCTGGGTCCGAGGGGTTCCGGGGCCCATCGCGTCTTCAAAAATTTTTCAGACCGTCTGGTCGAAGCGTCGCATGATTCGAGAGCTGGCGATTTTTTGGCACAGCGAATCAGCATTGCATTTCAGCGTATTTTATGTACATCAATATGTACATAAAATTACAACCAACACAACACACTACAATTAGTGGCTTAGTTTCTGTAAATAAATTCTGTAAAAAAATGAAATTATTTGTTTTAATTTTGAGTGTAGTATCGATAGTATTATCACAGTATTGCGAAACAAAACGTGTATAACCATGTTGGTGAGCTTTAAAATAAAAGTGGGAAACACGTCCGTCCGCACGCAACAAAAGGAGTTCTCGCGGAAATGAGTTAACTTTCGCGAGGAAGCCGGCTAATGCCACCGCTCTCGCTTTTTAGTTCCGTTGTAAGTCATCTGCTTTTTGTAATTTCCGTGTACGGTGGTACGTTACGGTAGGTAGGAAGTTTTTTTCGGTTTCCTAAAAAGGTAGAATTGAATAGTGACTTTGTATGTGACTGTTGGGTGTTCATAAATAAGTACATCCTTCTAAAAGAGTATAAAAAACACGTTTCTTACGTTTGTGGCCATGTATTTGTATCCCCACGGCACTTTTGACATTCTCTCAGATCTTATGGCGTTCAAGATTTCAATTTTATTAGAGGTAGGTACACACACATAGAATTAAAACTTTAGAAACTTTTTAAAATGAATTGAATACCTTATACTCAATTAATTACTCAATAATTATTCAAACTTATAAGTTTTAACCCAGGTATAAGTTTGAGTCTATAAAAGTCGTCAAGCCATAATGGAAGTTGTAGATCATACGAGTTTCATTATTAGTTTGATATGAGCTAACATCACCTATTTCTTAGAAACTTCTAGAAGCTACAATCTCTCGTCTGAAGTTGTCTCAAGTTTATAAGTCTCTGGGCAATATTGTTGCAAAAATGAAATAGATAGCGAAGTTTCCAAAGGAGCTTACACGCTACACACATAACGTAATAGTTTACATTACAGATCCCACACAATTTGATAAAAAAAACAGTTTAGATAAATAGATACCTAATATTAGCTATTGGTAGACCTAACCGATTATTTTATCTGGGGAAGGTACTAATAACAAGGTAAGGTACTAGACTCAATTCAATTTCAAAATTTCTTTATTAAGATATATCTTATGAACTAGTACAATTTCCAGTGTGAATTTTATCCTAGAATGTACAACTAATAATTGCTAGGACCGTTTATTAAGCTACGTTAGGTGCTTCTCAAAACTTTTAAAAATATTTATTTAATTAGTAGGTTAATAATAAATAAGAACTAAAATTTTTTTAGTAAGTTAATAATTAAAGTAGTAATTAAAGTAGTTAATAATAAATAAGGTACTAGACTAGGTACTTAGGTAAGGTACCTAAGTACATACCTATTAGAGAACGACTAAGACAAAAGAACGTAATAACTTGTATGTGTATGAAGAATGATGACTTAATTTAAGCTAAGTGGAAATCTTTTATGTCTGTCAACCCTTACGAGAAAGCCACGCTGACTTTATATAACTAGGTGCCTACATCGTACCTATATTTTTTCATCAATTAAGGTACTATAAATAAGAGTCCGCAAACTGTTATTTGCAAAAACATCGTATAGGCTTTTCAGCTGTGTGTATCCAAAAAACTGAATTGCCTCATAGTTGAAAGTTGGGAAGGCTACAAGAAGTGTTAATGAATTTAAAGCTCCTTGAGAATATTAAGTTAAAAGTTTCAGCTCAACGAAGGCACTTACCGGACTGCTTCCAGTCATTACTCACAGAGCTGAGTACCTAGTAGTAAAATTAGATTCAACAGGGCAGAGTTGGTAAAATCGAGGTTATTCAAACACCCCGATATTTTAAAGCCCAAAACACATTGGACCGCACGAAAGTGCTCGAGCCAGCGCGGCCCGCTAGATAGCTTCGCCAGATCTCGTTCCTTCTACAAGCGTTTCTATATCTAGTACCATTGTTCATAAGGTTTATAATGGCTTGCTTTAAAACTAATCGACGCGTCGCTTGCCAATTCAATGTGCATTGAGCCTAAATGTTTTAGGCAGATCAGACTTTTGAAAGAGGTGTGTCCAAATACCGATATTTTGAATTCAATTTATGTACATTTATTGAGAATATATAATCAAAATAATACAATAGGGTGCTCTATTGATAATTTTTTATAAGGATGACTGTAGCTAACCGTATTCAAGTTAAGTTGTCCGAGATAGGCGACTGCTAGCTTATCTCTAAACCATTTATTGTTCTAATTCAAGCCGCTTACTTGATTTATGAATGTAAGGAAGCGTTGGGGAGGCTCCCTAGATTGGCAATAACCTCCGAGGAACAATCGCTAGGGCTTATTAATGGCAGAGGTTGCACCGAGGTCTTCCCACCTAATCAATTGCTGTAGGTATCTGGTTGGTTCAACCTGAAAGCTTCTCTGCAAACGTAAGGATCTACATGTTATAATGCGGGTAACAATAGAGAATTTTAATAAATAGAAAGTTGATATCCGAAAACCATTGATTGATTATAATATTTTTGAACGAAGCCTGAATCATGATTGATTAAATGAAAATGCTATATTGCACCACCTACTGATACACACATAACTACAAGATACAATAGAATAGAGAACCATTACAGTGCACAATCGGCCTTATCACCGAGAAGCGATCTCTTACAGGTACCCTTTGGATGGAGAGGAATGTACCTAAATGAATGGAAGATTGAACGGGTTCAAAAAATTGAGAGAAACTGAATTAGTTAAATTTTTAAATGAATATAGTTCATCATGCTGTTCATAAACCTCATTTTGCTTGCACACCATTTGGCAACTATTAGGCTACATAAGACGATAAATGAGCAAACAGTTTGATCTAGATAAGCATTTCTCCACCCCTCAAACTGCAACTTGCACCAAAGTAAACAAACGAAAAGCAACTGCAGCTCATCCGACTAACGAAACTAAAAATCCCGGATTAAACTCTCCCTCAGAGAAATCACGGTCCTGATGAAAATAGATTATTCCTTATTCGACCGCATCGAGACCGAAGGAATGCAAAAAGTATTCCAAGTTTGTTACTTCATTTGTGGTCAACTTTCATAGCAACGAGTATAACTAGCAAAGAAATCTTATTTGTGTCATATGGATGGACTGTTAGTTAACTTTGTTGGGTAATACGAAATTCAGAGGTAATGACTTCTCATGAAGAATAATAAAGTTTTATTTTACAAATAAGTAACTGGCTAGAGTAAAGGTGCGTATACACGATGCAATTTCTCGTACGTTTTGCTAAAGCGCGCCTATTCAGAGTGCTAATTAGAGTTAAGGTGCGTTTACACGATGCCAAATCAACTGATACGATTTAGCTTCGCACGGCTATTTTTGACGTGTAAACGCTCACCATAAGCTAAATTTCTTAGTGACTCTTACTTACCTAGTAGCCTTAGTTTTTTTTTAATTCAAATTGTACATGTAAGTGCTGATAAATGTAAATTGCTGGTGTTTTAACCATTCTGAATGAATTGCAGGGCCCGTATTCGCGTTCTTTTTTTCGTTCGTTCGATGAATATTCGGATGCTTCCCACCACGGATTCTGACTTCAAGGGCCAATTTTTCTGTTTGGAATATTTGGTCCTAGGTTAGGAACGTGTTTTAACCTTTGAAAAATTGGCCCTTAAAGTCAGAAATCGTGGTGGCATCCGAATATTCATCAAACGAACGAAAAAAGGAACGCGAATACGGCCCCAGGTCTGATTATCACAATAATATAAATACGCGCAGTAGGTAAATACCTACCTACCTACTAGTTCGACGCTCTCGTCGTTTAGGCTACATTACAATAGATACTACTTAGCTGAACTTACTTTATATCACCATTAAAATAAAAGCCCGGTAACGAGCACTGTAAAGTTTCTGTGAGGTCAGTGCCAACAAAGCAAAGATACTTACATTCCTACCTTTTTTGTCCAGCCAGCATCTGAAGTGGAAACTTTTTGGTCGGACTCGATCTGACCGACTTTCCACCAGCTACGGATGCACATTTTGTCGCTCTAGATGTTTTTTGCTCCTAGCTTCATTTAGCAGTAGTGCTCGCTAAGAAACCTATTAATTTTCGATGACTCGAGAGATTGAGCTTGTATTTCTCGAAGCGGGATTTTGCGAAAAGTTTCGTGCATTTTGCGAAATGCCAATTGGATTTTTGGACAATTTTGAAGAAAAATTGGACAAACACTTTTAAGTGACCAAATTAATTTGGTTCCATAATAGGTAGTCATCAATTGGTTTTTTTTAAACATGCCTATTAGCAGTAAGATAGTACCTACCTGACACAGTATTTAAGCAGGTAAGTAAGTTCGTATGGTTAGGCCAACTTGGTGATGGAGTTATTAAGCCCCCTGAAGGCCTCCGTCCTGTCTTAATACTGACTTAATAGCAGAACCGTTGTAAATTCGAGGTATCATGCTTCAAAATGGAGTTTGGTTTAAGTAATTTAAGCTTTGATTGCACTACGCTGAAATAGTTTTGTTTTATTTTTATCAATTTAGTTCGGCTAAACGGATTAGTTCAGTTTGGGGCACAGTTCAAACTATAGGAACTACAACTCTACGAAACCACTTTTTTTTAAAAATATATAAAAAATCTCTGAATGGACGGACTGGTTCGACTTTTATGGATTATAAAAAAAGTTGAATCTCATAACAAAGAGGAACGAGTGCATGGGTCGCTGGTTTGGTGATTCGTTTGAATTTTTAATCCAATTTATGGATGGAAGCTGTCCAGATTTTTTTACTTGAAAACTAAATGGCTGCAATGCAGGTAGGCTACCCACTAAACATTTTCCGACGCGGTAGTTAACTTAGTTTATAAAGGACATGATTCTGCGTTTATGCATTTCTGCACCAAAAATTAAAAGTGCCGGCCAGAAAACAATATGTTTTGATGTTAGTAGAATGTGTCATTACTAATATGTTTTTCTATGTGAATCAACCTGTACGTCCAACGGTTTATGAGTTATTGGTGAGCGGTGAACCTGTTTACAGAAATAAGGGTGTTATTACCTATGAATTTCTCCACATTTATTCAACAATTACTATTGTCATAATAACAATGACAGCCAACTGCTACAAGTTTAGATTTTTCAAGTTTCAGTTATATTTTTTTAAATAAGTAACAACCCTTTGGTTTTACAGGTTAGGTGTTATACCTAGTTAAAAATGTTTTCTTTCTGGCTGGCACTTTTAATTTTAAGCTATTATTCATAAGGATAGGGTAGAAAAACACAAGGAAATCGTAATATTGTTTAACTTATATTCCATTTATTTTATATTCAATAATCTCTATAGATGACTATGTCTTTTGCATGTTTCTATCTAATGGATACGGATTCTCTAATATTATATAACAAAAATTCATTGGTAAAATTGCGCGTACCCTATAGTTAAGAAGATAAGTTCATGTTAGGTATAGAGTAACAAATTCATGAAGTAACTGAGTAGATCGTAGTGTGGTAGGTGAATTACCTAAAAATGGTATTATGAATTGGGAAAAAGAATATCGGTGTATAATGAGTTTTCAAACAGGTACTTTAGACTTTTTAAACTCACACGATTTAAACTCATTTTTGTTTTGACCACGATCAGTGCAACGCGATCGAAACGTCGAGGTAAGATAATAGTTCGAATATTATCCAAAACCGTTACCCGATCTCGTCCCGTTATTAAAACCAAAATGAGGTACTTTAGAGTTTGATTACATTAAGGTTTACAAGACCTAGGATACAACGTTGTATTTCGTGAACATAAATGAAATAACTTTATCCTGTCGGTAAATTATGTACAAAAAATATGTAAACATAAAGACCGTCATTAATAAACGTGGTGTAAAGTTACGCCAGGTCTAAACTCCAAAAATTGTATGGTTACTCCTAAGTTACACCCGGCGTAACTTTACACCGTGTTTATTAATAACGACCAAAGAGCTTGTAGTGTAATTTGTGTAATCTTGTTAAAGAAATCAAATCTTCAGATGACTTTTTTCCCGAATATTATCTTATTACCGAGCTTACCAGTCGGTAGCTAAAATGATGGCTAAGCAATTTCTTTTGCGATTCATAATGAGAATCGCAAAAAGAAATTGCAAGGCTTTCGAGTTTTACATAAATCGGTGAAGAATAGTATTGGGTGCAAGGCAAACGCTAACAAAAAAACAGACTATGCTTTCCGATCGATAAAAGTATAAAATTAACTGGTCGTTTCTCCACCACTGCAAGGGCAATACTGAAAACTAAGCTTTAAAGTTTACATTTTTTAACGACCTTGATGGCATAGAGCGATGTTTTCAGCTGAAACATAGGTTCGAGATTGATTCTTGCGACGGGGCCAAGTTTAAAAAATACTTGAAAATACTTTAACTTACAGGTTTGTATTCGTAGAAGCAAGGTCCGATCGTACTGATTCAGTTGTCGATGGTTATTTCTACCCTTGTTGAGTATTAAAATATATAAATAGAATAATAAATTGTCATTCAATTGACAAAAACGTGTAAGCTCTTTTATATGATTAATTATACAGTATAATAAAGTACGCGACCTACATAATTATTAACAAATTAAAAATTATAATATACAATAATTATTTACAGACTAACATGCTACGCATTGCTTAATAAACATAGTGTAAATTAAAGGTAATGCTACAATTCTATTTTGAAAAATGATATGATTTTTTAATATTTACATTTTCATAATAAGATATTTAAATTGATGAAATCGAATAATTCACTAGAATATTTTATATTTATAATATTAACAATGTTATACTATTTAACTAGATATTTACATGTTTAGTGCATTTTTACAGCTACAACAATGTATAGAGAGTGCCACCAATTTATAACCCCTAAACTATAAACCTGCCTGATTACAACCCAATCACCGCTGTCAAACTTGTGCTAATTGGACGTATTATTGCGTAAAGGAACCAATCCACACTCATGTCGAGTTTGAGTTATGTTTAATACAATTACGACATGAGTTTGGATTGGTTCCTTTACGCATAAATACGTCCGTTTAGCACAAGTTTGACAGCGGTGACTGCGAGATTACGCCTGTCGCAAGATTCGTAATCAAGAGGCCGGTATAAACCTGCGGGTTACAAGTTGGTGAAGCTGACTGTACTTTTTCATTTTTAACATAAAGTTGGTTAGCTGCTTTCAAGTATCACAGAATATGCTGAGCTTCCTATAAATTGCTCCACTCGGAGAATTTCCAACATTTTGCTTCACAAAATTAATATTATAGCTAAAAGCTTTAATAAAATTGGCAACACTGATTGAGCAATTTTTAGCGAAATTTTTCAACTCATGTAATAATGCAAATTTATTGTTTAAAAAAACCATGATTTAAAATTTAACAGTGCTTAAATTTATTATTGTTGGATAATATAAAAAGGCTAAAATTATTAGATATTTAATAATTAAATTACTCACGTAAAATATTATTGGAACCAAAGTGTTATTTTTTTTTTAAATTTAAGCTTTGTTTTACAGTTTCAGACAGATTTTATAAATAATTTAAAATTGGAATTTCTTAAAATAAATTAACTAAGCTATGAACTAACACCGGTATTCACAAACATTACTATGAGGTCTCAGAGTGCGCGCGGACGCACATGGTCCCATAAACCTACTCATTTTGGGACCCTGTGCGTCCGCGCGCACTGTGAAACGTCCTAGTAATGTTTGTGAAAACCGGTGTAAGATACTTGAGATTACATACTGTGCAAAGTAAAAGCGGCTTCGCTCGCATGCCGCTATTCCAAGTTTCATCCAAATCATTTCACTGGCTTAGGCGTGATTGAAACACAAACATCCAAACATTTAAAAACAAACTCACAAACTTTCAGGTTTATGGGATTACACGAATAAAGTTGAATTCTGTTCTCAAAATAGTTTAAATTTAAGACACGGGTTGCAATCTATAATGAATGATTTAATATAATTTAAAAAGCAGAAAATATAATGTTACAAGTTTAACTATTTTATTATAGAATATTTAAGAGTCGATTTGGATCTATAAAATTACTTATTATAGTTAAATACACTGAATATTTGTCACCCAGTAAAATACATCTAATTTAAATAAGTTAAAACCAAGGAACTGTTTTCCACATCCATTACCCAACTGTCCAGTTCACGATACAATCGCCAGATGCTGGCAACTGCAAGTGTTCTAATTTCAAAATTATGATTCACATGGCCACACCTCGTTCGAAATTTGAATATAGTACGGGCCTGGGGACATTTATTGATGACTAGAAGAAATCAAAAATGGAAGGAACATTTTTTCAAGATACGTAGATAACATCCATAGATCATTACGGTAACTCATTAAAATACAACTAACAAGTACCAAATAAGGTTTTCTTTCATCAATAAATGTTTTTTTCTGATAGGACAAAGACCACGCTCTCCTCATTTCACATTTATAACAATTTCTAATCTAAAGCTTAATATGATATAAATTACGTTGCGATTACATTGTTTAGTACTAGGTACACAAAACCAACTGAACCTAAAAATAATAGGTGATCTTTGTTTTTATTTGCGCTATCGGGAAGGCCGCATTCCTGCCCTCGATATTCGAGGCAAAAGCTCTGAAAATAAAAACAATAAAATATATTTTAACACGTCATACACCCGTCAATATACATGGCATTTGCAAAAGTTTTCATATTTCGAATGGCACCGAATTAAAAAGTTCAAAAACTGTTTTCGTTTTTTTTTCAGGAAACGTTTCTCATTCAATTTATAACTGGAAAAGCTCTAGTTCTAAATTCGTTTAGGAGAAATTATATAGTTGTGTTCTCAATTCAAAAGTTCAAGCACCCGTTAAATCTCGGGATTTCCCGGCGAATCTCATGATTTGAGCATTCAGGCTTTAGTAAATCCGGCTGGTGTAGATAGCTAGAAAGAAACGAACGCTGGGCACTCTGTTTGCTAAGCGTTATGCTAAGTCACTTTTATAGGAGAGCTACGCAAATTACCTTAGAGACTTAAGGCGGTCTAGTATCCTAACCTATTACAGAGATGTTTTAAAACCTTCAATGCTCTTTTATTTTCTAGATTTATGCTTAGTCAGATGCTAAGCTAGATCGTAGAAACTATGCTCTTGGGATTTTTAGCATCCAAACAAAGGAATACTACCAAAAATTGTACGCATTTATGTAATCCACAAGTTAGGTGGGTAAAACAGAGTTTTAATCCATTACATTTGTAAAAAGCCAATACTATAGTTTTAGAGTACCTGGCTACGAGTGAATCGGGAGCGATGTGATGTGAACAATTTGAAAGAATGCCAAAAGTTATCTCTTAAGTTAGCAAATAGATGAAATCTCGTTTGGGCAGTTTTGCAGTCACGAACTTAACCGTTATTCAGTTATTTAGTCTACATGTAACTGTTTTTTTTCCTACTTAATTATTTTTAATCAGAACAAAATAAACACAGAAATCCTTTGAAATTACAAAATTAAATTTTTTGTTTACTTTTTACGGGGTTGATTCTGTATTTTTTTATTTACGTGAAAAACCGGTAGCTTGTAGTCCTTTTCGCCGCCTTTGTTACGATCACGCAACTCGTAATCTTATCAAACAAATAATAAAGTTGGCAACTTTGAAAAATATCAGTTGTTGTTGCTTTTGGGGCATGTTTACGATTTCTTCTTACAAAAGTAAAAAGTCTGAAATTACTGGTTATGTATCAAAATCGGTTATGAAACCAAATTATAGCTGTTTTTGAAAATGCTATGCTTGTAATTTTGAAGCGAAATATTAAAATTCCAACCCGGCCGACTAATCTGTTGCATACTCATTTTATTTTATTTTTATGAAATGAATATGATTTCCATGATTATCAGTATTATTAAAATTTAAGAATTGTAAACCGTTCCTGATGTATATTTGAAAAGAAGCCTCAATATCACTTTGGCATGGCAACTATTTTATAAGAGTAATAAGTACGAATGACGATGGAACTAAATGAAAAACCTCAAGCGATAAATTATTAACTAGCAATATTCGTCCTGTTTTCTAAATAGGCATGTGAACCCTAATAATCCTAAAGGGTGTAAATAGGGGTCCCTAATGATTCACATAACGTCTCTTATCCTATTTTTAATTCCCATACTGTATTTGGTACTAATATTAAATTGTCCTAATGATTACTCGACATAACAATACTACACCTAATTAACAATAGTCATAGTATTAGGTGAACATAACATTAAATAGTCATAAAATCACATCTCCTAACATACGGTAATCCTAAAGTTATAAGCCCTAACAATATTTACTCCTAAAGTTATAAGTCCTAACAATATTACTCCTAATAATCAAACATAATAACAATTGAAATCATAATAGCATTAAATCCTAAAAAAATACCATATATACCCAAATAGATTCCTAACTATGTCAACTTTGTAAGGTTTAATAAATTAACTAACATAACTTCGGGTTCGCTATGTTTTCCAATAAACCCACTTTTACTAATTGCGTTTGCTATAACTTCAGCAGCTATAACCGAAAAAACGATTGTATAAATAAAATACTAGACTTTTTTCTACCTATAACAAGTTTAATATAATAAGGTTTAAGAGAAACAAGTCGGTTCTGGCACTCGCCGGCCGCTACCGCGGCACGCTTCGCTCGGCTCGTGCATGGTTTGGTCCCTATTGAAACCATGCTCGTCGCTACGCTCCTCGCAACCTATTCTACAGGTCCGTTAGCCTGTTATGGCAACACGATAAATTTACAGAAAGTTCCTATTTAGAGCAATTATAATTTTATGTAATATTTCAGTTATATTTATAATAATTATATAAACTGCACAATATAGCAATATTAAACTATATTAAATGATACAATTATAACAAAATAACTCAACTTTATATACTATATAATATAACTTTATATAACTATAAATAGTATTTATTAGGATAAATAAACATTAGGACGATCAAAAATAGGACAAAATAGTTTATGCAACTTAACAATAGTAATAATAACTATTATGATAACATATATTAGGAGTTGAGACGAATATGTAAATATAATGGTATGTCTTTAATATATTAGGACAAAATATATGTATGTCAGTTTAAGTCTATGGAAATTTAACAGTATGACTACAGTATTTTAGGACTAGTATGTTATGTGTATTTATATTAGGACAATTAACATTATGTAAATCGACAGGATCCCGTGTAAATAGCCTGAAAATGAGTTCGTAACTCGGAAACTTAAATAAGGGGCGTCTAAATAACCGTAAACCACTTTGTGTAAAGCGGTTTGTCGGATCCTAACAGGGTAGTTTATTTTGCATTGAATTGATATTGTAATCCAACGGAGTCTTTCTTGGTCTTTCGGACAGTAAGCGAACCCTCGGAACGTTTGTATAATGTTTGCTAAGTATCTGAGGTTTAGATCAAACAAAGCTTTCAGTCTTGGGTAAAACTCGGTTAAAAAGTATTAACCGAATGACTTTTTTCAATGAACTTTGAATGCTAAATTTTACGAATATTGTGTGCATTGCATCTGTTTCTGTTATACACCGCTATTTCGTAACTACCAAAAAAGAATTAAGCGCAGTTGCAGCAGATCCAGAAAATGATAATGGCATGGTCAATTTTTTTTTTATATTGAACTATCACAAAGTTATCGAGGATTGTTGTGTGGAACAAAAGCATAACAAAATTTTAGAAAACTGTACAAATAAGTACTACAGACAACAATCGCGTACGCACTCTCATTTTTACTCGCTCTCGTATCATCCCCAGTTATTTTTTTTTCATATTTTTTGAGTTTTAACTAAATAAATGTCATCAGTAACAGACACCGAGACCATGTTTAATTTTTTTTTTAATTTAGACGCCGAGGCAGGCCTCGAAGACGCTGGCGTGACGATCTCGATGCATTCCGAGCTGACTGGTGGGACGAAGCTGGCGACCGCAAGTCTTGGAAAATGATGGGCGAGACCTTTGCCCAGCAGTGGGACAGCATAGGTTAGAAAAAAAATTTAAAAAATAGGCGTGTGTATTTGGGGACTTAAATTTGGTGTTTAGTTGAGTCTTGCACTGTTTTGCAGTATGCCAGTCCAATACACGCTTAAGTTATGTGATGTTTATAGGTAATCAAATATAACCAACCTTTATAATATTAGAGGCCATCCGCTTCAGGAAAGCGCTGGTGAAGAGTGCTGCTTTATCACCACAAGATCTCTGCACTGTGGCTTCGGAACACATCAGGTACTCTTGGAAGGAACTGAGAACAAAAAACAATGGTTTTTGACCGGACTGCGAAGGAGATTGTGATCACCAAGTTGAAAATTTAGCGTCACCCATTGGTAACCCTCCAAATAAAGCGTTTTGAATGGCCTGCCACGTAGTTGAGAGGGGCTACAGTTGGTGACGCTGACCATATGTGGTATGAGTAAAATTGTTTATCGAAATCAGTCAACCTATTTAGTAGAAAAATAACTTATAAAAAAATAATAATGAACTTCTGACAACAATACACAAAGAATAGGAAAGACAGAAAGAAAGAAAATACATTTATTCAACTAATCAACTAAGTAGGTAAGAAAATAAAACAAATAATAAATTAAAAAAAAACACAAATGAAAAATGATTGTTGAAAAGGCAACTACTCAGCAAAATGCCTAGATCCAAGGATCAGGCGTTGTTTTTCAGTGTCGCCTTAGAGGGAGGGGAGAGGGGAAGGGGGACGGTGTGTGTAATGTGCTGTAACTGTAATGTCCCGGTAACACAAGTCTCTTGAGAGCCAAGGTTACTCAGGGCAGCGCTAGTGTGAGCCAAAGTGTGAGCTTTTTGTACCTAGTGTATGTAATGTAAAAGGAAAGTGTATGCATGTGGGATGTGTAATGTGTGTGTAGTGTATGTAAGGGTGGATAGTTGTGAGCAAAAAAGGATGTAAGTAGTAGGGAGGCATAACAGAGTAGGTGATTGTGTAGTGTCAGTGTGAAGTGTCTGTGTATAGTGTAGGTATGTGTGCATCCATTTAGTGCTAGGAAGCTAAGCCGCTATCAAGCTGCCCCTCCAGGAGAAGCCTTTTGTAGTGAGATTTGAAAGTAGCTTTTGAAAGTGTATTTCTCAGTGGAGGGGGCAAATTATTCCAGCATTTGGTAGCCTGGTAGCGGAAGCTTCCTTCAAAAGCACGTGTCTTGTGATAAGGTGTGATTAATTTAAACCTGTTAGCTGGTCTAGGATCTTGCCTGCGGTTGTTATGACGCCATTCAAGTTTTTTATATAAGTAGTAAGGGTGTTCATACCTAATGATAGTGTTTAGAAGGCTTGCCATATGAATAGGCTAAATTGTTTCTGGGAACCCGTTTAATCAAAGCCAAAAAGGTGCTACCTAAATAGGCAATTACCTAATTTTCATAAGGACTCATTAAACACATCCCAAAGCCGCTTAAAATGTCTCCAAACTATTTCAAATGAGCATATTAATGTCATAACCAACGTAACGTTTCTAAGCTCGATTAAACCAGGCTAGCATGTCGCGTTATCAAGTTACACTGTTGCGAGCAAGTCGCCAGGGGATTGCTGTAGCTGATTACAAATATTACAAGTCTAGCTTAGTACTCGATTTAAGACGACGCATTGAGGATATTGGCGTCAAGGATTGTAATATTTTTCAGCAATTGAAAAACCTTCGGAATTGATATTTTAAGTTTTGAATATTTCATGTTTTTTACTTCCAACTGATAGCTGGTTTTTCAAGATTTGTTAAATATTACAGCAGAAAAAAAATCCCAAAAACTGCTCCATAAAAACATAGATTTTAATTTTACAGGTGAACGGAACCGATCTAAGCTTCTAAATTTTATTTACAGATAAGTCTATACACCCTTTTCAAAGTGCAAACTTGATTTTACATAATTACCAATAGTTTTTATTTTAAACGAGAATTACTGTTTTGGCGCTTACGACTTTTACTATTTAGCTAGCTCTCGCGTCTTTTTGTATGCCAGGCGGCCCCCTTCAGTCCGCGTCTGACCATTGTCAACGTCGGACCTGTGTCAATCGAGCTCCCGCGCTCTAGTAAACATCGATAGTCGTATCTTCTAAGTAAAATCTTAAATACTTATTATTAAAAATGGGAAAAAAAAAGTTGATGGTTTCTACATGAAGATGAGAGCTCTGTATATTGAAAATGTAAGGAAATGATCAAGAAAACATAAAGTAAACGTTAAATATTTTTCCGGGTTCTAGTAAAACTACAGGGATATGAGACTTGCAAACTTTAGGTGTCATTGTGACGGGCACAGTGACAGTGAGCACCTCAGACTAACTAGACCTGGACGCGGTTTTGATGAAATTTCTTTTACAAATTCTGCCGATTTTATGAGGGACGAGGTAGAACACGAACGCATTTTACACACACGATGTATAAAAAATTACAATAGCTTATATTATGTGTACGATTCTCAGACCCGCTGAATATTATGTAGGTATACAGTATACACAAAAAAATTCATAAAAATCGGTCGAGTTTTGTTACAAGACCTTTCGGGGTCTCTAATATATCTTCTAAAATATTCTTCTTATAATTTTGCTTGGTATAAAAATGTATAAGTACCATAATCATCCTTTGGCCGAATAATTTGGAATCTCGAATATTGTTTATTAATATTGATACCCATAATGCCTCAAAAATATAAAGATATTTGTCATAACATTTAAAACTCATACTAGATATTTCGTATATTTTTTCCCCTTAAAAATCGTGATTTTAAAATACAAAACAGGGTCATGTTGATTGACATAATGTTAATAGTCCTAATATACACATAACATACTAGTTCTAAAATACTGTAGTCATAATGTTAAATTCCCATAGTCTTAAACTGACATACATATATGTTTTCCTAATATTATTAAAGAAAAAAAAGAAAAATTAAAATCAAAATATTTTTATTGAGTCTTATTTAAGTAGGCATAAAGACATTTTACATAATAGTCTTAACTTCTAATATAATATGTTGTCATAATATTTATTATTACTATTGTTAAGTTGCAAAAACTATTTTTCACACCCAGTGCTCGAAAACCATACATTATTTCGTCTCACAGTCTTAAAAGAAAGTAAATCATTTCTCCCTCCTAAAAAACAAAATGGCCGGTGGGAGGTAAAGTTGTATGGGATATCATTTCCCCCTCTGAACCTCATGTGAACAGATAAGTAATGAGATTTGAATTTCAAACTTCAACATTTCCATTAAAATTTTTAGTATTGAGTCCACACCAAATAGAACGTATACGAAAAAAAAGAAAAAATGTGGCAACTAATCTTTTTCTTCCGAATTGATTTTTGATGTTTCTATGAAAATGTTTGCCATATAGAACTGCACCAAGTAGAATTTATTCAAATATAAGGAAAAAGTGTGGCTAATGCCTCCAAACTATAGAGCGATCTTATGTTTTTGCATATTAATGCTAAAATATTTTTTGAGAACAAACTCAATAAAATATTTTTTGAGAATACCACTCCCACCACCCACCTCGACTCCTTCTATAGTGGGTGGTGGGAGCTATCGAAGGAGAGAGATGGTTGGAAAGAATTGGGGGAGACCTTTGCCCAGCTGTGGGACAGTAGTTTTTTTTTCTTTAACCTATGTTGTCCCACTGTTGGGCAAAGGTCTCCCCCAACTCTCTCCAACTGTCCCTCTCCTTGTGGGACAGTATAGGTTGAATAAAAAAAAACTAATAGATTATTATTATTCTACCTATAAAACCTGTTCATTAGACTTGCTTGCTATTTTCTGGGTGTAAGTATTCACTATTTTTCTCGCATGTGTGAAAAGCAGAGTATTCACCTCGGGGTTAAAGCTGTCTTAGTCTTGGGCGCTCTTGAATCCCTCGCTGTCTCAGGATTCTAGTCATTAACTCCCTCGTTGAAAGAATCCTTCGATGCGCTTGGGATTCAATATGGCGCCCGTGACATAATACACTGCTTTATCCCCTTGGTGAATAATCTACTATTGTCCTATTTTTGATGGTCCTAATATTTATTTATCCTAATAAAAACTGAAGACGGCTGCCGAAGCGCCAAAAAGGTTCACTATAGTCACTTATATCCACCCAGATCGAATATAGTTGGTTAGGTTATGTTTGAGTAGTGACCACTGACGTGTGAGGCGAGTGAGCGTAGCGAGCGTGCCGCCGAAGCGCGAGATGAAGTTTAGTGGATTTAATATTTATCTCGGGTCTGGGTGTTGTATAATATGTATGTATTTACAAACAAAAAGTATATAAGTTGTATATCAGTTATTTGGTTCACTTATGTACAAGCTTTGCTTAGTTTGGGGCTAGATGATGCTGTGTGAAATGTCCAGCATTATTTATTATTATTGTTATGGCTTATAACTGTAGGATTACCGTATGTTAGGAGATGTGTTTTTATGACTCGGTAATGTTATGTTTACCTAATAATAAGACTATTGTTAATAAGGTTTAGTATTGTTATGTCGAGTAATCATTAGGACAATCTAAAATAAGTACCAAATACAGTATGAGAATTTAAAATAGGATAAGATACGTTATGTCAATCATTAGGGAGCCATAGCAGGGCTCCCTAATGATCCGTATCTTATCCTATTTTAAATTCCCATACTGTATTTGGTACTAATATTAAATGGTCCTAATGATTACTCGACATAACAATACTACACCTAATTAACAATAGTCATAGTATTAGGTAAACATAACATAAAATAGTCATAAAATCAAATCTCCTAACATACGGTAATCCTAAAGTTATAAGCCTTAACAATATATACTCCTAAAGCTATAAGCCCTAACAATATGTACTCTTAATAATCAAACATAATAACAATTGAAATCATAATGGCATTTCATCCTAAAAAAATACCACACTAAAGATGCCTGAGACACAGAAGGCTGTGAATTCCAAAATGTTTTTATGAATAGAAAATACTGGTTTCGGTCCAAGGTATTTTTTTATAACGATTATGCATGAATTTAATAAACATATAATAAAAATATTATTATATTAGGACAACATTATGTATGTCAGTTTAAGACTATGGGAATTTAACATTATGACTACAGTATTTTAGGACTAGTATGTTATGTGTATGTAGGACTATAAACATTATGTCAATCGACAGGACCCCCTATAGCAGTCCACGTCAAAGTCAAGGTCAAAGGTCAAGATTAAACTTCGTTACAACCGAGTGTTCCACGACGCTCCGATTTTTTTGTGCCAGCCTTTTATTCGGAATTTTTATTATTATTAATTGTTATCATTATGTCATTTATGTTTATTTATATCCTCTAAAATTAGGCTAAAGATTGATTATGTATTACAACATTATGAATTAAAATCATTATGCTAAAAAATATGTTATATTTACTAAACACTAGCTTCTGCGCGTGGCTTCGCCCGCGTGGTACCAACATTTTGAATAGCCTTTAAGCTATTCTAAAGTCATTATCTACACCTATTCCAAGTTTCATCTAAATCGGTTCACTGGTTTAGGCGTGCGTGATTGAAATGCAAACATCCAAACATCTTAACAAACTCACAAACTTTCAGCTTTATTATTATGAGTGGGATTATGAGATCCTAATATTATTGGTTTTGATACTATGAGAACCATGTTATGGGATGTAAAATTATGAAGAAAGTTTTTCGGCGAAACAATGGGGTCCCGATGTACCTACTTGATTTGTATTTTAATTATTTTTTTACTAATCCTAGAAATCCTAGAAATGCTCTTGCGTACTGCGTACTAACAATATAACAATCTATGGACTGTTTTGCGACTGTGCACTTTGCACTGTGACCGACACCATTTGACCTAAACATGGTGTCGTGACGCAAAATCTAACATTTCTTTCGTCTAGCCACCATGCGTATCGTCCAAAAAGGAACTTTTTTCCAAAAATAAATAAATGTAAGGCGACTCCATGTAGTCTTATGTCAACACCGAAAAGCGAGCGAGTTCGACTCAGCCGGGCGGCCGGCGCGCGGCTCACAGCGCGGCTCGGGCGGATACAAACCACGTAAAATGAGCAGGGGGTATGAGCTGCTTGCGGGAAGCTCATGGGGGCGTGGCGCCTGGTTTCAAATAATTGTTTATCAATGCGTCACCTTAAATTGATGACAGTAAAAGTGTATTATGTGAACTGTATTCCTAACGTATGGACATTTCACATCATTTTTTTATTTACTTGTTATATTATTTTTGGTCAAGCTCCTTTGAAATTGTCATGTATTGAATAGAACATATTATCTTCAAAGCTAGAAATCCTGAAAATCTGACCGAATATCTGGCATTATCCTAGGCTTTTCACATTTTACTCTTGGAACTACACGCTACATTGCACAAATTTTCATGATTTCGCTTATGATAATGAAATGTTTTGAGCTGAGAGATGAGACTAAGCAGAATCTCGATTTTCGATTACGATACTATTCTACGAATAACGATAGTGGATCTTAGAGAGGAGAGTCTTAATATTTTGTTTACTGATCGTAATGTACCAGTTCATTCGGTGGTACCACCGATAAGTAAAGTATTCATATAGAATAACGCGTTTGAAATGGTCGGTGCTACCAAATTTTTTCCAGTAGTTTTTAGTGCAGACAATAGCAGACAAGGGCAGGCAGTAGTGTCGTTCTACTAAGAAGTACAACTGGTAGTACAAATGACACACCTTTGTATCTCTAGAATACTAGAGATAAGGTCACTAGTAAGTGGTAACCAGTAGAGTACTACTGGTTACTACCACTAGTACTACTGACCATATGCGGAATTGGTAGTATGTACAACTGAACATTTATCATGACAATCAATACTTTGCCTATCATGGCTTGTAGTTGAGAGCGACTTTGGTGCCTACATTAATCAAAGCCGCAGAATTCTCATCATTTATTTTACAGAAATTCTTGATTTATTAATCCATAGCAGTTTCGCTATCTCAGTGCAAATCACCTTTGAAAGCGGACTAAAGCCGGTACCGGCTTAAATACAAAGTGGCGTGCTTCAAAATTCACAAGGGATTATTCAAAGTACCTCACAGAAATACTATTCCGTTTGTAAGCGATAAGCGCACTCTGTTCGGTTTCACTTGAATTTGAACACGTTTGACATTGATGCATAGGTACAATTGAGGTAGAGGGAAGATACAAAATAACGCCTCTGTCACTTGCTACGATCCTTACACATCCTTTACCCCATTAACTTTCATTACACTCTTTATAAATTCGCCGGTTTAGAGCACTTTCACCTGGTCCTTCAGAAAACGTCACTAATCCAAGTGTTTGTCTAGGCCTTCCCTTCCAGGTATCTCATACATTATTTATTTCATACACCTGTTTAAACGACTTTCATTAATCCTCTCTCACTCCACACCGTTCTCTAATCACACTGTTTCTCGTTTTATCATTCAAAGTTTTAGTCAAACATTTGTAATTTAAAAATAAATGACAAAGCAAAGAGGAAACATAATCCCGCGGCAAATGTACGTGACGATTCGAAGTTCGCGAGAACTCATAGCAAATAAAAATAATGTCCAGTATTTCCACTAAAACAGACAATAGGTAAGCGAGAATATGATTTTCTGTTTCGTTTATTGATAGATAGATAAATAATTTATTTGACGCAAAATTACAATTTGTATTTGATAACATTAGGTATTTCACATAACATAAATGTTAATTCTGAAATCAATAAATCAAACAAGATGAAAAGTATTTTCAATTTGAAAAACGAGTACTTTTAGAGCAGTTATTAAAACTTTAAAACAACTTTATCTGACTCTATTGAAGAGACTAATAATATGGGAAAACTTTATCGAAGTAATAAGTTATGTATAGAGCGCTCATGAACAGCAGTAGATAATTAAATTGCGACCTAGTTCACAATTTTCAAGTGGAAAAAACGGCATAGAGAAATCACAACGTCATAGACACCTTTTGTGCGAAACGGAGTTGAAACCATTGAAAAGCGAGAGGATAAGTTTTAAATGGTGAAAAATTTGTGATTTCATTCGGATCGAACCATATTCATGCAAACGTATCACTATCATAATAATATAGCTATTTTATTGCATAGTGATAAAAACGTATTTTCGGCTGGAATATAAAAAATTTAATAGATAAGTTCTTTAAGTTATTTGAGCTATTTAACTATTATACTGATAATATAAACAGGTGGTGATTCGCAGAACACGTTTTTCATCTTTTACGTCGTATGTTAATATTATTAGTAAAAATATCATTTGTATTTCTCAAAAATGTGCTATATTTTTGTGTGAGATATAGTTATATTCAAGGTGAAATCGATCAAACCGCGTTGGCACAAGTCTTGAACGCGAATGTTATCTGTGTTTTAAACGATCTACGAGACCTACAACGTGGTTTGTTTGTAAAATTATATTAGATTTTTACTATTGATCTCCCTTGCCTAGTCACGCAAGTCAATGCTGTGTTCACCTGTAATTGGCATTATGTACTAGAATAAGTTCTAACTGTAAGTAAAAATTATGTTTGATGCCTATGCTGTTGGCGTCCCTAAATAAATAAACGTTGTAAACTTCACGTCTTTTTTCTGCGAATGATTGAATTTTAGAAAATAATCTTATTTTATTACACTCCATATTTTTATTTTTAAATACATTCAATAGATATATTTTCATAAAGCTTGAAATTCCCAACAGTAGGTAGGTTTGGTACATGACTAGATCCTAAGGGGCTACACAATACAGTGAATGCAACTGACACAAGGTAGGTAGGTACTAGAAGTTGACTGACCACAGGCTGCCTGTTAGTCAAGATTGGGAGAGCTCTAGTAGGACATAAAGCTGATTTAGATATGAGCACAGCTACCTTATATTATTATGAGTTCATTCCAATATTATTTGGCTATTTATTGAAGCGCTCGTGGTCGTGTTTGCTTAGTCGTTCTTGATGTGGATGGGTGAACGCCAGTGGCAGTTTCATCTGAGCGCTTCCATGCTGCGGAGAGCACTTTAAATTGTCGGTCCCGGCTATTTCAGAGGCCTAAAAACTCCGTCACCAGAGTTGGCCGCTAAATCATAAAAAACTTACTTTAGACAATTTATTCATGTAAAATGTACAGTAGTGTAGGTTTTATCTAGAATAAATATTATGGGAAAAATAATATTTTTTTGGGATCCGTACTCTAAAGCAAAATTATATCGCTTATTATTCTCTTGGTTGTTCATCTGTCCGCCTGTCCATCCGTCTTTTAAGTCTGTCAAACCCTTTTTTCTCAGGTCTTTTTTCAACAGTCACAGAATTGAAGTAATTTCTTTGGGAACGGTATATCAAGTTGAAGTTAATATCAAATACTAAGGTATTATCTACTCGTATTGTGATCACTAAATTAAAATTATAAGTCAAAATTATAAAAATACGAATGACTTTTCTCCAGTGATTTAAGATGGAAAAAGTTTTAAGCGTGACCTAATGAAGAAGCGTGTCGTATAGGTACCTACTTACAGAGTATGAAAAACTTTTTTCAACAAAAAAATCTTCTTTAATTCAGGATTTACAGGAAGCCACAGAGCGAATGGTTAACTTGTTCTTTGACGGTTCATTATTACAGGAAGTGATTTTATCAGTCAAGGCCATATACGCTTCAAGTATATGAGTAGATGGATAGATGCCAAGTGTTTGAGATTTCAATGGCTAAACGGCTAAAGTAAATCTTTTCTAACTTCATATGACTGAAACCCACACACACAACCCACAGAGCATAGATAGTCCTTTGAATTTGTTCTTGTCTAGTTTTTTTTCAGTAGTTGTACAAAAATCATAAAATATGAGTATAAATTCAAGTAAACGTACTATCAAAACAAACTGCTAGTTTAAAACGTGGACAGTGCAAGCAGTGCAACTTTGTGTTTTTTTATGGAAAACGGCAATGTTTTTATTCATCTTTCCATTGTGTCAGTGCGTGGCCAGCGATGTATAAATCCTGTGATAGTGCCGGAATATTTTAACTAGAAAAAAAGTGACCAGACAAACTACTATGCACAATGAAATTGTAATTTTGCAGGCATTTTTTCCCTGACGTTGAACGGGGAAAACTTTATCAGAATGTACCTGCTGTTTTTCGGAATAGAATTTAATTAAAATGTGCATTTGAATGAAGCATTGAAAAACTATTTTGTTATATTTTTACAAAGAAGGACTACCAGTTAAACCTATTATCTAAAACGAGCTTCAGAAAATATTATGAAAATAAAAGCTTTAGGTAATCAATGCTAAAACTATAATTGTACTAGTATTAGAAATCTAAAAGGGACAATTCCCATAAAGGCTGATATAGAAGTCATTAACACACAGAGTGCTTTAAGTATGGCAGTTAATCCTCGCTGAATATTAATAAGGCTTTAATGGCTGGGGTGCTAAAAATCACCCTTTGCCTATCAACTTTTATGGTCTGTTGGAATCATTTTCTATATCTAAGATATAACAACAATTTTCTTTTCCCATCGAGTTATAAAATTCGTTGAAAACCATTATATTCTGAAGTCTATTAAAAGGCCTACATAGGTACATCTAAAAATTTATTAATTTTAGGTGAACATCGTTCAACGGATCTAGGTATCGTGAAGTTAGACGTTTGTCTGCAAAACAGAAGATTGATTCACAGGTGACATGACATACAGTTCTTACAATGGATCTAGAGGCATTCGTGAAGATAGCCGTTTGTCTGCGCAGAACACAATTTAGTATGAAAAAGCGCTCACTGCGCAGACAAACGGCTAACTTCACGAATGCCTGGATCCGTTGGGCGAACTGTACACAGAGAACAGAAACAGACGATAACTATTGTCGTCCATATCAGCGTACTAAGCAAGTACTTGCAAACTGTGACCGAAGTTTTTTTTTTCTTTTTTATGATGAATGGGTCGGCTCTTGACCGGCAAGAATGAGGTCTACGATGGAGCGAGCCTACCCAGAAAGTGCCTATTAACTCTCTTCTTGAAAACAACAGGGTCGTAGCTCAGCGGAAATACATAATAATAATAAATAATAATAATAATGCTGGACATTTCGTTTGTAAATACATACATATTATACATAGAAACACCCAGACCCGAGATAAGTATTTGCAGATCATACAAACATTTATCCCGCGGCGGGGATCGAACCCGCAACCTTCTGCGTCCCAAGCGGGCTTTCACCCACTGCGCCACAGAGGTCGTCAAAGAAGTTAGAATAAATATACGGCCAAATTTAACTCGATCGTCTCCAGCAGATTCAAATGATTCTATAAGGGCTCTTGCGTTTGTATGCGGAGGTACAAAACCCAAAAAATAAGTACAAAATAACTTATCGCAAAGTGCACTTCACATAAATGGAAACCAAAAGTAACAAATAGGTACTTATAAATAATTTCCTAAAACACATCAAAATAAGCTCCCAAAGAATCTGGGTGGCCATTTACATGCAAATTGTACAGACAAATATTAATATCGGCCGGAATGGAGCCTCGGTCATAACCTCGACACAGAAGGTCTAATAATCGAATGTTCACAGATGTTTCACTCTGATGACAACGTGTAATTTAAATTGGATTTCAAACATGGTAGTAGACAACTCAAATTCGCTTGACAAAAGTTGATCTTGTTGGCTAACACTACCATTATCTTCAAAACCCACATATCACTCCTACATCATTTACAACTCGAACTAATCCACGCACATTCGTATGATATACTATTTACTGTTTGCAAGTCTGACGTACGCCGGAGGCAATACGGTATCAATGGAGAGGCCAAGCAGTTACCCACCAGATGCATCAAACCAAATTAGATCGTAGCTCAATGTAAATAATGCTAAGTTTTCTTTAAAATCACATTCAATGTGACACATATTGGTCTGGTTATAACCTCGGTGTTTCCAGCGACGTAATTAGTTGGGTCGGACCTGTTCTATTTGTTGAATATTTTATTAACGAAGACTATTCAATATTCAAGACTAGTCTCTTCAATCTCTTTGAAGTAAGTTCTGCAGATAAGTTGACAGCTTAATTTGCGGAACTTCGATTGTTAGAGCTCTCGGTACGACGAAGAATGCATTGCTCCAACCAAGTTATATACTTTCAAAAGGGTCGAACTTATAATTATCCTGAAACTTGAACGTGCCTCTGACCATCTTCTACATATTCAAATGAGAAAAATGCAGTAAGTACTGATATAGCCTTGAACGTTTTATATAATACTTGAAAGTAAATGGTTTTCTAAAAATACTAGAAATCTGATAACAAAACAATTGATACAAATATAAGATCACTTCAGTAGGAGCAACGAACTATAATTTCATAACCATGATAGTTTAAAAAGTTAGCAACAAATAGGTAACACAATAAAGAGGAAGAGATCGCTTTGAGCGATAAGGCCGCCCATTGTGTCACCGCAATTAGACTTAAGCTTTTTAGGTTTTTAAATTGTCTGTATTGGTGTAACAATAAAGAGTTATCTGTCTATAAAAGTAATTTCATAACAAAAACCTATGTGTATTGTGTATTTCAAACAGCGAATGTGATTTTTTCAATTCAATATGATACTAGGTAGTGGTCTTATATAGACTAATGCTGAATAGTTGCCTGTATTGAAGTTCTGAAAGTCAATGTGCTAGAGAGTGCGTACTCGGTAGCACACTGCATCATCTAGCTAGCACATACACAAACAATAAAGTATGTATATGCTACCCTTAGTTCAAATACAGAATTGATTCAATATGTGCTGATTGCATAGACTATTCCAATTGAAATGTTACATAATAATATTAATAGATTTGCTACAATCAAAACTAGGTTTCATGATCATGTGTATTTATTTCATTTATAGTACGTGTCTAAAGGAGGTCTATAGGATTATAATAATATGGTCATGATAAATCAACTTTTCATGACATAGGCAAAGTAAAAAAATACAAAGTAAAAAACACTGAAGAATACACACAAAGTGAAGATGATATAGGTACCTAACCTACTTAGGCAACTTTTGTTTGACCATGGTAAACAAGCGAGTGGAAGCTTTCTTACGAAAAAATGTACATGAATGTTTGATTGTTATGGACTTGATTTTTCTATATTTGATGAAATAATGAGATTTTTTGGCACAGAGAATCAGCATTGCAATTCAACGTGGCAATGCCGCCAGTATTTTGGGCACGCTTCCGACTAGCAGTGACCTGAATCAGTTGAGCTATCCATAGATCGTTTTTACGACGATCCTTAGATAGCTTGACTGATTCTATTGTATTTTGTAATTTTATGTACATATTGTAGCTTAGTTTCTGTAAATAAATGGAATTGAATAATGAAGTGATTGCATTACTTATGAGTTAGCGCGACGGTTGTCGGCACGTCCAGCGGGGCGGGGCTTATCAAATCGTACGAAAAATCGCATCGTGTAAATGCACCTTAAGTTTAGCTAATTACCCCATAAGTTAGGCATCTAATAGGTAACAAACAAGATTACCGTGGCCAAAGTAATTAACGCTAAGACGCTTCTGACGTTCAAACTTTGTGAGCTTATAATTAGCAAAGCGAATTTTCGTTGATTTTTTATTCACTTACAAAAATTATAAATTAATAAATTTAAGGTTTTCAGGGAAGATTACGAACGGTTGACTTAATTTTTATTTTATTTAAAAATCTCAAAAAGATTTTCTTCGAATTTATTCGACCTCGCGGCAGACCACGCCGTAGATGGAGGGACGAATTGGATGCCCACTTAAAGGACTGGTCCACGGTAGCCCAAAATAGAGATGAATGGAGAGAGGGAAGCGAGGCCTTTGTCCTGCAGTGGGACACTATATACAGGCTCCTAATAATAATATTCGTATGTTATTCAAATATTTGTATTGCTTATGAAAGGTCGATAAACTTTATGGTAGTCGAAGGTGATAGCGGCATTCATATATCATGTTTTTGGCAGCCGGTTTTCTCAACGTTCGTTTTTTTCGCAATACCAGAATAAGTTTGCCGAACTTACTCGAATGTTTTTAAGTGCGTATTATGTGAACTCACTTTTGTATAAATGAAGATGATCCTAGATAATTCTTGAAATATAGATAGGTACTTACTTACCTACCTAAGGCCTAAACCTAATATTAGATTATCTATACAGCGAGAGGAGGCAACAATGGCTACCCTGGAACATTGACTTCAAAGTAACTATGGGCCTCATGTTATTGGAACACATAAAAATCCTACATTTTCATTTTTTCAAAAATGTATCGCGGCAATTTGTAGGCAATCTAATGGTATGCTCATAATTGTATCTTTAGGAGTTGTGGAAGTGAAGTGTGACTAAAGTGCCGCATTATTTAGGTTCATGTCTCCACGATGTATAAAATAATACTCATAATGGATACAAAAGCCCTTAGTTTTTTTCCTGAAAACTGCTTTGCACCATCATCACTCAACCCATATTACACTTTTTAGAGTACATTAGGTGAGAGGCTTATAAAGTAAAAATGCAAAAGCTCTTTAGCAATTGATTTTCTAAGAAAAGTTTTCAATAATCCTTCAGATCAAAGAGAACGGCGAAGTGATCGGACGCAAACAAGTTGCCCCAGACGTGTTTACATCGCGCCAATGACATTCAACCCACGATTTTTGTAGGTCGTGAAAAATAACCATTAAACATATACACTGCCAACAGGTTTACATAAAAAAGAATAAAAGCTGTGCGTAAAAAATGTGAATCAAATTAGCGTTTAAGTATTGGTGACAATTTGTTGAAATAAGTTTAGTAAGCAAACATTTATGACCTGACTCAGCAAAACATGTGGTCTACCACCCTACGGTTGAGGTTCATTTGAACGTCATGAAACAACAAGGTTGATTTTCCCTTGCAATACTATTATAATACTATTGCATGTATAATACTATCATAACTATTTACAGAAATATAGAATTTATTCATAACACCATGGTTACATGTCATTAATTTTTTATAAGCTATTTAGTAATTATTAAAGTATATCAAATTTATAATTATATTATATTAGAGGAAGCTTATGACATGCTTTATGACAGTTATCGTTGCCCTCTTTATCAATAAGGTATTATATTTCAGTAAAAGAGAAAGAAGAAGAATCAAGTAAAAGAAAAAAGAAACTTTTGTCAAAACTGGTAGACCACTTTCTTTACTGACTGTACAGGGGTGTTCAATCTTGTTAAACTTGCGTATCGTGTCAATCGTTCTTTTGAACCAAAGTGCTAATAGAATTCACCACGAAACACATACGTCACTTAACTGTTGTGGTCTGAAATAAACGTTATAATTTTATAATAATAATTAGTCACCTGCAAGGAATCAGAATTTTCCGAGTACCTACTAAAAAAGTTTCTATTCCGAGTGGAACACTTAGGTTTCTCGGATAAATGAGCAATAGATGAAAGAGACTCACCAGCAAACAGTCCGAAGATACTCTTCGTGAGTTGCACCGATGCTCTCATCAGTCTCGTACTTATCCGCTTGCTGGTGATCGCTGATCGTCATCAGCGTACCTTCGTACTTCTTACTGCAAACTTCGTACTCCGGCCGTACATTCTTCACGCAGTCCGCATGCTGAAGATACTCCTCCTGATATGCTCCTCGAGTGCAGAGATCCTGGACTACTTCAATAATACCAGCGTATATCCTTCTGAAGACAACCTGTTCATGCTTTTCCATACAAGTGTTGGTGTAGTTATCTATACAGCGAATTCCGGCACGCAGTTCACTGAAACAAAGATTATGCGTCAGCTGTGTGTGTTGCTTTGCTTTCAATACAAGGGGTTCCAATCACGGCTATGCAACAATAGCTTTTCATTTCAGATCAGAATACTTATAATGCGAATTAAAACGAACTCTAAACCGCGAGAGAAAAGGTCTTGTATTCTAAATCATTATACAAAATCATGAATAACAATCTCGTTGATAGGTAAAGCCCAGGCCATATTAGGTTTTTTTTCGTTTCGTACTTACGCTCATATTATGAACTACTTTCATTGATAGTGTATATGAATAGAATCAACTGTACTGAGATGAGTTCATCCCTTATCAATATACAGCTTAGACTATCGGTGAGCTTTGCGTATTGATCCTACAATCATAATAATTATCGTCCTAGGTATTAATATTATAAAGTTTTAAGATTTTTAAGTCAATATACTATCCAAATTGAATCTCGTTTAGTAATTTAACAAATTCAATACAAATTAGTTTACGTTGTTCATTCGAATCCTGCAGGAAGTTTGCTAAACACTGCAGTTGATTCAACAGAGTCATATGAACAGTTTAGAGTTCAGTTTCCGAATTCAGGTACTTACAAGTAATTAAGTTCGTTTTGAGTCAGTGGCCTACTCTGGTGACGGAGGTTTTAGGCCACCTTAAGGTCTCCGTAATGGCTTAACGACTCAAATAGCCGGGACCGACAATTTAACGTGCCCTCCAAAGCACGGAAGCGCTCAGATGAAAATGCCACTGGCGATCACCCATCCACCAACGGACCGTTTAGAACGTTGCTTAACTTCGACGATCTTTCAAGAATGACTAAGCGAGTAAGTATGATTATGAGCGCTTCATTCAGGTTATTAGGGTGAAGAATCGAGCCAACTCATTATGCAGATCTAATCTCTGGTGCACGTATCGAAGATAATTTTGCAGTTCAATGCGCCTTATTGAACACGGATTCTACCTTCGGAAGCTTACAGTCGCTTTTTATAATTTTAATTTAAGATAAAACAAATATTTGTCAAGAGTAATTTAAGTCAAGAAGCTATGAACAAATACACACCTAATAGATTTCTCGATATTAAAAAATATATCACTGTTTAAAAAAAAATACTCGGAACTTGTTCCGCCTGTCCTGTTCCGTTTCATAATATGTAGATTTTGATCTCGACAATCTATAAACATAATTGCAATATACATCGCGCAATTAGAACATGGCCGGCGGAGTGCTACATTGGCTATTCAGGCGTCACTCTGAACCGAGTGAAATTACTCAGTTGGACAACTAGTTTCAAATTGCTATTTACCGCAAACAAGAGCACTAAATTAAGATGAGCTGCGTGCGCCCCGGTTCTGTTCAGAAGTTAGTCCGTAGAGTCTTTAGCGGAACTTGCATCACTTTTCAAAGTTCCCCCTCGTAAAGAGCGATCGCCTTACCATGATAGCGGAAAACTACACCGTAATGGTCGGAAACTTAAATTTAATTAGGTGTTCCATGATATGAGATTCGCGAGCTTCAAAGTTTTTGAACATTTTATTTTTCATTTCAACGTCAACTACAAAATATAACATAGAAATCACAAATACTTATTGCCTACATTCGACTCAAAGAAAGTGTCCACACCTAAAGTGGACCGGTATCGACATCTTGACATCCACAAATTCCACAAAACAAAACCGAAGGGTGGTGTTCGACTGACGACGCAGCCTTTTATAACTTCTTTGAAACGGCTCATTCATGGTTGGCTACACTCTACGTACAAATGGTTTTAAATTAAACACAGAGAGGTATTTTGTCCTGTCTCATGTGTGAAATTATGCTAGAGCAGACACGTAATCGTCATAGTCATGTAATTCACGCCGTTGTAAACAAACTTCCACTGCATAATGTGAGTAAAATGTTTGTTAGCAAATCCTTCTAGTTTGCCCTTGTTACAACATACTATATGAAAAACCTGAATACCTTGATGCGGACTGTCGCTTTTGAGATAAAAAGCAGGAAACCGAAAGACGTAACTTCACAGATGTAAACATTAATTTGTTTCAACAAAAGCACTCGGACAATTTAGAGTAAACATTCTGCGGTAATATGGTAATTTCTCATAAAGAACAATAATTTAGAGTACACAATTAAAATTAGGATCTTGATATTCTTGGGTAAATCTAATTATAACTTTGAAACGAGTATTAGTTCGGGGCTCGAGCGCATTTCTAGCGAGAACATAATCTAAGTGATTATCTATGTGAATATAAAACTGCTAGGTATAAAGATAATACCTCGAAACAGAAATTTGAGTTCTATTGTTAATAATTTATCTGCCCGTAACTGCTAAGTATTGTAATATAATGAGATAGTTTATAGTTTCGTCAAGTCAGATTATTGCGATCGAAGTAAATATTTTGTCACCGTGACGAGAAATCACGTATTTTAGAAGCAATTTTATAAGCTTATTACACAATACACATATTAATTTTCCCTGCATCGTTTAGTGTATAAATCTCAAAGTCAGAACTATAGTCAGAAATCAGAATAGCGTACACAACTTTTAGTAAAGATATAGGAACGATGCTGAAAAATAGTGGCTTTAATGTAGCCCCTATTTAGTCTCAGAAATAATAAAAAATACAGTAGGTACTCACAGACAACTCTTATCCAGTTCTTCACGAGTTAAAGCAAATGAGATATCAGGAGAGCTCAGCACGGGCAGCGCCATGGAACACCTCTGTAGTAGATCTTCATCTCTATTACAGTTCTCTTTGATAGCCACTGTTGACAAAACAAATACAAATCTCATCGGATAGATTGGAAATATTCAGGTTTATAGAAAATACCTAACGATAAAATAATACTAGCACTTGTTATGTTGAATAGTTATTTAAAGATCCTACTTGCTTCTAAGCAACTTCTAAGTTATTAATTTTGAGCGATCTATTTTGAGTTACTTACTGGACTTTAAATTATAAAATATGTAGCTGCTCTCGACTTGTTTAAAGGTAGCAAACTTGAAGGAAGCTGAGCAAGTTCAGGAAATCTCAGCTTCACTTTGAGAAAATGTAGTACTTATTGATAGATCGATAATACACAAGAGCTTGCTTCCGCACTTTAGATGTAAAAGTAACTTTCAGCGGGTTTTCGGCAAAGAAAAACCTTATTTATTTTATAGTTATGTTCTGTTCTAGCTTGCTAATGTTCAAGTTGCACGTCAAAATGATAAAAAGGAAATAAAGCTGCTTGAACGAGTTTCATTAAAACTTGGTGCCATCTACTAAGTTGTTCTTCTAGTTTAACTTTAACTTCGACATTAAGAAGTAAAGATACTAGCACTCGAAAATAATAATAGGTTTTGTTGTACCTACGTCAGGACAGGAAGTTTATTTTCCAACCCAACCAGGGAATTACCAAAACAAATTATAACCTCCAGTCTCCTTCCTGTCTCTGTACGGTATTTAGCAAAATTAAAAAAAAATTGTAGGTAAATATGTTTTCAAAAACCAGGTCAAGGCTTTGGTGAGTTGCCAAACAGTTATTTATGTTTCCACAACAAGACGTGGTCATTTCTCTTTGAACTCATTACGGGGGTGTGCCAACGTTTTTTCTCATATTAAAAGAAATACTATTGCTATTTTAGAATCAGCACTGATAGCTGTAGTATCAGGAAGGTTGTATGTACCTTAAGACCTCTCGCAGACTACAGACTTTCTATCGGCCGATAGTTAAGACGGGCTATCTACTTCTCCATACTCATTACTTCTCCATACTCACGAGCCGAAGTATATTCCGTCTCAACTATCGGAAAGTCTGTAGTCTGCGAGGGGTCTTATCTAGAACTATTATTTTTATTAAACTCCTATTATCAATTTATCCTGTAGCGTCTTGTAGCAAATCGCACTTACTTAATACAGTTTTCAATTTCATTAATATTCAACAAAATGTTTTTGTCTTGCAGAACCTCCCAGAACAATCTCAGAAGCAACTTTAGCTGACATTTCTATAGTAACTATCCAATGGCGCTGTGTCACGAGGACGTCACTAGAATACACGATCGAGTTTCACGTGGTATGCACGCGCGAACAGCTGTTTGTATAGTACTTAGATGTGGGATTGGAAATGTACGGGGAGCTTGTCTACTACACTATCTTGTTTTCACAGTTATTTTTTGTAGAAATGTGAAAGTTACTTGGAATGTAACCTACTCCTTTACCTAGAACTATCTACAGATAATATATTTGGAAAGTATTATTAAGGGTAGGTATAGTATTTTCCCTGGATCAAAATTAAATTGTCAACGAGTTTTCCAACAAATATAGGTACCATATTAGTTACTATAATATTATGCAAAGTACCTAGTATATTTCACTTTGTGAAGGTTTCACAAGTGACTTGTTTTTTTAACAAGAAAAATAGGTGATGTCGTGTAATTGCTACTGCATTTTGAGTAAAATATATGTGGATAGTTCCCTTAAATTCCTTCATCTTGGCAATGGCCTCGAAAACATTCGCCATCGTTCTATCTATCCTGTCAAACAGGTAGTTATTTTTAACTATGCCGTTCTAAGAACCGTGCATTCCGTCCGTCGCGACGATGAATGCTGGTGGGGAGCCGAGCCCACCACACCGCTCTCTCCGATTGGCTGGCAGACATCATACGATGTTTTTGTATGTGTGTGTTACGTGTATTTACACGGTTACACCTACATAATATTACGCGCTCATCGAAGCATGATCAAGCACCAATTAAAGAAGTATCGCTCGGGAGCACCGCCAATTGACTGACTCAATTGTTTGATGCCTTAGGAAGTCATTCTTGCCTTGACACGACGTCAGCTGGTGGCTACTCCGCTTGTTTTGATTCGTGCACAAATTGTTGAGGCATAGCTTCCGTGTTTTCTCACATTTTGATTACGCTAGTTATGTAACGCTTGATTTTATTGCTTGAAACAAGGTCGTTTTAAACTGCCTACGTGATCATGGAGGAACTGTCTTATAACATAGGTAGATAATATCTTTTTCTATCAAATATTTACAAACCATTGGAACATAAGGTCACAATAAAAAAATTCTAGCCATAGGTACATACATACCTACCTACTTCATTAATTTATCAATACATATTCATGATCAATTTCTAACTTCTTCATCAAGGTCCAACATAATGAAGCGATTGTTGTAAAGCGATAACAAAGTCTTGGAATGAACAGGTAGGTACCGTCTGTAGGTATGATGAATAAATACCCACCTTCTGTTAACAGTCTTTGTACAGCGAAATAGAAATGACATCACATTGCCCAGTAGGTATTTACTATTTAGCATGATTCTTGTAATTGGGAATATTATTTTATCCGGTATCCTTAACGTTTGTATATGTCGGGGGCAGATCGTTGAATAGGGCATAAAAATCGCTGGCAAAATGGCAAAATGTCAAATGGAACAATAGTATGGCGGGTGTAAGATGGGCAGATCGTGAAACTTGTCCATAGCTTTCTCGACAATGTAACGATATCATTCAAAACTATCATACGTTACACATTATGAAAATCAACATTCACTGTAAGCTATCACAGTGTGATGCCTTGCTAAATGCGAAAAGAAAAAGATTCCACTTACAAGTAGTTCGTTTCAGCTGCTCTATTAGAATAAGCTGTAAAAACTATCCAAGTATTAGTAGTAGAGTACCTAGATGAATGAACAAATATATTCGACAGATACCTAGGGAGATGCAAACAAGTAAAACTGCATCTGTAAAAGTTTTCAAAATGTTAAAGGAGATATAAAATAATAAATACATAAGAACTAAGATTTATACTTAGGATATCTAAATACTTGAGTAATTGATCTGTACCTATATGGCTATAGGATGATTAATAACACTTACGATTCAATGCCCTTTACTAAGAGACAATAAAACATTGTGCCTAACTATAGCTCAATTCGAGCAATTAGTACAGACAGACAGAGCTCAGTTGAACCGGGTGCCTATCTACCGGTCAATTATCATCGCATAGGTACAGGCTGATCTGTTGCAATCTACAGAACATAAACTAGGGCAGAACGTGCGCTCCACCACACTACATAGGTACTGTTAGTGACATAGCGTGATTTAATCATAATAAATATGTTAAGAACACAAAAACAATCCAATTATCAATCCACGTTTATTGATTTGAAAAAAAATCCTAGCACTGATGGAAATCTACGATAAAACTTCGAAAAAGATTGCGAAAAGATTTCTTATCTATTACAGACAGTCATATCTTTGGGTAGATATCAAGTGTGATATTGGGTTTTCGGATTACCTTTGGTTGGAGGAAAGGGGAATTGCGATGTGGTGCTGAAAAATTGGTCTGCTCTTTCAAAAAAAAACTAGCTTTTTCAATGAAGATAAAATAACATTATATCGTCATCAAACATGACGAGTTTACTTCCCCGTATTAATAAAAAGTAATAAAATTAAAAGATGATAGTCGCCGATAAGAAAAATGCGACATCCAAAATGACTCAATGAAATCATGTCCCCAAGGAATCGCGGTAACAAAAGCTCGAATGATCGAAGCAAATCGGCCATTCGTACGGAGTCGTAGGACAATTTAATATCGGGACGCAAGTTACAATCGCTTTTACGGGAAATCTCTAAGGATTGATGAGATTATGCTAGCAACCATTTCACCATGTCGAATATGAGCACAGTTTTTCGCGAACACATCAATCAAACAAGTTAACAGATTAAGTAAGTAATTTTCAAGTAAGGCAGGACTTCCTGGGTTAATACCTAATTAATTTTGGTTTATCTAGAATGTAATGTGGACTCGAAGAAAAGAAGGGAGGCCTTTGTCCAGCGGTGGGATCCCGGTATCTTAAGGGCTGATCAGATTAGATTATTTCATTATGTATCTTTCAAATAGTGGAATAATTTTTCAAATCAGTTCAGTTTTTTTGGAAAACCTATCTAAATAAATACTTACCCACAAAACTAGCTTTCTCTCTTCTCGTAAGTATAGACTATAGAATATACCTACAGATGATGAAGGAACACTACTGTATATCTATAGTTATTTAAGTGTTCATCTCTGATTCAAATGTATGAGAAAAGATAGCCAATCACGCGGGGTCAAATAATATCAATTTCTCTTCCTGTGTCTGAATAGTCCTCCCAAATCACCCATCCCACTGATGTCTCCGAGTTGGCCCGGTCATTTGTCATCGCTCAGATGGGGTAACTTTTTGTTAGGAAGACTTACTTCATCCGAGCTTTTGTAAGGAAATCTGTGTTATCGCGGCTGACACTAATGTGTCCCAATGTCTCGCTAATCGACTCATTTGTAGGCAATTTTGCAAATCACCTCGGGGAGTGAATAGAGTAGATCGAATCTATATCATTTAGGTCCTTTTCAGTAGTTATGCGACGTAACAAGAAATGTTGGATTATAAAATTACCGAAATGAAGACAAAATAGTTTAATGACGAATAGATTAAACAATTTACTTATTCATTTAGGGGATGTCCGTCGCAGATATGCAAAAGTTTACAAAATCAAACCATTCATATTTTATGAATTACAAAGACCAGTCGCGTCCCGCTTTGTTCATGCATAGGTAAGATAAGAATCTACCTTACCTATAATTATTAATTTTTTATTGTAGCTGTTGGTTTTCCCATAAATAAATAACAGAGCTTTTGATAATATTTTTATTTCTTTATAATGAAAAAGATTTATTCAGCAGGTAAATTTAAATTGTACCCAAATTTAACAGACAAGATTCATTATTACATAATAATTTATATACAGATCAGATTTCCAGGGAAAATATTAAAGCTGGCCTCCTGTGGCTCGTAAATTTGGATAAAACAATTTCATCTGACTGGAATCGCACCCGAAACTACGCGGTTTACCTCATAAATCCCGATTAGCCTTCGGGTGAAAGAATGAATCAATAGATTATCTTGCAATAATATTTGTTCTGGATCACCCGACCCATAGAAATTGTCTACGTTCCATGTTTTGGAACATTATATACAACTTACTTAAGTTAATTTTAACATTTAAACTATTCAGCAGTGCAAAAAAGATTTGATTCATTACTTTATACGTTTTGAAATATATAGGTAAATAAAAAAAACTCTTTTTCTAGTACGAACGAAGCAAAAACTTTTCTTGCCTACCTCTACAGATTCAGATTGTTCAAGGCGTATTGAAGATCCCATGGGCAGTGTCCGATCGCACCGTAATCATGCACCTTTTTCCAAGACAGCAAATATCCTTTCGAAAATATCATCTTCCAACCCTTTAGTTTCCATTTAAATTTATTTAAATTTATTGGGCCAAGGGGCCAAATAAATCCTAAAATTTTAATTGGTTTCTGAAATATTTAGCACGAGTACATTATGTATACTTATTTCTATAATAATTTTTTTATAAATAAGTAATTGTTTTAAATAGAGATTTACGATTTGGTGTCAACCGTACGTAGGTAATGTTATGTGTTATGTGTAAGTTCTGTATTTGTACTTTATGAACATCTAAACTTATTAAACGAGCCTCAATTTTGTTTGACAGGCTCCCCACTGGAGGTTGACTTTTTAGTTTTAAGATGGATCACCTAAAAGAATGATAGGCCCCAAACCGTGTTTGTTGCCCTGATTCTTCACGGTATTGGTCGCGCAAAAACAGGAGTAAAATTCTAAGTGATCCCAGCAGTCAATGTAGCGTAAATACTTACTAATCCATAGACGATATCGCTTATTTTAACATGAAATTTATCTTCGTTATAACTCAAATGTATCATCGCAATAAATCTATTTATACCTATCTCGATCCGCTCTCCCCAAAACTTTTCACAAGCACTCTAGAGGAGGTATTTAAAAAACTAGCGGATTCTTGGGCGCAGAGGGGGATATCATTAGGCGGAAAGAAGCTTACCAACCTTCGATTCGCCGATGATATAGTCCTCTTCGCCCCAACTGCACTTGAGCTTCAACATATGCTTCAAGATCTAAGCATAGCAAGCCTTGAGGTTGGACTGACGATGAACCGGTCAAAGACGCAAATAATGACCAACAGCACCAAACGAAAGATCGAGGTGGACGGGCAAGTGATTCACTACGTCGATGAGTATACCTACTTGGGCCAGATAGTTTCTTTTCAAAACAGGCAGGATAAAGAGATCGATCGCAGGATCGATAACGCCTGGAAAAACTTCTGGTCCATGAAAGAGCTTCTTAAGGGATCTCTCCCTCTAACACTAAAGCGCAAACTCATCGACATGTGTATCCTGCCCGTTCTCACCTATGGTGCACAAACGTGGTCATTGACCGAGTCTCAAAAGTCCAAACTCAAGGTTTGCCAAAGGGCGATGGAGCGCAGCGTGCTTGGAGTCAAGAGGACTGACAGAGTCCGTAACACCACGCTGCGTTCAGCAACTCGAATCGCCGATGTAGGGGATAAGTCTGCCAAGCTGAAGTGGGATTGGGCGGGCCACGTGAGCCGAATGCATCCCGATAGATGGGCTAAGATCGTGACGCAGTGGGTGCCTGACGATGGGCGGCGACGCCGAGGCAGGCCTCGAAGACGCTGGCGTGACGATCTCGATGCATTCCGAGCTGACTGGTGGGACGAAGCTGGCGACCGAAAGTCTTGGAAAATGATGGGGGAGACCTTTGCCCAGCAGTGGGACAGCATAGGTTAGGAAAAAAAAAAAAAAAAAAAAAAATACCTATCTACCCAACGAAAGACGGAAAAACATAGTGCGAGAGATAACTCAATATAATTATTTACTCGTTTTAACGTAGGTACTCGTTCACCTTTTAATCAATTGGCTTGATTCCCAATGACGGCAAATGAACGAAACAAACATGCCGAGCGTCATTAATGATTGTTTCGTATCTAGGTATAATGTAGGTATAGATACAATCAACTCTACAACCTATACCTACATATACGCCTTTCTTTATTTGTGTACTAATAGAAAACAGTCTTATTTATTACATACATACATACATAAAGTCACGCCTCTTTCCCAAAGGGGTAGGCAGAGACCACGGATCTCCAGTCGCTACGATCCTGACACACAACTTTCGCCTCATTTCTTATTTATTTTCTACACGTAATAGACATATGAATGTATGTATAGAAAGAAGTGTGATAGAAGTATCATCAAGCAATTTGTTGCAGAACATGGCTTCCGCGTCATCCGTTTGTCCTACATTTTCATGAATTTTCCACACTAGTAGAAACCTAACTGCTGCGTTCTTGCTATGATTTTTTTGCAAAAAATCTCAAACAAAACATTGTTTTACTAGGTTCCAAAACTAGGTAAGTAGGTATCGAAACCATAATATAGGTATCGAAACCAAGTGTGAACTCACTCCCAAAAAAAGCATGGTCTTGTTTCGCCACACTAACTAGCGTGAAAACATTTCAGGTAGTTTTAAGTAAGATAAAAAATAAATTGCGGTTCTAAATAGAAAGGCTTTTATTTATTTAGTTATACAAAGGACCTACAATTGACGGTTGGGAAGAATAGTTAGTACCAATAGAATGTCAGATTAATCACGGCATGGACACAACCGATCAGCTGCAGGCTACTATACATATATTCATATTCATGAGACTATTTGAATCGGATAGAGTTATTTGGTTGACTGAATGACTCGAAGAAAATAGCTTGTGTCTTACTAACGGGATTCGCACGTCATTCTTTCCCGGCACTTGCATTGTTCAATCATAACAACGTGATTGCTCTTTAGGTATAGGTGTGGTATAGGTAAGAAACTTGTAATCACAACAGTAGTTAAAAACAGAAATTTACAACAAATGTAAAGACCGATTCTCTTTATGCAGCTCAATCCAGTCGTTCGGAAAATTGAGTGAAGAGACGACGAGACAACGAGATTATTCGTACAATAGTATTTTTTATTATTATTTAACATTTGAGCAATAATCGTTGGCAAGTCAACATACATCGTCAGTCCCGAAGCGTGGGCGCTTGGAATCGCGCCCGGTCGACACGCCTAAATTTATAAACAACTCTTAAAAACAACACGACAACGCCTCCATCGGACGTTTCAACGACTTTGGGGCTAGTGAATTGATTTTGGCGTCATGAGTTCATGACATTACCTACCTAGTTTGTAGGTAGGTATGCCGAATGGGCCAACCGAATGGACTAACCATAGATCCGTCGGGCGAAAAGGCAGGCGTTTGCGTTTTATAGAAATGGATCCAGCTTGAGTCCGAACATCCTACATGTTCGGTTCGGGATGCGAATTACGACTACCCGAAATAGAGGTGTTTACTGTGAACGCAAATAAAACATGAACAAATGTTCAGATATGTGAAACCAAAACGATTGTGCTGAGAAGACTAATTAAAACGACATTAATTCTGATGCGAGTTTGTAATACTACCTACCAAGGTGCGTCCGATTTAATTGAAGAAATATTTGTTGTATTTTAAACGTTGTGCCGACCCCACTTAGCTTTGGATAAGGCCAGGATAATGATAATGATTCCCATGTTTTATTTGCGTTCCGTTTGTGTAATAGATGATCTTTGATGTGCCTTAGCTAGGTACCTAAGCTAATAAATAAATAATGCTGGACATTTCACACAGCGTCATCTAGCCCCAAACTAAGCAAAGAGTGTACTATGGGAACCAGTCAACTGATTTATTTATTTATAAGAAGTAACATTACAGTTGGTACCAATACGTTACATCTATTTACCCGTAGTAAAATGTATAAAAATAAAATTAATATTAAAATTAATATTGCTGATATAATACTTTGTTTTTTAATACATACATATTATACATAGAAACACCCAGACCCGAGATAAATATTTGCAGATCGTACAAACATTTATCCCGCGGCGGGAATCGAACCCGCAACCTTCTGCGTCCCAAGCGGGCTGACAATCACTGCACCACAGAGGTTGTCAATAATTATGTTTAATTAAGCTTTTCAGCCACACACTCAAGGCACTACCGAACATGGTAAAGTAACCTACGTCTTCATATAAAAACTACGAGTACTAGGTACCTAAAATATGCTTATGGTGAAGCATGGTGTTGTAAGATTAGATTTTAGTCCCTGTTCAATTAATGCAGCACTTAGTAGTGTCTCTTGTGGTCCCGACACTGCACAAGTGAAGTACGTACCTAGGTACCAATGCTACTGACAGAGCTATAAACCTAAGAATAGAAGAACTTTTAAAATCTCTAAATAATATGTACACCTATCTAGTCTAAAAGCTGCAGAAAACTTTACCTACCTAGATAAGTGATTGGTTACCTTGAAGACCTACGGAAAAATTGTTATTGTCGGTCTTCAATTGGGCACTACGAGTAGAACGGTAGGTACCTACCGAGTGTATTACGTCCGTGAACAACAGACAGCGAATAAAGCCATAATTATTTGCGACGCACGTTACCGCGAAAACAAACTGAAAGAATACAGAACTGCTACAAGTAGGTATGTACCTACATAAGTTGTGGTAGGTACTTATTGAATATTACAATCAAATTTAAATGATTTAGGTAGGTACCTAAATCATTTAAATTTGATTGTAATATTACGTTGTAACGTGTAGTAGGTATGTAGGTAGGTAGGTACCTACCTACATACCTACTACACGTGACGAGTAGGTAGAAGTACCTACCTAGAAAGTTACTAATGGGAAGTTTTACAATTTAAAGTTTTCTCAAAGCTTATTTCATACCTGATTTGATAATACTTAGTTGTGTGAAAATAAGTTTTTTGATAAACTCACCAGCAGAATTTAAAACGCCGATGAAGAGGACGAGTGTAAAAATTATAATTCCTCTTCCCATTTTGGAAGTCAAAAACTATTCAGTTTTTACCACTTTTCTTTTGTCAAAAAACTGCACGTGTGTTAGATTACCGTTCAAAACACTTTTATGTCCAACTAAATCAGCAATGGAGTCAAAATATAAAGTTATTTGATAAATTCGTACGTGTTTCAATACGTAGCACAAGTTTTGAAAGCACGCGACAACCTCTCCCTCCAAATGTTTTATTTTGACTGAAGAAATGAATGAAAACAATTATTGAACGAAATAGACTACCACTCTACGCGGGAAAATAGTCGGTTTGAGTGAACGATATGAAGTGCTTTAGACTCGGACCAAGAATCACACTGGACAGAGCCTGCGACGTTGCCGCTCTTGTATCTGTGTAACAAACCTAGTAGTCATGTATCTTTGTCTATCTCACGGAGCTTAGCTCCGAGTAAAAGAGATAGCTAGTGTACGTCATTGATAGTTATAGTTACTCTGTGGTCATTGAGTTATAATGTACTACGTACTAGAGAGGTCACCTCTACTCGACTGTTTGTTACACTTAGTCAGAGTGTTCGCACTCCGACTCACTTAGTCTGTGCCGAGCGCTTGCTGCAGCGAGACATGTGTCATGATGTGTGTGAAGTTTTTTTCCATGAAATATGCCTTCGTGTGTATTGCGATACTGCACAAACAACTCGAGAAATACAAGTAAAAGGCAAGGAGTGACTTTTCACCAGTAAGTTCAACATAATTACGCGTATTTTAATTATATTTTTTCAATTGCAACGCGTCACCGTGACTGCGGCGGCAGCCATGTTTACGTGAATGTCAAAGAGTATAGAAATTTTCATGCACAGATCAGACACTATCGACGTACAATTTTAAATAAGTATTTTTGCTGTTTTTTACCATAAGTACCACCCTTATTTTTTAATAGCGTTATTAATACTTTTACTATGGCAAAACAACGTTTGCCGCGGGTCAGCTAGTTTTAAATAATTATGGGCTATAAAATATTAATAAACTAACTAAACTTAAATTACTTAAAGGAAATTTAAATATTGTTACAGTTTCAATACTCTTATTTATTCTCTGAGTAAGTACCTACCTACCTACACACACACGATCAATATTAAGTAGGCAGAATAATAAAATTATGTCGCATCTGCGCGTATTGATTGTTATCTATGACAACATAACACCTCCCCGCTTGCCCCGCGCATGCCCCGCTGTCATCAGTCCGCGCGCTAATTTTGTTTGAAATGGCGTCTCTAGTACGTAGTACATTAAAACTCAATGGTGTACGTTTGGCAACGCAGCACTGTAGGTGTAAGTCGTGTCAGTTTATGACTACCTTGGTAGTCAAAACAGTGTGAGATCGTTGGAGAAAAATCAAGAAAAACTTAAAAATTACTGTGTTTAGGCTTAAATTAAATTGATAAATTGAAACTATGTCATGTTCAGCTGTGTATTGTTCATCAAGAACTACAAAAGGAGGAGTAAAAGACCCGGAATTGTCATTTCATGCGTAAGTTTTTGATAACATTTCCCCTCGATAAAAATGCTAAAATAATGAGTTCATGACTATAAAAACAGTAGTAATAGCATTGTAGCAATCTAGTTATTATGTTCATAAGTGATTTTGATTCAAAATAATGTAAAAACCACCAATTTAAAGCCTAAATAAATTTAGCTTCTGTGCTAGTGATGAGCGTAGAGTCAAATCTAGTTTTATCGATAGTATTTAACTTTCATGTTTGTTAAATTTAACTTTTAACTTTTAGGTTCCCAAAATGCCCAGAAATAAGAACCGAGTGGATCAAAGCTGTTAGACGTGATAACTGGGAGCCTGCAAAACATTCCAAGCTTTGTTCAAAACACTTTGATGAATCCTGTTTTATCCACGGCTTATCAATTAAAAAACTCAAGAGTACCAACCATTTTTGAAGGATATCCAGTATACTATCAACCGGTAAGTTTTTCAAATGTAAAAATAAACTACATTCAGGGAACTATAACAGGGAAACGCTCTTAGGAGACCTTCCCTAACTTTTTGAGATATTTTGAACTGCATTCACAGATATTGAAAAAAAAATTATAGTCAGATCCCCTAAGAGCGTTTTCCTGTTGCTATAACGGTTAAGGTACCTGTCCTCCGTGGCCCATCTCAAAAATCCACCCTGTATTATCAGTTATCTAGTACTAATAACCAAGCTCTGCATAGCTTGGGGCTAGATGGTGCTGTATGGATTGTCCTGCATTATTTATTATTTATTTACTCTCTGTGTTAATACACTGCCCTACTGCGGGTCTATGATAGATTATTCTTTAGTCAGGTTAATAGATTTTCAAAATGAATGTTGCAGGTAGCGAAGAAACGACCTCTAACTGCGATCGCCTGAACTACACAAGGGCATCGTAACACAGTTGCCAACCTAGCTACTGCAGAGCTTCACCGCATTATCACTAGATGGCGTTGGGATCAAATAATATGAAACATTATGAATACCAACAAAAAGTGTAAAAAAGTGTACAAGTTCTGAATCGCGCAAGCGACATTATCTTGGCAAATGAACTTATATAGAACTATCCGACATTAACTACCGGCTGAAAAGCCCTAAGATATGTGGACCAGTTGGCGTCGATCTTAGTAAAGGTAGTACTACCTCTTTGCCATAGATTGGGGGAATAACACCTACCCCCAAAATGGGATGATCATCATCATCTCCCATATTGGTGACCTCCGACGTGCCAGCCGTCGATTACCTCGGACGACTCCTGCCGAAACCCGACGACTGGATTCCTGAACACGACTTCTTCAACATCGCAGCGCAGCACTACAGCCATCATCATTATCATCATCAGCGGACTTCTCTATCATCTTCGTTTCTTCTCTCTCTCCCTTCAAGCTATCTTCCGGACCAGCACCAGCATCATCCCTCAGCCTCCGCAGTTCCATCGCAGCCGCCCCGACTTCCTGGATCTGCAGGCTTCAGATTCAGATTCAGATTTTTATTGATAACGTCAATGGTTACATGTCATAAATTAAATTGTAAATTAATTTCTAATGTATACCTAAATACATAGTTAAAATTAATTGAATTAAATTAAGTAAATATATGTATAAATTAATTAAAATTAAAAAATTCTACAATGTTATATTGTACAGGCACAACTATTAAAAAATTGCGATCGCCTGAACTACACAAGGGCATCGTAACACAGTTGCCAACCTAGCTACTGCAGAGCTTCACCGCATTATCACTAGATGGCGTTGGGATCAAATAATATGAAACATTATGAATACCAACAAAAAGTGTAAAAAAGTGTACAAGTTCTGAATCGCGCAAGCGACATTATCTTGGCAAATGAACTTATATAGAACTATCCGACATTAACTACCGGCTGAAAAGCCCTAAGATATGTGGACCAGTTGGCGTCGATCTTAGTAAAGGTAGTACTACCTCTTTGCCATAGATTGGGGGAATAACACCTACCCCCAAAATGGGATGATCATCATCATCTCCCATAAAGACCAATTAAAATGCTTTTTTTTTCATTTCGTCCTTATTCTATCGATAGGCTCGACAGCAAAGTCACATCTCTAGTCACGCACACTAATACAATTCTGCAAACCGCACACTAGCAAAAAATGGACACGCGTAAAACGAAATCACTCTGTCCAGTATGATACTTGGTCCTAGGCTTTAGAGTTAGAGATTAAAAATGGATTCGGCTCACAGAGTAAGTTTTTTTCGGCTACATGCCTAATTTTTTAAAGTTAAACTTAGACTAAAAGTCCGCACTACCAACCAACACTACACCTTACACATTCATGTCTGCCTGCAGTAAAAGATAATTGTTGCTGCAGGCCTAAATTATTTCCGAATAGAAAATGTAATAAACAAAACTTCACCCGGTAGCCAGAATTTAGAACAAACTGCTCACTTCACTGTCAGTTTCGATTTCATCCATCCATCCCACAGAGTAACTAATCCATCCAATCACAAGATTCGGGGGTGATTCGGAGGGGGGGGGGACCAAAGAGAATTTAATTATGTATATACTTGGCGGGAACTTCTTTCGCCATTTTTCGAAAAGCTTGTTGCTCTGTTATTTTATTTCCTTTGTCTCGTATTTGACTAGGTTTTATTATGTAAAATTCAGTGGCATTTTACTAATCTAAATAAATAACTAATGTAGCCTTGGATACTTGGCAAGAGATTTGGAAAATGGAATGGGGGAGTATTGAAGAAGATATCCGTAGCAGTTTTGAAGAAACAAGCCGCCGCGCCGTGTTTTGTTCAAAACCAAATTGACAGGACTGACTGACTAAAGAATAAAAACATCCTACTTGACATTGGCAGAATTATACCTACTGATACTACAGTTATTTGCCTTAAAAAAGAAAATTCATCATTCTCTTTGTTATTCATTCATTCGTCGTCTATAAAAAAGAGCTCGTTTGTGAAAGAGCTTAAAAAACCAAATTCTGTGTAAAAAAAAATTTATTTTCTATTCCGTGCTGGCGGCCGTGGATTTGGAATTGGATTGGATTAGAAGGAAACAGTGTTCTAAACTCAGATACTGAAATAATTCTAAAATATTATGTACCTAACCTGATTAGAAGAGTTTCTATTTTAGAGTTTGTTTACGCCTAACCTGAAATGGCTACACAAATAATCAGGAATATTTTGAGGATAAAACCTATGAATGTTCTAATGAAACGATGGAAAAGTTCCGAAAATAAAGTTGCAACCTATGATCCTTTTGTAGTTGCAAAGGAGAAAGATAAGAATACTTACCTAGAGGCCATCAAACTGTTTGAAACTCGAGAGAAGAGAAGAAGAGGTCACGTAGAGTTTATTTACGCGGCTTTAGCGAGAATGCAGGATTTCGGAGTACATAAAGATCTTGAAGCCTACAAAGCTTTAGTAGAAGTATTGCCCAAAGGGCAGTTTATACCTCAAAATATATTTCAGGCTGAGTTTATGCATTATCCAAAGCAGCAGCAGTGTGCAGTGGACTTGTTAGAACAAATGGAAGATAATAGTAAGTAGAAAACCTTTTGAAATTGTTCCACTCACAATCATCATTGGCCTGCCCTTATCCCACTTATGCGAGGTTGGCACAACATGTTCTCCTTCTCCACTCTCCTCTATCACTCGTCATCTCCACATCCACTCCTTTCTTACCCATATCTTCTTTCACACAATCCATCCATCTTTTCTTGGGTCTACCTCTACTCACATATCCATCCACATTCATTTCCACTTACAATATTGGGAATACTTTATTCGCAGTCATCTAAACATCATTCGCTAATTTCAGAAGTGATACCTGATTCTGAATTGGAACAAATGTTGCTCAACATATTTGGTCGCCGTGGTATTCCGCTCCGCAAGTTCTGGCGTATGATGTATTGGATGCCAAAGTTCAAGAACCTCAGCCCTTGGTACTTGCCAGATGAGTTGCCCAACGACACTTTGGAGCTGGCAAAGTTAGCTGTTCAGAGGATCAGCTCTGTTGACCCTTTGATGGCGATTAATGTCTGGCAGGTGAAGTTTTTCTTTATAATATTATTATCCTATATTCAAATTCAAATTCAATTAGAATGTAATATTTTTACCCTCTGTGCACAAGTGCCAGACACTGAGGTAGTTTTGATGGTATTAGCTATATGATTTATTCATGATAGTTTCTAGTTTCAGTTCAAATTGAAGATTTTAATTTCAATATTGATCTGTAAATTACTATTTTGTCAGACAGAAGATATAGAAGCCTCACTGGATAAGACATGGATTGTCAGTGCCCAGAGTCCAACTCAGAGGATACTCATCTCACAACAGCCTCCAGAAGAGCCGCTGGTAGTACGAGGTCCCTATGAAGTCTACCTAAAGGAACAAGTTGTGACATACTTCATACTGTTTGGGAAGACAAGGCCAGAGTTTATAGATACTAGTGATCCTGATGGTAAATATTATTTTAAAAAAAAGTGGCACTCCGGAGTACTGACAGAAGTGAAAACTTGAATGAGGTTTCAGTATCGGTTTTAAACTTAAAAAAAATATTAAAGTGCAAAAAGTTACTGTCTGTGGGACTTGAACTCACGGTTGTCTCACTCAGAAGTACAGCTCTATACATTCACCACATGCATGTTTGATGAAATTAAGAAAACGTTTTTTGCCAAAGAGAACTGTTGGTAGTAATGAGTTCAATGGTCTTTTCCCATCTCAATGCCCAACGTGCCTAAACAAGTTTTCACTTATGCGCTGTGTAAATAGTTGTGATTTCAATTAAATCTAAGATGGGTAGCTTTTATCCTATTCTTATGTAACATCTAGAGAAGTGATCTATATAGACTTTGTTGTTTCACTCTATAAAAAAATCTTGTTTTTAGATGTGTCGAACTTAGAAAAACCCCCAGGGATACCGGGGTTCATCGGCAGCACAAAACTCCCTGCAATACAAAGCACAGTGCATGAGCAGGATGATGGGACAATAGTGGCTATATGCGCTACAGGTAAATTTATAAAATAAGCTTGCATTAATTTTTTCACTACAAAATATCACGGAAGGGATGATAAATTCTCCAGCATTTTAGAATAATTAATTGCTGGAAAGGTATAATGACCCCCAGTGGGATGAAATAAGACATTTGACTTAGTAACTTGATTATAACCCTGAAATAATAATAATAGGGTGTTATCTACAAAGCTAATAAGAGCAATCTAAGGAGATCATTATTATTATTATGAGCCCGTAATGTCAAGTTAGTCTCTCCACCAATAAGAGATAATGCTAATTGAATTTTTGTTCCAGGTTCTTCATCAAGAGATTCTTTATTATCCTGGATTAGATTGCTAGAAAAACATGATAATCCTATCCTGTCTAATTTACCTGTAATATTTACACTAATTGCTCCATCAAATGATGTCGCTTTACAAGAGACACAGCCAGCAATTAAAGACGATAAAAGAATGAAATCACAGCTTTAAATTGTTCACATAGTGTTAGTATAGTATAAATAAAATATTGTTGTTTTAATATCTATTTTATTTCTGGGTACAGAAGACAATTTAATTTGGAAGCTATTAAACAAACTTAAATGTAATAGTACTTAACATTAATCTGTTGTAATAATGTACATCTCTATTCTGGATCACTTTGATAGTATAATTATTTTGATCATGATACCTTTATTAAAAAGAAAGAGGTAATGTTAGCAAGTAGTAAATTAATCTTTAAAACTACTGAACTGGTTTTGCAAAACTTTGAGGGCAATATTTAGAACTCACATCTCAGTTGTGTTCTATAATTACTGCAAATATATCAGTCTTCGAGGAAGTGGTGATGACAATGTCAGTATACCCCACTGAAGCCAATCCAAAAAATATTAGACAAAGCATTTGGTTAAATAAAAAATTTACAAAGCAAGCTATTAACAACTTGACTGCTTATTTGTGTCTAAACTATTCACAAGTTTCACTTATAACAAACTCCATTCTCCATTTTCAAACTGCTAAGTCACCACAAATATCACAACGCTTTGACCTGTATCTATGTCCATTCATACTCTTCGTATTCATCATAGTTTATGAAGCCCCACTGTCAAGTGATGTTGTGCCAGTCAGGCTGGGGTAGCAGGTAGGTTTCATTGTCACTCCGAACCACAGAAACACCAGCTCCATAGTAGGGGATAACATAGGCTGATCCATCTGATGGGCCAACTACCTGAAAAGATAAATTTTCAATTGATGAAAATTTAAATATGAGCATCAGTCAAGATTACAAGAGAATTCAGTCATTCAACATTCAATCCTTGCCACCACCTGTATGCACCTTATCTTTCCCTTCATTCCTCCGTATTGAAACCTAACATCCTCACATGATATTGAGTAATAAGTAGTTAAAAGAAAAGTACTGAAGGGCTCTTACCTGTGCTGCAATGAGTATTATATCAAGCAGTTGTCCCAGAAACATGAATCCAAGTGTGCAGAGCTTAGCTAGCCCTATCCCAGGATAGCCCAGGTAAAACCGATCCAGCCCAAACATTCCCAGGAACACTGATAGCAGTAGAGCTATTTCTAAGGAGTATCCATTCCTGAAAGATACATTATTATGAATTAAATGAGCATAAACTGGGTGTACATAGTAGTGTTCTCGTACTACTTACGTCCATTTGCATGGTAGCTTTTTTGTAAATGTGGAATTGTTGAATTGGTCACAAATAATGTCATCAGCTGCGATGCATTTCACTGTAACAAAGTAAAAGAGAGTGTTCTGTAATCATACTGTAAATTGATGGTATATTGATATTGTTCAATTCAGATTAGTTAATTCAATTTATTACATAGGTGAAACAACACACTTGCAAAGAAATAAAAGTGCCTCCAACAATGGAGTCTCCAAAGAATGAAGAAAAGAGTAGATTGATGGATAGTAACTTTATTTGGCACAAATACAAAGACATTAAACAGAAACAGAAGTACCTCTTAAACTAACCTAAAGAATTACAGGAGAGTAGATGCGGGTTTATTTCTAATATTTACCTTCAGCTTCACCTTCCGATGGAATTTCTTTCCCCATGACACATCCTCGAAATTGCTGCGTATCAGGGTCTATCTGATCAATAGTAGGATCTGGGCATATGAATTGCCCCAACCGTAATGTACTGCAATCTACAGTGACCCCTTTATCACTACTGGCATCATCGGATGCTCTGGCTAATGAGAACAAATACAACAAGCAGATAGACAACGGGTTCATGGTGAAACTGGGTTCATGCAATGGTTACGAGGTTTGGGAGTGAAAAGGAAGTTCTATGGAATGCATTGAAGTATTTTATAACATTCTAGATAGGGAAAATCGAATTATTTCCTCCAGAACCACTCTGAATTAGTATAAAATTATAATTCCAATAACACACACACACCACATAATGTACTCTTTGCACACCACAACCAACTGACTGAACCAAACCAACTGGTGTGACAGTGACATGACATGATAATAAGAATGGAAAGATGTCACTGACAGTATGATACATTGAAACACTGGCAGAATGTTACAAAAAAGTCGCAGTAGCCATCTGAGAGTGAACCATTTTACTCTGAGTTAGCCAAATCAGGTTCTATGCTATGCAGTCAATGATCTTTGATGCGCACAACGCGCACAATGATTGCGAAACCAAAAAAAAATTGGCGGGGAAGGGAATTAGAATCATACCCCACATTACATTCAGCGTTGTTGGGCAGTAAAGTGAGCAGGGAAGTAGGCAGCGCGAGTATGCAAATAAAATCTGTTTTAAGTATATTTATATAGCCGAGGGCTCCATAACAATTAATTTGATTTAATGTATGCTATAAACTATGATTTTAGTAGGTAGCCCAGCTAATATAAGAAAGTAGTAAGTAGAACCTACACATAAGCCTTTATCTAAACGACATAAATATGCCATTCGATTTTCTAGTTTTTATTGTATTACTCTCATCTACACTAATAATATAAAGAGGAAAGATTTCTTTCTTTGTTTTGAATTGTGTGGGCTCCGAAACTACTGCACCGATTTGAAAAAATAATTCACCATTAGAATCCCACATTATCCCTGATGAACATAGGCTATATTTTATCCCGGGAACGTGAAGTTTTCACGAGGGACCGCGGCTAACACCGCGACGGACAGCTAGTTGAATATAAGTTAGGTGTAGAACCATCCCCTCCTCTTCCTCGGGTCGTAGGAGGATGGTTCTACACCTAACCACACTAACTCATATTCAATAAGATGAGAGTAATACAATAAAGACCAAGCAAAGAACCATAGCATTTGGATTTTAAGGGGGTTTTGGTTGAACTGAAAGAAGTACCGTAAGGAGAAACAGCTTTATTTAATTATACTAATCATCTAATCCATGGCTCATTAATACAATAATTATATTTAAGTCAAAATTGAATACACTTGTTACTAAAGTTACCATGATTATATGCATGCTATATAATAATATAATATTAATAAATAAGTTTAAGAGAAACTGTTTGGGTTCGCCTTTGCCTATTCTAGTTTATCCAATTTGAATAGTGAGATTTTATAAATAGGTCTAAAATGTTTTAATATGAATAAGCCTGTCTGCGTCAATCATATAGGTAGCTACAATCAATAGATACTAAACTTTCCGTATGCACAAACTTATGATTGTAGGTACAAACTACCAACGTTGCGCTTTGACTAGTGTAATGACGTGAACAATTGCATAGTCAGTGCAAACGGGCATAATGCGTGTTGTTACACACTACCAGTATACAATAAACAGTTAATAAGATGCTGGTGTACGTAAAATAGGGCACCATAGCATAATCTTTAAATTTCCACTTGTAAGTCGGGTCATTCCCGAAAGCGTTTCCTTGCTGTCGGCTGCTTCTGGTGCGATCAGCCGCGCCATCCGGTGAATGACGGTGAACTGAAAGAAACAAACTCAAATTAAGACTTTTTTGGCTTATTTCCAAACAAGTTAAATAGCCGTTAGGCTCAATGCACATTTAATTGGTAGCGACGCGAACCGAAGAGACGTAACAAGACATTATAAACCTTACAAACAATGTTACAAGATACAGAATGAACGACGCCTCGTGCAGTCTCGCGCGGTCGCGAGCTGACGCGCGTCGTTCATTCGATCAAGCGTTTCTTTAACTGGTTACATTGTTTATAAGGTTTATAATGTCATGTAACGTGTCGTTGCTGCCAATTCAGCGTGCATTGAGCCTTACAAATGTATTAATGGTGCCTGATAAGAAGATCTTTAGATATTTCACCATTAATCAAGATTGCGATTGAGAGTCAATGAAATTAAACACAATAATTGTTTGTTATGTATACCTAATTCCATCTTTTGTTTTTATTTCCTGTTCCTATTTTTTGTTTCTTAATTGTAACACAACCTCCCCTCGCGTTCTTTTCTATCCAATCCATCCAAAGGTTGCCTGGAAGAGATCGCTTTGAGCGGCCGCCCATTGTGTCACCGCAATTAGTTTTAAGATATTTAAGTTTTTTTTTTAATTGTATTTTTGGTGTAACAATAAAGAGTTATCTATCTAATCCATGTTATTTGCACTATAATTAATGCAAAATATGAAATGGTGAAGGAAAACATCGGAAATCGGCATGTCGTAGAACTTATTTGGGGAACACTTAAGTTCCTTTCACGACACTAGTTCGAAAGAGCTAGTGACATGGCACAAGCAGAAAGAAAATGTGAAAGATCGCAACTTCCATCATAAATTATATGCTTTAAATCTTACGTATTGAATGTAGGCTGCTGCGGTTGTTGCTGGGGCGATTGCGCGAGGCTGCCGAAAGTGAGTGTGTTCTGTGTGGCCAAGTTCTCAAATGTAGCGTTAGACTGCTGGGCAGTTGCACCAAAACCTACAAGAGAATAAGAACAACAAATGAGCATAGTAAATAGCGTATGTGATGGTAGCCAAGAGTTTTAGGAAGCTATTCAAAAACGGCTTAGAATCCATACTAATATTATAAACAACAATGTTTATGAAATAAATTATCTTATCTTATCTATCTTATTTTATCTATCTATCTTATAAATGTTAAAGTAACTCTGTCTGTCTGTTAGTTACCTTTTCATGCCCAAACCACTAAACAGATTAGTCTGAAAATTGGCATGGGTAAAGGTTGTATCCCAGGGAAGGACATAGGCTACTTTTTATCCCGAAAGAAATGAAAAAATCCCGAGGGACCGCGGGTCACACCGCGGGAGCGCAGTTGTACATAAATTAATGCGTTGCCTATTTTTTGCGTCTCCCCCTCCACAGTTATCTCATGCATAAACAAAAAAATGTTATGGTTATTCATAGGTTATGCAATTATGCATGGCATAACTTTGTCAAGTTTATTAGTAAGGTCCATACACTGTAACTAATAGAGTATTTTTTCTTTAGTTTAATTAATTTAGGCATGGACAATGGCTTAGGCCACAGTATGGCATAAGGAAGCAGTTCCATTGCGAGCAAATAAATCAAAATATCCATCTGTTTACCAAGCCCACCCATCTCTACCTTAAATATAGGTCACTTTTGATTGAATGACATAGGCTATGTGCACGTTGTTCACTTACCAGCATTGGCTCCTCCGAAGACTTTTCCAGGTGAGGTGCTGCCGAAAGCGTTACCGCCGAACGTGGAGCCGCCACCAAAGGCCGCAGGCGCTCCGAAACCACTCGGACTCTTGTTGAACCCGCCGCCGAATCCGCCGAACCCACCGCCGCTGGTTGGTGAACCGAACCTAAAGTAGAAATGTCATTACATCCAGAACTTAATGATATACTGCTTCCTAGTTTTTAAAATAAAGGCCTTTATTGTGTATTTTCATCGTCTGAGTTTTAAGTACTTATTATAATATTGGTCTATCATTATTATTTAATACAAGTTTGTTTTGTATACTAAACGGAACATATTTATACATTACTAACAAAAATGTTAAACAACAAAAACTCACCCAGCTGGTTGTCCAAAGGCTGGTTTGGATCCAAACACCGGTGAGCCGCCAAAACCAGGAGCTGCAATTAAATTGAACCCAATTTTAAATAAGCTGGAGTTTAATTTTAAGCCAATAGAAAAAAGAAGCTTTTAATGTGACGTTCGTTGGTAGGAAAAATTAAAAAATCAGTAAGGTTCGTTGATAGGGTATTAAATTTTGGTCTAAGTAATAGCTGTGTGTTTTTAGTTTCTAGTATGTATTCGTTCATACCAGTTTGTTGTGGAGAACCGAAGACAGAAGAAGGTTGCGATTCTCCGGTACCAAAGCCCTGCGTTTGCTGCGGAGTGCCAAACGCGCCGGCAGATGGCGCACTGAAACTGCCAGTTCCACCGCCGAAGATCGAAGAGGCTTGTGTTGTTTGTTGTCCTAAAGAGGAAAAGTTCGAGAAATAATTAAATTTTAACTTTTCGATGGTAATGGATCAAGGAACCATGGTTCAGTTGCCAATTACAGCGACCTAGCTACTTCAGAGCTTCACCGCTACCAACCGACGCGATTGAATCCTAGATCGCGATTACGATGTTTACAAGCACATCTAACCCATATAGCTATCTAGCTACCTATAAAGCTAACTATCCGAAATTAATAACTGTCGGCCGAAAAGGCCCTAAGGTATGTGGACCAGTTAGCGTCGACCTTAGTAAGGTGAGATCCTTTGGCCGTGGATTCGGGGAATTACACCTACCCCTAAAGATTGTATAATTACCGAATCCGGAAGATCCAAATCCAGTACTAGAACCGCCGGCCCAGAGATTATTAGCCGGTTTCTGCTGGCCGAAAGCCGCGATGCCGCCGAAAATGCTCGCCGCTGTGTTGTTTGACTGTCCGAAAGTAGTTTTACCAAACACGTTGTTGCCACCACCAAACACAGAAGTTGTCGAACTAAAAAAACATGAGGTATAAGGTTATTCACTTTTATTTATGCGATAAATAAGTTTTTGATTCTGAACAATTCATTATAGATACGAGTTCTAAAGGATGAAGGAAAACTTCGCGTACCTATTTGCAATTAATAAGGGAAGAGATGCACCTTTAACATCTTAAAGAATTATAAATTTCTGAAGATCTAAGCCAATGTCCATGCTGGATACACTCGTCAACATTTTCGTCTAATAAAACGATTAGCAAGATAAAGATTTAAATTACCCTCCTCCGAAAATGTTTCCCGTAGTACCACTGGCAGTTGTCGTAGATATACTGGCCGCAGCGAAGAGGTTTGTTTCCCCTCCCCCAAACAAAGAACCGCCAGTATTTGCCGAGCTATCTCCGAATACAGCCGTTTGGCTAGCAGGAGCCCCGAATACAGAAGCTTGCGTGGTTTGAGTTGGAGTTCCGAATATAGAAGCTTGAGTAGTTTGAGTTGGTGTTCCGAATACAGATGCTTGAGTGGGTTGCGTTGGAGTTCCGAATACTGACGGTTGAGTAGTTTGAGTTGGAGTTCCGAATACTGACGCTTGAGTGGTTTGAGTTGGAGTTCCGAATACTGACGCTTGAGTGGTTTGAGTTGGAGTTCCAAATACGGACGCTTGAGTTGTCTGGGTTGGTGTTCCGAATATAGATGATTGAGTGGTTTGAGTAGGTGTCCCAAATACTGAAGCTTTTGTTGTTTGAGTCGGCGTTCCAAAAACAGAGGGCTGGGACGTTTGAGTTGTAGTACCAAACACTGATGCTTGAGTGGTTTGTGTCGCACCGAAAACAGACGCTTGAGTGGTTTGAGCTGTTCCGAAAACCGATTGAGTAGGTGCAGGTGTACCGAACAAAGACGCTTGAGTAGTAGGAGGTCCGAATATTGAGCTAGCTTGAGTAGAAGTGCTACCGAAAGCTTGATTCGCCGTGCCAAATACTGACGAAGCGGTTGATGTAGTTTCGAAAGCTGATGCTTGAGTCGTTGCCCCGAAGCCACCAAAGGTCGATGTTGTGCCAGTAAATAATGACGTCGTTGTGGGCGCAAACGCTCCGGCTGCTTGACCGAATACTGATGAAGCGGTCGTCGCGAAACCTGCCGAGGTAGTAGCAGGTGTGCTGCCAAAAACTGACGTCACAACTGAAGTAGTTGGAGCAGTTTCCGTATCAGTTTTCGCTTCAGAACCAGAGAATACTGAAGTCGAAGATTGTGTGGTGGCAGTTTGAGCGAATGAGGTCAAACTAGGGCTAGGTACTGATTTAGCTCCAAAGACTGTTGGTGGATTTGTGGTAGCAAATATTGAAGTATTTTGTGCAAACTCATCAGTTTTTGGTTGGGACGCAGCTGCTCCGAATAACGATGTAGCCGAGCCTTGAGTTTCCGCTGGTTTATCTAATTCAGACTTTGGTGGGGTTGATTCTTGTGATTCTTTTGGTGGCTCTTTAGTCGGTGTTGGTTCTTTAGGTGGTGTTGGATCCTTTGGCGTTGAAGGAGTTCCAAGAACAGGTGGTTTGGGTGCTGAAATTTTTTTTATTTCAAAGTAATATTTAAATACTACTTCTACAAGTAGAAACTTAAAAAGCTTACGTGGATTTAGATTAATTTAGGATATTTAGTAATATCGTTAATTTCGTCTAAGATAGACTAATGTCACTTGTAAAAACAAATACTTATAAAACGCATACATTAATATAAATGTTATACTTACTAGTAAGAGTAGAATTGTTTGTAGCCATACCAAAGGCAAAACCCTTATTAACTGCTTGAGCACCCAAAGGCTTTACATCCTTCTTATCAGTCTTTTGATCCTTATTCTCTACGCTCTGAGGAACATTTTCCTTTTTTTGTCTATCTACAGGTTTCACAGTGGCTTGTATGCTGGAAGATTTCAATACATCGGGAACTGGCGTGCTGGTGCCAATAGGTTTCATACCAAAGAGGTTAGTCATAGGTTTGCTAGATTTGGACTCTTTAGGTGGTTCGGTTGTTTCCGGTTCGCCGGTTTCATTGTGAATCTTTGGTTTGTTTTCGGCGAAAGTTGGGGTGGGTTTGAATGTCGGTGGTTGGTTTTCGGCAGTTGTTGCGGCGGGTTTGGATGTTGGCGGTTGATTTTCTCCGAAAGTTGCAGTGGGTTCAAAAGTTGTCGGTTGGTTTTCACCGAAAGCTGTAGCGGGTTTGGAAGTTGGCGGTTGGTTTTCTCCGAAAGCTGTAGCGGCTTTGGAAGTTGGCGGTTGGTTTTCTCCGAAAGCTGTAGCGGGTTTGGAAGTTGGCGGTTGGTTTTCTCCGAAAGTTGTAGCGGGTTTGAAAGTTGGCGGTTGGTTTTCTCCGAAAGTTGTAGCTGGTTTGAAAGTTGGTGGTTGGTTTTCACCGAAAGCTGTAGCGGGTTTTGAAGTTGGCGGTTGGTTTTCTCCGAAAGTTGTAGCTGGTTTGAAAGTTGGCGGTTGGTTTTCACCGAACGTTGATGCTGGTTTGAATGTTTGCTGTTGGTTTTCAGACTCTGAGGCAGGTTTGGGTTTCGGTGGTTGGTTCTCGGTGGAAGTTGGCGTTTCAGTCTGCGGTTTAGAGAAGATAGTGGATGGCGGCATAGTCGTTGTTGGAACTGCCGAACCTAAATGAAATGATAATAGTTTTATACAACAGAAAATATTGACTTTTTCTTAATTTCGAACTACTTATACTATCTTATAACCCCACTACTACTATATCTTATAAACCCACTACATTAGTAACTAGCTATAAAGACAATTTACAACAACAACAACTAAAAACTAAAAGCCGTGGTGGCCGAAAGGGGTTGTACTTCAATCCGAAGGTCGTGGGTTCGAATCCCGGCCGTGCATCAATAGATTTTGTGTTTCGTAAAATTTATATGCGCTTTAACACGAGCTCTAAACGATGAAGGAAAACATCGTGAGGAAACCAGTTAGTATTCTTATAGGAGGCGATGGGCTTGCAACCTGTCACGTATGGAATACTCACTTCTGCAAGAAGTGGGCATGTATCCAAATGTATTTGGACATGCCTCTGACTACCCCCTTAGACATCTTCAAAGGATCTGGTACACATAAAAGATCTGAGAATGTCTACCGCGCCTTGGGGATACAGTCGTGACCCTGTTTTAATAACACCAACTGCCTATTTTCGTTTCTTTTAATTTTACTTTGTTAATTTAGTATGTTCATTGTAGAGTATCAACTCACACTAACCCAGCGCACTTGCAACTTGTTTATTTACTAATCGCTTTTTCGCACACAGGGTTTTTTTCGGCGGTTCTGAAAAAAACTTAAAATTCTAAGATTTGTATTTAAAAATCAAATAATACATTGTTTTTTATGACAAGAAACTACATGTTACAAAGAGCTAATGCCAAGTGTTCACAATCTATCGCGTTATTTAAACACACTCAATAACATTTGTTAATCTTTTTGCTGGCCATTAAAGATTAGATTAGCAACTATAAACAATGAGACGACTATTGTCAAAGTTACACATTTTAGATTTACATACCAGTAGGCGAGCAAATCTTCTGGCCCATGAAAAGGTTGTTAGCATCGGTCTTCGCGTTGGATGCGGCTAGATTGGCTTGAGATCTAGCTTGAAGTAAATATTTGAGAACGCTGGAGTCGTCAGCTCCGCCGACTGGCTGAGAGAACATGCTGAATGGTGACACTTTCGCAGGAATTGAATCTTTAGACTCTGAAAAAAAGATATGAATTTGATTGAATTTGACTTTGATTTGTAGTCGAAACTTGCTGGTATGCGGACTTTCAACTCAATTAGTAGATGAATTCTGTTGAACAGCTCCTGATCGAAATGTACTGAACCGTCAAAAACAAGTTGCATGGATTTGATAGGATTGACTAACGAAAACCGGACGGTTTTAAAAACGTCCGGTTTTCGTTAGTCAACGAAGTAAGTTACATAAAAATGGTGTTCATGTTTGGCCGACATTATCTGTTATTACAAAGTTATATAGTTAAATGTAAGAAGACTTATAATATAAATGTGACAAAATTCAGCTCAATCTGACACCGGGAAGTGAGTCAGATTCAGCTTGCATTGTCCATAACAAACATACAAATATTACAAGTTAATTAGAAGCTTGAAAAATAAGAGCTTTTAATAATAAATGATGTCTAATTGAAAGTGCTAGTTGTTCAATTACCGCCAGTGAATAAATTCCGGACGACGCTAGGCTGCGCGGGCGCAGTTTTGGCTCCTGTGAAGATGTTCTGAGACGGCGCAGACGCCGAATGCTTCACTTCTTGCTTCGTCGGCTCAGTCTGCTCTACCTTTGGTCCTGCATTCGCTTTATTTTGTGCAGCTGAAATATGAATTTAAACAACATTTTTATTTAGAAACCCAGTAATATAAATAGTGTTCGCATACAATGGAATTGTTTTCAGTGCTGTAATGAATGATTTTTGACTAGTGTTGGACTCGGAAAGTGGAAGTCGTGTTTATGACAATTCTAATAATTTGTTGATATGTGCATTCATAACATTTTCGTCAATCTCAGTGGCGTGGATGACAAAAGTTTGTTAAAAGTTCGACTCTCTTTACATATAATGAAGTTGAAGCATTTATAGAAATTATAAATTAACTTGGTTACTAAACACCTATGCAACCACCTTTATTACACACTCAGTCACACACACACACTCTCACACTAAGTTCTAGTTGCAAAATTACCGTCAGTGAATAAATTCCGCGCGCCACTAGGCTGAGCGGGCGTGGGTTTGCTCGCTGACGTGAAGATATTCTGAGATGGCACTTCTTGCTTCGTCGGCTCCTTCTTTTCTACCTTTGGTTCTGCATTTACTTCATTTGGTACCCCTAAAAAAATTAAATGATTAAACCGGCATGCATGTCTGCGCAATTCTCTTAAATGGCTTGACAACTTTAGTACACTTTAGTGCTTAGATGCCATATAGGAAAAGATTTGGATAAGAACAGCACGGGACCGATTATGGGACGCTTATGTTCAGTGGGCTATCATTTAAGCTGATGATGATGAAAGAGTCATATTAATGGTTCAATCCAATAATGTATTTTAGCTATAGTCGGACAGGGGCTTAGCTGGAACGTGTGAGTGGCATTGTAGTCGTGAATATACTAACCGTCTTTATGTCCAGGAACATAAGTTTGCTTTTCCGTCTCACTGCCCTGCATATCGGCCATCGCTTTAGCCTCCGCTATTTTCTCCCTCACAATCCTCTCGTAATTCTCCTTCATAGATACAAAGTGTTGTCTCAACTCAACATTAACTGGCTTTATTTTGACAGTCTTGCGATTAGAAAGGGCATCTTTAAGAGCTTCCAGCTTTTGTACAGTGAGTAAGCCTTTTGCTAGTTTCGCGTTTTGAGGTTCAATGCTCATGTTGAGAATGTTTTTGGTGAGTTTAGAAAGAGGATCCCTGTAATCAATTATAAGATTAATCCTTGTGATAATTATAACTTAATCATCCTTACTATCCATTCTAATATTATACATGTGAAAGTTACTCTTGTCTATTTTTTTAATTGTCTTTGAATTTCTTATAGAACACATAACAACATAGGTAGTGATTCAGAGTTCAACGGAATGCATTCGGTTCGGAATAGGTCAGCTGTTCAACCGACCGCAACCAATCACAGTGCAGGAATTGATTGTCTGTTATATTTTCACGCCCAAACCGCTTAACAGATTATGCTGAAAATTGGCATGGATGAAGGTTGTATCCCAGGGAAGGACATAGGCTACTTTTTATCCCGAAAAAAATTAAAAATCCTGAGGGACCGCGGGTCACACCATGGGAGCGCAGCTAGTTATTAATAGTTTCGTTTATGACAATCATGATCTTAAAATCAGTTAGAGACAATTCCAAATATTTTACGCAACAATTGGTTCATGGTCGGCAAAAGATTTTCTGTCACACCTCAATTACAATTTAAAATGTTTATCAACTCGCATAACCCCGAAAAGTGTTCGGTTTAACACGTTCACTGCCATTTACACATATGGCAGGTGTGGATGACGTGTAACTCGTAGCCTTTTTAACCATTTCAATACTCACTTGTTCCTAAATGGCGTGTTTCTGAGCAGTGAAGAGGATTTGAACACCGGTCCAATATCACATTCGTTGAGAGTTTTGCGCAAGGTTCGCAACACCGCTTGTTGCCGGCTCAGTATTTCTTGCTGGGTTACTAAGGGCTGATATACATCGTCGAGGATTGGCCTGATCATACGCTTCCCAGGCCTGAAATTTAATGGTTTTATCTTACTTACATTTAGATCGGTCAGTATGGAAAAGTCTGAAACTATAAGGCTCAATGCACATTGAATTGTGAAGCGACGCGTCAATTCGTTTTATAGCAAGCCATTATAAACCTTATGAACAATTGTTACAAGATATAGAAACGCTTGTAGAATTAACGAGATCTGGCGAAGCCATCTAGCGGGGCGCGCTGGCGCGAGCGGTTCATTCTACAAGCGTTTCTATATCTTGTACCATTGTTCATAAGGTTTATAATGGCTTGCTATAAAACTAATTGACGCGCGCTTGCCAATTCAATGTGGCTTGAGCCTAAGACATACGAAGATCTGTTCTTAGGAACCATGTCATCGATTTTAGTAACAAGGAAAACTGCATTCATACATTTAAAAAAAAACTTTTACTCAGCCCGGGAATCGAGCCCAGACTTATGAAAAATGAAACGAACACTATTTCTATTTAGATATCGATTGTGTAGGTCTTAAGCAGTAAATGTTACTGTCAAATATGATGTCTAAAATTAATAACGACTTGCTACAGTGAAATGATCTAAAATCTTTTATTATATATTTGTGTAAAAGGAAGGGATGCCTTGGCCCTGCAGTGGGACACTACAAGCTCTTAATAATAATTAATAATAATAATATACTTGTGTCCTTATACCTATGTATATTTTCTATTCCTTACCTATTATTCTCGTGTTCTCTCGCCTTGTTCCACTTATAAGCTAACGCCTCCTGTGCCTGATCTAGCTGAGTCTGTACATAGTAAGCCATCTTCTCCACTGAGGCTACGCGTTTGGCGGTCAACGGGTCCGCTTGGCTCCATTTATGGTACTCTCTAGCACTGAAATTGTTTAGTTAAATTATTATTACACATAACACAGTGTAAGGAATAACATAAAGCCAAGGCCTCACTTATCTGACGTCGGGTGTCTTCCTATTCCATTAAATTGTCATACTAAATGCATGGAAATAAAGCACAAATTAGGACGCACGGTATGTCGTTGATCGGACGTCCGATTGCTTTTGTTTTGTGAATTTTTTTATTTTTATTTATTGAGGATAACAAACAATTACATTCGCATATTAACAATATTGTATAGTTAGTACTTAGGTTCTATGAATGTAACCAGCCCCGTTATCCACAAATTAAGTAGATAACCAATTGAAAGGGCAAACCTTAAAGCAAAGGATCTAAGTAAATATGTTATAAGTATATCTAGGAAGTACAGTAGCGTATGTAGGTATTATACAGAAAGTCCCGGGTAACAAATAACTCAGCTAAGTAGGTTCTTAAAAAAAAACAACAATTAAAAAACAACTGAGTTTGTGCAGAAAAGGACATAGGTAGGTACATATCCTAATCATGCCGAAGATTCAACATAGTTAGGCCATGCACCTCCTTTTTAAACGATTTAATTGAATTTGTGCTTTATTTCCATGCATTTAGTATGACATTACGCCCGACGAAAGACGCGAGTTAAGTGAGGCTTGCGCCTTATGCTGACTAGGTCGCTGTCATGTCATATTATATAGGTCAAGGAAGTAGCCCTGAAAAGAATTACGCGGAAAGGGATGCATCAGTTATGCCGACAAGGTAAATGTCCTTAAATTAGAAGAGGAAGAAGTTTGACAGAAAGAAATCACTTTAAGTAGTACATGTAGCCTGTATTGTTTTTGTTGAGTTTTCATTCATTCACAGGAACGTGTTAGATAGCACAACACAAACAAGGAACTATATCTAGCAATTACTGATATCACGTAATACTAATGTAGGAAAGTAACTCTGTCTGTCTGTTTGTTTATTACCTTTTCACGCCCAAACCACTGAACAGATTAGGCTGAAAATTGGCACGGATAAAAGTTGTATCCTCCAGGAAAGGACATACTTTTTATCCCGAAAAATAAATCCCGAGGGACCGCGGGTCACACCGCGGGAGCACAGCTAGTAAACAAATACATGAATGAATTAATAGATTGGCCTTTCCTTACTTAGAATGTGTCCGTGCTTCAGCGATAACTGCGCAAGCACGAACTAGTTCCAACTTTAGTTGTACTACGGCGTTCCTTAGTTCATCTATTGAGCATTCCTTTTTCAGCTCTTCGGTGTCAAGAGAGTTGAAATTGAAGTTCGAGTTGATGGACTCTATATCACGTTGTATCTGAAATAAAAGAAAATTTTAGAAAAGATTTTTGTTGTTTTGGGTCAAGAAAAAATTAATGTTCAATTACGTGTACATACGAAATAAACCATAGACGCTGGACTACACAGAAAATTACTGACTAAGATGGTGTTTAAAGTTTTACGTGAAAAGTACAAATGCTTCTAGATTCTTTAAATGGGTCCGCCTCGAGAGTATACCTACTCTTTGAAATAAAATATAATATTCAAAATAATCAAAATTAGTCCACAAATTACGGAGATCCGGAATTTGTGGACTAATTTTGAAATTATAAAATATTTGCAATTTTTTAAGGTGTTTTACAAATAAGAATGTCGCATTACAATAAATCATTATTTAACTACACTCACTCTAGCTTGAGTTTCGCGTGTTTTCAGCATAAAATTGTACAGATCATTTTGGAAGTCATTGACCTCTTTCACGAGCATATTCTTTAGTTCCTGGTTGGCTTTCGCCTTGTTTATTCTCTCCTGTTCGGCCTTTAGCGCTGCGTTTTCTTGGCTCGGCGGCGGCGCTTGCGGCGGCGGCGCTTGCGGTTGTGGCTGTTTAGGTTCTGGTGGGAGGGTAGGTTGAGGTTTTGGCTGTGGCTGAAACATATCCATACAAATATTACAAATGTGAATGTTAAACAGACAGTAACATTTAAAAGAACAAAACATGTGGTATTATAGTGACATGAAAAGAAGAAGACAGACAGTCTGTGTACTTTTCACGCGAAACATTCACGTGACTGATATTTTTCTCTCATCTGAAAAAACGCCCAACGCGCCTAAAGAAGTTTCCACTTCAATAAGTTCAATTAAATTACCACTGGAGCTGGTTTATCGGGTGAGTCGGGCTGAGTTGAAGCGGTGGGCGTAGCAGTCGGTGTGAAGCTCGGAACTTTGATAGGAGCAGCCGGTGGCGCGTTGAAAATACTCGTCGGCGCGACTGATGCGGGTACTGGCTGAGGCTGTTGGCAAACACACAAATTATAGAAATGAAGAGTCTTATAAAAATTTTCGATTCCGACAGTGCCTTCAATCGCTCGGCCACGGAACCATAGACGTCGCAATCGAAATTGATAAGCTCATATTTTATCACTGAGTGAAACGTGTAGATGGCGCTAACCGGTGCTTAACCGATAAAATATGAGCTTACCAAAAATTTCGATTGCGACGTCTTGTGGTTCCGTGGCCGAGCGGTTCAAGGCACTCCAGCTTAAGGAGGATCGTCTGATCGTCGCGGGTTCCAATCCCGTCGAAATCGAACATTTTTATAAGATTTTTCATTTCGTGTGGTTTAACACTTTAAAAATTGAAAAAATTACACAAATTATAAATGTAAAAGTTTGGATGCATGGATTTTTGCTACTCAATCACGCTGAAACAACTAAATGGATTTGGTACAGAGATAGGCTCACTGCACACTGAATTGGCAGCGACGCGACGATCAGCTTTAATAACAAGACATTTTAAACCGAACGCGAGCTGACGCGAGCTTCATTCTATCAAGCGTTTCTATATCTTGTGACATTGTTCATAAGGTTTATAATGTCTTGTTACGTCTCGTCGCGTCGCTGCCAATTCAGTGTGCATTGAGCCATAGCATTTAGTCTGGAAGTCTGGAGTATTCCCAAGGGGCCACGTCATAATCTTACCTTAGTTTCAGGTACGGGGGCGGGTGGAACTTCTGCTTGTTTGGGCCCTTCTCCGGGAATATGACTGCAATTAAACATTTCACTAATTTATATTAAGAACAAACCGTATTCATATGCACACGAATTACTTGATGTATTGATTCGTTAATATGGTTCATCTTAAGCCGTGTCTCATGCGACCAAAAATAACAAAAGATTCTAACAAAACACGTTTTCCACCCGCCTTTGATAACATTTTACATACAAAAAAGTTAGGACACACCCATATTTTGTTTGATGTTAGGTGTTGTGCACAAAAACAGTGTCGCGGGAGACCCGGCTTTAGGCTAAAATTAATCCTCACATTTTTCATAAATAGCTATAGTCGGGATTATCCTTAAAATTTAGAACAGGAGTCAAGATAAACTCTTGATTTTGTACTGTTAAGATGTCTCCTTTAACTTTTTAAAGAACACATTCTTTAAAATCTACTCTAACTTTTTATGAAACACACTTTATGTCTTTAAAATCTTGATTATAATGTATCTTTCCATCAAAAACGAACGATAATGAAATACCTACCTAGTCAAACCTTGTGTAGGTAAGTTCAATTGTTGCGGTGGGCTGCATAACTGCGGTGCTTGCTTATTCAAGTTAATCACATTGAATAACGTCAAGAGTCCGGTTTGGGAAACAACATGCAAGAGCGGCATATGGGGTAGAGTTTCGTTCTCACCTGTGAAATACAATTAAACTACATAAACACAAAATAAACTACAAAACACTAAATTCTTTACTGTACAAATAAACACACACAGGTTATTAACATACTGAAAGGACATATCTCAGACAAAATAGAATGGACGAGTTATTGACAGAATTCCTCTTTCAAGATTTTCTGCCGGTTTTTGCGGGGGACGAGTTAGCACACGAACTCATTTTACATACACTTATGCATAAAAAATGACAAATGGCAAATTTCGTATATGATGTACGTAATACTAAAAGACGTACATGATTCGGAATCGTGTACATTGTGGCAGTGGGGAAATACAAGGTCCTCCCATCTTTATGATCTAATCATTATTTTTTTAACGATAATAATATTATGGGCATGATGCATCTCACAAAAGCGTATTAGTCTTAACTGTGTGTGTAGATGCACATACACGTTGTTTCTGTGTGCGTAAGCTCGGTAACGCTCCATGGACGAATAGCGTATCGCTTACGCACACAGAAACAAATCCACACACACATATAAGACCAGTTTATGAGGGGTCTATAGTCGGTCCAACTTAATAGGCCACATTTGACGTTTGTCAGTTTGAGCTTTCTAGTGAGGTGACCTTCTTAAAAACTTCGATTATGTTCGAAGTCCGTATCGATTCATTCACATGAAATAAAATTTATCGCCAGGTAAACCGTAAACTAAGAGTAGGTAAGATCAGTTAAAAAAAACCGGGTCTGAAAAAAATAGCACACCAAGAACGCAAAGTCACTTTGCACAACGATCAAAACTGCGTCACAACCCCATTACTTATTTATTTTGATAAAAATTGTTCAAAAGTTTATGGTTGTCATGTCAAACAGAGAAAAAAAGTTTTTATGCGATATTCCCGTTGTCCTTTTACAAAAGTACTTTTTGGTATTTATAGTCGGTCCAACTTAATAGGCCACATTTGACGTTTGTCAGTTTGAGCTTTCTAGTGAGGTGACCTTCATAAAAACTTCGATTATGTTCGAAGTCCGTATCGATTCATTCACATGAATTAAAATTTATCGCCAGGTAAACCGTAAACTAAGAGTAGGTAAGATCAGTTAAAAAAAACCGGGACTGAAAAAAATTGCACACCAAGAACGCAAAGTCACTTTGCACAACGATCAAGACTGCGTCACAACCCCATTACTTATTTATTTTGATAAAAATTGTTCAAAAGTTTATGGTTGTCATGTCAAACAGAGAAAAAAGTTTTTATGCAATATTCCCGTTGTCCTTTTACAAAAGTACTTTTTGGTAAGTATTTAGTAACGTTTTTCGGGATAAATACCTAAGTTTATTTAAAAAAAAAAACAATAAGTATTTAATGCGCCATCATCATCATTAAAGGTGAAATATTCCCTTACGAGAAATCATTTCATTCGATTCCAACTCTCAAATTTCGATTATTTTGGGTAACATACCTAGTGTCAAAAGAGAACAAGGGTTTACTGACGCAACATTGTAACAACGTTCAGTTCTCTCGAAAACAGAAATTGTTCTGAAACATAATATGTTTGGATGGTGTAATAAGGAAATAAATCATAAAATTACCTTCTTTTGTCGTTAAGACAATAAATTATTTAACCGCAATTGAAAAAAGTTAAGCAATTGTGCAGTACTAACTTCGATAAAATAGTAGTATTTTATGCCCGCCGGTACAAAGTTACGTTGTTAAATTTTGATGAAATGTCAAATGTGGCTTATTAAAATGGACCGACTATAGTAACGTTTTTCGGGATAAATAAGTTTATTTAAAAAAAACAATAAGTATTTAATGCGCCATCATCATCATTAAAGGTGAAATATTCCCTTACGAGAAATCATTTCATTCGATTCTAACTCTCAAATTTAGATTATTTTGGGTAACATACCTAGTGTCAAAAGAGAACAAGGGTTTACTGACGCAACATTGTAACAACGTTCAGTTCTCTCGAAAACAAAAATTGTTGTGAAACATAATATGTTTGGATGGTGTAATAAGGAAATAAATCATAAAATTACCTTCTTTTGTCGTTAAGACAATAAATTATTTAACCGCAATTGAAAAAAGTTAAGCAATTGTGCAGTACTAACTTCGATAAAATAGTAGTATTTTATGCCCGCCGGTACAAAGTTACGTTGTTAAATTTTGATGAAATGTCAAATGTGGCTTATTAAAATGGACCGACTATAGTCTAAAACATTTTGTTGGTCAAAATTTAGAATTTCATATTGTATAACCAATTTACTTACCCCAAGGCAATTGATGTATAGCGCATAGATCGAGACAAACACCGACAGGATAGTTTTCTTGCTTCTTATCTGTTAGAGGCAGTTCAGGTCTTGCTTCGTCAGGCTGAAAGAGAGTATCCCACTCTTTGTGAGTTTGTTTAGATGTTTGGATATTTGTATGTTTGTGTTTCAATCACGCCTAAACTAGTGAACCGATTTGGATGAAACTTGGTATAGCCGTAGATAGTGACCTCGAATAGCATTTAGGCTATTCAAAATATCGGTACCACGCGGGCGAAGCCACGCACCGAAGCTAGTATTTGAATGAATAAATAAATAAATAATGCTGGACATTTTCAAACGGCATCATCTAGCCCAAAACTAAGCATAGCTTTTACTATGGGAAACAGATAACTGATATACGACTTATATCCTTTTTGTTTCTAAATACATACATTTAATACATAAAACATACAGACCCCGAGATAAATATTTGTAGATCATACAAACATTTATCCCGCGGCGGGGATCGAACTCGCAACCTTCCGAGTCACAAGCGGGCTTTCACCCTCTGCGCCACAGAGGTGGTCAATTATAATTCTCTACCTTTATCCCAGTTTTATGTTGTCGGTACAAATGTCGGTGCAACAGGATGATCGAAAGGAGTGAGTTGATGAGATGACGATGGTGGAGGAAAAGGGTAGAAATTAATATGATATGCCAAGTGTGGTCCACTCTAGTGACGGAATTTTTAAACCGCCTTAAGGCCTCCGTCACGGCTTAACGACTTAATAGCCGGGACAGGCAATTTAACGTGCACTTCGAATGGAAGCGCTCTGTTAATAATGCCCTTAGCGATCTGATCACCCATCCTTTTTCTAACATCGATAATCTATGGCAGCAGCATTTATATACTGTGTAAGAGGAGTGAGTTAAGAGACAACAAGTGATGGAGGAAAATGCCAACCCCAATAAGCATAGGCATAGCATGATGATGTGTGTAACAAAAAAGTAATACCTGACACCATTGTAACCAGTTCGCGCCATCCGAAGACCCAATTGTCGCAAGCTCCATGCTGTTTGATGATGCAGACAGTATCATATTCCTAAAACAAACGAAATGTACTAATGAAATAATTATTTATTGACATTTAAACAATAAGAATCTTATAAGACCTGTAAATAACAGGGATAGGCAGACTTATATTCAAATTTTCAGGTGATTGAATTTGTGAGTGCTATGTTAGTAAATTAAATATGCATCTTGGGTTCGTGAGTATGTAGGGCTTTGGATGTTTGAAGATAAAATAATAAGTGCAAGAAACGTACCATTGCGCAAGTCCTTGTAGGAAGTAGTACCAAGGTCTGTTAGACCCCATGCTGTAGCAAATGTCTTCATAGTTGGTACAGGAAGGTTGCCCCCCTTTTGGAGTGTTCACAATTGTGACAGCTGTAAAAAATATAAGAATCAAGGCTTTCTGCATCACAAAAGTATGTAACACGAGAGTACTTTGGAAACCATGTAATAAGTCTTCTGTTCAGACCTTTACGTGGCCTAAAACTTCTTACTTTACCAGTGTTGACTAACCTGACCAAATACTCAAAATTGCAATTACTATACTTGCAAGCTCAATGCAGACTGAATTGGCAGCGACGCGACGAGAACAAGACATTATAAACCTTATGGACAATGTTACAAGATATAGAAACGCTTGATAGCTCGCGTCCGCGCGAGACTGATTGAGCCGGAGCGAGGCTTCGCCACACCTCTTACATTCTATATTTTGTTACATTGTTCTTAAGGTTTATAATGTCTTGTTACGGTTCATCGCGTCGCGTGAGACTTGAGAGGTAAAGTTGATTTGGATCAGTATAGCGATTCATACTTCAGTGGTTTAGTCGCGACTAAACCTTTCTAAAACTAACGTTTTCTACACTACGATTGGTTGAAAAGCGGATCGGTTTCGTCGCGGATGCGTTCACCTAGCTGATAAGTGATAAGATTGACTATTCTGAGCAATTCCAGTGGTCTTACTGAATAAAAACTGTTGGTTTGGGTCCAAAAAAATCTACTTTACTATAGTCCAGAATCTGAAATTGAAAGCTTTTAACTCGTAAGCTTTTAAACTTACATGGTCGACTATTATCCGCAGCATTCTTATAGACCACAGCGAACTGGAATGTTGAAATCCAGTACACAGCCAATGCTTCGACTGGAGCGCCCTCAAACAGATTGGGAACCGGTATCGCCTTAGCAGGAGTCAAATCCGGTTTGAACTGGTGTAGCGAGCCGTCACTGTTGCCAGTCACTAGCTGCTTCCCTTTGGGACTCCAACAGATGCATCTGAGAAAAATATCTCATTAAAACTATGAACTCTTGGATATTTGATCTTTTTAAATCTTCTATAATACTAGCTGTACGTCGCGGTGTTACCCGCGTTCCCTCAGGAAAACTTCAGTTTCCCTGAATAAAATATAGCCTATGTTCATCAGGGATAATGTGGGATTCTATTGGTGAAAGAATTTTTCAAATCAGTCCAGTAGTTTCGGAGCCTATTCATTTCAAACAAACAAACATACATACAAACAAACAAATCTTTCCTCTTTATAATTTTGTTAACAAATAAATAAATAATAAACAAAAAATATTAGTATAGATAATATGCCGTTTTTCTGTTATATATTATCCAGTCCATCCAAAGGTTGTCTGGAAGAGATCGCTTTTAGCGCCTATAAGGCCGCCTATTGTACCTACTTGTTATTTTGTGTTCCTGTTTTGTTTCTTCTGTGTACAATAAAGTGTTTATCTATCTATCTATCTATAATATTTATAAAATACTAGCGGCGCTCCCGCGGTGTAACCCGTGGTCCCTCGGGATTTTTTCGGGATAAAAAGTAGTTTTGTCCTTCCCTGGGATACAAACTTTATCCGTGCCAATTTTCAGCCGCTGCTGTTCAGTTGTTTGGGCGTCAAAAGGTAACAAACAGACAGACAGTTAGACAGACAGACAGAGTTACTTTCACATTTATAATATTAGTTTAGATATACAATTAAGTACCAAATAATCACGATGAAAAAGGAACTTGATCACGAAATTCTGTTGCTGACTGTACCACAAGATGTTGTGCCCCGAAGCAAACATTGTGCTTTATTTATAATAAACTGAATTTGCCTGAAATCGTTTAGTAGTACCACAAATATTGCGCCTCGGCAAATTTCGAGGCGAGTGGCTTGTTGGAGTGGGATGTTGTTTCCACTTAAAATTTGTTTAAGCATAGAGCACAGCTAGTCTTTGCTCACCTAGCTTTAGATGCCACTTTCTTCACTTGACGTGTTCCGACCTGGCACACAAAAAGGGTTCCGTCGTGAAATGCCAGAGCAATGGAGTCGGGGATGCACGGGTTCCATTGCATAGCAGAGATGTAAGATGATGAAGTCAGGTCGTATTTGATTGTCATCGCTGGTTCCACTTTCTGGGAAGAAATGATGAATATACATAAATACACATATTATTCACGCCAAGAAAGAGCTTAAATAGCACATTAGTCACGCCATGAAAGTAGAATTAAATAAAATAACACAAATAAGTTATTTTCAAATGATGAAATAATTTTTCTAATGGTTCACTCCATTATCCATGACGACCTCTGTGGCGCAGTGGGTGATAGCCCGCTTGGGACGCAGATGGTTGCGGGTTCGATCCCCGCGGCGGGATAAATGTTTGTATGATCTGCAAATATTTATGTCGGGTGTTACTATGTATAATATGTATGTATTCACAAATCAAAAAGTATATAAGTAGTATATCAGTTATCTGGTTCTATGGGAACCAGTACAAGCTTTGCTTAGTTTGGGGTTAGATGATGCTGTGTGAAATGTCCAGCATTCTTTATTTTATTATTATTTATTTATTATGCAGTAGGCATAGGTCTATGCAACCTCTTTGTAAATAACTGACTTCTGTCCACAGCTCTGGTCTCGGGTTGCAACTTCTTAAATAGCCTATATGCAACTCGAGATCATCTACACCTATTCCTACTTTCATCCATATCGTCCACCAGCAAAGGAATGATTGAAACACAAACATACAAACTTTCAGAGTCAAAATGTTCTTACGAAGTATACTTACAGGGTTTTGAAAATCAATGACTTTGTAAATACAAAGGACCTTCGTCCCGGTGACAGCCAGCAGTTCATAGTCACAACTCACGGAGACATGAGTTGGTTTCTCAAGCAGGTTCACCGACAAATGTGGAGGTTCCTGCTCTTTGCTAACCAGATGATGGAGATGGTACACTGCAAAATCAAGTATGGTATAACTTTAAGAGAAAAACTGTTTCTGCTGCAAAGTTTGTAACTTTAATAAAAAAAGTGGCACTCCAGGAGTGCCAGCAGAAGTGAAAACTTGACCCATACTGAACTTGATAAATAACCCGGTGAGCAGTCACATGACTCGCATGCGGCTATTTCGAGGCCAATCCAAGAATTTTTTCTCATCTCAAAAGAAGTTTTTACTTTAAAAATTGTTTCTGCTGCAATGATTTTGATACAAATAAATATTCATTCATTCCAAAAATAAACAAAACAAATCACTACGTTTAATTTCTCCAAAAACAGCTTATAAGATAGATATCTTTCTTAGCTAAAGTTTTGAGATCTCATGAAGTACCAAGTTGACTGTTCTACAACGGTCAACCTAATTCTACTTAACATTCATTTTAGATTTACAATAAAATTTGCATTTTGCATTCTGTACAGTATACTTCTAATAAACAGACAGCCAGGATATCTCTTTCTAGTTACATTATTACCTATTTCTAGTTACATTCATCATCATCATCCCCAGCCTAGCCTATAATATCCCACAGCTGGGCGTAGGCTTCCCTCTAATTGCATCAATTCTGCTCCTCATGCGTGTAAAGTTTTAAAAGTAAAGTAAAGTAAAGTAAAAGTTTATTTTGCTAAATTTGTGGTAGGTACAAGTTACAAGGTACAAGTTACATTCATGTTATTAGCAAAAAAGGTAACCACTCAGCATCGTGCAAGTGCAGAGAAGGATACCTCCCCTGCACAAGCGCTGGTATTATGTGGCACCAGATGCGAGCGCGCGACAGACGCTGCGATTACATGCGTTTAAACTAAGTAAGCTAAAGATACAGTTGTGTATTTAGAGAAATTAAAATTTAAACAAATAAAATAAAATAAAATTTACCCATAAAAGCAACAAAAATTATATAAAACTTTTTTTTTGAACACAATCAAGAACTATACAGAGATAAGTGAGTACTTAATATTAAGTTAAACAAAGCAAATACCTGCTTTGATAAAATAAGACTGAACACAAAACGGCTACCTTGCAGAACAAGCTTTTTGTAGTTCTAAAAGAAATATTTTATAGTTTTTTTTAAATGTAAAAATTGAGTTTAAATTTTTTAGTGGCGGGGGCAAGTTGTTCCAGCATTTCGTGGCAGCATAGCGAAAGCTGCCACGAAAAGCAGCCGTTTTGTGCTGATGGCAAACTATGCGCAATGCATATCGCTGAAGGCGGTTGGAGAATTTGAGTTTTTTAAATAAATAAGTAGGCTTCTGATTTTTTATAACTCCGAAAAGCAGTGTAGCAAAGTGATAGAGTCGCCGCGATGACATGTTCATGAAATTATTACTATTTATGAATGGAGATATGTGTGCGCGACGGGGAATGGGGAAGCAAAAACGTACACAAGCATTCTGAATGCGCTGGATTAGCCTCTTTGAGCGGGACAACAAGCACTCTCCAAATACATTATCCGCATAATTAAGTTTGGATAGAACTAACGCATCGCATAGATGAATTCTAACATCAGTGCTCAGATATTCACGCACCCTATATAATACAGACAATCTGTAAAAACAGCTACGAATCGTCTGCATCACATATTTCTCGAAATGCAGTGAGCTATCCATGAGCAAACCAAGATTGCGTGCTTCATCAACTCGTGGGATAATCATCCCATCCAGGTTGACATTAGGGTTATGGGAGATAATAGTCGCAGTTTGCTTTCTAGAACCAAGAACCATGAATTTGGACTTTAAAGGATTGAGAACTAGGTTGTTTGCTTTACTCCATTCGAGAATTACTCGCAAATCCCCATTTAGCTTATCCACTGCCTCGACAATATCAGATGGATTGCAAGAGTTTAGTACTCATTATATTATTAGCCAGAATGGAAAAGATAGGAGGCCTTTGCCTCATTGGCAAAATGACCTTCAGACCTTCATCTAGTTGAATTCCAACTGGTTTGACACCAATTAGATTTTCTATTTTTGTAGAGCTGCACATACCAGACAAAGATCCACTTGGTACACCAACAAACACCAATCCATACTTGCTGCTGCTGGCAACAAGATTGTACCCACGGTTTGGTAGGGTGTCGACTGTGTTGAAAACTTTTACTTTGCTTTGTAGTTTGTAAAGTATATTCTAGAAAAGACATGATTGTACTTTATTAGATAGTATGTACGAAAACCAAAACTATAAGGAAAGGCAGTGGCAATCGAAATAAGCCTCGATATATATCAGGACTAATAAAAGCTAAATAGACCATAATTTGTGAGGCACGAGAAAAAAAGCTCTAAACGTTTTCATGTCGTCTGACGTTCCTGACGTTCTTCATGGGTTGTAAGGTCACAAATGTAATATTTATACTGCTGATCATAGCACTAGGCACTGACAAAATATATTTAAATCGATAAAAAGCCATCCCAAATAATTATAAAGCAATAAATTCACACTTACCGGCTCGTCAACGGAATTAGGTCCAAATTGAACCTCCATGATTCTCTAGGCTAAGGTATCTTTGGGCCCATATACTAATAGAACAGAACAAACACAATGGACTCGAGGGTAATTAGGATTCTGATCAGCTTCAGTTCAATGCAATTTTCACAAAACACGTCAGAAAATCAATACGATTTTGGTTTTATCTTGAGGCGAGCAAGAAAAGAATCTATGATCCACAACCACACAATCGCCACTCATTCAATTCATCCAATAGGATCAGTCACCACCTGTCACTGAGTGACAGTTAGTGTTAGTGATGCCATGCCATTTAGATCAAAGATAAATAATAACTATCTAAATCCATGATTTAGATAGTTACTCTCTAGTTACTCTGTGTTATGTTCTATTTTGTCCGAGTGCCATTACTATGCGACGATAATGACGATTATCTTTGTATCGATATTACGCTACACGATATTAGTCATCTACGCATAGATAATAATATAAAAAAATTCTTTCACCATTAGAGAATCCCTGATGAACTTGGCTATATTTTATCCCGGGAAAGTGAAGTTTTCCCGAGGATACAACAAAGCGATAAGTCCGGTAAAGCTGACAGAGGCCCATAGGGCCATCAGCATCTAGACCGTCCGAAAAAAATATACAAAGCAATGTCAATAATATATTTGCAACCATAATTTAACGAGGGAGTTGTAAATGGTCACACGTACTTTTCTTGATAAACACCCTATAGATCTTCGTAAAGCTCCTGTTAGTGAGGATATTTTAGATTTTACGTGTGCAATATGTGGTTTCCAGCTAAGTTTATCATCAAGAAGAAGTCCGAAGTACTTCTCCTGGTGAGAACGGTGGATTACCGTGTTGTTTATAGTAAGAGGTGAGAAGGGAGGGATTTTTTTTTCCAGGCGTTTTCTATGCGTCTAGCTATATCTTTGTCGGAAAGATACATTTCATTTGCCAAGGCAAAAATTGCCAGCGCTAAAAGACCTGTCAGCCAACCCAAATTGCGTTCAAAGGACAGCGTAAAACGCGATAAATAAATTAATAACTGGGAGAGCGAAGCCGAAAATTGCAATGTCTGGAGAAAAATTGTGGCTGACGGTGTTGTCGGTCACGATAACGTATAACTCGACCAGTTAGCACAGAAGCGAGCTACTCGCCACCAACGGGCCGCAAACCCCGCAACATCCGTCATGGACATTCGTCTGGTAGGAGCTCAACAACGTAGGCGCGCGGCGGCGCACTCCAAGGTACGTGGCGTTGATTGTTACTGAGCCGTAGGTGTGTGATCGACATCATATAAATATGTATACTACACACCTTGTGCATTCGAAACGGTTACGATACTACATAATCGATACATTATCCAGCATTTTTTTTTATTATAGTCTGAGAAGAGCCCAAAATCTCAGAATACACATTGTGTATTCTGAGATTTTGTACAATGAAAAAAAAATCACACCGTAAATGGCGTGCAAGCAATGATGTTGTATACTTTATTTAGTATCCCATTTCTCTGCGTGCAAGTGATTTATTTTTGCGAAACCGTAGTCGAAGCCTCAAGCCAAATTTTGTAAAAAAAAGTTCACATGTTTGACTTTGATAAAATTGTGCATGAATGACATTGACATTTGATATGACTGATGACATGTTTACTCACTTTTTTTTCTTTGGTGAGCATAACTATGGCATAGCTCGTAATAATTTTTATTCAAAATAAAGCTTTTATTTAGCTTTGTTGGATTGGATATATTTATGTAATTTAATCTAAAATTTGCATTACGTTGCTCCATAACAAGCTCATGCCCTCGTTTGTGTGCAGTGCGTGTAGTTGGGTGTAGTGTATTATTGGCAACCAACTACCTACTAATTTTCTAGTGTTTCTACACGCTACATTATTAGTTACCTACTATTAAACCTATCGTACCTACTACCAGTCTCTTGCTTCACAGAAATATTCAGGTGTTTTACCGACTACTTGGTAATCCATGAAGATCCTTCAGCTTTACGCCTTGCTCACTTTGTAAGTACCTACTTACTTGATATTAATACATTAAATCCTAGAGCTCAACTTACTTAACTTCACTGTAGTTTTTAAGTAATAGTACATACATAGTTACCCATATTAACAACCTTTGAACATTAGGTAGGTACTGCGCTCATACTTAAGTTCAACTGTAGGTATTGCTTGCTTCTTTATCATTGACTCCTTTTAAACTTTTGATCTAAGTATACTTTGTTTTGAGACTTAATTTAAGGGCAACTATTGGTTATATCATACGTACTCACAGACTTGATTGTTCTAATTTACATCTAGGTTAATTATGTTGTCCACAAGGAATACCATTTTCAACCTGTTAAATTTTTCAGGAAAAAGCCAAAAACTGCCTGCTATTTGAATTTAGCATCATACACAAGCCACAACCAATGTCTACAATGCCATCAGAGTATGTGGAAACAGAAAAAAACAACAAAACACATACTAGACAAGAACTTATAAACATGGTTTTGTGTCAAGCTAATGAAATTTCACATGCTCTTTACTATTTTAAAGTGAAATCAAGAGATATTCATATGAGGGTGAGGTTTTCATAACTATATTATTTGATTTTTATGTATTAACTGGAAGGAATCAGGGGAGGCCCAGCTGTGGACAATGGCTATTAATAACAATGTATTAACAAGCTACTATGCGGCTTCGCCCGCGTGGTACCAAAATTTTGAATAGTTTATATGCTATTCCAGGTCACTATCTACGCCTATTCCAAGTTTCATCCAAATCGGTTCACTGGTGTAGGTGTGATTGAAAAAACTTACAAACTTTCAGCTTTATTATATAAGTGGGATATTAGGACTTTAAAGCTGTGTTTTATTGAGGTAATTCCTCATTATTGTGAGCCTGTGTAAAATCGTATACAGATGATAACCAACATAATTGAGTTTCATACAATGATTTGGTAAAGATTTGTTTTTGTATGACATCAGCTATTTATTTTAAGACTTTTTAGTGATATAGTCTGTGTTATTTTGTTAGCTATTCAATTAAGTAGTAAAATTTTGTAGAAATATAAACAGGGCCACGACTGTATCCCCTAGGTGCGGTAGACATTCTCTCAGATCTTTTATGTAACAGATCCTCCATAAAATATAGTAGGTTGAGGAAATATGACTAACTAGATTTTTCTGTTCCTTTTAGATACAAAACCAAATAAAATCTCTCGAGCTTTACACAGATTTATTATGTTCACCGAAAAAAAGAGAAAATTCCTCGGAAAACTTTATTAAGGCTTTAAATGATTTGAATCTCGAACTGAAAAAGGTTACTTTTGTGATTGCAGAAGTGCGCAAACTTTCTAACACTGAGTAAGTAACCGTCTTGGCAAGAATTTACAAATGACTAGCTACTGCGCGCGGCTTCGCCCGCGTGGTACCAGTACCAACATTTTCAATAGCCTATAAGCTATTCCAGGTCACTATCTACGCCTATTCCAAGTTTCACCCAAATCGGTTCACTGGTTTAGGTGTGATTGAAACACAAACATACAAACATCTAAACAAACTCACAAACTTTTAGGTTTATTATACGAGCCCCAATGCAAAATAGTTCGTCTAGTGTGAAATTTTCTGTGTGAGATTTTTTCTAACTTCATTATTTTGTATATCTATATAAAATATTAAGCTGTTCTACTATCACATGTCGCGTTACTTATGCCAATTTTTAATTATGAACCAATGATCTATTTTAGCTTTTTAAATTTATACATATCCTGTTTTAAATTCGAAGAAGTTATAAGCAAAATAGTTCGTCTAATTGTTAATCGATGCAAAAGAATTCGTCTATCGGTGAGTTAAATAAGATTATTCCTTCTTTGTACAATTATGTTGCATAATTTAAATTTGTAAAAGTAATTCTGTGTTATTCGTCAAGTGAGACAGTATAAATCTGAAAATTTCAGCTTTTTTCATTAGTTTTTAAATAACAATGGGTCGTGGCAAACCCGTGTGTGAAAAGCTTCGAAAGTGAATAGTTTATGGGGTCGATGCTGGCAAATCAAGTTACCAAATATCTAAAGACTTGATACTTCCCAGGTCTACAGTTCAATCTATCATTCAGCACTATAAAAAAAATAGAACGACTTCTTGTTTGAAGAAAACTGGTCGACCACGCATCACAAGTGCAGGAGAAAACAGAATTCTGAAGAAAATTATCAAAAATAATCGTCGTGCTTGAGCTGGAGAACTCACGGTGCAATGGAAGGATTCACAAAGACGTCTAAGTTGATACTTGCCAAAGAGTCTTAAAAATAATGGGTTACGGATTTTACACCGCTAAGGAGAAACCACTGTTGACTGCTGTACAAAAGAAAAAGAGGTTGAAGTTTGCTCGTGATCATTTAAATTGGACTTCCGATCAGTGGCGTAGTATCATTTGCAGTGATGAGTCCAAATTTGAAGTGACAGTCGTCGATGAAAGGAAAAAAGGGATTCGGAACAAAAATGAGGCATTTCATACTGATTGTCTCAAACGCAAAGTGAAGTTTCCGGCGTCTCATAAGATATGGGGCTACATGTCTGCACAAGGTGTTGGTGGTATGCAGTTTGTGGATGGTTCTATCAATGCTGCAAGGTATCAAAACCTTTAGGAAGAGAATTGACTGCCCTCTACAACGTCACTTTAGCATCAAGATTCCTTCGTTTATCAACAGGATGGTGCTTCCTGCCATACTGCAAGGACAACAAAGACGTGGCTACTGGCGAAAAGCATCCCTACAATCGAATGGCCATCTAACAGCCCGGACTTGTCGCCGATCAAAACCCTATGGTGGAAAATGAAAAAAGTTCGGCGTAAAAATCCATCAAGATCGAAGAGCGACTTAAAGGCTAAACTCTTGGCTATCTTGGAGTCAATTACGCCTGAGGAGTGTGCAGCGTTGGATGCAACCATGCCTCTTCGCATTAAAGCTGTCATTGAGAGCAAAGGCGACACAACTAAGTAGTAGACGAACTATTTTGCGTGAGTGACAAGGGTAGACGAATACTTTTGCGTTATGTTTTTTAGAATATTTTTGAATTTTTTTTACGTTATGTAAAGTCAAAAAGAATTTCAGTTATGTTAAAATAAACTTTAAAATGTTCCTCAAATTATGGTTTACTTTTTACTAAACGTTCTTAATTATTTTACCAATATTTACTTTCTATATTTTACGCTTTGCACTGCTTTCCATACTAGACGAAGTATTTTGCATCGGGGCTCGTAATAGTGGGATACATAATTATACAGAACAAACATCCATCATGTTAATTACACAAACATTTATTCTGTTTGAGAATTGAATCCACGATCTTCAATTTGAACAGCACAGTTACTTAGTACCTATCTCAGTAGATAGGTACTAAGTAACTGTTCCTTCCACATCTCAATAAGTAGATGTGAGGCCAGTCAATGTCCCTACTTCTATCCTCACTAATCGTACAAAGCTGCTGTGACCTTGGAATTATGTTTTCTAGGGGCCCATTATCGAATAACACAGATCCAAACCCAAAACTGACATTGAAAAAGCTACAAGCATTGACCAATGCTCTGTTTTGCAAGACTATTCATATGAAGTGGTGCAGTGCGTGGTTGAAAACTGAGAAGTTACAGCAAAAGGCAACAGCGGATTTGTTCAATACGATTCTGCAGGAAGCAGCTTTTGTTCAACCATCTCCAGCGAAAAACAAACATGGTAAAGTTGCAATCATCATCATCATCATCAGCATATAACAGTCCACTGCTGGATATAGGCCTCCCCTAATGAGCGCCATTGCGCCCTGTCCTCAGCTCGACGCATCCAGCTTCTGCCAGCAGCCTTTCGCACATCGTCACTCCACCTGGCCGGAGGGCATTCTACGTTTGCCGAGTCGCGGTTTCCACTCAAGAACTCGTTTACCCCAACGGTTATCGGTTCTTCGGCAGATATAGCCAGCCCACTGCCACTTCAGCTTGCTAATTCTCTGAGCTATGTCGACAACTTTGGTTGCCATGGCCGTTCAAAACTGCTGGGGCCCATCCATTCATTGTCCAAGCTTTATAAGTCTGGGACTAGATGGTGTTTGAATGGATTATTGGCTATGTGAAACCTCTCCCCTCTCCCCTTTAAACAAAGATGGATTCACGGCCGCTATCTTCGGACGATATCGGTCGATTTCAGTGTCTTGTTGTTACTCCTATTGTCTATTGTAAAAACAGCCATTGCCTAACAGTTGATGCATCCTTTTATTTTTCCATATTTTAGGTTCCAGTCAACAGTCTCCATCACTTTCGGACGTGATATCTGAAATGAATACGATGATCCAAAAACTATCATTTAAATCTGATGATGAAGTTCCCGCCTCGAAACCTCAAAGTTTTTCACAAAAATTCGAACCAGGACCTACAAATAGCCACAAAGAAACTAAACCACAGTATAATCGTCTATCCAGGAACCGAAAGGCTAATTTCTTTAATTTTAAACAAATGACTTCAAACAATTTTAGATCTTCCGGTGAGTTTTTACAGTCTATTTTCCTTATCAACTTTCGACAGGTCAGATAGTTCAGAGTTTATAGGCTATCTAAACGTACCCATACACCTAATTATTTGATAGTGGATGTTTTTTCCCTCCAACATTTTTTCATACATGTTTAGCAACATTCTAAAAATGCAAATTCCTCCTTTGTTTTTTCTCAGATGGAACAGCGCCTAAACAAGAGTCCTCACAAGAGTCTTCCGTAAACGTCGAGCCGCCCGTATTCAAGGCATTTGAATACAAATCTGTTAATAATAATGAGACTGGCAGACCACAAGCTAATGGTCTCACAAGTAACCCAAGGGTTTACATGTTCGGAGCCAAACCGACATCTTCAGGTACATAACGGAAACCACTGTGCGTGTGTCGAACTTGCACTAAACCATGTTTTCTTCAATTTCAATTTATTTATTGCTTGTCATCGAGCACATACATATAATAGAGTGGCAATGTGGTCCATGAAATTCCGAAACACATCAGTGATTTGTCACTAATAAATACTAAGTACATACATACATACATACATACATAAAATCACGCCTCTTTCCCAAAGGGGTAGGCAGAGACCACGGATCTCCACTCGTTACGATCCTGACACACAACTTTCGCCTCATTCACTCTCATTACATTCTTCACACATGCTCGTCGGTTTAGGGTACTTTTTACCTGGCCCTTCTCCAAAATGTCGCCAATTTGATCCAAGAAGGTTCGCCTAGGCCTTCCCCTTCCAGCTGTCCCATACACACTCGCCTAATACACTTGCTTTGTTAATACTAAGTACCTAATACATACCTCACTGCTCAACTTTGCAGTTAGTGGAAGGGTCCCAGTATGTGTATTGTTCAAATTTCGTTTTAGTTCAAGTTGCAGCTTAGTTTAGTATAAAGGTTGTCTGGAAGAAATCGCGATCTGTCAAAGTCAAAGTATTTATTGCTTACATGTGTGTGTACAAGGTCTTAGGCATAGGTGTACTTAATAGCTAACACATGAGTCCTGCAAGGACATCGCAAAATTTTAAATATAAAATTGTGTTTGTGTAACAAACATTTCTTAAAATTATGAGATCTTCTATTAAAATCTTAAAAAATAAAAACAATTAGATATACCTACATTTATTAGAATTAGATAATCTAGCGATGTAATAACCTCTATTATTAGTTTAACATTACTTAGATCTAAGACCTACTATTTGTTACATTGTGTTGCAATAAAGCTTTTTTAATTCATTCATTTCTTAAGTCTCGCTCGCTCGAATGTTCGAGAGTAAGCGAGAGAACACATTGAGTCGGCCAATCGGAGTGCAGTGTCGTTGCACTCATTTGGCGGAATTTTGTCGAATAAATGACATTTCCTCTCTACTGGGTATGGGCTCGATGTTGCTTGTGAACATAAGTTACTGAGTAGATGGTTGTGCTTAAAGCCTCACAAGAGTCAAGCAAATCTCAGATTAGGAAACCAAAAAAGCCAAAAACCTCAAATAGTGTTAATTCTCCCAGTAAGTATATTCACAGTAATTATTTAGGATGTAAGTAATCTAAAATGAATTCAAAAAACTTTTCACATGTTCAGAGTTCTGTTTCTATTTTTGTAATTTTTAAAGTGTTAATCCACACTTAGGTACTTCATTGAGAAATGAAAAGTATTACTTATCAAAATTTTCGATTCCGACGGGATTCGGTTTGAAGGCACTCCGGCTTTAGGAGGATCGTCTGATCGTCACGGGTTTGAATCCCGTCGGAATCGAAAATTTGGATAAGACTTTTCATTTCTATATTTCTTGATCAAGTCAAGTCCAGTTTCAAGATCCAGTTATAGGATGCTGTGGCGTCCTATAACTGGTCTTGATAATACTTTTGTGATTTTTCCGTTGGATGTCCTTAAATAAATAAATATTTCTTACCAAATCAAACAGAGCCAACACCACCACAAAAGGCTTCTTCGAAATTGGATCCGCCGTTCGAAGCGTTTGAAACCAAACCTGACAATATCAACAAGGGGACTAGCAATCAGGCCAATGGTCCACCAAATAAACCAAGGGTTTATTTATTCGGGCAGGAACAAAAGATTTCAGGTATATTTCATTCTTCTTAGTTCATTTATATAGGGTTCACGGGATGCCAACACACATTGAAGATACTTTGAATTTGTCGAGCAGGTGATGATGAGATGTCAGAGGCACAATAAAATATATTGAGTGCGAATTTATTATTAGTGGCTGACCTCAATGCAGTAAAATTTGGCCTCAACCTATTATTTATTAATTTACTTACTAGCTTCTGCGCGCGGCTTCGCCCGCTTGGTACCAACATTTTGATTATCCTATATGCTATTCCAGGTCACTATCTACGCCTATTCCAAGTTTCATCCAAATCGGTTCACTGGTTTAGGCGTGATTGATACACAAACATACAAACATCCAAACATTAAGTATGTTTGGATGCTTCATTATATGAGTGGGATGAGAAAACCAACAATAAATTACCAGACTAGACGTAAATAACAACAGATGCTAATCAGCAGTTTTCACGGCTAGAAACAGTTTAGGACATAACAAAGTCGTGTTAATACGAGTATAAAGTTTCGTTTGTGTTTATAGTATTTTTTTTGTGTTCAATACTTTCTTCTTTCTACCACAGAGCCCACACAAGCCCCACAAGAGTCTTCAATAAAAAACAAAGTTAACGAACCTGCGAAATCAGAAAAGTTTGAATCCAATCCTGCAAATACCAATAATGGGACTAGCAAACCATATGCTTATCAAAACAATCCAAGGGTTTACTTATTCGGAGCGGAACCGAAAATTTCAGGTACTTTTTAGTTTGTTTTATAATGCTTTTGGTTCAGTACCTACCCAAAAGGTAATAGGGGAGCCCTATGTTGTTGTTACCAAGACTATCTATCTATTTGTTTGTCTGTCCGTCTATGACAGGGCTGTCATGAATGCTTCGATTCCGCACAAATACTTGTCTGAAAAAAAAACTAGACATTTTCTAGTAAGTTCGTATGAGTCAGTGGCCAACTCTGGTGACGGAGTTTTTAGGCCGCCTTATGGCCTCCGACTTAAAATAGCCGGGGCCGACAATTTAACGTGCCCTCCGAAGCACTGAAGCGCTCAGACGAAAATGCCACTGGCGGTCCACCCATCCACTTACTGAACCTTTCGAACGTTGCTTAACTTTGACGATCTATCAAGAACGACTAAGCAAGCACGACCACGAGCATAAACTAGTAAAACTAATCATTGCTTAATTTTTTTTATCAGATGTACCGCCTACAAAAGCATCACATGAGTCTTCCAAAAATAAAGCAAACGAGCCACCGACGGACAAGTTTGAACCCAATCGTATAAATATCATCAATGGGACTAACAAGCCACAGGTTAATGTTACACCAAGTAATCCGAGCGTTTACGTTTTCGGAGCGAAACAGACGATTTCAGGTACTTTTATTTCCTTTACATGTTTTTCGACTTATACGAATGGCAGAAGATCCCTTCGTGCGCGAGTCCGACTCTCACTTGGTCAGTTTTTTTAGAGTTCCATACCTCAGAAGAAAAAAATACGGAATCCTTATAATAATTTTGTTGTGCGTCTGTTTGTTTTCTCCTTTCTGACTGGAAATAACAAGTGGCAATTAAGTTTTCCAGATTTATTTATATACTAGGTACATACAGGAACAATGTTGTATTCTAGGAAATTCCTAGCGTCTTACCATAAAACGTGACATAAAGTTATTCCACCGAATAAATCAAGAATAACCATACATTTTGACAGTTTACACTCAGGAATAACTTTATGTCACGTTTTATAGTAAGACGCCTAGAATACAACATTGTTCCTATATGTAGATAGGTAGTAGGAATATTTAACTAATTTGATTTTTTTTTAGATGTTTCAACACCTAAACAACCCTCAACAGATGAGTCCTCTCATAATGGTGAACTGCCATTTTCCAAAGCGTTTCAATCCAAACCTACAAACATGGACAACGGGAATAGCAAACCGCAGGCTTCTGGTTCACCAAGTAACCCAAGCATTTTCAATTTCGGTCAGGAACCGATGCAAATAGGTAAATTTTTGTAATGTTTTATTTAAACGACCTTTGACGTTGTAGCGTTGTGGGCGAATGCCCGCTTGCGACGCAGAAGGTTGCGGGTTCGATCCCCGCCGCGGGACAAATGTTTGTATGATCTACAGATATTTGTCTCGGGTATGGGTGTTTCTATGTAAAAGGTATTTAATTTAAATAGTATATCAGTCATGTAGTACCTATCTACCCATAACACAAGTTCAGCTTACTTTGGGACTAAATGCTGCTGTGTGAAAAGTCCATCATTATTTATTTCTTTAAATAATTGAGTTTGTTCTGGTTTGGGCATGTAGAGCTTATTTAGAGTAGGCGAGATAGGACGATGCAACAAACATAAGCGAGTGAGCGAGGTAGCTATACAACGCTGTCTTCATCTGAAATGGGCCATCAAAAATGGGTTCTGCAAAGCTACTTGCAGCCAACTTCAGAAAAAAAGATCCGTTGCGACTACTGTTGTGCTTATTGGTAACAAAACATTAATTTTCAATTTTTTCTCAGATGAAAAAACACCTAAAAAAACCTCAAAAGATTCCATAAATTTAAATCCTGCAAAAAAACAGACTGAGCCTAGCAAACCTCGGATCATTAGAGTACCAAGATCTCCGAATACCAAATTATTCGATGCCAGTAAGTATCCTTATAAGTAGCTGATTATAAATGACTGTGGTCCTACTTTAACTCTATCAAGATGTACCTAGTAACTTAACGCACTTTAGCGCTCTCGTGGTCGTGCTTGCTTTGATAAGTGGATGGGTGACCGCCTGTGGCACTTTCATCTGAGCGCTTCCGTGCTTCGGAGGGCACGTTAAATTGTCGGTCCCGGCTATTTAAGTCGTTAAGCCATGACGGAGGCCTTAAGGCGGCCTAAAACTCCGTCACCAGGGTTGGCCACTGACTCATACGAATTTACACTTACTTTAGCGCGAGTGTTATACTTTGGCGCTAAAGTGCGTTAAATAATATTATCAAAACAAACTTGGCATTATCAAGACATAATTAAAAATCGATAGTCCGAAATACTGAAATCCGATCGCAAACTGGCATAGCGGATGTAGGTACGAGGACTGCACGTTTGAAGTGGGACTGGGCAGGTCATGTGACTCGAATGCACCCAGAACGTTGGGCGAAGCTCGTCACTCAGCGGGTGCCTGAAAACAGTAAAAGACGACGCGGCAGACCTAGGAAATGGTGGCTAGATGATCTGGATGCATTCGAGCCAGACTGGCAAACCGTGGCCTTGCAGCCAAGGAGTGGAAGTTACCTTTGCCCAGCAGTGGGACGCGGTAGGTTAAGGAAAAACATTGAAGAGAAAAAATAGAAATTGTAACCATTTAAATTTTATTTAACAGATGCTTTGGGCACTGCTCACGTTAAGTTTATCCCACCGATTGGTTCTGACGTGGTTAACAAAGATGGTACTGCTCGGAAAATAAATGTCAGGTACCAATTCATCACTTCTAACAATGTAAGTCACGCTTTCTTATGTAATTTATTGAAATATTATTATATCATTCAATGGTTATTACATTTGTATGAAGTTCGGAGTGTAACAAGATTAATTTTTGATTACAGCATTTCAAAAATAAATCTCTAGAAGAGCTACGCTTTGAAGATTACATGGCTGGTCACAGAGGCGCCTCTCCAAACGTATTCAAAGCTCAATCTCAATCTACGACAACAACCCAGGCACCAGACAATGCCAAATACACAAAAACTCAAAGTCATGAAAGCCCGAAACAATATCGTAAAGAAGAAACACCAAACCAAAATAGTGAAACAACATCACAACATCGTGAAACCCCAACACAACATAGTGATACCCCAGCACAACATAGTGAAACCCCAACACAAAATAGTGAAACCCCAACACAAAATAGTGAAACCCCAGCACAACATCGTGAAACTCCAACACAACATCATGAAACCCCAACACAACATCGTGAAACTTCAACACAACATCGTGAAACTCCAACACAACATCGTGAAACCCCTACACAATATCGCGAAGCACGATCACAGCAAAACGAAACACCAAACCAAAGTCCTGAAACGACAACACAACATCGTGAAACCATAATACAATATTGGGAAAGAATTTCAAAACTAAAACTGAGGTCAGTAAAACGGTTAAACTTACAATATTATTAAGCTTTCTGCAATTCTCTAAACATCTTAAAAACTATAATTTTTTAGATGTCATTTGATAAGTCTGAAAAAAAAATCGGAACTCCAGGAGTGCCGGCAGAAGTGAAAACTTGAACGGTTCTAAACTTTACAAATAAGCCGGTGTTGGTGAGCACTTCACGTGACATGCACTCGCACATGACCATTTCGAGGCGAATCGAAGAATTTTTCTCATCTCAAAACTGCCAAACGCGCCTAAAGAACTTTACACTTGAAATTTTTTAATGAAAACACCTAAAATAAAACATTTTCGTTTTAGAGTTTCGGATGAAGATGCAGCAGCGTTAGAGCGATTGCTAGAAGATGGTAAAACCTATGAGGTTATCAAAATGTGTAATGACACATTGATCCTAGATTCTGAGAATGTATTCTTCCTGGTGTACAGAGCTCGCGCCTATTACGAATTAAAAAAGTATTGGGAGGCTTTAGATGACGCACAAAAAGCTGTTGGATTATCACCGAACGTGCCTGCAATTGGTTATGTCACTACTGCGAAATGCTACCTTGCATTAGGTACGTTTAAAGTCACCTTCCTAGTGATTCAGACTTCATTCGGGTCGGAATCGGTCATCTGTTCAACGGCCGCAACCAATCACAGTGCAGGATACAAAACTGACGTTTCTTGCACTTTGATTGGTTGCGGTCGGTTGAACAGCTGACGTATTCCGAGCCGAATGCATACCCTTAGTTGGTCGCTAACTCATTGGAATTCGAACATATCTATTGAGTTCCTTGAGATTTGGGGCCCAATAAGTTAAATATTATTTTCACTTGTTCTTAAAAACTATTTAAGTTTCTTGATGCCGAACTTATTTTCATTGAAATCGAGCTCGTAACTGACTTTTCGATAACTTTTTTACGGCTTTCTGAAAACAGAATTAATGATTAAAATTCTCTCACATATTTTGGTGACTAAAGCCATATCATTTTGTAGGTACTATGAATTAAATGTGTTATCTCATATCAGGCAAAATAGCACCAGGGGAACAGGCAATCCGTCGTGCTATAGAGCGTGACCCGTCTATTGAAGTGAAAGATCTTCGTGACGCGTTCGCATCCCTCCGTACAAAGCATGAAAGGGTCCAACGATACATATCCCAACACAATTACCACGACGCAGTATACATCATCGACCACTGCCTAAAAAATCACTGCCCTGCAAGTTCTATGTAAGTTCTTGTCCTACACTTCTATTTCACGAAGTCCGTATTGCTACATGTGTTCTAGTTTGATTCTAGTACAGTGCTACGAACTTATCTGAACCGGTGAGAGAGGCGCTGTTATCGCATTTAGTGTTGGCAGAAAAATAAACTTTAAAGTAAGACTCGTTAGTGCCTCTATTGGCCACCGGATAAGTTTGTGGCACTGTAGTGCCATTTGATAACGTGTGCGTGACTACTATTGCACATCACTACGCAAACCATGATTTACAAGCCCGCCTCGCCTGTCGTCTCTCGTCTCTTTTGATTTGTTTACATTTTCTAAAAACTGGTAGCTTCATCCTGGGCCACCGCTAACGCTTTTCCAGGAAACAGTACTTTATGGGAGCTTGACCATGTCTTATTTATTTATTTTTAGACCATATTTTCCCACTGCAGGGCCTCCCTCCTCATTTGATGCCTTGGTCAAATAAATCGATTTCTATTTCTGGAGCGAGTTATTGCGACTAATAGGACATTCCAAAAGATTATATGAATCCTGAAGCACACTATGCACAGGCCATGCATTAGTACAGTCGAGGGCATAATTGCGTTTTAGGTTTTTTGCGTACATATTTACAAGACTGTAAGTGTGTTTTTTATGTATTTTAGGATGAAGCTAATGAAAGCGGAATGTTTAGCTCATATGAGAAAATACGGAGAAGCGCGAGATATCATCTTCGATTTGTCAAACTTGTGCTCGGAAGCCGAGTCCTATGATGACTTTGTATACTCTGATAGCATGTATATCGTCGGACTATGTTCGTACTATCAGGTTAGTAATCATTACCATACCACAATGGTGTATTTTATGCAATATGTATCAGTCATGTGGTTGTCATAATATAAGCTCTGCCTATGTTGCCACGTAATTTTTGTAGCGGCGAACAATTGTAAAACAGAATGCTAAAGCTATTTTTGTTACAGGAAAATGATGAGATGGCAACCAAGTATTTCCGTATAGCCCTTGAACGTGACCCGGACCACGAGAAAGCTATCAAAATTTTCAAATTATCAAAAAAGAGGATGAACTCCAAACTTATAAAACAGAAGAAAGAACTAGGTAAGTTAATTAATTATAAAACTAGCTGCAACTTTTCGACTGTATAGATTCATTGTATGTATATTTTAAAGTGAGGCCTTTGTTGTACACATGCTATTCAAAATTGTTTTATGGTCAGTGACAGGACTTATCCTTTAGTGCTCCACATGCACTCATTTTTCAAATAAACTTCACTATAACATTTTACAAAATTGGTAGTACTTTAAGCATTGACTAAGTTCAGGCACATTCATAATACCAGAAATGTTTCAGGAAACAAAGCTTTCAACGCTGGCGAATGGAGAAAAGCAATGAATTTCTACGATGAAGCGTTATCTATTGACAAAAATAACAAAGAAGAGAACGCGAAGCTTCACTACAATAGAGCGACAGTCTTCGCCAAACAGAACCAACTAAAAAACTCCATTGACGCCTGCACCGCCGCTTTAGAACTCGACGGAAATTACATCAAAGCCTTGTCAAGACGTGCCCAATGCTACAAGGATATGGAAATGTATGAAGAAGCATTGGACGACTATGAGAAACTTTATTACATTGACTCAACAGAAGAAAACAAATGCTTACTGGATGAGGCTAATTCCGCGCTAAATGCCAACAGGGGCCCCTTCTATTTTTACAAAGTTTTGGGAATCGATAAAAATGCGACGCAGGATGATATCAAGAAAGCTTACAAGTAAGTGAATATTATAGATTCAAATCAGCGAATTTTTTTTTTGTAAATTGACGACATTGTTTACAAAAAAAAAAAGATTTTCTGCGGAAAATATAAATAGCAAGAATTTCGTAGTAAGTGAAGATCCGTGGTCTCTGTCTACCCCTTTTATGTACTTAAGTACAGTACGCACAACCGATCTTTGTCTGTCTGAAGTTAGATGCGCTAAACGATTGCAAAGGTTTGGTAGAGTAGGCGAGATAGTACGATGCAACAAACTAAGCGAGTGAGCGAGGCAGCTATACAACGCTGTCTTCGTCTTTTAGGTATCATCAAAAACGGGCATATCACCTACTGTTTTATTTTTGCAACATTCGTGTTTATTGTTACAGAAAATGTGCTTTACGGTACCATCCAGACAAACACGCGAGTTCGTCCCTGCCTGAGGTTCGCAAGAACGAACGCAAGTTCAAGCTAATGAAGGAAGCTTACGAAACACTATGTGATCCTAGGAGTCGTGCCAACTATGATGGCAAACGTAGGTTCACTAATTATTATTCTTCTTCTTCTTCGGACGAATATGAAAATGGATACTATCGTTATTAATGAAAGGACGCTTTTCGTTTCGCGATTCCGCACTGACTAGGATTACTAAAGGCGGGTTCAGATATGTATATATTTTGCCCTATCCGATCACCGTATCCGTATCGCCGACGCGTATCATGATCACATATGTGGACGGGTGATACGCGATCTCGGTACGCCGTTATGATACAGCCCGACCCATGTTGTGTCGGTTTTTGACCGATCATCGAAGGGGATACAGATACGGGGTACGGAGTAGTACTAAGATACGGAGCAAATCGAGACGTCCACAACTTGATACGAGGCTTGATACGTGACGTGATACGCTGATACGGATACGGTGATCGGATCGGGAAAATGATCATATCTGGACCCGCCTTAAGATTATTTCCAAAACTAAGGTCCATTATCAAAGTTCTCAAATACCGAATTACAACAACAATGACAAAAAAAAATCGAGGGGTTACGAGTAATTTCCTTGAGATTCACGTTTTAGTATGGGTAAAATGGTAATATGAAAACACTATATTTTGCTAAGCAAAATAGTGTCTTAATGCTTAATTTATATCACAGAATGGTATACATATATGTTTGTTAGTAGGTATGTAAAAGCACAGGTAAAAGGTTGAATTATTTATAAATAAATAATGCTGGACATTTTCACACAGCATCATCTAGCCCCAAACTAAGCGTAGCTTGTACTGTCGACCTCTGTGGCGCAATGTCGACCTCTGTAGCGCAGTGGGTGAAAGCCCGCTTTGGACGCAGAAGGTTGCGGGTTAGATCCCCGCGGCGGGATAAATGTTTGCATGATCGGCAAATATTTATCTCCGGTCTGGATATACTTTTTGTTTGTAAATACATACATATTATACATAGAAACACCCAGACCCGAGATAAATATTTGAGATTATAGATCATACAAACATTTATCCCGCCGCGGGGATCGAACCCGCAACCTTCTGCGTCCAAAGCGGGCTTTCACCCACGAAATTGATCAGTTTACTCAGTTTGTTTTATTAAGTAAACAAAGTTTAGCTTTAATATAACGAATCTACCTCTTTACAATGTTTTACCTGTCATGTTTTTTAGATTATGCTAGTTTTACGTGTTATAAAAGAGTATTTAGTAAGTAAACATCTTATCGCAGTTCCAAAAATAACTGCGATAAGTAGGTATTTTATTTATATCAAGTGTTTGTAATAAGCATGTAATGTACGTATTTTAATGAGCTTAAATTGTTACTTTACTTAGTATACTCGTATTATGTCGATGAATTGATTCCTTTATTTTTATAACAATGGTGCCTTTGTAACAGTCCAAATACCTTGTTTAGATAAGTTTATTATTAAGAATTGCTTATTATGACTGACAGAAAAATTATCGTTAAGCAACATGTTATTAAATAACAAAGTAGTAAGTGCCTAATTGCCTAAGTCGTGATGGCCTGGATTACAACTTTCGATCTGAAAGCCGTTGGTTTGAATCCCAGACGTGCTTCGGTAGATGTTTCTTTTGAAAGTTACGTTAGCTGATGTCATTTTTGTGTAGTTGAATTTTCCGTGATCGAATTGACGAAATCACGGGCCATGTTGCCTAGACCTCAGACCTCCCTCTGAGGGAAACAAAAAAAAATATGCTGTGATTAGATAATGCCTTTAGGTAAGTACCTACTTAGCTAAAAGTATTGAATGGGAATTAGAATGTCAGCCAAAATAAATGTATGAAGAATGTAATGAGAGTGAATGAGGCGAAAGTTGTGTGTCAGGATCGTAGCTACTGGAGATCCGTGGTCTCTGCCTACCCCTTTGGGAAAGAGGCGTGACTTTATGTATGTATGTATGTAGAATGTCAGCCATACTGACGGTATTATATTACCCGCTATTAAGCTAGAAACATATCGGACGCGGCTGACGGACGGGACTGATAGTATGCACACTAGTCACAGTAAAAAAACATCCAACGCGCCAGATCGTTGTCGGATGTCCGAAAGCTCAAGGACACCGTCCGTGACTTACGTCTGTTATTAAGCACATCTCAGTGTAAAATCATTATCCAGATTGCGGCTGTCAGCCGCGTCCGATAATATGTTTCTAGCTTTAATATCTAGGTAAAACATATTTCAAAAGTGTTTAAAGAATAATAATAAATAATACTTACCTATTACTCATATTATAATATGTAAATTGTTGTTATGAGAGTAAAATGAATCACAGTTTGCCTTTGTTTTATTTAATACCTTTTAGTGTGCTTTTAGTATGTAGCTGGGCCATTCTTGATTCCTATACTATACCCACATATTTACTACCTACAAACTTTACTTACTTTTACCTACAAACTTAGAGAAATAGTCAAGACTAATCATCTTCAATCCCTCCTTACAAACATCTCTCTTTCCTTGGGGAGATAAAGATTACATTTATCTCTACCTAATCTGTGAAGATTACTATTTTGCCATGCCTGCGTAGCTCATAACCTTACTTAATATAATATCATTGAGTTATAATGCTCAATGTATAATATTACATTATTCATAAAGGCTGGATATGTTGGTACCTACCTTACCTACAATACTGGCTTTCAGTGGCAGAGAGTAGGTACTATTCAGACGGTGTCCTCCTTGGTATTTCCATTCCAAAAATAAACTATAGGTATAGTATGGTCTTTTGACCATGCTGGCTGGCTTCCAAAGGTTGTCTGAAAGAAATAGTTTAGCGATAAGACCGCCCATTGTACATTAATAATAAAAAAGTTTTTCATTCATTCATTCAAAAGCATGCTTACTCTGTGGTAATTACAAAATATTCTTAACAAAATAACGATCCATTCTCTTTACTCGGAAACCTCGGAAAATATCCAAAATTGAACTAGTTTCGTTTCACGTTGTGTAGCCACAGTAGCTCAGAAAATCAAAAAGAAATTGGAATGATACAGCATAGTTTGTGTCAATTTCCTGTATAAATATAATATATAAAAATAAGTCGGGTTTTCCTTCCTGACGCTATAACTCGAACGCACAAACCGATTTCCACGGTTTTGCATTCGTTGGAAAGGTCTCGGGCTCCGTGAGGTTTATAGCAAAGAAAATTCAGGAAAAATCTGGTGGCATCTGGTGGCGAAACGGAGTTCGCTGAGTTTGCTAGTATTTCATAAAATTAAAAAAATAAACATTTTCTTCAACAAACCGTCAAATAACAGTACTGATTAAAATGGAACGTAACGTAATAGAGAGTACGAAAATGAAAATCAAAACAATCGATGAATCGATAAGTCAAAAATAAATGAACCTAAATGAATCGATAACTGAAAAATAATCGATTGAAATAAATTGTTCCGAAAGAGAGTGGTTGATAAAATGATTGAAATGGATGACAGAATTGATGGAATGTCAGTGAATGATTGCTGGAATGAAATGGCTTCGTGTATAAAGAGTGTAGCGAAGAACGTTTTGGGTGAGACGAAAGGTAAGGGTAAGATAGACAAGGATACGTGGTGGTGGAATGAGGACGTGCAAAAGGTTTTGAAAGAAAAGAAGGATGCCTTTAAAGATTGGAAAGGGGTGAATGATAGTGACTCTAGGTTGAAAGAACGGAAAAGAAAGGTGTACGATGAATGTAAGAAGAAGGCTAAGAGAGAGGTTGCTATCGCAAGAGGTAAGGTCCAAAATAAGCTTTACAAAAATCTAGAAAGCCCACAAGGACAAAAGGACCTATACCGCTTAGCGAAAACTAGAGAGAAGAATGCTAAAGACATTACACATATGAAATGCATAAAAGACTATAGTGGAAGGGTTTTAATGAAAGATGATGAAATAAAAGACCGTTGGAAGATATATTTTGAAAGTTTAATGAATGAAGAGAACTCTTGGAGTGGAAAACTAGAGGATGTACAAATGAATTTGGGTATGGTAGAGGAGATAAGTATGAATGAAGTGAAAATGGCTGTCCAAAACATGAAGAATGGCAGAGCGTGTGGACCAGATGGAATACCGGTTGAAGTATGGAAGTTCTTGAAAGCGGATGGATGGAAATGGCTGACTTTATTCTTCAACAAGTTGTTACATGAGGAGGCGATCCCGGATGAGTGGTGCAGCAGTTCACTGGTGCCCATCTTCAAAAACAAGGGTGATGTACAGGACTGTAACAACTACCGAGGAATAAAGCTCATGTCTCACAGTATGAAAGTGTGGGAGAAAGTGATAGATAGAAGAATGAGAGATGAATGTGAGATTACCCAGAATCAGTTTGGTTTTATGCCAGGACGGGGGACCACAGATGCGATTTTCGCCCTACGCCAACTCTGCGAAAAGTACCGCCGTGCGCATAAAGACTTGCACCTGGTCTTCATTGACCTCGAGAAAGCGTACGACCGAGTTCCCCGGAAAGTTCTGTGGTGGGCTTTAAAAGAGAAGGGAGTGCCAGGTAAGTATGTGAGGATTGTGAATGCGATGTATGCAGGGGCACGAACAAACGTCCGGTCCGAAGCCGGCGTCACCAACGAGTTCAATGTGGCAGTAGGTTTGCACCAGGGGTCGGCTTTAAGCCCTTATCTGTTCCTCCTCGTAATGGATGCTCTGACATCAGACATACAGGAGGAGGCACCCTGGTGCATGTTGTTCGCCGACGACATTGTTCTCGTTGGAGAGAATGCAAACGAGGTACAAAGCAGACTGGGAAAATGGCAAGAGAAATTGGAAAGAGTAGGCCTCAAGATCAGCCGCACTAAGACAGAACACTTGTACTGCAACTTTAGTGGCTCTTCTAATTTCTCATCGATTGCTCTAGATGGTGTAACCCTACCAGTCTGCTCCGATTTTAAGTACCTTGGTTCGCTTCTCCAAAACGACGGCAATATTGACCGGGGCGTAAATAATAGGATGAATGCGGGATGGATGAAGTGGCGACAGGTCTCAGGGACGATATGTGACCCGCGAATGCCCCTAAAGCTAAAGGGAAAAGTCTACAAAACGGTCATCAGACCTGTCGTACTGTATGGATCTGAGTGCTGGGTCACGAAAGCGACGGATGAAAGAAGAGTGCATGCGACAGAGATGCGAATGTTGAGATGGATGTGCGGAGTGACGCGAATGGATAAGGTGAGGAATGAATATATTAGGGGAAGTCTGAAAGTAGCGCCGGTGACTGAAAAGTTGAGGAGCAATAGGTTAGCGTGGTATGGGCATGTAATGCGGAGGGATGAAAGTCATGTAACTAAAAGGGTGATGGAAATGAATGTGAATGGATATGTGAGTAGAGGTAGACCTAAGAAAAGATGGATGGATTGTGTGAAAGAAGATATGGAAAAGAAAGGAGTTGATGACGAGATGACGAGTGATAGGGGAGAGTGGAAGAGGAGAACATGTTGTGCCGACCCCGCATGAGCGGGATAAGGGCAGGCCAATGATGATGAAATAAATTGATCTTAGTGATATAATAATAATAAATAATGCTGGACATGGACAATTTCACACAGCATCATCTAGCCCCAAACTAAGCATAGCTTGTACTATGGGAACCAGATAACTGATAAAAGTAAGTAAGTTCGTATGAGTCAGTGGCCAACTCTGGTGACGGAGTTTTTAGGCCGCCTTGAGGCCTCCGTCATGGCTTAACGACTTAAATAGCCGGGACCGACAATTTAACGTGCCCTCCGAAGCACGGAAGCGCTCAGATGAAAATGCCACTGGCGGTCACCCATCTACTTACAGACCGTTTCGAACGTTGCTTAACTTTGACGATCTATCAAGAACGACTAAGCAAGCACGACCACGAGCGCTTCAGATAACTGATAAAAATCTGATTGATCGAGATCGTGTTGGATGGCACAAGCAAAGGGCGGCTTATGCCCAGCAGTGGGCTAGATCGGACTGTGGATGATGTTGATGATGATGATGAGGAAATAAAAATCGATTTTGATAATCTCGATTAAACTGTAATACATTACTATTTGACTGACTTTGACATCATCTCGTGTCTGTGTTAGTGTGTTATGTTCCGCCAGTTCCGCCCGCGCCGTGAATAATAAATAATATTCTTTTCTTTTAGAATTTATACGCTTCTTTCAATACGTACGATGTGAACTGGATTTTGTTATAGATTCAGCCCGTGTTGCGCGCTCATCTAAGACCAATTAGAATTTAAGGCGCTTTATAGTCGTGAGAATTAAAGAGTGGTGAGAATCCAACAGGATCATTCTTATTTACGATTTAATATCAACTAGCGACCAGCCCCGGCTTCGCACGGGTGCAATGTTCATACTAAATATTAGGGTTCAGCCAGCGTTTGCGATGTAAGCGCAAAAAAAGTGTTTATTTACATCACATTAGAAACCTCTAAAATTATCAGTGTTTCTCTTCTATTTAAGCATGTATTATACATATAAACGTTCATCTTCAATCACTCTATCTATAAAAAAAACCGCATCAAAATCCGTTGCGTAGTTTTAAAGATTTAATATAGGGACCGAGAAAGCGACTTTGTTTTATACCATGTAGTGAATATGACATTAATTGGGTGTCCTTTTATATTTTAATTCTAAAATCAATCAAGTAGGTATTATTCATTTCCCAATGAAATACCTAAGAAGGTAATAAGTAGTGTGGGTTGTGGGGCTCATCGTTTTGTATGATAAACTTCCCAGAGTTCCTCAGTGTGATGAGTAAAATCAATCAAGTAGGTATTATTCATCTCCCAATGAAATATCTAAGTATTATGTGGTGTGGGTTGTGGGGCTCATCGTTTTGTATGATAAACTTCCCAGAGATCCTCACTGTGATGAGTTTTTGACTTTACCTATTTTGTAAGTAAAGGCTAGCAATTGTGCGCAGCTTCGTCCGCATGGTACGGTCCGCAAAGAAAGTGGTCTACCACTTTTGACAAGTTTCTGTGAAATCTAACCACTTTTGACAAGTTTCTGTGAAATCTAACTACCGCTAAGGTTTACTTTTCTAACTGTCATAATAGTAAAATAAACCTTGTTCTTTCATAACGTTCAAATGAACCTCAACCGTAGGGTGGTAGACCATATTTTTTGCTGAGTGTACCAACATTTTGAATAGCCTATATGCTATTCCAGGTCACTCTATGCCTATTCCAAGTTTAATCCAAATCGGTTCACTGGTTTAAGCGAGATTGAAACACAATCATACAAACATCTAAACAAACTCAACAAACTTTCAGCTTTAATATGTTAGTGGGATTATAGTGGGATAAACAATTTGTTGTAAGTTTACATGTAAAAAAAATATTACTAGGAGAAGAGTGCTTATCATACCTTCCTACCCCTATAGAAGAATTGATTACTACTGAGATACTTAATTGTGTTTTATTTTTATGATGTCACTGTACTATTTTACCTAAGGCACAGCTATAAAAAAATGTTTCTCTAATTATGTTCAGTTTCCAGATGAAGACAAAAACCACTAGTATCCATCGCATACATGATGTCTACAATGTTAATAAAAAATGAAGAAGTCGATAAAAACACCAGAACGGAACATATGAAGATGGTCCTACAGAAAGCAAATGAAATTTCACAAGATCTGTACAATTTCAAAGTGAAGTCGAAAGAGATTCAGTTCAAGGTGCGTGGTTGTTATAGCTAAGCTTGTTTATATGATTCACTACAAAACTACATAGGGGTCTCTTAAAGGAAACCAGATGTACGAACCAGATGTATGACATCAGCAATTTATTTTGGGAAGTTATATTGAAAAATTGTATTATTTTTATTTTGTATAATTAATATAACTAACGACGCCCTCCGAAAAATTGTATTATTTTTATTTTGTTTATTTAATATAACTAACGACGATCTCCATAGCGCAGTGGGCGAAGGCCCGCCTGGGACGCAAGAGATTGCTGGTTCGATCCCCGCGGCAGGACCAATGTTTGTATGATCGCGTATCTATGTATAATATGTATGTAGTATATCAGTCATGTAGTACACAAGCTCTGCTTACTTTAGGGCTAGATGATGCTGTGTGAGAAAAGTCCTGCATTATTCATTTATTCATATTCAATTAAGCTATTAATATTTTGTTGGTTGAGGATAATTATTATGTTGCTAACTAGCCAGATCTTTCCCCGTTCTGTTTTAGATACGAAATGACAAAGACACTTTCAAGCTTTACACACATTTAAGAAAGGTAGAAGAGTTGAAGGCAAAAAAAGAAGATGCCACGGAAAAAACCCTCAATGCCTTTAATGATTTGAAACTGGAGTTAAAAGAAGTTGCTGCTGTGATTGCAGAAGTGCGCGAACTTTCTGACCCTAAGTAAGTCATAGTCTGATGAAGTACTAGATAGATAGAAAAAGATATACAAGAAAAAGACACTAAGACACAAACTTATAGGTAACTGGCTGCCTTATCGCTAAAAGCGATCTCTTCCAGGCAGCCATGACTGTCGCTGTTAAAAGAGCTTACAATCAAAAGTAATATACTTCCTACTAATATAATCAATCTGAAATTTTCTGAGTATGTTTGTGTTTCAATCACGCCTAAACCAGTGAACTGATTTGGATGAAACTTTGAATAGGTGTAGATAGTGATCTGAAATAGCATATAGCCTATATGCTATTCCAGGTCATCCAAAATGTTGGTACCACGCGAGCAAAGCCGCACGCAGCAGCTAGTATTGAATAGAATTGCAATCATGTAGTCTGTAGAGTGGTTACAACTCCTTAAGTGAGTTACTATGAAATGAGATTCCGCAACCATGCTCCGATGACCGATTTGTCAATGAACTGGTTCGTCGACAGGACAATTCATTTATTTCAGTTTCACCGAGAGACTGATTCATCTATGGACATAAATTAAATTGTCTTTGAAGCATCTTAAAAAGGTCATTTTTTTTTAATTTGACATTCCTGATTTAAGAGTTTTAGACCTTGTTATGCTTAGGTTTCCACACACATTTTAATTTGTTTCAGGGACAAATCAAATAGCACAGAGCTAAAGAAGAAACAGACTTGTAAGAAGCTACAAGCATTGACCAGCTCTTTGTTTTGCAAGTTTGTTCATGTGAAGTGGACTTTTGCATTTCTGCAAACTGAACTCGCAAATGAAAAGACAAAGCGAGAGTTTGTAGCAAGTTTGTTGATTGAGCATCTGCAAAAAGAAACTTTGGTTCCTCCAGTATCGGCGCTGAGAGACGAACATGGTAAATCTAATATTAGATACCTAACGAAAGAACACTTCCAAGTAACTATGGGTCTATGTTTTTGGAACAATTAAAAATCCTACATTTTAGTTTGCCTACAAAATGTATTGTTTGCTTTGCCTTGTTGCGTAATTTTTTTTTTAAATGAAAATGTAGCTAGCATTTTTTTTATTGTATGTTGCGACAACATTAGCCCATAGTTACTTTGAAGTGTTTTTTTTTCATTATCAGAGCATTCAAAAATAAAAAAAAATAAAAAACCAAAAAATATTTTTTCTCCATACATGTTGTATAAAATGAAAACTAAAATGTAGGATTTTTTAATTTTCGAGCAACATGTGGTATGGATCCACAGTTGTATTGGAGCATTTGTTTGTTATCGATATGCAAAAATAATAAAAAACCAATTCTCAAGAAAAATTTAAAACTTTATACTTACTTTTTTTTTTTTTTTTTTTCTTTGACGACCTCTGTGGCGCAGTGGGTGAAAGCCCGCTTGGGACGCAGAAGGTTGCGGGTTCGATCCCCGCCGCGGGATAAATGTTTGTATGATCTGCAAATATTTATCTCGGGTCTGGGTGTTTCTATGTAAATTATGTATGTATTTACAAACAAAAAAGAAGTATATAAGTAGTATATCAGTTATCTGGTTCCCATAGTACAAGCTTTGCTTAGTTTGGGGCTAGATGATGCTGTGTGAAAAGTCCAGCATTATTTATTTATTTATTTATTTTATTTACTTATTTTTTAAATGCAGTTCATAATTTTATCAAAATCGAGCCTGTGACTCCTACCTAACAAAATTTTTCCATAATTAGATTTAGATTTTCCTCTCAGAGGGCGCTTTCAAAAACTCATGATGATGTTCCTGTCCAATAACAATATTCAGGATATTGTTATCAACTCGGGAACATCATCTTATCTCATTTTAAACCCAACGTTTTTGCTATGTGCTATTCCTAAAGTAAACAGTTTTTTTTTACTTCATTTTTTTTAAATTAAATAGCATTTGACCTCACTCTGGCTGATGTTAAGCAGTAGTGAGGGAGCATGCTTACCTAGAAGGAACCTATTTACCAATTTTTTTTTCATTCTATTTAATTTGTATTTCTTTGTTTTAGGTTCAACCAATCAGACTCTGTCTCTAGCCGACGCAATATCCGAAATGAACAAGCTGATCGGAAAACCATCATTTCCATTTTCTGATGCAGTTCCTATCTCCAAACACCAGAACTCCGAAAAGAAACGACAGCCAATATTTAAACCAGGTCCACCAATCTACTCAAAGGACGGTCACTTTGTTACTTTTCAAACGGCTTCAATCAACTTAGATGCTTTATGTGAGTTTCTACTGTCCACTTAAACATCTGATCGCTTACTACAAGATAGGTCAATATAATCCTGAATATTTCAGATGTATCAGGGCCTACAAAAGCCTTGGAACCCCTTGGATCCTATAAGTTCGAACCGTCAATATCCAGCCCATTGCAATTTAAAACGGAAAGTATTCGCAATGAGACTAGCAAACTACAAGACAATGGCCCACTGCCCAACCTTTCAGGAACAACACCAACATTAAGTGGTACGTTTTTACATATTATTATCTTGTTTATGTTACATTTAGTAAGTTTCTTTAATTTTTAAACTACATGTTAAACGGGAATTTTTAAATTCCACCCCTTATGTATTAACCCCTTAGAAAAACGAGTGAAATGTAAAATACGATTCATTCCGCCATCGCGCCCTTGTAGGCATATTCTGCCGCGCCGCCATTTCTATCCGTTGGTTTTCAAGTATATTTTACTGGCTGTGTCCCGCCCCGCGTTCAAATGGTTGATGTGATGAAGATGATTTTATGTGTCTCAGGTTTCACTTCCTTAACGCTCAATACATGACAGGTTTACATGATCCCTGGACGTTTCAGATGTACCAGGGCCTACAAAAACCTTCGAACCCCTTGGATCCTTTAAGTTCGAACTGCCAATATCCAGACCATCGCAGTTCAATACGGAAAGTACCCCACTTATTGGAGCAACACCTACAATAACTGGTATGTTTTTAAATGTGATCTGGTTTAAGTTACTTGGTATAGGTATAAAATTAGAAAGTATCTTTAATTTCTAAGCCACTTATTAGACAGGATTTTTTTAATTCAAATTAATTGGTGTAAATAAAACTCTTCCTGCTATCATGGGCATATTTTTCCGCGCCGTCATTCTATCCGTGGTTTCACTGTGGTTCCTAATCCTACCTTTTCTACAAGCGTTTTGACGTATTTTTGAACCGTTATTGTCGTGTTAGAGGTGAAACTGACTAATTGGCGATTTTTGCCATAATGAGTTATTCATTATGTAGCTTCGGTCCTGATGATATTGGAAAGCTAAAAATTTTAGGATATAGTTAGCTGCGACCCATGTACAAATGTTTTGTATGAAATGGTTCCATTCACTATAATGCGTAGTTGCTTATGCTTTTGCAAGATACCTTACCAAGATGATTTTAAGTTATTGACACACAAAATCACATACTTAAAAACTTTTGAATGCAATTATTAAAAAAGTAAGTTCGTATGAGTCAGTGGCCAACTCTGGTGACGGAGTTTTTAGGCCTCCGTCATTATAATAAAAATGTGTGAAATTATTTATCTAGGAACGATCAGCGTGAAGTGCAGGCCACTGATTGACGTCGTTCCAGTCGATATTGACGGAGTCCCTAAATATATGTCACAATCCTACAGATGCATTACGATGTTGAAGGTAAGTAACCGTAAAAATAACGTACTAAAACTGTTTTTTTTACGGTTGAGAAAGTACAATTTTGCCAGATGAAAGATTCAATTCAAACAATAAAATGTTGGATAGTTGAGTACTAAATGAATGAATGAATGAACACCCACTGATATAATAAAGCTGGATGTGCGGAGTGACGCGAATGGATAAGGTGAGGAATGAATATATTAGGGGAAGTCTGAAAGTAGCGCCAGTGACTGAAAAGTTGAGGAGCAATAGGTTAGCATGGTATGGGCACGTAATGCGGAGGGATGAAACTCATTTAACTAAAAGGGTGATGGAAATGAATGTGGATGTATATGTGAGTAGAGGTAGACCTAAGAAAAGATGGATGGATTGTGTGAAAGAAGATATGGGTAAGAAAGGAGTGGATATGGAGATGACGAGTGATAGAGGAGAGTGGAAAAAGAGAACATGTTGTGCCGACCCCGCATGAGCGGGATAAGGGCAGGCCAATGATGATGATGATATAATAAAGCTGAAAGTTTGTGAGTTTGTTTGGATGCTTGTGTTTCATTTCAATCACGCCTAAACCAGTGAACCGATTTGGATGAAACTTGGAATAGGTGTAGATAGTGACCTGGAATAGCATATAGGTTATTCAAAATGTTGGTACCACGCGGGCGAAGCCGCGCGCGGTAGCTAGTGAACTATAAAATTACTAAGTATAAAACTACCTGTGTGAACCTGGAACCCGACTTTAAGAAATCGGTTTTTTTTTAATGCATACGTTTGTACTCGGTATGTACTTGTTTGTACCATCTTTTTTTTTGTTTGTACCTTAAAGGGTTCGGAGATATCGAATTTTTAAAATTACTCAGAACCCGACTTTGAGGAATCGATTTTGTTTTAAATGCATACGTTTGTACTCGGTATGTACTTGTTTGTACCATATTTTTTTTTGTTTGTACCTCAAGGGGGTCGAACATAGCAAGTTTTCAAAACTTGAAATGAAGGTAAATCGGTCATTTTTCAAGATAATCAAAATCTGCGAGCAGGGTTGGATTCACCATCGTTTGTACCCGTTTGTACCACCGAGCGATTCGTTTGTACCTCAAGGGGGTCGAACATAGCAAGTTTTCAAAACTTGAAATGGAGGTAAATCGGTCATTTTTCCAGTTAATCAAAATCTGCGAGCAGGGTTGGATTCACCATCGTTTGTACCCGTTTGAATTACCGAGCGATTCGTTTGTACCTCAAGGGGGTCGAACATAGCAAGTTTTCAAAACTTGAAATGAAGGTAAATCGGACATTTTTCCAGTTAATCAAAATCTGCGAGCAGGGTTGGATTCACCATCGTTTGTACCCGTTTGTACCACCGAGCGATTCGTTTGTACCTCAAAGGGGTCGAACATAGCAAGTTTTCAAAACTTGAAATGAAGGTAAATCGGTCATTTTTCCAGTTAATCAAAATCTGCGAGCAGGGTTGGATTCACCATCGTTTGTACCCGTTTGTACCACCGAGCGATTCGTTTGTACCTCAAGGGGGTCGAACATAGCAAGTTTTCAAAACTTGAAATGGAGGTAAATCGGTCATTTTTCCAGTTAATCAAAATCTGCGAGCAGGGTTGGATTCACCATCGTTTGTACCCGTTTGTACCACCGAGCGATTCGTTTGTACCTCAAGGGGGTCGAACGTAGCAAGTTTTCAAAACTTGAAATGAAGGTAAATCGGTCATTTTTCCAGTTAATCAAAATCTGCGAGCAGGGTTGGATTCACCATCGTTTGTACCCGTTTGTACCACCGAGCGATTTGTTTGTACCTCAAGGGGGTCGAACATAGCAAGTTTTCAAAACTTGAAATGAAGGTAAATCGGTCATTTTTCCACATAATCAAAATCTGCGAGAAGGGTTGGCATAACCATCGTTTGTACCCGTTTGTACCACCGAGCGATTCGTTTGTACCTCAAAGGGGTCGAACATAGCAAGTTTTCAAAACTTGAAATGAAGGTAAATCGGTCATTTTTCCAGATAATCAAAATCTGCGAGCAGGGTTGGATTCACCATCGTTTGTACCCGTTTGTACTACCGAGCGATTCGTTTGTACCTCAAGGGGGTCGAACATAGCAAGTTTTCAAAACTTGAAATGAAGGTAAATCGGTCATTTTTCCAGATAATCAAAATCTGCGAGCAGGGTTGGATTCACCATCGTTTGTACCCGTTTGTACCACCGAGCGATTCGTTTGTACCTCAAGGGGGTCGAACATAGCAAGTTTTCAAAACTTGAAATGAAGGTAAATCGGTCATTTTTCCGTTTAATCAAAATCTGCGGGCAGGGTTGGATTTACCATCGTTTGTACCCGTTTGTACCACCGAGCGATTTGTTTGTACCTCAAGGGGGTCGAACATAGCAAGTTTTTTAAACTTGAAATGAAGGTAAATCGGTCATTTTTCCACATAATCAAAATCTGCGAGAAGGGTTGGCATAACCATCGTTTGTACCCGTTTGTACCACCGAGCGATTCGTTTGTACCTCAAAGGGGTCGAACATAGCAAGTTTTCAAAACTTGAAATGAAGGTAAATCGGTCATTTTTCCAGATAATCAAAATCTGCGAGCAGGGTTGGATTCACCATCGTTTGTACCCGTTTGTACCACCGAGCGATTCGTTTGTACCTCAAGGGGGTCGAACATAGCAAGTTTTCAAAACTTGAAATGAAGGTAAATCGGTCATTTTTCCGTTTAATCAAAATCTGCGGGCAGGGTTGGATTTACCATCGTTTGTACCCGTTTGTACCACCGAGCGATTTGTTTGTACCTCAAGGGGGTCGAACATAGCAAGTTTTTTAAACTTGAAATGAAGGTAAATCGGTCATTTTTCCACATAATCAAAATCTGCGAGAAGGGTTGGCATAACCATCGTTTGTACCCGTTTGTACCACCGAGCGATTCGTTTGTACCTCAAAGGGGTCGAACATAGCAAGTTTTCAAAACTTGAAATGAAGGTAAATCGGTCATTTTTCCAGATAATCAAAATCTGCGAGCAGGGTTGGATTAACCATCGTTTGTACCCGTTTGTACCACCGAGCGATTCGTTTGTACCTCAAGGGGGTCGAACATAGCAAGTTTTCAAAACTTGAAATGAAGGTAAATCGGTCATTTTTCCAGTTAATCAAAATCTGCGAGCAGGGTTGGATTCACCATCGTTTGTACCCGTTTGTACCACCGAGCGATTTGTTTGTACCTCAAGGGGGTCGAACATAGCAAGTTTTTTAAACTTGAAATGAAGGTAAATCGGTCATTTTTCCACATAATCAAAATCTGCGAGAAGGGTTGGCATAACCATCGTTTGTACCCGTTTGTACCACCGAGCGATTCGTTTGTACCTCAAAGGGGTCGAACATAGCAAGTTTTCAAAACTTGAAATGAAGGTAAATCGGTCATTTTTCCGTTTAATCAAAATCTGCGGGCAGGGTTGGATTTACCATCGTTTGTACCCGTTTGTACCACCGAGCGATTTGTTTGTACCTCAAGGGGGTCGAACATAGCAAGTTTTTTAAACTTGAAATGAAGGTAAATCGGTCATTTTTCCAGATAATCAAAATCTGCGAGCAGGGTTGGATTCACCATCGTTTGTACCCGTTTGTACCACCGAGCGATTCGTTTGTACCTCAAGGGGGTCGAACATAGCAAGTTTTCAAAACTTGAAATGAAGGTAAATCGGTCATTTTTCCAGTTAATCAAAATCTGCGAGCAGGGTTGGATTCACCATCGTTTGTACCCGTTTGTACCACCGAGCGATTTGTTTGTACCTCAAGGGGGTCGAACATAGCAAGTTTTTTAAACTTGAAATGAAGGTAAATCGGTCATTTTTCCACATAATCAAAATCTGCGAGAAGGGTTGGCATAACCATCGTTTGTACCCGTTTGTACCACCGAGCGATTCGTTTGTACCTCAAAGGGGTCGAACATAGCAAGTTTTCAAAACTTGAAATGAAGGTAAATCGGTCATTTTTCCAGATAATCAAAATCTGCGAGCTGGGTTGGATTCACCATCGGTTGTACCCGTTTGTACCACCGAGTGATTCGTTTGTACCTCAAGGGGGTCGAACATAGCAAGTTTTCAAAACTTGAAATGAAGGTAAATCGGTCATTTTTCCAGATAATCAAAATCTGCGAGCAGGGTTGGATTCACCATCGTTTGTACCCGTTTGTACTACCGAGCGATTCGTTTGTACCTCAAGGGGGTCGAACATAGCAAGTTTTCAAAACTTGAAATGAAGGTAAATCGGTCATTTTTCCAGATAATCAAAATCTGCGAGCAGGGTTGGATTCACCATCGTTTGTACCCGTTTGTACCACCGAGCGATTCGTTTGTACCTCAAAGGGGTCGAACATAGCAAGTTTTCAAAACTTGAAATGAAGGTAAATCGGTCATTTTTCCAGTTAATCAAAATCTGCGAGCAGGGTTGGATTCACCATCGTTTGTACCCGTTTGTACCACCGAGCGATTCGTTTGTACCTCAAGGGGGTCGAACATAGCAAGTTTTCAAAACTTGAAATGAAGGTAAATCGGTCATTTTTCCAGTTAATCAAAATCTGCGAGCAGGGTTGGATTCACCATCGTTTGTACCCGTTTGTACCACCGAGCGATTCGTTTGTACCTCAAAGGGGTCGAACATAGCAAGTTTTCAAAACTTGAAATGAAGGTAAATCGGTCATTTTTCCAGATAATCAAAATCTGCGAGCAGGGTTGGATTCACCATCGTTTGTACCCGTTTGTACCACCGAGCGATTCGTTTGTACCTCAAGGGGGTCGAACATAGCAAGTTTTCAAAACTTGAAATGAAGGTAAATCGGTCATTTTTCCAGATAATCAAAATCTGCGAGCAGGGTTGGATTCACCATCGTTTGTACCCGTTTGTACCACCGAGCGATTCGTTTGTACCTCAAGGGGGTCGAACATAGCAAGTTTTCAAAACTTGAAGTCTGTCATTTTTCAAGATAATCAAAATCTGCGAGCAGGGTTGGATTCACCATCGTTTGTACCCGTTTGTACCACCGAGTGATTCGTTTGTACCTCAAGGGGGTCGAACATAGCAAGTTTTCAAAACTTGAAATGAAGGTAAATCGGTCATTTTTCCACATAATCAAAATCTGCGAGAAGGGTTGGCATAACCATCGTTTGTACCCGTTTGTACCACCGAGCGATTCGTTTGTACCTCAAAGAGGTCGAACATAGCAAGTTTTCAAAACTTGAAATGAAGGTAAATCGGTCATTTTTCCAGTTAATCAAAATCTGCGAGCAGGGTTGGATTCACCATCGTTTGTACCTGTTTGTACTACCGAGCGATTCGTTTGTACCTCAAGGGGGTCGAACATAGCAAGTTTTCAAAACTTGAAATGAAGGTAAATCAAATCGGTCATTTTTCGGAGGCTTCTCCACGCGCAGCTCTTTCATTAGAGCGCGCAGTGGACAAAGGGAGCGGAGAGCTCTGGTGGTGAGTAGCGGATGCAAGGTGCGGGGGCACCTTCGTCCGCCTTGCACTACTCACCATGACGCGGGGCCCGCCGTAAGGCGGGGATCGCCGGAAGGAGTTTGGTGTGCCAGTTTCCCGGACCCCCCTCCATTCCAGGCGACGCCGGAAAGGCGCTGGGACGTTTAGTGGGTATACCGGGAGTCCCCGGGGAGTCCCACGTACATCTCTCGCCCCCCGGCGGAGAGGATGCGAAACGCATTTTACCCAGCGACAAAAAAAAAAATAGAGAAAGAAAGAAAATACGTAACTTTTTTAACACGTGCGCTTTCGACTCGCTTGCGCAATCGCTGCTAGCGGCGTATCGAGACTGGTGCAATTACAAAAATTATATTGATAATTCGGAAAATGAGTTTTACGATTTCAAGTTTTGAAAACTTGCTATGTTTGACCCCCTTGAGGTACAAACGAATCGCTCGGTGGTACAAACGGGTACAAACGATGGTGAATCCAACCCTGCTCGCAGATTTTGATTAACTGGAAAAAATGACCGATTTACCTTCATTTCAAGTTTTGAAAACTTGCTATGTTCGACCCCCTTGAGGTACAAACGAATCACTCGGTGGTACAAACGGGTACAAACGATGGTGAATCCAACCCTGCTCGCAGATTTAGATTATCTTGAAAATTGACAGACTTCAAGTTTTGAAAACTTGCTATGTTCGACCCCCTTGAGGTACAAACGAATCGCTCGGTGGTACAAACGGGTACAAACGATGGTGAATCCAACCCTGCACGCAGATTTTGATTAACTGGAAAAATGACCGATTTACCTTCATTTCAAGTTTTGAAAACTTGCTATGTTCGACCCCCTTGAGGTACAAACGAATCGCTCGGTGGTACAAACGGGTACAAACGATGGTGAATCCAAACCTGCTTGCAGATTTTGATTATCTTGAAAAATGACAGACTTCAAGTTTTGAAAACTTGCTATGTTCGACCCCCTTGAGGTACAAACAAATCGCTCGGTGGTACAAACGGGTACAAACGATGGTGAATCCAACCCTGCTCGCAGATTTTGATTAACTGGAAAAATGACCGATTTACCTTCATTTCAAGTTTTGAAATGAAGCGGCCGTCGCCAGCTGACGAAACTGTCTAATAGAGATGGTACTTTTACTATATCAGACAATGTCCTTGTAGAGCGAGGCGTGCCTCAAGGGTCAATTTTGGGACCTATTCTGTTTTCCATTTATACTGCGGATATTGCGCACAGTATCGTTAACTGTAGATACCTTATATACGCAGATGATGTGCAACTTTATATCTCATGCAAACCAAGAGATGCTCTTTCAGCGATCAATAAAATCAATACAGATTTAGAAAACATTGCTAACTGGTCGCGTTGTAATAATTTGGTTCTTAACCCTCTTAAAACTAAGTATATGGTTATTGGTACTCCATGTAAATTAGATGACTTAGTTTTGCCAATAAACATTACGTTGATGGGTAAGCCTATTGAACGCGTATACGTAGCTAGGAACCTGGGCCTTGAAATGGACGCTAATTTGAGATTCGAGAAACATATCATTGACTCCGTACGCTCATGTTTTTACAAGTTAAAAGTCCTTTATAACATCAGACCGTACCTTAACGAGGATCTACGAATTCAACTAGTTGAATCACTGGTGCTCTCTAGGCTTAACTATGTAGATACGGTTACTGGCCCCCGGTTGCTTGCTCGAACACAGCGTCTGATACAAAGGATACATAACGCCTGTGCTCGTTTTTGTTTTAAGATTCCCCCAAGGACGCATGTCACTCCTTTCTTGAATCGTCATTGTATTTTGAAGATGAAGGCGAGGCAAAAATTACATCTGGCGTGTTTGCTTTTCGGGGTTATAAAATACGAGACACCTTCATACCTGTACGAAAAGCTAACATGGGTTGCTAAAAACAGATCGCTACGCAAGTCCTCTAAACAGTTATGCACGCAACGGCACCACTCAGCAGCTTTTAGGGGTAGTTTTCGGTATGCAGCATCCAAGTGCTGGAACAATATCCCCCCGCCAATAAGGGACCTTCAAAATGTACATAATTTCAGATTAAAGCTCAAGAAGTTCCTTGTTGACCATCAGAAGCACACTGAGGATCTCAGAAATGACGTGTCCATCCTTTAGATCTGAAATACTATCCATTATGCTATGTAATAGTGTCATCTTTCCATGTAAAAATAGTAAGTTCCTACATTAGTTATTATAACCTATATATTTGTGCAAATCACCTACCCTATTCTGTATTTCCCCATGTATCCGTATGCCGTTATTTTTCTATATTCTCTACATTATTGTATACATTTCTCTACATTATTTTATCTTACTGAAATGTACATACATAAGCCTATCTTTGGTCTCATTTCTCATTTAGTTTATTATATTATTTGTATAAAATTACACCTACAGTAGGTAGTGACGCACTCGTCTGGCTCCGACGGAAGATCAGCGCTGCGTTATAATTTAACTAACGCAGTATCATGCTGAGTCGGTCACCAATTTGTGACATCCTTAACTGTACGTACGGCTTGTAGATGCTTTTTACGATTTATGTGTTTTTAGTTTCTAGTTCCGAAGTGTCTGGATGTCATAAATAAACGTTTTTTCTTTCTTTCTTTCTTTCTTTCTGAAAACTTGCTATGTTCGACCCCCTTGAGGTACAAACGAATCGCTCGGTGGTACAAACGGGTACAAACGATGGTGAATCCAACCCTGCTCGCAGATTTTGATTATCTGGAAAAATGACCGATTTACCTTCATTTCAAGTTTTGAAAACTTGCTATGTTCGACCCCCTTGAGGTACAAACGAATCGCTCGGTGGTACAAACGGGTACAAACGATGGTGAATCCAACCCTGCTCGCAGATTTTGATTATCTTGAAAAATGACAGACTTCAAGTTTTGAAAACTTGCTATGTTCGACCCCCTTGAGGTACAAACGAATCACTCGGTGGTACAAACGGGTACAAGTGATGATGAATCCAACCCTGCTCGCAGATTTTGATTATCTGGAAAAATGACCGATTTACCTTCATTTCAAGTTTTGAAAACTTGCTATGTTCGACCCCCTTGAGGTACAAACGAATCGCTCGGTAGTACAAACAGGTACAAACGATGGTGAATCCAACCCTGCTCGCAGATTTTGATTATCTGGAAAAATGACCGATTTACCTTCATTTCAAGTTTTGAAAACTTGCTATGTTCGACCCCTTTGAGGTACAAACTAATCGCTCGGTGGTACAAACGGGTACAAACGATTGTTATGCCAACCCTTCTCGCAAATTTTGATTATGTGGAAAAATGACCGATTTACCTTCATTTAAAGTTTAAAAAACTTGCTATGTTCGACCCCCTTGAGGTACAAACAAATCGCTCGGTGGTACAAACGGGTACAAACGATGGTAAATCCAACCCTGCCCGCAGATTTTGATTAAACGGAAAAATGACCGATTTACCTTCATTTCAAGTTTTGAAAACTTGCTATGTTCGACCCCCTTGAGGTACAAACGAATCGCTCGGTGGTACAAACGGGTACAAACGATGGTGAATCCAACCCTGCTCGCAGATTTTGATTATCTGGAAAAATGACCGATTTACCTTCATTTCAAGTTTTGAAAACTTGCTATGTTCGACCCCCTTGAGGTACAAACGAATCGCTCGGTAGTACAAACGGGTACAAACGATGGTGAATCCAACCCTGCTCGCAGATTTTGATTATCTGGAAAAATGACCGATTTACCTTCATTTCAAGTTTTGAAAACTTGCTATGTTCGACCCCCTTGAGGTACAAACGAATCGCTCGGTAGTACAAACGGGTACAAACGATGGTGAATCCAACCCTGCTCGCAAATTTTGATTATCTTGAAAAATGACAGACTTCAAGTTTTGAAAACTTGCTTTGTTCGACCCCCTTGAGGTACAAACAAATCGCTCGGTGGTACAAACGGGTACAAACGATGGTGAATCCAACCCTCCTCGCAGATTTTGATTAACTGGAAAAATGACCGATTTACCTTCATTTCAAGTTTTGAAAACTTGCTATGTTCGACCCCCTTGAGGTACAAACGAATCGCTCGGTGGTACAAACGGGTACAAACGATGGTTAATCCAACCCTGCTCGCAGATTTTGATTATGTGGAAAAATGACCGATTTACCTTCATTTCAAGTTTTAAAAACTTGCTATGTTCGACCCCCTTGAGGTACAACCGAATCACTCGGTGGTACAAACGGGTACAAACGATGGTGAATCCAACCCTGCTCGCAAATTTTGATTATCTTGAAAAATGACAGACTTCAAGTTTTGAAAACTTGCTTTGTTCGACCCCCTTGAGGTACAAACAAATCGCTCGGTGGTACAAACGGGTACAAACGATGGTGAATCCAACCCTGCTCGCAGATTTTGATTAACTGGAAAAATGACCGATTTACCTTCATTTCAAGTTTTGAAAACTTGCTATGTTCGACCCCCTTGAGGTACAAACGAATCGCTCGGTGGTACAAACGGGTACAAACGATGGTTAATCCAACCCTGCTCGCAGATTTTGATTATCTGGAAAAATGACCGATTTACCTTCATTTCAAGTTTTGAAAACTTGCTATGTTCGACCCCTTTGAGGTACAAACAAATCGCTCGGTGGTACAAACGGGTACAAACGATGGTTATGCCAACCCTTCTCGCAGATTTTGATTATGTGGAAAAATGACCGATTTACCTTCATTTCAAGTTTAAAAAACTTGCTATGTTCGACCCCCTTGAGGTACAAACAAATCGCTCGGTGGTACAAACGGGTACAAACGATGGTAAATCCAACCCTGCCCGCAGATTTTGATTAAACGGAAAAATGACCGATTTACCTTCATTTCAAGTTTTGAAAACTTGCTATGTTCGACCCCCTTGAGGTACAAACGAATCGCTCGGTAGTAAAAACGGGTACAAACGATGGTGAATCCAACCCTGCTCGCAGATTTTGATTATCTGGAAAAATGACCGATTTACCTTCATTTCAAGTTTTGAAAACTTGCTATGTTCGACCCCCTTGAGGTACAAACGAATCGCTCGGTAGTACAAACGGGTACAAACGATGGTGAATCCAACCCTGCTCGCAGATTTTGATTAACTGGAAAAATGACCGATTTACCTTCATTTCAAGTTTTGAAAACTTGCTATGTTCGACCCCCTTGAGGTACAAACGAATCGCTCGGTAGTACAAACGGGTACAAACGATGGTGAATCCAACCCTGCTCGCAGATTTTGATTATCTGGAAAAATGACCGATTTACCTTCATTTCAAGTTTTGAAAACTTGCTATGTTCGACCCCCTTGAGGTACAAACAAATCGCTCGGTGGTACAAACGGGTACAAACGATGGTGAATCCAACCCTGCTCGCAGATTTTGATTAACTGGAAAAATGACCGATTTACCTTCATTTCAAGTTTTGAAAACTTGCTACGTTCGACCCCCTTGAGGTACAAACGAATCGCTCGGTGGTACAAACGGGTACAAACGATGGTGAATCCAACCCTGCTCGCAGATTTTGATTTACTGGAAAAATGACCGATTTACCTCCATTTCAAGTTTTGAAAACTTGCTATGTTCGACCCCCTTGAGGTACAAACGAATCGCTCGGTGGTACAAACGGGTACAAACGATGGTGAATCCAACCCTGCTCGCAGATTTTGATTATCTTGAAAAATGACAGACTTCAAGTTTTGAAAACTTGCTATGTTCGACCCCCTTGAGGTACAAACGAATCACTCGGTGGTACAAACGGGTACAAGTGATGATGAATCCAACCCTGCTCGCAGATTTTGATTATCTGGAAAAATGACCGATTTACCTTCATTTCAAGTTTTGAAAACTTGCTATGTTCGACCCCCTTGAGGTACAAACGAATCGCTCGGTGGTACAAACGGGTACAAACGATGGTGAATCCAATCCTGCTCGCAGATTTTGATTATCTTGAAAAATGACCGACTTCAAGTTTTGAAAACTTGCTATGTTCGACCCCCTTGAGGTACAAACGAATCGCTCGGTGGTACAAACGGGTACAAACGATGGTGAATCCAACCCTGCTCGCAGATTTTGATTAACTGGAAAAATGACCGATTTACCTTCATTTCAAGTTTTGAAAACTTGCTACGTTCGACCCCCTTGAGGTACAAACGAATCGCTCGGTGGTACAAACGGGTACAAACGATGGTGAATCCAACCCTGCTCGCAGATTTTGATTAACTGGAAAAATGACCGATTTACCTCCATTTCAAGTTTTGAAAACTTGCTATGTTCGACCCCCTTGAGGTACAAACGAATCGCTCGGTGGTACAAACGGGTACAAACGATGGTGAATCCAACCCTGCTCGCAGATTTTGATTATCTTGAAAAATGACCGATTTACCTTCATTTCAAGTTTTCAAAACTTGCTATGTTCGACCCCCTTGAGGTACAAACAAAAAAAAATATGGTACAAACAAGTACATACCGAGTACAAAGGTATGCATTTAAAACAAAATCGATTCCTCAAAGTCGGGTTCTGAGCAATTTTAAAAATTCGATATCTCCGAACCCTTTAAGGTACAAACAAAAAAAAAGATGGTACAAACAAGTACATACCGAGTACAAACGTATGCATTAAAAAAAAAAACGATTTCTTAAAGTCGGGTTCCAGGTTCACACAGGTTATAAAACTAATACTTAGTTTGTTCTGTAAACTGTAGTTATTTGATTGTTACAGGAATATGAACACAAATCTCTAGAAGAGCTTCGCCTCGAAGACTATTTCATTTTCGGCGTATTCGGACAACATAACAATACTTTTGTACATGGAAACAGCTTCATCAAAGGCAAGTGTGTTGACTTGTATTGTATGTTGCGTAACTGGTTATATTTCTATTAAAAATAGTGCACAGGTCTCAACCGGGCTGATAACAAGATATCAGCCCGGTTTCACTCACTGCTGGGTATATATTGGCCTCCTCTGTATAACGCCCCTCTTTTGAGACCTGTGCACTATTTTTAATAGAGTCGTTACGGTCTCATCGCGTCGCGTCGCTCCAATTCAGTCTGCATTGAGCCTTAGGATAGGAATATCTAAAGATATCTCACAGCGCAATGCTACAATATGTTTTCAACCATTGTGTTGGTTGCCCATTAGCTTAGCTGGTCAAAGCATTACCACGGATCGGTAAGGACGTGGACTCGTTTTGGGATGCCTTTAAAAATCTTTAGATATTTCTAATAATAGTAACACCATATGATGGAGGGCTCGTTAAGTTGTCTAAATGTTGCCATTCGCTAATATTTTATTTTTTATAACACAGATTTCAAAAAATTGAATGCAATCCGTGTAAAGTTCCAACCGACGAATGATGCAGAGATGAGGTGCAAGGAAAATGAAAAGTCAGATCAATTGCAAAGCATTACTGCCATGAAAGTAAGTCTTTTAAAATGTTATATCCATGGATATGTTGACTGTTATCTATTTTATACTAATGTGTAGCTAGGTACAGTCAGCGAGAGAAGTTCATGAACAATTTAAGTTTTTAAGCTTCACTTCATGATTTGTGGAAAAAATGTGTATTTTTTGCACAAATAATGGTGTGAGGTAAAGCATCCAATATAAGCTAAAGTTTTAGTTACAACTACGAGTTTCGAAGATATACCTAGAAGATTCAAAAACATAAAATGTTCATGAACTTCTGTCGCTGACTAAGCATACAGGATTTTATCGCGTTAAATACCTTTTAACGCGATAAAATCCTGTAAAAATAATACTTGTTTTAAAATAGATTAGAATATTATTAGTTTGGTTATTACACACACAAGACAAGATCAAAGGTATTAAGGTTAAGAGGTATTTTAATAATTTAATGTGAAGTGATAGACTGCGAGGTACTATTTTCCTAATCAGCTCTATGTCGGTCGGCTGAGCGAAGAGAATAGGCAACATGAGTAACGGACGAGCCAGTTTAAAGTATTAAAAATATTAGTTCCTGAGCCTGACATTACGCCAAAATGTTTCTTGGAGGAATATATATTCTATGAGTCATTTTATAAACAATTTTTTGCAGGAGTTTGAAAACCAATCGTTTGAAGAGTTGCGGCTTAGCGACTATATAATCGCTCGTGTTTTTATTGCAGAAGTCTTCTCTGCAAGTAAGTTACAATATTGAATTTAAATACGTTGAAAGTTAATGCATGCACTTATCTTATATTTAAGATTTATTAGAAGACTAGCTACTGTGTTCGGCTGCGCTCGCGTGGTATCAACATTTTGAATAGCATGAATGCTATTTCAGGTCACTATCTACGCCTATTCCAAGTTTCATCCAAATCGGTTCACTGGTTTAGGCGTGATTGAAACACAAACATACAAACACCCAAACATCTAAACTTAATAAAAAGTGCGAAAAAAAATTAAGTGCAAAAAGTTCCTGTCCTACTAGGAGTATAGGGAGAGACGGTGTCGGTAACAGTCTTGTGACTCGCGACGCGAGTTTGATGGCATTTTCTCATCTCAAAAATGCCCAATGCTCCTAAAGAAGTTTTCACTAAAAAATTGTCTTTAATGTCTATATTATTTCACAGATGGTATGGGTACAGCTCGCGTGATGTTTATCCCACCGACTGATATTGAAAGTTATGTAAAACCTAATGGTACTGTTGTGGATTTCAACGTCACGTACCAATACATCACTGCACTGAAGGTAAGCCAACACAATCAGGTAGTTTAGTTACATAGGGATCTAGGTCGTCCAGGTTTTTCTCTCTCGTATCTACAGTACGAGAGATCATACAAACATTAGTCCCGCGGCGGGGATCGAACCTGAATGAGAAGCAGAGTAACTGGCAAAGATGATACACATTAACATTTTATAAATAAATTGGTAATTAGAACAAATTCTGCCTCGTAAAGTTTTTAGTTACAAATTAATACCTGCAACCTACTGCGTTCGCCCACTGCGCTACAGAGGTCTTATTATTTAACCTTTTTACAGGAATTCGAAAAGAAATCTCTAGAAGAGCTTCGCTTTGAAGATTACATAGCTGGCCGCCGCGGCCCTACTCAAAGCGTATTCAAATTTCAACAAAACAATGCTTCAGGTAAGCTTTGTTTGGTGAAATACTGTTTTTCGATGACTTTGGTTGCAAAAATGGTTGCCACAAAAAGTCTTATTATTTTAACAAGACACACAATTTTCCAAATTCAAAAGAAAGGTCAGTGACATAAGACACTGCTTTACTAATAAACTCATTTATCGAACTAAGTTTTTTTGAAGTTAGCGACGACCGACTTGTCGAAATTCAGCGAGTCATCCACTTTATGTTTTGCATTATGAATAAGTTTTTTATAGGTGACCGTGAGCTGATTCATATGAGCTCAAACACGGATATTTTACTATTATTCTTTATTATATTTTACTATTATTTTATTATTATTAAGAGTTCCATTGACCAGCTCCTGGCTCCATAATCAGAACAGATAACTGTCACTATATTTTTAAATTGTATATGAAACTTGACAAATGTACCGAGTTTCAATTCAATCGGCCTATTTTCAGGTGCCGTTGCAGCTCCTGATTCTACCATCAGAAGAGCTCGCTGTTACCATGTTTTAAAATAGATACGAGTTTCAACTCCATCGGTCAATTTGCTAAGGAGTTCTGTTGAATAATAATAAATGTTCCGTAATATTGACTTTTCAGAATCATCTACAAATAAAACTCAATCTCCGGCAAACTCCAAAAACACATCAGAAAGTCGAGGAGAAAAACAATATGATCAATCACAGAAAACGGATACACCAAAACAAGACAATCGCTTATCGTTCAAGCAATTTTGGGAAACATTAATACCAACAATAAAACTGAGGTCAGTACAACCCCAGATAATGAACTATGGGAACCAGATAACTGATATAATTTTTCTTTGTAAATACATACATATAATTATATGTAGAGAGGATGGATGACAATCGTTTGACAAAGCAAGTGTATGAGGCGAGTGTGCATGGGACAGCTGGAAGGGGAAGACCTAGGCGAACCTTCTTGGATCAAATTGGCGACATTTTGGAGAAGGGCCAGGTCAAAAGTACCCTAAACCGACGAGCATGTATGAAGAATGTAATGAGAGTGAATGAGGCGCAAGTTGTGTGTCAGGATCGTAGCGACTGGAGATCCGTGGTCTCTGCCTACCCCTTTGGGAAAGAGGCGTGACTTTATGTATGTATGTATGTATACATAGAAACACCCAGACCCGAAATAAATATTTGCAGATCATACAAACATTTATCGCGGCGGGGATCGAACCCGCAACCTTCTGCGTCCCAACGGGCTTTCACCCACTGCGCCACAGAGGTCGTCTCAGCTTTTTTTTGTTTTTACAGAGTGTCTGATGAAAATGCAGCAGCTGATGTCGAACGATTGCTAGTAAATGGCGAAATCGAAGAGGCCATCAAAAAATCTAGTGACGCATTGGAACTAGATCCTGAGAATGTATTCTTCCTAGTGTCCAGAGCTCGCGCCTATTACGAATTGAAACAGTATCGGGAGGCTTTAGATGACGCACAAAAAGCTGATAGTTTATCACCAAACTTGCCTGCAGTCGGTCACCTCACTATCGCCAAATGCTGCCTTCTATTAGGTAAAGTATAAAACTCATCAGTAATTTCGTCAAGATTTCTCATTCTCCTTTTTTAACAGAGAGTGAATGAATTACTTAATATTGTACTATTGTGAAATACATTGGCAGGATTTTATTGCGTGAGTTGTGATCTAAGTGAAGACTTTTGAAGACAATGAATGTTTCAGGTCAAACAGCACAAGGCGAGCAGGCAATCCGTCGTGCAATAGAGCGTGACCCGTCTGTTGAAGTGAAAGAACTTCGTGACGCGTTCGCATTCATCCGTTCAGAGCAAGAGAGCGTCCAAAGCTGCATAACACAACACAATTACCATGACGCAGTACACATCATCAATAATTGCTTGAAAATTCACTGCCCTGCCAGTTCTATGTGAGTTACCTCTGATGTGTGTGTGTGTGTGTCTTGCCCTACGTTCACACTAACAAATTCTATACCTTGGAATTTCAAAACACCTATATAGATACATTATACAAGCAAACATTTTGAAATTTTTTTGCAAGTTTATAAAGTTATAAAGTTAAAGTTTTATAAAGTTTACCGTCCGTCGCGGTGTTATCCGCGGTCCCTCGGGAAAACTTCACTTTCCCGGGATAAAATATAGCCTATGTTCATCAGGGATAATGTAGGATTCTAATGGTGAAAGAATTTTTCAAATCGGTCTAGTAGTTTCGGAGCCTATTCAATTCAAACAAACAAACAAATCTTTCCTCTTTATAATATTATTATTAGTATAGACTAGCTTCCTTTAGCCATGTTACCCGCGGTCCTTTTTTTTTTGATTACTTACATTATTAAACTCATGATATTTTGAATGAAATGCGATTCCAATAATTAAAAAGAACCTAATCTTCTGGTACTGAAATAGCCTTTACTACGAAGGGAATTATCGACACCCTACTAATAATAATTATAAAGAGGAAATATTTGTTTCGGTCCAGTAGTTTCGGAGCCTAATCAATGCAAACAGCATTGATTAGGCTCCGAAACTACTAGACCGTTTTGAAAAATTCTTTCACCATTAGAATCATACATTATCCCTGAACATAGGCTACATTTACATCCCAGAAAAGTGACCGCGGGTAACACCGCGACGGACAGCTAATATTTTGGATAAATCAAGATAAGAATAACGTGGATGATATTGATCGGCATTTTTATTCACTTTCTAAATGTATAAAAGTTGTTATACTGGCACATAGACGAAGTGTACTGGTATAATATGCTATTGTTGAATTTTTTGTAGATTAAGTTCTTCAATATTGTAGAACATTTTTTAATTTTTTGGTCTATCGTCAGTTGTTTCGCTGTGCATTTTGTAGATTTCTGGCAAACAATGATATTTTATGTATTTCAGGATGAAACTATTAAAAGCGGAATGTTTGGCTCATATGCGAAAATACGAAGAAGCGCGAAGTATCGCTATCGACTTGTCACGTGTGAGCACTAATAAGTCACGTGACGCCGTGTACGTTGATGCCATGTACGTCACCGGCCTGTGTTCCTACTATCAGGTCAGTTACTATGTTATATTTCCTTACCTACCTGTTGAAAATATCAAATACTTTTAAACTTATTATAAGTACCGAGTTTGACATAAAATCCTTATTTTATTTTTATATTGGCCGCCGCTCCGGATCGGCAAAGGTCGCGGGTTCAAACGCCGCATGGGTGCAATTATTTGGCTGCATCATACATACCCTTCTTGGCATGAAGTTGACGGCTAGCCTCAATTTTGGCACCTCCATCGAGTCTAAAGCACAAACTGCGGCCAAAAAGCTGGGCATCCTAATGAAGTCAAGCGATATTGCACACCTGGTCAACTTTTGACTTCATATATAGCTCAAGTTCGATCTTGTATGGAGTATTGCAGTCACCTTTGGGATGGATCTGCCAAGTATCAACTTGCTCCTTACTCGGTGGAGCGCAGAGCCAAGAGGCTCGATAGGTGAAGACTATAATCTTGCCTAAGCAAGACTTGACAGTCTGAGCCATCCTCGTGAGGTGGCGAGTTTGTCGGTTTTCTTCAGACTGTACTACGCTGAGTGTAACCAAGAGCTACACGAACTTATTCCGCCTTCACCGTTCTTTTACATGGAATTCAGACGCAGAGCTATCATCCTCACTTGGCTGATATGCCATATATCAGAACTAAGCGCTCTCAAAGTTATTTTATTATGCGCGCTGCAAAAAATAGGAACCAGCTTCCAGCGTCTGTATTTCCGCTGAGCTACGCTGCGACCCTGTTGTTTTTAAGAAGATAGTTATTAGAAATCTTCTGGGTAGGCTCGCTTCGTATACCTCTTTCTTGCCTGTGTAAGTTTCGAGGCTAAGAGCCGACTCATAAAAAAATGCAGTTTAAAATCTTAAATGGTCCCTAAGTGTGAGGTTTGTACTCAGTAGACTTATAATACTGTCACAGGAAAATGATGAGCTGGCAATCAAGCATTTACGTAAAGTTCTTGAACTTGACCCGGACCACGAGAAAGCTATTAAAATATTCAAATTAACAAAAACGAGGATGAACACTAAACTAATAAAACAGAAGAAAGAACAAGGTAAGCTATTTTATGAATTAAACACTAAGTGCGACTGTTTAGGTGCATGCCTCATTTTCAAAGTAAAGTAATTGTTTTATGAACGCTATCTATACAGGGTGAGTTCTCTCGAGCGCCCTCTGAGGGGAAAATCTAAACGGCTATAGTTATGGAAAAATGTTGTTAGGAGTCAGGCTCGAATTGAATTTTTATGTTTTTTTCGCATTTTTGGATGCTCTGTCTGATATCAAAAAATGCTCCGAAACAACTATGAGTCTAATGTTAAAAATCCTACATTTTGGTTTACCTGCAAAATATATCGTTTGTCTTGCTTTGCCTTGCCACGATACATTTTGTATGAAAATGAAAATGTACGATTTTTATGTGTTCCAACAACATTAGGCACGTAGTTACTTCGATGTGTTTTTTTGTAATAGTAGTTTGTGTTTATTCAGAATCTGAAAACAAAACTCAATCTCCGGGAAACAGCAGAAATACATCAGAAAGTCGTGAAGAAAAACAATATAATCCATCTACAACACAGAAACAGGATACACAAAAACAGGATACACAAAAACAAGATCGCGATACGTCAAAACAATATTGGGAAACATTACCAACACTAAAACTGAGGTCAGTACCTGCTACTAGGATAAAATTCACACTGGAAATTGTACTAGTTCATAAGATATATCCCAATAAAGAAATTTTGAAATTGAAAATTGAATAGATAGATTATGGACTGGAATAGCAAAATAAGCTTGCAAAACTGTTACATTTCATTTGGAGATACCTAATAGGATTGGGTCTTCTGTTGGGTTTGCCTTCGACTGCACTCCAACATCTATAGCTTTTCTCGTGATATATTTAGTTTTTTTTTACAGAGTGTCTGATCAAAATGCAGCTAATGCCGAGCAATTGCTAGAGGATGGTAAAATCGAAGAAGCCATCAAAATATCTAGTGACGCATTGAAACTAGATCCTGAGAATGTATTCTTCCTAGTGTACCGAGCTCGGGCCTCTTACGAATTGAAACAGTATCGGGAGGCTTTAGATGACGCACAAAAAGCTGATAGTTTATCACCAAACTTGCCTGCAATTGGTTACCGCACTATCGCGAAATGCTGCCTTGCATTAGGTAAAGTATACTCATTCAAACATACTAACTGGGCAAAATGGGCATGCGCATTTTTAAGTTTTCGTCAAGATTTCTCACTCCTCTTTTTAAACAAAGAGTGAATTACTTAATACTAGCTTCTGCGCGCGGTTTAGCCTGCTATTCCAGGTCACTATCTACGCCTATACCAAGTTTCATCCAAATCGGTTCACTGGTTTAGGCGTGATTGATACACAAACATACAAACATACTCAGAAACTTTCAGATTAATTATATATTTAGGATTAGGATTGTACAATTGTGAAATATATAGCAGGATTTTATCGCGTCAATTTACATTTTCTATATAATTTTCCGACAACAACCGTGGACGCAACACAACCGATAAAATCCTGTATTTCTGAGAGTTGTGATCTTAAAAGAAAAACTGTTGATTTGCAATGAATGTTTCAGGCCAAATAGCACCAGGGGAACAGGCAATCCGTCGTGCTATAAAGCGTGACCCGTCTGTTGAAGTGAAAGAACTTCATGACGCGTTCGCATCCCTCCGTACAAAGCATGAAAGGGCCCAAAGCTGCATATCACAACACAATTACCATGACGCAGTACACATCATCAATAATTGCTTGAAAATTCACTGTCCTGCCAGTTCTATGTGAGTTCGTAACCTCTGATGTGAGTGTGTGTGTTTGTCTTGCCCCACGTTCGCACCAACAAGTTGTATACCTTGGAATTGCAAAACACCTAGATACTTTATAGAAGCAAACAGTTTTTTGTTTTCCTTAAGTTTATAAAGTAGGCTACATTTTACCCCGGAAAAGTGAAGTTTTCCCGAATTATGTATAAAAGTTGTTATAGTGGCATAATATGACATTTTTTATTTTATAGATAAGTATACTTTTTTAAATATTGTAGAACATTTCAATAGTTTTCGCAGCGCACGCGATCTAAAGAGTTTTATGTTAATTATTTTGTAGATTATAGGGAAACAATGATATTTTATGTATTTCAGGATGAAACTATTGAAAGCGGAATGTTTGGCTCATATGCGAAAATACGAAGGAGCGCGAAGTATCGCTATCGACTTGTCACGTCAGAGTACTAATAAGTCACGTGACGCCGTGTACGCTGATGCCATGTACGTCGCCGGACTGTGTTCCTACTATCAGGTCAGTTACTATGTTATATTTCCTTACCTACCTGTTGAAAATATCAAATACTTTTAAACTTATTATAAGTACCGAGTTCGACATAAAATCCTTTGCCCGCCGCCGCTCCGGATCGGTGAAGGTCGTGGGTTCAAACCCCGCATTGCAATTTTTTGGATGCATTTCAAAATCTTAAATGGTCCTTAAGTGTAAGGTTTATAAACATTAGATTTATTATACTGTCACAGGAAAATGATGAGCTGGCAACCAAGCATTTCCGTAAAGTTCTGGAAAATGACCCGGATCACAAGAAAGCTATTCACATGTTCAAATTAATAAAAACGAGGATGAACACTAAACTTATAAAAGAGAAGAAAGAACTAGGTAAGCTATTATAAGAATTATTAAAACTAGCTGCAACTGATCAAGTGCCTTTTGTCGTAAAGTAATTGTTTTGTGAACGCTATTTTAAATTAAACAATACTTAAATATAAAAATACTTGTCACTATCTCAGCGGAAGACCAGCGCTACAGTATGGCAACATGCAGTAGCAGTACGCTGAGCTGTAGGCCAATTCACCACCACATAATATTGTTAATTTACCTATCCTTATCTAATTTTACAATTATCTTATTATTTGTTCTTGTAAGTTGAGTTTATTTTTTCTTTCTTTTTTTAGAACTAGTATAGTAATGCTTAGGTATGTATTTCACTTGTATAATGTATTGGTGGTTTGAATAAATGCTTTTTCTTTCTTTCTTTCTATCTTAGATACTTATGTTCAGACAGACATACATAGTGCGATAAATGTTTCAGGAAACAAAGCTTTCAATGTGGGCGAGTGGAAAAATGCATTGAAATTCTACGATGAAGCGTTATCTATTGACAAAAACAACAAAGAACAGAACGCGAAGCTTCACTACAATAGAGCGACAGTCTTCGCCAAACAGAACCAACTAAAGAACTCCATTGACGCCTGCACCGCCGCTTTAGAACTCGACGGAAATTACATCAAAGCCTTGTCAAGACGTGCCCAATGCTACAAGGATATGGAAATGTATGAAGAAGCATTGGACGACTATGAGAAGCTTTATTACATCGACTCCACAGAAGAAAACAAATCCTTACTGGATGAGGCTAATTCCGCGCTAAAAGCCAACATGGGCCCGTTCTATTATTACAAAGTTTTGGGAATCGATAAAACTGCGACGCAGGATGTTATCAAGAAAGCTTACAAGTAATATACTTTTTTTAACCTTTGTTTGTCCCACTGGGACAAAGCCTCCCTCCCCATTTGATAACTTATCATAAAAATGGGATTTGACTATCTATTTCAAATGCACATTGCGCGCAACCATTGCCTTAAATTATGAGACTTTACAGACATGTGGTTGCGGTAACACAAGCTCTGTTTACCTTGGGACCAGATCATGACCAGCATTTTTTTCACTACAGTAAACTAAGTTTCGCGTTTGTTGTTACAGAAAATGTGCTCTACGGTACCATCCAGACAAACACGCGAGCTCGTCCCTGCCTGAAATTCGAAAGAACGAACGCAAGTTCAAGCTAATGAAGGAAGCCTACGATACACTCGGTGATACTGACAGTCGCGCCAACTATGACCACAATCAGAGATATAAAAAATAATGTAAAATAAGAAATATTTTGAAAAATCTTCGATGTTCGTTGTTCCATCACACGAAGGCAGTGTTTGAACCGCTCTTGGTCGTGTTTGCTTAGTCGTTCTTGATATCGTCGAAGTTAAGCAACGTTCGAAACGGTCTGTAAGTGGATGGGTGACCGCCAGTGGCATTTTCATCTGAGCGCTTCCGTGCTTCGGAGGGCACGTTAAATTGTCGGTCCCAGCTATTTAAGTCGTTAAGCTATGACGGAGGCCTTAATGCGGCCTAAAAACTCCGTCACCAGAGTTGGCCACTGTCTCATACGAACTAATTGTGTGTAGATTTGTTTATGTGTGCGTAAGCGATACTGAGCTCATTTGTCGCTAACGCACACAAAAACAATGTGCATGTCCGAAACCAACACTTTGTGAACTGTAACATACGAAAAGAAGACTACAGTGACGGGTGTAAGGTTGTTTTTCATTTGTCGTTCGAAGGGTAAGTTAGTATGAGCTTGTATCGATTACGCTTTGATGGGCTTAAAGCTTACAATTTTATAATAAACCATTGTGTGTTATGCTTGCTTTTGCATTTATATTATAAGTTTAGAGTACGTGAGACGTTTGTTTTTGTTCGATACAATCTATAATTCGTAATAGCTTTAAATAATGCATCTACCTCTTTACAAAACTATTCATTCCAACGACCGTTTTGTATTTTTGTAGATCTTAGTAAATAAATAATGTCACACTAAACAGTAAGTAATATTAGGCCGGCCACATACATCCTGAATGTCTTGCTGAAATCAGAATCTGAAATTCATATTGTTCATACATTCATAATCTGAATAAATCTGAATGTGTGTGGAGAAACACACATACATCATAGAATTCCGGGCTTTCTGAATGAATAATCTAAATATCTTTTTTTTGTCGTGTACTTGAACTTTCATCTGGGTACAGTACATTCCACAGATCTCGGCATTCGTAAAGATAGCCGTTTCACCGCAGTGGCGCTTTTTCATATTAAACTGTGTACCGACCGCGCATCGAAACGGGTAACTAAACGAATGCCTAGCTCCTTTGAATGTTCAAAGTACTAACGCTGTAAGTACTCGTCATTGTTGATCTTACCTACTATGATATTGCTTTTTAAAATTGTTTACTTATTGGAGTTTTGTGTATTGTACTTAGTAAGTGAAATTACTTAAAACTTTTATTCTGATTACTTAATTTACTTATGTTTTATTTTTATTACTTAAGATTTTTTTCTACACTTAGGGACTAATTTAGAGGAACGTAACAAATGTTTGAAATTTCTTAAATTAGATAAGATTTACTAATAAATTAAAGCCTTCTATATATCAAACTTATCTTTTCTTATAACAATTCGTCTATGCGTGCCTTTGTTACTATAGAATTTCGGTTAAGATAAATCATTACTTAAGGACATAGTAATTAAAAGTGTAAAATATAATCATTCATCTTTTCATTGCATGTTATTCTACAAAATCCACGTAAAATATGTGAATCAAGTTAGTAGTGCTATAATTTAGTACACAAATAATAAAAACGCATTAAACACATTGAAATAAGTAATTACGTTCCTCTAAATGTTATATTTATGTATGTTGTTTGACGACCTCTGTAGCGCAGTGGGCGAAGGCCCGCCTGCGACGCCAAAGGTTGCGGGTTCGATCCCCGCGGCGGGACCAATGTTTGTATGATCTACAAATATTTGTCTCGGGTCTGGGTGTTTCTATGTATAATATGTATGTATTTACAAACAAAAAGTATATAAGTAGTATATCAGTCATCTTAGTACCCATAACACAAGCTCTGCTTACTTTGGGGCTTAGATGATGCTGTGTGAAAAAGTCCAGCATTATTTATTTATTTATTTATTTATTTATTAATAGTGCCCTGAGTGTATATTAATATTGCCTTTAAATACTTAACTTTTTGTAATAGTCAAAAGTTGATGATGATAAAAAAAATTTAAAGCCTAAGCAATTTGTTATCAAATAACAAATTGTTGATCTTACTAAAGTGATTGCTTTAAGTCAGTAGCATAGCATGTTTTAGCGCTAAATAAAAGTGCCATGCCACTCAGTGGCAAATAAACCTAATTAAGCATAAGTGCATTTTAATTATAAGTTCAGGAAATCAATATTGTGATATCTAATCATGAGAATTACCTACTTACAATGTTAAGATTCTTACTGAAAATCTTTAAATTGATGAAATAAGGGTTAATATATGAAACGTGGATGATGTACCTATACCTACCGTCCTTTCATACAAAGTTCAAAGTAAGTACTTGCGCGATTTCTGCGTATATTTTGTCTTGAAACACATGATTTAAATGTCTCCTTTTTTAAATACATTTTTTTTATATTAAATTTTAGGATTAATCTAAGGCTTACGTGGGGTTTTGTTAAAATCATTGAGACATATTTTATGTATTCATTATATTGAATGAATAATCATTATATTTTAATATTATACAAAATTGATTACAGTTACATCAGATTGTTTTATTTTAATGAAAGGCGGTACTATTCCGTGCCTACATAAACCTGTATTGCTCTATAATAATCCAGACCCAGTGGATAGAATGTACTGCCCAATCTATTCTAAGGTAAAAAAATAATAATACACAATAAAAAAATTGAGATTGTCAAGTATAAAAATTTAAAATAATTATCGTTGAAATTCACAATATCGTCAATACAAGTTAAAACAAAAATCCTAAATTTCTGAGAAAAATCATGTTCTAGATAGAATAGGATGACAGTTAAAATGCTGACCTCTTTTTGATTGAGTTCTTAATATCTACACAATGCTGTAAAATTATAGTACTAATCAGCACTTTGTCAGTTAACATTAGGTAAATTGATAAATCGTCTTATCAACCAATGCTGGACCGATTCAGGGAAAGGAATATTCATCAGGCCATAGTAAATCTTGTACCTCCAAGATTCTACTTTGTACAGTTCTGCTGGATCCTCCTCGGTCAGGGCTTTCATGAAAGTATTTATAATTGCCTCATTATGAAGAGCGTTAAACGTCACGTCTACTGGTACCATACATAAGTAATTATTCAATGCTGTTATTTGCCCCTCGTAGAAGCTTCGTTGCTCATCAGTGAAGTTTTCTATCATTTGTTTACCATGTTCGATTTGCTTTGCCATTATGTTGCTGGAGTTCACGAAACCACCTAGATGAAAAAAAAACTAAATTTAATTAAGTATTAAAATAATATAAGAATTTTTCCTGAAATAAAAATTGCTTATTATGTACCTAACTTATTTGAAACCTACAATTGAGATATGGCAGCTTCCGGTTTGACGTAGTAAGGTGCGTATTTGACTCTCCTACTCTTTGGATTCCATTACCAGAGGCGCCACCTGCAGTGGAGGGGCGAGGCGTTGTCGTCACAGCCGTTAGACCCGACCAAGCTTCAGTTAGGCTCAATCACCATGCAGCCCTTATTAGGTTTCAAATAAGTTAGGTACATAATAAGCAATTTTTATTTCAGGAAAAATTCTTATATTATGTAGCCTGTAACTTATTTGAAACCTACAATTGAGACTTGTCTATTATCGCATGGTGGCGCCAGAAATGCTACCTACTAATTCAAGACTTTGTAGTGGGTAGATGCCAATTGTGACATAAAATGAAGGTAGACTTGTTTAATCAAATTGCATTTTTTATTTCACTTTTGTGTAGTAATATTTACAATTTTTATTTTAGCTAGGTAATTATAATCAATATAACAAGGTAAACGGATATAATATAACGTATAAAATCACACAATCAATCATAACAAGGTAAACGGATTACAGTGGTGAAAAGTTACAATCAAGAGATGGAATATTAGACAACTGAAGAGTTTTTAATGGTCGTCTGTAGAAACGAATCAATGTATTAGGTGTTGACCAGTTCCCTCGAGCTAAAATATCCTCCAAGGGCATCTCGTTAGCCCAGTTCATGGATGCTACTGCTGACCTAATAGAACCAGGTGAGTCTTCAATACCAGCATCTACTAAAACAGTTTTAATCCACCCTGCTATTATAGTTCGACTTGCGGGTTTTGGTTCGCCTCTAGTTGTCACAAATAAATGTTGAATATTATTTCCTGCTAAGCGTCTTGGTTGAGATACTTCTAAAAGTTTCTTAATCCAGAAAACAGGGTCAATTTTTTGATTTTCTCCTGACAATAGTTGCCAACCAGATTGCCTATGGCTTACCGAGTCAGTTTTTGAACCATATAGTGGCCAAAATGTAATGGTGTTTTCTTCAATGATGCAATCTCCTTCTTTTACAGATAAGAGTGTCAGATCGTGAACTCGTCTGCCCGATGCTAGCAAGAGCAAAGCAGCACATCGCCTGGAAACATCAAACAAACTGGCAAAGTTGGATTCGGACTGCAAAAACCATTGAACAACAATTTGCGGATTCCACACCGGAGGCTTAGGCTTATTTTTGGTTGCGGCCTTATTAGCTATTCCTTTAAGAGTTTGTCGAACCAATATGTTAGAGCTAAGCTTTGTTTCTTGTTCTGGTTGACAAAAAGAAGATACAACCGATTTATGTACCAAAATAGTTTTGTAACTTAACTTTTCAGTGTTATGTAAATAAATGAGATATTTTGACAAGCCGTCACCTCCAGGGTTCTTGTTATTTGCTCCTGAGTTCTTACACCATTTTAACCAGCGCATCCATATATGTTTATACGTCTTCAGTGTATTGGGTCTCCAACTGTTCTGAATTATATTGATCTCTGAGGGGGACCAATTTCCTAGGAGATCATCCCACCCTGACATCTCCATGCCTCCAATACAAGGTCGTCGACTCGAGCTGGTGGAAGGTTGGTCCTCGTGTCGATCAACACTGATCGCAGATTCCAAATGGTGAATGGTGGCCCCACTGCTCGTTTCTTCAGATCTGCTCTCCAAAAGACATTGTTCCATCTGGGACAAATTATTATGAACATCCCTTGAGCTTGATTCAGTGACGCTAAAACCTTGCACATTAGACACGGTGGTGGAAAGATCCATGCTAGATGGTGTTTCCAGGGACGGCTGAATGCGTCGTGATATAATGCATTCCGATCCTTTAGGTCCAGCGACACGTACCTGGGGACTACATGTGCTCGTTCGGACGCCATCAGATCCACATCGGGCGTCCCCCACTTGTTGAATATTAGCAGACATGCCTGAGGTAATAGGTGCCACTCTGTTAATGCCTTGAATCTGGACAGTCCGTCTGCTATCCCGTTCAGTGGTCCCGGGAGATAACTGGTTATGATCTTCATGTTGTAAGTCTCTACTTGGTTGTAGATTAAGCGAGTCAGCTGTAGCAGGTTTGCTGACCGTGTTCCGCCTTGCTTGCGTAGGAATGCCAGTGCAGTACGATTGTCGCTTTGAACTAGAATCGTTTGATTGCAGCAGTCTTTGTTGGTAACCATAAATGTTATTGCCTTGTAAATTGCTAAAAGCTCTTTCATGTTCGCGTGGTAGTGCTGCTCCTCTGGCATCCATGCCTCTTGAATATGTTCGCCATCGACATACGCTCCCCAACCGACACCTGACGCATCGGTAACAATGTGATACGATACGGGAGCCATCCAGATTTCGCTTGTGGTGCGAGTGTTTTTCCTCCACCAACTGATGTCTTCTTTGGCGCTGGGTGTCAGGCGTACCGCTCTTTTCTGTTTCAGAGCTAGATGAAGACAGGACTGAAGATTTCTGTAGTGTAGCATTCCGTAGTGAACTACGAAGCTGGCAAACTGTAGGGTACCCACTACTTTTTGAAGATCGAGCAGGGTCAAGGTTTGTGATTCGTGAGCTTGAACTAAGCGTGTGGAGAGAGTGACGATCTTTTTGTGCGGCAGAGATTTTCTGTTTAGATGCGTGTTCCAGATTATCCCAAGAAATTCGATTTCTTGACATGGTACAGTGGACGACTTCCTTTTGTTTATTATCCATCCTAGGCTGGTGAGCAGACTGATGGCTTCTTTCATATGTTCTTCCAGTACGTATGGACATTGATTCACCAAGAGGAAGTCGTCTAGGTACACCAAGACTCTGATGCCTTTCTCTCTCAGTTTCTGGGCAACCCAATTGGATAGGGTGGCAAACGACCTTGGTGCGCTTGCAATACCGAACGGTAGGCAGGTCATTTGATAGATTTTCCCGTTGAAAATGAATCTGAGAAAACGACGATGCGATTCTAGAATCGGTATGTGAAAATATGCCTGGTGCAAATCTATTTTCATCATAAAATCGCCCGCTTGCAGAAATTGAGGCACTTTTTGCATGCTTATCAGTCGAAACTTTTTTGGCTTGAGGTAAAAGTTTAGGGCTTTGAGGTTCAGGACGGGCCTCAGGGAGCCGTCTGATTTTTTTACTGGAAACATGATTGACAGGAAGCCAGGGTCGTGCGGCGCTTTTTCGATTACCGATTCCTTCAGCATCTGATTTATTTCGGCTTCTAAAGCAGGTGTAGTCGCCAGTTGATTTTGATTTCTGTAAAGCCGTCGTAGAGGTGGTCTCATTATAAAAGGAATGCGGTAGCCTCGAATCATCTTTAAAATATGTGCTGGAGCACCCTTTTCCTGCCAGATGTGTTGATAAAGGCGAATACGACCGGCTTGGAATGTTTTGGCATAGTCATTGTCTTCTACGATCTCGGTGATCATCTTTCGGTTTTTTGTAAGATTTATTTTTCGCAGCATAGTAGCTTGGTTTACCGGCAAGTGATTTGCCCTTTCCAGAGGTGGAACCTTGCTGGAATCTATTTCGGTCATATTCACGAAACGGCACCGTGGGGCCGGCTGGCCGCCTAGGTGCGGCCTGAGTGCCCTCGGCAGGCAGATACGGCCTATGGTTGCCTCGCATGACCTGGCTACCCTCGGCAGGTAGGTATGGTTTGCGAAAAACTTGAGCACCGCCTCCTAGCTTGGTCACAGCATCGCTGAGTTCCTTAGGTTGGAACAAATACTCACAGCTTGGGGGGATTCTGCGCAAAATTGTCTTATTGTATTTGTCCTTAACAGCAGAAAGCGCACTGTCCCTTCGATGCTCGACTATGTTTGCTCGACGGCCACAAATAACCTGCAACATGTCTTTAGACACACTCGTGTAAGGACACGTGTTAGAAAAAAGCTCATGCACTTTTGCAGCGAGAGAGGCAGGTGTCAATGTTGTCTGACTATCGGAGCTCCATTCCAATAAATTCTTCAAAGACGACTGTAAAGCTTCTTTCTGGGTGATAGCCATGTTTGTCAAAGCTCCAAAGGTCTGATCCAACGATCTTAGATGACTAAACTTGGACTCAAAAGCTAGCAGCTCATCGTTCATACCCAAATTTGTAAAAGCGGGGGTAGATATGTACTTCTTTTGGGTCTCAGTGTAGCGAACATTATTCCACTCCGAGCTGTCGAAGTGCTGAATTTTGCGTACGTAATTCAGTCTAGCCTCCGGGGTTCGTTTAACAGATTCTGATGCAATCGTATCTTCATCCCATTCGAAATCTTTCTGAGCTGGTTTAACAAAATGCATGGAATAAACCGACCCATCGTCCACTACCTGACCTTGTGGAGCAGGCTCATCGGACAATTCGACTGGCTTAGAGTTTACATTATAATTTCTCGTTATCAAATATTTCAACTCGCTAACCTGCTTTTGAAGGTAATCAAACCTCGAGTCCGAAAGATCATCTCTGGCCGCTCGCTTTGGCGGCGGGGAAAGCGTCTCCTCGTCGTCACCCTCGTCATCACTACTGCTGTACAAACGCCGAGGGCGTTTATAGTTAATCCTTCTTTCCCTGTTCTCCGTAACCGCAGGAGGAGAGTCCTTATCCTGTATATTATTATCACTCATTTTGTTTTGAGTTGCTTATAATTTTAAACTGTAAGAAAGAATATACAGATTAAAAGAAGTAGAAAATTTTAAAAGTAGAAATTCAAATAATTAATTACGAACGACTTTGTCGTTATTGCACCCAACTAGTCGCAACGAAAAACAAACGCCAACTGAAGCTTGGTCGGGTCTAACGGCTGTGACGACAACGCCTCGCCCCTCCACTGCAGGTGGCGCCTCTGGTAATGGAATCCAAAGAGTAGGAGAGTCAAATACGCACCTTACTACGTCAAACCGGAAGCTGCCATATCTCAATTGTAGGTTTCAAATAAGTTACAGGCTACATAATAATGCTAATGCTGGACATTTCACACAGCGCCATCTAGCCCCAAAATAAGCAAAGCTTGTACTATGGGAACCAGATAACTGATATACCTACCTACTACTTATATTTGTTTGTAAATACATACATAACATACTATACATAGAAACACCCAGACCTGAGATATTTGCAGAATATACAAACATCCCACGGCGGGGATCGAACCCGTAACCTTCTGCGTCCCAAGCGGGCTTTCACCCAATGCGCCACAGAGGTAGGTATTGTACGTAGGTATGTATGATTCTTGGTCCGAGTATTGTACATTCGCCTGCTGTGGTATTCAATGGTTCTATGAACGTATTGAACTGCGGTTAAGAATGTAGCGTTCGCCTACGTTATGGCATGACCACGAATTTAAGAAATGAGGGTATGACGCTATTGCTACGGGGAACAGTCAAAATTTTGCTTAAGATTTTACGGAATTTGGAAAGGAGAACGGGCAGGCATGTATGAAGCGCCGCCCAAGTCAAAAAACGATCGCCCACAGAGTGGACGTATAGTGGAATGGGTAGACCTTCTAAAACACTACATTTGATTGTATGACAGCAAAAAAATCCATCCTACAGAAATCGAGATATTTGCAGTTAAAGGTGGTGACTTTTACCATCATGTTTTTTGACAAACAGGCTTCCCGCAGACAAGCCACTATGGGCATTCGATAGAACTTTAGAAGCACTACATTTCATTGTATGACAGCTAAAAAATCCATCCTGCAGAAATGAAGATATTTGCAGTTAAATGTGGTGACTTTTACCATCAATGTTTTTTGACTTATAGCCTTCCCACAGACAAGCCACTATGGGCATTCGATAGAACTTTAGAAGCACTACATTTCATTGTATGGCAGCTAAAAAATCTATCCTGCAGAAATCGAGATATTTGCAGTTAAAGGTGGTGACTTTAACCATCATGTTTTTTGACTTATAGGGTGAGAGCCAGCGACCGGCAGACCTTCGTCATTTTATAAAGGCTGAGACTTTGTCTGTGTGTAGTCCCAGTATGGTTATGTACGATCCCCAAATATGAAGTTTGGGTCCGGGTGGCTTTGGGAGATATGAGGCATCAAAGGTGCCCAAAATAGCACCCAAGATTCGTCATTTTACCAAGGCTGAATTTTATATAAGTTACTTAGGGAGCTATAAAAAGAGGTTTCCCAAGCGGGCAGACACCTGCGGCGGTTCCTTCATCATATCGGTCAGCCTCAAAGTTTACCGTAGGATCGAGCTCGGGTGATTTTAATAAGGATATCTTTAAGGTATAAAGCTCATTTTGATATATTTGGCTTGAAACAGTATTAGAAATCACGTCGTCCTTTGTCAGATCCCTAGTACAGTTCCAACCCCCTGAAAGTAATTGTAAGTAATGCTTTCGTAGTAGTATAAAACCTGAACTTTGTGTATGTTACTTGAGGAGCTATAATAAATATAAGATGAATGCAACAAGTATAAAACATGTATGCAACAAGTATAAAACATGTATGCAACATGTATCAAATAAGTATGCAACATGTATCAAACAAGTATAAAACATGTATGCAACAAGTATAAAACATGTATGCAACATGTATCAAATAAGTATGCAACATGTATCAAACAAGTATGCAACAAGTATAAAACATGTATCAAACATGTAGGCAACATGTAGGCAACAAGTATGCAACAAGTATCGAACATGTATGCAACAAGTATAAAACATGTATGCAACAAGTATAAAACATGTATGCAACAAGTATAAAACATGTATGCAACATGTATCAAATAAGTATGCAACATGTATCAAACAAGCATGCAACAAGTATAAAACATGTATGCAACAAGTATAAAACATGTATGCAACAAGTATAAAACATGTATGCAACATGTATCAAACAAGTATGAAACAAGTATAAAACATGTATGCAACAAGTATAAAACATGTATGCAACAAGTATCAAACATGTATGCAACAAGTATCAAACATGTATGCAACAAGTATCAAACATGTATGCAACATGTATGCAACAAGTATAAAACATGTATGCAACATGTATCAAATAAGTATGCAACAAGTATAAAACATGTATGCAACAAGTATCAAACATGTATGCAACAAGTATCAAACATGTAGGCAACAAGTATCAAACATGTATGCAACAAGTATCAAACATGTATGCAACAAGTATAAAACATGTATGCAACAAGTATAAAACAAACGGTAAACCAAAGTTTACCGTTTATATAAAATTCAGCCTTGGTAAAATGACGAAAGTTGACTCGTAATTTTCCATACATTGAGGCTGACCGACATGATGAAGGAATTATCGCAGGTGTCTGCCCGCTTGGGAAACCTCTTTTTATAGCTCCCTAAGTAACATTATCAAATAGCACCTAAGGGTGCTAACCGACTTCAAAAAAAGGAGGAGGTTCTATGTTCGGGTGTATTTATGTTTTTTTTTTTTTTTTTTTTTTTTATGTATGTTCATCGATATCTCCGTCAGTTATAAACCGATTTCCAAAATTATTTTTTTGTTTGAAAGGGTATGCTCCCATAGTGGTCCCATAAATATTTTACTCCTGAGGGATTGATAGTTTTCCTGTAAATCTCAAAAAACCTCATTCTCACTACAAAATCTGAGTCAAACATTGAATAGTTTGACATGTTTAAATACGCTCGAGGTGATCCCATATAATTTTATTCCTGATGGATTCTCACTGTAACTTCTTTAATCTTGACTATTCCAATATCTAACCTAACCTACTATATTATTTACACTAAAAATTTAAAAATAAAAATTTTTGAAAAAAAAATTTCACCGACTTCACATAACACAAATAGACACTAAGAACCTTCTATGTACCTACACTAAAAAGAGAAAAATAAGAGTACCGACTTCAAAATATAATATAACATAATAATTTATTATTTGAATACTGTAAGTAATAATTGCATGTGTATACTCTTATTTTTCTCTTTTTAGTGTAGGTACATAGAAGGTTCTTAGTGTCTATTTGTGTTATGTGAAGTCGGTTCAATTTTTTTTTCAAAAATTTTTATTTGTATCTCCCAAAGCCACCCGGACCCAAACTTCATATTTGGGGATCGTACATAACCATACTGGGACTACACACAGACAAAGTCTCAGCCTTTATATAATGACGAAGGTCTGCCGGTCGCTGGCTCTTAGGCTATTACAGGCTTCCCGCAGATAAGCCACTATGGGCATTCGATAGAACTTTAGAAGCACTACATTTCATCGTATGACAGCTAAAAAATCCATCCTGCAGAAATCTAATATCTAATAATAATTATAATAATAATCTAGTCTAACCGTATCTTATTCTGTAATTATTTAAGTATTTATGAACTAACAGCTCATATCTCCCAAAGCCACCCGGACCCAAACTTCATATTTGGGGATCGTACATAACCTTACTGGGACTACACACAGACAAAGTCTCAGCCTTTATAAAATGACGAAGGTCTGCCGGTCGCTGGCTCTCACCCTATAAGTCAAAAAACATGATGGTTAAAGTCACCACCTTTAACTGCAAATATCTCGATTTCTGCAGGATAGATTTTTTAGCTGCCATACAATGAAATGTAGTGCTTCTAAAGTTCTATCGAATGCCCATAGTGGCTTGTCTACTGGAAGCCTGTAAGTCAAAAAACATGATGGTAAAAGTCACCACCTTTAACTGCAAAAATCTCGATTTCTGCAGGATGGATTTTTTAGCTGTCATACAATGAAATGTAGTGCTTTTAAAGTTATATCGAATGCCTATAGTGGCTTATCTGCGGGAAGGCTGTAAGTTAAAAATGATGATGGTAAAAGTCACCACCTTTAACTGTAAATATCTCGATTTCTGCAGGATGGATTTTTTCGCTGTCATACAATGAAATGTAGTGCTTCTAAAGTTCTATCGAATGCCCATAGTGGCTTGTCTGCGGAAAGGCTGTAAGTCAAAAAACATGATGGTAAAAGTCACCACCTTTAAATGCAAATATCTCGATTTCTGCAGGATGGATTTTTTTGCTGTCATACAATGAAATGTAATGCTTTTAAAGTTCTATCGATTAACTATAGTGGCTTATCTGCGGGAAGCCTGTAAGTCAAAAAACATGATGGTAAGACTCACCACCTTTAACTCCAAATATCTCGATTTCTGTAGGATGGATTTTTTAGCTGTCATACAATGAAATGTAGTGCTTCTAAAGTTCTATCGAATGCCCATAGTGGCTTGTCTGTGGGAAGGCTATAAGTCAAAAAACATGATGGTAAGACTCACCACCTTTAACTCCAAATATCTCGATTTCTGTAGGATGGATTTTTTAGCTGTCATACAATGAAATGGAGTGTTTTTGAAGGTCTACCCATTCCACCATACGCCTACTCTGCGGGCGATAGTTTTTTGATTTGGGCGGGAATGCCCATTCTCCTTTTTATATTTTTTGCTGACTGTCCTTACCTACATCAATTTTGATGATGCAAGATTGGCTAGTGGGCTAATAATATCAGTTATTACCAGGTATAAAGGCGAGAGTTGCCAAGCCCATAGCGCGGTACTCTGATCGTAGCGCACGGGTCCAAGACACCAAGCCGGCCTTGCTGGCGCAGTAGGGACCGAACGACGGCAGAGGCTGCAAGCCGCAATGACTCGCCACGTTGATTAGCCGGGGCTTTACCGAGCTCATGTTCTGAAATTAGTATGTTGGTAGGTACCTACCATGGACTTTTCCTTGGTAGGTAAGACATAATTTTTTGTAATTTTGTATTTCATTAAGAAATTAAGTCATCAAAATTTTCGATTCCGATGTGATTCGAACGCGCGGCGATCAGACGTTTCTCCTAAAGCCAGTGTACCTAGATGGCGCTAATCGGTGCTTAACCGATAAATATGAGATTAAGAATTTCGAATCTGACGTCAGTGGTTCTGTGGCCGAGCGGTTGAAGGCACTCCGGCTTTAGGAGGATCGTCTGATCGTCGCGGGTTCGAAGCCCGTCGGAATCGAAAATTTTGACTTTTTATTTCTTAAGGCTTAAGTAAGACATAGGTAATTATTGAGGCATAGGTAAATAATTTGTCCGTACGTGTACCTATATAGGTAGGTACCTAAGCGAAGTTGCGATCCGCTACTGCATCAATAAATTAATAACTACCAATCTTATTAGTAGTAGGTAGAAGAAAATGGGTTGCCCCTCTTAGGTACCTATATTTACCTACCTCCAAAGCACTCCTCCTTAGCGAAGGAAGAAAAGCAGACGCCACTCTCATAGCTCCAAGCAGGTTCACATTGATAGTGTTCTCTATCATCGCCGGTGTCTGCCATTCATAGTTGCCAATAGTCATCACTCCAGCGTTGTTCACAACCGCGTGTAACTCTGAAATGGTAAGGCAAATATAAAGCAGGACTTAACTCCTACAGTACGCAGTACGCACACGGATTTATGAATACGCACTACCGATCTTTAGCTCTCTGAAGTAGCTGCGCAGAACCCATTTTTGATGAAGCCTAAAAGACGAAGACGCCTCGCTCACTCGCTTAGTTTGTTGCATCGTCCTATCTCGCCTAATCTACCAAACCTGCGCAATCGTTTAGTGGATCTAACTTCAGAGAGCTAAAGATTGATTGTGCCTACACTGCCTACTGTAGAAAGAAATAGAAACCTACCATTATTATTATTAACTTACTATAATTAGGATTGTCTTCCAAAAGGCAGTTCACGTAATCCTTGAATCCAGCAATACTTTCCGGATTAGTGACGTCCAATGAATAGGGGTGTACACAAAGTTTGCGCAGCGCTTCAGCCGCCTTTGTGTCTGTGCCTTGGAACATTCCAGCGATGGTCACTAGACCCTCACGCGCTGACCGCGCTGCAATCGCCCAGCCTAGCCCGCTGTCGCATCCAGTAATAGCCACTACTCGCTTTATTCTCACATCTGTAATGTTTATGAACTGTTGTAAGAAGAGGGGTGGTGTTTTAAGGTTGACAAGTGTAGGTACCAAAGTAGGTAAGTATAGGTATGTACGTGTGTTTGACATCATAGCTCCGAAACGGTATGTTCTATCCAGTGGCGTAGCTAGGTAGCCAAGGGCCTTAGTGCAAAATAAACTGGAGCCCTAACTGAACGGTTTAGGTTGTATCAATTAGTCAAAATATGCAGTGTGGCAAAATGTTTTTTTGAATTTTTTGTAAAAACTTACGAATTGATTCGTAATTTTCTGGGCTGACTGTAGTTACTTAAGTACATTTTTTTCAAAAATCTAAAAATGCAGTTATTTTGATTTTCAAAATAACCAAACCATACCTATAGTTTTCTAAGAACAAAACCTTTCAGACAAGGCAAAGTAGGTGTGAGCTGTCTCATTAGGCACCTAAGTACCTATCTACCAACTTTTTTATAATAAAGCCGAGAGTTTAAATCTCCTCTATAAAACACATTAATAAAGAAACACACTCAAATAACTTCACTCACTTTCGCAAAACGAAACTCAATTTTATTAAAATTGAATGGTCCTTGACAACTTCTTACCTCTGCGATTTGCAGGTGTAAAATTCCTTGCGATTCGCTTTCCAAGGCGAGCAAACAGATTAAAAATCCACATGATACTAGTTTCAAGTTCTTTGTTTTGCGAGTGGTCCAGATAGGAGCTACGACGAAGATAAACTGACTTGTTGCTTATGAAACGGGTTTAGGATTTCATTGCATTTACAATGGATGAGGTTTTTACGACCAACTGAAATAAATAATATAAATCAGTGGGTAGGTCTGTTTTATTCGCTCTATTCTACGTCAAGAATGAATGAATGAATTATAGATCAGCAAGTTTACCTACCAGAAAATTCATATTTATGTAGGTAAAACGTGTAGTTTTGAGAATAAGCAGTGTATTATTCGTAAAAAATGACAAAATGTTTTACGCGTTGCTGCAGTCTACGCCTGAACAGCCTGGAACGCCTAGTCCACAGACGTACTAGGGATACTGGCCTAGTCCGTACGAAGATATAATAATTACATATTAATACTTACATAGTAGGAACATACACAACCGTCACTTCTTTAGCCACCACTACTGAGAAAAGGTAGGAAGGAGGAAAAGGAGGAAGGTAGGAATATTATATTACCAATTAGTACCCATGCTAATAAAAGACTTAAACGCGCACCACCCTTAATGGTACAAATTTTGAAATTCATTAATCTAACCAGAATATCGTAGTAGGGTAAAAGCGGGTATCCCCGGTCAGGCGACAATGCCGGTCACCTCAATAGCGCCCAAATTACATGGTATATGCGCATATACATATAAATTGTAGGTGCCACAAGTAGCCCCCGCCCCAACATACCGGCCCCCACTCGGTTCCAAGCATGTGTTAGGAAGAACCGTACGTTTGTTTGTTTTGCGAAACTCTCTAGTAACTTTTAGGTTGGGGAATATGAGATGTTAGTGTCTTGATTTTCGTATTTCATGCATTGTCATTGATGATTATTATCGTATAGTTATTAAGCTACCCATTTGATCACAAAGTTCTCGCACTTTACTACAGGTTTTCGACAAATTTAATATTTACCTGTAAAACATATAGATGGCTAATGGCGGTCATGCTGACCGGCATTACCCGCAAGTTATAAGTGTAAAGTAATTGTATGACATTTTCACATGTTTTATTTTGTGTTTCTTTTTTAACTCCTCGTGCTCCATAACTTTCCATAGACAATACCCAAACAGGACTAGAATGTGTAGATATCTCCCAGAGTCCTGCAATCGCTATTATACAATGCCATTTCCTCAATTTCAGGCAAAGATCTTTCACCAGGAGCAAAAATGCATGCCAAGTGATAATTTGATCGTAATAACGATTTCTGGTCAAGGTCTAGGCTTGGGGCTCACAATGAGTCAGTCCCCCAAAGGCTATATGTGTTACTTGTACCGTTAAAATTCTTGACCGGTTTTGCCCACCTACTGACCGGCATTATCCGACATGTCGGGCAATACCGGTCAAAGCCACTTTTTTTTTAAAACAGTTATTTTTGACATTGTTTTTATTATATCTGATCGCAATGGTGGTGATTATTTTAGAAGAATACTTGCAGTTTTATTTTATAAAAGTTGTTTAACGATACGTTAATTTTTCAATGAATGGGAGCTATTTCTGCTTAGGTGATCGCCAATACCCTGCCTTACCCTAAATGCACAAGTGATTCGAGTTTTGCCTACTCAGGTAATTCTTATCTTCAAAGTTTGGAGACAAAAGTTAGCTAATATCCGAAAAGTTTTCAAGGATTCCTATAATGTTTGTTGCTAAATGCCAGGAACGAGAAATTCGACAGGGACTCTAATAAAAGAGGATTGTTTCAGCACGAATACCCATCTGGGAGATTAGACCCAAAGAAAGGCGGCATAAGACACAAGGCGACGAAAATGGTAGTATGAACTTTCATCGTATTAAGTATAGGTGCGACAATGAGTGCATAGGCTAGTTGTGATGGAGGTTAAAAGTTTACTTGAGGTTATTAATAAAAGACGGACAAAGTTGTAACAAACAGTAGGTACCTATCATTACCTACTGAGCAAACGCTAAACGCAAATTAATTTTTTACCTACTTCATAACTAGGCAATAGGTACTGTAGATAAAATGAACTAAGTAGGTATTTAATTTGTATCAAGTTTAGATGCTTTATTCTATCCTTATCTCTATAGAATTTCGCCTTCACGTTTTGACCTATTGAACGGAAACAATCTTGTGTTTCTGCTTGACTTACAGGGTTCTATCCTAAAGTGTTTAGGGAAATCACTCGTGGCTCACATACTTACGTATTATCCTGCTACATCGTTTGACAGTTAGCCAGATATTTAACAGGAATATCCTTATATCCAAACATCACCCACATCATGTCGTGATTGGGTGAAAATGAATTCGCTACCATTTTAGCTCTCACCCCTTTCTAAAAAGGGGTGAGTTTCGTGGTTGTATTTCATCATCAACATCATTCTTATTTATCATCATCATCATCATTCGTGCTACCAAAATCAATTTTAACAGATTAGTTTAGATTTTTGTAATATTTATAGTGCTCATCCACACTTGGTATTTCATTAAGAAATGAAGCCTTATCAAAATTTTGGATTCCGACGGGATTCGAACCCGCATCGATCAGACGATCCTCCTAAAGCCGGTGTGCCTTAGCCTAAGCCTATTTACCTAACTGTAAAAAGTTCAAGGAATTGGGTCTGAAAAACTAAAGTTAAAAAAAACATACCACATACCTATCTTTAGTTCCGGTAAATTGCAAAAGGGGGCACTTAAATCCCCCACACACTTATACCTTCAGAAATAGAATAATAGTTTGTGTGTGAATGAGTTACTCGGCTCCCGGTGCCTATTGCTAATGAAAGCCAGTTTTCTCCCCATCGGGGCTCTTCGAAACAGACTACTTGTCCCCATCGACGGCCGAGGCAGTCCTACAGCCTTTGTAGCACACTCAAATGAGCAAACACTATTATAGTAAGGGATGCCCTCCGTCACTTCGGCTTTGAAGTGAATGTTCTCTAAAGCGCGCTATCATTGTTTTTTATAGAAAAGAGCAAATTATCAATTACAAGGTAATGGAAATTACCTTTTTTAATGACTTACATAACAAAACGTCTGTGCAAAGTGTGCAATTCTAAAGCTACTTTAATTCCAAATTACACTTCGGTTAGAGAAGTAAGTTACTGCTGTACCTATAAGAAAAATAAAAAGGAACTACTTATGGCATAGTTTGGGAAAAAGGCAGATGGTTGTTGGTAGTGAAACATTAAAGTTCTTGTGTTACTATCCGTTCTGCGGCGCGGGGGGCGGCAGATTTCCCCTGGGAGCCATTCTCCTCAAAAGTGCTCGTCCAATGACCGCGATTCTTTGCACTACCCTGATCCGATTTTCCTTAAAACGTGAGGAACCCGAATAGTGTCTTTAACGGTGTCGTGATTTTTATTACTGTCTTGACTTGTCTTCATCACATGGCGTGGTGACGAATTTTTTGCTTATACATCTACCATTTTCTGCAGGTAGGTATCTATTTAATGAATTAGGTGCTTTTACAGATCAACAAAAACCACTTTGTAAATCTTTTTGTGAATAAATACTTTTTTATTATTTATTTTATTATTGAAATATTGAATGCTGCGTTATGGCTGTATTCTTTTACACTAAGTTCGGAAAAGGGGGAAATTAGGGCATTCGTAAACTGAAAATGCTTTTTTTGATAACAAGTTTAAATGATCATTTGGATCAAGTTGAATGTAAAGTTTTTAAATGATGAATCATCATCTAACATGTTGGTGCTTAATTACCAAGCTTAAGTTTATAGTTTCAGCGGGAAAGTGCAGAATAATGTAATAGGTATGAACAGGCAGGCTGTTTCACACGATCCGTCACCATCCATCAAAGCAGACGGTGCGCAATTGCGCCTAATTCGCATTCGGTAATTACATTCAAAGCCTTCCCATACTCGTGTGCTTCGTTATCCACTTATAGCAGGGTACGCACCTACCTTCTTATTTTAGGGGTGTAGCTACCAATCGTAGTATAAACTGACACTGAACGAGATTTTGTAATGAATTTTTTTTTCTCTTTAACGGTTAAGTATAATAAAATGACAAGCTAGTAAACGAAAAATTTTTAAAACATAAAAAGACTTAGGTATTGCCAGTTGAGTTACACAAGGCCCCGGGTTGCACCGATCGTGGTCACGAACCTTTACGCGATCTCGTCCCGTTATTAAAACAACTATGAGTTTCAATCGTGTGATTTTAAAAAGTGAATAAAAAGACTACAGTAAAACTTACTTACGTACTTGCAACCAAGAATTGGACAACAATTCCTTCTCGGATCAAGTAATGGAACGAAATAATTCAAAGCTTAATGATAGGGACATTAGTATCATATCGACGACCTGAACGACTTATCCGGCCGATTAGTCCCTTTTCACATTAAATTCTCTAAAATACGAAGGAAATCTTTAAAAATTTAAAGTTATTGAATTACCTACGAGTAGGTAGGTATAGGATCCTACCAACGTTTTAAAAATAATTATAAACGGTGTAGTTTTAGGTATAACAATAAAATAGGTAGGTATTGTACCTACACAATAATATTTAGCACCATTGATTGTTGTCGAAAATTTACTTAGGTACTTTCTTTTAACCCGACTGATGCCAAGCAGGGTTGCCTAATGTGGTTATGTTTTCCAACTCCTCGTTCTTGATGACCACATTTTCACTCTGTTTAAATAGGTAGGTAACATCTAGATTTACTTATTGATTACACCGTTACTACGCGGTTAGTATGACCGTATGCATGTGATAGGGAGTGTAGTGTCATTAGCGGTCTGGTCGGAATAGCCTTTCGAGTAGGTATCTTCTCCGGTTTTATGACTTGGTTATCTAGCATACCTAGGTATAATGTAAAAGAAGTGTTGGTACTATATAGTATACAATACTATAGGTACTTACATACAGAATTTTCTGTATATATAAGAAATCTAATAAAACAAGAAGCTTTCACAAGGTACAAATCACTACAAAATTGCTTGTAGGTAAATCGGAACGTTTTAAGTAGGAAACAACATTATATTTTACTAGCACACACGATACATTTATATTTTACTAGCAACTGCGCGCAGCTTCGCTCGCGTGGTACTACCATGTTCAATAGCCTTTAGGCTATTCCAGATCACTATCTACGCCTTTTCCAAGTTTCATCTCAATCGGTTCACTAGGCGTGATTGAAACACAAACATCTAAACATACTTACTCACAAAATTACAGCTTTATTATATTAGTGGGATTGTTATTTGCTGCATAAGCAATAATAAGAAGTACTTAAAATACAAAACTATAGACTTATAAATTAGACTACACTATGCTTTCAAGATCATAACATAAGCAATCAACCAACATCAACATACTTCAACTAGCAATATTACGCCGAATCCAATCCAAATAATGGTACACATTAGTATATAGCGACGGCACGGTAGATCCGCATGGCGCATCAGTCCTCTTCCCGCTCACCACACCGACGACATAGTGCTTCCCCCGGTAAAGCACCATTAACGGACCTCCGGAGTCGCCTTTGCACGTATCCTCTCCCGTATACCCGGCTGCACACAGATGCCTTCTAGTCAGATCCGGGTAGTACTTCTTACAGTCATGTTGCGGTACTAGATGAACGGTTGTGGACTGTTTGATATCAGACTTGTATTGTCCGTTTCGGCCCCAACCGGCGACGGCTAGGGGTAAGCGGTTGTGTTCAGGGTTGTCTATGTTGATGGATGGAAGGCATATTGGTCTGATGTATTCTGTAACAATACATATAAAGACGATTTTAAACTTTTTACGTAGGTTTTACGTGAAATACCTAGGTATTTTCATCTTGGAGAGGTGAGATCTATCCCATAAAAAAAACGGGTGTGTTTTACCTACCTATAAGTACTCAAGCTTGCGGATCAGACAGTGTTTTTTTCTAAATCTTTGTTAAATACCGGTAGAGGCAAGTCACCATCATTAATTATGTAACGCATCATTAATTATGTAATTATGTATCATCAACACTATAATGTTCAAGCCGTAACGAGAATACTTAGGTATTATCCCAGACTATCTTACACTGTACAGCAATAGATTTTCTCGTTACTTGATCGCAATTAGTAACTAGAATCGTTTGAAGCACGCCTTTGCAAAGTGCCTTTTCGGGAAACGATGACCGTAATTTCACAATAGTTATGTTAATGGTTAGGTTAAAAAGAAAAAAAAAAAGAATAAATACATAGGTATTTATCTTCGGACCGAATGTAGCTCTTATGACACTGGTTTTGCAATGTAATTATAGTTTAAATGTCTGTTATATACCTACAACCTGATCTCGCATTCCTTTTTTGTGGGGAAAATGGACTTTTCCATGGTCTACTAAAATACCTGTATATGGTGCATCTCTTTGCAGCTTTATCAGCGCGATGTCATTCTGCAGTCGAGTCTCGTCAAAGCGTGGATGCAGGATCACATTCTCGCTGTCAGTGGCAAAGTTTTCGATGCACTTTCGACCCTCGGCGGTTATTTTGCAGTCGCGAGGAAAGGAACGCTTGTCGTACTCAGCTAGAAACACTTGGACGCTGGAGCGAAAAGAAAAATCAGTAATTATTGTATAATTATTTTTCTTCTAGCTGCATTATTTTATTTGTTTATTTTGTCATCAATATCTTATCAAAAGGATTTGTTACATGAGCCAAGGGAAGAAGGTTGCTGTCTTTTCCTTTAGGCTGTTCTAGGGCTGTTCGAGGCTGCCCTGGCTAGAACTACGTGTCGTGGAGAAGGATGCATCAGTTATGCCACCAAGGGTCGAACCCTTGAAGATCGTTACGATATTACATCATCATCTTCCTGCCCTTTTTCTCACATTACCTATGTGGGGTTTGCACAACATTACATTGGCAGATATTTCTACAAAAGTTTGGTTACCTACACCAGATTGCAAAATCGAAAATTTTTGAAAATTTTTCTGTGTCCAGAAGATGATGACAAAATAATATCTAGTAAGTAGGTATGTACAATTCATAAAGGTTTATAGAGTAAAACAGACCCTTTCATTACAGCTTCGGCGTCGTACACGCAGTGTCCAGCAGTGAGTACAAATCTGGCGCTTATCAGCGAGCCACCGCAGTTGAACGCAGTCCGCTGCAGACCGTTCTCGAACATCGTAACCAATAGTGCGGTCCATGGGTACTGTGTTAGTTCGGTTTCCTTACCACCTAGAGTAGTTACAGAAATTATTTTACGCTTTGAAAAATACGCGTGTAAATTTTTTTCGAAATTACAGACGACTAACTTAATTTAAACTTTATTGAAAAATACCAGGTGTTGGTAAGTTATAGCTTTGTCTAAGTTGAAATGTAGTGAGCAAACAAAGTTATATTTTTTTCATAGCTAATTAAAACTTTGACTACTCTAAAAATTGTAAAGTAGAATAGAGAATCTATGGTTGGTAACCACTGAGGTTACAGGTCTGCCACCTTCATTGATATAATAAAATAAAATATACCTACTAACCTGAAATCCTGTTCTCAACTGCCACCCCGCCGTTGACTACAGTTACTGTTTTATTATTTACAGTGACGGTGTTAGTCCCTTCTTCCTTGAACATGGAATAGGACCATTCGTAGCTTGGAGGTGCCCTCTCATCCCAACCGCGATTGTTAGACTCAGGTGCATAATAGTCAGAAAAGATTGGTGCATCTGTGCAGAAAAGTGCAAGTCTATGGAAAGTGCGAGGTGGTGGATTGATGTTAAACAGATTTTGATTGATCGATAAACCTTCGAGGATGAGGACCTTCTCATACATAAACCCAAGAAAATGTGTCCAGTTAATAAAAGAAAGTATCTCATCACATCGCTCTTATTAATAGATTATGGTGAGTGCTGAAAAAAGCCAGTAAACAAGGTGTAGTTATGGTGTAGGTAAAGTTCAAAATACCGTCAATAGTTTTCGTCAATTTGGTCTCCAGCTGATTTTTATCGTTAAGTTTGAAAGGGGTTCCTAAAAAATAATAAAATATGTTACAGTCAATTGCTGGCTGTATTTCTTCACTATCGGGATACGAAGATTCTTGTTTTGTCTCTGTCTATCCTGAGGAATACGGCTGCACTTATCACACAACACGAAAGCTCCTGACTTTTCACTTTTGTGCATCACGACCAATATTTTGGCAAAATTTGAAGATTATTTCCCAGTCCGTAATAATTTCACAGGTAAAGTTAATTTTTTCTTATAAATTTAAACCAAATGCCGTTTTAAAAACCAAACTGTTAATCGACTTTAGTTGCTAACTGTACCCTATAGAGTCAGATGCACTACAAAGTAGTAGGTAAGCTTTCCATCCAGTAGTAATCGTCCTCTCAAATAAATTGAGGTTACAGTGAATAAGGCCGATTATTATTCAAACCGCTATTTTCATCATGATGCTTTCCATCGCCGTTTTGAGCAAGTGGTTTTTCAATAAATTCAGAAAGGATAAGATATTTCTCGCGCCAAAAGGGCATGTGTAGGCATCTACTATCTACCAAGTCTGTAAAAAATCTGAGAGAAAGTCTTATTTTTGTAGACGTTTATATCTATTATCTACCCAATCGTTGGTATTGCTGGCAAGCTGATTTCTTGACAAAGCTAACCAAAGACAAGTAAGCTAGTTACCAGTAATCCTATCATCGTCAGGTGCCTCACGACCGCAGCATCCAGTCTTCGGATCGGGGGGGAAGCTTGTTAGCCGATCGCATTGGCCTGAGTTGCCCGAGGTATTACCTGGGGGCAAACATCAACTTCAATGTGGATGGAAGGTTTTAAGAAAAATAAAGATTGTATTTGCGGTTATGTCACAGTAATGTTTGTGAATAGAGCGTGTGCTAAAAGGACGTGTGATAAGTACCTACAGGAAAATGAAGGTGTTGTGTAGTGCATGTGCAGACCTTATATAGTGGGAGGGTGATGAAGATGATAAACCTACTGAAACTTAAAAAACTGTAAGAGTAGTTTATTTATATTGAGTTGGGTGACACAGAGAAAAGTAGTCAGTGTCCAAATCAGTTTAGCGTTATCGTCGGTCTAGACTACCACTAGGTACTTAGATACTTCTGCTTCTAATCTTTATCCTACAAAATGATCAAGAAGGACTACTGAATATATAAAATAATTTACCTGATCCTCTGTTATTAGGATTATTAGGATTGTATCGAGAATCATTATCATTTCTTTCGAAGCCTTGATTATTCGAGCTGCCTGGCTGGTTCCTTCCTTGATTATAACTGTTACCTCTTCCTCGTTGATCACTATCGAAATTATTTCTTCTATTATTAAAGTATCTATTATTATTATTGCCATGATAGAAGTTTTGGTTGCCTATGTCCCATTTGCTTTCATCTGGTCTATCGTTCCAATATCTGTTTTTGGGTGTTGAGCCCCATCTTGAAGGTTCTATCCTAGTGTTGGTATTTTGGCCTGAACTCCACTGTGTGTTAGAATTCAAATTGAAGTATGCGTCGTTGTCTTCGATGCCATCCTTATTCTGTCTATAACTACCATAAGAGTATGAATACTGACTCTGATCCCTTCGTGTGTCCTCCTCCGGGTTCCCAAATCTGGTCTCATCGGTGATTCGACTTGAATAACCTTGATCCACTCCCCATATTTGATTAGGACAACAAATCTGAAACATACACAATGCAATTATTCTCTTAGCACATTCTTTCTCATGCATATTTTTAATTTTTTCGACCTTCATATTTGGTAAACATCGAATTTGTTAATTTAGATCACTTTTCCACTTTAAATTTAATTAATTTATTATCAGTAATAGTGAAACCGCTGTATTGTATTATAATCACTTTTGTTATTTATGAAACCATTTGTCGTGGTTGGTTTATTAAATTATAGCTCGGTTGTTGATTAATCGCAGTATCATAAACCTGTTTTAGCGTTTCAATGTGGAATATTTTAAAGCTCGTTATTAAGCTCTGTGTTCACCTGTAACCTCTACCGGTATTATTCTCTTCAAAAAGTTTGTTATAAACTAGGTAGCTTTCGAAATAAAGTACCCAGCATCTATGAAGCTAATGTTTTCAACTACGTATTTCATTTATTCTGTGTCTAGATACAAAAAATATCTATGTTTAGATATTTTTTGTTAGCATCGGAACCCTGTGGCCGAGCCTGGATGCTATCCTAATGTTTAGGGAATCGTAGGTGACGCAGCATGGTGCTTCAGAAAAATTATTGAGTGTAAAATATCTAAGTATGGGAAATATGTTTTATACAATACTTATAACTTTAATTTTAATTTTAATTACTAACCCTTGGAAATAAGTCTACTAACACAATGGACTGTAAACTGTCTGAAATTAAATAAATAATTAAAAAAATAATTAAAAATAACTCGAGACTAGAGTATAAGTGTATCATCACACAACAGTATTGACATACTTGAGAAATATACATAAAAAACAGGATCACGTAGCATGCCATGACAAGACATTCTCAGTGTAGAATAAGTATTATTGGTAGGTTACCTATTACTTACAAAGTTTTCATGGGTTATTCTGGAGCCTGGACGTGTACCATAGTCGTCAGGATGTCGGTTGTTACAGGGATACTTCCGCATCCAATACTGCTGTTCCCTTCTGCCCATGTTTGCGAACATCGAACATTTTGATATAGGCACACATGTTTCGCAAATATCTGCAAAAAAGTTAAAATATCCTGATTACGAAATGTTTATGTTAGAATGATAATTTAACAAAAACTACTTATAACATCTGGGTATTAGGCAGGCAGGTATTATACACTACACATAATAAGTCAGGAAATCAAATGAAGAAATTGAATCAAAAATAATAAAAATGTCATTGACCTCGATATAGAATCAGGATAAGATTCTTCCTCTAGTTTTCTTTAGATAGGACATCCTGTATATTTTAAAGGATACAAAATGAATCAAGCGGAAAGGTCAAAACATATTTTCCTTTGATTCATGTTCAAAAGATGATAGGAACTGAAATTACGTCAACAAATCTATATCTGTGTAGATCTCTATCGTTTTGATAGACCTAATTTATAGGGAAATTTCAAATCACACAGCCCGATAAGTTTATTTCGTGAAAGCCAATAAAACATGAATATTCAATCACCATAAAATCACATCCGATAAGGATGTTCACGTACGATAGTTCCTGTACAAGTTCCGATACAGTCATGTTTATGTATATGAAGGGGTGTCTTCGTCCTGAGATCTCATCCGAGAACTTTAGAAGTATTGAGACTATTTCATTTTATAAAAGGCTTAAGAAAACTAAGTCTGCAGCATTCAGGTATATATCATTTTTGCCTTGAGCGATTTATTGATTTGAAAAATTCACATAAAATAATTGAATATTAAAAAATAAGTAAAAATAAGTAACCAACAATTGTCGCTTCAGAATAACAACATTAAAATCAAAGATTCGGCAAAAAGTTAAAAAGCCAGGCACGAAGAGCCAAAGCTTATTTATTGCCAATAAAAAAATTAACACGACGAATTAATATGATAACTTTCAATATTATTATGGGTAAGTACTTCAAGGTACCTAAAGCATGTTGTGTAAGTGTTCAGGAAATGGTAAAGTAGATAATCCTATTACGAAAGCTTCGAATTGGACACCCTATAGATGTTCCAGGACGAACTATAATGCCAACTATACCTTCGGGAGCTGTTGCCGATATCAAAGTCACGAGAACAGCCGATAGGCTGACACACTTGTTCATTGTAGAGAGACTGTTTGAACACTGAGTTACACAATCTTTGTTTCTATTGATTGAGCCCTAATGATCGCTTAAGGCGTAGGTTGCAATTAGGAGCGTTTAATTCTGTGACGACAGCATAAGTATGCAAGATCCATCTCTTACTCATAAAGAGGTCTTATTATGTATTTAGAACTGTTAATACCTACCCTACAGGCTTTTTGTAAGGACTACCTAGTGCACTACATTCTAGCAGTTTTATATTACCTAAATAAAGGTTTACATTTGATAAAGATGGTGTAAACGATTTTGAGGAGACTAGTAAAATGTGGATTGAATTTCCACAAATAAATTTTCGCGTGATCGGAAAAGAAAGAGTTGATACAGAGATGACGAGTGATAGGGGAGAGTGGAAGAGGAGAACATGTTGTGCCGACCCCGCATGAGCGGGATAAGGGCAGGCCGATGATGAAATTTTCGCGTGATCGTATAAATACCCCGAATCGGAATTTATGCTACACAGAAATAATAATGGCACATGTTATTCTAGTAAAGGATAGGTAATGTATGCGATAGTTAGGTGCGCTACGGTCAAAAATTTATACAGAATGTGATAAAGGATTGCCCACATTGGATTCTCAGAACAGTTAACAATCGATTCATCACACGATCGCTACACGAGTCTGAATCACCGCAGTAGATACAGCCTATTGTCTTCTGCGGTCACAGAGTTCTGCAATCGAGGAAATATTTACTAGCGTTCCAACTAATTATGTAGCATGATGATTGGCCTAATAACCAATCATAGTAGGTACTAATAGTTTCTGAATGATGACAGCAATTACGAAATTATCGGATTCTTGGAACGGAAACAATACTTTCGCAGAAAGGGTTTTTATAATAGGAAAATTCTTTAGTTAATAAGGAAAATAAGGATTATCCACATCTAATGATCATGCGAATCTTTGTGGATAATATGTTTATTGGTTAAAAAAAATACCAAAATTATCCAGTGCAACTTATCAAGTAGATACCAACGTATTTTTTTACTACATAAAGTAAAAACTACGACATATTGGTCCAACCAAAACAGTTTAGTTCAATAAAGTTGCTTGTCCTAGTTTAATATAATTCTTATAAAAAGCATAGGTAGGTGTAATTAAGTAGGTATATTAAGTAGCATGAAATTCAATTTAATTATTTATTGCTTCATTACAGTTGTTACGTAGATCTTACAATATAGGTACCTAAACAGTGCCGCATTATGAACCCCGCAGAAATCGTATCCATTAGGTACTTATTTATTTTAAACTTTTGGGTAACAGTCGCAGTATTTCGTGTGATAAGTAAAATACAGTAAAATGTAGACCTATCAAGAACTTACCAACAAAGTCAGATATTCGCAAAGTGAATGGAAACAGTAATTGGCCAGTGGGCGACTGAAAACGGAATGAAAACGTGCCTGTACTCTCCCGAAATTCAATTAGTAGGGATACGCGCTACCGGGTAGCGGCACGATTAGGTCTCAGCCAATACCTCATTTGGCTGTAATTTGAAACGGAATTAAGATGAGAATAATTACGTTTAAAAAAAAAACAAGATGATTACAATAGGTAGGTACATTTTTAAAACAAAATAAAACCGACTTCAATGTTTGACTGCTGTAGAAAATAACAAGCGAGGATGAAGTACGAGGTCTTGCTCTCATACTCGTAGATGACTCCCGGCAAGCCGATAGCTTGCTTTCAGCAAGCTTGCTGCCGTCAGACTGCTCAGTAGTTGTCGTCTTATTTTAGGGCGGTGTTGGAGCAGAGTCATCTAGGTGGTCTTAGCCCACTGGCTAAGACCTAAAAGTTCTAATTTCAAAGTCGGTTAACGATAGTAGGTAGGCACTTATGTAGACTACAGTGTACCACCAACCATTATGAGACTCTTTGGCAGAAACTTTCAAGTAATTTGTTCTTGCATGTTCTTGCACGATGATAAAACGAACATCCCACCCCACTCATATAATAAAGCTGAAAGTTTGTGAGTTTGTTTAGATGTTTGGTTGGATGTTTGTATGTTTGTGTATCAATCACGCCTAAACCAGTGAACCGATTTGAATGAAACTTGGTACAGGCGTAGATAGTGACCTGGAATAGCATATAGGCTTTTTAAAATGTTGATACCACGCGAGTGAAGCCGCGCGCAGAAGCTAGTATTATAATAAAATTGTGCAGTACAAAGCGCAGTTTCATATCGAAATGGCATAATTTACCTCCTTACGATTTCTCGAATGTGTCGACAAGCATATTATTGTTGCGTATGTGGAATACCTCTACGAATACCAAGTATTTTTATAGCGTTAATAATGCTCCCACGTGTCTCATTGATATTGTTCCAAACGTCCGATTGGAACCTTATGATACTTCGCCATCAGAAACTGCCTGAAATAGTCCCTAAGGCGTCGTCAAATCATACAGGAATTGCTGTTAATGTTAGTATGAGCCGTATTGGTATAGTGAGGATGTACTTTTTAATTTTCAATTCTATGGTTGTGGACTTGGAACCCAGCTGCATCACTGGGTTTTGTGCATAGCGTATTTTGAAATATAACAATTAAGCCTTTATCTATTCTTGATGATTTATACAGCGTCAGGAGGCAACCTATGCCTACACTGAAAGGAACGCTGTAGTGTCTGGGAAATTGCTTGAGATGAACAAGCTTGGCCAGCATCTAAACCATCCTCCCAGCTTATTTGGTCTTGTCCATAGGAAAGATAACGTGTGAGCTGACTAAGTTGCGGGTTCTTCAAAATGATTTTCTTCACCGTTGGGAATATAACATTGAACCTATCGCTGTTAGAATATCAAATATCTATCAAAAGTCCAATTAGGTTCAATAGGAGTTGTTTATTAGAAATTTTCCACGAAACTTTCTCAATTGACTACCTGATATTGCGGACACGTTTATATATCTAGTGCGGGAGCCAGTGGAAAGATTTTGGTTATTAAAAAAAATGATGTGAGTTTTAGTGTTTCAAATAAAACGTGTGAGATAGTGATAGTGATTTCGATATACATTCTCATACATCGAAATATCACCTAATAATGTCGTCTGGATAGATGTCATGTACGAATATTGTAAAATGAAAAATGAAACATAAAACTGCAAACAATCACTATGTCACAAGTTTCATCCTGATAATACTACTGAACTGAAATAGATGTCATGTATGGATATTATAAAATGAAAAATGAAACATAGAACAGCAAACAATCACTATGTCACAAGTTTCATCCTGATAGTGATAATACTACTGAACTTATGCTCCTTTAACTCAAACAGCTGCTATTATTGTTGTCATCTGATGTTATTTGCAGTCTTGCTTGTTTATTTGACAAGACTGCTGACGACTATTGTCACCTATAATTCTCTCTCCACAATCGTTCCCTCACTACTGAGGATCGTGACTCCTTATTTGGTCAACCAGTTGTCTCCATCGGTTGCGTTCCGTTGCTTGGTGTAGTGCGGCACTGACAGACACGTCCAATTCCTCCGCTATCTGGTCTGACCATCGTTTTGGACTTCTGCCTCTGGGTCTTTTGCCTTCAATTTTTCCAGTTACCATCAGGCGCTCACCTATAATTACAATTCATATAAATAAAACACATATTTAACCTAAAAAAAACCACGGCTATCTTCTGGACTAAGAACTCTTTTCCCAGCTAATAATGTTTCGTCGAGTTATAAGTTTGAAGGCTCTCAGAAGTATCTGGTTTCAATTTTGTCTCAATTAACTTCAGGTTGCGTTCGATTCTATGAGTGGTGCTTAGAACTAATGGAACGGTATACAGAGGGAGTCTTTGTACAATATACATGACAAGCAGAAGAAAAACTTGAGTATTTCAATCCGATTAGCTCCGATCTTGCAGCGAAATTAATTGCTAAAAAGTCTATTATTTCATTGATATAACATAACGATACCTATACTTATGAAAAGACTGCAATTTTCCATGTTTTAATAATTGTTTTTATAAAAACCTTAAGCTATTCTACTATCCTTCAAGAGATAACTTTTCCTTTCGTATTGCATTGTAGTAGTAGTAGTACTATGCGTTGATTATCAGGTCATTTAGAATTAAAATCCAGTGTATTTACTGCCAGCGTTGTACACTGCGCTTGGAGGGATACTATTGTTTACGGATAGAAAGGGTTACTTTGTCCCATTGTTGAGTTTTGTGACGTTACTTCCGAATGTAGAGTTGTTATTCGTTTTGGGTGATTGTGTTTTCCTTTTAGGGCTAATTCGTACCTTGGTTTTATGGATTAGGTACTTTTTGAAGGTAATAAACTCAATCTTATCAGTTATTTTGATATTATAAAATTCAATATTTTCTTTCTTAAAACAACATCGAAAGATCAAAAAACTCTGGGCTAAATATTTTCCAAGAATTAAGAGAAATTGAAAATATATCTACAATTTGTGTCACCTTCTGTGTGTAACTAAGGAAAACACAATATATTTTCGTTTACCCCAACAACAAAAGTTAATAAATGACGTGTATCGCCCCTACTGTGCGTGTCGAAACATCGATCATAGTTCTTAAACGTCGTTGATATGGGGTTGGTCATGGTACCCTGCTATCGATAGTGATAGAAACTCGGTTAGCTTGGAACGTCTTCGTCTCATAGCCCAATAAAAGACGTGGTTACAAGATTCCGCGCCACAAAAGAAGTCATTCGAAAAGTAGAATCTACGTAAAAGCTATTGCAACAAGGCACCTTTTCGAAACGGCACCTTTGGTAGAGCAAACTCTAACTTGCACCACATTATATTGAGTGTGTAAGTCTTTGACGATAAGGCCACCGAAATGATGGTTTTGAGCAAAGTCCAATGTTTAGGAATACTGCATCCCATTGAGTGTAGGCCAGTATAACAAATCACTGGTGTAGACAGTAGCCTTTACCGAAGAGATTGGGTGACTAGCATCATCAAACTTAGAAATGTCAAAGTTTCCGATACGGTGTAATCGTAAATTTTTCGAAAAAGTATTTCGCAGATGCATTTGAATAAAGTGTAATCGCCCTGCATGCCTGTACAAACTTTTATATTGAGAGAGTTTATTATAAGCAAAACTTTAACAAACTATTTTAGTACATTATTAAAAAGATATAATGCAAGTTCACATAAGTGTTATAAAATAAGTAAAAAACTAATGCTTTTATTTGTAAAAGTTTGTGCTTCACAAAACGAACTTTTAAAAGTTAAAACGAATGAAAATATTCTCGGAATTAGTGCGGTAAAAGTTAAAGCAGAGTAAAGCATTTTTATAAAAAACTAAGCTCTTTGCAATGCACAACTTTCAAACAAATCGCGGTCAAGTCTTATTTAAAATGTTCTTACTTGAATTTCTAAATTTTTTTATCAGTTCACGATGAACAAAGTACCTAAGTACATACAATCAACCTTTTTTAATATGGAGTTGGATTTTGCACCACTTCAAATATAAAACTCTAAGGGTGGTCGCACAGTCCAGCCGAGCCGAATGCGCCCGACTGTCAATTCAATAGAGAAAATGCTGCTGAAGTCAGAAGCAAGCCGCAGTTTCTGACGTCATCAGCATTTTTTGTATAGAAAAATGACTGCGGCGCGTATAGCGCGGGCAGTGTGCGATCAGGTTAAAATCAACTCAAATAAAATTAAAGTAGAAAAGAAGAAAGTCACCGATGCTTTCAAAAAGTTTAGTTATTATTTCGCGACCTCCTTTGTGCTCCCAGTTATCTTTTAATCCTGGCTGTTGAAAGAAAAGAAAATGTTATCGTACTGATGAAACCTAATTAAGTGCCTGCTTGGTATTAAGGAGTGATTCGAGGCAAAATGGCTGGACTTGGAAAAAGCTTTCAGAGATTGCAAAATTATATTACTTAGGTCCGACTTAACGACAAATTGGTTGTTCTTTTTTGGTTGGACGTAACTCAGCCAGAGTCGACGAGAGTCGATTCATTATAAGAAATCTCGGACACTTCCTTTGGATAGTCTCCATCAAGTCACTTTTTAAACAAGTAAAGTGAAAGTTAGCTCTTAGAATCAACAAAGTGGAAAACAGTTTGCTCTGTTACATTCAAAATTCATATCAACGAGGAAAATATTTTATCGTTATCGAGCAAGAGTCAAAGTCGAGGTTCAAATCTGCATAACATACGATCAAAAACCTAGTATAGTTCTTAAAAATGTTCAGCTTCTATTACTGACTGCTTCTATATAGACTGTACATCGCACTATAATGTGGAGGTAAAATAATAGAGCGTGCATTATCTCAATGCGAATTCACTGAAGAGAATTTTGGAATATAACATTTAAATTATGTTAAAGTTAGGTGCCTGTCGATTCATAAGTTGAATGATAATGAAATGAAATTTGGATCCTTTTATGCGCATATTTATGATTCCATTTTAAAATATGTTGGCATTGGTGCCAGCTGGGCACGTCGACAACACATTGCGTCCAGTGGACAATATCGAAAAAAGGCGACAAAAATTTTTTTATTTCGAACTTTCAATTATCTGTTTCATTTATGGAAAACTGTCGCTTTTCAACTGGATTATGAAATTGTATTCAGAATTGCTTCCAAGGAAATCATTTAAGCCCTTAAATTTGGATTCACTTACTAACTTACAAACCCAACTATGGCCATATTGGCCTGGGCACGTCGACAACACATTGCGTCTAGTGGACAATATCGAAAAAAGGCGACAAAAATTTTTTTATTTCGAACTTTCAATTATCTGTTTCATTTATGGAAAACTGTCGCTTTTCAACTGGATTATGAAATTGTATTCAGAATTGCTTCCAAGGAAATCATTTAAGCCCTTAAATTTGGATTTACTTACTAACTTACAAACCCAACTATGGCCATATTGGCCATTCTTGTCTTTGGTAAGTAGGTAACAATGACAAAAGTGAAGACAGTGGGTGGCACGCCCAGAAGTAGGTGAGTACGTGACCAGGGATTATGGTTGTAGCGGGTTTCCACGTGAGAGTCGTTTTCATGTTTATATTTATTCTCTACGTTCATACCTACTATATCGGGCTATATTATGTTACCTACTGTTGGGTGTTTCCTATCTATTTATTACCACCATTTTCCACCACCATTTTCCTATCTGTATTCTGTGCTATAACTGACTGTAAAATGATTGAATATTATTTCATGTGTTTGAGTATCAAAACTCAAACAGGAGAAGTATCAATAAATTTTTTCCTTTTTTTATGATAAATGAGAATAATTGAAGCTAAGCAATTCGACCGACCGGTCAGGGTTTGAAATACTGCCAGGATTCAGTTATAGCAGCAAAAAACAAACTTTATATAACTTGGGATAGTAGGTTGCTAAGCAAAATGAATCGTAAATGTCGTTTTGGTTTACACAAAGTGAGCAGATACCCATCTAACTTGCAGGTATCCGCTTAGTTCAAAGGAACGACTACTTGGCAGGAAAGTTACCGACGCAAGAAGTTTTTATTTTTTATTTATTTCCTACTTTACCTATCAAACTTATAAATGGCGCAAAAGTCTGCATACTTTTTCCTGGCAACTTTTTATTCAGTACCTATAAATAACCAGTTTAATCTTCTAGCGCCCGTCGATACACTTTATACCTTCGTTATTTACGCCGCCATTTTAATATTATCCCGTTTTCACACACCATAAAGTGCGGGTCGTAATTTTGAAACACTCGCGTATTCATCTCGGTGTGAAAGGCCTCCTCGACTGTACTTCTGAGACTATTTTTTGCGCTTTTGCGTTTCGTTTCCAAGCTTTCTCGTTTCGAGAGCGTTTGTCACAAACGTCAGGTAACAATGATCGTTTGAGTGAAGCAAGCCGACTGCAGGCGCGAACCTGCAGTCTCAACTATGCAAGGGTTGAGTGCTCTTTTAAAAACCTGCAGAAAATTAGACGAGGAATAATGAAACGCTCGGTCGGCAATGCTAGACGAAAGTCCTTTTCAGTTTACTCCGACGGTATATCTTTAGAGTAAACGCGCTTTTTTTTATAGCATGGTTATACACTGTCGAAAGCCGGGATCCGTACAAAGGGAAAGCTCAGATGGCTGCAGTTTTTAACTAGGCAGGCTTTTTAAATAGTACTTCATATAATTGCTCGATTATGCATGGACTATTTAGTTAGCAGAAAATGTAAGAGCTTTCTCAAAGCATTTTAACTATCTCCATGACCGAATCTGTCGCATTTAAAGTTCATAAGACGATTGTTTTTTTTCCTCGATTCGCAACTTGCTTCTGCTACACATTTTTCTGATAAAAAAAACTCACGGCTCTTCAAGCGAAAGCAGCCTGATTCCATTTTTGACATTCATCACGGGAAATGATATTCATCCGATCGTAACACGGCTTTACTGCATACCTACCTACTCTTTATTAATATTTGGTTCATTTCGAAACGATCCGTTTTCCACGCTCTTCAGTAAATAAAGGAGATTACATTCTTCTCGCGGTTATAAAATGGGTATAATAAAACATTATGCGTCCCTACCGCCGTTATTTGTAGCTGCACTTCAGCCGAGGGCTGGCGAACGCGCGGGCAATAAGGCAAGAACACACCGCTGGTGTCGCAATAATGTCGCGCGGAGTTACGATGTGACAGATACTTTATGCCTGCGGTTATTTTGGAGACGCTACCTACAATCAAGGACGAATTTTGCCTACAACGTGGCTGGCTAGCTCGATACCTCAGTAGCGTGCTGCGTGCTAGACAGACGCAGGGGTGAAAATGAACTCTGGGCATATTTGCAAATCTTCAATAATAAATGCGTAGTCGGCGAGGGGGACCGTGAGTAACTGCCGCGGGCTTGTTATCTGTGTTTCACAGCTTTGGTTATTTGCTGACGTCAGCCCTTTGTGGTCTAAACCTCGTTAGACGGAATTTAAAAACACGTTAGTTGTAGAGCTTTTAGGACCAAAATCAACACAAAGGAAGGAAACTCTCAGATGGAAAATAACATCACGGTCTCATCCCGCTAAGTAATTATCCTCCGTTCCTAAAATTACGTTCTTTTATAAATTTCTCTTGGTTGCAATCACACCAATTTCATTTGTCAACGTTTCTCAGGACATTCTTTTGTGGTTCGTCTTTCTTGTAATAATTTAAGCAATCGTCCTAAACAGCATTTAGAAATGAAAATGGTGTGACTGTACCGCGTCGCGTTAGCCGAGGAAAGTTTGGTTTACGACGGACTAGCGGTGGACCGCAATCAAAATGTTTCTACTTTGTCTTGGAGATAAATCTAATGGAAAGGATCTATTGTTGCTTTCCAGAAAGGTTCTTACTAGCGAGCTTGTGTTTAGACTTATTTCTTAAAACAAAATGTTTCGAGAGATACAAAAAACCCTTTCATCGCTCACGCCAGTTAACTTTAAAAATCATATCGGATATGAAGGATTTATTAAAATAAAACACCGGAAACTTTTTATAAGCTTTTTTCATTTGAAATCTGTGTTAAGAAAAGCCTATGTTTGAAAATATTGCACGTAAAAATCCAATAAGTTTCACAATTAGCACTTCCAGTCTGACTTCTCAGTAAATCAGTGCATCCAAAATGGTTTCACGAAGTTCGGGAGATGGATGGTTCTATTTCAAAGTACAGGCCTAATTGTAAGTTTTGGGAAGCCAGGGGTGGGCAACTTATGGTCTCTGTTATTGAAACGTGCTACGTACAGCAAACAGGGAAACATTGATAAATCGACGTTGAATTGCCTTGAATTATTGTTACAATGCGTGTACGTAGGTACGTGGTTTGTTATGTGCGTAAATAATGTGTTTAGTTGTTTGAAGTCGAAGTCGATAACTTGGAAAAAGTAAGATTTTCACTGAGTGTTTTAAGAGGTTCCCCGCAAGTCATTTTGAAAATTGTGATTATGAATCGAATTCACTGACAGATCAAAAAATATTACAGGTTAATTTAATAAAATATGTGGCTTCTTCTGTTTTAAGAAAGGTGCAGTGCAGCCACAGCAAATTCCCAGACAGTCATAATTACCGCCAAAAGCCAGCGAGAAGAACAATCAAAGCGCTCACATATGTCTCTATTTCCGAGACGCTGGAGGCGTTGTTTTATAGCCAGGGTCAAGTTATAAATCTTGGCCTCAAGAAGGTCCTGACGTGTAGTGGACCCGGGATCTCCGGAACAGCGCTATGGAGATGAATGCGGGGTCGGCCGGCGACCTCACACCACCCACTAATATATTGTAGTTTCTAATTATGTACGGATAGAATATTACGAACGCTTTAGAATAATGCTCCCTTTTCATCCTTTCAAGTTTGTCGTATGATTTAACGTAAACTTTGGTTACCCAGGCGGTTTTAATTTGATCGACGAGAACACTCTGTTAGCGGAGGTTTCTTCGATCATCTCATCTGTGGTTAGGAATAAGGGTAACCAATAGCAGTTTTCCCCTAAACACGCTTTCATTTGCCATGTACGGCTTTTATCTTTCTGGCTTTTAGTTTTTGAAAGGCTTATAGGCCGTCGGGTGTCAGTGTCAATCTGCGTAAAATTGTTTGACACTTCAATCACGAAAATTGCTTCCACGTAGCAGACAGATGTGATTGGATGAACCGCATATGGCTAGGTGACCTTTTAAAGTGATCGTTTAAATTAATTCATTCACTATTACGAATTTTAAACTTTCTAACTATGAATAACAACTTCAGAAGATATATTATAGGTATTTAACGAGCCTCAATTTTGTTTGACTGGAGCTTGACTTTTTAGTTTTAAGATAATCACCTAAAAGAGTGATAGGCCCCAAACCGTGTATGTTTCCCTGATTCTTCAAGGTATTGGTCGCGCAAGAACAGGAGTAAAATTAGTTTTAAAACTTTTCTAAGTGATCCCAGCGGTCCTACTGAATAAATGATTTTTGACGTTGATTTACTTCATTGTCATAACATTAAGTTATAGATAGATATAACTTTATTTGACAACACACAGACACAGGCACATTACATCAACAGAGAACAGGTACATATAGTACATATAGTTTGCGATTAAAATATGAAACTGTTTTGCATTTCCTCTATATCGGTTACCTGGGTTGTTCTACCCAGTCTGCATTACCTGTGGTCACTTACAGCCAAGGTCAGCTATTTCCAGTTTTTACTTTACCAACTATTATAGCATGTTCTCAAAGTTGGTGTGGCGTCGGCGGCTGTGACGAAAGTTAGAGCTACATCTGTGCCGAATCTCAACTAACTAGACTTTGTGGTTCTATTCTATTTTCTGCTTCGGCATCAGTAGGCTGTTAAAGATGTTTTTCTGTTTTATTGAAAACAAGCTTTATATCAGTAAGTATGGTATGTATAAGAACATCGAGTTTTAAAAACACAGGTACCTCATAACAATCAATAATGTCTGGCAAAATCCTGAAAGGGTAAAAACTGTAAGTGTAAAACATGGTTGTTAGAAGCCGCAGTATTTTTGTAACAAAATCACAACACACCTCAGTCTCGCTTAGTAAATTCTGCGGTCCCTCTCGCGCTAAAATCATTGTCTCATGGGATTGTATTTCGCTGCGCTTGTGAAAAGCGGACCACAGACAACGAGCCACTGAGAGCTACGCCAGGTGAAACTGAACTACAATGTAATTCGTTACAGGAAGTACCTACCTGTCTAAATAATTCTCACATACTTTTTGCTTATACTCGTATTGAGTTGGTAGAGTTTGGAAATTATCAATTTACTTTCTTTTTCTTCTTTACACTTCGCTCCCAGGTGCTAAAAATATAATTTTTTTACATCGATCCTTGACCCTAGTCGTCGAGAGTGATTATCAAACTTCTAACAACAAAGCTTTCGCATTATAATATTGAAACAAAACAAACATGATCCTATCTATATCCCCAAGGCATATACTCAATATTTTACTGTATAATAGTAACTTATTTTAATTACCTACTTAGTAGCATTTCCTGACTATGTTTGCAATGCTTTTAATTATTGTTCAATAAACAAACACATGCACAATTTCAACTATCACATTTTCACAAAGTGATTTGCAAAATACGAGTGCCTAGTTCACTAGCATCGTATTCCTTTGTCCTCGGAATTATTCTTGCTCTCGCCGTGCATTCAGTTTAGCTCATGTAATTTCCCCTGTGATTCGGACATCGTTAACGTCTATTCATGTAAAGTGGTGCATTCAAAAAACCTTTTAATGCCAAGTCTAAAGAAGCATGAACGACATGGATAGCTCTGATTTTTCAACGGCAGAAAAGTGCTTTGAATTACCATTTAAATCGTTTGAAAACTGGAAAGGAAAATCTGTATTTTCTATCAGAAAGCTGCGTACGGACTATGCGTTCCAATGAACATGTAGCCTGCAGCAACGCGTATACATTTTGACATTTTACATCGACTCGGAACGCGTAGATAGTACACCTACACAGTACGCCTATGGTACAGTCAGCGTCACCAACTGGTAACCCCCCTGCAGTGAAAACTTTACAGAGTGAAAACTTACCAATTGGTGACGCTGACTGTACATTTTCAGGAATTGCCTACCTGTTCGTTTTTGGTATCTAAAAATTGTATCGGATTTTATACAAATGAAAACAGAATACGATTATGTTCTTGAGAGCCACAAGAAAATTACTTATTGAAACAAATTGAAATTATTTCAAACGAAATTCCTGAACGGGAATTGATCTAGCCAGAACTTTGAATTAAATTATCGGAATAAATCAGCCCTGTCTTCAACCTGTACCGAATTCGGGATATTTATTCGATGTTATGCGAGACCCGATTTCAAAGTGTCGTAGGTTGAAGGCGAAGGGAAGGAATCTCACGGAATCCTTCTGAAGACGGTACAAAGGCATAGCTAAAACTATTATTTATACTATTAAAGGCATTCTTGAGTAAACTATTAAACAAATTTCAAAATTTACAGCTTAGCTTAGATACATTTTAGTCATTATAAAGCTGTCTTACCAATTTATCTTTGAATAAAGATCTACTTCATTTCCTCAAGTAAATAACGTAGGTAGACTATCTAATCTATCTCGGATATTATTAATAGCTATAATAAAATTACCTCGTAGGAGATTAGCTTGTAAACCAATTTTAAAGACTATTTTCTCCCTTCGATCTTGACACGAGATTTCCGTTTTGGTTTCCTTTATAACCGTCAACTCCTAAATCACAAATCTCATTCAGGAAATTGCAGTCTTATTGGCTACTCCACTTGATTATACTCGTATAATTATTTTTAAAATAATTCCTTCCTTAAATACATAATAAGTAACTCAATTTTCAGTTCAAAACATTTTGAGAAATTAAATCTTAAGAAATCAACTGAATTCTTTATTTAAAGAAAAGTTAAATTCATTAGTGCAATTTCTCACAAGACTGGACAGTAGTAAGGGCCAAGATTTGGGTGGTCAGAAGCAAAGCTTTAGGTATTCTACCTACCTAGAGTGCCCCAAACTTATCTAAACCGGTGGCTAATAGAGGAACTAACGCATTTTGGTCTAAAATTTATTTTTCTGCCAACACCAAAGCGATAATAGCGCCCCCCGCACCGGTTCAGATAAGTTTGTGGCACTCTACTACTAATGTTAGACAATTTGTCTACATTAAATTACATTTTATTTTAAGACAATTGTTTCGGGTAACAAAGTTTTTTTCATTTAATGTATGCAACTTCTTTCAGGCCGAGAAGATGCTAATTAAAAAATGGCACACCAAACCATTTTTGCCATTCAAATATGGTTCGTCATTTTTAACAAATGGTGTTAAAAATGACGAACCATATTTGAATGGCAGCTACGGCTTATCCCAGTCCTCAGATATATTATAGTTAGCTTCTTAGTTACATCGTTTTAACTCCATTTAACATGCGTATGAAGTCGCCCCATTAAATACATTCCTATTCACATTCCTGCCCTGGGACTCTACTAATTTGATAACGAATTAACGTCTTGACAGGAAGGCGTTGACGCCGCTCGCTCATCAAGCAACTTGTTTACTCACTGAGAACCATTTTGCTAACTGATCCGTTTGTGCATCGCCTTAATTACACTGAAGACGTAGTTGCTTGAGTTCACTTTGCTCTAAACTAAGAGGCGCGACTTGATGAACAATACTTTAGTTTAGCAAAATAAACTTTACCTACTTCTATAAAAAAGTTAGAAACAGCCTAAAGTCAAAATCTATAGCGATTCACAGATTAAAAAAATGGATGAGCAATGAACCATAAATGCTCATCCACAAATGAGTAGAATGATATTAAATTGTCCGTTATAAGAGGTAACACTTAGGTGACATTATGGAATTACGAATGAAAAAAATTACAGAGACGTTTATAAATGTTTAGCAAAAACTTCTGAAGACTAAAGAATTTGTTCCGTCGTTGAAGTACCTACACCACATTTTAATTTCCTTTATTTGTTTATGTGTTAGAATTCGCCACTTTCCTCTACATACATATAACACTCAAAATGTGACTCCTACAATGTTCACTTAAAATACGCTGAGAAATATGAAAGAAGCCTTTGCTTCGTAATAAAGATTAAGTATAAATCTCGCTTAGTTCTGCGTCTAGACACTCAAGATGTGGGTTCCGTATGAACAAGCCGTAATAGTCAACCGTCCTCCTGCAAGCGATTAGCGATAATACTCGTAAAAATAAATAATGCACACAACATCATCTCTCATCTGACCTCAAAGTAAGTAGAGCTTGTTCCACATGACTGATTAACTGATATTTTTTTTTGTAGATAGCATAGGTACATTACTAGACCTACAATCTACATAGAAAACAACCAGACCTGTAACAAATATTTGCAGATTGGGAATCAAACCCGCAACCACCTGAGTCTTAGGCGGGCCTGCACCCACACATAGTGGTTCGGAAGAACATTCAACACGACAAAACGAAGAAAAATCAACTTTTAATACTCTATCCATTTGTGTAAAATAAGCTTAAGTTTTTGTTATAGGTTCTGACAACAAGGGAATTTAGAGTAAGTACGAGGCTTTCTTCTTTACCTGGTGTAACAAATCGTTGCTACATAAATCCTACTGAGCGAGCTTCATACTAAGCATCCCTATTCACTATTTCTACAGAAGAATGGATTCTTTTTAGATGAATGCATTCGCCTGTAAAAATAGTTTTTAGCTAATCGCCTTCTCGCCTACGCTAGGACAGCCGCCTTATGTAGTACCTACAAAGGATTTGTCGCGTGAATAGGGATGCTTAGTACGAAGCTCGCTCAGTAGGCTTTATGTAGCTGTGATTTTTATTGTATGTAATCTTTTGATGTCGGTTCAGCGATTGTAATCAATCTTTTACATTTATCAGCTTACAAGAGAGGATTTCAGTTTTGAGATTGGTATATTTATGGGTTTCAAATCTCAGAAAACATTTTTATTTTGTATTGGTTTCGAAAATGTTGTCGATGCTATGTATCAGCATGCATATTAGTTTAGTTTTATTTTAAATTTTATTACGGGACTTAATCGCGTAGGTATAACATTTGTTTATTTACCTCGACGTTTCAGTAGCGTTACAGCTACCGTGGTCACGAGAAGACTCCCCGCCGGTACTCGTTCGCCTCTTCGACCGATGAGGAACTACCCTCATTCGGTCAACACAAAATAACATTAGGGTCGCGACACACTAAATAAACAAACAAAAAAAAAACAAATGTAAAAAACAAAGTAAATAAACAAATGTTATACCTACGCGATTAAGTCCCGTAATAAAATTTAAAATGTCTTCGAGTCGCGAAAGTTTAAAATGAGTTTAGTTTTATTTTCTGTTTTACTATATTTTTTATCCTTTTAAAAAAAACCCGAGAGACTGCGAGGGCGCTGCTAGTTCATCAATATTCTCTCATTTCTTCAAAATCAAACAGAAGCCATTTCTAACTCCATTTCTATTTAAAGTCACAAGATGCAACCAAACGCTGGAAATCCTATATTAGAACTTGTTGATACCATTTCTGTATTTTTCATTGCGTCAGGTGGTGCTGACTTTGATTTATACTTCCGTTCAAACGGAGGTGCAATGAGTTCTGTCGAGTTCTGCCGACATGGAGTCTTTTCAATGTGTCAACCACATATTAACATTTTTGGGGCGCACCACAGGGGATTTTATTTTTTGGTATACTTTCCTGCTACTTTTTAGATTATTTTATTCAGAAATAATGTTACCTACAAACTTTATTTCTATTTTAAATTTCTCAAAAAATAACGCATTGCATTTCACTTTGATTCAATTTGATTTGATAGTACAATATTTTTTAGATTCACCTATTTGTTATCTTTGGTAAGTAAATTATAATAGCTGAAATAACATTGTCTTCAAGACTGTACCTTACATGACAAAAATAGAACGACAAACCTCGGAAGTCGTACAGTTGCGCACAAAAGGTGAATTGGATATTTGCAGGAAATATTATACAAACAAGGAAATCGGATGTCTCTCATCTGATTTGGAAGGTAATAAAGAGCAGGGTTGTCGCCTCCTTCCGCTCGAGAGAGCATTAACTAAATTGATTTATTTTACTCGGAAAAAATTGAAAAAATACAATAAAAGCTAATAAATTGGTTCAATAGCGGAATCAAATTACAATCTACGTTAGGTTCAAGTTTTCTAACGATCGGATATCGTTTTTAATAATCTTTTTTAGGCTGATACTTGTAGCAAACATAGTATTTATTATAATAAAATTAAATACCTACTTAACCTTTCAGGAATTCATTCTATTTTTTCATGTGTTCTGAAAATTATGTTAAATATCTAAGCGGTTATTTATCACCGTGAATAAGAAAGCTTTTTCCCTAGTTCTCATAAAACTCAACTTCATTTATTATTCTGTTTATAAGTTAGACCTTTTGTTCTTAAGATCAAAAACCAAAACAACTGCATTCCGGAATAAAAATTTAATTTTAAAGCGACTTCAGCGCAGATGAAAAGCATGTCGTTTCACAGGGAGTTTAAAATAGCTAATTACGGAGAAAAACCCGAGGAGTGAGCTTAAAACTTTCCGGCGTGCGTTTAACTGTCACCATTAAGGCGTAAGTATCAGCTGGGAGCTACAACAAACGACATCGTCTGTTACTATAGAAGACACATTGAAATTCAAGGGGTATGATTGTTCATACCGCTTGAATTTCAATGTGTCTTCGATAAAAGACAGCTTTCACTCCGAGGAGATACTTTACTTTTCACACATACCTACTGCAAGAAAATAGTGATCAAATACACCCAGAAAATAAAAAGCAAGTCTAATCAATTAGTTTTAAGGTAAAATAATATATTATTCCCGTCCGCCATTTTAGGGAGAAATTACTCATTTTGAGCTATGCTTGTAGGACGTATAAAGTTACTTTTCGAGCAGTTGAAGTGAAAAATGTCTTGTCTTAGTTTCACAAGATATTTTAAGGTAGATTAGCAGTAAAGGTGCATTTACACGGTGCGATTTGTCGTCGGATTTGCTAGGCCGCGCCCATTCGGTGTGCCAACTTGAGTTAGACTTAGCGCATTCACACGACAAACTGCGCTTGCGATGCGATGTCGCGTCGTCACTACGATGCGCTATCGGAGATCCAACTCGCCATCGCATCGCGGCGAGTAGGGTTACCATACGAAAAATTGGAAACCCGGACAAATGCCAGACAAAATATACGATTTAAATGGAAACGCACGTGGCTTACAACATATTATGTTGGTACCACGTGAGTGAAGCCACGGTGCGTTCCGCAAGCTCACATACCTAAATGTAGACATTGATATTTTAATGTTCAATATAATAGTCTTAATAACGAGAATTTGATTATTTTTCTACATAAAAAAAATCTTGTAACTACTTATTTTGTATCATAATATCTTAGAAAAATCTAAATAAAACGACAGGTCTGGAGAAATCTTAACGTATGGTTACTGTAAAATGGGCGGATTATAGGGGCGTATGCCACAGAATAAGTTTCATAGTTACCTAGACTTTTACTAGCTGCGGAAGAGCGTACGATATTTGGTAGATTGTAGCGTTGTTAAATTTCAACAATGTTCTCAAGGGATCGTTAGTGGAGTGGTCTAGCGTGCGGTTTCCAAGAAGAGACATGCTGGTTCAATTCCTTGCACAAAATTTTTTTTTGCATTTTTTTTATTTTTGCTTCTCTAGATTTTTTTTTATGTTAATGGCGAACATCTCAGTTTCATAAACTTTTTAATAAAAACTAAAGAAAATAAAATTAAAATTCAAGGTCCGAACAGAGTACTTACTTAGATGGTAATTTTACCTAATACTATTTTACCTAATACTAGCTGTCCGCCGCGGTGTTACCCGCGATCCCTCGGGAAAACTTCATAAATGTCTGAAATAAAGCCTTTTTATTTAAAGGATAATGTAGCTACTACCTACGAACCTACCACCTACCTACATAGTAGCGATATATTCATCTGGGTTGGTAGGTTCCTATGATAGGTACTTCCTACCTAATGGTACCTAGGTAGGTAGGTACATAGGTATGTATAATAACAAAAATATATAGAAAAAACTCAAAGTAGGTAAACCTACCTACTTACATATGTGTGTAGAATGTAGATATAGGTATCTAAGTAAGTTCGTATGATGGCCGTATATGGCCTCCGAAGCCGACAATTAAACTTACCCTCCCAAGCATGGAAGCTACAAAGTGACAATGACGCAGTTGCGAGTCTTTCTGTTGGAACTACCTACTATCTACTAGGTAGGTTAGGTACCTAGTAGGTATGTGAAGTTGTCTAGGTTACCTTTTTTTATTGCGTATTGCGGATAGGTAGTAGGTAAGGTAGCGCTCGTGGTCGTGCTTGCTTAGTCGTTCTTGATAGATCGTCGAAGTTAACCAACGTTCGAAACGGTCTGTAAGTGGATGGGTGACCGCCAGTGGCATTTTCATCTGAGCGCTTCCGTGCCTCAGAGGGCACGTTAAATTGTCGGTCCCGGCTATATAAGTCGTTAAGCCGTGACGGAGGCCTTAAGGCGGCCTAAAAACTCCGTCACCAGAGTTGGCCACTGACTCATACGAACTTACTTACTTTTAGTAGGTAGCACAGCTGTAGTAGGTAGGTACCTTCTCGCAATAGTGTAAGGTACCTACCTACTAGGTAGGTGTTGAGATTATCTTTATTGTATTGGAAACATTTCGAAAAACTGAATCTACCTACCTAGCTAGTTGGCTAGCATACCTAAAAGTAGGTACACTATTGCGAAAAGGTACCTACCTACTACTGTGCTACTAGTAGCACTAGGTACTGCGAGCGATACCTGTGATGTATGTAACTTGGAGGAATAGGTAGGTATGTACCTATTACATACCTACCTACTTGCCTCGCATCGCATCGCACGCACTACGCTACCAACGCAACGCCTCTCTGAATTCTGTGCCAACGCTACGCAGCGCATTGTTGTTCACTGTTCAGTCAGTGTTCTGTTCACGTTTCAGCAGTGTTGCCAACTTAGTGGATTTTCCACTAAATCTGGTGGTTTTAAACTTTAAAATATGATGGCAGTAGGACTAGAACTAGGAGCGGTTCAATGGAACTCCTCCTGAATAATAGTATAATATCCATACTTGTCCCTATTGAAAAACATTTTTCAATAAAACTTATTCTCAATACATTTTGCATGAAAACTAATATTTAGTATTTTTAAGTGTTCCAATAAAATTAAGACCATAGTTATTTGAAGTATTTGTTTGTAAACAAATACTTACTCGCAAAACTCGTAAAACTCGTAAAACGCAACACTCGACGAGCCAGCTTTCTTGTTTTGCCCAAGGTCAGAACTAATTACGGAAAAAAGATGTTTACATTTGAAGGAGCGCAGCTGTATTTGGCTAGATAACCTAGCAGACTAGGTAGGTAGGTAACTATGTAGTTGGCTAGATAACCTAGCAGACTAGGTAGCCTAAATCGAAAAACAATAAAGAGTATAGTTTTTCAAAATGTTTCCAATACAATAAAGAGGCGATTTGTACTTACCTACCTATATCACAATGTAGGTACTTACTTACTTACCTATTTAGGTCAACGGTAGATAGTAGGTAGTTCCAACAGAAAGACTCGCAACTGCGTCATTGTCACTTTGTAGAAACGCTCATGGTCGTCGTAAATGGATGGGTGACCGCTAGTGGTATTTGAAAGCTTCCATGCTTGGGAGGGTAAGTTTAATTGTCGGCTTCGGAGGCCATATACGGCCATCATACGAACTTACTTAGATACCTATATCTACATTATACACACATATGTAAGTAGGTAGGTTTACCTAGTTTTGAGTTTTTGCTTTATATTTTCATGTTATTATACATACCTATGTACCTACATACCTCGGTACCATTAGGTAAACCTACCATAGGTAGGCAGTACCTATCATAGGAACCTACCAACCCAGATGAATATACAGCTACTATGTCCGGCAGCTAGATGGGTTGACGACATTATAAAAACAGTAGGTCGTACATGGGTGAGACAAGCGCAGGATAGGAAAGGTTGGCACAAGCGAAGAGAGGCCTATGCCCAGCAGTGGGATGAAAAAGGCTGCGGATGATGATGATGATGATGATGTAGGTAGGTAGGTTCGTAGGTAGTAGCTACATTATCCTTAAAATAAAAAATCATTATTTCAGACATTTTTGTGTCCCTAATGTTATTACCTATTATTATAATAATAAATGGCCAGCTTATCTATACTAATATTATAAAGAGGAAAGACTTGTTTGTTTGAAATGAATAGGCTCCAAAACTACTGGACCGATTTAAAAATTCTTTCACCAATAGAATCCTACATTATCCCCGATGAACATAGGCTATACATATTTTATCCCGGGGAAGTGAAGTTTTCCCGAGGGATCGCGGGTAACACCGCGACGGACAGCTAGTATTAGGTAAAATAGTATTAGGTAAAATTACCATCTAAGTAAGTACTCTGTTCGGACCTTGAATTTTAATTTTATTTTCTTTAGTTTTTATTAAAAAGTTTATGAAACTGAGATGTTCGCCATTAACATAAAAAAAAAAATCTAGAGAAGCAAAAATAAAAAAAATGCAAAAAAATTTTTTGTGCAAGGAATTGAACCAGCATGTCTCTTCTTGGAAACCGCACGCTAGACCACTCCACTAACGATCCCTTGAGAACATTGTTGAAATTTAACAACGCTACAATCTACAAAATATCGTACGCTCTTCCGCAGCTAGTAAAAGTCTAGGTAACTATGAAACTTATTCTGTGGCATACGCCCCTATAATCCGCCCATTTTACAGTAACCATACGTTAAGATTTCTCCAGACCTGTCGTTTTATTTAGATTTTTCTAAGATATTATGATACAAAATAAGTAGTTACAAGATTTTTTTTATGTAGAAAAATAATCAAATTCTCGTTATTAAGACTATTATATTGAACATTAAAATATCAATGTCTACATTTAGGTATGTGAGCTTGCGGAACGCACCGTGGCTTCACTCACGTGGTACCAACATAATATGTTGTAAGCCACGTGCGTTTCCATTTAAATCGTATATTTTGTCTGGCATTTGTCCGGGTTTCCAATTTTTAGTATGGTAACCCTACTCGGTTCTCCGACGGCGCGTCGGAGCTACCGATGCCGCATCGCAAAACACTAAGTAAGTCCCGACGGCACATCGCATACTAAGACACATCGCATACGATGAGCGTTCACACGGGAAAAATTGGCGTGCGATGCTAAATCATATCGCACCGTGTAAATGCACCTTAAGTTTTGATTTGCTTACAAAACGCGGCTTCATATAAAGAATACCACCCTGGTTCACCTGCGTTCATGAAGATAAGCTTTTAAGACGGTAATTATTATACGGGACTTGAAATAGCCCATATTGTTTGCGCTATCTACGTGTGACGTCTGCCAGAAATTGTTATTTACTTTGGATTCGGAAGATTTTGGAGAAGCGCCGAAATCGTATTCCACATCTGGCAGCGAATGCTGTAATGTTATGCAATAGGTACAGCTTCAGATGTAGGGGACTTGATGATGAGTTCGGTGTTGTTCAAAGAGCAGTTATGCTCTAAGATGTTGTTGAAGTAACATAATATACAGGGTGTAAAAAGACGTCTACCGAAGCCGAAAGGAGTAGGTACAGCATCCCTACACACAACCAAATCCAAAAGGATTTTCCGAAAAAATCATTATATCCGGAGAAAACAGCATTTGAAGTATGTTTGCGTATGTTTTGGGCGCATTTTTATACGTAGATTCTTGGATTTTGAGTTTTAACAGTTTTTTTCTTTTATAAATGAAATTATTAGGTAGGTGTGGTCTTATTAAGTTGTCCGTTTTTTTTCGCTGAATATGTTTGGAATCATGGCCTGATTGCAACCCCTCAGTTTTCGGTAGTTGTCTTTTTACACCCTGTACACCCTTTTTACACCTTACTTACTTGTTTTTACTCTTAGTACTTAGTAAGTTGTTTTTTTATGAACAAAACATGATTTGAACTAGGCTGTTATCCTCATCATGCTACAGAATAAACATAATTACTTAAAAGTAAAAACACAAAATCGTTGTTTCCCTTTTCTGCGTATAAAATCAAGTGAGAGTGATTCGTAAGGCCATCAATATAAAATTATGAAAAAAATATACTATTTAGTTCTGTGGAACCCTAAAACAAAGTTCGCCACTCGAGTGGTGCTAGAGACAACAGACTATTAAGATCTGGACCATTAGATGGAGACAATGTCTTAGTTCTAACACGATGACCATCCATCGTGACCCCGCCATCTTCTGATTAATTGATGGCAGCGAACGAAGGAAGAGGTCTCGGTTATTTGGACGCCAGGGACCAGGGTAAATGTACTGGAAGAAGACAATCTGAAGTTGCAAAAACAGATGTAATGTATTATCTAATGTAATTGCCTGCAGTTTTGGGGAACTAAGTTTTATATTACCAAGATATTTATTTACTATCCTTAAATGAAAACTTTAAACGAAAAAAAAACAGTGACACTCCAAGAGTGCCGGCAGAAGTGAAAACTTGAACGGTTCTGAACTTGACAAATAATCCGGTGTCGGTGAGCACTCACGAGACTCGCACGGGTTACCTTACTATCTGCCGAAAAATTTAATCCAGAATTTTGAAATCCAGATAACGTTTGACAGATTTTTGATTAACCTTCTTTTCGTAATACAGATAAACGAAATCCAGATATTTCAAAATCCAGATTTTCATTTGGTATTTTTTTCACATAACAGATGTATTAAAATACACTCAAACGTTTGACAGATGTTTTAAAATCCAGATAATTCATTATACCACATGTTTGTATTCCATATAATTTGTTATCCAGACGCTTCTGGCACTCGCCGGCCGCTGCCGCGGCACGCTTCGCTCGGCTCGTGCGTGGTTTATCACTATGCACCTAACTGCTCGTCGCTTCGCTCCTCGCAACCTATGCTACAGGTCTGTTAGCCTGGGTTTGATTTGCACGAATTCGGTATTACATTATTATGGTAAAAATTACTTCTGGATTTGAAGACTTCGACATATAGTTAGTTCTGTCAAATGAAAAAAAAACTAAATGATAATCTTTCTTTAGTGTATCTGTCAAATGAAACATCTGCTTTGTGTAATGTCGGAATAATAAAACGATGTAAAACGTACTATCTGGATTTTGAATATCTATCAAACGTTATCTGGATTTCAAAATTCTGTATTACGTTTTTCGGAAGACAGATAGGTTACCACTCGCACGTGACCTGTTCGAGGCGAATCCAAGAAATTTTTCTCATCTCAAAACTGCCAAACGCGCCTAAAAAGTTTTCACTTTAAAAGCTTTAGGATAAAATTTATTCTTGTGTCATCTATAACTTCTCTATTACACAATACACACGTGACATTATGGACCTGCTGACGCATGGACGGTTAGGTTATCTTTTACAAGAAAATGTATCCAGTTTATTCTAGGAATCATTCCATCATTGCGTATTGATTGTGATTGCGGCTTCTGGCCGGTAGAACAATCGGAAGCGATCTCAGGATGTTGCCAGCGATTGCTTACCTAAGCGCTGACTTTGCTGAAAGATGCATTATTCAAAGATACGACTAGTAAGCAAAGTACCCCACAACCTACTGAGTATTGAGTAGGTATTGAATGTCATAATAATCTGGAATACGAAAAAAATCAGGAGAGAATGTCAATTGCGCTTGGGGACACAGTCGTGATCGAGTTTTTTTTTATATTCTTAGAAGCCATAAAAAAGGAGTGACGTTTTTTTTATAACTCCTCGATGACCTAGCGGGAATTAAAGGTTCTTGATGCAAGAGGAGCTGGTTTTATTACTGTGGGACAAAATTCTAGCATGATTTGCAGGTTTGTTCCGGGTTTGTGTGTTGTGGTCTGTACTGAAAACAACGACAAAGAACATTCTAGTAATGGCCTTGTTGCGTGTTGTGATTCATGCCATAGAAGCCTAGGATACAGTGTACATTTTCTGAAATATCAATTAGGTTCAGCACCTACCATAAAGGTATGTCCTTTTATCCGCCGAATCCGCCTTTATTGTATGACTGCCTTTATATTTTTTGGCCTCTCCTCGGTCTTTGCCCTGAAACTGGGTACGACCTATAACTGGCACGGCCTAGCTACGGCAAGAAATAATACAATTGCTAGAACTCTATGAGGAAGTAGTTACCTATGTGACGAAAGGGTAGACGGGATTGCAAGCGTTCTTATTCCATGATCTCTTTCATATTAGGTCTACTTATGTTTTGTGGCGAGCCGCAAGTATTCCCACTGACCCATTTTCAAGAACCATCCTCATAATTGATCTTGTTTACAAAGTATATTTACTACTTTAACCATAATACTTGGACTTTAACGAGAACAGAAGGACTCATTATATTTTACGGTCGTCCTGTCGGCCATTATTAACCCTTTAAGGCGTCCACGGTCTTTTATACATCATAAACTTTTATCTAACACCCATTATTGTTGTTACTTACAGTATAGCTACGGTATGTTAAGCATCTTATCATTTATACCTCGAAATACGGAAAGGTTAGAAGGACCAAGGATAGTGTGTGCAAGTGCCGTAAAAAGGTCTTCAAAGTCGGTCATAAAAATATTTGACCGATTTTCCCACCCTAAACCGATTTTTAAGGGTTGGATCGACCAATTATAAAATGCCTCTGTTTATAGTGGGTATATTTCATATAATAGGGTCCAGAGAGTTTTTTATTTTATTTTGAAATCTTGTTTAAAAGTGGAATTTGCAATCAAATTAAAACCAAAATACTTACCTCAAAGTCCTCCAAGTTGCTGAATATTTGTTCGACTAAACAGTGTATATTTAACAAGTTAGCTCGTTAATCAGTAGACTGGAGATCCTTGTAACTCGTTTAGCGGACGAAGATTCAAATGGGCCTCTGAATAAGTGCTTCTTTTTTGAAAATACCCACTGGACTTTTTCCGGATGTAAGCCTTGTAATAATTGTAACTTTTACTAGCTAATTTAGGTTACTGAGTGGGTAAGAAGTAAAGTACAAAAATATAGGTTTAATTAGAATCTTGGAATCATTAGCAATCAACATAATTATTGCCGTCCCTTATCAACATAACATTATACTACGTTGTAGTAGGTAGCAGTTACTCTTCGAATCTTTTCTATTCTATTTTAAATATAATTTCATCTTTTGTTAGTTATTTAGTTCCAGCTAGATGGGTTATTGTGTCATTAAAATCAAGTAAAATTAAATCTTCCTTGTTGCAGAATCTTAATGATTCTTCTGTGAAACACTTAAACCAAACTTAAACTCAGCTAAATCCATTCAGCAGAAGAATTCTAAATTGGAGCGCCTCTATTCAGGCCTCTTTATTAAGTTAGACCGTTCATTAATTTTACTTTATTCCACCTGGCTTGTTTTAAACTATTGGCATGAGAGAATCCCTGCGATGTCTGTGTTTAAACTACTCTTAATATAACTGAATCTACAGAATGCAGAGGCAGAAATTTGACAGTCAAATTAGCTTGGTGGGGGCCTACAGACTATTACAGTGCTAAATACTTACCTGGACCGGTGGCCAAAATAGGAATAACGATTTTTGCTGTAAAAAATATTTTTCTGCCACTAAATGCGATAACAGCGCCTCTCTCACCGGTTCAGGGAAGTTTGTGGCACTGTATTGTACGTGTGTTTTTATAACTGGAGTATGCTCCTGACTTTAGTATCGAAAATAATCCTACGGTCTGGAGTGACTGATATTTTGATCATGAGTTATTTTATCGTAGGCCCGTCAATGGATTTCATAAATCATTTACATAACAAATATTGTTTTTTGTCTGTCCATCACAAAATACATTTTTTGTAATTTTTATAGTGCTCATCCACACTTGGTATTTCATTAAGAAATGAATAGTCTTATCAAAATTTTGGATTCCGACGGGATTCGAACCCGCAACGATCAGACGATCCTCCTAAAGCCGGAGTGCCTTACCGCTCGGCCACAGAGGATCCAAAATTTTGATAAGACTTCATTTCTTAATAAAATATATTTGTTAAAATATAACACTTTGCAATTCTGTTTTCATATCAATCCCAAAGCCAGAAGAACAGCCGGAATACCTTTCAACGTCCTGTACAACCACTGCATTATTCGAGGCTAAAACAACGGGCGCTCAATACTTTCCCCAAGAGGGTGCTCTTGTACTTTATTGACATTTACTTTCCGAGGGTAAACATGGAGCCACCATCTGTCTGCGAGCCGCATAATACTCACTATTGCCAGCCAAGGGATATTATTTATTACCGATATTTTTTGGGACTACTAAACTGAGGTCCTGAGGTGTCTGTTATTGGATCTTCTTGTGAAATTGTGAATATGATTTCCATAAAGAGACTATATTAGTGAATTTTCATCATCTTCATTTTATGTTACTTATTCTTGGTCTTCCCTTCTCTTCTGTCTTTTATGATGTTCTTTACAAGTTACGTTTATTCTTCTTTAGTTGGTGGCTTAGGTAAAACAAACATTATCTATGTTACGAGTTACGAATGAGGTGAAGGTCGAATTTGTGCAATTCAGTTAATTAAGAAGAACCAACAGCGTTATTTCCTTTTTTTGTGTTCGAGATAAGTGCAGCTAAATCTAACGACTTTAATCTAGGTTTCTTGCCAGCAATCTGGTTTATTCGTTGAATTGAAACGATCTCTTCCAGTTTTTCTAAAGGTAGAGATTTCTAGCGAGTCCCGAGAAGTAGACAGATTGTCTTAAGTTTGTGAACTTCTTTGAAACAGAAATGTTTAGATTCTGCTTAATTTATATTTGGTTGTTAACAATTTTCCTTCATTTTGCAATGACTATTTTTTCGAAACTGTATAGTGAAAGGTTATAGGTATGCACCTCACACACAGCTCTTTCGTGCACTTGATTCATGTTTTCGAATTTTTCATCATCGAACATGATGTTATTATCATTTACTGTTTGAGTACTGGAATCTTGACTGAAATAGTCCATTTGTTTTTTGAAAACTCAAAAATAACAATAGACTTAACAAGACTAGACTCTGTAAAACCAACCTGATGTTTCAGTAAGTCGCAGTTCGTACCAGGCCAAGAAGTTTTATACCTACGTTACAACTTCTTAATTCTCCATTCAGAATGAAGAAAAGATTTAAAACAATGTGTTGAAGATTAAATCCACCCGCGACTCTCCAGCTTCGGCTAATGCAATATGCATCAGCTCCCGATCCCGTCTACTGAAAAGCTGAATCTTTGAACACATTTACTTCGCGTTCCGTATTGTCTTCCTTGTGTAGTTCTGTAATACAATTCAATAGAACTTCCATGAGTTTTGTACCTGGAGCTGAACCTAGGATTTTGTGAAAGAGAAGTTTTATTTTAGGATAGTCGACTATTTACGTGTTGATTTGAAGAAAACAGATATGATTATGAACCGTTTCAACTACCTATTGGTTGTGTAACTGATAATTGATTATTTTCCGCGAAGAGTCACTTTCATAATCGTTCCGCAGCCTGACTTCGCCCACTGCTGGGTATAGGCCTCTTTTTTAAGATACTTCTATTTGGATTTAATTAAATCCTAGTCTGTGATTTAATCGTGATTAAATCTAAAACTAGGTAGAGTGCCACAAAGTTATCTGAACCGTTGGCCAAAAGAGGAACTAACGAATTTTACTCTAAAATTTATTTTACAGCGCCCCTCTCACCGGTTCAGATAAGTTTGTGGCACTCTACTGCTTTTTTCTTGTCATGACAAGATGTTGAAGAATTCTGAAAAAATTGGTGCTGCTCAAAGAAGTTCTTTTAAAGTAAAAAAGTCTAAAACCATTGAGTTTCCCATCAAACATAGTTCAAGAACTACATACGTGATAGGTATTACCTATTTAAATCAATTTAGTAAACAATGTGCCGTAGCAACTACCGGATACTGTTCTTCAGGGAATCACTTGGCTTGCTCACAAGTGGGACACGCGAGACGTTATAAAGTTACGACTGTTGGCTGGTCTCTAGTTTTTCGTAGTCTAGACACATTTATTCTTGCATTTTACTTGTAAGTCCCTGCTTAGTTGTTTGCTAAGTATAAGCAACTGTTATCGTTCTGTGGGATTACCCATTATTTCAGATTATACTATACTTACCACAACCAGTAGCTGCAGGCTGCTAGCAGATTAGTATTCTTAATAATACATACCTATGTGTAACAGACTATGTATACTAATTTACCTACCAAATAATAGGTAATATTTCCTGAACTTTAAACTTTTAGATAAATACCTACCTACATATATATAAACATTCGTTGGCAGAAAAAAACAGTGAATAAAACTTTTATTTTATTAGAATTTCAACTAAGAGCGAAGCACACGGAAAGCCACACCATTTGATTGATCGTAATCTATGGCACCGCAGGGGTTTCCCTCCGACACACTTTTGGACTTTCGGGTTCTAACGGTTACGATAAAACTTGCTTTTTATTTTCTTCAAACTCGGGAACCCAACGCCTTAGTTTTTAGTCGGAGCAAACGCGTAGAAGTCTCCGTAATTCTGTGGAGTACTTTTGTGCACAAATTGTGATCTTTGTCGTACACTTTTACTTCGGAACGAATTGCGGAGTATTTTACTCATGATGATTCGACGAAAAGTGTTATTTAAAACTTTTCTTGACCAAGTGTGCATGATTTTCAAAGACAAAGTCAAAATAAGTTAATAAATTGAAATCACTTTGGACTGTTTAAAATCGACATTTTACATTTTTTTTAAATTATTTTAAGCCGAGCATATTCAGTCTCAAGCGTTTTTGTCATCCTAATAATCTGATAACTTATAATAGGCTTTTTTACAGAGCAAGAAAAATCATCAACAGAAAACCCGCGACTTGGTCAGCTCGCTCTATGATTTAACTGCTACTTTATCTCAACAAAGATCAAACTGAGGAAACATCTGATTTTCCCAGAAATGAAGCTGATCAATGAAAAGCCCGCTCGCTTAACCCACTTTCTCTCATTGACATCTGGAACTGGTGCTATATGTACTGCCCTAATGAGTATACCATTTGCGTTAATTGAACACGATGATTTCTGAGGTTACATCGCTAGTAATGAAGCAATCAATCAATCTATAATCAAGTAATCAAGTATTAAACTAACCCTTGCCTTGCTCCATAGTTAATTAGGGAAATAGCAAGTGGAATATTGATGTGTCTCTATTAACGTACTGACTAAGTACTGAAATAAATGAGCACGCAGGAAATATTTTTTTTAATTTATCAACAGTTGACGATATAAATAAAAAACTTTTATTGTTGTGAACCGAACAAAGGTTATAAAAAGAAAATTCGACCAAAACTGCGGCAAGGCCCGGAAGGTAATATATCTAAACGCAGTTCAGGAGTTAACGGGCCAGCGTTCATTAAGCGGTCATTTAACGTAAATTAGGCCACCGAAAGTCAAACGATCTATGTTGCGTGCCTCTTGGCATCGAAATGTGATAGAGCCGACGCGGTGCCAAATTGCATGACTCTTATCGTATGGATCCAACGTAACCTGGTTATTTCTTTTAGATTATATAAGTACTCGTAATAGCAACTGAAAATATTTCACAAAATCCACGAACTCGTTTCTTTGCGAATATTTTCAAGAATTGCGTTCCCTATGTAAATGAAATACTGAAAATTATTTGCATAAACACGTAACCCCAATTTAGGCATATATATTTCAAAGAACTGCTAAAGTTGGATTAAAAGCAAATCCCTGGCTTGCATCTGTGTCTGTGATGAGAACAATGCGTTTTAAAAACACGCTTGTGCATATTTTTTTATAAAAGTTGTGGATTTTTCCAGGCCAGAGCGCTTAAGGGATCCGATGACTTGGAAAGTATTGGTCTCCTCGCTCGATTTGCACTGCAAATTGATTTCATATGAACTGACGACGGCTCCGCAGGTTTTTGTTTGTCGCGATATTGAAACTATTTCCGTTCGTTTTACGTGTTCCTCAATAATTTTCCTATTTGTCCTAGATTTAAAATGGAATGACATTTTCAATAGTCTTGTAAACTTTAAAGTATATCTGCGAAAGTTTCTAATATAGTACTGTTCTCATTTTCAGTTTCAGAAAAGTTTTTCAAAAGTATCGTGGTTTTCCTGCTAGCTGTAAACGCAACTTGAGCGTGTTTACAAAACGAAGGCTCAGTCCACATCTATGTCTTTTTACCCAGCTTGGGGTGGCTTCCTGCACGTAATCGCAGCTATTTGGCTTGTTACAAACTTCAGAAAAAGAGCTAAGTCTGGACTATCATGGTAGCTGTTTTGTGTATAAAAATAGAAAGTTTATTTTAAGTTTGCATTCTGGTTGCAGTTCAAAATTTTTTAAGTTAAATGTAGGTATCTACTTATTCTGTATCAAGGCGAAGAAATAACAAAACACTTAAAAAAAAAAACAATATTGAGTTTATTCATTTGTAGGTAGTCTCGAAAGAGAACAATGAACCTGTAAATTTTATTTCGTTTGAGTTATCTGAGTCTTCTCAGAATTAAATCATTTTCTCGCTGAATTCACACTACTTCCTAAAGCGCCTGAGGGCCCGTATCGATTTCAAAAGAGCTCAAACAAAACCCACTTTCCGCTGAAATCTTGTGCGTAATTGACGGGCGACACCCCAAGGCGCCGACTAACATATCGAATATTTTTTCGGAAGACTATCCTTGTTACAGCACGACGATTAAACGGAGCGAATAGGTTAATGCAAAATTAACCTTATTGAAACATCCTTTGGGATCGGAAAACAAAGTGAATCCGGGCAGCTAAGCAATTTTTCAGACTTTTGTAAAAGGTTTATTTTTCGTTGGCACTCGTTCCGTCCCGGTTTCGTCTCGTTTGGTATGAAAAGGCCTATCGGGTCGTAACATATCGAATATTTTTCGTGTTCGGCCCCACAGGAGACGGAAACGCAATAAATCATAGGGCATTGTCGCGTGGGGCCAATTGACGTTGATTTTTCTTCTCTCGTGCCGTGTCAGTTGTTTGCTTAGACGTGTTTGTATTGTACTTGGCGAGAACTGAATGTAGTTTCCTTGTATAGTTTTGTTTGCGAGCCCTAATGCCATGCTGATTCGGCGGAGGGAAACATGAAATGCGTCAGTTGATTTTATATTGGCTGATATCGTGAAGGTTTTTATTGTGTGTTTTGAGTATGCGACAGGATAACTTCGTTGCTTATATCTGATTTTGTCAGCTAGTGGTTATGTTATTCAGACGGCAAGTAAAAGAAAACAAACATTTGGATTATTATAAAAATTGTGATATAATTTTGTTAAACTATGAATATTTAACTGTACAAAATACATGGTGTTTCTAATTTACAATTAATATTAAGTAACAAAATAATATTAAACAATTATAATCTACATAATATTATATAACATTATTCGATGGCGGGTGACGATCGGTCATTTGTTAAAGCCTTCCTTAGCTTCACGGTTGCAAATTGTTGAGGCCTGAAAACGTATTATTACTGTACTAACGGTAGGTTTTTCATCTAGAGAGCCTATTTTTGTATATCTTGAGACTCAGTAATATTGATTAATGTTTAGATCTCTATACAATTAATACGACAAAATGTTTTGAATGAGGTACACAATAAAACTAAAGTTCTAAAAAATACTACATAGCTTAAACACGACACGATAAAAATAACAAAAAATATAAACTAATTAATCTTGCTAAGAGAAGCAGTAGAAGCTAGTAAATTAATTTGTGAGTAAGAAAGACTAAACAAACCTGACTAAATTTATTTGTAAACCGCTTGTTCCCGCCCCCACAAATCATACCACGGCCCGAATGTATGACCATCTTCAGGTAACTCTTGTCCTTCTACAGGTTTCTTCAGAAGCTTAGTTCGGGGAAGCAGTTGTGGCCTCTGCTGCTTTAAAGCCTCGTTGAACTTCTGATCATCGGACTCACTATATGGCCCTTCGCTTCGTCTGTCGACCACGCGTCTTGCCTCAAGTCTCGCTTCCTCCTGACGAATCTTAGATTTCTCAGCTTTCTTCGAATCTGTTTCATAATCGTACCGAGATACTCGACGCTCTTGATCACTGAAGTACGAAATGTTCGACTCGTAGAATCTTTCCTCTCTTCCTCTTCCGTTATAAGGAAGAGAACTATCGTCGTAACTTCTATTGGTCCTGATTCTTCGCCCTTCTCTTGTCTTTGTATCGAATTCTTTCTTAGCATGACGACGATCTAGAGAGTAATCTATCCTCGGTTCTCTAGTTTCGTACGACCTATGATCCTTCTTTTGGCTCCTCGATTCTGCGTGTGGGTATTCCCTTTTCTGAGCTTTACCATTTTCAAAGTTGTTTTGCGATCGAGACTTTTCCTCGTTTGAACGTTTTTTGTACTTAAGTGTTCCTTCATCATTCTCGGTATATGCATCTTCACTGTGAATATTGTTATTATTCCTTTCTGTCTTTTTACCGTAATGATCGGTCTGCTCATTATCTTTGTACTTTAAGGTTTCAGATGAAGCTGAGAATGTTTTGATTTCTTTGGAATTGTCTTTGAATGTTTTGAATTCCATAGTCTTGGCAGGACTCCGCTCATGTGAAGGACTCTTGGCTTTTTCAGAAGACATTGTGGCTCGCACGTGTGGTTTGATTGGCGTAACCTCAATTTCTTCAAATTCAGGCATGTAATCATTCTCTTTACGTTGTTTGACATCGTTATCCATTACTTGTTGCTTTCTGCGTCTATCTAGTTCTTGTTGTTTTCTTAGAGTCATGTGATCGTCTACTATAATGCAATCGTACGGGTCAGTGCTCGATGCAACAGAGTTTACATCAGAGCTGCTATCATTATCGTATCTTTGCAATATTTCTCTACGCTTCACAGTTTTCATAACAAATCCTTCACCTGTTTCATCATTGTAAAAACTGTTTTCAAAATTGGTTTTTATAGTGCTTGTATTGGTCATGTCGGAGTGCCTAGATTCATTTCTGGGAGTAAAATCTTCATGCTTTTCCTCAACGATAGATTTTTCAGACATACTCTTTTTGTTCATTTGGTTTTGTTGATAACCTTCCATTCCTTTGCGAGTTTTATCGTTTCGTTCGTCATTTTGGATTGAGTTGAGACTTTTGGCTTGACGTATGCCTCCGTTTGGTAGTTTCACATCTTTTCTATCAATTGTTTCTTTAGGTCGAGTCTGGACAGCTGCTGTTTCAGGTTGTGGTATTTGGTGATCTGGAGTAGCTGGTTTTCTGATTTCGGGCACTTCAGGTGCCGGTCTCAGCTCTTTCTTTATTTTCCCGAATAGTTTTTTCTTGAACTCTGGCACAGTATCAACGATATCTCGATGTTCCCAAAGGGACATACCTTCCATAATTTCATCTGAAGTTGTACGGCCGAACTTCCAAAAAGATTTGGTTCTCTTAACTTTCTGCGAATCTTTATCCATGTCTAGCATATTACGTAGCATTAGTTGCTGATCATCGGTTAGGTAGCCATTGGAGTTGGGAGCTTTGGGGCCGCGTTTGAGGCTTTGGGTTTTGAGCAGATACGCTTTATGGTCAGCTTTACTACAAATACAAACAAAAGAACAAATAAATACCTACTACTGCTACGAAAACACAGAAAGCAACGAAATAGATAAAGCATCTAAGTTACTAAAGAAATAAATGTAAGAAATCAAAATTGCTGCTCAAACGTGATCTCATTTTAAATGCAATAGTTTAACGTTGTCCTATGGTGCGTAAATTGCGATATTGCTACGGATCATTAATTTCCTCACCACTGGCTGATCCGATACACTTTCACTATTTGAGCAGCTGTTTTGATACAAGTTTGAGCAGCTGTTTTATACAAGCTTTTTGATGGATTACCTGATAGGTACACGGAGTCTTTGAGCTTCCTCGTCACTGTAGTCCACATCAGGCTGGGGTGGTGGTTCATTAGAGAAACCGGAATCATTAGAGCTGTGGAGCGATACATTGCCCACTGCCCCCACAGCAGACACCACCGTTTTGGCTGGACCCGCCTTGTTCTGAGTCATCTGGAAAAAGTTGTTTTTACGGTTTATTATTTATGGGGAATTTCGACTAAACTATTTTATTTATGTCATAGCAAGATTGAAGGTACGAACTTTTCCTGATGATGATGAACTTAAATTTTTGAGAAGTTTGTCAGATGCTGATGGTAAGAGCTACTTTCGCACTATCCTCGATAAAGTTTCAACTTTTTTTTTGTAGATCTATCAAAAAATATAGAACTACTCAGGCTAAAATGTGGCTAGATTCAAATCAATTCAAATGAACAAGCCAGAATGTCTTTTTTTGTTTGAACATAATGGACATACGTGTGATAGATAGATCAACTGAAGTTTACCTGAGAGCGCAATGGCAGTGTCTGAGGGCCAAAGTCTCTCCTAGTTTCAATAACAGCATGTGTAGTGAAGCTGGTAGATGAAGAGTTCTTGATCGGGCCGACGTTGGGGACCACAGGAGTGGACGGATGGAAGCCTGTGCTCGCTGAGGTGCTGAGAGCGCTCGGGGACGGAGCCGGGAGAGTGGGTGGAAGGCCTGGAGAACCACTTCCAAGACGACCCTAGGAAAAGAAATTATACTTTAGTCTTTGGTTCACCTTGGTTCTACCCTTTGTAGGATTATTTAGTGGCTTCTGCTTGTAGGTTTGTGGCAAAATCATTTTAAATATCCTGTAATATGCTATTACATAATGCAGTCTACACCTATCTCTTCCAAAACCTACTTTACGACGAAAATGTAATCAAAGAGCTCGATAGAGATTATGGAGCATCAAAGAGCTTTACCTTATTCACATGATGTGCAGTAACTGTGTCTCCAAACATCCTGGTGGAGGGATGGTTGTGTGTGTGCACCGTGGCGGTGACTTGCGCGTGAGTGAGTGGAGCCGGCGGTGGCGCCTCGCTCGGCGTCTGCGCCATACTCCAGCGAGCTGGAGACGCGCTGTTGGAAGAAAACTGGTGTCATTCTCTTCTTGTCTAAACAAGAACTAAACACTCGAACTGACTCCCCAAATCTATACCTCTTGATAGATTTGCTTAGGGATCGAAATAAGAATCAATAGCTACTCAGCCAACACGGTTCCACCTAGATACATCATCATACCCTGTCCACTTAGAGTGGGACAAACCCACTCTAAGTGGACATAACGACAAAACATATGTACATCTTTTCCATTTCCCTCTATCAGCGTTACCTACATACATAAAATCACGCCTCTATCACTTAAGGGTAGGCAGATATTATTCATTAATTTCACTTTTTTCAGTTACAAAATGTTATTGCACAAATTGTCACTGTAATTATTGTAACACACTTTGTGTCGATGAAGAGCTGACTAATTACCAGGCTGATAATTATCTCCGTTTATAACGGCTGAAGATTGTCGTTAGCAGAGCATTAAAAGTATGCCGTCAATTGGCGTCCTTATCTTAATTCCATTGCTAATCTACCTTATGAGCTAAACTATGCAATTTGACACGGCAAATTATTGGCTACATACTCATAATGTAAGTGCTAGTAATCAGAGCATAGTGTTTGAATAGATGGTAGTCTATTTGTAACTAACGTGATTTTATAGATATTTAAATTGATTTCATAAATTTTTATTTAAATGTTGTGTTGTATGCGAAACTAGTTTAATTTTATCACCAAATTAGACATTTTATGGGCACAAACTTTTGAACACGTCATGCATATAGACTGCTTTGGAAAGATTTTTCTATACAACTTTTGTAAAAACTTAAAATAACAGTACAACGTCTGTCCGATCAGTCAGTATAAAATTGGTTCAACTCTTACCTCGGCTCTTCATTAGGCACCGGTTCAGTGTAAGCCAGCGGGAACCACCCAGCGTGATGGGTGCGTAGGTTCTCTCCATACTGCCAGCCTTTAGTCCGTTCTCCGAGCAGGGCTAAGACGTCTCCTTGTTGGAAACTGAGCTGGTTGTCTCCAGCGGCTGAATACGCGTAGAGTGCGCGGGCGAGAGGCGGGTCACGGGAGGTGCAAGTTGGTGGCGCTAGAGAAGATGGACGGGTCGCTGTGCGCGTGTCGCGGTCTATGTCTGTAAGATAATAAGGTCCTTGAAGAAGACTAACAAAAAAAATGTTGTTTATAATTTTTAAGTTGGTGTTTTTTTATTTCAAAGGGGATTGAGGTTGAAAGGTAGATGAGACAAAAATAGAAAAGGTAGTACATATAACTTCTAATTGTCTAAAGTGTCTACAGTAAACTTTACTGTTGATCACTGACGGTAGAATTTACTACAAGACATAATGGCTTTCAACCAACAGATTAACATATAAAAAAGCGTGTTAAAATGTGATATAACAGGGATTGCAACACTTCCTATAGGTATGATATCACAAACACATTCTAAGAGAACATGACGTATTACCTTGGTCACCGTTGAGCGAGCTGGCCTGAAGGTTGAAGTCAGACTTCGCCCTCGAAAGCCCTTGAGCTGGTGACCCGAGCTCAGCAATGGACCGCACGTCCAGACATGACGCGTCGACTGAACGAGTCTTCCTCAGTGCCGAGCCAACTGACGCTCGGTCGTCATCGTCGCCGATACGAGGACTTGCGTATACATCCTCATCAGCCCAGAATGAGACTTGCTGTAAGGAATTATTATTTAAATAATAATAATAAATAAATAATGCTGGACATTTCACACAGCATCATCTAGCCCCAAACTAAGCAAAGCTTGTACTATTTATCAAACCTAATATTTTTATGTGGATCTGACTGCAATTTACCTATTTGTAGGCATCTGCAAAATATTATACGTTATTGTTTTCCGCCATCATCAAGTCAATGGATAAACCTAAGAAGCTAAATAGCAAACTGGGAAACACTGATATGATAGCGTTTTAAAAGCTTCGTAAATGTTGTCCTTTGTTGGCATAAGATTGTCGGAACAAAACTTTAAGTTTTGCCGAGTTTCAACCGCTAGTTGAGGTTGGAAGAAGAGGATACAAACAAAACGTTTAACTATTTACGAACAATATTTCGAGCGTTTCTTTTTAACAGCTCCCCTTCCAATTTATCAGGTCATTTCGTCGGAAAAAAACAAACTTAAATGGGCAATACGCGATTTAAGAGGCCATAAAGCAATTTTACTTTAGTGGAGACAGATTTTTACGACAACACGACAGGAGAGACATTTTATTAAAGTTATGTAATATTTTGACGTGGAATGAAAATGTGTCACAAACTTTATATCAACGCTTTCATGTTCGGAGGCTAAATGGGTGTGACATAATCCTAATAGAACTCCATTTGGAGCCCTTCAAACAAAATACGCTTATAATGTTTGTTTTGTAATTTGAACAATTTAATGTAAACACCATTTATTTTAGAATGCTAAGTGATTCCTAATTGTTTTATTTCAAAACAAATTGTAAAATGTGCTTAATTAGCCATTCAATGCTCTGTGCCTTATGCTTAAGTATTATGAATTGCTATTATCGTCGGTACCGTAATTCTCAAAGCTCGGTAATCATTGTTTCCAAATTGATGTGTAAAAACTTAAATGACCAAGTTAGTGTCTTAAATTACCAAGTTCGCAATCAACCCTAATGTTTGAATTAGAACGAAGTTTTCTGACGCTAAGCTATTATTAGTATCATGTTAGACAATATTTTGCTCCCATTATATCACGGAACATAAAAAGTACCTTGAGGTGGAATAAGTTGTCTGTGAAGATGTAGTAGGACAGTAACTTTTTGTTCTTCATTTTTTTTACAATTTTTTTTGTACTTTTATTTAAGTTTAGAACCGTTACCAAAACCTCGTTCAAGTTTTCACTTCTGTCCGCACTCCTGAAATGCCATTGTTTTTTTTCTACAAGGTGTATTATTTCTTAAGAACTTACTCTCATCCTGCTCACGAACATAGCTTCAACATTGGGAGGCAGGTACTCCCTTGTCCTCGACACCTCCAGCCATTCGTCGAGCCCAGAGCTGTAAGACGCTGAGCCAGCGGCGTGGTAAGCCAGCCAGTGCTTAGCGAGCGAGCATTGACGTTCCAGTACAAAGCCGTAGCGACGACGTTCTTGTGTCATGGCCTATGAACAAGTTATTTTATTAAAATCTATTCATACATCGATCTTTAATTCGTTTGATGGCTCAATAATTCATTCTAGTGTAGATTAGTAGATTATTCACCAAGGGGATAAAGCAGTGTATTATGTCACGGGCGCCATATTGAATCCCTCGCTGTCTCAGGATTCTTTAGTTAACTCCCGAGCGATAGCGAGGGTGTTTATAGTTAACTCCCGAGTGCAAAGAGGGAGTTAATGACTAGAATCCTGAGACAGCGAGGGATTCAAGAGCGCCCAAGACTAAGACAGCTTTAACCCCGAGGTGAATACTCTGCTTTTCACACATAGGTACTGCGAGAAAACTAGTGAATACTTACACCCAGAAAATAGCAAGCAAGTCAGGTTTTATAGGTAGAATAATAATAATCAATTCGTTTTTTTTATTCAACCTATACTCCCACTGCTGGGCAAAGGTCTCCCCCAATTCTTTCCAACCATCTCTCTCCTTCGATAGCTCCCACCACCCGCTATCGAAGAAGTCGAGGTCGTCCTTTCGTTCTCAAAAAATATTTTAGCATTAGGTAATATGCAACAACATTAGATCGCTCTATAGTTTGGAGGCATTAGCCACACTTTTTCCTTAAATTTGAATAAATTCTACTTGGTGCAGGTCTCTATGGTAAACATTTTCATAGAAACATCAAAAATAAATTCGGAAGAAAAAGATTTGTTGTGGACTCAAAAGTAAAAAATTTAATAGAAATGTTGAAGTTCGAAATTCAAATCTCATTACTTATCTGTTCACATGAGGTTCAGAGGGAGAAATGAAATCCCATACAACTTTACCTCCCGCCGGCCATTTTGTGTTTTAGGAGGGAGTAATAGTTTACTTTTTGTTAAGAATGTGAGACGAAAAAATTTAGGGTTTTCGAGAAAAATATGTTCATTTATTTAGTGGCACCAACACTAAAAATATATGAAGTAGATAAGGAAGCAGCTTTAAAATAACAGTATTTTTATGTTTCACTCTGTGGTCCTGTTATGAATACGAGGTTTTTTCATGATTGGACTTGAGATAATCTGTTTTTTTAATGGTTTGGAGTTATTACGTAATTAATAAAATGTCATATCATAGTTGATGCTGAATATTTATAAAGACTACCTACTTTATAGAGCAGCTAAAATAAAACGACATACTGAAAGTTAAGCGTATGAGCTCTCGTCACCGTTGGCGGTATTCTTAGTGCTTTTATCCACCTCTTGAGTGAAGTAACTTTTATCTAAATTACTTTTAAAATGAGCTTGACAAGCTGACAAAGCTATATAGATACTTACGTTTTTCAGACTTTGCTCGCAAAAAGCATCCAATTTTGTTTTTTCCTCTTCCAGTATTTGCATATTCTGCGAACAGAAAATAATTGAAGTTTTCCAAATAATAAGACCGTGATTTGAGCGCGACAAGTTTCAATTGGAGCTTTATTAATTATACCTTCATTTCTTTGTCCATCGCTGAGCCAACTTTGGTGACGTTTGTTTTCTTCTTACGTTGCTTTTTGATCGTGGCCGCAGCTTTGCTGTAGCTTTCAGACCGAAGTTTGTGTTGTTGCAAGAATCGCTTTTGTTCAGACTGCAATAAAGTTAATATTCTATTATAGCCTGGGGTATTTTTATTTATGGAATTTATGAACAACTTTGGCACATCTGGTGAAAGTTTACTGCCTCAGTTATTTTTATGGAGGTGCCTAATACGTGTGTACATAATTTTATGATGAAGGTATAAAAAACGTCTTCTTGTCTTCTCAATAGAAGATATTGAATTGATTCAGGCGTGACTTTGCGGAAGTCCATTGTAAGATATTAAAAATGATCCACGGTTCCAGATTGCCGAGCCTAAGTTGTAGGAGGCTTGGCAGAGGTTAGTGGGTGGTTGGGTGGCTTTGAGGTGAGTACTAGTTTTAAGAAACCTTTGTTTGAGAATAGATTAGCGGATTGGTACTATATATTTCCTTACCATTTTTAATATTTCTCAATAGAATTCAAAAGCATCTCTTACAAATACATAATAAATCATTATTTTTTTGTAAGTATTCTTAGAAACCACAGTTGTCGTCAGCCACACAGTAAAACGCGATAAAAGTATTTGGCTATTGTGTTAACATTTTCCCAACCCAAAACTTTTTTGATACACTTCTTATCTCACCTTTGGATGTTTAAGCCTATTTCAAGGCGAAACCTTTACCAGTAAACAACCCCTAGGAATAAGGGACGCCCATAAAAGATTATGAAAGGTAAATATCTTATTGACTGACCTGTACTACTTTTGTATCTTTTTCAAGATTAGTTTCCAAGGGGACGAGAAGATCCACGTAGAATGCCTTCAGCTGAAACAAACAAGTTGGATTATTGCGTAGGGTTAGTCAACAAAAGTTCCGCTCCATTGTAAGGGTATAAGGTAAACGAAAGGGCAACGAATTTGTGGAAAAGGTTGAAGACAATCTTTATAAACCTTTGATCTTTAGAAAATTAAGGATCAAGTAAATATAAATAAAGTCATTTTATCAAATTAAAGTACGACAGTTAATCTTGATAAAGGATGTCGGGTGGATAGAATGAAGCAATAAATACTCACAATATTCATCTGTTGATCTTGGATTTCTCGATAAACCTCGACGACCTTCATAAGAGCGGTCCCTGCAGTACAAAATATTGGTCAGTATGCTTCATAACAGTTACTTGGTATGATTTGCCTCGGAACGAGTTTTCCCTTTAAAAATAGCCTTGCGGTCCGAATAAGCAGATATACAGTAGCTGTGGGCTGCAGTCAGTCAGAAAAAATACAGTTGAACTTAGATACTTGATAAAACTATATTCTTGCAATTTTGTGCTTCAAACATTTTACTTGTAGGTACAAGATAGCGTCACTGTATCGTTGTAGATTCTTTTTACAGAGTCAAAAAACGATCCATTCCTTCAAATAATGGTACTTTGTAAAGCCTGATATATTTATTTGCGCGTATTAACGAGAGCCATCTTCATCGTAATGGGCCTCATACATAGGAAGGATATTGTCAATACAAGGAGCCATGTGGGCTGAATATGCTGTAGGCACTCTTCTGGGGTAGAAGTTCGATTCTAAGATCATAGTTTTGAGAGCGAGCGTAAATTGCTCTTTATTTCTACTCGTAATTTCTAATACCCCACAACACAAGGCATCCTAGCATGTAGTTTGGACTAGTAATTGTTGGTTATTTAAAAAAAACTTACCAATATCGGCGCATCCTCCCCATGTGCCTTGCTGGGCTTGTCGGCCCAGCTTGCCCACTGCATCCACATACAGCCTGGAAGCAGCTGCGGCACCTGCATGAACAGAATTTTATTTGAAACTATACGGCAACAATATTAAAAAAAATGATTCATTTGAAGAATAAGTGGTAAAGGACTCGCCTTCAACACTCTTATCATGCTTAGGTCTTAGTATCGTGTCAGTCCAAAAAGTAGTTTTTTTAATTAACCTATTTCGTCCCCTTGCCGGACAAAAGTGTCCCCCAAATCCCTATAACCATCTCTCTTCTTCGAGATCTCCCACCATTCACTCTTAAAAAGGAGTAAGCAAGTAATTGAGATTTTTGCAAACATAATATTAGATAAAACTTGCATAATATGAATAATTTAACTGTTAATCAACAAACATTAAAACTGCATTTCATTAAAATGTTTTCTTCCGGTACAATTTAACGTTAGCGTTATCTAAATTACGAAGATTTTTTATTAGGTTGATCAAGATTCTACGAATAATTACAACAGAATATAATACTATCCAACTGATCAAATAAAATATAACGAAATGTAAATAAACTCGACAACGTAATATTCAAATGTCAATATTTTGTAATAGGGAAAGTGGTATCTACGTGGGACAAGATACCTTTATTGAATATAATAAAATGTTTGCTTTGTAAGGTAAATTGGAAAACACTCTTTCGTCATTTCTCAATAAAATACTTCAAAAGAAACCAAAACCCTCCCAATGCTCATAATAAAACGTTAAAAATATTTCCAATATTTTTGCAAATATGTACCTAATTCCAGAGTGCAGGAGTCCATCTGTAGTAAACATAAAATAACGTAAGTTAGTTCCTTGAGGGTTCCATATCCTAAGGGTATCAACGAGACCATATTACGTATCTACTTAGGCTCCACGGTACGTCCATCCGTTTGTTATAAGGCTGTTTATCTTTTGAAAATTATAAGATACTACTCTGTTTGTTAATGTTGTTATACCAAGTAAGAAAAATAAAAGAAAGCAAAATAAAATAAACCACTGATGTGCGATTCCAATTTGCACTTGTCTATCCCTGCACCAGCAGCACCGCACGCACTGCACGCAACGGATTTTTAGTTTGCTATGTGCTTATATGATTTCACAAAGCGTGCAAAATACGCACCGCCGGTGTATAGGAGCAATAACTGCGTTGCGTCTGTTCATATTATAATCTAATCACAAAAATATATTTAATTTTGCAGTATTCGATAGAGGCAATTCTCCAAACCAAAATACTATTGTGGTACGTAAGCCTTCACTAACTAAATAAGCCACCTTCCTATTCAAATTCAATTTCAACGTATGTATACTAACCCTAAGTTAAGCCAAACTATCTGAGTTCTTGAATTAAACTTGTTATGGTAACTTAGTCAGGATTTTAGGGCACAAGTTGATTAAATATACTTAACATTCTAGGGGGTTCCGTAAAAGGTTTTGCTTGAATTACATCCACTTACGAAACTTCACCTTATAAAGTAATTTATTCCGAATATTCAGGTTAAAAAAGTTCACAATCTTTATGTGCCTACCGGTTTATCTTAAAAGCCGATTTAGATAACGACATCGATTCGGAGTTAATAAACGAAAGATCTAAAGGATGGATACCATTCAGGCTGTTGCCAGCAGGTATTCAATATTCAATAAATAGAATATTGTAAGAGGAATAATAAACAGCAAATTCAAGAAACTCAATACCCAAGAAACTAAATTAAAGTTCCATTGTGCTGCGGCCACTTAAATTTAACCTTTATGGCCTAGTTGCTGGTGTCACTTCCATTTCAGAGGCTTTATTGTGCCACTGAAGTAATTTAGCCACTGCGAATAAAACGTTCTCGTAATAAGGTTAATTTTTGTTGTACGATAAAACGAAATTAGCCCCAAAGCATCCTCAAAATAAAGTAGAGAGTCGCTAAGAGCCATACATCGTGCACAATGCCCAAGTTTATTGGTACTGTAGCGCGGGCTATAATACTCTAGATAAGCCAACAGAGACAATTTGGCACAAACTACGCCCCAGTTTCCGCAGCCAAGCAAGCGCGGAACACTGAGGTTTTGCATATAGATGCGCCTATTTGGCTTACACTACATAAATTAATTGTATACGTTCCACTGGATTCACATCACTGTGATTTATTTGCCTCCCGCCCCAAGGATTTCACTTTCTTATTATTATTATGAAACCTCTTACAATGCATATTGCATTTCATCTCATATTTATGTCTAGACGTGCTCATAAACAGAGTCGTTATTACTCTCCTCTCTTATTTTCTTATCGATGTTATATCTCTGTTTACGGAATGACTTTGGTATTTCTGTGGAGAAGCTCGTTGCCATTGAAATGCATTACTCACCATGCAAAGCCTTCAAATAAGCCTTGCCAGCCGTTATCATCTGTCGGGCGCCAGGATTGAATTTATCCAGGATATTCTGAAACAACAGAGAAAATATTTAAGAAAAAAATTATTGGAAACACATCATGATTATATCCATTCAAACTATTGAATAGTTTTGGTTACCTAACTTATCTAATACACCTATCGTATTATCAATCAATCGCTTATTAGCGGTAAGGTATTTTGATTTACAGCTGATGTTTTTTTTTTGTGTTGGTGATAAAAAAACACAATTTCATATGCATTAGAAGCATCAATGGAAACCTAGTCTGTAAACAAAGTTCTGTGTTGGAATGTGGCCTTTCAAGGATGCTGCTCGGTGCGGTTTGCTGGCCTCGTTACCCGAGGTGTGGCCAGCCGGCACTCGATGACGGCATTCCTCTGCAAATATCAAACCTACTTCTTCGCAGTACACTGCTAAACGCTTCAAAATCACTAGTTTGTCTGCATACGTAAGTAAAACTTACTTCTCCGGTGAATACAAAGTGCTATAAATGTGTGCTCGAACACATGCAGTATAAACTGCGAGACTAGCATGTTATAGCGAACAAAACAATATAAAAATGTATAGCCATATACAAACAGCTTTCAAGCACGTATTGGAGAATGCACGCATTTTCTTTTATGAATAAAATTCTCTCTATATTGAATTTTCTTGCATGAACTTGTCTAAAATGCCGTGTTATTATGTCGTTTAAGAAGCTCTACAGCTTACTTAATCTTGATGTGTCTTTGCGCGTTAAATTCTGTCATAGTAAGCATAGGTTTGTAAAAGCGCCTGGCAGAAAATGGTCTAATGTTTGGTCCAAGTCGATCCTAATCTTTGGGTTATAGTCACATTACAAAAAGCCGATGTAGTCTTCCACCCCTATATTGAGCTTCCGACGGCGTGTGAGGGTAAACTACGTGCTAATGTGTTTTACGATCTTGCCAACTCAAAATTTTTACAGTCCGCATCTGTGTAATGGACGCTGATGTTTAATTCATTATGACTTGTTGTTTATGTAGTCCATAAAATTTGCTCGATCACGGAAAGTATTTCAATAGCTATCCTCATCGCTACAATAACGAAACTTTCGAAACATACAGCTGATATTACAGATACTCAAAATTTTGTATTTTGAAATTCTAGTTAGCAGTAAATTTTAAGTATACTTTTAAACAATGCCAGCGAAAGCTTCATTAATAATGTTCATACATTTTGTTTTTCATAATGTCACCCCGGTGACAGGATAAACACTTCGTTATAAAGTTATCTGTCCCCATCTTCATGCTCCGTTCAATCGCGACGATGGCTGTAATATATGGCTTCTGGGCCGGGGCAGGCGGGAAGCAATTTTTCACCGGATTCAGACGTACCTTTTTAAAATACCGAACAGCCTGCTCTAGATATAGGTAGGCCCGCTTATTGCTCGCGTCGAGAACGTAAATCTTCGGGGGTGTTTCGCATAGAAGACGGCCAGGGGTGAAAAATAGATTCGCACTTACAAAAATTAACTAAAGGGCGAATTGTTAGGGGAATTGGCTTTTAACACGTTTTCTGCTCAAGTGGTTTTGCTTTAGAGTTTATTTTTATCATTAAAATATTCCGTCGTAAAGTTTCTCAGGAATCTTGATGCAAGACCAGAAATACCTAATCGTACCAAATGTTTTCAGCAAGCCGTTAAATTATTACGTTTTCCACTTACACCGATTGAAAGCAGAATGATATTCCACAAGTAGTTAAGGAAGTTTTATTTGAAAGAAAACTATCTAGGTAGGTTAGCCAATTTCACAGAAAGTTGTCCTCAAATGTCGTAGTGAGTAAATAAATGTATAACGCAGTGGTCGACGTAGGGAAACTTGAAAAAAGTTGAAATACTTTTATTCCTAAGAATATTTTCTATTCAGAGTTACGTTGAATTTATCTGAGTGTTTGCTTATCTGGGACAGTAATGATAAGTGAATAAATATGGAGAAACAAAAACTAATTTAGTTATTTATTGACCATCTTGTTTTAAAACATCCAGTTTTTTAATAGTATTGTTATATAGTGCGAATATTATCTAAAAACCTATACGCGATCTCAATGAATACGGTTAAAGGTTAAACTATTCTGGATCTACATCTACTAATGGCTGGTAACTCTACCTTCAACGATGGCAATTTCATACAAAACTTTCTTAGGATCGAAGTGTGTACTTGTGTGCATGTCATCTATGTTTATAGGTATAATAATGTTACGTACGATAGGCCGTTCTACAACAGGGGCTTATCCTATCCTCTTTATTTGTTCGGCACGTACCACACGACATTTGGTACAAAATTGCCTGAGGCGGACTTCGTGACTCTCTCTCCCTTCGTACCCTTTTTTGAGCCTAATGTTCTTCGTACACGTACGACCAAAATCCTCCGGAAAGAAATAGGACATTTAAATTCATAATGGGATTTTACTATGTCACTGAATGTTTTAATCAAAGTAGAGTAATGGTTTGTTTCAAAAATACTCACTTAGTTAGCTAATATCAAATAGCAACTTCCAGTTTTTATTAAAACCAGTATTGCTGATCCGTGTAGTATTCAATTAAAAATAGATTACACAACAGAATTGAAATTCAACATTCTGGAACATGAAACAGGAAAATCATTGTTTACAAAAGTTCATCTCTGTTCGTAAACATATCGCATTTAAAGCGCAACAAAGACAGATTGTCATGTGTCGTATCATGTGGAGTTTTAAAAATATTGTTAGCAAGCATGCAGAGGAAGGTGTTTGCTCGCACTTGTTGCCGGAGCCGTGTTTACAGAAGCCTGCAGGCGAACTTTATACACGAATAAAAATAATGTCAACAACGATGTAGCTCTTGTACTTACTTGCTTGCACTTCAGTTCCTGCATACGCTTCACTATTTCGTACAGCTTTTGAAAGAATATCTCATATTCGACACATCGTATGCTTGTCTACAAATACTCTGATACCAATACTTAAAATAACAAACACACAGTACTTACTAAGATTAAAATGTCCTAAAAGAAAAATAAGAATGCATAGGTCTGTATAAAATGTCTGTTTCGGAAGAGGTATGAAATGCGCATTCAGACAATTAAAATAAGCCCTAGGAAGTTTAATTAAAAAATTCTCCCGCCATCGGTAGCGATTTTTTTTGGATTGAATTTCATTGCAAATGGCAAAGAGATAACAGTTAAATTCCAATCTAAGCTGCACCTTTGCCCGAAGCCAGAGTTCTTAACGTAATCACGTCGTGCAATTTGTTACGGATTCAACAATGCACCTCTTAAGTTCTTTGCCGGAGCAAAATAAAAGAGTTTCCTTTAAGTTCGCTAAATGAAGTCGACTACAAAAGGCTGAGAGAGACGTAATTCAAATGAACGCGCGGGCCGAACGCCGACCGCTCCCGGCTTTGATTCCGCACTTTCAAAAGTTTAATTTTTGCAAAGTTTCACTTGCAGGACTTCACAAATACTCTTAGCTCAACTTCGGCTCGAACTTTATCCGAAAGATTTAGCAAAAGTCGATAATTTCAAGTGCGAATAATGAATCTGAAATAATTACAGCTCCGCAGTGGAATAACTTTATTTTGCATATCCATTAAATACTTAAATAAATACTTAAAGATGGGGACAAGGTGATCAAGCTTTTCAACGACGTTTAACGATTACTTGGATAACTCAATACTTAGGTAACTGATACCTTTATAATTAGCACCAATCATCATTAATATTCTCTTAACTTGAAAAAAAAAACACAATTTGTAATTCCTGTATTGCCACTTGTACACTTGATTTTGTTTCGACCTCAAAATATCGTTCAACTAAACACCAAACATTTGCTAGAGCAGAGTTAAATGAGGTATGTTTTGCTATCAGGTTGAGAGCAAGGCTAACTTGTTATTGTTTTTGTATGCAAACTGTTCAACTGTAAATAACGCCGTACATTGTTTTCCGTCATTATTATGTAGATAGATTCGTTGCAAAGCATTCGTACTACAGTCGTATTTTGACACCTTAATAAAACCAAGGTCCCTAGATACTTAAGTCTCATTAAAGCCGGTTATATTTCATTGGGCCACTATCTGACAGATCTTGTTGTTAAAATATATTGAGTCAGTTTTATAATGAATTAAAAATAAACAATTCTTTAGGCGCATTGGGCATTTTTGAGATGGGAAAAATCTATTGAACTCATTGACAGTGTTACCGACACCACCGTCAGCGCCATCTAGTTTTGAACTCCGTAACTTAACACGGTCCTAAAGGTCTAAAGATCCTTTTTCAAGGCGTTATTTAAAGCGGGTCCGGTGCACATTCAAAAATATTTCCTGACGATTCAAAAAATACAGACGTAAGGGTGCTCGCACATTGCAGCCGAGCCGTACGCGGCGAATTGTCAACTCAATAGAGAAAATGTTGGTGACGTCAGAGGCGAGCCGCATTTTCTGACGTCATCATCATTTTTTGTATAGAAAAATGAGTTTGTGCGATCAGGTTAATTGTTCAAGTTTGCACTTCTGTCCTCAAGCCCGGAGTGTCACTGTTGTTTTAGAGCTTGTGACTTCTATACTATATTTTCATTGAAAAGTCTCAATTTTAAGGTAAACTCACAGTTTTATTAAACCCTTAGTTTTATCTCTCAATTTATTACGATCTTCACTTGAACCATTAGATGATAGAGCTGAGTCAACGTAGTTTACTAGCTCTTAATAAAGTCCGTCTTTAGTTTCTAGATTAGAAGTAATGTACATTTTTATCTACCTTATCCCACAACATAAAATTTAAAAAGAAGAATAACACCGACACATTGGACAACAGTTACAACCTCATTTGAGTTATATCGCATCGATCAAACGGCAGAGTTACTTTAAGATTTTATTACTGGTTTTTATTCTCATTTTAAAATGAGGTTTACAGTAAAAACGCTGTGAATACCCGTACTGTGCAAATTACATTGGACCACTGCGGAATTCGTTGCGGCTGTTTCATTATAAACCGCAAGTGATGAATTGATCCCAAATTAAGTGGGAATAAAATAAAATGACGGCCTTGTTTGTTTCGATTGTAAAGCTCAAGAGTAGCTAGCAAAGGCTTATCGACACACCAATAAAAAACTAGTTGCAAAGATTTAGTAGAAAGAACCTATCTGTTAAGTTGACCACAACGCTTTAGTAAAGTAGTTTGCCAATGAATTTTTCTACCCCTTCTAGTGTTAGGTTATGTTTCGTTCTGTTTTCTCTCGTACACTTAAAGCGCAATACACACTGAGCCCGCCGGGCCGCCGACATATGTCGGCAACTTTTTGTCGGCGGTCTAGTTGGCGGCTTCACTTATTACAAGTCGGAAAATTTGGTCGGCGGCATGTCGGCGGCATGTCGGCGGCTTGAGATGAGTTGTGTGGTTGTGTCATATAATTTATGCAACAATCGGCAACTGAGCGCAAGCGTACCCAAGCCGCCAACATGTTGGCGGGTAACACGCGCGGGCACATGTTGCCGACATGATTCTTTTCATACAAACCGCCGGGTTGTGTCGCCGGGCTTTGTCGGCGGCCCGGCGGGCTCAGTGTGTATTGCGCTTTAGAATACAGCTTCTTCATAGTTTAAATATTTTAAGATAAATATTAAGTATTAGAGAGATGTTTGAAAATAACAAAAAAATTATGTTACAATCTTATTGTTTGTTGGGTACACAATTTTAATTACTTTTATGTTTATTTATAGTTTATTTGATGCTGGAAGCAACTCGTACAAAAGGGGATATTTTTGAACATTTTCACACGAATTATTGAGCAGGAACACTAAGCTACCAGCTTTTTTACATGAATAAGTTTTTGCGCTATTTTTTCCACTCTACAAAGCAAATCCATGCAATGCCTGTATTACATAATAATTCGAGGCTCAGTCACGAGACAGTGCTACCGCATTCCGCGAACTAGGTGCCGCAATAGAATCCACTTGTAAGAAATTTGCATACCAGCCTCCGAATTGTAAGCTTCTAAATCTCCCATAGTAGTAGTTACTGCAAAAAGCTTTGTAACTTTACCATTTTCGTAGACTCAAAGCCCAGTTGAAATCTGAGTACAATAATATATTAGGTAAGAAGGTAAAATAATACAGCTGATCTGCATCGTTTTATGAGTGATTATGATTACTATGGAGTAAAGGAAGCGAAGGCTCCAATTATATCTGAACAGTAGGTAGGTAACTGAAACTTAGAGTCTTATAAATCATCGATAGATTGTGTTCACGCGTAAATTCATACCTAAAAAAGATAATCGGAACAATTTCTTTCATTATCTCGGTAACTCGCTCGAACAATCCAAAAGGTAAAATAAACATTAATAAAAGATACCGGTAGCTTAGAATTGCTTTGCAACTTTCATTTCTCATTGTAAATCGAGATATAATAACAAAAGTTTGTACGAAAACTTGCGTTTTGTAAATTCCAACGTCTAGGTAGAATTTGCGGGTAATGAAATTCCTTAAATATCGCTCAGCATGGGGTGAGGGATTAAAATTCATGTAATTGCGCTTGCGGTTCGTATATGCCGCGCACACTCCGAATAATGGAAATAGTGGCAGAAGGATGCCGCTCGAGCTTCTGCCAAATGTTGTCTATGAAATTGATATTGTTTTCAGTAAGAACTCCGAATACCTACCTATATATTCTACTCGTAGTAGAAGTGAATTGTTTATATTATTTTATTGGTTTGTACTCTACAAAATATAATCGCAACTGTATTTGATTTTAATTAATATATGATAATTAAAATCGAAATGTTAATTTGAAATTACAAGGTCGGTATCACACTCACTAAATACCGACAACCTGCAAGAAATGTTTTGCTGTGCTCATCAAACAAAGAATATCTCTGAGGACCAAAAAGTGAGGAAATTTCGTTTGTCTTGGGGTTTATAATGTACTCACGAATTACTGGCAACGTAGTCAAAGTCAGATAGCAGCATATAACCAGAAAGACCGCTGATGGGATCATTTAGAATAGTCTTGAAAGTTGGGTGTTTCTCGTACTCCCTGACGACCTATACTGCGAAGAACCAGGACATCAGACAAGATTTCTGGCCTAGCTTTTTTAAGTGAATCATTTTCTAAAAACTAAAAAGTCAAGCTCCAGTAGGGATCAGGAGGCAGTAGTTGTAAAATCGGCTTAAATTGAAATTTGAGGCGTCCGAGTAACTGTTCTGGCTATTAAATCGCCAGGGCACGTACGGTTTACAGCCTGTCGTGCAAATATTTATCCACATCGGATTTACGTGCTAACCATTGGCAGCCATGCGGAATTGTAATCAGCTTTGATTGGAACGCGATCTGTGCAGACACTGAACTAATGATTTTGCTGTAGATATCGGCGAGGAAATCAACGAACCCAATGTAAATACGACAACGTTGAGACGACTTCGCTCGCTAATTGATTTGAAACCTCCTATGTCTATCTTAGCTGTTTCACAGTCAAGCAAAGACCTCTCCTTGAGTCTGGCTAACCCCATCAATTGACTGTATTATATCAAGAATTCAAAGCAATGCTCATCATTTTGTAGCTATTACATGACTATGTTATTTTTCTAAAAACCTTACCGTTCCATGTTCAAACCGTTCAATTTGATTAGCGTTTTTACACTTGCTTTCACTGTGGAAGTCACAAAATACGTACTCGTATTTTTTGTACTAATTCTCGTGCAAAAATGTTTGTAAAAAGACAAAAAGTCACAGAATCCGGACGTAGAGAATTTGTCACGGAGACCACAGGAGACGAACGCTTTAATTCATCGCCATCGGTAGGAGTTTCTTTTCTAACATAAGTAATGTTGTTTAGTAACTATGTACCAACATATTTAAACTTTAGTTTACGCCAGAATTAGATCAGAGCTATGGAAACTGCTCTAGTAAAATATAACGCGTCATAATATATTCAATTATATCTCAGAACAGCTTTAAACCTTACTTAGAGATAAACATTTTGGCAAGCAGGCCTCGCTCGACGAACCGAAATGATATCATTAAAACCATAGCTTCAATTTACATTTGCCCCACGAAAATGGTTGTCGACATTAGTATAAAACTTAATTTCTCCGAAGAAAGGAAACAGAAGGCGTCAAATGTAATGTAATTATGTCTGTATGTATTTAAGGGAGACACAGGCTCCCTCCACGGTACACTGACGCTCAGGTTGAAGCTAAACAAAGGTAAAGCTGACTCATTCCTACTAAATCAGTCTATGCAAGTCAATTTCATAAATCCTTTTGTCATTCAATATTTCAGGATAAACTGTTCCGGTTAAGCTAAAGCTCTAAGTCAAATATTATCACAAAAAAGATCTTATACTAAGACTAATAAAGATCATCAAGTTTTACGGTTGTATTTTATAGGATTCTCATTTAGTGCAATCTCGTTTTTTGAGACGTGTCTCTGACTATGCCTTTAGGCATGAAAATAATCTTTGATTAGTTCTTTTCTTTGTTTAGTTTTATTCGTTTCTAGTTCTAGCTTGACACCCGATCTCGTAAAGTGAACAAGCTGTTTTTTGGCTATGCAGCTAATAAGGGCAAATTCTGCCGTTTTCATATTTGCACAAATTACGTTAATGCTTAATGCTCCGTTCGCCAGAAATGTCTTAATTGATGCAGAAGCACTTGGAGTTTTAGGGTTATTGCTTTTGCTACTTCTAAATAATCTAAAATTATAATTTTGGTGTTCAAAACTGAATAATAGTGGATTACTTTATAAGTTACACGTTTCCACAAAGGTTATATAACTTTGTCTAATGTAGGTTTAAAAGTAAGGTTACGTTATATTATGTTGTATCATTCGGTTCAGGGCAATACTTAAAAAAAGCAAAACATTATAAAAAACAAACATTTTAAATTCTCACAACCGTAAACGTTAAAAAAATAACACGACATGAAAATAAATTCCATTTTCCACTTGATGATCTGAAAAGTTCATGTTTTTACATTTCGGGATAACGTTTTCGATTAAACGTGTACGCGTCATAACACGTCAGCCCCTTAACGTGGCATATCTGTGTAATAATTACATTACATTTCCTTTAGTGACATCTGCGTCGTTGATTGTCGTTCATATAATTGCCTGTTGTGATTTGTCCCCCTTCTACCGCCGAAATTAGCTGTGCGATGCTTGTCGCAATTTTGCAAGTTTCATTTCTTTCACTCACGTCATGTCACTTTCTCACTTATTAATAAAAACGGATGTCGGATTTATGATGTTTACTTACGACTGTGATATTATATTTAATATATGATAATAAGGTAAAGTTTGTAATGAATGTGAAAGTAAATCTATCAAAATTGTTTCATTTCAAATGTTAAGTTTTAGGATATTAATGTCGGGTTCATTTAACTTATATTATGCAATCATTAATATTAATCTATTATTAAAGATAACTTTGATTGGTGCTTAATTTATTTAAATATAATTAACTATACGTACCTATTTATTATTCTTTTGTGTTCCTTATTATGCTGATTGGTGATTATCATTCCAGTCACGGTCGGAAGTTTTTTGTAGTAAAAACAGTCAGCACCACCCTTAATTATAATAACTCGCTAGCAATTAACAATTACGTAGTAAAATTCTAACTGAACCCGTATCTATAAAAAAATATTACTCCCTTTAAAAGGTTTCCCATTTCCGGCACTTGGCGTTTCTCAGTAAACATTCAAACAAAACAAGTATTAGCTTACGTTTCGTTTCATTATAAGCTAATTGTGGAGATAATTTCAATTTGACATTGATACTTGTTTGTTTCCCGTTTATTTTGATTGTTTCTCATTGTTATTTTCTCCTATTCTTCTCTTATTACTTTGTGTAATCCTATATAACATAATAAGAACAGCAGGTCGTACATGGGTCAGACTAGCGCAGGATAGGGAGGGTTGGCAAGAGCCAAGAGAGGCCTATGCCCAGCAGTGGGATGAAAAAGGCTGCGGGTCATGATCATGATCTATTCTAAATTAAATTATCTAATTAGAATAAATATTGTTTTTCTGATATCAAAACCGAAAATAATAAACTTTTTTTTTTAAGTTTTTCGTTTACTTCTAGTGCTTGTTCTTCTTTTCCTTGCCGTGTCACTCTGTCAGATCTTTTAACGCAGTGTCATTGAAGTTAATTGAAAATGTCTATTGATTGAAGTAAACCAACCAGTTTCATACCGAAGCCTTGTCTTTGTGTCACATAAATAGAATTTGGAAGTTTTATCTACAAGCGCAAGACACGCTGACGAATATCGATGTCTCGCTTGTGTAACGATATCCCATTGTCTCCTCAACTTTCTAGTGTTGGAAGACTATTGTCGAGAAATCGAAATTATTCGGAACTTTCCTTAAATTTTCACACAAAAATACTTTGTAAATAGGATGCTAGCTGAGTGAGACAATAATTATATCATAGCAAACATATTGGTATTCATCGTTACGAACTTCGATCAACAGAATCGGTTACGAATAATTATAGTCAAAACCAGATTTTCTTATTTTTAAAAGTAAATAAGTTTTTATAGGCCAACTCTTTTCAATTTCATGTTTTGCCGTATTAAGAATCCGCGCTTACTTTTACTTTGCTATAGTAAATATTTTTAGATGTTAAACAGACTTTTGTCAGTTTTGCTATTCTAGTGCCGAACAGAGAGAAACTTTAGCAAGTCTTACAACTTATTCAAGCATTGTAAAAGGTCAAGGAAAGCTCGGTAGACTAATGCCAACTGCATTGTTGCTAGCTACTAAAACTACTTCCTATACTTTATTTGTTTGATGCTCGTTTTAACTACGGGCTTCCTTATATTTATTGATATGAAATATCTGGCTTTTCTTAACACGTTCAGTGCGAGACCTGATTTGCAAGACTTTCAGACAGTGCGTTACAAGTCATTTATGATATGTACGAGATTTACTTCTGGTGCGTTACATACCGTTTTTGCCCTGTACAAAAAAAAATTTGAAGAGCCTTTAATTCAGTCAATAAGTTAAAATATTGTTTTTTTTTTTAATCATATGGGTAGATTACAATATTACCTTACATCATCTAAGCCAGGACGGGGATCTGGTAAATACTTTAGAAGATATACCTAAAACTAAATACCTACTATATATGTCCTGTACCGCACTGAATATAGGGGTAAAACTTTTGTCCTGTATACAAGGTTTAGTGATGTTCTAAACGTAAATGAAACTACCGATATCGATTTAGGGCATTTATTTATCTTAATGTAACATAATATAAGAAAATCACAAGTTTATAGGCCCTGGCATGGATTTACGGTATTTTTTTTTGGTAATTGTTGATCAAATTAGTTTTTGAACATTGAATACTTATTTTCTGAGCAAGGGCTGGACATTTCATTAGTAGTAATTGGGCTACTTACTTACTTCAGTTCTTTCTTTTGTAATAGTCACGCTATCCAGGATGTTAATTTTTTTTGAGTTCGATGAACTTGGTAATGCTGTTGATTTTCCGGCTTTAATAATTTTCCGACCATCCTCATTCCTTTCATCGTTTTCAAACACCTTTGATAAGATTTTACGCGACCGCTTCATTTTGGCGCGAAAAACAATGAAATGACGTGCAAATTAGATGAATAATGACACAACACTAATTAGAAAAAACAGTGCAATACCGGGTTTCTGCATACAGGACGTTTTTGACATGTAACGCACTGAATTAACAAAATTGTTTTCTAGTGCGTTACTACCCGTAAATGTCCTGTACAATTTTTTCCAATATTTTGTTTATATTTTTAATAAGCTACAGAAAAGTATACTTGACTCTTTTCTACTCGTTGGATTTCGTATAGAAATACCCTTCGCACCAGGGGCAAAACTACATTTTTAAGCTCCGCACCAGGGGAAAGTTACGTACAGGACGTTTATGTCCTGTATCGCACTGAACGTGTTAAAAGGAAAAATTGATATTTAGGTAATTAGGAATTATTTTAAAAAGAAATAACAAAAGATATATTTAAAAAAATATTGTTTATCTCTTAGCTAAATTGATGACTAGGTCAACATTTCATTTAACACGTTGGCGGACAGTACATCTAAAGCGTTAAAACTAGTTTATAAGCAAGAATAGAATTGAAAACAAAACGATTCGATACTAACAAATTGCTCGGTTTAGTGTGACTTTCTGTTTACGGAATCCGATTGGGCATTAAGGTGTGTTTCCAGCTTGGGGATTGAAAAAAAAAAACAATGTTTACGTTTCACAACAAAAGGGAAATACGGCGCGAGAGGCATTTTGTAAAATAAATTTTGGGTGTTTTTGCCAAGGGTGTTATTACCCTGGGGAGTATTCTTAGGCATATCCATTGTTGTTTAATCTTTCGAACAATCGCGCTTGATCTCTTCCCATCTGGCGTTTTCAGTTTTTTATGCTTTGATTCAATATTTTTGGACAGGTTTACCGAGTTCAAAGGATAGATCATACTGTAGACATAAGTAGTGACGTAGGTATATTTTATGGTGTTACCAATTAGCTCTTAAGATTGATTACATAGCTAACAGTTAGTTCTAAGTACCTACTACACCAGTACGTACTCAGAACGTGAGCTACAAGTGTCATGCACCTCATTAAGCATAAACACATCAAGCGATGCGTCAGAAGTTTTGCCACATCAAAGTCACCCCGAGTCGGTTGTTTTAAAGTTTGAGACAAAAAACAGCAACTAATACAATATTCTTGAAAACTCCACTTCATAAATATGAATGCTGAAAGCGCAAATGGCTATGCGAAACTCATTTTTGCGAGCATAAAAATGCTGCCATACAAAAATATACTCATTTCATTTTAGATACTTTTTGTAGCGAGTCAGAAAGCGGTACTCCGCAGTCCTAATAACTGTCATCCAGATTTAATATCACATCTTCCATTTTGTACGGGTTCTACCGGGAGGCAATTTCCTTCTTAAAATTGTATTTGGACGAATGCGCGTAAACTAAATACATATGTGACCCGAAAGACAAATTTTATTTATATTTTATCTCAACCCCATAGACTCTGATGCTCTACTTGTGTGGTTTACGGCATGTTTTATACTGATAGCTTTATGTTTGAGTGTGTTACGGATGAAATAAAATAGTGGGACGTCCTTGGACGAAATATTAATCTTGCAACGTATTCTTATAAAAATACTAAATAATGGTACATTAAAAAAATATATAAAAATATTTGGAGCTTTAAATAATTATTGTTTCTTTAAAAATGTTTTTGTTGATAGACAAAAAAGGAAGATTCGAAAACTAAACATTGAAACACCCCTTACAGAAACTTATGTAAATAAGGCCACGGTATTACTAGTAAGTTATTCAAGTATTCCATCGTCAATGGGGCCGATCGTGATCGTTCTGACTAACAAATCGAAAGGGAGCTCCTTGCTCAATCCAACTTCCTAGAGCAATCTATAAGAAGGTCGAGAATCATGCTATATGGACCTATCAAATTCTATGAGAGGTTCTATCGACTTGGAATCGATATTGGTCTGTTTCAATTTAAGTGTTGTTTTTGTTTATTTTTTCCTTCGAATTTGGGTGTATGTCCATGCTATCTTTACAACTAAGTTACTGCGCTTGATGATTCTGAAATTGATTCCACATAAACTGCTTATAATTCAGCTAACCCACGCACATACGAAACAGGCCCTAGTTAAACTATCTCCTGGGAAGACAATAAACTACATTTCCAACTAAATTACACAGAGTCCATGACGGTGTACGAAGTCGACCGTCTGCCATCCTCTCTGGGGGTTTGAACCTGGCCATTCTTATTCAAATAAGTGGGGACAGCGATTTACTCGAGGGAGTGACGTGCATGGTCTTAAATACACAGTTCAGAAACTACAATAGCTAATGCAGGAACTTTCATAGCGTTATTTCTCTCTCGCCTGTGGCAGCGCGTTTGCTACCAAATTTTTATCATGTTTATGAACTTCCGTGAAAAGTTATCTAAATCGGAAAACTGCTTCAAAATCCGGATAAGTGATGTAAAGTTATATGGTGATGATCTACATTCATTAAATCTAAAGACAATCGATTTTAGTCATACGAATCCAGAAATGTAAGCACAACAAGCAGGTTCGACACTCGCAGAGTGATTATTGTGGGCTGTTTAGATAAACCAAGATATCCTATGGTTTACTCTTGAAAAATAAATAAATATCGACTCTTACTTCATGACAATCTTAATTATGAACAAATGAAAGTAAAGTCGGAAACCTTTTTATTTTAACTTACTTTGTAAAAGAGCAGTTAGATCCAATTTAAAAGTGTATCTTACACTCAAAGCGTATCGTGTAACATTTTAAGCTCAGTTTGTTGCGCTTCGACGACTTTTATGTGTTGACCCACGATTACAGTGTTAATTAGATTGTACAGAAACAGTGCATAGTATCCAAAAGAACTTAATGAAAAAATTGTAATCAACTATCAAGTCATTGAGTTATTAGATAAGAGCATGTTATAACAACTGTATTAGTTTCATTAAGATAATGCGATCTTATGTAACGGAGTTCCTGCTTTTGAGTGAGGGGAATCACGCAAGGTTCTGTGATATATTAAAGATATTAAGAAGAAAATGGTGTGCATTCCGACGTAATGTCGCTCGCACTGAAACTTATTTTGAACAAAAATTACATTTACGTGCCGAAAGTTCACACGAGCAATGAGCAAACAGATAGAGCTACGACGAAAATTTACATTTGGCCGGTTTAATGTCGCGCGGCAATCTCATTCTGGAGAGGAAACAGGGCAACACCAGACCAGTAAACTTTGACCTTTGCAATGTTATATTTTGCGGTCGTAGGTACCTGACAGTATAGGTCTGTCAATGATGGTTGCGTCAGATCAGTTGTGATGCGACACACGATATCGCAGCCAAGACAAATGAGTCGCATATTACTTGGATGGAAGGGGGCGTCTAGTACTCATAACCTTGACTCTCTCATTTTCTTGAGAAGCAGTGAACCACAAGGTATACTCGAGTTATGTGTTAAAATATTACAGAGACTGTTTCTTTTAACCCTGTTTTGTGTAATGAGCTCGCTGTGTTCAGAGGGCGTTGTTTAAATAACCATTATGCTATTCGACTATGAATTCAAAAAACTCCCCATTTAATTAAATAACTCAACTCTCATAAGTTTTATTTTTCCTGTTTCGAAGGGAATTGCGGCAAAGTTTATTTGCAAACACAAATCTTTTTCACAATAAAAACGCCAATTTTTTTTCAATACTTGTGCTCGTAGAGTGAATGTTGAAAATTGATTGCACATTTTTTCCTTATTCTGAAACTCCTATTGTTTTATTTAATCAGAACAAACCGTTGAGTTCCTCAAAAAATTCAAAATTATAAAAGCACAACCGACAAAGGAAAAACTTGGCGAGGAAATGCCGATGTTTTCTTTTACAAAGATTTTTTTTCGTAAACGCCACTCAGTCAAGTGATTCAAAGACCACGTAATTGTGCTGTTGAGGCAAAATGTCCTAATTTCCCCCCCTCGCATTTCCATTAAGTGACAGCAAAGTAAAAAGTGGAAATTTATAACAGTCACGTACTGTATTATCACAGTTTCGTATTAAAATTGTGTTTTAATTTTTTCTCCATTTGCATAATTCAAGGTTCGCGCGTTGACGTCATTAATTTTAAGAGGCTGCCGGTTTTTCGTTTGTCAACACGCGCTTAGAATATTCTGTTCGAAATAAAGTCTATAATATCCAAGTCTATCGAATCTTCTGACCCCGAAAACTTAATGAAAATTAATTAAAAGATTTTCTAGTTAATAACCTAATAAATAACCGAGATTCATAACGGTAGGTATATAATATTAATGAATTTTGATGATAGCTATTTTCGCTCCATCTAGATGTAGGTATTAATTAAGGAAAAGGCGAAGGTCTTATATTTTAGTAGGTAAATTATTTGTTGCGACCCCAAAACAATCTGATAAATTGGCTTGATTCTTGCGGAAACTGTAGCAATTTCTAAGCTTTCTCTGCGAGCATTTGATTATTCAAATTTGGAGATTTATGATGTGTTCCCGTGATTAATTGGTTCGATTTTATGGGCACTATTGAATTTTATCAGGCTTTTGAATTCTCTCTGTTGATGCTAATTAGATACATTTAGATCAGAGAACATTCTCTCGTTAGTAGGTATAAATCAAGATAATGGCCTTTGATGCTAATTTATCATGAATGTGAAAACGTTTTCAAAAAATAAATCTGCGTAGGTATCAATCTGTGTTTTTTGATAAAATGATCGAGAAAATAGTTATCAACATACCTAGTAGAGCACCGAAAGCGACAGGTTTCTTCAAAAATCTCGTCCAATAAGCACGAGATCTGCCCAAACCCGTACCATAAAATTTTAGTGCTACACAAACTAAGAAAACGAAAGTCCGGTGTCCATTTGTGTGCCATGAATAAAGATTTAAATATTTTTGGTACAAAGGCGTTAGAGAAATCGAGAAGGAATTTAACCTTACGCCTGACATCGGCACTGCCACATAACACGGCCTTGACATTAAGGCAGGTGCACTTCAGCTACACACATTTTCACCTTTGTGTTTTCACCTTAGCAATGGTCTTAAATTCTTTAATAATAATTCAAGCTGATACCAAAGGTCAAGCTAAAATTACACTCCGTATAATTTGTACGGTTTTAAAACTGGTTGGATTTAATTAAAATAAATGTGGCGGCCACAAAGATCTCTAAAACTGTTGATAAAATCCTGGCTAATGATGAAATTTGATTTCCAACCTATGAAATGAAATATCCGCTATTCAAAACTTTTTGGTAACGGGACCCTTTTAAAAAGGAACAACTTTTTTTTCCGATAAATGGAATGAAAAAAGAATTCCATTAATTTGCATTGAACTTTCAAACAATCACCTAATTTTTTCTTTTGATTTTTAAAAGTTTAATTGTCCTTTCATTACCATCAAACAAAGTTTTAAATCCATCTGATTCATTATTTGTGTATTTGATTTATGATACAGAAAGATTTTGCAGATACATAAAATTGTATTGACAAAAACTAGGCTAAATCGGAGAGATAAATATAGGATAAGTTACCTTGTAGATACCGTCGACAAGTTTCGTCAACTCCTCCGTCTCCATGGCGAATGATTTTCAATAAACCGATTGTGAGAAGAGGATATCACTCGCGAAACTTCATCGGGAACAAAACGACACAGGCAAAGTTCGATTTTATCACTGCACACAAATTCACATTTCAATTCACATACGTCCTATTTGTCCGATGAAATCACACACAAGTCACTTTTGTTGACATCTGAAACAAAAAAAAAATACGTTATTCTTTTTTCTTATAAATGGAATGGAACAGTTTTTAAAAATATGAAACTTTTTACAACTACGTTCCATTTTTAAAAGTTTAAAAACTTGTTTATTACCGTAGCAAAGCGTGCGTCCGGTTCGAGGCTTGCGAGTAGATAGAGTCACCTATCGCTTGCCTTGATACCTACTCACAATGTTTAGAAACTTGAAGCGAACGGCAGTAAGATCATTGTAAACCCGTTGATGTCTACCGTCGCTAGCATTGGTATTTTGTATTTAGATAAATAAGTAAACTTTTGTGTGGGCTTGTTTAAAGGCCGTGTCGGTTCAACAGCCTTTTGATAAATGGGGACAAAATAAATTATTGTTGGATTAATCACTGAATAATAAAAGAATTAACTTTGAAGCTTTATTATTAGGATACTTTGGTTAGGAAGTAATCGACTGTTGTCTGCGACAAAATTAATTTGGCATTTGGGCTTAGTAAGTTGGACTGTATTTTCCTCATTATCTTTGTTTCTCTTATGCAATCATCCACAAAATACACTAGGCAATATCAGTTACCAAATGCGATTGATTATTTTTAGCATTCAATAGTTCGTGACAACCCATTATTAAAATTACATTATGAAATCCATTTTTATTTTTAATGCCGTAACCTCACCTACTTGCAACTTGCGTGGTAGGTGTTATTCACGAGACACGAAAACAATGGCCCACTGAATTGCGGTTACTAAATAAGTAGCTTTCATTTTAAGTTGACTAATGAACTAACTTTGATAGAGCCGCCTATGCATTATGAGAAATTCATTTTTCGAAACATCGCGATGTGGAATACCCACAAAGATCATTAATTTAATTTAAATTTTCTAACCGTGAGAATCAGCTCATATTGCACAATCATCGAATACTAATTCATTTGGCAAACTAATAATTAATTGAAAATTATAAATGCAAATAAAGCATCAAAAAACTTTTACCTTTTATTTATGTAAAATACACATTTAAACTCAAGTGAATGAGAGATGCTGACGGAAATTTACATAGTTACATAAGAGCTATATGCGCTCAGTGGCATTTAAACGTATGCATAGCCCGCTCCGCAGCCATTTGAGGTCGCTTAATAGATGTTAATTAAGTAGCTGTGATTTCAAGCGTTTAAGCTTATTTTCAGCAATGAAATTCTCGAACGCTATCGAAATATTCAGAATTGAAGTATCGACCATTCGCTTAGAGTTGAAATAAATATCAGAGAAAAGCGTCTGAAACTATCCGCAAAGTTTTTTCGCTCGTCACATGCTACGGAAAATATAAAACACAATTTGCGAGCGGATCGGTAACTTCATTTCGAACAAGAGAGATTTGCGCCGCTTCGCGTCTACCCGTGCATATGCATCCGTCCCGGGTATCCGTCGGCCTTCGCACTTTTCTTTTTGCCGTATCCCTGAGGCGAAAAGAACAAGTGTGCGACGGCTGCTTATTTCAGAAACTTGTTTAGCTCGGCTCGGACGCAAGGCTCCGGATTTGGGAGTTGGAAACCTCGTAAGTAACACGGCTTTAGAACCAAGTGGGAATTCTTAGTGTTTCTACGGGATCGTTACTTTAGAGTTTGTAAGCCTTCGCTCAAGTTTGTCACAGTCGTTTGTTCATGTGAGGAATAATCGGATTGTGATTTATGCTGGTGCCAAGACAAGGAGCGGCGAAGTGGAGTTAGCAGAAATCGGTTGCACTCCGTCGTCGGCCGCGTCGCGTTTTGCTGACGAACCTTGTTATCTCGAATATAATATGCGACGGCGCTGTACTGCAGCTGAATATTCATATTCATGCTCGTATTCTTGTATGCTGAATCCTTGTGGATAAATGGATTTTATATTTTAAGATCCACGTTTTGTCATGGTTTGCGTATGTTCAGTTGATTTTTGAAGTAAACATTACGTTATTCTAACAACGGGACGAATATTGACTTTTTAACAGTTCAAATATTATTAACTTTTACGCGATCTCGTCCCGTTATTAAAGTTACAATTAGTTTAAATCGTGTGGGTTAAAAAAGTGAGTTAATGTTATGGTCAATCTGCTTGTTATAATGGTCAATATGTTTGGTAAAGCTTGTCATTATATAAAAGACTCCAAAATTTTCATCATTGTTTAAAGACTCTAAAGCGGATGTCTTGACTTTTTATTTTTAAGATGGGTCATCTAAAAGAATGATAGGCCCCAAACCGTGTTTGTTGCCCTGATTCTTCACGGTATTGGAAGCGAAAGAACAAGAGCAAAATTAGTTTTATTCTAAGTGATCCCAGCGATCCTACTGAATAAAATGCTTTTATGACTTTGCGCTAGCTAAGGTAATATAAAACTTTCAAAATAATAACATGTAGATTCATTATAATGATCCTCGTTGTGATATTGATCCTCATTTGATATTAATTAACATTTTTTGTTTCCGTTATAGATCCAGCCAAATTAATCTTGCAAAAATCTGGAACAAGTCCAACAATTAATACCGAAATCAGGAAAAGTAATAAGCGATATAAGTACGTTGCAAAATCAGTCACCTGTCAGACGCAGATGTGGACTGCTAATGAGATTCCCACTCACTCACTCCTGGGAAATCGTTGTAATGTAGTGTACTCGATCATTACAATTCCGTGGAATCGCTGATCAACAATTTCGCTTCAGATTACCAATAAGCATTCAAATACGAAGGAATATACAAAGGTTCTTATTTGGTGTTTCTTTTCCTTAAGATTTCATAAAGAATCTCCTACTTCGAGAGAAAAATGAACAGTAATTTGGGATTGCCTACTTTAGGTTTGGTACCTTTTGAGTCTAACAAAAGGGTATGTAATGTAGGTACTAAAATAAAGGATATTATCATTTATGATAGTAGGTAATAGAAAAATGGAGTCATTTACTGAATATACAGGGTGGGCCACTCAGTGACGTCAAAAGAAAAATAAGTTCCACACCTCAAGGGCTATCCGGAAATACCTCATGTATGTTTTATCTACGATTTTTTCGAGTCTTAAGCATGTAATGCTTTTTATCGAGAATGTCCGATTGGAACGGATTAAAGTTATCCAAAAAAAATTTGGCTGGTGTTTTCAGGCATATGTACTTTTTACTAAAGATACTATGTTCGTTTTATTTAGTCATAGAAAAGTATTTTTATCCCCATGGTAATACAGCGGTAATCCTATTTTTAAAAAGCAAGCCTCAAAATAAAACACATTTTAAATTAATTTTCAATTCCATTTTTCTCATGATTCACATTTCCCGGGTTCATACAGGAATCAGAAGCATGGAGGTAATTGTTGCAGTTTTGAATAACGCCCCGTGCGGTCTGGCGTGTGTGCTCGTGCGTATGACAACCTGCTAAATTGAATAGCTACCCTACGGCAGTCTGCATACACGGACACTCGACAAAACTCTATACAAACACTTACACACACACTACAGAGCCTTAAAAAAAACCAAGAGAGCTTTGTTAGCCGAATTTGATCATACCTACCTCGACTTTTAACCCAAAGATCGTGGGTTCGAATCCAGATTTTACGTTTCATCTATAACTATTCCTCGTTCGTAAGAACGCAATTAAAAACTCAATCGGGGGAAGGAGTGTCCTTTCCACATGTAGTGTTATTTTGATATTCTCTGCCAACAGTGTAATATTGGAGTCCGCTTGAATCAAGATGGATAAGCAAATATCGGCTGTTTGTTGCGGTGTATATGATCAAGTAGGTTTTTTTTATCAAATGCTGAGCAATCTGAGCACCGATGTTTTTCAAATAAAGAACGTAAGAATCATACAATGAACTGGCAAAAACACGCTTTTTAAATTATTTTTCCAATTTTGAATTTAGAACGCACAAAAGTGCAAAACATTAATCAGTAGGAACAGACTAAATAAGTCGATCTACCTATTCATTTTATAAAAGCTCTATTAAATTCAGCCTAGATAGCTAAATCCAAAATGAATAAGGATCCAATTTGTACGTAGAGTTCACCGGTTCAAACTATTTATTTCAACTTCCGGAGCCTGGCAATGTCACCTACGACTTGATTCATATGTTCATTAAGGATATGGATTTAAAGTCCATTTTAAGCTGTCGAAACCATTTTTCATTTGCAAATAAAGAGCTTAATGAACAGAAAGGATTCGCAACCAAGCGTTAAACATTACTCTGATCGTTTCCAATTAAGTTTCGAGCATATGTAGGTACTCGTAATCATACAATAGTTGTGTAAAGTTATTTATCTACGAATTAAGTTAAGGTTGATCCTGGATACGCGAATAAAGCTCAGTCAGCCATGATAAGCGATCACACCCCAAGCAATGGTCGTAGACCGTAATAAGTCAAATCAAATCAGCCGTAAGTATCGCGTCGTGATTCTGTAAACATTTTTTAGCGCGACGCGACAGTAATGGTATCGACACCCGAGCCACCCCGATGCGATTGTTCAATTGCCGAGAAATTGCCACGCAACTAAGCTTCCGGAAAATTGGCGATACCGTTAATATTCACCCGAAACCGCCGGCTCACGTGGCGACTGCAAATAACGGGCAGACAGCATAGATTTATGCCGTGTCGTTTTAAGTGATATATAGGCCTCAACCCACCCGTCCCAGCGATCTGTCGAAGAATATTTCAAGTAACTGCTTATGGTTCCGATCCCGGCCCGATTCAAATTGGGTAGTCGGGACCCAAGAATATCTAACGTAACTAAACGTTTCGCTTGTTCGGTCTCGGAATCCGAAAAAAGCTTCATAGATTTGTTAAAAATATGGAGCAGGTTTCTTACATTATTGGAAGGATCTAACGTAAGCAGAACGACGGGAGTAATTCCATCTGACACTAACGGAATAATGTGGGTTTCCGCCATCGGCGTGGCTGTTTTACAAAGTATAGAACCACTACGAGTCCATAAAATACAAGATCCTGACGTGGCCCGAGGCCTAACTAAGGTGAGGCTATCTAACTTACCGACGCGTTAAGCCCTTCGTCTGAGGAAATTGGTGACAAAGATATTCCAGTCATGTAGGGGCCCCTTGTTAGCGTCTAAGGAAAATACAAGAATATTCCCTCTTTCTGACACGGCTTGTTTCTTCAGGCGGTTCGTTGGTCTTCTCTTAGTTTTTATAACATGAGCGAATATTGCTGATACCTTAAATTTTATGTGAATATATGCGTAAGTGTAGAGACAGCTTTTTATGGTCTCATGAAAATGTGATAGAGGCTTGGGGAGCAGAATCGAAATCATGTAAGCTAGATAAGAGTAAAAACTTTATGGTCTGCCAATCCACTCAGCGGGGCTGTGTTGGAAACGTTTGACTCTGAAGCCACGTGTTTTATAACAGGCAAACGCTGAAAGCAAGTCGTGTAACTCAATTGGGATTAAGCTGAGCATAAATCGGGTGGATGTCGACGCACCGTAATTACGAACTTTTACCCAAACGTGAGTCCTATTTTCCATGGGCCCTTTTTGTATTAAATTAAAATGAATATTATAAAGAGAAAATATATTGTTACGCAATATCATGTTACAAGCTCGAAAAATTTCACCAAAAATCGTCTGATAAAGCAATCCAATCCTACATGATACAAAGCTCGTAAACTGTAATCATAACAAATGATTATTGCTATCATATTCAGTGCGCGTCAGTGGTTCCCTCGAAAACAACGCGAACTGACCCCATACAAACACATTTGTTACGTAACCGTCAGTACTTTACGTTTGTCCCGAATGATGTAAGCTGGGACACGGTATAAAAAACAAACGGTAACCTTACTGTGACTTTACTATAATATTCTTCTTACACGACTTAATCTGTGTACTACTCCAATGGCCAACTCTAATACCGCAAACCAGTCATCTTCTTATCGCGTCACCAGTTCTTTCGAACCAGTGTGGTGAAAGGATTTTAAGTGCGCCTCAAAGAGGCTCCGTTCAGGAAATTGACACATGTTTTCGAACTTTTTAGGTTCTACACAAACCAGTAAAAGTATGTAAAGCCTTCTTGAAGAAATAATTTCGACGATTAATAAACGTATAGAAATAAATAACAAAGTTATCTGCGTTTTTTACTTTAATGACTTTTCGTTCACAGAGTGGCGAGAAATATCAATACATGCTCCTCCTAACAAATGTAATGCGTTACGTGAAGTATATTGGAGTACTGAAAGTCGATTTACTGTTACTTTTCTACTTTATTGTGGGTAGATAATGACTGAGTCCCGTTTCGCCCGAATAAGCTGGGGTAAGCAAAGCCGGGCACGCACGAATCATATCCTAATCTTGTGATTTTGTTGGATAAAGGGCACGAGCTTACGAATACAGCTTGAGATTTGATTTTGATCTAACTCACCAACATATTCGTATCAAGAGGTAAAAAAATAATTCAAACGAAACGACGACCTATTTGTTTTCATTCATCTAGCTGAGTCCCAAAGTTTCAACCACGATATCATAAAAAGTGCTCATATCATTTTTCGTTCAAGATTATTTTGTAGTTTTCTATACCAGTGAAGTTTAAGATTCGAACCAGTTCAGTGGTTCTAGAGATTTTAAGCTATAGGTAAACTTAAATATAACCTCTTTACGGTAATCGCATATGAGGTAGATAGACCATTACACAAACTTATCTGGACCGGTGGCCAAAAGAGGAACTAACGAATTTTACTGTATAATTAATTTTTTACCTTCGATCAACAATTATAGATTTAAGGTCAGCGCAGCAAAACCGTCCTCGGTAACTAACAGCTCGCCGTTATTTTGTTTAGCATTATCGCACGCATTATGACGTTTATCGTGATAAATGATCGTAAGTTTATGATAATGTTTTGAGGATTTGTGACTTTATTACTACGTGTAAAGGGTGTAATTCGGTTAAGCGGACAGAATTCAGCTTTGATTTTGTACGTCACGCTATACCTATCTATAATATTGTTTCAATAATGTTGTTGATCGAAGTTTTCTGCCAACACCAAATGCAATAACAGCGCCTCTCTCACCGGTCCAGATAAGTTTGTGGCACTATACCTAGTTAGAGATCCGGTATAAAAGTCAACTTGAGTCATATCTGAAGCTGGAATACAAAAACGTTTTTATTGTGTAAAAATCGTGTCCTAGCATTTTGTTACTCAGTTTCTACCAAGAAATCGTAAAAACCGATAGGTACTTGAGATTGAGACATGACTTACGAGTGTTGTGGGCTTATGTGCGTATATGACACAAGCAATTTGTTGAAAAAAAAGTAGGTACCTACCAAGACTCACTATTTTTCTGTAGACATTTTGTGAAAAAAGCTAAATTATTGTAAACCTTAAACCCTCAGTTATAGCACATACAATCTAGCTGTAGTTATACTTTGTAACTTATAGAATTTCTAAGGTTTTCCAAGAGATTGTACTTGATCATACACTATGTGCTATTTCATCCTCGAATTCGATGCACGTTCATAAATAACACGGCCAATTTGTGTACAATCAGGCACATAACAAATAATACGCCGGCAATTGAGTGTCGAAAAAAGCCTCTGTTTACTGAGCTGCTGGTTAAATGCGGCGTTTATATCCATTAAGGGCACTTCCGACACGTAGTGCGTAATCATATTCCGGGCAGGAGCGGCATAAATCAAGAGGATAACCGCAGGGCAAAAACAAAGTTGCGTACGACTGTACCTATCATATTGCATCACCTATCTGATGTAGATTACGCACCTATTTGTATTATTTAGTGGGTCATTTTTACACATAGTTATCCAACCCGTAATAAAATCAACCATAACTCCCATGGAATAGAGGTTATATTCACGTGGTAAAAAGCAATGGCATATTCGCTATCTGCTTTATGTTATGGCACTTAGGCTGACCTCTTTTGAACATAAACACTGAAAATATCTTGTTCATATTTTCTTTGTTCAATATTTCGTGCAAGATACTGCCTTGGTGGGTGCAGTATTTCTCTGTGATGCTGACAAAAGTGGAAAAGTTTTAAGATAAAAATGCTTTTCTGTGACATACATTCTTGCAGGTACAAAAATTAAGTTTTCATAATAGTTGGTGTCGTGCCAGCAGTTCGATTCTTGTTGAAATAAACGACTTTTTTCACAATCAAACAAATAAACCTCGCAGTTTAAAATAAGGTCACGACGTCGCTAGGTCAAAGTGCGCAAACTTTTTAGTTAATCCGAAGAGTATTTGTAGGTAATTGAAGTATTGAAGATCAAAATTGTATCAACATCACAGAAATGAACCGACTCATAGTTTTCTGAAGCTCTACGCGGATCCCCGCGGCTGACTAAGCTCGCATTAGGTGAAGATGTTCATTCATAATTCTAGTCTTCAGCTATGTGCTGAAATGGAAGCTCAATTCAGGGGCATGATTTCTATTAGTTTCATACAAAATAAGTATCACGGAACTAGTCCAGTTTTTGTGCAGCATAGGATGAAAAAAAACCATACTCCATTTTTATTAGCCAATTATTTAAGCAATTGATAAATAATAAGATTTAAAGCCGGGTCATCTCCTATTTGCACAGTTTTTACCAAGTAGATTACAGGCGCGGATCCACCGTTATGGGCACTGTGGGCATGCCCGCAACCTTTTGACCGAAGATTCGAGATTGGCCAAATAATGTGTTTGTCTGTCAGTCAGTCGAAATTTCGGTTATATGAGATTCGGCGGCAAATCGACCGAAACTCAGAACCAGTCCGAGACTATACTGCACTTTATTGATTACTAGCTTCTGTGCGCGGCTTCGCCCGCGTGGTACCTACCAACATTTTGAATAGCCTGCTATTCCAGGTCTCTACGCCTATACTAAGTTTCATCCAAATCGGTTCACTGGTTTAGGCGTGATTGTTACACAAACATCTAAACATCTAAACAAATTCACAAAATTTCAGCTTTATTATATGAGTGGTATGAGCGAGTGCATTCTCCTACTCCCATTTTTTGGGTGGCTGTGCCCACAACCTTTTATGAAGGCTGGATCCGCGCCGGGTAGATTCCGCTCCTTTTACCACACTTACTACCTCAGTCTGCGCTCAAGTATCCGTTTGCACCAACTCAGTTATTTAAATTGCAAACGCCCTTAAGAGTTGAGCGTTGAGAGTTAACAAAGGTAAACTCTAAATAAACGCAAAGGCGCATATAACTAAATGCTAAAAGCATAGTTGCGATGTAATATGGCAAACTAAAGCTGAGATTGCGTCGTATTGCGTCGTATGTCTGGTATGTGCTTACGATACGGCAGGTGATGTGCAAGTTTACTTAGGAAAGGTGCATTTTAAAGCCATGGATACATTACAGACGTTTTATTACGCTAATAAAAAAGCACTGACAGTAAGAGTGTGCTGGCTGAGTTGATGAAATGTATTGACTTACTTAAGTCTTATGGTTATATCAAAAATCATTTTAAGACACGTTTAAAGATGTGGCATGATGAAGAAGACTCAATTTATATACGTCTTTAGAGAAAAGTCGCGTTAGCCGCAAATGAAATTGTTTATGACAATATCTTAAATGATTTTTTTTCTACACATTTTAAACTTTCGCTTCTTTTTTTTTTCTTTTTTTCTAGTTAATGTATTTAGTAGATGCAAGCATTTAAATAGATGTAGATATTAAAGACAGCATCCCTGTTTGCCAAATACATAGGTAAATGGAATACAAGAAAAATGTGAGATGATCATCATTGAACACGGTACGTCACTGGTGCTTACTGTATGAACTCGTTTTAGGTCAGTAATCTTCAATTTTATGTTATCTGAAAAGACACTTTTCCTACTATTTTATGAGTGTTTGTGTAAAGCAGTAATAATATGCCATATGAAGTTGAGTAAATACTTCCCGGAACGCTAAAAGCATAGTCTTACGAAGTAATGTGGCAAACTAAAAGCTGAGATTGCGTCTTACACAAGATGGCATGCGCTTGATGACAGGTGTGTGCCCGTATAAAATAAAGCAGTAATATACAGTAGTTCCATGTCACGAAGGCGGATTGGTCTTCAATTGTGTGTAGATTTGTTTGTAGCTGAGCGCTCATTTTTCCATGAAGCGTTCCCGATCACACACAGAAACAAAGTTCATGTGCAATCATTGAGTATCCACACCTTCGATCAAGAATACTATAGCGTGACGCACTAAATCAAAGCTAAATCTGTCCACGTGACAAAAATTTTTAAGTTAAACTGAATTACACTCTTTGGCCCTAGTAATAAAGTCACAAATCCTCATAGTCATTATCATATACTTACGATCATTCATCACGAAAAACGTCAAATGCTAAACAAAATAACGGCTGAGCTGTTATTTGCCGAGACGGTTTTGCTGCGCTGACACTAAATCCACAATAATTCTTGATCGAAGGTCCACACACAACTAACACCAACTCGCCTTCTTGAGATAGAGCAAATATACTACTTACGGCTTGTAGAGGTGCGTTTACTAATAGTATGAACCTTAATCTGTTATTTGGTCCGTGTTAATAGGTAATAAGTAGATTGTACTTGCAAAGCAGGCCTGTTAATGGTTAAATTGCTATTCAATAGTCGAGTCTGCGTAATTGAATGGGCATGATCTGATTATTGCCTTGATTTAATTATTCATTGTTTTGTAAATAAAAATGACTGTTAAAAGTCCTTTTATTGAGGACGGACTCGTGGTTACACCAGATTGTCACACTGGTGTAACTTAGTGACCATTTAGCTCCAAAAAGCTTTATTCGCATTAAAGTTGAACTGGCATATTTTATGAGAATAAGCGAGCCAATACTGTCTGAAGAAACCTATTAGCCAACTGTAAGTTGCTTGAAAATGTAGTAGGCTGAGCTAATAATTAAGTATGTTATTTTGTGTAAGTTTTAATTAACTGAAAAAGATGAATGTATGACAGCATGCAATATTCTGATTGACGATGAAAGAGTGGAACAAGTGAAAGAGTTTGTGTATCTGGGGACATTGTTTACAAGAGATGGGAAGTACGATGAGGATATCGAAAGGAGAGTGAATGCTGGAAACCGAGTGAATGGGGCTCTCCATGATTTTATGAGCAGCCGGAAAGTGTCCGACAAGGCACGACTGGCAGTTCATAGAGGAGTGTTGGTACCGACATTGATGTATGGAAGTGAAAGTTGGGTGTGGCAGAAAAAACATCAGAGTAGAGTGAATGCTGTTGAAATGAGAGCGTTGCGTAGTATGTGTGGGGTAACGTTGAATGATAGAGTGAGAAATAGTGTGATAAGGGAACAGTGTGGAGTGAAAGAAGATGTAGTGTTGAGGATCGAGAAAGGTATGTTAAGATGGTTTGGGCATGTAGAGAGGATGGATGACAATCGTTTGACAAAGCAAGTGTATGAGGCGAGTGTGCATGGGACAGCTGGAAGGGGAAGACCTAGGCGAACCTTCTTGGATCAAATTGGCGACATTTTGGAGAAGGGCCAGGTCAAAAGTACCCTAAACCGACGAGCATGTATGAAGAATGTAATGAGAGTGAATGAGGCGAAAGTTGTGTGTCAGGATCGTAGCGACTGGAGATCCGTGGTCTCTGCCTACCCCTTTGGGAAAGAGGCGTGACTTTATGTATGTATGTATGTATTTAATTAACTGTTATAGTTCGGTGACACTAACACGGCCTCATAGGCCATTAGTATTAGGCTCTCCGAAAAAAAAAACAATAAGTTTTAATCAACTGTGTGTTTTATTGGCATCACCATTCGTCTTCTATTGTTCATGTAAAATATAGTGCATCCAAAGGTTGCCTTGAAAATATTGTTTTTAAGAATAAGTCCGCCCATTGTACTTTCACCCTTTTAAAATTTCCTTTCTCTGTGTTTGTTATGGTGTATGTGCAATAAAGTGTTTTCTATTTAACTATCTAATGCTGAGCAAGTGCTGCACAACACTTGACAAGTGCTGGGCTACTCTATAGCTTTATGGAAATACTGTGATGGTAAAGTTTTTCCAAGATTTACATGGCTCATGCTAAAGTTACCAATGCCTCCCCCCAGGGCCTCGCCTGTCTACTTTCACCACCTGGCACCGAGTTAAACCGCTTACACTGAAAACAAGTGTTGTTTACCGTCCGCATTCTGCGATGCTGCCTTTTTTATTTGGAGACTACGATGCTTTCTGATTTTCTATTCGAATCTTCTGGAATACCTACATGAACTGATGTCATGGTCAAGTGGGGTTTTCTGGTGATCATAATGATGATGGTGACGTTAGTAAACTCGTTAGATTACTTAGATGCCTACGTTTTGATTATAAAGACTTGAGCGTAAACCAACTTGAAGTACGAGAAGGTATTGCAAAAATAATTACTTAATTAAATTAGTGAGTAAGACGGCAATTTTGAATATCACTTTCTTTAAGAAAGATGAAGATCATTGGGCTACTTAATTAAGATGAATGCTGACATTTTATTAAATCCTTTTCACAATTTTATCTTTTAATCAGAAAAAATACGAGAACTAATTGCTATCATTTCATTCATACAAGATAAATATAAGATTGAATTTTAACACCTGCTTCACAGAAATTCTTTTCTGAACGGGGCATTACTGACTTTGCTCGCATAAAATAAACTGCATGATATGATTCCGCTACCAAGCTTACGTCGAGTTGTATCGCACTGCTAATGGATAAAAATGAAAATTGTTTGTCTTGACGGAAAAACGTGGTGGCTAGTATTGTTTTTAAAATAAAATGCGGTTATATTTACCTAAGGTAAATTCGTGATTATGGCGAGAGTTTGGATCTGTCTCGTAATTGTACAGGTAATGTTTTCATAATATTTGTACATAGATTTTAATAATTTTTTTCTTTTTTGATAGAGCTACTTTGCAATCAGAAGCAGATTGGTAGATGTCGATCGCCTGTCCAGTGCAGACGCTGCCTTACTTTGGCCTCATAGGAACGAAACCCCTTTTATATATACAGTAAACAAAGATACGATTTCTTTTATCGCCCTCAGTCTCGTAAACATCAATTTATTCGTAAAACCTTTTAATAACATTTTATTTTAATTCCGTAGAATGCACAATATTGCGTGTGCCTTGCAATATTTTCATTATGAATGTTAACGAATATTGTGGTATTTTAAAAATGAATAATTTTGCATCTCTCGATCTTTATTGATTTGCAAATACTGTCAGTAAAATTGTAAAAAGTTCCCCAAACAAATAATTAACTACAAGGCCGGTTAATAGCTGTGAAAAAAATCACGGTGACACGTAGGAAATGCGTTGGGTATTTAAAAGTTTTGACTATGATAAGGTGATAGTTTATAAATAATCAGTAATCACACAAACAAAAAAAGAAAGCGAATTAAAAATACGGAGGCTTCCAAAGCAGCTTCGTGTTTAGTCATGTTCTTTCTAATTTACAAACTAAGAAGGTATGTGATAATGACATAAGTCCATATAAATCATTGGATGGTTACCAATTCGAGACAGCATGATTCAATCGACGAACAAATACAATACTAATTAATTTGTAGATGAGTGCCAGAAACTTTTGTTGCTGTTGTTTTGTTGAGAGACCACATTTTTTATTGCTGTTATGGCCCCCTCGCGCACTAGCGGTTGAACCGCGTCCCACGGTTCAAATTCTAGTACAATTTTGTGGCGGTTAGCGGCGGTTAAGTGTGTACAATGACAAGCGGTTGCATACTTAAACTGGAAAAGCAGCCCGCCACGCGGCTAGTCGCCCCGCGGTTTAATGGATAGTGCGTAAGAGCTCTTATCAAATGATTTCTCTAAACTTTTCTACTACTGAAGTTGGTTCAGTTAATTTGGTCTCAAATCTGAATATTTGTATAAATCTAGATTAAGCGAGTGTACTAACTAATCTGAATCAAAATATCTTGGTCACTGTCGGTGTGTCAAGTTCGTAATTGTATCTGTATTCTGTGGCCGAATCGAGTGTAAGGGGATTGGGTATCATTTTCCAACTAGTTCTACGAATGAGGTGGTCTTGAATCAGTGGTCAGCTTCAGTAGCTAATACCGATGCTGCTAATCGGATTGGCGAGCGGTGCCGATTCTGTCGCATTTAATGGAATTAAACACAACGCAATTACAGACAATGCGTTGCTAATCTCCAACATTATGCAATGAGCTTTTGTTTGGTGAAAGCAGGAACCAGCATATGACGTACATTAGAACAAAATTTCTCCGACTTTTAGGGACCAATGCCTAATAAAGTTTCACCCAGTTAAAACGACAAAAAAAAAAACAGCTATATTATAGGTTGATCATAAAATTAAAACGTAAGTACCTATATTGTTTAAATGACATTTTTGTATCAAACTTTTTTGCATTATTATTGAAATTGTATTGACATTTTCTTCACACACTCTACACTTCACTATTAAATTTAAATTTGTAAGTATTCACCGCTATATTACAACCAGCATGATAGTTTCTACGTAATATGCAGATGTTTTAGCAATCAGATTGCTAATTGTACGCTGTTTTGAAATTGCAAACATCGAATAACTATCTATTCATCGTTATCTAAGCTTATGTGTTGGGCAATGCATGTTTTAACTCTCGTATAATTACAACTAATACCAAATAGAGGATAAATATTATCATGTTTAAATGGAAATAATACCATTCCTCTAAAAAGCTATATCTAAATACCAATACAGGCAATGGTGTAAAAGAAATAGCAAAACCTACACGATGAAAAAAATCGTTACACGAAAAATATCACACAAAAACAAAAGAGTTTTACAGTTATGTAATAGAAAAAAGTCGACATAGGTGGAAATGATGATACCAAGCAAGAAAATGATAAACAGAGGCGAACTTTTTATTTTAAACCCAAGAGCAAAAAGACGAGCCATTAATTAAAACAGAATCCGATTGTAGTCTCAGTATATCCTCTCTTGCTCCATTTAACAAGGAATTGTGACACGAATATAGCAGTTTTGCTGCTTTATTATAGAATGTCGCAGGCAGATCGATTAATTAACCATTTCATATAGACACTGATGATAAAGACACTGTTGAGACTGATTTTAAGTCCAATTGTTTTAGAGGCATCATCTTCCTGCCCACGTCCCACTTTAAGTGGGGTCGGCACTACATACTCCTCTTCCATTTCCCTCTATCAGCCGTCATCTCAGTTCTCACATTCACTCATGCAGTTCTAGAGTTGGAAAATGTAACAAAACTTAATTTTGAATTGGCTGCTTTTCGAGGTTCAAAAATCAAGTTACGTTTGCTGCGTGAATACTTCACTTTTTTGGAATAAAGTAATATGTTAACAGCATAATTTGGGTTATAATCAAGGCTTTAAGTAGATTTATCAAATAACACCTAATTGTGAACCGAATCTTACAATATTTTATTGGTTTTAGAAGTAAACTTTATCGAAAGGTTCGTTATTCTTTTTCCGTATTTACTTCACCGGCCACAATACTGCATCATGAAGCTTGTGTGAATTTGGCATGACACTACACAGTACACACCCGGTATGGTAGGCAAACAGTGTTTGTAATGTTCAATGGCAGTAAACGGTTTAGAGGCCGGTGCACGTGCCAAGCCTGCCAGGAGATGCCACATACCAGTCGCACCTACTACGCGTTCGCGATCGGCATTTCATTTTTGCGTCAATTTATATGAATTTCTTAGTAAAAGTGGTAAAACACCCACATTTTCTTTATAACTGAGGGATATAATTTTGCTATCTCAGAGAAGGCTGTTACTATCGGTAGATGTATTAATTTTCTTATAGATATGTATGGATTTTTTTAATTACCATATTATGTGCGATAAAGTATTTTCTATTCTTTTAATATATACCTTTAAGAAGCATATTTAAACCCCTTTCCTTTCTATTTTATGTCAAACAGCATTAAAACTGAAGAATTACATTATTTTATAAAAATGTACGTGCTACTTTTAAAGGAACATCTTCCTGAAATCTCAGTTCATTACGAACGCGGCACGTCTTGTCAGTCTAAAAGCCTGTAAGTAGTTGTAACTGTATTTTCTGCAGGCACTGTAAAACTTCGACTTTCTATAAACCGACCACCGTAAAATTACAGTCAGAAAATGATCACAACCATGTTTACGTTACCGTCGTGCAGCACAGCTTGGTGCATTGCATGTGCCGGTGTTGGTTACGGAAGTACGTCAATATTATCTTTATAGCTGCAAAATTATCATTTAGCAGTTTGAAAAACAAAAGCTACAATAATGTGTGAAAACAACTTTCATGACTGTGGTTACGTACTGCACATCTCAGGAAACCAGGGTTTAATCGGTTTAGGCGGACGTGCCAAGCTTGTGGGGAACTCGCGTAGGATTCTTTGTACCACCTACGGTTTCTCGATGTTCCTTTAAAATCCAAATCTTTTTGTTGTATCGTAGATCAAGCAGAAACTTTTACAACAATCTGTAATATTTAGAAAGGTTTTTACATCTTTATAAATCGTTTCATTGAAATTTACCCCTAAGCTCCAAGTGCTATCAGTGGTATCAAAATACCACAAAACAAAATGTGTTTCTATTATTATGGATCTAAAGAGGCCTGTAAACGGGCTACAAAAATTGCATCTTGTTGGCAATTTTTATTGACCACTGTATCTCAGTATATTTGCAACTCGGGATAAATCATTTGCAATCTAGCCGGCTGGACATTGAATATTTACAATTTGAATATGTATTTGCAAATAAATATCTTGACAATATCGCCGGGCTACACAGAAATATTGCAGCAATTATTGCACTGTGTTGCGAGATATAATCGGCAACTTTGCGGCTATAATAAGCAAGTAATTTCCAAAAAACTAGCCCGTTTACGAGCATGGCAGATATTGCGGTTATTTCAAACAAAATTGAGTATGTTCAGTTGAATATCAATGAGTTTGTTTTAATTAATTCAAGGAATCTCAAGAATCCTAATAGCATTTAAGCCTCAAAGGCTCAAAACAATTTTATTTGCGTAATAAATAACGGCATGTTCTGAGTTTGTTTAGTAACCGTAAATTCTGGTTTTTGCAAATATTGAATGCGAGATTGACAAATACTAGACAAAACTTGATGTCTGATTCTCTTGGAGGAATTGGGAGGAATGCTGATTCTAATCAAGATAATGATAAAAATGCGTGTCATAGTTTAATTATAGTCAGTGGTTCTAATGACCTTGAACCGACGTAAAAAGGACAATCAAAGGCAGAGAAATGGGATACTACTTACAGTAGTTAGTATGAAAGATCATTGGTCAAAGGAAAGTCATGCGTGATAGAAAAGAAAATACTTTATAAAAATCTATAACATAACATTAATAAATTATGTTCAAACTTTGTAGCTTCCATTCGTACTTCACTTTATTAGAGGGTAATTTAGTTTTAGTGCTTGCAACATTTAACTCTTTTGTGTTCACATATTTTGATTACGAATCTAGAACTGATAAAATTGCTACCTTATTGTATGAACTTTATACGATTGTAATCTGTTTTGTGATCTTTATAAATAAAAATAAAAAATTAGATATACATACTCGTAAATTCAATAAAACAATTGAAGTTATTAAGCAATCACTATATTTTTTAAGCGAAAACTGCTTTGGGCGCAGGCAGTTTTGAGATGAGAAAAAAATCTTAGATTCGCCTCGAAAAGGTCACGTGCGAGTCATGTGACTGCTCACCGACACCGGGTTATTTGTCAAGTTTAGAACCGTTCAAATTTTCACTTCTGCCGGCACTCCTGGAGTGCCATTGTTTTTTTTACCCTTTGCCATTTTCACAGGGCCAAAGGATCACGAATTCTCTAAAGAACCAATATTGCCTACCATGCCTTGGTATGGGTTAAATTCGTGTTCCAGTAAAAAAATTCCATTTCTTAGCGCGTGGATAAAACACAAACGTCATTAACTTTCAATTTGAATAAGATTTAAATGAAAAGAAATAGAATAATAATAATTGTAAGACATAGCATGTCAGAGTCCGTTCAGGACCTATTCTAGGTCCTTTTCTCTTTGTTCTTTGTAACAGCAATCAGGGTAACCGTGTTAGGGGTCAGTCCGTCCACATCACGAATTCCGGGCATCAAGTCGTATACAAGTACTGCATCGTAATGCCGCGCCAGTCCTACGCAAAGGCATTTTGCCCTTATTATAATTAAATTTAACTTGAACTTTACGTGGCTACATCGCTTGAATGTATTATTTGAATAGGCAACACCAATTATACAAAGCAACAAATTACAAATAAGAGGAGAATAAATACGCATTGCATTTGGCTAACCCCCCCAAACATTTTCAAATGGAGGAAAATCTATGAAATGGTTTATTTATAATTTCTGTAATTGTTTTATAGTGCTGATCCACACTTGGTATTTCATTATGAAATGAAAAGTCTTATCAAAATTTTGGATTCCGACGGGATTCGAACCCGCATCGATCAGACGATCCTCCTAAAGCCGGAGTGCCTAACCGCTCGGCCACGAAATCCTACTTGTCGATGTCCAAATTTTCGATAAGTCTCATATTTCGGTTGAGCGACCGATTAGCGCCATCTACACGTTCACTAGTGAACTCATGCTCATTGTCTGAAATTACATTCAGAATCAAATGACTAAGAGATGTCGCTTTAGCTAAATCTATAATTTCTGTAATTGTTTTATAGTGCTGATCCACACTTGGTATTTCATTATGAAATGAAAAGTCTTATCAAAATTTTGGATTCCGACGGGATTCGAACCCGCATCGATCAGACGATCCTCCTTTCGGTCGCTCAACCGAAATATGAGACTTATCGAAAATTTGGACATCGACAAGTAGGATTTCGTGGCCGAGCGGTTAGGCACTCCGGCTTTAGGAGGATCGTCTGATCGATGCGGGTTCGAATCCCGTCGGAATCCAAAATTTTGATAAGACTTTTCATTTCATAATGGTTTATTTAGCTACCAATACGATTCACTAGACTTTCAGTTGCGGCAGAATATAGTTTGAATATCAATACAACTATTGAGATAACAATAAAAACTTTATACTTTGATACTTCGAATGGTACACATCAAAAGATCCCATACTGTTCGGTAATCCGCAGCAGACGAAAACAGATCCATTATTGTGCTTTATGCATATTACGTACTTTGCTATTATCCTCCATCTCTATCTTCAAACTAAAGAGGAAGCGAGCAAAAGGATATATGGTTATCACTCACCTTTATAGGCACTAATATTGAGTTACGGGTCGCCCGACCGTCCCAACATTCTAATGATAATTGACGGCAGGCAGTTAAAAAGACGGGTTACCAAACTTACATCTTATCGGAAGAAGCGAGGCCTATCGCCAGCATTCCATTTCATTTTGAATAAAAATACTTTTTCCTCATTTCTTTCACAAAGTTTTACCCCCAAGAGGGTTTCCATTGATTATTTTGATGAAAACTGTAAATACATTAATTTGACTCGAACGTTTTTCAAAATGTCTGCAAATGAACTAAATTCAAAGTGCAAAACGGAAGTTGGCAAAGCACAGTCCGGGACTACACAAACGAAATAGCGACCGGGATGGAGACCGAAGCAAATAAAGTGTAGTGCGTCGTTCAAAAATTAAACGTCGCTCTCACTTTGACGTCATGTAGTGGTCAACTGCATTTTATATTTATTCAGTTTCGCTTTGTGAACTATAAAAAGATAATTAGCTGTTGGACACCCAACAAGTAGTGCACAGATAAAATTAAAAGTTAAGCTCTTGTCGCTTCTACAAAGCGGCGTCTATAAATTATTGAATCAAAAAACTTCTGGCTCTTTAGTAGCTGCAATTCATAATGGAAGCTGATGATTATGTAGGTACTTTTATATAATAATTATAATCCTATGACTCACAAGACCTCCTTGTTTTTGTATCACATCCTGATCACAGCACTTACACCGCAATAATACCCACAGATGATACAAATATTTCAAATGACATGGTTCTGTTGCATGGTCTGCATCTCATTCAAAGTGCATCAATACAAATTATAGCGTGAAAACAGCATCAATTCAAATTTGTTTTGTTGAAAAGCAATATGCCAAAAATATAGCCCACAAACCGAGCGGCTGTTTCATTTCGTAATTTTTCATTACGCAAACGATTTATGGGACAACACCGACATATTTCCAATCCGACGAAACTTAGCTTGATTAATCCCGTGTTTGGATTTATTGCAGAGATAAATCAATATCGAGTGTTCGGAGAAAAACAACCCTGTGCCCGTTGACATTTTTTTTGTCTTTTCCTCTAGGGCTGGGTAATATTACCATTGAATAATCAAGAGTAGAGGTAGCATGTGGCTCTCAAGGCAAATAGTATTTAGAGTGTATACCAATGCAATTTTATCATATTATGGAATGCTTGTTTTAAGCTTTGCTCATATGAGACTGGGTAATAACACCCATAAGAAGAGCTTTACAGATTTACAAAGCAAAATGCTTTTATTTTGCCTCTTTTCTTTAGGTATTTAGAGTACATAATCTCGTTATTCAGTAAAGTAAATCCTGTTTCTGTCTGATACTTGGAAATCTAGAAGAACACTGCACAAGAAGCGTTTACAACTCTATTACACGGAAAGGAAATTTTGTCTGGAAGCGAATTTTCGTAACCGCCAGCTAACATTTTATTACTTGATAAAAACAGAAACGTCTCGTCTCTGAAATTTTCACAGGTGTAGTGACGCAGCTGTGTCATTGCTTAAGCATTAGTTGATAGGAATACTTTTAGCGTGAGATAGTATTAATTTTAACAAGTCTCTCCCCAGATGATGTTCTCTAGATGATTCAAAACATTTCCTTAAGTTATTATTAGGCCTTCACGGCCAGGCATTCACATGTTCCAAACTCGCACGAGTCGATGTAAAATGTCAACACTAGTTTGTCTGAGGTCAAAATGTACGCAGCTTTACAAGTTATAATAAGGAAAGGAACAGTTCGTTTATGTTAGTTTTCTCTCTTACTTTACGAGGGTTATGCGATAACGAAATGCGATCACCATGATCTTACTTTTTTGAAAACTATTTTCCTATACGATTATTTTTAACTGAACAAGATAGCGACATTCGTTGTTGTACAGTACCTACATAATTATCTATAATATGTACCCTACCTACAGCTTAGGTTGTACATATTATAGGAACCTAATACGTGCGTATCACTACCTATCACGATGAAAACTATCTTCATCACGATGTTTTTCATTACCTGAAACCCAAAGCCAAATATAGGTAGGTTTCATAACTAATGAACTAGCTGTATAATCCAATACTGTGTATTTACGGGGAGTCGTAAGCGGCTGCAGTGAGCCTCGCGAAATAACCAAGTTTCATTACGACTGATAACTCGTATTTTGGCAACTTGAGAGAAAAATTCAGAACTCACCTAGAGAGAAAATTATAGCCTTTTTATGAGATTACTTGTTTATATAAATGTGGTCGTGGCTGCCACTCCCGTATAGGCCTTTCAGCCATGAACGAAAATGTTCAAACTCCACATGTGGTGTTACTTGACTGACGTCATCTAAATCATATTTAATAGATGGAAGAGGCCAATGTATGTATGTTTACATAAGTATTTTATTACTAATCTAAAAGAATATCTATCACGCCTTAGGGATAAACGAAACTGGATTTCCAGTTTCGTTTAAGATTATTTTTATGAACAAATCCCTAAAAAATGAGATCGCGTTAAAAATTAATAAATCCCTCGCTCCCGATGGCACGGAACTCGATATCGTAAACATCAATAATATTAAATCCAACGTTATCGTGGAAAGGGGTGGGCTTTTTTGACGAAATTCTAGTCGAAAAACCCTATAAAATAAAATGTAAATTAAATGTCACTTTCAGCCGTCAGTCGTTTATCCGGTTCATCCCTAGTTATTGAGCGGTCAATACAAGAAAAATTTAACTAGATACGAACCTACATATTTTTTTATCTACATTAAAAGTAAGTAAGTTCGTGTGAGTCAGTGGCCAACCCTGGCGACGGAGTTTTTAGGCCGCCTTAAGGCCTCCGTCATGGCTTAACGACTTAAATAGCCGGGACCGACAATTTAACGTGCCCACTGGCGGTCACCCATCCACTTACAGATCGTTTCGAACGTTGCTTAACTTCGACGATCTATCAAGAACGACTAAGCAAGCACGACCACGAACGCTTTATCTGCATTTAAACTACATCATAGTAGTAGTACTTAGTACTTTCGGCTTTTGGGTTGAACCTGTGGGTTGAATAAGAAATACACCCTAAAATCAACTTCTTTTACGTGAGTAATAAATATAAAACGAGAAGTAGTGTGGAACTTACTTTGGTTACTCAAACCTCAAGCAGGACACAAAGTTGGTCCCTACACATACCTACAACTGTTTTCTGCTTTTGAAGGTAATGTTTATTTTTAAATATGACTTCCAAAAAGTACTAGACTGTAGATATGTTTTTTTTTTTCAAATTACAAACATTTTTCGCGAAGTTGCTACAATGTTTGTGTTGAACAAAGACACTTGGTTCAGGCCCCACAAGTTTGATGAAAAGCGTTAGAATGTTTCCTATAACTCAGACGATTATCGTAAAATGTTATTGAGTAAGCGTGGCTGACGTGCGGATCAAATAGGGTGGAATACTGGTCACATACTGAAAGTGAACGGTCTAGTGATGTTGTACAGCTCAAATCGAGCTATAATCGTCAAAAGAGCGTTTGCTTCGACGAAGACGCCAAACATTTCCAATGGCCTACGATTTCCTAGCTATTTGAGGAATTTTAACGTTCGTGGCACGTTGCAAAATGGAACGCTTTGGAAGATCGAGTCGATTGGCGAGACTTACTCTAAGCTTCCAAGGATATGTTTTTGACAATTTTGGCTCTCATACCCAATGATAAGTTTCAAATTTAGCCGTAGGTTTTGTTCCAGCAGCAAACTTAGAACCCCATCGCGAAAACTGAAACAAGGTCTCTACTCTATCACACTCTATTCTAACTTAACCTGGAGCTTAGAAATAGAATACATCTGTATTTATTTTTAACATCAACCGAAATTTAGTTTTATAGCTACGGTAATAATAAAGCTCTAACTGGTAAGGGGATAATGATAGTAAATAATATAAATGATATTGATCATTGTAGTTCGAGTTCATAGGCCTTGCTAGTTTGAAAACTATGTCAAAAGTATCCTTACCGATTATGCTTTACGTTGATCACATTATTTGCCCCGGTCGATTGGTCAAACATGCTTACTCAGTTCCGAAAATTGCAAATCATGGGTAACACCCCAATAAGCGACCTCCAAAATTAAGTAATTATGTTGAAATAGTTTTGCGGCATAGTTTGCAAACAATGGGACAATACTTACCGCCCGTCCTCTTAATGAGTAAAAGTTGCTTCATCGTGACCACTGGGCTGAGTGCTAAGTTGTGCTCTTACAGCTTTCCATGTCGTGACTCGCGAATAAACATTACAAGAAATGGGCTTTGCTTTACCTACCTAATGTAAAAACATAAACACAATGTACGCCATACACAAAGATATTGGAAGTCATACAACAACAAGTAACAATTTAACAGTCACAATGACTCTTGCTGAAAAATGATGACATGAGTAAGAAAGGAGTGAGTGTTGGGATGACGGCTGATAGAGGAGAATGGAAGAAGAACACATGTTGTGCCGACCCCACTTAATGCGGGAAAAGGGGAGATGATGATGATGATGAATGTCTTTTGCCCAGCGGTCAGATAATAATATAGGTTAAAAATGAAGGTGGGAATTTTAAGATTAAAGATTAAGATTGAAAATTAAGTTTTACTTTTAAAAATGTCTATCGCTAGTTTTAGAGTTTAAGGACGTGGTCGCTAAGCGACAAGCTCGATAAAAAATAGCCAACAAAACATAATTATCTTCAAGCAGCTTTAAAAAATCCTATAGACCACCCACTAACCTTTTCTCGACAAAACACGGTTCAATAATACAAACATAAGTCCATAGTTGAACACTTTCAGTGTCAATCGCCAAAGAAACTTTTCATTTTCCTAATAAGTGAGTACAGCTATTCCTTTCACGGGTTCATTATCATTAGCACAACAAATAATTGTAGGTACTAAATGTACCTCACGTAAAAACGAAGACTTTTGTTTAAAATCACAAATTCAAAAAAGGAGCAAAACAACCACTGAAAAAAGGAGGAGTAATTAAGTCGTATTAGCCTCGGTTCGTCTTTCACCCCTACGGCACAGAATATTTTATAGTCTTTGTAAGCTAAGACACAGAGAATCTATAATCAGTAAGATACTTTGATGCATATACATGCAGGGCCTCTAATTTGACACAACCAAAATTTCGGCCCAGACAAAAACACGACCGAAGTATGCTGACTAATTCGGTTTGGAATACTTGGTCTTAGGTGCGGTGCGGACCGATTTCATAGGTAGTTTGATCCTATCAAGCGAATAATATGACCTCGTGGTATTGTAAAGTTTTGAGGCGTTACCAGTTTTGATAACGCTCTGACTAATGGGATTTTAGTTTTGAATAACACAATAACGGCCGATTTTTCGAACGCTTTTCAAATTGACAAGCTGATTAAACTTGGAATACTTGGTCCTCATTGGTCGAATGACAGATTTCACCAATGATTAGCTAATTTTGAAGATGATTTGCGTTCCCGAAACCGGCGGTAAGACTTTGTTTACTGTTTCATATGCTCTGTGGTATTATGAAGATACGTTGTAGACATTTTGGGATGCGATTTTCTCCAGATGTAATTTACTTGGTCGTCCTAAAACAACACAAGGATAATGTTTAAGCTGATAAAAGGTTGTGGGATGATTTGGCGGCTGCGAGATTGTTTTCTTTTAAAATCTGAAAGGTGCTTTAAAAGTAAATCTGTAAAGTAAACCTCAACCAATCAAGTAACCTTACCTTTATTTTGTTAAAACATGATCCTTCGCCCTCACCGTCGGGTAACTAAACACTTGGATCAAAATTAAATAACCCAACAAACATGTAATGTAATTTTCGACTCGTCTCGCCCCAAAAAAAATTGAAGCGTTTTAGTGAGATTTGTAGTAAAAAAAGTAAGTTCGTATGAGTCAGTGGCCAACTCTGGTGACGGAGTTTTTAGGCCGCCTTAAGGCCTCCGTCATGGCTTAACGACTTGATAGCCGGGACCGACAATTTAACGTGCCCTCCGAAGCATGGAAGCGCTTAGATGAAAATGCCACTGGCGGTCACCCATCCACGTACAGACCGTTTCGAACGATGCTTAACTTCGACGATCTATCAAGAACGACTAAGCAAACACGACCACGAGCGCTTTGTAGTAGTAAAATATGTTGTAAGCTTAATATGATGTTTTTGACTTTTGACTATCTTTAGTGAACATACGCTTTTATTTTTTGACTATTGATTAAGGTTTTAAAAATTCTTAAGCGTTTAATTTTTGTTTACATTTCATCGTTAATATTCATGCAGAAGTCTTCTTTGAATCATGTCGGTAGAACACCTGTTATTGTTACTTCGGAAATCGGTTCTCAAGCCACTTACAGATTACAAAATGTTATTGTTGACTTTTACTGCATTGAAAGTGAATTTCTAAGAGTCGCTTCATCAGGCCGACCTACTTTCTAAAGAAAATGCGTTGTCGGTATTATGTTCAATTTTCTTCTTCGAAATATTACAATAATACCCTGTAACTTTGCGTAAATTCTCATGCACAGTAAGTTTGTTTTTTATTGTAAGGAAAGTCTTAGAAGATTCAATTACAAAAGCTACTATTGAACTATGTAGGTACAAAAGCTACCATTGAATTACAAAAAAAAACCGTATTCAAGATAGATTCGTGAGTATGAAATTGTCATAGTAAAATCTTATCTTTTTTTCACAGAATGCAAAGTGGATCACGTGCAATGAGATCTGAAAAAAAAAATTATACTATAATTTGAACGAATATTATATTAGAATTCCCACACTATTATAGCCATTATAATCTATAATAGACTATGATCGATAGTGTCTGTCTTGGCTGTAATTTCCTCGTCTTGTGTTGATAACCTTCAGATACCTTGAATTGATTCTTGATACAAATTGAATTGTTCTCTTTGCTACATGATTTTGTTACAAGTTTCACCCAAGGATCACTTTGCTCAATTGGGAATTTATCGTTAAAGATTCTTATTAGAGATTTTGTGCTCTGTAAAGTTATATTCTAGAGGATAACGAAGCCTATACCAATAAGTTAGGAAGACTTGGCAAATCGAAAGGCATTTTTGCAGACATATTAGTACAAGACACGCCTTTTCCTTGTCCATCTCAAGATGTGAATTATAATTTCTGAATTCATAACGTAAATAAGACAGTAATAAAAAGCAAGTGTCTAAATTGAAATAAAACAGTTATAAACATCTGGTATTTTTTTTTGTTCGTCGAATACGTTGGTAGCTCTGATCAGAAAAATAAATAACGGCGAAATTACATATCTTATTACCGACTCCTAAAACTTTGTCTATGGAAATATTGCAATGATTTCTTATACCTACTTATCATTTAGGTGTTAATTAATGATGACTAAGATAATGATATACATATGTGTACTTAGATATCTATTCGATGGGCTATTATGTCGAAGGGTTGGAGTGCAATCAAGACAATCGACAATACGTCGTTCATCATCAGGAAGATAGACAATCCCATAGGGAGAGAAGATAATTCAAACACTTGCAAACATAGGTTACACAAGCAGAACTAGGTGCACGGTATTATCGAGCTTCAGATCCCCTAGTAGGGTTTAATTTAGGTTGTAGGCAGCACATCGAGACACCTTCAACGCTTTGATTAGAGCCTGTCCTAATCGAGGAGCATGAACTACCTTGTATCATCACTTTGAATCTATTCTTACTAACATAAACCTTATTCCTTTATCTTTAGGTTCAATATTAACGATATATATGTGCTGATGCAAAGACTCATAAAATTGATTGATAGTCACTAAAGATTGAGATATCATACGCTTATTATATTAGCCAATATCTCGTTATTGCTTTCTGCTGATTCACAAGGTAGTGTTTCATTGGTGTTGGAGTGAAACTGATGTGTGATACCTGTTACTTCTTCTGTACAGGTACACGTTCAAACAAACAGCCACGTCTAACAAAAGCCTGCTAATGAGGAAATCGTGTAGATACAACGCTAGATTGAGTATCGAAGCTGATAGAGTGAAAGCGGTTACAAATCAAACACAATGGAAATTACCATTATCCAGTAATACGTATACTTCAGTAGGATACTTGTGATAACAAAATAATAGTACAACTTGTATTGAAATGCGTAAGCAAAGTTTTATAAATCACAATTTAATTCAACTTATTCAATAACTATTTTACAATTGTATCTGAAAGTTATAAATCGTTAAAATAATATAAATATAAATGCACCTAACCTAACTAACTCAAAGTTTAAGCGTCTTACCATAGAACGTGACATAAAGTTATTCCACCGAATAAATCAAGAATAACCATACATTTTGACAGTTTACACTCCGGAATAACTTTATGTCACGTTCTATGGTAAGACGCTAAGTTTATAAAATTCCTTCTTCAAAAAAATACCAACATAATTCAAAACATAATAAAAATCTCTAATCAATTTCAATGTCATCCCTACATAAAAAGTCATCAAGAGAGTAGAAACACCCTTTCAATAAAGGTTTTCGTAATTTAGTTTGAAAAGAACACAAAACAATAACACAAAAACAATAGGACAGGTAATGTTCGTTTGGATAAAAGGAATAAGAAATAAAATCTTGCAAAATGAGAAATGCTTTGACAATGCACTAATTTAACTAAGACATTTACAAAACTGTCGTCGTTTACAATTCTCGTTGTCAGACAACAAAACTCATAATATTCATGACAAATTATTCTTCAGGATTCATTTTGTGAATTTCGCAAACTTAGCTGTGAGTAAACAAGTACAAGCAAATACTTTGCACACCATCACAGCTATTCAAATGGTTGTTAAATGAAAGACAAACATAGGTTAGGCCTTGCATAGCGATGACCAATGGAGTGGTTTAATATTTACATAAACACTTACATATACAATTTTCTTAAATATTTTTTTAAGATATATTTTTATCTAGCTGTCCGCCGCGGTGTTACCCGCGATCCCTCGGGAAAATTTCATTTCTCCGGGATAAAATATAGCCTATGTTCATCGGGGATAATGCAGGATTCTATTGGTGAAAGGATTTTTTAAATCGGTCCAGTAGTTTCAGAGCCTATTCATTTCAAACAAAAAAACAAACAAATCTTTCCTCTTTATAATATTAGAATAGATTGAATAAAGAGATCCAGCGTATCCTTCGATCAACAGTAGGTATTATAGATATAGCGTGACGTACAAAATCAAAGCAAAATTCTGTTGGCGTGACAAAAAAGTTTTAAGTTTAATCGAATAACACCCTTTGCATCTAGTTATAATGTCACAAATCTACAAAACATTAGCATCCACTTACTATTATTCATCACGAAAAACGTCAAAATGCTAAACAAAGTAACAGCACGAGCTGTTTATTACCGAGGACATTTTGCTGTGCTGACCCTAAATCTACGAGTATAATATTGTTGATCGAAGGGTTTATCGCTTTAAGAGGCATAAAAAAAATTATCAATTGAACATAGAGATCTAGTTTTTCTAAGTAGTTCAGATCGCGCCCTAGTGAAACAATTCATTATGTAAGTGAGCAAGAGGTAAAGTAATACGAGTAGGTACCAAAGTCGTGTGAAGCGTGCGTGTTAGCACAAGATACAATTAAACTTTCCCAGGCTTTATGTTTATCGTGGTTGCGAGTAAATGTATGGAGTAATTTGAATATTTTATTGTTTTAATTATGAAGCTTAATTTCCTTTTGGACAACAAACACTTTGTACTTGTTGATACGTCTACATTGTCATGAATCTTACAAGTGAAGGTGTGTGAGTTACGAGTAGAAGACTTATAAATATAATTGCAAACTTTACTTCACTTATATAGAGCATACTGACAACTTTACTTGTGAGTTTAGGATGTGTACCAATTGTACTCACTCACGTTCAGAATTTTCGCCAGTTACTTGATTTGTTTGTGTTTTATTCCTAGCTGATGTTCACGTTTATCAACTTATAGGAGTAAACCATTTTTCGACCTCATAATATTAATTCTAGGCAATATTTGACTATTCACTTTGATACCAAATAACGTGGAACTCGAAATTGATACATTTTAGACAGAATTAGCTTACAAATAGTTTCTAAGCCACAACTGCAAAGCGATCCTTAGCGATCTCCCAGTGGTGTTACAGTTGCAACGGAAGCCAGTTTAGCAACTTACCGACCACTTGCTCTTTGAGGAAGCTAAGAAAATACTTCATAGCTGTTTAGATATTCTAACTGAACTACTAATTGGTTACCTTGATGCTATATCAAATTTATTATTTTGTATTTAGCTATTTACAACTCTGGGTGACTGAGTTTGTACCTACTGTACAGCTGAGCTCCTCTGGCATAGCTATTTCTATTTTATTATTTAAACTAGCGACCCGCCCCGGCTTCGCACGGGTGTAATGCTGATGCTAAATATTAGGGTTTAGCCAGTGTTTGCAATGTAAGCGCAAAAAATGTATTAGTAATTCACGACATCACATTAGATAGCACTAAAATTATCAGTGTTCCTCTACTATATTATGCATGTATTATATATGCATGTATACCTTCCTCTTGAATCATTCTATCTATGAAAAAAACCGCATCAAAATCCGTTGCGTAGTTTTAAAGATTTAAGCATACATAGGGATATAGGGACAGAGAAAGCGACTTTGTTTTATTTATGTAGTGATAGTGAAGTGATTTTTTCCATAGTTAGTTTTCATTAATCTCATAACTAATACTAGGTACTCTACTGCCAAATAGTTATTATACATTTATCTTGCCTCTCATCTCATCTTGCATCTTGCTTTTACACATTTTAAATGATTTTTCTCAGATATTTTGAAAATATTCGTCCACCGAGCTTGGACCAAAAGTCGATATTTTAATAGTTATTAATAATAATAATAAATAATAAAAGCTTTATTGGAAAAAGAAACCTTATGATACTAGTTACAAGCCATGTGCACAGTTTATGTGCTAAAACTATACTATACTAACTATACTATACAATGCAAGGTATCTGCAAAGTAAATAACTAACCTATTTCTATTGGTAATCCTCGAAACTTGGCTCATACAAACATGTTAGGAAGGTGGCATCTCATGGTACTTTTATCTACAGTCTGTTATTGAGCTTACAGTACATGTACATGGCTGATCTCAAACTCCCAACTAGGTTGCCCTGTGTTTGGGATATCAGTGATCCTCCTATACAACGTGTTATTGCTGGTCACACTTAGATAAATCAAACAAATAGCACAGGATGCGAATGAATAGCAGATCATTAGTAAGGAATTCGAATGTATCTCAGACTCAAGGCAACGAACGCGACGTGTAATCATGCACATAATTGCATGCTCGGTTCACCCACTTACCTTGCAACGCATGTTAGTGATTCAGATGTTCTCATACAAGTTGTCAGTAATTGCAGTTTGTCATCTATGTATTTGTAACACGCTGAAATGGCCGATATGGCAAAATAGATATAGGTTACTCTGGATAACAATAACACCTACACAATTTTTTTCGACAAAGCGTCCTTTTGACGAAAAGACATAGGTACACCTTTTGGCTGTGGTTGCATCCACGTGAAGTTACTTTGGTATCAAGATTATTTAGAAATATCTAAACATTTACCCTCGTGGACAGAATATTAGTACCTAGTATAAATTATTTTCGTCTTCACCTGATCTCAAAGCAATTCAACCAAAAACACATTCATAGCGAGTTGCGCCAAGTTATCTCATAAAACTGTCGGCGCAAGTAAAAATTTCCTCATTGACATACATACGAGTAGCGAACGAAGGTTTATGTGTAACGAAGAAAGCCACTGTTATCAGGGAGATAAAATTCTGCGTTCCGTGTTCCTAGCTTCCGATGATAACTTATTCGAAAAGCCCATTTTGGGGTAAATTTATGGTTGATTTAACTCGTTTATTCCGCAAAAGAACTTTCCATGGAAGCGATGAGATAGGGTAGATAGGATAATGGTGTAGCCATTTTTGAACGTTATTCTGCGTGTTTTCCTTCGGAGTAAATTTGATTAGCATTAGGAAAATGTCTCAACAACTGACAATGGCTCATAATATTTTAAAGTGCCACTTTAATTTTTCCATTACAGCTATGAATAAAAAGAATATATCCCAAAATCAAATAAGAAACCTCAGCACTGATAGACAAAAACAAGACTAAACTGTTTCAAATCAAATATTCAATTTCGCGGCATATAATATTTCACAAAAACTCAAACATATCCAGAATATATTAAGCAATTTTTCCGATCATTCGGAAATCCAATATCTCGCAAATCAAAACTCGAGAAAAACTTGGTTCTCGACCTCAAGAGACGACTTTTTGCCGGCGTGATAAATAGCTGCCCAGGATATTACCCAGACATATTGAACGTTTTCATTCACCGAGCTGAACCTATCTCGCTGTTTGGGTTTCGCAACGTCACTAAACATGCTTATTTTATTACCCAAACCTAAATAATTTCAAAAGATACTTATGCCTACTTAGGTATCCAGACGGATATCATTTGGAAGTAGTAAAACAGTGCCATAAGCAAGGAAAAGCGCTATATGTACTTAGTAATATGAGTATAAGTACAATGTCGGCCTGAATGATGAATAATACAATTTACCTTCTTTGTTTTTCATTACGAGTAAGTAGTGAAAAAATGATAATAGCGTTAAAATTAAGATATTGGCAGAGTATTTTAATACCAAACACGTACCTAATTGATTCGCGCTACTATAACTGTAATGTATTGAAAATGAGATCGGTTGCCAACAGCACGTACAGTCCTGGACAAGTTTGTTACGTGTTTGGAATTTGCAAGCGAATCAATTATGTACAGCGAGCGACAAAAGTGTGTGAACAATGCGTACGGCCTTGCGGCTGTTTTATTATCTCACGGTTGTCTTCCTTACTTCGATTTATTTTCGTAAACAACGTCTCACGCACGACGAAATCTTTACAAGGCTTCTCCACTGCCTCTTTTGTTTACGCTTTTACAAATTTTCCTCACATGTTTTTAGTCAAATTCAAATACTGAAGCTCTAGTATTATACGAACGATTTTAGTACAAAACGGTACTTCGTAATTAATCCCGTTTCGGTAACTATCTAAGCGTAAAAACTCGAATAGATTCAGTTTAACCGCAAAGTCAGCAAGTTTCGTGTTCAATGCATTTAAAACAGAGCTCTGCCTATTTAATTAACTAAGCACTCTATACAATGCATTAATTCCCGCTCATCCGAGCCTGCGTTGCATAGAAGCTCGCTTTAATTGCAAAGAGCCCCGTCAGCTAAGATTTACCAATTAAGAGAATCGGAAGCGGAACCATTCGCCCACTCAGCGAAGCTTCAGCCTAGTCGAGCACAAGCCCAGCCCGCACGATACTTGCGCTCCTCTGGGAACAAACGAAAATAGAAAAGGGAACACGCGAAAAACAAACGAGACCTATTTCCATTTCTTCGCGACAATTCACTCACGCCCACTCCCATCGAGAGAACCTATTGTATGTTCTCAGTAGATTAGATAGATTTGAACTAAAGAAATAACCATAGAAAAGCTTTTTGAAATACCAAAAAGTTACAATGATGAGACAAATAAATCGGAAGTCGTTATCGCAGCAAAAATCGCTACTTGTCATAAAAAAGTTCCCGCTCCTGAAGAACCGTAAAAAACTTTTTACATCAATAACCGACGGACATACTCGTAAACGTAATTTCATAGAAAATTTTGCGATTCAATTTGTTTCACTTGCAACAGAGGATTTGGTCTCACCGACAATTTTCATAAAAAAATACTTATCAAGGCGCGAAGTAATTCGGTCGGACGTAACGATCCCGGGACGGAATTCGCCAATAATAATGTCCTGAACAGGGTCGCAGTTTCGGAGTTTCACAATAATGAGATTAGAGGAAGTAAGTATTTCTTTTAAACTTATCTGAATAACGAGACCCTCGCGCCGGTATGCAATAAAAAGACAAAGGGGCAAACAGAGTAGAGGTAAATTAAACAACAAAAATAAATGGGTAGTCCGTTTGTAAGTGATTCTTTCTACTTAGGAACTCAAAGTGAGCCGTGTTACGTTCCCCGGATCTTTACAGGATCAAGTAACAATAGTCTGTAGGTTTATTTGTGCTCAGACAATGCCAAGCGAGTGGCGAGCTTTGCGGGAAATAATTAAATCTTGAAGAATTGAAGCCGATCTCGATCGCGATTGTATATTATCATGCAGATCAAGGGGTGAAAGGCGAAAACCATCTCCATAAATTATAATGACAGAAATAGATGTTTACAAAGGTCACTGCTATCTTAATCGTGAAGCTATTCCCTTTTGTCAAGGTTGATACTTGAAACTTACAATTTGTAGTTTCGATTACAACTTTGGGTGAACTTGAATGGGTGCTTGACTTTATTGAACTTCAACTTCTAACATCACAGTTACATCTTCAGTTACTACAATGTAGATAAGGGTTTTATTTTTCTTTTGCGTCTTTGTTCACTTTAAACTTCTGGAAGGAATGAAATGTGAAGTTTCAACGGTTGAAATATTCATTGAAGTAATAACTCATATTTTAGTCTTGATTCTGTTTCACACTCTCGCTTAATATAATATTTCCTTCTTACATAAAGACATTCACATTTCTTCACATGTATTGATTGCGGAGAAACAGGAGTAGAGACTTCAAACTTATCTTAGTGGTCCAACTGATGATTATTGACTTTGACGTGGATAGCGATATTAAAGAGCTGTAATTTAATTTTAGGAAAATGCATTGCATTATTGTTATCTTCTAAATAGCCACACAATAAATTCTGATTCACGATTAGATATTTATTATAATAACAGAATATTCCCCTAAGTCTGTTCGTTTGTTATTTATGATATCGAAGACACGCGTTCGATACCTGGGCACGGTCCAATAGGAAATTAATCATTCCGTGTTCGGATTCGTGCCTCGCAATATGCTGAATACAAAGGCATTGTCAATAATAACAGTCGAGATTTGGGAGAAAAAAAGCGGCTCATGCAATTTTAGGTGAAAATATATGAAAAAGTAAAAGACTATGAAGAGAGAGAACCAAGTATAAACAGCGAATTAGTAGTTTTGTTTTGTTCGATTTTACCAATCGATAGTCAAGGCACTAAATTACTCGGCTAGAATTTTTCTGAAAGGTTTCATTTTAAACCGTCTTCAAAATAGGAGGCGGTTTCTATGTTCCGCAGTTATTCACCGATCTGTATTTTCACCGATGTTTCCGTCAATTGTGGACCAATATCTGAGAGATAAGTTTCTTATCTAAAATAAAGTCCCATCCGTGCCTGTTTTCCACATGAGTCCAACATTGAACTCGGTATGTATTCTTTTTAGTTTTGAAAAATTTAATACTATTAAATGATCTTTCAAGTACTTCTCCGTATGGTATAGCTGTAGGACGCTGAGTATACACAGAATGACAATTTCCAAATAATAAAGCAAACAATGAAGCTACGAGCAAATCCCAGTTCTATTCCCTGAACAGCGGTATACAGTCTCAATAACATTAATACAAGGACACAATAACGTAATATAAACAATGGTTATTCAATTAAAAGGAGCATTGTTGGGGCCTGGGGTTCGCTTGTCTCACTTTAGAGCTTCAATTGTAAAAGAAAAGTGAAGTGTGAGGAACATAATGTTAGCCTTTTGGTAATTCGAAATTTAAGGTTAGATAGCTTTTGACATTATGCGAGGACGAGGATATTTTGTGGAGGTGCCGTGCAGCGTGCTAATAGTCAGAGCGTTTTATAAGAGCTGTTTCGGCCAATCGGGATGGTGCATTTGTTATGTCAAGACTTGTCAAACCTTATGAAAATTGGAATAGTGCTTGGATTATTGATCGTAGGCTCAATTCACAGGATTATCTGTCTCATCAATGTATATTTCGTTTTGTTAAGCAAATATGTACTCAGTTAATTTCGTAATGGCAAGATTGGTCAGACCCCGTGGACCATATAAAAGTGGGAAAATTGCAGATATATAGTTATATATCTGCAATTTTCCCACTTTTATATGGCCAACAGGTTTCCACGCTGCTTTAACAGCTGTCATCTCAAATGATCGAAACATCTCAACATTAAATCTTTTCTTACCATAGATTTAGCATGGTACCTCTTTGGTACAGCTTCTTACCCATATCTATCATCCCATTCCTATTTCTGTCAAACTAATTTATATTCTATAGTAGGATAACCGAAGTGCAATGCGAGGGTGCAAAGGTTAAGTGAAGTACTCTGTGGTTAAGTGAACCCTCCATCCGTAGATACCTACTATTGTTCTTCCATGGCGGGGCTGTATAACAAGTCTGGGTGGGTATTACTGCCGGTTATTAGGTCCAGTCGGTTTATCGGTTTCGACCACTCTGAATTCTAAATAGGTAGTCGTCAGGCTTCGACATCGCTTAGAATAACGGCGCTACGGTCGTTGATAGAGGGTTCTAGAAGTTTATTATGACCATAGGCGTCTACTCTGTCTTCCAAGAAGATATGATCGTAAGGTCTTGCTTGTGGACTTTTATCATTTCTTTATTAGCATTTACAGAATGTCATTTTATCTGGCATATACTTGTAGAATGTTAAGTACTGATACCTAAGCTTGACATTCGTCCTTGAAGCTATCGCCGTTGTTGAAGCATAGACAGTGTGACAAAAGATCATTGGTGTGACACAAACCTAACTTGTCACAGGTGGATTGCTGACTTCTACAAAAACTGGGCATACCCTAAAATACGTCTACCGTGCAGGCTCCTCAAATATTTGCAAAGAATTGAATCGAAGAATTATTAAATTCCCTAAAAGTTTTAAGAGAAGCCTACCGTGTACCCCGACTGAAATTTTGTGCTTTTCATTAAGCAACCATATTTACAAGTGTGATATTGTGACGGCAGACTGCAATGTCTGTTACAGGTGTCGCGATGCAGAACGCAATATCCGCTGTTGGCACGATTTGTCCGAAATCGTTCATGTCAATAACAGTCAATGAGTCTTGTATTATAGTTTTTCACATCGCTTCTTGTCGTGTCACTATTTTTTTTTTTTTTAATATTATTTTCTTATTACAACAGGATTTATATGAAACAAAATAAAGTAAATACAATCAGCATCACCAATTGGTATAGTATTTTGCTGAATATTATAAAGACTATCGAATAAACCTTGGTAAAAACATATTCGATTGTTCATGCTCTAGTACCTGCCTTTAGGTTTTAAGCTCGAGCGAGCAATCTTACACTAGTGTTGCATATCAAAAGTAAAATAATGTTACCAACATCAAAAACTCAAGAAATAACTAATTAAATTTCACTAGACGCTTGTCGAGTTTATCAGAGCATAGCTTTCAAATTAAGAAATAATCTACGTGACAAACAAAGAAAAAAACAATTCATTAAAATTCTACTTTCGCGTTAAAGTAACCCATTCCGAAATTGGTATGCAAAAAGGTCGGAAACATTTTGTATCTAACAACCTTATTTTAGTAAAAGCCGGACTTTTAATAATTTAAAAAGGAGTTTACACTTTTTTTAAACGGGCATTATCGTGTCAGCCAAACATTACCACATCGTTTTTATTACGTCATGTTTTAGAAAATGAAATGAATGTGGATGGATATGTGAGTAGAGGTAGACCAAAGAAAAGATGGGTGGATTGTGTGAAAGAAGATATGGGTAAGAAGAGAGTGAATACGAAGATGACGAGTGATAGGGGAGAGTGGAAGAAGAGAACATGTTGTGCCGACCCCGCATAAGCGGGATAAGGGCAGGCAAATGATGATGTTTTAGAAAAATATTTTTTCTCCTATTAGGTATACTTTGGAACTGCAGGGCAAGCAAAGGGCAGCGCACATAATAGAAATACATTCGATTTGAAGATCTTCTATAAAAAGCAAAAAACTTTTTTTGCGATACATACCATTGCATCGAAAACTTTTGTCAAAGAAAAACAAAACAGCTGATGAGGTTTCGCAGAAAGTTCAACAGTCGAATAGGCCATCACGGACTCTTCCTAAGATCTGCAGAATCGCCATTCATAAACTTGTAGGTATTGCCGGACAACAGAGTCCCGAAAAGCCGGACGCCCGATAACCCTGCCCGCGCTGCAGTCAATTCCCGAATTCACGGGTCCTTTATACGTATTCGGATCGTTTTATTTGTTGCCGGGTATTTCCTGCTCCCCATTCACATGAATCAAACCGAACGGACTCATTTATTTGATACGCAGTGACAAGATACAAACGTATCTACTACGTATAAATTCCGGTGGGGATGATAGTGACAGATCAGTTGCAATTAATACGTTTCTTAATTTATGTGCATGTGTTTTTACTATGGTTGACAATTTTTCAGACACTGCAGTATACTCTTGAGTGAAAGTTTTGGTCTCTGCTCTTAGAAATCATCCATATTTAAAGGCCTTAGTTTCATTGCTGTAAGTATAACTATTAACCATTGTTATGATTTCACCAAGTCACTTTATACCATGTCATTATTTATAGACGTGAATCGTACTGTAAGCATAATGTTGTAACCTTGTTCATTCAATTTAAAGGAACATAAAAGGAAAATTGAATACAGACCTAAGTGAAAATCCGATTTAAAATTAAATCAAACAGGATCAGGTTCGCATTTCCAAGGCTCGGCAGATTATCTTTCATAACTTTGGATAAATTTATTTATTGTACCTATAACCAACGTAAATCAAGGAGCTCGTTTTAATGCCGAATACTTTTGGTATAACTCAACGGAAGGCAATAATTAAGGCACCCAACTCCTTATCTAATTTAAAATTTCCTCTGATAAATCTAGGTTGCTATTGAAATTTATGTAACAACGCCAAGGACCAATCCCATTTGAATTTTAATTTAGGCACTACAAAATAAATTAGATACAAATTGGACCCACTCATTTACAAAAGCGACTGAATGCACACGAATCAGCTACTTGGTTTACAATTTCGCGGCGCGAAACAATGCGATTTCTATGCAAACATTTATTTTGTTTATAAAATGGGCAAAAGAAGAACAAAACCATGCTACCTAAATGTACCATTTACATGCTTTGCTGCTGCTTGCTATAAACATGACTTGTGCCATAGAATATCTAATAACACTACCTACTCGCACTTTCCCCTTGATATTGTTTTTACTTTTACCTATATTTATTTTTTTACATGTACCTAAAACGTCTCTTCCCTTTTATTGATTGCTGTGTTGTTTTTTATGTGTATTGATTTGTATGTGTGCTTATGCAGTAAATAAACGAATGTCTATGTCTATGTCGTACTTAGAGAATGGACACCCGCACCAATCAAGACACCTTGCTCCACGCGAGTTCTCTTGCACAATTTTGCAAGAGCGTGAGCGCTTGTACTAAAATTATTCAGCACTTAAACAGGGTTATTTGTAAAACACCGGTAACCTCTCAGGACTGTATTACTATCATCATAAACAACAACTTTTGTTCTATGACTAGTTCTTGTTATAGAGTTTTGTTGAGTTTCCGGGCTCTATGTCGTGTTTGTCTAACAAATCAGCTCTTCCAGTCATAATTTTATGCAATCAACACTGACAAGTACGTCGTGCAATTTGTTACAACAACGTGACGGTGCGGCCCACCGTCCCAGCGACACCACATTCATTTTCCTATTTAGACCGTGCTTTATAAATGTTATCTTATTTCATTAAATTGGATTTGGATTGAAAGATTTCTTCATTCTTTCATTTATTAATTCTTTGGTATCCTAGTAAACAAATGACTTAGTCATGATAAAATTCTCTATCCCTCTCAGATTGAGGGCACAAATATTAATCTCATATTTTTTGCCTTTAGGATTAGACAATGAAGAAATGGAGCTAAAATATCTAACCGTAGAGCACAAATAACATAACCCAAAACTAGACGAGTTACATGTGACAATGTCTTTTGGTCTGTAGGGAAATGTTAGGCTGTGGCTACCCTGACAAGCTGCTATTGTAGGTTTACTACGAGTACTATTATTTACGTTTAAACGCAAAGTCTGAGATTGCAACGTCTATTTTCGTATATAAACTCGAATTTCGTATATAAATTCGAAATTTATACCACTTTGCCGTCGTATTCGTGAGAGAATCTTTGAACTTTTTATACTAAAAATCGACCTTTATTTCATTAGCAAAAATTACCAAGTCTCTCATTACCGTGCGAAGTATTTAATTAAGCTTTTACTAAGAGCCTGTACCACTGCAAAAACAATCGGAAACTCGCTGCATTCGAACGTGATTACTGATAGACTTTTTCCAAAATTAATTAAAAGTCACAACGGAGGCCAAAGCTCGGCACAGTACGTGCTCAAAATACTTCCCCAACTCTCCTTTGTTCTATTTTTTTCTGGACAGCTATTGAAATAATGTCCCAAAATACCACTTAGAAGAAAAAAGTATCGCCAGAAAGTGCCGTCCATTTTCCGTTTTAGTTTTCCGGTTCAATGGGTATCTTGTTTGTTTGGTATTGTTCTTTCTATTTATATGAACAAGCCTTGTTAAGGTAGACACTGCCATAATGTATGTAACTAATTTATACATTGTTGCGAATTGCTGCTCCAAACAGAGCGAGTCCTTAAAGTGCTGGTAATTTAAAATTGGCCAATAATACATATTAGTGTAGCCAGTTTATAATGACATGCATGCCTTGAAATAGAGTAAAAAATATTTTCGAAAATCAGATTTGTTTGAAAAATCCATAAAAGTAACAGTAAATAGTCCCAAAGCATGACGTCACGGTCTGCTGAATTCGGACGTGCAGTACCACAGATTAAATATAGCAGATAGCTATAAATTGGGTAGGTAAAACGAATGCTCAGTTGCTCCATATTAATACTGCTGGGTTTATTTTGATAGCAAAATAAATAATATAAAATAGCAAAATACATAAATATTGTTGGATTACACACAGCATTATAGCCCCAAAGCAAGCAGAGCTTGTATTATATATACCTACTCGTATAAGAAGAAAGATATAGTACTTTTTGTAAATACAACATTAGATAACAATACAAGAGACTAGGTACTTACGATATAGACTCGCTTGTTCTCCTCAGAAAATCACTTCTTGTATGATGGCAAGATTGTGAATTACCTGAAAAAATAATAACTTTATTAATTATAATGCAATACGTCGGAGTTTATTTCGGATATCGTCTCTCGGATCAGCTTGTTTATTGGAAAAAAAAATGTTAATGCTTCAAAAAACAGCATCTATCAACAACATCAAGTCGTAAGACCCCTCGCAGACTGCAGACTTTCTATCGGCCGATAGTTGAGACGGAACATACATCGGCTTACTTCTCCATACTCATTACGAGCCGAAGTATGTTCCGTCTCAACTATCGGCCGATAGAAAGTCTGCAGTCTGCGAGGAGGCTAAAGCTTGTAATTTCCAGTCCCAAATTCAGTTTCACCAATCAATCTCTAATTACCAATATTTCGCAGTTTACACAACATATTGTTCTGAAATTCGTCATACAGAAACGGGCATTCAATTAAATTCGAATTTGCAGACAATAATTAGTTTATGGCCACTCCATATTTAAAAAAAAACTATGTTTTTCAGGTAGCAGACAGTGCACTCAGTTAAATACTTTTAATAACTTTTATGTTAAATACATAAACGTATCGTCAGGTTTATGTAAACATAGAATTAGGTAAAAAAATGTTTCATGCTTGATTGGCGCAGGATCGGAAAGAGTGGCGTAAAATGAGGAGGCCTATACTCAGCAGTGGGTAGAATAGAATAGAATAGAATAGAATATATCTTTATTGAAAAATACCTAATAATAACAATAGACAAAGAGAAATAAAGAAGAACAGAAAATATAAAACTTAGGTATAACAATGGGCGGCCTTATCGCTGAAAGCGATTTCTTCCAGGCAACCTTTGGATGGACAGGACAGATTTAAAGATGTCGACGGCTAGCTTAGGGAAAAATAAATAAATTAATAAATAATGTAACTTAATCACAACTAATACTGTCTACCTATATACAATACTCCTATAAATATATACAAAAATATATATGAATACTTAATAAATATACATATAATATATACATATATACTTAATAAATATATATATAATATAACAATATACTCTACACTATGAAATCTATATAAAAAAAAAAAAATTAATAATAATAATGATAATAATAATTTTATGTTGATGACAAATGAGAAAGATAATGCTCAAATACTAATTTTTTAAATATAGGAAGAGACTTTGCATGCCTGATTGAAATGGGTAGCGCATTCCAGAGATTAACTGCTCTAACTGTAAAAGAATTCCCATAAAAACTAGACGTATGAGAAGGAGTTTTGAGCTGACGGGATTCAGAGGATCGTAGGGATCGGGAATTAGAAAGGTGAAGGAACTCGAATCGTTCCTTGAGGTAATAAGGAGTAGAAGAAAGAAAAAGGATATTGTAAAGGAGAGAGAGGATATGTGAATCTCGACGTAGGCGAATGGGTAGCCATTTAAGCCTATTACGATATTCTGAAACGTGATCGTACTTCCGCAAACCGAAAATAAACCTAATAGCAAAATTTTGAAGACGCTCAAGCCTATTAAGTTGTTCTTCAGTAAATAGATGTGGGCTGATTAGATAGATAGATAGAATTAGGTATATTCATTGCAATCTATTACATAAACGTATTATATTTATCTAGGTATCTATCCCTGAACATAAACATAGCATACATTATTATACTACATTTTTAAGAATATGGTACAGAGATGTGAGAAAAAGGCTTAAAACATAAATTGGTGTCTGTTCACAGTTTGCATCCAGCCAAAATATTCCATTATAAATTTTAATGAGTTGTTAATACACGTGCAACTTTTAACTACCATCGATGACCACAATTCACGGGACCATCGCTAAAAAAGGAATGTTTGTAACGAGTTCATTTACGATACATTGACACCGGACTCAATAGATCGATTGAGTAGAACACATTTTCTACAAAAACATTGCTCAATACCTACTACGAGTACATGTAAACAACCAAACCTAGTTTTCACCATCCAATATTTTAGCCATCCCCTAACATTGAATACTCATTTACCCTTAAATATTACCATTTATATCAATAAACACATACCGATGTCAAAAGCTTAACGTTTTAATTTTGCTAAAAGCGCCCATCTCATTGTGGACACGATGATTTGGTATTACAGGACACATGGGACTTCTCATTGCGAATATGAATCGTATTCCCTTGATATACAGCGCATAAGCTGAGCGAGAATAAAATACCCCTTTGTGGCTGATTGAGCTACAGATCCAATATCTACCCAGGTAACGACTATTGTGGACATGAAAAGCAAGTCATTGTACTAATCTGTAGCTTTTGTATTGTACTTAATGGGTTTTCAGTGAATCTTGGTAGAGAGCGGATTGCAATAAAAAATCGCCAAGGATCGTAAACCAAAACATTAAAATTTAATCCTATACCAAGCCGCTTTTTAAAATGTATATTGTTTTATCGTGTTAAGTAAACATTATCATGTCTTTGTACAGAAGGGTTGTGTACACGGATGTATGCGAGCCGGTAAATTTTAATAACGGAAAACAAACAAGTGTCCACATAAATTAAACTGCGAGACATTGTTTGACTTACTCCCTTCCGCACAACACCACATCGGTTTTATATAAAGTAAATCTAGTATTCACTCATTATTTGCTGTTGAATAAAATATTAAATCCTATCCTGCTTATATAATAAATCTGAAAGTTTGTAAGTATGTTTGGATGTTTGTATGTGTTTTTTTAAATCAACAATTTAAGTTTTCACTTCAAAATTTATTTTTTATTGATTGTTTAGGACATGTTGCATAATGATTTTCAAGGAGATCAGACGTTCCACCAATCGCAGCGCAGGTACATCCGAGCACCCACATACCTACACGTTCGCATGGACTAAGTTACACAAAAAGCAACAATCAATTGAAACGATTAGTCTTTATCGATTTTCTCGGGATTTTCATAACAAAACAAAAAAAAAATAATACCTACATAAATATTTTTTAATTTATTTGCTAAGCCAGTTAGTTTAAAATGAAAAGACACTATAATATAAAATGTGACTACCTCAAACTTGCTCACCATATTCAATATGCATGGAATTACAAGTGGCTCTACATCAGATAATGAAAAATCGAGTATGTTCACATTTTACCACGGCCACTCTAACTTAAAACGTCGCAATAAATTGGATGTCCCATCAATTCCTCGCAGTAAAGTGAAGTGAATAATTCACGCGAACATAGACTACCTACCCACGTTTGCATCAAATAATCATAAAATAGGATCTGTTGAGCCTTCAATCGCAAATAACGATAAGTGTGATTCACTGAATGTGGACAGGGCAAAGTATGTACTACGAGTAGTCATCATTGGATATAAATAAATTGGAATTTATTGAAACACGTCAACTGTTCGCAACAGAACTACCTTTATTATTTTTGTACTAACTTAATTAACACCGTTCATAGATGGCGCTAGCAGTACCTTCTTAAAACAATTTTGATACTTATACTAATACACCCACTTATCAAAATAAACAAAACATCTTATAAAGAAATAATGCCTAACATTTTTACAAATTTATAATGCTTGGGTGAGCATAAGCCTTTAGTAAGCAAATCTGCAGGCATTTCCTCAGTGGAAATATAATGAATTTGAACAATATTATGTTTAATTACATCTCTGATAAAATGATATTTAACATCAATATGCTTTGATCGGTTATGACATTGATGACTTGAAGCTAACTTCAACGCACTCTGATTATCACAATTCAAAGTAATTAAACTATACTTACCAGTAATTTCATGCAACAAATTCCTTAAATATACAGCTTCTCGTGATGCCTCAGAGAGAGCAGTATACTCTGCCTCTGTACTGGATAATGATACTGTTTTTTGTTTCCTACTTTGCCAAGAAATTGTTGATCCAGACATCATGAAACAAAAACCAGTGTAGGATTTTCTGTCTAAAGCATCACTAGCCCAATCACTATCAACAAAACATTGCAGTTCCTCATCATTATTACTATACTTCAAACAATAATTTTTAGTACATTTTAGGTATCTTAATACTCTCTTTACATGATTCCAATGTAAATCACTGTGACAGTTGTTAAATTGACTCAAATAGCTAACTGAGTAGGCAATATCTGGTCTAGTTAAAACTGCCAGGTACATTAAACTGCCAATGAGCCTCTGATAGGGTACATTAGATATACATTTTTCAGATCTTTCTAAATTCAATTTAGGTTCAATAGGAGTATACATAGACTTACAGTCAGACATATGAAATTTAGACAATAACTGTTCTATATACTGTTGCTGATCTATGGTAACAACATTTTTATCTTTATTAACATTTATTCTCATGCCTAGATACTGTCTAACAGGGCCTAAATCCTTGATTTTAAACATTGAGCCTAATACATGTTTAAGATTGTCTGTCTCAGACTCATCATCTGAAAAAATCAGAAAATCGTCTACATACAATGCAACTATAATTTTAGTTTTAACATTCATTTTTGTAAACAAACATGGTTCATACTTACTGCTATTAAAGCCTAATTTATTTAAACAATCTTTCACCCTTTCATACCATGCTAATGATGATTGTTTCAACCCATAAATAGCCCGCTTTAACTTTAATACCTTTCCCCCACTTTTGTTTACAAAACCTTTAGGTAATGACATATAAATATTTTCATTCAAATACCCATTTAGAAAAGCAGTTGTTACATCCAGATGTGTGATATTCATACACATTTTAACACTAAGAGCAAACAATAATCTTAGAGTAGAGTGTCTCACAACTGGCGAAAAAGTGTCAGTATAGTCTAGGCCAGGCTTCTGAGTGAAACCCTTTGCCACAAGCCTCGCACGGAACCTCACATTATTGTCCACATCAAACTTTTTGATTAACACCCATCTGCTCTTCACTATAGTTTCATTTCCTGGATTATTCACTAGTTCCCATGCCTCATTGTCCTCAAATGATTGCAATTCGGATGCCATTGCTGACATCCACTGCTCCTTTTCTGGTCCCTCCATGGCCTCAGAGAAATCAATCTCTTCAGAAGCTGAAACATTGCTGGAAGAAACACATATATTAGTGAAACCATAACGCTGTGGTTCTCTCCTGTTTCGTTTACTAGTCACATCAATACATGGCTCTGGATTCTGTGCATCTTCTACTGCTTGCTCTGGAATTTCACTAGAAGTAGTGTCAACCAATGTTTCATCGCCATCAACATAAACTGAAGAATCTGACGAGTCATCAGAAACATTCTGGTCATCTGGAATGTCAGGAGAACATTCCCCCACTGAATCATTACTATCCTTCTTTTGCTCTACAGTTGCTTCACTTGGAATCCAGACTGCCAAATCTTCTTTTTTATCCATGTAACAGTTTGAATCCTCCATCACAACAACATCTCTACTTGTCGAGATAGAATTCTTTGCAGGATTATAAATGCGATATCCTTTGACATTACTGCTGTATCCAACCAATATGTGCTGTATAGCTTTCTTGTCCCATTTCAAGCGTTTCTCCTTAGGCACATGTACCATTACAGTACTTCCGAACAAGCGAATATGACTAAGATCTGGTCTTCTTCCAAACCACATTTCATAAGGGGTTTTCTGTAATCCTGAAGCCAGTGACCGATTCTTCAAATATACTGCAGTACTCGATGCTTCTGCCCAAAATTTTTTCTCCAATTTGGCATCGAAAAGTAGACACTTTGCTTTTTCCACCACAGTACGGTTTGCTCTTTCACAAAGACCATTTTGCTCGGGCGTGTAAGGATTTGTTTTCTGATGTATGATTCCAAATTGGTTCAAATATTGCTCAAATTCCTTACTAGCAAACTCCAATCCATTATCTGAGCGCAAAATTTTAATTTGTTTACTTTGTTGATTCTCAACAACTGATTTAAAATCTTTAAATCTGCTGAAAGCTTCGCTTTTGTGCTTCAAAAAATAAATGAAAGTCATACGACTATAATCGTCTACAAACAGAAGAAAATATCGAGCGCCTCCAAGTGAACTGACCTCCATTGGTCCACAGATGTCGGTGTGTACAATTTGTAATGTCTCCGTACTTCGTTCACCAACATGAGAAAAAGGCAATCTCATCTGTTTTCCCTCACAACAAGTTTTACATTCAGTCTTCGTTATGTCAAATGGGGTAGGGTAAGTTATCCCATCAACAACACCATTTTTCATTCTATTCATATCTTGACTATTGATATGTGCTAGGCGCCTGTGCCACAGTTCTCCACTGGCGAGTGCCTTAGTAGCCATCAAACACTGTCTTGTTTTTAATCTTAACTTGTAGACACCGTCGCATAAATCAGCTGTAGCCACCAAAACATTATTCCTGTCTCGAATGTAACAATGCTTAGCCTCAAATATCACATTATTTCCGTTCTTGATGAGCTCTCCGACAGACAATAAGTTCGTTGTCAAAGTCGGAATACATAAAGCATTTTTCACTGTTATGTCGTAGTTTAAATCTGAAGTAATTTTAACGTCTCCTGAGCACAATACTGGCACTTTTGTCTCATTAGCCACAATGATTTCTGGTACACATGGAGAATAGTTCGTGTTGTCTAACCAATCTTTGTTTGCAGTCATGTGTGCACTTGCGCCCGAATCCACGTACCACTCATTCTTGTTGAATTTTCCATTCATAAATACGACATTAAAAACACATGTTTTAGAGCTTTTCTTCATCAAAGGGCATTGATTACGATAATGTCCATTCTCTTTGCATTTATAGCATGTTATTGTTTTGTTTACATCTTTTGATGTTGACTGGCCGCCATTTTTCTTGGACTTAGTGTTGCCACCATACAATTTATTTCTTGCCGCGAATGCAGCGCCTTTGTTCTCGGATTCTGTAGAAACTTCCATGTCAAGTAGCTTTGACTTTATGGTATCAGCGGATATCAAAATACCCGAATGTTCTATTGCCATGATCATTGGAAAATATCGTTCAGACAAACCTGCCAATAGCAATGATCCAACCCATTCATCGGTTATGCTAAATCCTGTACCATTTAACCTTTGTGCTGTTTCAACCATCTGTGTTACATAGGTAGTCATTGAATCACAATTTTCCAACCTTATTGATATCAACTGGCGAAGCAAGGTTATTTTTCGAGAGAAGCCGGAGTCATCGAACATGTTCTTGAGCCTAGTCCATAATTCCGCCGAGCTCTTGGCATCTCGTATATGTACATACAATGTAGGATCAATTGTCAAAATTAACTTTGCCTTGGTTTTTGCGTCGTCAACTGACTTTACATCGACGCCTGGCTGTGGTTTGATGTACTGTAACGTTCCGTCTAACACCAATAAACTTTCAGCCGCAAAACACCATTCTTCGTAATTTTCTCTGCCTTTTAACTTTGGCACACTGGCAATATAGTTTGAGTTCATGTTTCCGCGAAACGACGTACCGATTTATCTATTTAAAACTGATAAAATCTCAATTAAACCGGGAGAAGCCCATAACCTATTGAAACACGTCAACTGTTCGCAACAGAACTACCTTTATTATTTTTGTACTAACTTAATTAACACCGTTCATAGATGGCGCTAGCAGTACCTTCTTAAAACAATTTTGATACTTATACTAATAGCATTAAATACAGTCACGACTGGCAACACAACGCCATAGTCCATCTGAAGGTAAATCTACAAGCATTAAAAAATAAACAGAATAAAACGAAACAGTATTTTTCCAAGATTAAATGGCACTATTTCTTTGTACCAATACGGCTCTAAAAGAAGTTAACAGGAATAATTCCTTTTATAGCTTTTTAATATAGTTTGGAAGGAAAGTCATTAAAACATTTCAAACTTTTGATCATAATTTTGACAATGATTTATTATAATTATACGAACATTTCGATTTTTAAGAAATTAATATAGATTTGACTCCAGAATAATTCATGCAATTATTGTATCTATCATAAAATCTGTACCTACGCTGAAACTCCCTGTTGTACAAAAGGAAAATATTTAGGACGTGATAGAGCATCATTGGCTCTCTAAGTAATTACATAGTAGATTTCAAAACTCAGCTTTTTTAGAGTTCCATGTATCAAAAGGAAAAATGAACTCTTTATTACATTCTACTGAATTTTATATTCAATAATTTTATACATATTTATATTCAATAGCGAAATTTGCTTTATTAAAAAGCAGGAGCTAATTTAATTATTTCTATATCCAAATGAAATCTTATTAAACATCAACTAATATTGTGTAGGCAGCGGAGCCATAAAAATCTTAATAGCAGATAAAGTTAATGAGCTAATAATTAAGATTTGTTCTATAATAATCTTTAGATCCAACGAGCAAGTTTAAATTTAATTATTTGCTTAATAGGCTGGGGAAGGTTTATTCTAACAGCCAAATGGGAAAACGATTACAAGTTTGAGGAATTATTTCTTGTCTCATTGCAAACACATTTTTGATAATGAGTTAAAAAGTAATCTTCATAATCTTATTTGTCGTTTTTGACTTTATTTATGCAAACATTTTAGAAAAAAATCTTAAGATTATCTACGTGATGTTCATCTGGAATTTAGCCTACATAATTGTGTAAGCGCCAAATAATTATTAAAACTGTTAGTACCGGAACTGCCTACATCGAGTACTTCAGTACTTCGAACACATCGCACGTAGAAGCGGCGACAACTTGGAAAAACTTATAATTACTGGCAAAATAGAGGGCAAAAGACCACCGCCTTGGGCTCGCTCTAGGGCTCCCCCAAAGCGGTGGTCCGATCAGATTTCAGAACTTATTCTTGCACGGAGTCACGATCCTCAACTGTGGGGCAACGATTGAGGAGGAGGAGTACTGGAACGGATTTTTGTTAGGTCTGTTGTATTTCAAGCAACTTACGTACCACTTTTGCGTTTGTCGCCAACGCACTCATTCTAAGCGTGACTAAAACGTACCTGCATAAAAACCAGCCTAGGTTTTCTGGCTTAACCCATTAAAGTCGAAAATATGCCCGCCTATAGGGGTCAGTCCAATATAGCGTTAGGTCAGACAAATTGGGATCAGTGACTGAATATATTACGGTCCCCGAACATCGGTTTGTTAATCGTCCCCCGTTATTTATGTATGGGCCTGTTTATCTTGGGGTGTAATGGTGATGCAGTTCTGTGATTTTGTAATAATAGTTTGATTGCTTAAGGCGTAAACAGATCAAAAGTCTATTAGGGGCTTAAAATCAACATGTTGTTTTAGGGGAAACAGCATGTTATACCCCTGATTTATCGACCTTAAACAGTGATTAGTTGAATGAACCACAGCTAAAATAATAAATGATATGGTTTTGGATTCGGTGTTTTGTACAAAATTGCGTGGACGTGCCTATCCCCTGGACATCTTTTAAGCATTTGAAATGTCAGATTTGAATAGATATTCGTGCTAAAAAAACACATCAGAAGTTTTATTGTAAAAAGTAATTTTGCAACTGTAATGTAGCATAAGTTTGCATACAGCATCATGATGATACAAAGTTTTAATCTTACAAAACCCTATTTCGTGTTGGAATGAGTTTCCACCCTAACGATAAAAGCTTCTAATTCGAATTTATTATAGGTTTAGTTAGAGCTATGTTTATTTTCATTTCAAATTACAAATAATCATCATAATCATAGTTCACTGAAAAGTTTTTTTGTTTTTTTATGTTTCATTCATCTGGAAACATTGATAATTGGTAAGAGGGCACATTGACGCAATGTGACTGAATTAGCAATTGTGTAAATTTTATTAGAAAAAAAACGGCAAGTCAAACTTAATAATAACGCTGAATGTAATCCAGTTATTTCAAGCTTCAACTTAACGTGCGCAAAGTTTAGCGCGATGTGTGCAAATAATTTAATTCAGTCAACCAACATGCTAAGTAAATGCCTCCAGCTGCGACAAATCGCCTTAATTCAAACTGATTAAAGGCAAAATAAGTGTGAAAAGCACAGGGGTACGGAAAGTTTCATTTAGTTGAATTCAGCTGACGTGGACGCGAGAGCACAGAGTAGGGTTGTACAGAGTCACTCAAGCGAAGTGTGTTCCAGGAAGAAATTAGGTGGTCAACACACCAAAATGCTTCAGAAGCAAATAAAAAATTTTGAATCTGCTTTGTCATTTCTTATAAGTAACGTATAAGTTACTTAATAAGTTTTGATTACACTTCAAGACACCTACTGTACTGTCATAGCTAAAACAAAAAAAAATACAATGCAATTCAAGGAATGAGCAATCAATAAACGCAATTTAAAAGAAACGTGAAAACGATTCATTTTAATGAAATGCAAGTAAAAAAATCCTAAGCATTATTCTCGTTTACAGTAAATATTAGTCTCTACGCAGTGTCTACTCTATGTTGATAGCGTATGGAATACATTACTGGTGGAACGCAATTTGTACGGAACCCCACAATTTATGTCCGCTTCCCACTTTATCCAGGAACAAGTAGAATAAAAAAGTGTGAGCTTCTGATTCAGCGCACAAGTCAGACGAGTTATTCTGTTTGTCAAATAGTTGTATGATTTTATTTGTAAAAATAATACTTTCAAAATGGGATGGAAATATTTGTAGAGGGTAATCAACTGTATGATTTTCATTACTGATATACTAACTTATTTATTTCAAATACTCTGAAACATGAAAGTAAAAACGTATTTACATTATTTTAAACAATACAAACTCCAAGAAAAACAACAACATTCCCCGAGCCGGGGCAATAAAAGGGATTATTTTCTTCAGTTTAGTTTTAAACGGTACTAAAACAGTTCATAAATCAAAAGGATGTGTCGTGGCAAGCGTGTTTCATCGGGAGCTTTGCCGTGAAATATGGCCAGGATTATGGCCTGCCAACTCTCCTGCCAACGTGGAATTGGTCTAAACTGAAGCTTCGGTACAAATAAACCTTGTACTGGTATTCCCAGAAAGAACTAAGAAACAGGACCATAAATCCAATCCCCAAGGTAGACTTTTAAATCAGCTAAATTAATATCCTTTAAAAAGGCTATCTATCATAATGGGTAGTCAGAGGTACGCACGTACCACATACACATTTTCCACATTCCCTGTAGCGCCTCTGTAGTGTGCAAAGGCCCGCCTGCGACGCAGAAGGTTGCGGGTTCGATTTCTGCAGAGGGACAAAATGTTTGTATAATCTACAGATATTTGTCTCGGGTTTTCTATGTATAATGTATATGTATGTATTAACAAAAAAAAGTATATACTTATGTAGTAAGTATATAGGTAAGTCATGTAGTACCCATAACACAACCTCTACTTACTTTGGAGCTAAATGATGCTGTGTGAAAAATCCAGCATTATTTTTATTATTTTCCCAAATTTTACAAAAGCTAGCACTATTTGAGGTTGTAAGTCCGTTCCTATTAGAATACTTACCAGTTTCCTCACGATGTTTTCCTTCACCATTTTAAGTTCACAATGGAAAATTGCAAGGAAAGAAAAAATTATTCACCCGACGAAAGTAAGCGGGTAACCGGCAGTGATAACAATATCTAAATGAAATTACTCCCGAAATATTTTACGCGAAATTCATGTTTTGTTAGCAAATTTTATGATTGTTGTTGGGCTTTGGCGAAATGGAAAGTTTGAGGAAGAAGCTGTTTGTACCAGGAAATGAAAAGAAACCGACAGACAAGCATTTAAATGAAAATATGGGCTTCTTAATTTAGGGCGTTATAAACTGTTGCCTGAAATAAATGAATAAATTAATAATAATCCATCCATACTGTAATATTATAAATGTGAAAGTAACCCTGTCTGTCTATTTGTTACCTTTTCACGCCCAAACCACTGAACAGATTAGGCTGAAAATTCGCATGGATAAAGGTTGTATCCCAGTGACGGACATAGGCTACTTTTTATCCCAAAAAAATGCCGAGGGACCGCGGGTTACACTGCGGAAGCGCAGCTAATTAAAAATAAAAGACTGTAGTTTATAGACGTTTTGAATGTGTATGCTAACATTGCTAACCTTAATTAGTTCCGATTTGCGAAAATAAATAAATAAATATTGCTGGACATTTCACACAGCATCATCTAGTCCCAAACTAAGCAAAGCTTGTATGTACTATGGGAACCAGATAACTGATATACTACTTATATACTTTTTGTTCGGAAATTGTAAATGAATGTATTTTTATATGAACCCATTAGTGAGTGAGACAAAAAAGTGCAGACAAAATAAGAGCACTTCACACGCGTTTATTATTACCATATTCTCACTGCGCTTCTGTCGCGTAGTGCAAATTATAGGTAGTTATGTGCACAGGGGTAGTAAAAATGTCCCGTATAATGGAGAATGTGAAGGGGCCTTTAATTAAAAGTCGGCGCAGCGGTCCTCGCGAACAATAAAACCTATTCACTTTGAATACTCTAATATTTTTTTTTTCGTTCATTATAAAGCAGATTTCATTGTAAGGCTGCGTACACACTAGCGTATTTTCACGAACATATTATTTTTGTTTGTTCTCCAAACAAGCAAGGTCGACATTTTGCCACTTGATTTTATAAACGGAGAAAAATTACCAGCGCGGATGTGTAATATGAAAGGCTTTCAAAAATAAGGTAAATGCTTACAGCATCAAGTTTTCACAAGAAAGTTAGATTTTTTATGCTTTTGCTGGTGGATATTCTACCAGTCACAGTCGTAAGTTATTATTCCCTGAAAAAGTTATCTAGTCTGTACACACCTTTTTGCTAACTAGTAGGTTCTTTTGTAAGTAGTAAAAAGACGAATTCAATTGGATGGAGCATTATCAAAAGTTTAATTTTGTTTTATTTTTTTATTGATATTGCAACCAAAGTGATCTTTATTTTAATATTCTTGTACTTGCTGGCCTTTTTGAAACTAAACTTGTTTAAATTATATTTTCCTAAAATGATTTTAATAAACACGCAATGACGCACACCAAACGTAGTATTATACTAATTCCTAAATCTAACTCGTATTAATTAACTACTATTAGTGAGAACCTAATTTAAAAACGCATCCAAAAATGACGACTTAAATTAAAATTACAAATGTAAAACTTTGCAAGCCGCAACCAAAAGTGACTTTCTGACAGTAATACCGAGCGTTCCTCAAGTGGGGTTAAGAATTTAGTATCGACGAACACTTTAGAAATTGAATCCCGGGATTTTCTGGTTTGCTCAAACAAATCTTGAGTTGCAAACTTTGGAAATCTTTGAAATAATCTTTATCCATTCTTCTGTACTTCAAAAACTCATAAACGAAAAGCTAAAAGGTGTGTACGAATTGGTAATAAAATATTACTGATCTTTCGCTCTTTACGAAACTGGAATGTGAAATTGTCGTAGTTCCCAATGGTGGAAACTAAACCGTTAATTTTGCATCAATACCTATTTGTCGTAACATGCTAGGGTCGGCTAACCAGCGTGCATTCCGTTGCAGCGGAATAATTTATATCCCATCCCGTCCAAAACGAGGGTCCCAAAGCGGTACACGGCAATTTGTAATAGCTAGTTCACTCAATTTGTCTAATTTGAGCTTGAATTTTTACATCTGTATCCATAAAACATGGTAAAGGGTGCTCGCACAATGCAGTCGAGCCGTACGCGGCGAACTGATAGAAAATGCTGCTGACGTCAGAGGCGAGCCGCATTTTCTGACGTCATCAGCATTTTTTGTATAGAAAATGACTGCGGCGCGTCAGTGTGCGACCAGGTAAAACAAGTCATTAATCATCATCTTAGGTATCATCTCAATGCTGAGCCGAAGCCTCACTTTTTTAGGGTTCCGTAACTCAAAAGGAAAAAACGGAACCCTTATAGAATCACATGGAATTGAAATAAATAAGTTGAGCAATATAAAACACAAACGACTACGTACTAAACTAATACTAAACTAATTCAGAATAGCTTTAGTCGTAGACGATTTTAAGGGTGGTCGCACAGTCCAGCCGAGCTGAACGCACCGAACTGTCAATTCAATAGAGAAAATGCTGCTGACGTCAGAAGCGAGCCGCATTTTCTGACGTCATCAACATTTTTTGTATACAAAAATGACTGCGGCGCGTACGGCGCAGCTAAGTGTGCGATCAGGTTTTTGATTTGATTTTTTTTTGATAAAACAATTGTTATGGCGCATATGGGTACCTAATACCGTTTTTCACGATAAGGTAATCTTCATCGTGAGCTTGTGAAAAGTTTAGTACTGTCAAAGAAAAAGTACTTGTAAGTTGGTGGCTTATGTCTATGAACCAACGAACTTAGTTTTAGCTAGACCGTCAGCATATCGAATTTTCGCGTGCTCAATCATTCGTAGCATTTCAATTCCATTTGGACACACATTTGGCAATAATCAGAGAAAATTTAATTACTCAGCCAGTTCAAACATCTAGCGGACGTAGGAATCCACGCGGTAATGTGGTAGGTAACCGTTTAATGAGCTTGCGGTTCATTAGTAAGCGAGCTTTGTTCCGTGACAGTACAGTACAATTTACAAATATATAGGTGAAGAAGAAACCTTTAATAAAATAGCTATCATCATCTCAGCCATCTAGCTTCCACTGCTGAACATAGGCCTCCCCCATCGATTTTCACAGCAATCTTGTGCAGCCTGCACCCAACGGCTCCCAGCTACCAGATCGTCTTTGCATCTAGTAGGGGGCCGTCCTCTGCTGCGATTTCCGGTGCGTGGCCTCCTCGAGAGCTTTTCTACCCCAACGGCCGTCAGTTCTACGAGCTATGCGCCCCGCCCACTGCCACTTCAATTTGCTAGCTAAAATAGCTAGATCCTTAAAATATATCAGAAAAATTTGCATTCTTCAAAATTCGAAAATTTGTTTTAAATTGTGGGACGTTATCTTATCACTACAAATACTATACTTTTTTCACTTTACCTGAATCTCTAGCAATAAAATAAATAATTTAGAAAAAATTCCAAAGAAGTCTCATCATCCCACTGTATGTAAGAAATCTGAGAATGTCTAACTGAAATGTATCTTTGATATGTAATGGGAAATATGGTAAAGTGATCCTCTTTCATGTTTTTTTAAACCAATCACCACATTAAATGGATGACTACCGGTTATTTGAGAAGCATTAATTAAAGCTTGGAGAAATTCAAACCACGGATTCTCAAACACGAATATTCACACAAAAATGAATTATTCTTTGTTAATCGAACCTTATGCCTCTAATTAAATACTCGACACGCTCTTCCATCAAAATGTACAGTCATTGACAAAAGTTATAAAAGATATGGCACAAAACTGTCACATTTTTACGTTTTAGTATGGAACCCTAGGAGCCAACCAGTGATTTAGGATTTCCTCTACACATTGTTACGTTCATCCCTTAGTTAGATCATTTAGTTAGATCGGGATGAGCCTCACCTTGTAATTTCCTCTGCCAATATGTACATGATTCCGAATCATGTGCGTCCTATACTATTACGTACGTCTTACACGAAATTTGAAAGAGTGTGCGTGAAAATGAGGGTATATTGTCAGTTTTTTAGCATGAGTGTGTGTAAAATGCGTTCGTGTGCTACCTTCGTCCCCCGTAAAAATCACTTACTTTTAGTTTGAGGTTCATCCCCTGATGTGGGGTATCATTGGATAGGTCTTTGAATTATGTATATTGCAGGTTAAAAACATAAAATAGTTTTTAAACTACACTAGCTCACGCGCACCTTCTTTTTTAGTTCTAAAATAGTTCTGAAGTTCTAAAACATTCCTGGCATCGACTGTACCTTCATACCTATAAAACAATAAACAAGCTATTTAAAAAGAAAGAAAATTGAAAGGAAAGTTTACTTTCACTAACTTTGTAAGTGGTCGTAAATGTTAAATTTAATTTCGCTTACCATCTAGTCTGAAGCTAACTTTTTACTTTAGTGCATACTAGTGCTTATGGAAAGATTTCGACGAAGTTCATGCACCTAATTTAGTGCATCGTTTCACTTAACTTCACCACAGTCCACAGCTTTGAACACTCGGCAAAGTTTACTAAATTTAAATTTTTCAGACGAGTTTTATTTCTTGGTCGATCAGTTTGAGAGCTTTTAAGTTAATTTTTGTTTATGATTTTTAAAAGTTCCCCTAAAGCTACTGTTCACCTACGTCTTAACGCGTTAATTATTACTGCCATATTTGACATTATTGAATACATTTTCTGTCAAATGTGTCACTTTTTACGCGTTAAGACGTAGGTGGAGCAGGCATCAATAACTTTTGGAAAATAAGGAAAAATAACATTGCTTAGTTTAGGAGTATACGAGAAGTACCTAAGTAAGTTAGTAGCTGTAAACAGCGCAAGTATATTCGTAATTATAATCATCAAGTTTATTAGAATTTGTAATTTAAACAGATATGAGAATTTGTAATGGGAAACTCATTTGGTTTGAGTGAGCGTTGAGGGGAAGTTAATTCTCTAATTGAAACGTTCATGCATCAGGTATATAGGTAGTAATTTTATTAATTCAGTAGGTAACACACTGTATCTCCGTGTTTACGGGCTACATCGGGCTTCTACTCTTGGTCGCTTTCCCTCGACTTTAGCCGTGACGATGATTTTTTGGAGATTATCTCCGTATTTACGGGCTATATGGTCAAAGAACTCAAGGACCCTCTGAAGGCACACGGATGACAGTCGTGGTTTTTGCGCAACATTTTCCTCCAGCACCATAAGCTACTTCATATACATTTTAAATTGTCTTCAAACATCGATAAACTCAAGTCGTGTCCTAGTTCGGTTTACAGGCCCATAGTTTAATCGGACAAGTTATAGACCGTACATCGCCAGCCTCCTCCATGTTAATGAAAGCAATAAGTAACCAAGCCAGATGTAGCTGACCCTTATAACTCGATCCATCGGAATACGATTACTACAGATACCGGATACAGCCATCAAACTGAAACTATAGATTTAGTTAAAATAACCCATAGCGTGTAAACACTATAGATGTGATACTCTAAATGAGTAAAACCATGCTTCTTTTCGAGTGCATCTTCTAATGCGCAAAAACCTACAATAACAATTTCATAGAGCTTTAGATTTTTTTATAATTCTGTGAGACTATATTATAAAGAGGAAATATTTGTTTGTTTGTTTGAAATGAATAGGCTCCGAAACTACTGGACCGATTTGAAAAATTCTTTCACCAATAGAATGCTACATTATCCCGGTGAACATATTTACAACATACACAGGCTATATTTTATCCCGGGGAATTGAAGTTTTCCTGAGGGATTGCGGGTAACACAGCTAGTATTTTATAATTCTATAATATTTCGTAGTGATAGTGGGTGGTGGAACCTATCATAGGAGAGAGTTGGGGGAGACCTTTGCCCAGCAGTGGGACAACATAGGCTAAAAAATATATATTTCGATATAGAGGCTATCATTTAATGATTGCGCATATCCTTGCTATCCTTGCCATCAGTTTCTGAAACCTGTTTTGAATCTTTAGAAACAGAGCTTTTTTAGCATGCTTTTATTTATTGCAATTGTGTTCAGAAAATAGAGTTTCGAACTCTCAAAAATGTTCTTACCTAAATTTCTTTTTAAACCAGAGAGTTTCATTTCTATCGCGACTCTTCAATATCTATCAACTATAATCAAATCTGTGGCGATAGTTACAGCACTCGGTGGATATTATTTCAGGGTGGAAATCTGTTTTAGTTGTCCAAACTAACTTGATACCCGTAACTCTTCGATTGATATTCAGCGATTCAACAACTTCAATTGTATTTTGGAACGTAAGCTAACTTATAGAATGTGTACCGCACCTTGGGGATACAGTCGTGACCCTGCTGTGTGCTGTATATCTAAAATATCAGTTCTACTCGTAGTACGTATACTGATATCAGCCGTGATCGTATAGGTACTGTGATTTTAGTAGAAGGATATCAAGAAATGTAGTAGCTTCATTCTCAGTTGATTTTGTTGTTAGTTTGAATTGTTCATTGCTCCAAAAATTTTGTGAGTATATCTTTCTAGAAACTTTGTCTATTTACTTCAAGTTTCATTCATGTTCCTACTTTCCTTTGTAATATGAAAATTGTTTTGACCCTGGAATGAGTTTGACAAAGAGAATTTGCAAAAACTGGACTTCTGGAATCACAGACCTTTTTAAATAAGACGTTTCACGCGACAGTAAAAAAAATCTAGTTCTATTTAAGTAAAACCCTTTAATAAAATAAAATTTGCATTCCCTAGCAATTGAGCAACGGTGCCACTGTAAAATAAATAAAGAACGGAAATGTTCAGTATTTGCCAAGACTTGTGATTATACATGGATAAATATTGGGAATGGCAGTTCTTTGGCATCATACTTTCATGCTAGGCGAAGCACAAACTTATGATCGAAATTTTGTGAGAGCATAATAAAAAGTTTTTTGTTTCTCTTAAAAAAGTTAGACGGTCGAACAAATGAGAAAAAAGTTCTCATTAATTCGACAGTCGAACTAATAAACAATAACTCATAAGTCATGCTCGTTCTTACCGCGCTCTTCCATGCGGAGGGTATAAAATTTTCGATCAAGCCGGTAAGTTTGACGAAAGGCGGCAACCTTAATACACCGTGGCTTAAGTTACCTTACTTCGCAAAAGTTTCCTGCCTATACTTACTTTTTAAAAATAATATTTTTTCCATCTTAAAAATACAGTAAAGTATAAATAAACCTCATGATAAGGGTCGATTCAAATTCAGTTGACTTTGTTTTCCTCCTGTTGTACGCTGCGCCGCACGGCACCGAAACTACGAAGGGTAACTTGTTCGGCTACAATCTCTTTGATAAACTTCCTCCGGGAACTTGGCTCCTCGCACGGTTGTTCGAAAACTTGCACTTAACGTGCAGCTTAATTGAATTGTCCAGAAGTCAATTTGATTCTTCACTGCGTTTGAGTTTCGATACGATAAACCGAAGCTAAACATTATAAGGCTTTTCTTCTCTAATAAAAGATCGTTTTATTTCGTGGAAACACGTAAAGCACATCATTCAAGTAGAATATTTACACGATAGTTGCAATCGTAATTTTGCAAAAATAAAAACAGGATTATGACACCATCTCAAGAATATGATAAAAAATCCCATCAGACGTTTCAAGGTTCAGGTAGTCCGAGGTATGACAAAGCACATTTAAACTTGGTGCTTACCACACACTCGGTACACAGTTCCTGATACCCACAACCTAGGGAATCTGAAGCTAAGTGGGGTCAGAACGACGTCTGTTGACTGTTGGGCATTTATTAAATAAACTGACAAGCCTTTTACAAATACGACCAAAACATGCCGTGCCCAGGAGCAATTATTTCGCGTGGAGCTCAATCAACAAACTAGTGAAATTGAGGAGTTAATTACATAGAGATAGGTGTCGTCTACAGGACACGCGAGAATGTAGTTTGTCAGCAGTTAGGTGTGAAGCTGTTGATAGCCTGGTGAGAACTAGCAATAGTTTTTTGGAATATCGAGACTGCTGACAATTAAAATACAAAAAATATTTAAAATGACTGCGACTACTTAAATATTTGATCGACATTTATCAAAATACTAAAAGCCCATAATAAATTTTTAGTCTTACGCAAATAACTAGATTTTCAATCTTAGTGCAGGTCTCTGCAACTCACACACATGTACCTACGATACATTCTACGAAACCAACTATAACCTAGTACCTACATACTTTTTGTAAAAACCATAGATGATTGCCTAACCATTTATAAAAAGTAAAGTAAAGTAAAGTAAAAGTTTATTTTGCTAAATTTGTGGTAGGTACAAGTTACAAGGTACAAGTAAAATAATATTAAGTTTAAGTAAGTAAGTACTTTTTTCACACATTATCTGTACGTTTGTCTATTTTTTGTGAATAAACTTTGATTTGATTTGATTGATTTGAACTTGTGAAGACGTCATTTTTGCAAACCAAGTTTCTACTAGTTATGTCTTTCGCCATTTCAAAAGGACGTCTCAAGACAACCGATGATAACTTTAGTCAATTAGTTTGAATAGGGTTAAAGAACCCTGTTCTCATAAAACACGTCTATAAACCTACTGGAGCTGACCTAAAAGCAATAGGTTGTTTACCCGCCACTTGGCAAGAATTCAACAATGATCCGCTAAAACATATCATTCCATTAATATTCACGATCACTGCCAATGCCCGTTGAATGTCTGCTATCTATTCAAGTCGTTGTAAAGCCTCGTTTAGAGGAGGCAAGTGCTTGTTCGGTTACTACATTGATAGGACTTGTTTACCAAGTCATTGCGAAGTAGTTTTTGATTTGCGTTTTATTTAAAGGTGAAATTTTTAACTTAAATAAAATCGTCAAGGAAGTTTTAAACCTACTAGATAAGTAGAATAGTTAAGGAAGTATATAAAATAAATTGCGTTTTGTACATCACATACTAATCGTCTCTATATACATACAAATTGTCAAAATTCACGACCCAATACCGATTTTTCGGTCTCAGTAAAGAAGCCTCCAACTTGACATAACTCTACGTTTTCCCCAGAGCTCCTTAGAAGAGGTTTGTTTATCTGGCAATGAGGATCGCTGAACAAAGAAACATTCCGTATCTATTACACACCGGAGTGCAATTTCAGATGGCCCACGAACCGATTTAAGGGTACCTTTGGCAAGTGGAGGACTTTGATTTGAATTCGTCGAATAAAAAGGACATTGACCAGTTTATACCAAGGTTTTATAGGTAAAACTAAATAATGCTATAATAGTGAATACATCCTTGCAATTTTGCAAGAGTCTGTACATTGAGGTCTTTTAAGGCTTCATCGTCTACAAGATACGCGGTATTGGAATGCTGGTATGAATATTGATCAATGGACCAGCATTGCCTAGAAGCTAGAAGTTGCCACTGGTTCGGATCAGTTGAGATCGCTTGCAAGGACACTTTTGAAAATTCTGGTAACAATGTTATTTATTTTTGTAATAAAATTATTGAATTCGTATTTTTTTCATAAAAGCGGTGTCTTTTGAAAGTGTAATAAAATATTTTATTCGAACTTGAAGCGCCCTTCAACCATAAATTAAAGACAATAAACCTAAAAATATAAAGTAAAATCACAAACATGGCTCCGTATCCCTTCCTTTCAGATGAAGCCACTAAAAAACACTATAACCGTATTTTAGACTACCTTAATTGCGCAATTGACCCAATACCCTCCTTTTGTAATAAGGTTCTCTTAAACGTATCAAATGGAGTCCCTTGGATAAAGATAAACCAAGAAAAGAATGAGGATTGCTTGGATTTGGATCTAAATGTTTTTTGGAACGCTATGGGACGAATGAGCGATAAGAAAGCTTTTATACATTAGCGTTCAGACGCATCGGCGATGGTTGTGCGAACATCGACCGAATAAAATTTGATGGGATTGTCCCCTTTTATAATGCCATCTATATAAAATGCGACCTTCCAGTTCATGTTTCTCTTTTGGTCCTTGGACAAAAAGCAGTTTATTATTCTTCTTATTTGGATTCAAGAGTTTTACCCTTGTCGGAAGAACTGATGCATCTTTCTCCATGTAGTTCTCTCGACAGCCTCCTTGACCTCTATAAAGGACATGAATGTTGATCATTGTCATGAACTTGGCTTATTAGCTAGTCGGCTGTTTTCCTATTCCTCTTCTTCCTTCTACTTCTTTCCACGAGTATGATTTTTTTAATGAAATTGTCGTATGGCATGGCCGATCGCATTCATTCCAATTGAGGCGTGTTTTTACTTTTTAGCTGAGTAACGTTACCTCAAAATTATTAGCATATTATAGTCGATGATGGAAATTTTGCTCAGAAACAATCAATAATGTAGCAAAATATTTAGTGTGGGTGAAAGGCTTTGTAAGATTAAGATCTATGTCTACTTAGCAGGCGTTGTACGCCCACTGTGTTGAGGAGCGTGGGTCGTGGTTTACGGAGGCTGGACTAAGCAGATCAAAGAGCCCTAGGCACGTCTAACAGTTATAAAAACACTGGTTACATTCATCTTATAATATTATAAATGGGAAAGTACCTAACTCTTTCTCTATATCACCATTTTAATATTATAGCATGATTAAAGATTATGTCTCAGGAAGGGACAATATGACTTCCTAGATGGCTTCTGAATATTTTGGCTTGTATTTTTATTCACACAAGAGTGAGAAAAAGGTAAACCCCAGCTAAACGGATAAGAAGGTACTCAAATATACATTACCTACCTAAACATCTCACTTTTGCTTCAAACTTGAACTGACACGTTTGGCTTTCGTGTTTCTCCAGTGGATGTGCCCTTTCGACAAAACTTAAACTTGACAATCAAAGTTTCTCAAACTGCGTGACTTCGAAGTTGTAATTTCCTTCGTACTTTAGAGGTCATTGTCCTAGATATTTTGCCAAGCTAGTAAAACTATTATGTTTTATTTTAGTCTCCAAGTGTTAATAAATTGATGTAATCTTGCTTTCGTAACAATATAATTATTATATGCATGAGCCTTAATTTAACTGTCCAATTACAGCGAAAATTGCATTAGTGCTTACTTACATAGAGCTTGTGTCAATTTATTTCTTGTTTTGTAAGAATAGAGTGTTGTAAATTATAATTAGGTGTATAGTTGCAAAATTTGAAATGCATGACCATAATAGATGCATATCATAAAATAATTACGCAATGCTTATTTTATTTGAATTTACTGTCGAGTGAGTAGGGTAGCGCCTCGACTTTCAATCCGATGGTTGTGGGTGAGAATGAGCCCAGCATGCATCTATGTTTTTCATAGGTGATCCTACGACCCATCCGCGCCGAAGGCACTGAATTGTCAATTTAATAGAGGGCATGCTGAGACGTAAGAAGCTAGCCGCATTTTCTGACGTCGTCAGTATTTTTTCTATAAGTAGATAAGTACAAGCTTTTAATGGATTACCGTGAGCTGATTGAACTCACCGATGTAAGTACAAAATTTCATTTCAATCAACCTATTTACTGAGGAGTTCCGTGGAACAGCTCATGACTCCATCATCAGATCAGCTTGCTGTTACCATATTATTGCATTGTCACCATAAGTGTACCAAAATTCAGCTCAATTGGACTCTGGGAAGTGGCTCAAATTCAGCTTGCAAGATTTGACCCGGACAAACATACAAACTGACAAACATACAAACATTGCAAGTTAATTAAAAGCTTTTATGACTGCGGCGCATGCGGTGCGAACATAAGTGCAATCAGCTTATTTCGGAAAATGTAGGTCTATGCGCATCAAGCGTTGAAGTGAAACATTGTGACGAAACCAGATAGTACGCCTTCCTATTTTACGATGATGGACTTACAACCCATAACGTATATGGAATGCAAAATGTGGGTAAGTACCTACAGTTGGAACACGAAAATTCAAAGTTATATTGTTACAGGCTTACATTGTCGGATTAAATAAAATACCAGAATATAAATTATTTGACTAGTGTATTCGTTGACGAGGCTCAAGTACAACCTGACAGTTTTATTATTCATAAATACTAAAACAATGTCATAGACAATAAAACGAGTATGTATGCTTATTTCAACATCCTCCCTTAAGCATATATTAAACCCATCTTGGACGAACAGTAAGCCAGCTTCGAGTGAGGCGTTGCTTTGGTAAGAGCATCCGCTACCATTACATCGGTCTGTAAGTATTTAACTTCAATGGCTCCTCCAACAATTTTATCACGTACGAAGTGGTGTCTCACATCTACATGTCTTTGTAAAATGTGAATAGAATCATAGAATGTGACATAAAGTTATTCCGGAGTGTAAACTGTCAAAATGTATGGTTATTCTTGATTTATTCGGTGGAATAACTTTATGTCACGTTCTATGGTAAGCCTGTTATTAGTGTTTTATTTTATGTAAAAGTATCAATAAGTTAGCAGCCCTTTCCATTTATTTGGGAGATTTAAACGTAAAAGCAAACCATCAAAATATGTTCCAAACGTGAATGAAATTTAAATTAATGTTTTAATTATATTGCTTTATTGAATTCAGGGTTCTAATTTATTTTACTCGTGGGTTCGTTTATGTATATTACTCACGAATCTTTATGACGGTGAATTGTTTAAGAGAAGTCGACATTGATTTGATTTATTTGTAAAAAATATCAAAACTCGCCTGGGGCTGCTTTATATGCGCAACTCTATTACGAATCGTTACATTCAGGAATTCTTCAATTTATGCAGTTATTTAGTACATTCTGGTTTCGAGAAATAATCGTTCCATTTTATATTTTGAATTGTCCTGATGTTTTCAGAATTTCTCAGTCACTCTTCAATGAGACAATAAATAAAATTCAATAAATGTAATCAGTTAGGAACTGGTACCTACACAAGCTACTGTAAAATGTTTTTCAAAATACGTGGTATTAATCTATACCTAATCACCACGAACGAATGAATGACCTCTCATTCCAATTCCACCTGCGGCTGCGATGACAAATTATCGCTGATGGCAATCATTCCACAATAACAAATAGAATTATGCAATTTGAATTCCAGCATACAGCTTAGAGAACCGGCATTCCATATAAATTGCAGCAGTTGTGCTGTTTCACCTTTTATGACCTCACATGGCCTTAAGACCTAGATCTTGGGAGTTCAACAGAATTGTCCCAACTTGCACTTGCTTAATGGCGATAAGGAACAAGTTTTTTTGACAGTAATAACTGTAATTCTGAGTCCTTCGCAAGAATAACCAAAAAAATTTTAAGATGACATTTCATTGAGGAAGTACGTGGTGGAATTTTTTTTATGTTATTATTTTCAAACCCCTTTACAAACATAAAGATAAAGTTTATTGTGTGACAGTAACAGGTAGAGCGGTACAAAGTTTCACAAAAATTTCATGATATTGCAAGTTTCATGATAGGCCTGTACCCTGATTAAACCTCTGTACCCTGTTTAAACCTCTGTTCCCCACACTAGGACTAAAAAGCCTGTATAGCAGAGTTATTATATTAACCCTATTAGGTATAACTCCGTGGAAAAATAAAGTTCAATCCGTGCTTTGCACTTTAAATTTTCTGTACCCTCAATTTCCTTAAAACCACGGATTTTTATAAATCCGTGCTTTAAACTATTCCCAGTTGATTGAACATTAAGAAAATCGTGCATCATTAATGCTCCGCAAAGTTTAATCTATTCATTGGAACTCAAGAACAAAATTCCGCTATGCAAGACTTGTATGCAAGCCTGTCGCCCTTGACATATAGGTACTAAGAAGTATCCTATTAGGTATATGGAGGTAGGTACCATCTAAATGTTTAATCAATTTTCTGCTCTATTATAACACTCGCTTCTGCGCGCGGCTTCGCTCGCGTGGTACCGACATTTTAAATAGCTTATTTATGCTATTCTAGATCACCATCTACATCTATTCCAAGTTTCATCCAAATATCTTCACTGGTTTAGGCGTGATTGAAACACAAACATACAAACATCTAAAAGAAAGATTTGTTTGTTTGAATTAAATAGGCACCGAAACTACTGAACCGATTTGAAAAATTCTTTCACCATTAGAATCCTACATTATCCCTGATGAATAAAGGCTATATTTTATCCTGGGAAAGTAAAGTTTTCTTGAGAGACCGCTTGTAACATTGCGACGGACAATAGGATACATAGACGTCATTTTGGGCTAAAGCATGTCAATATAGAAACCAGAATTGCAGTTTGGAAGGCAATCAATAATGATAACTAGGTATCTTGTAGTAATAAACATAATTCTCAATTTATATCGACAGATTATAAATATCTTAGCAGCCTCTGCAATTAACCAGGTACAGTCGCGGTTAAAACGTGATCACAAAAAAAATATTCTTGTATTATGTTGTTGAATTTTTCTCTTTCTCTGTTCTAAGAAGTTGAATTTTTTCATGTCTTACGAAAAAAAGTCTTCAGCATTTGTTTCTTGTCTGTACACCTGTTTTAAAGCACTGCTACTGCCCATTAACTATGAAACGCTATCGCATAAACTTCGCTGAGAATAAAATTGACTAGGTACTAAAATCCTCCTTTTTAGGCCGATACCATCATAAACCGAGCGCTATGTACATAATGTTCCTATCAGGCTGATTTAACAGCACTGCATTTTTGCAGATAACGTTTATGTTTTTGCATTTAAATTAATAAAAGTAAAGTAGCTGCTTCTTAGTCCTTTTCACATAGGAACGGTTCCGTGACAAGGCTCTTTTATGTTAATTTCTCAAATTATTAAAAAGGAAATAGACAAAATCCTTTTTAATTGAAGTTGTACCTTTTAGTATTATCACCAAAATTCATTTATTTAAAAAATTTTCATTGTTGTTCAGCGTAAAACGTAAAAGTTCTATGTGTCAGGGATACGTTCCTACGTGAAAAATACCATATTAATGAAGATAAGGCCTACCTATAGGCACAGAGTGAATACCTATGTTTTAGTCCATTGGCGACCTCTGTGGCGCAGTGGGTGAAGCCCGCTTGAGACGCAGCAGGTTGCGGGTTCGATCCCCGCCGCGGGATAAATGTTTGTATGATCTGCAAATATTTATCTCGGGTCTGGGTATTTCTATGTATAATATGTATGTATTTACAAACAAAAAGTATATAAGTATCTGGTTCCCATAGTATAAGCTATGCTTAGTTGGGGCTAGATGATGCTGTGTGAAATTGTCCAGCATTATTTATTTATTTATAGTACGTACTAACCCTAAGAGTCATACCTCACCAAGACGCCATGTCGACGTCGCCGGCTACGTATCCAAACAATTCATATTGAAATCTATGGCAGATATCTCCCTTGGCAACGGATTGACAATGTCGAATTTCAATACAATTGTTTGGATATGTATCCGGCGACGTCGCCATCGCATCTCGGTGAGTTAGGACTCTACAACTTTTTACATAAAATTTTTGTGAAATTATTTTTTTCTCTAAGCAAAATTAATTTATGATATCTTTCCCTAAAGAAGTTTCCTGCGTTGGCGTGCTAATAACCAATCAATAATGCTACAACCATCTATGCAATTGCTGTCATTCGAATCAATAAATCGTTTCTGCAATCGCATTGGAAATATTAAGCAACTTATCTACTTAGTCTTGTAAGTACCTACATTGTAATTACTTTCAGACATCCATGCTTATAAAGTAAGTTTGTATGAGTCTGTGGCCAACTCTGATGACGGAGTTTCTAGGTCTGATCGTTGCGGGTTCGAATCACGTCAGAATCGAAAATTTTGTTAAGACTTTTTATTCTCAAAGATGGTTTTTATTTCATTTGAATTCACTGATTTTGACCAATTTCGAGTAATAAGTCTATTAGTAAAATCTGTATTTTTTTTGTCAAGCCTATTATTTTCTCTATTACCTATCAAATTACAAAAAAAACTTCATACCTCACAGAGAGCCAATTTAATTTAAAGTTTGGTAAATCTCGGGATTTCTCGGTAAGCAAGAGCTTCACCAAAGTCTTGGATTAAGTGAGAAGTTTCTATGGAACTTCCAGGTATAAACATAAACTAGACAAGACAGGTCGATCGCAAAATTTTGCTCTGTTTACATTTTAAAAGTGTTTTAAGCAAAGTACATATTCCAGACAGGCAAAACTCTAAGATCTTTCAGTCTAGAATGTGTGCCTGTCATAATAGAAGATTATAGTTTTTAATGAAGTTCAATCTTCTATTATTCATTAAAGGACGGATAAATCAAAGTGTTTTGTGAATGCCTTGTGAATAAGCTGCACTGGACTGCAACTGAACTAAGTAGCAGTTTAAGGATTCTTTCAAGGTCAAATGGCAATGAAGTTCAAAAATGGTCTACCTCATTATTAGGTTACCAAGTTTCCGCATTGATCATAAATTCTCACAGCATCTGTAAGTTCAACGATATTGTAGTCTGTACCTACGCTATAACCAATCACATCATATCATCGAGGCGAAGATGTAACGACATGCAATTGGAATCGTCTTGCCATCGGCAAAAGTAAAAGCAATTTGCGAAATTGCAGTGGCGTGGGGGATAATTGTGCCCTCTGCCATCGGATACCATCGAGAGTGAATAAATACAGTCGTGTGGTTTCTCCTCGAAATCGTGCAGAAGTTATAAAGTGCGCTGGCCATTAAAACGCCATATTACTAAAAACATCCCTATGGTCATCATCATCAGCCTATAGCAGTCTACTGTTGGACATAGGCCTCCCCTAATGAGCACCATTGCGCCCTGTCCTCAGTTCGACGCATCCAGCTTCTGCCCAGATGTTTTCCAATGGGGATGAGAGGAAAAGATACTCTACCTGCATTCCATTTCAATTTTCAGTAACCTTCTTTGTTTGGGCACAAAAGTAACCGCTTTTTTATTAGGTACCTATCTTTGTTAGCACACATTCTCTTGGAAAAAGCATCGTAATGGTTCATGTCTTTTATATACAATTTTGCCAATCTGACTCGTATATAATTTAAACCAACTTTAAAGAGAGTAGTATATATATTCGCCTAGTTTTACTTTATCTGAACTTTTCTCCCACTAGGTTATGCTATGGCTGACTCCAGACCTCTCGGATGCTGAATCTGTTTCGATTATGAGCCTGGGATGACGTGCAAATATTACTTCGAACTCAACATGCATGTTATAACTTGGTTCAATTTGTTTTTTAACGCGAGTTCAATTTTACTGTATCTCGATTTGCATTCAACATTATTTTTCACAGCAATTGCCAACACCGATTAGTTATAAGTAACCGGTAGTTATATTTATAAAAATTATGTTAGTGAGGAACAAAAACTGCCAAAACAATAATTTCTGACTTTATTTTCATTCATTCAGTCCTAAGTATGGTTAACTTGATGGCGACTTCTGTGGCGCAGTGGGTGAAATCCCGCTTGGGACGCAGAAAGTTGCGGGTTCGATCCCCGCCGCGGGATAAATGTTTGTATGATCTGCAAGTATTTATCTCGGGTCTGGGTGTTTCTATGTATTATATGTTTGTATTTACAAACAAAAAAAGTATATAAGTAGTAATATCAGTTACCTGGTTCCCATAGTACAGCTATGCTATTTATTTTATTATTATTAACTTGGACATCCCAAACTGCTGAAGTAAATAATGATTATAAAAAAAAAATCTTTAAAACTACACATTTTAAGCCCTCCATTAACATTTTAACTCCATTAGACTTTACCTCACCAACGCCTGCAATGCCTACACTATTAACGCCTCAATTACTTCAAAAGGTAATGTAGTTAAAATTTACACGGTCTACGCACAAAAAGAGCTAGCCATCTGGCTGAAATTGCAAAATGTTTCCCGATAGTTCTACCCATAACACGAAAATGTTTCAAAACGATCTTATTTATCCACCGAAACGACATAAATGTTGGAAAATGTTCGGAATATCAGACGCACTTGTTCCACTACAACTTCGTAAATGCCTGGAAATTCCTCGGAAATTTGTCGCATAGTGAAACATGTAGGGTCTCCTTCAAAATGACGTTATAAAATCAGCCATGAAACGAAATAATGTTACTGCTAAAGACTGGTTGTGTATTTTGCATGATGATTTAATACGCTGAAAATTACGTTATTATTTGACCCACTTTTAAACAGGCTTTGCGTTCCTCATGAGTATTTTAAGCTAGATGAAAGACTATACAGCGTGTAAAAAGACTGCTTCCGAAAACTGAGGGGTTGCAATCAGACCATGATTTTAAACATATTTAGCGAAAAAAAACGCAAAATAAATCTTGACTTAGCTTCGTCATGTTATGTTATTTTCGGTTATTTACTACTAGTACGACATAATAAGACTAATTAATAATTTCATTTATAAAAGAAAAAAAACAATTAAAACACAAAATCCAGCAATCTACGTAAAACAACGCGCCCAGTACAGTACTCAACGCAAACAGTACTCTTCAAAGGCTGTTTTCTCCGGATATAATGATTTTTTCGGAAAACTTTTTTGGGTTTGGTTGTGTGTTGGGATGCTGTACCTACCCCTTTCGGCCTCGGTAGACGTCTTTTTACACCCTGTATGTAATAAACACCATTCTGTTACCTTTGAACAAATTATAAACTTGCTCGTTTGATTTAAACAGCTGTAAACAGTTTAGATACAACTCGCTGGCTAAAACCATAATAAATAGTGTCCGCTCGAATCCTCAATTAAACTGACTGTATACATCGGGATAGTGTTGTGTTGACCCTCCTCGTTATTCAACGTAATTGTCGGAGACCCTTACTTTGTGACGTCACCGGCAGGTGTGGCAAAATACATTTTGAACTTCTGAAAGGCGAAAGGTGATTTTGTTTACGTCAATACAGAAATTGATTTTGGTCAAATCAATGCTGTCTGGATTTTTACTGTATACTACGGATACCTATCAATAAACATAGTATACCTACTGTACCTGCCTTTACAATTTTATCGTATAATAATTATGTTTTATCAAAAGTATAAGTATTTTCAATTTTGATGATACATTTCAGTTTTTAACCGACTTCAAAAAAAGGAGGAGGTTCTATGTTCGGGTGTATGTATGTTTTTTTTTTTTTTTTTTTTTAATGTATGTTCACCGATATCTCCGTCAGTTGTGAACCGATTTCCAAAATTATTTTTTTGTTTGAAAGGGTATGTTACCATAGTGGTCCCATAAAAATTTTACTCCTGAGGGATTGATAGTTTTCCCGTAAATCAAAAAAAATCACCGATCTTTCCGAAAAATGTGGACCGATTTCCAAAATTTTTTTTTGCTTGAAAGGGTATCTATATCTCGAGGTGGTCCTCATACTTTTTTTTTCCTGAGGGATTGATATTTTTCCTGTAAAACTCAAAAAACCTCATTCTCACTACACAATCTGAGTCAAACGTTGAATAGTTTGACATGTTTATACTCTCGAGGTGGTCCCATATAAATTTTATTCCTGAGGGATTGATAGTTTTCCCGTAAAACTCAAAAAACTTCATTCTCACTACACAATCTGAGTCAAACGTTGAATAGTTTGACATGTTTATACTCTCGAGGTGGTCCCATATAAATTTTATTCCTGAGGGATTGATAGTTTTCCCGTAAAACTCAAAAAACCTCATTCTCACTCTAACTTCTTTAATCTTGACTATTTCAATATCTAACCTAACCTACTATATTATTTACACTTACACTTTATTTACACTACACACAGTGTTTATTTACACTAAAAATTGAAAAATAAAAATTTTTGAAAAAAAAATTGAACCGACTTCACATAACACATACAGACACTAAGAACCTTCTATGTACCTACACTAAAAAGAGAAAAATAAGAATATACACATGCAAGTATTATTTACAGTATTCAATTAATAAATTATTATGTTATATTATGTATTTGAAGTCGGTGCCAACTATTCTACTCCAACTACTCGATACAATTTTGCACCCAAGTTCTATTGTACTCGTAATTTCTTCTTAGATGTAAATGCATAGTTGGCACCGACTTCAAATATAATATAACATAATAATTTATTAATTGAATACTGTAAATAATACTTGCATGTGTATATTCTTATTTTTCTCTTTTTAGTGTAGGTACATAGAAGGTTCTTAGTGTCTGTATGTGTTATGTGAAGTCGGTTCAATTTTTTTTTCAAAAATTTTTATATCCTATAAAGTTATGAGTATAAAAAGGCTTCGCTTACTTTACAAATACCTAGTCTGTCAAATCTTAAAGTTAAAAAAAAAACATTTTTGCAAGCAGTTCCTTATTTCTTAGCATATCAAGACAAGTTATTCAAGGTATATTAATACAAGGTATAATGAGTCTTTAACACGATTCCGGAAATTGACGATGGATCCGACAAATTCTGCTCATCGAGCCCCTTTGTGATCCCCATCAACTCAGATTCATAACAACTGTTATTACAAGGGAAACTCAATACACGTTAAACGTTGGGGCGGAGAGATTTCGCTTCACTTGAAGAAAAAACATGGAGCACGACTTATTAAAGCCCGAAACCGTGATGGGTGTAAAGTAAACTTAGCCTAAATTAAGTTGTATTAGCTTAACTTAATTTAGATCAAACGAAAGAGTCATTATTAATATTTTAGTCGATAATTTTGTACGAAGTTAAGAAGCCAAATTTTAAACAAAAAAATTAAAAACAGAAGCCTCAAATAATACGCGGTAAAAATATAAATTTATTTTCTGCGGTACGTAGGTAAATTATGCATTTTGAGGGCTATTTAACTGACATCAAAGTAAGATCATTAAAACCGAAGGCAATGGTCAAAGAAAGCCTTACTCCGCGGTATTCCGGTCTTTGTGTAGTAGAAAGCCTTAAAAATGTATTTTCAACCTGATTGCAGTCTCCTAGAGTTGGATATTGAATGACAACTTAAAGAGTAATTGTAGATTTTATAAAAAATCGTTGCAATATTTTTTTCTTTCCGGATGTGCCTGCTTTTATTTTTTATTTCTTAAAGAATTAAAAGTAACAGAGTACGTAAGTAGTGATTCGAATCGTTTGAGATACGTTTTTAACTCAGGTACATCTTCCCAGTACAAAAATTCACAGTACAATTCCCCAGAATTTCAGGATTTCTTGACATAATCCACATTTCGCATGAATCTAAAATAAGTCAAAGTCAAAAAGCAATTATTCAGTTACCACTGATCACTTTGAATCGTCTTATAACTAGGTGATTTTACTCCTGTTGCTGTAATAGTAATTGCTCTATCAATAGAGAACACAATCATCAAAAGTGTTTAGTGTTTACCAACAGAGCGAACATACTAAAGATAACATTTATTTTACTCTTGCTGGTTTTGCAAATGAATACAACCGACGCTTATCAAAAGGGTTTTAGGAATATTTTACTAAATTTATGCGAAATAGAACAGAGAAATTAAGCATTAATTTGCCGCCCTTCGAGAAAATTTACATATTTATCGAGCTGTAAATTTATTTTTGATCTTGGATTGGTCGCCAGTTAGAATACCATCCGTCACCAACGAATAATCAAATTGCTCACAAATTGACTTCACATCACTTTAGAGGTACATTTTTCTACACCTCATTTTTTTTTTTCATAATATACTGAAACTAGAAGCCCATCCACGGTTTCGCTCGCTTCGTACGGATAAAACCTTATAGAAGCATTGTTATCTATTTTATAAGCCTAACCCGCTATCGCTGTGGATAACGCTATCAGACGCGGTATGTTCAAACATAAGCGACATCGCTCACAAGTTACTGCTCTAGAAGAAACTTTTCTCTTAGCATGGGACTTGAATATCCGACGGAACACCGCTCGATATTTATCGCTACAGCGGTGATGGATAACGCTTCTTGCTAAATAGGCTTTTGCAGTTTCACTACCCTCCTATAGATAACGTCCCACTGCTTTTTGCCGCCTCCGCTCTGAAGAGATGTTTCACTTTCACAATACCTTGTTATGTTTAGTTCTTGAACTTATACTCGTAGGTTGAGAACTTACCTGTAAAACAAAAAATATATTAAGGTGCTACTCAAAATAAATAATTTAATCAATTATGTGGGTATTTCACACAGCGAGCATCATCGGCCCCAAAGTTATGTTATGGGAACCACATTGACTGATACGCAATATTTTTTTTTATATATACTTAGTATAATATATAGAAATCTATGCAGTTTGCGAGTTATAATCATTCATTCATCTGATACATCAACATAGTGTCGAGAATATCTGCTTATTGACCCAGAGAATCTGGAACGCAATATGCATACACTGACACTATTGCAAATGAGATTCCTTCCAGCTTCATTTGAAATTCATGCCTACGCTACAAAAACCTCGATAATTATCATAGAGCTGTGCCACACCCCGGACACTTGACAAAACCATACTGGCATCGCGTCGCTTCTTATTTATTCACTACTTATTTATGTATAATTTGCTGAACGCAATCGAGAACTCGAGGGGGTGGGAGTCTCGATTGGTGCGGGGCGGGGAGTGTCTATTTCTATAATGTAATATTGGATATTCTCTAGCTGTACCAGATGCCAGGAGTTTCTCTGAGATGTGTTTTTGTTGTTACTACCAACACCATTAACATAGTTATTCGGGCATAAAATCGTTGATTGACTCTCGCCATGTCGACTGGGAGCAACCGCAGAATAAATAATAGTAAATCAATGGACAGATTATTCAGTCATATGATCATAGGGTACCTAAATATAATTAACAGAACGTAATTACATTTGATAAACAACTCTGTTTAAATGTTATGACAGTTTAATTCACACTGTAGGTAAAAATGCAGTTCATTTGTGCTAAAATATTCTATTTTTTTTGTACTCTTGTATAATAAGACCATTATTCAAGCCCAACTGTTTTTCTAAGATTACAATAGAAAATATCAACGAATAAGTAAGTTAACAATAAATAAGTCACATAATTTAAAGAAGATGGCTAAAAATTAAGAGCTTTGGGTGCATAATTATCCAGCTGTTATAGATGAATGAATCGCAGTTTTAATCTCACTCGATATAAATCAGACTGTGAACAGTTACTCGATTATAATCTATGTAGGATGTTGTTGACACACAATCATCAGATTTCAACATGTGGGGTATCCCGGAGGGAGATTGGATTAAAAAGTTATTCGATGCCAGCCGAATAGTTCTCATTTAAAAGTTTCTATGACTTTAATTTTCAGATTATAGTTTTAATCAAGATGTATTTTTAAAGATTATAAATTGGGATTACACCAGTTGTTTAATAACAATTATAAAAGCCTTTACTTAAAAACTTTATAGAAAATACTTGAAGACAATTTCAAAAATTATACAGGGCGTAAAACATATTTAGCGAAAAAAAAAACGCAAAATGTTTTTCTACTTAGCTTAGTCATTTTATGTTATTTTTGGTTATTTACTACTATTACAACATTATAAGACCATACCTACCTAATAATTTCATTTATAAAAGAAAACAACAGTTAAAACTCAAAATCCAGCAATCTACGTAAAACAACGCGCCCAGAACATGCGCAAATAGTAATTTTCAAACGCTGTTTTCTCCTGATATAATGATTTTTTCGGAAAATCCTTTTGGATTTGGTTGTGTGTTGGGATGCTGTACCTACCCCTTTCGGCTTCGGTAGACGTCTTTTTACACCCTGTATGTCCAAACTGTGAAAACTACAAGCAATAAAACCACTTTTTAATTTCCGCCGTTTTCGTACGTCGCTTTAAGAAATTTAAATGAAATCCCTCGACAAGTTTCTCGCAACATTTAATAAAATTAGCGTCAAAAGGCTGAAGGAAATGAAACATAGCTGAAGCTCTAGTTTTCATATAACGGCAACGGATGGAAGTTTTATAGCTTACAATTTTCTACACCAAATTAAAAGGTAAAACAGACATGTCTACTATGATGGCCGACGTACGACGGTCGCAGTTTTAGAGACAATAGAATCATGCCAGTGTGTATAACGCCTACACAACGCCCGTGTCCTGCCCCGGCTCAACAATGCCTTTATTTAACAGATTTTCTTTATTAAATTTTGGCGCCAGCAACGAGAAAAATGCCACGCTTTGTTGTGGAAAGTCTGGAGGCTGAGCTGTGAAAAATAAAACAGCACTTTAGATTTTACAAAAGGAAAACTTTAAACAAAACGAGCGCTTTCTCTATGCAAACGAGCCCCGTCCGCGGGCGAAAGTTTTCGCTGTCCCATGTCGGAGTTTGAATAGTGACAGCGGTCACCGCACCGCAACCCAGCCTACAACACAATTAACTTGAGCTAAAAAACTAGCTTTAGTTTACGTGTCACTCCATGAAACACACGCAAATAACTGCAGAGTAGTGACGTTCCGTAGTTGGGGATTGAATTCTTACACAAAAACAACCTAGGGGTTTGGACTTTTAGGATTTTTATAAATAAAAAAAAAAAACGACATTTATTTCAGACACAAGTTTCATAGTTTATGCAAATATTGAGGCAGATTACGGCTGTCAACGGGAAAATACTGGAAAAATTACTGTCGCCCATAGTCATAATTTTCAGGTGTAAAATACAAACGCTACAATGCGTTTTTGCACGACTTGTCAAAATATAAATACGCCAGTTTATTAGGACTGCAGTGCGCCAATTTCGGCGTATTGTTAAATGTATCGAAACAGCCCTATTCATTCTACGACGGAACGCAACGATTTTGGCATTTGATCAAAATCCATCCGCACCGGTAACGACTAGGGAAGTGATTACAAAGTATTTTGATTGATCGACGTTTTAATATCCTTTCAAAATAAGTGGAAAATAGAATTCTTCATCAATTTTAAGTTGATCGAGAATATTGTCAATGAAATTCCGGCGTAGTAATCAGCGCAATAACGAGCCAAGTTTAGATTGGTCGTAATCATAATTACTTATACTAAAACGTTTCGGGGAACATTAACAGGAGTTCGTAATCAATCCGAATCTCAAGATGGGAAGAGCCAACGTTATAATCAAATTGTCATTTACAGAGATCTACCTCGAAATTAGTACGACAAATTCTGGCAAATTCAATATGGTTTGACGCGCACCAGATCACTCACCCCAATATAAAACTGCGTACGGACTACGGGTTCCAGGCTATGCGTTCACGCGTTCTAGGCTCGCCCAAGGCGTCAAAATAAATAATGCTGGACAATTTCACACAGCATCATCTAGCCCCAAACTAAGCATAGCCAACAAAAAAAGCATAAAAAAAAAAGCATAGTCTATGGGAACCAGAAAACGGATATACTAACTTTTTGTTTGTAAATACATACATATTATACATAGAAACACCAAGACCCGAGATAAATATTTGCAGATCATACAGATCAGAGTTAAAATGTTAATGGAGGGCTTAAAACGTGTAGTTTTAAAGATTTTTTTTAATAATCATTGATATACTACTTATATACTTTTTTGTTTGTAAATACATACATATTATACATAGAAACACCAAGACCCTAGATAAATATTTGCAGATCATACAAATATTTAACCCACGGCGGGGATCGAACCCGCAACCTTCCGCGTCTCAAGCGGGCTTTCACCAACTGCGCCACAGAGGTCATCTATATATTGACATTTTACATCGACTCGCGATGGCCTGGAACGTGTAGTCTGCACGCACTTTTAGGATCATCTAAGAATTTTAACATTACTACCACAGAAGTTTCCACGATAAAACTAGTTCAATAAAACACGTAAATACAGCAACACATTTCAAACCGAATGAAATCCTCCATTTGAAAGGTCGAAAGATTAAATTCGATTTAACGTTAAATAGAAAACGCATCAGGTGGAAGCGTCGGTTCGCAGCCAGCATTTTCACGAGAGTTTTAATAAAGCTCTCATGTTATACGTAATGTTTATCGAAAAATGTCTAACACATGTGTTCAGGCTGCAGATAGAAACTTAATAAACTGACGGGATTACCGTGTGTAATCATTTTCTTGGATATTATTTGTCAGACGTTTTGTTTGTAGAAGACTTGATGTTGTTGAAACTCGATACTCAATTCTACTTGATAGACTCTTGAAAAATTTTTTTCTTCAAGATATTTTTACATCTTTTCAGATCATTATTATGAATTAATGAATTAAAATAATAACCTGCCAACCTTACTTCACTTTTTTGACTACTCTAGTATTTCTAGTCAATAAGTTTTGCCAAACAGAAAGAAATTAACTAGCTCCAAATGAAACTTCACGTCTTAAACGGATAGTTGTCTTGGCATAGAGATTCATAGGCCTTGTTAGGAAGGTCGGATCCAGTTTTCACTTTCCAAGGGAAAGTTTTCACACACACATTTCCTCGCCTATTCCGTTTTAATTGAAACAAGCACAAAAACCTGAGTGGAATAAACATTTGAAATATTTGCTTTGCTTACTTACTTTACCCTAATATAATTATGTATGCATATTTATAACTAGCTTCTGCGCGCGGCTTCGCCCTTGTGGCACCAACATTTTGAATAGCCTATATGCTATTCCGGGTCACTATCTATGCCTATTCCAAGTTTCATCCAAATCGGTTCACTGGTTTAGGCGTGATTGAAACACCAACATACAAACATCCAAATATCCAAACATCTAAACAAACTCCGAGTACTCGCTGAGCACGAATGCTATTCTGTAGGTCATTATAATATTTTTCTAAGCCAAGATTTCTTTGACTTATGCATGGTTTGAGTCAATCCACTTCAATCCTGCGCTCAAGATGACAAAGACTAGCATAGGCAGCTTCCACAAAGTATTTAAAAATCTATCGAAACAGCAAGAATTTAACCCAAAAGTTACAGCGTCACATTTGAACAACGTTTTGGATAGTAATCGATAAATCGCTATCTCGTTTCCTGAACAATAAAGTGTCCACGGCATACATTTTATTACCTCATCTCGACGTGACCAGAATAAATGCAATATTTGATACCCAAAATTTCAGTAATACATTTGATATAGGTACATTCGTAGAAGCAGTATTTTTATTTAAAATGCTCAATGCTCAAAGATAGATAAAAATAAACCTTTTGTATTTTAAAAATTAGTTATTGAATTAATTTAGATTGGTATCAAGAATTATAAATTTCCAAGTCCTATTACAAAGAGTTAGAACTTGTAAGTTGGATTTTCCAAATTAAAAACTGATCAGAAGTAACATTGTTTTTTGAAGTAAGGTTTTTCGCTTATTTGTCTCTCACTCATTAGAATCTTATAGGCATCTTATAGACTTTGTAAAGATCCTCAATAAATTCCGTAAAACTTCTAATCTCACTATCTGAAACTTAGCCGCTATAAAGATCGGGAGCCGAATCACCGTAACGCTTGCTATCACTATTCACCTCAACAGAGCCCTTGGGAGTTGTATTTGCTGGGTTATTCATGAACGCTCTTTGAATAAAGATGAAAGATCCATCGCTACAGCCTATCTTCCATCAGTGGAAGACATCTCTGGATGGCGGTGCATTTTCCTTATATTCTCACTTACTGACACTTTTTTGACCGAGCTCTACACTGTAGCTTTTTAAGATTGGCCAATAAAGAAAAAAGCTATGTATCTGTCTAATTCGTAAAAGAACGGAAGTAGAAGCACCTTGACGTGGTCTTTAAGCAAAGAACAGTTCACTGCAGTCGGTATGTTTTACGGTAAGGTCTGCAGCAAACCAAAATCAAAATGTCTGAGTGCAGGCTTTTCAAGAGAAAATCTGACAAAACGCTTCTTAAAATATTGCCAGACACAATAAGCCTTTCAAATAAGGTCTTTGTACAGGTAAAAAATAGCTTGATAATATTGCGCATGAAAGCGGGATGACTCTACTGGGTGTGCTGAGCGCAAAAATATTACTCAGTGGAATTTAGGGAAATAGAAAACAAAACCCTTTGGAGACTTTGTTTCCAAAGTTTTAGAAAAACAAAGGGGAAGTCGGAAAGTTTTTTTCTATACGCACCTAATTTATAAGGAGGACTTTGTAGATAATGTTAAACTTTTTTTTTTACTTTGTTGTTCAACATCAATCATCTGGAATGTAGATGATGATTCGGAACACAAGACAAAAAGCACAAAGACAAGTTCACAACGTTGGATAAGTTAATCTACTGGACTTTTGCGACCAATAGATACTGTGAAGAAGGTAGTAGGTTTTTGAGGAAATCTTTGCCCAGGATTATCATATTCAAAACACGAAACAAAAAGCTCTCAATGCATCAAAATCACATTGAAAACTACATTGATAACCTAGTTACCTCTCTACTTTATAATGATATTGACGCGAGCTATTCCACACTTTCATGATGAATCTGCAGTTAAAGTCTAATAGGAAGAGGCGACAGGCATCTTTTGAAATGCGGAAAATAATGAAAGGGAATGACATCCCAGTTTTACGAGTACGCATCCTTGGGCGTTTTTTATGTAAATTGCGTTATTGTTTAGTTTCATTCGGCGGTACGTGAATTGGGTACGAATCGAACATTTGTCTTCGAGTATTTGTTCCCCTCGTGCTATTATTGTAAATTGGAAGAGAAATAAGGTTCTACTTACCTAATAAGCAGCATTTATAAAAACATTTTGAATGTGCTACCTAAAACAAAAGAATCATAAAGATCTTTGAGAAGATCAACAGGACATGATCGCGAAATGGTTTTTGGATAGATAATCGCACTATCATCTTACCTCGACCGATGCTTCAAACAAAATGTCACCGATCGTATGTTGAAAAATAATCTCGTACCACGATCGATACAACCCAATAGAAAAGTTAAGATAACAGTGAATTTAAATCGTGTGAGTTGATAAAGTTGCGATCAATGACGTTTCCATTAAGTATTTTAAACATAAATTGGTACAGCCCCTCAAGCCATGTTACAAATCGCAATAGAAAAGAAATCGAATCAACAGATAACACTGAGACTGCACCTGCGTCATACGGCATTAATTGTCAAAACTGCATGGCAGGAATATATATTTTCTAGAATGATTGAGATCTTATTCAGGAATTCGTAATCCTTCCAAATGCAAAATAAAAGTACCTACTCTGAAACGCGACCAAAAAACAAATAAGTGTAACAGGTTGCGAGCTCATCGTGAATACAAAAACGAAACTGGTAAAATTACCCTTAACTATGGTAAAATATTTCTGCGAAATCACCATCTGGAGTATTCATCAACTTTAACTCATTCTCCCTAAAAACTACGAACTCTCCCAACTTCCCTAACTCAGAAACAATAACTGCGAAGTATAACCCAAGAGTTCTCCAACTCTGTATCTTAGTACGTACTAACGGACACGTGGTGTAAGGCTGAGTCTCATTAATCACACGAGATGAGGCATAAGTCCGAGAGGACTGGAAAAGTACCCAACAGTAAATATACTAAGGTAGTCCGTTAAGCTGCTGGTAAAGGCTGTGGTAGACTAAAGTAAGGTGCTCATAAACGAGGTAAGTTTGATAATTGCTAAGAATAATACATTTTGAAATACATAAACAAAACACTTTTACCATTTGACAGCACCAGCTGTTTCTCAAATTACGAGTTAGAATTTTAGAGTAAGAAATTCTAGTGTGGTAATCTTTCATAAACCATATTTCAGCGTATTTTCTAAAGGAATTCAACTGAAAGAAAAGTTGGACTCAATCAAGTAACCTACGAAAATATTGACAGAAACGTAAATGTTATTAACAAGATCTTATGGAATGTAAAAGAAGTGAATGAACAGTTGACGAGTGATAGGAGTGGAAGAAGATATATTATGATCAACAAGATCTTTCCTAACTTTGCAGTGACAATCAGCCACCCAGCTGTAGTGGACATTAGCCCTGTTCCCTGACTCTACTTTTTTTAATATGTAGATGATGCCAGGTGGCACAATGAGATACGCGTCTTAGCCGTCTGTTTTTGTTACAGCTTAAAAATAACCCTTTTAACTTGCACAAATCCCGAAAGATTATGCTTTCTCTCGAATTTTATTTTAGTTTGAGTAATTTTGTTTCAAAAAGTACCAAAGGATCTGTCGGCTCACAAGTTCAAATATTTCGGATAAGGTATTGTAGGACAATTACGTTTTAAAACTAAAAGAAAAACCGACTTTAATGTTCGACTCTACATGCGGCGTGACTCAGGGAATCAATAAGCCATCCATAAAAATCGAAATAAGAAAAATAAATCAAATCGACAGATAAAGCTTAGGCTCCACCGGCGTCTAAGGCAATTACCAAAACTGCATACATTTTATGTCAAGTTTCGCGGCACGTGAGTTCCTCTGGCACTAGTAAATCGTCAGTTTGACATATTGCATATAGAGTCTTACCGCCTCACCAATAAAAACTAGTTATTCCGAAGTTCTATAAAATTTACACATCGCATAGCTGTACCTTGCGTAAATTCAGAATAAGTCAGAAAAAAATTCTTACCAATAATACAAGGTGTAGCTATCCTTCTAAACCGTGAAGATGCACAAATCGGCAACGTCGCATCCAAGTAGAAACCTCAAAATAAGTATCATTTTGTCTATGAAAGCTGACTGAATTGGTCATTTTGTTTGTCATTCTTGTTTTTTTTTTCATAATGGCTTCGCACTTTTTGTGCATTCGCCAATATTTCACATGTAATTTTTTTATTACAAAATCATTTTTGGTTTCCGCGCTCGTTTTTATTATCAAATTACGATTTTTATTTTATAAAACCTTCTCGCCATGCTACCTCTTCTATTGGAATGTAAGATTTGTTCCAGATAAAGTTATTTTTTTCACCTGTAAATTTATCTGGAAGAACTTAAACAAAAACTCCTTGGTATGTACGAGTAAAATATATACGAACTCTTTGGTGGTACCTATGAAAATATTTTTACAGTACCTACTAATATGTATTCTGTTACACTAGATTTAAACAAGGGTGCTAGCTGGTGGAACTTCGGAATAGCGTTTGTATGAAAGAAATGTCAAAGTTATGCAAGGTGGAACTTTCTAATTGGTTTATTGGTAGCCATTTTGCTTATTCTTAAGTTGAACTAAAGAAAAACTTTACATAGTGTTTATTGGTGACACTGTTAGACTTATCTGTCGATTTGATTTACAATGGCTAAGAGGGAAGGTTTTTAGAGTTTTACGGGAAAACTATCAAACCCTCAGGAATAAAATTTATATAGGACAACCTCTGGAGTATAAAAACAAAAAAATAATTTTGAAAATCGGTCCACAATTGGCGGAGTAATCGCGTAACAAAAAACAAAAAAACATACAGGCCAATTGAGAACCTCCTCCTTTTTTTGAAGTCGGTTAAAAAAGAATTAACAAGTTCTGATCAAAATAAAAGCATTATAAACTAATAGCTTTAAAAGCATAAAGGAATTCTTGTTCCTTAAGTAATTTGACGACTTATCAATAAACAAATATATAAAGGTATCCATCAAAGCTCAGAATTATACTGCACCTTCCACACTTATTTTAGCATAATTTGCGTCAACCTAGGTACATCAAGTTTGATGGTCAGTGGCTGATACAACTTATTCAACTCGTTCGTGATGCTGGCAGTTATTGTGGAAGCTCCGATTCCAGCCGGTGACTAATTAGAGTTCCCTCGCAATAACATTTTTGTTTTTTGTAAAGGAGTCACGTTTTCGGACGACCGTTTTCTCGAAATTTATTTGTAGGTCTCATTCAAGCCCAGCATGGCACTTTCACATTTTGTTTTGTTTTTATGTTTTTACAATGAACTTAAATTGAAATTGAAATTGAAAATTGAATTATATGCTCGGTTTAATTGCAACAATTCTACTTTTCGTGTGATGCACTAATCTAGACGTCAGGTCTGCTGAATGCTGTATTTTATACCTTATAAAGATTATATTTTATGGTGTAACCGCACACTTATACTTATTATTTGGACTTATATTTGGAACACATCCTCTGTCCAGGCGGACTTATAAGTAGATACAGACACTTCGATACACTTTTTTCTATTTTGGAACTCAATCACAGCTATAAAGAACGCAGTCAACACAATATTTTCCATTAATATGTATGACTATTAACCCCCGAACCATATTAGCCCCAAGTCACCATTTTGGCGTTCCTTGGCCTTAATATTTTCATCTTTATTCAAAGACGCCTATGAATAAAACAGGCCGTAACGGGAACCCAATATTCAGCAAGATGTTCCGATGTCATAACTTTATTCATTTTGTTAGTTAAGTTAATTAGAATAGGGTTTATAATATATGGATTTTTGAACTTTGGTTCTACGAAGTTTCTTACGGTGTCCCGGAATCAAAGTTTACCTTTCCATGTGTTGCATGTCAACATTGCAGTAAAACTTGAACAGTAGATCAACCTAGGGGGCAACCATGCAGGTTATTCTTCGCTCCGTAAAGTGCTTTATGGCTTTAGAATCATTGCTGTAGAAGATTCGTGCTCAGCAAATGTGATAAAAAAGCGTATCTCGCCTGTTTGTGTAGAGAATCTGGGAGTATAACAACAGTTTGAAAGTAAACAGTAAAGAAGCACTCATCGACTGTTATTTATCAATCTATGTATCTACACGTATTCCGTAGATTTGATATTGGGAACCGTGGCAAAATTAAATGTATTATTTAAGTAGTCGAGTATTTTGCTACCCTTAACACTGAGTACAAAGTATAATTCGATTTCCTTCCTTCAGAAGCCCCATAAAAGATCCACTCACGCAAAATGCATTTGAAATAGCAGTAGCGATGACAAGGGGACCCACATTGGCTTATTAAGCCACATTGAATCCACACTCTGCCTCAGGCGTCAATACTCACCCTATGAAATAAGAACTGAGTGAGTTGTGAACACAATTTAACTTGAAATATTTTGTTACCCTCCGTTATGACCCGAAAAGGGGCTGTTACTATCTGAAGGAAAATGTAGCTAATGACATGTGGTGCCGCCAAGAACTATGAGGGCAAACGTTATGTTTATGTTTATACTGATATATTAAAGTGTAGGTAATGCCCGTGAGGCGTGATATTCCATGATAATAATTACAAGATCCCAAGAAAGGCTTGTCGTTCCCAGTAAACATGTTTTGATTAGTCCTTCAACTGGATTTAATTAGGAAAATGTATGTTGGAAAAATAAACCGCTTCTCTAGGTTTCCTCCTATTATCGGAGCACATTTGATCAAAAAAACAGACGTCAATGTATTGTTATAATCTATTTGTTTTGTTAGCGTTTCAAAAAGAAATCACATCACAAATCCCCATCTTTCGTGAGGAAGCTCTATGAAGAAAATATATCGGATCCCGATTGTAATAACATTTTTAGCACAAGTAAACATTAGTTCGTGTGAACTCGGTATCAATATCTCGCAACTTGTAAGGAAACGTTAGACAAATACGGCTGAGTAACGAGGTAAAGGCATGTTCATACTGTACCGAAGACCGAAGCAGCACGTTTTGAACAAATAATACCAGGGCGTTGTTCCTCAAATTCTAATTGCTATATTGTTGATAGGTAGAGTACTTATTACAAACAGAATTTTACAAAAAGACACTTATATTTATTTCACTCGGTCACTGAAGTTTGATTTGCCCAACTTTGCGCTCTAGGCGTTAGCGATTATTTCAACTTTAAGCAAATCATCAATTCTTTTACCTCGTCTGTTCGATAATATGATACAAATTTTGGAACGCTACGCGCAAAGACTTTGTAGCTTTAGGCCTTTGGGTGGCAAAGGATATTTTCTCATTTTCCAGGGCTTTCGCAAAAAACTACTTTCCTCAATCCTAGATACTGTCTCTTTTTGAGCTCGATACGCTACAGCATAAATCACCCTTTATCCGCTGAGATAGTAACATGAGGTGGAATAATCTTATTTTGGGCGAAGTTTTATTGGCAATGTTTTACGAGTATTTTCGCCCTGGTTACCAAGTTTGAGGGATCGGCTACTGGACCGACGAACAATATTACGACATATAAACTTGTAACAGCCACACGCGTAGATACCAATTAAGAGAGCATTTAATTGGGAATTCTGGGTGCGGCTAGCTGGAGAGTAATTGACACAACAACAAATGAACATTGTTAAGAAAATAACTCAAGTTCTCTACTAAGTAGACTCTGCTATTCAGCAATGCAAACGATAATTACTTGTTTGATACTTCTGAAAACGGTTCATTGTTATTTTCTTGTAAACTATATGAAAATCATGGAATTATATTGTGATAAGATGAATAGAAAGAGTATAAGGCCATATAATCGTCTGTACAAAGACCTCAAGATCTTTACAATGGTTGACAGTATCATTTCATGGCAGCCCTTTTTAGATCTATACAAAAAAACTATACATTGTTACACCACATAACTTCATTATTGGCACTCACACGTCAACCCTCACAGCCCCTAGCTAATATCGGAGTGCAAGAGAATGAACCCTGACAAGAGCCTAATCATTGTTTGGTAACCTCCTCACGTGCTTCTTTGTTTTTCCCTAAGGATAAACACAACACGTTTGGAAAAGTCATTCAGATAAAGTTTTCATACATGCATTTTAGGGTGTGTGCTTTTGAGATAATCGTAACTGGGAACATCGCTTGTTTTCGTATATAGTACTTGTCTTATACATGGTAGGTATAAGATACACTGATATCATTCTAGCTAGAGTATCATACACTTAGTCGAAACTTTAAAGCCATTTTAAACAAAAAAGTATCAGTTATCTCGTGATAAGCTTTGCTAAGTTTGGGGCTGGATGATGCTGTGTGAAATGTCCAGCATTTTTTTTTATTTATTTGACGCTGTTTAGTAAATCTTTGAAATACGGATTTGGGAAAGTTTTTGAATTGAATATCGCAAAATATATACAAAATCTAAAAATGAAAAACAAACTGAAAGCAAGTAGAAAATATAAGCAACGCTACTAAAATTTCCATTTTCTATGCATTTAGATAAGTTGAGTTACATATCGCTCTTTATTGAATTCGTCTGGAACGGAAAACAAGCTACTTTTGTGTTTTGAATTCAATTTGTAATAAAAAATTGTCGCAAACTCGCAACAAAGTAATTTATTCATAGTTGTAACAAGTAGGTATCGTGACTCTTAGACCCCTCGCAGACTGCAGACGAGCTATACTTCTCCATACTCATTACGAGCCGAAGTATATTCCATCTCAACTATCGGCCGATAGAAAGTCTGTACTCTGCGAGGGGTCTTAGTGTGCGCCTGCGCACCCCATCCAACCCAACTGTTTGGTTGGCTCAGTGTGCGCGCGAAAAGCCCAACCCAACTAAACTATCGGCCGATAGTATAGTCTGTAGTCTGCGAGGAGTCTTACTAAACCAGAAATACTCTAAATTACACATTAAACAAAATATAAAACGATAAAATAAACAATGTGAAAATTTATGGTTAAATAAGCTTATGTGATAAATAACTACCACCAAGTAAATATGTTTTGTTGAATAGTGTGTCAAGGAGAATGATCTTCAATAGAAATTATGTTGTTTATTTTTCGAATACCTTTTCAACAAGGTCAAGACATAAATGATTTTCAAAAGCTTTTCATAGGCATCACAACAATAAGACCTATTTCCACAGAATACAGGTTCAACGATTAATTGTAGAATTTCTGCTATTTTACTGCTGGAGCAAAAGCTAATTAAGGGGCGGTTTATGTTTGTCACTTGAGCCTATACTTTAGAGCCGCCATTAATAAACGTGGTGTAAAGTTACGCCAGGTCAAAACTCCAAAAATTTTATGGTTACTCCTTACACCTTGCGCAATTTTACACCAATGTTTATTATTGACGGCCTAGCTGATTTGTTTATATTTTGTAATGTCAAAAGTATGTAACGTTATACTTTTAAGTGGCACTATCACCATTTCTGAAATAGTAATGACTAGATGGACCAAGCACCGGTAAAAAATTACATTCGATGAAACCTGCTTTCTATACAAAAACTTTTACGAGCAGTATGTTTCGAACGATGCCTAATGAAGTGAGAAAAAATGATCTATGAGGCGAACAAAACTGACAGCAGGAATTCGTACACAATAGTGGTTAGTATACATCTTTTATCGGAAACATTTCCGATAAATTAGGTACGGTAAACGCACCTAAGTTATCGTATACAAGATAAATTTTTTTTTACTCAAAGATTTCTTACAACTAACGCTTCGAGATTTATATCAGTTTCAAGCAACTTTTTTTATTTCTTCAAGATTCTATAAGACTTGAAAATCTTCCTCTCGAGTAAATTTGCCCTTAAGTGATAATTTTTTTTCTTTTCTTTTAGTTTACTAAATCCATCGAACGTCGCCTACCTTAAGTTCGGTTTTGGGCTAATTTTGTCTGAAAACTTTTAATCAAGCTATTTAGATTAGTTCTATTATAAGTATAATATACATACCTAACCTAAACAAACCTAATTTAAATAAAAAAAATACTAAGTAGGTACATTTCTGGCCGTATTATGTTTAGGTTCGGAGATGACTGCTCTTTACTCAACCTAATTATTATTCAATCATAACCTTTTCATAGGAAACAAAATTATGTAACTAGGGCACAATTCTGCTGACTCACTGTCCATCCGTGCTTTCGATCCAAATGCCTTGCCAAAACACATTTATTTTGATCTCAGCATCCTGGGGGAACCGCAGAAACCGGCGCTTTATCACGGCTGAATGGCCTGCTATTAAAGTGCTTTATTCAATTATTTACTGTAAAATAATAAAAGAGTCTAATGCATTACAGTGGGATTTACAGGATTCCTTGTGGGTATCAGAAACCACAATTATAGTAAAAAACGTTGTTACTATAATTTCCAAGTTTTGCTTCATGTTCTATTTTTAAATTGAATTGAATTGTTTAGATTTTCTTAAAAACATTATCAAGCATCAATAACTTGTCCTTCTTCCTCATGAGGAAACAATAATTCACTATCCCGCTCGGATTCCAACCCAGGTACAACGCTTAGTGCCTCTTAGCTAAACACCGTATCAACTAGTATCCGAAACTGGACCCAAGTCTCCCATTCTGTGTATCGTTGTTGCTTTAATTAACGTTTCTCCAAATGTCATCATTAAAACGTCATTTACACAATACCATTCTGGCATACCATTTTGCTTCTTTGAAAGAATATTAGCACTTGCTCCGTTGAGTTTGAGAAAGTAAGAGCTCAAAATGCTATCGTGTAAATGACGTTTAAGTCGGTCTGCTCGCTTGGAACAATGGCCGTGAACCTTTGTTTAGAATTCGTTGTACAGTACTGATGAGAAATGCTCAGTCTGGTTCTAAGCAGAATGTTCAGGGTTTTAGCTTAGCAGGTAATATGCTCTATAAAAAAAATAGAGTTGAAAAAGATCTACTGATTTGGTGTTTTTTTATTGTAACTAATGAAGACGCAGTTTTATTTATTTGATAAATAAACAATTCAGCTCTGAGTTTTTTCTCAGTATAACTTTGATGTAAGCTCATCCCCTGTAGGTACAGATTATTTGAAAAACAGAGTATCATCATCATTCATGCTCTTATCCCACGCTAAGTGGGGTCGGCACAACATGTATTCTTCCTCCATTCACTCCTTTCACTCGTCAACTGTTCATTCACTCCTTTAACTTTAATATCCTCTCTCACACAATCCAACCATACTTTCATCGGCCTCTACTTGCATTTAAAAATCAGTAAAAAAAAGAGCATAAAAACTTTGAACAGGAACACAGCTGTTTAAGTCTTTTTGCCCTGACTGTCCCCAGCAGACTCAATTTCACAATGTATAATTGGAATCACACCAATATACGAGTTGCCATTCGCCTTTTGTTATCACTGAATTATGACTCAATACCCAATTAAGAGTCAAACAACAAGCCTAGTTAACATCCCCAATGACACCCCGTGGTGATAATGGAAGTATTAAATGCCTGCACCCGAATTATATTAAAGTTTTGGTCAGAATTCGACGTATTTTATGAGACAGGGCAGAAACTATCATGTACATTGTTATTTGGTTCGATAATATCATGTGGAGTTTAATTATGTTCGTCATCGTTCTTTAGGTTCACATAGTTTGTGTCCTTTTTAGCATCATCAAGATCCTTAGATCATATGACGGCATGAGCATTGAGCACGTTGTATTTCCCCTCTGCCAAAATATACACGATTCCGAGTCATGTACGTCTTGTAGTATTGCGTACATCATATACGAAATTTGCAAGAGTGTGCGTAAAAATGAGGGTGTATTGTCATCTTTTATCCATAAGTAATGTGAAAAATGCGTTCGTGTGCTACCTCGTCCCCCGCAAAAACCGGCAGAAATAGTTGAATGAGGAATTCTGTCAATAACCCGTCTATTCTATTTTGTATGAGGTATATACCTATACCTACCTAAATAAAAAAGTAATATAGAGAAAGCTTTATTTTAACAAACAGTGAAAAAACTCTTTAACAAAAACAAACAAACACCAAACAAAATAATCATCCGGGCAAAAAGTTCGGAATCTGACCAACTTCCGTAAAAGTTTAACGCAACAGACCAGACGTTTCTACTTGGGTTTATTATGCAAACCCTACCATCTAGTTGGGACATTAAAAAAGCAATTTCGGAGATCCTAATTTGCAGATGAAAAAACAAAATAAATCATGCCCCAAATAAAAATCTATCCTTAGCTAAAACTAGTCGATTTTAAAATGTAAAGCTTTTAAGTCCCGATTCAAAAATACAAAATTTACTGTTAGGCACGATAAAAAACAGTTAACACCTATTGAAGTAGAAAGCCAAACATACAACAATAACATGCCGTTGTCGCATGTTATCGAATTTGTGGGTTACTCAAACAAATAAGCTTGACTTTATTATTTTTTGTGTGCAATTTTCTAACTTCACACATGTTTTGTGAAGCTGTACAGTTATCCTTTATAATCTTTTGTATGGAGTTTGCTGTTGTATTGTCTATTTTGCCTTAGGTGCTGAGATTTTAACAAACGACATCGTATCACAGCAATTTTTCACGTATAAAAACTCACCGTATGCGATTTATCATTCAATAGGCGGAGCTTAGCAAATCGTACGACAAATCAGATTGTGTAAATCATCGTGAACCTTTACAAAAATTTAACTGCAATCAAAAATATTTCAAAGGTTTTTAGTAGGTAGGTTGTATTTATAATGTCCAGTGTAAGTATAATGCCCAGCAGTGGTATGAAAAAGGCTAATGATGATCATGATGATTTTATGTTGTATTCAACTGTGACCATTTTATCACGTCTTTTACAGACAGCGACATACGTGTATGATCAATCAGACAATTTTTAAGTTCCTCTTTCATCATGCAATGTAATATTCTATATACTTACCTTAATGTAAGTATAAGATTTTAACATATTAAAAAGTTCAAGATCTTTCATCATTAATCGTACTTAAAAGAGTATCTCACTCATCAAAGTGTTCTGCAAAAAAACAGTTGCGAAATCTTGACACAGTTGTTGCAACTATGTAAATAGTTATTGTAGGTGCGTATAGCTAAGCTAGGATGTGTGTTCATTGTTCCTTAAGGCGTGAAGAGTACTTAGCATAGTCAAGTGTGGCAATTCCACTCAAGTATTTCAAGTTACTGTTACTATTCTGTGGTCGTACTCAAGCTTGCAGTTTTTTGTTCTATTCTGTTGTATTCTAGCTGGAATCGTAAATAACATAATAATATGAATGTTGGCGTTACAAAGCGCGATAACGATAGTTCTATCTAATTTGTTGTGCCATTTTAAAAAAGCTTGTACTAATAGGCTATTACTAATATTGAATTTTTAACATCCCACATGAAAAATAGAAAGCTCTGGTACAGGGCCCTCTCAAACCCAAATAACAATCAAAATAACTAAAGTATATGCAGAGTCACGTTCTTTAATAAATAAATTGTACTTTGAAGTAATTGAAACCAGAAATTCCAGATCATTCTTTTTTTTAGTAACATACAAATGTTACTCCATTTCGGACTGTTAAATTTATTTTATAGTGCACCATTAAAAATCGCAATAAAAATCTCAGACAGACTGAAGTGAAGAGTAAGTCAGACTGACTCTCAGTCGAACATAGTTCTAGTAGTAATTTACTCCTTGCGTTATGCACCAGCAATTTTTCAATCTTATTTTGAGGACATAATTCAAAAACATCACTCAAGTCATCAAGTTCAACGACCTTAAAAGCCAGACTAATTTTTACTCGCCGCCACCGCACAGTGAAATGAGGTAATGTTTTAAAAGCATTGAGGAAGGGGAGGATAAGTAGAGCTTATCTGGCTGATTGCGGCGGCATTTGACGGGAGCTTCTAAAGTCCTGGCCTCCTAGCTTGCGGCTACCGTAATCTGAACCGTTCCTTGGAGAGCATGTTAAGTTTCTTTTTACATTGATTTGCCCTGATATCCAAAAGGACATTGTTTTGTATGCGACATGTCAACACAACTTGTTTTTTCCTGTTTCAATTGCGCCCATCTACTAAACGATTTTTATGTGATAGGTAAGTCGCTCACGATTACAACATCCACGCGGTAACTCAAAACTAGGAACCCAACTAGGAAATATTAATGTAAGTACTTAGATTTAATGTTAGCCAAACCAGAGACATTTGAATAGGCTTTATAAGTAGACAAGCTGTTTATAATGACAGAACTGGGGCCTTAGCCAAAAAACAAGTAGACATTGAAATGGAAATGGAATAGACAGATTAGGACTATAACTCACGTGCGGCGCATGACATTATTTAACGCGTTTTGTATGGCACTGCATACATTTTATGCCAAATATCGCGGCATGTGCGTTCCTGGCTTTATCAAACGTCGGATTGACACATCGAGGATGGAAAGTTGCCACAGAATTCATTATAGTAGCAAAGTTACCATTGACATTCCGGGTTGATCATTCCACCGCACAATTAGAAGACGCTTCTAGGATAGACAGATTGTCTATAGACCACGTACACTCTAGACGATCACCCACTGTTGCGATGATGCGGCATGCCTCACGTGTCGTCATGCATGAACGTCTGGGGCCAGCTTATGGTCACACACTAGAGAATTTTATCGAGCATTTACAAATGTAACGTTTTTACAAATAATAAAAATAAACAATAAATGATGCTGGATTATTAAAAAAAAAAGTTAATATGGCATGCGCTACGGGTATACTACGTAAATATTTTTTGTGACTGTTACACTACTTAAATATTTTTTGTTTGTAAATGCTTAGGCACATTATATCACCACCTTTACCTATTTTCATAGAGAAAAATCTTATCTTACTTCTTACTAATATTATAAATGCGAAAGTCTGTGTGTGCGAATGTTTGTCTTCACGTATCTCCATGACGACTTAGCCGATTGTGATGAAATTTAGAATGTAGATTGTTTACATACTGGAATAAGATATAGGCATATAACATTTTCGAAAATCAACCCTTAAAGGCGTTATACAGGCTGTTAAAGTTTGTATGGAAAAAAAATATTCCATGGTCCGATTTACTCCAAACTCGGTAGAAATAAACTTAAAAGTAAATAATGAAACCCGTGTTTTTTATTTTTTCAAAACATCCCTTAGGGGTGGTGTGGGGCAGTTTCAAAATCGTAAGGTTCGAAAGTCTGTATGTGCAAATGTTTGTCTTCACGTATCTCCATGACGACTTTGTGATGAAATTTGAAATGTAGTGTGTTAGATTTTCTGGGTTAGATTTTCCCTCCCTCTATCTACTATGGGATTCTTGAGAGAAACATAACGCAATAATAGTTAATCATATTATGTATTTTGAAAGTCAAACCATACAGTTCTTGCTATAAAAAATATATTTTTAATGTGGATTTTCGTATAGTTCTCCTCTCTTGAACCGGGAACTGCATCACGGATTGGCGTCTTTAGCCAAGGGCGTTGTGGAAATCCAAAGTCTCCTGAAAACAATATTTCTTTAAACCTTTTTTTTTACTATTTAAAAAAGATTATTGTTTTTAATATATTTATTAACTTTAAGAGCCGTGTTGGTCGAATGGGGTTGTGTCTCGAATCCAGAGTTTGTGGGTTTGAATCCTGGGCCGTGCATCAATGTATAATATGTATGTATTTACAAACAAAAAGTATATAAGTAGTATATCAGTCATCTTAGTACCCATAACACAAGCTCTGCTTACTTTGGGGCTAGATGATGCTGTTTAAAAAAAAAAAAAAAAAAAAAAAATGGATTGTTCGTTTCGAAAAATTTATATGCACTTCAACACGAGCTCTTATCTGTGTAGAAAAACATTGTGAGGAAACCCGCAGCTTAGTCAGCTCCACATGTATTGACGTTGTCTTTCCTGTGGCAGGCAGATTAAGCTGAGAAGATGGTTTAGGTGCTACAAGCCTATTCCATGTCAAACAATGTCCCAGGCACTACAGCGTCCCGTTGAGTCTACACTCAACGGGACGTTGTAGTGCCTACGCATAGGTTGCCTCCAGGTTTTTGGGAAATCAATCTATTTTCCCATTACAGCTGGGTGGTTCAGGGCGTCCACAACTTCTATAATGCAGCGACTCGTTGTGCGTTGGGCTAGATGGTGATTCATCCCCACGATTCGTTGGTAGGATCCTGTGGCTAAAAAACTAAGCGTGCACAATACCTACAAACGACAAACAAAACATTATTTTAAGTACTTATACAAACATTAAGGTTATTAAGGTTATCTTAGTAATATAAAAAATAACCTACTTATTAAAGAAATCGATCAGATTCTTTCAGGGAAAAGAATTAAGTATATTATCACGATGTGAGACGGGAACGATCTTCGGAGCATGAACATATTGAACATGTTTGTTCCCACAAACAATTCCGACAATTCCGGCCGGGTCCACAGCGCCGTATTTTAATGTTTTCTAATATGTTAGCATTGTTTTTCACCAATTGTACGTGCTTATTCGGTTAATAACATGTTAAAAACTCGAAAACACGGCGCTGTGGACCCAGCTTTGGGTAATACACAGATTGTGTTTGTGCTATTGCCGTAGAAACAAAGAAAACGGAAACTTTTACCTTGAGTTCCAAGGAAATATCGCTCGATTCCTTCAAGGTAGATTTTTCACGTAGCTCTTCACACAAAATTTTAAATTCTTCTTTTTTATCCGAAAGACTCTCGTCGACGGGATCCAATGTTTGTCTAAGAAGATACCTTTTCTGGCGTTGTAAATAACAGTCCTCATTTTGAGCGCCCCATAATAAATTTAGAGCATGCATTTTACAGCTTGAAAAATATTAGAAAGCTTTACAAAATCGCAGAAAACTATTACTCAATACAAAATTACACGGTGACAGATGATCGATCAAAAACAAGGCACCATTTTATTTCTACTGCGATTCCGCTGGGTTTTTGTCAACTTTGCCAGTTGTCTTGTCAGCGATCAAAAACGTAAACAAAGTATCAATTGCGACTATCAAAAGTGCATCTTGGCTACCATTTTTTCCATTCCATTCATTATGACGCGTAATTTTCATACATACTCTTTGTAATCTATGGTAGAATCAAGTGCAAAATGAGTGCAACATCGCCAAATCAGTGTTGATAGTAGCAATGGAATGGAAACGAATCTATGTCATCTTGGCTAGCCCCCCTGCTAAATAACGTGTGTCTTAACATAGCGCCTAGATTTGAATATAGCCGCAATGTTCCTTGAGGAAACTTGAGTTGTGGCAGTTATAAAAATGCCGAAGTGCATAAAAGTACAAACAAAGAAATGCGAAGAGTACAGATACCTAAGAAATTGCATGCAGTAGGAATCTCTTTGATTTGTTAGGTCGAACCGGCTTCTTGTTAGAGTCAGCTCTCGCGATTTCTATTCTAAGCCTTCTTGGTTTTTGTAGCGTGGTATTTCTTTTGGACAATGACCAAGTTTAAAATAAAATAATAAAATAAGTAATGCTGAACTTTTCACACAGCATCATCTAGCCCCAAAGTAAGCAGAGCTTGTGTTATGGGTATTACATGACTAGTATTAATTGACAAGAAAAATGCTTGTGCATGTGCTCACATTTTAGCTGAATATGCAAGCACAGCATTTTACAGCTCATCATACTGTTCCTACCCAGCAATAAAGCTAAAGGTTGAAGGTCTCAAAAACTTCTACCTCACAAAAGGCCTACTTCTCAAAAGGTCTTACTCGCGTTTTGTCAAAACGACGCGATATAGTCTCACTACGAATAAGGTTTAAGAGATGAAGCGATGTTAACTATCCCCAAAAATCTTGCATACATAAAAGATCTGAAAATGTCTAGCATATGTATGAGTCCATTTGTGATACTCTTCTTTTCATATAACGTAGCTACATAAATCCAATTACACCTTGCATTATCTTGTTAGTTCTTTCAACGTGAACACACAAACCTAACAAGATCCAAGAATTCAAGACTAGAGTGCCTCAACATAATACCTACCGCAACTTGTAAACTAAAGAAACTTGAACTTCGTCATCTTTACATCGTCGTGAAGAGAAGTTTGTATCAAGTGCGGATGAAGTTTCGCTTCTTGTTTATTATTAACGGGATTTGCTATTTGAGGGAAACCAGAGAAAATGTTATTTTTCCCTGTTTGAAATAATATCAGAAGTCAAAACTTTATTTGACTCTTCGATCAACTAGAAAATAGTTGATCGATTTGACTGGAAATAAGAAATTTTGATTCTTAAAGCAAACTAAGCAAAAGCTCTTGGTTAAGCTCTCAAAGGAAAACTGTTATCCTAGATAGATAGATAGATAGAAGATAGAAAATACTTTATTGTACACCACATGGACATCACAAAATACAAACAAAGATACAAGAAAACATCCTAGTGGTTGTCGTACAATCTCCAAGGAAACCAATATGTTAATGCTATGGAGTCAAGTCAAAGCGAAAGCTGTTTGCACAATAGTCGTCACTCAAATTGACTACTAGTTTACTTGGGGCTAACAAACTGGTTCGAATAGTGTGACCTTGACAATCTGTTTACAGTTTTTTCAGCTAGTACAGACATACGATTTGACGACCTCTGTAGCGAAGTGGGCGAAGGTCAGCTTGCGACGCAGTAGGTTGTGGGTTCGATCCCCGCCGTGGGACAAATGTTTGTATGATCTACAGATATTTGTCTCGGGTTTGGGTGTTTCTATATATAATATGTATGTATTTACAAACAAAAAGTATATAAGTAGTATATCAGTTATCTGGTTCCCATAGTACAAGCTTTGCTTAGTTTGGGGCTAGATGATGCTGTGTGAAATTGTCCAGCATTATTTATTTATACATGTATTTGTTTCATGAAATCCAAATCTTACGATGAATTAGATAGATTGAAATGTTTGAAAATACAATTATCAAAAATAAGCAATGTTTTTCAGAGGATATAAGACCGTCAGTAATTGAATTGGTAGAAATCTTGTAAGTCACGGGGCTCGGCTCCAGTTGGTGAGTTCTTTTAATTTCCTGTCCTCAGTCACTTGAAACTCAGTGTAAAGCGGCGTGCATAACACTCTGTACAGATGACTTAAGCAGATTAGCAACGGGGCCCCGATTTTACTTACAAAAGCGAAGACAATTGAACCGCTGCGCTGCTAACTAACTCGACTAACGATGACAAATAATACCTACAAAAGGGAAAAACAACATTAAAAGAACATACTCGTAGAAACCGAAAGTAAAGGAAGTACCTAACTTAGATTGAAAAATAAAATACGTAGGTAACTCCGTACTCAGTAAGCACAATCTCATTATAAACTCCAAAAATATGCTTGTTCACAAATTTTTCACTTTCAATATCTTAACCAAAACTTGGAGATAAACTTTTAAGCCGATCTAGCCGATGCCTAAGCTCATAAGCATTCGGTCTTAGTTGCGTAACAGCCATCAACTGAAACTCATATCAGGGATTATCTTAGTCTGAGATCGATCGCAGCAGAATAGGCCTCGAATCATCAAGTTTCAGCCTAACTTAAGCCGAGATAAGAGATTTTAAGTTATAAGCTCGGATTAAATGTTGACGGTCTTAGCGTGAGAGGGTGCAGTAGATAAAGTTATTGAGGCGTTTGTTTTTTAATTACTTAAGTCACATTTTAACGAGGATCTCAATAAGTAAACTATTTCGTTATAAGTTTTGTACAAGAATATGGTTAGGAAATGAATGTTAAATTTTTACTTCCAGATGAATTTTGATGTAAATACGTAAGGACTTAAAAGTGAAAAGGACGCACCTACTTGCCTTTGCACAGGAATGGTCAAAATTGTTACTGTACTTTTGCCGCTCCAGAACCAAAGAATTCAATTTTAAAATTTGTTCCACTCTGGTGGCCGAAAATTCGGAAATTTACAACCGTTCGCAGTTGTTCTTATTTCAAACACAAATTTTGAATGCGAACTACTGTTTTTGCGAAGTCCTCCAAATTGGGCGCTAGTTGTTTTGTAGAACATCAGTGTTCGACCATTATTTGAGCCAAAATTGGAATTGGATAGCTTTATGCAAGATGAGTGCATTTATACAGCAGAACCATCGTTATATGGAACCACTTAATTTAGAAACATTCAACAATATGAAGCGTTATAGATAATTATTAAGTTCATCAAACACCAAAGCTTTTAGAAAGGCCCTTAAGTTCATAATAAACGTAATAAATTTAGTTATAACACTGATGGTCGCTCTATTTTATCAGTGGCTTGGCTACAGTAATTTCTGCTCATAAAGCAAATGACAGAGCAATGCCGCCATTTAAGTTCTCATAAAGTTTTAATGCAATACAAAAATAAGGAGCTAAATTTAAATTTACTACTTAATAAATGCGCTTGTCGTAAAATTGAGTTTTAAAATTATCCCAACGGTCATAGTCGTAAACGAATTCAACTACTCCTTATTCAAAATCAATACAAGAATGAAATGAAATGAAATGAAATGAAAAAATCTTTATTGCAACACAATGTAACAAAAAGTAGGAAGGTAACTTATAATAGAGTAATTACCTAGAACCATTGGTTGCAATTGGCGGTCTTATCGCTAGATCGCGATTTCTTCCAGACAACCTTTATACTAAACTAAGCTACAATTTAAGCTAAAACTAAATTTAAACAATAAACATGCTGGGACCCCTCCGCTGACTGCAAAGTTGAGCAGTGAGGACTTATCCTGGCCCTCGAACTAGTGTAAGACTGTATCTCGAGGGTCAGTTTCTATCCTTACAGCACAATGCTTTGGGCCCATGGAAAGGTCCCCGCATGTTGATTCGGATATAATTAACTATATTATATTTTGGAGAACTGTGCAATTTATTATACTATAGTCCCTTAGAAATATAATACCTACGTTTTGTGTGTGTGTGTGTGTGTGTGTATGTGTGTTTGTGTGTGTGTGTGTGTGTATGTGTGTGTGTGTGTGTGTGTGTAAGAATGTGTGAGTGTTCTGTATAAGAGTGTGATTGTACATAGTACCTATGTGTACGGTTATGTCTCAAGAGTTGTGTTCTTTATGATTCAGTAATAATTATTAGTAATAATTAATCTGTAAGTATAGATATAGATTTACGTTTACATTTACGTGTCTTTAAAAATCAAAAGTTTTTCCGTGTTTTTATAATCTGTCTGCATCAGCCATGAACTAAGACGCTTTTTTAGCTCATGTTTGTTGAGATGATAAATGTGAAGAATTTTGTTCAGACGATTATACAATAGAGGTGCTATAATAGGAAAGAAGCGGCTGTAAAAGGTTGTTCTGTGTGGTTTAATGACGCAAACACGGTCCGATCGCCGTTTTCTTTCATTTAAGCTACTGTCAAATGGTAGGATAGAATGCATGCGCAGGACAGTTTGAAACACAAAGAGCTGTCTGACCGTGAGAACTTTAGAGTCGTTATACAACGATGTTGTGGGATAGCGAAAGGGTTTTTTCTGCATCACTTTCAAAACAGCTCTCTGTGCCCTCTCAATTTGTAGCATTTTAGTTTTATTTGAGCCTCCCCAGATGGTTATACAGTATCTAAGAAGGGATTCACTAAGTGCAGAGTATACTAACTGCAATATTTTATAACTTGCCGAAGATCTTAAGTTCTTAAATATATAAATTAATTTTCTAGTTCGCGATGTCAGATAATCAATGTGAATATTCCAGTTAAGTAGCTTATCAAAGTGTACGCCAAGATATTTAATGCTGTCCGTTCTCGTAAGAGTAGGACAGGTACAGTTATGAGACGGGTTTTCACATGTGTGTCCCTTTATGTTATAGTTAGGAGGTGGTTGGCTTGCTGAGGTTAGTGAGAAGGTCATGTACTTCGTTTTATTTACGTTAAGAGTCAATAAATTCTGATCAAGCCAAGACATCACTTTAGCAATGGTGTTTTCTGCCATTTTTTGAGTTTCCTCCCAGTTATTACCCGTTATCAATAAAACTGTGTCGTCCGCGTAACAGATTATTTGACAGTTAGGAAGAGACATATCGCACAGTTCATTTACATATATTTGAAACAGTGTGGGTCCAAGTATACTGCCTTGTGGAACCCCATACTCAAGAGAGGCTTTTTCACTAGTAGTGTCAAACAATTTAACGATCTGTTTTCGATTAGTAAGGTAACTTTTAAACAAATCATGAGCAACGCCTCGGACACCAATTCTTGACAGTTTATTCAATAGCAGTGGGACAGAGACAGTGTCAAAAGCTTTTGAAAGATCCAGGAAGATTGCCAGGCATTTTTTTTACTATCTAAATTTTGAGATATTTCATTTACTAGTTTACCTACTGCATCCTCCGTGGACTTCCCTTTCCTAAATCCGAATTGGTTATTTGAGATTATCTGATTATGTTCAAGGAATTTGGTTAGCCTAACGTTTAATAGTTTTTCTAGTATCTTAGATAAGGAAGGCAAGATCGATATTGGCCGATAATTATTGACACTGTCTCTGTCTCCTGATTTGAATATAGGGTGCACTACAGCTTTTTTAAAGTCATCTGGGAAGTTTCCTGATGAAAGTGCTCTGTTACAGATATAAGTGATGGCCGGCAGTAACGTGAATCTTGTGAGTTTAAGGACTTTTGTCGGTATGCCATCCCAACCTACCGCACAGTCACTACGAAGGTTTATAATAACATTTTCAACTTCGGCTTCATCAGTAGCATACAAAGCAAAAGAATCTCTGCAGAATTTAGTGGCTCTATGAGTAATCTGAGTAGACTGCTTAATGTTATTTGCGAGAGTCCGGCCAATATTAGCGAAAAAATCATTGACTTTGTTGACAGAAGAAAGTGGGTTAGGATCTAAATTCAGAAGTTCTCTAGGTGGGGAGGTGTTTTTTTGCGCATTTATGATGTTTTTTATGATTTTCCAGGTTTGCTTAGAGTTCTTTTTGGCATTCATAAATTCACTCTGTTCGTGTTCTCTCTTTAGTTTTTTAAGTAGGTTGTTTAGGAAATTACGGTAACGAGTGTAACTAATTTTAATAGTATCATTATTAGGAGATTTGCGTGACTTTTTATGCAATTTGTCGCGATGGCGAATACACCGAAGAAGCCCTGGGGTTATCCATGGCTTAATTAACTTTTTTCTCCTAGTTAACGCTACTTTTTTTGTATGTCGCTGAACAATTGATCCAAGTAGAATTATAAATTCAGTTGCAGCCTCATTAGTATTGGAGATAAATAAGATGTGAGAAAAGTCAGTGACATTGATTTCTTGAATAATAGCTTCATAGTTAATTTTATTGTAGATTGAGCTTACTTGATCTTTGATGAGATTTCTGTCTAGACAAACGAGAACTGGGCAGTGATCCGTAAGATGGAATTGGAGAACTAGGGTTACTGACTCACGGTTACTTTTTAGAAGTATATGATCGACACACTTCAGGCTATCCATTCTCGTAGGTAGGGTGTGTGTGGGTAGTAATCCATGTAGGGCCGACAGATTCAAAAGTTCATCTCTTTTAACTGGCTCTAACGAGTTGTCTCTTATATCAATATTTAAGTCACCTGCCACGACAACATCTCGTATACCTGATAGAGTCAGTAGAACATTATCTAGACTGGTGATAAACCTATCTGTGTTATGATAGGATGGTGACCTATAAATCGCTACCACAGCTAAGAAGCTTCCAATGCGACCAACAAGGCATGTACCATCATTGAAGGTTATTGGTTCAGTTACGTTACAATCTATGCTATCTTTGATGTACATCACTACACCGTCATTCTGGTTAGAGTTGTTGTTAGTCCTGAAAGATACATAGCCTGGCAAAATAGGTAAATTTGTGACTTTACACAACCAGCACTCAGTGAGGATAATTATGTCGCATTCAGTTTTAATAGAAATAAGCAAAGGTAAAAATGCATCGAAATTACAATTGATACTTCTAATATTGAATTGCAGAATTTTAATAGTTTTGTTCTGTTTTATATGTTTGTTATGTTTGAGACAGTCTTCTGGCCGGCAACTGTGTGAGGATTTTACCCCAACTGCATCGATATCATTACATATATCTATAAGATCAGTCATAAGGGCTTTTATTCCTGAGCATCCCTTTTGCAATAAGCACATTTTGGGATGTTGTTTTTTTTAGATAAAAGTATGGAATTTTTCGATTGCAGTTGTTGTTTCGCACCCCCTGTTTGGCCAGTTTTGTAAGTTGAGAGTGTCTTGTGTTGTGTGTGTTCCGAGTATGTTGTGTAAGGTATGTGTGTGTTGGGTATGTGTGTGTAGTGTATGTGTGTGTTGTGTTGTGTGTATATTTCGTAAGTGTAATAGTAGCATTATTTAACATATTTTGGGACTTTGGGTTTAATGCACTTTTGTTTCTAAAGTGAAATAAAGAGTAAGAGAAAATGATAATGTAAAGACTTAACAGAGAATAAATTTTAGGAATATAAAACACTATTAGTCAATCCTTTTGGGCTAGGGAGGCGATTTGGTCTTCATTTTTGACTTCAATTGCGGATTCCCCCTCTTCTTTTCTAATGAAAACCTTCCCATTCACCGTCCAGCAGTATTTCCAGTCGCTGTTTTTAATCAGGTTTCGAGCAAGAAAGTGGAGGTGTTTCCCTTTTTTGGTGAGAAATTCTTTGATGTATATTGTACTATTTTTCTGCAAACCTTGCCCCAAAGAGCTCGTGCTAAAACTCTGTCCCTTGTGTCCAATGTTATACTTTTTGTAAGCCTGAAGGAGCTCAATCTTCTTTTGCAGCTGCGAATATTCGATGATGATAGGTCTGGGAGAATCATTTTTGGCAGGCAAGCGGTAGGCGCTGCGTATGTCCCTTGGGTCGTATTCAACTTTTAGAGTTTTATGAATCTGTTCTATTATATCCACCATTTGCGAATTATTTTCTGTGGGCACGTTGTTGATTTCAATACAAGTTTCTCTGAGTTTTCTCTCTAGGTGTTCGACCTGGGTCTCCAAGCCGCGTGCATAGTCTTCTGAATTGATTTCTTTTTTTTCTAAGATATCAATGCGAGTTTTGAGTTCATTTTGCTCTTCAATAATTTTTGTGATCGACTTTTTAATCTCCGCGTTTGATGTAAGCAATTCCTCATTTTGCTTTTTTAATGACGTCATTTCCTGCTTAAGTTGAGAAAATTGCTCATTTTGACTATGTTTTAGATCCATGAACATCTGCTGTACATTAGTGAACATGAACTGTATGGCGTGAGGAGAACCCTCAAGTGAGTGGTCGGTAGACTTACCGACTTCTGGGCTCGCATTTGGGCATTTCCTTTTCCGGACATTTAAATCCAAGTCTGCCGTCATATCTGAAGCACTCGTTAAGTCTGGATAAGAACATGCGTCACTTAGAGGTCGCGGCGTCGGTGGGGTTCTTGTCATTTTACTCATGTCGCTAATGTAGACTCTAAGTTCAACTGACGAGGATGCAAAAATGGCTTGGCAAAGTATGCGTGGAGACAAATAAAGCAGCGCGAGGCGTAGCAGATAAAGTTAAATAGCTCTGTGCGTTGCGTAGCTTGTAGCGGTAAGCGTAGGAGGTCGCGTAGCTCGTAGCGGTTGGTGTGACGTCACCGCGTAGCACTCAGAGGTAGCACTGTGATAGTACTATTTAGCTATCTGTGACGCACAGCTACTGAGGTGATTTATAATTTCGTTCGGCCGTTCACTTACGCTCTGGCTCAGCTCGTAGAGAGGTGGATTTGGAAGCCGACGGGCGCAGGATCGAATCCGGGCAAATCAAAAACTTCGTTCACTCACTGCTTGAGATGTCCGAAGCGGCGCCGGCGCTCAGCAACACAAAGGTGAAGTCGATCGTCCCTTTCTAGTCCCGCCCAGTGGGAGGAGTCAGCCGTCCAAATTGTGTAGGAAGAACAAGAAATTGAAAATCCGAAAGACAACCAATCACAGGGCAGTTGGCAAAAAACTCGAATAAACAAACGACACAGGTCCCCAGCACGTCCGCACGGTTCAAGAGCCGCGATCCGAATCCTGAATGGATATGCAATGAAGTATAAAAATCACACTAAAATCCCTAATATGTTTAACTAGCTTCTGCGCGCGGCTTCGCCCGCGTGGTACCAACATTTTGAATAGCCTTAATGCTATTCCAGGTCACTATCTACGCCTATTCCAAGTTTCATCCAAATCAATTAACTGGTTTAGGCGTGATTGATACACAAACATACATACATCCAAACATCTAAACCAACTCACAAACTTTCAGCTTTATTATATGACTGGGAATAAAAAGTAAAACAAAAATCAAGTTAGTGTTTGCACAGTGTCCTTCCGAGAACTCGGTTGTTGCAACACAATCTTGTATCGATATAGGTATTTCTAAGATTAAAAAACTAAAGTACCTAAGTAGGTACTAATAATTTTCCAGTTTTGGCCAACCTGAAATTCTAACACAATAAAACTTGGGATATTGTTAGTTAACTTTGGTGAAAATTGCCCATTCTCCTCTAATATAGTACCGTTCATTCTGTAGCTGATAGACCAAGATAACAGCGCCCTCGTGGAGCGTGAAGATATGGCCACATTATTTCTGTGATGACACTTCTAAAGCACACTAGACGCACACACCTGAGATAAGATTTACCCGCGTACTCACATTCCAGTGACGAGCTATGTTACATACTTGTACGTACATCTTGGGAAATTTTCCCCACCTTCCTCTTTTCGCGATCTATTAAAACATAGCTATTCAGGAGAAGTTAAACATGATGTTCGTTTCATGCTATACATAGGGTCATTGATATCTATTCGTGGAAACTTGTAATTGGCCTTCCTATAACATGTAGCGTCCTGCTGCATACTATTTATAAGTTATACTCTACATTTTTCTTACCTAGCTGTCTGTCAGTTTTCCCAAAATTTGTAAAATAAAATATATAAATAAATGAATTAGAATTGTTTTAAGACGGTTTTAAAAAAGGAGTAAAGTAGGTATTTCAGTTTAAGGACTTTGGTAAATTCGCTTTAAACCAAGATTAAAATATTAAATTTATAATTTATTTATGGCATCGCAGTTCGGCTTTTAGTAATTATAACGATACTAAGTATTCATTATTAAAAAGGAATTGAAAAAGCTCTCTCACTAGGACCTTGTTCATGTTTTGAGTGATACGATCTCGTCAACAAAATCCTAGTAAAGAAAAATAAAATATTGTTACCTCAAAATCTTCTACGAGTACTCAACAAAATAATGTATGAAGTTTCAAAACATCAAATCTTGTGTGCGTGTGTGAGTATACTACAAAAAATATAAGAGCTTTTATTGTAAGTACTTGTAACTGGCGTGTACCACACACATCTAATATCGAAGCAACCTCTTTGCTAATATATTCTCAGTAATTGTTCCAGAAAACCCTACTCTATTATTCGATGAAGTGTGAAGGCACGTAAGGGCTGTACAATTTATAGGGCAAGTTGAAACCGCGGCGCTCACATCATTCACGATAATATCTATTAATTAAAACAAAGATTTTCCCGAAGCCGTGGTTAATTAAAATTCTTAGGTGTCTCATAATGTTTGTTAATTCGCTTTCGACATGAAATTGAGTGGGCTCGTTGCGGAGATTGCTGTTCTTGGGTATACTTTGTGGAGCAACCTTTTGTTGACATCCTACCTTATCCAATAATATTAGATCGCGCCTTCTCGCTCTTACACAACTTACCTGCAAAGAAAAACACTTGGATTAATATTAAATTACATTTCAGAAAATGTCATAAACAGTAACGGCTATATAAATAAACATATTTTTATAGTCAGCGACACTTCGTTTCAACGTCATTTTCAACACCATGTCCAATATTGTAAAAGTTCTGTAATAGTGCCTGGGACATTGTTTGAGATGGAATAAGCTTGCCCAGCATTTAAAAAATCCTCTCAGCTTAATCGGCCCTAATATCCACATGAAAGACATGATCAATACGTGTGGACTAAGCTGCGGGTTTCCTCACGATGTTTTCCTTCACCGTTATGAGCTCGTTTTAAAGCGCATATAAATTTAACGAAACGAAGAATCCATTAATACACGGCCAGGATTCGAACCCACAACCTTTAGATTGAAAGTCGAGACACAACCCCACTTGGCCAATACGGCTAGTCTAGTACAACAATGAAATAAATCACAGTGAAAATTTATTCCAATAAAAATGAAACATCTTAATTACAGAATCAAAAATGATCAAAGCATCTGCGCAACAATAAAATTAATACTTTAAGCGGAAACTGGTGGAGATAAAACTCTCGCCCTATATTAGTCCCAAATGGGACGGGAGTGGACTCATTCCCAACTTTGGCCCATAAAAGTTAAGGGTACATTACGCCAAGTAATAAGCGAACAACGCACCCTTAAATTGGACGAGAGTCCGACTCCTGATCTATTCACGGGCTCTACAATTGCGAGTGATTAACCTTCGTTTGCTTTGGGACATAATTTTAATTGGAACCATTTTGGTAAAAATATCTTTCTGAATGATAACACTCTTATACAAAGGGTATTAAATCTGGTTGTTGAACTTGTTAGCAGATTTTTTAAATCGGCTTACAGAGATTCCAGATTAATCTATTACCTCAATTTAGAAAAGTGAGGCTATTCTATTGTTTGTTTTTTTTTCTTTCTTCTTTCTTTCTTCTTTCTTTCTTTCTTTCCATCTAATTATGTAGAAAAAAACAAAATTTATTGATTTAATTCTACGTGGTTATTAATATACGAGAATTCTTCCCTTTCGGGATAAAAATGCCAGGGTATGAGTAGAAATGCCTTTATAACAAAGCCGTTCAGCTGTTTCAAACATACATACATACCGACAAACTTCCGCATCTTTTATCATGAGTTACGCGCTTTCGTTGACATATTCACCACATTGCACAGGTTTGTAAGAACTAGGACACGACAGTAAGAAGTCGAAAAACTATCCAGGAAATTTTACTTGTATTGAAGCGCTCCAATGGTAGGTGATGCCTTCTTCTACGTGTTGATACAGCACAAAGCTCTTGGAGCTGTAGTCTACCGTCCACAAGATGTTGTCTTGCGGATGGAAACCAGATGGGATTATTTTTGGATACGTTTGGGTCGATTTGTTAATAATTTTCAAGGCAATAAGTTACTCATAACTGACCATCTTTAATAAAAATATCTTCAATTCAAACTACTTACCTACTAATTCAAGTAGGTAAATATGTAGGAGTTAGAGGCTGGGAAGTTATGGTCAAAGATCGTCAAAGAAAAAATGAGGGAACGGGTAAAATGAGCTGAATCTTCCAGCTCAAATATGAGAAGAAAAAAATAGAATGTTCAACTCAAACTGAAGAAAGCGAATCAAAATATAAGAAACACATAAAGTTAAAATTCAAATTTTAAACTTATATTATTAATATTATTTAATAAACCTGCGTCAAAGAAAGTAATAAAACAAGTAATTATAATTACTTACCCTAAGGTTATGTCTAAAACGCCATTTACACACCACCATCCTGGCATGCCGTTCTTGCCTCTTGCTTTCTTAAACTCAACGGAGCAAGAGCTAATATTCAGTGGCAAGAGGCAAGAACGGTATGCCAGCATGGTATCGTGTAAACGGCGTCGTCTCGCCTAATGGCATCTATCACTTTATAGCCGCATATAAAGTTACAACCATTAAACCTCTATTAAACCAGCCCAACATGTCAACTTACATCATTATCGCGAAGGAAAGTTCCATATCCTACCTTGATTTAAAGCGTGTGTAGTTGAATAGTTCCCAAACCAGTCCCGTGGTTCCGTATGTGCATAGGAAAGTGTACAGGTTACATTTTTGACGGGTTTCTCTCAAACCAGCTTTCTCTTCCCCGGGGCACGACTATCACGATTACTAGTAATGAATAAATAATATTATATAAGAGCTGAAGATGCAAGGGATCGAGTAGAATGGCGTTTGAAGAAGGCGTATGCCCACAGACATATTTCTATCGTCCGTGCATATGCACGTTAATAGCAGTAACATGGAAAATTATGATGATAGTGTCAGCCATCTTACAACACCCTATAACCACGGTAGATTATAGTAAAATTATATTGAGTTTTGGTAAAGCATCGTTTCTACAAAAGCAATAAAACTCAAAATCGTCGAAACTCAATTTTAATTCTAATCTATTCTAATAAGTAAGCCGGCACGGCACTAATTTTGGAAACGGGATTTTTAAATGAATACCTGAATTGAATATCATCAAAATGAGTTTCACACAATCAGTTCGCAACTGATTTCAGCAACTCTAAATCTAAGCACTCAAAACAATCTATAAGTTCTTACGTTTCTATCATAGGTTTCAAATTGGCTGCATACATATTCTGTATAAGCATAATTTTCTAGAAATACAAGGTTATAAAACCGTCGAATTCTTTATTATTTTCTATTTCATCATCTCATGAAAACATAGGTAGGCACCTACAGATATTAATTAATTAAATGAGCTACCGAGAAAAACTAAAACTAACGCCCATTTATAAGTTTCCGCCTCTTGTATTTCAACGAAGCTTGAAAAAGGTCAACAATCGAAGAACAAAGGAAAAGCTTAGAATTATTTTTATTCTATGAACTGTCAGAGATCTGAGAACACAAAGTACAGTTCTACCTATTTTGTCTGTATATGTATAACGCTCGGAAAAATAGAACTATACGTGTACCTACATCCACTATTAGATCATTCACGGTATTGTCCTAACTAGGGGCATCATTTCTCTTTCAGAGTTAGCACAAGTCGAAAAGCCCTGAAAGCTTTCTCCAAAGTAGGTCGTACTAATGTTTTGTCCATTATGAACTCAACCCGCAGCAGGAAAAAAGTAAAAATATAAATTAGGAGCCGCCAGCACTCGTTGATCCCTCCATTTTTCGTCAGCACCAAATTATTACGAAAACATTATGCTGGAAGCGTGCAAGCAATTTTTGTGAGCATTGTTATCACACGCTCAATGAACGTTTATGCTAATAAGTACATTTTATGAATGGAACTGAACCATTTTCCAAAAGGAAAACGTCAAAAGGATATTGGGCGAGCGGTTGGTTCGCCTTACGGTCTCCCGTCACGGGCCATTGCGCACCCCCAGGTGATAAAGGCGTTAAATACGATTAAGAGGTCTCTAATGGCACCGCCCAATAACACCCAATACTCCTACTCTTATCACTCTTCGACCCAATTTCCTCAATTACCAGGATCAAGGAGAAGTAATGAAATGAGAGTAATCATTATCTTATTCGTTTATTCTTTCTCGCCGGCGGCTCCGAAGCATTAAAAGACTGGTAGGGATTATCACACAATTTATTCAGGTGCTTAATTTGAGCGGCTATCCCACTTTGGGCGCAATTTATTTTTATTTCACTTAAATTTGGACTCGGAGACCTTTGGATTTACTAGCACCTCTACTTTTTATTAAAACTTTTCTTTAAAAGCATTATCCTCAAGTCTTGTACAGGTTGCTTGAGAGCTAGATTATGTATTTCTCGTTAGCGTCAGCATATTGCAGCTGCATAGCGCCTACTCGGGGAACTTATAACTAGTTACATGTGTCTCGGGAAACAGACGCCGAACGCCACGTCATACCCAACTTTCAACAATTATGGAAATGCAAATAGGTATTAGATTGAACACACATTGGGAGAGTAGTTATCAAAGTCCGATCAGTCCACTGATTCTACCTTATTAAATTCGGCTGCAGTAGTTTTCTGTACACTTAAATCTATACTAATATTATAAAGAGGAAAGATTCGTTTGTTTGTTTGTTTGAATTGAAAAGGCTCCGAAACTACTAGACCGATTTCAAAAATTCTTTCACCATTAGAATCCTACACTATCCCTGATGAACATAGGCTATATTTTATCCCGGGAAAGTGATGTTTTCCCGAGGGAACGCGGGTAACACCGCGACGGACGGATAGTTATTACTAATAAAGAAATTAGGTACCTACATCACACGCAAAAATTTCATCATCATCATCGGTTAAATGAAAGCAGCATAAAAGTTTAGCTTGAATAAATTCTGTGATTTAGTTTTCTACAGTTAAAAGTTAACCTTGTTTTTGAGTTGAATGAACTCATGTCTAGAGTCTAAGCAATATACGAGTAGAGCTTTCGTTTTCAAAGTATTGGTCAGTTTAACAAATATTTGCGAAAAACTCGACGGCAAAAAACGGTAAACTTTCCAACTGGCGATAGCTTCTAATATTTATCGCATAGCCGATAAAACAGCCGAACAGTGTGACGCGTATCAGAGGCAGATCAACCTCGACCAGCAGCAGTTCAATCGAAACTTTTGATTAAAATCAAGCAAACCTAGCGCTGCACCGATTCCGAGTGAATGCGGATATCTTTATTTGAACCTCATGTTATGTTCAGATTGGGGAACTCCGATCAACTCAATAGAGCTCGTGTTTGTACAATCGATCAACTCTGGATTACTAGGATGCGGTGAACGTTATAACAGGATTGTGAAGAGAACTTTTAAAATGATGGAAAATCATAAAATCGACTTCCTGAACTCTTTTAAGATGTTGTTGGCTCCTATCAAAGGCAGTAAGTATTTATAATATAAATTGCAATTCGGCATTTTATTATTCAAGCATTATCACGCATTATAATTAATAACATTGTTTGCGAACAAATGGATAGTAAAAGTCAAAACGTTCTCCGCTTTTACTGACGCCATGTAAATGTCATGAAATCCAAGGAAATCAAAGCTTTCTACTGGTTGTAGTTTGGCGTCGGTCACCACAGTTTCATTTCCTTTTTTCGGGGCAACACATTTTATAGTTCACTTTTCGTTTTTCCCATCTGCCTGTCACATTTTTACTCGGCTGATATAAAACATTTTCACACAACAGTCTGTGCGGCACTATCGAAAATGAGAAAAACACTCAATGATTTAGGTTTTTTGTTTAGAAAAACTTTTTGCAGTGCTATTTAGTATTTATCTACCTATAGAGGACTTGAAACCCAACGATTTAAAGACCGTTTCGAAAGCAAATCTTTAACATTCCAGAATTACCTACCTACCAACTCACGTAAGAATATATTTGATGTAGACTTCTATTTAGATGCTAACATTTTTTTTTCGTGTACTTGCTTGAACTTATTGATCTTAAATAAGAATTTTGTGAACGTGTGTGGCCACAAAGAAAAAGGATTATTTTAGATGTTCCAGCAAAATATTTCTACTCCAGCAACGCTAACAATTTCCAAAAGTCTCATTCTTATTAAAGTAAAAGCCGCTAAGTCCCATTTACTAAAATTGAGCAAAGTAACGCAACGGAACTTTTCTTCATATCCGACGAAAAGCTTGACACCAATTTGGAGGGTTTCTTTGCCTTTTTCATTTCCACTCTCAGATCTTCCACTTCATCATTTGTCTGAGTAGAAAAATATTAAAGTTGCAAATAAGATTGATCGTTCCTCCACCGGTTTCTCCTTGCTTCGATTTTCGAAAGAGGGGCCAATTATACCCTATGGTGCGAAGGTGTTAGGAAGGGGACGTCAACACTTCGTGCAAATGAAATTATTATTTTTACAAATGATTTTACCTTTTGTTGTTTTTGAGACCCCTCTGTGGAATCGAATTGTTATGTTGTAGCTAACAGAAACATTTTGTTTATTTTTATAGCATCTGAAATAAATTCATTATTAAAAATGATAACAAGTAGCATATTTCTAAAAGTTACATTTCATTTTAATATGAACTAATTACTTTTATAATACCTATATTTATTAAATACATTTTATTCCAAAATGTAAATTATCAAAAAAAATAACATGGTAATTCATTACGTATAACAGGGTTTTTTATTATGTCAATCATTAATTGTGATTGCACCAGTAATTTGGTATTCTAGCAGGATCGTACAGAGCGTCGCTTAGTACCAACGATCTATCAAAAACGACTTTCGCAAGCCAAACTCTGAGCGCGTTATATCTCTTCACTCTCTGATAAATATTTCTCCCGCAGCGACCAGCGAGGCTTCGCGAAGTGCGTTTAGGAATTAATCCGATTAATGCCGGTGCTGGGGCAAGGGATGGCGTGTATTAACACGGTACGTAACAGCACAGGGGCGGAATGGGTTAAAAGGGGAAAGATTATCTGTAGTCATCAAAGTTGGCCTCTCACTCAGATGCACTTGGGTACCTACTTTTTTCAATGTTATACATTTTGTTGTCCAACTCTAAAAACGGTTTTTGACTTATCTCATCTTATCAAAATCAGTAATGGATATTGTAAAAAACCATTACTTATTAAATATGAACGCAGACAACATATCAAGCTATTAGCTAATTGAGATATTAAATTTTATCCTGTGATAATCGGACCCATTGATGTGGATGGCACACGCATAGGCCTATACCCTGTGGCTAAAGTCAGGCTGTAAATGATGTTGATACTGTGTTTCCAATATCAAAAGTTAGAACAACCCTACTGGGCGGTTTCGGCTAAGGAGACTTGGCTTTGTGTATTTTTTAACTGTATATGGGCTAAGTAAAATCTGGTTGAGGTCAGCTTGAACTCCATTAGATCCTGTATAATCCTAAAGGCTACCCTGTGGCCCGTTGAGTGGGTATGACTAGCAGGCAGTGAAACAAGCCCGTTGCCCGCTCACGCCTGCGATGCGGAAATTCCATTAACAACCGCGAATTTGCTGCATCGACATCAGCTGATAGCTTGAAATTATTATTAGCTCACATAATCCTGAATACATCGAAATTCGAACCACCTTATTATTGATTATTATTTACGGGATAATAAATAATAATCCACTCAATAGCCCAGGTGAGAGATGAATGGAGAGTGGGGGGAGGCCTTTGCCTAGCAGAGGGAAATTGAGGGCTTTTAATATTTACCATTTTATTTACCATTTTACCATTGATTTTTTTGTTTATGTCATGGTAATTATTCTTTTGATATTTATGTACGTAACTTTAATAGTTTCAAAAATTATAGCACCTTTTTATTAACCGATTCCCCGTTACAAAAAAAAGGGTCACGACTGTATACCCAAGGCGCGGTAGACATAAGGATATTCCGTTACAAAAGGATTAAAATTCTGAATTTAAATCAGACATTTATGTTTTTTATTAATTTTTAATTAAATATTCATTTTACGTTTTAAGTGTACAGATATTTAAGTTTTAATGAGTTCGCATCGTCATTAATATTAAGCCAAATGACTTTATAAGCTTGTGACTTATGTAAAAGTTAAACCCAAGTCAACGTTCCATAAACGCAAGTGAAAGGCGTCGAGGCTGTCGCTTTAGCTCGGCTTAGGCCGTGTACAGACGGACAGCTCAGCCGTAAATCAACGACTGACCGACCGCATTGTATGGAATATTTGGAATCAGCTGTTTTGTGCATGCTGCATTCTGCGCTATTCTATTTCAGCACATGTTTTTGAAAGATTGCAGTATTTTGAGAGACTTCTTCTTCTTCTTCGTCGTGTCGATAGTACCATATATCAAATTTTTCGGGCCCAGAAGTTGGCCACACTCACTGCAACATCCGTGGCGTCATTCAGGTCGCGCAAGGTGCAAGTGTTGGGGCACTGCGGACAGCACAGCAGATGTTGCATGGTCTGTGGTACTCCACAGTCGCACTGAACTACGTCAGAATATCCCCATTTGACTAAGTTATACCTGCAGCGGCCCACCTGGCTTCGTAGACGGTTTAGAGACTTCCAGGTGGGCCACGAGAGACTAAAATATGACGATTGTTTTACCATGAACTAATCTTACTTCTAATTAATGTGAAAATTTGCAAGGCTGGATATTTGTAACTCAATCAGAACGGCTGAACAAATAAAAATGAAGCACATTGTTTTTATCTCGGAAAATATACGGTTCCCGTTGGTTTGTCGGGCAGTTAATTATCACATAGACACATCCAAATTTCCATGCGAACATACTCGCGGGCAACAGCTAGAAAAAGGTAATTAATTACTTATTTCTATTATCAAACACCATGATAATTATAATTAATGGATGTAGCTACTGACGTTTGTGACTACCGGTGCGGTACTAATGATGAATTGGTCAGTTTCAAGCTGTCTGTTTATCCAAGCCTTAGCCCGCTATTCTAGCTTTTTGCTATTTCTAACCATTTACGTACAAAACCAGATAAATGTCATTGAACTGGCACTTGGGAACTTGGTTTCGCTGGTATTTCAATGCAGGTGGCTATTGTTTTCACTTTTGTCTTAACAAAATACCTAGTTTAGTGTCTGTTGGACTAGTTTCTTTGTTTTATGATGGCTAGGTGATGCTGAAGATAATAGAAATATAAATCTCACGATTAAGTTTTCTGACATCTTCAAGGGATCTCAAATGCCTAACGACCTACGGGAGTTTTTACCGCGTCTTGGGATTACAACCATGATCCTGTCTCGTTTCCTATAATGCCTGATCTAATAAAAAGACAGCCTTGATAGTTGTTCAACCAATTATGGTGTTAAAGGCAAGTCTCTATCCATATAAAATCTCTTTTTCTAAAGCTAAATATCAACAAAATGCCTAATTAATTTACGACGTAGAAAGCGCATAATGTCATCATGTTCAAAGAACAACAATTTCATATTATTTGCACGTAATTTGAAGACCATTACGTAAACATACTGTAATGTTTCAGAGAAAGTGCTTGATGGACTTTGAATATTATCACTTTACCTCTCTGGAACTTTCGCAATTTGCAAACACATCTTAATAACCTTTTATGGGCACACGCACGGACGATTTCATTTGAGTAATACCAACCGATGGAATTCCAATTATTTGTTGAGTTTCAACGGTTGACAAACTTTCATCTTAATTTATACCACGTTTAGTAGGTAATCGAAGGGTCAATGCATGCTAGTGCAGAGTCGAAACATGAATTGGGTTCTGGGAATAATATTGCTTTTTTTTATCTTGTTAATGTCATTGACTAAAAGTGAGTTGTATGACCAAAACATCACCACTTCAGTCTCGTCAGTTGTTTTTTGAGCATGTGATGTAAATGAAATCTGACTAACACGATAATTTGTTTCTTTCGAATACGTGAATAATGATTACGTGAACAAATTAATTTTTTTGTAGGATATTGAATGCAATATCCTACAAAAATATTAATTTGTTTTTAGCAGGTACTTCTATTAAGACACGGTCAGAGGTTCCCTAAATGTTTACGAAATATGCAGTAATTCCCACTAAGCTCCAAATTACTAGACCATGTCTTCTGTAATTATCGCCGCAATTATTATTGCTACCTGTAAATTGCTCGTGTGTGCTATTGTGAGGAGGGGACTGCAATTATCATGAGCGTTGTCTTAACTATTTAACTTGGAAACTTGGATGGAATTGAATGAGTCATTAGCTGTTTAGATGATACTGTCTTGGTCTAGGCTGAGTGTGATATACGGGTACATGTTATTTTGTTTGCTGCACACAGACTCAGTAGTCTCTCTTTAAACTATACTTTCTCACAGCTGGGCAAAGTTCTCCCCCAATTGTTTCCACCAAGTCGCTTTTACACATGTTTAAAAGATCTTGAGTATCACATCTCATAAATTTACCGGAAGTTTACCGGTCGCAGCACATAATATTGTGTGTCCACACATCACCAACACTACGTGCTAGTAAATAAGTTTATTTTTTATATTATATTAGATAAAGTTATTTATATTATAATATGGGCCGTAGTTTTAAGTATTTAACATCTTGTACTTGAATAATGTTGCCTGAAATAAATTTGATTTTTATTTATGGAAGAGGGGGCAAACGATCAAGTGGCACATGATTGCCACCGCCCACAGACAACTGCAGCATCAAGAGGCACTGCAGATGCGTTGCCGGGCTTTGAGGTAGGAATAGGCTCTTTTCTTGAAGGTGCCTAAGTCGTATCGATCTGAAAATACCTCTGGCGACAGCTGGTTCCATAGGTCTGATGTGCGAGGCAGGATTTGATTTGATAAATTTCCAGCATTCGGTATCCCAATATTAATAGTATAAGTACCTTAACATCCTCCTCCTCCTTGTGCAATCTTCAGCAAATATTTTATTGTATTTAGAAAATTTATGAAATTGCAATAAAGTAGGTATTAAGCATGCACATGGCTTATGACCGTGGGGTCACGGGCATACGTCACGGAGTCACGAACTGTGGCGTAATATGCCACGTACTTGAAAGCGATGGACAAATTACTGACAGCGTGATGAGTCCTAATAAGCATATCGTTCATCATTAAGTCTATAGATTTCTTCATTGATGAGTCAGTTCACAAGCTATGTAGATTAAATATGTATAGAACGGTACACCAACTGTCTGGCTGATTTTGCTGTTGACCATAATTACTTTATTTGACGATCTCTGTGGCGCAGAGGGCGCAGGCCCTGCTGCGATACAAAAGGCTGCGGGTTCGATCCCCGCCGCGGGACCAATGTTTGTATGATCTACAGATATTTGTCTCGGGTCTGAGTGTTTCTATGTATATTAAGTATGTATTTACAAACAAAAAGTACTTATACAATTAGTAATTAGCAGTCATGTTGTACCCATAACACAAGCTTTGCTTACTTTGGGGTTACTATGATTCTGAGTGAAAAGTCCAGCATTATTTATAGTGGTATACCTACTCTTGACTTTAAACCAATGGTAACGTGCAAATCCAGTTTCAATTTATACGAATTTATACCTTTACACGAACGAAGCACGGCTATTTGACTAGTATTCTCATCATTGCTGAGTTGGTATTAACGTGCTAAGTAGATTGTGCTGAGATTTTCGAAAGTCTATCATAGTTATGAGAGACGAATGGTTTTAGAGAGTCCTATATTCTACGGGTATTCTTCTCTGGCGGTAAACTTAGGTGAAAATTCGATTTCTATACCTTGATGTTCTTAACAATAGGATCATTGAATAACTCGTTTATTTACTATTATGCGTTATATGCGTATCATATATAAGAGAACAAGCGTATATATGATCCCATATAGAAATCTAAGCACATAAAGTGAAATTGTCAGCGATAGAAGTTCATGATTATATATTGATGTATTCGATCTTTTATATCTTCGAAGGGTTATAAGATAAAACTTTACCTTATATTGAACTTTACCCTATTTGTGCAAAAATAGGCAAAAATTAAGCTTTAAAATCTCCAAAATTGTCCATGAACTTTTTTCGCTGACTGTACATAGGTTCCATTCAATCCCAAATTCCGAATTCAAGTGTCTTTAAATTTTTAGGTCAGTTTTTGCATAGCTCAGTAATTATCACGTACATTTTGGTAGGTATTAGAGTCCCTACTTAGGTAAACCATGTGAAAATTTTGTTTTTTCTCGATACCATTTCACCTTGAGAATACAGGCAAAGCTAGGCCTCTGCGACATTTATTAAAAACCTCTATACTCTTTTAAACAGAGAAAAACTTTAGTGTTATTTGCACCATTTTGGTAGCTCTTTGTTGAACACTGTTTAAACAATTTAAAAGCAAAATCACAAAAGCTTGTGAGGAACTCACGAAAAGCCCATTACTCCATACGATGGCAAGGCCGAAAATCTAATGGTAGCCAGATTAAGTGAACGCAAGGTTGTCTTAAGGAATCCGGCTAATTGCCTTTATCTGTTGGTGATGTCATCATTCAAGTGTTTAGTTTGAAAGTTACACACCCCGATTATATTTAATCCGAAGTAAACTTGTGTTTGTTAACGATTCGAAGGTTCTGGTTTTGAATTTCAAACTGCATTAACATCTGTAAAACAGAGCTCTAAACAGTGAAGAAGAAATAAATATAAATGAACAATAAATGTTTTTGAATTTGAATTTGATGAAAAAACTTTGCATAGATGTGGGCCATTTCGTGATTAATATTAAAAGTATATTCAACTCCACATATGTATACATTTATTAAGTACAGTCGGCAACGAAAGTCGATTAACATTTGGCGTTTGACGCATATAGATATTTCTGAAATCCGTAATATTAAGATCAACATTTTGAAAAATATTTGAAGATGAAGTCTCAGGCAAAATACCTACTATTTGCTCAGACAAAATTATTTTTTTCGTAGAAATAAAAAAGAAATGGTGTTTTAAAAAATTAAACTGTTAATCGACATTCATTGCTGATTCTACCTACCCTTGTAAAATTTTAGTTAACTTTAGGTTAGTTACATTAAGGATTTCCCTAAAATAAATCCAGTTCCATCCGGTTATATGAGACAGAAATAACCAAATACTTTAGAAAAAAGTATTACCTACCTAATAGTACCTTCTTTATTGGAAACACTTATTTTATTTTACTTGAGAATAAATCAAAACATAAATAATGATATTTGATAAAGACACTATCTCAGCTCATAACTACTTAAAGAAATTAAAATAGTTTTTCTGAACTAATCTGATTTATAAGAAGACTTTGGAAGACTCCGGCTAATTCGTCGTCTCTGTTGATTTATGATTGGTTTTATTCGAAGTTCGCTCTTGTAAGCTCAATAGCCGAGCGGATAAATAATAGATCAATTCTACCTTTAATACAACTGCCTTTCTTTATTACGAAGTAAAGACATCATTTTGTACCAAACGATAGAAAATATCGCTTTTTAATTTGCTTCAATATATTCTTACGAGTGGAGGCTAGGGATTTTTATACAAAAGTCTAAAAATCCCCGACTCAGGGGATTGTCGAAGGAGATTTCTAGGTCTACCTTTGGATCAATCACAATACAATACAATAACACACACTCACACACATACACATACACACACACACACTAATGTATTCAAACTTTCAACTTTTGTCATTTCATTGTCGGTTAGCTGGTTAAAAATAATATAAATCCATTATTGGCTGTAAGTTAAATCTTTAAGTTTATAAATTTATCATAAGAGCTGTGGATTTTGTTAATAAATAAATAAATAAATCAATTGGGTCTGAAATAAATGATTATTTCAAACAATAGGTAACTTCTTCAAAATGGGAGTTTGTGAAGGATCGTTTTTAAGCTTTTAAAAAAACTAAAATAAAACTTGCCTATGTTATTTCAAGTCCAATAAAATTGCCACAAATAAAATTGTCGCCTCAAGACTTGTGCGTACTGTTATAAGGCAAACACGAAATCAAGTTTTAAAAAAGAAAGTTTATTTTTGAATTACAAATATTATATGTGTGATCTGATTTGGAGCTGGGACCGGACTGAATTGATTGAGGGGTATGGAGAGGACAGCTAAGGCTTAGAAGTGCTGATGAAAGGGAATAGGTAAGGAATATCATATACATAGGTAGGGATATAACACCTCCCCGAACAAGAGTAAACTTACTGAAATGAAGTAAGTTTACAAGAAGGAAAGTATGGAGAAATAAAAGAGAACAGAGTTAAGGAATGGTGATAGGACAAGAGCACACGATTTTACATTTTCAAATATAAAGTTAACTTAAGTAGTTATTCTAATTGGTTCTTAATCTAGGTAACGGAATTTCTTCCGGTTCTCTTTCCACATTTGTAGAAGGTTTCTTACATGAAGACAAAACATTATAGTTATTAATTTTACACATGAAATAAATGAAAAACAGTATAAAAGAGACTACTAGGATTAAAGTGAGAATAGGAAAGCTAATATGATTTGAGAAGAGGTTGTTCTCTTTGTTTATAAATTTATTAACAGCTTCATTTTCTTGATCTGCTAAAATCTTTAGACCTTTTAGACTTTCTAAATTTACATTAGAAATGGTTACTGCTGTCGTGTTTACATAGAGTTTATTAAATTTATTAATGTTACAACATTCATAATTGATTAGATTAAAATCTGGATTTACATGAGGGATATTAATTTCTAGATTATAATTTGCCAATAGTTTAATATTTCGGCAGAAGGCCATGCATTGTGGTTGCAGTGATAATATACCTGTTCCATTTATTTTTATTTCTTTAATATCCGAATCACATTGAACAGTTAATTTAGTAGGCTGAGTTTGTACAAATATCCATTTGTTTCGACCAATACTTTGCCAAATATCTATGTTACCATAGATAAATTTTGTTTCACATTGCAGAGGTAAAGTTTTAATAATTTTGGTTATTATTTCAATTTCACAAATAGGATTTGTAACTGACACTATACTAGAAACATCACAAATGAGAGCTCCTTTGTATAGAGGTTTACAAGTTGTAAAATCATCTAGAGTAATATAAGTAGTTCCCCAGAGTTGGCCACTGACTCATACGAACTTACTTTTAGTAGTTCTATCTTTACTGAGAGCTACAAAATTCTTAGTAGGTATAATCATAGCATAAGATCCAGGAGAACTAATATTATGAGATACTGGAACTGGTATCATTTTATAAAGATCATAATCAACATGATACACTAATGGAATTCTTAGCATAAATATAATTTTATTAGAGACATAACATGCAGAAAGTTCTGATACACCTAACAATAAGTTTATGTTACTTACACGTTAACAGTCCCCATACAAAATGTTTGAATTTCATTGTATGTCCCGCATATTACCTCAGTCTTAAAATGCGTCTTGTTAAAGACGTAAATAATAAGACATGTAATCGAAACACTTCTAAATACTTAGTGAGTGCAATAGGAAGTAAACCATATCTTTTAGTATCATGAAAAAAACAGAACTTTCAAGAGCCGTACTCAGGACTGGCACTTTAGAACTTTAGACTGCGAAGTAATGATTGATGACGAAGAAATTATTTTAACAGCCAAATGCACTAATTGTATGAAGCCATGCAAATACCTCAATTATACCATACAACTACAAGATGTTTATTGTAAATCTTGTACAGGTGAATGTTTCATTAAATGTGGACACTACGGTTGCAATTGTATGGCATACGTCCAAGCCAAGTATGGCCTTGGCTTAACCGATATTTTTGATGATATAAAGAAATAAAATATAATATAAACACATATAAATATGTTTTATTAATCATACAGATAGGGTTAAAAGTTAAAAGTGACCGCAAGCATTTTGAATAAAATATTTCGAAACCTGTCTATCAAGAACAAGAAATGTTTTGCAAACCATTTCACCAAACCACCTTAGTACCCCTTACTCCTTAAGTTACCCTTAGTGCGTACCTGGTCGTTCCGTAGTGACCCATATGTGGGACACGGACGTGTAGAGCCAGTTCATAGTGACCCATATATGGGGCACTGGACGTTGAACGTGTTAAATCTATGGTTACAGGAAATTCTTTATATTTAGGAATATGTTTAATGTTGTTCTTTAATTCCTCATACAATTTTCTAGGAGTAAGAATTGAGGGATGCAATATGTTATTATTTGCGAACAAAATAGAATTTATAATGTCTTCTAATTTAAAAGACAAAGTAAGTAAGCTAGAGTGTAAAGTATTTAAAACTTCATCGATTTTGACTCTGAATAGAAGTTCATTTGTCGTTACAGAGACATTTTTTAAACTTAATGATAACCTATTCATAGCGTCATTCAAATGGGCCTCATTATTAGATATAGTTACTAAGGTTTCATTCATTTTTACAATAGCAGATTCAGATAGAAAAATATTTTGTTTGATTAAAGAGGCTAATTTTTTAGAGTCAAGTTCTAACGTTTGTATGGCGTTATGATACATATTAGAATCGTTCTCATCCATTGTGCCGAACATTGTTTTCATGACAGAGCCTATGCCACCAAACCAAGCGGACCTTTTTGACTTAGATGATATAAGATGGGATATCGCATTAAAGTCACGAAGAGTGTCATCAAAGATTGAGGTAAGTGGTTGAAGCATATTATGACATTGAAAATCGTTAGTGGCTTCATTTTGCTTACATAAGGATTTTGTGCTTCTAAGGCCATTGTCAATATTCATTAAATGAGGTTTTATAAAATTTAAATCTTCAGGAATAATTAAATAGATATGGTCGTTTACTAGTTTCAGGTTGCTGACAGGGTTGAAGAAAATGCCAGGATTTTTAGATAACGGTTGGACCAGTTGCTGAGCCAAGGACGTCACAAGGATTAACGTTGGAATTCTGTAAGTTTGAATTAAATGTTAGTTAATGTTAACTTATTCAATAATTATAGCTAGGTTCATTATACCTAATTGTATATGTCTTACCTAATAAATGGATTTGTGAGTAAAGTTGTAGCGAAAAACTGACTAGATCTTAAGATCTAGGGATCTCCACTTCAGCTAACTTCACTTCATCAAAATGATGTTTAATTAATCGACGATTTATGAATAACGAAAGGGTGTTATTACCATGAACCTTTGCGACTTTGTAGGGTCCTTTCCACACGGGGGACAGAGCTTTGCGTAATCGAAGATGATTCTTTAAATAGACATAGTCACCTACTTTATATTTTACAGGACGAGTGTGTTTGTCATAGTACGATTTAGATCTTTCTTTGGATGCTTCAATATTTTGGAAAGCTTTTTCACGTGAGATTTTGAGACGGTGTTGAAGCATTTTTATATACTCGGGATATGTTACGTCGGAGCGCAAATCAAAGACTGAGTCAGGAATATGTGGTTTGTGACCAAATATAAGTTCGTATGGAGTAAATTGAGTAGTAGAATGTACACTACTATTATAGGTAAGCATAGCAGTATATATGTATTTATGCCAATCATTTTGATTATCATTTACGTATGATTTCAGGTACTCTTTCAGGGTCGAGTGACTTCTTTCTAGAGCCCCTTGTGTCTGTGGATGATAGGGTGATGACCACAATTGTTTTATTTTTAGAAATTCGCAGGTTCTTTTGAAGAGGTCTGCGGTAAAGTTTGTGCCTTGGTCAGTAAGAATTGATTTCGGGATCCCAAACAGGGATATGAAATGTACTAGGCATTCACAAGATTCTTCTGCCGTAGCATTAGAGATAGGATAAGCTATCGAGAATTTGGTAAGGTCGTCCTGAAGGGTAATTATATACTTAAGCTTGTGAAGTCCAGCTTCAGGCATCGGCCCGACGATGTCAAGGCTGATTCGTTCAAAAGGACGAGTGGAAGTAGTAGTGATTTGCATCGGTGCTTTATTTATTTTTCTTAGAGCTTTATTGGTTTGACACAATTTACATACCTTTACATAATTTTCTATATCAGAACGCATATTTTTCCAGTAATACCTTTCTTTAAGTCTGTCATACATTCTGTTGGAGCCTAGATGTCCGGCTATAGGAATATCGTGGTTTTCTCTAAGAATTTTATTTATTTCTGTAGGAACAGGATAAATGATAGTATTTTTATGGATGTTAATAGTTACATTCATATTGTTGAATAAATGCATCAACATACCATAGATTTTGATATATGAGACTTGTTCAAAAGGATTTTTAAAGTCAGATACAGCGATGTCATTTATTGATCCCGTGAGAATGATGTCATCTCTTGCTGATTTGAGAGTTTTGAAAATTTCGGGATAGGTACAACTTTCGAAATAGTATACTTTTGTAAATAATAAGTAATATGTTTTTCCTTTCAGGTTAAGCTTTTTGAAAGAGTGAAGTTCTCTTTCCTCTTGGAGGATGTTCATCGAGTCGTCATCGAGTGTGGACATAATGTCTTGCAAATAAGGATTAGAATCGTCTAAATCAATAGATACAGGGATTAGAATAGTTTGAGAATTACTTTTTGGAAGGTTAGTATTACACTCCTTTATTTGGACATTGAAGTTTTCATTTTTATTAGCAAATGCTTTAAGGAATTCAGCGTAATCTTTGTTAGAATTAGTAGGTTGATCCACTATAGGGGTCTCTTCAGTTGATTGACTAATAGGGTTAGGTGGAGAAGGATTCGGTGGACTTGGGAGATTAAGAGGGCTGAAGTCTAAGTTCTCTTCTCTTAATGGGCTGAATTCGAGAGCTTCCAAGTCTGCAAGTTCATCGAGAACGTTCTGAGGGATTTCAGGAAGACGATCAGTAGTTCCTGACGTTGATGGTTGTGGATCTTCTACGCCATCTACGACTGGGTTTACAGGAAAACGCGATAAGGCATCGGCATTATGATTCAATCTTCCCTTTTTGTATTGGAAATCATAATCAAATTCTTCTAATTTTAATCTCCATCTAACAAGTTTAGAACCCGGATCTTTACAATTGAAAAGCCATTTGAGAGGCTGATGATCAGAGTAGATGGTAAAGTGACGACCGTAAAGGTAAGGTCGGAAAGTCTTGGTGCCGAATATAATGGCTAAGCATTCCTTTTCGGTAACGCTGTAGCTGCATTCAGCCTTGTTTAAGGTTCGGGATGCATATGCAATAGGGCGGTCATGACCGGCAGGGCCCTGGGATAGAATAGCTGCAATAGCATAGTTCGATGCATCACAAGTGAGATTAAAGGGTTTCGTGAAATCAGGGTAGGCTAGCACAGGTGCTGAGATGAGAGATTTCTTTAAACTTTCGAATGCTAGCTGTTGTTCATTAAACCAGTTAAAAGGAACATTCTTTTTCAAGAGATTTGTCAAGGGTTTTGCCACATGAGATAGGTTAGGCAAGAACCGGCGATAATAGGATACTAATCCCAAGAAGGATTTAATATCCTTTGGACACTTAGGTGTCGGAAAATTTGCGACTGCTTCTGTCTTATCTGGGTTTGGTTTAACTCCTTGTTCGGTGATAATGTGACCAAGGTAGGAAACTTCTCTACGTAGAAACTCGCATTTGTCAGGTTGAAGTTTGAGGTTATAATGACGAAGCCTGTCGAAGACGTTAGACAGGTTTTTCATATGAGTTTCGAGGTCATAGGAGTAAATGACAATGTCATCAAGGTAAACGAAGCATTGCATGCCTTGGAGGCCTGATAGGGCAGAGTTCATTAACCTCTGGAAGGTTGCAGGCGCATTTTTTAATCCGAAGGGCATACGTGTAAACTCAAAATGCCCTTGTGGAATGGAAAAGGCAGTTTTGGGGCCATCCTTTTCAGACATTTTGATTTGGTGGAACCCAGAGGCTAAATCTAACGTGCTAAAGTATTTACATTTCCCCAACTGGTCTAGGATTTCGGTTATATTTGGAATTGGGTAAGAATCTCCAATAGTAATGTCGTTAAGCTTGCGGTAGTCGATTACTACACGCCATTTACGCTGGCCGGAAGCATCGACCTTCTTGGGGACTACCCAAATTGGAGAAGACCAGGGTGAGGTAGATGGTTTAATAATCCCTTCTGTGAGCATTTTATTCATTTGGGATTGGACCTCTTGTTGGTGTACTTCGGGGAATCTGTAAGATTTAGTATTGATGGGAACATTTGAAGTGGTAGATATTTCATGCTCGAGGACGTCAGTGGTAGTCAGATGATCATTAGAAAGATGGAAAATATCAGAAAAGGTAGAACATAGCTCATATAAGGCGTTTACTTCCTCTGAATTGAGGTGTGAGACTCGTAAGAGATCTATTACCTCTTTTGTTCGATTTAGGACGTCAGGTTCGCTGTTAAAATATTCAGCATGATAGATAAAGTTATCAGCTTTCTCATTGAGAGGTAAGATTTTTATTTTCATATCCGAATTGATTTCAATCGGGGATTCAGAGATGTTGACTACTGATATATTCACCCTAGAATTGTTTTTTACCTTCACTATGCAATTCGCAATGAGGAGTGAGGCAATATGAGTTTGATCGAGAACTAAACCCTCTTTGAGTTCTGGATTTGATACAGAGCATTCAATTATTGTTTCGGTACGAGCCGGAATGGTGTAGATAGGTTGTGTAAACTTCAAATACAACTTAGCCGTACCTACGGAGAGTACGCCTTGGGCGTAATCGATTTGGCATTGATATTGGGCAAAGAAATCGTTGCCGATTATTCCGTCATATGGGAATTGCAAGTTAGGCATTACATGAAAGTAATGATGGAAAATGTCGAACTTCATTTTTATGATACCTAATGATTTGATGGGATCATTGGCCGTTCCAAAACCATGAAAATTGACAATTGTTTTTTCTACTTCAGGCATTCTTTCCACCGAGTTAACCTTTAATAGGCTAATAGAAGCTCCGCTATCTACGAGCAGTTTCAAAGGGGTCGAGGAAACGGATGTAAGGACTTCAACGAATGGTAAGTATTTTTTTAAAGGATTTGTTGTTATATTATACACTTCATTTTTATCATCAGGAGTCACCAAGGTTTCTGGAGCTTTGGATTTGATTTGGTAAGTGACGCTTCCGTTTTGGGGCACACCCTGTTGTGTAGCGTATTTAGAATCATTATTATGATTGTTAGGACCAACGTTTCCGATTGCGGGCTGAGTACCGTGTTGTGTAACATTAGTATGAGATTTAGTATTATCGTTATTATTAGGACTAATGTTTCCGATTGCGGGCTGAGTACCGTGCTGTGTAACATTAGTATGAGATTTAGTATTATTGTTATTATTAGGACTAATGTTTCCGATTGCGGGCTGAGTACCGTGCTGTGTAACATTAGCATGAGATTTAGTATTATTGTTATTATTAGGACTAATGTTTCCGATTGCGGGCTGAGTACCGTGCTGTGTAACATTAGTATGAGATTTAGTATTATTGTTATTATTAGGACTAATGTTTCCGATTGCGGGCTGAGTACCGTGCTGTGTAACATTAGTATGAGATTTAGTATTATTGTTATTATTAGGACTAATGTTTCCGATTGCGGGCTGAGTACCGTGCTGTGTAACATTAGCATGAGATTTAGTATTATTGTTATTATTAGGACTAATGTTTCCGATTGCGGGCTGAGTACCGTGCTGTGTAACATTAGTATGAGATTTAGTATTATTGTTATTATTAGGACTAATGTTTCCGATTGCGGGCTGAGTACCGTGCTGTGTAACATTAGCATAAGATTTAGTATTATTATTATAAGGACTAATGTTTCCGATTGCGGGCTGAGTACCGTGCTGTGTAACATTAGTATGTGATTTATTTGTACCGATTTTTACAGGTCTCTGTCTCGCACGATACGAGGACGAGACACCTAATCGTTTAAATCGTCCACATTGTCGGCGTTGTAGTCGACAGTGTCAACGCCGATGGGTTCTTCGATTGTATGGATAGGTTGAGTCCTATCGGATGAATTGTTGAACCGATTGGCATATTGCCGTTTACGACATGAGTCTATGGTGTGACCTGGGGCTTTGCAGTAACGGCACACTACAGTGCCAGCAGGGAAAGAATTCTCCTGATTCGTCTGTGCGTAGGAAGGACCAGCTCTAGGTTGAGAGGAAGTCCATTGTCGTTGGTTATATTGGAAAGGACGATTCTGATATTGAGGAGAACGTCCCTGATTTTGATTTTGGGCAAAACGTGCCTGATTTTGATTTTGGGCAAAGCGTGTCTGATTTTGAGGAAACCGGTTTTGTTGACTCATTGAACCATTATTTTGAGGAAACCGGTTCTGTTGACTCATTGGACCATTAAAATTACGCTTTAAGGTCGTTTGGTAGATTTTCTCTTCTGAAATTGCAGAATTGATTGCGTCATTGAGTGTTTCAGGATCCCTACACCTTACTACAGTTGAAATTCGCGGATTCAATCCGGTGATAAAGGTGTGTGTAGCGAGATCCTGCATTGCAGCGAGGCGGCCAGCCAGTTCACCTTTCTTTTTCGTCGGGATAGAGATATTTACTTCTGTCAGTAATTTTGCCAGACAGAATTCAACGCGCAGTGCGAACTGAGTGACCGTCTCATTGCTGTTTTGACGGCATTCTTGAAGGTCAGAAAGAAGTGAAGCGTAATGCTTTTTATCACCGAATTGCGATTTTAGGTATTCTTCTAGTTGCTGCCAGTTAAGGAATTCTTTAATAACACAAGCAGTTTCTGCTCGGCCTTCAAGTTGACTTATTATATACTTCAACAAAATGTCTTGTTGGAGGGGAGTGGCAAGACTCACTGCATTTGTGCAGTTGTTTATGAAGGCATTCAAGTTTTCACGGTTACCATCAAATTTATTAATAAATTTTAATAGAATATTTAACTCAACTGGGTTTTCTATCATTTTACTAGATGTTTTAGTACTTGGTCCAGCAACTGTTTCATCTTTGGGCTCCTTAGGCATGATTAAGTAGACGAGATACCTGGTAAAGTAATATTATACGCGAGACTAAACAAAGTCGAGATAAGGTGAGCGAGACCACGGATGTATAAACAATGCTGTGAGAATGGATGTGACAATTCGATTAAAATAAAATAGATTTCAAAATGTTATTGTATAAGTAAATCTAGTTTTGGTGTTAAAATTAATATTTGCACTGTATTGTCACAACACTTCACTTTCACGCAATAATTAGTTAAAAATTCACTTACAGGAACAGGACCGCTGGGGCGAGATGGGTCATCTCGGGGTATCTTAAATGTCCACAGGAGCTGATGAAGGGTACCAGGTCAGTACCCGGTACAGGATGTAGTGATGATACAGGGTAGATTCAGTGGTGTGTCAGATACCTTCTGACACGGGAGTCGGTGATGATGCAGTGATGCAGGGCAGATTCAGTGGTGTGTCAGATACCTTCTGACACAGGAGTCAGTGATGATGCAGTGATGCAGGGCAGATTCAGTGGTGTGTCAGATGCCTTCTGACACAGGAGTCAGTGATGATGCAGTGATGCGGGGCAGATTCAGTGGAGTGTCAGATGCCTTCTGACACAGGAGTCAGTGGTGATGCAGTGATGCAGGGCAGATTCAGTGGTGTGTCAGATACCTTCTGACACAGGAGTCACGATCACTAGCACGATATTCACTTCACAAAAACCGGGGATTTTACTGAATCCCTTTACGCTGCCACCAATGTTATAAGGCAAACACGAAATCAAGTTTTAAAAAAGAAAGTTTATTTTTGAATTACAAATATTATATGTGTGATCTGATTTGGAGCTGGGACCGGACTGAATTGATTGAGGGGTATGGAGAGGAAAGCTAAGGCTTAGAAGTGCTGATGAAAGGGAATAGGTAAGGAATATCATATACATAGGTAGGGATATAACAGTACGCATCCGATCTGTCACGGTCCAATCGTGCGGCAGATGAAAGTCAAAACGTTCACAACATACGTTCGTGTAGAGAAAACGTGTATTTCACGGTCAATTGCTAATGACTACACTGTTTATCTGATGATTACTAATATTGTGACTTACTTATTTGATTTACCTTCATAGGTAATAAGATTTTGTTCAGACGCAACAGAAACTTTAAAACTATTATAGTACGTAAACACTAGTCAAAAAAATATTTAGCACAACAAATATGTTTTAAAACATTGGTAAAAAATCGGCCAATTAAATAAATAAATGAATAATGCTGGACTTTTCACACAGCATCATCTAGCCTCAAAGTAAGCAGAGCTTGTGTTATGGGTACTACATGACTGATAATACTTATATACTTTTCGTTCGTAAATATATACATATTATACATAGAAAACACCCAGACCCGAGACAAATATCTGTAGATCATACAAACTTTTGTCCCGCGGCGGGGATCGAACCCGCAACCTTTTGCGTCGCAAGCGGACCTTCGCCCACTGCGCTACAGAGGTCGTCGAATACCGAGTCGAACGACCCGCGCACGAAGGGTTCCGTACCATTATCTATTAGCGGCAACAGAAATACATCATCAGTGAATATTTCTGCTAATTATCACGGTTCATGAGATACAGCCTGGTGACTGACAGACAGACGGACGGACGGACAGCAGAGTCTTAGTAATATGGTCCCGTTTTACCCTTTAGGTACGGAACCCTAAAAATAACAGCATAAAAACTCTACTAATATATTAAACTTGACTATATTATTACAAGTTACCTTCTCAGTTTACCAGCTAAGAATTTAGCATAAAGCAAATTTTGGGTAAATATTATTGAAATAGTAATGTTAACTTAACTTTTCAGATCCAAAAACTTCAAAGTTTTGGGTATATTTAACATCCAAGCCACTTGAGTTGCCTTGTTTTAATCAAACTGTACCACAACTCGCTTTTATACCCAGCAGTATTGAATCCTGGTCTTGGAACTGCATAGTCATAGACGTATATAACTGTAAATATATTAAGGCGAAGGCTCAATTAATATTTGTTTTAATTTTAGAGTCGAGAATCTCATGTTTTTAATCTCTGACCATCAAGAGAAATTTTAATAGGTTTCATCTCATTAAGAATTTAATAGGCTCGCCCCAATAGATCACCGTGGTGCCATAAATTTCTTTTTCCAGATCACGTCAAAATAAGCAATAAATAAGCCTTAGTTTTACATTTCCAGGTAATAAATCGTTTAAATCGGAGACAGCTAACGAATCAATTTCCGCTCGAGGTCATAAGGCCAACCACATGACAGTTCACATCCTAAAACTGGTACAGTTAACACATTTCAGATGTGAAAAGTTGAAGTGTGAAATTTCGTTTCTTTCCTTGCGAATGGCTATCTCAGTCGCTGATACAGGAACAAGAAAGAAAATAACTCTCTCAAAAACTCTCTAAACTCGATAGTCAACGTCAAAGCATTGGAATGTCATCAAAAATACTGGACAATGTTTTCGCAATGGTTGTTTTTCGCCATTTTAGTGTGTTTATTTTCTTTTTCTTGTGTTTTACTAAGTTTTATTATGTAATTTCGGTGGCATTTTACTAATGAAGCCTTGGATTTGAAACAGGAGATCTGGAAAATGGAATGGGGGAGTATTGAAGCAGATTTCTCATTTGACGAAAAATTTCCGTTAGAGTTTTGAAGAAAACAAGCCGCCATGTTTTGTTCAAACCATCGACAGGACTTGACTGACTGACATGACTATAAATAAATATTTAAAACTTGACATTGGCAGAATTACACCTAGTTGTGTAGATTGCCACTATATAAAAAAGAAGAAGAAGATTTCGCAATGCTATCTAATAGGTAAGAACATACCGCATACATCTCCACTTGATAAGTTGTCTAAATATAACTAGTGGTTCTGTGAGAACAGGAGACCTCGCGAACAAAATTGAAATTTAGATGCTTTGTATTATCCTATAGGCTTACCTATGTACACTTTTAAGCAAAAGAGAGGAATAAGTTTTAGTGATTACTCGCGTTCCTTTGGTCCTAGGGGGTCGAATCTGGTGTCAACGGGTTTGTCTCGTGAAGGCGGAGAGGATTGCGTAGTCTGATTGGTATAGGTAGGTATACATTTTACGAAAAAACGTCCTTTATAACGCTTAAACAAACATCCAGCCACTTTCCCCCCTTTCACCTCCCCCTTTTGGATTTTTTTTTCATTACAACTTGTGTAGAATTAACTCCTTAATATGCCTTATAAATTTAATTCAAATCTGTCGATAAATAACGCTACAGCAAACTTCCCCCCTTTTCCCCCCTATTTTCACTCCAATCAAAAAACGCAATCGACAATCGTTTTTTAATCAATCAAGGAACCTGTGTGCCATATTTCGTCAAAATCGGTTGAAAGTAGGCGATTACTGACAGACGGACGGACGGACAGAAGGACAAAAGCATTTTTGGCCAATCTCGAAACTGAGACGCTTCGCTCGCTTCGCTCGCTCGGTCAATTATGTTTCCTGCTAGAACTTTTTGTTTCCGACTGTATTTCTCGTATATTTACGAAGATCCGCAAAGGTTTTATCGGGTAACGGTATTGAGTGGGGTACAACTTATAAGAGGGACGATTCGGCTTCGGTCATGTTTTCAAGTCCAACCGTGTTTTCGGGACTTGATCGTAAAATCCACAGTTAGAGCGGTTTCAGATTAGCGTTTTATACGCGCGTATAAGCTCGTTTTTAGAAGCGTATGTAGGCGCGTATAGGCGCGCCTTTTGGCCCACGCGCAACTCGTACTAGCGTTGACGCGCTTCTAAGCTCGTATAAGCGCGAATAAGTAACGCAAATAGTAATGTTTCTTCGTCAGAATCCATGTTGATACTGACACGACACCACCGGTTCGAGCGATCACGCCGAAATATGCCCGTTTACGCGAGTATGGTTTTTAGAAGCGCGTAATGTAGCGCGCGTATAAGCGCGTATGCTGAAACGACCGTATACGCGCAAAAAAATACGCTAGTCTGAAACCGCTCTAAAAGCATTAATCAAATCAAATCAATTTATTTGCAGGAATATATGTGCTTAGGATTAACGTGAAACGAAACAGGCATACGTTCCGGCGTGAAAAAGACTATACCTATTAGTAATATTTAATATTGTACAATGTATGTCCTACCAACTTTAGGCATGCAAATATTAAACATAGACTAGAGATTGGGAATTAATCAATAATTTTAAGTTGGTATACCTACTTATCGTTTTATCTTGAAGATGTCTCAATGAATTGGAAAGAATTTCCAAATACTTAATCTACGTGTTCTATTATTACAAATATGAATACCTACACTAGAAAAACAAAACCCCCGCTGCAAAATAAATAAGCCGTATTCGGCTTCGATTCGGCCTAAGCGGATACGAACGGGCCCAGAGGAAGCATAAAAGATGCCATCACGTCCACCTAACGGTCACCCTCATGTCTCCAAACGCCTGTGATTACACCACGGCCCGCTCATTTGGCCCGCGTGAATGGAATTTAATTATCTGGCAAAACGAATCGATCGATGTCTCGATAAAAACATTGTAATTACGTCTTATTTGGGTTGATATGACGGTTATATTGATGTGTCATGTTTGTACAATGTAGTTGATTTGATTGTCATGAATCGAGTCCTTTGCAATTATAAAAGTAAGTAAACTATTTAAATGTTATGAAAATAAAATTAAGAAAAAGAAACAAGATCAAACACTATGGTGATTGATGACTGAATCAGATTACGCCTAAATGGATATTTTATTGTCATTATATTATGAGATCCATTCAAAAGCTCTGGATTATATGTCCAAATCTGACGGCCACTCTACAGATTCGCCGAACTATTTGCCGAACTATTCGCCGAACTATTATTTGGATAGAAGATGACAGGCGAATACAGGCGATGAGGCCCTCTACACGTTCGTGACCATCGGTATTCGTCTATCATCATCGGTGAATATTTAGAGGGCCCATAAAATTGAAAAATAAATCTACTGCAAGTACAACCTAGCATTATAAGATAGGTAAATCATAAATCTAGCAAAATCCAAACCAATAACTTGATTTCATAACAAAATGAAACTGTTAAAAATGCAATCACGAATTCCGTGTAAAATTGCAAGATTATTCGATCTAGTCACAAAGTAAAGATATCTAGGCTAGGTTTGCTACCACAGAATATAGCATAGGTACTGTAACGGAAACCTAGTTGTCGAACAAAGGGGTCGGTCAATGAATGCTAGCACGAAAAGTTACCCAATACGTTTATGTCCGCTTCTAAGAAATACCTTGTACTATGTATCTTGCTTTAATCTTCGTTTGTGGCAATGTTTCAAAATAGACATGCACTAAAAGCCACTGACCTATTGCTGATGATAAAAAAAAATAACTAGTAGTAAGTTTAGTTGCACTTTGTTTTGCTTTTATGAACAATTGCATCATACAGGGTCTTTCATTTTAAACTACACAAACTGACAAGGCCTCATTTTTGGATTGTAAATAGACGTTTGAACATATCAATTTAATTCCTAAGCAGATTTTAGTTTTCACTTCAAAAAGTATCTTGTATTGAGTTTTTATGACATGTTGTTTTGTATGACATGTTGTTTCAAGGAGAACAGACGTTGACCAATCGCAGCGCAGCAACATCACGTCGCACGCTCGAATGGACTAAGTTATACAAGAAGCAACAATCAATTAAAAGGATAGTCTTTAATTCTTTATTGTACACAATAGAGCACAGAGAAAAAGATGTTACAAAGTACATGTACAAAGGCGAGCTTAACCCTAAAAGAGTTATCGATTTTCTCGAGATTTTCATAACAAAACAAAAAAAATCATTACATAAATATTTTTTATTAAATTTTTTGAACCCAATTCCTTAATGAAATTAGTTTAAAATGAAAGACCCCATAAATGCATTTGTAAAAGCAAAACAAAATGTCTTCTCACCAATTTTTCGAACCCATAGTGGACGAATACTGAGTCTGAACTTTATAAGTTCAATGACATATTGACGACGATTTTCATTCACTGTTTGAATGTACCTGCTGGCATGATGCACTAAACTCATGGTGTAGTTATTCGAATGCGACTTTGATTGACTCGTAAGACATCCGCAGCATCAGCTTCCATAAAACCATAATGATCATACATTTTGAATTTGACTAAAGCTCACTCAATGTCAGGCGCAAATCCACTATAGTGGGCAATATGAGTATGCCCACAACTCTAATTGACGAGCGAGTGACCGAAGCGTCTCAGTTTCGAGATTGGCCAAAAAATGTCTGTTCTCGCCTCGCATTTTCAACCGATTTGACCAAAATTAGCACACAATTAGTTCCTTGATTTATTAAAAAAAATCACTATTCAAGTTAGTACTCTAGTCATTAATAGATCATGAGTGAGTTAATGTTCCGACTCGCACTTGGCTGATTTTCGGATGTGCCCACAACCTTTTTTGAATGTTGGATCCGAGCCTGCTCAATGTAGACATTGAATACCATAATATAACAAGACATAAAGCCATTTCGCAGTGAAGATTGTATCGGAAGCATTTCCACAAAGATACGATTTGTCCTAAGGCGTGACTTCAGTTCAAGATTATTCTCCCGTCGTGACATTTACTGCTAACGTAATCGAATAAACAAGAACCCAGTTTTTACCGAAACACCCATCACGAAGCGGGTTAAAGTCGCGAAACGAATTAATCTTCTACTCTTACTTTGTTTTCCAAATAACGTGCACCGCAACATTAAATAAAAGATTATGTCATCCAAAATGGATTGGTGATTTTTTTATGCTAAAAAAATTACCTACCATATTATTTTATTTCAATGTTGTTGGATTTTAAGTTTAGTTATAAAACGGAATTCTAACAGTGTCACCAATAAACACTATGTAAAGTTTTTCTTTAGTTCAACTTAAGAATAAGCAAAATGGCTACCAATAAACCAATTAGAAAGTTCCACCTTGCATAACTTTGGCATTTCTTTCATACAAACGCTATTCCGAAGTTCCACCAGCTAGCACCCTTGTTTAAATCTAGTGTAACCACAGAATACATATTAGTAGGTACTGTAAAAATATTTTTATAGGTACCACCAAAGAGTTCGTATATATTTTACTCTTACATACCAAGGAGTTTTTGTTTAAGTACTTCCAGATAAATTTACAGGAGAAAAAAATAACTTTATCTAGAACAAATCTTACATTCCAATAGAAGAGGTAGCATGGCGAGAAGGTTTTATAAAATAAAAATCGTAATTTGATAATAAAAACGAGCGCGGAAACCAAAAATGATTTTGTAATAAAAAAAATTACATGTGAATTATTGGCGAATGCACAAAAAGTGCGAAGCCATTATGAGAAAAAAAACAAGAATGACAAACAAAATGACCAATTCAGTCAGCTTTCATAGACAAAATGATACTTATTTTGAGGTTTCTACTTGGATGCGACGTTGCCGATTTGTGCATCTTCACGTATCAGAAGGATAGCTACACCTTGTATTATTGGTAAGAATTTTTTTCTGACTTATTCTGAATTTACGCAAGGTACAGCTATGCGATGTGTAAATTTGATAGAACTTCGGAATAACTAGTTTTTATTGGTGAGACGGTAAGAGCGCAAGTATGGTTATACCTATGGTAATTTTTGTTAAAATTTCATGCTCATCACGATAGATTACTGTTGAGCAGTTTGAATCTCCCAGAACCCCCACTAAATTCAAAGCCTTGATTGAAAAGTAAGTACTATAAGTAGGTACCTACATAAATATTACGTCAGCTATACGACGGTGCTGTTCTTTAGAAAACTAGAGCATAGTGAAAAGCGAGAGTCGTAGTTTATGGAGTTTATGCTTAGAATTTCCGGCCATTGCATTAGCATTTTCTGGTCGAGTTTCCAACTTCCTACTTCCTTCTTCCTTATATCGACTTTCAAAATCTTGATTTATTGAATCTCTCAGTTATACAATTTTTCGGTCAATGTTTTATACCTACTGCCAGTTGGGAGGTTTATTGTTTTTTTGAACCCGAACATTTCAATCAAATCAATCGTGATCACCAGTCTCCAAAGCCTTATTATTATCTTTCTCTGTTATCATACTCATTTTATGTTTAATAATACCTACACTTAATAGATGTAGATATGAAAGAAAAACAATCTAGATTTGTTAAAGAATCTTTACTTAAGTTGTTATGAAGAGTCAGTGGAAAACGAATTTTAATGATCTATGAGTACTTTGTTATTTACCATAATAGTTTTTTTTACCTAATAACTGTCATGTTTTGATCACGATACGAATAGATTTCCTTATTAGGGTATTACTTTAGTGTGTAGCTACCTTCTGTTGGTACCTACACATAAAACACAACCTGCCCTTAACCTATTTGTCATACAACGCATTTTTCTCTCTTCATAAAAACGCTTTCAAAACGACAAAAACACGTGTATTGTCGAGCCAACTGTCCAAAAGTAGGTGAGAGTCCTCTTTACTGTAGAATGTTATTTAAAATTTCAGAACAAAAGACACTTTCCTCTCGGTGTCACCTGAGCTACATTTTTGCATACGTTTTTCAATTTGCATTTAAAATGGGTGGTTTAAAATGCTAACTACAGAAACAGCTTTTTCAACTTGTTACTTGACATAATCACAATGAATTTAATTTTATAATACCTAATGATAGCATTGTTGTTGACTAAGCTAAAATTTTGTCAGAAAAGTAACTTAAAATATTATGAGAAAAAGTGGGTTAGCTCATCATTACGATTGACTTATTTTCATATTTTGATAGTCTCTAGGTTAACGAGGCATCTCTATTTTTTTATAGTTAGACCAAAGTAAAAAGCTATTTTTAAGTATTCAAACATCAGTTTTATGACAAATCAGATTATGGCCCAAGCCCATTCTTTCTATAGAGGAGTTTTTGTATGATATTACTTATTAGATGTATGTTTGTACGTGCCGTGCCAAAAGACATCGTATCTTACCGATACACATTGTTGGCAGTGCTGCACGACCTAATTGCAGTAAATTAGCGATGATTAATGTAATAGCACAGTAATAGTATACTTTATGATGAACAGTGGTATTTACATGACTTAGATTTTATATTACTTGAAATTTTGACGCAAAATCTTAAATTAAAATAATTAATATTACTCCTTACTCCTACTACTTACACTCAACCCTGATACTTCCTGAACTTCCTGTATCGTGAGTACTTACTATCAAAATCACGGTACCCACCTACAAGTAGGTACTGTGGCACCACAACCTCCAGGCCCATACCTAGAGGTAAATATCTACCGAACATGCAACTATTTTGATCCGCGAGTCCGCGACAGTCAAGTTCCTGTTTCTTTTCCAAGTTTACTGGCATTTATCGTTGTAGTTTTGTACGATTTTTAGGTTATTTTTATCTCAATACATTCGATTTTAAAAACAATCCCACTGCGGTAGTTATTCGACATCCTGGAAAAATCAGACATGATAACGCGCCGAAAGAATTTATGAGAAAAGTGACAAAACTCCGAATTTACAGCTTAATCGCTAACTTTGGAGATACCACTTCCATTATATTCGGTTGGGTGACTTGAAATGGATGAATTCGTTTGAATACGAGGTGTGCAAGAAAAATTACAAGAAACAAAATCACGTAAACACAAACAAAAAGCTGTAAAACATGATTCAATTGCCATATCCGTAGTAGAAATAAATAAATAATGCTAGATATTTTCACACAGCATCTGCTAGAGAGAAAAAGTGCGATGTCAGTGTGTTGTCCGCCAAATAGTTTTCCAATTTCAAACCCAGCTTTATTCAGGAACCTGCACTCATTTGTGGCGTTCTCAAAAAGTTCTTCTTTTGTAGCAATGTACTACGCAATATTCGTAGTCTGACAAAAGGGAACCGGACAAAACATGCTCGTTACTATTTTTAGGTTATTTTGTAGAACTTTTCTATTTTTCTGCCACAAACTATAGGATGCATTATTCTGCGTAGCCTGGGTCGTTTGATATTTGACATTTAAAGGCTCTAAAATGTCCAGTCACTGTCACTTTCATGGCAAAAAACAGAGATAAAACCGATTAATTTATCTTCCAATTATTTCACTTGTTCATCAACAGGTTTAAAAATATATCTTTACATATACTAAAACTTTACAGTATAAATTCCCAAAACTTTGGAGAGACTTTGGTGAATGTGCCTTTGCCTATTTCTATTATGTTACGATTTTTCGAGTGTAGGCAAGTTGCTGCTTATTTATTGCAGTTACGAAGATATCGACAAGACATTCAAAAGTCATCATTGTATCTTCAGTCCCTCGGGGCTGAGTTGATGGAGCGCCATTTCCCCCTTTCACTTACACATTCATCAATCTTCCATACAACTCTAAAGATCAAGTTATGAGTGCGTTGGAATGCTTATTTATATTCAGAAGTTGCAAGAATTTGCAATAAGTTGGGAAATATGGAATCTTAAGGCAACTAGAGCCATTCTAGAGACTTGATTATGACGCTGTAATGACATCATGCCCGTCGCAATTGCAAACACCTTGATTCACATAATTTTCGAACTGTGCTGTGCATCGATAATTTTTTTTTTGCTTGCACGCACATCCAAATATACTTTCGTCGCAAGCTCATATATTTCTAAACAATAATTTTAAACTAGATGTTTTGTCCAATACGAGTATAACGTCCAAAAAACACGAAAAACCTTTCAATTTCTCTGAACAAATAAAAACAATTTTGACTTTCAATTGAATTTAACCTCGTGTAAGCTTCATCCAAAGGAACGTTATTGTGTTTACCTCTGAAGGGGTAAGATACCTAAGCTAGTTAAAGAAGAGATTTAACGGCGCAGCTTCGGATCGCAGCCTCCACCCCGGTCATTAATCTCCTCTCTTTCTTCAGCCAAGTCACGCTTTCGGGGTAAAGACTTCAAAGCTGAAGGGTAGACAGCCAGTTCAGTTCTATAATGACAGTTCTTATCGTAACACCTCAAAAAGGCTCCTTTTATGAACTTGACTTGACGCCATGAAAATTTCCGCGTGATGTTTTCCTTCATCAAACATCGTGAGGAAACTGGTAATTTGAGAAGAGTGGAATAACTCATTAAGTGGATCGTCTGGATTGGTACCCAGTTCTTATAGATCATCAGTGTTCTACACTTTCAGACTGGCACCATGGGCCACACAAACATCTTCACGCTATTTTTTTTGTTTTGTGTAAATTCACACGAGAATTTATTACGTTATTTACCTTGCAACACAATCGAAACGTGAATTAGGTATGCATTTCCAAATTTGAGTTGTACGCGTAATAGGTAGTATTTCTATGAATTCCGAATAAATGAACGAATATCTATTTTGGACGTAAAATTACCAATTTTTATTGAAGAATTTTGCATAAATGTTCTTAAAGAAGAAGTGATTTAGCATAGGCTGTGTCGAAAATGCCAGGGGAAAAACGACTTTACGAAGAAGCTTGTCTGCCAAATTACGTCGACCTGTGAATGGATTCGATATCTTCATGGCTTGTCTCGTATCTCTTTAACTTTTATCGGATTTTTGACTTGCATTCTCACCGTTTGATGTTACGAGTACTCGGTTGTCAATGAACTTTTCTCAGTCAAGTTCTTAGAAAATACAATTGACAGTGCAAACTTTTTTGTTAATCGCAAAATTACTCCTTTAATTTTGAGTTTTCTATGATTTTTTCAGCTTAGGACCTACTTATCTATCTTCTAAGGACGCATGAAAAAGATCCTTGATGATCCAAAATTTATTTAATTTTAGTTATCACGCAATTACTACGTTCCTATACCCAGATCAGATTATTTCCTCTAGAGTTGAGAGTATATTTTTCGAGACAAACTCAGCCTAATAGAAATCAATGATTAAGAATCGATTAAGTACTCATACATATAATCAACTTTGCCATTTTATCTCAACCCAGTTTCAAAGTAGGTAGCATGCGATACACAAAACAATTTAGCACAAAAACGTTTTTGATATCAGCGAACTCGATTTAACGCTTGGTTTGCACTTGTAAAAATTCAAAATTGCATTCGCTTCTAAATTACCCCCTACAGAGAATATAAAGTAGTTTTGACTTGACATGGCTAGTTTGACCAAAATATACTGGCATTACCAAAAAAATTTGTAGGTACTATGTATTATAGGGTATCGTCGGTACCTACCAGAGATATAGAGTTTTTCATCCGCGCTCGTAATTCTCTACGTAGCATTGAGTATAAGTATTAAAAAAATGGGTAAGGTAATTATTGTTATAAATATTTAGTTTACTTTACGTCATAGGGAGTGGAAGTTGAAGGAGACTTTTGCCCAGCCCAGCTCAGTGGGACACGTGACACGATAGGTTAGATAAAAAAAAACACATATTTTCTTTACGGTTTATATAACACTAGCTGTCCGTGGCGGTGTTACCCGCGGTCCCTCGGGAAAACATCATCTTTCCCGGGATAAAATATAGCCTATGTTCATCAGGGATAATGTAGGATTCTAATGGTGAAAGAATTTTTAAAACGGTCCAGTAGTTTCCGAGCCTATTCAAACAAACAAACAAATTTTTTCTCTTTCTAATAGAATTTTTTTTTTAATAGAATTTTTTTTTTCTTTAGTATAGAAGTATAGACATAATATTTTGCTGAGCAAGTTATTTAATAGGTTTCCGAAGAGCCTTCTAGTACAGACGTGAGTTAGTGAGTCAGCGTCTTTTGTCTCTCAAATACTTTCAATAGCATGAACGCCGTGACTGGCTAGTTCAGGCAATCCATCGACATATTTTTTTAATTTGTTTCGATAACTAGAGATCGCTCCGGCTTCGCTCTGGTAGGGAGGTACCTTCTCCATCGGTATAATTATGAAATCTATTAGTGGTTTTTTTATACAAAACAGTAAACAAAACGAATACACTACTAACGGTAAAGCAAAGAATATTTTAGTACTAGCTATTAATTAATTTGAGGAACAAATGATAATGGTGATTCAGACTCTCCACAAACCACTTTAAAACATTACCCTCTTTAACAAACAGTCGGGCAAGCCTCCAAAACCATAAGTGGACTCTCATCCCTACCCCGGACAAGGCATTATCATAAATTAATTATGTATACCGTGCTTTGAAATCATAACTTCAACTTTTTTATAACTTTGTGACGCTTTCTTTCACTTACAGCATTTGCTTTTGATGTCATTTACATTTTTATACGATGTCCGGCGTAGGTACAAGTTATCTAAGCGTACAAAATTGGCTAAGAGCGAACATGACTTGAAAACACAGGGTTTCGTACATTTTATTCAATATATTCCTGAACGAATCCTTTATTTTGAATTGAATTATATGCTTACCTAATCATTAACGACGTAATAGTTCTATTACACAGTTATTATGATAGATAGATAGATAAACTCTTTATTGTACACAAGAACATGATACACGGAAAACATAAAAACATTATTTATGGTTGCTTTTCTTTCCCTTAATTAAATACAGTTTTCATTACATACCTAAAAGGTGTCTTGTTGGAAAAACCGCAATAAAATCTCAATTTTGTAACGAGTTGTATTAGTGTTAAGTTAATTTTATGTTTGTAATTCCAAAATAGAACCCTGAAAATTGCCTATTATATTTTGTTGTTTAAAAAGAAAGTTTGGGAGTTGTTTTTCATAAAATATTATGAATAGGCAATTTTAGGAGGCAGTGAACGCACATTTTGTTTATAAGCCGTTCGTGGTTATGTTCGTATAGAACTCATTACAAGTTATCTTAAAGGACAACAAATAAGGTTAAAGGCTCACGATACTAATCGTAGAGCGAACCAAAGGCATTATTTTGACTCAAAAAGACACAAGCAAATAGAAACGGAAGTAACTCTAGAAAAGTACGCAATTTATAAAAAAAGAAAACCTAAACTCAATGTAGCATCGATACGAAATTTTATTATGATGATAAATAAAATAAATAAATAACCATTTATTTCAGGTAACACAAAACAAATTATACAGTGATAAAATGCCATTGGCCCATAAAATAAGTAAGAATAAGTACCTAAGTAAATAAGTAGATAAGTTAGAAGTAGGTTAACTTTATACGTACTTAAATATTAGTTAAGTCAAGGTAGAGACTTGGCATACTGAGTCACCCACTAAACATTAATATTTAAAAAGAGAGTTATATAACTTTCTGCATTAGTTACATAAAATTCTAAATCGGTACATAATATGCATACCTATCTACTTATCGATGTATCGATTGGGCACGTATTCATATCATACGACGCATACTAATAAGCCTTGTCAAATAGTAGGTTAGACGCTTATTCGATTACTGTGCTATCTTTTTTTTCTCATAATATTTTGCGCTTACTTATTTTTTACATGTTCCAAATAGAGATATGAATCTCTTTACAAATTAGCATTTTTATAGAAAGTAGATTTTATCTTCCGTACGGTCGCTTAAACTAAATAAATAACCGAATTTTAATAACGGCCCAGATGAAAGAACTCGGTGAGTATGAAAATTGAGTTTTTGACGTCGCGGGCCATTTCAAGTAGGTAATACAATTTTTGTGTGGGATAATTTAGTCATTTATTTTCTTTGAAAGGTCGTACATAATCTGATAAAATATGAAGTGAGATAAGACCTCTGGCACATCATTAACTATCCAGATGACTTAATAGGTATAAGTTCTTAGTACCTGCTTTATATTTATAGAAAAAATCTGCATAACACACATTAGGGCATGTAGCTGTGTGTGTTGTTTTTTATATAAATTTTTGAAATATTTTTTATTATTTTAAGCATATTTCGGGAATGCTCTCTTTCTCGTCGCCATTTTTGAAAGTACAGATCCCATATAAAGAAAAATACCTACTTAGTCTAGTATTATTTTGTACTTTTGTGTCTACTCTTTACTAAGTACCTACCTACTTTCAAATGTAGGTAACTTAAGAAGTTACTGAAAATAGCAAGACCTTTCACAAATGTTTGCATAACTACTGAATAATTAAATAAATGAATATTAAACAGATCTATGTAACATTTTTCTACGTCTTCAAGGTGAACTTGCAAATTTTGTTTATCAAACTAAATCTTGTTAATTGCAAGCAATTTATAAAATTACATTGTGAATACTGCTTATTTTACGCAATAATTTGCACACACACTCGATGTATGCAATACGTTATAACAAACTTCAAATTTGAATTTCAAAATGTTTTAAAGCTCCAGTGAAGCACATGAGTGCAACAACTCGTGGTCATCCTATTAAATAGATATCAACAATGCATCCATCAATATAAATAAACATAAGACATAAGATTTACTCGTACAAACCATAGCATACAATTGCATTTGTTTGCTGTTTAAGGTTGTAGCACAGAATACAGGCAGGTAGAGGTTGTAGGCAGAGACATGACCACTTACAATACATACATACACTACACACATCTATGTTAAATTTAATATCGAACTGAAAATTATGAATCCAATAAAAGTATTATCAATCCAATAATAGTAGTAAGTATGGAAAAAAAATCTTATGGAAAAAAAATATATTTCCGAAAAAAAAATGAGGTTAAAAATAAATAAACAAAACTAGCATTAAACTGTACCTAACCCGGGTGCTCCAATGTATCTCCCCCGCAATAAGACATAAATAAATAATGCTGGACAATTTCACACAGCATCATCTAGCCCCAAACTAAATAGCTTGTACTATGGGAACCAGATTAATTATGACGTAAAAACTGCTTCTTCAAAAAATCTGCTCCCATACACGAAAATAATAGGCTAATGCCCGAGCACGGTAGTCATCTGCTAAGATGAAGATATCCAAAATCAATTTCCGAGTATTCCCTAAAAAACATTAGGCACATTTTGCGAATAGCATTCCATAAGTTCAATAGATACGGTTCCAAACCCATCGCTGGCTATAATAGTTCAAACAGATAATAATGATAGTTTCCCTTATTCCCAGGTCACTTTCCCAATTTTGCACAGGCCCCTTTTTTCACATTCCCAGATCTTCACTTTCCCAATTTTGCACATTTCCAGATGTTGATGGTATCAATTTAAGCCAATCTCACCTGCTCCAATGCTCCAGCTAATTAGATCTTGCTTTGTAAACCACTTGCTCATCACGTATTGAATCTGGCTTTCACTCTCGACTACCGAAATGGATTTATCTTCATAGGTAGGTATAATCGCATATCCCAAGAGAAAAAATACTTTATGTAATCTTATCGGTGTCAAACTTTATTTCAGCACATTTACGATCTTCTGACAGAAGCCACAACGCCGTAACCATAATGCTATTACCATTTTTATTTCCCCTCATGAATACTTCTACTCCCCCATAATGAGCTCGCCATATTAATGGCTTGTTTAAAATCCAATTTACATCCATCACCTAAATTCACGATGTGTTACAAGATATTAACCCATAAGAAGTACCGCTAACTGCTTTATTATTCAACATTGAAGAGGAAGTTATATTTTTTGTATACTTAAATAAAAATAATTTAAAGTAAACACTTAAAATTAAAACTTACCGTTAGTGGAATTAAAGCTTTCTTCGTATCAATAATCAAGACACAGTTTTGCAACTAAAAACTGCGCTGATATCGAAACGAGTCCAAAAGTTTATTTGTCAGAGTCATATATCACGTCCCACTACACTCATCGATCACCAGGTCTTACAAATCCTTACACAATCTGTTATCACGTCTCAAACATGCAGTTTCACTTTCTTTAGTGTTCGTGATCTGTCACGAGAAAGGCCTACAATATGAGATGTCGAAACGCGATCGTCCGCAAAACTTGTGTCAACGCTCGAGTCGCGTGGTCGAGAGACGAGAGCGCACGCCGGCCGTAGGTAGCGCGCCGTCCGACGCCGAACAGCGACTGTGATAACGAAGACCTCCCTCGAATGAACCTGCGGACCTCTCATAGACTGCGCGCCGTTCACTCGCGACACCGGCTCCGCTCGTCAACGCACTTAGCGCTCCCGGGGCGCGCCCGATTGAACCCTCGTACCAATGCTGCAAGAAACAAATTCCAACTGAGACATCTCGTCTCGCGCCGTTCGCGTAACGAGTTTACGGTACGTAAATCGTAGTGGATTTGTTTTGCAGCGCGGCCACAGTAATCCGGTTCTTCGCATCGATGCACGCAGAGCGCTTTTTTCCGAATCAATTCCCGTTAAATAGAGCCTACTTTTTGTTACAACCTGGCCGGTAGTCTATGCAGGGAACGCGGTATAACCGCTACGGACAAGATGCCAACTTTCTAAACTAAACCTATAAGACTGGTCGTTGATGGGTGAATTACGTTATTTTTATTGGAAGTATCGAGACAATAATGAAGCATTTAGAAGATTGGATATGCTGAGATTGCCGTACGACGCCGACGTGTTGCAATTTCGCGTTTTTGCTCCGCGGTTGTCTTGGTAACGTTTTCCGCGTAAGTTGCGGTTTTACTTTCGGTGTCAATTACTGGGCTTGCGGTCGAAGCCCCACAATCGCGGCGGCAAATTGGATCTAGCCCTGTGAACCAGATTAGACCACCTTGTGAAGGCTGACGTTGCGCAAGGGACCGTAACTTTAATCTTTTAGAGGCTAAAAATAGAGCGCATTCGAACAATGTTTTAAGAATACGTATGTTTTAAGAATACGTTAATACGCAGTGCATTATGTGAGGGTAAAGTGCGCATATAGGGGCTCCGGAATATTGAAACCGTAAACCCTCTAGAGTGATCCGGAAACGATCCGGAACTAGGTCAGCAATGCTCCCCCAACATTAGGAGGAATTCATAGGATAGATAAAAGAGATAAGAAAATGCTTTAGTCAAGCTCCCCGGAATCCCCTGGAAGTGATGGCTCATCAGATATTTATCAAAACACGTTTTTCTATTATATTAGCACTGATCGGATTTAGTCGAGGCGTTTGAGGTCAACGAACTCGAATTTGTAGTCAGCGAAGAAGCTAGTTCATATGAACTAGCTTAGATACCAACATATGTTGGTATCAACTCTTTCTACCATATAGGTGCACAAAAGGAGCCTCTAGAACTAGGATAGACATGATAGGTACGACAAAAGAAGATACAGAAATAGGAATTTACGATATTAAAGAACAACGAAAAATAAGTTGGTATGTAGGTAATACTTGTAGGTAATATCCCATGTATTATGATGATATTTGTTATTTACTAAGCAAGTTACTGATAGATATTGTTTACCGACTCGCTGAACTGAAAAGGCTCTTAGCTATTATTGTCTGCAAAATTGGGATAGGTACAAAATATTCGATTATGTAAGTACCTATCATTTCATCAAATTATGTTTAAGTACAGTTTAGGTGATTCGAAGCTAGAATGTTTTCAATTAATTATAATCATCAGAATGAACGATAGTTTGAAACTAGGCAACATTTCCAAAACCTCTACATTTATGATCATAAGTGTAAGTAAAACCACACCGAAATTATTGACTAACCTTTAAATAAATGTAGGTAAGTAATGTATAGCAACGATATTATAAAAAACCGCCGACATGACGGCAGGAAATGTGATTGGCAACGTCCAAATGCGATGTAGTCATATCGAGATTTGGTCTTATAGCGTACTGGTCATACCTATAGCTAACTATAATTGAGATTGTGGTCCAAACGCTCCTAACCCTCCGTAAATATATTTTTTTATTATTATAATATTCTCTACACTATTAACGGGATATTCATCATCATCATCTCAGCTATCTAGCGTCCACTGCTGGACATAGGCCTCCCCCATAGATTTCCACAGCGATCGATCTTGTGCAGCCTGCACCCAACGGCTCCAAGCAACCTTTACAAGATCAAGATCAAGGGATATTCACCATGATGAAAAAATATTGAATCATGGTAAATATCCCATTAATAGTGTTAACCATGATAGTTTAAAAAGTAATGTTCTCTTATTAAAAAATATTTTAAAATATGCGTTGTTGTCTTACAGTCAAACCGTAGGCTACGCTGCATTGTCATTAGAAATGTTGCATCAGCATAATAATTTTTACTTTTTACCATAATCATTTTTAAAGCCCCATCAGATAGCTAAGGTGACGTTACTAGAGCTTTGATCATCAATCTTCACCACTTTTTAGGAACGCGGGCTCAACCAAGCGCCGGTACAACTAGCGTTCACTGCCAATTATTTTTTATTTTGTCCCATTCGCACGATAGTCGCGATTTACAGAGCAATACAATAAGGCTAAAGTGAGTGCGTTTTGCTGGGAAAATAAGGTTATTTTTAACAAATTGTGGGATTTTCAGAAATAAACCATTGCATGTTTTGCAGGTTTTTATCAGATTCAATCAATAGTCGAACTTATGTTTGAAATTCGCCTTCATTGTTCTATTTTATTGAATTATTTAGTTTACGATTACCACCATTATTCCTTCCCCAACTAAAAAGGTATCAAAAAACTTTTTGTACCCGATAAAAACGCTATAACAGTTACAATAAACAGGGTTCAAACAAACAGTACCGACGTGTTGTAAACACCAATACCTCAGTCAAAATAAGGGTGTAGCCACACTCACTGTAGTGTATAACTACTGTTGGAAAATTCATTCACTCATTCTTCGTACTTTTTAGTTTGCATGTGACTGTATCTACACTTAATAGCAAAGGTAGAATTACGTTTGCAGGTAGATACCTACAAGACGTAATCTCCGAAGCTTTAGCCGATTTCAAAAATTATTTAACCAATAATCTTATATCCCGTGAAAACAAAAAGGTTTTTCGTGGCGACCATTTTTGCAACAAAAGTCGTCAAAAAACGGCTACGCGTGGAAATGTAGGTTAGTCTATCCCTCCCTGACTGGCATAAGCACCTATGCATGCAATATACCAGAAGAGAAGCCGCGGACGTCCGTAATGAAGTTAAATGGTAGGTTAAACTAATTTGACTTCGATGGAAGCATGTCGTCGAACCTCCAAAAATAAGCACAATATTGACAAAAAAAACAGTGGCACTCTAGGAGTGCCAGCAGAAGTGAAAACTTGAATGGTTCTAAACTTGACAAATAACCCGGTATTGGTGAGAAGTCACGTGACTCGCACGTGACCTTCGAGGCGAATCCAAGATTTTTTTCTCATCTCAAAACTGCCTAACGCGCCTAAAGATTTTCACTTCAAAAATACCATTGTTACCAGGCTGAGAAACTTACTTTTAGTGTTTTTAGTACTTATGGGTTTACAAAGAATTTGGGAACCGAGTCGTTTATCATCTCGTCATTGACAAAATGAAAAACCATTTTAGGTACTTACACAATTTTATGAATACTTATTGCTATCAAGATTTTGAGGGGATTGCGCTTAAAAATCTAGAGACAAGATAAGAAACTAAAATGTAAAAGTATACCTACCTAATCCTTCCTTGCTCTGTTGGGGGCGGTCATCTCACCACTTTGATAAACATAGCCCGAGGCAACTGCGCCATAATACGTGCCTTGACCTCTCGTCCCCTTGATAAAACACCATAATACTTACTGTTTCCCGTGATTCTAATAATGTTTGTTTAACCCTATAGGGTTAAACACCGTAGACGTCGTATGATGTGATCGTATGATTACATGAATCCAACTATCAAATTAAAAATTATAAATCTGAGTGATTGTGATTATGTTTAGTTCGTGTGAGGTAAGACATTTTTAGTACTCAGATACCTACTTGGAATAGATCCAGCCTGATTAGTGCCTCAACTTTCAATCTGAACTTTAGTATCTTAAAAATATGCACATTTTACACGAGCTAAGAGAATTGCCTACCATGCCTCAGGTTTCATTCGTGATGCTGTTTTTTGTCGATATGATATACCTACACTCAACGCACGCCAATTTTGCAGTACACATCTGTTCATGGCTTTATGTTTGCGATATCTGAACGAACCGTCGGAAATTTCCTGTTTCGCAGGAAATCGAGACCACAAACGGTAAAGCCATGCTTGTATGCTATGCTACCAGAACTTTAAATAAGTGAGATTATATTCAAACGCTGGAATTAACGGTAGTAATATTAGTTCAAAAAAATTGGAAATCGCAGCAAAGGATGGCCCCCCACTAGATGGAAAGACGATCTTGTAAAGGTTGCTGGGAGCCGTTGGATGCAGGCTGCACAAGATCGATCACTGTGTAGTCGATGGGGGAGGCCCGTGTTCAGCAGTGGACGCTATGTGTCTGAATGATGATGAATAAATTAGTACAGGTACCCACCGTCGTACGTACTAAACGGCGTTAAATCATAAAAGGGATAAGGCAGGATACATGGCTAGACGTTGCGATGACCGGTGGTTTAAATTCTTGAACAAGTGGTGGCCACAATTCGTATAAACAGAATCGAGGTCGTCCGAGGGTATATTGGATCGACGACGCGACGTAGTGAAGATGTAGGGCATATTGGGACGAGAGGCGCCAAGATAGAGCTAAGAAATACCCAGCAGTGGATGGTAACTGGATGTGGTGATGCTACTAATGTTAATACATGTCATACAACTTTAATCAAATAGCCTTCGATCCATCCTTGTTGAAGTAAACTCTTGCAATTCCAATAGAATTTCAGATATTTCCGTCGAGTTCAATGGAATCGCACTACCGAATGCGTTAGCTCGACAATTGAGCCGTCTCTGGGAACCATCAGATGTCTGTTCAGATTTTTGGGATTCATTCGAAACTATCAAATGGTTCAAAGTGAGTTTTCATAAACCCCTAATCGCAACTAACCTAACCCTTGACCGCAGTCATGTACAAAAAAACATTATTATGTTTATTTTATTTTGCATGCAGATGCTTAGATTTCTTTGCGCATGTGCTTGCAAAACCCATATATTTCCTCCATATCCAGAATCGAAAGAATTGCCTCGCTAGCCTTTAGCCAAGCAATAAATCCAAGTTGATCCTGCACAAGTATTGTAGGTAATTCACTCGCTCCATTTCACCCCGAGCCCCTTAATGTGATCGGATTTGGTCTAATTCGAACTCAATCAACTAGAATCGTAATGAGCTCTCCCGAAGGCAGTGTGAGGTGAATATTTCAATGTTTATCTCTGTGAGATCCGTACAAGCTGCACTCTATCTGCATTGAAACTACCGAACTTGCCGTAACAACGTCTATGGACCGTTAATAAGATAGTTTTTAACATTGGTAGTACCATATCTGATAATATTCAATTGTTTGTTATACGTCGAAATTCGTCAAAACCGAGTTACAAACTGTCTAATCTTCTACTTTGGCTCTTATTTTACCTACGACTCGTATTTCTTCAATTCACATTAAGCGCATCCATTCTATATACAAAAGGTTTTTTGGAATACCTACCGAATAAACTTTTTTGATGGAACATTAAGAACTTGAAAGATTCCGAACGAAGCAGTTTGGGTTTCATTTGCGTAGGGCAAAATATAGATACGCGCGACGAAACTTACTGGCGTAGGCACAGTAGGTAAGTTATGACTGAAGGGACTTTATCTTATAAAAACCTTAAAAATATAAATTACGATCGACTTATAGCAGCGTCCTCTGAATAATTCATAGTCAAGCGGAAGCTTTCAAAAAATTGCTCAAGATTAAATTCAGCGAGACATACTCCATCATTTTGATATCATTTTGAAAAAACCTGACCCTGAAAGATATTACAGTCTCTTTGCCAAATTAAAATCCAACTACGAAGGGCCGTGATGAATAAAATTAAAATGGGAAGGTTGCTTTCCCGCCAAAAACTTCCTAATTAGGTAATTAGGAGGACTAGAAATTCGTAGAGTTATTTCCGAAATCTTTTCACGACACTTTTTACTTTCGATTTGGGTATAACAGGCATTGCCAGTCGCGTCTTATGTCCCATAAAAAGGGTTAAAGGTCGCTTAATGGCCGGGAAAGTTTGCAAATTGGGTTTCGTACCTTTAGGTTTTATGTCTTTAGGCTTCACTCATTTTCCCATTAGCCCCAGTAACTGTTAACATCTGGTTTAGGACTCTGATATTTTAGCCACAAATGCCAATGAAACTTTAAACAACAAGAACTTTTTTACGTCAAGACGAAATTGTGCAGGTGGTAGTGAATAGGACACAATATGCGGGACGTGACAGGGTCGTCATTTCCGTACCTCACAAATCAATTCCAGTACACTGTACTTCTAAACTATTTCCATTTCTTTGTAAATGTATTGAAATGTACAATTTCCCCTTAGAGAACATGGGACACGTACTAAGTCCCACACCCATTATAAACAGGCCTTTATTCTGGCATCGTAGTCCCCAACTCAATTATGTACTACTCAATATTGTGAAATGTCAAGTTAGCGCAATTGAGCCTAAGTATCTAATGGAATTACCTGAGCACAAGTCACGTCCTTAACTAAATTTTCGTCCTATTTCCCTCTTCAATGTTACTTTCAATGAAATCTGCACAGTCACCCATAAAAGCTTCGCTAATCTAATTCGCTTTCCAATCAAAGGTCTCTTAATTCACGCCAGGTAACAATTACCAGTCAATTTCGTAATCCATTCAAATCTAATCTACAAACTGAGGTTCAAAGATAAGGGTGTTGCCATAACAACGCGTTTTTTCATCGTAATTCTCAAAGGGCGTCCAACACGACTACCAAAACATAACACTGCCAGGCTTACCAGAAAACACTTTTTTATGAAGCTCACGGTACAAAACCCCAAGTATCAGAGCATTTGCGATAATTTCTAACATATTTTGAATTGTTTTGTGCCTCTGTCTATTCTTTTAGACACAATATTCAAATGATCTTGAGTTCATAGATCCGAGGTATTAATAATGCGCCTAGGGTAAAAAGTCGATCGTGATACTTGTTTTGCTTTTTTCATATTTTTACGAGCCATCATGAAAAACTGAAACACTCTTCTGGTAAGGTAAAAGGAAGGAAATCATTTTAGGAATTCATTTCATAATAAGAAGCACTGCATCAGGCAATTTCGCCTAACAAAGACATGGGGGAGTCCCCTACTTTATGCAGTTGTTATTGTGTCGTCAGCGTGTCGGTCCACCGCAGATAGATGTCACATGATACGGAAAATGCCTTCAGAAAGCAAAGCTTAGGTACTATGACATGAGTTTATTCTGATTCTATGGATCAATGTGCTTTTATAACATTGTCGTAGACATTTTTGTTCTAGAGCCTGACATTGGACTGGTGGTTTTAGATCAATAATCGTCGACTTTTGTCGATAAGTTGTCTTTCTGTGATAAGTTGAGTTTTATGTAAAATTTGTTTCAGATCACAGGATAGGCACCTATTGAATGCTAAAAGGTCAGAAATAAATCTGTGTGTTTTGCGTCTGTCGCCTCTACGCTTCTCTTTATGTTTTGCATGAAAGCTAATAAAAGAGGGCTGAGTCCACGACGCGTCTTTATTTACATATTTTGTGTCTATCTTGCGCCTTCGAGATGCAGTTTCATTCATATTTCATACATTTGTATATACTATGTACTAGATAAGTACTTTTGTTATTTGACTGTAAAACGTAGAGCAATGATTTACTGACAAACAACTGAGTTCAAAACGCATTGTTGTTTGCTGTCATAATTTGTGCAGGTGCTTCCATATCTCTAGAGCTGCCGTGGTCCTGGGCAAAGTTACTTTGTTGAAACTTCAATTTTCCGTTGCACTCTCTCAGGAGTTGAATTGCGCGAGTTCCTTTCACACCTAGAGTTGTATATTGTTCTCTAGAAAGTTTAGACCATGCGTTGTCTATCTGCGGTCTGTACAGAATCATCTTGATCCACATTTAGGTAAGCATCTTAAAGGAAATCATTCCAAGTTTCAGTTACTTTTAGTAATCTAAATTAGTACCTAACAACCCATTGGTTTTACGGGTTAGGTGTCATCGTAAAAATATTAGTAGTAACGTGTTCTAAAAGAATGTAATAGTTTTTATTTCTGGCCAGCACTTTCAATTTTTGGTGCAAAAATAAGACACCCTGTATTGTACGTATAAGCGTCTTACCATAGAACTGTGACATAAAGTTATTCCACCGAATAAATCAAGAATAATCATACATTTTGACAGTTTACACTCCGGAATAACTTTATGTCACGTTCTATGGTAAGACGCAAGATGTTTTAGGTATACCTAACACTTACTTTTTGAATAGTGAATGTTGGACGAACAAACATTCTTCTCCTAAGCTGCTTCACCGAGTTTGATGATTTTGTGTTGTTAGACTAATTAAGGGAGGCGCTGGCTGTTATCGAGTTCCCGAGATCCTAAACATCATTTTACACTTATTTTTTTCGACAGCAGAACGACATCATACGGTGTCTGCCAACTAAAAAAAGTACCTATCGCCCTCGGTAATACCTACCTACTGATTAGGATAACACAGAAACCTTATCATTACCTACCTCTAAGCTTGTTAAGTAGGTATTCAAATATGTAACATTATAACGAACGAACGTATCAATCAACACATAAGCAGATATTTCAAATAAATAAATACTTACCTAATGCTGGACATTTCACATAGCATCATCTAGCCCCAAACCTACATACCTATACAGTTTTTGTTTGTAAACACATAATAATATTATACATAGAAACACCCAGACCAGAGATATTTATCCCGCTGCGGGGAACCCGCAACCTTCTGTGTCCCAAGCGGGCTTTCACCCACTGCGCCACAGAGGTCGTCAAAATAAGAAATGATATTTCTAGAATTTGAGCGAAAATGAATAAAAAACTCCTAATACTGCTTTCTAGGATTATTTGATGATTAGGATTTTATTTAGACATGCCGCTGACCACCCTTCATAGGATCGTCAATTAGGTAGAGTCGATTTGTTTTCATAACATGGGGTTTTAATGAGAACATATTTTTATCTGCTACTAAGTAAGTATACTTGATACATAAATTACATATTCATCAAAATAACATGAGTAGCGGTCTGGAGACATAAAGTTGAATTTTTCTTACGAATAAAACCAACTTGAATAATTTTTGGACTGTCTTCCAACAATATGATAATTTCAGCTCATCTTTTATTTCATTTCGCAACATGATGGAATCTGTAATACGATAGAAGGAATGAAATTTACCTACTTGGCCATATAAAGTGGCTCTTTCGTTATGTAGCTAACGCTGACAATTACAGTAGATGACGGTCGCTGTTTCAAATACTACCTAAGCTGGGACTTCACACGCAGCATCATCTGGAATCTGGCCCCAAAGTAAGCAGAGCTTGTGTTTTTATTATGGGACCCTAAAACATGACTGATATAGGAACCTGTGTAATGTAGATAGCGTACTTATTAGTACGGTGTATAGGTAGGTACTACATTTTTTTTAAATAGGTAGGTACTACATTATACAACCTAATATCTTAATAAAATATAGTATGATAAATCTGAAAGTTTGTGAGTATGTTTGGATATTTGGATGTTTGTATATCTGTGTAATCAATCACGCCCACGCCTAAACCAGTGAACCGATTTGGATGAAACTTGGAATAGGCGTATATAGTGACCTGGAATAGCATATAGGGTATTCAAAATGTTGGTACCATGCGGGCGAAGCCGCGCGCAGAAGCTAGTATTTAATACATAAGAAAACACCTAGACCCAAGACAAATGTTTGCACATCATAGAAACATAAACCTATCTAATAACTGATCCTTAGTTACCTGAGATCAGTTATTAGATCAATGTTTTCTATTTGGCCTTCCCTTTCAAACGACCGCTAAGTTACGGTCAATACTTTTATGGAACTATTGGTTTATTAAACAAAAGCGTGTCTGTTTTAGCTGTATAGGTAAGTTCATGCGATGATGCGCTGTTAATGCTTATCATGCGATACTCTCTGCCCTGAACACTATCAACGTATTATTTGTGGTCTCTGTTATAATTTAATGATAGGGACTTATAGATCTATAGAGGGGGCATAGAATAATTAGGTAAATGCCGGATTACCTGGCCACAGTAGAATAAAAGATGCGAACGGACACGAAAAAAATCATAGTGAGGAAATCCTTGGCTTTTTATTTCTACATTAGGTTTTCTTTCTCACAGCTTTGTAAAAGCTGAGGAGCTTCAGTTATGCAAGTTTCGAACTAAGTTCAGCCTCTGTATTCTGTGATTCAACGTCCCACCAGTAGCACCGTAGTTTTATTTCCTCGGACGAATTCTAAGTTTATTTCACCTAAGTATGTTGACTACCTGTCTATACTAAATAAGCAGGTACAAAGATCACGTGCAATAAGATGTACCTATACCTCCATACCTTTAAAATTAATGTCACACTTAAATTAATAGATTTACAAAACTTACTATCAGCTTCCCGTGTCTGTATTTCCGCTGAGCCACTGTTGTTTTCAAGAAGAGAGTTAATAGGCACCTTCTGGGTAGGCTCGCTCTATCGTAGACCTCATTCTTGCCTATGTTAGTTTCGGTCATATAAAAAAAAATAGCTACCTAGGTTAAAAACAAAAAGCGGAAATTGATTTCATATTGAACTAATGGCGAAATTAATAAAAAAGTACCTATTGTTGGACATGTTTACCTGGTACCCTACCTACATGGGTTGAAAGATTGTGTGTACCTAATTTAATTGAGAAATGATAAGTCTTATCCAAGTTTTCGATTCCGACGGGTTCGAACGCGCGACGATCAGGCTATCCTCCTAAAGCCGGAGCGTCTTACCGCTTGGCCAAGGAATCCTGACGTCGCAATCGAAATCTTTGATAAGCTACCTAATTATGTCAATAATTTAGCTTAAGTTAATAATTAACCTACCTACATTAGACTGGTAGGCAATAGAAACATAGGTAATGTTTCTATTGCACGTGCCACTATCAGGAGTGGATTGCGTTGACGACCTCGCTTGTCGATATAAATAAATTTATAGACACATTCCAGACCACTAATGAAATATTATGTAGAAAATAAAGGTCTAACTATATTTAAATTACGTTATGTAGGTACGTTATGTACCTAGGTAATCATGGTGTTAACAATGTGACTATAAACAATATTGAAAACTCAGTATTTTTACTACATTTCACCAACGGTATTTTTCTTTACTCTAAAAATATTAAAAATACACGTTTTTCTAAAGTTGCTCGACTGAGTAGGATTGGAACCTACGAACGACATAGGTATCATACCTCAGACAATGATCTAAGTATCTAAGTATGAATGGTCGGGTCTCGGGTCACTTTCCCACAGAACAATAATACCTACTATAATAGCGACACGACTCTTAGATAAATGAATACTTAGATAAATAAATTGTACTACCAGCTGAAGTTTATAGACTGCATACCTTCAATTAAGCGTTAAAGCAAGGGTTCGTTTGACTTTACCAGACGCATGAACCTACATGCTAATGAAAACGTTGCGAGTTGCGATCAAAGTGGAGCTGACAGCTCACTTCAAATTGAATTCTATTCGAATTGCTGTCACTACGTGCAAAAACAAACAATGAAATGCGAGTTAATTAAATCTTTGTGCTCCCAGGGCGGAGTAGGTAGGTATCTATTCAATGAAAGCCGGATGTCATTCGTTGCCCTTCTTTTGTTATCGTTCGAAGACCTCGAAAATAATTGAATACATGAGAGTTTTTTATTATCATCATCATTGGCAATTACTCTACTTGTTTACTCATCTTGGAGTTTAAAGGCCAAAGATGTCCTCAGATTTGTTAGGTCAATCAAAAATAACTACTAACTCTCTATGTTCTGTAATAAGTAAGCAACGTTTGAAACGGTCTGTAAGCAGGTAAGTGGATGGGTGACTTCCAGTGGCATTTTCATCTGAGCGCCTCCGTGCTTCGGAGGGCACGTTAAATTGACGGTCCCGGCTATTTGACGGAGGCATTAAAGCGGTCTCGCGAATTCATCGGATAATTTACCATATCACCATATTTCATTTTCTCTAATTAAAAGGCCGGATGAATCATCGACCATCCTTATGCCCAGGGGCTTTGTTACTGTTTTGTGATCTATGGCCTGTCACAAGCGAAACAACAGTAAACCTTGTGAGGGAACCAACGCAATGCAATTACAATGTAACCGCGTCTCCGATTTGTTTCAACAAAATGCTTCGAGCAAGTAAACATTCACGTCTGATGTCTGAAAGGAAATTAATTTGATGTAAGTAGCTGTCTCGTGGGTTTGAATGCAAAGTAGGGCTCTTATGAACACGGAGAACTATTTCAAATGAATCAACTGAAACTAGGAATGATGTAACAGTTGGTTTAGAAATGCTCTATTACCTACATATGATGTATTAATTGTAGAGCCCACCCTAGTGATATTTTTATCAATAAAAAAACAAAAAAAATCAGATGATTCGATATTAGGAACTCCTTTGTCTTTCATGGATAAAATACATTAATATGTATGACAGTGTAAAAACTTTCACATTGAGGATCAATTACCTACATAACACGAGAGAGGTATAACAGATTGTTGTGTTATGTGTGCAAGTGGTCTGAATGTTTCGGCCATCTGCGACGCCTAATCAGGCCATCTCGCCGGGAATAATCGCCACGGGTTCCAGAGTGTTCCAGACTGTGTAACAGACTGTCTCAATGTTCAATAGACTTCAGTTCAATTTACCATTAGGTATTTCGAACTCAATAGCTGTAGGTTCACCTTTAAGCCAAAAACAGCCTCAAAAATAACAGTCATCCTCATGCGAAAAGAAGAAAATAAGGTTGAGTGTGGAGGATGCAGAGGTACTTAGAAGAGGTCGAAGGCGATTATGATGATAATTGAAGTAAAGAGACACAACCACGGACACAACAAAGAATAGATGAGGTAACTGTATGAAAGATGTGGTTAGGAAGGGAATATTGTTGAGTTGAGATGACGGTTGATTGATAATGAAATACAAAGTTCATATCGATACAAAAAAACTCTCACACACACAACCTTTGGATGGACTACCTAGGTATGTAGATATTATTTGTCCAAATAATAAATGACAGTTATTATCGTTGGTGCTTATCATCATTAGCACTATGCTCTGCCCTTATCCCATCCCACGCAAAGTGGCGTCAGTCGGCACAACACTAGGTATTTTTCCTCCACTTTGTAAAATTGTGAAATCCACTCACTCACTCCTATCACTTGTCAACTGCGCATCCACTCCCTTCACATTCCTCTCTCATACAATTCATCATCAATCATTTCTTCTTAATACATACCTATAAGCAATTTTACTCGAGCTTTTATTCTATAAACTACTTTAGATTGAAAATTAGTTAGCATTATGCTAGCGCTCATATTCGCCCTAAGTGACAGCCTCAGATAAAATGGGCTCAGCTAGGTAGCCAATTAGCTTGTCGAGAAACTTGTAAGTGGTAATTTCTTGGGTCTCACGGTAAATTATGACGACAATAGAAAATAATTGGGACGAGAAAACGGTCTCTAGCCATGCTTGGTTTATTTGCTGTCCAAGAAAATACTGAACAAGATCATCCAAAGTTAAATAAACTAGGTTGGTTGGTCCTATAAAAAACCTAAGGAATCTTAATCAAGGCTCTGTTTGTTTTTTTTTTTTAATAGGGTCATGAATATATGTGGCATATATATATAATTTTATATACTAACCGATCCTATCCCTAACGTTGCAAATTAAACCGATTATTTAGTTAGGAGTTTTTGTGCGGTTGACTTCACTCTTATTCATCACATCTTCAAAAGGTCATTCAAGACGAATGACCTGTGTGAATGACTTGATCGAAGAGAATATCTACCATACCTTGTCGTACGTGATCCTGCAATCCTAATTTAATTTTTATACCTACCTAGGTACTTACCTAGGTAAGTCAAGTAAGTAGGTGCTTACCTACTTACCTATACCTACAAAAATAAAATATGAATAAACAGGAAAGTAGAGAGCTTTGGCAATATACCTATTCGGTATTCAATCAGCATGAGCCAATGCAATTTAAATTAAACTGATGAATAAAGTAATAAAAAAACATTCATTTCGGATCAGTTCGGATCAGACAAACCAATTGGTTGGTTCAAATTTACGGTGGGATTTTCAACATCTACGAGTAGGTACCTACCTATAAACCTACCTATCAATCAACTTACTTATAGGATTGAGACCTACGGAACCTACCTTTTTTTTTAACTATTTGCTGCAAAATGTGGGGATGTGTGCCAAAAGGTAAGTAGGTACTACTTATAGACGAATTATTTAATTTTATTTATTTGTAGGTACCTTACTTTATAGGTACAAATAGGTCAACGGACTTGAAATTGCCTAATCAGTTGTTATTCTGACTAACAGACTACAGAAGACTCAGCATTATCTTGGGGTCACTAAAAAGAAAACAAAAATATGAACAATCTTAAAAATTATCCCACATCACATCGGACGACATCCCACGAGAAAGAGCCACGCGACCAATAAAAGCCCCGCAGATCAAGCGGCCTAAAAACTCCGTCGCCTGCTTTAACTAACTAGGAAGTTACGTACATAAGAAACTTCGCGAAAGAGTAGGTAAAAGGGTTCACTTATTCTGACTACAACGCGCTAACGCATTGGTCTATGAAAAGGGTGAGAAAAATGGTCAGTTGGACCTCTGTCGCGCGTTATATCTAAGTTACTAATCATTGTGGATTTAATGGGGTTCAGATAGTGCTATATTAGGAAGACCCAGAAGCTATTAATTTTATGAGAGAGAATTGATTTGTGATTTGTCTTCCTTGGAAAGTTAGGATTTTTTTATTATCGCACCTAATTTTATCTTTGGCCAGCAGTGCCCAAAATTTTAAGATTGAAAACGATTATGATGATGAAATATTTTGCGTTGGATCACTAGTTGTTTACGTTTCTATAACCACAATCTCATTTTCATTAGATAAACATAATATTGTGTACACAAGCGGCTCATCCCATCCCTAACTAATTATTTCCAACGGATACCAAACAAACATTTGCTAATCACTGTGACGCGTTCGACCGTAGTATCTGTTTGCCTTTGTTTTATTAGTTACTACAGATGTACTGCTAACCTTCGACACGCGCGGTCAAACGCTGTCTCACCCTCGCATCGTCCGTCGCAATTACACGGCGTGCGAGCATCGATATCGCAACGCCCACCAGCGGAACTCAGTCGTCGCGCCACATTCGTTCGAGAAACGCGTCTATACATTACCCACTCGACTGTGCCAAAGAAAAATAGAGAACAATGAATTCGCGTGCGACGCTCATCGCTCTCGCGTGCGTGGTAACCCTCACCGCCGCCGAACTGCACCCGCTCTCTGACGCCTTCATCAACCTCATCAAGTCTAAGCGACCCACATGGAAAGCCGGCAGGAACTTCCCCCTCGAAACCCCCTTCAAGCACATCCGGAAACTCATGGGCGTTTTACCAGACAACAACTTCTTGAAACTTGCGAACGTCGAACACGACGCCGACTTAATAGCCAGTCTGCCCGAGAACTTTGACCCGAGGGACAAATGGCCGGACTGTCCCACTTTAAACGAGATAAGAGATCAGGGTTCCTGCGGGAGCTGCTGGGCATTCGGCGCGGTAGAGGCGATGACCGATCGAGTCTGCACTTACTCGAATGCTACAAAGCACTTCCACTTTTCCGCCGAAGATTTATTAAGTTGCTGCCCTATATGCGGGCTCGGTTGCAATGGAGGTATGCCCACTTTGGCCTGGGAGTACTGGAAGCATTTCGGGTTGGTTTCCGGAGGCAACTACAACTCCAGCCAAGGTTGCAGACCGTACGTTATTCCTCCGTGCGAGCACCACGTCCCCGGGAACCGAATGCCATGCAGTGGCGACACGAAGACGCCAAAATGTTTGAAGTCGTGTGAGGATGGTTACAATGTGGATTACCGCAAAGATAAGAAGTATGGGAAGCACGTATTCTCAGTAAGAAGCGGGGAGGATCATATTCGGGCGGAACTCTTTAAGAACGGTCCAGTCGAAGCGGCGTTTACGGTGTATGCTGACTTGCTTGCGTACAAGAGTGGCGTGTACAAGCATGTAGCGGGCGACGCGCTGGGCGGGCACGCTATCAAGATCCTCGGCTGGGGGGTGGAGAACGGCAACAAATATTGGCTTATCGCGAACTCGTGGAACACAGACTGGGGTGACAACGGCTTCTTTAAGATTTTGCGAGGCGAGGACCACTGCGGTATCGAAAGCTCGATTGTAGCCGGAGAGCCCCTTTTGAGTGACGATTAGAAGTTAATTAGGCAGGTAGTTACTGTACCTAATCTGATGTAAATATTATGTATTTTTACGAATTTGCTCATTTGCTAGTACCTAGGTAATAAAATTATTTTAACTAATAAAAGCTTGTTTGTTTTTTGAAATCCTTTTATCCGACTAAGAGAAGTTAAGATTCCAAATGCTAGTTATGATAAAGTCACTGGCGGAACCATAATTTGCTCAATGATAGGTATTTAAAAAACTCCTGGTCCACTATCGCAAGAGGGGGCAATTTTTCTGTTACGTAGGTACCTACCTATGACGATGTTCATTGAACCTAATATATACAAAACGTTTATTTGAAATATAAATACCTATGATTGAACCTAGAGTTATCACTCTGTTTTCTGTTTTAGTTTATATATAAATAACCTGTATTACCTACAGATAAACAGTGCCCTTCCCAGTACCTACAATGCTTAAATTATTTTCTAAAAGTAGTTTTGTTAACTTAACTAAAATTCATATATATTATTTTCTGTTCTTCTTTATTTCTCTTTGTCTATTGCTGATATAAGAGGGCGCTACTGTGCTCATGTTTACATTGTTCTCCGTAAATATTGCTCTCTAAAAATAAAAGTAGTGCAAAATTGACTACACAAGTTTGATAAAAACGTTTATTAGTGTCTTAAGAAGCTGCACAATTGTTATCCACATCCACACATAACGGATAGAGAAGAAAACAGGATAGGTAAATAAGTATCCATGGCCACTCTAAGAAATAACCACTACTCTGGATCCAAGCTTCTTTCTATGGAATTTACGATCGTTATCGAAGGTTAGTGTGCCTGAAGACTTCAAATGCAATCAGATTAGAGTGTTTTTAAAGTTTATGTGAAGCATATAACCTCTAAATCAAATTCTGCATCGTAATCAACCACAATATAATTGATGTCAGCGCCATCTAGCGTGGAGTAGCGAAACGTAATCGATTTAACCCTGATTGAGCTCAAACCACGAAACTAACGAAGTACCGCTACTTACCACTAGAGGTCACTATTACAAAACACAAGATGGAAGGAGTTATGGAAATCTTAAAAACTATTCAGAGCGACTTGAGCAGTCAAAAACATGAATTGAGAAGCATGGAGGAAAATATAAAACAATCGATAAACAGTAATATTAACGAAAAATTCCAGAATATGGATGCAAAAATAATAGAATTAGAAAATAAAATTGAAAAACAGCAGGAAACTATAGACAATATGGAAAAACAAGCAAGGAAGAAAAATATAATTCTGTTTGGAGTGAAAGAAACAGAGCACAGCTATAGCGAGTTGTTAGACCTAGTCATAGACATCATAATGGAAAATATGGAACTCGTTTGCCAGCGGAGTGAAATCGACGAAGTAAGGAGACTAGGCAGGAAATCTGATAGAGTTCGGCCTATTGTTATAACATTTACGAATTTACCTCGAAAAATTGATATCCTAAAAAAGAAAAAGTCACTGGAGGGTTCTTCAATGTACATTAAAGAAGATTTCCCACCTAAGGTTCTAGAGAAACGCAAATCTTTACAAGAAGAGCTAAAACGAGAACGAGAATCAGGAAAAAAGGTGGTCCTCCGATATGACAAAATAGTAGAGCTCAAAAATTATAGTACAAATACAGAATATACGCGTAAACAGAAGAGACAGATATCAGAATCACCAGAAATGTTAAGTACCAGAGATGTAGAGCAAGAGAGAAATTTAAAACAGATCCCAAAGAAAAACAAAACTAACAACATAAAGGCATACCTTTATCATGACCATCCTGAAAACACGCAAACAGCGAGTACATCAAAACTGTACAGTTCGAAAAACGCATAAAAACAGGCCGCCCAACCTAGACAGCTTACCACGATCGTTAAAATCACTGGCAAATGCCCCTCTACCTTCATCTCATATCTCTCCCAATACGGTTGGTCACCGAGGGAGTAGTAGACCACCACCCTCCAAGAAATCAAGAAAAAACGAACATAACCTACCAATGAGCTCACATACGTTTGCATAATGAATAAGTCAAAAAAGAAAGGACCCACATAATAGAGTGCAAAAACTACATTTAGCTATACACAAGAATGAAACATGGAAGAAACGTTGTAGGATTTAGGAAAAAATGAGTTAAAACTAAATAATGGAGGAGGCCTACGTCCAAACTGGACATCCCAATTAAAAAATAATTATACTAAATGCATGAATTTAAATAACATAAAAATCGTACCTAATTCAAGAATTGCATGTTAAAATGAATTTAAATTATATAAAAATCGTACATAATTGAAGAATTGCATGTTATAATGTAAGAGAAAATGTTTCTTAAGTAAGTACTTTTTGGGAAATAAAAGGCTATCTTATCTTATCTTATCTTATTGCTGTTATTATGTATTTTTCAATAAAGATATATTCTATTCTATTCTAAAAAAAACAAAAAAAATTAAAATTAAAAAAACTAAAGAATTGAAGTTTAGATAATTTAAAATAAGTAGGTTAAATAATGAGTCATACTTACTTTACTATACATAGGTAATATAGGTGCTGCCTGATTCTTAAAAATACAAAAAAAACTTTAATTATGTAAGTAGGTAATACCAATTAGTAGGGATGAACCTAGGTTCATCCCTACTAATTGGTATTACCTACTACCTACCTAATAGGTAAATACCGATAAATTGATTTCGGAATTTACACATGACAATTTAAAAATGTACCTAAGTAGGTAGGTATTCGATATTTATCATTTTACTACTATGACCGATAAAATACCTGAAATTTACAGAAATTTAAAATATCCCAGACAAGGCGGAAAACGACTTTGGTTTATAGCTACTATGCCGATGTAGAGATATTCGAAATACCGTTGGTATTAGGTACCTACTGATAAGGTTTTTTTTATGATTACTCTATTGTTATTAATTGAGCTATTTCAAAAATTAAAAGTTTATTTTCCATACCATACCAAGGTAGATAACACATCTATTCCCAGAATGTATTTAACGACCTAAAATAGGAAACCTGCCTATACTAATACCTATAAAGGTAACAAGAAGGAACTATAGTCATCTATTCATCGAACCGACTTCGTTTGACTTCTGTCGGTGTAACTTAAACGAAGGATGCTGGAACTGAGCACCTCAATATGGACGATCACTCTGTGCGCGTACACAGTCGCTAGCGCCATCGAGTTGCATCCACTCTCTGACGACTTCATCGACCTCATCAACTCCAAGCAATCCACCTGGAGGGCTGGCAGGAACTTTCGAGAAGATATGCCTTTTGAAAACATCAAACAACTTACTGGAGTTCTGAAAGGCAACAGTAACAATCTACCGATCAAGAAACATAACCCCGATCGTGTACAAGATCTTCCTGAAAACTTCGACTCTCGTGAAAAATGGCCCAACTGCCCTACGATAAATGAGATCAGAGATCAGGGATCTTGCGGGAGTTGCTGGGCGTTTGGTGCCGTCGAAGCGATGACCGACCGAATTTGCATCCACTCCAACGGCACTAATCAATTTCATGTCTCTGCCGAAGACCTCTTGAGTTGCTGTACAGACTGTGGTGCCGGCTGTCAAGGAGGATTCCCTGCAGCGGCCTGGTCCTTCTGGTCGACAAAAGGACTAGTGTCTGGAGGAAACTATGATTCTAAACAAGGATGCAAACCTTATTCTATAGAGCCTTGCGAGCATTTTATTCCAGGCAAAAGAAAACCATGCAACGGCCATAAAGCGCCAACTCCTGAGTGTTTGTCGCAATGCGAGGAAGGATACAACGTACCATATGATAAAGATAAACTTTATGGGAAAGAAGTTTACAATATACAAGGTGAAGATGCCATCATGGAGGAGATATTCACGAACGGTCCAGTTGAAGCAGATTTTCAGGTCTACTACGACTTTATTCATTACAAAAGTGGCGTTTACAGACACACTCATGGAGAATTAGCAGGTGGGCACGCTATCAAGATTATTGGCTGGGGAGTGGAAGATGGAACTAAATATTGGCTTGTCTCAAATTCCTGGAACACCGACTGGGGTGACAAAGGCTTCTTCAAAATTCTTCGAGGTGAAAATCATTGTGATATAGAAAGTGACATAAACGCAGGGAAACCATTGTTTCACTAGTGACACGGGTCAAAAATGTCGACTTCATCAGGTAGAGCAGGTGGTTGATACCTACACAATAAAATTATAAAATATCTTATAAATGTATAATATAAATTAATACCTAGGTCTACCTTCGCTCCTGTGATCCTCCGAATCCTTCCACGAGCCGACACATACCTACATTTTAACTACATTATCTTCGTTTTCTCCTCGAGTGATTGTAGATACTTACATAATCTTTTTATGTTTTATTTTGAGCATTGCATTGCATTGGTTTAAATGTAGCCTTCAAAGTTCTTTAATGTTCTTATTCAAGCTGAATTGGTAAACTTAAGGGCTAAGAGCGTGGTACCTACCTACCTATCTCCGGGGAATCGGGGAATGAATTTAGTTCAAAGAGAAAAAATACTAAGCAAAAACAGTGACACTAAGTACTTAATCGAAAATAAGACACTTTAAAAGTTCATTAAAATTCTTTATTTTGTAACCCGGACAAAGCAGCTCCTAGGTAGGCAAGTACTACGAAACAATAAAACGGAAAACGAGCTGTAAGAAATTCACGAATTAATTGTCGTAGTTCTTTGCTGAATTTTGGAGCAAAATCAGATTCCTCTATCATTCGGTCAAAAGTGGTTCACCAGCTACGATCATCGTTTCTATGCCGCAGACATTCGATCCTCGGCCCACTTTGAAGAAGCCATTGTCACCCCATGCGACGTTCCAAGAGTTAGCGACAAGCCAATACTTAATTTCATTTTCCACTCCCCAACCAATAATCTTCACAGCATGCCCACCTATGTAGTCCTCAGAGTCCTCAATAGGCAAGTAAATACCGCTTTTGTAGTTGTAGAAATCGAGGCGCACCAAAAATAATGCCTGAACGGGACCGTTCAGGTACAGTTCAGCTTTGATTTGCTCTTCCCCATCAAATATCCCGATTACATTTTTTCCAAAAAGTTTATCTTTTTCATAAGCAACGCTATAGTTTTTATCGCAGGTAGATAAACATTCTGGGGTTTCTCTAGCTTCTTCCAAGCATGGCATAATATTCTTGGTACTATTTACCTTATGCCCAGGAGCGTGATGAATGCAAGGAGGAGTGGAGTAGGGTCTGCATCCCTGACTTGAGTTATAGTTTCCACCCGACACTAATCCGTGCTCTTCCCAGTAATTCCAGGCCATAGTAGGAGAGCCTCCATGACAGCCGAACCCGCAGTCAACGCAACAGCTGAGCAAATCATCAGCTGAAAAGTGGAATTGCCTCGTACCGTTTGAGTAGGTGCAGACCCTATCGGTCATGGCTTCGACGGCTGATATCGCCCAGCAACTGCCGCAGGAGCCTTGGTCTCGTATCTCACGTATGGAGGGACAGTTGGGCCAGTTTTCACGAGCGTCGAAACTTTCGGGCAGGGTGTTTATAACTTTAACGTCGTACGTACGGCGTGGTAACAAGGAGTCTTCTTTGTGCGGTAGAGCTCCTACCAGGGTTTTCAAGTGTTTCAAAGGGGTGTTGTGGGGGAAGTTCCTGCCAGCCTTCCAGGTGGTTTGCTTGGAGTTGATAAAGTCGATGTAGGCGTCAGAGAGCGCCCCCCCGGTGGATTCCGATCTTGTCGCGATGGGGGGGCTCAGTAACCGTGGTTTGGAGGCCCACGGTGAAGCCAACAGGAATCCCAGGCGGGGACGCTCCGAGTGGGCTTGCGGTTTGGCCCGCTCTGGATGCGTCTGAGGCGGGTGCGGAGGACGGAGTTATTTCTGTCCCCCGCAGTCAGGAGGGGTCGCGGGAGAAGAGGCGTGTCGGTGTTTCGTTGCCGTTCGCCCTATCTTCCGCGACCAAACGGTGGCGCACCGTTGTTGCGTTGGCGGTGGGGCCGCAGTGGAAGAGGAGTGTCGGTGTTACGTTGCCGCTCTCCCTGTCCTCTGCGGCCGTTTGGAGGCTTCTCCACGCGCAGCTCTTTAATTAGAGCGCGCAGTGGACGAAGGTAGCGGAGAGCTCTAGTGGTGAGTAGCGGACGCTAGGTGCGGGGGCACCTTCGTCCGCCTTGCACTGCTCACCACGACGCGGGGCCCGCCGTAAGGGCGGGGATCGCCGGAGGGGGACTGGATGTAGAGGCTCTGCCGGTTGCCCGGGCCCCCTCCATTCCAGGCGACGCCGGAAAGGCGCTGGGATGTTTAGTGGGTATACCGGGAGTCCCCGGGAGTCCCACATACCCCTCTCGCCCCCCGGCGGAGGGGATGCGTAACGCATTTTACCCAGCGACAAAAAAAAAAAAAAAAAAAAAAAAAAAAAAGGCGTCAGAGAGCGGATGCAGCTTGGCGGCGGCGGCGGCGTCGCAGACCATGCACGCTAACACTATGATTATGGTTTTTGAGAGACCCATGTTGCAAGGCTAGCAATGGCAGTGGCCTGACCAGTTAAACTGTATTTAGCTGACAGTTTGCTTGTGTTTTTTATATGAAACATTTATCAAAAAAACGCTAATTAATACGTTGGTCACCGCAGGGTTACCTACCTCATTGGGAAAGTTTGTTTAAAAGGTAGAAGAAAATGGTTCCAATTATGTACTATGAAACAAACACTAGGTATATACCTATAACCTATGGGCCGTTATTAATAAACGTGGTGTAAAGTTACGCCGGGTGTAACCATAAAATTTTTGGAGTTTAGACCTGGCGTAACTTTACACCACGTTTATGAATAACGGCCATAGTGTATAGGTACAATAAAGTGGTAACAGAGTAAGCAGAACCAGCATTTTTACAAGCTCGTATTTAAATTCACATTTACCCACTTTGCTATGATTAGTTAGCATTTTCCAATCACACATGCAATCACTTCCCGGGGTCAATGGCTCTTTATAGGAGGCCTATTAACTGGCAATGAGTACAACCGGGCTGATTAGATAGATTTCATCTGTGGTTGTAGTTGGGCCACTTCCTCTGTGGTTGGGCCTTTATCTAAAGCCCTTTATCTGATAGGGCAACCCTAGTGATTATTAAAAATTATCACGTTATTAATAAATGCGTGCGTTTTAATAAGATCTTATCTAGTTATTTCCATTAATTTGCATAATGAGCAACACTGAAAAATAATTGATATCAGTTAGAATACTGCTACAGTTTCCCATGTGAAGATGGAAACAACATCATCATTATCCTTCTGAAATTTACTATCCGTATTGAGCCGAATTAGTGGTCTTTTTAGACGGTGGCGGCATAGGGAGCGCGAGTCTAAAGGTGTTCTAGAACGAATTAAAGTTGAAAATTTACAAGATGATAAAGTGAAAAAGGAGTATGAAAGTTAATTGATTCAGAGTTTTAATGGTTTAGATGATTTAGCTGAGATTGATAGTTTATGGGATGCCTTTAAAAAAGAAGTCGTGAGTGTGGCTTCTACAGTGTGTGGAGCAAGTAAGAGAAAGAAAGTTATGACAGAGAAGAATAAGTAAGAGAGAGAGAGTAAGTATGGTGGGATAAGGATGTGCAAAAGGTGGTATGTGAAAAGAAGAAAGCGTGGTTAGATTGGTTAGCTGTCAGAGCTAATGAGAGAATGAAAAAAGCTACGATTGAAGATGTGGATGAAGCTAAGAATGAATATAAGAGAGTGAAAAGTTTAGTAAAAGAAATTGTTGCAAGAAAGAAAGAAGAACAAAAGGATTTCTTTGATCAACGATTATCTGCAGATTTCCAAAGAAATATAATTTTTTTCTGGAAATCCATTCGTTCCGCCAGAGGGAAAGCTCAAAACTCAGAGTTGGACGCAATCAGAGATCAGAATGGAAGTATAGTGAAAGGTGAAGAGTGTATATTAAAGAGGTGGAAAGAGTATTTTGAGAGTTTGTTTGAGAGAGAAGATACGCTGAAACCTACCTCAACGTCTTCGTGTGAAGAAGTGAGCAGTGACAGTAGTATCGGAATGGGTGAAATTGTGAATGCATTAAAGAGTATGAAATCGGGAAAGGCTGCTGGGTATGATAGGATTGCAGCCGAGATGCTAAAGGCTGGACATGGTGTTGTAGCTAGTCAGCTATACCGTCTTTTTAATTTGTGCTGGAACTCTGGCAGAGTACCGAATGACTGGTGCAAGGCGGTTATAGTTCCCCTTTATAAAGGAAAAAGCTCACACCAAGACTGCAAAAATTACCGAGGCATTAGCCTCCTTAGCATCGTCGGCAAACTGTATGCAAAGATTTTGATTGAAAGGGTTGTAAAAGAAACCGACAAGAGAATATGGGATGCACAAGCGGGTTTTCGAAAGGGAATGGGATGTACGGATCAGGTCTTTTCCTTGCGAAGCATAGCCGAAAAGTTTTTGGCCAAAGGTCAAAAAGTCTATTGCGCATTCGTGGATTTGGAAAAGGCCTATGATAAAGTGATGAGGAATGAGCTTTGGTCGGTACTGTCGATGTATGGAGTGAACAGCAACCTCGTTCGAGCTCTGAAATCTCTCTATGAGGATTCTAGTGCTTGCGTGAGGATACATGGGTCATACACTGAATGGTTTAACATCCAAAAGGGCGTTAGGCAGGGATGTGTAGCGTCACCATGGCTGTTTAATCTATTCATGGACAGTTGCTTGAAAGATTTGAAAGATGGTGCAAATGGTTTAAGAATGAATGAGTTACTCGTCAAATGTCTTCTCTATGCCGATGACCAGGTTATACTTGCGTCGTCGGAGAATGAGTTGCAGGAGATGGTAACAGTTATGCATGAAGCTTTTAAGCGAAAGGGAATGAAAGTAAATGTGAGCAAGACGAAAATTATGGTTTTTGAAAAAGATGAATGTATGACAGCATGCAATATTCTGATTGACGATGAAAGAGTGGAACAAGTGAAAGAGTTTGTGTATCTGGGGACATTGTTTACAAGAGATGGGAAGTACGATGAGGATATCGAAAGGAGAGTGAATGCTGGAAACCGAGTGAATGGGGCTCTCCATGATTTTATGAGCAGCCGGAAAGTGTCCGACAAGGCACGACTGGCAGTTCATAGAGGAGTGTTGGTACCGACATTGATGTATGGAAGTGAAAGTTGGGTGTGGCAGAAAAAAGATCAGAGTAGAGTGAATGCTGTTGAAATGAGAGCGTTGCGTTGTATGTGTGGGGTAACGTTGAATGATAGAGTGAGAAATAGTGTGATAAGGGAACAGTGTGGAGTGAAAGAAGATGTAGTGTTGAGGATCGAGAAAGGTATGTTAAGATGGTTTGGGCATGTAGAGAGGATGGATGACAATCGTTTGACAAAGCAAGTGTATGAGGCGAGTGTGCATGGGACAGCTGGAAGGGGAAGAGCTAGGCGAACCTTCTTGGATCAAATTGGCGACATTTTGGAGAAGGGCCAGGTCAAAAGTACCCTAAACCGACGAGCATGTATGAATAATGTAATGAGAGTGAATGAGGCGAAAGTTGTGTGTCAGGATCGTAGCGACTGGAGATCCGTGGTCTCTGCCTACCCCTTTGGGAAAGAGGCGTGACTTTATGTATGTATGTATGTAATTTACTATCCTTGAAAGTCGATGTACAAACCAAATAAGCCAACAAACATCAGACAAAAAAGTAGGGACCCGCTATTGACGGAATTCCTCTTACAAAATATTCTGCCGATTTTTGGGGACCGGGGACCGACACACGAACGCATTTTACACACACTTATGCAAAAAAAACTGACAAGACAATACACCCTCATTTTTACGCACACTCTTGCAAATTTCGTATATGACGTACGTAACGTACCTAATAATATAAGACGCACATGATTCGCAATCAAGTACATTTTGGCAGAGGGAAAATTACAAGGTAAGGCGCATCCTGTCTAAATGATCTAAGAAGCAAGAACTCGTTTTAAATAGTCATTACTAATGCATCTTCATAATAATGCTATACAAATAATTATTATTTTACGTCCTATTATTTCGCATTTTTTACTCTGCTGAATCGATCTTTGTATAGCTTAAGCGCAATACACACTGAGCCCGCCGGGCCGCCGACACAGCCCGGCGACACAACCCGGCGGCCTGTATGAAAAGAATCATGTCGGCAACATGTGACGGCGCGTGTTACCCGCCGACATGTTGGCGGCTTGTGTTGCCTGCGCTCAGTTGCCCGGCGGCATAAATTATATGACACAACACACAACTCATCTCAAGCCGCCGACAAAATTTTCCGACTTGAAATGAGTGAAGCCGCCAACATATGTCGCCGACAAAATGTTGCCGACATATGTCGGCGGCCTGGCGGGCTCAGTGGGTATTGCGCTGTAGATCTATTATAGTTTAGAGATACTATTTTATTAACAGGAAATGAAAACAGTATTTTCAGTAACATTTTATTACAACTACAAAATCATTGCTACAGAAGTGTAAATAAATATAATTTTGACCTATTTTCTCAAACCATGTAGTACAAGGCTTGTTTGTACTTGCTTCATTTTTTAAATAATCACTATCACCGAATTCCAAATGATGACATATTGGTTAATACCATAGATTTCGTGGGTTAGTCCCTACTTTTCATTACCTTAGCATTATATGGTTTCAGAAATTAGGTTAATCTTCAAAATTGAATTATGAACCAACGCTACTTCATGTAAGTACAAGCCAAAAACAACTCCAATAGAAATTTTAATAAATAATTTTACAAGTGGTGAAATTAGAGTACACTTCTGTAGTACATTTTTGTAACTTAAAATTAATAAATACCTATTTGATTAAACCTAAATATATCACAAAATCATACTCTTCGTCGATTTCATAGTTAATAATTTGGTTAACACAATCAATAATTTTATACGTAGGATTGTATTGAATGCGTGTTTGCAGCCAGATGTTGCAATTTTTAGGTTACGTGCTATGTCACAAATTATAATCAAAATGCCTTTTAAATTATTTTTTTCACCTTACTAACTCAAAACGGGCTCGTGATTCAATTATAGAATCCTTCGCTTGTTCGGGATTCAAACTCAGCAATCGCAAAAAAAACTAATTTTGCTCTCTTGTGGTATAATGTACTATGAATCACGCCACGGACAAGAATTCTCTAAGCACTGAGATATTATAAAATTACAGGAACTTTTTACTGTTAGTAGAAGTACTTCAAAAAAAGTTCTAAGATTTTTTTAAAGAATTGCAACACCTTTGGCTAATGTATGTATATCAAAAATCTTATCATGAAAACAAGACGATATTTAATTGTATGTAAATAACAATAAACGATTGACTAAATTATAATGCTATAAATAAAAAAACAACAAAACATATAACTCAGTCTGTTACAGAAAATAATTTTGTCAATATTTGGTACAAAAATAAATTCAATAATATATGTTAATCAAACCCACAGTTCACAATACACTAACATTCATTGAGTTCCAAACATTATACATAAATATATTTTGAATCAATAATCGAACGAAATGGAGAATAATAATTATAATTGATAAATCTCTCTTATTACTAAATAAATTATAGTTCACCAAAGATCAACCATTTTGATGAAAATTGATGAACTAATATTTATACGACTCAACCTTCATATCGACAATACTTGTGGCACTTGGACTTTATGCTGACTACAATTTCATTTCTACATCCAAATCTTACTAGGCGTATCTAAAAGAAACCTTATTTGTAGGAACATACGGTTCAAAAAGGCAAACGCGGGATAATGCTTCTTATTATATTCACACAATTATAAACCGTAGCCCGCAACAAACAAAGTCTGTTATGCTTTAGTCTTTTTACAATTTTGGCAGCTACGTGTTCTAAAATTACAATTACGATGTTAATTTGGTTCTATCGTCTAACTTTGATAAAAAAAGAAAGAGGGCTATAAAATGGCGGCTAATCATGGAATTAGCATTTGCTCAGCATACCAGTAGTACCCATGAAACATTCTTATTTACAAATGGAATGGATTAGTAAAAAACTAAATTTTGTACGGACCGAGCGCTCTCTTTGACTCGATTGGTTAAATTACGTATTCATGTTTTCTAATAAAATTTAAATTGAGATTAAGTAAGTTCGTATGAGTCAGTGGCCAACTCTGGCGACGGAGTTTTTAGGCCGCCTTAAGGCCTCCGTCATGGCTTAACGACTTAAATAGCCGGGACCGACATTTTAACGTGCCCTCCGAAGCACGGAAGCACTCAGATGAAAATGCCACTGGCGGTCACCCATCCACGTACAGACCGTTTCGAACGTTGCTTAACTTCGACGATCTATCAAGAACGACTAAGCAAGCACGACCACGAGCGCTTAATTGAGATTCATTACAATATAAGGCTCATTGAAATTGTTTGCATTAGAAAAACATCGAAATACTGTATAGTCCGTTTTTTTTTGGAATAAGTACTTCTCTGAATTAACCAACCTACTATAAAAAAAGTATGAAAGACATGACTGTATGAGGATTAGGCTCAAGCCACATTGAATTGGCAAGCGCGCGTCAATTAGTTTTATAGCAAGCCATTATAAACCTTATGAACAATGATACAAGATATAGAAACGCTTGTAGAATGAACCTCTCGCCGGCGCGTCCCGCTAGATGGCTTCGCCAGATCTCGTTAATTCTACAAGCGTTTCTATATCTTGAAGCATTGTTCATAAGGTTTATAATGGCTTGCTATAAAACTTATTGACGCGTCGCTTCCCAATTCAATGTGTATTGAGCCTTAGACCTTTGCTTCATTATTCACGAAAAGTTCCCAAAAAATGCCATAGAGAAACTCGGTCCATTTTGAACTCTAAAGCTTACGACATAGAGTCGTACCTACTGTTAGCAGTGAGCGGATCTGTGTCGTCTAGCGCGCCAAAGTTACACGCGTTTCTGAAGCTATCCCGCAGACGTTCACCAAAGGTTTTGTAGTCTGGATGTGCTTGGCCAAAGTCGAAGTCTGCTACTTCGATTGTATGCCTGAAATATTCATTAAATATTTAAAAAACTAGAAACAAATCAGAGCCTGTATTCAAGGAATGGTAGGACATACACATTTCAACTCTGTATTAAATAGGTTAAGTTCAAGCGCCCCCGCCGCCCAACCCCGCTCCGCTCGCTATTGTGCTATGTTATCGCTTTTTTTTGCGTCACAGACTTCGTAACATTTAGAGCGTTCAATTTAAATATTTTTATTTTTGTATGAAAATCTGATGAACTAAATTATGATGAATTTTTAAAAGTCATAGAACACCCCACTACCGCTTAACATCAGGCAGAGTGAGGTCAAATGCTGACCTATTTAATTAAAAAAAACTTGTTGATTATGATGTTAGCAACATAGTCCTGAGAGGTTACCAGTGTTTTACAAATAACCATGTATACGAATTTTAACATGAACTCTACCTAAGAAATGGGGAAGAACAACATTGTGAGGGAACCAATAATTATTAAAAGGCGGCGATATATTTTATGCAGTCGCGTATGGTATACTAACTTCTGCAAAATATCGGCATGTGTATACGTGCCTCTGACGACCCTCTAAATAAAAGCATTCGAACGAGAGGACTGAGAGAATATCTACCATACTGTTTAGTTTTAGTCAATCGTATTATATACATAGTTTTAGTTCATACAAAACAAACCTCGATCTATGTTGATAGTAGGCAATGCCGAACACCACCAGGATCACGGCGACCAGACAGAAGAACACAGGAATCACGATTACCGACAACTGAGGATGGATTGTCGCTGGAAATAAAAACACAAAGTACAAGTTAGGTGTGTTATAGCCCAGTAATAGAAATAAACAGCTTTATTGAGAACTTTAAAAATACCATTTCAAAGGGTCAGATTAAGGGGTCGGCACAGCATGTATAATAGGATAGATTAATATGATTATGTAGTAATGTTATTACGCATTTAAAATATCTACTTTTACCCTTTTACGAGTCACGGAACTTTACGTTCTCAAGGCCATGTCAAAACCTAAAACTATAAGCGTGGTAGGAGTACGAGTATAACGTGTATTTGTATGTTTGATGAAAACAGCTATAATTTTATTTAATTTTAAATTACCAACGTGTTAAAACCAAACGCATATCCGCTATCTGCCTACATCAAGTACTTCAATACTTCGGACACATTTCTCGTAGAAGCGGCGACAACTTGGAAAAACTGATAATAAGAGGCCAAAGAACTAGAGGGAGGAGCCCAAGGCGGTGGTCCGATCAAATTTCAGAACACAACATGGCCGTCAGTTCTGCTCTCTGCAAGCCCAAGACCGTGGCAGATGGAGGAAAATCATAAATAAATTGTTACTTGCACGGAGTCACGATCCAGAACTGTGGGGCAACTATTGAGGAGGAATTTTCAATTATAACCAATAGTACCAAAAATTTTGATTACCAGTTAACGATACAGTAGCCAGGCTGTTATTTGTCATAGAGCAGTTAATTATATCACTTATTGCATAATCACTTAAAGTAGGTGTTTCTATCAAATCACTCATATTGCCACCTGGTATAGAAACATTTACAATAACACTTTGTACATAATCACTTAAAGTAGAAGTTTCTATCAAATCACTCATATTGCCACCTGGTATAGAACCATTTACAATAACACTTTGTACATAATCACTTAAAGTAGAAGTTTCTATTAAATCACTCTTACTGCCATCTGGTATAGAACCACTTACAAGAAAACTTTGTACATAATCACTTAAAGTAGAAGTTTCTATTAAATCACTCATATTGCCATCTGGTATAGAACCATTCATGATATTATCTGTATAATTATCAAACGTCATTATATGACCCAAATCAACGCTCTCTAATAAATAAATTCAGTTCGACAAATTAAAATTTACACTTATAGAGCAACACGTATTATATTCAAGACAGAATGAACTATGTGATTCCAACAGTATACACTTGAGGAAACGAATTCCATGACTAATTATAATTCTGTATTCGGAATATCCAAGCAAAAATGAAATAAAATGAGGAAAATATAATTGTGTCGAACTAATTAAAATGAAATGAAACCAGTTTTAATCTATTATGGGATATGCATATAAAACTCACACTTATTATGACTAGGCCACGCCAACACCACCGAGATTCGACCGAGGGTAATAATAGTAGATTATTAACCAAGGGGATAAAACAGTGTATTATGTTACAAGCGCCATTTTGAATCCCAAGCGCGTCGAAGGATTCTTGAGTTAATCCCCGAGAGACAGCGAGGGTATAATGTTAACGTAAACGCAGATTTTTATAGAAAAATAACAGCGCCATCTTTTGGTACTCGTTCATTACTAATGGAAGAAAGAAACGGTAAATAAATCATACCGGTCACTTTGAATTGGAAGTGTATTTTAATTCGTTCCATAGACATGCTGGTTCGTTAACGGAAAGTATTCCGGCGGAATTTCCAACATTGACTCCGATAGCCCAACCAATTATTAAAATTTGTCGTGTAATTCCCGACGAATCAAAATACCCATCCAAGTTTCAACATACATTACATTCATTATACATTCACATACAAAACTTTAAGAAAAAAACAATTAACTACATAGATTCTTCTCTTGTCTGAAGGAGAGCGCTGACTCTACTACTCAGTTTTTGAACTTTTGCGGTAATCAACGTTTCCTTATTGTATTTTTACTCGAATGTGTTTTTATTCCAATTAAATATTTTGCATTTTGAATTTGAATTTGAGATAGTATTTATTTCAGAATCATAATAATTGCCGATCCTATAACCATACCTACTGTAAAAATTTGGGTATGGATTGAAAAACAGAAAACAGTCTTAAAAAATACACGAACATAATTATAATAAAACGAGAAACAGGGTTACGACTGTATCCCCGAGGCGCGGTAGACATTCTCTCAGATCTTTTATATTCCAGATCCTTTGAAGATGTCTAAGGGGGTAGTCAGAGGCATGTACAAATACATATTTGATACATGCCCAATTCTTGCAGAAGTTAGTATTCCATACGTGACAGGTTGCAAGCCCATCGCATAATTATAATAATTACCTTTATAAATGTTGACTGTTGCCCCGGAAACATTCTTTCCGATATCATTCTCAATCACAACAACAACCGTGTGTTGCTCGCTGTCTGAGAAATAATGTATTATTGGGAATACATTAGCAACTGTAGTTAGTTTGTCCGGACATGTCTCGTTTCCAGTAATATTGTATTGGCCCCGTTTGTAGATGTAGCAGTAGTTGAATGGAGGTGATCCTGTATACCTCACTTTCAGATCTAATAGGTCCCCATGTTGTAGCCAGTTTGAGCCAGATATGTTCACTGTTGTTATTGGTTCTGTTGAGACAATATCGTTTTAAAAACTGAAAAGAATCTTCAAATGTCTTTTGAAGTGTGTTAAAAATACTTTTTGTTGTTTAATAAAGAGTTTTAAGAAATATTCCTAAAAAGTGTGAACTAGTTTAAGAAAGAAATAATAGATCCCACTCATATAATACAGCTGAAAGCTTGTGAGTTTGTTTAGATGTTTGGATGTTTGTATGTTTGTGTATCAATCACGCCTAAACCAGTTAACCGATTCGGATGAAACTTGGTATAAGCATAGATAGTGAACTGGAATAGCATATAGGCTATTCAAAATGTTGGTACCACGCGGGCAAAGCCGCGCGCAGAAGCTAGTAAATAATAAATAATGCTAGACTTTTTACACAGCATCATCTAGCCCCAAACTAAGCAAAGCTTGTACTATGGGAAACAGATAACTGATATATACTTTTTTGTTTGTAAATACATACATATTATACATAGAAACACCCAGACCCGAGACAAATATTTGTAGATCATACAAAAATTGGTCCCGCCACGGGGATCGAACCCGCAACCTTTTGCGTCGCAGGCGGGCCTTCGCCCCCTGCGCTACAGAGGTCGTCAAAATGTCTTTTGAAGTACGTTAAAAATACTTTTTGTTGTTTACTAAAGAGTTTTAAATAATATTCCTAAAAAGACCGTATACATTAGCCAACTCTGGCGATAAATTTTTAGGCCGCCATAAGGTTTCCGTAGTAGCCGGGACCGACAATTTAATGTGCCCTCCGAAGTTTAAGAAAGACTTAAGTCTTAGCGGGGGGACTCCTGTGCCCCCAGATAGTTAGCTATTTTCGTAAATCTATATTCTAGATGATGCTGTGTGAAATGTCCAGCATTATTTATTTATTCTGCAAAGTAAAGCTGAATTCAAGGATTTTTTTAAATGAAGCTAGAAACTAAATTACACTGTAATGAACATAATTATCATCCAAAGTAATTACTGAAAGACCAAGTGCTTACAAAATTACGCAATCGATCAATGCTCTACAGTAGGTATTAGAAAATAGAAAGCTCACCTCTTACGTTCAGCGTCGACTCGAATCTTCCGTACGTGTAATTATCTCCAATAGTGACAGTATTGTTGCATTTCAAGTAATTGCCTACACTTCGTTTCGATCTCTTCAATGTGTCGTTACTCAGTTTTACAACTGACGTCTCATTCACTGTCGTGTTGGGTTTTATTGTTGAAGGTTTTTCTGTTGTTGTTGGTGTTTTTGTTGTTGGTGTTTCTGTTGTTGTTGTTGTAGTGGTTGTTGTTGTAGTGGTTGTTGTTGTTGTTGTGATTGGAGGCAGCGGTTTGTTGTTAACAACTAGAATAGCTTCAACGTGATGAGCGCTCAAGTTATCAGTGTATGTGTGATTGTATGAGAAATCGTCCGTTGAACCCATAAGTGAGCAATCAATGAACCAGTACGTAGTTATCTCAGATGAGTTCCCTTCGATATATTTCAACTCGTTCTCTGGAAGTCGGATGTAATGACGCACAGTTCTGTTTACAGACACAAAACTATTCGGACGATCTTCGTCGTTCTGGTTTAGAACAAGTTTACCATTTAATGTATCTGTAAAAAAAATAGTAAGATAATTATCATATTTATTGTTTTGCCTTTTGAATAAGACGGACAGGTTGTTTGTCCTCAAATCGTACGTGGTTTTGTTAGGTCACTTTGGACACGCTCAGGTGATCTTACCTAAAAACGTCTACCTATTAAAAGTAACGTTAACTACCTGTATTTGAAATACTATATGTGACGTTATCATCCGTAAACTGTAAAGTATCATATTACAAACTCTTTTAAACTGCAAAAAATTGGGTTTCTGTAAAAGAAGATGTAAAGAGATTGATCATCGAAAAGAAAGCCAGGCCACAAACAGTGTTTGTTCCCGTCAATCTACACAGTATTATGAGTAGAATACAGAACCTACAATAACAACCAATATGTGGCGACCAACTAGGTCGCGAAAGAACATAAGGAATCACCTACTTTTAAGTGACCTGTGTGAGGATGGGTTACACTTGTAATCCGGTTTCGTTTTTTTAAATGAGGATGATGATTTACCAGTCAGCTGAAATGTTTTACTGTCAGTTGCTACACGGAACCATTGGACGTAATAATTCCTTAGTAGATCAACTGTTATCGTGCAGTCGCCGGCTTCGTAGACAGCTTTCGGATACTCAAATGTCCAAGACGTGGTATTCGTTGCTGCGATAATCTAAAACAATAATTATTTTACACTAGCTGTCCGCCGCGGTGTTACCCGCGATCCCACGGGAAAACTTCACTTCGCCGGGATAAAATGTAGCCTATGTTCATCGGGGATAATGTAGGATTCTATTGGTGAAAGAATTTTTCAAATCGGTCCAATAGTTTCGGAGCCTATTCATTTCAAACAAACGAACAAACAAATCTTTCCTCTTTATAATATTAGTATAGATTTAAAATTTTAAAAAATTCCCAACAAAGACAATTGCAGAATAAATTTTCTTGATTCATAGCTAGCTTAGGCCTTTACATATTTGCTAGATGATTTCTAGCAGGGGGCTTGCGTACCACTCAATGGGACACCCATGCACGTTGTTCGATTGAGTGTAGGCAAAGGTGAACCATCCTCTCATCTTAATAGGCTTTATCGACATACTAGAAATGGTCAATAATATTGACCTAATCTGTGATGTGTCGGCTCCACACATAACCAGATATATACTGGTTAAGGTTAACAACCGAAATGAATCTGTTATTAACCGAATTGAACACCGGTTAACCCAAACAATAGGTTAACCGATACATTTCTGTTAAACACTTAACGAAATAATAAGGGTTAAATTGGCGTATTTTCGGCATGAACTGCGAGTAAATAATATATGACATTTCTTTTAAATTTTCAATTCTTTTCATTCAAATTTCAAATAGAAAATCTAGGCGTCTTACCATATAAATCAAGAATAACCATACATTTTGTCAGTTTACACTCCGGAATAACTTTATGTCACGTTCTATGGTAAGACGCTAAGTATGTTGCGTCATTGACGTCAAAAAATCCCGATGTTAAAACTCAAACGTTTCTGTTAAGAGCCTATAATACGCCAACATATTGTAAGCGGGACAGCGAGTGTGATTTGTTCGGCGTGTGAGGAGTACAGAGCTATGGATGCGCAGCGTTATTTACGGAGCTAAAACACTTTTTAGCTAATTAAAAGTACAAAAACAAAAAAAGATCAAAATTCAGAACAACGGGACCACGTAGTGTACTAAGCTGAGTTTAGATACAAAGTTTTACTAGTCTAGCTAAAGTATTTATTGAGTACTTTTGTTTTTAAGTAAAATTCAGAGGGAAGTTTGTGATTATTTTCTATCGAGAAAATATTTAGTAATCGTGTTTTCACTACAATGGAGCAACAGTTTATATCCTCAACTATAATATATATTTTTTTCAATAATATTGGTTCAATACTTTTATAGATATGATCCAGAGTCGAAGCAGTTTTGAGGTAGTACGCGCCCTTAGCCACTTCATTTCGATTACGGTTATTATTTCTGTTTTTCATTTCGGTAAGCGAAACGATTGGGTTAACCGCTTCTATCAGTAACCCTTTGAAGCGGTTAACAGTATGAATGGGTTATCTAATCCCTGATTAGAACACACTTATTCATGACACTTTTCAAACAAAAAAACAATCAAAGACCTTTTCAATTTTCATACATTCGGGACATTAAAATGCCACAGACCAATAAATAAACACACCCACAATTCCATTTGTTGAATTGAGTATAGTTGAGATACCTTTTTCAAGGTAATTTCTATAATTAAACAATAAGGAAAGTGATTAAAATACAGAACTTGAGTTCAATACAGTTTGAGTTAATGTTTACTAGATAAGGGGCTGATAATGATGATTTAATGTAGTAACTTGTTTTATTGAAGCATTCATGTTCCTGTACACTTTACTATATAGACACTGTTGTATAGTTTGTTGCCTCAATAAACATGCATGACGCATTGCAGAATTAAAATCCTCTTTCAAGAAGTACAAATTGAATATCCTGTGATGAGTTTCAACAATGTCACCGTGCACTTGAAACTTATCTGAACCGGTGGCCAAAAGAGGAACTAACGAATTTTACTGTATTTGTTTTTCTGCCAAATCACAGCGCCTCTCTCACCGTTTCAGATAAGTTTGTGGCACTGTAGTAGTTATTTGGCTAACATTAGGCCTCATTTACAGAGACGTGGGGCGTCGCTCGTTACGTTGGGCGGTGCGGCCTGCAATGAATTCAAATTTCAAACATAAGGGATTGTAGAGTAGCGTTTACGGTAAACGCGACGCGCGACACCCCGCGTCTTCATAAATGAGGCCTAATGATCAATAATAGTGCCCAGTAAGCAGTGTGATTATCAGTAATGCATGGAATTGTTACTTCTTACAACGTTACTCAGCATGTCTATGCCGCCAATAACGGCTATAGGTTAGTCTTTTTAAAAATTACTGTGGTTAGAAGAAGGCACAGCGCTTATGCTGTACTTCTCACTTTAATTGACATTTAGTTTATTCTGGTACTAAGAGAGATGGTAAAATAAGCACTAAGAGTAGTACAATAAGGATTATAATGAAACATAATCCGATTGATTCTAAGCTTTATGTAATATGAGTTTAACTTACAGAATATTCATGGTGTGGTGTGACACTGTCACGGAAAACAAACTGTAGTTTCTCTTCAGGATCATCATAATTATAAACGGTGGCTGTGAAAGTTATATTGGAGCCTCGGACAGTCTTCCCTATTTTACTCAGAGATACTGTCATAGAACCATCTGAAAAGAGAAATAATTTACTATAAAAGCATTGAAATGAAGGAGTTTAATCTTCTCCAAAGTTTTCCATAGATGTTATTGGCCACTTAAAGCAATGGTCTCATTAAAACTGCCACTATACTAAGAAGATACTGCCTGAGTGAAGATTCATAATAATAATTATTGGACATCACCAGGCCTTTTCCATCACTTGCAAGATTCTATGTATATCTTCTAATAATAATTCTGCATAATAATTCCGAAGTAACAAAAATGTGCCAATTTTTGTATGGATAGTGTAGAGGTTTATGAAACACACTAAAAATAATTGAAAATAAATTAACCGGTACTTCAAATGAGTTATTAAGTCCACAAGTGAGAGCTTTGCTTAGTTATCGCTGAAACTGATGCTGTAATACCTATTATAATAAAGGACATCATTCAAGTTGCACCAAAAAATTTTAAGAGCCGGCCAGAACGAATTGTTAAATATATGTGGAAAATTACTTATAATGAAATAATAGCACCCATATTTCCGTAAATAGGTTCACCTCCGGCCTGGCCATACAGGTTGGCTCACATAGAAAAAAATATTGGTAATGCTAATGACACATTCTAACATAAAATAACATTATTTTTTCTGGCCAGCACTTTTTATGTTTTGGTGCAGTTAAGTATTGGATGCTGAATTATGTCCTTTCCATCATTTATTATTATTACAGACAGCTGTATCCTGTAAGTACTTGATGCAAGTAAGGTAAACTGTCTTTTTGCAGCTGTGTAAATGTAAAAAAGATAGAAAGAGGGTAACCTTTTGAAGAAATTTAGAAAAACAATCAACAATTACATATTCTTTCATTGTTCATTAACTCTTAGTGATTACTATCAGATCCAATCCAAATATTTCAAATAATCAAACTATAACTACAGGAAACTCACCGATTACTCCGAAAACTGCGACACACAAATACAAACACACTTTCCAGGCCATAATCGGTAACACCCACTTTCGGGTTCAATTATCCACCTGAGCACGTATGCGAAATGTTTATGATTCCTCCAATTATTCCTGGATCAATAATAAATTAAACAAAAAGAATCCACAAAAACTACGAAAAGATCACACACACACAAATACTACAAAACGTACAAAACGAAAATGAATGCCTGACTGGCTGAATGGAATGACGTTGACTTCTTTCTTTCTTCAAGTTCTTTCATCCATCATCCATCCACCCAATCCACCCCCACAGAACTCGGACGAAACCACAGAGTAATGTCCACCCATAGTTACTCTGAGATCTCAGCCTGAGATCCACCACGACATCATGAGGGTAGTATTGTCATTTTTTACAACTACATAAAATCTTGCTATCCAAGCTTCTTTCCCGGAGAACTAAGATTCGTATCTGTATGACGGTTATCCGTCCAACTTTGATGTACGGATGTGAGCGTGGACCCTTACTCAAAAAGAAGAGCACAAGCTTCTGCCCCCTACCATGGCGATTGTCTACGCACCGGAGAACAGATAGAAATGACAGTAATGACATTATAGTGTGGATAAAACGCATAAAATGTGTGAAAAAGTTACTTTTCTACCCGTTTTATCCACACTCTAATGTCATTACTGTCATTTTTATCTATACTCCGTTACCTAGACAATCGCCATGGTAAGGGGGCTGGTAACGGAGAGAAAGGTGCTCAGAGAGATCTTGGATCCAGTCCAACGTGAAGATGGTACCTGGTGAGTGAGGAAGAACCGAGAGATTGCTGAGCTTGTGGCCGAGCCTAATATCATTGGTGAAATTAAATTACACAGAACACGCTAGCTCGGTCATGTGTTGCATAGGAGAGAGGATCGTGCAGCTGGGCGGGCTTTTCATGGGGTGCCAGTCGGCCGTCGACCAGTCGGCCGTCCCAAGTGGAAGGATGAAGTGGAGAAAGACCTTCGTTCACTTCAAATCCTTGCACCGGACTGGGTGGAAGCGGCGCAAGACAAAGACCGATGGCGTTCTATTGTGTTGGAGGCCAGGACCCACTTTGGGGTCGATACGCCAGGATAGTAAGTAAGTATAGTCATTTTTTATGCATAAGTATATGTAAACTTATGCATAAAAAAAAAATATTCAACTTCTACAAAAAATATACCACCATAGCACCGCATCCATCAAAATAGAATCAGTAGGACCATCTTGCCCTATCAAACGAGGAGTCAAGCAGGGCGATCCTCTTTCCCCGAAACTCTTTACCGCCACTCTGGAAGAAGTCTTCTTAAAATTGGCAGCCAGTTTTCGGGGAAAGGGTATTATTGTGGGCGATCGGAGGCTAACAAACCTTCGTTTCGCTGACGATATAGTCCTCTTCTCTTCCACCGCCGCCGAACTTGAAACAATGCTCAACGAATTGAACACCGCAAGCCTCGAAGTTGGACTCAGCATGAATATGTCAAAGACTAAATTGATTACAAACACCACACAACATAGGTTAAAAGTGGGGGGTGAGGAGATTGCATACGTTCCCGAATACTTATATCTAGGCCAAATAGTATCCTTCCATAGCAGACAAGATGCTGAAATCTTAAGACGCACAGAAAACGCTTGGAAGGGCTATTGGTCTATGAAAAGCCTGATGTAGGGTCACCTTCCTCTCACTCTGAAACGCAAACTTATGGACGTATGCATTCTCCCCATCCTCACCTACGGCTCACAAACCTGGTCAATGATAAATCTGCAGAAGTCCAAACTCGGGGTTTGCCAGCGAGCTATGGAGCGCAGCATCCTAGGCGTGAAATTAACTGATCGCATCAGAAACAGTGAACTGCGCTCCAAAACAAAAATCGCGGACGTTGGGCAACAAGTCGGCAAACTAAAATGGGATTGGGCAGGCCACGTCTGCCGCATGTCGGATGAGTTGTGGGCTCGAATCACCACAGAGTGGATCCCCAGAGACAGGAAACGACCACGCGGCAGACCACGGCGACGGACGGTGGAGAGACGAACTTGACTCTTACTCTCCACATTGGACAACATTAGCTTACGATAGGGTTGAGTGGAGAAAAGGAAGGGAGGCCTTTGCCCTGCAGTGGGACATCACGGGCTCATAATAATAATAATAATATGTAAAATGCGTTCGTGTTCTACCTCGTCCCCTGCAAAAACTGGCAGAAAATATTAAAGGAGGGATAATTCTGTCAATAACACGTCCATTCTATTCTATTTGAGTTCTCAGAAGAAAAATTACATACACTTGAACTCGAACTCTTAAAAATTACATTTCAGGAATGTCAATTAATGTCGATGTCAAATATGTCAAAGTAAAGTAAGTAAAGCTTTACGAAAAAAATACAGTCTGGTGCATTTTATTATTTTGTGGCAGCGAGTGTGCGGATTATTTTGCCTGTATTTTTACATTGCATTTTTTAAATTTCCGCCACCACACGTTGTTCATTTTCTATTCGCTTCTTCTCTAAGCTTCTAACTATAACATTCCGTTATTAAGATGAACATATTGTGAAGTTTCTCATCATAAAATACTATTGCTAATCGAAAAATGGCTACCGTGTTTGATAGTCCGTTCATAAGACAACGTTTACATCGATTGCGACAACGCGACTACGACTTCGATGAGGATCAAAGATTCGGCAGATGTGACTGTACAAGCTACTCCTATTTCGTGCTTTCCATGGTGCTATTCTCAGTAGGAACCGTCATTACAGTTCTAGCCTTGGGAGATGCTGATGGGTACATTTTGAGTAACTTGGGTCACATGTGGCTAGTGGGACCTATATTCATTTGTTCTGGTATGATGGTCGCAGTAAAGAGTATGCTATATTTGAGGAGAAAAAGTGTGATCCAAATGCTTCTTCATCAGAGAGCTATTATCAGGGTAAGTCATGCATGAATGTAGATGTACCCAAATAAACAGGTATTTGTGCATGAAATTTGCAATTTCAATTAAATTGCGCGTGTTCTGGAAAATTAAAGCAGTAAAATAAACCTGGTTCTTTTTATTATTAATTAGCATTATTATTGACAATTTCCAGTAAAAACAGCTATAAGTTTAGAAAATGGTTGTATCTATTTAAATGAAACTTTCTCTTTTAGGATTTAGCTACAGTCCAAGACCAGTCATATGGTGGGCAGGTGCCGAGAACAGCCTCGAGTGCTACATTACCTCCTTCATATGATGCCCTGATAACCAGCCCCTCGGTCAGTAAACCACAACCTTCCAGTTCTGAGCCACCGCCCCCAACATATGATGAAGCAATGTACCTTATTGGTGATGAAAAGTTTAGAATAGAAGGTCTTGAGAGTGCAAAACAAGAGACCAGTAACCAGTCGGTCGACACTGTGGACTCCAGTAAACCTTGAGAAGTATGTACTTGAATTATTATTACTCTAGATGTGTAAGAAAAACTTAACTTCCTTTTGTACTTATGTATAGTCATGTTATAGTATTCTCGGATGTGCCTAAAATAACAAATTTTAGTTATTGTTGATATTCACTCGAATTATATGGTTTTAGGTTTTTGTTCACTATCAAAAATGAATAACCGACAGATTCAATGTTGGTATCTGGTCAATCAACTATTTTACCCACTCAATTCTGTCATCAAGCACTTTTATTAGATCGTTCTTTGCGGACTGGCAACTTGAAGACACAACCAATGGATACCACCGCGCCATGCGAGCGAAAGCAAAGACAAAAGAAGCTAATTATGGTAAAAGGTGCCATTTAAGTGTTTTCAGTCGATATTTAAGAGAGTAACTCAGCATACTAATTTTGATAGGACATACTGGAATTTGTATGCTGAGTTACCCTCATAAATTGCAACTGGAAACACTTAGATGGCACTTTTTACCGTAATTAGCTCCTTTTATGTTTGCTTTCGCTCGCATGACGCGGTGGTGGTACCCTCTGGTTGTATCGGGACAGAATATGGTGGGTAAAATAGTTGATTGACCCATCTTCTAATTTCTATTAAAAACCTCTGATCCCACTTTAGCTGCAGTAAACCATTTGTGTCTTTATCTGTTTTCTAAGTTTCACCTTTCCAATATGCAAACCCAAAAACAATAAAGAATTGGATCATTTTTAAGGTGATCATAAGCCTTTAAGTATTGTAGGTTATATATAAAAACTGCTTTTGTAGGTACATGCAAAATCAATGGTTAGTGCCTTTATCATTTTGAAGCAGGTATTTACCAGTAGGTTATGTACCTAGATTGTAAGATATTTTAGTTTCTGTTATAAATAATGACAAGACTTTAGTCACCACAATATAAATACCACCAGAGACTATTTTGTCTTCCTGAATGCAATTTTTAATGTAAGAACTAATAAAAATGATCAAAGAACTAACCCAGTGTTATGTTTTAGCTAGGGAGAGTATTTTCATAATTTCCCAAAGGATGTATTAACAATAGTTTAAGACTGATGCATTTTTAAATTAACTATTAAATTGTGATTCGTTGTTTATGTTGATTCTATGGTAACATCAGAATAATATTTCTTTTGTTGTTGATGCCAAACATTGACCTTTACTTGGTACAGTGACAGCATAAAATCGAATAAGTCTAGATTTTTCATTCTAAATCAAGCGCTTGATGAAAGTTAGACTATTGTGTGCAGAAGAACTCTTTCTTTGCCTAACATACAAGATTATGCTAGTAACTGTACCCATCTTGTTACTAAATTTTACTACCAACGCAAGTTTGTTAGAATATTTGCTTGTAATAATTGTGTTGTACCAACTAAAATTAGGCTTAATTTTACTTAATAAGTATAATATCCCGGAAGCATATTGGCTGAGTGTTTAGTTGTACAGGCACCTACAAAAGTTTATCAGGTTTGTTTACATAATAGTACAACTTTTATAAACTCAATTAAATAGAGATATAAAAAATAGGTTTTCAAATAGTTATCAGCGAAGCTGACTATCATTCTATCGGTCTGCATAACTAGGCTTCGAAGGTGTACTCTTATATTGTATCAACATTGACAGAATAATAGTGAAGACTATGCAATGTGTTGCAAACGAAAAGTCAAATATAGTGATAGCACATTGATAGGCAATAAAAATATTCGGGTTGGTATCAAAATCTAGTCAAAGGGGATTTTGGGAATTTTAGTGTCAAAATCCCCTTTGGATGCTTCAAGCAAAGACTGATGGGGATTTTCAATTACAGTTAGCAATGTTTGCAGTGCTAGATTAGTTTTGTGGTAATTTTCTTTGTAATTAAGTAGGTACTCAAAAACTTTTGTGGCTGTCTATACAAACTTATGAACAGAAGCTAGATAGGTACATATATTTGAACTTGTGTCTTAAGATTGAGGTCACTCTAATTTGGTCATGGCTATTTTCAGTTTGTTTTATATTATCAAGAGATAAGTGTAAAGCCTATTTTATTGTCTATCCTTGAATCAAACTTTGTTCAAATTTGTGCCTTTTTAAAATTGTGGTGTTTTTAAGATTTGATGAATAGGTATCTACTTATAAAATGTACTTAGCAAGACTTGCGGTTTATTAGATTTAGAAATTAAATACGAGGCCCTTTTTTATGGAACCAAAACGCTAATTAAGTACTCAAATTACTAAATGCAAAAGAAAACCCTATATTGGAATGTAGGTAGTACTTTATTGTATTATTTTTAATAAGTAAATGGGTACATTTATGAGAAACTACTTAAATATAATGCATTTCGCCTTAATAAGTAAGCTAGTATTATTATATCTCACAAATTGTTACAATATGTTAAGCTTTTACCAAATACATTGTGTTTTACATTCAGTATCACAATAAGTAGATTTGACTAGATAACTAAACAGCCATATTCAAGAATGCAAGTCTATTTTGCAATCGATTTCTCTGAGATTGTTGTTTTATGGGCCAGAATACCCTAATGTGTTTCCTATGTCCCCATGTCCATATCATGATAGTAGGAAATATTTTTATAAATTTTAATAGGTAAATAAAAGTAACAGAGCGCAAAATGAAAGTCATCAATACATCGTACTAAGGTCTAAAGAGAAATTAACAATTGATTTAGACATTCTTAGCTTATGGCTGTATTCCTATTTTAACAATATTGTGAGAGCCAAAGTTAGATCTGTATGCTGCCTAATGTTTACTAAGATAAACTGCAAATGTTTGTGTACTGATCTCCCTAGATCTATTGATTATACACTTTTCCAAGTTACACATTTTTATTTCAATCTGTTCCTTATCACCCTTCTGACCTGATTACATGTTTAGGTCAGTCTGCCAAAATATTTGGCTCTATAACAGACATCATTCAACTGGGGCCATTGCACAACAAAGACATCAGCAAAGTATTGCAGGATACTGCCTGTGAAAGACAGGGAACGCACACGGCAAATACTTTCAATAAATATAATTCTGCAGTTCGATAAGAAGAGGCAGCGAAGTAGAAACGCAACTATACAGACTGGGATACAGGTGCCAGGGCCATTGCAAAGTATAACATTTGGTTTGAAGCGCCAGAGGATAGGCAAAGAGCGAACAATTGCATAGAATGTAGTGACAGTAGATGACTTGAAACTCTGGTTCACATTCCTACTTCTAGGTATCTTGGTGATGGAGTAATCCTTCCGTCCAAATTCTGCTGCATGAATCTTGTATTCACTGCTGTTATCATTCTCAGCTACTATGTACATCCGAGGGTTATATTTCTCCAAATCCAATCTCTTGGTGATCCGCAACAGTTCTGTGGTATGGCCGCCGGAACCAATGCACAGGAGCGTTTTGAATGCCGGCCCTTCGTTGACCAAACTACATTCGGATAAATATATTCTCAGAATCAATGCCATAACGCGAACTATGATGATAAATAATATAATACTACAAAGGAAGATTAAGTTTGCTATAAACATATTGTTCATTTTGTAGGCCTTTTGGATCGTAAAACGACGAAAAGCTTCCAACTTTGCCGTCGACACGTCAAAACTAAGTGAGCACTTGCCGTTTGCTAAGCACTATTTTTTCACAAGTTAGGTAGTTCGAGGATTTTTGTTTCGATCCTAAGTTTGTTTGTACAAAACAACTGCATTCACATCACATGAAAAAAATGAAAATGTAATAATTCTTCCCCTTCTGCTCTGGCGGCTCTCTCTGGCTTCTTCTTCTTTTATTGATGGCAACTAACTGTAATAACAGTTTAATTATGCCAATGTCAAGTTTTAATGTGTGAAAATTAAATCATGTCAGTCAGTCAGTCCTGTCAATTTGGTTCAGAAGAAATCCGAGGAAGAAAGAAGAAACTGAAGAAAACATGGCGGTTTGTCACTTCAAACTCCAACGGCAATTCTAACTTTCGTTTAATAAGAGAAATCTTCTTGAATACTCCCCCATTCCATTTGCCCAATCTCCTGTTGCGTACCCAAGGCTTCATTAGTAAAATGCCACTGAAATTACATAATAAAACCAAGTAAAACTCGAAAAAATTAAAATAAAATAGCAGAGCCACTAGCTTCGCCAAAAATGGCGAAAGAAGTTCCGCGGCCCTCCTCTCTCTCCTTCCTTGTCTTTCTTGTCTTGAGTGTTCCATCCGTTCCGTTTGTTCGCTACATTCAATGTTGATTCCGTAATTTCCGTGTATACCGTGCTCCTTAATGCCACATTTACACTCAGCCTCTGCCAGTGCTTCAGTCGCTGCCGGAAATATCTAGGTCCATGGTAATAATAATATTTACAGTTGGCAACCTTAAGTTGACATGTGTGACAGACAGCTGAGCTGAGCTGACCTGACATGACAGTTGACAACAATGTTGAGTTGACAAACAATTGCAAAAAATCTCTGGCTAGCTAGTTGGATTGACGAATTTCACTTTCTTTGATTCATCGTTCTTATTTATAATTTTTATGATAGTGTGTATAGGTTTTTTGTTGGTTGTTATCAATGTCTGCAAGTTGAAACTATTTTGTTCATCGTTGTAAAAAGACACATCACGATGGAGGTTCTAAAATATTTACGTGTTAGCTTATTCCAAATCGCATCTCTTATTTGTGTTTTGGGGTTTCTTCTCGGCGTTTTAAACTTGCATTTCTCTGATAAAACAAACTATTGTGTTATGACGTACATGTACGAGTATCCACAATTCGTTGTGAGTATCTTTTATGTTAGAAGATGGGTATAACTCACAGAGCAGTCACTAAAGACAAATTGTTTTATTTATAGCGGATCCACTTCAACGATAATACCCATTACCCTGCGTATGGCTTATACGCCTACAGTGAAGGGAGATGGACTGAAAAAGCAAGGAAAATGAGGTAAATTACCTACTCAATTAAGTATTACCACAAGACGTAACAAGACAAATAACCTTATGAACAATGTTACAAGAAGAAAAGAAACGCTTGATTGAATGAATGACGCGCGTCAGCTCGCAACCGCGCGAGACTGCTCGAGCCGGCGCGAGGCTTCGCCACACCTTCATTCTATAACTTGTAACATTGTTCATAAGGTTTTTGTCCTGTTACCTCTCGTCACGTCGGGTCGCTGCCAATTCAGTGTGCATTGAGCCTTATTATATGAATAAATAGATGAAGTAAGTAGATAGTCCCACTGATCTTAGGCCAAAATAAAATAGATTCTTTTCTAAATTGTGTATTTTCTTTGCTGGCAGGTTCGATGGCATACCTGTGTTGTTCTTACCAGGGAATGCAGGAAGTCATATGCAGGCTCGCTCGCTGGCATCTGTAGCTCTGAGGAAAGCCTTATCAAAGAGCTATGACTTCCACTTTGATTATTTCACAAGTAAGAAATAAGATATTTACTCTTGAAACAGCAATAGGTGGCCTTTGTTTACTTGGGGTTGTAATTTTCTATTTTGTGCAATTAAACATATACTAAAAATAAAACAGTGGAACTACGGGAGTGCCAACAACTTGAAAGAGGTTTCGGTAACAGTTTTAAATTAAAAAAAATTAAGTACAAAAAAATTAAGTGCAAAAAGTTACTGTCCTACTCTAGAATTTTAACCCAGAGCTGTCATTCAGAGGCGATATGTTAATCTCACACCACTCGGTGTGAGATTAAAATAAAGTTATGATGATACAATACGCGACAAAATGAAGGCACTTATAGTAAGAAAAGGTCGTAACCGTCATGTGACTGAGTTTGATATTTTCTTCCATCTCAAAACTGCCTAACGTGCCTAAAGAAGTTTTCACTTCAAAAATATTTAAAGCTATGCTAAAGTGACAGGTATTTAAATAAAATACATAACGCCTAATGATGATACTAGGGCTCCCTGTTTTGAGTCCCTGTGTATTACACCCAACTTTTGGAGAAACCTGATTCAAAAAATTATCTTGCTGCGGAAATCAACCTCACACCTCCTCACTTCTTAGATAAACTTTCAGCCACAACTGAGATTGACAATTATAAAGAAAAACAGTATGAATATTAAATTGTATTAAATGTTTGATATAATTTCAGTTAGTTATAATGAAGAGCTATCAGGATTATATGGTGGCACCCTACAAGGTCAAGTGGATTTTGCAGCTAAAAGTATACACAAGATATTAGATCTGTACTCCGCTAATAAGTACACCAAATCTGTGCCTACACATGTCATTGTCATTGGACATTCAATGGTTAAGTATATTCTGTCTTTTCATCATGTTGTGTGACTTTAGTAGTACAATCGCTAGTACAAGCGCTCGTGGTCGGGCTTGCTTATCGTTCATGATAGATCGAAGTTACGCAACGTTCGATATGTAAGTGGATGGGTGACCGCCAGTGGCATTTTTATCTGAGCGCTTCCGTGCTTCGGAGGTCACGTTTATTTGTCGGTTCAGGCTATTAAAGTCGTTAAGACATGACGGAGGCCTTGAGGCGACCTACAAACTATTACCAGATTTGGCTACTGAGCTTCTAACCCATAATCTTTCCACAGGGTGGGGTAATAGCTAGCTATCTCCTAGCTTACCCTTCAACATTGGACAGTACAAAGTTAGCTATAACTTTAGCCGCGCCGCTCGAAGCCCCAGCGCTTATCTTTGACCACCATCACGACGCTTTTTACCGGAACATGAAGAATAATTGGATAAACAATGTTGATCAAGATAATTTAAGGGATAGAAAACTGCTTCTCAGTTTTGGGAATGGACCAAGGGATGTGCTTGTTGCGTCTGGATTGACCTCATTCAACTACAGTTATATCAATGCGTTGGTAAGAATTTTTAATTGTACAACAGTGAGATAAGGCCTTGAACCATTTGAGAATTTCAAGGTACCTTTATTATCATGCTATGTGTGAAAAAAGTTTAATTTGTTTCTTACTTATGAAAACAAAAAAATGTATGCATTTTTTCTATGTAAAATAAACAATTCTACACTTAAGTATTTCTAAATATCTATGAAATTTTTCTCGTGACGCGGAAAAATATGTCCATGTAAAGTTTTTTCTAGACCACAGCTGTACCTGGAGTTTGGGCATCACCAGACCATGTCAGCATAGTTTGGTGTAAGCAGATGGTGATGGCTATCAATAGATATCTTTTCTCATTAGTGGACCTGAAGAAAATGCAGCTGGTTGAAGATATGGATGTTGTGAAGGAAAAAGCGAGACACTTTTTCGTGGTAAGTCATCATTTATTTGCCTTCATCCCGCTCATGCGGGGTCGACTTAACATGTTCTCTTCTTCCACTCTCCCCTACCACTCGCCATCTCCGTATCCACTTCTTTCTTCTTCTCACTCCGTTCTTAGGTCTACTTCTACTCGCAATACATATCCATCTACATTCATTGCCATCATTCTTTCATCCCTCCGCATTACATGCCTATTTTTCGTGGTAAGTATTTTGTCGTATTTGCTCACGCCAATGGTGTGAGCGAGAAGACAAAAATCTTTTGTCTTTTGGAACATCTGTTCAAACACCCCTTAGCGCGCGATAAGGAAAAGGGGAATGATGCATTATTACCCTGCCCTTATCCCACCCCACCAATCCAGTATAGAGCGCGCGTGGTGTACGTTTAGTCCTTCTGAATAGATCGTCGAAGTTAAGCAACGTACTCACTGGGCCGGCTATTAAGTCGTTAAGCCATGCCGGAGGACCTTAAACTCCGACACCAGAGTTAGCCACTGACTCATACTAACTTACCTACATCAAAACTGCTTGAAAATTACCATAGCACCCGTTTACGATTTGTATAAAAAATGTTGACCAATATTTCAGGCCAATCGTGCAATGACTCTTGATACGATTCCACTTGGAAATGCGACAATGTTAGCAGACGCGTTCTGGTATGAAGACAACAGACGGATCTACCAAGTAACACGACCGGGGGTCGAAAAGTAAGTTGTATTTTTTAAATTTAAAATTAAAAACATTTGATGAACTCAAGTAAAGGTCAAACATTAAAACTCATATTTTATTGTATGTTTAGATTAAGATCAACTGAGTGAAAATGAGAAGTAATGCCTGCTTAATATTGGCAATTCGTAGTTAGTCTAAAGAAGTGCTAATTACGCAAAGTGTTTTTCAAAATCTCGCAGTTCTCACCGCATAATGACGCAGTGTCTTAAAATAGACTATTCATTCATTTCCTTCAGTCTTCTGGATTTTAGCCAATATTCCCCGACTTCATCGTACAAAATATAAACGTAATGCGGTTTGTTTATCTATTTAAAAAGTAGGCCAAGCTCAAAGAATTCTAATTGATATACGTTTTACCTACATAGGTGGGGTTTTATCACTACCAGGTGAAGCTGATAAGAAAATACATGTCATTCTTGATTTGATTATAACTTAATAAGCGATGCAACTTCGCTACATGAATTTGAATTAGTTCAGGGGCCCTTATAGCGATCCAGTTTAGATCCTAAACTGAACTGCTTCGCTATAACGTACCATGACGTATGATAATAAAATTAAAAACTAAATCGTTTTGCAATATAATACAAGTAAAACAATTGTCTATTAGGAACCTAAACTGGATAGCACCCAAACTGAATTGTAGGTCATGATACGGATCCTGTTCTGACATAATTTCAAAGTCTTTGAAAGTAAGAAACTTACAAGTAAAATATTTTGACGTATTACTATACTAGATGGAAAGACGATCTAGTAAAGTTATAGCAGAGATCGTAAAGATAGATCGCTTTGGAAATCTATAGGGGAGGCATATGTATACCTCATCTGCAATGGACGTCATGTGGCTAAAATGATAATGAATGCTGACTACATTAATTTAGATGAATACTCTATAAACATACGTACAGTACGCACCACCGACCTTTGTCTCTCTGAAGTTAGGTGCACTAAAGCTGCGAAAGTTTGGTAGAGTAAGCGAGATAGCACGATGCAACAAACTAAGCGAGTGAGCGAGGCAGATATACAAAGCTGTCTTTGTCTTTTAGGCGCCATCAAAAATTGGTTCTACGCAGCTACTTCAGAGAGCTAAAGATTGGTTGTGCGTATTACAGTCCAGTCACCAAATTCTCTCCTTCTTAAGCTGTCCTTAATAAAATATAGCTATAACATTTAATAATATCTATTGTTTTAGAATGACGTACCTGATGATAAGATTAGTGGGATTCCCGCAGAACCGCTTCGTGGCGATAGAAGCAGTCAACTTGAATGATCAGGATTGGGTGTATGGATGCAACGCAAAACATACGTATAACGTACATCGATATTGGTAGGTTAATCTTAGGCACAAACTCATTAAACGAAAAAATCGCTCAAAACTCAAAATTCGTCTCATGCCTCAATGATGCCTCTTATAAAATGACTTTGAGACAAACACAAAGACCGCATCAATTATGATATAGCTAAATTGTGATTCTATCAAGGATAATGCTATGGCACTAAAACGCGTTGTGACAATGAAGAAAACTCTGATGTTTTGCAACCATAACAGCGTTTTCAATCTTTCATCCTAAAGGTTGTCTCCACGAGCGAGAAAATCGCGGCGATCTTCGAAGGCTATTATCGTTGTGCCACATTTCTCACATTACATAAACACTCACTTATTTCTATACAATCTCACGCTACGATTCTCTCATGCTACAATATCGCCGCGATTCTTTCGCTCGTAGAGACGGCCCCTAACACATATTCATTGTAGCTTTTTTTTTATAAATCAAAAAACAGCATCACATATTGATATTTTATGGAAATAAATTAAATAATAATACTTTCAGTAAACAAGCAACATCACTATCAAAACTGAGTCGCTGGACTGCGGCAGCAAACAGCTTTGGCAAGAGAAAACTTGCCACAGTCCATCTACATCACTTGAAGGAGCAAAATCCGGATTGGACACACGTTATTGTCAAAGTGTCACCGACCAAAGCACCGGTATGTTATCGCAGGATTGTTGAGCAAACGTTAAAGTTCGTTTCCTTTCTATTATAACTTACTTATAACTACATGACTTAATCGCGCTATTATTTACTTATTTATCTCGACATTAAGAAAAAAAACCTAACTTTTTTGGCCTGTCTCTACGAGCGAAACGCGGCTATATTACCGACCGGCTCAATGCGCATTTAATTGGCAGCGATGAGACGTAACAAGACATTATAAACCTTAAGAACAATGTAACAAGATATAGAAACGCTTGATAGAATGTAGGACGCGCGACCGCGCGAGACTGCTCGAGCTGGCGCGACACCTCGTTCATTTTTTACCTTGTTACATTTTGCGACATTGCTGCGATTCTCTCGCTCGCGGAGACGGCCCCTAAGTGTCATTCAACTTGAGTTTGAACTAGTTTGCTCGAACTAACATATCCACAAACATACAAAGCTTTAATCGCTCTAGTACTGAAACTCGATCAAAAGTATAAATAATTTTAACTGAATTTTTCAGGTAACATTAAACGTCGACGTCAATGACCTCGCCTCCCGCCAAATCGAAGTGGATCTTCCCTCTCTTTTCTTCTCATTCGGCAAACAACGAACTATCATTCAAAAGACTGAAAACGAAAGCCTGTACTACGAATTAGTGCTCAAAGACTTTGCGACATTACCTGAAGCGTATCTTTTGTATGTGGAGCCTACAATGTCTTGTAACGAGTATCATATATCCGCTGAATTATATGTACCGTGGGCTCAGAATTATGAGTACTTCCATTATTTTACGTGAGTACAGCTTTAATAATATTTAATGTCGATTTTTTATACCATATAACAGAGCCTCATGAAGGTCTCAACTCATTTTACGACTGGATGGCGTTGCCAGCTCTAAAATCAGTTTAATCCAAGGGGAAAGAAGGATCTTAAAGTTACCAACTCCCGAGCGTGGCGACTGCGCTTAGAAATAACTTCAGAGCGAAGTGAGGGAGTTCTTGCTTATATCTTGAGAAAGAGGGTTTCTATACAGTGTCCATGACTGACATTAGACACTACTCAATCCCTTTAATAATCTACAAATATCCGTTATCGTTAAAATATTAACTTTTTTCAGGCACTTAAAACGATCGCCAATGAAGATAAGGTTATTCAAGACAAACCCCAACATCACTGTAGGAAAGCTTACTGAGCATGCAAAAATTACTCTGCTATTGGATCCACGATGCTCTTTCACTGTTAGGTAAGTTCAATGCAAAATATGCTTTATTTCGTTTAATTTAGGTTTAATAATAACGTTTTAGGTGCCCGGAATTTGATCCCAAGTTTTTAGGCGATGTTCTTTCCATAAACACAGTACTTCTGTTACAGAATAGAAGCGTAATTAAAACACAAACATAAAAACATCTAAACAAACTCTTAAACTTTCAGCTTTATTATATGAGTGTGATATTTCAGCATTTCAGCATCCTGGTACTTAAGTCTTGGCCAGCTAGTGAGAAACTACTCGACGCTCCTCCTCCCATACTTAGCTGGGATTGTATTACTTGCGGCTGCGTGCAATATATACTCTCTATGGGATATCGGCAGCTGTTTGTCTATACACGCGTCTTTGGACAGCAAGTTTATGAAGCCATTTTACGTTATATGGCTAGCGAAGTTTCTGTTCGTCGCTATACTGTAAGTAGCTTTATAGTAACGCAGTAGTTCAGAGTGTTTTTAAGACTCCTACTTTCTATGATAATTAGAATTAAATAAAACCCAAGACATAGGGGCAGCATGGTCATTGGTGATTTTTTCTTCTTTTTTTTTTAATTAAATAGTTCAGCATTTAACCTCACTCTGCCTGATGTTAAGCAGTAGTGAGGTCTAACATGGAGCATGCTTACCTAGACGGAACCTTACTCTTTATTTGAAGACCCCTATATTGATGTAATGGTAGTAAAAGGTTTCATGGTACAAAAATCTGGTGAAAAATGGCTCTAGTGTCATTATCCAGGTAGGAAACAGTTACGTTTGTATGGAGAAAGAGCCGATATCCGTTTTAAAGTTTATTATACGCATTTTTATCTTTATTTCTTCTCGTTAAGTACTACCACTTTATTAGGCTATAAGCTATTCCATCTACGCCTATTCCAAGTTTCATCCAAATCGGTTCACTGGTTTAGGCGTGATTGAAACACAAACATCCAAACATCCAGACTTAAAAACTTTCACCTTTATTTTATTAGTGGGATTATCTACATTACTGATTTACTGGTTCGAAAAAACTGGTGACGCGTTAAGAAGAAGAAAATTACTGATTTCCATAAAAACTTTCTTTCAGATGTATTCCATTCCTTTCATTTTTGCTCGACCATTCGAGCTTCGAGAACAATGAGCTACAATGGCTGATGAGGTCCTTCCTGGTATTTCCTGCTTATATGGTGGCCTTGGGACTCTTGAATATAGGAATGGCGGGAGTTTTGTGTGCTATGGCGTTTTCGTCGCAACTTGACCGGCTAATATTTAGGTAAAGTGATCCAAATAAGATATATCTATACTAATATTATAAAGAGGAAAGATTTGTTTGTTTGTTTGTTTGAAATGAATAGGCTCCGAACCTACTGGACCGATTTGAAAAATTCTTTCACCATTAGAATCCTACATTATCCCCGATGAACATAGGCTATATTTGAAGTTTTTCCGAGGGATCGCGGGTAATACCGCGGCGGACAGCTAGTATAATATAAGTACTTAATATATAATAATTATTTTAAAGATGAAAAACTATGAAAAATAATGTCTCCGCTCAGAAACGTGGCCAATCATAAAGCTCGAAATATTTTCAAGCAATATGATTGGTCAACTCATGCACCTCTAAACTCATAGAAGAATTTGCCAAGGGGGCAAGGAAATCTTGTTCTCACTTTGTTATTTCGTGGTTTTAGTGTACGTTAGTCGTTTAGCCACATGTACGTTGTTTCTGTGTAAGTGTGACGTTAGCTTTGGAACGCTCCATGGGCGATTGTTTTTTTATGATGATTGGGTCGGCGCTTGACCTCGAAACTTACCTACACAGGCAAGTGAGGCCTAAGATTGAGCGAGTTTACCCAGAAGGTGCCTATTAATTCTCTTCTAGAAAACAACAGAGTCGTAGCTCAGCGCAAATACAGACGCTGGAAGCTGGAGTCTACCCAACAGGTGCCTATTAACTATCTTAAAAACAACAGAGTCGTAGCTCAGCGGAAATGCAGACGCTGGAAGCTGATTCCAATTTTTTTGCAGTGCGCATAATAAAATAACTTTGAAAGCGCTTAGTTCTGATAGATGGAATATCAACCAAGTGAGAATGATAGTCAGCTGTGCGTCTGAAGTTCCTGTAAAAGAACGGTGAAGGTGGAATAAGGTCGTGTAGCTCCTGGGCACACTCACTGTAGTACGAATGAGCGCACACATAAATGTAAATAATTAATTGTTATGTCTTGTGTAGGATATTCTGGGGCGCAGGAACGACGCTAGGCGAAAAGTTAGCGTATGCCGTACGCAAAGTTCCCATGGTACTAAGCGCTGTGATGGTGGCCGCTGTTCCTATGTCTTGTGGTGCCGCTTCCTTGGCAATTGGTGCCGCTTTCTACGCTTATATGGTAAGCTAAGCTTAAACATTATAACTTACTTTATTTCTCTATATATAAAAATGAATCCCTATATCCCTTGGTTACGCCATCACGCGTTAACGTCTGGACCGATTTCACTATTTTTTTTGTTGTGTTTGTTATTGTCAGGAGAAGGTTCTTATGACAGGAAAAAATTAAAAATTGCACGGAAAATTAGAAAATGTAAGAATAAGAAAACTTAACAACCATATAATTTAAGACAGGACAACGTCTGTCGGGTCAGCTAGTTATTATATAAATGTGAAGGTAACTCTGCCTCTGTTTGTTACTTTTTCATGCCCAAACCGTCATGAAAGTTTGTGTGGGGAACTGAGAACAGCATTCATAGCGCTCGAACTCGGCGGCAACAATTAATAATGATTAAAAATGACCACTATTCTTGTGTGGTGGGTCTGAAAGTGGGTTACAACTTACACAACACCTAGGCCAAAAACAAATCTGCATAATAACTTGAAAAACCTTTATTTTAATAGACCTTTGCCTAAGTGTATGTTATGTATTTTATAGATATCAAGAATGTTCCAAGACTACTTCGAAGACTTGGTATACAAATTCGGTGCAAAAATCGCATCGAAACTATGTCGACTTGTGAAGCGAAAACCGAAACAAAACGCGAAAGGCGAAGAGATAAAATGGAGGAATCTAAAGGAACTGGAGAAAGAAGGAATGAAAACTCCTAAAACCTACACTCATGAGGAAAGGGACGAGGATCTCAGCAATATGAACTTCCATATGATGCTATTTTCTATATGGATGGTATCAACGCTTTTGAATTTGCCCACGTTATTAGCGTGGGCGAGGAATTTCAAGTAAGAATTTATGTTTTTTGCTGTCGAAATATCGTCTTTATTCTTCACTATTTGAAATCCGAAATGGAATAACATCTCTATGTACTATAAAATAAAGTCGCTTTTCATCGTCTGTCCTAACGCTTAATATTTATTACGCAATGGATTTTAATAATGCGGTTTCCATCTATAGATAGGGTAATTCAAGAGGTAAAGTTATGCGTATACCTATCTCGCTTGCACGTTATTGACGGCACTAATGTGCAAGCGAGAGAACATAATTCTGCCATTTTAGATTCGTTTCTTTAAAGTAAAACTTTAACTAAACTTTAACCGTCTTACCATAGAACGTGACATAAAGTTATTCCACCGAATAAATCAAGAATAACCATACATTTTGACAGTTTACACCGGAATAACTTTATGTTACGTTCTATGGTAAGACGCTAATTGTTTTGTGTAATATTGCACCTATGTGAAGCCGAGGCTGATAATTAGTTAATAATCGCAATTGTTTTAGGTATGAAACAAAACTACACACAGATCAATCTTTCGACGCTGGTATAGCATTATCGGCCTGCTCGGGCTACATTTGGCAATTGGAGGGCCCTCGCAAATACTTGTAAGTATCTAAAGAAGGAATATAAAAATTACAACTAGCTGTTGACCAAAGATAGCTAAAACTGTCCAAAAAATACAGAAAATACCTTTACTTATCATCATCATCATGCCTACAAGAGATGATGGCTAATGGCTAATGGTTAACTATTGTTAACAAGCAACTACTAGTTAAAAAATCCAATAATAATTATGGCAAACGAACAACACACTATTTGGTTTCTTGCTTATTAAATGACATGAGTCCATCTCTTAAAAACTTATTTTACTTAATAACTCGAAATAATCTTTGAAAAAAAATTAAAAACACTTTTTTGCCAAACTATGATTATCTTTCTGTCTGTACTCAGTGTCTTGTTTACGCTAAGTGCTCCTACCTGCTTTTTTAGTTTCTAAATTGTTGTACCTATGTTTAGAGTAGTTACGATACAAACTCGATATATCTGCATTCCGGACAAATCTTCGTGGTTTTTGGTTTGCTCTTTATGAATGTAATTTAAAGTACCTAAAGTGTAAATAAATTAAAAAAAATACAACAAGGAAATCCTGTAAATACAAAGTTTTCAGAACCCTCGCTATTCGAATTCATCTCATATTTGACCAGTTTTTATATATAAACTTGTTTCAGGAAATACTACAACAAACTATCAATATTCGTCTACGTAATTGGAGTATTCGTGATGGCTGTGGGACCATTTTCATTATCAGTTGCCAACTATGCTGTCATAGTTATATTCTGTGCGATAACTCTGCAACAATATTTTGATAAAGAAGAGAGTATAGATGACCTGTATGCATTGAACGTTCATGACCATGAGAATGAACAAGATACTACCGATCATAATAAGTTGAATTCACAAAGGAATGTAAATGATATAAGCAGGCGAAATGAGTTTGGCAGCGCGAAACATCGAGTTGAAAATGTAAAAGGACATGAGGATACTGAAGAAACCAATAACCAAATCAATACCAAAGATAAGGTAAAAGGGAATATGAATAGCAAAGATAAAGAATACAGCAAAGAGGATATAAGTAACGAGAGAAAAAGTAACAATGGAGAAAGTAGTAATAATGAAGAAGGTAACAGTGAAGAGGGTAAAAGTAAGGCTGGGAGAAGTGATGAGAATAGAAGTAATACATCTAATGAGAATATCAATAATGAAAGCTGTGATGTATGTGACGAAAGTATGATTTACTCAGTTTTTAAAACTCTTAGAGACAAACTCAGTTTTAATGAGTAGATTTTACTATATTTTCAATTTTATAGCAAAATTTTAGAACTACTGTGGAAAAATTTTACCACAGCGCAGCTAGTATTAAATTATTATATTTTGTTACAACTTGTAGCTATGTTTCGCGTATGCGAATCGCGTGCATATAATATACAAAGTAGTATAATTCACCAGAGTTGCATACAACAATTTGTATTGAAGCCCTTAGACATTATACAATTTATTCTAGTCCTTACAGTAAACAATTAACAAAAATTCTTGTTTTGATTAGAAACTTCCTAAATAGGTTTAGGTTTTTATAAATATACATATCACTTACATATTGGCATCTAACAATTTCAAATGACAGCTTGAAAATTATGCTTAAAAACTATGTGGGATACTACTCACTTCAATTAGCAGTTTATTCGGGACCTTACTCTGAAGATGGTAAAACAAGCTCTAATGTTATAATTTATTTGAAAATACTTATATTTTTTATTGATTTGAAATGTTTAATTAATACTGGTTTGTGATTATTGGGCGTACAGAATCAACCAGTTATCTGTCTGAACCCAGTTTATGTATAATTGTTATTTGTTAACTTTTAATATCAAACATAAAAGATACCAAATAAATAAATAGTATATTGTAGAATAGAAACTATTATAGTACCTAATATTGCACACATAGTTTTACTATTCACATTTTTGTAAGAAAAAGAAAGTGTTTGATAGATTTTCCACATTTTATGTGGAATATGAACTGCAGATTCAAAGCGACATTTGAACTTAATGTAAAATTTTATTTTTGCGAGCAAATTAATCTTGCTCTATCATTATGGTTATAAATTAGTCACCAGTTTCTAACCCTTTATTTATTCACACCAAGCTTCAAAATGTTTTCTAAACATGTACAGTCAGGGACAAGTTCATGAACAATTGGAGATTTCTAAGCTTCATTTTCATCATTGTTATCAGGAAAATTGCCTATTTTTTTACAAAGAGTAATGGTGCAAGGTAAAGTTGTCTATAAAACCCAACTAACTTCGAAGATAAAAAACATCAAATGTTCGAACTGTTCTTTTATAGATGACTGTAAGTACAGTCTGTTACTATTTTATATTTTTTCTATGCTAAAGCAAGTACTTGTTTACTACGTAAGAAGTTAAAACTTTGTGGGAATATTGTAGTTTACTTTATCTTGTAGAAAACTTGTTGCAAAATTATTGTTTGCATGTTAATAGCAGGTAGTTTTGAAGTTCAGAGGCATACAACCTATTTTTTGGTGATTGGTGTGAATGATGGGATAATAAACAAATATTGGACAATAATTGGTTCTACGTTTAATAAAAGAGTTCATACCTTAAAATGGTTTTCTATTCATTAATTTTAGACAAATAAACAGGTTTACGACTATCCCAGAGATGCGGTAAATTCTCTCAAAACTCTTTGTATTAAAGATCCTTTGAAGATGTGTAAGGAGAAATTCAAGTTTTTTAAAAAATGAATGAAATTGGTTTAGACCTTACTGGGAAACAATACTTACTTAATTTTTAAAATAAAACTTAGGTAGGTAAGTAAAATGTTTATTACAATAAAATTACAACATACAGTAAAATAAAACCTTATTAGCTATTTCAATAGTTTGAGAATCTCATCACACGTTGGCAGTAGCAGTAGTGTTACTTCTTCCCTTTCTTGCTTGATGGTTTCTCCTCGTTATTTTTCGGATTTTGCCAGTTCAAAGGGTTCCGGCGGTACATAGGCCATGGGGGAACAGTGAGGATTGCAGCTAGGAGGAAACCAGCTCCAAGAATGTATACAGATTGGGAGAACTGCTGCACAATGTAGCCCCAAACAAATCCAACGATGCTGAACAAAGTTATAATAGCTCTGTACAATTTTTCAGCTTTGGCTTGACCAACATAGTCAATATGTGTCGGAATTGATGAGAAGAAATCCATATTTCACAATATAATTGGGAAAACGCGAGTTTATACCGAACGCCACGAAACCAAATTTTTGTTCAAATCAAAACTTGGTTTGGTTGGTTGTTTTGACTGCATTACAATAATGTCAACGTCAGTGCAAAAGACACGTCAGTAAAGAAAAGAAGCTATGTCGGTCATGGATTTAGCATTGAACCTTTTTGGTACACTGGATTCCGCATTTCAAGTTGAACTAGGAAATTTTATTGTCCGTCATATTTGTCACTCTATGGCCCATTTTGCCTGTGTTAGAAAGAGAGGTCGCAATGACACTTGCGTGCGGGCCTGTGACGTAGCGCGCCACCTCTACACCATAGATTTTTTGTTTACACACCGGCTGGTGTGCAAGTTCGAGATGTAAAATTACGAATTTTCTCATAAATAAATGGCTTTTTTGGACTATGTTTGTGATAAGGTGCCGGTTTGGCAATTATGTCCTGAGTCCTTAGTATGAAAGTCACCACTTCGACTTCACCGTTACGTACCGAAGCCGTAAACGCGGATTTGTATGGGATTGAAACAGCGCCATCTGGTGGCCAGTAGAGGCGAAAGCGTGAAACATAATTTGTGAGTATGAACTTTCTACTCGGTCGCTATCGAATGATTATATTCATCCTTCGTATTCGGTATTAGTAACGTGAGAATTTATATGAACACATGTAGTAGGCATAATTGTGTCTCTACTTCGTTGCACTGTTGTCAAAAGTAACTAAAAATAATGGCCACACCGGCTAGATGTGGCGTCAATTGTTTTTTGCATCCTACCTCTACCAGTTCCTTCCTGTCCTTTTCATTCGCATTTTAGTGCTCAACCACTTCGTATCGCACAAAAATATTTTAACTTCGTAGTCATGCCGCAAAGAAAAAGTGAAGATAGATTAGATTTTATTACCAAAACGTTAAATTATTAGAAAAAGAACGACTGTCGAGACAACGCGGACCAAGTGCGTCGTCGTCATCTTCAAATAGATCGTCATCCAGCTCTTCAACTTCAACATACTCACCTCGCTGTGGAAGCATTCCAGCCGAAAACAGAAACAGTAAGTAAAGGCAACCATTCCTTTACAGTAACGAGTTTGTTCGTCTTTGTGATTTTTTCGCCGCATCCTACCCTCATGTTTTTGAAAATGTACCTGAATAGTCTTTGGGGCTATTTCACCACATTTTCGTAATTTATGCACCTGAATAGTCTGTGGGACTATTTCAACGCATACACAAATCGGCTCTTTGCCTAGTAGTCATAATGCACCTGAGTAGTCTTTGGGACTACATCGCCGCATACAATGACTGAACGCCGCATCTCTTGCTGCAATGAGGAGATCACCACACCACCCGTCGTGTACATTGTCGATGCTCACCGACGCCTGAAGTTGATGCGGAACCTCTCATGATCCCATACCACAAGAAGAGATTGACATGAACTCTGAACTACTGGGTATTTTAGGGATAGACCCTTCGGTTACAGTCCAGTATGGCCCTCAGATCTCCAAGGAAGTTGCAAACAAGTTCGAACATGTTTCAACAAATGGGTTATGCAAATAAGTACGAAAAGATCTTTTACATAAGTACCTTAGTAGGTAACTGAAATTTGCACGCTCCACAGCTAAACCCCGAGTTGCCTAAAGCAAAAACAAATGTCCGCTGGAATTTCCTGTTTAGGTAAAATTATTTTCCACCAGCTTAGATCTAGTAAAAGATCTGATGGACGTCAGTCGAATTCTTTGTGATTTGTGATGTGCAACATGCACAGCCAGACGCAGCTTCGCGCTGTATTCAGTAGATAATTATCAGCTGAAAACGACGAAAATCGAACATTTCTGTTTGGCCATGATTTTTTCCCGAGACACTTAAGGTGGAAAAGGCTGTTTTGAATTCTAGCTCAGACTTAAGGTGGAACCTACTGCAGAAACTGCAAAACCGTCAACCAGTAACTGGAAGGCGGGGACGTCGACACGCAGGCAACCGCCCCACCGCGTCCAACACCGTGCCATCAGCCGCCCGCCGCTCCGCACCGCGGGAACTCATCGTGCTTCGGCATCGTGCATCTACATTCCTCGTGCATCTTCATTCCTCAGCCCAGGCAGTCACATCGTCGCTAGATCCGGTACGATATGCGGGTAGACTTACCCACTTTTATAGACAATGGTCTCTAATCATCCAAGATAATACTATTTTATCTTGGTTAAAGGGTATAAATTTAATTTAATCCGACTGTTTCTCCATCCTACCCGCCTTGTTCTAATAATATTACTAACTCAAGATAATACTATTTTATCTTGGATAAAGGGTATAAAATTTAATTTAATCGGGCTGTTGCCCCATCCTACCCGCCTTGTTCTTATAGTATTACTTACTATCTCTATGATCTATGATCTCTAGACTATGATCGTTTTCGACGCAACATTAGAAAATCTATCGAACATTAGAGCAATTACCGAATGTAGTCCTTGCTCAAATCAATAATGTTTCTTATTTATTTATTTATTCGGGTATGCCCAACGGCAAAATGAGATTTAAACTACCTAAATCTTAAAAATTTGGATAAACACATAATTCTACGCTACACTTTAAATTAGAACATATATTTAATAAGAACTTGTCTCCGATATCCAATGATTGTTAAATAGCAACACTTGACCTGAACGCTTGAAGACGCATATTTTTCAATGAACTTATGTACATTTCGATTCCCGAATCACGTAAATGTTTTACGTAATCTTTTACGTTTCTACGGAAGTGAGTTTCAATTTAACGTTACTTTCGCTTGGGATTTGCACCGCCTTATTTATCTTTACAGAGTTGGTGAAACCAGTAATTAAGTTATAACGATCAAGTGGGTTTATTTCGTCTATTTATTTAGACGATTTGTTAACGCCTCTTATGATGAACGTAAACTTAACGTTGAGTTTACGGTTCATTTGGGTTTATGATAAAAAAAAAAAAGCGTTTAAGTACCGTCAATATCCTGCAAATATCTAGGATTCATAATCGATACCCACAAATGGGAGCTCCGCCTACCTCAAGAGAAAAGAGCTCGAATAAAAACAGAATTGTTCAATATCAAAACTGGAAAAAGTTGTATAATGAGGAAATTTGCTTAGCTGATAGGACTTGTTAGTCCTGTAAATTTTTTGCAAATTTTTAATTTTTTACGATTATTGATAAAATTGTGACATTAAGTACCTGCAAAAACATTTATTTTCGGAGATTTGTTGGTAGATAAATTCAATTGACCACCTACTGCATACAAAAGATCAGGAATGTCAATTCTGTACTAGAAATTTATTCAGACGCTTCAACAACGGGCTGGGCCAACGCCGCTTGAAATGAACAAAAAGCTAGTGGTCGTTGGTCTGACAGTGAAACTTTATTGCAAATTAATAAACTTGAACATGTAGCAGCTTTTTTCACCTTTCGAATTTTTGCTAAGGATTACACAAATTGCCAAATATTATTGAAAATTGTCAATACAACTGCGATTTGTTACATTAATCGTATGAGGGGGCATTTAATACCTTCAATTATCTAAAATAGCTAAGACATTTGGCACTGGTGAATGGCTCGTGGCAATGTTATTTAAAGTAGCTTCGTACATTAAATCTGCAGACAATATATACCAATACCAATATATACCCAGACGTAGAGTGGGAACTATCCAGTGTAGGATATCAGAAAATATTAGACAATTTCTAAACCCTTCAAATTTACTTATTTGTCTCTCGCCATAATAGGAAATGTGAGACTTAGTATCTTGAGACAGAGATCGTGCCTTAGTTTTAGATGTATTATTTATTTATTTTCTATGCATTAGAAACAGATGCCTATACATACTTACAGTACAGAATAAGTAAAATTTTAGCACACATAGCAGAAGGTATCGTGGTTGTGCCTGATTGGCCCACTCAACCATAGAATCCGTTATTTTCCCAATACTTAACTAAATAACTAAAGTTATCACATTAAATTCTAATGACGTTTTTCCTTCCCCATTCTAGCAAGTGGAATGTACACTGTGTGTTGTCCGGGAAGCACTCTTACGACGCTTTGCCCCACAATCCGCGTTAGACATCATGTTAGCTTCACTCTCAGATACTTTGAAATAATACGATGTTTTTCATTAAACGCTGGTACTTCTTTGGTATTAAAAATTAAATAGATAAGTACCTATCAACCTTCATGTCCAATGGTCCCTAAGAGTTTTTTAACCGAAATCTATAACGAAGGTGGCCAATACAGACCAGTAAAAAGTCACAGATCAGCTATTGGATTAATTTTTGGAGATATTTTGAAGGATGTTCGCTTTGCGACGTTCTGCAAAGGTGTAACGTTAAGGCCTCAACCAAGGTCTATTACCACGTGGAATGCAAACATCATATTTTAGCATCAATGTATCCATGACAGCTTAGCATTGGAACAACATTAAAAAACAATTGTTACTCCCCATGCGCTTGCTACAGCGCGGTACAAACTATAACTAAGATTTATGATGACGAAATAGTTACAGTTAATATTACTCAAGTTATTAAAATTACTGAACCTATTAAATCTTCTCAGTTAGGTACAAAACAACCTTCGTTACATTTACCATTTTACCATTCAATAATGAATGTCCTGAAATCTGTTCTGCTAAAACGCTTACTACTTAATTATAAAAGACTAAAGATATCAGAAAAACTAATAAACTTTTTTATAAGTTTTCGCAAGCCTTACAACTGTGTGTGTTCACAAACCCTCAGTCGATGGACTAAATCTGTACTTTAAGACAGTGGAATTGACGTGTCCATATTTACATCCCATAGTACACGCCACGCATCAACCTCCATGGTACACAAACTTGTAGTCAGCCTTGATATAATTCGACAAACTGCTGGATGGATTGGCAATTCCACTACCTTTGCAAAATTTTACAAAAGACCTATTTTTAATAATGATGATAACATGATTCTAGCTAGATCAATACTGAGTTCCTCATGATTTTGGGTACTTAGGTATTATTTCTTTAGATCTTTATTTACACCTAAGTTGTTAATTATTTAGGTGGTACCTACTTACTTTATTCATTTATGAATTCTTGATTTATAATTACTCATAAATTGTTTTTTACTTACCAATATTTCCTCGCAGTTCTCTCAACATCTACATGTGTTCATATAAATTCTCACGTTACTAATACCGAATACGAAGGATGAATATAATTAATGATTAAACGAACTTACCTTGTACGTGAAGTTCTATCATAATTATATGAAGCCTTCGTATGAAGGTATTAGTAACCCCACCCTCCCAGGTCCCGACAAGCTGCGGAAATATAGATTCACTCTAAACTTAATGAAAAGGACAGGAAGGAACTGGTAGAGGTAGGATGCAAAAAACAATTGACGCCACATCTAGCCGGTGTGGCCATTATTTTTAGTTACTTTGACAACAGTGCAACGAAGTAGAGACACAATTATGCCTACTACATGTGTTCATATAAATTCTCACGTTACTAATACCTTCATACGAAGGCTTCATATAATTATGATAGAACTTCACGTACAAGGTAAGTTCGTTTAATCATTAATTTTACGTGGTCGTTATCACCTCGCAGTCGAGAGGCAGCGCGTACGGGCTTGTGATTGGTTGGTTTGGGTAACTCAGCGAGTATGAATACAATTTTGACAGCTAGCGTGAATAAGTCTTCACCATACTTGTGCGTAAAGTCACCTCATGCTATCACTTGTATTTTTGTAGTGGAAGCCCGTGAAAGCAGCGTGAAAACAAAATAAATAAAGATTTATAAGTATAAAATGCTAGCGAATGCAAGGAAATTATGTCGGAAAGAGTTTATAGTTTCAGGATGCCTCTTCTCCTTTTATTTAATGGCAATCTACACAACTAGGTCTTCAGGATGCTGTGGAGTTGGCGCGCTCTTGAGCATGATGGCATGGAAATCATCAAGCTCAGCAGCACCATGTCATGGGCGCAATTGATGTTGTTGACAAATTTTCCATATACCAAACGAGAGCGAACAAAAACCATTTCACTGGCTCAACAATCAGTCACTTCACATACAGGCAGAAAAACCGGAATAAGATGCTGGGAGTATCCTGGGTATAGCTTCGTTGTCAAAACTATCCTTTTCTTCATTTTCTTAGAATACGAATTTCCATTTCCAAACAAACAAATCACATCGCAGAAACAAAATAAATAAATCTTCATGAATGACACTTGAACATTGACATGACACTTGAATTTGACAGAAATCTTTTTGTAATTACGTTACACGCATGAGAAAGTTCAAATAATAGTAAGAATGATTATGAAAATGCTTTACATCATAAATGCTCTTGTCCATACAATAGAACAGAATATAAAAAAATGATGTTAGTTATATTATAAGTAAATCTCTAACTCTAAATTATATTGTTTTTGTCATTTACTACTCTACAAGAAATAACATCAATAAAGAAATGGAACGTACATTTTAAAATTGCAGGTAGAAGTTAATCTTATCTGTGGAGAATTGGTACAGATTAAAAAGATATTATTTAGTCATGAAAAAAATGCCCAACACTGCCATCGCTGATTTCCGTGATGTAACTCAGATCGTACGGTGTGCTTCACTGTAGCCGTTACTCGCTTGGATACGTTACTCGCCGCGTACGATGTAAGCTCGCTTTACGGACTGGTGAAGTCATTCGCATACTTTAGAGCAACGTGGTGACTTTCATACTAAGGACTCTGTGCTGTTTCACAATTTTCAAGCAGAATCGGTATGCTTACGGAGAATGAAACAAATATTTCTTTTTATCGGTAAGTCATACCAGTGAAAAATACGTTTATGTTTAGAGTTATGGAAGCTATTTTATAAAAATTTAATCATTGCATCATTTAACATCGTTTTACTTCGATTTCATGCGTGTATTTGGGTAATCTCATTTAGAATTTTCATTCTAGCGAAATTTACATTCCATTTTTGACATTTCTTGTACTCCATCGCTGCGCAATAGTGTTGTAGAATCGACATATTTATCGATATTTAATGCATTTTTTGTATAGATACTAGGTAGGTACGAACATAACTATTAACTCGGTCTATTTTACATTCTGGATTCCAGCTGACCTAGATTTGAAATAATCGTGGATTAGAAATATCGAGAAAGGCGAAGAATGGAGTCCTACACAACTACAAGAATATGTTCCACTTTGAAAAATCATGACGGATGAAAAATTTTGCATTCATACGCAGTGCCGACAATATTTCCAAACCAACTTTTGTCGTGCAAACCTGTAAGAACGATGAAAATGTCAACTCATTTTTTGACGTGAAAACTTCTTTAGGCGCTTTGGGAATTTTTGAGATAGGGATAAATCTTTGGATTCACTGCACGAGTCTCGTGCCCGGTACAATTCAATGGATCGTTTGAAGGTAGCTACGGAATACGGATCGTACCCTCAATAACGTATTCTTTATTTTCAGAAATTACCCAGAAAAAGAAAGCTCGTAGCTAGATATTCTGGCTATGGGGCGTCTTCATCTACTGCTTTAGAAATCGAGGAATACCATCTAAGCAGTTTGTTAATTATTGGTTAAAACTATTTAACCAATAATTAACAGATAACAAGTATATTAATACTTGTTTTATTTTGAGGACTTTAACTGGAATTACATGTTTTGAATTTCATATTGTTTTATTTTAATAATTAGGTAACTGAAGAAGTCTGAAAGTAGCGCCGGTGACTGAAAAGTTGAGGAGTAATATAAAGGTTAGCACGTAATGCGGAGGGATGAAACTCATGTAACTAAAAGGGTGCCGGAAATGAATGATGGATATGTGAGTAGAGTAGAGGTAGACCTAAGAAAAGATGGATGAATTGTGTGAAAGAAGATATGGGTAAAAAAGGAGTGGATATGGAGATGACGAGTGATAGAGGAGAGTTGAGACAGAGAACATTTTGTGCCGACCCCGCATAAGCGGAATAAGGGCAGGCCAATGAATGATGAATAATAAGGCAACTACAATTTTATTTCGTTCTACAGTAATAAAATAATTCGTTCTACAGCAATAAAATAATACCTTTATAGAATAGACAATTCTAAAAATTCATTAAATCCATTTTCATGTAATTATCGGTAAGAAATGCACAACACTATTCCACCTTAAAAACATACCTATAGTTGTCTATGAATGGATTGAAAAGTGGAGACACTCAAATTACTCTATGGTTCTATCTAGTACATTATTTATCTTTGATGTCGGTCGCCAGCTCAGTCGCCAGTTCTCTGAAGTCATCACTGTTCTCTGTGCTACATTCATTCATTACTCAGACAAATTCAATTCAATTCAAATCCGTGTTCAAGGTCTTAAAATATACCTTTCTTAAATAATAGAATGGACGAGTTATTGACAGAGTATAAGTTTGGAACCCGTATCGTGTCATTTTATTTTTACCTCTAGCTGCAACACTGATACTAAAAATTAATGTTTGATCAGAGTGTCAGTCAATTCATCAAATCAAACCATCATCTGATCATCATGTCAGTCAGACAATGTCAGTCAGTCGATTGTCAACATCCAGTACGATCGGACTCATTAGGTTAATTTTTAGTTTTATCAAAGATTTATTAGTTTTATTTTTGAAAAGTACAACATATTATTTTAATTTGTAACAAAATGACAACGTTGAAGCAAGTTCCTCTCACATGCGGTGGCCATACCAGACCAGTGGTGCATTTGGATTTTAGTGACGTTACGAAGGATGGATATTATTTGATTTCGGCCTGCAAAGGTAAGTTTTGATGACTAACTCCCGCTCGGGGGTGCCCTTTCGCCTTGGCCTAGTTGTGGGCGGAAGTCTTTCAAGTGTGTTTAGGTGTTTTTGTGCGATTTTTCATTGACAGATGTCGTACGTTGGAGGCCTTCACTTTTCTCGTTTTGTGTTGTCCGCTCGACCGGCGTGCATTCTGTGCATGTTGTGACCTTCTCTTTCCGGACATGCAGGAAGCACCTTGAGTATCCGTTCGTATGTTTCCTCGCGCTGGTTTGCCTTGGGCGTCGTATCGTGCTTTTATCCACGTCGTTGTCGCATGATACGCAACTTACACGCCTTTGTTCATGGAATTGTGACTCGAATCGGAAACTGTTCCTGTTCTTGTTGACATTTCACCCATTCTAGATCACCTTGTACCTCATCAAGGTTCTGGTACTAGGACTTGACATTATTATTGGTAAAACATGTCAATAAGTTACTTTCATTATATGGCTCTGTAAGGAAAAAATATAGCCGCTAATGATAGACTATATGCTTCCTTGCATTGTTTTTACGGAAGCTAATTAGATATCTATTGCAATTATTGGTCACATTTTATTTACGATTGTGACAACCTTCATTGAATGTGACTGGTTCTCATGATAAACAACATTATCATTTAAACTTTGTTGCGTAGAATTTAGTTCCTGTACGGACTCGATTTTGCTAGCTGATAGCAAACAAAGAAAACTTGTTCTCTATAAAACAGGCTGATATTTTTATCATGTATTAATCATATATAAAAAGTAGATACTCTGTATCAAACCAACTTTGTACATGACATAATCCCTGGAATAAAAATCTCAAAAAAGAAATTAGATTTTTCTAAAAATAAAATAAACTAAGGTAAGTACTTAAACATTTCCTTCCCTTTTTTTATTTATTTATTTATAAATCTTTTGTTTTTAATGTTTGCCATATAGGTAGGAAAATAGAATGTGGCTTTTTGTATGAATGATCCATAAAAGGAAACTTATTAGATTTCAATGCCAATAGCCTTATGAGACCTTTGAATAAATTCTGAGCCTACTCTTATAAGATACTTGTTTATGAACATTCTTTAGGATAAATTATAATCTGATGATTTTGAAGTGTAAAAATCCTATACTTTATAAATACAAAAGTTTGGCTGTATGGATGTTTGATACTCAGTCTTGACAAATTGATCACTCCAGAATCTCTTTTACCGGTATAATTATGTAATTTGGTTTATATGTTTGTGTTTTTAGATTTGTTTTCGTCCTTTGACATATTTAATTTTGTATGTATTATGTATTTCCGCATGCAATAAATTTTGTTATTATGGTTTAAAATTAAATGAAAATAGCCGAAAGAGCTGATCACATTTGGGTAAAGGCACAGAGATACATTATAGTCTGTAATATTCATAGGCTACTTTTTATCCTGAAAAAGTGAAGTAATTCCGAGGGACCGGAGTTAACACCGCGGACCACAGCTAGTTGCTACTAAATTAAGAGTTATTGTGATACATAATTAATTTTGTTTTATGTTAGCTTTATTTGTAAAATAACCTAATGTTGATTTATTATGGTTTTTCGAAAGTCACTTAATACTGGTAAAATTGGGTTGGTGTCAAAATCCCCTTGGAAATCCCCCTCAAAGAGGATTTCTTACATACTTTTTAAACATTGAAGTTATTACACCTTAAATAACTTGCATTAATTGTCAAAGTAAATCATTATAACTTAGCCAGAAGGTGTGTGGTTTTAACTGGCGAATTCCGTGCAAACGCTTGTAAAATTGGCAGACACATTAAAAAGTTGAGCCATGATAGAGGTCCAGAGTTGGTTTTTACTTTATACAAACATACTCAATAAGATATGTTGTCTTTCAGATGGCAAGCCAATGTTGCGACAAGGAGAGACGGGCGACTGGATTGGCACGTTTGAGGGACACAAGGGTGCCGTATGGGGAGTCGCACTCTCACAAAATGCCAATCTCGCAGCCAGTGGGGCGGCAGACTTTTCAGGTAAACTAAATATCCTAGATCGCGATCCATAATATACATATTTTTTTTTTTAATATCTCCTTTGAATCTTGCCATCTGCCTTTCTGGGCATTTAGCTAGAGTTTTATCATGCTTCCGTTCGTGAAGGGCGTGAGTGGTAAGAGCCCTGTAGTCATTCCACATAATAATGCTCCTATTGAGGGCTAGATAAGGTCTTCTGGGGCTTCAATATGGTTTGACCGATATTAGATGGACATAGCAGGACATAGCTTCGCATTCAAAGTCCTTACAAAAGCGTAAATCGCGTTATAAGCCATGTTTCAGAACTCAAATTTTCTATGAAGAATAGTCGATAAATAGTCTGAGCTTAGTATCAAGTTTGAGTACAAGCCGCACGTAGATTCGCAACGACAAAATATAATGTCCGGCGTAGTTCTATATCGTAATGATCTGTCTTAACTAAAATTAGGTGTCATGCCTTCTTTTAGGTAAAGGATTGATTAAAAATACAACCGTAATCGCGTTCCTTTTTTCGTTCGTTTGATGAATATTCGGATGCTTTCCACCACGATTACTGACTTCAAGGGTCAATTTTTCAAACGTTAAAACACGGTCCTAACCTAGTACCAAATATTCCAAACCGAAGAATTGGCCCCTTGAAGTCAGAAATCGTGGTGGGAAGCATCCGAAGATTCATCAAAGGAACGAAAAAAGAACGCGAATACGGCCGCTGTTATGTACTTCGAAAGAATATCGTATTTGTATTATAGTCCTTTTCACGTAGGAACGGTTCCGTGACAAGGCTTTATGTTAATATCTGGAATAATTAAAAAGGAAAAAGACAAAAATCCTTTTTTATTGAAGTTGTATTATCACTAGATTTCATTTATTTCAAAATTTTTCATTGTTGTACAGCGTAAAACGTAAAAGTTATATGTGTCAGGGATACGTTCCTACGTGAAAAATACTATAGTAGCGAGCCTAACTCAACCACAATTTGGTTGGATATCGGATAACTGAAAAATTACGTAGGTACTTAAAGCCGGATTCCGGATATTTAATGCATCTCTAATCCTATGTTGCAATACCACAAATCGTCCTTGTTAATACGATATTGACTTATGTTATGACCCACTCTCTTATCTACCAACATCCGATATCAATGAGTTTTGCTCTGCAGTTTTTAAATGATGCATAATATTATTTTTAATAGGCTTATATCGCACGCTATAGTATTTTTCACGTACAAACGTATCACTGACACATAGAACTTTTACGTTTCACGCTGTACAATAATGAAAAATTTTGAAATAAATAAAATCTAGTGAAATAACTAAAAGATTCAACTTCAAAAAAATTTTTTTGTCTAAGTATTTAATTTTTAATAATTTCATAAATTAACATTATTTATGACATTATTTATTATTTAAGGCTATTACTGCCTACACTAACTTATACAACTTTGTATCAAAATATGGAATGTTTTAGCAAAACTATGGGACGCGCGGTACGGCGAAGTTGTTCACACGTTCGACCACGAGCATATAGTGAAGAGTGTGAACTTCAATCATGACGACACAATGCTGCTCACCGCTAGCAATGAGAAACTGATCCGCGTGTTCGATCTCAACAGGACAGATGCAGGAGGTGAGTTACCTCTCTTTTCATACTAGTCTGCTAGGTTATTTTGTAACATCGATAGCACAAAAATCGCACAATTATCGCCAAATTCGTATAGTAACGAAACAATCGCAAACTATCAACAGGGTCACGACTGTATCCCCAAGGCGCGGACATTCTCTCAGGTCTATGAATTCCAGATCCTTTGAAGATGTCTAAGGGGGTAGTCAGAGGCACGTCCAAATACTAAATCCACGTTTACGCCGTCGATGCCAAATAGTTGCAATGCAATGGAATTGTGTTGGTCATAACTTTAATCATATAAAGTCACTATGTTGGATGATACATATTCTTATGAAGTATTTTATGCTCCAGCTATAGAGAAGATACCGGCACACACGAGCAGTATTCGGCACGCGGTGTTCCTTCACAACTCTCGCATCGCAAGTGTCAGTGACGATCTCACTATGCGCATCTGGGACAGAAATACCGGGCAGGTAATGAAAAATTCTACTATTTAGTGTTAGTGTTGGGACGCAGAAGGTTCAATCCTCGCCGCGGGATAAATGTTTGTATCATCATCAAACTTAAGAGCTCAGCTCTTGTCGGTGCAATGATGCAACTTCCTCCACCTCTCCCTTTCCAATGCGGATTCCTTTACTTCTTTATACGACATGACAGCGATCTTCTCCTTTATCTGACTCATGAATTTGATTCTAGGCCTGCCTCTTCCTCGTCTTCCTTCCACTTTTCCTTCTATGATGTTCTTAATAAAGCTGTCATGTCGTATAAAATGTTTGTATGATCTGCAAATATTTATCTCGGATCTGGGTGTTTCTATGTATAATATGTATGACGACCTCTGTGGCGCAGTGGGTGAAAGCCCGCTTGGGACGCAGAAGGTTGCGGGTTCGATCCCCGCCGCGGGATAGATGTTTGTATGATCTGCAAATATTTATCTCGGGTCTGGGTGTTTCTATGTATAATATGTATGTATTTACAAACAAAAAGTATATAAATAGTATATCAGTTATCTGGTTCCCATAGTACAAGCTTTGCTTAGTTTGGGGCTAGATGATGCTGTGTGAAATGTCCAGCATTATTTATTTATTTATTTATTTACAAACAAAAAGTATATAAGTAGTATATCATCTGGTTACCATAGTAGAATCTTTGCTTAGTTTAGGGCTAAATGATGCTGGCCTGTGTGAAATATCCAGCATTATTTATTTATTATTACCGTATTACAGTAGCTCCGCGCAATTTCATTTTGTTAAAATGATAGGCTAAGAAAAATAAATCGCGCGGGGCGGCTGGACAAAAAGAAGTGTTCGTGTAGCTTGCATGTCGTTCTCTACAGATCGTCGAAGTAAAGAGTGTTCTGAGTGGTCTGTAAGTGGATGGGTGAATGGGTGGCATTGTCAACCGAGCGTAAAGTTCGTATGAGTTTGTGGCCAATTTTAGTGACGGAGGCTGCATAAAAGCCTAGGTCATCAAAAAGTAGTTAAGCCGACTTTTTAGCCGAGTCCGACAATCGATCAGTAGTTAGTATTTCAGAAATTTAGAAAATCATCAAAAATCGTTAACAGTAGTTCCGAAGTACGGAAACACTCGGCTATAATTGCCACTTTTCTTCTTCTTTTATTAAAAAGGCAACCTGTAATCCCACTCAAATAATAAAGCTGAAAGTTTGTGAGTTTGTTTAGATGTTTGGATGTTTGGATGTTTGTGTATCAATCACGCCTAAACCAGTGAACCGATTTGGATGAAACTTGGTATAGGCATAGATAGTGACCTGGAATAGCATATAGGCTATTCAAAATGTTGGTACCACGCGGGCGAAGCCGCGCGCAGAAGCTAGTAAGGCTGTCACCCATACTTTTTTGACGGGGCAGAATGTCGCTAGAATTCGACAATCTATCAAGAACGACTAAGACCCCTCGCAGACTGCAGACTTTCTATCGGCCGATAGTTGAGATGGTATATACTTCGGCTCGTAATGAGTATGGAGAAGTATAGCCCGTCTCAACTATTGGCTGATAGAAAGTCTGTAGTTTGCGAGGGGTCTAAGCGAGCACTAGCGATTCATAAGATATGTAAATACCTACAAATTAAGAAAAATTTCCTAAGTGTAGGCATGATTATGTTGCTGTGTAAAAATTGCGAAAATCTGAGCTTGAATATAATTTTGATTGTTTCAGGAAGTACATAAAGTAGAGTTCCCTACGATACCAAATAGTTTAGAGCTATCCAGGGACGGAGCCATCATTACTGTAGCGCATGGTGAGTTATTAATCTTGATTTTTTTGTATTCGTTTATAACTGTAATGAAAATTTTTTTAACCAACTTAAAATATGCAGACTTGAAAAAAAGAATGTTCTGAATTAGTCTGATTTTTTTTCTGTATATTCCCCAATTACTCAAAGACAAAATCGATTTGGAAAATTATTTCTTGGTTTGAAAGGGTAAACAAGGCGGTCCCATTTAATTTTATTCCTGAGTGATAGATAATTTTCCCTTATAACTCAAAACACCTCATCCTCATGTAGTTTTCGACCTGAGTCCGACATAAAAGGTTTTCTTTCTAGTTTCTCAACAAAAACCTTGTTTCAGGAACAAACGTATCCTTCTACTCATCGGACACGATCCGTCAAATGCGCTCGTTCCCGGTGCCCACTAAATGTTACTCCGCGTCACTGGCGCCCTCTAGGGCCACCTTTGTTTGCGGCGGAGAGGATCTCAAAGTATACAAGTTTGACTACAATACGGGCACGGAACTCGGTAAGTTGTAACTATTTATTCTTTACTCTGGGTGGTTTGTATTAGGCAATTAGCTTGACAAGTTTGTACCTAATTTTTTTTTATATTTTAAATTTTAACTACTGTACTTGTTATTCAACACTGCCCTTGACTAACTTAGCACGTAGTACTACACAGGAACTTATTCAGAGACTTGACTCAAGCATCGATTTAAAGAATGGCTCTCAGCAGACCACGCATTCAAATCTACTTGAGCGTCGATATTTTTGTCTATGCTCATTTCAATTTTAATCATCCTACTTCCTACTAATATAATAAATCTGAAAGTTTGTGAGTGTGTTTGTGGTTCAATCACGCCTACCTAAACCAGTGAACAGATTTGGATGAAACTTGGAATAGATAGTGACCTAGAATAGCATATAGGCTATTCAAAATGTTGGTACCACGCGAGCGAAGCCGCGCGCAGAAGCTAATCATATTTCTGGTATCACAGTAATTTTTTGACCAGGCATGGAAATGTACCACGTGAGCGAAGCTGATGACGGGCCGCTAGTGTCCAACAATGTATTCATTCAAATTTTAATTTCCAGAATCGAACAAAGGCCACTTCGGTCCAGTCCACTGCGTCCGCTGGTCTCCCGACGGCGAACTCTACGCGACCGGCTCTGAAGATGGAACCGTACGTCTCTGGCAGGGCACGCCCGGTCGCGCCTACGGTCTGTGGCGTCGAGCGAACGAGCCCGTGCCTATCACCAACGGATTCAAGGAGGTTCCCGCCAACTGACCCGACCGCGCCGGCTCCTCGCGCCAGGTACACACATAATTTAAATCTATACTAATAAACTTTGCAAATATGTAAAAGTCAACCAGTGTAGAAAAAGAAAGAGCCAAATCAACGGACGTCAACCGTTTTTTCAAAAAACTTAAATATTTTCTATAAAATAAAGAAAAACATGTTTTTTTTTCAGTAATTAATTCTGAGATAGTATGTGTAAAATTCTGTATACTTCTTTTACAAGTAATATCTATACTATGCTCATAATATTACTTCAAAAAAACACTCTTTCATACACACACACACACACTTACATACACAAACACACACACACACACACAAACACACACACACACAAACACACACAAACACACACACACACACAAACACACACACACACACACACACCGGCACACATAAGAGTAAATGAGTACTAGTTTCTAAATTTTGACATGTGACGAGTCTCATTTGGTTGGCTAGGCCTGATTTAACAAAACCTAGCCCTAGTTGTTTTAGATCTAGAGGATGGACCATCCAAAATAATCTTAAGTTTTAGACGATTTCAAAGCTCATACTCGCTTTATGAGTGCAGTGAATGAAGAATGAGGAGTAAAGATGTACAAAAAAAACATTGTGGTAGGTACTTTTAGATAGGCAACCTAGACGTCGATCTTTGTAAAAATTCAATCTTATTGTTTCAGGAGTACGGGTGGCAGTAAGTGTGTACAAAATTGGTCGCATAGTGGTGTAAGACAAGTGCAATGTAATTCCCACCAGGCCAAGTGTTAAAAGGACATTATGAGGGGGATTAGCCTGACCTATGAAATCAAGACAATTGCATAATATGATTATATATTCAAACGTTTAAATCTGTTTTGTGTTGTTTTTTTTACTGCAACACTAAATTTTTTATACTCAAGGTAACATTATAGATATAATTTATTGTAACGAAACGGAACTAATGGACTTGATATGCAACAAAATAAACTGATTTGTAAATACTGTTATGATGTATTTTCATTTTCCCCTAACTAGCTTTGTCTCCTATGGGTATGAGTGGTAGCCAGTTTAGTAATTTCTGAGTTAATCAATTCATTCATTATTCAATCATCTTTAATTTCTTTATTTATTTATTTTTAATATTACTATAGATTTAGGTAAGTATCTACTTTCTTCTCTCATCGTCTTTTCAATAAATTCTTATTTCTTCTGTACTAATATTATAAAGAGAAAAGATTTGTTTGTTTGTATGTATGTTTGTTTGTTTGAAATGAATAAGCTCCGAAACTACTGGACCGATTTGAAAAATTCTTTCACCAATAGAATCCTACATTATCCCCGATGAACATACGCTAATTTATATATATCCCGGGGAATATATAAATTAGGGGAATAGATAATTTATCCCGGGGAAGTGAAGTTTTCCCGAGGGATCGCGGTAACACCGCGGCGGACAGCTAGTATTTAATGAAACAACTTAGTCAATTGTAACGCAAATCATTTTCTTTATTCTTCATAGGTGAGAATCGTATTTATAAAACTAGAAAATATAACTACAAAAATTGCAATATTTTACAGAATAATTTACAAAATGTAGGCAGTGAAAAATCATACAAAGTCTATCTTAATATTAATTATGCAAAGCAGATGGTATTGTGATGCTGGTAACATTAATTGAAACTGGTTTGGTTCATATTGTTGGTAACATTTGATGGTCATAGAATTTTAATTAATTTGTTTACGTCGATTAAAGCTAGAGATGGCCATGTATGCTTAAAATTACTTGAACTTTTGCCTTATTTATAAATTTATGCAAAAATATACTGAGTAATATACCCATTGTTAAGATACAATAAAATCACCATTGCTTATTCTTAAAAATAACATTTCGTTTTTCTTAATCTATGATTTCGATATTAGTGAAGAGTATTTTACTTAAACAATAAGTTGACTTGAAAATGCTGTCATCAGAGTATAAAGACTATTTTCTGGTAACTGAATATTTGCCGCTCATTTTGTTATTAACTGAGTATAAACTGGATTATTGAATCTAAAAGATTTTTAACAATATTCAAAACCTTATCCCTACCTTATTTCTTTCAGAATATTTTCAAAAGGTACCTATATAATTGTCGCTTAATCTAAACAATAAAATATTTTCATCCTAAATTACACATCATCCAAAGACACACTCCATTAATTTTGGTTTATATGGATACTTTTAAGACACTACATAAGTACACGGTAAATGTCTCCAATAAATTAATCTCTATCGACTTGTTCTCAGTCTATCACTTTCACTTTAGCTCACTTGGTCCCATTTCCCAGTAGAAAGTACAATGTTGGTAAAATAACAAAACTTTTTTTAAATTTATTAGATTGTTTTAGCAAAGGTTTTTAGATTGAAAAATATAACCATCTTAAGATTGTTTTATTTTTCAATCTGTATTAGGAAAACTGCGAACCCTTTGTCCACATAAACTGCATAGGTATTTTGGTCAGACAATATCTGACGATTCGACCCAATGTCTTTCTGTTTTTTCACAGTTTTGATGCTATTTTATCACGCAAACTCACAAAACTATTGTATTGCACTGTTTTCTACCCAGCTCACTTAGCAATGAACGGACTGAGGTCTGGGAATTTGAAGTTGAGCGGTGGACGACGAGCGACTCTTGCGTTGTTAGAGGGCGCGGCGGCACCGCATTGCGCGGTACATACGTCATCTCGTAATATCGCGTCTCGCGGCCATTCGCGGAGCAGCTGAGCGCAATCTGTTATGCGAAGGGATGCGCATTGGGCCTGTAAGGTAAATAATGTTATGTAAGTAAATATGATGGAAGTTTTTGATCTTAATTAAAATAGAAATAATGAAGTGATGGTTGTAGGTTAAGTACGCAAACATCAGGTAGGTTGGAACCTACAGAGGGCAGTTAGTTGATTACCTACAGATCTCATAATTGTTCCACATGCTGTAAGCTACATTGTCCCAGTCTGTAAGATATCTCACATCCTACAGCCTGTAAGCTAGCTCACATTCCCCAAGTCTGTAAGCTAATTCACATTGTCCTACAGTCTGTAAGGATCACATGATTATCCCAGATTTTAAGCTATTTCGCACCATTCCAGTCTGTAAGTTAGCTCACATTATCCCAGTCTATCCCTTACCCCTTGTTAGTGCAGATACATGAGGTAGGCGATAGGCGATAGGAAGACAGATTCTCCCACTGCAACCGACCGGCCGGCGATCAAAAAGCCTTGAGCTGAGCTTTTTCGCCACACTGACAGATTGCTAGCTCACACCGTCCCACCATCCGTAAGCTAGCTCACATTGTCCCAGTCTATAGAATCTATAGCTGATCTATAGAATCTATAGACTGGGACAATGTGAGCTAGCTCATCGTATAGATGAATGTGTACTTACCCCCTCGTTAGTGCAGATACAAGAAGTGCAAGGCGATGGGAAGGCGGATTCTCCCACCGCGACGGATCGGCCGGCGATCAAACAGCCTTGAGCTGAGCTCTCTCGCCACGCTGATAGATCTAGTTTGGGGAGAGAACTGCATGGGACGCGGGGGTTTCTGGAAATAGCGTATTTTTATTTATTAATCTACTTTTCTAATCGACTAGTAAATGGTAAATGTACCTTAGGCTCAATGCAGACTGAATTTGGCAGCGGCGCGACGAGAACAAGACATAAACCTTATGAACAATGTTACAAGATACAGAAACGCTTGATAGCTCACGACCACGCGGGACTGCTCGAGCCGGTGCGAGGCTTCGCCACACCTCTTTTTATATCTGAATTGTTTTTAAGGTTTATATCGTCGCGTCGCGTCTCTGCCAATTCAGTGTGCATTGAGCCGATTACAGTACAAGACTATCTTGACTCTTAACTAGTTATGAAACCGACGTGTGTCATAATACTCACAGGAAATTGCTGGGCAGATCAAATGCCGCTCGCTGTATATCGCCGGCGATGTCGAAGTTATCGCACATCATCTTAGATAGCGTCGTTTTTCTGATCTCGGCTAGTTGCTGTTCCGTGAAGCGAGCCGCTGTGTTGTCGTTTTCATACCTGACGAATTAAAAAATGTAAATGGACAAGCATTATATAAACATAAAAAAATTGTACCTACTAGAAGACAGGAGGTAATAGAGGACAAATTAGATCAAGACATTTTTGCGCTAAGTAAATTTTCAATAAGTTGGTCCTTACGATAATTCAGTCATCTACCCTTAAAGTAAAGCTGAAAGTTTGTATGTTTGTGTTTCTTTAATCACGCCTAAGCGCTCCTGGTCGTGCTTGCTTAGTCGTTCTTGATAGATCGTCGAAGTTAAGCAACGTTCGAAACGGTCTGTAAGCGGATGGGTGACCGCCAGTGGCATTTTCATCTGAGCGCTTCCGTGCTTCGGAGGGCACGTTAAATTGTCGGTCCCGGCTATTTAAGTCGTTAAGCCATGACGGAGGCCTTTAGGCGGCCTAAAAACTCCGTCACCAGAGTTGGCCACTGACTCATACGAACTTACTTACTTTTATCATGCCTAAACCAGCGATTTGGATGAAACTTGGAATAGGCGTAGATAGTGACCTGAAATAGCATATAGGCTATTCAAAATGTTGGTACCACGCGAGCGAAGCCGCGCGCAGAAGCTAATTTTAAACTATTGTTATACTCACCAGAATCGATCGCATTTCCTTAGCTGTCTGAACTGTATAGCGATGATGCAGGCGAAGGTGGGTCCCACCAAGCCTCCCTGTAGCGGCCGTTCGCTCATACCACCCGGGAACAGGTCTATATCGTCCACTGTGGCGTATATCCTCTTGAATCTGGAACGATTATAATTATAAGCACATTAACACACTAAACCCGTCAATTCTTCCTGGTCGTGTTCTTCATTGCTGAAGGTCCTTGAAAGGCTTTCGTAGCTTTGTGAATAAGCTGCTTCCACTCAGTCCGGTTTTCGGGTTCTCATAGAGCGGTAACAACAGGGAGACCAGTAAGGGCGGTCACACCAACGACTTGGTGATCGACCTCGGGGTCTTTTCTTTGCCTACCACAACCAACTTATCCAGATTACTAAACCCTTAAATGTTTTCAAATTCGTAGGTACCCTAAAAAAGCTTTTTCAAGATCTTCGATCAACAACATTCAGGATTTAGGATCAGCGCAGCAAAACCGTCCTCGGTAAATAACAGCTCGCGACGTTATTTTGTTTAGCATTTTGACGTTTTTCGTGATGAATGATCGTAAGTTTATGATATTGTTTTGAGGATTTGTGACTTTATATTACTAAGTGCAAACTTAAACTTAAAACGTTTTTGTCACGCGGACAGAATATTGTTGATCGAAGTTCAAGATGATTTAAAGCACGATTCACCAGCGCTGAATTTGAATGCGAGCTGCTGACGGTACGTTCGGCGCGAGTGGATACTGCGAGCTTTCATAAATTATTTCACATAAAGAATTAAAATTCGGTGCGGTAATTATGTGCGAAAACCTAGGTGCAAGCAAAAAATATACAAACAGACCCACGACTATTTCCATAAGGCACAGTTTTTTTTAATACTTACTTCTGTAAAATGTGGGAATGTGCCAAAACGTATTTTGACAATTAGACATATCTCTGACTACTCCCTTATACATATTTAAATCTGGAATACCTACACAAAAAATTAAACGCACTTCAATATGAGAAAATAAAAATTACCTTGCGATAACCTCATCCGGAACCTCCCTTGACAGATCCTCAAACGTTGTCGCCCTCTTCAGATTACAAAGCGCTCTATAATTATTATAACTGGGTATTCCATGGTCTCTCGCTCGTTGGATATTCAACGCTATAAGGTCTATGCCAGAGAAAGGGATGCGTCTATCTTCAAAGAGATGATTCGTGACTTCTCCTGTGATGAACTGGTCTAGGGTTTCCATGGGGGTTGAGGAGAGACCTCGCATCAGTTCGTCGACTAGAGGGGGGTGCTGGAAAAGAGAAAATATAAGAAATCAATCACAAAAACTATATAGCTTTGCCAAAGGTATATTCAGCGATAAGGTCGTCCTTTGCAAGATCATATTTTTAGTTTCTTTTATTCCGTATTACATATATTTGGCATGTAATTATATATTATCTAAGTAAGTATCTTATAGTGAGATGAGTATCTTTCAGATTGGCCCACTGCAGCCATGGATAGAAAAAACTGGAAAAAAGGGTGTGTATCCCCTGTGAATCCCGGGTGAATCCTTACAAGGAACTAGGATGTTACACAATGGTTAGTATCTTAGGTCAATAGATCACCTAAGCTCAAACCGTGTTTGCCCTGATTCTTCAGGGTATTGGTCGCGAAAGAACAGGAGTAAAATTAGTTTTAAGATATTTATTCAGTGATCCCAGCGGTGCTACTGAATAAATGCTTTTTGACTTTGAGACACGACGCAATTTTTGACTTGTTTTGCTAGGCTGATGCGGCTGAGCGAGCGTCGCACTTAGCTGCCAATGACCATTAACATTGCAGTACGATACGATATCGTATCGGTTGAAATTCATCCGTACAAATCTGATCCGGTTTTTTCTCAAAACAAACGAATTCACCAAAAACTCGTCCGGTTTTCCCACCTTCTATTCTCTTTCATCCATCTTGATTCACAGGATTCACAGGGGAAAATATATAAATAATAAATAAATATTATACATGTTTCTTTATTTAAAGGACACTAAAGCATGCACAAATGATCTCAAGAGACTTAAGTTATCAACAGGCAAAACATGATAAAAATTCATCATGATCATTCTTTCAGGTCGCCACTTTTGCAACCGAGGCAAGTGCGGATGTATCGGAACCAATTCCAAATACAACTCTATTTCAATAGGTATAAGGGCTCAAATTACTTACAGACATGAACATATCGGGTCTGAAGAATCCGTCTCTCAGTAGAATTGGAGGCTCGACTGGTTGGAAGGTGTGTGAGAGTCGAGGTAAATGTGGACGAAGTAAAGAGTGTCCAATCCTGAAGGCCGCGGCACCAAACTCTGTTACGATAGCTGGGTTGCATGTGGGTGAGTATTCTTTGTAGTATCCTGAAAATATTAAGGTTTTCTGTCAAATTATGCCTTATCAAATCAAAAAAATAAATAAAAAAATCTGTGGTCTACATCTATTCTAAACCGACTCTAATGTTTTACTGACAACGGCACACAGGGCGTCAAGTGAGCATAAGATTTTTAAGTTTTACGAGAAAACTATCAATCCCTCAGGAATAAAATTTATTGGAACCACGGAGTATAGGTAGGTTAGGTACCTACCTACCCTTTGAAACAATAATAATTTTGGAAATCGGTCCACAATTGACAGAGTCGGTATCGAAGATAGTACATAAAAAGCATACATACACAGACCCTTCTCCTTTGTTTGAAGTCGGGTTAGTTATCAAAAAGATTTTTCCTACATTCTCAAAATACAAATTTAAAATCACACAAACCTGCGGGCAGCAACTTCAGTCCATACAGATTCACAGCGTTCCACGAAAGCAATCTTGGCAGGAACTCGTTATAAATAATATGCGTGAACGCAGCCGCCATTATTCTTCTAGCGTTCTCAAACAATAGTTCTGCATCCCAATGAGGATTTACTCCGCGAAGCCCTTCGACGAGACGGTTGTGTTCGCGGAGGAATATTGTATGGATTGCTGTTAAGCCGGGCTGTTCTGAGGCTCGGCCGTCACCTGTGGATGATATGTTTTTAATTTTAATTATTAATCCATACTAATACTATAAATGTGAAAGTAACTCTGTTTGTCTATCTGTCTGTTTGTTACCTTTTCACGCCCAAACCACTGAACAGATTAGGCTGAACATTAGCATGGATAAAGGTATGCCAGGGAAGGACATAGGCTACTTTTTATCCCAAAAAAATCCCGAGGGACCGCGGGCTACACTGCGGGAGCGCAGCTAGTTGTACATAAAAGTACAAAATACAATAGAATCAGTCACGCTATCTAAGGATCGTCGTAAAAACAATCTATAGATAGCTCAACTGATCCAGGCCAGTCGGAAGTGTTTTTTTTATTATTAATTTAAATAATTAATTAATTTTAATAAATTCGTTTATTTTGGGAACAGAAAACGGTAGATACAATTTTAGTCTAGGTACGACGATGTCTGCAGTAGAGCGCCTTCACAGGGAGTATTTAGTTTATGCCTAAACAAAAAAAGTAGGTTTTATAATAAATATATTATTAATAAACTTACCGGCAATGAAACAGAAACCACTTGGCGCTTTACACTCCGGATGGCTATCAGATCTCGGCAGTAAATCCTTTCCGCCATTCAAAGGGCTGGCGGTCGCATTCAAACGTCCATTGAAGCCGCGCAATTTACGGACTATGCAAGGGTTCTCTCCGTACACTACGGAGCCGTCGATGTAGGCTGTGTTCTGGTTTACTTGTTCACGGGGTCCTGGGAAGGAGATATGTTAATATTACTAACAGCGCTCTATTTATGGTAAACATAGTACCGTATAGTCATTGATATCTAGAGATCAGGCCCTTGATTCGGACTTTAGCGGAATGCATTCGGGTCGGAATACGTCAGCTGTTCAACAGACCGCAACCAATCACAGTGCAAGAAACGTCAGTTTTGGATCAATTCCTGCACTGTGATTGGTTGTGGTCGGTTGAACAGCTGATCTATTCCGACCCGAATGCATTCCGCTGAAGTCTGAATTGCTACGCTGACGTAGGCACTTCCCACTCATCCCACTCATGTGATAAAGCTGAAAGTTTGTTTAGGTGTTTGGATGTTTTTTGTGTTTCAATCACGCCTAAACCAGTGAACCGATTTGTACGAACTTGGAATAGGCGTAGATAGTGACCTGTAATAGCATATCACGATCCAAATATCACGATCCGTATCGAGTGTTTAGCATCCCCCATAGACATTTACTTTCTCCATGCCAAATGCGATAACAGCGCCTTCCTCACCGGAACAACTATCCTTGTGGGACTATAAATAAGAATGACATTTACACGATACAATTCTGCTTCTTGCTTGCTCAAAATCAACGAAGCAAGATCTAATATTCTGTGGCAAGAATGGTATGCCAGAATGGTATTGTGTAAATAGCGTTTTATTTAACAACTTCTACGTAAAATCTTTTACCAAGATTCTGCTGTCCAGGCAAACTCCTCATGAAAGGGAAACAGAGCCGTTCACCCGAGGTGACATTGACTTCAGGATAGTAGTGGTCACCACGAGGCACAGGGAACGGACTGCACTCCGGGTGTACGGTGCGCGGGGACTCGCACGAACGGCAGTCTGGGATGGACTCGTGGAAACCTGGATAGGGTGACATTTTAAACTTAAAAAAGACATGCCTCTGACAACTCTCTTAGATACCATTAAAGATCTGGTATAAAAAGATCTGTCCTCATAAAAAGACATACATAATATGCCTCTCATTTTATAATCATGAACGAAACTCCGGCCCAAAAATCAATTATTAATATCACAATTAAAAAAAACTTGCGGCCACTTTTTGATAGGCAACCTGGCCCTTGATTCAGACTTCAGAGGAATGCGTCGGAATAGATTAGCTGTTCAACCGACCGCAACCAATCACAGTGCAAGAAACGTCAGTTTTGGATCAACTCCTGCACTGTGATTGGTTGCGGTTCCCAACCGAATGCGTTCCGCTGAGTCTGAATCAAGTGCCTGGTAGGTAGATTTATCTCCTAATCATAAAATGTAAAAATTAGTTTATATAACCGATGAGCGCACTGATTTGCAGACGGATCTCATACTATTAGTATCATAATTAGATTTTACATTCTAGTTTTAGATAGACTCTCACCTTTATGAATAGGCGTCATAGTGAGCTCATGGTCCACGAACTGAGCGAACTGCATCACCATGAGAGTGTAGCGAGTGTGTAGGTTCGATATATCCGGATGGATCACAGTCGAGATTATTCGAGGAGATGGGAGGGGGGTACCAGTGACAGAGTTTATTCTTGGACGACTTACACCTGGGAAAATAAAGAACTTGGAATGTAGACGGTTTAAGTACTGGAATCTGATTTGCAAAAACCAACCCCTATGGGTGTTAAACAGGTTGTTAAAGTTTCTATGTAAATTCCTTGGTTCGATTCATTCAAAACTAGTACAAATAAACTTAGGGTGTTACCACACCCATCGATCGACATCGGTCGACGTTGATCGATTGTTGTGGTAGCTGTAATTGATCGACGGATACCGGTCGATTAACCAATTGTACCAGAAATTTAATGTCATTAAGATAACATATTCAATCTGCCACGGCACGCTCGCTGCTCTCGCTAGCCTCGCGCGTATTTTTCATTAGCTTAACATAACCTAACCAACTGATTTGAGTAGAAGATTCAAAATCAGTTTGTTAGGTTATGTTAGGATCGTGAAAAACTACGAGCAAAGAGAGCGAGCGCAGCGAGCGTGCCGCGGTAGCGGCCGCCAATGCGCTAGGAATCTATATGAATAGAATATGTATCATCCAGCCATTTCATTAAATGTTTGTAGGTATATTTAACCACAGGGCTGTTTTACATTCATGCACTCAGTTGAACGGCACCGTTTAATAAAATGGCTAGCCGTGATTGAACCTGCCTGCGACATATTTAAATCAACGAAAACTCACCATCTTCATAAACAGGCGGCAACAATCTCGCGAAAGTAGTCAAACTCTTCCCCAAATTAGGGTTCCGTAGATTATTACAGTAGCCGGTATACGATCTGAAGGGGTTGTCGGCATCGCAAGTCCCTGTGTCGTCACATTGAGGCTCAATCAGAGGTCCCGATCCGTCGTTGCCGATAAATCCGCTGACATCGACGGACTGTAAAGAATCTACGAAGTCGTTGGAAGTGCCGAAGCCGAGAGAGTCGCTGAAGACTTGGCGTTTGCGGCGGTGACTGCTGTAAGAGAGGATAAGAATTTAAAGCCGTGTTGTGGGGTGAACCTTGACTTATAATCCAGTAACTTGACAGTAATTTGACTTATATTAAGGTTGCAAGTTTAAAGTCTGGCTGTGAATCAATTTTTCACACGAGCACTTTAAAACGGTGAAGGTATGCATGTGCCAAATGTATATTTGAATATTTGTGCCAAATGTATATTTGTATATTTGAATATACATCTGATTATCCCCTTAGAAATCTTCAAAGGATTTGTGAAACACAAAAGGTCTGAGAGAATTTCCACTGTGCCTTGGGGATATACGAGAGTTGTGGCTAAATTTTACAACATTCAGGGCAGCTACCATTTCTTTTGTAGTTAGAAGGTTTTGTTCTCAGAAAACTATAGGTGTATTTTGAAAATAAAAACAACTGCATTTTTGGATTCTTTATTTTTTTTTTAAACTTTCGATTTGATTTGCTAAGTTACTTTGGGAAAAGTGTTTCTAATGGGAATTAGCGTCGATTGAGACCTATTTGTTTTTTTTTGAGAAGTGACATTTTCTAGGCTGACTGTACACTTTTTCAAAAATAAAAAAATGCAGTGGTTTTTTCTTTAAAATAAACCTATAGTTTCCTAAGAACAAAACCTTCTAACTACAAAAGAAAAGGTAGCTGCCCTGAATGTTGTAAAATTTTGCCTCACCCTGTCCATGTTTTGTTTATTTGTAAGAAATCAAATACTTCCAAAACCTGTACTTTAATAAGCAAGTGTTCAATTTCTACGATTTAACTTACCCGCCATTGATACTGTTGAGAAGTTCATTGGTAGCGAACTCCAAGAAGAGTGAAGTGTTAGCGATCTTCAACGCGTATTTATTTGCTTTGGAGAAGGACGCAGCCGTTCCTACCGGAGACTTTGGATCGGCACCACCATCTGAAATTAAAATAAATAATTACCTATTGCTGGATATTTTATTTCACACTAGCTGTACGTCGCAGTGTTACCCGTGGTCCCTCGGGAAAACTTCACTTTCCCGGGATAAAAGCAGAGCTTGTGGTATGTCAAACACAAGACTGATATATAAAAACAAAGTATGAGCTTAGAAAACCACTACTACGCGGCAAGCGAAGCGAGCCACTCAAGGTATGAGAATATTGAAGGTCAACAAAAGAAGCGAGTCACTACAATAAACAATATAGGTAACATATGTAGATGTCATAAACATTACTTTGATGAGTTAAAATACTCAAAAGGTTGCCGATAATTTTTCTACGATTTAGAATCTTATCAAAATGCCGATTTCATTTCAATTGGTTTTCCTTACATCTTGTATTTTTTCGCTAGTAGGTAAGGTGAAAAGTTGTATGTATCACACCGTCACACGAGAGTAAAATAATTTGTTGCTTGTACTTTTGAATCCCTCACTACACTCAGGATTTTAACTTAGAATCCTTCGCTTGTTCGGGATTCAAACTCAGCACTTGAAGCGCTCGTGGTCGTGCTTGCTTAGTCGTTCTTGATAGATCGTCGAAGTTAAGCAACGTTCAAAACGGTCTGTAAGTGGATGGGTGACCGCCAGTGACATTTTCATCTGAGCGCTTCCGTGCTTCGGAGGGCACGTTAAATTGTCGGTCCCGGCTATTTAAGTCGTTAAGCCATGACGGAGGCCTTAAGGCGGCCTAAAAACTCCGTCACCAGAGTTGGCCACTGACTCATACGAACTTACTTTTTTTACTTGCAGCAAAAACTATTTTTTCTCTCTTGTGGTATTTGATGATGACGATGGTATTGTTTACTTACGTGTTTCCCAAAGCATGTACTCCAATCTCTTCCTATCAGCCATCTCTTGTTTCGCCTTCTCTAGAGCGGTAGCGAGCATGTCTTTGGAGAGTTGTTCGGCGGCCTTAGCGCCTGTGACGTCACGCCACGCGGATAGTTCTAAGCGGCTGTGTTGTGAGCAATGCTGGGCTGCGTTTCTAGTGAAATAAGCTTTTATTAATAAGTTATTAGTGTATTAGTAAATACAGGTTCTTTCATTTTACAGTACACAAACTGACAAGGCCTCATTTTTGTAAATAGACGTTTGACCGTATCAATTGAATTCCTAAGCCGATTTAAGTTTTCACTTAAAAATTTATCTTTTATTGATTTTTGAGGACATGTTGCATAATGATTTTCCAGGTCCACCTATCGCAGCGCAGCTACATCACGTCACACGCTCGAATGGACTAAGTTATACAAGAAGCAACAATCCATTGAAAGGATAGTCTTTATCGATTTTCTCGGGATTTTCATAACATAACAAAAAAAACATTACATGAATATTTTTTTATTTATTTGTTGAACCCAATTCCTGAATGAATTCGTTGCGGGTTCGAATCCCGTCAGAATCGAAAATGGTAAGACTTTTCATTTCTTAAATGTCACAAATTTTCAAATACTTACCTACGTTCGATGACTGAAAATAATATTCTACGTCTGACGAAGTTAATTTCCGAAACCAACTCCAAAGGCCATACCGTTGTAAAATAACCCTAGAACTCACAAGTAAGGGTCTTCTTTGACGAAGGCTTTCGGCTGGACGTTGATTAGAGTTTCTTCAGCGGTACACAGCATTCCCGCGAGAGAGACCTTACGGAGAGCTGACAGCTGTTCCGGAGAGAATGATGATGGTGGGATGTCGTTTTCGTACCAGAATCTGAAAGAAAACATACAACTGTTGTAGACGGGAATATGAGGCAAGATGAACTTAGTGCCTAGTGATGGATAGGCTGGTAAAACCTAATCGTTCAGACTTAAAACATGTACTGCCTTACTTATAAACTTGACATAAAGTTAGTTATTCAGATATTCGTTTATTTAACCAGATACACATTACATAACTTTGGCAAGTCAATTAATACATTAGGTACATCATTGAAATTAAAATTTAAAGGTAAATTTCGTTACAATTAAATTACAATTTGAAATCTGTATTGAACCTTATGCCGGCCACCCACGATCCAGTCTACCGTCCAGTTTGCAGCGCTGCAAACTTGATCAAGTCGTCAGAACGAAGTTCTTTTTCGCTTGTCATGCACACCCATACCAATACACCGTCAAGTTTACTGGACGCCGCATCCAGTCCGCGGCAGACTGGACGGTAAACTTGATCGTGGATGGCCGGCATTGTGCTGTGTCTACACATGAAATTGCTTATTGATGTTATGTCATGCCTATGAATAACCATACAAAATGTTTAGTTTATGTTTATAACTTTATATCAAGTTAGTTATTAGTAAGGGCCCTCGAGAATAAGATTTCGTTTGTTTCGATCAACAAATCTATAGATTTAGGGTCAGCGCAGCAAAACCACCCTCGGTAAATAACAGCTCGCGCCATCATTTCGTTTAGCTTTTCGTGATGAATATGATAATGTTTTGAGGATTTGTGACTTTATTACTAGGTGTAAAGGGTGTAATTCGGTTAAACTTAAAACTTTTTTGTTACGCGGACATAATTTAGTTTTGATTTTGTACGTCACGCTCTAATACGAGAGTAACTATAATATTGTTGATCGAAGCTTAAAAGTTAACAAATTAATAGCTCTAGCATTCGCTATTTCTCTCAACATTGTAATAAAGAGAATATGAATACCTGTCACTTTTCTTAAGGTTTGCGAATTGCAGAGCCAAAACACAGGCAAGGGTGGATCCGATAACGGCACCATTTGCCGCTTTCTCCATAGCTCCTCCAATGATTAGTTCAACGTCATCGATGTTTCTGGAATAAATAATACAATTAAAGTTATTATTTAAATCAATTAAAATTATTTAATTTCGAATCTGACGTCAGGGGTTCCGTGGCCGAGCGGTTGAAGGCACTCCGGCCTTAGCAGGATCGTCTGATCGTCGCGGGTTCGAATCCCGTCGGAATCGGAAATTTTGATAAGACTTTTCATTGCTAAATGAAATACCAAGTGTGGATTAACACTATAAAAATTACTTAGGTACAAATAATTATTTAAGTCAAGTTAAGCTGATTTAAGTTTAATTATTTTTTGCTCAAGCAGCAAGCATGTTAATTGTTCATTTTTTATATATATATAAGTTTATTTTAAGTATGTAGATGTCTAGCTACTGTTTTTTAATTGTTGTAGGTACCTATTTAGGTATTATATTGTTATAATTTATTATTAAGTTTTTGTTTGTAATTGTAACACCACATTCTCTCTCGTTCTCTTCAATCCAGTCCATCCAAAGGTTGCCTGGAAGAGATCACTCTGAGTGATAAGGCCGCCCATTGTGCCACTGAATTTAGATTTAAGTTTTTTAATTTTGTAATTTATATTAAGGTTTAACAATAAAGAATTATCTATCTATGTTGCCCTACTATCTTCCAGCGAAAGACGCATTAAAATCGGTTCAGCCCTTCTAGAGATTAATTGGGACAAATACTAGTATATTTTGTTTCGATTTTCTTCCACATATTTCTGTGTTTTTCAGCTGGTCTTGTAAACTTACCGGTACAAATCAGCCAGCATCTCTTGTTGGGTCCTATCAAAGCCCATCTGTCCGAAGTCCCCAAAACTCTTGATATTGGCCATAGGTTCACACAGCCTCAAAGCACGTAGGTACGAGGCTACCCCGTGGTCTCTAGTGCGGTAGACATCCCATTGCACTGAAGGGGGAAAGCGGGAGACGCGGTGTGCTGTTGTATGGACTAGGTGTTGCAGGGTAACTGTGTTGTTCATCTGAAACACAAATTTTGTTCGTTATAAATTGGTGATGAGTCAAATTGCCGACAAAGTGCTGATAATTTGAGAGAATTCCGCTGAGAATTCAGCCTCCTTTAGTTCAAATCAAATCAAATCAAATTGTTTTTATTGCGTATTATGGGTACTATGTAACAGGTGTTATTGATACAGTAAAGGTCAGCCATAATCAACGTCTTGCGCATGCAATATTTACATTATATTTCATTAATCTACTATATATAAAAATTTTTGAAAAAAAAATTGAACCGACTTCACATAACACAAATAGACACTAAGAACCTTCTATGTACCTACACTAAAAAGAGAAAAATAAGAATATACACATGCAATTATTACTTACAGTATTCAAATAATAAATTATTATGTTATATTATATTTTGAAGTCGGTGCCAACTACCTATGCATTTACATCTAAGAAGAAATTACGAGTACCTACAATAGAACTTGGGTGCAAAATTGTATGGAGTAGTTAGAGTAGAATAGTTGGCACCGACTTCAAATATAATATAACATAATAATTTATTATTTGAATACTGTAAGTAATAATTGCATGTGTATATTCTTATTTTTCTCTTTTTAGTGTAGGTACATAGAAGGTTCTTAGTGTCTATTTGTGTTATGTGAAGTCGGTTCAATTTTTTTTTCAAAAATTTTTATTTTTCAATTTTTTGTGTAAATAATATACCTAGTAGGTTAGGTTAGATATTGGAATAGTCAAGATCAAAGAAGTTAGAGTGAGAATCCCTTAGGAATAAAATTATATGGGATCACCTCGAGCGTATTTAAACATGTCAAACTATTCAATGTTTGACTCAGATTTTGTAGTGAGAATGAGGTTTTTTGAGATTACCAGGAAAACTATCAATCCCTCAGGAAAAAAAAGTATGAGGACCACCTATAGATATGTATACCCTTTCAAGCAAAAAAAAAATTTTGGAAATCGGTCCACATTTTTCGAAAAGATCGGTGATTTTTTGAGTATTACGGGAAAACTATCAATCCCTCAGGAGTAAAATTTTTATGGGACCACTATGGTAGCATACCCTTTCAAACAAAAAAAAAATTTTGGAAATCGGTTTACAACTGACGGAGATATCGATGAACATACATCCAAAAAAAAAAAAAAAAAAAAAAAAAAAAAAAACATACATACACCCGAACATAGAACCTCCTCCTTTTTTTGAAGTCGGTTAAAAAATAAGTCGGCTTTTCCTTCCTGACGCTATAACTCCAGAACGCACGAACCGATTTCCACGGTTTTGCATTCGTTGGAAAGGTCTCGGGCTCCGTGAGGTTTATAGCAAAGAAAATTCAGGAAAAATCTGGTGGCATCTGGTGGCGAAACGGAGTTCGCCGGGTTTGCTAGTTAAATTATATAATAAAAAGGCAAGTACGAATCAGAGCATGAGTTTGTCAGTAACAAGAGATATTAAAGGATCTACTCGCTTTTTGTAAGTAATAGGTAGGACCGGAGCCTCGAGTAAGGGTTGACAAAGACAGAAAGATGAGAGACGAGATTCCTTCCCGGCTTATAAAGTCGTTAATCTTTGGTGGAGAAATCAGGCAGCTTATGAAGACAAAAAAATACTGGACATTTCACACAGCATCATCTAGCCCCAAAACTAAGTAAAGCTTGTACTATAGGTACCAGATACGTATATACTTCTTGTTTGTAAATATGTACACAGATACACCCAGACCCGAGATAAATATTTGCAGATCATACAAACACTATCTCGCTGCGGGGATCGAACCCGCAACCTTCTGCGTCCCAAGCGGGCTTTCACCCACTGCGCCACAGAGGTCGTCAAAAAATGCGAAAATATAAAAAAAGAAATTGACTGACATTTTCAGTCACTATTACAATTTTTTTGTAGATTTGGGGTTTATGTACCGTAAAATAGTATTATCATTAATTCTTATCTCAATCCTTCTTAGGTTAAGCACACAAAATCGCAAGTTTAATAGTCTTACCAATTTCTCATTCATCATAGCCTTGAAGATAGGAGCTACAGCAACGAGCTCCGTGTAAGCTCCGGCGCGGTTGGCACTGGAGTAACCTCGCCAGAATCCGAGGGAGGTTAACTTCAATTCAGCTTTGGCCATTCCAACCTGAAAAGAGATTTCAATTTGTAAAAGACCGAAAAATTTAAAAGATCTAAATCAGTGAGCTTTTATATATGTCGTGCAAGCGTACGTATATCGACAGAACTAAAACACTACCGGGAGGCTGGACAGTGGACGCTGTGTTTAAATCGGTAGGTAAGGAAAAGTGGGGTGATCTTCATTCAGCGGTAAACCCTGAAAATTAATGCATTGTTAACTTACCTCTCCGAGCAAAACTGGCAGGAACTCGTTGAAGGTAATATGCTGGATGATAGCAGCCACCGCTCGCCTTGTCTCCAAGAACAATGTGGTGTCATCCCAGAAAGGGTTCATAGAGTACAGCTCTCCAGCGATGCGGTTGTGTTCAGAGAGGAACGCTTTGTATAGTGGCGCGGTGGGTGTTCCGTCGTTGCATCTGAAAGAGACAGATATGTTTTCACAGTTCTTTTTATAAACTTTCGGAGATTCTTGAATGGAATTACAGAACGTAAATTGGACACAATCAATTCCGATAAGAGAGACGATACATACTAAAACAAGATTATAGGTAGGTAGGTACTCGTAATAAATAAATAAATATAAATAAATAAATAATGCTGGACTATTCACACAGCATCATCTAGCCCCAAAGTAAGCAGAGCTTGTGTTATGGGTACTAAGATGACTGATATATTACTTATATACTTTTTGTTCGTAAATACATACATATTATACATAGAAACACCCAGACCCGAGACAAATATTTGTAGCCCAGACTATTACGATTTAAAATAAAGTTACCAGCTGCAGAAGTAGGTAATGTCATGGAATACTAAACGTGTTTACATATCAACAACAAATCAAATAAGCAAAAAACAGGCGTTTAATTTATTAAACATGCCTGTATGAAGCCATTAAATGGCAATGCAAACAAAGATGGAAATCGAACAGATATGCAAAGCATCACAAGGTCCGATTTGCATACAATCAGCTCCACCGGCATAGTAAGCTTTTTTTTATCAGATTTGTCATTTGCAGTAGGAAAAATAAATAGGAAACGATGTTTATACAATATCTGAGATCACTATTGACTTCATTATTATTACCTAGGTACTTCAATTTACTTTTCAGCAAATATATTATTCTAGAATGTTCAGACATCATACTTAAAAGTAGTAGGTACTCGTACATAGTCTTACGCCATATAAAAAGTCTATGTGCCCAGGATGGGAACTACCTTCATAACAACGTTCATCGAAATTCATACAGAGTGACAAACATAGGTACACACACAAAAAAACTATCGCATTGGATAGAAGTAACCTATGTATAAACTTTTACTTTACTTTACTTTATAATCCGACTGTGAAAAGATTGTTTAAAATTGTTGGAGAGCCAATCGAGCGATAGGCGAGGAAGTGGTGGATAATTTCAGTCAATCAGTTTGAGTTATGGAAGAGACCTTATCACATGATCATGCGTACTTGAATTGACCAATCACAAAGCTCGAACGGGAAAATCAAAATCTTAGAATGCATAATATGTAAGGGAATAAACAGTAACTTTACAATAATATATTCTTAGGTTCTATGCGATGTGATAACTTTTCACACAACAATAGATTTGCATAAAACATTCATGTAACTAATCTGTACAGACACGTAAACTGTTGCGAAACTCAACGATTGCTTACAGAATAATACTTGGTACAGTCTTATGTTGTAAAGCTGAACAACTCTACAGGAAACGTTACTTAAACTTTATATTTATTTAGAAGATTCAACCAAAATCAATAACTAGAACTCATTTTTTTGTAAGATATTTAATGAATAAAAGGTTAACTGTCTTCTATGTTGTCCTTACTATAGTCCCACAAAGATATCTGTTCCGGTGAGGGAGGCACTGCTATCGCATTTGGCAGAGAGAAAGTAAATGTCTATGGTATTTGGTGTTGCCAAAAATTCACAGTAAAGTGGGTAAGCAAGGGATCAAAGCAATAACGAGAAAAAAACACACCGAGCAAACAAGCAATGGCGGATATGGTTTCAAAATGGCGTCGTTAGTTCCTCTTTTGGCCACCGGTCCAGATATCTTTGATACTTAGGTACTGAGGCGTCGTCCTAATTGGCAATAATCGTACGATGACACGATGCGTTTTCGTCGTGCGATGACAGATTTCTTCTCTTCTTAAGCTCGTGCCGCACGACGAAAACGCATCGAGTTATATCGTACTTATTATAGTTATCATATCGCCTTACGACGAAAAATACACGATTTTTTAAATTTTACTCCAACATCAATCTAAGCTTGGTGATGCTGACTGTACGTAGGTACAGTCAGCATCACCAAGCTTAGACTGTATATAGATACAGTCGAGTATAGAACCTTCTGCTTTTTTGAAGTCGATAAAAAGGAAAGATGTTTAAGTAAGTAAGTTGCTCAGCTGATTTAAGACCACAGTACAATGTACATTGTGCTAAGTATTAATGATTCATACCATGATTTTAGTCTGTATCCGGAAAATCTGCATAAAATGATGACAGCTGATGTTTTTCTTTGGAAAAACCGGCAGGATTTACATCGTTATTTAAATTATGAAGTAAATTCTACTAAAATATTTGAGTGTAAAAACAATAACGATCTCAAGAAGGTACCTATTCAGTAACTGAAATACAATGTCCGCACTCAGAGACGCTAACGGCTACTTAAATCTGTGCCGTGGAAATTTAATACGATTGAGGTAGCTGTTAGCATCTCTGATTAGGGAAACTAATCAAATATTCAAATTTTTTTACAAAAGAAACATACCTAACGGAACTATAAACTTGATAAAAAAAGTTAGTTCGTATGAGTCAGTGGCCAACTCTGGTGACGGAGTTTTTAGGCCGCCCTAAGGCCTCCGTCATGGCTTAACGACCTTAATAGCCGCGACCGACAATTTAACGTGCCCTCCGAAGCACGGAAGCGCTCAGATGAAAATGCCACTGGCGGTCACCCATCCACTTACAGACCGTTTCGAACGTTGCTTAACTTCGACGATGAATTTGATGATTTAAAATGTTCTTTAAACTTAGATGCAATTTGCGTATTCCGAGTTAATTAAATAGACGAGACCGACAATTTAACGTGCCCTCCGAAGCACGGAAGCGCTCAGATGAAAATGAACCCGCAACCTTTTGCATCGCAGGCGGGACTTCGCCCACTGCACTACAGAGGTCGTCCTTTATAACAATGGCTACCTCTGTTGGGCTATAAATAAATAAATATAATTTTACTTATTGGTTCTAACTACTGTAGAAATGTATGCGTTTAAAAAGATCACCAATCTAAAAATCTAAATTGTATAAGAGTATATTTCATCTTAGAAGATTAAAGTCGGATTAGATACACCATCTCAATTAATATTATCTTCAATTGCAGTGTCATTGGGCATAATGACTATGACTACCCAACTACGCTATGGGAATCGTTCACACATTATAGTTATCTATAAATCTTGAATCGGTATTGTGTTAACTGTGACGTAACCTCTTTCTTCCTAGCTGTTTGTGTGAAGTTCAGTGAACGCATATAAAACCATGGAAGCCTTCTTTCCAGGTGTTTATCATACACATTAATTAGAAAGAGAATTTGGTAAAAATCTAGCAAACTCATTTATAAGAACATTCTCACATATTTATGTAATTTCATCATACTGCTTCGTATAAGTATTTAAAAACATTTTAAACTAAAAAAAATCTAGCGCGTTGATGATGTTTTTTTAAAGATTTACGACAACGTAGCCTTGAGAAAATTATTTCTACGGAACGTCCATAGCTGTACCTAGGTAATCGTGGATAGAAAAAAATTTAAAACCTTACTTGCGACATGAATGTAAATCAATTTTGCCGGCGTCATAGAGTCGGAGCGAGCGCAGTTCCTTTTCAGAGCTCCCGTATAACGCAGAGCCGTCGATCACTGAAGTCGCCAAATTCATCTGCTCTCTCACTTCTGCAAAAAATATGGCATATTGTAGTCAAAAGGAATTGGCGAGGAATAAAACACGGAATGTCGAAGAACCTAAAGCGCAAACCCCACCTAAGGCTAAGCGCGCATTATGATTTTTAATAGCGCGATATTTTTGTCGGAGAAATATAACGTATGAGTTTCTATGTCAGTGCGCGCATATGCGATAAGTAATGCGTTTTACAGCGCGATTTTAAAATTTTGTCGCAAAAAGTTAAATCGTAATGCGCGCTTAGGCTTACTGGCGTCTTCCTATTCCATTCAAATGTTATATTAAATACATGGAAATAAAGCACAAATTCAATTCACAAAACCAAAGCAATCTGACGTTCAAGAACTGTGCTCGAAGAACCTGTGAAATGTCTTATTAGAGTATCCAAATTGTAGTGTTTTGTAGTCAAAATAGGCACCGGTAAGTCGTAGAACTTAAAACGTTCAACAATTGTATTAAGTGCTCAAAAAGAGCCTTTTCGAGGCGTGCAAAGCCTCCTTTCATCACAGTGTTTCGAAATAAATGGTGACACGATTTATGGAGTCAAAATAAAAGTGAATAGGTATAAATATAAATTATACAGGGTGTAAAAAGACGTCTACCGAAGCCGAAAGGGATAGTTACAGCATCCCATTTACTATTTGCGTATTACTGGGTGCGATTTTTTACGTATTTTGAGTTTTAACAGTTTTTTTTCTTTTATAAATGATTTATTATTAGGTAGGTATGGTCTTATTATGTTGTACTAGTAGTAAATAGCCGAAAATAACATAAAATTACGTATAGCTAAGTCAAATTTCTTTTTGCATTTTTTTCACTACATATGTTTGGAATCATGGTCTGATTGCAACCCCTCAGTTTTCGGTAGTTGTATTTTTACACCCTGTATAGTTTTGGCGGTGAAAGTAGATAGCTAGATAATTCTTTATTGTATACACAAACACACAGCGAAGAAGATATGTAAGAAAAAATACACTTAACTTTAGGTAAACAATTGGCGGCCTTATCGCTGAAAGCGATCTCTTCCAGGCAACCATTTACGTGAGAAAAGCATTAACATGTTATCACGTTAATTGAATACGAGATTGTCCAAAACGCTATTCTACATATTACTTATATGGATAGGTAGATAGGAAGTCTGCCACAATTACCGTTGAACTGGTTTATGACAAATTTTGTTGACATACCTAATCAATCTACCTAAAATGTGTGGGCGATGTTTAAATTAGAAATATTAAGTTGAATTATAATAAGGGTTTTTTTATTTTTTTTTTTATGATGAATGGGTCGACTCTTGACCTCGAAACTTAAATAGGCAAGAATGAGGTCTACGATGGAGCGCGCCTACCCAGAAGGTGCCTATTAACTCTCTTCTTAAAAACATCAGGGTCGTAGCTCAGCGGAAATACAGACGCGGGAAGCTGATTCCACATTTTTGCAGTGCGCATAATAAAAGAACTTTGAAAGCGCTTAGTTCTAATAAGTGGAATATCAACCAGGTGTGGATGATAGTGAGCTGTGCGTCTGAAGTCCCTGTAAAAGACCGGTGAAGGCGGAACAAGGTCGTGTAGCGCCCGGGCACACTCACCGTAGTACAATCTGTAGAAGACCGACAAACTCGCTACCTCACGACGATGGCTCAGACTGTCGAGTTTTGCCTCGGCAAGACAGTCTTCAACAATGAGCCTCTTGGCTCTGCGCTCCACCGAGTCAAGTGCAGCTACATAGTTGATACTTAGCAGATCCATCCCAAAGGTGGATGCAATACTCCATACAAGATCGAACTTGAGCTTTATATAAAGTCAAAAGTTGATCAGGTGTGAAATATCGCTTGACCTTATTTAGGATGCCCAGCTTTTTGGCCGCAGTTTGCGCTTTAGACTCGATGGAGGTGCCAAAGTTGAGGTTGAGGTTTTAGATTTTAGAGTTTTGTTCCGGTAGGTAGAAGCTATCTTGTAAGAACCGTGTTAAACTAAATCTCGAAGGCAGAGCCTCCTACCGGATACAGCTATAGCTGAAAATCATTCACTTTAGGTAAAGAAGTAAGACCGATAAACCAAGTTTTTAAAGATTGCTTGACTTACCAAATGAACAGGAGTCAATGTTTCTAGCTGGGACAGATCGCACGTAGTCGCAGGGCCCTTCTCCACAATTCTGTAGCAAAACACTTCAAATTAATAAGTAGGATGCTTCGGACTTTAAAGGGAATTGGAGCTTTAATAAATAAATAACGATTTATTTCAGGCAACACAGATTACACACATAAGTACAATGATAAAATGCCATTGGCCCTATTTTTAATTACCTTTATAGACTAATAGCCTTACCATGAAACGTGACATAAAGTTATTTCTCGGAATAAACCAAGAATAACCATACATTTTGACAGTTTACACTCGGGAATAACTTTATAGCAGGTTTATTAGTAGGTGCCTTAATTACTAAAGAAAATCACTGAAACTTTTGGTAAATAACTACTTAAATAATTAAATTTACTTATTCTCTGTCGGTAAGTATTTGAGATAATACCTACTTACAATAATGGTTCATGCCTAATATTATGTTTTATTGGTACCTATCATTAAAACAGACGCAGTTCTTTACATGATTGATTATCATGATTCTTATTATCTTATTTCGCTTTTGAATAAGGTTTCAGTTCATTGAACTCACAGATTGAACCGAAGAGTTTATATAGCTACAATTGGTTATTTTGTCTAAGTTTGTGATGTATGACTTAGGTAAAGATGAATTATTATTGTATCAAGGTTTGTTTGTTGTATTGTTCTTGATAGATCGTCGAAGTTAAGCAACGTTCGAAACGGTCTGTAAGTGGATGGGTGACCGCCAGTCGCATTTTCATCTGAGCGCTTCCGTGCTTCGGAGGGCACGTTAAATTGGCGGTCCCGGCTATTTAAGTCGTTAAGCCATGACGGAAGCCTTAAGGCGGCCTAAAAACTCCATCACCAGAGTTGGCCACTGACTCATACGAACTTACTTACTTTTTAAGGTTGAAGTTTTAAATACATACAAGTAAATGTAGGTACTAAGATCCTAATGAATTTATTCATAAACTATTGCACATTTCATTAGAATAATAAACATCAAATTGTTATGAAGAGAACGTTCAAAACATGTAAATTAAATTTAGTGCACTAAATTGACAGCAATTAGACCGTTTAATTACGTTTTAACCTTTTCAGCGCTCGTATTTCGTTATGTCGTTGTACCTTTCCTATCTATAAATCTTCTTGGAAATACGACTTATCCATAAAGCATTACCCCGCATGGTACAAATAGAAAATAAGAAGGTAAGTACTTTATTTTTAATTGAGTTTATTTTTTGTTTTTATTTTAATTAATCTTTAACTTATTACTTTTTAGCTGTTGACAGTTCCTAATACTTACCTATTGTACATGTTGTGCATGCGTGTAATGGGTGTACATTCTATAGAGTGACTGATTTAAAATGTTCCTACAAATGTGTATTATGTATGCTGTTGGTGTTGCCTAATAAATAAATAAATAAATAAAAATTTTGCATTAGTTTTTGAAGTGTACCTAAGACTGGTTGCAAGATTTTTACAAACATTGGAGTTGCTATTATTTAGTTACAATTCACTGTAATAATCGTTTCAATGTTATATACAGGGTGTAAAAAGACGTCTACCGAAGCCGAAAGGGGTAGGTACAGCATCCCAACACACAACCAAATCCAAAAGGATTTTCCGAAAAAATCATTATATCCGGAGAAAACAGCGTTTGAAGAGTACTGTTTTCGTATGTTCTGGGCGCGTTGTTTCACGTAGATTGCTGGATTTTGAGTTTTAACTATTTTTTTCTTTTATAAATAAAATTATTAGGTAGGTATGGTTTTATTATGTTGTCCTGGTAGTAAACAACCGAAAATAACGTAAAATGACTAAGCTAAGTCAAAAATTTTTTTGCGTTTTTTTTCGCTAAATATGTTTAGAATCGTGGCCTGATTGCAACCCCTCAGTTTTCGGTAGTTGTCTTTTTACACCCTGTATAAGTACCCACTCACTTATAACTTTAAAACGATTAAGATTAAGTAATAATTACTGCACAAAAACTTTTATAAAATATAAGTATGGCAAGTTTATTAACAATTTGAATGCAATCTAGCAATTAACTGAATATGCTATTGACAGTTTAAGTGAAACCACTTCAACTCGATCTTGATTGCAAATTGATTTTAAATACTAATTTTGTAAATGTAGGCTCCGCTAATTGATAACTTGATTTGATATGCCTAATTATAATATGCGCTTCATGTAGCTAGAATTATCTTTATTGACATAGGTACCTATACAAGCAGATGCAACTATTAATTAATTACTACATGTAGGTAAGGAAAGTCCTTGTAGTATGTACGGTCACCGACTGGTGACCCCTTCGTGACGCTTGTCATTGTACCTACGCACCTAACCGCCACAAAATTTGTTATAAATAAGAATCAATCTTTAGAGAGAATAATAAGACCATAATAAGATATGGTAACCATTGTCAGTTACAAACTAAATCGCAACATGCCTAGTAAGTTCGGATGAATCAGTGGCCAACTCTAGTGACGGAGTTTTTGGGCCGCCTTAAGGCCTCCTTCATGACTTAACGGCTTTATAGACACGATCTGAATAACTAGTACCTTAGATACATCTTGTTTTCTTTAGCGACATGGCCAACTCTAGATTCGTTACGTTATTTAGCCGAATCATCTCAATTACTAGAACAATGCATGAATGTGGCACACATAACTTTCACTACGCATGTCATGTGGAATACGTAATTTTATTACTTCTTAAACATAGGAGCTTCTATCACAGCTCAAAGGCAAGTTTTTGAATGAACAGTGTCTTACAACTTACAAGACAATTCATTGAACGAATGAATGAAGAGCAGGCTTTCAAGGCAAGGGGTTGAAAAATATGGTTCTTTTTAGTTATTGCACGCGGCCCGCGTGGTACCAACATATTGTATAGCCTATATGCTATTCCAGGTCACTATCTACGCCTATTCCAAGTTTCATCCAAATCGATGCACTGGTTTAGGCGTGATTGAAACATAAACATACAAACATCTAAACAAACTCACAAACTTTTCACAACTCAGCTTTATTATATTAGTGGGATAGTGGAAAGTGGGATTAGCACGAAAAACAGTAGTTACGCTGCTGTAGTGTACCAGATGTTCTCTATCATCTGTGGTGCCTAATATTTTATCATTATGTTTGTCATAGCTACATTTCGTAATTTGTATAGATACGATATATTACCTGCCCACTTTGTGTGTAGAAAGTTAATTGCGTATGTCACGGTGTTTGTCTAGGTCTATTTATTATATGAAGAAATTGATTAATTAAGGTACCGGGCAGGGCGTTTGTCAAAGAAACTCGTCACACTAGATCACACTTTTTAAATAACTGTATTGTATCTATTCATGGATTAGTTACTTATCTCCTCGTAAACCTCTTTGAGATTAGGCTGGTAGCTTTGGGAAGGTAGTAAAAATGACAGTTTTGTCACGTCAGCAGATAAATTATTTTATTTATTTTTAAATTTTTTCTAATTCAAAAATTATAATATTTTTTTTTAATTAGATACATCTACCACTGTCATGCATGTAGCTGGCACACTTGCATGCCAGCTCTTTGCACGTGCCAGCTCATCATTTGTATATGTCGCCGGTATATTCATGATATGCCTAGGCATAACGTTCAACGACGCCATTTCACGATTTGCCTTACTTACACCAGCCATATCATTCGTTTGACGATTTGGCTAGCGATACTTAAGCATGATATGCCTAGACAGATCGTGAAATGGAACAAATTTATAGCGGAATATTTAATTTCTGTGCCGAGGAACGCTCGCTTTGCTCGCTCACCCCGCGTGTTTTTTTTCACTAACATAAACCAACTAATTTCAAAAATTTTAAAAGTTGTAAATCTTGGGATAAGTTTTGATTATTATGTCATGTGTGTCTTAAATAAATCTTAGCAAAGTTACACAATAACCTCAAAACAGCCACGCCTAAACGGTCCCCACAAAATAAGTAGGCACCCATGCACTAATCGTCTGTTACTTCATGGCTTTCACTACACGTAACCTTTCTTCGACCTCGCAAACTATCACGAACGTTACGACATCCAAGATTGATCGATATTTCTATGACAAGTTAATAAGAACGTCAGTTTTCAGAAAATAATATACTCCATTCATATTTTCGAACTCTACTTGTTATTTATAAAGGTAATAAAGGGATGGGCACTAAATGTAGCGTTGACCAGACCTTCACTTTCAACGAAAAAAATAACACAATTTACCACGACATGTGTCCTTAAGAGCATTTTGTTATTAAAATGTGGGTCGATTGTCCATTCTCCCAGTGAGACAGAATAAGAGGCCAATAAGATCCGTTAAAGATAAGTAACCAATAACCATGAAGAAATCTACTTCGCTCAAATGTTAGTTCGTATGAGTCAGTGGCCAACTCTGGCGACGGAGTTTTTAGGCCGCCTTAATGCCTCCGTCATGGCTTAACGAACATGTGCCCTCCGAAGCACGGAAGCGCTCAGATGAAAATGCCACTGGCGGTCACCATCCACTTACGGACCGTTTCGAACGTCTTCGACGATCTATCAAGAACGACTAAGAAAGCACGACCAAGAGTGCTCAATTGACTAAACAAAGTGAGACTTGGTAACAAGTATCCCAATTTGATTATGTAATATATGCTCAAAAGCGATAGGTCAAAGATCAATCACTCATTCATTATTTTAGCATAAAAAACTGAATAGAATCACAGCCCACATTGCGTAGGTATTAATAAAAACAACGCCTATAGAAACAGTTAGAATACCACAAGTTGTTTTGTAATGATAATTCACGTCAAATGTTTTAACACGGGCAATTGATTTTCCATTACGAAATGTCATCTCACTGTTTTTGTACAATTAAAATATCATATGTGCTTCGAGATTCGCAAAAAGTATGTAAATGTTTACGAGTATTTTGACTGCGCAAAAAGTTGAAACGTAAAAAGTGGATTAACAGAGCTTCAGCTTAGTTGAGTACAAAAAAGTTAGTTATATATTGAATCACCATTAATAGTTCATATCTTAATTACAACATAAACATTACTGACGAGCAGGAAAATGCCTTTGAGCAAGTATAATGTTTAAGATATTCTTGGTACTTAAGTGATGTTCTAGGTTTATGTACATGAAGAAAAACAAATTCGATGAATACCTATACAATAATTAGCATTAATTATGCAAAATTGTACAACCTATAAAACGCTATCTTGCTTCCTACATGTTATCTAATGTTAAGTCTTCTTGAATATTATTGCGCGATTACTTATTTTTCATTAGAAATAAATATTTCTGAGATATTTCTCTTCATATTTGCACTCGATTATGTCTTTTAAATTCACATCATAGAAGAAAAGCTGTTGTTTATAATGATAGTAATACAGTCCTGAGAGGTTACCGGTGTTTTACAAATAACCCTGTATATATGTACTCGCTATTCCAATAGCCCCATTAAAGCTCCCTAAAATACAGGAAGTACTATATACTACTATACACTATACAGGTACTATATACTATACAGGGTTATAACTCATTAATGAGTTATGTATCATTCATCAGAATTACTGTGAGCTTAAAGCTCACAGTAATTCTACGCTCCCATGACTGATGTGTATAGTGTATCATCACCTTAAAGTTCAACAAAAGTTCACAACAAGGACACATACATCGTATTAATACTCATTTGTAAACTGTCGGCCAAGTTCAAGAGTTGAAAAATTTACCATCATTAAATGGAGACGGATGATTGGGCACTGGATGTACACATCCGTTCCTTTTAACAAAAAGCATACGTCCGTCGGCCTTCACACTGCTTGATCACACGTCTGTTAGATATGACACCGATAGAGGCTAGGTTTTAGTGAGCAGTCAAATAATATTGCACCTACCAACAATCATTTTTTTTTTTTTTTTTTTAGTAGCCCGTAGGGATCCCACTGCTGGGCAAGGGCCTCTCCCAAACATTTGGGAGGAATTGCCATAATCGCCACGCTTGGCAGGCGGGTCAACAATATAACAAAGTTAAAACTAACGATAAAAAAGAAGCTAGGCTTCGGAAAAGAAATCCCAGAAAATAAGTAGTTTCAGCTCTAAGAAGAACTTTTAGTGGTATTTCTCATCGTTTATGAATAAAACATACTCGTATGTTATGAGAATTATGGCTTTTGAAACTCATGGATGAAGTATGTGCTGTGACTAAGTTTAAATACCTACTATTACCTTAAATAAGTACAAACTAAACCAAGAATTCAACCACAAGATTCCGCTAATTACTGGGCTGCCGCAAGGGTCAACGCTTTCCCACGACTTCTTCCTTGTTTGCAAAACTAAAAATTTTGACAGTACCTGATTTCCGTTGGCAGTCGCGACTAGATCTGAGATGAGGAACTGTCCCCAAGCTGGCAGCATGCTGGTGACGTAGTCATGGTCAGCTGGTTCTGTTAACTGAGCGGCTGCGCGAACAGCCAATGATGGCGGAGGAAGATGGGGCTCATCCAAAGGTTGGGAGACACCTGTAAAAGGTTTAAATAAATCTCTACCGGAAGACTCAATATAATAAAAACGTTAATGTACTAAATGAGAGAGTTAATCTACCAAAGGTGTAAAAATAAATTGGAATTTTGTACGAAGGTCTTTTTACCTTCACTTTTGAAACAATGCAAACCAATTCCCTGATTTGATTGGAATGTTAACAAAGCTAATTATATCGTGTTCCCCATGTCAATGTTACGATTCCATCCATAGACATTATTTTGTCTGTTACATTAAAAACATGGAATAAAGTGCGCCTGTGATGGCAAAAAAAGACTCTGGCTTTCTAGTTTCTTTAAGATATTCATAATGATTGTCTTTACTCAATTATTTTAATCATTTAAATAATCTGCAAAGAAATTTTATGAGGTAAATAACTCTACCACAGCAGTAAGAGTAGAAAGTGCTTAGAGATTAGTCGTTTGATTTGCATATAAAACTTCAACATTACAAAATATAATTACAAGATTTTTTTAAATATACTTGGTATAGTAAAAAAATATATTGGTATATTTGTCCACTTCATTGTAAGCTCATTTAATTCATGAAATGCCTCAATCTCACTAATACTTTTTGGTTACTGATCAAAGTAATACCTATATTCAACATAATTACTAAAATAAGTTCAAACTTGTTTGGTTGAAGACTAGAACCATGTTATTACATAATGTTTCAGATGTACCACCTATATAAGTTGTTTATAAAGTTAGCAATTATGAAATTATATGCGTCCTTTATATGATTGGATGCAGCTTTATGACGACTGTTTACAGACATACCTAATTACGGACATAAATTAATGTTATGATGACAGATATTTATTGCATGACTTAAAGGCTTACTAATAAACTTGACATAAAGTTTATGTCATGCATAACCTATGAATAACCATACACATTTTTAGTTTATGCATGACATAACTTTATGTAAAGTTTATTAGTAAGGGCCTTAGTCTTTTCTAATTTTATGAAAAAAAAAACACGGTCACGACTGTATTCCAAGGCGCGGTAGACATTCTCTCAGATCTTTATATTCCAGATCCTTTGAAGATGTCTAATTTTATGATCAACATATAATGCCTATACTGTTTTCAACAGTTACTATACTTATTATTATGTAGGTATAGTTACTTCTTTGTGTGTCGTAGGTGTTTTTCTATTAAAAATATTGACCGTTTTTGATTATGGGATCAGCTTGACGATTCTTTGGCTCAATGCACATTGAATTGGTAAGCGACGCGACAATTAGTTTTATAGCAAGCGTTTCTATATCTTGTACCATTATTCATAAGGTTTATAATGGCTTTAACACTACCTACACGATTTACAATATTGAATAGTGGTAATATTGTCAAGATCTTATTTCAAGATCAAATTTAGGCAACGGCGTGCATATCCCGCAAGTAACAATATAAAATTATTCAGTGTTGTTAATATTTATGTATACAGATTTATGTAAATTACAGTTTTGTATTACATATTCAAAAAATATTTAAATAAAGAAAATTTATTATATCTCTAGATTAATATTAAGTTTTAGTAAAAATGTGTTCATTTTATAGAGGATTGTATAGACAGAGATACTTTATAAGAATGTATTCATCATCATCATCATCATCAGCCTATATCAGTCCACTGCTGGACATAGGCCTCCCCTAATGAGCGCCATTGCGCCCTGTCCTCAGCTCGACGCATCCAGCTTCTGCCAGCGCCTTTCGCAGATCGTCACTCCACCTGGCCGGAGGGCGTCCTACACTACGTTTGCCGAGTCGCGGTCTCCACTCAAGAATGTATTCAATTGTCTTTAATAGGCCGACTTCCGTATCGAGCGAGACAAATCATCTGACATTTATAATAGCTATCGTTCTTGATCACTTAGTTTTTCTTATGAAGTAAGACAAGTTGAAAGTTATCATTAATCATACAGTTTAAATTATGTTTCATTAAAAATATACCATAAATTCATTTTTATAATGAACTTTTAGGATACGGGATGTACGGGATGCAATTATTATTAATTTTGATTATCTACAGAAGCTGTGTTTTAAACATTTATGTACTGTTTAAATCTATGTTTATAGACCTTTAACTAACCTTCAATAAGGAAGAACTAAGATCACGCGTAATGATAGGCAAATATGTTCAGTGTAAACAAGACATCACTCAATCGAAGATCATAAAATTCTAAGAATCGATGATTGAATGAACAGACATTTTTTGTAAATAACTTTGTCTTATGGTATCATCATTCACACCTTGTTACCCACTGCTGGGCATAAGCCTCCTCAGTTTTACAAAAAACGAAAAAGATAACTGACTTCTATGTTAGACTCAGGACGCGGCGTGACTTCAGGCGTCAAGTGAGGCCATAAGCCCACCATACAACTCGATATTAGAAATCGAATCGACAGATAACGCTTAGACTCCACCTGCGTCTAAAGGAATTAAATACCAATACTGATTACTTTTTATGTCAAGTATCGCGGCACTTGAGTTCACAACTGACGGAGATATAGATGAACATACATACAGCCGAACATAGAACCTCCTCCTTTTTTTGAAGTCGGTTTTAAATACAATATTATCCAAAATGAAAAAATGAAACAGGATCACAAATATATTCGTGGCGTAATGTATAGCACACACTTAGAGAAGCGTAAATGTACTTGTACACCAAGCAGTGGGACATGTTCTGGATAAAAGTAAGTAAGTAATAATGATTAAAATTTCCTGATCTAGATATGGATGTTGATATCATTTACAAAGATGCCATTACTAATCTAACTATCATCATAATTGCAAAACACTGAGATGGCGTGAACACAAACGGTTTGCTCGCTTCATTATTGCAATTTAGATGCATCTTTCGCTCTATCAGGGATGATACCGGAACGGGACAGACTTGTGTTAAGTTGGCTCCTCTATTATTATAATAATAGAGGAGCCAACTTAACACAAGTCTGTCTCTGTCTTATTTTTTTTTTCATAATATTGAAATTAAATACCATATCATTAATAAACAATGCATAATCATTGAAATAATTTATATATTAATATATTTATTATCTATTATCTTTCTATACCATTCGAAGATTTAATACGAATAGGTACAGCTAGAGTTATATTCAACTAGCTGTCGGTCGCGGTGTTACCCGCGTTCCCTCGGGAAAAGTCACTTTTCCGGGATAAAATATAGGCTATGTTCATCAGGGATAATGCAGGATTCTAATGGTGAAATAATTTTTCAAATCGGTCCAGTAGTTTCGGTCTCTACAGTTCGCAACAACTAATTACATAAGTACTGAAAGATTAGTTCAGGGCTTCAGGGCCTCTACTCTAATATGACACATCCGTATGTTCAGGCTACGAAAAAGGTTGCGATTGTTGACCTCAAGAACCAACTTTACGGTTTAGAATACTTGGTCCAGGTTTTGACCGCGTTCATAATCTTATTGGCCGAAACCTCGAAGTGTAAACTTCCGAAAAGCAGCTGAAATATCGGATTATTTATCACTTTAGATTGTTGGTACTGGTATCTGTTTAAAATGTTTGAAAACTTACGGTTAGCATAGTTAGCCGGCATCAGCCTGAGGAAGACATCGCCTCGTCGGCCCCACGGTCGGTGCCTCACGTTATTGCACTCGCCACTAGCGCTCCTGTACTTGCTTGGAGGGCATGGTGTGTTGCTGATTTCATCTTCCTCCGATGAACAGTTGTGCCTATAAGATAGTTCAATTAGAATTCTGTGTCAGATATTTCTATGAAGTTTTATACTTATAGGCTGATCGATAGAAAACAGGGTCATTTAGATCGCGGTAGAGTGAAGGCTATATTGTCACTAAAATTAAGGTATAACAAAAGTGAGTTGTAAGCGATTTGTTTTTGTAAAGCTTGTTTTGTTAGTATACATCAATATGAAAACGTTTATTGTGCCTTTCAAACGAATGAGATTTCACAAACTCTGCCAAACCTTAAAAGCAAAACAAATCAAACTTATAGACCAAAATACTCTTAAGCTTTCGTGGCGTGATTTTGAACTGAAGCTGATTTAAATAGGTATTGTTTCATTGCAATTTAGACGTAGGTAAATTAATTTGTAAACTTACGCATCGCTAGCGCCTAATAAAAACCGCTTTTCCAAGTTGAGAGCTTCGCTGGCGATCCGCCTAAGGTCGCTCGGCACAGCCTGCAGACCGTCATCTGACTTGCCTTTCTGGCCACTTGTGACTGTGAACGCTACGGCGAACAGTAATATACTTCGCCTTATCCTGGAACAAAGAGAATCAATGTTAGATATGTTACGCAGAAGTAAAATAAGGCTGGACATAGTGGGCATGTCTGTTGCACGCCAAAAGTGAGAAGGTGACGTAGCAGACCGAAACTGAGATGGCAAGATAAGCTCTACAAATTATTGTGCGAGCTGGATAGATATTTTCATGGACCATGAAGTGTGGTAAGGGAGAGAAGGAGGAGAAATATTTGTCATCTAGACGCTTACAGCTACTAATAATAATGTTTTGGTCAGAGATCAATTGCAAAATAGAGGCTTTTGCGCAAACGTAGCCTGCAGATAAGTTCAAGAGATGAAAAACGGCCTCGTATATTATAGTAATTCTTAGCCCGCCCTGATGATAATAGGAAGTGCAATGTGGATTGTAAAATTGTAAAAAGACGTCTACCGAAGCCGAAAGGGGCAGGTACAGCATCCCAACATACAACCAAATCCAAAAGGATTTTCCGAAAAATCATTATATCCGGAGAAAACAACGTTTGAAAAGTACTGTTTGCGATTTTGAGTTTAACACGTTCGTTGCATTACGAGATCTATCAGATCTCTTGCAGGACTTTTGTATTGTGCGTTGACTATAATCGTGTTGTTTCACTCCTTGCGGGAGGCTCTAACGTGTAAAGTTCTTTAAGTATGAGTAAGACAAATATACATATTTGCTTCCTATTTAAAGGTGAATTCAAGGACATAAAAAAAAATTATAGAGGTGGATTAGGTCCCTAACGCACAGTAGTATAATTATTTCAATTCCTTGCGTCAGGAGACCTGTCGGTACTCGTGAAATCGTACGCCTCGTAGACGCAAGAGAGGGAGGGTGGGCGGCGCGGGCGCCGCGTGACTCGATTTAGTGTTGTCCTAGCATCGACGTGCGCACGTTCGAAAATATCACTACGTAATTGTATTTTAAAGTGTGTTGATTATTGTTAATAACCAATGAGTAATTCTAAAGGAAAAAAGTGTAAAAAGTCTATTTCGTTTGGTAAGATTTCTAAAAACGAAAACTCAACGCCGGATTATACTGCTGCATCGTCCAGTTACGAAAAATTACGACGTACATTCAACAGCACTGATGCTTCTAAAAAAGCCAAAAGAATTATTACCATTAGCACGCAATGCAAACTATCAATGTGCTTACCATGTTTTAATGAAAAACACTTTTAATAAAACTTTTTCAATCGACGAGATATTATTTTATTCCCATCACTACTTTACTACACATATTGAACTATCTTCGGTTGCGGTAAGAGATACAATCGATACCTAATTTTTTTTTGGTATTTGTAGTTTATTCTAATGTCATAACTGCGTGCGAACCTAGCAAAATGTAGAGCAATAGCCTCTCTTGACCCACAAAAACTTCAAAATATTATGTCATTGGTTTTTTGGAAGATATAAATTATTTTCAAAACTGTATTTTTAGGAGACTGATTAGGTCTCAAACGCACCAAAGGGTAGGTTAGTTTAGAGATCTTTTAGGTCTCCAAAGCACCAGCTGAAAGTTTTTTGAAAATGATGGCGCAGTAAACGTGTTAAACTGTTTTTTCTTTTATAAATGAAATTATTAGGTAGGTATGGTCTTGTTATGTTGTACTAGTAGTAAATAACCGAAAATAACATAACATGACTAAGATAAGTCAAAATTTTTTTTTGCGTTTTTTTTCGCTAAATTTGTTTAGAGTCATGGTCTGATTGCAACCCCTCAGTTTTTGGTAGTTGTCATTTTACACCCTGTATATAAGAACTAAAAAGTATAGGTAAATGATTGTATATCCCGCATAAAACCGTTCCGACAGCCTATCAAACTATTTTCCTGTACAGGAAGTAATAGATCGTAGAGTAAAATATTCATATGACCGCAATTGCTTTCGTTTTTATCAGTGATCTCTTATGACATGTACCGGTTAGTACTTTCTACTTATGTCATTGACATTGCACAAAACTAATCGTATGTAACTTTTAGATCATGTGCGATTACGGAGTTATATATTTATAATGGCAGACATGTCTAGAAACAAGATTACCTACCTACTTAAGATTTGGAACAGTGGTACTTGGAATTGCTTCACTTAAAATCTACAAAGAATCTTATTTGTCGATTTGACATGTCTCCTAAGGGATAGGTAGGTACAGTTTCGTAGCTTTTTAAGGAAAGCATGAAGTAGCAAGAAACACCTTGTTACACCACAAGTAGATGAACAAACTCTATTGTAGAGTAAATTTCGGTTTCATAAGTAAATGCAAAGTTGAAAAGAAAGACTATTTTGAGAGACTGCAATTTGCACAACAATTTGTGAAATTGGTTCTACCGTTCACTTTTACAAACAAACCGAATTCACCTTTTGTTCTGTCACATTCAATGACGCCTAATCGTTATTTATATTTATTTTCGTGTTTACACACTATGTTGGCCTAGTGGAATGGTCTACGCACAACACAAAGTATTGATGTTATTTCTATGGATAAGGCCGAATAAGCTAAGCGGGCAAGCCATCTCAACTAATTTCAGAGGCAGTAGTAGTCCCGTTAGGTGTAGATGAAGGATGCTACCTGTCGTTGGATAAGACGTGAGGTTATTTTTTGTATGCACTTTAAGGAGAAGTGGAAATTAAGTTCTTCTAATGAGAGTTCCCATCATTAGCAGATACATCAGGAAATCAGCATTAGAACGGAAGTTCAAGGCCTGAGTGCAATGATACATCTTCTCAGAATCCATCAAAATGATTGTATCCCACTTCGTAAACGATTAGTTGAAATAACCAAGGGCCTTGTTCCCGAAACTCTACAGGATTCATAAGAGTAGTAACGTCGAATTGTTCCATCTCCGAAAAAATATTGATCAAAAATAAATAAATAGTAAGAAATAAATGGATCCCACGTGGCAACAAAAGGAAAAGAGGACGCCCAAAAACACGGTGGGATGACATATTCTGTAAAACAACCGGAACAGACTGGATGAGAAAGGCTAGAGACAGAGAGCTTTGGAGAGGATTAATGGGGGAGGCCTACGCCCGAGAGGCGACTTTTACGTAAAAATAAAAATTATTACTAATAATATAAATTACTAACCAACTATTTAAATTAATGAATACCTACTGAATGAATAAATTGCATGATTGGTTGTTAATATTTTTATGATAATAATCTATTAATTAATTGAATGTGAAATGAAAATGTAAACGTAATAGAATAAAGGCTATTTTATTTTATTTTATTTTTTAAGAAATAAATACCAACAGTCACAAAGTGATCCCACAATAGAACTCCCCGTGCCGTAATCTGATTAAATAAAAGCGAGTCAAAAAAAGCTCATAAAAAGCTTAATTACGAACTCATGTATCTCAAAATAAGGTGTGCTTTACCCGGAAAATGTACTGTAAGACTTTTTGGGAGAATCTTCGGTATGTAAACAAACCTGTATCAAGATTGCTCAGTACAGTCATTGTACTAGAAAACATCTGTTTGAGCTATTCATTTTAGTTTGCATAAAGGTTGTGCCTTTTTTGCGAGCAGGCATTCTCGCCTTGAAGGGGCAGAAACCGGTGCAGTCAGCTGACTTCGTGCCTCGCCTTTAAATGTCAACATACCACTTTCGCTCCCGGATATTGTGGGTTAGGCTATACGAGTACACCCTGTACGATCATGGCTTCACACACATTAGTTTAATTTAGGATCGCGTAACAGAAAAAAACATACCTACTTATATAAAGCTACCATTTCTTTCTTTACCGTGTAATAATTACTAAGAACTCTAGGTATCCTACACATTTAAGATTATTTGAAGTATATTTTCCCTAAATATCTTCAAATAATTTCGGTTTACTCGTACAAGTGGAAAATTTATAATCTTCTTTATGTCATCAGTAAATTCCATTACGTATGGTTGATTAAAAAATTCTTATTATAAAAATAATAAGCTACCTAAATATTGGGTAGGTAAGTATGCAAAATACATTCCTCAGAAGTATGTAAAAAATATGTATAAAATAATTCATATTTTATATAGGTACCTAAGCGCCATACTGACGCCGATTCTAGTCAGGCATGGTCTAGAAACTAGTTAGTTAATTGAAATTGAAATATTTTAAGTTATGCATAAATTATTTTTGTTATGATCATAGCCTAGCAACAATATTATTTGATTTGAAAACGCTAGGAGAGAAGTGAGTGCCGAGATGAAGGCTGATAGGATGGAAGAAGAAAACATGGGCCCATCCCAAATATTGTGCGAAAAGGTCGGATAGACGAGGACTTATACCTACGCATGATTTTACCCAAAATCAATGGTCCTGCCCTCAGATTTTTTACCAAAAGATTATATTCAAATATTTTTTCAGTCAATGCAACGAAGACAAGACAGCAATTACGCGAACAATCGCACAAATTCAATGTCATAATCGCAATCACTACAATTGACTGTGAATGCGCAGCCTCGTTTTGACACAAGCCTGAAGCGAAAGTGCGTTGCCAACAATACGTGACCAAAACCTTTGAATACCTCAAATATACGGAGTATGTTGGACAAGGTCAGCTGTGGCGAAACTACTTATAAAATCGGTAGATGACACTTTGGGCCTTGGCTTAGGTTTGTGGGTTCGATGGCATATGTCACTAAGGACAACCGAGCATTAAAATGTGGTTCTTTAATGTGAAACTGGCATGTTTATTTTTCATCGACCATTAAATTCAGTTTTGCATTCTGATAAAAAGGCCTATTTTTTATTTTGCCTGTGGTATACCTGAACGGATCAGATACCTAAACTATAAGAAAATTAAGAGCAAAATGTATAGGAAGTGTAAATTAAAACGACTAGAACGATGGCTAGTCTACCTTTTTTTTAAGCAGCAGTGTTCTTCAGTATGGGTATACGTTGAGATCTTGGTATGTACGTATTTTTATTTCCATTACCACCTCCGTATTATTAAATTGGGTTAATTATGGGTATACTTGTGTTATTCCGAAACATTGCCTATTGTTTGAGAATATTGCGAAAACGTGATGTGATATTATGTTTACTCAGTGAATTGATGTTTGGACGTTGCTGTTATTTACAAAGAATAGAAACAAAGGTAAGTATTTTGATCTCTATACCTAACAGCTTATCTACAAATACGATCTATAGGTCTATAAACATAGGAAGAGACATGTCATAGATATTTGACCCTAGTTTACACTAATTAGTACTCGTAGATCTAAAACCTACAATCCTTTGACCATCTGCACTGTTCGGAACACGATAACAAGACTAATCGTATGTATTTTTAATTCCATGCGGCTAGATTCGTTTTATTTTTAAGTACGTAAGTAGGTACTTTTTTTTATGGAAACAAAAAGCGATTTTTATTTATTCCTCACGTGATTAGCATTTGAGCCAGCAAAAAAGTAACAAAATAAAAACAGGCAACACGTGAACAGAAACAAGTTATTAGCAAAACTAGCGGATCTAGTGCGCAGATGTTATCCTGCCAAAACTTTGAAAAAAAAAAATACAAAATTGCTGCGTCTGGCCAAAAGCGTCATCGCCAAATTCTTATCAAGAAACAAAAAACAAGAAACCATCCAGGTGACCCCATAAGTAATTTATCGTTATCAAAAATTTACAATCGAACTTGTTACATCATGAACAAAATATGTCTATCTAGTAGTGCCTCACTGTGGTCATACAAAAGACATCAACGGGCTCTGTTTCAGTGTGCAATATTTATTAATGTGATAAAAAATATAACAACCTAGAGTATAGAGATTGAAAGATAAGTAAGTAATATAGTAAGTAAGTAGTATAGTAGTAGATTATAGTAAGTGTTGTTATGAAATCCTCTAAGAACTTATTACAGATTAATATTCTGCCCCAGCATCTAAGAAATATATTTTTGCACATTCTCTCAGGCGATAAGTGCATAATTATTTATTTATTGTTCGAAGTATCTATGATCGTTTTTCGACACCGATAAGAATCAAATAAGATATATGAATAATTACGTTTTAAAACTAAAAGAAAAAGCGACTTCAATGTTCGCCTCTACACACGGCGTGACACAGGGAATCAATAAGCCATCCATAAAAATCTAAATAAGAAAAATAAATCAAATCGACAGATAATGCATATTATAGGCTCCACCGGCGTCTAAGGGCATTAATTACCAAAACTGCATACATTTTATGTCAAGTTTCGCGGCACGTGAGTTCCTGGCATTAGTAAATCGTCAATTTGACATAAAAAAATCGAAGATACAAAAAAAATATACAGACGAATTGAGAACCTCCTCCTTTTTTGAAGTCGGTTAAAAATGTAGAATCATTCAGTAATGCAAAAGTTCACAGTAGTTAATAAATAATTCATAAGTACCCACGCTACGCAAATACAAAGATGATCTAATTTAAATTCGATTTTTCGCAAAATAAAACTATGCGATAGGAACGCAGTGGATGACCTCACGACCGGTCGACCTTTACAGACATCCTGATTGAGCACATGTCATGTGACTGACTGTACATGTGTGTAGATAATTGCAAAATCAGGAAGTTCTGGTATTTGGTTCGGTAATGGAATGGGCGGTATGGATACAATACTCGTATACCTTTGAACGTCATATTACATTTTTTTAAATGTAAGTCTATTGAATCTTTTGTGTCCTACAAATATTTAATTATACAGTATAACCACATTATTGTAAGTACACTTAAAATGCAAAGATATAAATGCCATTGAAGATTCAGTAGGCTCTAATACTAAAATCTTGCAAAAGCTGCTTGTGTTGTGACCCACATAATTTGCAACTGCATACTTCACCTAGAATCAACTCGAAGTCAAGTGACTGCAATTAGATAGTACGTTAATTACTCTCTTAGCGTTACAAGTTTTCGCATAAAAAAACAGTTTGGCACGCTAATATTTCCGCATGCGTTTGCGCTGATGACGTAAGGGGGCGTAGTAACTATTATTTATTCTGCGGCGATCTCTTCATGCGGGTGTTGGCCAACATACATGTGAGCCCCCGAGTTCTCGTTTAACTGTGTAATAGATTTAATTTACATGTATGATAAAATCCAGAAGTATGCCACTTATTTAGTTACATGTTTTGAAAGTGATAAGGATAATGCGACAGTGACTCTGTCTTTATCTATCCTACGCCTTTTGAATGAAAATCCAAATAAAATAGAGTAAATACAAACTAATCACAATTATTATTCACTTCTCTTTTAATTAATTAATTTTCTGGTAATTTTGTCCTGTCCATACATAGGTAACCAGGAAGAGATTTTAGCGATAAGCCTCTATAACAAAAAGTGTAAGGGTACTTCTTACACTTTTTGTTATAGAGGCTTTTTATTTTCTGTTTTTATTATTATTATTGTTTTAAGATTTTTATCCACTCGACTCAATTGAGTCGGTAATCTAAGGATGAGCACGGGCCTAAGCCAAGTGCACATCATTTGATACACCTAATTGATTACGGGTTCCAGAGTTTGATGTCTGCACATCACCAGAGAGGTCACTTTGCAAAAATTTGCGTACAATCCTACATGTGTTTAAAACGACTGCTTTTTGGAGTAATACAAAAGTGTGCTTAGGCAGATCGAGCAGAGCAATTGACTGGAAGAGTTGGTTAGGGATAACGCCTGTTGAGGATAATACTACCGGTACGATGGAGACCTTTTCTAGTCTCCACATCCGTGATATTTCGTTTTTTAGGTCAACATACTTTGAAAGTTTTTCGGAAATTGTGCTTTGTAGATTGTGTGTGTTGGGAATGGCGATATCTATGAGGAGTGCTGTTTTATTGGTTTTGTCGATGAGTGTGATGTCTGGTCTATTGTAGTGAATGGTCTTGTCTGTGAGGATGGCGCGATCGAAATAAAGTTTATGGGTTTGGTTTTCCAGCACAGTATCGGGGGTATATTTATAGTACGGAGTTGGTCTAGCAATAGGGTGTGTTTCTATTAAGTTGTTATTTTGCCGCCAGTCGTTGATGGATAATATTGGCTACCTGGTCATGCCTAAACTTATAATCAGTTTGGGCAATCGATTTACAGGCCCCGGTTATATGCTGGATAGTTTCGGATGAACTGTTGCACCGTCTGCACATATCTGTAGTTAGATTGCGTGTTTTGATAATATGTTTTTGGTAGTTCCGGGTTTCCACTACTTGATCCTGAATTGCTATCATAAACCCCTCAGTCTCAGGGAAGAGTTCGCCCCGACTGAGCCATTCGTTCGACGCCTGCATGTCGACGGTGGGTTGGCTCAAGTCGTGGCGATGTCTTCCATGGAGAGACTTAAGGGTCCATTCAGAAATCAGGGTTTGTGTGTCTGTGAGTTCCTCGTTTGTTTGCTTGTTACGGTTCTGTAAGTTGAGTGGTGTGAGTTTCCTATCTAAATCTACTATAGACTTGTGAAGTGTTGATGTTTCAGCTTTGATGTGGAAGTATGTCCTTAGTGTTGTGATTTGACGGTGGTGTAAGTTATGAATGTTGATAATGCCCCTTCCCCCTTCTATTCTAGGTAGGAGTTGCCTCTGTATATAGGCTCGTGGATGGTGTTTACGGTGTTTAGTCATAGTGACATTTATAAGACGTTGAAGGTTTTTCAGCTTTGATTTGCTCCAGTTGATTATACCGAAAGAGTAGGTCAAGTTCGGGATGGCATAGGCATTTATTGCTTTATTATTAGCCATTGCTGTCCCACTGCTGGGCAAAGGCCTCCCCCCACTCCTTATTATTATTTTCTGTTTTTACCAATTAAAAAAAAAATATTTACAAATATGTAGCTATTAATTATATTATGTATTAACTTTTCTCCGAGTTTTTGCAGAAATTTACTTTTTCTACAAAACCAATCAATTACTTATAAGGATTTACAACTATCTATAATTACAAAGCGGTAACCACAATCATTGATCCGCCACGGTCGATCGGGCACCCGAGATTGCATTTTATAACCCTACTAAATCAGCAGTGATGTTCCCACTGCATAGAGTGTTCTACGTAAACTGATTCTAAACTTCGCAATTTTCATGCCGGCTCTGTGGCAATCCAGTTGCAAAACCGAGCGAGTGGAAAAACGGTTACTACATCTCACAATGGATTTTGCTTAGTTAGATATGTGATACTTAGTGACGAGTCCATTAGGCGCTAGATTAGTGTGATTTGTCTTAGATTGGCACTTAGATTTGGCACTAGATTAGCTTTGTTAGTGGTTTTGCGTTCTGTGCAAAGTTCACCCAGGAAAAAAGGCATGTTAAGAAAAATCTACGTTTTTTCTGATAATTGACTGCAAATGCAATTTACGTACACTTTTCGGTAACAATTTGTAACATTGCTCATTCCTAAAATTCTAGTGCACTCGTTCCGATTGGTTGTGTAATTATCCACTCACATGGCAACTTATCCAACTTTATACTCTACCAAACAAAATTAATTATTATTCATTATAGACTACAGATTAATTTGATTCTTGGAACGATACGCGCGTCTTACGCAATGAATTTTACTTTAATTGATGCTTGGGTATCAACTAGGCGTTTCTCCTGATCGATTGTATTACGTAGAGACGTTTTCTCACAATTATAATACAGTTGACATTTTACAACAAAATGGAGATGGGACGCTTGCCTACATAGTTGCATCTACTGCATGCCTACTATGGCTTAGTACCTATCTCATTTCTCTTGCCAATTTAGCAAGATAAACCTGATCGCACACTTACCCGCACCGTACGCGCCGCAGTCATTTTTCTATACAAAAAATGCTGAACACACGTCAGAAAATGCGGCTCGCTTCTGACGTCTCAGCATTTCCTCTATTGAATTGAAAGTTCGGCGGGTTCAGCGCAGCTGGGTCATGCGACCACCTTTAGGGTGGTCGCACAGTGCGGCGCGTACGGCGCGGAGAATGTGCAAACGTCTCTAAAAGTCGATTTAGTAAAAAAGGATTAAAGTTACAATTTCAAAGAGATTAAAGTCAGGCAACTTAAAAATTTGCTACTCATATTTAGGCTGAGATGATGATAATGATGACGATTTAGGTATATATATATATATATAAGCTACTTTTATACATAAATCTACGATTACAAGCAGTAGATAAAAAGCAGTTTTGTAACCAATCCTAATGGAACTGTCAACAGCAATTATTTTTGACTCACTCAACAATGAATACCTTTTAGGAATTTCGAGGACTCGGTCAATATCATAGTAGCTTAATCACGCGCGTGTCTCATGAATTTTAATGTACAAACGCCTTATCGCTAAAGAATTTTGTTAGAAAAACTTTATGATAGGCTAGTTAGCACGCGAACTTATAACACGATCCTTTACAGTTTTGACGTAGCTTTTGGGGTTATTGGGCTCTTGTTGTTTTGATGTATGAGCCATAGCAAAAAGTGTTTGAGAATTAGTTCTTATCTTCAACAATTGTTTAAAATACCGATTGAAACAGCGTTTTATCACACGTTTCGATAGTACAGAACCGCCATTGTTTAGACTTAAAGAGTATTATTTGTAGGTACTATTACAAAGCAAAGGCAATTATCGTAGATAATAGTTTAAGAGCAGTTGATTGGCCTCTGATTACTTCCTAACATTAGTGCAGTCATGACCTTTGGGTTGGCACGATCTTATAAATAAAATATTAGGAGTACGCATTTTATTTGCACCTGTACAGACCAGACATTACGACTGTAATTAGTTATGAGAGATAAAACTAACAGTTTTTTTCTCAAGCTTATCTCCGTCAATATATAAATACTTATATGATAAACAGTAGATATCTATATCACAAGACTGAAATGCTTTATATTTCGGCTTCCTACGTTCAACATCTTCCTTATTCATGTATGATTGAATATTTAATACATTTTTTGTCTCATTAATAGGTTATGGCATACAATAACACTTAATCCATAACTAGTCGATAGAGTTCCGCATTATTAAACCTTAATAATGAATGTAGAGTTTCATTTCAATGGACATTATTGTCGTATTTTTTGTTTAAAAATGATTATCAATTTAATTTGGAATTAATCGGCGTTTAAACATCATATTAATGCAAATTATAGCAGGTGTAAAGCCGCAGGTTATTTTGTATGTTGCGTGTGGCTAACCGCTAAAACTGCTAATTATTAGCCAGCTAGTCACCCTCTCATTATAATTTCAATGAATTTTAGTATGGTTCTCTACCATGTTTTAGAATTTTTATTTTAGTTGGCAATACTTCGAAATGTTCAAAACACTATAAGTAGAACAAAAAGAAGAAAAAACAGCAATGGGTGAAGTCAGACTGTGGATAAATAATGATGATGCATGGGAACAAAAGTCTATGATAGAGAAGTGATTGAAAACTGTCTAAAACCGGCGCCAGACTTGCTTCAAATATTTGAACAAATGTTTGAACGCATAGCGGCACAAGAGTTTGTAGTCAAAGTTTCGTGCCACACATGTGTTCAAACATTTGTTCAATCATTTGAAGCTAGGTCTGGCGCCGGGGTCTGACGTCTAACGTTTATGAGACAACGATATCACTATCATATTAACCATAGATAGAACTTCATACTTGATTATTTGTTCGGCGTATACAAGAGTTTATACATAGAGGTCTGTAAACAGGCTACAAAAATTGCATCTTGCTGGCAATTTTTATTGACCAATACAGCTCAGTATATTTGCAACTCGGGATAAATAATTTGCAATCTAGCTGGCTAAACAGTGAATATTTGCAAAGAAATAATAATATCATGACAATATCGCCGCGCTTCACAGCAATATTGCAACAATTATTGCACTGAGCTGCGAGATATAATCGACAACTTGGCGGCTATACCATTGCAGCAAGAAATTGTCAAATTACTAGCCCGTTTACGAGTACCTTTAAACCCCTCGCAGACTGCAGACTTTCTATCGGCCGATAGTTGAGACGGAATATTCTTCGGCTCGTAATGAGAATGGAGAAGTATATTCCGTCTCAACTACCGGCCGACAGAAAGTTTGCAGTCTGCGAGGAGGCTTAGAAAGAGAGATATTATTTAAGGTATGTTATGCCCCAACACAAACCATATGTTTTACTTAGTGTCCTTTATCATTTTATCAATCACAACATAAAGACATAAATATCAATATCTAGAGTTTTGAATAAACAGTTTTAGGTTAATCGTCTAGTTAGCCTTCGGTAGACGCATTATGGGTCAGTGGGATCAAAATTAACTTTAATGGTTGTACGGTTAGAATTACGATAATAGACGCTCAAACACTATGGTCAAACGCACAAAGGAACTAGGTAGGTTCATGACTTCAAGTATCTAAGAAAAGATTCTTTGTAATCATCAAATGATGAACTGAAGTATTTTATTTATACTAGAAGCATGCGTCTCCACACCGATTTTTGCTATTTAGAATGCTATACAGGGTGCATTTTTGAGATGGGTCATGGAGCAGGTACCGTTGTAGTGTAGCTACAGGAAAACGCTCTTAAGGAGACCATCTCAAATCCACCCTGGATTTTTGAGATAAAATTGGATTGGCTGACTAAATAGAGAGGACTGTTTGCTGGTGTCCAGGGAAATGGAAGAAAAATAGAGGTTGTGCCAACACCAAATAATGTGTGACAAGGCCAGTCTGATGATGGAGTCAAAAGATTCTTTTGTAGGCATATTTATAAAAATATATTTAGAGATTGCATTATACTCAGAGATTCAAGAAAAGAGTCAAGAATTCACATTAACTAAAACGATTAACCAACTTGAATAGGAACGGGTATCATCAATTTAACTTATAATTTAGTTATTTATATCAATAACGGTATAAATCTTAACGGGTTTTAATTGCAGGGCTTTGAACGGATTTCGTTTATCATAACAATTCTCTGTTGCGTAATTGAATAGGCGGTGACTATAATATATCTATTGTACGGTTTAAAAACGATTGTAACGCTTTTTGTTTTAATAAAAACCTGTGTTTTACATACCTTTATAGCTCTACAATGAATTAGACCTGACATCTTTAAGACTTCTGCAATTTTCTAGATTATGTACTGTAAAATGCTTTTATGCTTTCATTATCAATAATAATAAAATTATTATCAAGTTTTTCTTGATTTTCTTGTTCTTTATATAAAACATCTTGATCCAACATATAACTGGAAACAAATGTAAACAAAACAATAAAAACAGATCATTGAGTATTTACTATTTTTCCGAACTTGACTTCAGTATGTGTAAGTATATCTTTCCAGCGAGTCTATTGCTGCTTTCCGATAACTGCTCATAGAGATCTATGCAATGTGTTTAAGAGCTGCACATCTGGTTTCATATTGGTCTCAGAAAGACATCGAAACTAATGTAAATAATTTAGACAATCATCACGTAGTTTGATACTCATTTATTTTTTCATGATCTGAGCCTAGAAAATATGCATTTACCCGGGCAATACACTCCATTGATGTTGGCTATACTTTACAAATCACCAATAATATGCATGAGTTTTCAGTTCGAAATTATTATGTCATGTTTGCGGTAACTGGCGTGCATTGTGCAATGTGCGAGAAAGGAAGAAAATTCATTATTACCTGAGTTATGTTACGATGAGCGAGGTTTACCTAACCCCAAGCCTAGTGCTGTGACCATAACTGAATGAATAGTATTGATGAAATTCAGGGGTAAAATCTTAACTTAGGTACTTACTTTAGGGGTAAAAAATTGTACCTATCTTGTGAGTTAGAGTTTTCATCGAAGAGCTTGATAAAAGTCTTTCCAAAGATTGTAAAAAATCGCATACACATGTAAATTATGTTTTGATGGTAATTTATAATGCGTATAATAAAATAATATCCATTAATTCATACATTCATGAGAATCAAACTAGACATGTAATTCCACAATGGTATTTTGCCAGTAGTACAACAAAGTTAACGCGTTTTCTGTCGCTCTACGGTGTCCTCCGAAAGAAGAGGCTCTTCAATAGTTTTTATTGGTAAGTTAAGATTAGCGGATGAACGTGACTGTTTAGCGTAATGAAGAAGCGTGTGATCTCATCTTCTTAGGTAATAATGATGAAAAACTACACACTATTTTTATTCTCATACATTTTAAATGTTTTCTAGACGAAACTTGAAACTGGTCTGGTCTTGTATAAGTATTAAAATATTTGCGAGTAAACAAAAAACTTATTACCTAACCTAACATACCAAAAATAATTATTTTCTAAAAAAGTAAATTAAAGAGGTATGACTTGTTTGTAATGGATCGACTCTGACAATCCTTACACTACTTATTAGGAAGCTAACAAGCAAAGTCGCATGCAGCAGTTTGTCTGTAAGTAAATTGTAGTAATAAATCAGGGATACCAAGTTCATGCATAGGCATCTAGCACTTAATCTAGGAAAACATAATAATGCATGCTACGCTAGTGAATGAAAGAGTAATTGATTTCCAGATAAAAAAAACAGTGGCACTCCAAGCTTGACAAATAACCCGGTGAATTTTTCTCATCTCAAAACTGCCAAACACGCCTACAGAAGTCCACTTCAAAACACTCAGATTACGCATTTTATCCATGTGACAAACTGTATGTAACATAAGTGGTTTTGTACGCGCACAACGAAAGTGAATCCGCCCGGGGCAGGAAGAAATCGAAAACTTGTTGTTATGCAATCTGAAAGTCAAAGGGGATCTCTTGCGCAAGTTTCCGTATTCGGGATCGCCATACAAGATGTTACTATTACCTCGTTATAGCAATGATAATGTTTATCTGTCTACGTATCGTCTCAACTGGTTTATTCTCAATTACGAGCATCTGCCAATCTTTTTACTCAGGACTTTCCGCCTATAAAGGTAAGGAGAGCCATAAAAGTTGATGTTTACCTTTTTCTAAAATAACTTCTCATTCGAGGTGTCACTGTTATATCTACTACTACTATAACCCTAACGCTCATCTCATTACCATTCGTCACCAAACCGTACTATTTTCCTATTCAATCCCCGAAAACAAAAAACGAATTCAGTTAGGTTTTTTCTGAATAAAAATCTACTTACTGTAATTCTTCTTGTTTCAAAGTACATGTACAGTCACGGACAATAAGATGTATACACTCTATACTTTTAAAATTAATATCACACTAAAACTAATAGATGTAGGTTAAAAACAAAAAGCGGAAATTGATTTCACATTGAACTATATAGTGGCGAAATCAATAAAAATACCAGAACATTGTTGGACATGTTGACCTGTACATGGGTTAAAACATTATGGAGTGTATACATCTTATTGTCCGTGACTGAACAAAGGCGAGCTTAACCCTAAAAGAGTTTCTAAATCTAATCTGAGAGGTCCGTTCAAACCAATATTGTTGCCATTTATTGACAAAATAAATCTTACTTCTGGACTAAAGTAGATAAGGATTACACAGATCATTTAGCCGAAACTTTCGCCATGACAGCCCTAAGAACACGTAATGCTCGTCTTACGCAATACGCATCGCCAATGTCTGTGCGTGCCTTATGTTTCAATTGTGACCCCCTTTTCAAGCACTCGCATAAGAATAACATCACTTTAACAAAACAAACAAACTGTCAGTTATTCTGTGGCTTTTTTTATGCTATCAACTCTCTGGCGTTTGTAGTCTGTCAGTTGAAACGCAGAAGTAGATTGCCACTAAATAAAAAAGAAGAAGAAGATAGTCAAAACGATCTAGAACATATCTTCATACACTTTTCAAACTCGAAGTGAGTTTGAACGCAACATAGTTTACGTACTACATTAAATTTTTCAGGTGTATGTTTTGGGAATGAGTGCAATAATTTTAGATGTAGGTAGAGAATACTATAAGTGAGATAGCTCTTGTGCTAACATATTTTTGTAGTGTTAAGGTGTCACCGAGGTGTCACAGTGATATTGCGTCATTGTATTTGTGGAAGTTTTTTTAAGGCATTGAGGTTTCTAGTTACTATTGCACCAGTGCCGAATACTCGATGCATTAGCATATAAGTGTGCAAGATAGTTTTACAAGCTCATCAATAATTTTACAAGTTCTACTAAGAAGTAGAACCTCAACCATTTTGTAAAACTATTCGTAGAAGACATAGGTACTAAGACTTAGTAACTAAGTCTCAGTAGCAATCTACGTGTTCAAAGCTTTAGGAATTTAAATACAATATAACCTCAAATATATTTGAGTAGGTATTTTTAAAATACATTTTACGCAGACATTTTGGTTGGAGACAGCGTAAAGCAGATACCTAGAGACAACAACTCGCAATGAAATAATTCGACCTTGACACAACCTACACTAGGTTTTTCACACCTCTGCTAGAGTTTTGGATCAGTTTAAGTACAGAACTAATTTACAAGTACGTTGTCAAATGTCAACAACGTTTGTGTAATAAAGTAATGTGTCAATACAAGTAACCACACCAAAATTGTGAGGATCTTCTAGAATAAGTATTAAGACCAATGTGTGCATTGATAAGCCTTCTCTAGACACCTCTTGTTATATTTTACGATCTCAGAGAAGCATGCAACTCTATCGCTAGAAAATGACACAAACTGAGCCGCGGTGGGCGGGGCCAAATAAGCAAGCAAGGAATCCTAACTCCTAGGAAATAAGATCGATATTTGAACTAGGTGTAACAGCCGTGATGACATGACATAAAAGGAGGCAAATCAGTGAAAGAGCTATGATTTTCTTAAATTTTGTACTGAAATGCGAATCCCTTGAAATCCCTTCGAAACAAGCTGTCATGTTGTCTTATTCTTGTTCACTGGTAATCCTGGCTCGTGTAAAATGTGGAAGAGATATTATAGATTTAAGATCCATTTCCCCGCTATTCATCTTCTTGGGGGTAGGTGCTTTCAAAAGCATGTTTTTAATTTCTTACAAATTTTGTAGACCAATTTGTAGGTAGCCAGAAAACCTAACGCGGACGGTATTTGAATCAGTGACCTTGACCTATACTCAACCATGTTACCTTGCTATGAACCAACTGAGCTGCCGGTAGCTCTATTACCAGAGCTCTTTGGTACTGGTCAGTTGGTTTAGAGCACAAAATTTCAAATACGATGTCGATTTCGATGTGCTGCTTGGGTTCATACTTTTGAGCTCTCTGTCTTGGGTTTATTGCTAAAGTTTGACCTGACTGTTTCAATAAATCCAGTTTTATAAAAATTGGCTCTTGAAGCAGTTCAACCTCTCTAACAGGTATAACTTTTATTTTAAACATACGAACAAGGTCACTGAAACCGCCTTAAATGAATGTAAATTGAATTAAAATGTTCAGACAAAAAAGACATATCTACCTACTCAAACAGTCGGTTAAGGTAGCTGTAACTTTTGAAAAGTTTGCTAGACAAAATATATCTTGTGCAGTAAATTTATGAGGTCATTAATAATATTTTTAATAAGTTGAACTTATCACCTCGACTGGCATTGTCCTACATTCAAGAGACAAGGAATTTTGCAGTCAATTTGACACAAAGCATTGCGTAACTAAACAGCGTGAATAAGATTTATGATGTTTTAAACCACTACTTATTATTATAACACAAAATTTCTGCAAAAAAAAAGGTTAATCGCTATAGTAAAAACAAAAGACTCACGTTATAAAAGTTCCCATGTTGCCGCCAACAATAGACTACTCAACAAAATGTCACTCAGAATACATCAAATAAAACCAAAATACACTTGACTAGTTTTTTATTCACTATTTTTGTTATTCGTTCGAAATGAGGTTCGAATTAATTTGAATATAGAACGCGAATTGCGGACGAGCGCTCGCCGTTCCCGCGAACGTGCTGGCTCGTTTGTGGTAGCGGAATGAGGCTGGTTGCAGGCTGTATGGAGCAGCCGCTCGTTGCCTCGCGCCGCTCTAGAGAGAAAGTTGCCAAGTTATCAAACTTGGCGGTTACGTTCTGCGATGACGCTATCATCCTCCGCCGATTGCGTATTCAATGACAAAATTTTATTTTCGCGTACCCTCGCCAGTTTTCGTGCTACTGACACGGTGAACGTTCCGTTTGCAATGTCCCACTTAACGAAACTGAAAATGTTTATTTATCTATTGTAATAGATTTACTATCGTGAGCCTATTATTAATTTCCTAACATTTCGTGCGGATCTTTCACGCACTACTTTGAAAAGTTTTGCTGTAAGTAAATAAACAAGACTCTACCGATTGACTGACTACCTACTACTCAATTTAAATCGCTGTAAGGTATTATCTCAAAAAACCAATGGCTTTCAGTAAATTTTTCGCACATTGTAGGGAACTACAAAAAATTATTATAAATAAATAAATAAATAATGCTGGACTTTTTCACACAGCATCATCTAGCCCCAAAGTAAGCAGAGCTTGTGATATGGGTACTAAGATGACTGATATACTACTTATATACTTTTTGTTTGTAAATACATACATATTATACATAGAAACACCCAGACCCGAGACAAATATTTGTAGATCATACAAACATTGGTCCCGGCGCGGGGATCGAACCCGCAACCTTTTGGGTAGGATTAGGGTAGGAATTATAAATATCATTTTATTATCCTTTAAGTGCACAAAGAAATAACATATATAAACACTTAATCTAGAGAAGTAATGGCAAAGGCGAGCTTAACCCTAAAAAGAGTTCTCTTACAGCAAACCTTATGGGAGAGAGATGGGATTGTAACAGTGGGTGCATGTGCATCTAGGTGTAATGAAAAAAGATTTTAGTCCTTAACCTACTTAATGTAATGAAATAAAAGCTAAATATTCATCTTCATATTAACACACGAAATACCCTAACTTTTTCTTAATTTTAAAAATAATAATTTACTCACTCAAATTAATAATCCACCTACTTCCATGTTCCGTACCTGGGGCCGTGTTCGCGTTCCTTTTTTCGTACGTTTGATCAATATTCGGATGCTTCCTACCACGATTTTTGAATCATGAGTTTAGGTCGTTTGGGAAGGACCAAGTTGACAAAACTGTTTAATAGCCTGCACCTATAATAGCCAGCACATATGAGGTTCTGCCTGCATATGCCCACGTATTATTAAAGTGCATATAATTTAATGTGTATTCATTATGCAGTACTTATAGTAAACATTTTTCAATATTTTTTGGAATACTACATTTTATTAATTTTAATTTGGAATCAGCTTCCAGTGTCTGTATTTCCGCTGAGTTACGACCCTGTTGTTTTTAAGAAGAGAGTTACGCGAGAAGAGCGAGCTTACCCAGAAGGTGCCTATTGCACCTTCTGGGTAGGCTCGCTCCATCGTAGACCTGATTCTTGTTTATGGAAAACAGAGGTGCTGTTTTCCTTATGCAAAATGGTGGGATTTTTGTTACCTACATATTTTCTCATAAACTTAGGTAAGTACAGGCATGTCATACGTAACATATTAGGTAAGTTCAATTTATCTTATCAACATTCCGTTTCGAGTAATTCCATTAAAATATCAAACAAACTGCATGTGAGTAAAAGCGGGTGTTATTGATCGTATTACATAATACATGGGTTAATATTTATTCGATTGTGAATGGTGAGCGTGCAACTTTCACTTTTGCGACTTGTAGTTGAGAAAAGTCATGTGATATGCTGAAACTATTTGCATTTTCCTCAGCGCTGGCCTAGACTGGATTTTGCAGTGTTGTGCTAAGCCGTGATAGAGTTTTTAGGCTGCATGGTGGCTTTAAAATTTGAACGTTTGAAATTAAAGAATGAGTATTATGTATTACTTGATACTTACTGTACTTAAATTCTCTCCGGTCTCCAGAACAATTTGCGATGCCCCTTAAGCTTAAGGGGAAAATATATCAGACGATCGTAAGACCTGTCGTATTGTATCAATGTTGGGCAACAAAAGGGACGGATGAACAAAAGGTGCACGAGGCTGAGATGCGAATGCTGAGATGGATGTGTGGAGTTACGCGAATGGACAGAGCTACATAAGAGGATGTGTGCAAGTGGCGCCAGTGAATGAAAAGATAAGGAGCAACGGGCCATGTAATAAGAGGGGAAGAATGTCATGTACCTAGGAGAGTACTTGGTATGAATGTTGATGGATTTACGAGTAGAGGTAGGCCAAAGAAAAGATGGATGGATTGTGTGAAGGGTGACATGAGTAAGAGACGAGTGAGTGATGAGATGACAGCTAAAAGAGGAGAATGGAAGAAGAACACATGTCGTGCCGACCCCACATAATGTGGGAAAAGGGCAGGGAGATGATGGATGATCCTTTATTACGAGTATGTAATCAGCAGCTAGTAAATAAATGAAGCCAGCTCTACCTAAAGGAATAACTCATACATTAGAAGGAGATATTTAATGGATATAGAGGCTCAATTTTCCGACTTTGCCTACATTGTCCGACAACAGGAAGGTCAAGGTTTATTAATGACCGAAAAAGGTCATTATTGCCGTCGCATGGAAATAAACACGATTATCAAGATCTTATCAAGTTTTATTGTAGAGGCGAGACCGGGACAGCCTTTTGGAAGTTTTGTTTTTATTTATGGTAAATATTTCATTGAAATTCTTGACATAAAAACAATTAAAGGTAAGTAATAAAAATGACGGAGGTATTGCAATAAAATTAAATCGCACAGTAACTTTTTTTCTAGGTTATCTTTAATTTTTTGGAATACGAAGTTTAAACCAAGCGGGGACTGTTTAGTCAAAGTCAAAGTCAAAAAGGATTAATTGAGTAGGACCACTCAAAATAGTCATAAAACTAATTTTACTCCTGTTCTTGCGCGACCAATACCGTCAAGAATCAGGGCAACAAACACGGTTTGGGGCCTAGCATTATTTTAGGGGCTCCATCTTAAAACTAAAAAGTCAAGCTCCAGTGGGGAGCCATTCAAACAAAATTGAGGCTCGTCAAATAAGTTTAGATGCTCATAAAGTAAACTGGGATCAGTTTACTGTTAAAAGTAAGTTTGCAAAAAGCATACTTATTCATAAATAGTTTCTAAGAAACAAAGATCCATAATTAAAAGAGGAATATACGGATAAAATAAAACGAAGTAGGTAGTCATTCTTTACCTGGTATACCTAAGTTCATAGAACAACTGACTGGCTTTAATTAACAGTCTATTTTTTTAATAATAATATGGTTATGGTAAGTGTGAACTTTGGCTTAGTGAGTAATTTTAGTTCATTGCAAAATATCATGCAAATAGGTAGGTGCGAAAGTTAGTAAAGATGCATGAGAATATTTTGGTTTGTGTAAAACAATTGCTGTTTTATCTTTAGTAACCCTGACCGAACGTCTTTTATTTATCTGAGAGTTTACCAATTTGGTTACAGCATAATGAGAAATAAAAAGTTTACTAATCTTGGTCCATCGTGCTTGGTATTCGTGCTAAGTGATCAGATTGTGTTATTTTGGTTCACTTAACTTTTACTTAGCTAAAGCCAGGAATTAAATACGTATCTTCGCTTACTCTTCGCTTTATAATAACGTAGCTTGATTTCCTTTTATAATCCTAGTAGTTGAGGAAATTCTGCAGTCTTGTTTTTCGAACTCATAAAACGTGCTTACTACATACCTGCACTAAAAATTTCCGCTAGGCTCATACTTTTAGGTTTTTTTGTCATTTGTGTGTGTGTGTATTCCACACATAACTATAATAAGGTATTCCCTCAGTCCGATGAAGTCGGTCGTAACGACTACAGTGTGCGGACTCATGCTTAATTATCTGCATAAAAGCAGGAAAAAACAACGTCTTCATTTGGAGAATATTCTACCGAAAGTTCTGTTTAAGTGTTTCTCCTCTGATATCACGGATATGACCCTTAAAAGACAATAAACCTGAGGTTTGTTACACAATGCCAATACATATTTGAGATGAAGAGAAAGTAGCAGGAACTTGTCAGATGACATCACAGTACCCGCTTTAAGTAATTGATGATGCGGTCATGGGTGTTGTGAAACTGGTTAAGATAATTAGTGGTGTTTTGTAGGCTTTACATGCTTAACCTGATACGAATATGATGGATTATATTTGTTTTTATGGCATCAAAAAAAGGTTGAACCGTAGACAAGATATCTTTGTAAGTATTCGTTTTCAAATGTGGCTAAGATCTTGAGATAGCCGACAGCAGGATAGGTACATTATTTTGGAAAAAAAATCCTCCATGTGTTGAAACCTTCGGATAAAAAGTTGAAGTACATTATTTACTCTTGTGTGCAAAGCGATACATCTCAAAGAAAAAAAAGGCAAAGTTTATGATAATAACATACAATAGCTTAGGCCTTATTATCTATATTAGATGATTTATACAGCGTCAAGATGCAACCTATGCCTACACTGTAGTTCCTGGGACATCGTTTGAGATGGAATAGGCTTGCCCAGCACCTAATCCATCCTCTCAGCTTAATCAGCCTTGTCCACAGGAAAGACAACGTCGATACGTGTGGAGCTGACTAAGCTGCGGGTTTCCTCACGATATTTTCCTTCACCGTTACGAGTTCGTGTTAATGAGCATACTTATATAAATTTTACGAAACGAAAAATTCATTGATGCAAGGCCGGGATTCCAACCCACGACCGAAAGTCGAGGCACAACCCCCTTAGGCCAACACGGCTCATACATATATAAGTACAGCTATATAGATAATATACAGCTTCACATAATAAAGCTCAATGAAACTAAGCGAGCACATCCACAGCTAGTGTAATTCTACAATAAGATTCCGGCGTCTGTTCTCATGACTCCGGAAATCCTAGCTGTAAGGCCGAAACAATGCCGGTTTTTATTTCCCCTCCATAGTTTGCTCTTGAAACTAAGAGTGCGAGATGGTAATAATACAGATTTTATATGCATAAAGTCAGCTAAAGAAGTTAATTACGACCTCAGTAGCGCTGTGGGCGAAGGCCCGCCTGCGAAGCAAAAGGTTGGGGGTTCGATCCCCGCGGCGGGACCAATGTTTGTATGATCTACAAATATATGTCTCGGGTCTGGGTGTTTCTATGTATAATATGTATGTAATTACAAACAAAAAGTATATAAGTAGTATATCAGTCATCTCACAAGCCATATCACAAGCTCTGCTTACTTTGGGGCTAGATGATGCTATGTGAAAAAGTCCAGCATTGTTATTTATTTAATTAATAGATTTCTTATACTTACAGGTTAATGCGACGCTGCTGAGTAGTATTTTCATATAAGAGTAAGTTTTATCAAACAGGCGAAATTATCCACCATTTGATCCTTAACAGATTTTTGTAATGTAATTTTGATTTTCTTACTTATTGTTTTATTACATTTTATGACTAGGTACCAAGAACAATATAAGAACAGTTGCAGCATATATGCAGAAAATGATAATGTTGCACGGTCAGAACTTTTTTTTATTTAACAATCACAAAGTTATCGAGGATTGTAGCTAATCAACCAAAACCGAACAAAATTTTATGAAAACTGTACAAATAAATACTATAGACAACAATCGCGTACAGTCTCTCATTCGAACTATGTTCTCGTATCATCCCCAGTCAGAAAAACCGCAGTAGCTATCATAAATCCATGTTTGACTCGTCTCGTCTCCTTTTGAGGTTAAGTATATATTTTTTTCTCTTTTTTGAGTTTTAACTACATAAATGTGATCAGTAACAGACACTGAGACCATGTTTAAATTTTTTTGGTAATTAAAAAATAGGTGTGTATAAATCTGTCACGGACAAATAGTTTACGTTGATCAGAAATCATCAACATTTTATAGCTGGTGTTTTATTCCGTGGTCTCTGCCTACCCCTTTGGGAAAGAGGCGTGATTTTATGTATGTATGTATTTTATAGCTGATTGTACTACGCGCACTAGTCAGGCAATCAAATAATTGACCGGAAGAATAACGAACACAACTGAATTGAAATATGTAAACAAATTAAAGCCTTGCTCTCCGTTTGCAATTCTATTTGAACCTACGAGTAGCTCAATAAAATAGGCAGTAGAATGGGGCCATATTGGTAATATCAAGGCAAAACTAATACAAGTTAAGTATACAAATAGTACCTAAACCTGATAACTTACGTGTTTTTTTGCAAAAATTACGTGTGTGAAAGACAATATTGACCAAATTTCACTTTTACCAGACACACCTACAGACGCCTCAGAGTAAATATTAATAGACCCCGAAAATCAAGCGTTGCTTGTTGCGTAAAAGTTATAACAGGGTTACACCTATCCTAAGAACTATAGAATATAAACGCATTCAGTTATGGGTTGTTAGGATAAATACAGGGTGTAAAAAGACGTCTACCTAAGCCGAAAGGGGTAGGTACAGCATCCCAACACACAACCAAATCCAAAAGGATTTTCCGAAAAAATCATTATATCCGGAGAAAACAGCGTTTGAAGAGTGTTGTTTGCGTATGTTCTGGGCGCGTTGTTTTACGTAGATTGCTGGATTTTGAGTTTTAACTGTTTCTTTCTTTTACAAATGAAACTATTAGGTAGGTATGATCTTATTATGTTGTAATAGTAGTAAATAACCGAATATAAAATAAAATGACGTAAGCTAAGTAAAAAAAAAAAACGCGTTTTTTTTTCGCTAAATATGTTTAGACTATTTACATCTACTTTAGAAGAAGTATTCAAACCATTGACAGCCCCGTGGGCAACAAGGGGTATTGAAGTTGGCGACATACGGCTTACTAACCTAAGGTTCGCCGACGACATTGTTCTTTTTGCACCAAACGCCTACGAATTGCAAGAAATGCTACAAGACCTTAGCACGGCGAGCCTCGATGTTGGACTTATGATGAATCGGTCAAAGACGCAAATTATGACAAATAGCACGAAACGTAGGGTCACGGTAGACGGGCAAGAAATACACTATGTCGATGAGTACATTTACTTGGGCCAGTTAGCTTCCTTCGAAAACAGGCAGGACAAAGAGATAGACCGCAGAATTGAAAATGCCTGGAAAAGCTACTGGTCCATGAAGGAGCTAATGAAGGGCGACCTTCCTATGTCACTGAAGCGTCAGCTCATCGATATTGTGTATTCTGCCAGTCCTAACCTACGGTGCCCAGTCTTGGTCACTAACCGATTCTCAAAAGTCCAAACTCGGGGTTTGCCAAAGAGCAATGGAACGCAGCATCCTAGGTGTGAAAAGAATCGACCGAATCCGGAACACCTGGCTGCGTTCAAAAACTGGTATTGCTGACGTGGGCGTAAAGGCTGCCAAGTTAAAATGGGAGTGGGCAGGTCATGTCACCCGCATGCACCCAGACAGGTGGGCCAAAGTGGTGACTGGTTGGATCCCGGTGGATGGCAGGCGACTCCGGGGCAGGCCTAAAAAGCGATGGCGCGATGACCTGGACGCCTTTGAGAAGGATTGGCGAAAAATCGCAAAGGATCGCGAGGTGTGGAAGGTGACGGGGGACGCCTTTGCCCAGCAGTGGGACAGTTTAGGCTAATTATAAAAAAATAAAATAAAATAAAAAAGTTTAGAATCATGGTCTGATTGCAACCCCTCAGTTTTCGGTAGTTGTCTTTTTACACCCTGTATATTAAAAGGTATAAACCAAAATTATAATAAAAATATAAGTCGTTTAAATAAATAATGATGCTCTAGCAACTACTAATATACAAAAAAAATCACACATACTTGTAGTAAGCATCACAAACATCCATTGGTCTTAGCTCCAAGACCATTGTCAATGTACGAACGTACCCACATTTGGGCGATTCGCTAAGCTTTCTTAGTGAAACAAAGGTTTCAATTTGCTCTCGGTTTTCACATGTTTTTTGTGTAGGTGCACATTATTTGTTACATTCATATCGTTTCGCTCAAATACTATACAAAAACCTACAGTTATAAATGCATGTGTTCGTAATTTTTATTCTTATGAGGCTTGACTGATGTTGATGATTTTTTTACACTATGGATTCTAAGCTAGTTGAGTGAAATTATAGGTACCTACCTATAGTAATGCTTGAAATTATAGGTAAGTAAGTATAATACATCTTGTTTCTTAAATACAGGACGTATTTAAATCTGACCGAGTGGTACCCAAGGGGAAGCGCTAGGAGCCGGGGCAGACCAGCAGCCAGATGGGTGGACGACATAGATGATAGATGGATGGGTAGCTTTAAATGTTTTTTGTATCTTTGTTTGTATTTTGTAATGTCCATGTGGTGTACAATAAAGTATTTTCTATCTTCTATCTATAGAGGCCATAGAGGGAAAGACTTGGATAAGATTAGCACAGGGCCGATTGGAGTGGCGTCTGAGGGCGTCTGATTTGAGCTGCTAATGATGATGATGATGATGATGATGATTTTAATACTTATTCCAATGTGAAAAAAAGTAATTCGTGTGTTATCATTATTAGTACAGGAAATTAAATTACTTATGCATACTTACTTAAACTTACCTGCAAACGTGTATTAAGTTGTTTTTGTTTGTTGTATTATCACGTGTCTGTAACCGACAGTAATGTGTTTTTTTATTAACGTTAATATAATTGAGGCAAAATAAATCGAAAATAGTCTTTTTAGAGTGCACATGCCCATACTTTGAATAATTAGTTTGGGTGATGTTTTGTGTGGATTGCTTTTTTTATGAACGTATTGGCTTAAATTATACTTAACTTTTTGTTTTTTAAACTACGAATTTTGATAAACGATAGCTTAGATTGCTTAATCTTGATTCGTCTGATTTATTGGTTGCTGATTATAGAGGTTGGGGAGCTCTTAATATTCTGATTTAACAATAAATTCAAAAGAAGCCAATCGTTGCCTAAGCAGTAACTTGAAAAAATAACTCATTCTATATAGCATGCATTTTCATACAGGATTTGAGATTAAGAGCCCTGTTGGTCGAATGGGGCAGTACCTCGACTTTCAACCCAAAGGTTGTGGGTTCGAATCCCAGTGAATCAAAACATCGTGAGGAAACCCGCAGCTTAGTTCCACACGTATTGGGCCAGGCTGATTAAGCTGGGAGGATGGTTTGGGTGCTGGGCAAGCCTTTTCCATCCCTAACAATGTCCCAGGCACTACAGCGTCTCATTAAGTGTAGGCATGGATTGCCTCCTGACGCTATATAAATCATATAATTTAAATAGGCCTAAGTTTTTTTTACATACATGATGCTAGATCTTTACCTACCTACTAATTTTCATTGAAACTAATTTCATGCCCTACAATGCTGTCGAGAAGACATACGTCTTAGGTATTTTGTTTTAGCTATAATCCTCAATCTCATACTAGTTATGTAAATTAAAAGGATACCAATTAGTTTGTTGGTAGATCATAATTTTACGGCTTCTGATATTTTATTTTATCATCCATAGTTAGCCAATTAAAATATTGACTGATGAGATAAAATAAACGAGTCCTCTTTATCCTATGAAGTACCTAGCGATTAGGTACGGTACCCAATTACGATAAAAGAACATTAGTATAGAATAAAACTTTTTCGGTATTTTAATAAATAAATAAATAATGCTGGACATTTTCACACAGCATCATCTAGCCCCAAACTAAGCATAGCTTGTACTATGGGAACCAGATAACTGTTATAAGTACTACTTATATACTTTTTGTTTGTAAATACATACATATTATACATAGTAACACGCAGACCCGAGACAAATATTTAATATTAGTTAGTATGAGATATGGTTCAGCCGTTCTACTGGCTTATTCCACTTATCCCCATCAACGGGGAATAGTGAACAATAAGTTCACTATTTCCCGTAACGCGGTTCTTCTGATCAGTATTTCTTTCTATTTTCATCGCGGGTTCTTACGAAGCACGGAAGCGCTCAGTTATCAAAGCTACTAGCTGTTTGGTGAAGGTTTGAGCGCCGATCTAACAAAAACGACTAGATAAACTACACCGCAACCGATTATAATTATATTGCAACAACTATATAAATCACGTAAACCACAAGCCCTTAATCATGTAGGATATCAGTAAAACGGTGAGGGCAACAATGGTTAAGTGGCCACGAACTCACGCTCATCCTTGGCAGCCCCTTCTCTCAGTCAAAGACCCTGACTCTTCAGAAATTAGATATTTTAATAAAATTTTAAAATCTATTAGCAAATGGTTTTAAATTGGCCATCAATCATTTTTTTTTGTGACAATATATTTTGTTCTAAGATTTTCATATTTTTCTGTGAACAAGAAAATAAGAACACTATAAGTAATCGTTTAATTAATAAATAATTAATGATTCTGAAGTCAAATCTCCTGTCTTCCAATGTTAGTTTTGTTCTGATATTTATGACTTGCAGAAACAAAACTATTTTTGGGGTTAAGTTCGCTTTTCTTATTCCCTACTACCGCTTCTGCGCGCGGCTTCGCCCGCGTGGTACCGACATTTTGAATAGCCTATGTGCTATTCCAGGTCACTGTCTACGCCTATTCCAAGTTTCATCCAAATCGGTTCACTGGTTTAGGCGTGATTGAAACACAAACATACAAACATCCAAAGATTCAAACATCTAAACAAACTCACAAACTTTCGGCTTTATTATATGAGTGGGATGAGATGAGTGGGATATCTGTTTTTATTTCATTTCTGCGAAAAAAAACATATCTAGGAAATAGGCAAAAGCTAGTTCAAGACTATCAAGTTCGTGACAAAACGACACATTTTATTGCGGGTTCAACAACCCGGATTTTTAGTCAAATGACCCCTTAGAGCCGAAACAAAAATAAATAGCCGGTAACAAGACAGTTCAAAATAAAACAAAGAGTTTAACATACTTACTGTGTGTAAATTAAGGTCGCACAGACCTACATGAAGGGAATTTAAGTAATTTGGCAAGAAACAAAAAAAAGAAGAATTCGCAGTAATAAAATAGTTTTAAAAGTCAAAGCCCCGACGAAGGCCCGATAAGGGTACTTAATTATCAACTTAGTGTATTTTTTATGTTTTTAATCTTCTGCGTTTAGTTTGATAATTATTATTTTTACTTTACCACTTTATACTAATAAATTGTAAGGTATATAAAAATTGGTTTTTATCATAAAACACGGCTATTTTATAGTGTTTTGCAGAAGATTTTCGGTTGCTGTAAGTCCGATACATTTCTTTGCTTTCTTACTTTATCGAAACCTAGCACCTAAGTTTACCCTTATTCAATGTCAAATTGTGTCCTCAATAAAGTTCTTATTTATTTATTTCTTGATAAGAAAAGTATCTAAGTACTTACGTAAGTTTGTGTGAGTTAGTAACCAAAATATCTGGTTACAATACATGCATGCCGCTTAATTTTAACAATAGGTTCATGACTGAACTGAAACGGATATTTTTACGACAATACCCAGCTTCTTGGTACCTCCTTGGCTACTTTTAGCTGGTCATAGGTATAATACGCTTAAGGGTTCTCGTGACTACACTTCTGACTTGCTCAACAGCGATTACCTATCTTAAATTGCAACTCTACCCTCTTAGGAAACCACCACGTGACTGAGAAATGTTGAATTTACAACACTATTGGTATGCACATAGAATGCAGTCTGAATCATACATAATAGTTGGGAGGTTCATAATAGCCTATCGGGCAGTCTTTGGAAATTATATGTCGTATAGAAGTGGAACGGTGTCCTAATAAAACATCGGATGCGATGATACTTATAAGTATCATTGTTTGAGACAGTTCTGAAATTTCTCTTCCCGAATTCCTGAGCTGTAGCATATGTTTTATCCCCTATTAAAGCCATATTGGGCATGTCATCATCATCTTCCTTCCCTTGTCCCACTCTATGTGGGGACGGCACAACGCGTATTCCTTTTCCATTTCCCTCTATCAGCCGAAATCTCAGCACTCTTACTCATATCATCTTTCACACAATCCATCCATCTCTTCTTCTGCCTACCTCTACTCGTATATCCATCACATACATTCCAAGTACTCTTTTGGTCACATGTTGGACATAAGTGACGAGCAAAATGTGGAGGGATGAAGCGGTAGACGCACTGGACTATGTGAAAGACGGTATGGGTACCTACCTAAGAAAGGAATGAATGTTGATATGACGGATGCTAGAGCAGAGTGGAAGAGAAAAACGCGTTGTACCGACCCCATATAAAAGTAGTAGATTAAGAATATGATGGTAAGTTTTATCCTTACGTTAGAGAAATAGGTAAATGTTCCTGTCATAGTTCAGGAGTATGGCTTTGTGTCTCTACGTAAGTTATAATTCCAAGAATCAAACTAAAACCTCCAAACAAATTGTGTTTACCCTAAATGCAGATATTTAGGTAGGTAAATGTTCTCCAGTCTGATTTGTTTCAAGCGCGAAATAGCCAGACCGGTCGAGATTGTAGGTGATAAAATGTCTTCTTGCGTAATCGGGGTCTAAAGCAACACAGATTATAAAACAGTTAGTTTGGCTCTAGTCACATGTCACACTATGCAAATTCGAATCCGGTAAAGTGATTCACCGTATCTCACATTTTTAGACGGATTTTTGTAATTGCTCTGTAGATGACCTTAGCAACGTGTTTTGCTTTCTTTGTCTACTCTATTAAGGATGTTAAATGTTAATTAAGAATATCCTGTTGAGAAAAAAAGCTTATAAGTATAATTATTTATGGACAGAATGTCGTAAAATTTACTTTGTATAAAAACATCTCAAAACGAATGTTCAACTTTGAATAACAAAACTTTAGGTTCATGTTTTACAGGGTAATGTACTTAGAAATAAAAGAAAAAAATAATCTCTTTGATTTGTTTGGTTTAAGATTATAATTTTGCTTAAAATATACATAAAACCTTTGAAGCATTTACCTCTTATTACCCTTTTGTGTGTATTCAACACTATGGGCTTCATAATGGTGGCAAATACGTGATGATACCATGATATCATCACAGATCGTGATAATAGGTTCCTTGAAACACATTTAGCGTATAATCCAGGATGTTTGTGACATTTGGCATCTTGGGAATACCTTTATGGACGATACATCTGTGAATACGTGCTCTATCTTGGACCAGGATGCGAAAATAAGTTATTACACTGGGGAATTTCAAGTAGTCTCTGCGTATATGGAGGATAATATTGTTAGTAATAATTCGAGTTTAATTGAGATGAGTAAGAATTTGTATTATTTTATATTGTATTCGATTTTTTCTTAGAAATGTAAAGGTGTTCGGGTCTTGTAGAGTCATAGCATTCGTGAAATAAGGTGAGGATCAAACATTTAAGGAAAATTTTTGAGGTTGGCTTATTCTTTCTCATTTTCACTCTCACGTCAATATATGACGCGTTATATGACAACAGATTTCAGCGATAAACCTATAAATCCACTATGAATGGTTGGTAATGTGTTTCAAGTTACTACTAGTATAAAAGATCGTTGGTTTCAAGTACAAAAGGCACTAACCTCCCTAATCAAAGACGCGGGATCATTGCACAAGTAACAATGTCAATAAAAACACGATAGCACGTAACGCAGCCCAGTTTACGTGGGTTTTCGCAACGCATTGTGAGTCGTGCGGTCATGTGCGCCGTCACATGAGCTGCAGTTGCGGAAGGCGGCAGTACTTTCTCTCATCCCCACTTGAAGGGCGATGCTTTGTTTTGATGGGTACTAAAGTTCTTGGGGATCTATAAAAAATATCGACAGTTTCATTGTTCAAATACATAGGAACTGCTATACTTATATACATACGCGCTATCATCTTCCAAAACAATCCTCAGGTTAACAAATGCATGTGTAACCGCCACAGTATTAACAACAGAAAGCGTGATAATGTATTGTCGAATTTCAGCTTTCCATAACGGTTTAATACATAACACATGGAGTGTATATTATGTTGTGTAGGTAGGTAACTATGTAATTTTACCGATGATTCCATAATTAGATATTGTCGTGTTTTAAACGTACCTATCCCTTTTGTTAAAAATCACAAACTCATTACAAGTCTCTTCTTCTTCTGATCGTGTCGATGACCACTCATTTAAATAAATTTTGAATAAAAGGTGGCAAGTCTCTAAACAAGGTGGTTTAGTTTGTGTACTGTAGTTAAATCGAATAAGAAAAGGCATCGTAAGTATATTTTATAAGAATCATTAAAATTACCTATTTTGCGAGAAAATAACCAACTAACGGTATACTAGCAAAGGAACAGGAACTTCTCAACTACTGAATAAAATGAACATTCCAACGTTTATAGTGTTTATTGCGAGTCGTAGCCCCCAGCGACACGTTTTTTATAACAGCCGGATCCATAAACGTCAAAGTTTAAGTAAGAAACAGGTAGCCTATATCAACCTGCTTACCATACCGCTAGGAGTAATAGTGGTAATAGTGTTATGTGTACCATACACCCTATCCATATGGTAGAGTAAAATAATGATTTAGGAGTAGGTAAGCAGACGATTTTGATTTAAGTTTTTCGCGGTTGTAAAAAATATGATTTTGCCTAAACCTTTTATTTTTTTTATATTTTACCGTAGTCCTATCTACCATCACGACCACCCCAGCCATGGTAATCAGACAGTTTTGGGTACATGTGTGATAAGTTATCCTGGAAACTAGAGCATATAGGTTACTTTTTACACCACGAAGTTGACAAATTACTTGGAGCTGTTAGACAGATAGCGGTCACCGTAGCTTAAAAAGCTATCATCATCATCATCAGCCTACAGTAGACCACTGCTGGACATAGGCCGCCGCTAATGAGCACCATTGCGCCCTGTCCTCAGCTCGACGCATCCAGCTTCTGCCAGTAGCTTTTCGTAGATCGTCACTCCACCTGGCCGGAGGGCGTCCTACGTTTGCCGAGTCGCGTCTCCACTCAAGAACTCGTTTACCCCAACGGTTATGGGTAAAGAGCTATGGTAGGTTTTTTCATCATTATAATCATTAATTTTTATAATCATGCTTATGTTAAAATAAGTAAGTTCTACCAGTAAATAGCGTATAAGTGGTCTTCGGGTAGCAGCCTGTTCTGTCTGTGAATGCATACGACTCATCAAATCTAAGAGTTCGATGACGTACAATAAATTATAAATAATTATGATGATACATTTATTACTGCGAAATAAGGTGTGTTCATATTTGTTTGATTGTATAATGTAGTTTTTGTTGCTTTGTTTGAAACGATTATTTTGTGATTAGGTTATCAATGGTTCAGTGTGGTTTACCATTAGACATATGTACAGTATGTCTATGTACGTACAGGTAAGTACCACTTTGCCAAAATGAGGCTCAAATAGTTTGTAAGGTATAGTGTCAACCCAAACCCTATTTGTTCGATCGTTAGCATCTCCGGTGGAGATCGAATCTCTTAGGTGATATATCTGTAAAATATGGTAGAGATTGCTTTTTAGCGATAAGACCGCCGATTGTATATCATAGTTAAGTTTTTTCGTGATACTTTTGTTTAATTTTTTATGTGGTGTGCAATATAGTACGAGTATTTTCTATCTTTCTTTTTTTTCTATAAGTATATCTTTTAAAGGTAGTTTGGACTTGTTCAGTTTTACAACTAGGTACGTCATAGCTTGTAAATGAAAGATAACTTGAATACAGCCTTTACCTTCAATATTTTCACCAGAGCAGAATAGCTGGTTGAGCTAAATCTATGTCAATATCAATTAAGATAGCGCATGTTTCTTAAGTTTTACGGTTAATTTGCACTGTAAATTGATTTTGTAGTATGCTTTCGCATTTGTTACATGTAACTTTTGTAAGCCTATGTATCTACGAGTATTAATAGTGGAACGGCATGCAATAGATGATTGTGTTGTGATCACGTCGGCTTGCACGATACAGTCCTATCTATGTCGACACCGGTGATTCTAAGTGACTAGGTACTTCTGAGTGTTTTTTTTTTTCACATCAATGAATGCCCTACTATAAACAAAACAAGCTGTTAAGCATGTGCGTTGTTAGTAAAAAAACCTAACAAAATGAAATGAATACCTACACGAGTTCGTATGAGTCAGTGGCCAACTCTGGTGACGGAGTTTTTAGGCCGCCTTAAGGCCTCCGTCATGGCTTAAAAACTTCCTTAGCCAAGACCGAGAATTTGACGTGCCCTCCGAAGCACCTACACTACAAATTTTATTGACTACAAGCTTTCGATGTTTTATAAAAACTTATCATCATCATTCCCAATGATCTTATATATAATTCCTTTGCCCTTATCCCACGCTAAGTTGAGTCGGCACAGCATTTATTTTTCCAAAAACTTTTATGTAAGTACAAGAAATACTACTTACTTACATTTTTTAAATAGAACAAATAACAAGTTATCTAGCATTTATTATGCATGTCGACGTTCATTCAAATTGGGGCGGTGTATTCTGTGTGTCGCCGACAGCTCGATGAATTAGCCATTCCATGATATGCCTAGCTAGCTAATTATCGCTAGCTAAATCGTCAAACGAACAATATGGCGGGGTGTAATTTAGGCAGATCGTGAAATGGCGTCGTTGAACGATATGCCTAGGCATATCATGAAATGGCTAATTCGTCGATCTATCGGCGACACGCACAATACACCGGCTCAATTTGAATGAAACTTGGAAACCGTGTAAGTACCTACCATCAATAAGACACAATCCGCATTTTAATGAACAAGAAATCACTTGAGTTGCGTAATAATTGCGGAAGTAACAATGGAATGTGCATTCTACGTTAACAAGTTGTAATGTTTCATCTTTGAAAGTTAATCGTAGACTCTATCTGGCTTATTGTAAAACGAAGACTTTTATTTTTCAATTTCATTTATTAAATCAGACCAAAATATATAAATTGTTGCGCGTTCACATCTACCGGGGACATCCGTTATGCCTGGCGGGGCGGCAAATTCGGCTGAGGATCTCAAAAGGCGCAATATAAACCTTCCTCGGGTCTAGATATTTGAACCATTTGGGGTCAAGACCCTGGGTCCCTAGTGGGGTTCTGGAGCCCATCGCATCTTCAAAAATCTTTCAGGGCGTCTGGTCGAAGCGTCGCGTGATTTGAGAGCTGGCGATTTTTTGGCACAGAGAATCAGCATTGCAATTCAGCGTGGCAATGCCGCCAGTATTTTGGGCACGCTTCCGATTGGCAGTGACCTGGATCAGTTGAGCTATCTATAGATCGTTTTTACGACGATCCTTAGATAGCTTGCCTGATTCTATTGTATTTTGTGATTTTATGTACATATTGTTGTAGCTTAGTTTCTGAAAATAAATTGTTAGTAACATTACAAATCAAATAAGTAAGTTAGTAGTATTGTAACTTACATTGTAACTTGTATGACGTATTAACGGTTGTAAGCTTGCGTGTGATTTTGTATGTTATAATAAGTACCTAAATGTACCTACTTTTAAAACGGTCGCCTTACATGTGTTACCTATAAAATGTAAATCCGTAATTGGCTGTATGGAATATAAATAAGTTTAAGCATATAATATATTAAGAGCTGTGGATATTGTTGATAAATAAATAAATAGTACCTAAAGATAAAAATATATCATACTATAAACTTAACCTTATACATTCAATAGGTTCCTTCTAGGTAAGCATGCTCCATCTTAGACCTCACTACTGCTTAACATCAGGCAGAGTGAGGTCAAATGCTGACCTATTTAATTAAAAAAAAACCCTAGAAGGAGCATCCAATGGTGGTTTATGGGCCAATCCAATCTGTTAAACAATACGTTGAGGATACTGTTAGGGCTGGTTTGCACTCTTTTTCTGATGATAGCATGAAGGCCGTCTACTCTCTCTACGGCAAACCAAGTCATAACTAGACTAAGACACGCAATAAATAACAGACCTCAAAGTAACCAAGATGAAAAAATAAAAAAAAAACTTATTACAGACCTCTACCTAAAATGAAGGTTACTCCGGGTCAATTTTGTGCTAAGGTATAGCTACTCTATAGATTACTTTATCCAACAGTGATTGAGTCTCGGCTTCAAAGCCTTGAGAATCGCCTTAGAGTCGCGAGTTTGTCGGTTTTTTTGGCTGCATTTCGGAGAGTGTGCTCAAGAACTCCATAATTTAGTTCCGCCATCCCCGTTCTTTTATCGGGCCAACAGGTTCCCGGAAAGACGCCACTTGTACATGATCGACATTCCCAGAGTTCGTACAAAGCGTTTTGAGTCTATATTTTTCATACGCACTGCCAAATTGTGGAACTCATTGCCGGGTTTTGTATTTCCCGAAAAGTACAATATAGGGGTCTTCAAATCAAGAGTAAATAGGTTTCTTCTAGGAAAGCATGCTTCATCTTAGACCTCAACTATTGCTTAACATCAGTCAGAGTGAGGTCAAATGCTATTTAATTTAATAAAAAAACAAAGAGACCCAATGGGCTTCTTAAAATAGATCAGATGAATAGTACTTAATTGAAACCCACCAGACTAAAGCCTACAACTGAAGTTCTTGCAAATTTTTCAGTGGCAGTAATCAGGTCTCGAATCACACATCTATCGTCATTGTTTATTACAACTTATTTTGCATATCCAGTCATAGCGTAAAGCTCGACCGGTTGGCTGCGTCCTCATCGGAAAATGTCAAGGCTTCTATTGTTCGGTCACATGATCCAATCACATGACTCTACCAGCAAATATTTAAGTTATTTCGCTAAACTTAGAAAATATACCAAAGCCCCTACGTCAATAGGTGTTGTAACAATTTGACCAGTGATCGCTTATTGGTAGGTATTTGTAATCACGTTTAGTAGGTCCTTGACGGCTACATTTTATTTTTATCTACAAAATATTTAAATAAAGTACTTACACTAGAAGCGCACGCTATGGTTGCATAAAGACAACTCCCTCATAGTGAAGCTTTGGAATAAACTTTAAACAAACAAAAAATCTATTTGAATGTAGTAAGTAATTGAAATGATTGTAAATTGTCGTGGATGGATGGGATTAGGACATAATCGTATTGGATGGCACAAACAAAGGCCAAAACCAGATTGCCCAGCTGTGGGCTAAATTGGGCTGTGGATAAATGAATGTTTTTTTTTATTGCACATCATTAATAAAATTAAAACAAACAAAAACAAAAGAAAAACCAGATACTTACTTAAAAATGTACAATCGCTAATATTATGGATGATGATGATGAATTGAATATAAGTATTAATCGCGAGAAAATAATACATTGGGGACATGGCAGCACACCTTGGCCATTACTAATAAACTTGACATAAAGTTATGTCATGCATAAACTAAAAAAAATGTATGGTTATTCATAGGTTATGTATGACATAACTTTACGTCAAGTTTATAAGATAAGATAAGATAACGTTTATTTTGTTCACAATATATGTCTACATAGTGCTTAAAAATAGGTACTTAGATAAGAACTTAAAATTAATAGACCAATGACAGAGTTAGTAAGGAACTTTACCCCCCGCGCTAGTTAAAACTGTGTTGCGGCAGGGTAATGCTTCAAACCATAAACAGTAAATACCTACAGGTAGGTATTTATTGTGCCCTTATGTTTTTAAACAGCCTTTTTTTTGGTGAATTATAATAATAAAGGTGAATTGAAATATCTACCTGCTAGTGCCATCTATCGACGCATCAACACACTAGCTAGAGGCTAAGCTTGTGAACGTAGAGCGAGGCTCTAGTGTAGTGTTCTATGTACAAAAATAAGCAGGAGGATATTGCTACCTAGTACAAGCTTTATTCAATAGATGGCAGTCGTCTCAGATGATTCGAGTACAAAATAATACACGCTGCGAGCGCGTTGATGTCTTTTGTATAGAGCAATGGTTGGTAATTTAGGTATATCATTGGTATGTGAGCAAATTTTTGTAGGTAGTATAAGATTTTAATTTCAATCAATATTTAGATAATGTACCATTGACCGTGCTGATATAATATTTCAAATATTTCCTAATCGTGATTACAAAACGAAGAATCAAAATGATCCAAGTACGAAATTGAATACTAGTAACTTTATAAATTTTTTTGCCATGTCATGTGTCTTCCAGCTCGCTTTATGTAAGCTTAGCACAACACGTTTTTATCTCCTTAATCGCTCGTCATAATCTACATTATAAAAAGGACTTTAGTCAACTTTCCCTACTGCTTTGTAACGAGATACATAATAATTCAAAGCTATAACAGAAAGAGACTGTGCTCTAAAGGATTTTGCTTTATTTATGTTCAACCGAAAAAGGTTTTTTTTGGATGTCTTTGTACATTAATGTAATTAATGTAATCTCTTTGTAAAAGAGTAAATACTGTTAAGCAACTGATAAGTGATTAAAGCGATGAGAACCTAAGATTTTTATTAGTTAGGTTATTTTATGAGTACGCAACTCTAGGTTCAATATGTATTGACAGTTTGCAGCCAAAATAAGATAACCAAACTAGTTTTACATCTCAGTGTTTTCTTAAAACCAGAGAGAGAGAGAGACAGTTTTACTTAAAGTACCTTTCCATATATAAAAATATTTCCTTCATTAATAAGGTTCCGTTTATTGCGTTCGTCTCTCTACCAGCATAATAAGAACAGAAAAGTCAAAGAAAATAAGCTCTCATTGAGAAAGGCCACCGGGATCCCAACTCCTGGTTCTTCGCGGCCATTATTATGTAGTATCAGAGTAACAAACACTACTTGGAGCTAGCTTTCTTTTAGGTGATAGGCCATTTTATTCAGTCGAGAAACAAGAAACTTGACAACGGATAATTTTAGCAATCAAGATTTAATCATTATCTTCGGTTAGTCACGACTTAAACTTTAACAATCTACTCGTGATCGAACCCGCAGGCAAGAGCGAGTCAATTCTAAAATAATTCAGATTTCACTTTTAACCCGATCGTATAAAAATTATGGTAAAACTAAAACAGTCTCGCTAGAAGTTTCACTTTTCGAAAGCAAGCGAAATTAATTCGATTTGTATTTTTGGTTATTGGTAGGCTTCTAAGGTGTATGTAATTAATGTTAATTTATGTGATTTCCGACCTCTATACCCCGTAGGTTCGAGGTATATGGATCCTTGTGCTAGTTGCGTGGAGGTGCGCAGGCGCATACGGAAGTGAGAAGCCGAAAGAAAGTACTCACGCGCAACCGGTCGCGTTTGTGGGCCAACAGAGTTCAAGCAATGCAGACCTACACAGCCTACTGGCGATAGGAGTTGGCCGTCGTACCTCGCTATTTCCTCCATAGTCTAATACGATTTACTCTCATACTCCACTTACTAACTTTAACATAATATCAATGTCTCTATAAGAATGATTTGCGATATTGTAATATTTATTGGACCTCTTTGTTATTCTTGGATAGGAAAATAACATCTAGTCTGATTAGAACATTTGACAAAGACTCATAAATAAACAATAAATAATAAATAAATAATTCTGGACATTTCACACAGCATCATCTAGCCCCAAACTAAGCAAAGCTTGTACTATGGGAACCAGATAACTGATATACTACTTATATACTTTTTGTTTGTAAATACATACATATTATACATAGAAACACCCAGACCCGAGATAAATATTTGCAGATCATATAAACATTTATCCCAAGGCGGGGATCGAACCCGCAACATGACCTAGATATTAGGTAGGAACTTATTACTTCTTATTTAGTAACAACAAGAAATAGCGAGTGAAAGCTAGTATGAAATATTATTTAAGTTCTGTCCCACTGCCTTAAAACAACGCTTGTTTGGAGACGAAATAATGCAAATTCATCTCAGAAGTCTGCATGAACTTTAAAACAACACGTCATTGTAACATGGATCATGTCCAAACTGTTACGTTTGATAATTCCGTTACTGCATTTTGGCTCGCATAACAGTCGCGTGCGCAAGTGGCCGTTTATCCAAAGTCTTAAAACTTGGTATGGTTTATAAAAATGTTTTGTAGCTATTCTAGATGCGTCTGTATAATAGCGTCGGAAAGCGTAAACTTAATGGAATGCTAAGGACGTTGTTGAGGTAAAGGAGACTTGCCCAGCACCGAGCCTTATAAAAAAGAAAGATAGTCGGTTAAGATGTGGAGCTGGCTAAGCAACAGCTATCCATGATGATTTCATTCACTGTTTAGAGCCTGTGCAGTGCAGTGCTTATAAAATCTATTGATACTCTTTCAGAATTCCAGCATTATGATTTTAGTTGAAGATTTTCTGTATATATGCTGAAAATGTAGGAAAACTGTAAATGGGATTATAAAAGAAAGATAATTGAGGAAAAATTGCTGATTGGTCTTTAGAATTCTAGATAAGACAGTATTTTGAGGAAGGAATACTTTCAGCTTCAGTAATTTGTAAATTGGCGTGCAACATGAATTCGGCAAGTCTAATATGGAGCTGTTATCGAACAAGAATCCAATCAATTATTTTGCAGTTTCGTAGAGTTGAAAACTTACTTAGCTCAAAGAACATTAATTTGTAATAAAACATTGTTACGATAAAAATCACCCAAGTTTAGAACCTATTAGAGCACGGGACGTCTCTTACGCATTTGAGATTCGTAATTGATATTGAACTATGCTGATGACCTACACACTTGAACTTGATAAATGCATTTATACCTTCTATTCAATATCGATTGAATATCTAGATAGGTATTGTTCGATTCAACTAGAACTACAGCATAGGGAAAAACGTCTGAATATTTTTATAATGTGTGTAAAGTGATATACCTATTTTTCGAATTTTGATGTTACTGTATCGCAAAATGCAAATGCTAAAGGTGCAATATTCATACATACATACATACATAAAGTCACGCCTCTTTCCCAAAGGGGTAGGCAGAGACCACGGATCTCCAGTCGCTACGATCCTGACACACAACTTTCGCCTCATTCACTCTCATTACATTCTTCATACATGCTCGTCGGTTTAGGGTACTTTTTACCTGGCCCTTCTCCAAAATGTCGCCAATTTGATCCAAGAAGGTTCGCCTAGGTCTTCCCCTTCCAGCTGTCCCATGCACACTCGCCTCATACACTTGCTTTGTCAAACGATTGCAATATTCGCTTTATCATAAACCGTAAACCGTAATCGGTAGTACAAAAATAAAATAATCCTTTAAACAATTGATGCTGCCTGTGAAAATGTAAATAGCCTGTATAATAAATGTATATATCTGTGTGTATAATTGATTTAGTCTGAATGGTAAGAAAGGAGTGAGTGTTGAGATGACGGCTGATAGAGGAGAATGGAAGAAGAACACATGTTGTGCCGATTCCACATAATGTGGGAAAAGGGCAGGGAGATGATGATGAGTTTGAGAATAATAATCAATTTGAATTTTTTTATAAGGAAGATAAGAAGCAATGTTAATACGTGTGCATACATGAGACACAAGCTCGAAACGGTGTGGAAAAACATAAGAAAACCCACAACTTAGCTCCACACGTATTAATATTGTCTTTCCTTCACAGGAGCCTTACTCACGTAAGGCCGTGTGTCTGGATGCTGGGCTAGCCTATTCCATCTCGAACAATATTTCAAGCAGTTCAATGACGATTAACCATCTATGTAGTCAAGATGTTAAAATAAAGAGAAGGCCTAGGTAAAGGTAGTGGGATACTTAGAAGAAAAAGTTTCAAGAATATTTTTAAAGCTTTCTTTAACGGATATTCTTAGAATCCAGTAGAACCACATGCCCTGTCGTAATGCTAGTTCTAGAGACGAGCGAGAGAAAGTCCCCAGGGTCTATACAAGGCGAATACAAATATTTGTTAACGCCTACAACTCCAAAGCAAATTTGAGAATTTTTTATATGATATCACAATGGTGAACGTGGAAAATAACAAGAGCTCCTTGAAATGCGCATGCGCACAAGAAATAATATTTACAGTTTCAGCAATAGCTGAACCCGCTTAGATCATACCCAGTGGGAATGTTTTTAGGTACACATACCTAACTCGTAGTTTTACCTACTTTACTCATTTCTTATGTCATAGTATAAAAATTATAGTGCGATATTTAAACGGAACACGTTTAATATGACCATGGCAACAAAATAAATTGTTTTTATGGACTGTAATGCAGAGAGCAAGACTTGTCTAGATTTTCACCATAGACATACTTGTACTTACAAAAATCTTTCTACAATCGCAAAACGATAGATCGATTACAAGTACCTAAGTAGGATTACAAGTAAGTACTCTAAATTAGCTGGAGGTGAATAGAATAGTTATTAGTCAAGATGGATCATAATAAAGCCTACTAGATAAATAGGTAATAAGTACAAGTCTTACTTAGCCGATAAATGATTCTTGCTTAGCGGTAATGAACGTAATTATGTCGTCTTATACATTGTGTATATTTGACTAATTATTTGAGTAACATTGAGAATGGATTAGCCGTTATATTTTTAAAGCCGATTAACACCGAGGATGGAAGATTTAGGGCAGAGTTTAATGAAAGCATATACATTCAAATGTGAGGTTAATTTAGGGTTATTTTCTAATGGGAAAACGAGGTCAATTATCGGATTATAATTTTTTAACAGGTTTTCAATTAATATTTATTCAGTAAAAACACACACTGATATTGATTGTCATATAAATTGATGGTCATATAAAGTTAGGTTTATCTATATTTCAGTAAGGGTAGTGCGGCTAAACCATAGTTTATTCGAAAATCTGATAATGTAACAAAGACCAATGACTTGTTTCATACCTGAGCAGAATATTTTGTTTTGATTGCAGTTCCAAACGTCACTATATATTTTTTTTATGAAAATCATAAAAAAATAGTTTTTCTATGTGTTCTTTCTATATCAGTCAGAAAATATTTTCACCAGCGCATTTGCATAAAAGTAGCGGCCAAAAGCTAATCGCCAATAAAAATTCCTTTATAATAATGATTGCAAAACTGGCGATATCACCGTATCGGCCGGTTTACGTCACATTATCAGCACTTAAGGCGAGTCTACATAACCTTAAGTGAAAGTAAGGCCAGTCCCCTCATACTAATGTTCAAAATATTTTAAGATTCCAACACCACATATGAAGGTGGCACTTTTCTCCGTCGAGACTCACCGAGTCAGTAAATAAGTTGAATAAATTAATCAATCGAAGTCGACCAACCCCTCTTTAGAGGTCAGAGATTTAGGAGTTACAAGATGAGACATCTCCACTCAAGTTTATAATTTTACTCTTTACTTTGTCTCTAAATTTTTCGTTTTACAACCGAATGTTATGAACTAAAAATATATTCAAACGGAAATCATCAGATGAGGACTTCAGTTATTCAGCGATTTCGAAATCGTGATTAAGATAAAATCACTTTAAGATAATTTGTCACGACTAACACTCAGAGTAAAAGTTGCTTTTAAAAAAGCTTCCTTTATTTTTACTTTCTTTGAGAACGAATGAGCAGAAGCAGTCTTAAGAATAAACTAAAAATAAAGAAACTCTACATGCATGAAAAAAAAAAATAAGCAGGATGAATAATATTTGAAATGAAGATAGAACATTTTTTTTTCGAGGATGAAATGGGAATGAGTAGAGTGGAGCTTTCTATCATCAAAAAGTGTTTTGGCATCAGAACAGGTGTTATTGTAGGTGGGTACTTACGTAGTTCTTACCACCTAAACATTTATTTATTTATTTTATTCTAACCTATGCTGTCCCACTGCTGGGGAAAGGTTCCGGGCTGACTGGTGGGACGAAGCTGGCGACCGCAAGTCTTGGAAAATGATGGGGAGACCTTTGACCTAAACATTAATGATACCATTTCCAAAAATTTTGTAGTTGGGCTTGTAACTTAATAGGGGAACGGTAATTCCAAACCGATATTTTTTTTAGAGCTAACACGGATATTTCTCCAAAAATGCTTGAACTTTTTAAGAGCGATACGTGGTAAGTAACATCTGCGTGGTCGGTGCTCTGTGGCCGTCCGGCTACCATCACTACTTTCCTTCCCGGCGTGTATGACGTAACTCTATAAAAGAGTGTGCTTCGAAGACGCCGCCGCTATACCGTTTCCGCACGTCGTCGGCCATAGCGTCCCGAACCAGAAGGGCGCAAGCGGAACAACTTCCGCCCACAAAGTGACAGTCAAAAGGTGAAGTGTCAAGGACATCAGTGCACGTGTTGTGATTGTGATAGTGTTGTGTTGGTGCTAATGTGTGCGTTTGTTTCAGATACAAGATGAGATCTTTGTTATTGTTGGTGGCTGTTTGCTGCCTAGTGTTGTCGGCGTGGGCTAGTCCCGTCCCGAGGGCGGAGGAGGAGAAAGAGTTGGCGGTGGCGAGACAGGCCGCCGCGCCCGCCGCACAGCCCGACACCGACGACGATGACGACGACGACGATGATGATGAGGATGATATTGGTGATCTAGGTAAATACCCTTTGTTTACTTGTAGCATTTCGCATGAAACATTTGAGGTTCAAGATTCAATGACACAGTTTAGTTCGACTCCTCATAAATGGGAAAGTTTACGGTGCAAAAGTTTGTGGGTTAACGTATAAATAAAGTCTAAACTGATTTTAATAAAACATAGACCGGAACTATTGTATTTGACCTGAATAGAATAAATATGGCTAAGTTTCAACTCGAATTCACATAAGTAAGTTCATATCAAATTGATATATTGTACGTATAATTCTGTCTTGATCTACATTAATTTCAATATAAACAGAGCTTATCGGGCTCAAAGCCTCAATAGTAATGATTATGAGAGCATTAAAATGTAAATTTAATTTCAATTTGCAATTTTAAATTTGCAAAGACGCTTTTTATTAGTTTTTACCGTTCAAGCAAGACTAACGGTAGTATGTTTTCATCCCAATGCACGCATCATCGCAAGACTTCTTAGGTACTTTCTTCAATGCTTATTTTATTTATGTATCGATGCAATTGCAAGCTATTCACATACTTCAACCATTTAAGGATTTAATGCGCAACGACATAATGACAGTCATTTTACATTACAAATCACAGCATAGAGTTATTACCTTTGAGATTACATCGTTTGTATGCATTCACTGCATTTATGTCATGTTGACGATCCAATAATATTGTATCAAAGCAATCACAAGAGATATGCGAATATAATTTCAACGTGATTAGGTGATTGTGTAGGTAAAATAAACTATCGCGGGGAAGATTGTAAGAAGTGCACTAACAGGTGTATAGATAGTAACAGAGATACCGCGAAAGTATTCCATTTCATCGATAAACATTCCTAAGAACCAGGACGCAGCGGGGCCACGGAATGCGAAGCGAGCAGCGGACACGCGCTCTCAATCGCTAATTAATTCAAACAGAAACACTCAATCAGAGAAATTGATGCTCCCCTGCTTTCTACCACGAAAGCATCGCTCAGGACGTTACGCACCACAAGACGCGAGCGAGCGATTAACTGTTTGTTTAACAGTTCATTTGTTTAGCGCGTAAATAATGATAAGTTATGGTAACGCGCCAACGGTCGTACTGTCAATATGCTCATACTTAAACAGCTGTAAATAAGTAACCGTAAATACGTAAGATGAACAAACATGTTGTTATCATTTGCATGTAATTTTTAGCAGGTGACGATGATGACGACGATGATGATGAGGAAGATGATGAAGGAGAAGCTGAGGACGATGATGATGACGATGATTATCTGGAAAGGTTCATCGATGACATCTTGGGAGGATCAGGTAAGTTTAATGCTAGCTTGGAATTATATTAAAATGTAATAATCCATTTTTAGAAATTTGAATACAAAAGTAGAAATAGTTTAAAATTACAACTATGTTTACAGACGACGATGATGACGATGATGAGGAAGCTGAGGCTCCTGCCCAACCAGTCGCCGCTGCCGTTGAGACTGTCGCTGCCCCAGCACCTGTAGCCGCCGCTTCTCCCGAAGAGGTTGCTAATGCCGCAGGCGAAGAGGCCGAAGCCGTTGAAGGCGATTTGGAAAACGAACCAGAGGCTGGTCAGAAAGAGCCCGTTGAGGTTGAACAAGCTAGTGCTGAGGTAGCTGCTCCCGCGTCTGACGATGATGAGGAAGAAGAAGATGACATCACTGACGCTCTAGACCCTGAGGCTGACGATGATGACGAAGACGAAGAAGAGGAAGAGGATGACGATGAAGAAGATGAGGACGACATCACCGACGCTCTCGGCAGGAACATCTCCGCGAAGCACTCACGTGAGTCCAAAAAGCTGAAGGCTGATGTCGCGTACGCGAAAAAGTCAGGCAAAAAAGCGAACTACATCCGCAAAGTAAAGAAAACCAAAGCCACATCCGCCGCGGCAGTCCCCGAACACAAAAAGTTCAGATAGTGAGAGTGCGCCCGTCCACCTGGGACCACTCGTCCTGTCCTTAGCTTAGCTATTTATTGACTATTTATTTATTCTATTAATTTATTATTATTTATTAAGTGAGTGTGTATGATGCGTGAAAGTCAGTATGAAACCGAGAGAGTTAAAGTTAAATTAATGTCTAGATCATGTCACACTGGTCTCGTGGCAATTTATTGAAATAAATCTGTTGTTCTAATGAATTTGTGTAAAATTTCTTATAACACCTCAGAAATGTTTTGTGCGTTTAATTTAGACTTTGAAACATAACGAACATCGGTCAGAAAACTAGTTGCCCGAATTGTATGCTCTGTCGGATAGTTGAGTGACATTATCTAATGATATTAATTTAATTTTATTATTGTAAAAATAAATATATACTAGTCAATCTTAAGTATTTATACTCCTTATCATCCTTACCCATAACTATTACATAATTATGTTCGTATATTTTATGACATGTATTACATTGCATATTTTTATACATTTCCTTTACAATTTCCATAGTACAGTTTACATAACAGTATTGTATGTAGAAATTAAACGTAGTTATAATTAACTAGCTTTTTGACCGATTTATGTATGTATTTTTATAACGCACAACACATTCCTTCCCCTCATAATCCCGACATCCTATATTTATATGAAAAAGATGTTATTATGAGATAGTCGGAACAATTAGGCGCTAGATACGATCGGGCCGGCACCGGCGGGCGGACAAGGCGCGGCAGGTTGTTCGAGAGGAACTAGTCTGTAGATGTGTGTTAAGAGGTCGGCCGTGACCATCCGCCCGCTGACTTTCCCAACCGGACGCGAGCGATGAACCCGCCCGATTTCTTCTACAGCCTTGACACTTTCTTTGACCTTGCCTCTACCGCTCCCGGGAGCGACCTTGAACAAAACTATCCCTAAATACCGATATAGAAAGTAAATCACACTAAATTACTCTCACTGAATGACGAAATCTTTCCGCGAAATTCGCGTACCCAACAACTGCCCTGAGTGAAAACGACTTAATGAGATGCGAAAAGAGAAATTTTAAATGTTTGTCGTGAAGTGCTGGGAGTGTCGCGAGGAGTCATATTCGACCTAAATGGAACTGGTTTACTACCGGTATGCAGTTAGACACCTGCCGCCGCTAGAACGCGCTCTTCCTTTCACGGATTTGAACTATATTCAAAAACTTAAGCGTCTTCGATTTGCATCAATAAATATAAAAAATATTATACGATCGACAATACAGGTGAATTACAAGATTACTTTGACTATGGACTGCGTTATGTTGCGAAGTCGCTGCTGAGTTTGAATTCGTATCTGTGCCGTAATTAGATTTCTTCGAATGTGCGTGGCTCGGCACGCAGTTTCTTTTACGTGTGGAAAATAGAAAATCCACCGTTGACTGGTCGTTTTAATTGTATCTAGCCAACGATTAGAATTCAAGCGGGCTCCGAGAGTCCGATACAGTTAGCTCGCGTGCCAACTCAACGTGGCTGGAATCGGGTGAATAATTATTGGGCATCAGGTAGGTAGGATGCCATACTAGCATGATAATATGCAGACGATATTGTGCGCATATTCAAATGCGAGAATGCTCCGTCGAAAGAGAAATTGTTTACAAATGAAGTTTCCCCTATGGCGTCAACTTATTTGGCAACCGGCCGGTGTAACACTTACATCAGACTTAGATTTTTTGTAGTATTAGGATATGGACTCTCATTTTAGAAAGTGATATTTAGTCAGTTGAGTTTTTATAATAAATATGTTAGATAAGAGAGCGATTATACAATTCATTCCAAAGATGAGAGAGGCTTTAGGAAACATACTAAGTATTCTATTAGTCAAATAAATTAATTACATTTTTGATTAACGTTGCTTCGGAATAGAATTAAACCATTTGTAGCCTGTCAATTATTCACAATGTGAGCATAAGTTAAAACAACTAAGTAAATAAAAGTGATTACCATCTTGTTAATACATTTATCTAGAGTTGACCACTAGATCATACGAACTTAAGAAAATACTTTATCATAAAATTAGAACTTACTTATAAAGTAGATAATAGTGAAATATTTTTTACACCACAGTAATTAGACAAGACAGTCAACTCTGATAATGATAGTGTACACTCAGATATAAAGAAAATCAATTCAATAATCTTATTGAGTTCATTCGTATTAGATAACCAGATGAATCCTGTCAGGTACGATAGATACTATCACGTAGCTTCAATCATATCGAACCTTTATTACAAAGAAAAGAGTACAATTTCGATTACCAAACCGGTTATCCTCCAGGCGCCCTATCGGAACCTGTAAAGAAGCAAGCAATTGTGCCTGCAATCTACATCGTCAAGTACAACAAATTCGTGGACACCATTCTTGAGAAAATGAACGACGTGTTAAGACAGTCTTACGATCCCGTAAGCGTGAAGCTGCAACCGATTGATGCTAGCAAGAAGAACAGTAAGCCGAAGAAAAATAAGAACAAGAGCAAAAGGTAAGTCAGGAAGATGTAGAAGGCTGTAGTTAGGCTTTTCTAAGAGAGACTCTATTTACGGTAACAACTTTGAAGGCGATATTATACCCATTTTGCGTCTCTTACAAAGTACTATTGTAAGAGGCATAGGTTGCTTTCTGGTACCATCAAGAATCTAAATGATGATAACATCTCTTTGAATGATGGAGTATAGGTATTATGAGAGTTATCGTAAAATAAGTTATTCCATCAACTTATAGGGACTTTTCTAGAATAAGTAGATATGAATCACTTTGAGTGACTTCAAAACTGTTATTTTTAGGAAATCTGCTACTAAGAAGAAGAATACGGCACGCGGTGAAACCAAACTATCTACCGAGATCCCAGAGAAGATCAAAGAGGAACATTTAGAAATGAACGAACTGAAGGCTGATTCTGCCACAGAGGTATCACAAATCATGAACGAAGCTAGAGCTATAGATACTGAAAGTTCTAAAGCTAAGCCGACCACAGTCAAAGCGAAGCCACCTCCAAAAACACCTAAACCACCAACTAAGTCAAAGCCTAAACCACCCACGAAAACGACCACGAAGAAACCGACCACAACCAAAAACAAGACAAAAATTAGTGCGAAGAGTAAGCCGCGTGCTAAAGGAACTCTGTATGGACTGTCGTCTTTGAAACGGACTGGAGATGTCACCGTGAATATCATGAGCAACCATACGACAGTGAAGAGCAACTTCGCTGTGGGACCTCTCATACTCCGAGTCGAGAAAGTGGTATGTATGAGCTATATATTTGTATTGATTGATGGGGGCAACAACCTCCAGTCACGGATACAGGCTGACTAATTCAGACCAAGAGTTGACTTCGTTAATGACTTTTTTAGAAAGCGTCTTATGTAATAGGTCCTTGTCAGCTTCGTCATATTTGTATGTGAAATGGACCGCTTTCTGTACAGTTATACCGAAAACACACTATAAATTGAGTGTATGTAGGTGCATGATAGAGCTATGCTTGGTTGAATCAACAAAGTGAATAAATTAACATTCTTAGGATACACTTACACACGATAATTGTTTAAATTGCAAATGAATTACAAACGGAGAGTGATAGATACTTACTTACAAGTGTTTATAAAAATCAATTACAATAATTCTACAAATCTTAAGCAAAATTTCATGAGTCTATAAAAAATCTAAGATGTCTCAATCAAAACTACGTCCTAATTGCATTATGATTCTTTAGACAATGAATAGAAAGAAAGGGTAAAACATGTACAAATCTTTGTAGGTTGGGCGCGGTGCCAAGAAGGAAGTGAAATCTGCCACCGCCACGACAGCTGAGATGACGGGCAAGTTGAGTTTGAGAATCAACAACCAAGGCGTGGCCACACTACATTCTATCAAAGTGCTTCAACCCAAACAGGTAAAACTATGACGACTAAGCGAAGTAATATGAATTCGACATGAGGAGACTCCTACTCTTTTGATGTCTTTGCAATAGGAACTTACTTATTTTTCAATTTGTCATACAAGGGCAGTGATACCAAAGGAGAGTAGTTTGATTCAAGCCGGCTTTGATACGGATCAAACAGTTACCCCGATCGCCGACAGATTTTTAATCCACGGTCTTTGTTATTCAACGGTGATGGACTAGCAAATCTGTCATTGATGGAATGCTAGCTTGGGCAACATGAGCCAAATGCTGCCCGCATTTGGCTAAGTCAATATGTATTTGAATGAAAGTGCCTCGGGCATGCTCTTAGACATCTTCAAAGAATTTTGAGCGACTTGGTCTGAAAGTGACTACTAAAAGTATGTAAGTTCGTATGTTTATGCACGTTCTAGGTGTTTAATTTTTGGTTTAGATGTCTGTAGGTAGATACATTTATAAGTGGCCAAATCTGGTGACGGAGTGACTACCGTGCCTTAAGATACAGACACGATGAACCTGTTTTTTTTTAATAAAAAAAATTTCTTCTGTAGGTTCGCGTCGACAGCAACCACGAAAGAACCCGCGAGTTAGTTTGGAGACGCAGCGCGAGGATCGCTCACGTGGTTTCTGAGAAACTGCTTTCAGCGTCCAAGCCCATGTTCCATCATCAGGCTGTCGTCAAACAATAATGTACTTTATATTGATACTTTTACAATGCAATATTGATTGAAGAACTTTTGGGTATGTGCCCAATTGATTTTCAGTACTTTAGTTTAATTTAATGCAAAGAAATGTAGGGCTATCAATTACTACAGTCAAGTACACTGTTAGTTCTACTTTATTTATGCAACAAATATATTGATGTATTTTGGTTATGGACGAGGTGAGAATGGTAATCCAACAATTTTAATAATGTTGCATTATTATGTTTTAGACTGAATTTAAATACGAGTTTTCTGGTAAATATTTTTAAACATCGGAGTAAGATCTACGATACTCATTTGGATAGTCAGAGAATGCATTTATTAAATATAATTAAAATGGTGCTAAGATAATTTATTTATTTAATAAAATATGATGAATAAGTAAAATTGTTTCTTTTCTGTAGAATGATTGGGTGGTAATAAATAAGTTCTTCAATTGTCATAAATTATATTCAAAAGACTGCAACACACAACACATTAAAATTAATAGGTAACTTTCATCGTAACTAAAGTAATAAGTATAACCAACCAATATTAAATATGTCATTATTTTTCTGGAATACATTTGTGTACTTAGTTCTTTAATAAGTACATTTTATCAGTCATATTGCGTCTTACAAATAAATGTCTTTTTAATATCAATACATAAAAAAATACCAAAGTAGGTAAGTAAAGTCACTTTTACTTAAGTTTATCTTAAACAGTAATATTGTACTTAAAACTATTACGGTGCTTATATATTAAAAGATTATTTATTAAGGCTTGATAAATAAAAAAATCACTGGTAGTTAATATGAAAAGCCCAATTTCTTACTAGTTTAAGTCTACGATCAGCCGATGTCCAAAGCTGTATAGTCCCACAAGGATATCTGTTCCGGTGTGGGAGGCGCTGCTATCACATTTGGCATAGAGAAAGTAAATGTCTATGGTATTAGGTGTTGCCAAAAAAAAATTCACAGTAAAGTGGGTAAGCAAGGGATTAACCAAGATTCTGTAATTGCAGTTTCAATAGTAGTTTAATAATACACAGGTACATTATCCAATTTGTCAAACCAATTTGAATGAAACTTAGAATGGGCGTAGATGTGACATGGTATAGCATATAGACTATTCAAAATTCAAACATTCTAGAATGTTTGATAAGTATTGAGTAATTATTTTCTGTCTACCCTTTGGTAGTAGTATCAGCTGTAGCTTTGGTCACTGAAATTTCGCACAGTGTGATCATAGTAGGGGGTTGAAAATATTTATGTTGGGTTCAATTATTTATTAAAAAAAAATATATATATTACCCATGACGGAACGGAAAATGTGCGTTTAGGGGTTTGGTTTATGGTTAGGAGAGATTGTGTTAGTAGTTGGGTTGCTTGCGTTCTAATGAATAAACCCAATTATCTCAAAGACCGATACGGTTTTCTCGGACCGATAAGGTTTGTGATTCAACGATAGTTCTTAGGTATGAGATTAACTCGCCAGAGGGCGCTGAAATACACATTGAATAGTGATACACGGATGAAGTCGTATTCTCGTTTTTTTACCCAAATAAGAGCAAAAATATCGTGCTTCAGCTGAATATAACGGCCTCAATGAATGGGGTATTGATGTGAGGGTAGAACAGGAAAATGAACGCGTTCCCTGCTTATCTGTGGCGTAACGGGGGCCACAGCTCGCTTTCTACTCTGTCTAGAAGTGACACGGGCACCGATCGTGTTAAAATTGTACTGGTTTAACTATTATTTCACGTCTTTCATGACTGTGAGCAAATTGTTGTAAACAAAACTTATCTTTGGTTCTCCTGAAGCCTTGGGCTTACAAAACACATTTTCATAGTGGATTACGAATTGCGTACACTGCCTTGGTTTTTTAAATTATTCTATTCTAAGTATAAAAGTCACTAACTAATCAATAATCATGCATCAGTCATTAGAACAAGATCGATAAAATTGTATAGAAACTTTATAGAATACTATCCGCACTCCTGCGGTGCAACCCGCGGTCCCTCGGGATTTTTTCGGGATAAAAAGTGGCATATGTCCTTCCCCGGGATACAACCTTTATCCATGCAAATTTTCAGTATAATCTGTTCCGCAGAACAGACAGATAGATAGAATTACTTTAAATCTATATTATAAAGAGGAAAGATTTGTTTGTTTGAATTGAATAGGCTCCGAAACTAATAGACCGATTCGAAAAATTCTTTCAACTCGGTCTATTACATTATAAATTTATATTACAATTCTACATTATCCCTGATGAACATATTTTATCCCGGGAAAGTGAAGTTTTCCCGAATAACCGTGGGTAACACCGCGACGGAAAGCTAGTTTATAATATTAGTATGGATTCCGGAAGACAGCGATGTGTGACTTTGTTTCAGTGATTGCGACGTAACCATTGTAGGGGGCGCCACTAGTATATAAAATACATTTGACGCGTCTGTTTATGTGAATTGAATTATCAATCTTGTTCAACTACAAATAACATTAACTACAATCTCTAGCTACATTAGGTCTACTTTACCTTGTACATTTTATCAAGACATCTATCATTTATTTCAGACATGAATAAGAAATTATACTAAACTGATCCTTAATCGCAATCAGCTTTCAACTGTCAATATCTATGTAATTTGACAAGATGCATTCGACAGATGAAATCGATTTCAATTTCCGAACATATTCGATTAGTTATTTCGAATCAGACAAAATGTACGAAGGTATTTTAGTATAGTGAGGTCACGTGTCATTCACCTCGAGAGATCTTAGAGTACTCTTCCTATTGCCGTTTAGTAGTGGAGTCCTGTTTGCTTCGTCAATAACTACTGTGACGTCATTAGTTCGGACCAAGTCGTAGGATGGGGTGTGGGATCCATTTAGTTTTATTAGAGGAATGTTGCCGGTTAGACCTGAAACAAAAAATAGTTTATTTCAATAATTTTATGGATTTTTTTTTACTATTTTTGGTTACGTCACAGTTTAGTAACTAAGGCCACAAGTTATCATTGAAATCGAATTTCATTTGCAATAATTGTTCATCCACACCACAAAACCTGGCTTTCTTAAATTCTTTGAGTAGAGTTCGCTATGTGTTAGCACACAGACGTTTTTAAACCCTGCATCGCTGAGCACAGAGGCGATATTCACTTACAGCGACACCAATAATGACTGACGATGAATACTCACTTTGTAGAGTAGAGTCGAGCTAGTTTTGAGAAAGCACGCAAACGACACTCGACCCTGCGTCGCTGAACACAAAGGCGACAGTCGCTTACAGCGACACCAATAATGACTGATTATGAATACTCACTTTGTAGAGTAGAGTCGAGTTCGCTTTGTGAAAGCACGCAGACGACACTCGACCCTGCGTTGCTGAACACAGAGGCGACACTCGCTCGCGGCGACAGAAGTACCAAAGGCTGGCCACGCGCTGACAGAGAGCTCGATAATGCGCACATGCCTTTAGCCGCAGTGAAGTCAGCACCTGAAAAACGATAGTATGTTACTAATGGAATATAATTACGTTTGCAACTCTAAAAAGAAAACCGACTTTAATGTTCGACTCAAGGTGTCAAGTGAGGTGATGTTTTTTTGAGTTTGTGGGAAAACTATCAATCCTCAGGAATAAAAATATGGGAACACTTCGAGAGACCCTTTCAAACAAAAAAAGAATTTTGAAAATCGGTCTATGATTGATGGATATAATAAACATTAATAAAAAATACAATGCTGAACATAGCACCTCCTTCTTTTTTGAAGTCGGTTAAAAATATGCTGATATTAATGTCATACGGATCATAATAATGTATCTGTGATAATAGAAAATCGATTGACATCTCATTCCTTTTTACCCCAGCCGACCAGCACTTTGTGTCGACACTAGCGCATCTAGCGGCTCATTCTAGAAACATCTTCATAAAATTTACAAAACTTACCTAGTACATATCTGCAGTCTATAACAACGGGTAGACTGCATCCGCCTTGTTTCTTCGCAGCTCTTTGTACATATTGTCTTATGTACTCCACTCCGGGGAAGTAGAGACTATTTCCTACAGTCACTAGCACATAGTTCTGTCCATTTGATGCCTGGAACAATAAATATGATAAAAATAAATATATAATGGAGTATAATACCCTTTCAAACAAAAAAATAATTTTGAAAATCGGTCCACAATTGGCGGAGTAATCGCGTAACAAGATACAAAAAAATACATACAGGCGAATTGAGAACCTCCTTCTTTTTTTGAAGTGGGTTAAAAATTATTTCACCCTTACAATCCTACTTTATCCCTGATAGCACAGACATAGATCAAGATATCTTGATCTATGTCTGTGCCTGATAGGCTATATTTCATCCCTAGAAAGTGAAGTTTTCCCAAGGAACCGCGGGTAACACCGCGACGGACAGCTAGTATGAGATAAAATGCTATTCTAATGATCTACAACTATTCTAATTTTCAGCCAAATCTGTCTACTGGTTCAGGCTTGATTGAAACACAAACATTCCTAACTTTCCCTGACAAGTTGAGATAGCGTAATAAACGTAAAAACAGAGACGAACAATAAAACTTCTTATGTGTGCGACATGGGCAATAGTGTTTAATCGCAGCATCACATTTATAGAATACACATGTAAGATGTTATATTAGTAATGTAGCCTGATTGACGCCTTAATTTTTTTTATGGAAGAAGGGGCAAACGGGCACGTGGCACACCTGATGGTAAGCAGACAAATGCAGCATCAAGAGGTACTGCAGATGCGTTGCCTTAAACCATCTGAAATTGATTAAAAAAACCAGTGAAAGACCAAGAATATTATAACTTACCGTGACAATCTCTGCGTCAAGTTGCGGCCTTGCACTAGGATAGAGCAATAGTATAACATTGACACACACGCCCGCCAGTATACCGAGTTCTACGCCCACGCAGAGGCAAAGTGCGAATGTTGCGAACGCCGGTACTAAGTCCGCTCGTCGGGACCGCCACATTGGTTTAACTACCTGTAAAATAAGGTAACTTATAAATATAAGGGAAATAATGCAAGTCTTGTCAAATTAGAAGAGACTTTCGCCCAGCAGCAGGATAACACAGGTATAACCATAGGCGGATCCAGGGGGGGGGGGGCACGGGGGCACGGGGGCACGTGCCCCCCCCCCCCAGACGATATTTTTGTGTACCTACTAACTACGAAAAATTAATAAATTAAGAAATTTTTGTCAGTGTTTGTTTCTTGTGCCCCCCCCCAGAAAAAAAACCTAGATCCGCCCATGTTTATAACTAAATCTGTGCATCATCATGTCACCATTACACCTGAATAAACGCAGCATGTGTTCAAGAAAGCTTTTAATTTACAAATCACATCAGAAAAATTTAAAAATAAAAGTGCAATTTTGGAGTGCATTTTCAAAAATCTATTTGTTTACCTACATGCCCAATATACCATCATAACCTTCCCAAACTCTTATCACATCTTCCTAGTTTATCATGAGTGTAGTCAGATAATTACCTCGTATTCTATCATAAATATCACAGCACATATCACAACGGCGGCCAACGATGCCTTCGGAATGAAGTAGAAGTATGGAGTGAGTAGACTAAGCGCCAGTAGAACCAGAACACCTGAAAATATATTAATGAACTCAATTATAAAATGACGTGACAATGTTAGTCTTGAATAAATAAAATAAATAATGCTGGACTTTTCAGCATCATCTAGCCCCAAAATAAGCAGAGCTTGTGTTATGGGTACTACTTGACTGATAAACTACTTATATACTTTTTTTTTGTAAATACATACATATTAAAACAAAACTGGGTCACGACTGTATCCCCGAGCGCGGTAGACATAATCTCAGATCTTTTATATTCCATATCCTTTGAAGATGTCTAAGGGGTTAGTCAGAGGCATGTACAAATACATATTTGATACATGCCCACATCTTGCAGAAGTTAGTATTCGATACGTGATAGGTTGCAAGCCCATCGCCGCCTATAAGAATACTAACTGGTTTCCTCACGATGTTTTCCTTACGTTATGTTACGAAACGCAAAATCCATTGATGCACGGCCGGGATTCGATACATACATATAGAAAACACCCAGACCCGAGACAAATATCTGTAGATTATACAAACAATTGTCCCACGGCGGGGATCGAACCCGCAACCTACTGTGTCCCAAGCATTCACCCACTGCGCCACAAAGGTCGAGGAATACTAAGGTATTACATTTCCTACTACTATCAATTTGGAATTCAATTTAGTAGCTCCCTACTCTCGCTGCATTTGGTAATACACACTCAGTGTAAATCTAAACTGCGTAGCAATACCACTCGCTTGGTTCTTTGAACTAGAAAATTAGCTACTTAGTAACTCTCAGACCCTCAAGAATATATTTAACTGTTTCGGGAAAAAAGAGCCTATGCGTTAGAGCAGGGACAAGCTACTTCCATAACAAGTTTCATTCAAATCTGTTCAGGCGCTTCAGCGTGAAGGGGCATCCAAATCCATCCATCCAAACTTATTTAATAGAAAATACATACCAGTGTAAATCCCTCCAAACTGAGTGGCAACACCACTCGCATGGTTCACAGCGCTTCGGGAAAATGAGCCAGTTATCGGCATAGCGCCGACAAATGAACCCAGGATATTGGTAAGTGACAGTGTCAGTAGCTCTTGTGTTGCATCTATTGAATCTCCACTCGCTGTGAATGAGGAAAAAGTTTTATTACACAACTACTTCAACATGCCTCTGACTACTCCGTTAGACATCTTCAAAGGATCTGGAATACATAAAAGGATCTGAGAGAATGTCTGCCGCGCCTAGGGGATACAGTCGTGACCCTGTTTCTGTTTTACTTAAGCATTTTAATCAGTTGATCTATTTCAGGAAGTCGGGAGTCGGGTTTGTCCTTATTGTGTGTGTAGTTTTGTTTCTGTGTGCGTAAGCGATACTGCTATTCATTTTTTCTTCCATGGAGAATACCGACCGATACTTAGGCTCAATGCGCATTGAATTGGCAAGCGACGCGTCTATTAGTTTTATAGCAAGCCATTATAAACCTTATGAACGATGGTACAAGATATAGAAACGCTTGTAGAATGAACCGCACGAAAGTGCTCGAGCCAGCGCGACCCGCTAGATGGCTTCGCCAGAACTCGTTAATTCTACAAGCGTCCTTTCGTGTTCTTGTTTTTTATTATTAGTAGTTATGGACTAGCTAGTAAGAACGGTTAAATCGATTAAAAAAACTATCACGCTTTTATAGATACTAAACACTATCAATGTAGGGCATTGAACAGCCGGTCTATGAACTTTAAATTGAATTTCAGACACCAAAGTAAAGGAGAATGGGCACAAATGCAGTTAAGGTAAGAAAACTATTAACTATTGCCACATTTATTTGAAAGAGGGAAGTACTATATTTTCTTGTATGACAGCGAAACAATAATTTATATCGAATTAATTTCAACTGAGATACAAATAATTGGTATGATTTTGTTTGAAATTTTGAGTGCCTTAATAATAAATCTGTTAGCAACCTCGGTTTATATAGCTGTCGTACACGAAAATAGCCTTTATGGTCACAATGCCTACGTTGCAAAACGACTAAATTGCATTTTCAAAGATCTGTAGAATTGTGTAAATCTTGCGGTTATTGGATTTTATTCTCCTTTTATTAATTAAATAGTTTTTAGTTTAGGTCACTCCGTCACCAGAGTTGGCCACTGACTCATACGAACTTACTTTTACTTTTTTTTTTTTTTAGTTTAGGTCTCAGTTGCCCATTCTCCTTTTACTAATTAAAACAACTGGGAACATTGACTTTTTCAGATAAAGTGTCATTACCGGGTCGTTCAATTAGATTATAACCGTTGTACTACTGTTTTTTTTCTGATTACAAATAGTAAACAATTCATAGGGTTAGCCGGGCCAATACTAAAATCGGAAAAAAAAATGTTTTAAATTTTACTTAACTCAGAAAGTGTTCGGTACTTGTAGTAAGTATTTTTAATAGGTTTTTAACCGACTGCAAAAATGGAGGAGGTTCTCAATTCGCCTGTATGTTATTTTTTTTTAATGTACCTATCTTGTTACGCGATTACTCCGCCAATTGTGGACCGATTTTCAAAATTTTTATTTATTTGTGTTAGTTATCTTATCTTTGCAATAAAGTTTTCACTGGGAGTATGTATGTATGTGTAATCATGTTTTTCATAGCAAATGTTAAACATTTTACATCCACACATACATACCAAGAGGAGTAATAATAATAAACGTTTATACAAACACATACATGATGCCTCTTTCCCATAAGATAAGAATTGTTAATAAATTAAACGAGTTACAGAACAAACTAACGCAATCAAAAAAACTAGCGCTTGACAGTAATAATAACATGTTGGAATAGGATGCGAATTAATGTTATAATTGACTTTAGAAAATGCGTTTAATGTAAGTCGATATCCTTTTGTTTACGATACATAAATAATAGTAGGAAGACGTCTGGGTAATGAACAGTTAATGATTTGTTTATAACGAATTTGAAGAAAAAAAAATAATTCAATAAAATAGGAACCATTGTGAAAACTTGCGCGAGTCTAGAAACCAGTACCATTGTAGATACCCGTTCATATTTCTAAGCAATCTATGGAAATACTGATCCGATTTTAGAAATAATTTCGGTTCTTAGTGTGCTAGACCTGTTCCTGCTATATTTTACGATAGTTCTAAGCAATCTATGGAAATACTGATCCGATTTTAGAAATAATTTCGGTTCTTAGTGTGCTAGACCTGTTCCTGCTATATTTTACGATAGCTTCTATGGGGGAAAAATTGAACACTTTCAAAATAAAAAAAATTGATTAGAAATGTTAACTGTTAATACGTCAATAGCGTTATTAATAACTTTATAAGCGTAATAAAAATATACCGCCTGATAAGCCTCTTATCTTAACCTCCGTGAATGATAAAATTAGGTACCTAGAAACTTTTGCACATTACGAGTAACATTTTTGGAGCATATTCAAAAATTTTCCAATCCAAAAAAAAATTGTTTCCTTAGAACCAAACGTGATTCAAAAGAAAAGGCAAAGCTGCTTTCAATGAGGTTGAATTATGCCCCTCCAGGGAATATACAGGATATTCCAATGTTTTACTGATTAGGTAGATACTTACCAAAAGCTTTGGCGATGGCCACATTGCCTAAAACGGCAATGACAGGGACTAGAACGATCGATGAGCCGAGCTCTGAACACATCTCTATGAAGGAAACCTCTCTCCCATCAACCTCGGTACCGAAAGGTGGCACCCTTAATGAAGGCAGACCGTCTCTGAAAAAATATAATAATTACTGAACACTTTTCTGCAGATTCTGTGGTGTAAATAGATATATTTATTTTTCAAAAGTTAACAATTTTTAGTTAGTAGTGTTTCTAAGCCTATATTAGGTTTGTCTAAACACTACGTTCTCGTTTACAGTAACAAAATGATTATGTAGGTACAAAGTTTGAGTTTGATTACTTACAAAGACATCGAACACAATAATGTTATAAAATTGATTAAAAATAACGTTTTTTGAGTAGTTCGGCGTGTAAAATTTAACACCTTAGCACACCTACATCGTCGGCCATTTTGGAAAAATCACATTTTTGCGTTTTTATTTTTCCAAGATGGCGGACAAAGGTATTCCAGGCTCTATACAAAAATTTACGTAGCCATATTAGAATAGAATAGAATAGAATAGAAAAAAGTTTATTTTGTGCCACAAAAAGCTTACATTAAATTTAAAAACTAACAGGCTTAATAATAATATTAAAATTCCACCGAATAAATCAAGAATAACCATACATTTTGACAGTTTACACTCCGGAATAACTTTATGTCACGTTCTATGGTAAGCCTGTAAGTACATAAGCTATTTAAACACAAAATTGGCCACCACTCAGCGTATGCTGCAGCAACTTGAAGGTGCTGCAGCGCTGGTTTTCTGTGGTGCCGGTTAGTTCGTGTGTGGCAGCAACTGCACACGTATACACATAGTTTGAATTAATAACTTTTCTAAAATGTATAATAACTAAATATAGGTAAGTAGGTACATATAACAATTCCTTAAACTAGGTAGGTAAACTATTTTTCAGTTACTAAGTAAGTGTAATTAAAATATTAATAATATACCAGAACGACTACCTTTGAAATTGGACCTGTGTAATTAATAAATGTTTTTTTAGTGCTTTTTTAAAGGAGTAAATGCTTTTGGAGTTTCTAACTGGGGGAGGTAAATTATTCCAGCATTTCGTGGCAGCATAGCGAAAGCTACCACGAAAGGCAGTCGTTCTGTGGCGAGGACAGATGAGTCGTATAGCAAGGCGCATATGGCGCTGAGAGATTTGAAGCTTTTCGTATAAATAGTGCGGCTGCTGATAATTAATGACTCCAAAAAGCAGAGCAGCAAAGTGAAGCGACCGGCGTGATGATATTAAATGTCTTGGTTTTGACCTTATCCTTGTTGAAAGAACTATAAGTATCGAATCTACTGTACGTTCGGAACTTTCAGTTCCTCCGTGGATAAAAACGTAAAGAAGTGATTGAGGATTACTTACTTAACAGTACCAGTGAGTTTGAATGGCGAGCCTCCATGATGTGACTCGAAGAAGAACGCCAATAAAGAACAGGAGATAACCACGATAGCGTTTCTTGATGTAGAGAGTAACCACAATGTTTTCTTTATGCCTTTATGACTAGGCGACAGATTTAGGTCCTTCATTTTCTGTAATAGTTTAAAAAAGAACTTGAAAAAACATGGGATCACAAGTTTATCGTCAATGTACGGTAGACAGTCTCAATAATTTATTATGATTGATTTAGGCATTATTTTTAAGATATGGTATCCAGAATCATGTCCCAATAGATATCCTATATTATAGCGTCTTTGAAAGTTAATACGCATTTTATTAAAAAACAAGACGTCTCGTATAAAAAAAACAAGACGTAACTATTACGAATTTGTTGTGGTGAGCGACTTTATATTTTGTTTCTTTTTTGTAGCGTCACATTTTTACAATATGTATTTGTACATGCCTCTGACAACCCCCTTAGACATCTTCAAAGGATCTGGAGTATAAAGATCTGAGAGAATGTCTACCGCGCCTTGGGGATACAGTCGTGACCCTGTTTTAATTTTTTTTTATTTCTCATTCCTTAAAAGACAATAAGTAACATGTTCAAGCTATAAAAAAAATATTTAACTAATTAAATATTATAAAATGTTTCATATTTGCTTTTATGAAAATTAAAAACTTGATTACACACTATTCTGAATATGCATGCTATTGTTATAAAAAATTCTAGAAGTCATAGTTGAATACTTACTCTCATTACAAGTAGAATTGCTATGCATGATATGCCTAAACAGCTGTCGGCAAGTTTTGCGTTCGGCAAATTTATCACCACCTGTTAAAATATTTCACATTTAAGTAAGAATGACTTATGCATTGCAAACACCAATTTTAACAAGGTATAACAGAATATTCATAAGTATATTAGTTAATGTGTCGAAAGAGGAGAAAGGGGTTAAGCCAATGATGTTAGTGCATTCACACATTTATAATTTTCATAAATATTCACTATCATATAGCAATTTGCACTTCCCACCAAATTACATTCGGTTACGGGTATACATGTGCGTGATAAAAAATTGCATTTATTTGCATAAATTATGTTAATTAATTTATCAAACACTGTCTTCTACTTTTCCTTGGGTTTTGTCTTTTAACATGACATGAAGTAATTTGATTACACACAATTCTGTAAAACCTTCAATACGTAATCAATATTATATAAAACATTCGTACCGGTGTCGGTGAAAAATCGATCTTATGTTCCGATTTCAAGCAAGGGAGGTTCTAGAAAAGAGTTCCACTGTTCGTAGTACCTTTTTAATAGTGTCAATGAACCCGCCAGATTTGAACTGCAGACCCAAGAGGCCCTTGAGCTGTGATACAGCTATGATGACGGATGTCGCCGATGTGAAGCCAACTGTCACAGGCACTGAGATGAAGTCTATTAGCACACCTATATGAGATAAAATGAAAACATTCGTGAATGGTATTTTTTTAAGTGTCGATGGTTTTATAATTAAGACAAAGATATAATACGAAGTGTCATAATTTAGAAATTAGCTTGATTTCTGTATTATCTAGTATGGTTTTTTGACATATACAAGAACATGCAGACGATAATAATGATTAAGAGTCATCAACTTACCTAAATGCAGCACTCCCATAAGCAACTGTACGACACCAGACATAAAGCACAGCAAAACAGCGTAGTCCGCATTCCTCCCCTGAATCTGCTGGTACGTCATGAGGGCCAGTAAAGCTGTCGGCCCCAGAGTTATATCCTTGCATGATCCGAATATCATGTACACGAAGCACCCGACGAAAGACGAGTAGAGGCCATCCTAAAAGTGCGTGATCATTTTATGCCTATTATTTCCATTCTGTTGTATTGTATTGCTTGTGGTAAGACATTTGTCTGTACTTCTATTCTATAAATACTAAAAAATATCAAAAAATTTGACTTGGCTATTGCCAACACATTTTTCAAAAAATCAGACCAGCATCTTATCACATACAAAAGCGGTAACCATTCTACGCAGATTGATTATTTTCTTCTAAAGAGAAACCATATTAACACAGTGAAAGACTGCAAAGTCATACCGGGTGAAAGCTTGGTCTCCCAACATCGATTACTGGTCTTAGAAGTAAAATTAAAAATCAAAAAAGTGACGAAACAGGCGAAGCCCCCTCCCAAAATCAAATGGCACCAATTGGAAAATAAGGAGTGTGCGGAAGAATTTCGGAAACGAGTTGTAGATAGAATGATAGAAATGACGGATTTAGAGGATATGTCAGTGAATGAATGTTGGAATGAAATGGCGACGTGTATTCGGGATGTGGCAAGGGATGTGTTCGGGGAATCGAAAGGCAAAGGAAAGATAGATAGGGACACGTGGTGGTGGAATGATGAAGTACAGAAGGTTTTGAAAGATAAAAAGTGTGCATTTAAAGAATGGAAGAACGTTGAAAGTGGTGATGATGAACTGAAAGATATGAAAAGAAGTGTGTACATTGAGTGTAAAAGAAAGGCTAAGAAAGTAGTCGCTGTTGCAAGGGCAAAGGTGCAAGACAAGCTATACCACTCATTAGAAAGCCCCAACGGACAGAAAGACCTGTATAGAATAGCCAAAGAAAGAGAAAAGAATGCAAGGGATATTGTGCATGTAAAATGTATTAAAGACGAAGCGGGAAAGATTTTGACGAATGACGAGGACATAAAAGAAAGATGGAAAAGGTATTTTGAAAAGCTGATGAATGAAGAAAATATGTGGAGTGGAGTGTTAGAAGATGTGCCAGTAAATACTGGTGTCGTGAAAGATATTTGTATGAATGAAGTTAAGAAAGCCGTGCAAGATATGAAGAATGGTAAAGCAGTTGGCCCTGATGGAATTCCAGTGGAAGTATGGAAGTTTTTGAAAGCGGATGGATGGAAGTGGCTGACCTTATTCTTAAATAAGTTGTTGCAAGAAGAGGCGATCCCGGACGAATGGTGCAACAGTTCTCTGGTGCCCATCTTTAAAAACAAGGGTGATGTACAGGACTGCAACAACTATCGAGGAATTAAGCTCATGTCGCATAGTATGAAAGTTTGGGAAAAAGTGATAGCGAGAAGAATGAGAGAAGAGAGTGAGGTATCACAGAACCAATTTGGATTTATGCCTGGAAGAGGAACAACAGACGCCATATTTGCCATCCGCCAACTGTGCGAGAAGTACCGGCGTGTGCACAGGAACTTGCACATGGTGTTTATAGACCTCGAGAAGGCATATGATAGGGTTCCCCGAAAGGTTCTGTGGTGGGCAATGAAAGAGAAAGGAGTGCCTGTGAAGTACCTGCAGCTTGTAAGGGCCATGTACAGTCGACCTTGTACCCGTGTTCGGTCCGAAGCTGGCGTCACTGGTGAGTTCAATGTGGCTGTAGGTTTGCACCAGGGGTCGGCTTTAAGCCCCTATTTGTTCCTCCTGATAATGGATGCTCTGACATCGGACATACAGGAGGAAGCACCCTGGTGCATGCTTTTTGCCGACGACATTGTTCTCATCGGAGAAGACGCAACCGAGGTCCAGAACAGACTGGGAAAATGGCAGGGCAAACTGGAGAGTGTCGGACTGAAGATAAGCAGGACAAAAACCGAGCACATGTTCTGCGACTTTGGTGGTCCATCCAGTTTTGCCCATATTGCCTTAGATGGTGTATACCTACCAGTCTGTTCCGATTTTCGGTATCTCGGTTCAGTTGTACAGAATGATGGTGAGATAGAGAAGGATGTAAGAAGTCGAATAAATGCGGGATGGATGAAATGGCGACAGGTCTCCGGAACAATTTGCGATCCACGGATGCCCCTTAAGCTTAAGGGGAAAATATACAAGACGATCGTAAGACCTGTCGTATTGTATGGGTCTGAGTGTTGGGCAACAAAAGCGACGGATGAACAAAAGGTGCACGTGGCTGAGATGCGAATGCTGAGATGGATGTGTGGAGTGACGCGAATGGACAGAGTAAGGAATGAGTACATAAGAGGAAGTGTGAAAGTGGCGCCAGTGAATGAAAAGATGAGGAGCAACAGGCTAGCATGGTATGGGCATGTAATGAGAAGGGAAGAATGTCATGTAACTAGAAGAGTACTTGGTATGAATGTTGATGGATTTACGAGTAGAGGTAGGCCAAAGAAAAGATGGATGGATTGTGTGAAGGATGACATGAGTAAGAAAGGGGTGAGTGTTGAGATGACGGCTGATAGAGGAGAATGGAAGAAGAACACATGTTGTGCCGACCCCACATAATGTGGGAAAAGGGCAGGGAGATGATGATGACTAAAAAATATCAAAAAATATCTATTGTTGATGGATATATTTTGTCATTTTTGAGCACAGAATATAGTCTCAAATTTCTTTGATCCCTATAAGCACGACCACTCGCTCAATATTATTCTGAACATGTTTCTTCAGAGCATGTTTTTTAGAGACAGCATTGACGAATTGGTGTAGCGTGGTTGGTCTTACGATTGAATTTATTGAAAAAATAACAATGTAGCCAAGCATTATTTATTATCTACAGTTTGTTTAATAGATTAGTCTCACAAAATTGTTGTGTTGAGAAAATGGTGTTCAATTTATGGTGAGATTCTGCGACATCGTGGTTAATATTAATGCTACAACAGACATTCGCATACGTTTCAGTGAATGGGCTCGGCAATTGTTATTTAGTCAGTGACGTTCTTTGTGTTGGAAACGTGATTTCGTAGAAAGTATGAGTGTGTTCACAGGTGACATGTTTTGTTTAAGCCTTGGCTTTATGTGTGTGACATTTTATGAATACCGAACTTAGACTTTTGAAAAAAAAATTGCTTGTCTTTTTTCTGATACAAAGAATCTTAGTATGGGATATATCTATGGGTTGGGTGATAATTGTGGAGTATTTTGTCTTGGGATTTATTCAAACAGCAAACAGAAAAAAATATTGAAACAGCAGCGCTGTTGAATACGAGAGAAATCACGTTGTTCCGCATATCTTGAAACATGTCTTGTCTCGTGTTGAATGTCCTTCAATTTTTATTTTGATAATGATGTATTGATTGATACATACCTGAGGGTTAAGTCCAGCCAGTGTAGCGTACGCCAATGCCTGTGGTATCACAGTGAGGCCAACTGTAATACCAGCAATCAGATCAGCTATGGCTTTCTCTGAATTGTACTCCGGCAACCATTTAGTCACCGGTATCCTTTTGTGTAGTAGCCTTTTGCATTTTGTCTGTTTTTTCGTCCGGTGTTTTGACGGTGAGGACATTTTTGTAGCTATACCTGTTGGCAAATAAAATAGTGTTTATAAAAAATATGTTTTTTTACAAAAAAATAAAAGAATCGACTTCGATTGGCAGGTGCGCATTTGATACACATCAGGTTTCTGATGTGAATGTACCGAACTGTTCACATCATAAACCTTCAATAAAAAAAATTAAGTATAAAAGTAAGTTCAAAATTTTATTGAACTAGCGAATGATTAAATCATAAGTTACGAATATTAGAATATTTGGAATGGTATAACAATAACAAAATTAACTACTCAGCATTGCATTTTTCTGAGTAACTATGAAGTCAAAAACAAATTAAACACGGAAGCGCGCTTACATTTTAATGAAAAAAGTAAAAGTGTTGTAGTCAATACGACCCTCTACTGTCAGTATTGTACGAGACCTACCTTTGGAACATAATATAATAAATTGTAATCTTTTGACGATGTAAACAAAGGAGAGACACCCTAATTGCATGTAGTAACTACGATATGATGAAGCCACTCACAAGATTGAATCTTTAATTCAATTTTAGAAGGACAGCCAACAAAAGCATTAAATTACAATGAGAAATCGAGGAATGATTTACTGTAACATTTACAGCGGAACCGAGAAAAACAGTGTTCGAGCATCCAAACATCTTAAAAAGGTAAAACGAAATAATTATACGTTGATACAAATAAATCGAGAAGTTTGTAACATTCTGTTCTTATTTTCCGAGAAACAACTTTTTTACGACACATAAACGAGAATGTTTCAAATCTTGTTAAACTTTCTTCCGCATTTGGATTCGGTGGATGTATTGTCGATGGAAAACTCGCAATTTGACACGGTTCAGTTAATATGGCCTTTGTGATGTCGAAGTCCATGCCCACATCAGAAAATAACTTCCACAGTAAATGCAATAGGAGCACAATATGTAGTCAGTAGAGTATGGCGGCCTACAAAGCACTCCTACGGGGAATATTGGGTAGATGATTTAATTTCAGGCCCTTTGTGTCGCACACTTCCAATTTCCTAATAAAGGTCCGCCGCTAAACACTCCCGATGAAAAACAAAAGGGCCAAAAGCTCTTACATATGAAAGGTCTACATAAATCGATGCTCTCTTTATTATTGTTTGAAATAGGAAATATTACGCTATATTGCGCGAGATCGCTTAGGCCAATATTGAGCTTTGTATTCGAGATAATGAAAAGGGTCGGAGTGTACATAGGTAAGTGGGTGATAATGTTCCATCAATTTTCGAGGATACCTATATTGAATATCAGGTCATCAACTATAGCGGATTGTATATTTTATATTTAGAATCGAATTGCGTCAATAATTCGCATTGCGATAATTCGCATTGCTTCGAGGAATTCTATATTGGGAAGCGTTTCTTCGAGTAAAGGCAGTTACTCGATAATGTTTTTCGTAATCGATTCTACAGAAGGTAGGTAATTAGAACACTAAAATCACGCTATAGTTATGAGCAAAGATATAAAATTTCACGTAGTGAAGTTATTGCTCAGCTGAAAAGATTTTTGGTGTTTGCAATACGTTCCCTCGTTTCCTTCCTTCAGCACATAGGTCTAGCTATAAATGTTACAGAAATCCCGTAGTAAACTACCCACATAATACCCTAGTAGTACAGGTACGATCAATAACTGTCAGTTCACCTCTAAAGCGGCAGAGAATCAGAGGAGAATTACCTATTAGGGGCGGAACACAAGTATTGGCCATGTTGCTGGCAATATTGAGGTTCTACGTTAATATGCGATGGTATGTAACAGTCCTAATAAACCTCGGAACAATATCTTAGGGGCGCTTTGTTACCTGAGCCAGGTGCGTCTCCCAATTATTCTTCAGATTGGACCATGGAAGGGAGCGCTCATTACAACTTCGTTGCTTAGGTACGCCAAGTATTGGCATTAATATATTCCCTTTTCAGTGAGATGATTTTCACGGGCACAGATTTCGCTAATTTATGATATACAAATTAATTCTTAGTTCAGAAATAAGGCTGTACTTATCGTTGCAACTTGCAATAAAAGGCTCTACATTTTAGTTCATCTAATTGAATAGAGGATCATTATTGATTGACATAGATTGAGGACAGTGTATTTGTGTGAATAAGCAGTTATTACTTCGTAGATTGGTTGTAATTTGAATGGTAAACAGCGCATTTCCGCAGTTAATAATACACCGCTAATATTACCCACACAGACCAGATTACCCAGTAATCGCAGGATTGACATTGCATAAAATGAAAATGATGATGAGTAGGCAATATAAAGTCCAAACAATATCAGCCTTGTGGGACTCAAACCTACGGCTTTTTCATTCATAGGATGGGATACGGTCGCGTTACCTCCCACGATGCTAGTTATTTTTCAGAGCTTAATCTTTAGCACCTTTATGATTATAAATAAAAGCACGGTCACGATGAGGACGGTGTTGCGTGTTTAAGTTTCAACTGGGAAAAAGTTTCGGGAAGGATAAGAAAAAAAATTATACAATTTTCGTCTTCCTTTTCCATCAATTTAATAGAATTAAAAAAAAATCAACAAAAAAAATTTTCATTTTAGCATTGAAATCAAATAAAAACGTAGAACACAATTAGAATTTATGAATTTTACAAACAGATTTTAAGTATGATTATGTTCTGGGTCGAAGAGAATTTATAATCAAGTTATTCAATTCACCTTGAGCTGTATATTTCTTCCTGGTTCGGCTTCACTTTGTGAGTAAAGATGGCAGTAGTAATATTCACTATATTTTTAATACATAATTATCCTGATAGGTTTATTTTTAAGTGTCTCTCAAGGTAATTGACTTGAAATTAAAAGGTTTCAATGATCTAATTTAAGGCTTTATTTTGATTCTAATTTATAATTTTCAAACATAGCTCAGATTAATCTATTTCCACATTTTGATAGTTCCTATTCAGCCACAATTCAGCCTCAGAATTTCAAAAATTTGGTATCAGCAGTTACCTACGCGTCCATGTAATAATATTTTATGTTTTCGCAAACAAAATAATCAATAAAGTACCTAATGTTTTTCACATTGACCGTGAATGATAAGTTTGATATCAATTATAGCCCAAATAGATACGGTTGATTTGTTTAGATAACATTTTAAGCTTCCTGATTCATCATTGAGAACTTATTATTGAAATTTAATTGCACGGAATGAGTTAAAAAGTTAGGAAGAGATATTTTTATGGTACACGTAATTGCAGAATGTCGCATTGTTTTTTTAAGAATGGAAATTGCATGACAACAATTCAAATCAACTATCTCCGAGCCTATCAGAAACAGCAATATCCCAGATCCCAAGTCGGCCATTCATCATTTCGGGAATGTGAGCCACGCAATTCCTAGATCAATCCCAGAGCCGACTATCACTCACTGAGACGTGACAAACGCATATAATGTGAACGCAACTGTTTGATAAGGCAGCAATTTTATTGACGGACGAATTGTACATGTCTTCAGCGTTATCATACAAAGTTAAGATCAATAAAGCAACATTTCATTTCTAGTATCTGTTTTGAATTTCGTTAACAAGCAGTCAGGACAGTGAGTGAACTAAAATTGTTTTTAGGGTATCATAAAATAAGCTATGAGTACGATGATATAACCGACAATGAATTTGGATAAAAATCTATCAATAATCCGCCGTCAGTAAAATCGTTTATTAAGTAGCAATTCTGCGCAACCGCGATATGAAAGTAGGTATAAAATTTTTCATAATAATTATAAATTATTACATTTTCGACCGAGGAGACCACAGAATACAGATAGCCAACCTACCTATTACGATAGCATTTATTAGGACGCTTTTTTCGATATTTATAGAATGTTTTCTCGGTACCGGAGATTGTAACATTATTCACTCGATCGAGATCTCGTATCCGATAGCGTAATACGTCGTCACAACGACCACTCACTCAAGCTGTTTTATGAGTTCCGCAATTCAAGTTATGCGCCTGAATCTATGGCTACAGTGACTCGAATTTTGATACTGAGAGATTCGTAGGAAGCAATCGCGGATTTATAACCTCCTGTATCGTATTGCTTTTCGATTGCTTGTCTTGTTTTACTACCAGATTTATCTCCGAACATTTCGGGAATAAGATCGATTGCTACCGCATTGCATTCGATCTTGGATATGCTCTGATAACTTGGTTAGAGACTCGTTGATTTTTAGCTAGTGAAATAGTTACTTTATGAACCACGAAACGACCGCATGAATCTGTAGGAATAAGAAATCCAATATCCTACATCATCTTTCATGCTGAACATTCGTTTTTGTGTAATAAATGATGTTGTACATTAAGTTGACGAAAGGCTAGTTGGAATTTTCGTATTAACTTTAGCATCTCGAAATTAATCCTGTTGTTAGTCGAAAGGCGATTCTTAAACCCTGATAGCGTTGAGTGATCGCGTCTCACGGCCAGGATAGATGAGAGAAGTACGTGCCGCGTCGCCCAGCAGCCCGGCTGATGAATCGGCGACTTGTAATCGTTGGACTAACACGGGTCCAGTAATTTGTTCGGGGAAAGTTCACGGGACCTTGCAGATGTGCACAATCATCTGTTGTGAGCGAAAACGCGACCAGTTTATAAACGATATTAACCTTTTTGGTTCACTATTTTCTGAAGAAAAAATCAGAACATTCCGGCCTATTGAAAGTTGCAAGATAATGCCGATTTCGCGTCATGTTTGATTAAATAGACATGGGAACTGATTTATCATGTGATTGAATTTCATTCAATAATCTCAAATGCTGTTACCCGGGATGTTTGCATTAATTTGCTTAATTCTGTATCAGGTTACTAAGTACCTATGGGAAACTACTATTATGTACTACAAAATTTAGACACACAAGCCTATAGTTCAGGTACCTAGAGACCAAAAATATACACAGCAGCATACGAGTAAGATGAGGGTGAAAGACATTCCTTGAAGAAAATCTATACTAGCTTTGTTTGTATTCTTTCTGTGCGTAAGTATTTTCTCCTGGCAAGCATTTAGTAATGTGAGTAATGTGTCTGTACGGGACCCAGTCGCGATCGCGTAGAAAAACATTGTTTAAGGGCTGTATTAATGATCCCTACGTGCCGCGCCACGACAAGGAGAACAAATCGATGTCTCGTAATCGACGGACTCGCGTTTCGGGTAATTTGTTTCTGTGGAAATATTACAGTTTCCTCTTACACTTGATATTTGTCAGAAACTCTAGGCGTAAGTTACAAATTACTGAAGGCTCAATAAAGTTGAGATGTCATAATTGTACTGTTTTATGGTGCTAGCTGTTTTACTTAATTAAAAAAAAAACAGTTAAGTTGACCTCATCTTTAAAATTAGTTACAGTTAGTTATTCAAATCGCCTAAAAACCAATTTGAACAAACCTATTCGTATATTTTTTATGTATTTAACAAATTACCGAATGATATTTGACAAAATGCACGAGACTTTTATTGCTTTTATAACAAGCGCGAAAGTAATATCGGTAAGTACTTGTTTGAGAATTGAAACATTGAAAATTTGAAATCATTACATAATACCTACAATATAAGTTACCTATTGTAAGTATTTTTATTAATACCTAAGAAGCGAAATGCTAGGTAAATTAATTTACGTTTCGAAGAAAGGCCAAACCTTCAGGGCGTACGTATAACACGAAAGTTCGGAACATTGTGCGCATAAAATATTTTTTCTCCAAAATTTGCCCAAATATATCGGAGTTCACCTTGAAATGTTTCATATAAGTTGGAAACATTTATTTTAAAAACAATTTATGTTAGCGTACACAGAATCTCAATTAGGACAAACTTTGCGATACACATAGAAAGTAAACAATAAAGTCAGTCAGTACATCTTTCATAGTACTAAAATGAAATACTAGCTACCTACACTACAATTGTTGAATTCGTACCACGTCCTAAGAATGAATCACGCATGAAGTCAAATAATATGGATTAAATAACGCCTGAGTATTTCGATTGTTTTTAATAAAAGAGCAAGATTATAGTTAAACAAATATTTGGAAACCCTAACTATCGATAAACTAGGTATAATGTATAGGTATATGATGTACTTATAATAATTCGCTTAAAAAATGGACCTCGTAACAGAATACCGTTTTGAAAGGTTTTAGGACGTGGTGCGAACGCATAATCATATAAATCTAGAACATATATGTGAAATTAACGGAACTTAAAATTCCAATCCAGCTTCAAACTAATGTAAAATCTAAATAGAAAGGTCAATGACTAGGGAATAAGATATACACAAAGGTATAAAACATGAATATTAATACCCACAACTTGTTATGTGAATTTATATTAGACGTTTTTATAAGTCAACAATGTAACAAAAATATTTTTGTTAAGGTAAATAAAATGTAATGGCAGGTATTACGTGTAATTAGGTAAGTACACGGTAAGTACAATCAACCAAAAGACAATGACACTATTCTTAAAAATAATAGTTGCAGTAATAACTGAAAATTCTCGTATATTTTCAATGCTATATCCCACTCATATAATAAAGCTAAAAGTTTGTGAGTTTGTTTAGATGTTTGTGTTTCAATCACGCCTAAACCGTAAACCGATTTAGATGAAACTTTGAATAGGTGATAGTGACATGGAATAGCATACCTAGGCTATTTAAAATGTTGGTAGGTACCACGCGGGCTAGCTAGTTGCAAATAAAACTACACTAATAACTGTATTAGGGTCATAAGATAAGTTTACCAATTTCTGGTAACAATAAGACATTTCATAGAAAGTTTGGAATTAAACAGTTCACACAAGGCTAATTAAAGTTTTATACATGTAATTACTTACGTAATAGAGTAGGTATCTAACGAAAAGAGCAGCATAGAGAACTTTTGTATGAAAAGCAAACACTGCTTATACTGCTTAATTCAACTGATATGTATCACATATGAAACGTATTGTTGTGGTATTGTTCTATTTTGTATTTGATATAACATTTTCCTTGATGTGTTGTATCATGTTTGTGACAGCAAAAGCAACGCATCGCTTTGACCTCCTCTAGCACGTATCACTGGTAACTTTTCGGTATAAATGGAGCTATTTTGAGCGCTTCATAAATCCTTTATTCATGTACCTAACGAGACGAATGTTAGGTTTGAATGTGGAGGGATGTAGCAAAAGAGGCAGACCAAAGAAAAAAAAGACTGTGTGAAGGATGATATGGGTAAGAAAGGAGTGAGTGTGGAGATGACGGCTGATAGAGCGGAGGGAAAACCTGTTGTGCCGACCCTACTTATAAGTGGGATAAGGGCAGGGAAATGATGATGATGTACATAGTATTAATATCACGGTTGATGACCCATGAAAGAAGCTTGTAAGCATTAATAAATAAATAATAAAATAAGCCTTTATTTCTACCAGGTGCCTTTACAAGATATTTAAACAAAATTAATAGCTAAACTCACTAAACTATATTCTAAACTATATATAACTACTAATGTTTGCTAAACTAATCGCCCGCAGTAGTCGCCTCCTTGGCGTAGGCCTCCCCCATTTCCTTCCACATTACTCTACAATATCTCGCCTTTGACGACCAGTTTGGTCCCGCTCTCTTTACGAAGATATCTACCCATCTCTTTTCCGGTCGACCCCTTCCTCTTGATTCATTTCTGGGTATCCACTCCGTTACTCTTTTTGCCCATCGGCTGTTCTTCATTCTGCACACATGTCCAGCCCATTTCCATTTTAAAGATCTTATTATATTTACAAGCATTGCAAGCTTGTAAGCATTAATCCATTGAAATTGATCACAAGACAACTGTTCACACAGCGTCGCTATTGCAATTCTTTCTAAGTATAATCAAACCAAAGTAGTTTTACCTACATCATAGTATGTATGTATGACTAAAATCTAGAAAGTATTACTTTCTAAAGGCCAAGTATGACTCGCGAGACTCAACTAGGTTTTAAATTACCTGATTAGATGCAGAAAATTACGTTTTAAACCTACAAAGAAAAGTAACTTGAATGATTGACTAGGTAGAAAATTACAAGTGATTGGAAAAAGTAAAGGACGTTAAGAGAATTTTAGTTGACGATGCATAAGTGAATAGGTAGGTTACCTTACCTGTAGCTACTATAAGATTGTGAATGGCTCGACGTAAAATTTAATACCTTGCTGTCTGTCGCCTATAATTATAATAACATTTAACTAGTTTGTAAGAAATAGTGTACCATTTTTGCATGACAAGATGTATATTGTGTTGGTGGCTCTAAATAAATAAATGGCATATTATAATTCAAAAACCGGCCAAATGCGAGGCGGACTCGTGCACGAAGAGTCCCGTACTATAAAAACCGTCTATGAAAACGGCAAAAAATCACGTTTGTTGTATGGGAGCCTCCTTAAATATTTATTTGATGATTCTGTTTTTTAGTAAGTATTTGTTGCTATAGCGGCAACAGAAATACATCAACTGTGAAAATTGCAACTGTCTATCACGGTTCATGAGATACAGCCTGGTGAGTGGTGACAGACGGGCAGACAAACAGCGAAGTCTTTGTAATAGGGTTTTAAAAACCTAGCATATGCAACGTAACAAAACAGTCAACTTGTCTGTCAGAAAAAAAATAATTCATTTAATAGTTTCTTGCAACATCAACAACAGATAGCTATTTACGAGTAGGTGTAGGTGTTCACATATCACAGCCCACCCGTGTCCCAATAATAAGACAGGAAAAGGTTTATCTTAGTTAAGGAAGAGCCCATGTAAATAAGGGATAAATAAAAATAGAGCGCTCTTTCGAATCACGTAGAACCAGTTTTACAATGCAACGTGTGACATTATTTCAACTTTACTTTACATTTGTTTAACTTGTTTTTGAAAAGAAATAATACGAGTATAAAAACCTTTATCTAGTTTACTTACAAGGTTTTCCATACATTTTAATTGTTTGTGTATTTTAGTTTTATGCTAAGTGTACCTACGTACTTACTTAGTTCAATAATTTTTATGAAGCAAATTAATGAATAATATTCCGTTTAAACATAAAACTCACCGTTTCTCGGACTCCTTAGGTTTCACATGCATATGTTTTAGAATATTTAATTATTTAAGCACTTATATCCGCAAATTAAAACGTGCGCACGCGCTAACTACTTTAACAAAACAACGGTGCGCGGCAACGTTCGCGCATCGGAGGCGATTAGGTTACACTACGCTTACGCAGTCTATCAACTGAAAACACCCGCTTACAATCGAGCCTGGTTCAGTACTGTTCATTCAGCGATAAACAAACATTGCATCACGCTAATATGCTCAATTGGTCATGATTCATATTGATCGACTATGTTACGGGTGTTCGACCTTCGAATTGCTTGGTGCGCTAAAAAAGTACTGAAGTAAGTTCTTATGAGTTAGTCGCCAACTCTGGTGACGGAGTTTTTAGGCCGCCTTAGGCCTATACCCATCAGTGGGTACATCCGGGCTGATTAGATTAGATAGATACTATAGATTAATAACTCTAGTATTTCCTGTGGACAAGATAGATTTAGTTAAGAGGATGGTTTTGGCACAGAATACGTTTTTGTGCTGAGTTTATAGCCGAATTTATACAGTCATTGTTAGAATAGTAGGTTGGTACCTCCTACTTAAATTTTTATCTTCATTATTATGTTACAAAATTTTATCTGGCCTCTAGCAACTAATTGAGAAGCACAAGGTTATTTTGTCTTTTTTAATGGTATAGGCAAATAATTAATTTTGCCTTCTAATAAATTGCACACATCTTTTTTTTATTTTGCAATAGGTAAACATTTTTATTTTGAGAGTGCTGAGATGACGGTTGGTAGAGGGAAATGGAAGAGTACATGTTGTGCAGACCCCACATAGAGTGAGGCAGGAAAATGATGAGGTAAACTTTTTATTTTACACAATTTACAAATAGTGATTGGTGCTGGTAAGCTGATGATTACAGAGAAAATAAAAAAAAATGTTTCTTTTACAAAAATACAGTTAAAAGCTTTGACTGAACTGACCATTGCCACTTGTTTCCTTAAGAGAAAGTTGATTTTATCTTTCAGCTTCGATCTCATCATGGTAAATTGAACCAAAAAGTAATAGCACCGTCTCTTCGCCGCCGATAACGATTGTGCGGCTCTGCAGGGGCATCTCAATTATGCTTTAACATGTACTTAGCGGCGCTAGTAGCTGACGCTTACAGTTTTAGAGATTTTTTTTATTTTGTATCATGTAGTCCACACGATCACTGCGGGGTTAAAATGTTTCTTTCTTTCACTCTCATGGTATTGAAAAGCTAAAAATTGAGCTGTTGCCACATTTTGTTAATTAGGTACCTAAACTTAATGTCACATACTTATAATAAAACTAGTACCTTTTAATTTAATAAAAGTAGTAAAGTAAGCACTGACTGACTGATAGTTTAAGGCTTTAAATTAATCTATACATTTGGTCAGTAAGTGGATGGGTGACCGCCAGTGGCATTTTCATCTGAGCGCTTCCGTGCTTCGGAGGGCACGTTAAATTGTCGGTCCCGGCTAATTAAGTCGTTAAGCCATGACGGAGGCCTTAAGGCGGCCTAAAAACTCCGTCACCAGAGTTGGCCACTGACTCATACGAACTTGCTTACTTTTGCTTAGGTAAACTTAGGCAAATGTAAGTTTTACCTAATTGTAAGCTTAATTTAAGACAGAATTTTTTATAAAGGTAGGTATCTAATATTTACCTTCATACTAATTATTGTACGCCCATGATGGGCAAACTGTTGATACTATCTTTACAAAAAAATTTTTGTGAAACACAGTTGGATAATATTTTTTTCTTATTTCTTAATGAAATGAGAAAGCAAAATAGCTGCACAAGTACTGGTTCAGGTTAATATACTACTTATCACCATATTCAGAGTTTGATGAACTTAGGATTCACCAAGCATGAATCGGATCTACAGTGATTATTAAATTTAATTATTGTAGGATGTGTATTATAAAATGACACCTCTTTTAAAAATAGGCATAAACCTCGTTAGTTTCACACCTTATTTTCACATATAACATTCTTCAGACAAACTCACCAACTCTGGGAACTTAGACACAGTGCTCTCCCTAGACTCGAGTTTGATGACCCTCTTAATATTATATTGAGGAATGATTTGTTTGTTTGTATGTTTGAATTGAATAGGCTCCGAAACTACTCAACCAATTTGAAAATTATTTCACCATTTGAATCCTACATTATCCCTGATGAACATAGGCTATATTTTATCCTGGAAAAGTGAAGTTTTCCCGAGGGACTGCAGGTAACACCGAGACGGACAGCTAGTTTGTAGTATTTTAGGAACATAAAATTTTATTAAAAAGCAGATTCACAACTGTAAGTATCTATTTTCATACGTAGTAGATACATTTAGGTGAGTATCATTTTAGAGTTTGTTAACTTGTCTTCGGAGCCAACTATAGCCAATTGAAATTATAGTCTACCTATAAAAAAAAAGTTAATTTAATCCAGATGTACGATGTTATTATTGTTATTTATGTTATTTAGGGAAGTCGATATTAGCTGCTAGTAGATAGTAACAATAATAAAGGTTGTAGATAAAGTGATGTTGTTTAGTAGATAAGAACAGGAAAGTGTCTAGGAGGCAGTAGGAGGAGGAGTATGAGTGTCTAGGAGGTAGTATTTTACTGCTTTTCCGTAACAGTATTTACCTACTGTTTAGCTACCAAATTGCTGTAGGTAATAATAAATGCGGTGAACGATACCGACGTGTAGCTTCTCATCAAACATCAAGAAAACTAAGGAGCTTACCGATGTACACCGGAACATAACTTAAAAACCAAAGTTTGGAATCTAGCGTGACATTTTTCACTGATGTTACATTCAGAAAATGAGTAAATTTTATGGATTTTTACCTAGCACTTTCACAATAACAACAAACAAAAAGCTTCTCGTCGAAATCCGGTCGAATAGAAAATCGAGAATAAATCACCCTAGCGTGAATTTAACAAACATTTTATCACCAGAAAACGAATTTTTTGTATTGTTAAAAGTAATCCAGAAAGCCTCTATTGTTCTCATTAGTGCATCAACAGTGAAGCATTAGGTGCACGATATTTCTAATAAATATTCTTTGTCTTTAATAACCGGCAAAATGCGCTAACGCTTTCGCTTGGTGATAAAATAATTCTGACTATTATTTTCATGCTAGAATATTAAAATGACTTTGGCAATTCATACAAATTATGAATGACGTTGACATTGACAGATACAGAGCAGAAACTGTCAAAAAACGGATTCCGATTTCAATTTTCGAATTTTTGATTTCGAGCGAGAGTTCAATTCAAAGTTCAAGAAGGTTGGATTTGTTTGTTTGTTTTGTTTTGTGTTTGTTGTGAAGGTAGTTACGTTGCCTACATCAACCACTCATACTGTATTTGTAGCTGATCATGCACTTTAAGGCTCGATTCGTATGAAGCGCCCACGCGAGTCTCGCTCGCGTCCTGTTGTTCAGATAAAGTGTGAGATTTGCTGATGTAGAGCTGGTAGACCTCACAGCTTTGTTCTAGACTAAAATTCATTCTGTTTCAAACCACTGATTGTAAAACACATTTAAAGTCTTAACAATAAATAATTCAAGTTTTAATATTTTATTGTTTTTTAAAAAGACTTCCACGCTTTCCCCGTACAAGTCTGGCGCAGCCTAGTGGAATTTCCACGATTTCCCGAAAATCTAAGCTCGTGAACACACAAAAATCGGTGTCACGGACATAGAAATTCGTACGAAACCGACAATTAGCGGACGTGGAAAATACCGAACCAAATAAATACGACTCTCGTCTCTGGAAAAGCGTGAGAATCAGTGATAAAGTGACAGAATCACCTGGAGGACATGGGATCGAGCAGCTTGTGAGTAAACCTTTTCACTTATCCTGTTTTCATATTCCTGTGTCTATTCCATCATTTCTCGAACTAACATTGTCGAGCCTATTAATTGCGTTTATCTGATTTTGTTTGCACGAAAATTGGCAGACTGATTTGTACCACATTTACAGATCCGTAAGCGTTAATTAATTTGTATAGTTTTAGTTGTATTGTTTTACACAAAAATCGGTAATTCAATTAATTAAGTTTTAGTTAGGATTTACATTGTTTTACACAAAAATCGGTAACTCAATTAATTAAGTTTTAGTTAGGATTTACATTGTTTTACACAAAAATCGGTAACTCAATTAATTAAGTTTTAGTTAGGATTTACATTGTTTTACACAAAAATCGGTAACTCAATTAATTAAGTGTAGTATTAAGTGTGAATTTTTAAATATGGAGTTCAAGGCCATACCTAAAGAAACTCTATCGATTATTCCTAAGTATGACGGAGAAGAGAATTTGTTGAACTTATTCATATCTAAGTGTGAATATGTTGTTAATGGTAGTAAGATCGTAGGAAATGCGGCACAGAATATTTATTTATTTCATGCCGTATCGAGCCGACTCACAGGTAAAGCTGCTGCTCTACTGAGTGACCACCCGAATATTACGTCGTATGAAGAGTTAAGAGACCTGCTTACACAGCATTTCGGTGACCCTCGATCTGAGGAATGTATCGCTATTCAACTGGAGACCTTGAAATTAAAACAAAACGAAACGTACTTACAGTTTTGTCATCGAGTTCAGAATATTAGGAGTTCTTTATTTGCGAAAGTAAATAGACTTACCGATGAAGGAATCAAGGCGGCGAAAATGATCGTTTACAACAACACTGCGCATAATGTATTCTTGTATAATTTACCAGAAGACATGATTCGAATTGTGCGTTTAAAAGGGTGCTCTACCTTGGAAAAAGCCTTAAGCATTGTGACTGAGGAGATGAACTTTAAGTTTCAATATGATACTAAAAATAAACATCTAAAGCAAATGTCATCGCAGCTACCAAATTCACAAAATCCAGTGAAATTTAATCCAGTGACCCAAGGTTTTAGACCAACATTTAATTCAGCGACTAATAGTGATTTTAGACAGCCGAATAACTTTAGATTTGGGGTTCCGCAACAAAATCAAAGTGGGTTCCGTCCAAATTTTATTCAACAAGTGCAATATGCGCAACCCACGCAAGGTTATAGATTCGGGTTAGACCAAAACCTGCCCCAACGTACCTTTGGTCAGGCATCCGCACAACGCGCGCCATTCCAACATGACGGTTTTAAGTTCGGTATTCAGAACCAACCCCAAGCAAGCAATCAGCATAGATATAGTAGCCGGCGCCAAGAGCAAGAGCCTAGGTTACAAGATTCAGACGTCACCATGGTAACAGCCCCGATAAGACAAAATATGACTAGGGACGATCTCAACTACACAGACGAACCCTATAGTCAGGTGTATGTCGAGAACGACGGTAATGAGTATGAAAATAATAACACATACAACGAAGATGTCAGTAACACGTTCAACGAACATTTTGAGGCTACGAAATTTAATAATTCGGAATGTAAGATGAATTTGTTGCAAGGTGATTGCATGAATGATGAGTTAGTGAGCCAAAATCTAAATAAATTGCGATTAGATCCTACGAGCAAAGAAGAGCGTGATAGAATTAATGAATTATGTCGTCAGGATCGGTATCGTGATATATTTTATTTCGACCAAAAACCCTTGTCCTTGACCACTAATCAAGGAAAACAAAATTTAAATACAGATGCTTCATCACAAATCAGGTTAAATGCTTTAAGTGAAGATGATAACATCTCGATGAAAGTTAATGTAGACAAAAAGGATCGGAACGTATCTCGTACATCTACACTACACGAGCGAACGCCATCTCCAATACTGATTTCTTCGGGTTCGGAGAAAAGTACTACATCAGTTAATCGAAATAGACCGCGATCACCCTACTCACATCCATCTTTGGGTAGTACTACGGCATCCGCATCTGAAGTGCGCGACGACGCAAGTATTGGTACAGTACATTCGACACGTAATCTAGATACCGACGGTATGCTTATATTACAGGAAGCTATAGACACCAAGCCGAATCAGATTCTCGTCCATACCTGGAACAGAGACAAATTAGCAGTTAAAGATTTATCCAGGGACAAACAAAAGGTTTTGGAGATCCACCTACCTTTAAATAATACCGAATTAGTCAAAAGATTTCTGAAATCCTATATTAGGCCTAAAATAAAATATTTCTTTTATTTCGAAGACGAATTACATCGTAAACAGTTTTCAGAGGCTTCAGTATTGCTATTTCAGAAAGGAACAGTAAATTTTTACGAATGTACTAAGAGAGTAGTTTATGTAGATAGCGAACGGGAACAACGAGACGTAGTGCTAAAATATCATGAAGGAAAAAACAGTCACAGGGGAATTAAAGAAACGTTAATTCATCTAAGACGTAGCTTTTATTGGAACAATATGGATCAAACAGTCGCTAGCATCATCAATGCTTGCGAACTAAGTAAGAAAATGAAGTACGAACAGAAGATAACAGACGCTGCATCTATCATTAGCTATGCAGTAATGTCATATAACCATTCGATTCATTCTACCACAGGCCTAAAACGTGGTGGTGAAAAAGAATTCAATATAGACGTAGGCGATACAGTATTTATTAAAGGCGTAAATACTAGGCGTAGCAAATATAAGCCACGATATCAGAAAGCTCAGGTCATCGGAGCTATAGAAAGAAACGTAGTACCTATTACTACGAACAAACGGAATACTAAAGTTCCAATTAAAGATACCAGACATCCTCCACAGGTTATTGCTTCTAGCGGTCCAAGTGATCCAAAGCCAGGCCCTTCATCTGCAGCAGATCGACAAGAACCCAGGACTGCTACCTGTAAAGGAAGGTCAAGCTGTTATTAGTCATGACACATGGACTGTCATTAAGATCTTAGATTTAAGGCTTCTTTATGAGGAACTAGAATTAAATATAGATAGCTATATAAGATTGAAAAGGCAAGTTGAAAGCTGTTTCGACAATAAAACTTTTGATTCAGACTTCACTGAAGTAGGATCACAAACAGATTACATTATGAATATGACTATAGTAAAGTATAAGCAATTGATTCCATCAGTAAGATCTAAGCGTGGTTTGATAAACCCTATCGGTTCATTAATTAAGACTATCACTGGTAATCTGGATAATGACGATGCTGTAATGTACGAAAGGTTAATTCATGATGTAAAGACAAAACAAAACGCGATGTCAAATAAATTAACAATCGTTGCCGAAATGGTGGGTTCGTTTACTCAGATAGCCAACTCTACTAAAAGTAATTTCATTCAGATTGAGGAAAACATTCAAGATATTCACCGAAATTTAAATGAGTCTAAATTAATACATATTAGTAATAAAATAATACATTTTTATAACATGTTTATACATAACTTTCAAATACTCTATATCAGACTGAATGAGATTGAAACGGCTATTGCTTTCGCTAAAGTTAAATTGTTACATCAATCAATTGTGGATACGGATGAGTTAGTATTATTGTTAAAAAAAATTGAGAAATCAGAAAGATTAGTTTTTCCAGTTAATATTGAAAATTTAGTTAAAATAGAGCAATGTATAGAGATGAAAGCGTACATAAAACAAAATCAGATAAAATTTATTATGCATATTCCTTTGATTATTAATGAAGTTTATAATTACTTTAAATTGATTCCCTTACCTGTCTATAATAGAGTCAATGACCTTACCTCTCTCATCCTTCCTAAATACCCCTACGTCCTTGTGAAAGGGTTGAAAGCTAGGCCGCTCTCCCAGTCATGCCGCGAGATCGACGAAGCTCGTTTCCTGTGCTATGAAAACGATATCTCACTGCTCGACGAAGACGATTGTATTACTGAGTTAATGAAATTTTCCACAAATATCTCGAGTTGTCATCCGGTTCCGGTTACCATCAATGATGTTAAAGCCAACATTATACAGCCCAATCGTTGGATCATTTACGTTAAAACCGAAACGTTACTCACGAAATTATGTGAAGACGAGATAACACAAGAAACGGTTAGTGGAACTTACCTGTTAACTATGAACGATGATTGCCAAATTAAGATAAAGGATCTGAATCTAAAGAAACATCAGAATCTAGGAAAGGAAATAGTTTACAAGAAGTTTCCAGTAATCAACCTGCCTAAGATACAGATAACACCTTCAGACATATTAAGAAGACCTGTCAACCTCAACGGAATCGATCTTGCTGATATCCAGTTCCTGAATTACTTATTGCAGAAAAGTGATAGTGAAATTAGTAGTGATAGTGAAAGTAATCATAGTGCTCTAGAATATAAAAGTGTTAGTATAGGAAGCATTGTGCTTTGCGTAATTGTAGTAATCTGTCTTTTATTGTTAGTATTTAAGTATAAACTCAGAAATTTATGTAAAAGTCGAGATAATCCTCATCCCTCGGATAATCTCGATCTTATGGAGGGAGGAGTTACGTTGCCTACATCAACCACTCATACTGTATTTGTAGCTGATCATGCACTTTAAGGCTCGATTCGTATGAAGCGCCCACGCGAGTCTCGCTCGCGTCCTGTTGTTCAGATAAAGTGTGAGATTTGCTGATGTAGAGCTGGTAGACCTCACAGCTTTGTTCTAGACTAAAATTCATTCTGTTTCAAACCACTGATTGTAAAACACATTTAAAGTCTTAACAATAAATAATTCAAGTTTTAATATTTTATTGTTTTTTAAAAAGACTTCCACGCTTTCCCCGTACAAGTCTAGGTGAGCTATGATCTTTATTGTGGGCCTATTCTGTGATTTTCTTGAAGTGTTCAATCAACGTAATGTTCAACGGTTGAATTTGTCTTTGTTTAGATTCAACGAGGATGGCTTTTGTATGAAACTAACAGGGTAAGTAAATAAGTAGGCACGGTTCCGCGGTAGTATTTTTTATGAAAGACTCGGCAAAGCCCATCGATCCTAGAAAGAACTTAGTTGCGGAATATTTTATCTGTGGTTGCGGTAAGGTAAGTACCTACCACGGTACCTACATACCTCAGTACCTACCTACGTACGTGCTTCCTACACCTCGCCTAACCGATCTAGTTCCTATTATGCATTATGCCGGCCACCCACGATCAAGTTTACCGTCCAGTCTGCAGCGGACTGGATGCGGCGTCCAGTAAACTTGACGGTGTATTGGTATGGGTGTGCATGACAAGCGAAAAAGAACTTCGTTCGGCCGACTTGGTCAAGTTTGCAGCGCTGGCACTACGCTAGTCTGCGCAGTGAACGCTTTTTCATACCTACAAATTGTGTTCTGCGCAGACAAACGGCTAACTTCACGAGTGCCTAGATCCGTCCGTTGGGCGAACTATCGACTTCAAAACTTTCATCCCCACAGAACAATACTCCTGTCGTTCATCCCGCAGTGGCGCTTTTTTTGTACAAATTCTAACTACTTACCTATATACAGTACGCACAACCGATCTTTGTCTGTTTGAAGTCATGACATATTGTGCACTAAACGATTGCGCACGTATGGGCGAGTAACCGAGATAGCATGATGCAACAAACTAAACGAGTGAGTGACGCAGCTATCCAATGCTGTCTTGGTCTTTTAGGCGTCATCTAAAATGGTTTATGAGCCACTACTTCAGGGAGCTAAAGATTGGTTGTGCGTATTGTACCTACTTTCAAAGTGATCCCAGCGGTCCTACTAAATAAATGCTTTTTTACTTTGACTTTGACTACTGCATATTGAAACGCCTACTATGCCTAGATCCGATGAACGTAGCCATAGTAGGATATCTGTTAAGTAAGGTAAGATAAGTAGGCAGCTGGTATACCTACCCACTTAGGTAGGTACTTACCTACCTGCCTGCCTTTTTTTTTAACATCTGTCTTTTTGGTTTTATTTTTGTCCTGCCATTTTGTACAGGCCAATATTTTTCTTAACAAGATTTTTGAAGATAGATGGAAGATTACAAATAAGATAATATGAGACAGAATATGGTATTATTATACATAATCTTTATTTATACACTAGTACATTACCTACTATTATTTTATTATACTCTTACAAACACTTAATCTAGTTTTTGTTAAATTGTTTTAGATTGTCTATAATTGAGGTAGCCAGATTTTTAAATGAAGTTATACAGCTTTCTTTGTTTAGTAATTCAATTAGATTAAAAGGATCAACTCTTAGATTATAGCATAGTTGGGTGTGTGTGATTGAATCTTACGCTGGCAAATCGTGCACAGTGATCTGGGCTTTGAATGCTGTTATTGTCATATGGACAGAGATCAGTGTTGGACACAATCGGTGGAGGTATTCCCTGTGCCATCCATGACCTGTTAGAATTTGAGTTATAGTGCAAATCCAGGCTTAACCTTGGAGAGCAGTGATGTTACACATGAAAGGTGGCACATAGGGAGAAGTGTAGGAAGAGTGTTAGGAAGGCTGACCCCACCACCATGTGGGATGAATAGTTGGGAAGAGAGAGAGAACTAGTTAGGTACTCCCTTTTGGTCTGTGGGTTGGGTACTACCCATACTTAAATACTTACCTAGGTAGGTATAGGTAAAAAAAGTAAATTCGTATGAGTCAGTGGCCAACTCTGGTGACGGAGTTTTTAGGCCGCCTTAAGGCCTCCGTCATGGCTTAACGACTTAAAATAGCCGGAATTTAACGTGCCCTCCGAAGCACGGAAGCGCTCAGATGAAAATGCCACTGGCGGTCACCCATCCACTTACAGACCGTTTCGAACGTTGCTTAACTTCGACGATCTATCAAGAACGACTAAGCAAGCACGACCACGAGCGCACGCACGAGGTATAGGTACTACCTACCTACTTTTATGGAAGGTTAGGTTACCCAGCTACATTTTTAGATGAATAGGTACCTAAAGACGTCAGCCTGGATATTCAATGGAATGTAAAATAAAAACTCTTTAAACGTGAGGAAAACGCTCCATTTTAATGAATTCTTTAATTAACGTCTCCGACGAACGCAGTGGATGCCTTTCCGCGTCCGCATAATTCTGTGAACAAAACAAAAATGAATTCAGAAAAATGTTGGGCATTGGCCGTTAACTCGTTTTATGCGACAAAATATAAAATATGTCCGGGGCTTTGGATAAGTATAAGAAGTAGGTAGGTAGGTATAATGAGCCCAGAGAGCCTTTTGTCTAGCGCTAACTACAATGCGGCTTAAAAAAAACGTAGCCCAATATACATTATGTATGTGGTCCGAATCTGGTCATAAATCAGAGCAGGCGTTATGCAATGCACATAACTCTTTGGTTGGGGCTACTTGACATTAGCAAGGTCGCTGGTCGCGTCCCCTTACGAAGATATGCTACTAATGTGAGCTAACTGGAAGTGTCACCCCTAATCAAAATATTCCTATTGCTATCAAAGTAACTGTAGGGCTATCGCATTAGCAACTCATGTGCATGATTCAAACACAGTATTTATTACCTTTCTTAGTAGGAAACATACCTACTTTCTTTGGTTTATAAATGAAAAAAACCCCCTCACCTGCGTGATTGGAATCGGTCAAAATATAAGCTTGACCTGAATTTAGGAAAAGTAGGTTACTACCTACTTCCAAACTATCCTTATACATCTGCTCAACTTTCAAGTTCCTACTCTCTACTATCGAATAAACAAAATGCTTGTAAGGCAAGTCAGTAAAATAGTTACATCCAGACCTCTGCTCTACATCCTTTACTATCCCGCCCGGAGATTGGGCCGAGAGGTTATCAGTGAAGCTTAATTTAATTCATTATGGCCCGTGCCTCCAGACCCTTCTACAAACGTCCATATGCAAAATTCTTTAACCGAGAATCGGGAATAGGATCGCCGGACTAATAATGCGATCCGTTTTAATTTTCGTTCGAACCTTTTTGAATTGAAATCTTTTAGATACGGTCTACGCCAGCATTTTCATTTGCAGCCCTAAATTGAGGTAAATTACTTGATCTTTTTATTTATAGAATTGTACCTACTATACATTTGTATTTTAGGTAAACAGGAGCGACTGTATCCTAGCTACGGACATTCTCTTAGAATCTGTAGCGAGTTCAAAATCCTTTGAAGATGTAGTCTAAGCGTAGGCACACCCAGATTTTGCAAAAGTTTGCATGGCATATGTGAATAAGAATACGAGTAGATACTATTCCTTCACTGGTTAGAGCTTGTATTAAATGGCATAGTATTAGGTATTCCGTATCGAAGTCGGGGTTCGAATCGAACCTTCCATCTTGGATTGAATTGAAAGTCGGAAAAAAAATCCCAGTAGGCAAACATGGTCCTTGTATATTTGTAACCTAGATAGGTTACAAATATACTCGATATTGGGTTAGTTAAAATCTATGATTCACTGTAAGTAATCACCTGTAATTTCATCCAGTCAATTTAGCTAGTTCCTCTTCACCGTAATCAGCAAATGAATTGATACCCGAAACAGATTCACCTCTTTTGTTATTTTCAATAATCTCTTCCAAATTCTTCAAGAACGCCGAATAATGTTTCTGAAAATCTTCTTCATCCTTGTATCTCTTGTTATAATCGTGCACAAACTTCAGAAATAGTGTCGGTGCGTCTTTTAAATCGTACTTTGGTTTCACATACTCTTCTTCAAGCTCAGCATCATCATCACTTGCCCTATCTTCTAAAGGGTCATCGTATAAAATATCATCGTTGAATTCCACACACGTAACTAGGTTGAATAATACTATAGCAATCACGAGCACTATAAAATTCCTCATGATAACACGTTTCAATCAGACTATGTTTATGAGGCGTCTGGTCGTTGTTTACGCTTAATTGCCTTGTATGACCTCGGATGGAACTTGTTTTAAACTTAAGCGGCATGTTTTTTTGCAATTCTCAAACTATAGTTTCGATATAAATATCTAATAACTTTACAATAAATAGTTTTTGTATGAATACCGAATTCAAAAGGTTAATTTAGGAAACGTTGGAGGATACCAATAAGCTTTAAGATTTCTTATAATTAAGTTCCTTTCAAGCGAGTTGTTATTATGCAAGAAAACATAATGATATCTCCGTCATTTCAAGTTCAAGACGTGATCTTTAAAGTTGAATGTTGAATCTAATTAGAATCGAAATACAGCAGGTTTTAGACAAAGTATATGTACCTTTAGGCTTAGCTACATTACACTACACCTAGCACCTGAACAGTTCTTTTCCAATGCGGTGAAGAGCCAAGTCAACAAACACCGTTTGAGGGAAAACTTTCTTGTGATCCATCCTTTTTAAAATCTAAAATTGAAGCTCTACGAGCCGATCGGAAAAAGTGAGGCTTGATAAAGCAAATGCCTCAACAAATGTTTGCCTGGCATAACACGCTACGCATGGCTAACTTATTTATCTCCTCATTTTACTTTCACCTATCATCCAATCCTCACATCGGCAATGGTCAACAGCCTTTCAAAAGCTCACAAAAAGCAACATTTTTAATTTACGTGCAACATCAAGACCGGCCGTGGCTTAGCCAGATAAGCAGCCAACAAAGGTTTATCTGGGTAGGCACGTAGTGCGCAAAGCTTCTGAATTACGCTGCGGCAGTCGCCAGACTTGGCGAGGTCTTATCTGTCAACAAAACACCTACCCAGGTATCTATGAAAGGGTACCTAACTAAAAGGCGAAGTAGAGGCGCAGAGTCGGCGATCATTAGTCGCGAGATTTTAAATTATTGAGTGGATTGGATAGGTACTCAATTATTCAAACGACACAGTAGTGCAGTTCCATCATAACTTAACTATTTATCAAAATTTTCATTTAAATTGCATAACAGAATACTTGGAAACGTCGTCGGATCCCCTACCTAGGTACCAACTGATCCAGACTCGTTATCTAAAGGTTAGCTAATGTTAATAACATCACAGTATAGCTTTTTGTATAAGCAACCGCGTTATAAAAATATTCTGTTCAAAAGGATTCAATTTTTTACAAAATTCTCCGAAGCGCGCTCACCCTTAGATTTTTCAGCTAGAGTCACCCGCCAAAGTAAAGGCAAGATAACGCTACTAACGAAGATTTTACGGAGCTTATTACAACGTAGTATATTTTATGCCGAAAGGTTGTAAAAGGGTGTTTTTCGCGTTTGATGTTTCATCCTTTCTCACTTCGTTTGCCCTGCGGCGTGGCTAGACTAGGGTATTCTAAGTAGTTGACAGCAGCTTTGTGTCTTTGCTTATTACCTACCAACGATAAAGCTTGCTGCTGATTACCGAAATGAATGAAACGGTTATTTTGTGTAGTAATCTATTTGACACGAGATTAGAGGTAATTTTAAGAAAATTAAGCTTGAGTATTATTTGTCTGGAATAATTTAAAATTCATTCAATTCTATCTCGGTATTTGGTTAAGGTATTTTGTTACTAAAATAAAGGGTTGCAATAAAAACTTTAAAATATTTATATTAGGTACCTTTAAAATTAAACAATAGGTAAACAGCGAGGAAATATTGCATTTCACACCTCCAATGCTTTTGTTAGAAAAACAAATCTCAAGTACCTGTACCAGAATTATCTACGATTCGCAAACGCAGATAACTACATTTCCGAGTATTGATCCTTTGATTGTCGGATTGAGTTGAGCTCGACGACTCTGTTCCAACAACAGTCGCAAGATAACGGCAAAACTGAGTCTAGAGCACCTTTGTTAGACCAAAGCTGTATTTACCTAAACTTCTGGTTTCCTGAGTGCCCATTGTCAGTTTAGTTTATTATTAACACCAGTTTAGTTATGCAGCTGGACAAGCCATCCAACAATATTTTACTTACGTTTGACGGTATACAAAAATTAATAAACAAGTAGGTAATTAGATATGTCTGTTTGTAGAGTCAAAAAGTAGGTATTATTTTAACATTTTTGAGGATTGTCGTCCTTTCACAGTTCGAGATCATTTCTGAAACTTAATTCCCAATTTGTTAACATAGTACCTACAGCCTACCATTTGCAAATTTATTAATATGCCCATTGCCAACAATAGTTATATTAAGTGTAGGTAAACCTCTAATTCAGTAGTTGTTGATAATCTATTTCTGTTTCAGGCGCTTCTAATAATGCGCATAAATTGTATAACACTTTCTACCCTCCAAATCTCGTCAGTTCAACCGCTGACGTTGTTTACAAACATTCAAACTTTCTCTTCTACTCTGGGATTACTCCAGTGAAACAGTTTATGAACTTTAGGTAGGTAATATATTTTTCATTCCGTTGTATTATCTCGTAGCAGTCTAAAACGATTGTGCCCGTCACACCGCAAAGTGGCGAGTACAACTTTTATTCCTCTTATTCTTATCCCACTCGGTTTAGTACTGTCAGGATGACGTGACTGCGAGCCGTTTCAGCTATTTCGCAGTTTATTTCACGGCTTCGTTTTTTATATGAGTAGTAACCTACCTACTTACTTATAGTCTCTATGTTGTGATGTTTAAACAAAACAAGTAGGTACAACCTATAGGTTAGTTAATAATCGTAATGGTGATCGCAGATGCTCTTAGCCTATATTCAAAAAGGGATCCTTAGAATCAAGGTTAAAAATACCTAATAGCAATCATTGTCTAAAAATATAAGTTTATGAACAGACCCTTAAACTGCACGAGGCCTGACTCCAACGCCTTATTCAGATAAGTAGGTATAATTATTATTTACAACATTTTTAGGTACAACTACAGGGTACAACCTACCATGACATAATCAAGTAATTTAGAAATCTCAAAAGCTTTGTTTCTTGTAAATTAAATAACCAAGTACAATATTTTAACTTCGTGAACAAAACAAAAAACAGTTGGGTACTACCTAAGCTTAAGTAAAATACAAAGACAATCCTTTTTGTTCTGCCTACCACTTATCTCAAAACAACTTACTAATTTATTAGGCAACTTATGCAATACGGACGGACGGGGGTAGAGAGGCATTTACATAAAACTTTCACCTTTATTACTGGAGGTCACGCTGAACATAATGTTGAATTATCCTCCGGAGACGGACTTGCTAAAAGCCCGAGTATCTCGGCATGATGCTTTGATACTCACAACTTTTGCTGAGTCACGCACGGTGCTATTGTTTTGAGGAAACATTACAATATTGAAAATAATTTTTATTTATTTTATTTATAAGCCTTAAATACAAAAGATACTATCTTAACTAACACACATATGTTTAAATTATGCGACATCGGCATCTTCTGCTTGCCCCTTTTTGGCAAAGGCCTCCTCCAAGCATTTCCACTCCGCTCTATCTCTTGCCATTCTAATCCACGCTTTCCCTGCCAGCTCCCTCAACTCGTCCTCTCATCTTTTAAATTGAAAATAATAATGATCGATAAAAATTAACTGACGGCTTTTTGAGGCGATTTTGAAAATGATTATGAATTACCTATGCGAGACGCCGCGATCTGTCAAGGAGGCGTTAGGCGATCTTCACTCCTTTGTTAAATGAGTGGTGGAATCTATCAAAGAGAGATTTTTGCAAAGAATTGGCGGAAGCCCTACTCAGCTGTGATAACATAATTTGAAAAACAAAACTTTTGTTCCTGGAGCCGGGTCCACAGCTTTTTTAGTGTTTTCTAACATGTTATCATTGTTTTCCACCAATAACCACGCGCCTATTCGGTTAATAAAGGCTTTACACAATTCTTTATGAGCTTAAATTATCATTAAGTAGATCAGTTCGGTAATGTAACTCAACCTAAACTTGGTAGGGATGATACTTGTATCTACGCCCTTACATTGCTAAGCGCGTAGCAAATAAATTGCTGTAGGTATGTAATGGAAATTGCTGGTGAATAAACGAATATCTCAGCTCTACATTTTGATAAAATCATTTAATATAATTTATAGGTTTACAGGCAAATACGCATTTAGTTATAAAATGGTTAGTTAAATTCAAGGAGCATTATTACCTCCCAAGTTAGATATTCACAACAGCCAAGTCAAAAAGCATTTCAGAAATTTACTACGCATAATAAATCGTTGAAAGCCCCTGTTTAAAATGTATCTTGAACCGTCCGACTTAAGTGCGGCTGTATCTTATAATAGGACATCGGGGAAATAAAGGGAAACATCTGGGTTCTTAAACTCCTAGTTACCCGAAACACGCCAATTTTTTGCGGCACACTACTTAGGTACTGTCCGGGGTAAATAATACACTGAGTGACAAACGTCTCATTCCTTTTTATTTCGGGTCACCCTAGAACAGTATAAATTGCGAGCAATTTTCGGGGTCGTTTACCACGCTCCGGGATGCCAATGATACGCTCCTCAAACTCATTCGGCACATTCGTATATCTGCGCCCGCAGTGACGGAGCGGGTTGATAGTTTATGGGAAGAGTGGGGGAAAACCAAAATAGGTATAACATTCATGAAGCCCTCTTCAAATTCTGTTATTAAACTACTTTACAAACCTCTCATTATTTGAATTATACGAAAAGTCTATTATTCTAGTTTTATTCAACTCGAAATACTTATAGCGCTACGATAACTAAACATAAATGTCGTTACATACATATTATACATAGAAACACCCGAGACAAATATCTGTAAATCATACAAACATTTGTCCCGCGCGAGGATCGAACCCGCCGCCTTTTGTGTCGCAGGCGGGCCTTCGCCAACTGCGCCACAGAGGTCGCCAAAAGGTAACCTATGCCTACACTCAATGTGACGCTGTAGTGCCTGGAACATAGGTACTACCTAAGTAAAATATTAAGTAAACCTAAAAAATCATCAACTCTTACTGCTAACTATGCCTTAGTACAAGTAAGTACCTATAATATGGCTCGTACGCCTTTAGCGCACCTGTAGCCCGTTATCGACTTCCTTAGTTCCTGCCCTGAACCACTGAACCTACACAATGTAACTACGAATTGTGTTATCAGGATATCAGCATTCTGTTTGGCAGAGCCTTATTTATGGGCTGTACTTGATTGATACACTGTCGCGCTGTTAATTCGTTGAATATTTACGCGTTGACTATTTGATTGCTGAAAATCGAGTTTTAAGTGGAATTTTATTACATGTTGAGTCAAATAGGTATTATAATATTTTTGAGTTTATTTCAGATGATTACATATCTTCCAATTTCATGATGAAGAAACTTAGGCCGTAAAATAAAACGATAAGCAGACTTATGGCAACCAGAGTAAAAAAACATGCGAAATAACCAAATACCTAGACAAAATGAAAGATAGGCATAGGTAATGTAGGTAAAAGTTGTAGCGAACAATAACGATCAACACTTATTAGCTTAGGAGTAACTTAAGTACAATATTTCTCTCAATAGGTATATCGTATATTTTCAATATACCTTTTGAGTTTGTAGAGGAAGGAAGCCAGGTAGCGGTAGGTGGGTACTATCAATTTACATCGGAAGTAATTTTCAAGTGAGCTATTTAGTAAGCCGCCCTGACTCTAATCTAATGGTTGGATCTAATTATAGTGGTCCCTAACCCAATTCCATGGTTCAGCGTCACACTTGAGTTTTCGCCACCGATCGGACTGAATTGTCTGCGGGCGTGTTTTTGTCAACAGTCACGTACGTACGATACGGTTACTTAATCTGATAGGACTGGAGGATACGACTTTTTGTCGCGATTTTGATTTATTAGTGTGCTATTACGAGTAGTTCGTCAGTGTTTCGAGTGGGTCGTTATGTATTTTTCTGTCAAAATACGACAAATTTTTTATTTCTCCGAGTTTCGGCTGTGTTAAAACAATCTCTGTATTTTTCTTCTTCTAAGTACAACTTGTGTGTTTTAGTTTTACTCTTAGTCGTATTTTGTTTTTCCCATGGGGATTAAAGATAAAATTTCCAAATGCTATAATCCGAAAACACATTATTCCCCTTTTTTAGTTTGATCACCTTAACCTCGCTTAATATAGGGTTATTAATCTAATATTTTCAGTTAGGTACACCAACATTCTATATCTGAATTCTTCTTCAATCATTGTGTTTTTTCTTCTAAATATAAAATTCTCAACTATCTTTACCTACATAAATAGTCATTTCGATGACTTTTCTAACTAATTTGCTTTAGTATGTCGCGTTCAAAAGTCGCGTCCTAGCAATCCAGCCCGATACATTTCCAGCTTTAATCATGAATGACATGCTTACGTATTCAGTGGCTCACACCGCCAGCTAACGAGAACTCGAGATAAGTTTACAAACGTCGTAATCTTGAGTTCTCGAAGGCGTCTCAGCGTTCATTATCCTGGATTTGAAATTAACATATTAGGAACGTTCGTGGGTTCGTAGATGGAATTGTCTAACATGGTACCTACTCCGGTTACTTCAGGGTTACTAAAATAACTTCAATCATAAGATTATGATGGATTCTGAGTCAAAGTCAAATGAGTTTTAACAAAAGAGTTTTAATAATTTTGTCGTTTTTAAAATTGTCTTATATATTAATTGTCTTAAAGTAAGCTTCATACTTACCTATCTACTACTTTGAATGCAAAATGCTATAAGTACCTTAATCATAAAACAGTATTATTATTGGTACTAACTCACATAAAAAGAGGTGTTAGAGGTCAGGTAAGACACGATAATAATATAAGTATGTATCTAAATTGCCTAGCCTTCGTTTTGTTTCTAATTAATGGCAAAACTTTTTCACAAAATCTAATGAAACGTCAACTACGAAAGAATCCAATTTATTTTGAAATAATTAGGTTTTTACAATCTTGTATCCGACTTTCAAGGGGTTGAAAATGTATGGGCTTACGTTTACACAAGTCCTTATTAATAGGGAATGTACGATTGCAATTTGTACATTGGCTTATCCCTGACCACTCCACACTTTACGTAACTCACATCATCATTTCCCTGCCCTTATCCCACTTTCATGTGGGGTCGGCACAACAGGTTTTCCTCTTCCACTCCGCTCTATCAGCCGTCATCTCAACACTCACTCCTTTCTTACCCATATCATCCTTCACACAGTCCATCCATCTTTTCTTTGGTCTGCCTCTTCAGCTACATCCCTCCACATTCAAACCTAACATTCTTCTCGTTACATGACTCTCTTCCCTCCTCATAACATGCCCATACCACGACAACCTATTACTCCTCAACTTATCCGTCACTGGCGCAACTTTCAAACTTTACGTAACTATACAATAATGTAACGAAAACATTCTACAAAAAGAAGAATAAAAGCCGACAGCTTCCAGAGTTTGAAAAAGTGACGATATCGCCGTCCCCACCGAAGAAAATCGTAATAGCAAAATTCAAATTTTACAGGAGAAGCAAAAAACCGATTTTTGTTAATATCTCCTTTGTTTGTTAACGTAACGAGATCGTTTATACACCAAAAGATAGGTAATTTTTATTGCAATAATATAGTATTTTCAAAAAAAATCTACGTGCACCCTATTAAAACTATCGCTAAAAATATATATTACCACAAATGAAAACATATTTTGCAACGGTAATAAACATTACGATTTTCTTCGTGTAAATTATGGACATGGACCTATACAGTAATAGTCGAATACGACACTTTAAACGATAAACAAGCGATTTTGACTATAACAGTAATGCAATGTTACCATATTATTCGGCGTTATATTAAGTATGGCTAGTATAGTAAAACTAGATTACGTTTATATTCCATGGCAAGGTAGATCATTTTGGTTTGTGTAAATATCGATTACCGAAAAGTCTCCTGAATCAAATGCGAGGTAATAAAAAGTCAAAATATGGGAAAAAACCTTGTTTTGTCTGGAATTTCAGATGTTTCAATTAAAATATCTGAAACTTAACTTAACAATAACACAATTAAAAAATTTCAGAAACGACACGCTATCACAAATTTAGTTACACACATATTTCACCTTTATCTAAGTCTAAACTCATAAGTCCGACTGAATGTCCTCAGTCTGGCTTCCACGGCTTATAAAGTACTCGTAAAAGTCATGGTAATGTTTGGGCATTGCTTCATATCAATATTTAGGTTTGATTGTAGCATTCAACATACTGAATACAATAAAATTTGAAGTGAAAATACAGACTTACCAAAATTTCACAAACAATAACAATGTTGGATATTTTCTTGAATTAAATCACTGTCAACACAAAACTATATCATAAACAACTGCTCACTGAGTTTATCTTGCAATATAAACACATACTAACACAATACAACGTAAAAAAAATATTAGTAAAATCACTGAAATTCGGTATAGCGCGCGACCCATCACAGTAATGGACTGATACTGATTGATATTTTCATTTTTTAATAGTCTCAAAGAGACAATGTTTTTAGGGTTTCGTATTTTAATCCAGATGGTTCTAAAGCGTCAGAAGCAAAGATGTAAAAGACGGTGAGCAATAAGCATGTAAGGTTGTTGATAACCACGCCTTATTCGAATGATACTACTACAAATTCATCCTCAGATATTATGGAATTGAAGACCTCGATGACAAAAAATATTTTGCAATGATTGTAGGTACTTTTGTTGAAATTGGTTTATATGAACATTTCGTAGTTAAAAGCAGACTAAGATTAAAATTTGTACGACTCATTTTCAGTTTAAAACCTTAATGAAATAGTGAAGCCTATTCTGTTTTCTAACTGTTAAATAAACATGATTTGTGCTCACAAGTAAGTTTAAGACAATTTATTTACCGACACGACTTCTTTCCTGGATATAATTACTTTTTTTTCATTCTGAGTCTTTTAGTTCCTGGATTTGGTACTGAGTAATTTTGAATCAAGAAATATGGTTTGAACCCGCTCGCGGTGTGTATTTTTATATTCCTGAAGTGGGAGTCTAATGGTAGACCTACGTATATCTTTGTGAGATACTGGTACCTGAAATAGTTGTGTTTTAAGAACCTGTTTTATCCAGATTTTACCTATTATCTTTGATTTTTTTATCTGCAAGATCTAAAAATTAACAGGGAGAGCATAGAATCTCATAATAATAATGTTAGTAGTTAATGTCTTCCTTCTAAGATTTATACATTCATTTTTTAAAGGAATTTATTCATTTTTCAGCAAAAAAAAATATTAGGTAAGTAAAGTACTCAATGAAATTTGATGAACAATCGAACTTTATAAAAATAATTTTGCGTGTTACTATTGTTATTATGAAATCAAATATCGCTAGACTTGCTAAACCATAAAATAATTAATTGAAATCATTGCGACCTCTAATAATAAAACGGATTGTGCCATTTTTGAAGTAAAATAGGGTATAGAATTAAATGCAAACAGTTTAAAATGTTTCAAAGCGAAATCGCAAACAACTGTTACTTTGAAAAATTACGAAACATTTTTACCCGAATAATATGGTAATGTACATTACCGAAATCAAAACATTATTTTTTACTGGAATAAACACGCAACAACAGTTTACTGTAAAAATGAAGTTATAGCGGTGTAAGTATTAATATGTTACGAGATAAAAAGGTGAGATATTTTTCAGTGAATATTATTGTAAAATCCATTACAAAATCTCTAAATCAAAAAGTACTCGTACGAATCAGCTGAAAAAAATTCACAAGGTGTAATGGGACCTCTAGAACAATTATTTCAAATAAAAACACTCCTATCGTAATGGTCGATTACGATTTTATTCGCTGGGGGCGGCGATATGCTAGTATCTATATCTGAATAGACATTAAATATAGCCAGTAAATTATTCGCAGGTAGGAATAGAATTGTCGTTTTCCTTGGACTCTACTAAGATTAACAGAATTGAATCGCCGAGCATTAATTGTTTCTCTTTTGTTGTTTGAGCACAGAATACAGATAGGTTTGAGTAGGTATATTTCAGAAATTCGATTTAACAGGTTACTGGAAAGATATTTGATTTTAAGTTTATGGTTAGAATTATAAATATTCTAAGTCTAAAGAAATATTTTCAAAGGTCAATCATTTTATACTAAAACTGCGACCTTTGTTTTTCTTGACATGGTTGGTAAGTCAAGCTGCGTCTCAATTTACTTCCTTTGTATGAGTTCATCAAAACTAAGTAGCTAGCAAAAATTTTACATAGGTTCTAAAAAAGCCAGGACATTACATAAACCTGGCATCGTAAACGAAAAATACAACGGGTATTGCGGTAGGTAAAAACACGTGTGCGCCCTGAAGCGGGATGTATACACGTTTGTTTGAATAGAGGATTGAGCTGTGACGCTCGTCCTCTATGCTAGCATCACACAGTGTTTCAATGTAGAGTTTCATCTCTTCAAAACCTTTATAAGAATGTATCTAAGCCCTATTTTCTCCAAGCCAGAAAGGGAAGAAAACCTCACATCACCGCGCTATCTCTACATAAAGAAATATCTAGAAAAGAGTGGTAAATAAGTCGAACTTGAGTGTTATCGCGGTTGTAGAAATTATGCTTTCTGCTAAACTCAAATGTAATTTTACTGTATTCTTCTGCAGAGATAGGATAGTCATGGTAAGCAAGTTAATCTCACTCACTACTTTGCCTAGTCTTGTGCTCTTCTCCCAAGATTTTTCCGGCTACATTTACAATATCATAGGACAATCAGGCAGATCGTCTGTCTCTTTTTGGTTGAGCATATCTGGGCCAACATTCCGTAATTGTTAGTCCATTTTCCATCATTTCGTCTAGTCAAGACCCTCTCCATCTTCACTTGAGACTCGCGTTGCGCAAAAACGTAAATTGCTCAATATTTAGATACTTGCCCATATTGAAAGGGATCTTCAATGACAATTTTTTACCTCTCTATAAGTAAATATCACTCACTTATAAACCGACGCATTATAAATTGCCAGAGTCGACAAACTATGGTACCTAATCATATCCGGAAGGGAAGTTAGCCATCATGCAGGAAGTCTTACAAAACGATTTACTTGTTCAAGGATTTAAGAATCAAAAGTATTTTTTTAATTTAATTAACATTGTGCTTCGTTTGTCTCAAGCTAGATTTTATTGGTTACTTGGTCTTATAAAACTTTATAAGTGCGGTTGGCTGTTGCTTCTATACCTACATAAGTACAATGTTCATAAAATCTTGATAGGTAGGTTTATTTTTACTCGATTATGATAGAGTTATTATAAAGCTCATCGCAAATGTCCGCGCCGTACGCGCCGCAGTCATTTTTTTCTATAGAAATAATACTGATGACGTCAGACAATGCGGCTTGATTTTGACGTCTCAGCCTTTCAGCATATCCTCTATTGAATTGAAAGTTTAGCGCGTTTAGCGCGGATGGGTCGTGCGCTATGATATTTTTAATGTTCTAGGAAAAAGCTATCAATTTCATTTCTTTGTACTGTTCATTGTACTGTTCGCAAACATAAACGTGAAGATACTCATCTCAAGGACAGACAGTTGCGATACTTGATTAGTTTTACTACACTGCCGTCATAAACAAAAGGGGCCTTCTCTAGAACATGCAGCGGTTCTTGTTATTGAGGGAAATACGAGCGAATAGCTCAGAGGCTGTCTATAAATAAATGCATACAAGATTCCACATTTGTGCTCTGTTGGGCGATTCAAGTCAAGGCCACTTAGGAATGCTTCTGAACACATGGAATAGAAAGAGACTCGAGGCATAGGTTTATCTGTATTAAAATCAAGGAAGGTAACGCTAAAGGCTCTACAGACCGATAGCCTAGTGGATTGAAACATCATAAAAACATTACTTTACCTAAACAGCTTCATTTAACACGATGATCTTAGATTGCATGACTAAGAGCAGCTTCGAGCGAACGTTTTATGGGGATGACGAATTTTTTATTAATACCTAATGCCTTTACAGTTTATCTTTATTTAAGTTGTTTTACGATACCTTTATTTAATTTTTATATTGATTGAATTTTTTATATGTAAGGTATTTTTATCAGTAGGTACCTAGTCAGATTCATATAATAATGAAGACTAAGCGAGTCGAAAACCAAGCTGTGTAGCAGTTGTTGTTCGAGTAATTCGAGTCGTGAGCAAATGAATCATTAGTCCTAAACTAATATTAACCTGTGCAGTATAAACAAAGAGTTTTGGGTGTATCTCTGCCGTTATCGGGAGGTTTATGTTTCATGCCTAGGTGGAGCGTGGCACCGTTGCCTCATTTCAAACAAATGTCCTTTAATTTTCTAATGGATCCGTGTAAGGGGAATTCGTCGGCAAACTTTCACTCGAAGACATTTACATAACAAAGAGAAGGGGTAAGCATCCGGGCGTCATGAAACGTATTCTTGTCAGGGCTCCGGATTTTGTAAAGGATTTGTCGGTCAATTTTGCGTCACTACGTTTTTGTCAGAGTAAATTCTGTGCATAATCAAGGAACCCAGATTTACTGGGGTATATAAACACGTAGTTTAATAAACCGCCTCAGATCTTCGCACCGGGAACTTTATCAGGATATCTTTATTATTATGGAAGACGTGTCGTGTATATCAAAAGCGAATTTGCGATATGCCGTTCTGGATATTGGCGGGTGAGACACAGCTCCTGTAATGAAAGAAATATTCTTAGAGGGAATATCGAGTAGGGGATATTGGTAATGGGTTCGATCAAGTTGATAAGAAAGTTTCGGTAGTGATCTCATCTTATTAGCTAGCCAAACAGAGTAGGTATATAATATTTTGCGGAAGAAACATTCAAGCAAAGTTTGATTTGATCCCGTTTAGTATTTCTTTTTTACTAAAATTCTCAAGAAACTATATCAAACAGAAAAGGTATCAGGTATAAAATCAAGCAATTCCAGTTAATATGAGCTCAGAAAACGCTGAACAAAAATATCTTCCTGACATTCCGATCCGATAGAAAATACGAAAGCCAGTTTTCGCGAAAAATACATTTAACTTTGTCGCCGTATCACGGTAACCCCGGAAAAAGGATCCCTTGACAGTGATAACGACGTGGCACAAAAATACTGTGAAACAAAACAAGCACAGGGGACTGCCAGGACGTAATTCTAATTCTGAGATAAGCTTTGAAAATCACAGTCTGCTTTATTAAAGAACTACCTATTACCAATTTAAATTGAAAACCACTGAGATCAAAATGTATGTAATGTATCTATGGTTCTATAATATGACACTCGGCTTAGTGTTAAGCTTCCTGTTTCATGAAATTTCTCGTTTTAACTTATGATAAACCAGGATTTTAAGGGACAGTGTATGTTTTAGCCAATTCTCACTAGTGCTTTGTACGCCAGCTCTTGATACTTATTACATCATTATTTGATAGATATTGCTGTGCAAAGAACCTTTATTAATATTATGAGCCCTAGCTCACCTACAAAGTATAGCATGTTTCCAAGCTAGGTTTTGACGGGGTGATATTTACTAAAGAACCTAAATATTCTCCTTAGCCACGCTGAATTTTATGTTAAAATTTTAAATTCATTTTAATTTATCTTCCTTACTTTAATGAAAAATTTTAAGCAGAAGCTATAAAAGTAAAATGTGGTTAAAGTAAGCAGGTACTAAACTAGATGAATTCTTGAAATTCATGCTGTAATATGCAGATTTCAAAGGATATTTTAAACTGTTGGGAGAAAATGAAATTATACCCTACTGATTAGATTTTGGGGAAACGACAATTTTTACATGTCCAAGCTCAATCACTCATGTTGACAAATTCTCTTTAGGCAATTTATAAATTCTCTTTATTTTTTTGCCTTCAAATTATTGGTTAAACTATCAATTGGAACCTTTTTTTTTAACATTATTGTAGGTCTGGCTGTGAAAGTTGATGAGGTGAATAGGTCGTCTTTTTCTTTACGGTTGTATTGTTTGAAATTGTGTATTTTGAAAACGCCATCATGATTATTTTAGCGTGTAATTCATTCAGTGTGCAAGCGTATAATCTCATTCGTCGTTTTGCACACTACGTGACAGTTATAGAGTTAACCGGTGTGTTTCAGTGCAGCGTTTGATTGTGGACACTATGTATAAACTTGTGCACAAATTGTTTTGAAACAGCATCTCCACTTGTTTTAGCACTTCTGGTCTTTAGAATGATACCTATTTATCTTATTCAAATCAACTATTATTTCAAAGTTTAATGATACCTAAATCAATATACTCGTAGTTACTAAGCTTGTCCAATATGTAAGTAGGTTATTACCTATTCTCACAATTTACTCAGAACACAGTAGCTTTACGATATTGACCTCAATGGTTGCTCGTTAAAAAATATTTTTCATACAACCCATGCCCCCTGCAATTTACCGAAAAGCAAACCGTAGATATGTCACTCCGTTTTCCAAGTTACAAACGCTCTAGGCGTTGCCACAAAGTTACTTCATATTATTATGATAACATTTTCACATCTACTTTCCTACTGAGCATGTTGGAGGAGGTTTGTTGAATTTTGGTTTTTGGCAAAACAACTAGCAGTTGTGGAAATGGATACCTACAAGGCTAAAGAAGCTACTTATTAAATTGTGTAGTTACATACGTAGTCCTAAAACCTATATAGGTTCTGTGGTAAAGACGTAGGGTGGTTAAAGCAAATTAAAAACTAAACAGGTTCACGTCTCCCCAAGGCATGGTAGACACATAAATATAACTAAATAAATAAATAATTCAGGACTTTTCACACAACATCATATAGCCCCAAAGTAAGCAGAGCTTGTGTAATGGGATGACTGTTATACTACTTAGGTATATTCTTTTTGTTTGTAAATACATACATATTATACATAGAAACACCCAGACTCGAGACAAATATCTGTAGATCATACAAACATTGGTCCCGCAGCAGGGATCGAACCCGCAACCTTTTGCGCCGCAGGCGGGCCTTCGCCCATTGCGCCACGGAGGTCGTATTTTCAGTATTCAAGATTCTTTCACTAGGTCAATGAAATTAGTCATAGGCACATACAAATACATTTCGCACACATTCTTTTTACGTGAAAGAGTACAATATTAAAATGATGAGATGTTCCTTCCCAAAGGAAAATCGATTGATGAGCAAACGATGGCCGAGGCACTAAATATAGGTACTGTGTCAACATGGCTCATGATCTTTTCTTCAGAATTAAAATATCAGCTCAATTCACACTTGCCACGCAAACAATAATGTATTCATGTTTGTTCCGGCACTTACGGCAATGTTTTGCTATCTTCAGGCCGTTAAAGGCGCGCATTGCGTCACTTGTGGCGTTTATTTGTTTTAAGAGGTAGATTAGGTACCTAACTTAATGAAACAAGGAAACGTCAACAAAAAAATATATAATTATTATGAAAAAAAAAAAAACAATAAGGTCGGGGTATATTATGCCGGTCTGATTTAGCTCCGCAGACCGGTACTCTCCTGGTAGGTAGCTGCGGTGGAGTCTCGACGGTGGCGGAGAGCGATGGAGGCCGGTGACGTCAGCCGTCGTCGTAGAAGTACTTAGGTCCGAGGAAAGTAGTCCTAAGTTGGACCCCTTGTGTAGGACCCTGTGAATGAAATATGTTCACAATAAAACAATTGCTCTAATCGCTTTCCGTGGATAGAGAACACCCTGTATTGATGAGCCTACGTGGAGAGCCGAGTAGGTAGGTAGTTGGTGCAGAGGTGGTTCTCTATCAGACACGGAGTTACAAAAGCAGAGCGGAAGAAACTAAATAATAAGGCACGATTGGCGTGGGTAATGAAATGAGTAAGCTAAATCAAGTAGGTACATATATGTGAGTGAAATGAAATGTATATGAAATTAAGCCAATGTGCGTAGGTAAATTTAGCGGATAAGAATATGAAAATGAATAGACGATTGCGCTCAAACTTGACAATACGGATTTTATTAAATAGCAGTAAAATCAGAAGGTTTGATAAAAGCGCATTAAAAAAATAAATGCATAAAATTAAGTTTTCACACAAAAAATAAATTAAATCTAGGCAATGCCCTACCTACTTATAACATGTTCAACACTTACCCTATCGGGGTTCAGCAACACACTTTACTTTAATTTAAGTAGGTAGATAGATACCTAATACTAGTAACGATGTACTTAGAATGAAGATAAGTATTTTTAGGTACTTATTTATAACACAACTTTAATAAAAATAATTAAACAGGCGAATGTTTGATAAGCGCGTAAGAAGACACTACGTATTTATTTACTAGTGAACGCACTATCTAGAACACGACCGTTTCCAAGTTAGGTTGGAAGGCTGAGTGTCAGACCGGCCGCGCTGCAGCGCGGCGAATTCCAGTTTTCGGAAACAAAAGAACGGATTAGCCAATCAGTGCGTAGTTAGAATATCACGCCACTTTGTACTGACGCGATAACAAGTGTTAGTAATATTTTGTTGCTATGCAGATTAATTTTAATTATTTTATTTATATAAGAATTTAGATAAGTAGCTATAAAATTAATTTATGATTATGTTTTTATTTTAGAATAAGTTATTAGTTAAGTGTTTGTTTATTTTTATTTTTTAATAAAATTTAGATTTTGTTAGCAATAACAACAATAAATAAGTTACATGTACGTGCAACGTTACATTACCCCCCGCGCCACAAAAGGATTTTTATATAAATATTTATTTAGATATAAAAATCCGCACAATAAGTCTAATATTTACAAATATTTAAACCACGATCATTAAAATAAGTTGCAATGTTAAGTGAGCTACTAGCGACTTTTCATATTAAGGTAATCATTTTTATGAAATATGAGACCCGTTATGGATATATAAGATGAAGCTAAAATTTGAGAGAAAGAGAAAAAAAAATTAATATTATACAATTAATACTACATACACTATGCTTAAGTTAACTATTTATTTAAACCTAATAATTTTAAATCTTTTATATGCCATGTACCTATGTCTTTACCTGACATATCTTCCAAAATGTAGACTAGGGGAGATTTTTTCTCTTTGACGCGGCATTTGATGAATTTTGGTGCTAGCTTCTTGCAAAAGTATTTATCTTTGTCACTCAGAATATAAGTACGCTTCATTACTATATCTCCTACGTTGAACTCTGTCGATTTTCGACGCAAGTTATAATGAGACGTATTTTTAACGTGCGCATGCCAAAGTTTTGCTTGTACTTTATTAAAAATTTCCGAGAGGCAGCCCAAATTTTCCGCATAGCGGTCACGTGGAAGGAACAAAAATTCATCGCCTATATCATTGTCAAGATAGTGAGTACCGCAGACGACCAATTCCCTACCAAACACCAAAAAAGAAGGAGTGAAACCTGTCGACTCATTCACCGAATTGTTAATGGCGAATTGTACTTTGGGGATAAAAACGTCCCATGTACGATGATCATCCTCCACGAATGTTGATATGCAGGTTATGATGGTCCTGTTATAACGCTCGACAGTATTGACTTGCGGCGTGTATTTTGGTGTATAATAGATATTTGGGATGTTGTATTCCTTAAAAAGGGACTGTGTAGCAGTACTGACAAATTGGCTACCATTGTCCATAAATATAGTTTGAGGAGTTCCATGTACTAGGAAGACGGAATCCTGCAAAAACTTACAGACAGCAGCAGATGTGGCAGATCGCAAGGGACAGATCAGACAAAACTTTGTAAAACAACAAGTCACTACTAAAATATAGCTATTCTGTTTCCTAGAGACAGGCAAAGGGCCCATGAGGTCGACAGAGATAGCTTGGAATGGACGGGAGCATTGTTTAGGGCGACCCATTTCACCTAAGATTTGGTGGTTCTGAGCTTTATAAGTGAGACATTTTGTACATGAATTGATAAATTTTACGACATCTTGGTGCATACCTGGCCAAAAGTATCGTAGAGCTAGACGATGGTAAGTTTTAAATACGCCAAGATGTCCTGCCGTAGGTTCCGCGTGGTTTTCGAGCATGACCTGCTCACGTAGCTCTGCCGGAACTACTTCTTTCCACGCAAATTCTGAAGTTAAGTCAGTTGAGTCATGTTTGTTCTTTGTCAGTCTAAAAAGGGAGTTGTTTTTAATAATAAAATTAGGGAAGCTCTGAGGTTTAGTAAGACAAGAATTGTAAATGTTTTTGTACCAAGAATCAGAGGTTGTAGAGTGGCAGCCTGAAGTGCTAATCGCGTTAACGGGAACGGCTCTACTTAAAGCATCTGGAATGACATTATCAACGCCGCGACGATGTTTCAGTTCAAAGTGAAATGCGGACAATCGAACACCCCAACGTGCCAGCCTTCCGGTTGGGTTACTTAAAGATAGGAACCACTTTAAGGCACTGTGGTCTGTATAGACGGTGAAAGGCTTCCCATTCTCCAAATAACACCTCCAATGTTCTAAAGCTATGACCACAGCAAGAGTTTCACGTTCTGTAATGCTATAGTTTTTCTCTGCCGCTGACAACGATTTGCTCATGTAAGCTATTGGGTGCTCCTTACCGTCCACGGTTTGAGTTAGCATAGCACCCACGCCGTAGTTACTGGCATCGGTATGCACCTCAAATGGCTTATCGTAGTCAGGGCAGGAAAGAACAGGAGCGGAAACTAAACATTCCTGAAGCTTACGGAATGCCAAGTCTGCTTCAGGAGACCAGGCAAAAGGAGGTCCACCCTTCTTGCACGAAGTCAACTTATTGAGTGGAGCTGCTATAGTGCTAAAATTGGGGACAAAGCGACGGTACCAGGTAGCTGTCCCGAGGAAACGTTTAATATCCTTTCGACAAGAAGGTGTCGGATAATTAAGGATAGCTTGCACTTTTTCTGGATCGGTACGTAGTCCACCACTATCAACAACATAACCTAGATATTTAAGCTCGCTTCTGAAAAACTTACATTTTTCCAGGTTGATGGTGAGATTAGCCTGCTTCAACTTGTCTAGTACGCGCAGTAAAATAGAGACATGAGAATTGAAGTCATTCGAGACGATGATGATGTCATCCAGATATGCGAAGACTTTTAGGTCAAATTCACTGAAAAGCATGTCAACCAGCCTCTGCTGAGTTGCCGGGGCATTAGTGAGCCCGAATGCGGTACGCTTAAAGCGAAATGTTCCACGATTTGGTACGTAGAAGGCTGTTTTGTCACGGTCATCAGGAGCTATACATATTTGCCAGAACGCCTTGGATAAATCTAAACTGGTTAAGTAACGAGCGTCGCGAAGGTTATCTAAGATCTCAGACACATAAGGCAAGTTGTACGCATCGCGTTTTGTGACTGCGTTCAACTTACGGCTGTCGAGACAGAAACGAGGTTGACCATTCTTTTTATTAACAATTAGAACAGGGGAGGACCAAGCGCTTTCACAGGGCTCGATTACGTCGAGACCTAGCATCTCGTCCACCTGTTCAACAAGAATGCGCTGCTTTTCCGGGGACATCCGGTAGTAGCGTTGACGAATGGGCTGAGCGTCACCGGTATCAATTCGGTGAGTGATCAGTTTGGTCTAAAAACAAATAAACGCCCCACGTTGGGCGCCAGTGTGGCGTTTATTTGTTTTAAGAGGTAGATTAGGTACCTAACTTAATGAAACAAGGAAACGTCAACAAAAAAATATATAATTATTATGAAAAAAAAAAAAACAATAAGGTCGGGGTATATTATGCCGGTCTGATTTAGCTCCGCAGACCGGTACTCTCCTGGTAGGTAGCTGCGGTGGAGTCTCGACGGCGGCGGAGAGCGATGGAGGCCGGTGACGTCAGCCGTCGTCGTAGAAGTACTTAGGTCCGAGGAAAGTAGTCCTAAGTTGGACCCCTTGTGTAGGACCCTGTGAATGAAATATGTTCACAATAAAACAATTGCTCTAATCGCTTTCCGTGGATAGAGAACACCCTGTATTGATGAGCCTACGTGGAGAGCCGAGTAGGTAGGTAGTTGGTGCAGAGGTGGTTCTCTATCAGACACGGAGTTACAAAAGCAGAGCGGAAGAAACTAAATAATAAGGCACGATTGGCGTGGGTAATGAAATGAGTAAGCTAAATCAAGTAGGTACATATATGTGAGTGAAATGAAATGTATATGAAATTAAGCCAATGTGCGTAGGTAAATTTAGCGGATAAGAATATGAAAATGAATAGACGATTGCGCTCAAACTTGACAATACGGATTTTATTAAATAGCAGTAAAATCAGAAGGTTTGATAAAAGCGCATTAAAAAAATAAATGCATAAAATTAAGTTTTCACACAAAAAATAAATTAAATCTAGGCAATGCCCTACCTACTTATAACATGTTCAACACTTACCCTATCGGGGTTCAGCAACACACTTTACTTTAATTTAAGTAGGTAGATAGATACCTAATACTAGTAACGATGTACTTAGAATGAAGATAAGTATTTTTAGGTACTTATTTATAACACAACTTTAATAAAAATAATTAAACAGGCGAATGTTTGATAAGCGCGTAAGAAGACACTACGTATTTATTTACTAGTGAACGCACTATCTAGAACACGACCGTTTCCAAGTTAGGTTGGAAGGCTGAGTGTCAGACCGGCCGCGCTGCAGCGCGGCGAATTCCAGTTTTCGGAAACAAAAGAACGGATTAGCCAATCAGTGCGTAGTTAGAATATCACGCCACTTTGTACTGACGCGATAACAAGTGTTAGTAATATTTTGTTGCTATGCAGATTAATTTTAATTATTTTATTTATATAAGAATTTAGATAAGTAGCTATAAAATTAATTTATGATTATGTTTTTATTTTAGAATAAGTTATTAGTTAAGTGTTTGTTTATTTTTATTTTTTAATAAAATTTAGATTTTGTTAGCAATAACAACAATAAATAAGTTACATGTACGTGCAACGTTACACACTTTCCACAAAGATCAGGAACTTAAGGCAACATTTGCATAGAGTGCTGAACATCAGCTCTGTAGGTGAAGTACTACAGGTACTTTCCTTCCATCTATCTAATCAGTCTGGTTACTCCGGTTGCTCCCACTTCTGAGTAAAGGCCTCCTCTCTATAACTCTACTATGTTCGATCCTATGCAGCCCTCTCCCACGCTTTCTTTATTATTGTTAAACATTTTCGTGACCATTACTGAAGCAAAGACATCCCTTTGAGCACTCCAGTTATTGTTGTCTTGTGCCATATGGATCTATGCTTTGTAACAGTGTTGAATTATCTAGCCAATTCTTTGTGGGACTGCCACCACGACTCCGGTTGCTCCCACTTCTGAGTAAAGGCCTCCTCTCTATAACTCTACTATGTTCGATCCTATGCAGCCCTCTCCCACGCTTTCTTTATTATTGTTAAACATTTTCGTGACCATTACTGAAGCAAAGACATCCCTTTGAGCACTCCAGTTATTGTTGTCTTGTGCCATATGGATCTATGCTTTGTAACAGTGTTGAATTATCTAGCCAATTCTTTGTGGGACTGCCACCACGACTCCGGTTGCTCCCACTTCTGAGTAAAGGCCTCCTCTCTATAACTCTACTATGTTCGATCCTATGCAGCCCTCTCCCACGCTTTAATTATTATTATTAAAACATTTTCGTGATCAGTACTGGAGCAAAGACATCCCCTTGAGCACTCCAGTTATTGTTGTCATGTGCCATATGGATCTATGCTTTGTTACAGTGTTGAATTATCTAGCCATTTCTTTGTGGGACTGCCACCACGCTTCCTTACTGCCTCATGATTCCGTTAGGCGGTCCAAAAGTCTTCAAGTCCCTACAAAATATGTTCGGCGTTGACGCCAGCACCTAGTCTACGTTCTATGTAAATCCTTTCTAAGCCTCAAAAGCTCCTTTCAAAAGCTCAACATTCCTGGTGAGTCTAACAAGTTAATTACATAAATGTTTCATACTCACTTATCATACGTAATCACCTCTGTGTTTGAGTCTCGTGTTTGTTTTCATATTATTTAAATCCATACTCCATACTTACTTAATATTATAAATGTGAAAGTAACTCTGTCTGTCTGTCTGTCTGTCTGTCTGTTTGTTACCTTTCACGCCCAAACCGCTGAACCGATTAAGCTGAAATTTGGCATGGATAAAGAGTATACCCCAGGGATGGACATAGGCTACTTTTTTTTGTCAATTACCATAAGGGGGCGGGAAAATAAGGGTTGGAAGTTTGTATGGGGAAAAAAGTTAAGCAAACCTGGGCGCGGTCATAAAAAGGATGGGTGACCGCCGAAGCCACTTTTTGCACTCTAGATTTTTTTACTTTTTTTTGTATTTTGCATAATAAATTATTTTAAAATTAATGATAAACATGTAACATGTGTATTCCCACCCATCAATATATCCCAACTCCGAAGTTATGATTTTTTGATATTAAAATATTTTTTCCTTGGCTATAGTTAGAACGCCATCTATCGGTCTAGAGGTCAAAACTACTTTACACTTTTTCTCCTAGGTGGCGCTTCTAAAAACGTTTTTCGAAATACGATCGAGTATAATTTTCTTGGTAGGTAATATTAGTTAATCGTTTTATTTCGAAATTCAACACCATACAGTAGGTACTTGCTATTCAAAAAAAAATTATGTTTCGAGTCAATTTCTTCAAAAAAATTGCCGCTCGCTTCAGCGATTCTATACCAATTACCGTATTCGTTTTGTTCTTAGCATTGCAACATCTGGGTAAGATTTTCCCTACCTCTATCTATTAAGGGATTCTTGAGAGAAACATAAATATAAAAAAAAATTTATTATTATATACCACGGAGTTTTATATTTTGTATATACCTACTCTCGATTCACTCAAAACTCCTCTACTTTGTTCCTAATAATGCGCAGACGAAGTTGCGCGGGTCAGCTAGTAAAATATAAATGAGGATACTTTTATACCTATACCGTTATAGGTATGCTTTGTTTTTTAGTAACTAAAGCCTTAAACTTAAAAACTAAGCCTCCTCGCAGACTACAGACTTTCTATCGGCCGATAGTTGAGACGGAATACACTTCGGCTCGTAATTAGTATAGAGAAGTATAGCCTGTCTCAACTATCGGCCGATAGAAAGTCTAATCTGCGAGGGGTCTAACACCTACTTATGTACGTAGGTATCTAATTGAATAACAACATGAATATTTCGAATATTGTCATTATGTTGATTTCTAAAGTAAATAAGAACCCAAAATATTCCATAAATCAAATTCAAGACTCCATACGAAATAAATCTTCATGAATTCCATTTGTAAACAAAATATAGGGTTTATAAGTTCGCGAGTCATGTTCCATTTCATTAGATACCCAGGTCTTGTAAGAAACCAACGGCACTTTAAGTAACTGAGCCTTCAGAACTAGCATACGCCTGTAAGGACAGTAATTCTCAAGATAAAGTACCGGGTTGCGTGAAGCTTATCAAACGGGCTTAATCTAGAGAAAGCCGCGGCGAAACGTTGAAATTTTGACAAATTACCGCAGAAAGATTACCTACTTCGAGATAACGAGGGGGAAACATCATAAGAGCTACCGTAGCTGGTTTATGACACAATTAATTAACACAGTTTTATAAGAAATATAATATTTGCGGCATAGCTAAAAAGCGACGGTCATACGTTATGTAGTTTATGAAAGAAGATTTTGGAAAGAAGATGAAACCTCTTTTAGTCTTATCAATATACCTAGATATAGATAACTCACACAAACAATGATAACAAAATCAGAAAATAAACAATTTTTACAATATTTATAAATGTTAGATAACAAAATTGGATAATAACCCTTTTTCACAATGATATAAAGATAGCCTATCCTACAATTTAGTGACTCGTAACTTATTTCGGTGGACGACCCGAAAATATGACTTGCTTTATCCAAGACGGTCTAAACAGTACGTCGCTTTTTTATCAAAACATAATCAAATGAAAAAAATATAGTAGGTAGGTATTTATTGTGACGTATGATTTTTAGTAACTTGACTAGCACCTGACAAAAGTGTCTTCTCTTCACTACCTGTTAAGCTTAGGTTCGTTCGCAAAGAAAAACACAATCATTTTCACGAAACGTTTTAAGGGAAAAAACATTTTTATTATTTTGCTGTTTGCTTCATATTGTAGCGGGTCTTGTCAATTTATTTTGTTATGTTATAAAACGGGGATTTCGTGTTATCATCTAAAAAGAAGCAGACGCGTTACACATACCGAAAAGGAGATAAATATTTTATGTCATAATTCATCCGAGCTATAAAAAGGGTGAGCGAAGACACAGAGAGCGTCTGGAATGATTTCGCTACGCTCGCTAGGGACCAGCGAGATATTTACAGTGCAAGAAGGCTCAACCTTTTTTTAATCTGAGTAATAAAGTTAGGGCTTTTTTGTTAGGGTAGGTAGATCGGATCCGAAATATAGCTTTTGTTACTAGTTGTACCTGATTGTTACAAGAAAATTGAGATATTTATCGTCATTTGATATTTGAATAAAAGTAATTACAATTAGAGTATACGAAAGAAAATAAAGGTTAGATTAAAACATTCATAAAAACCAAACTTACCTACATAATATACGAGTACTTGTATACGTTGATTGATGATATAAATCAAATTGAATAAGTTTTATGCATTTCCCGCCCAATCTTAAGGAAAAGGAACTTTGTAAACAATAGCACAATCATTTCTAATGCTCGCAATTTTATAAAATTACCATCAATTCTGGAATAATTGGAAAAGTTTGACCACGAGGGGAGGTCCTCCCAAGAACTATAAAATCGCAGTTAACGTGCTCGACGACTTCTCAATGCCGTTAGGCAGAAATATGGTTAAATTGAGTCTCCTTGGGCTTAGTGAGGACAAGTTTTTTACTTCCTGGTAATAAAAGTAAGACAATATCTAAAAGACGTACGATTTAAAAAAAAACTATACCTAAAAAATTTGAGGTTGTACTACCATGTAGATAATAACATGCCAGGATGAGGTTTTTTCATGTTGGGAATCTTTACCATGTTCCCAAATATACCGCTCTAGGTAGGTATTTGTTTTAAAACATACTATAAAGTCATAGAACGTCCTTTTTTGGAATCGATAAAAAGTATGAAAAGAATACTTGCAGACATGAAAAGCGTTAGTAATTTTGTTATGATTATGAATCTCATTATTTTTTGGATGTGTGTGATACATCACGCTTTGAAAAAAGCACTTACTCTTAGCTCTCTTCTAAGTACTTAGGTATTAGTATTTTTCAGGTACCTCTGCCTATTTGATGGTATTTCCAATAGCTGGTTTGATTAGGGATGTCACGATGTTTTGAATTTGAATCAAAACTTTCTTGCTAACAACCAAAATGAAATTACTCGTAAAAGAGCCATTAAATACAATTTCTTCGTTATAAATTCATACATTTTCACTAAAAGAATATGACATTTTAATCCTTTCAAGACAAAAGATACCCGTAAATTATTGGCACAAACCGTCATATTCCCACGGGTATCGTGTCTGTAAGAAATATATGCATTGAGATATCTACAGAATGATAAAAAGACTTTGTAATGTTGAGCACGTGTTTTATTCAGTACAGTAGGTTAGCTAAGGGGAGAGCGAAGAGCGATACAAAACCGCGGCAACTGGGTGACAGTGACACTATTGACATTAAGTTTAGACACTGACAATTTACATAGGTTTACTTACTTTAATACTGGCCCTTAAACCAATAAAATGTCTAGCAAACACAGCCTAAACAATCATTAATTTAACTTTAAATTATAACAATAGGTACTATAAACAAAACATCATAGCTTATAGTATCTCAGCTTATTTTCTATACAACAATTGATACATAAACCTTTCATGCTTCTCTCTACTTAAAGGTTTCGTGAGCAGGTCTGCCACCATATCATTAGTGCACAAATACCTAACACTAATTGTTCCATTACATACATTTTCTCGTATAAAGTGGTGTCTTATGTCTATGTGCTTGGTTCTAGCATGAAACATTGAATTCTTACATAGCTTCTGTGCTGACTGGTTGTCATTGTAAATGACAACATTGAGAGTCCTATTCAAAATTTCCTGCATGAACTTTCGAAGAAACAAAGCCTCTTTACATGTATCTGAGAGGGACATGTACTCTGCTTCAGTGCTGGACAAAGCGACAGTTTTTTGTTTTCTACTCTCCCAAGAGACAAGAGACTTACCCAACCGGAATACAAAACCAGTATATGAGCGACGATCTAACTCATTCCTACCCCAATCAGCGTCAGCAAATGCAACTATCTCCAGATTCTCTAATTCACCTTTCTGAAAAGTCAAAACAACAATCTTTAGTACCTTTGAGATAGCGAAGTACTCTTTTAGCCGATTTCCAATGGGTTTCAGTATGATTATCATTAAACTGGCTTAGGTAGCTCACAGCATGAGCAATATCAGGACGTGACCCTATTGCTATGTACATAAGCGATCCTATTAGGCCCCTATAATCATACTGACTGCTACTGTCTTGAGATTCCTTTGTCTTAACTAACGTCACACCTGTCTCCATTGGTGTAGCTGAAGGCTTACAATCCTCCATTTTATATTTCTGCAAGACCTTACCAATGAAGTCAGATTGATCAAGAGTGATCTTATCTTTATGCCTACAGATTTTCATACCTAGTACATAACTGGCTGGCCCTAAATCTGTTATTTCGAACTCCTTCTTGAGATTATTTATTATTTCTCCTTTCTGACTTGAATTAGGCTTTGAAAATAGCAAAATATCATCTACATACAGTGCTATTATCATCAATGAACCATTGTCGGATTTATGATAGACACAGGGTTCTGATGAACATTTTTTAAACATGAGTTTTTCACACAAAATCTTATTAATCTTTTCATACCATGCCTTGGAAGCCTGTTTGAGTCCATAAATCGCCTTATGAAGTTTATAAACTTTGTCTTCTTTACCTTTTATAATAAATGCTTCTGGTTGCTCCATGAAGACTGTTTCTTCTAGATCGCCATTCAGAAACGCCGTCTTTACGTCGAGATGATGCACATCCATATCATATTCAGCCGCCACCGCCAACAGGGCGCGAATACTCGAGTATCTCACGACGGGAGAAAATGTCTCCTTATAGTCAATACCTTGCTTTTGTGTGAACCCTTTGGCTACGAGTCGGGCTTTGTATTTGACTATTACTCCATTGATCATTTTCCTCTTAAAAACCCATTTGCACTTGACAGGTTTCTGGCTATCAACTCGGTCACATATTGACCAGCATTTATTGGTAATAAATGATTTATACTCATCTTCCATTGCCTTTTTCCATTCTTTAGCTTCTGGACTACTCAGGGCTTCTTGTACAGTCTGAGGTTCATCAATATTCACTTCTCTCATGAGATAAGCTGACATCCCCGCGAAGTACTCGCTGTCCTCGTAGTTTGATATTGAAGAATCAGAAGTCTCCGAAGCTACATCTGGAACGTATGTTTCATCCGCAGTATCATTAGCATAAGAACTTTCCTCTTCGCTCTCAGAATCATCTATAACAATCTTTCTTGATTGTTGTGCACCCCGATTAGGTCTACTACCTCGATGCAAATTTATATTAGTGTCATCAGATCTTTGTTGGGTAGATGATTCTGTTAGCAGAGGAGGTTGATAATGATTTCTCTCTACAACAAGTGGTATTGTCATTACATCATCATTCTCATCATTTGACACTACATTTTTAATGAATTTATTTTCTAAAAATGTTACTGTTCTTGCTTTGATACACTCTCTCGGATTCTCAGGGTTAATTAGCCTGTAACCCTTGGTTTCCTGACAATATCCTACAAATATGTAGGGCTTGGCTTTACAATCTAATTTCGTTCGATTTTCCTTATGAGCATAGGCAATGCACCCAAAAGTACGCAAGTGAGAGATGGTTACCTTTTTCTTAGTCCATTTCTCCTCAGGAGTGTAGCCTCTAACCGCAATAGTAGGCGAGCGGTTCTTGAGGTAAACCGCGGTGTTGACAGCCTCTGCCCAGTATTTATTTTGTAGGCCTGCCTCTTTCAACATACACCGGGTCTTCTCCATTATGCTCCTATTAGCTCTCTCAGCAACTCCATTCTGCTGAGGTGAATGCGGTACCGTTGTCTCGTGCCGAATGCCGTGCTGCTTCATGAAGTTCTGGAAAGGTAAATTCACAAATTCACCACCATTGTCAGTCCTAATTACCTTCAATTTCTTATTGGTTTGGTTCTCGACAAGTGCTTTCCATTCCTTGAACTTCGCAAAGACCTCACTCTTTTGTTTAAGAAAATAAACAAAAGTCTTTCTGCTATAGTCATCTATGAATGTCAAAAAATATCTCAACCCACTCATAGAGGCACAGGGCATAGGGCCACAAACATCTGAATGTACTAGCTGTAGTACATCTGTGGCTCTATTGAACGACTTCTTCGGAAAAGGTAATTTAGTTTGCTTTCCCTCAATGCACGCAATACACTGCTGGTATGTTTTACTATCATAGGTAATACCATCAACCATACCTTGTTTGAGCAAATCCATACTCCTATGGTTCAGGTGTCCGAGGCGACGATGCCAAACATCCTGACTAGCCTCTCCCTTCTGTGTAGCCATCATCACACGCGCAGCATCGTCCGGTTCACTGACAGCGCTGCAATCACTTCGCATACCTGTCACCTTTGCTGCATCAGTGCTCGATGAACTTGACTCTGAAACTACACTTGAAACATTCCCTAACAAATTGCATGACATTGACTCTGTATCTAGCCGATAGACACCGTTGCACAAAGTGGCAGTAGCCACTACTATGTTTTTGTTAAAAACTTTACAACCATTAGAACAAAACACCACTTTATATCCTTTCTTTACCATGGCACTGACTGACAACAAATTGGTAGTTAAATTAGGTACATAATGAACATCACTAATTGTCTTTGTTTGAAGATTCTTCATTTGTACTCGAACCGACCCAAGTCCTGCCGTATAAAGTTTTTCACCGTTAGCCGTACTCACTTCTATTTGTCCATTACTAGAAAAGTCACTCATTACACTTTTATCACGACACATGTGCCCCGTAGCACCACTGTCGATGTACCACGAACCGCTGTCTATGCTAGCTGAGAGTGCAGTCAGAAGAGCCTCCTTGGATTCATCAGCTTTGCTCCGCTGTCCAGACTTCCTTTTGAACTTGGGGCAATCTTTGATGAAGTGTCCGACCTGCTTGCATTTGAAGCATCTCGGTTGCTTCTTCGCAGCAACTAAAGCAGAACCTCCCTCCGACTTTTCCTCTCTCCGTAGATTTTCCTGTAAAAGCTTGCCTTTTACCATCTCGCTAGTGAGTTTCGTGTGAGTGTTTTCAATCGCCATGATGAAAGGATCGTACTCCGCTGTTAGACCGCTCAACATAATCACAGCGACAAAATCGTCATCTAGCGGTGATCCGATCTCAGTGAGCTGTTGTGATATCTCGGTGATTTTGTTCACGTATTGTTCCATGTTCTCGCTTTCATTAAGTTTTGTTGCGAAAAGTGCTCGAAGTAATCCCAGTCTTCGACACAAGCCTCTATCCTCGTAGGCTTTGTGTAGGTTATCCCACGCTTCCTTCGCCGACTTCGCATTCCTGATGTGTGGAATAGCCGCTGGACTGACCGTCAAGGCAATCTTAGCGTGCGCTTTCTGGTCCTTTTTCACGTCCGCAATCGCGTCATCCTGGATGCAATCCCACAAATCTTCGTGAATGAGCATCATTTTTATCATGAACTTCCATGATGTAAAATTCTCGATGCCTCTCAACTTCTCGATGCCGAGAAGATTCCCCGCAGTCGTCGTGGAACCCATAGTAAGTATCCTGAACTTCTATTTTACAGGTTTTCAAACTTTCCAATACTATTTTTGAGTGTCCTGGGCCCATAACCTGATAAAAAGACTTTGTAATGTTGAGCACGTGTTTTATTCAGTACAGTAGGTTAGCTAAGGGGAGAGCGAAGAGCGATACAAAACCGCGGCAACTGGGTGACAGTGACACTATTGACATTAAGTATAGACACTGACAATTTACATAGGTTTACTTACTTTAATACAGAATACAGCTCTTGGCTTATCTGAATACAAGTATTTCTGAACTGACTTTCATATTCTTATCTGATTTTTTTGTATAACTGCGAGAAAAGTTGTGACGATACCGTTGATCTGGGATATTATTTTATCAGTATACCTTTACTTGATTGGTTGATCGGGGATATTATCTTTTTCATCATTATATCAACATACCTATGGTGTACGTACCTGTACGTAGTAGGTTTGTATTTAGGTTTGTCCCACTATTCCCAAAATTGCTCCAGCACAAAGAGATCCGTGAAAACACCAATCTCTATGCATAGATTTAGCCTAAGTACTAGCCCGAATCTGTAAAAACATCTACCACATAACAAGTACAGGCCCTAGTCTATAGTCTAACTAATGGACTCTAAATACTGGTCAATGATTTGGACAAAAACTGGGTGTCAGCCCTACAAAGGCATGTGCGAAATTCGTTAATCAGTGGCAAAGCTGGGCACGCCAATCAGCGACTCGCACCTTTCAACGTATTGTGTTCCCGACTGAGGTTCTCGAGCTGACGTTTTTTGGGGTAAAATCCTCTTTGTTTTGGCCTAAATGCGAGATACAACGTATCTTGGAAAATAGGAAATAGTGTCAAGCAGCGAGCACTTTCTTTTTATCACATGCGTTCTACGTTTCGTTTATAAAAATTTGTTGTTGCATTGCTAAACAAAACAGCATTATGTATGTCGAAGTTCATATTTCCAAGTGCTGCAGATATTCATACTCAGGTTTTCAGGTGCTCAAAATATTAGGAAGATATTTGCGAGGACAGCTTTATTAACTGCATTTGGCATGCACCCACATTTTGTATAAGATTCCTCAGCAAAATAAACTAGACAACAAAGATACATAAGACATTGTAACTCTTGTGCATTTAAAATCAGAACAAGAGAAAAAGGAGACTTTCAAAACAAGCTATCTAGTAGCTTAAAATTATGGATTGTCTGATAAACTACGATGTAGACCTATGTAGACTGTACAAAGAGTGAAGGACAATGACAGAAACTCATTCCACTGACAGGTGGTAGGCGGCTCGCTGTGGCCTGTCCACAGCACCCGACCGCAGGTCACACAATTGAGATTCGAATGTGACATGCCTTCTGCAAATCATTTATTTAGGTCAGCTAGGGTCAGCTTTGACCACTTTGATAGATGAAGATTGCTGGGTCTAAAAGAATCTAACTACTATAGAGTCTAAAAGTGGGTATAAGAGTAGAGTTAGGCATAAGAGGTTGCATTCGAGTTGGTAAAACTCGGCAGACTATTTTCAAAACATAACGGCCACTCTACACATTCGCCGAACTTCTCGCCGAACTTTTATTTGGATAAAGATGACAGGCGATGAGGCCCTCTACACGTTCGTGACCGTCGGCTTTCGTCTATCATTGGCGAATATGTAGAGAGCCCATTAGGTAGGTACTTTATTTTCAAAATAGTACTGATGTTCAAATGTAATTATGTAAGCACGTAGCAAGCAGCAGGCTTGCTACGTGTTTTTATAAACACATTAAACTGTATTCAGAAACATTAGCAAATCAAGTTTTCAACAACAAGCCATATATTACCTACCTATCAATTTTTTTTAATCTCTTAAACATGATTCATAGAATAAAGTTTTCGTGAATAAGTAAAAACAATATCAGAAAGATCTTACAGACTATTAGCTGATAAACAATATCTGCGGTTTATACCAAGCGATGATACTTTGGCGACCACTTTCAATACATTATAGGGAAAATACGATCATAAAACAAAAGTGTAGTAAAACTCCATCTAAGAGGGCGAGCCTAATCCTATTGGGGCTATTCAAGATATAAGCACGAATCATGGATTAGATTAGTCTGAAGTAAAAGTAGGTGAACAAATACCTACCAAATCAATAGACTATCGTTGACCCAGGGATGTGTCGTGAAAGTTTTCCCGCAAAACTAAGTTATCAGTTACTTATAATATTAAGTGGTAGGCACCTAAAAATAATACCTACAAAATAATATTAAAGTCACTGACCTTCAATTGAGAATAGTTCTACCATGTTAGCTTTAGCATGAGGAAGTTTGAGGAGTCTTTCGTTATTAATATAATACGTACGTCATTTATGTCAAACGGTGTTTAATTACAGCTCGAGTTAAGAAAGGTTAGTCAAGGCACAGGTCAAGGTCGACTCCCTTGTATCAGCCTCGGCTGTGATTAGTTACCTACATCAAAGTAAAATGCGAACAGCTGCTATTAGAACCGACGACGCTGACGTGTCTGTTTCTTTAGAACAACGAGTTTCTCGTTGAACTTCTGTAGGCGCGTTGGGCATTTTTGAGATGAGAAAAAAATCGAACCCGTGTCGCGAGTCACGTGACCGTCGCCGACCATCTCTGTTCTTAATCTTATTTTCGTCACACATTGTATCGTCGGGGTGGCCGTAAGCGATAGAGCTCTACTTCTGAGTGAGACAACCGCGAGCTCTAGTCTCAGTAGGACAATAAATTTTATGCATTTTTTGTAATTTAGAACCATCACCGAAACCTCGTTCATCACTTATGTCGGCACTCCCGGAGGGCCAATATTCTTTTAAAATTACAATACGATACGCGCAAAACGTCTCAATTTTAAGTATTACACTTGTTACCAATTTTTTTTTCATTCTGAATATTCTGCAACTATTCACTTCAAAGTTAAGCCATAAAGTTGTACTGCTCTCCATGAAGTTCTAATAACCCTTTCGAACTGAAACTTTCTTACAATAACTTAAGAATGAGCAGCCGGCGGAATATTTTAGCGCAATTTAAATTACAGGGAACTTTTGCGATTGCATTACAGCTTACAGCATTAAAAGACTGGTATTATTAAACCGATGTCATGTTCAGAGTACCTGGAAGGTAACCTGCATGACTTGTTTTTTATTTGGCAAGAATGAGGTCTACGATGGAGCGCGTCTACCCAAAAGGTGCCTATTAGATTAACTCTCTTCTTAAAAACAACAGGGTCGTAGCTCAGCGGAAATACAGACGCGGGAAGCTGATTCCAAATTTTTGCAGTGCGCATAATAAAATAACTTTGAAAGCGCTTAGTTCTAATAAGTGAATAACAACCAGGTGTGGATGATAATCAGCTGTGTGTCTGAAGTCCCTGTAAAAGAACGGTGAAGGAGGAGGGTTTTTTGGGCTTCATTATGTAAAAATCCACGGGCAATAACAGCTAGAATACAATTTAATAAAAAACGGACATCAAACATATACCTAAATTTGAATCTGCTTAATATCATCTAGTTAATCTTGGCAAGTCATGAACATTTTGAAAAAGATCTGAGAGAATATCTACCGAGCCTTGGAAATACGGTTGTGATTCTGTTTACGTTTTTTTATATGTTTTGGAGGTTCTTGATGATGAATGGGTCGGCTCTTGACCTCAAAACATACAAAAATAAATAAGTGTACCTATGTAGGTACTAAGAATAGAATAAAATACAACTTTATTACAGAAAAATAACATAAATTAAAAACAAACATGTAAAAATATGGTACAATGGGCGACCTTATCGCTAAAAGCTATATTATAAAAGGTAAAGTGGTATACTGTTGTTTTGTGCTCAAAGTTGATTCTTATTTCAGACTTGAAATTATTTTTAAATGTAAAATCCTCTGAAAAAGATACAGGAATGACTTAAGTCACTAGGAACACAGTTTCACAAATTGAGTGTAATTTGCGCGGTTGAAAGGAATTTTGTAATGGCCGGGCGGAATCCAGACCGCTGTTAGAGAAACTACACAAAACACTGCAATCTAATAGACGACATCTAAATGTAAAATGAATGAAGATAAAGTACTGCTCCTTTCAACTTCAGCCCAACTTTTGGTGAATTCGTAGAAGTTTTCACTGATCTACTGTATCTAAGCATTAACATTTAATTCACTCTTTAATTAAATGTAATGAAAACTTTTGGTCACTAATTTTATTTATAATGCTCCAGCATATTCTAGCAATACAGCATATTGATTGCCAGGACCGTAGCTATCCTATTAATTTTAAAATGATTGGTAGTTGTTTATTTTATGATACCTTTTTCTGAATATAAGTTGACGTGATGATTCTTATAACAGTTATTTTATAAACCCAGTACCACTACTAAATAGGAACTTATGTTTTATGCTATGAAAATTGTGATTCCAAATTCTTCTTAGATCATATATAGAGAAATATAGATACAGAAACCACATAATGAAATTTCTAGCCATATTTTGCTATAGCTAGAACAAACCAATACTTATTCGTTATTTCAATATTTAGATTACCAATATTTCATTGAAACCGAGCACGATGAAGCATGACAATGTTTAATTATTTATTTGCGTAGTAATTAATGCTTTATATTTTCCTTAATAGGGTTTAGAATGGCTTGGAGATCAGTGAAACTCTGATATTGTTGTGTTGGCTACAATTTCGATGATAAGAGGATTTGTTCTAGTCCACACTACGATCTGTGCTTATTGTCCAAATACGGCCAATGTCAACATACCGTTTGATTTTGTCGCTCGAAATATCCATCATTAAGTATGTAGTAAAGAAGATAAAATTTGTAGGTACCTTCATAGGTACCTACAAATTTTAATTACTTAAATTTTAATAACTACTCGTAGTTAGTTTTGCAGACACCGCCGTCATCGGCGGTGTCTGCAAAACTAACTACGAGTAGTTATTTGATAGTTACATACTTTTAGGTAAGTAGCTAGATCATCTAAAAAAACTCTAAAAATGTTCCTATGAAGTGCAATAGAACCTATTTTCAAGCCAATTGAATCCACAGAAAAAGTATTTAGTAATGATATTATTTATGTATAATTTATAAAGATTAATATCTCGTACGATACCTATTATAAGAAGATGTAGGTAATGAAAAGGGATGAATGTCATGTAACTAGGAGAGTACTTGGTATGAATGTTCATACCAAGACGACCTCTGTAGCGCAGTGGGCGAAGGCCTGCCTGCGACGCAAAAGGTTGCGGGTTCGATCCCCGCGGCGGGACCAATGTTTGTATGATCTACAAATATTTGTCTCGGGTCTGGGTGTTTCTATGTATAATATGTATGTATTTACAAACAAAAAAGTATATAAGTAGTATATCAGTCATCTTAGTACCCATAACACAAGCTCTGCTTACTTTGGGGCTAGATGATGCTGTGTGAAAAGTCCAGCATTATTTATTTATTATTATTCATGGACTTACAAGTAGAGGCCTACCAAAGAAAAGATGGATGAATTGTGTGAAGGATGACATGAGTAAGAAAGGAGTGAGTGTTGAGATGACGGCTGGGAGAGGAGAGTAAAAGTGTGCCGACCCCACATAATGTGGGAAAAAGGCATGATGATGATGTAAACAAAAACTGATAACAACTACAAAATCATAGGTATTTCATGACTCTGTTTGGATCGAGGAAAATCAGGATCAGATCCTAAAATAACATTGACTTGCGACTAGTTGTGAGTTTCTAAACACAAGCCAACATCAATATACTATACATGGTATATATACGCCGAAGTCACACAGATTTATTTAGCTATTTTTTTTACTTTTCTTTCATGAGCAAGAAGAGACGATGGGATGGTCGAAGGTGGATGTAATGGTGGCAAAGGAAAGAGCGGCCAAGAGGCAAATCACTAGACCGTGTGGTTGGGCCATCAATAATAAATCTTTAGTCAGTGTAGTTGAAAACCATACAATTGGAATTTATTAAATAAATGTTTTTTGGTTTATTACTAATTAGAAATCCTAAAATATTTCGTATTAAACATCCTGCTATCAATTTTAAAAAATCCTCATTGATCCACTTTTAACACAGGATGGTACTTACAAAATGTTTGTTTTACTTCAATAGCCAAACTGAACTCCTAAAACACGAAAACTGAAAGTACCAATAAGACAACAACACAAGTGTTTTAATTCATCATCATCATCATCCTCAGCCCGATTTAGCCCACTGCTGGGCATGGGCCTTCCTTCGCTTGTGCAATCCAACACGATCTCGCGCCAATCCCATCCATCTACGGCCCACGGCCTTGGTTATGTCATCTGCCCATCTCGCCGCCGGACGTCCAACGTTTCGATAGCCTTCTCTTGGCCACTCGGTTAACAATTAAAGACAAAGATTTTAAAATAATTGGAAGACCTGCTTTCTATCTAAATGATCTCATAATAGTTTGTTTTTCCGAACTTGAGCCTAGCTCCCAGAAAGGGCTGACATTTAGTATCTACGCGTTTGGGTCGTGTGTTTGAACGAGATACGTTAATGTGTTTGAAACATGTTGTATAGAGTTTAAACCAATAACTATCTGATGGAATACCATTAGATTATTGGTTTAAACTTAATATGACTGTTAGTCGGACCTTGAACACGATCAAATAAGGTCCGTAGACTACAGTCATATTGCCAACTTCATCATAGTTATCGATATCGCTTTGTTACTTTTGAAGATTGAGAGGACCCGCCTTGAACGATTTTCTTCCATTATGAATTTTCAGAACTGTTTCTTCTGCAATATGGGTTTCTGAGTCCTAATTCTACTAGAAATATTAATAAGAAAAGAAAGTTTGAAATTCTTCTCTACATTTTGAAAACTTTTTATGCAGTCGGTTCGAGTAAGTATCAAAATACTCGTAATAATCAGTCCTAACAAATACGTAGGTTTATGTCAAAATAATTGACATTAATTTAGGAAATGGAGACACTAATCTCAAAGTACCCGCAATGCCTTTACAAACTCCCAATGGAAATGTAAGTTGCAGACTTCGATTAACTTTGACCGAATCAAGATTCGATACCTACCTAATTGAAAAGTTTGAACAATCTTTTACGGTAAAGACCTTACCTTTTCGACCGTAGAAGACCGTTTAACTGAGTTTAAGGACACTTTTCTAATTATAACTTTATTTAATGTCTTACTTCTCTTACATAGAATAAGCCTGATTAATGTGGTAATTTTCTCTTTACTGTCTTGAACTTACCTAGTAAATTTTGTGCATTTGTTTTGTAAATGTTACACGAATACAAAAAAGAAAAACCACTCGTAAAATTAAGCAGACACTGCGACTGTGAATAAATAACGTTAGGTAACCCTTCAAACTTTAAATTAGTTTCCACGCTCCAGAGCATGCATCATTCTAGAACGTTCCAACTAGTTTTATTTATCCAAGTTGCGCTAAATTTATTCCGTGAATAGAATTTAGGATTCGGTCAAGCACCTCTACCTGCGTCTTTTGTTAAGAAATTCATACGGCGAAAGTTTTACGAGAATCTTGTGTCTTTGGGATGCAAAAATGTGGTTTACGACTTGGATTTTTCTTTGCTAACCGAAAGTTTTCAGCTATCTGTGCCGCTCTATAGCGTAATGTGTGCATTTTCGGAGCACACTATATTAAAACTAATTAGAACATTTATTTATTATAAATATTTATTAGATAAAGCACTAACAACAAAAAATAAAAGTGGCATTATCACTTTCATTTAATTTACACTCTGTAAGCCGCTGTTATAATCTTTTTTTATATAAATTTTATAGAGAGTGGTTTTGCACAGTACGAGAGAAAAACTTGAGTGTATCTCAAGATAATAATCTATGGTGCTTTGGGGATACAATGACCAACAAATTGTCTGATTTTTGTTATTAAGTAAAAATAGTTTTATATTCTGGGGCGAGAGCAAAACACAAGCTTTCAAAAGCTAAACCTAATACAATAGTCAATCTAAATAAATCGGCAATCCAATCTCCAAAACTACAAATTCGATTATTTTGTCAAAGCTGAATACTGAACTAATCGAGTTACAGCTGGTGTTGACTGGACGGCCTTTGCCTAAAATTTATCTATGAAAACGACAACCGAACAATACTAACTGCCCCTGGTTTGCTCCACAACTTATGAAGTGAGCACGATAAATTGTTGTTTAATCGAGAAAGAAGGAACAACTACATATTGGCGTATTATCATCATGTGAATAGCTATTCTGGTTGCGGTAATCTAGACAACATTATCAGTTTTTTAATTAGAATTTTTACATGAGTAGGCAATTACCGTGTACTTTTTTGATCACATGTCTAGTACCTACAACTTACGAGCACTTAAACAAAACTACGAGTATTACTGCTAGTTGTATTAGAATTATACATTTCAGATAGAGTATCCGATACTTACAGGTAGGTACTTCATATTTTAACCATATTTGATTTAAATTTCTAAATCAATAAACAATAATCGACCATATCAACATTGTCTACTGTTTCTTCTCGCAAAGACAAAGCTATCTTATGTGTTGGCTTCGGCTCTTACACACGACTGTGTTATATCACCGTCAACATAAAACCATTTTGTTTCAAATTTTATTTTTATTAGAAGCCTTACTGGTACTTGTTTTTTTGTTTATAATTTTACATTACTAGCGATCAGCTGCAAGCTTTACATTTTTAGATATTATTCTTTTAGTGCTAGTCATAGTTCAACAAGGCTGATGTCATCGACAAAATCCTAGTATCCTCCAAGAACTATAAACGGCAATTAGCGTCACATATTCGGTCGCGTGTCATCATCTTCAGTCTATAGCAGTCCACTGCTAAACATAGGCCTCCCGTAATGAGTGCCATTGCGCCCTGTCCTCAGCTCGACGAATCCAGCTTCTATCAGCCTTTCGTATCTCGTCACTCCGCCTGGCCGGAGGGCGTCCTACACTACGTTTGCCAAACCGCGGTCTCCACTCAAGAATTGCGCGTCAATGTGAAACATTTCTAGCCACATGTAATATATTTGATAACTGTCTCAACAGCTTTTGTTTGAGTTTATCTACCCTTCGCAAGGGCGAGTTCACATTGCCGCCACAATGTTGCGTTAATGAGACCGTTTAAACTTTGTTCTAACTAAAGTCTGTATCTGTTTATTGAGATAAGAGTTTACATTTGTAGATCTTTACTATAACGATCCCTTTTGAAGACTTGATGCCTTGAAGACATTATTTTTTCATTTTGTCAGTCTGTTGAAATGAAACCTTTGAGAAATATTTTACAGACCTTCATTAAGAGAGTTGGTGTTTTTGGGTTTCTTTGCGACAGTCATCTCATGGTAGGTCTTTGAATATTTAAAGTTTCAAATTACATACTAATATTTTAATGTGAAAGTAACTCTGTCTGTCTGTCTATCTGTCTGTCTGTTTGTTACCTTTTCACACCCAAACCACTGAACTGATTAAGCTGAAAATTGGCATGGATAATAATTGTATCCCAGGGAAGGACATAGGCTACTTTTTATCCCGAAAAAATCCGGACCGCGGGTTACACCGCGGGAACGCAGCTAGTCTTCTATATCTGCGGAAATTATAATTGCAATTTTGGCTTTGCCAATTTTCCTACATATTATGTAGCATGATATATAAAAGGGAATAAGGATATATAATATATAAGGAATAATATAAGGGAATTTTATTTTACAAATGTTTAACGTTTAGTAAAGGTTTACCTATGCATTGATTTTTACTCTTAAGTATATGTTTTTGTTCAAAATAAATATTTAGATTTTTTTTTATCGACTTTATAGGTATAAAAAATAGGGTCACAACCTGTATCCCCAAGGCGCGGTAGACATTCTTTCAGATCTTATATGTATTCAAGATCCTTCGAAGGTTTTAATCTAACTTTCCAAAAACGTCCACAGAAATTCCGTTTGCGAAAACACAAGCTTCTAAACAATATCTCATAATTATTTAGGTTTAATGTAGATAATTTAAAATACGTGTTTGAATAAGCGAAGCTAACCACATCAGTTAATGATTTTAAGTGATTCTTGGTAAAAGCAATCTGCAATATTAGTTTAAAATTAACTATTACTTGTTATTACATAAAAGTAAACACAAAACGCTTTTATTAAATTAGCTTTTGCTAAGCCACGAGCTTTGACTTCGAGATCCCTTAAACAAACTAATTAAGAACGCCTTGAAAGTTTGATTTAAGATTTTGTTATTTTAGTTAACCCAAAGTGGATAGGCACAGTTATTCACATAGAGTTTTTTCTGCTTATATAAAAAACTACTAGAGGAGGAGAATGGAAGAAGAACACATGTTGTGCCGACCCCACGTAATGTGTGAAAAGGGCAGGGAGATGATGATGATAAAAAAAACTACTAGAATGACCTTTATTGATCAACATGTAGAATCTACGAGTAGGAATGTAGTCTCTGCGGTGCTAATGATTTAAATTAAAGTTCTTATTTGTATATATTCATAAGTATTGATTTTTAAAATTTATTGTAAGTATATTGAATAGGAAGTGTCAGCTTATCATTCATCCAAATTGATATCGAAACTGAATTTTCATCACATTTTTCCTAAAAAACACAAACAAATAGAGTTCCGCTTCGGCAATAACCAAAGGAAATCGCCTGCACTTTGAGATAAGGCTTCAGGTAAAGGGAACACAAAAACCTCGTTTTTGCCCGCATTATGAAGGAAAACATAAAGATACCCATCAGTTTAACTAGTGTTGTACTGAATTTGTGATACAAAAAACACAAATACTCTGAAAGAGATAGACAGACGTTTTCTTTTGGAAACGTCACTAAAGAAAGCTTCTTCAAATACTTCTATTTTCGAATTACTGAATCATAAATTCAAGATTGTAGCAATGTAAGAATTAAACCCGCAACATCTGATCCGCGGCAACCCTCTCACCAACTGAGCTGATGGGCCATGACCAACACTATGGTTGATATTTTTACAGGTTTTTACCGATTCCAAAGTGTCACATCACAAGTGTCACAGCCGGTTTCCCGAACGCTTTTCAAATTTACAAACCGATTAAACTTGCTTAGTCCTCATTGGTCAAATTACACTGATTTGACAGATTTGACCGATGATTAGTTCATTTTGAAGTTGATTTGCGTTCGAGAAACCGGCCGTAAGAGTATTAAAAAATAATCTACCTAGGTATACTAGTACAGAATATACCTACACACAAAATACTGAATAGTAAAAAAGTAAATAGTTTGGGAAAACACACAACACTACTTTTGTCTCTATGGGCTTTATAAACCAAATAGTCCTTCAAAGCCTCAATGTCATCGAACTAGCCTTTTGTTTGGCTTTTGATGGCGAATCCCATGGGGTGTGGTATGACCGGCTGATTAGGTACCCTTTGAGGGAACCACTCCAAGAAAATTATACTACAAAATGTTTGGAAGAAACAAACGAGTCAAAGTTGTATTATAATAATTCTTTCAATTTTATTCATATCGTGAATGCTTTTAAAGACCTGAGAGTTCGTGCGTCAGTATCCAACTCAGGTGACGGAGTTTTCAGACGTCCGTCATGGCTACCCAGACCGACAATTTACATGCCCTCCAAAGCACGGAAGCGCTCAGATGAAAATGCCACTGCCACCCATCCACTTACGGGCCGCTTAGAACGACGATCTTTCAAGAACACCTAGCAAGCACGACCACGAGCGCCTCTTCATCGATAATATCGTTTGAAAGTTGAAGATACAGTCATGATCGTTTCGTTTGTAACGATTTTGTTTAAACTTGAAAAATACTTGCTCTATATTGTGAATCTGTAAGCCTACAAAATCTAGGATTAGTTCGACATTCCTTCTGAATCTTTGATACCGTTGGGTTGTATCATTAAGAATAGATGTGACTTGTGTTACATTATTTAGTGTACCCACAGAATACAATGTGATTGACGTTACAGACTTATTGTGCGAGGATCTACGTGTTGTGTGTGCCAATCTCTTCGAATTAAATCTTTATTAGGTTCCTACGGCAAACCATGTCTGTTATTTATATCTCACGACTTTACTTACTTGGTATTGGTACCCGAATGAGAAGTAGGTAACATAAACGTTTCGTGGCCATTGATTGTATTTAGAGCATTTTTTTGTAAATCTGTTCTGTTTTTTCAAAATAAGACAGCGCGATTGAAGCAAACTTTTAGAATACAAATCTTATTCTCTGGTCCCTACAATCTCATTTACCTAGAACCTATTTTATAGCAGTTGTTATTGTGGGTGCAATAGGTAATAAATAATGCATTTCGTTTTATTAACTAAGAGAAAATACATGTAAAGCGCTGCGGGGTGCCCCATGTTTACTTTATTGCCACTACGTCTAAGTGATAGTGATACTCTTTAGGCATCCATTTCTTTCACACAAAGCTAATAAAATCGTAAAGGATTAGGCTGTGGTAAATCTCCACGTGGTTTCAACCCGAGGGAGCGTAGTACACAGCCATTTAGCAACGTTCATACTGTTGCATGGTCTGTGATCTAGCTCCGCGAACAGTAATTGGGGTTTTGCTACTCTAAATTGTCAATTGTGGTTGGTGTTTTCAGTGCTTGGCTTTTTAGTACGGTTTTTACAGTGTAATAAAAGGTTTTTTGTTAGTTTAATTTTAAGCGTGGATATTGCCATTCGGCGAATCCCTGGATCGCGCTGTTTTATGAGGCTCTAAAACTAATCTTTACTTAAAAAGATCTACAAAATATACTGCTTCAGGGAACTAGGATAGGTTGTTTTTTAATGTCCTTTTTTATTAATGGTCGGTTGGTACACTCATTATCAATAGAATCACTTTTACGGATGAAATAAGGCAAGTATTGCAATATTGAGGCAAGTATTTATTTAGTAGAGATTATTTATTTATCTTCTTGTAATCATAACAAATTGGGCGCCTCATTCGACCAAAAGAATGTGGAATATTCGCATCATGATCCAACAAAGCTGTCAAAATATTTACACGATGAATGAACGAGTTGCGAGTCCAAAACCCGTTAGATTGCATAAATATTTCGGCCAAAATCCAAAGCTGGTAAAATTGATAAAACATGAACTTACTGTTTATGTTTTTATCAATTATTTTGACAGTGGACGGCTGGACGGTAAATTTTAAAATACTTTCTACAAAGGAATCAACTTTAACCATAAAATATATAAATAATTTTCACTTTTTGTGGATGGCCGCGATTTAAATGTGAATTTTATCTCTCCGAGACCACAACAGCAAATTTCACGACCATTTCAGCTTTTAAGCTGAGTTTACCGAATTCGTTGCAGATTAATAGGCACTTATTTATAGGTTTTATTCCGTTTATTGAGGAGTATAAAACTATAGAGCGCATGGGCAAGATTTATTAAACTCTTTCAGAAAAGATGATCTTCAATAAGACTAGGAAAAAGTAATTATTATGAATACTAGTCATACTGCAATAGATATAAAACTAGATCAAAGTCAAAGCTAGATAGAAATACCCTCTATACACAAACGCTGAGCTGGAACGTGGCTGGAACTCAATTCAATACTAAGGTTCAGGTAGGTACTAATACTAGCATCAGCTTCAAGCTCGCTCGCGTTGTAAACGGAAAGTTGCTTTTAAGTACCTACTTACTTTTCGAGATCTCCACTCAACTACGTATAATAATTTCCTAGCCTTAAAAATGGATGTCAAAAAGGACCATTCAAATTACCTTAGTAAGTACCTTATTGGATCGTCATAAAGAAACAATTTCTATTGTAAAAAATCTGTGTCGGCTAAGTAGCACTGACAGTTTCCGTGCTTTGGGAGACTGGCTAAAGGTCGATTTATATCTACAGACATTGAGTGTGGCAGACACGTGCCGTGGCAGACAAAATGATATTCTTCCATACAGTAACTATTAACGTATTTATATCTATCGTAACACGGCCGTACAGACGCTTACAGACACGTGTCGTGCCCGGCCAGTATTCTCGGAAAGAATATTTTGTCTGCGCGGTTCATGTCTGTACGTGTCTGTGGCTCCTTGCCGGGCAGTGTGAATAGAGTATCGGAACTGCGTACTAGTAGATTGTTACACAAGGGACGTAAGTAAGCTATTACAGAACAAGATCCAATTTGGCGCCAGTGCGAGCGTAGCTCGCATAGGTCGCTAATGGATCGCGTGCACCCGAGATATTTAGTCACACGAGCGAGTGCAGCGAGCGAGGGTGAATATAGTTCGAGGGTGTAATAGCTACTTGCAACCGAGGTAAGCATTCTACTTTATATCATTCTTGCGAGGTAAATAAAACATTGGTAATGCAAAATTTTATTTTGCATCATTTGTTCTGCTTCAAGCAAACAAAAATCAGGCTCTCCTCCTTTTTAACCGACTTCAAAAAAAGGAGGAGGTTCTATGTTCGGGTGTATGTATGTTTTTTTTTTTTTTTTTTTTTTTATGTATGTTCATCGATATCTCCGTCAGTTATAAACCGATATCCAAAATTTTGAAAGGGTGTTTGTTTGAAAGGGTATGCTCCCATAGTGGTCCCATAAAAATTTTACTCCTGAGGGATTGATAGTTTTCCCGTAATACTCAAAAAATCACCGATCTTTCCGAAAAATGTGGACCGATTTCCAAAATTTTTTTTTTTTGCTTTAAAGGGTATCCATATCTAGGTGGTCCTCATACTTTTTTTTCCTGAGGGATTGATAGTTTTCCTGTAAATCTCAAAAAACCTCATTCTCACTACAAAATCTGAGTCAAACATTGAATAGTTTGACATGTTTAAATACGCTCGAGGTGATCCCATATAATTTTATTCCTGAGGGATTCTCACTGTAACTTCTTAAATCTTGACTATTCCAATATCTAACCTAACCTACTATATTATTTACACTAAAAATTGAAAAATAAAAATTTTTGAAAAAAAAATTGAACCGACTTCACCTAACACAAATAGACACTAAGAACCTTCTATGTACCTACACTAAAAAGAGAAAAATAAGAATTTATATCATACTTGCTCAGTAACTAGGGATTACTATGGTGGAAAGTCTCCTTGTAAATTGGTGTTTGCAATTCAAGGCAACATTACGTCGCACTATGCTTGAATTGTAATGTTCACATTACAGTTCAAGCTATGCAAAACTCCTTGGTAAACAATCTCTTTTCTTATAAAATGGTAAGAAAAGTTTTTACTGAAAAAAAAAACACTGAACATGGCGGCATTTAATTTCCATACATTTCAAACTATGCAAAACTCCTTGGAACTCAGAGCCGTAAAAAAAAAATGGAAAACTATTTACGAAAAAAAAATGGAAATGGCGGCATTTCATTTGATCTGAAAGTTTGTGAAGTTCCACCATAGTAATCCCTAGTTACTGAGCAAGTATGATATAAACGTGCTTTCTTTTTTATTTTGCATTTTTACAATGGATAACGAAAAGGTCATAGAATTTGTACGAGATTACAAATACCTTTATGATTTAAGTGATAAAAGGTATAGTGACAATCAGAAAAAGGATCAGGCGTGGAAAGAAATAGGAATAAAACTTAATAGTAATGGTGAGTACATATTTTATTTTTTTATAATGTATTTTACACTTTTTTTTAAAGATCTTTAACTCTAACAATATTTAACTTATAAAAATAGACACAGTCACATAATATAATTTACTTAATTTTAATTTGACTTGACAGGCTAATGACGCCTTTATTAGTCTTTCAACAACAATAGTAAGTATGTCAACAACAATAGTAAGTATGTTGGGTTTTATTAGATAACATTTTTTCAACTTAAAATTAGTATAGTTATGGTCAAACGACAGGACACCGATATAATCACCTAGTAGTTTAACGCTCCTTCGGGTGAATCGAAAAACCTAGCAAAATTCTCTCTGACATTAAATGCGGCTACCTGATGATTTCCACCCTGTCTAGGTAGGTTTGACAAAGAATATGATGCAATAATGTTTTCTTCATTATGTGAATGCTGAGAACCACCAGATTTTATATAATTATGTAAGATACACGTCGCCATAATAACATTGTCTGCATTATCTGGATCAAGTTGTATTCTCCTGTTATAGATACGAAATTTTTGAGACAAAATCCCAAATGCATTTTCGACAACTTTTCTTGCACGAGATAGTCTATCGTTGAATGTATTTTTTCTTTGGTCATCTAGTTGAGGTTTAGGATATGGTCTCATTAGATAAGTTGTCAAAGGGAATGCTTCATCTCCTATGATAACATATGGCGCTGTAATTTCAGTGCCAGGTAAATTTGTGCTTTCTGGAACGTTAAATGTGTTTGAAATTAATGCTTTTCCGATGTTTGAATTTGAAAAAATACCTCCGTCACTGTTTTTTCCATAAGCGCCGACGTCGACACATATAAACTTGTAGTCAGCATCCACAATTGCCATCAACACGATTGAAAAAGTTTTTTTATAGTTAAAGAACTGAGATCCAGAGTTTGCCGGAGCAGTTATTTGAACGTGCTTGCCATCAATGGCTCCTATACAATTTGGAAAATTCCAAGTATTCCAAAACTCCTCTGCGATTTTTTGCCACTGTTCTTTTGTAGGGACAGACATTGTTTCACTCATCAGCCGTTCTATTATTGCACTGCAAACCTCTTTCACTATCTTGTGTACAGTGCTTACTCCTAGTCTATAACTAAATGCTATAGAAACGAAGGAGTCCCCAGTAGCCAAAAATCTGCAAATAAAACATTATGATTTATTTTATTTTTTTTTATTTTATTTTATTTGGGAAACAAACAGTACATAATGACAATTAAATTAAAGAGCATATAAAAACACATAAACCAATCAAGTTTCCACCGTTAAGTACATCATTTAGCAAGCGAACAGAAATAGGTAACAAACGAGCGAGATAAATATCAAAAAGTTAAGAACTTACAAAAAAAAAAAAAACTTATAAATGTACTTAAATATCTTAAATTTAATAATAATAAAAATAAATCAATAATAAAAATGAAAAAAAGTTTCCTATAAATTTGTATCTAATGTAAGCAGCAAATATAACTAAAATTTCCTCTTGGCAACGCTATCAATAAGTTCTTTGCGCAATTTTGGCAAAGTAATATTAAAAATATCAATGTCTGAAAAATATTCATTATAAGTTTCACAGGCTCTATTTATATACATATTTTTGGTGTAATTAGTTTTAGAAATTAGTTTTAGAAATAGGCGTCCAAAATGTTTTTCTCTTACGAGATGACATCCGAGGGCAGTTAAAATATAAATTTTCCAGTAACACAGGTGACTCTATTGCATTGGAAATAATTTTAAAAAGAAACATTTGGTCCCTGACTACACGCCTACTTTGAAGACTGAGCAAGCTTTCTGTAGATACAGAAGCAAAACGATATTTACAGTGTTTAATAAATTTACATTGTATTCTTTCTATTTCCTGAATGTGAATGTTGTACTGAGGATTCCAAACGGTAGAAGCATATTCGAGAGTTGACCTTACAAAGCAATTAAATAGGAGAAGTAATGTGTTGAAGTTTTTAAATTCCTTACCAACCCTCAAAATGAAACCAAGCATTCGGTATGCTTTAGTTGTTATATTATTGAAATGAGAATTAAAAGATAATTTATTGTCAAGTAAAACACCTAGGTCTCTAACTTCAGTTACTCTAGAAATAATGATGTCGTTGAATTTATAGTCAAAAATTATAGGTTTGAGCTTACGAGTAAAAGTTATAATGTTACATTTTTTTGCATTTAAAAATAAGGAATTACTATTACAATAATCAACAAGCCGGCAAAGATCACTCTGAAGTAGCAAACAATCTGAAAAACTATCAATCTTCATAAGAATTTTTGTATCATCAGCGTAAATAAAACACTTAGAATGAAGGAAATTTCTTGTCACATCGTTAATAAATACCAGAAATAGCAGAGGACCCAAATGGGAACCTTGTGGTACACCAGATGAAATTGGCACAAAGGATGAACAGTAACCTTTTATTGTCACGGCTTGGCTTCGAGATCGAAGGTAAGATTCCAGCCATCTCAAAAGATCACCATGAATCCCAGCATCAGAAAGCTTGCGTATGAGTAGAGAGTGAGATACTTTATCGAACGCTTTTGAGTAGTCAGTATAGATAACGTCTACCTGAGAGCCGTTATCCATTGCATCAGAGACAGTGTGAGTAAATTCACAAAGGTTAGTCTCAGTAGAACGCTTGCTAATGAATCCGTGTTGCTCTTTTACAATGATTGATCGCAAAACTGGAAACAATGAATCGTAAATAATCTTTTCAAACATTTTGGCAACGGTGCAAAGTTTTGAAATGGGTCGATAATTTTGTATATCATGCTTGTTACCGGACTTGAAAATAGGTGTAATGTACGATTGCTTCCATATCACCGGCAAACAGCCAGTGCGAAGCGACAGATCAAATAAAAGGAAAATTGGAGTGCTTAAAGCCTCATGATATTGTTTCAGAAAAACTGGAGGGACACCATCAGGGCCACATCCTTTGTTAACGTTCAGTCGCTTTAAATATTTTTTTATTATGGGTATAGAGATTTCAACGGTACCTATAGGTGTGACCGCATGATTACTAATCATAGTTGACGGATTGTTATCAGTGAGAGGGGTGCCATCAGAGGTGCTCTCTGGTACAAAAGTTGACTGAAAATATCTGTTAAATAAATTGGTGATAACTGTAGAGTCTGAGCTTTCACAGTTATTGTACGTCATTTTATCCGGCAGATCATCAGATTTCTTTTTAGATTTGACAAATGACCAGAATCTTTTACTGTCCAGATTAATATTACTTTCAGATCTATCAATGAAAAACGAATAGCACTCTGACTCTATAATCTTCTGTCTCTCCCTCAATTTACTAAAAGTTTCATAATCGCAACTATTGCCATAAGTTTTCCATTTTTTGTGATATTTTAGTTTCTCATTAATAATTTTAATCAAAGGTTTAGTATACCATATGGGATATCTATGAGTCGAGTTGATGATTTTTTTAGGGACATTACTATCAATAATATTATTAATAATCCGATAGAATGAATCTGTTGCAGTTTCAATATCATTACAATTAAGGAGACTATACCAATTGACTTCGCAAAGCAATTTATTAATAGTATCGAAATCAGCTGAGTTAAATAAATAAACTGTTCGCGGAGCAGGTCGAATAACTCTATAATTTATATCCTGTAATGTTACCTCCAGTGCAGGGTGATGACTAACTTCAGAGACTAGTGGTCTAGAGCATCTTATTAGTCTAGATGAGCAATTACTCATAATAAGATCCAGTAGTCTCCCATTTTGATTCAAAACACCATTAAATTGTTGAAATCCAGTAAAGGCAAGGAATCTATCTAATTCAGAGGAGAAAGGATCAAGATGCGAGTTAATGAGTTTAGGAATTTCAGTGGTTAAATTCCACTGGCCTTTAGTGATATTGAAATCGCCAGTAACAAAAATAAAATCATCAGGTTGATCTATAATTTTGTTAGATATTAAATCAAAAAACTGTTTTAAAGCTGAAAGATGACCTGAAAGATGATATTATGATTATGATATTTGTTTTCCTTGTTTCAGGAAATGAATGTAAAAAAGCATGGGCACTGTTGCGAGATGCCTTCAGACGTTCTCATAAAAAGAAAAAAGATACGAAAAGTGGACAGGCTAGTGTTCGTGAAAAAAAATGGAGGTACGAAGAAGAAATGTCTTTTTTGTTACCGTACATGAAAGAAAGGCCGACTAAATGTCCAATTCCACCTGTACCCGGTTTTAATGATTATGCACACGAGGAAGAGGTTGCTCAGTCACCTGAGGTTGAGCAACAAACGACTGACACATTTACACCTGAGGTTAGTCAACAAACAGTTGGTACATTGCCAACTACACCCTCCCCAGCTCAAACTCCAAAGCACCCTCAGCCAAAGGGTAAACGAGGCCAAAAAGCAACTGATGAAACACCTAGTACTGTACTAATGAAGTATATAATAGAGAGTAAAAATAATACTCCACCGCCGGACGACATCGAACAAGTTATGGCTGGAGTTGTAACTACATTGCGATCTTTTCCGCCCAGAGAGAGGGCTATTGCAAAAGCAAAGATATTTAAAATAGTGTCTGACATGGAAATAGAGATACTGAGCAGGCCATCAACGAGTTCTACGGTATCCACGCCATCAACATTTGACACTTATGAAGACAATACTCCTATGCCAGAAACAATACAAGATTTTTACCAAGGTTTTCAGACAGACCTTACTGACGAAAGGGTGTATCGGCACTTAGAATAGTATTCCACTTTGTTTACACAATAATAAATAATTCTGTAATAAATCTTACCTGAGACATACTGCTAGTTTTTCTTTTGGTGACAAGGCTTCCTTAAAAACTGTATCTTGTTTGGTTATCAGCAATTCAATTTTGTTTAGTAAAATGTCAAACTGATACCGGCTCATACGAAAATATATGAAAAATTTTTTTTCATCGTCAACAAGTTCTTTAAAGAGTGTCCAGTATTCTCCTTCTAATTTTCTTTTCTTAAGCATAGGATGTACAGCCATGCGTCTTGCTCTTTTTTTAGTTTTATCTTCTTCTTCTAACAATAATGCAATTATGGACAAATCTTCAATAGAGAAGTGTTTGAACATTTTCAATAACATGCTTTTTCTTCTAAAGCTATGCAGTAACTGCCAGTGAGAGCGGACGCCGATGACGGTGTCTGTCGGTATCCGGGATGTCTGTCACGGCACGTTTCTATACGTTACATATAAATAAATGGTGTCTGTCGGTGTCTGTCACGGCACGTGTCTGCCACACTCAATGTCTGTAGATATAAATCGACCTTAACTTGTTGGTGCCGGCGATAAACTCGTTATCTATCTAAAGGAAATGAATAGGATGTCAAAAAAGTACCTACCTACGTCACAAAGATAGTCACAAGTCCATAGCCTACCTAAAACACTATAACAATTAAGATATGACTAATTTGCACTTAAAAAGCACTGATAGGCGTCCTTATTTCGTTCGTATAAAGTTGAAAATTACATTTTCAGCTACAGCGACTGCTATCACAGCTACGTCATAAACTCGACTCTATACGATTCGTTGGCGCACGGTTTTATCATAAACAATAGCTAAAAAATACGAGTATCATCCAACCAGTAACTTGGTTACTTAAGAGGCCGCTGGACCCGTGAAGTTCCATACATTCGTAGTTGGTTTATTTCGAAACAAAGTCAAAATACATATTTCGAACTCAAGACATTCTTACCTGATCTTAAGGAAACTACAGATTTTGCACACGCGCCTATTAGAATAAGTACTTTCTTCTTATCGTGGAATAATTATAGGAACGCCTCAATGAGGCTCCGTTCATCCACATTAATTTAAATACTGCTTGGTTCTAGACAAATTAGAATACCTAATTAGTTTCCTCACACATTGTTTTCATTCACCGTTTAGAATTTAGAACCTTACGTGTATGCGAATACAAAGACTTCTTCGAAAATAACAGCTAATTGAATAAACATCATCATTAAAAAACTGTGAAAGCCCGGATGTCCGGGGTTCCCTTAACGGACGCCAAGCCGATGCTATGTATTAAATTTCAATTTTAAGCTCGGTGCTCCTGGTCGATAAGAGGATTCTGATTCCTGCCGTTTTTACGATATCTACCAGGGATGGCGGATGAAAAGCTGAGGTTCTGTCCGAATTAATGTGTAATTTTATCTACAAACCAGAACGCAAGGAACCTTTTCCGGGCGTAACCTGTATCTGTTCACCACCCAGGTTCAAAATGACTAGTGATACGACAAGAATTAATTGAATCCGAAAAAACGTCAAATTCATAGAAAGCTAAAGCTAGATCTCAAGCCGATATCAACAATTGCTTTTTAAATCAAGCTGTGGAACAAAACTGTTTCTTAAAACGGAAGCACTGAATCATTTAAAATAAAACAAGATAAGACACACATTCTCCCAGAAAGAAAATTGATGCACCCGCAATAAAATAACGTGAAACGTTCTTACATGCCACCATGTAATTTTATTATGCGTAAACGTATGAATATTTCAATGTAACATTCCCAAAACGAAGTGCTTCTTTTAACATTTGCAAATGTTGTTTGGCGCACCATCTCCTTTTTAACTTATGATGTCTTTTATTTGGGATATGACTGATGTGTTGATGTACGGGTCGTCATAATGCTGTAATGAAATGCCACGAAATAATAACTGGCAAAGTAAATGTCGTACTTTATACAAAGGGTTCTGCAGACCAGCAGAAAACGGTGAAAAATCACGTTTTGGTATGGCATTAGAAATTCCCTTAATTTTTTTAACATTATCTATACCTGACTACCAGCAAAGCCAAAAAGGTTATGATATTATCGGGTCTACAAGGTTAAAAAAAACAGCCCTGTGGCAGACGGTCACACAGACAGCTTAGCATTTGACTGTATAAGTACTAATAATAATCGATCTTTATTAAAAGTTTAATTGTCAATTTGGTTTTTGTGGTGGATCAGCATTGTTCCTATTCATCGTTGCAATTGTTGGCTTAAAATTATTTGTACATGTTCTCTTACAAAGGACTTCGACGTTTTTTGGGATATTGATTCTTTCTGGTTGCCAGCTCCACACGTATTGACGTCGTCTTTCCTGTGGGCCAGGCTGATTAAGCCGAGAAGATGGTTTAGGTGCTGGGCAAGCCTATTCCATGTAAAAAAAATGTCCCATTGAGTGTAGACAAAAGTTGCCTTCTGACGCTGAATCATATAATATAGAGTAATGGTTGTCAAATTGTTGATCAAAGATCATTTCACTCTTAAAAGCTAGGGCAAGAATCATACTTGTCAGTTTTTGCCGCATCAAAACGCACCGTACCGCATGTCACGCTTAGTATCTCTCATGTTTCAAACTACTGGCGTGATTTAGACCGAGGCAACCCTAGTCACATCTGCTCAGCACAGCGTAAAAACGTCCCGTGCCTCGCCCTGGATTACGCTGTCAATGTAAACAAGATCACTAGAAATATTTTTCATGCTAGTCGACGCAAATGGCAGGCGTTCCATCATCTCTCCCCATCTTCGTTTCTCATGCTAACATTTATTACAATTCATTGTTTTGATGTTTCACTTTGTGTGGCATTTATATTTACCGTGGTCTTGTTTTGTCTTATATGTTTGACTACCTACGGAGAAATATTCAAAAGAGGTTCTTGCCAAAAGTTCATTTAATAAACACAATTCTAAAAGGTAGGCCAGTTATTCATAGAGAGTCTTTTCCTCATAATCTGTGAGTTGACTGACATCTGCCTACAATATTTAATTTCGAAACTTGTATGTATTTTAAAAAACATTTTGTACACATTCAATACTTACTGAGATTTTGTGTGTGTACTGTTTTCAACATTGCGTGCGCGTTTCAGAAGAAATAGCTACCTATAATAATTATGTATTTTGAACAATATATTATTTCTAGTTTAAACTGATATTCATAATTGAAAAACGGTTTTGTCTTGGTATCCTATGGAGACTAGTTATTTTTATTCATTAGTAGAATCCTTGTGATTGTATATTAAATAATAGGTAAGTGTATCAAAAATGTATCGTTTAATAAGGGTGCTCGCACATTGCACCCTAGCCGTACGCGGCGAACTGTCAATTCAATAGAGAAAATGCTGCTGACGTCAGAGGCGAGCCGCAGTTTCTGACGCCATCAGCATTTTTTGTATAGAAAAATGACTGCGGCGCGTCAGTGTGCGATCAGGTTAAAGTATTTTTTATTTTATTTTGTCTGTCTGTAGGTATGCGAGACTACAGAACATATTTGCTCTCGTTTTCTCAAGTACTTAGATAAAACTCAGATTAAACATTATGTCTGTTCCATTTAAATCTCCTGTTTTTAAAGGTCTTAAATGTACTAATCCCAAAAATTTGCCTATGCGGGATTTGAACCGACTATTAGATATTCCCAAGTGTGCGGTTAACATTATAAAAATTTAATCACCTGTTTTTGTTCGCTACTTTTGGTTAATTGAAATATCAATATTACTTCTGCAATTCATAAATCTTTGATTTTATTTATGTATAACCTTCAATGTTATAACGTCACATGAAACAGAACTTAACCTGAATTATGTCCCGATAAAACGTAGAGGAAACATTACAACCATTGTATAATATCGAGTTGGCACTGTTGGCAGAATTCACCCGAATTTGCGCTGAGTTGTTCAACCAAAAAAATGTTAATGGATTTTACAATTTGAGCGAAAGGCGACAATCATTGCGCTTGCTTACTATTTGGGTACAAATTGTTCCCAAATTATATCGTATTTTGTATTATTATGGTAGGTTTCTATCACGATTCATATGCAGAGGCAAGGACAAAGGATCGTGTATGTTCTAGAAAATGCAAATTTCCTTAAAATCTGGGCCCAAATATGTATTTGCACATGCTTCTGACTACCCCCTTAAACATCTTTAAAGGATGTAAAAAGAACTCGCTTTGTTTTCCTGCCTTATTCCTGCCGGTTTTGTTTGTTTTATAAAACTTTTCATCAACATAACAAAACAGGCGCTCAATAGATCACATAATCTAAGTCAGCTTGATTAGCTACATAAACCCAGTGACCCAGCAATACAAGCATAGCAGTAAACCACATTCTTGCACCCGTATTGGTTTCCCGCAGTCCCCGGGGACAAACACAGCGATCGTCGCAACCCGTCCCACTTTCCCCTTTTTATTTACTGCCAATCGTACGACGATTTCCCAATGATTCTATACTGTCCTGAATCGCAATTGAAAACAAACATGGTGAATGGTTATTTTTCTAAAATTAATAACATTTTAGATTCCGTGATGTAATCATCACAACGATGATTTTGAAAGGTGCCTTCCTGCTCTTAGATACACCTAAGCTAGTGAAATGTTTTTATATTTACACTTGCTTAGGTCATCTGAAATTTTGAAACCGTAATTTAAATCAATCGGATAAAATAACCATTCAATTCGACAGAATTTTTTTGTACAAATATTTGAACCAGATATTCAATAAACAATTTGTTTAAACCCCAAACTAATCGACGGGAAAAATTCGACCCACGACATCGTTTGATAATAATCATTTTACCGAAATTCAATTTCACCCTGTTACCCTCTCCATTCAATTCCTTCATTGCTTTATTTATTCTCATAATAAGCGACCTTATCCTATAGGCTTTTCAAAGCCTGCCTTGTTATAATTATTAGCAGAGCGTGAACTTATTATAAAAATTGGTTCCATTGAAGATCCGTCTCCATTACAAATTCGGTTGCATTAAGTTTCTAGCATCGGTTAGGGCTACCTACTTTCCGTTTTCTTTTAGGGATCCGTATTTATAGTATGCCTAAAAAAATCTAATCTATCTATTCTATATACTACACCTTTGGTGTCTATGAAGACAGACATGTATATATATGACAGACGGACAGATATATATTTGTCCGTCTGTCTGTCACAAGGCTGTATCTTTTGAGCCGTAAATGAAGGGTATATTCTCTCCGATCGGCTTCAGCAGTCTAATTGGGAGACTTTCAAGCTCACCCAATTTCCTAGAAATCCGATCCTATAACCACTCTATAGCCTAAACCAGTGCTTACGCTGACAACGTGCTGCGAAGTGACAATGACTAATAGCTAATCCTCGATAGTGAGGTCACAGCCATCCATTAGCTAAACTAAACAACGAAATCCTTTATATAAAACAAAATGGAGTATAAACAATTCAATTTTTAGCTCACAACTTTCAAGACGGCTACTGAATCCATTTAAATTTTAAATTATCTTCCTCAAAGTGTTTATCCAACCCGGAGTTTCTGTAACTTACACGTGACTGAACATAAACCTTTTAAAAATACTTTATATTACCATTTTTATTAGAAAATGTACGGAGGGACACCGCGAATAAATTGTGAGACATTCACGCCAGCATTTGTCAACCTTAGACCCTTGGCACTTGTGAAATTGTGCTCATATTGTAAGGGCTAATCCTCGACTCGAATTCATCAGGTCCTAACGTGCGCGCGCCCTTATCGCGGACCCCTCCTGCAACATACATTCGCATTATTTTTTGTCACACTATTACAGCCGCTATTATTTTATAACAAAGCCTAGCTTCTTGGTAGTGAGGACTGCGCAGTAAAAAGGTAGGCTTTACGACCTATGCCTTTGACGCAGACTGTTTTGCAGACTGTTTTGTTCCCAATTAATTTAGTTAATTGCGGCACGTGTGTTTTAGAGCCAGACATGTTTTATACTGTGTAAGATATACAGACAAGCGAAAATTGGGTGTTTTGTGGCCGTGTTTAAAAAGGTGCGGTTAACGTGTGGATATGTAGAGAGGAGTAAGGTGACATCTTAGAACCTATAGCATCGATGATATCCTACGACATTTTTACCTTATATCCCTGGAACACTGTAATATCTAGGACAATTTTTAAATGGAAAAGGCTTGCACAGTTCATATTGTCTATGCGTAGTACCTGAACGCTCCTTGAGTATTAACATTCAGATTCCCTACCGTTTAATATGTTCGCATTCCGCTTGAATTTCTGGCGGTTGAGTGACAGTGGAGTTGTATAAAGCCTGGAAGATGATTGAGCAAATAAACTTAAAGTTAAACCGCGTGGTTAGCATCGCGTGTGTTCCGCGGTGTCTGAACTTCATAAACTAAGTTTATACAGACTATAGGCTTTTACTAAAACAACCTACGTAAGCTTTTGTTACGACGCACTATGAATTTCAGTGCTAATGAAGTTTTGTACTATGCTTTTTATTCGTGAGGTTATACTCGTTTAATACCTTGGCTACCTTTGGAAATTATTATAACAAAATTTTACCTCAAACATAAATGAAGTAAAATTTTATGTTCTTGATTCTACATTCGTTTTAAATTCATAAAAATATTAGTTCAGATAAATATACCCATCAAACTTAGGTGCTGACCAGAGACTAACGTAATGAGTGAATTTAACGTATCCTGCAGTTTTGGTTCTAGGTTAATTTAATATGTTTGATATCCGAGGTATTTTTCTACGTGTCGTATTCCGCTGAATCTGAGGCTAAATCCCTAACTAAATCTTTTCGCTAGTCTAGCTTTGCGGACTCATAAAAAGTTATCAAAAGCCGACCGCTTTCACTGGAAGTTAATGAGGCGAGCCGGCGATAATGCTAGTTTATGCACCTATATTTCCATATTCACTGAGAAGAAGCTATGTAGAGCTTGGCTTCTATTTAATCGTTATTTAGTTCTCAGTTTGTTAGAGAACAGACAAGGGTAACTTTTCACTAGTGGTACATGATAGTTATGCATGAAAAAATATATCTGTTTGTCTCTAAACGGGAAAGAAGATAGCGGCGTCGATTCTGTTGTTCACTGACTAAAGTTAACTAAACTAAAATGCTACGTTCTTATTTCCTTTACGATAAGGCCCAAAATAGAATGACTATTACAGGGGCATTCCTAAAATTACTTATTTTTAGTAAAAATGAAATATTTGTGGGTAGATTTAGTCAAGACCATTTTGCTTGGCGTGTAAAACAGCTGCTAAAGAAGCTCAGAGGCGCCATTTTGATTATACTTTTAGTTATGTCACTTTCAACAATATGCTATTTTCGTCTTTAGTGAGAACAAAATAAGAAGGTGCCAGTTCTAGTTTTAATTAAGTTTAGTCAGTGAACAACAGAATCGACGCCAGCATGAGGTTAAAATAAGACAAAAATCTTTATTAATTAAAAATGTCATGTTAGAGTTATGTTCTAATCAGCAGCGATGGGCAAAAAGACTGAAAAAGAGTGTAAAAAGACCGCTTCCGAAAACTGAGGGGTTGCAATCACACCATGATTCTAATAATATTTAGCGAAAAAAAAAAACACAAAAAAAATCTTGACTTAGCTTCGTCATGTTATGTTATTTTCGGTTATTTACTGCTAGTACGACTTAATAAGACCATAACTACCTAATAATTTCATTTATAAAAGAAAAAAACAATTAAAACTCAAAATCCAGCAATCTACGTAAAACAACGCGCCCAGAATATACGCAAACAGTACTCTTCAAACGCTGTTTCCTCCGGATATAGGTGATGATTTTTTCAGAAAATACTTTAGGATTTGGTTGTATGTTGGGATGTTGTACCTACCCCTTTCGGCTTCGGTAGACGTCTTTTTACACCCTGTATAAACTTTCTTAAAGTAGAAAAAGTCACAATCGCTTTACAAAATATTAGTGAGGTCACTTGTTAGTTTAAGTCTAAATTCATTTATAAAACATCACTTTATGTCGTTGCGTAATCTGAGCGTTTCATCTGAATAACATTATGATATTATTCCTCTTTTACTACAGTTTTGGAGCTGTTAAGCATAATTAAAGCTTAATAAAAAATAGTTATTGTAGTAATTCTTGTTGGGTGATCGCATCAAATTATGGGCACAAGCCAAGTCGAGCTGTACTTAAACTATGAATATTCCAGAAAACTTTAAAGATCTCTGTTTTATATCTGGTTTCGTACTGTATTCTCAGGGCGCTCAGTCATTTTCTTAGATCTTTGGGAGTTCAAAATCCTACGAATTTTGTACATACCTGATAGGTTGCTAGAACAGGACCGAAAAGAATTGCGTTATAGAGAGCAGGCCTATACTCAGCAGTGGGTGCAACCGGGCTGAATAGATAGATAGATAGGTTTGCTAGGTCAGCTCGCCTATAGCAAAGCAAACTGGATGATGTTTTCCCCCAACGTTTAGAGTTCATGAAAAGCACGTGTAATTACTAACGTGTTCACCGAAAAAAAAATTAATATTAAGATTTTTTAGGTGAACACTTCTTTAGTCGTCTCGAGTCGCGAGTCACGTGACTTTTACCTATAACCGACACCATCTCTCACTATACATTAATTTCTTCACACATTGTATCGGCAAAATGTTCGAAGTGTAAAGAGCTTGGTTCATAGTGCGACAATCGGGAGTTCAAATCCCAGTAGGACTAACTTTATGCACTTACAAATTTTTTAAGTTTAGAACCGTTACCAAACCTCGTTCAAGTTTTCACTTCTGTCGGCACTCCTGGAGTGCCACCGTATTTTATTTACTTTAAATGAACACGATCGGTGTAACCCGATTGAAACATTTATGTAAGATAACAGTAGAAATATTATCCGAAAACCTTTACGCATCTCGAACTTTTAAACAACCCAAAATAACAAGACCAAAATACCAACACTCGACCATCACAACAAAACTTCGAAACTTTTAAACGCTTACTATAAATACGACCCCTTCAAAGAAAACTTGAATTAGGGATTATAGCCTCAAAGAATGAACATTTACAAGAGCCTTTAGAAGTTCGGTCATTATTTAGGAACCCTTGTCAAGTGTACAGTACATTATGCAAAGTCTTTTTCAATCACATACTGACACAGAGTCTTTCATACAGACAGGATCTTTCATTTTAAACTACACAAACTGACAAGGCCTCATTTTTGGGTTGTAAATAGACATTTGACCGTATAGCCAATTTAAGTTTTAACCCATTTCCTGAATTAAGTTAGTTTAAAATGAAAGAGGTTACTGGCAGGAGCTGGATGCGTCGAGCTGAGGACAGGGCGCAATGGCGCTCATTAGGGGAGGCCTAAGTCCAGCAGTGGACTGCTATAGGCTGATGATGATGATGATGAAACTTATTCTTAGCTTCAGGCTACTTATTAGCTTATTTGTTAGTTTTCTCTAATGAAAAACAGCTTCCTACGAGTATTAGAGTCCTAATAATTTATGTCTTCCTCAATTTTCTTTACATACTTTTTGGTAAAAAGCAGCGCAACGCAATGAAATATAAAAAAAAACGATACTATAGGTATACTCAGGCCCTTACTATTAAACTTGACACATAGTTATGTCATGCATAACCTATGTATAACTATACAATTTTTTAGTTTATGCATGACATAACTTTATGTCAATTTTATTAGTAAGGTCTTTCAAGGAGGTAATAAAGAATACAATAAACTATTATCATACAAAACATCATTAAATTCTATCATGTTTCTCTTTGTAATGTGTCTACATAAGTACCAAAAGAATTGTTATTGCGAGTTGTGTGAACTTTCGACTATAAAGAACGATAAACAATGAACACATGACACAAATGATTCCTCAGTTTATAATAGCATCAAGCTGTAATTAAAACGAATGTGTCTAGCGTCCTCTCAAAGTTACTCTTAAATCCTCAAAACATTTGCTCTAAACTGTTTTCAGACTATCTCAGCCCCGTAGGTACTCGTAAATACATCTGAGTCGCATTTAATTCTGCTCATTTATCTCTCTTTAGCTCAGAGTGAAGTGCAATACCCTCTGAAGATGTCCCTCGTGGGCCACCAGAAGTGCTAACGTCTTGCTTAGTCGTGATTTTATATGGTTTGTTGGTAACGCTAGCCCGGACACTTGACTAAACTATATAAACGCTGCTATTACCCACTTTCGCATACATTACCTACACAGGTATGATTTACTGACTTTTAAAAAGGAAATTCTATGTCTGGATATATGTTTTTTCTCTTCGTGAATTGTGTGACTTTTTTGTTTGAAATGGAATACTCTGGAGAACGCCCCTATGATTATTCCGAAATAAAAACATTCTGAAGTTATCGCTCAGAATTTTCTCGGTAGCGAGTGTCCCTACTACAGCTAGTAGTTTAGGATATTCTCTGAAGCTAGCTACGAGTATTACTACAAAACTCTCAAGACTAGGATCTAGTACTGACGTCTCACATGTGGAAGCTCCTAAGAAACTCAGGTACAAGAAAAAGGACGGACGAATCCATTAAATTGTCACCATTCACGGTGACCGCCCATAACTGCACTTACATACTCCCATAGAGCTGTTTCAGCAAAATCACCTAACGTCTGGTTTTCTTTTAAAATAGATTTTCTTCGTATTTTCGGTTTGGTATGAGGTTTTGATGGCGTGTTTTTACTTTATCTCTGTGAGTTGTAACCTCAGTAATAAGTGGGGATCGAACGGGGAGAAATTCCGGGCTTTACTGAATGAAATTTAGAGTAGATTGCTTGTTTGCGCAAAATATATTTTTGATTGCATTGTTTTTGCTAGTTTTAGAAAGTTGTTGATGATATCAGTTCGATTGAATTCAAATTTATTTACAGAAACTAAGCTTAAATAATCTGTTATTTACACCAGCAACTAAATATATCAGAAATCTACAAAAACTAGTTCTCAAAATTTTTGGTGAAAATATTTATTCGAATATTGAAGTAGACGAAAATGATAGGCAAAACGGCACTGCTAGAACGTTCAGCATGCGACTTACTCTCGATGTAACATTTATATCCATTTATTTGTCGAATACCCCACAGTGAGCCAGCGTCGACTGCGACGAACGAAACGGATGGATACATTTCTATTGCCTTTGAGATATTTCATTGGCTTTTACAAATGCGAATGCCTCTGTGTCACCCGGATCGAATACTCATACTGAATTGCTACCCATATCCGGGAATTCCTTCTTTTGTCGAGATGAAATTATTTAATCCAGTGCGATTTACGCATCGCTGACGCTTCGCGTTGTCCCTTTGCTACTCAAAGCAGTTTTAAAGTTCTCGACGCCGTAATTTATCCGGAGAGGACGTCTGATTAAATAATGAGAGGCCCTTTGGTATACATAGTAGATGAGTACTCGATCTCGGTAACTTAAGGTCCTGTGGGCGGGCTAGGTCCGTCAGATTCGACGGAGTACACAGAAAGGGTCGGCCGACCAAACCTTCGGGCGTGTTATCACGCTAATTATAATAACCCAAAGAAACTTTCACATTCAGCAGTTTTTACGACTGTCCTCGGTCTCCGGATGATATTAACTGATAACCAAACGGCAAATTACATTTTGGATTAAAATTTCACGCGTAAATTCCGAGGTAATATAATTTTACAGCGATATCCAATCAATTAGGGTTGATCGATGAAATTGCTGCAATTCATACGATATTTTTTCGTGCGATGGAAAAATATTATCGGATTGTTGTGATGGCAATTTATTATATAAACGTAATATTGGCGATGAAAAAAAATACGCCACCATACGTTTATGATCTGAACAATGGACAGAAATTGTACGAGGATTTCATTGAGAAGTATAACAGGACGTTTAATGGGGAATTGGACTATCAAAACAGATACAGCTATTTCATGCGAACGCTGAAGAACATAAACAGGATAAATTCTATGAGCACTGCTAAGGTTGCACCAAATATGTTTGCTGACTACTCTCCCTCGGAGTATAAGAGGGTTCTTAGACAAAACGAGAAGAAAATAGACCCTGAACTGGCAATAATGGCGAAGATATCGAAACCTCCAGATGTGAGATCATTGTTTAAAATTGCCAAAAGTTTATGGTAAATGGTAAATGAATGCATTAATTCAAAAACTTATATTTCTTGTCTTTTGATACCTGTGAATCAAAATTTAAAGAGCATTTGGATCACATCTCAATTTGACTAGTTAGCTGATAAGACCAGTTCACTATAGGACCAAATCTCGTAATCATCCTATTTACAAATGTTTAGGAAAATAAATAATCTTTATCTTTATCGATATGACTACATGGTCTAGATTGTGTTTGGTCCAGATCGCAATATAACCAGATAGCATTAAGACAGATTAAATCTGTCTTAAAATATCTCTTCTATTACATGTAGTTTTAGAAAGAAAACTAAAAGAAGAGTTGCTAATACCAGTCTTACAACTTTGCAGAGCAGAGCTAGGTATATTTTCGAGATAACTAAAGCTCGAACTATGCCCTAAGAGGGGCTCTTTAACCAGTAAGTCACTTTAGCACTAAGAGAACTGCTCAATTCGTACCAAATTGTTCGTATTTCCGTTTAGATGAGGGCCTTCCCCGAAGGGTTAAGCTTTGAACTTTATGTTTGTATTCAAGGCGGACAAGTTGTCATAAATATTGGCGCCTCTGCTTGTCTAACTAAACTCGAATGAACTACGGCCAACTCCTTTGTTGACGGGAAAGTTTAGTCAGCTCAATATCCTGTTCGTAGTGTGCAATTATGAACTCAAGTGATTTGACGATAATGGGATTTCGTTTGTTAAACTAATAATTTTAGTTAGAGTTTTGATGATTTTGATGAGAATCGAGAGCTAAGTCTATGTCAATGAACTTTACTAAATTAATCGTGTTGAAGAAGAATATTTTCGCCTCTCTTATAACAAGAAAAATAAACGACGCTAGCTTGATTCTATAAACCATAGGAAATAGTCGGTATACTATGTTCAAATTACTCGTTGTAAAATAGAGAAGTGCTCTATTAGCTATTGAGTTATTTTTTGTATAAAACGGAAAATCGGAGAACTTTTCCAATCGATTCTGAAAACAAAAACTAGAAAAAACAAATGTCAGCATGCAAACGAGAAGTTTGAGGTTCGAAAGGGTTCATGAAACGATTGCGTTCCACGCGTTCTTTGTTCTATTGGAAATGGAGAAACATAATCCTCGCCAATGGGTTTTCGCGGTCGCTTTGTGATTCACGCTACAGAGGTGGCGAGATTTGTCAAGGGTACCTTTGTGTAGGCTACTTCGATTTCCACTATTGCCTCGCCTCTATGCCGAGCCTATTTGTCGAGAGATGAGTTCGTAATATGCTGCCGATTCGCGTAAACGCATGAGTTGGGGAAGTTGATTAGTAGTGGGATAGGCATCGAGATATTTTGACGTCATGATAGATCTGTCTGTATGCAATTTTGTATTATAGTTTTTCAGAAAGCTGAGCCTATTTCATGCTCTAATCTTACTCCTAAGTTGAGCCTTCTGCGTTTTAACCTATTACTGCTGTTTAGTGCTTCAGACATGAATAGGAACGTACAATAAAATTATATTATGCCCTAAAATAAAACTGCCAGTTCGGCAGAGTCATGCACACGGATTAAGTTTTACCTACTATCAAACCAGCTAAACGTCAAATCTCAGTCGTTTATCATGCAAAGTGCAAAGGACTGGTGTCGCCAGTGGATAGTGACTCCACTATATATCCACTGGCGACAGCAGTCCTTTGCGATTTGCACTGGCTACTCAAGATCTCAAGTATCCACCCACAAAGAGGTCAATACCTCAGTAAGCACAGGTGCATCACTGCAAAACATGATCCATTTCATCCAAAATTACTAACGTAAACGCCTCATTAATCTGACTACAATTATTCTAAAAGGGATCATTCTCCTTTTAATGTGTCCGAAAACCTGCATGAAAAGGTTGATTTTCTTTTAAAAAGCTTGTGCTCAAAAATGTATTTCAATAGCTGTTTGTCTGCTTCATTTAGGTCTGAACATGTTCAAAAGACCGCCCAAGGGGAATGGAAAATAATTTCGCTTTAAATTCAAATTCTGAAATGTAATTAATGCAAAAGAACACGAGCTAGAATGTACTTTTATACAGAAAAGGTACTTTCATTTTGTTTTTTAGATTTTCTATATCCAGTTACTCGATAATGTTCGGTAAGCATCCTTGGCCACAGAACGTGACTTCGAGGAGGAAGGCTGGGGGTGGCTCGGTGCATTTTTCACTGGAATAGATTTTCCGTTGGAAAAATTGCATCCGTAGCGGGTGGGGCGACACGCTCGTAGATATTCGGTGGCTGATTGCATCTCGTACATTAAACCTTTATCGGACTTTTAAATACAAATAGATCTTCGAATAAAATATGACGTCACTACTTATTCTAGAACATGGAGATGCTCAGCCAACAATTTATTAAAAAACATAACCCTTCCTTTGACAGTCGGGTAAAAATACGAAGTTGTTTGTATAACGTAAACAAACATGGTAATTACTCGTAAGTTAAATTAGTTTTATCTACGTAAACACAACTTTGTTTAAATACGTCAAACCCATCAAAGGGTTAACAATTGATTTTAATCAGGACAATATATCGTTTACCCGGCGATTATAATTGAAAACGAATTAAATTGATTTCCGCGTAGCATTATGTCGATAATCCCGCGTCGGACCATAAAATGCTTTTAAAGCGCAATTTGGACTCAATTCATTTGCACCCGCGCGTTCAGTAAAGTTCAATGTTGTATGAATGCGTCGACACGAGCGTATAAAGAGGCAGGACCGGCCCACAAAGAGGGATTCCTCTTTCTCCACATTAGCAGCGGTTTCCTGCAGCGTCGAATAAATGTGGGCAATTTGCGAGGACGTTTATCACCTAAAGAAAAGTTCTGGCGACGTCTGAAACTGCTGTAATTTTGCGTCGAAATTCGAGGGTTAATCACGTTCGCCATACATCAGCGCTTAATTTAATACTGGCAACTTTGTTAGGGATTCCCGCTGGATAGTTCGTCATAATTTTAGAGTGGCAAGTTTTTTGATGTCCTAAAGCGGATTCAAGTTAGACTCAGAAGATCTGGGTGTGACGTTGAGTGATGTTTTATAATGCGAGTATACGCAAATTAACACTGAGTGCTTTATTAACTTTACAGTAAATGACTAAAATATCTTCGGACTTTTTTTAGACCACAGTTAACTTAAGTAGGTAATATCTCAAAAACTGAGTGATAAGTACTAAAAATAAAACTTTCTTAGTTTCAAATTTTATCTTCTTAGCACGACTCTAAGATTTTAAACTTATCTTTTATTTTGTTTTGTTATGAATATCCAGAGAAAATCGATCGATGTGACGTGATGTACGTAACATCGATCGACAATTATGCAACATGTCCTTAAAAATTTGATCAAAGTAAAAAATCAATAAAAGATTTTGGCTTAGAAATTGAATTAATACGGTCAAACGTCTATTTACAACCCAAAAATGTGAGGCCTTGTCAGTTTGTGTAGTTTAAAATGAAAGACCCTGTATACTTTCTTTCCATGTCAAAACACTTATCGCTCTTTAGTAGCTAGTAAGAGAACTCAAGATTTTTTTTAGAAATACTGAAGAAAAATAGGTACCGCAAATAAAAAGCATCTCTAAAAGTAAGCGATATTCTGCTGCCTCAATCCAAACTATAGCAGTAGGTTCAGCTCAAGAGATTAAAGTAAGCGCCGGCATTTTTCAAGTGCTTAACTATTAATCCGTTCGATTAACCCGGGATTTCCAAGAATCATTGGAATAACTTAAGATCTAAGATTGCAAGATGGATGAACTACAGAGTTTAACAGTGGAGCCTAACGCGAAGACTCTGCCAACTGACGAGTAGGTATTCATTTGTTTATATGCTTGTTTGGACCAAAGAGTACAATAATCTAGTTCGAACAAATTACAGGCAAAATACTTTTGTTATGAGAGCGTGTGCACCATTTAATGCCTTGGCAAGATCTGAAATTGATATTGTTGTCAAATTGAAGCGACTTTGACATGGCGATATCTTTTTTGATAGCGATTAACGTAACTTAATTTGTTTCTATTGTGTCTTCTTTTCTTTAGTTTTTGATTTACTTATTTAAACTTACTATTGTTATATTCTGCCGTCCACATCACCAAATTTCATTACCTACTTATTTTGTTTATCATACCTATTTGTGAAAATTTATAATTGGCCTTCCATTTTAATATGTATTCATACGTATTGATTTTATAACTAGGTATTGTTCTTATCTAGCTGTAAATTTTCCTGAAACTTATAAAATAAAATAATTGTTGGGAATGTTCAGACGTAGGGATTTATTTGTTTGTGCACGCTATTATCAGAAAAAAATTACACAATTTGAGTGCGGTTTTCAATATTTTATTGTGTTGAAAGGATTAATAATTTAGTGTTTAATTTTACCAAAACCCATTCTGAAATAAAACATTTAAAATCTGGGCTAGTTTTTATTAGGTAGGGTTTAAAGTTACATAAAACCCCTATTGCTGCAGTTAATATGGTAGTACCTCTTTCTTGAGATATCCTGTACACACCATCGTATCTCACGGCAACTGACGTTTTGCTGACATCGTTCATACGCTATCATGAAAAATTTACAATATTTTCCGAAGAAAATCAATTTACGATAGAACGTTAGTCGAGAGATGGTATCTCACCTGCAAAGTCACGTATTACGTAATAGACTTGGGTGCTATACGAAAAGCTATGTAATAAGATTATGAATACGCCTTGTGTGAAAAACGGTTCCTTATAAAATGGCGAGGGAGTCTAATAAGGGTTTCACCTCAATTTGATATCATGCAAATCTTGCATTACTTACATTTTCAAACTGATTATTTTTGTGAAAGAGCAAACAAAGAAATAAAAGACCCTATTGTTTAACAAAACCTCGTTTTCTTCGTTCTGTTTTCGTTTTTGTAGCTTTGAAATATTAAGCTGTTTACTAAATAGTTATTGCTTAGAATAAAGACAAGTTCTCCAAAGTCGAATTCGTTTCCCACTGTAGGACAAAATTTTATGATTTTTAAGTACTTTCTCGGTCTCTGTGTTTTCTGATCATACTAGGTGAATTTTTTAGAATTTTTATGTGTAAATCTGAATACTTTTTTAGCTTGTTTTCAATCGGCACACGAAAACCGTCATATATATCAGAAAATAAATTCGCTGTTCTATTTGAACTGTTTTGTTAACTCGTGTACAATTCATGTGGAAAGAATGTTTTTCTCAACCCGAATTAATTATCCCTCCATATTTTGATGAGTAGGTATTGGTTTCAGATACACAATTACAAAAGGTTCGTTAAGCTCACTGGGAACGATGACGTCATTGCAAAATTCCGATTTTCCAATTCGACTCCTTTATCAAAAATTTAGGTTAGGTACTTTGTAATAAAGCAGTATTTTTTGCTCGTCAGTTCGTTTGCGGTTTTTCACTTATGCCTTCCAATGTTTTTAGCAATAAATCAACCGTGATGTTTGAATTTGACGCTGCGATGTTAGAGGGGTTGAAAGGGAAACTGAAAAACATGAAAGGGTTTTCAGTAGCGTATTCGGCAAAACATAAATGCAAAATATTGCTTAGTGATGAAATAGGTTTGTGTTATTCAATAAGCGTGGAATTGCAAAATTTTTGAATTCCTACTAAGGATTTTTTTGGCCTAGCTAGTGGATTATCTCGACTTCAAATCCGGAGGTCTTATGTTTGAATCGCAGCAGTTCCAATGATTGCCACCGTCGCGTAGATTTGACAAATTTCTGAGTCGTTCACCATGCGTTGTCAGATCAATCAACACACTACCAATATCTTCAAACCAAATATTTTAGAAATTTCACCGAATTATTCCTTCAACTTTTTTTATAGTGATTAAAAGGAGACTTCCTTTTAATCACTCAGATGTACCTATACTTAGATTGCGGATGGGCCGTGCATCCAAAGTTACGACCCGAATATTATATTAGTTCAAGAGACGAAAATTAAATTTGTGTCGACGGCGAGCCCTGCTGTAGTGATGGAGCGGCTTCTAGTTTACATATGAATATTAAATTTAATTACCTTAAGGCTATGATGAACCTTGTCGGGTTCAAAAATGAGCTTTATGGACATCGTAGAATTGTTTTACTGGTGTTGACATCAAACATAGTAGCTTTTCTGTTTCATGTTTTTATAGAATAAATACATCGACATTATTTCGGTTGAGAAAATAGCAACGGTCCTCAAGAGTTCCCATAAATGGTAGTCACATGGTTATCCGGAAATTAAAATTATGTTACCTACCTACTTAAATGTGTTACGATAAAAATGTATTTTACAAACATAGATTTTTATTAAAAGGGTTCAAAAGCATCGCATCTGTGTGTGTATTTTGTTAAACCGAAGTAAAATTTATGAGAAAATTTCATGCCAATATCACGCTTTAAATCGATTTATTAGCTTTTCTGAATCAAACAGAAGCTGTCTTCAAAATTGAATAATTATAAGTTTCTCTCACGGTTCAAGCCTCGGGCTAACAAATGCCTTTTTTCCCGATCCTCCTCATTGTTGCTAGCGCATATTCAGAAATGTACAATAAGGAAAATGCTACAAAACTGTTCGAGTATTACAAAATGAAATACTCTAAGCATTATAAAAATGAGGATGAAATGCAGCGTGGCTTCGATAACTATATTAGAAACTTGAATAAGGTTTCTGCTCTGAACGAGAAGTCGGCTAGTAATAATACGTTGTACGTCGTCAATAAATATGCTGATGTGGACCCGGAGCAGGTACAGGAGAGGTTTGGATTATCCTTGATGCCATGTAAGTTTTACCTTCACCCAAACTTGAACCCAAACTTTTTTTTACTTTTAGAAATATCGGATTTTACTACAGTTAAAATAAGACAACAGTAATGAGACAAAAAAAATGTTCTCTTAACTATACAATACAATAAGAAATGAAAAGTTTTGTCATAATTTTCGATTCCGACGGGATTCGAACACGCGACGATCAGACGATCCTCCTAAAGCCGGAATGCCTTCAACCGCTCGGCCACGGAACCCTGACGTCAGACTTCAAAATTTTTGTCTTAGAACGCAGGGAGTGGAAGATAAGGAGACCTTTGCCAGTTGAACCATCTAAGATCATTCATCATCAACATCATCCACAACCTGACTTTGCCTACTGCTGGGTATAGGCCTCTCTTTCTTTATTTTTTTCCAAAGATCATTGAAAACTGTTTTTTTACTGATCAATTGACTCGTCAAAAGCGTGTTTAAGAAAACTGGCAGTACCTACCTATCACACCAAATGGCGTAACTGATTCGCTGAAAAAAATATGCCCTTGGATTTGGTTTGATATTGTCAAGTGATAAAAACATATGATTTCATAAAAGTATACTAGGAAATCCTGCAAAATACAAAAAGAAAACAAGAAGCATATGGAATATTAACATAATAGGTACAGTCAGCGTCATCAATTGGTAACCCTCTTAGTAAGGCGGTTTGTACTGCAGGGGGGTTACCAGTTGGTGACGCTGACCGTACAATAGGGGTAGCGAGATGGGTAGATGTTATTGAGCCGTATACTAGCACAAGATCAAGTCAAACAAAGATTTTGCTTAGCAGTTGACTAAACCCGGGCTATGGTTGATGATCATGGTGAGATATACCGCCTCTTAGAATGAATTTTTAGTGAAAAGGACTTTAATTTCCTTGCCTGATTCTAAGTTGTTGAGATTTATTTTTAACAGATTCTTTTGGGTACTAAGCCTCCTCGCAGACTGGAGACTTTCTATCGGCTGATAGTTGAGACGGAACATACTTCATAATGAGTATGGAGAAGTAAACCCGTCTCAACTATCGGCCGATAGAAAGTCTGTAGTCTGCGAGAGGTCTTAAACGTACTTATTTCTACATAAGGGACTGCTGCTGGATATTATTTTACCATTGTTTATAGTTAACAACGCAAAAGATCCTCAAGAGGCTCTTAGGCTACGTCTAGACACAGGAGAATTCCTTGAAGACACCTTCCTCTACGACCTGACAGAAACAGATAAGCTGTACAGGGAGTTTATGAAACAGTACAAAAAACCTATCGCAAAGAAACAAGTTGAACGGACAGCACGGTACTACAGATTTCTAAAGACTCTCATTGAAATCAATAAAAACAACTTTGAAGGGCATGAAGAGAGGAGAATTCAAGCTGATGCTGATGTCGTGAAAGCACCACATGATTATTTTTATTAAAATATCGGCCAAGTGCGAGTCGGACTCGAGCACGAAGGGAACCTATCTATTAAATATTTATTTTATTATGTTTTTAAGTACTTATTTGTTGTTATAGCGGCAACTACCTACATCACCTGTGAAAATTCTAACTTTCTAACTATCACAGTTCATGAGATATAGCCTGTTGACAGACGGATAGACAGACAGGCCTTAATACCGCGGATTATTAAATAGGGTCCCGTTTTACCTTTTGGGTACGGAACCCTAAAAACACTGTTATAGAAGCATGTACCTACGTAATATAGCGGTTTATGCAATAAACAATCTACCGTAGGTATTGTATTGTATTATCGAATGTAACCTACGTTAATAAAACCATCCTTGGTTTTATTTACGTATTGACCATTTTGTTATCTCTCAATCAGAAAGCAAAATGTTAGCTCTAATTGAACCCAAAGGTTAGATAAAACAAATCACCGTGACATGCAAGAAAATCGGCGGGTAAACGGTATAGTTAGACAGAAGATAGAAGATTTACTGGAAATGTTAAGAACGCTGAAATCCGCAGCTGCCTCGCCAAGAATTATAGGGCACCTCTTTGGAACAGACTTAAATGGAAACAAGAAACAAACATACAATATGTCTACAGCCATTTCCTCTGTGGATTTAAAGGCATACGGTATTTCAGCGGACTTTTAAGAACGTTGGGAATGAGCACGTAAATGGAGATTATTGCTAGTGTTTTCTGCGATTTTGCGTTGGGCTTGTAGAGTTCCATTATAATAATGAAATGCTTACATAGACGTCCTACTATAATACTATAAATTGTACTAATGGCTGGCATTTTAATGATGTAGGTATAATAAAATAAGCCACGATCACGATTAACTGACGATCTGCGAAAGGCTGCTGGCAGAAACTGGATGCGTCGAGCTGAGGACAGGGCGCAATGGCGCTCATTAGGGGAGGCCTATGTCCAGTAGTGGACTGGTATAGGCTGATGATGATGATGACGATTACAAAGTTCATTCAAATCGCGTCGATGCAGTGAAATTAAATCACAAACATACTAAATATTCAACCTCCGTTGTAGGATTAAGATCAGTTGTGCAGGTATTTAGCACTTTGATATACCTATATAAATATGTTTTATTTTGACTTCCTGCTGAAAAGGCAGCTTGGGGAACCCACAGCATTGTTCGTACAAAAACTTAGCCGGTCAATTTAGGTCAAAACCGCATTAGCTCTCATAATAAGTAATGTACACTGGCTGTGGTCCAGTTAGTGTTTAGATTCGGCTAAAGATAACCCTAAAATATTCTTAGCACGACGACGGCAGAAATAATGTTGGCCTCGTTTTACAAACGTTTTAAAATAATGGTACCTACAGAGAAGAACTAGAGCTTTGAATATTTAATGTACATACGTACCTACAGTTTGTTCAAATGTAGGTAATTGAAGAAACCCATGAAGAAACCCGTAGCTTAAGTCAGGTCTACGCGTATTTTCTCCATGACTTTCTTTTGGAAAACGCCGATCATACTAAGAGTACGGTTAAGCTGCTGGCCAAGGCTCAAACTAGGTCTTGAGAACTACCAAAATTTTTTGAGTGGTAGACATAGGTTATTCTGTGGTTAAACTTCTGATGATGTATAATAGTCACTGAATATGATAATATATTCGAATGCCAACAGTGAGTTCCAAATTCAGGATCATTAAATATTTTAAGGTACCTACTCTATCTAGGTATGCCTATTATGATCTGGGCTCTATCTCATTTTTATGTCTAAATCGACGTAACTGATGGGAGATAAGACAAGATACTTCCGTAAAAGTAAAACAGTTTCAGACCATGATTTTATGGCCCTGTGCAACGACAAAATCGTTTTACTCTGTATGCTACAAAGTATGGTAAAACTAAACTTCCCGTGATCACGGATGCTTGCTGCAATGCGTTTTACAAGTCGGGAAAAGAAACCGAAATAAGTTTTACATAAACAGGTAAAGTACTGACTAATAACCAAGATTCACTTAAGTTGTTATCATCACGAACAGCCTCTAGGTACATACTACTGCTGGGAAAAAGCCCCTGCCATTTTTTAACAAGATGAATTTAAAAAAGTATTATTTTTACACAATTAATAAGCATCATGGATGGTACTGACTAGGTTGTTTATTTTAATCAATAATTTAAACAAGCCCTTATAATTTAAGAGTAACCCAAGAACCACGCAATAAATTATAAGAGCGCTATGGAAACTTGTATTTCACTGTACCAAAGTTGCTAATAATTGTGTAAGCTGCATTGAAAGCTTTACACAAAGTTATCCCGCTGGAAATTTCTCCTGGGATGATTCTATGCCGGGAGATGGCTGGAACAGTGTTCAAACGTCATTACGCTACCCACTGCGAGCCGGCGAAATATCTTACGCTCGTGATTCCACTCCTTACGGGCATAGCGTCATTTAGATGGTTGGGTTTGTCCTGCTCCTATTAAGAATGCATGCTGTAGACCACCATTCTCCTGCCCTTATCCCACGCTAGATGGGGTTGTTGGTAACATGCTTTCTGCTTCCAGTTTGGCTTCCACTCAGTTATTATTCGTCAACTTGTCGTCAAGTGCGCGCCACGAAAAAGGTTCTTCGGAATTTAAAAGAAACTACAAAAATACTATTGCAATTTATGTTCACATATTTTCCCAGAATGGCAATTACCATACGCGGCTAAAAAGAAGATGGTGATACCACTTTTAAAGTCATGTAATAGGACACTCAACCCCCACAAGTAGTGTAGTACTAGCTGTTTTCTATGGTCAATGTTACAAATGTGTGTTCGGGGGAAATTGAGAATATAGACTGACTTGAGTGTCCTCTCTGTGCTTTCAATTCTTTTTTATGTAACCCTATTCTATTGACCGTGGTTATAATTTACTACATCAATGGACCAAGTCAATTTCCTTAGCCGAGCTCTTAAATAAATAGGGTTTCTGAAACGTTCTTTGTACAAAATTAAACATGTAATTTGAAAACTATGCTCAAAAAGTGTGCTCTTTGGATTTTCTAGCGGATTATGATACCTTAGAGAAAAAGACTATGAAATACACTTCGCTCGAAACAAGATACAAAAATAAACACGACCGAAGACGTCAGTCTTAAGTCGAACTGGGGTCGTCTACTGAGATCATGGATGAGCTGAAATCTCATCTGATAACCTGACCGACCTGTCTTATTGTTGGATTGCGAAGAGCGAAAGAGAGAACAATGTCTTTTTACGGTAATGAATGCACCTACGTGCCATGTAGCTGATTAATGATCGTGTATTAACAATTAAATTAACCTTTTACCTACTCACACTTTCAACACAATGTATGTAACATTATTTACTATGTAATTATTAAAATTGGTTGGAAATGGGTAAGACGTCCCATGAATAATTTAATTATGAAAGTGTCAGTTTCACGTTTCTTTGTAAATTGTAATTCTATTCTCAAAATAACAATTTGAATTTACCACAGCGTAATTATTTAATCCTTCTGGAGCCATCTAAAAGCCATCGAGGTCAATAGCCTAGGACAGACGTTCGTTGCCGTTGAAATTAAAAGTGGCATCAACTGTCACTACCGTTTCCACCAAACAACGTCGAATAATTCGATTTCTAACTCCACAGACACTTTGACGGTCGATAAAATCAGCAAAGGGATACGTTCAATACATCTAGTTACATTCGGTTTAGCCCGGGATTTCCAGCTTTGCTATATGGAGCTCGCTTTTTCGTTTTTACCGTTCTCAATTCCGATAGTTTTACAAAGCGAAACTTAAACTGAAGGGTAAGGATAGTTTGGGTTTGTGACTTGCTTTTTAATATTCGAGCGTGTTTGCAGGCTACTTTAAAAGCTTTTAACTAAAGAACTTAAAATTTAAAAAGAAGGTTAAAAGAAACAGGGACGCCCAGTTTTACAATTTTGTGCTTGTGAGGAAAATTTTCATTTACAGTTTAAAAAGAAAGGTGTCCTAGAGGGAGATTAGTACCTACAAGAAAAATACTATTAGACTTTTAAAGGTTATAATGGCGTCGATTCTGTTGTTCACTGACTAAACTTAATTAAACTAAAACTTGTACGTTCTTATTTTGTTCTCACTAAAGACGAAAATGGCATGACGTTGAAAGTGACATAACTAAAAGTTTCATCAAAATACTGCCTCTGAGCTTCTTTAGCAGCTGTTTTACACGGCAAGCAAAATGGTCTTGACTAAATCTACCCACAAATACTTCATTTTTACTAAAAATTAAGAAATTTTAAGAATGCCACTGTAATAGTGGACTTTATCGTTAACGAAATAACAACAAATCATTTTTTATTTCCAAGTTAATTATTTCGTTACAGCGATAATGAAAGGTGAATAACATTTCCCTCACACAAAGCAAAAACTAAAATTGCTTTATAAACTTTCCCGGCTATGAGTGCCATTCATTGTACGTAGAACTGTGTGCATTAAAATGTTTTTAGGATTATGTAGGCTGAAAGAAACCATAAAAACTACGCTTTCTTCTGTGTATAAGGTCAGGAAAAGTACATACAGGATATGTACTTTTCCTTAGAATCTTATACTTAGAATCTAGTCATAATTTACGTAACTTATAATATCATCATAATCATTATTAGAAACTTCAAATGTCTAACTCAATTGGAGTGGATTTCACCACTCCAATTGAGCTCAACCAATCACACAATACGAAAATGATGTATCATGACAAAGTACGTCATTTGCGTATTGTGTGATTGGTTGAGCTCAATTGGGATGATAACTGAGAATGGATTTCAAGTTAGACAATAAGGCTGCAGGTATAAATCAAAACATGATCGAAGTGTAATTAGGATCTAAAAGTAAGTATACTACTGACGTTTGACATTAATGTGTTTTAAGTTAAAAGAGTTTTGCTGGTATAAAATGCAAAATAACTGTCACAACAATTCTCACGGAACCATCCAAATGTTTCACAACACGTTCTCCTCGCTGTTTTTTACACATTGTGTGCACAGTCATTCTGAATTAGGGATGACATCGTAATAGTGGCTATTTTCGTCCGGAGCAGTAGAAGCCAATTTTTATTAATAAAATCTACATAAAATGTTATGAAATTACCTTTGCAGGCATTTAACTCGTTCTCTGGTACTGCGTCACTCATGTAACAGGGACTGATCGTGTCAGTGAATAAATACTAACCAGTTAATGTTTATAAACCATAGAAATATTCTTTCAAAGGTTTTATTTTAAAAGCTTATCTTGCTTGGTACAAAATCGAATAATCACACTCATTAGGAACCTGAGGGGCTATTATGTAACTCAACTGACATTGGACATCGGCTTCATTTTGACATTTGAAACCTAGCCTGGACTTCAATTGTCATTTTCGTTTTGTGTGATTGGTTGAGCTCTATTGGGATGACAACTGGGAATGGATTTCAAGTTAGAGATTAACACCGGTATTCACGAACATTACTATGAGGTCTCACAGTGCACGCGGATGCACAAAGTCCCAAAAACCTACTGATTTTGGGACCCTGTGCGTCCGCGCACGTGGAAACGTCAAAGTAATGTTTGTGAATACCGGCATTAGACTTCTGGTTGTTTTTGCAATTTGTGTCATTTAATGATAACATTTTAAACTTTCGCGACTTGATAACATATTTTACGGGGCATAATCGCGTAGGTATTACTTATTTATTTACCTACGTAAATAAGTACATAAGTACTACGGTAAATAAATATGTAATACCTACGCAATTGAGCCCCGTAAGTAATTTAAAATATTTCATGATGGCTTCTTGCGAAGTAATATAGTTAAGTCCAGGTGCCTCGCCCATGACATTTTCAATAAAGAAATCCACAATTACCTAAATGTAAAACCGATAAACAAATTATTAAAATTGATGAAATCGTAGTCTCTATCCACACCCGTAAGAAACGTGATTCTGTGTACTTACAAATAAATAACACGTTTATTTAATACACAGGCCTTTTCTATCTTCACAAAATACGCAAAGAAATCTCAATTGTACAGTTTTTTTACTTACTTTTATAATAATATCAGAAAGAAATCCTACATTTCCATAGATCTAGGACCGCAACCCTTGGGTGGCAAAATATGACGTACGAGGAATAAATTACGCCCCACATCTCCGGTGTTTGTCTCTTTGCAAACTTGAAGATGGCAATTTTTTACCCCGCTATTGTTTTCTCGCTAGGAAATATTGTTGTTTGATAGTTTCTCAAGCACTTACAAGTATTGGTTACTATTCGAAGTCGCGATATTTTTTTAGAGTTCCATGTAAGGTACCTTTACGGAAAAAGTTCTGGTATAACCATTGATATTATGTGTGAAGTTGTGGGAGAAAAAAGTGGCAAATAGAAAAGTTTCAAAAGAAATTCGTCAGATTTATTGAGTTGTTACATTATTGTAAGAAAATCACATTATTTGCCCTGAATTGATATATGCAAAATTGACGAAGGTACGACAGTCAAATTCCGAAGAAATTGGTACGTATTCAAACAAACTACATGTCACACACAGATACTATTCATTTAACTGTTTTTTTTTGTAGGAAGATACGATTATTCCAAAAGATTTATCATTTCAATGCGAATATATTAAATTAGTGTAGGTACAGTTCGTACCTATACTACACTTACACTGCTTACTTAGGTAAGTACCATGTACTCAATTACTTATGGAACTTTGAGTATTGAATAGATTTTTTATTTAATCTTCATAATAAACGTTAGCTTTTTATTAATGAGCAAAATAGTATTACTAAGTACTAGAATAGAATAGAATAGAATATTGCTTTATTGCACACCATGAGAAAAAAAAACAACAAATAAAACAGTTTTCGCTTAAATATTAAGTGTAGCAAGTACTAGTGTTTGTATTCTTTTTTTTTTTCAATAAAACTCTGTCTCACCTTCTAATGGTCTCCATATTTATTTATCAAAGCAGGGAGATTATACCATTAGAGCTGTTTACCCCTTGGCTTACAATTTACTTTCGACATTCGAATAATCGGAACAGTGCGATCAAAGTGGTCGGGCCCCAAAATATAAGTAAGTAAACCATTTATTTTGTCGAAAAGCTTTTAATATTAATCTAGCTCATCCAGCTTTCCTTGTAGCTAAATGAGTTTAAATATTTTTCACCTTCCATCTCAATCGATGGAGAAAAACTTTTCACTTAACGAATCCACCTAAACAAACTCTATCTCATTTTATCAATTGTCAAAGTTTAAAAACTTAATCCACTTAAGGTCCCTTTAAGGAGGAGTTTCAGTGCGCATGACAAACTCTCCCTAGCGGGAAAACCAAGGACAGAAAGCTGGCGACCCTTGCGAAGTGAGCACGCTCAGTCCCCAGTCTGTTCCATTCGAATATGAAATACGAACGCGATCGGTTACTTATCACTGGCACCTAAGAACTTAAAAAAAAAAGACTTTTTTCTGTTCCAATTTCAAAAGTTTAAAAAATGTTGGATTGCGTCGATGTGTTCTGACATGATAGGAAAGTGTGTTTCATACAAGTGATGTGACTAATTTTAGTGGTGAATTGGAAAAATATGTTATTGAAATGAGGGAAACTATGAAAACTGTAAAAATGAAGATTTTATCGTTGATTGCGCTATGCGGTAAGTGATAATAATCTAATTAATGATATTCTTAAAAAACACTGAACAAATTATTACAGCCATAATGTTAGAGATCTTAGATATTGTTATTTTTCCATTGGACATCAAGATTCCAAAGATTTTTTCTGGACGGTTACATTGTTCTGGTACTTACTGTTGTTGTAGCTATACAATACTTTGTATGAAACTGCGATCTCCGTCTAAGTAAAGCGTCCATAAATTTACTTGACCATGACAGAAGGACAAGGGTTTCTTGTCGAATAACGGTACCTTAAAAATTGTATATTTACACAACGAGGAAAACAAGGCTTATTAAACTTGTTTTTAGCTTTTTCAAACAATAATTAATTATTGTTTTCATTTTCTTTTACGTCTTTGTTTTTATTACAAACATTTACTTATTCTTTGACTGATAAAAAACTGGGATCGGCATTCATTTTTAACCGACTTCAAAAAAGGAGGAGGTTCTATGTTCGGCTGTATGTATGTTTTTTTTTTTTTTTATGTATGTTCATCGATATCTCCGTCAGTTGTGAACCGATTTCCAAAATTATTTTTTTGTTTGAAAGGGTATGCTACCATAGTGGTCCCATAAAAATTTCACTCCTGAGGGATTGATAGTTTTCCCGTAAAACTCAAAAAATCACCGAACTTTCCGAAAAATGTGGACCGATTTCCAAAATTTTTTTTTGTGCTTGAAAGGGTATCCATCTCTAGGTGGTCCTCATACTTTTTTTTCCTGAGGGATTGATAGTTTTCCTGTAAAACTCAAAAAACCTCATTCTCACTACACAATCTGAGTCAAACATTGAATAGTTTGACATGTTTATACTCTCGAGGTGGTCCCATATAAATTTTATTCCTGAGGGATTGATAGTTTTCCCGTAAAACTCAAAAAACCTCATTCTCACTCTAACTTCTTTAATCTTGACTATTCCAATATCTAACCTAACCTACTATATTATTTACACTTGCACTTCATTTACACAAAAAATTGAAAAATAAAAATTTTTGAAAAAAAAATGGAACCGACTTCTCATAACACAAACAGACACTAAGAACCTTCTATGTACCTACACTAAAAAGAGAAAAATAAGAATATACACATGCAATAATTATCATTTACAGTATTCAATTAATAAATTATTATGTTATATTATATTTGAAGTCGGTGCCAACTACGAGTATTCTACTCTAACAACTCGATACAAGTTTGCACCCAAATTCTATTGTACTCGTAATTTCTTCTTAGATGTAAATGCATAGGTAGTTGGCACCGACTTCAAATATAATATAACATAATAATTTATTAATTGAATACTGTAAATGATAATTATTGCATGTGTATATTCTTATTTTTCTCTTTTTAGTGTAGGTACATAGAAGGTTCTTAGTGTCTGTTTGTGTTATGAGAAGTCGGTTCCATTTTTTTTTTCAAAAATTTTTATTGATTAAGGCTATGATTTGGTCTTTAGTTCATAAATGCAAGGATTTAAAAGGATGGAATCGTACACAACTCGCTCAAGCGACTGATAAAAGATGTCATGTCTTTTAATTCAACCTTGTTAGGTTGACAGTTGAATATTACTATGGTTACTATGGTATTTTTCATATACGTACTTAGTATAGGTACCTACGTATTTTTCACTTTCTTATTCGAGGTATTCGAGGCTGATAGGTGATTAGGTAACGTAAGTAAAAAAAATAAGTTCACAATTTATTCGCGTGTCTTCGCCTTCTTTATCAATAAGAGTTACCGTGCTGGACAACCTCTACTAAATTATAAAAAAAATATAAATTACAAAACACAAAACAATTAATTAAATTTCCATGCATGAAAGAAGAACTAATTGTTTTACAATGTAGCTAATAGTTAGGGAGGCGAGGTAGCTAAATGGCGTAATTCAACGGCGCTGTCGAGACCTATCAAAATCGAAAGATAAAATAATTTCGAAAAAAAAGCTCGTATAGTAAAAACCATTTTAGCGGTGGGTTTGGCGTGTACGGTTTTTCAAAAATGTTAAAAAAAACAGTTACTTGGGCATTCTCGAGCGCGTCAGATATTCATACTACGTATGCCCCAAGTGCCTCTGATAACAACGGTATACTAATCTGCCGGTTTGCGTGGTGGGGGTAGGCATATAAAGTAGTCAAAAATGCAAAAAAAAAAAGTTTACTCGTGCGCGTCAGATTTTCGGAAGGGGTGTTAAGTAGGCCCCAAGGAAGCTACCTTTAAAAAAACTGACGATTTCGGCGTGACGATAAGTTACGATGAATTTTTGAAAATGCAAAAAAAAAAAGTTTTTTTGAAATACTCGAGCGCGTCAGATTTTCATAGGGGAGGTTTATCTCGGTATACTGAAAGCATATTTTCTTAATCTGACAAAAATGTTGGTGGGTTCTCTTAATCTGACCGAAAAAGGTTTTTTGGTTTCTTTTTTTTCCTTTCTTTCTCCTTGATAAAACGGGGAATTCATATCAATTTTTTTCAACACCCTCAGTTTTCGAGATATACTCAAAAAACCGGGAGTTTGAGTTTTGTATGATGCTTTCTTTGGACAAAAATGTAAAAAGACCTTTTTTGTGGAAAATAAAATTACCGTTTTTGTTTATTCAACTTTTTTTTGTAAAATGTATCGTTCGCGACTTATATGCCGCAACGCGTTTTTCGGAAGACGAAATGGCTCATCCACACTTCCGGTCATGCGGAAACCGGCAGATTTTGTATTTTTAGTAAGTTTTAGATTATATTCTTCAAAATAAAAAAAATAAAAATCGCGCTCGAGAATGCCGGATTAAAGTTTTTTTTTTACAAGTTCGCGACCCTATAACTCGGCGGCGTCAAGGACTTATCGTCAGATTAGTTAAATTTAGTCTTAAAACACTAAAATCAACCCCCAATATCTTAATCTGACGCGCTCCAGTATTTCAGACTATCGATTTTTTTTTACTAATCTGATCGTCTATCCTAGGTGCGCGTCACTACATATAGAGCTAAATACTTTACAAGGTTGTTCTATTAGGTCTGAGGTATCTCTCATATCTTAAACTGCCACGCTCGAGTATTACCGAAAATTCCCCTATTCGCCTCCCTAACTATAAGTATAAATACGTTTACTGACAAATCACGGGCACTTTGAATACTCGTTATTTCAAATTCAATAGGAGTTATGCATTTTATCGGGATTTTAGCGCTGTGCGCATTCATTGCTCTGGCAAACGCATTAGAGCAAAAAGAAAAAATATATTACAAACTAGCGGCCGCGGCCGCACCAAAAACGTTTGAATTTATCTAAGACTAAAAAAAAGTATACAATAACGCCGATGACAGAGAACTGCACTATGCCGCATTCGTCATACATTTGGATAAATATGCAGTGTTTGGCATATACCCGTGGGCAGATGAAACGCAGAAAGAATTTAAGAAACATAGTGGGCTTAACCCCCCTAAACAAAAAACGTTATATATCATTGATTTGATAGAGGCATGAATTGATTAAATGGTGGCCCAGATCTGGGTACAGGAACGTAGGACGATCGGCGGCTAGATGGGTAGACGATATTGTACACGTCGCGGGCCGTCAATGGGTCTGATTAGCGCAGGATCGTGGTGGATAGCACAAACTTAGGGAAGCCTATATACCCGTGAAGTCGGGCTACGGATGATGATAATGATGATGATTTATTTTATTTGCCATGCCTTAAAGTATGGCAAATAAAATAAATTTTGGTTCACCCTAATTGTATCAAGTATTTTTGGATTCGTTTTCCTGTCAGTTAAGAAACCTCAATCGTTGGTAAGTCTCATTTTCTATTACTAAGGCGAAAATCTTTTAAACCTTACGTTTCCTTCCCATCATTGCCCCTATATAGCTTAGGTTATATGCATCCTGGGCACTGATAGTGTTAAATTGTAACTTGACTAAAATAAAACTCTATTAACTATCACGGCCTACCAAATTCAGTACTGAAGCAGTATAACAGAGTTAAAGTGTGTGTTTTCTATCGAAATATAGGGCTTTAGGAGTCGGAATATTGTCAATACTATTGTTTCGTATTTTTCATTTACATGCATGGTTTGTGAAGGTTTCGCGTGCGTGCGTGTGTTCGTAATTCTTCTCATCTTCATTGTTACAATTGGATATTTCTGTCCAAATTTAGGCAAGATAACGTCTGCCTTCTGAATCCTAGTACCTACTAGAATAAATATACCTATATTATAGGTAAGAAAACCTTTGTAATTCCTTGCTAGTTTTTCCTTTGTGAAAACGGTAACATAATCAGAAAACGAAAAATATACAGACCATAAACTGAGCACATCTCATTAATAACACGCTAAAACACATTCATAATTTAGAACCGTAAGGGTCGGTAGTTCCCCTCATAATTATACTACATCCCTCGCCCCTCAATAATATGGCGTTGGATTTATGATCATACGGCCTATAAACCGGGCGTAGCTGACCGGCTGCTAAGCTGACGTCATTCCTCTCATAATAGACCTGCTAAACGACCACCGTCTTTATGCGTCCAACTTACGGCATAAAACTAATGACCCTAAACGGACAGATAAAAGCATATTGCGTCAAAAGTGTTAGCTTGTTTTTGTTAGCATGCCAGGCAGTAGAAATTAACTTTATGCTAGTATCTTTATGAACTGTGCAACTAATTTTGAAAAGAGGTACCTACCCACCTTTCAAATTCAAATTCAAAATGTTTATTTGCATTCATGTTGTGTTTGTACAGGGTCCCTAATGATTCACATAACGTCTCTTATCCTATTTTTAATTCCCATACTGTATTTGGTACTAATATTAAATTGTCCTAATGATTACTCGACATAACAATACTACACCTAATTAACAATAGTCATAGTATTAGGTGAACATAACATTAAATAGTCATAAAATCACATCTCCTAACATACGGTAATCCTAAAGTTATAAGCCCTAACAATATTTACTCCTAAAGTTATAAGCCCTAACAATATTACTCCTAATAATCAAACATAATAACAATTGAAATCATAATAGCATTAAATCCTAAAAAAATACCATATATACCCAAATAGATTCCTAACTATGTCAACTTTGTAAGGTTTAATAAATTAACTAACATAACTTCGGGTTCGCTATGTTTTCCAATAAACCCACTTTTACTAATTGCGTTTGCTATAACTTCAGCAGCTATAACCGAAAAAACGATTGTATAAATAAAATACTAGACTTTTTTCTACCTATAACAAGTTTAATATAATAAGGTTTAAGAGAAACAAGTCGGTTCTGGCACTCGCCGGCCGCTACCGCGGCACGCTTCGCTCGGCTCGTGCATGGTTTGGTCCCTATTGAAACCATGCTCGTCGCTACGCTCCTCGCAACCTATTCTACAGGTCTGTTAGCCTGTTATGGCAACACGATAAATTTACAGAAAGTTCCTATTTAGAGCAATTATAATTTTATGTAATATTTCAGTTATATTTATAATAATTATATAAACTGCACAATATAGCAATATTAAACTATATTAAATGATACAATTATAACAAAATAACTCAACTTTATATACTATATAATATAACTTTATATAACTATAAATAGTATTTATTAGGATAAATAAACATTAGGACGATCAAAAATAGGACAAAATAGTTTATGCAACTTAACAATAGTAATAATAACTATTATGATAACATATATTAGGAGTTGAGACGAATATGTAAATATAATGGTATGTCTTTAATATATTAGGACAAAATATATGTATGTCAGTTTAAGTCTATGGAAATTTAACAGTATGACTACAGTATTTTAGGACTAGTATGTTATGTGTATTTATATTAGGACAATTAACATTATGTAAATCGACAGGATCCCGTTTGTACATAATTGTAGGTCTTATAATTTATTGTACAAGTGGTTATAACATGAGCCCTGGAAGGACATCGCAAAAAATAAAATAAAAATACTGGGTTGTTATTGTTATGTCCAGTATTTTGTTATAAATTTTAAAGAAAAAAGTCTTAAAACTATGAGATCTTCAAAGGTAGGTAAAATCTTAAAATAAAAACAATCATAAAATTCGAGTTGGGTACCTACTAAATAATAATATTGGTAAATATATTGGTAACTACTTATCTAAGTACTCTTGCAGGGAATAGAAGCTGTTTCTAATTAAATATTTTTTAAACTGGGTTTTAAATCTTAAGAGGCTATTTAGGTTTTTAATATCTGGAGGGATTTGGTTAAATATTTTGACAGACATTGCATAAGGAGCTGTGTGAATTAGTTGAAGTTTTGAGAAAGGAAGGTCTAATTTACTTTTTTGTCGTAAGTTTTGGGGGCGGGTGTAAATTTTAAAAAGGTCTATATGTTTTTTGACAAATGTTCCTACTTCTAGAATATATAAGTTATGAATTGTTAAATTGTTTTTCTCTATAAAGTATGGTTTGCAGCTTTCCATGAGATCTAGATCCTTTAACAGATTGTGTTTTTATGAATGGACCAATGTTTGGGAACTTCTGCATAATATGGGAAAGTGCTAAATATGTAATTGGACATGCCTCTGACTACCCATCTTTACATGTTCTGGAATACATAAAAAGACAAGAGATTGTCTTCACCATGGGGATATAGTCGTGATGTTTATTTTGATTTGTAAGCTCAAATACTCTATTGCCAGTTTTAGCTTTTCCTAAAATCAGTTTCTTTGTGGTATTCGCAGTATAGGAAATTTCCAAGTGTCAACAGTTATTTTCACAGAATTTGTATAAGTCTTGAGTTGCTTGTTATGTAACGGGAAATTGATTTTCGATCGTGTCAAAGACAAAAGCGTATTATCACAGTGTGATAGAATTGGATAGGAATTTTGTAAATGATGTGATGACAGCTGCGTGAAGCTTGAGAACCGCTCTAATGTGGTTAAATCAATGATGTTATATCATTGAATTAAAATCAAAAAGATAGTTGATATTAACCTATAGCTATAACGTGCTATACTAAGGTACAAAAAGTGTCACCATTATTGGTAACTCCTCCTAATATGGCATTTTTCTGCGTGCATTCTGTAAGACTACAGATTGATGACTGTACCACTGAATTTACATAGTTCTTTATTTCGTAAAGACGGTCCCGTGCTCCACCTAAGTTTCCCAACTGGGTGGAGGACGGGACCATCATAGGGTCCCGTGCTCCAATTGATGACGTATGAAGTCTATACGCCACTACTCGCTTCGTCTAATCAAGTCATTACTGCTGGATATAAGCTCTAGCGGCTTTGTAGACTTGGTCGAAGAGTTTAGGTCTGAATATATGCTAACACTGATATACATAAGCAGTCGTTTAATAGATCATACATAACATATGATTCCATGTTTTTAAATAATGTGCACTGTGACATTATTAAGAAACATTGACAACAAAGTTTTATTTCATAATATGCATTCCAAAAAACCCACGATCTTATTCATGGCTATGCTCTAACGGGAAAAAAGGCTAAATGATACCTAGTAATTAACGCTATAGTCAAGATACGGTTAGAGTGGTCCCGGATCAGCTAAATTGTGGGTTCAAATCCGCATGTATGCAATTTTAGGGCGTCGTCTTCAAATCTTCAGATCAGGGAGCTTAAACTGCACGAAAGCCTCTGTCATGGCTTAGTGATTTTAAAACCTGGATCAAAATTTACCTGGACCTGGATATTTTTTTTTTTCTTGTATATCTTCTTCGCTGTGTGTTTGTGTATATATAATAAAGAATTATCTATCTATCTATCAAAAAGCATTCTAAAGCACAAAATCTCTTTGTTAATAATATATTGGCACAGGTTGTGAGCAAACTATAATTACCTATCGCAGGAAATTAAATTAGTATTACCTACCTTATTTTCTCACGATATACTTCATACACATTTCGGACGTATTTACACGCAAATATGGAGAAAAATCCGTAACTAAAATGATTTACCCTTACAATATTCGGATAAAATGGTGTGTTATTTTTGGTCTAGGTTTTTTTTATAATGAATGGGTCGGCTCTTGACCTTGAATCTAACTCAGGCAGGAATGAGGTCTACGATGGAGGGAGCCTACCCAGAAGGTGCCTGTTCCTCTCTTCTTAGAAACAACAGGGTCGCAGCTCAGCGAAAATACAGACAGGTGGTTGTGGTTCCCACCATAATACCTATAGTTTCTGATAAATATGCACGACATAGGGAATCCTAGAGTGGTTCTATATTGATTATGACTGTTATTTATAATTATGAAAAAATTCCTTAGGAAAATGAAACGGTATTTACCTCATTGTATCAGTTTTTTGAAATGCATCCCAAAAATCGTTAATGAAGTATGAAGATAACACTATAAAAAAAATTGTACGTACATTGATAACAAAACAATGAACACTCCATTGATTTTCATTCAAAAGTACGTACATTATCTGAATGTACAGGGAGTTGTTTATGAGCAAAGATCGCAAAAATATTTGCGCTAAATATAATCCGGAAGAGCACGGATAATCGCTAATGCGCACGGTTCACGTCTACATTATACGTATAATGGCAAAAGAATCCGATTACGTACATCCTTTTCTTTTTTTTCGCAGTACGTTTTTATATTGTTTCTTAAACCAATATTTACTTTAGGGATATCTATGCAAAATCTACTAATTACTATATTGATGGTTTCAATATCTTGCGCTCGTTGGGTTAGTTAGATAGTGATGTGCGAAATGTTGGGCATTATTTATTTAATTATTTGCAATTGCACCTACCAAAACATACATGAATAAACTCCGTCACATTTCAATAATTATGCAGATTTTTTTTAATCAGAACACTGTATCAAAAAACGGACAAAAAAAACGAAACTAAAAGCAGTTTATCCGTTTGAGAACTAATAGCAGATAGATTCACAGTCACTGTCAATGTATTACTTGCTTTTTTTGCGTTGGGAAGAAGAAAAGTTTCTTTAATTTCTTCGTCAACTTGTCATAATCATGATTATTTGATACGCTGCTGGTGCGATGTAAATGATACATCTTGAGCTGAGTGGTTGGTAGAAACCGGCAATCAATTTATTACACCATCAACCATCGTACTTTTTCTATAAAATATTTTTACCTCAAATATATTTTTGTTTGCGATACTTTTAATTTAATTAATATTAACAACTTGAAAAGCCTTTTTGGAAGTTTTAACGATATTTTGTTTTATTATAACGCAAAATTTGGTGATGACTTCATAAAAATATATTGCTGACAAAGACGTATAAAATGTATTGAAAGCCCCATCTACTATAATAATTAAAACTGAAAACAAACAATGAGCAAAGTAAATAAAGAGCAAAGAATCACGAAGATATTATGTATTTAATTGTATACATTTATTTATTGTTTATGGTTGTCTATCGACTTCTCTGTCACTGTCAGTTCCTACATACCCAGGAAAACTTGAACACGTTATAGTATTAAGTAGTATGAGTTCACTTCAAGAACAAGAGTACGAAAGTTTAACTAGAAGAAAAGTAAGTCGGTACTATCGACCAGCCGGCTAAATTGCGCGGACGTATACACATTGTATGGGCCCATCCGAGCGGGTAACGAGATAAACTACTGATGGCTGATTGAGAGTGAAAATATTCGGGTTATACGACTTGCTTTTATGATGTACGACAGATGAACAGTCTTGTTTTTCCCGTTCTGTAATGCCTTGAGTTTTATGGTTGCATAGATAATTTGCCGGATAAATATAGCTGCTTGGTCTTATTGCTTTTGTTTTGTTGTCTAATATTGTCTCTAGTATCATTGCTAAGCTAGATTTGAAAATATGGACCGTGCTAAGGATTATACCACATTTTTTATAGCTGCTAGTATAAATAGAGATAATAAGTAGGTAGGTACCTACTTACATAAAAAGTTTATAACGTCGCGTCGTCATAAACAGTAATACTATTTGTAATGAGTGTTGTTAAACTAACGAATGGAACAGCAACGACCAGGAACTTTCCACTGAAACTTTGGCTCGCTTCTCTCACTCAATAGGTCGGAAAAAAAGAAGCCTTATAAGTCGATTTTAGAAACTCTTATTAAGTTTACTCATTACTTACGAAATAAAAATATTAAATTGACGGATTCAAATTGACCCAAACAAATTAGTTTTCATATGTTCCATATTTTTGCTACAATCTCAGAAACATTCATCATTACAGAGTCGTGTGACCGCTATTTGCAAACTCATGGTCATCCACACTGCGAGCGGGCGTGGTTGCGGACGCGGACGCAAAGTGTCAACCAAATGAAACGCTAGTAAAGTCCACGCCACGAATCAAGTCTTGTCGCATTGTAAACGAATGAAGAAGCCAGAAGCTTTGCAATTTATCTTCACGCGTAGATACTAACGCCATTCCACAAAGACTTATTTCATGGAGCGGATTCTCGCCTGAAGAGTGGCCAGAACGCGCGGGCAGGAAAGTTTTCGCGCCCGCGCCCACTCGTAGTATGTTCTACCCTACCACTAAGACATCGGCTGAGTTATTCTCGCCAGGGTTCGAACCACCATCATTTGAATGGAGATATTTTTGTAATATATTGATAAAAAAATGCATGTGAGCGTAGTTCAGGACAGGAGCCTTTTCTATGGGACAGTGTAAGTGTGTTTTGTTAAGCATTTCATTTTATATGTTGTTTTAATTGACTTCTACTATCTATCTACACTACTTCGCTATTTCTTACCAGATGATTACCGTCGTATCGAACTTTTACGAACTGAAAATAGGTACCCATATATATTTATATTATGTATATTTATGTTGTTTATGTAACTTGAACTAAAACGGAATGTTTAGCGTCTCTACCGCAAAACTTACAGTGGTGGAATGGCTTAATTAGCGTATTACCGTTTGTGTAATACAAAAGCCGCGGCATTTCATTCCTTTCAAAGTCTTGGAACTTTAAAGTCCCCAACAACAGCCGGGTTCGTTAGGGTCTTAAATTAATTTTCCTTCAAAATTTGTCAATTGCCGGCAAAATTAAACGAAGTTTGTCGTTTCTTGACAATGTGAGGTGGCTGGCTTACGTCCAAGAGTTTATCTCTACCTTTTATAATAGCAAACATCTTGGACAGCGATATTTAAAATAATAATAGATAGGTACCTTATTTAACTACAAACTGAATTGATGGATCGCACAGTAGATCAATCAAGAATTATGTAAAATGTATGCTTTTAAACGCTAAGCCCCCTCGCAGACTGCAGACTTTCTATCGGCCGATAGTTGAGACGGGCTTTACTTCTCCATACTCATTACGAGCCGAAGTATATTCCGTCCCAACTATCGACCGATAGAAAGTCTGCAGTCTACGGGGGGGCTAAGTGTTTGTATAGCTTTGCAAGTTCATAATTTGGTTTTGTTTCGTTTATGTGTTACTGAAACATGAATGCGGCTTTCGAAAAACATAAATTAATGTTTTTGATACTTCCTCCCTCACCATCGTATGATGGTATAATTTGTACAGTTGCCACATCGCTGTTATTTGTGCGAAATGTAATTAATCACGAACCATTACACATTCCCTGAGACGCGGCTCCGTACTAATTATTATTTAATCTGCGCCCCTTGTTTACCAAGAACCGATAGGAAATTAGGCCTTTTATGACTCGTAAGAATTAATTAAGTAGGATGATTAAGAATTCTCATTTTAGGAATGCAAATAACGCCATTTCTTTGGCTTCTATAATATCTTAATTAGAGTAGATAGGTACTTCTGGTAAGATTTTAATATTGAAGAGGACGGCTGTTATGCTAATGAGCTTTTTTCATCTAACGGTAATTGGAAAAATGATGAAAAGTCATTGAGTTGCGATACCTATTAATTTTGCCGATTATTTGAATAATTGGCGATAAGCAACATTCAGGTAAACGCTGATATAAGCTATTGTAGCAAATCACTTGCTTACTACGCATACGCATATCGTTTGTGCAAGCGTTTAAGCGAAGTAAGTTGTGCTGCCCGCCATCATCTATACCATAACAGAAGAGAGAATCTAATGATATCAAAACTACAGTTACGTGCGGATATGTGTGGGGTATGTCATGTTTATAATGTCCTATGGATCCTGCATCCGTGCTTCGGAGGGCACGATCAATTGTCCCGGTCGAATGACAAGGACCATCATGATTATACAGGGGGTGGAGAAATTTCGGGATCGGACAAAACTCCTAAAGATCTCTAAGTGAGAGGTTTTTACATGAAATATATTGATATTGTTATGTTTACAATACAAAATAACCATACTAAAGATCCAGAAACAAAAGACAAATATAATAATCCCAAAACTCACTGAAAGCAACCCACTGTTAGAGATTGCATAGGAAATTGTTAATTCTATTGGAGCGAAGCACATAGGAAGTAACGTCCCGCACCGCTCGTCGACTTGGCACTCTTCCAGTCACCGACTGTGCTTTACAATACGCCCCATAAAATGGAATCGGGATAGAAATTGCTTTTTGTACTTTGCGTGTCAAAATAGGGCAATATTTTAACGCGTCATTTTGATGAAGTAGCGGTTTGCGCACTTCACTGCTCAAATATGAACTCGGGTGTTTTGAGGTACGCAAAGCAGTGTCACAAGCAAACTGATACACCAATAACCAGCAAATACTGTAAAGGAACATTATCTCTTGTTCAGAGCAAGCAGTGAAAGAGAAACTACCTACTCGTACGTACTGTACTGTACTGTACGCCTAGTAGAAAGTCTTTGGACGCCCGTATCTCCAAGAGTATCAAACGTTGCTCTAAAATATTTAGTGACTGATTTATAATATTCATTCAATTACATTTTATATTGATAAATATGAGAACTGTATGACTTATGTATGAGTTTTGACGTTGAGTTATGAATAATCATATCATCGTAAGTCGTCAACTCAAAATTGAATTTTGCAATAAAATTTGCAGAACACGCTATTACGGGATCATACAGCAATATTATGTTAGCATTAATGTGTTTCAGTTAAAAGGGTACGAATGTCGTAAAATTTACAGGCACATAAAACAGAACGTATCATGGTGACGAGGATTATTCTAAAGACCGGAGTACACGTACCCAGTACAGAGACAGCAGTAATATAATCTAGGCCGAGTGCGGACCAAAGTCCTAGAGTTAATATCAGAGAACTGAAGTGTAGTGGGATGAGGCCTAGCAAGACGTGATGAAAGATGGAGCAAGTCGTTGACAGAGTTGTGCCCGATAACTGGAAAGAAAAGTTTCAGGCGTCCTGCTGCTCGATGGAAGGACAACACTGAAAGCGCTGTGGGTCGACAATTGCTGAGGTTAGCACACAGCCGGAAACTGTGGCTAGAGCAAAAATAGGCCTATCTTTACGTAGCAGTTTAAGTCAAGCTTACGGATCATGATGAGTGCGCTGGACGTTTGTTAGGCGTTGGCTTGGAGCATTACAGAGTAGCAGGCGAAAATCAATGCCTATCTAGGTACTCGGTACGTGTAATCCTGTCTTAAAGTATGCCGTACACACCCATGTATGCCGTATTACGACTAAGGTACCAAATAGTACTAACTAATTTATACCTATTCAATTACTAATGTCTAGACAGACACCTTAGAAAGCTATCAATTAAATTTTTGCTGAATAATGGCTTTAATCCACCCAGCAATTATGGGTTTTGGATAATATTGCAAACATAACGAAACAGGATCACTATAATATTCCTCAGGGTGACATTATGGGGCTTCTAACTTGTGACCTATAGGGAGAACCTTAGGTCACAAGTTGCAAGCCATAATTTTAACAGTCTCTTGTATCTCAATAATCTTTTAAGCTAATGTTTGGATGGTAAGATGGATTTTTCTTTTACGCTGAAACGGCTGAACAGATTTTAATGAAATTTGTTATGGCTCATACTCTAAATTTACGCATAGGCTATTTTATTTCAAAAAATATTACAAGGCGCAGCTGAGAGTGAAATAATTTTACAGTACACGAAACGTCAGTTTTACTCTATGTACTCTATGGTACCGATTTATTTTCTGTGGAAACCATCCGACTGTATAAATAAAACGGGTGAATACGTGAAAAAGATTTTCCGACCAACGGGTTGTAATGATCGTTTTTCTATCCGAAATGTGTTAAACATCAGTTCACAGAACAATATTATTCAAGCACTTACAAAAATATTATGGTTTTTGGAGTATTTTGAGCTTAGGTATGTTTGCTTCAGGATTGTAATGTTTGAATTGGTTTGAATGTTTGAAATATGGTACCTACCCTATTGTGTAATTTTTAGGGTTCTATGTGGTCGCACGACTCATCCGCTTCGAACGCGCTGAACTGTCAATTCAATAGAGGAAATGCTGAGACGTTCTGACGTCAGAAGCTAGCCGCATTTTCTGACGTCATCAGTATTTTTTGTATAGAAAAATGAATGCGGCGGGCGCGTACGGCGACAAATTTGCGATCAGCTTAACCACTCGTTTTCCTTCCGTCTATGTGTCTAGACTTTCTTCTCTAAGGAACTTATTTGTATTTCTATTTTTGTCGATAGCTTCGCTAGGTTTAGTTACATGTAAAAGCAAAAATTAAAAACACATTAGTTACAGTCGACAACAAAAGTTTCACAACATTCCCAACTTTATTCCAGTCGGTTAGCGGGGAAGTGATAATTTGTTTTACTTTTGAACTTGACCGTACGTGCTAACTCTATTATTCCCCAACGATGTGTTCTGGATTACGCCAGTAATTAATAGTTTTGATGGGCATTGAAACTTGCGTTTGCAATTTCGGTGTAAAGTAGTAAATACCTATTTGGGGGTAGGTGGAATTACCCCAATCTGCGGCAAAGAGGGAGTACTCGCCTCACTTAGGTCGACACCATCTGGTCCACTCACCTTAGGGCATTTTCGGCCGACAGTGAATTTTGGATAGTTCTTCATAGGCTTATTGCCGAGACTAAAAAAATATTTTAAAAAGGGGTATTGAATCTTGCCTTTTCGGTTTTTACGTAAAGTAGACCTCACCCACCGTGCAAACCAATAAACAAATTGTACCTATGTTGAGACTATTTAAATTACAAACACAATTATCCAGCATTATTTATTTATTTATTTAATTTTAGTAACCTGTTTATCGAACAATTATTTTTGACAAGCTATTTGCAAGACTAAATAAAACTACTCCCACAAAAATGTTAGGTACCTACGTTTTGTAGCTTGAAGTGAATGAGGGATTACAGGCAAACTAGGCCTTAGGTAGGAGCGGACTTTAATTAAGCGTAAGAGCTCAGACCACTGTCACTGATGATATAATTACAGGCATGTTGCTTACATTTAATCATTCCTAGTACCGTGACGGCCGTTTCATCATAATAACGTTGACGGGTGTGTATGGCAAGTACTACGCTTGTATGCCGCAAAAACCAACAGTGATGGATTGCGGACATAGAATAAAAATATATTAGTTAGCAAGCATTTCATGGCCACATTAGAAGAAGATATCATTACGATAAAAATATCAATGAGCGTGGAGGAGCGTGGTCTTGATTTAAAAACTAGCGGCCCGCACGTTTCATAAAACTAGCACGTTGCATGATCTAGAAGAAGTTTAAATACACAGACAGATAGACGAAATAGACTTTCATTATCATCATCATCAGCCTATAGCAGTCCACTGCCTCCCCTAATGAGCGCCATTGCGCCCTGTCCTCAGCTCAACGCATCCAGCTTCTGCCAGCAGCCTTTCGCAGATCGTCACTCCACCTGGCCGGAGGGCGTCCTACACTACGTTTGCCGAGTCGCGGTCTCCACTCAAGAACTCGTTTACCCCATCGGTTATCGGTTCTTCGGCAGATATGGCCAGCCCACTGTCACTTCAGCTTGCTAATTCTCTGAGCTATGTCGACAACTTTGGTTCTATGTCGGATAGCCACATTGCGGATTCTATCCTTCAGAGAAAGAAATAGACTTTGTTTTACACTAAATGTAGAGATTTAAGAAAGAGAAGCAATCTAAGAAAGAGAAGCAAACTATCAGCAAAGCTACTGGTAACTATTAAAAGTTTTAAAATTATAGGTACCTCCTTTGAAATCATCTCCTGCTATTGATCATCTCCTGCTACGTTTTCAGAGATCGTGTCATGTACGATCTCAATAACACACGAAAGATGAGAGAAAACAATTTGCTGAGCGCTTTCTTTGACGTGGAATTTATTATTTGCGTGTGTGTAAATACAGGAATAATTTACTTTCTTCAGAAACATGGAAAATGCTCGCTTTTACGTATTGTAGCATCTGTCTGATACACGTAATGAAAACATAATATTCTAAATTAATTTATAACGTCAGAGTACCTGGGACAATATTTTACACGATGCTATTTTTCTTACAATTTTCTAAGCTCCACACATTGAACGTGCCGACGAGCGTCGTGCTAACTATGAGCGTTTACACGTGAAAAATTGCCGTGTGATACGATATCGTATGGGTTGAAATCGCATCGTGTTAATGCACCTTCACTTTTGAATCAAGAAGCAGAATATTTAGGTACCTTTTAAGGAAGAGAAAGCATCTCTTTACAAGGAAATCGACTTCTCAATTGATATTCATCACTTGGCTTGCAATCTGATAAGATGCCAGCAGGTATAAGTTTTTTGTTTATCCTAATTTTGACACGATTTATCATATTTCTAAAAAGGATGACCATTATTGAACTATGAAAAACATTCACCATCATCATTTCTCTGTCTGGGGTTAGCACTTCCACTCGCTTATCAGTTATCACACTTCAACAGTGCATCGACGGCTTTTACACAGACATCTCACAGAATCCAACCACTAATTTCTGAACATAGGCCGCAAATTACAAAACATGAATAGAGAGGATTGCCATTGCGGTTGGTTGTACCTACTTCAGCGTACGATTATTCGACTCGATTATTCACTTGTTTTTGGTTTGCGAGCAAGCATTTGAAATTCGAAAATATGGTGCCAAGCCAATAAAAGGAGCTTGTTTGACGCGCTGTAAAAAATATTTTGTTACACAAGTTAGAAGGTTAGAATAGACCTCAGTAAGTTTATAAATACATTCTTTGTCAAGCGACTTACGTTTATTTTTGAACTAATAATACGGTGATAACGAGTGTAAGGGGAGAATAGACCGACCCCAGACATGTGGGATAAAAGGCAAGCAAAACATTATTGAATGATGTTTATTTTTAAACTATCACCCAATATCAACTGTACTAAATATAATAGCGATTGAGAATATTGAATATCAACTGTTGGTTTTATTATTATTCATTTCAAAGGTGACTTCTAGGTATAATATTTTGACGTGATTGTATTATTAGATATCAAAGTGTGGTATATTTTGAGGTGAGTAGGTATTGGTATTTGTTGTGACTAAGTAAAATGATAACTACTTGACTACTCCTTGTGAAGGCTTTAATGTGTAAGCACGAGTTAGATTTAACAACTAAGTAGGTAAGTTTTAAATGCAGAAAAGTTGGAAATATATTTTTAGAGTAAAGTCATCAAACACTACGCTGTTCATTATTAATTTATAAGCTTCATAAAACTACAAGTCCTACAAAATAACTTAAACTAAACCCAGCATAAGCAGCGTTCATTTTATTTTGGTTACAAAGATGGAGATTCGTTTCAAAAGGTTTTTTATTATTTTATTCCTTCAAGAATACTATAGATATTGGTGACGTACAAAATCAAAGCTTAATTCCGCGTGACAAAAAAGTTTTCGGTTTAACTGAATTACAACCCTTTGGACCTAGTAATAAAGTCAAAACATCATATTATTCTTACGATCATTCATCACCAAAAACGACAAAATGCTTTAACAGCTCGCACCGTTTTATTGAGCCCTAAATCTATTGTATTCTTGATCGAAGTTTTATTCGAAGCGAACTATCGCTATCCACAGTCTGGTGTTTTAACAGCTAGCAGCCGCTGAATTTGGTACGAGGCGTGTAAAAAACTCAGAGTTGGCAAACATTTTTGCATCCGTAGCAGAAGTTTTTAACTATAATTGGAAAACTAAAGTTGTATTGTTAATTGTAAACTGACTTAGGTCTTAGTCTGAAAATATTTTAATTTAATTAATAAGTATTTTCAATTTCTTTGTCGTTCGCTCATGACTGAGTTTCGTAACCATTTTTTCGTAACAAGTGGTCAAGAGCCATGTGCAATGCCCTCTGCATGGAATCACAAAATTACCCACATTTCAGATTTACCTAAATACTTACAGCCTTCTCAGAGATATTTTCCTGCACCATTTAGTTCTCATTTTAGTACGCATAATGATTTCTGAAACATTGAGCACAGGTATTCTTCGTGACCTGTCGTTCGATTCAAAGTCGTCATTAGGTATCTATCTATAAGGCACTGTGACTCGCAACTGCTTTCCTCATAGCTATGGCAATTGGCATTGCCAACAGCTATACATCTGACTGTTATACAGCTTATACATTTTTGTGGTTTTGCACGAGCGAAAGTTGTCGGAGCTGCAGTTTTTCTGGTGTTTTTCCGCGTTTTTGCTAACCACTCAGACTGTTAATTAGACGGTTGGACTACAGGAAATTAAACTGTGTCGAGTATATGTTTATGAACAGTTTAGCCAGAGGCAGAATTGAATAACAAGATGTCGAGTCCAGATTGTAGAAGCAACGGCATGAACCAACGCGACTAGTGGACAATGGAATACTTACCTATAATATGTCAACTATTAGCTTAAACACGCGGTTCATTGAAACTTTGATGAAACTGAGTTTTGACAAATTGATAGCCGTCATTCCTTTGTGTTGAAGTCGCTCGGTCGTACCTGTTTGAGTGTAGCTTTACCCTATGTGTCGGTTTAATGAGGGTTGAGGGTACAGGAGGTATTAGAAGTCGCACTTCAAAGCCACCTAATGATGTTCAATTACGTGGTGGAAAATATCAAATTTCAGATTGATATTGGACTTTGTGATCATCAGCAAATCAATATAAAAATAGTCATAGCGTACAAAGGAGCTAAGAATGAATTGGTTATAAATTATATTGCTTTTATTTTGTGAAATTTTGACTTGTTTTATTCTGAAAATGTTTCTTATAATCCTATATTGGCGGTTTCCATAAGTATTAACTGTTGTATACGGCTATTCTAAGATGATTAATCGTAAATCGTAATAGCTTTTAGAACCTATCATTTATTAATAAAAAAATAATCTCTCTCTTAATCTATAATTCACTTAAGTTGCTCTCATCGGCCCCATTATTGTATTCCCCAGCGTAATTCCAAATATCCTATCCGTACAAAAATTCCGCTGGCGTAAGAAAGGCTCTCCAACGCATTATAACCCTCAGACCTCATGAACTTATCACCCAATATAGTTCGTTATTTATCTAAAGAGGGTGCCCACAGAATTCCAATAAAAGCCCCTTCTTGCCCTTTTGTAGCAAATAGTAACATTAAATAAACCCACAACATTCCTCAAGCTCCACACGTCTTCACATCAATCCATCTATTGAAGGCCCATCGCGATCGGCCCATTATAGAACACAGTCACATAACAAGCAGACTGTAATTGCCTAGTAGTCTATAGAAAAGGAAAAGCCCAGCTTACGCAAATGTCCTCTCAGCCTCGTTTTTATGAAGTTTTTGTTTTATTAGACAACTTTTCTATATTTTCGAAGCGTCTCTCGTGTTGTCCTTTTCTTCCATGAGAAAAGTATACTCACCATCTTGCTCGGAGTTTGATTCATAGTGCTCTGGGCTAAACGGCGAATGGAAACTTCGTGAGGTAAACTGTTTGTAATGGGCGGCGATGGGTTTGCCACCTGTCACACAATATTAACTTCTACAAGATATGAGTATTGAATATGTATCATTAGTTTTAGCCAGTTCATTTTGATTTTAAAACATCCCATAAATCTTGAAATTTTTGGCAGTTTGTTACAACTTTAGAGATTAAATACTTACTTTAGAACGCGAGTATGGAACTTTACATTGCAATTTGACTAAAACCTTAGTTGAGATTACTTAGACTTTAGAGTTGTTTGAAGTTGAGGCTGCCTACATCTTAATGAGGCATTTTCTATGCTGCGCTGGTTCAGTTTTGTGTTGGCATTGAGAAATTCAAGAACAGAAGTTTTGTGTACAAACCTTTTGCATTCATAATAAGGTTTAATGACTTTAAACCACTCGCCGTACCCTGAGGCCGTACCTAATAAGAAATGTTGTTGCAATTTTTGAAACATATTATAAATTAGTAACTTATTAGTATGTATTTCCAGTAAGCATAAACAAACATATTGTCCATGCATATAGTGCATTGTTTTAACAGAGCATACAAAATAATTATGATGTCCTACATTTGCATCTAATCATTGTTCCTAAAATGCCTAATCCTTTTTGCTCATTGTACCGGATACCTCTATTTTCCAGTATTATTAGTTCCACTAATATATGTATAGTACCTAGTTCCATTATTGAACCATCACAAAAAAGGAAAAAAATAACCTGTTGTATCCAAACCAATGAAGTATTGTGACGTCATACAGGTTAGATATTTTCAGGGTATACCTAAGACTACTCCAGAAATTCAAACTCGATTTGTCTACCATAATAAAATTTATGCAACGTTGATGTTCCATGTTGGTCTAGTGGGATTTACTCTCGACTTTTGATCTGAAGATTGCAAGTTTGCTGTATAAATTATAGAATAGAATAGAATAGAATAAATGTTTATCTGGTAATGTTGTAGTTTCAAATATACAATACTTTGGAATCGCCACAACACAAGCGATCATTCGCAAATTCATTCAGTTCGACCATGAAAACGCTATTTGTGGAAATCGCATATTTGATTTGGTGTTTAATGATATATCTCCACAAATTCCACAACAGAATGACTCTATCAATTTCGTGTTTGGGATACTTACCTATCTGACTAGTCTTTGGGAAAAAATGGCATTTCAAGCCCAGAATGAACCTGAAAAATGTGATATTTCTCGATCCTCTTCATTTCTATGTTATCTTGTTTCGTTTAATTTAGACATGATCTAAAATTGCGGAATAAAAATGCGGACATAAAAGTTCTTATGCCGCGGCCCTGAAATCTTGAGTCTGTAATGACCTACAAACTCAATCTTAGCCTGACCCAGTTTAAAATTAGACTCAATATTCGGGTAAAATAGCGCTGCTAAATCATAAATCTAAGATCTGTTGGCCAGAGAATTTGAATATTTCGATCAAGAAGGTTTGGTTTATGTCCCATTGTAAATTCGGTTTAAATTGGCACAGTAATATAAAAAAATCATATGGCAATTTGCTTTACTTCATAAAAGTAAAACAAAATAAAAATATCAAAAATTAAAAGTGAAGATGACGTTCAAGTTTGCCGTATCAATCCCTTACGAATCAAACTATGAGAAGAGTATGTTCAATACGTATACCTAAGCTGCGGGTTTCCGAGGCTTTTTACTTCTATATACGTGTAAAAAGGAAAATTAAACATTTATCTCACTCTCAAAGACACTAAAATCTCACTTGCCTTTGTGCCATGCTAGGTAAGTTTTCAACGATCCAAACTTAGCACAAGTCACAATTCTCGCAATTTCTGTACTAAACGTAACTTCATTATTATAATAGAGAAGTCGTGAAGGCAATGGTCCATGAATAGATTGCCATTCCGCTAGAAAGTTTGCAAAGTCCTGTTATAATGATTAAAAGGTGTAAACGCTCCAAGCGTAACCAAAGTTTGGAACTTGCTGACTTCATCTTCATGACTTGTATGATCAGAACTTATATCATAATTATCCATAGCCTATTACGCGTTTTGTGTCAACACAATTAGGTGCTATATCATGATTGAGATCTGAAAAACAAAGTGTAAGCGAGCAAGATATCTGACCCAATAAATGATGCAGTAAGCACCGTACTTTAGTTACAAAGACAAAGCTTATGGGATGAATTAGTACTATCAGATTGCGGCATTCTCCCAAAGAATCGTCCTTGAGACGGTGATAAACATTGTGGTAAATATAGAGCAATTTAACACCTATCGACTTTATGTCCAGGGATTAAGGCACAAAAGCGGTAACATTTTTCTCTCGTTGTACTTTACGACATTTAGGTAGGAAGCTGGCTGATAGCCAGCGCTGGCGACAATGCCTTCTATCTTTTCACGTCGATATCATTTGAAAGAGCCATAAAATGTTTCACTGACGCACGTTTCAATAAAAAACGCAGACGATTTTTCACGATTCCCGATTCCCGAAAAATATGAGAGAACATTTTTTGATTTCGAACATTGTCGTTCTGTGTAACATTTCGGAACAAAAAGTGTAGGTTTGTGTATTTTATTTTGATATCCGCACCGAACATATTATGTGTATGCAGCAAACATAGCTTGAGGCATTCAGATGTAAATATAAATGAATTTAGATAGGTAGATCAGTTATGATACAACACAAATAACGTTAAAAGTGGGTCATTTGCCCGGTGAACTTTACCAACAGCTATAAATGTGGACCAGATGGGAATACATTAACATGAACCTAATTGGGTTAATACGTGCTGGCAAATTGTATTGAATATCTAGGTAGCGGTTGTCGCAAAATTAGTTTATCGGCTTATTCCCAAAGGACTAGTGGGCGCGAAGTATCACGCAACTACAGCCACTCCTAAAATGCACAAGTACCTAATATTAGGTAGGGAAAACTACATAAATAAATTATCCAAATAACAGTTTGACTTGGAAACATAGAGATACACAGACAGAACTGCTTCCATACGAAATTGGGGATCATCAAAACGTCAAACATACAGAAAAAACATGCGAAGGATGAATGATGACAACATTTTCAGTCTTTATGCATTCGAAGAGCTCATGCTTTTTTAGTAAAGGAAACAAAACACGTGATACGCGACGCAACGTCGTCTGTGTGTACTACGTCTTACGTCTGCTAATGTTCGTAATCCTTTCTGTTTACTGTTTTCTAAATTCTCAATTATATAAACATCGTCTCGCTCAATAATACCATCACAAAATTATCATAACTAAATTCATGTCTGTTTATTTTATTAAAAGCATTAGTCAAACAAATGAAACGGTTGAAACACTGAATATTCAAGATGCTGAATTAGTTTGAAACTTTTGATATTCCGAAGGGGTTGATTCGATCCACTCATAGCGTCGAGTTAAGCAAATTACTGACTATACAGCTAAAAGTGAAACGGCACCTGCTCTGTGATTATTTAGAACCTAGCGGAAATTCGACTGGCTGTTCGGGCGACAATCTGGTGGACTTGCCGTACAAAGGAAAGTGAAGCTGATACTCGGCTCATTTACGAGTACTATCTGTAGGTGGAATTTTAAAATGTTTTTGTCTCACTATTACTCGTACCTACCATGAAAAGAGACGGCAACAGATTAAACTGGTTGAGATATAGCTACTACTAAATAATGCTACAGCTAAAACTAATACACTGTAATAACTTAGCCATCTTTTGAGAGCGAATATGGCAAGAATTCGCGTTCCTATTTTCGTTCTTTTGATGAATATTCGGATGCTTCCCACCACGATTTCCGATTTCAAGGGCCAATTCGGTTCGTAAAATTTGCTAGGATTGCTTAGGGCCGTGTTTTAACGTTTGAAAAATTGGCCCTTGAAGTCAGAAATCGTGGTGGGAGGCATCCGAATATTCATCAAACGAACAAAAAAAGGAACGCGAATACGGCCCAGGGCCGTAGCGAACCGAAATCTGTTGTTTCTGACTACTTCTATGAGAAAGAAGCGTAATTTAAAAAGTTTCTTCGGTAGTGTAGCTGAGCTTATTTAAGCTGTGTTCAAACTCTCCATCATAATCATTACTCGACCTTTATTCGAAGCGAAATCGAGTAAATTTGTTCCAAAATTACTTTTAATAAAAGCATTTCTTTCCCGAACCAAAGTGCTAGAGTAAATGGAGTGGAATTTCCGATTCACGAATAAATTTAAAGAAATACTAGAAGGTAATGGGGATGTCGCAGGCTGATTTTACTGTTTATGAATAAAAATAAATAAATTGACCATAACGTGGTTATGATTATGGTTATACGCTACGTTTAAACAGTAGATAATCGTATGCGTAAATGATAATCTAATAATTTCTTTTTACTGATTTTTATCAGAGCTGCATAAACAGCCACTTATTATATTGGAAGGTCTGAGCTGCTATTCAACAGTCCGGATATAATTTTGAAACGTAATGGGTCCGGTACTGTGTACTTATTTGTAATTCAAACACCTAAATGTTTTAGGATCACCAACTTAACCCTTCATTATCGCCTGCGTAACGAGTTGGTAGTCCTTTGCTCCTTCACACTAGATAAGTTACAACAATGTTATACTTAGCAGGGATATCATTGTTCAAGTTGCTTGGTGAAACTTAGTTTTTATGTTTTTTGACATACCAAAGATTAATGATATTTTTGTGGTGTTGCTCCGTTAGTAACCCTTGATAGATCGTTGAAGATGAGAAACGTTCTGCACGGCCTCAAAATGGATGAGGGACTGCTTACTAGCAGTCCCTCATCCATTTTGAGGCCGTGCTCTAACAACTTAGTGCTTCTGTGCTTTGGAAGGCACATCATTTCGGTCTCGCCTATAAAGTCGTTAAGCCTGCCTTATGTGGCATAAAAAGTGCTACCACCGGCTACTAGCTCAAACAAACATACTTATCGAAGATTTGGACTATAGGAAATGAAAGTTCTTGTAACATTACAGTAGAGAGCAGGAGTAACGCTCGTCACACACAGGCAGTATAGGAAGTCTTCTACAGACTTGTTACAATAAAGGCAACTGATTAATTGCTCGGAGAGAGAACACTTTAATAATAGATAAGTTACATTATACTTTATTAAATAGACAGATCAAACACAGTATAAACACAGGAACCTCTTCATTTTAAATTGGTACTGCTAGTATTTTACTCAAGTTTTTCCAAAGTTTCATGAAAACAAGATAAACGTAGGAAGTAAATATTTGCGAGGGTCCTCCAAAAACATTATGTATTTGTACACTCAGCTGTAAAGGTAGTTAAACTTTACAGCTTACCATTCCCGGCAAATGTATCCTGAAGTTTTATTCATTGTTTTATGGGTATAATTTTTTACTGAATTATATTTTTTAGTGTTTTATGGAAATGAAAATATATCGGGGTTATGTCGGTCAAGCGGGATAGTAGATACTTTTGATTCAAATTTCACGGATTCGAAACCCAGATACGCATCAATGGAGTTTTTGGATAGTCGAACACGGTCTAAGACCCCTCGCAGAAAACAGACTTTCTATCGGCCGATAGTTGAGACGGAATATACTTCGGCTCGTAATGAGTATGGATGTTTAGACTTGCTTCCGACTACTACGTAACTATATACTTCTATTATAATAGCTCTATACTCGTAGCAGCCATGACTGTACAGAGTCTGTCAAACATCCGATCATTCATGAAGGTTCTGAAAAAACTCTCATTTTTTCTCGAGCAATTACACAACAGAGCAAGAACATCTACGCATACATTACGCACTTCATTCAAATCGTGTTTACGTTTAATTTTATGGATATACAAGAAGCAAAAAGCCCTTCTTCGTCCCAACTTGTATTTTATCTGTAATATTTTAAGGTTGTTTTTCTTTCAACAGCAATAACATCAGCGCACAACATAACGCAGCTGAAAGTGCCATTGTATGCGGACCCGCGGCGGGCGGCGGAGCTCAGCTGTCACTTCCAGATGGAGGATCAGAGGCTCCATTCTGTCAAGTGGTACCGGGACATGAACGAGATATTCCGCTATAGCCCGTCGCAAAGGGTGCGTATTACTGAGAAACTCCAAATAATACTAACAAAAATGTATTGTGCAACTTGGCAAACTCCGTTGTCGGGCGTCTTTATCCCGCAATTCTTTGAGATTTGAAGGTGACAGCACGTGCGCTTAATTTTTAGGTCAGTAGCCAGACGAAGTTAGTCGAGGTGCACAATATTAGTGGGCTATCTGTGTAGGTTCGTAAATCGTATGGTGGCCAGGTCTTGTTACCAAGTTTTGTGACAGGCTGAAAAATCCGACTCGACGTAGTAACTTTGTTACGGGTATCGGCAATTTAATGTGCCGTTCGTGTACTGTACACTGTAAAGTGTACATAACAAGCCGTTTTGTGACCAGCGACAAAAAATCATTAGCAAAGTTTCGCGCTGTCACAAAATGTTGTCAGATTATAAAAGTTCTTATACCTACATAAATAAGACTAATTAAAAGTTATAATCCGCAGAAAATTTCATAAAGTTAAACATGATCAGAGAAACTAAAAGCGAAATAAGGAAGGATCAGACGGGAGAAAATGAAAGCTTGAATTAATGCTTCGTTTTCCACTGAATAAATAAAGTTATATCGTGGTTTTACTTAGACATTTTTCATTGTTTGTTTAGATGTTTCACTTCGAGTGAAATGTGCAAAAACGAAAAGAACAAAAATGCACTGTCCGATCTCACCTTTAGTGCTAAGTTAGTGGCAGTTCACTCCTTAACCTGATCGCATACTGCCCGCGCCGCGCCGCAGTCATTTTTCTATACAAAAAATGCTGATGACGTCAGAAAATGCGGCTCGCTTCTGACGTCACCAGCATTTTCTCTATTGAATTGACAGTTCGCCTCGTTCAGCTCGGCTGGACTGTGCGACCACCCTTATTCCAATATCCAGTTAGCTGGTTCAAAAACTCTCCTTTGTTTTTGCAATCCACCCTCGTAGTTATTGACTGATGTCTACGGCTACCAAGTTTTTTTTGGCCGTTGGAATTTCCGATATGCCGGAAAAACGGTGTTTATTTTTGCCAAACTCTGTTGTTTCACTGCATATTTTAAATTCCGATAAATTGCGGTTACAACTTTTGTTTTTGTTAACGTAGGGCTTAGTTAAAAAATTCATGTTTTTGGTACATTTAGGTACAACTTGAGGTTTGTTCGAAAAGTAATCGTATCGACATATCGTGTACTCGTAGTATACCTGTGTGAGTTTGACGTGCTGAGTTTTAATCTTCGATCAACAATATTATAGATAAACTAGCTGCGCCCCGCGGTTTCACCCGCGTAAGTCCCGTTCCCGCGGGAATATCGGGATAAAAAGTAGCCTATGTGTTAATCCAGGGTATCACCTATCTACATACCAAATTTCAACCAAATCGGTCCAGCCGTTTTTGCGTGAAAGAGTAACAAACATCCATACATCCATACATCCATACTTACAAACTTTCGCCTTTATAATATTTATAGGATAATAATAAATAAATAATAATAATCCTCAAAACATTATCATAAACTTACGAACATTCATCACGAAAAACGTCAATGGTGTTATTTACCGATAACGGTTTTGCTGCGCTTACCCTAAATCTATAATATTGTTAATCGAAGGTTTTAATAGAAACAACAATACGTTACGATAACTAAACTTGATCGAATAAGTAAAATTATCATACGTAACTCAGAACCAGGGGCCATATTGTGTAACTCAACTGGCAATGGACATCGGCTTCATTTTGGCATTTGAACCCTATCCTGGACTTCAATTGTCATTTTCGCATTGTGTGATTGGTAGAGCTCTACGAGGGTGACATAAAGTTATTTCTCGGAATAAACCAAGAATAACAATACATTTCGATAGTTTACACTCAGGAATAACTTTATACCAGGTTTATTGGTAGGCGCCCAAGGCTGCAGGAGAGAGTTATAAGGGGTAATGGCGATTTATTAAGGGATTAATCAGTTGACTCTCGTTTCCTTTACTGAATGAATGAATGAATGAATGAAAATACTTTATTGTACAATGCACACCTTATAACTACAAAATACAGTGGAAAAGAGAACCATAATACAATGCACAATGGGCGGCCTTATCGCTGAGAAGCGATCTCTTCCAGGCAACCTTTGGATGGAGAGGAGTGTAAATACACTGTGTGTGTTACTGTAAGGTTGTTGGAGTTCAAACATGCACAACGAGACAGTAAGCCAAATCGTCGGACATTAAACCGCAACTTTATCGGTTGGGAATCTATATATTTGCCTTACTGACTTGCGGACCAGTTTTACTCACCAATGGATTACCTATCCCTATTTTACGCAAAAGTATTGTAACAGTTTTAATTATTTTTATATCTATTCTGCAACCCATCAACAAAGTTACGCGAGATAGTTATGAAAATAGTTGATTAGATTAGTACTATACGTGGTATCCGATACGGGACTCTACCGCGTTATTTATGTGTTTGACCTGACTATAACTCTGTTTAAATTAGTAGATAGGATAGTGTTTACTTTAATTACAAATAACATGTGAATTTATCGCATAATTTAAAAATTTTACGTAACAATTTATATAACTGTTGATAGCTTAGGTTATCATCGGTATTTGTGATTAAGCCCTATTTAGTGCTATCCTGACGGCTAGTGCAAACAATAGTTTGTAGTATAGCGTATGCAGACGCATTCAGTGCTTTTCTGAACACAAACATGGTTTTCATAGCGGTAGCTACGCATGACTGACGTCAGTATTGACCGACAAGATAGCACTCAATAAGACTTATCAGGTTTAACCTGATCGCATACTGCCCGCACCGTACGCCCCGCAGTAATTTTGCTATACAAAAAATGCTGACGAAGTCAGAAAATGTGGCTCACTTCTGACGCCCGCAGCATTTTCTCATTGAATTGACAGTTCGCCGCGTTCGGCCCGGCTAGACTGTGCGACCCCCCTAAATGTAACTGGTATTTGAGGAAGAGAAAATGAATACTGATTATTATTTTTACCCACAGCCATCAATCCGGCTTTTCAATATAAGCGACGTAATGGTACAAGGCGGGGAGTGCCAAGCTGACTCCTGCATGGTTCGAATTATGCCGCCTCCGATCGCCACGCGAGCGGGGTACACTTGTGAAGTGTCCACTGAAGGACCTAAGTTTCAGATTGCAAGGAATACCAAGCACATGACTGTTGTTGGTGAGCTTACCATTGTTTGAAACTAGAATACATAGTTAACAAGAGGAGGGGGCAGTACAAGACCACACAGAGGTGTTATAGAGAGGTATATCTGTGAGTGGGAACGAAATAGATAGATCAGCTTTGTAGGGCTTCATTAGGAGTGGATGAAGATTTGCTTGAAGCGCCTCTATCTCTCCTGTGAGAAGTATGGCTCCACTTGTCATATTAATCCAGTTTTAAAACTTTATATATCGTATATTAACGACCTCTGTGGCGCAGTGGGTGAAAGTTGGGACGCAGAAGGTTGCGGGTTCGATTCCCGCTATATATTCAATGTCTATTCATTTCAAATTCTTGAGACGTTAGGGTTTCAGATCTTTCAGACAAATCCTAAGTACACAAGGCTCTTGTTAATTCAAAGTATGCTCTGCAGTTTTTAATTAAAGACGTGGAATACCCATTCACTGATCCCAAATACGGAGTAAAGTCCATTTCGTTTTACGATTGTGATTGCTCCATTTTTATTATCGCACCATTTTTATACGTTCCATTACAAAGGACATAAATAATCTGATCCCATTCTGAGGCTGGGAGCACATCGACGCAACGCAGATGCCTCTGGTATAGTTCGCTTCCAATAAATGACACTGTCGCTGGCAGCGCGAACGGGCCGTGACTTCACAGCCGCAAGTTTTATCGGCCCAATTATCGCGGAGCCGTCCGGTAACTGTGCCGGCGGCGCCGATGTGGCCCCAGTCTAACAATAGCTCTCGCAACTCCACAACTCGAATTTAAAGCTTTTAATTAAGTTACTGTCTACGATTAAACAGTTTCTGTGACTCGTTCCCCTCAGAGGCTTATCTTTGGTCTCAATTATAACTAGTGTCTTAGTTCTATATTCAAATGAGTTTTGCCCTCAGCTATGCCGGACGTAGATCCGGTTATATATTCGGCGCAGAAGGTGCTGAAGCCAGGAGAGTCGATGTTCCTGAACTGTACCTCGGACTACTCACTGCCTCCAGCTGAAATTAATTGGTACATCGATGACGAGTTACAAAAGGTTCGTATTAATCTTATGAACCATTCATTTGCTCTGACGGCTCGTATTCGATCGAAATTCGATTTCGAACGGTACTGAGTTTCAGATTCATTATTAGATCGTTCGTGCAGTTTGCTCAGCGATTTGAGCGGCTTGGTTACGCCTACTGGGCTGGCTCATTGCGCTCCTGAACTAATATTACCGTTGCTATAGTAACTATTTAAAGAGATAATAAAGTAGATAAAACAAATTGTATTGCATATTTTTTGTTGTATTTATGTAATTAGTATCATAACACGCGTCCGGAATAGACTAACAGTGGAAGTGACCCTACTTAGTGCAAACCAATGTAACAGCTACCTTGACCATACATTTTGAAGCATTAAAAGTGGAATTTCCAATTCCTCAGCGATTGAAGCGCTATTTCCAAAGAGGAGTTTAATCCTAGCGCACTTGAGGTACATATCTTGAGACCATCTCGTCCTCTCGACTTGCAGGGCTATCGAGAACTTCCACCACTTTGTGTTGCCTTCTATAGAAATAGTCGAAACTTTGCGAAGACAGATAACGATCATATCAGAAGTCTAGCAACTCACTATATCATATTGTACTTATATCAGACTTTATTAAGACCACCCTATATCTAGGATTTATAAAAGTAAAATAATGACAATTGAATTTAGACGATTTTAAGTTTTATCGGGATTGAAGAAAAGATTTTAAAGAGTGATCATCATCTACTTGATTTATTAATTGATACACAAATGGACATTTGCGATCTCTGATTACACTATTTCTTTAGTTAGTTATTTGCTACGAATTTGAAATAGGTACATTTATCGCCACATTTACTCTCGGGGTAAGGTTACTTTTAACCTAACCCTTTTAGCAATTAGCTACTGGAATCATTATAATAAAAAAAAAAAAAGTTTTTATCTTAGACCCCTTTTATGGTGGTATTTATAATTCCACTACTATAGTTCTTAATTCATAGAGTCCAATCACAACGATGAATGCACCTAATCCTGTTAGATTGGTTTCGTGTATCCACAAGAGTAAAGTGAACCGGCGAGCTATCGACTGAGTGCATTGTATTGGTATTGTGCTTACGGATAGTTTCTCAGTATTGATATAAAAACACAATCACGGATTAAAATAGGTTTTTTAATGTTATTTTGAAGAGTATTTTATATTAATATTACAAGCAAGCAACAAAGTTGTGAAACGGAAAATTTAACATGTTGCAAAAAAAAAATATAATGTTGAAGTAACATTTTAAAGGATAAGACCACTATAATTAACTTTTATTTTTATTCGTATACTGATAATAAAAATAAGTCAATAACAAGTGTTTGTGTCAAAGAGTTTTATTTTTGGCAGTAAACTTATACCCCCATTATAAAGAAAATCGTGAGCAAGAAGCACTTACAGTAGAAATATCTAATGTTATTCATTGTAAGTAATCTCACTTAGTACATTCGCTCTACCATACAATGTTGCCACGCGCAGCTTCCTTTGTTATGAAAGATGGGAGATAGCTATTATGATATAAAAAAAGATACACAGAAAGGCACTTTCTGTAATACCATCATTAGTTTAATACGTCGAAAAAAATAGGTACACATCAATGGTTATTGGCGAAATAATGGTGTTCTTGCTTGTAAGCAGTGCACAGTAAAGAAAGACACGGCTAAGTCATTCTTGAATTTAGAATCTATATTTTTTAGATTTATTTATTTTTATATATTGATACACAACAAAATCAGCGTTGGTTAACTTAGTTTTGCTTAAGTATAATTTCACAAATGATAATGGAGTGATGAAATAGTACATTGTACCAAGAGAGGAAAATTAGATTTTGTTGCGAGTGCTGAGTTTGAATCCCGAACAAGCGAAGGATTTTATAATAGAATCACGAGCCTAGCCAAGTGATTCTAAGCTTTATAAGAATCCTGAGTGTAGTGAGGGCTTCAAAAGCACAAGAAACAAATTATTTAGCTCTCATGTGAAACATACAACTTTTCACCTTACTAGCAAAAATGTACAAGATGTAAGGAAAACCAATTCCCGCTATTTTTTTTATTTAATTTTTTGCCTTTTAAGTGGCAGGCTAAAGTCCAAAAACCAGAGCAAACAAGAGCCAAATATGATTAAGAGTTTGTGATTATTTCAAAATTCAGTTATTAATGTTCAAAAACATATGGAATGTAAAGTTATTAAGAATTGCAGTGTAGAAAACTTTGTATTTCAATGTTAAATTTGTAGTAAGCAAAAACATGCGCTTAACCTGCACTAGAAACATGACTATCATAAATCGAACCTTTTTTGGTTGCCCATAAAAAAAATAGTACCACATCGCCCTGTAAACTCTCGAATCCTATTGGTATAACCTATTTCATGACGATCGGCACAACAATTCAAAAGTTATCGTCGAACATTACTCGTCTATAAAAAAGAACTAAAAACAGGCACACTTCGCTGAGCTGGGTGAAAAAAAGTGCTGCAGATAGATACAACCGAACCAAATTAAAGATAAATACTTACTACCTATGTTTATTTGGTTCGTATTTCGTCACACTCTACCAAATGTCAGTTTTAGCACGCTTACCTAGAAGGAACTTATTGACCCTCAATTTGTAGACCATTTACTGTGCTAAATACACTGAATTAAATATATTTTTTTAACTAGGCCGCCTTACGCCAAACGCTAAGACCCCTCGCAGACTACAGACTTTCTATCGGCCGATAGTTGAGACGGCCTTCTCCATACTCTTTACGAGCCGAAGTATATTCCGTCTCAACTATCGGCCGATAGAAAGTCTGCAGTCTGCGAGGGGAATACATTACTTTGTCAGCAAACGAGCATTATAGTTTCATCATTCTGCCACCTTAAGCCGTTTGCCTGATTTAACTGCACTACATTAATCACCTGAAATGTGGTTTCCGTCGCGGTGCACTTCGTTACTCATCCCGAGATTAAGACTGGAATTATCTGTGATTTAACTGACAAATGCACTACTTGCCTCGTGCAATCTCATTATAAATTCTACAGTTTGTCCGTATGATTTTATTAGTTTTATTTAGTGTATTTTTGTTATACATACCTACATTTCATTTTGCCAAGTTCACGAAAGGAGCCTCTTTGAGGCGCGAAAGAAGTGAGTTTGGAAAAATAATTTTATTCTATTTCGAACTACAACTGTATTTATTTCTAAAGATGAGGATGGCACGGGATCATGAGGAGTGGTGTGTCAGAGAGGAAGACTATACCCAGCAGTGGGTATTTAATAGGTTGTAATGATGATGATCATGATTTACTTTTAACCACCTTTGTTTTGGTTGACCTCGACTAGTTAAAAAACCTAGTTAAAAAAATATTTTAATTGCATAGACAGTGCTGTTTTATTTTGGCTATGACTTTGAACACTTGAACTTGGCAATGGCTTAATTAATCACGTTTTTACCTCACTTGAGACTTGAGAGTAGTTTGGTAGATTAGCGTTCTTTCAATTTGATTTATTAGAACCAAGAGGCATTCGAGTAACTTTACTATGACTTTTCGTAGAGCAACGTTTTATTCAGTTAATTTACTAAATTCATCATAACTTTTATTAAAGTTATTGTTCAATGGATCGAATTATTTAGCGATGTCATATTTCTAGGGCTTAGGTTTCTTTTTGTTAAAGTGCCTGGATATTGACCTGGACAAAATATATGATGACAGATAGGCTACCTAGAGAAAACAAAAGCACAAATTGACAGCCATGAACAAGATTATTTATGCTGCCAAAATATAAAGAAAATAAAGATATTTTTCTGTAATACCCTCAAATCTGTAACGGTGAAATACTCCGTAAGCGGCACCAGACACCAATACTTACATAAGATCGACAGAGAACCTAATAACGCCAAATAAATCTCTCTTATCAAAAATATTAAAACCGAAGAAGCAAATTGCAGCAAATATTACTTATAATATAAAAATGTAAATTGTCTCATATTAAGCAACTCAAATATTATGAATGGTGCAGTTTTCACTTTATGAATGCAAGCTTTTGTTGGGGTTGCTTTGTCTGCCATTATGGTAGCTCATTGTTAAGCGACTAAGCAGTCGAGTACTCTTTAAATCTTCCCTAATGGCCTTTTAAAACGACCAGTATATTTCGGCAAAATGCTTTCCTTCCTCAGCTGTGAACGTTAAAATGTTCATAATTAGAACTTTGTAAACAGAGGAATTCCTGATTGTAAATGTTAATACATCTTGTGGAACAATGAAACTGTCTTGACGCCTTTAATTGTGCGGTGCGGCGATAAACAATTCAGCGTTTTTGCTCCATTGAATTTTTTCACTTGGCCTATTCTAATTGAATGATGATGAGATTTAGAGTCTTATTTGAATGAGAAATAAGGTTCAAATTCATTCCTTTGTGAGAAAGTTTTTGTCAATATTCGTTCTTTTATAAGCTGCATTATTTATTGGCCAAAATTAATATAACTTACAGCCCGTTTTGCAAATGTACGTTGTACGCACACAAGCACACAAACAATCATCGCATCTAGCTTTACCGATAAGTGGTTAAAAATAAACTAATGAGATTTTAAAATCGAATGAGGATTGATGTTGTTCATAATTTACAGTGTTTAAACAACCAGTAGGTATCCTCCTCCTTGCGTCGTTTCCCCAATGCTGGGGGTCGTGACCCATCACGAAAGTATCCTTTCTCGGACGATGTTCCGCCATCTGATCCGGTTCTCAGCCACATGCACAGCTTCCAGCATGCTGAGATCGAGTGTGCTGCGGACCAGTAGGTATACGAACCAAATAAACACTTTTGTCCCTATTTCCTCCGTTTTCCCTAGTTTTGCATAGTCCCTTCCAACTTCTTCCTATACCCAATTCTAATTGGAAAGAGTTTTCTTTGCTGCAAATATTGTATCATAATTATGTAGGATTTGGATATGCCTCTGACTCTCTCCCTTTTCAATAGATCTTGAATGACTTGGGACGACCTCTGTGGCGCAGTGGGTGAAAGCCCGCTTGGGACGCAGAAGGTTGCGGGTTCAATCCCCGCGGCGGGATAAATGTTTGTATGATCTGCAAATATTTATCTCGGGTCTGGGTGTTACAAAATTAAAAGTATTTAAGTAGTATATCAGTTATCTGGTTCCCATAGTACAAGCATTGCTTAGTTTGGGGCTAGATGATGCTGTGTGAAAAGTCCAGCATTATTTAATTTATTTACTTGGGGATAAGTCGTGGTGATTAGAGTTGAGAGATGTTGCTTCGAATGGACGCTTGCTTGCACACCTTGTCCTCGACTATATCTTATCGAATAACATTGATCGTTTCCGGACATTATCAATAAATCTAAATGTGAAGCTAAAATGTTCGATATGCATTCCTATAAATGCAACATGATAAGATTTGATTTACAAAATGGTTACAAAGCTATTGAAACATCAGTGTAACTAAAAATCTTCTCTTTCGTTTTTGATTTCTTAAATCAACGTACACTAAAGTTGATTTCTTTTTCAGTTTTTAAAATGTGTACAGGTACTATCATTATAGTTTAACCTTTTCTGTACAGCCTGAAACATGGGAGAGAACGGAGCTAAGCAACCCACAACCAGGAGGCCTACGTCGCTCCTGGAGGGGCCTCAGAGTCCGTGTCCCACCGACTGCGAGCGGCTCGATCCGCGTGCGATGCGAGGCGATACTTCTCGTGGAGCCACCGGTTGTTAGAGACACCAACACGATTATAACTATACATTCACGCACTCAACTCTCCAAATACGTGGCTAATAATAGTGGTAAGTTTTTGTTATAGGCTTATTAATAATAAATAATAATAATAAATAATGCTGGACTTTTCACACAGCATCATCTATCCCCAAAGTAAGTAGTAAGTAAATACATACATATTATACATAGAAAACACCCAGACCCGAGACAAATATTTGTAGATCACACAAACATTGGTCCCGCCGCGGGGATCGAACCCGCAACCTTTTGAGTCGCACTTCGCCCACTGTGCTACAGAGGTCATATTGAAAGTCTCCTTGTAGTGTCACTATGTAATTCTATACGAAGCTTATGAAAATTAAAATTAAATTGCGCCTCAAAAAATCTCCTTGCGCTCTTAAAACACTTGGTTTATGACAGTGACTTTCAGATCTTTCAGAGTTCAAGATGCATTTCAAGATGTTAAGAATAATGTGGGCTTTGAATCTTTTTTTGCAAAATAAGGGTGTGTGTGTGTGTGTGTGTGTGTGTGTGTGTGTGTGTGTGTGTGTGTGTGTGTGTGTATTCAGACTATTTAAAAACGTATTTGGCACTCTTGCTCACAGTTTTTGGACGTGCTGAATTAATATTTGGCACATACAACAGAAGTTAGCATAGGTAATGTTGTATTTTTTAGATCAATTGTCTTAAGATGTAGGTACCTAAATACAATAACGCCACTAAAACCAAACTCAAGTCTGAGTCAGCAAAACACGTATTCCTGTGACTAAAACCAACAATACTGCGAACTGAGCACACCAACTCAAACCAAATATTTTCTCAGGTTTGAGTGTAAAGGTTGCCTCTTGACGTTGTATCGTATGTGCTATCTATTAGAAGTTAATGTTTAATCTCCCCCAAACTTCACGCGTCACAGAAATCGCACTCAATTGCAACTCATCATGTCACTATAAATACACTAATATTTTTATTCTGTCTATTTGTTACAGGTACAAAAATAGACAAAGTGGGTGTTTTGGTGTTGTTAGCAATAACATTAACTGTTAAAGAAATATCAAGGTATATGAGCTTATGAGAACGTGTCAAAACTGGTGATATTAGGAATAAGGTGTAGATAAATGGCCTGCAAGATACTTTTAATGTACGAGACAAAATTGTTTCTTAAACCACCAAGAATTTGAGGCGGATTGATATGTCTGACCCGTCTGACGCACCAGAATGGTATTGATTTTATATTTCATTATGATGAGATTTATAATTGACTAGCTGTCCGTCGCGGTGTTCCCCGCGGCCCCTCGGGAAAACATCACTTTCCCGGGATAAAATATAGCCTATGTTCATCAGGGATAATGTAAGATTCTAATGGTGAAAGAATTTTTCAAATCGGTCCAGTAGTTTCGGAGCCTATCCAATTCAAACAAACATACGTACAAACAAACAAACAAATCTTTCCTCTTTTAGTAATGTGCCTGCCTTAAGCATGGATTTGATAAAAAGGCGCATCATGAAACACCCAATTGCTTTATTGTAATTTCGGCTGTAGATTTGTGAATACCTTTGCAGCGATTTCACAATAAGTATTTACAAAAAACAATGCTAGTTATGATGATGCAAATTTTAATATTAAAATTGCCATCGCATTGCAGACGCTTCTTAGCTTGGGCCTCTAGTAACACTGGTGAAGTGTCAAGTTAAAATCTTGGCTACACTTCAACAATTTATGATGCCAATTCTTTTGAGAATGTGTAGTTTGTCATCATAAACTTTTAGTTTTAAAGTTTTATAGCTGATGCTCGCTTTATAAATATTAGCACGATCTGCAGGAATATCACTTTGCTTGCATTCATGAACATCCAATGCTACTTGGACATAATACGCGATAAACATAAAGTTTGCACGTTTAAAAACTCAGCAGACAACGGAAATTCAGAAGCAAAATGAGACCGAACCAAACTCTATACATATTCTGTGCAGCGTTGTCTTATAAGCGTTGAAAGGTGGTTTAGGAATCAATTTAGTCCTGTTAACTATGAATGTTTGTAGAACTAAAACCCTGCAGCCTGCAGATGGTGTAAAGAAATACAAGACACCTGGGAACTGAAGCATCTGTTCAGTGGACGCATATAAAACATGGAATTTCTGTCGACAGAAAATGTCAGAACTAAAATGAGCCCCGAACGTTGAACCCCAGGAAATAAGATTGATTATAGAACTGCGAACAGTCGTCATAAAAATGATATAATATCAGTGAACAAGTTTGTGCTGAAAAACGCGTTAAATTCCTTTGAAAAATACTTCTTTGTTATATTTGCGTTCACTGAATGTTACTTTCAGAACTTGATGTTTTCATTCCGTATTTAAGTATGCGATATTTTTTATTTGCTAGAGAAAATATATACCTAGTCCTGAAGAAATTAAATTACTTACCTATGGATGGGTAAAATTATCTAATTTTGTTAAAAAATAATTTTATTTTGGAGTTGATAGCGAAAATAAAATGCTCAATTCTAGTGTCCCCGTTAAACCAGATATTATGATAATAAGAATATTATGTTCTTAAATGTACAAAATATGTACATAAATTAAATGAATAGAAAAATGTTAGATGCTCACATAATTTTAAAGAAAAGCCCTATCTTGCTTTATTTTTTAATATTTTTATTTTTATTAGTAAACTATAAATAGTTCACTATCCCATCAGGTGATATAAATATATAATTATTTGTTTCAAGTTTTATCAGTGTGAAATGAGTGTCCCAAAAATTATAAAACAGAAAAGTAAAATTGATGTAGTAGAGTCACTAAATTAATTTACTATCACAGTTTGTAGCTTCTATGAAACTCATTAGTTCACTGATTAATATATAAATTATGTATAGATAAGTTAAGCATTAATCTATGGCTGTGTTTCACTTAAGGTAAAGTCAATTCTGTGCACGATCATCTTTTAATATAAATTGTACAGTTCACGTTGTTGTTTTTGTTTGAATTAAATTGTATTATTGTGAAATTTAAATTGAATGAAGTACTAATAAAGTTATGATAAAAATGCATCGATTTTTTTTTTAGTTAAACTAAGCATTTATGGACTATGGAGTTCCAGACATTTGAAGGTATGTATGTGGCTGAAGACAAAAGCATACAGGGTGTAAAAAGACATCTACCGAAGCCGAAAGGGGTATGTAGGTACAGCACACAACCAAATCCAAAAGGATTTTCCGAAAAAAACATTATATCCGGAGAAAACAGCCAGCGTTTGAAGAGTACTGTTTGCGTATGTACTGGGCGCGTTGTTTTACGTAGATTGATTGCTGGATTTGAGTTTTAACTGTTTTTTCTTTTATAAATGAAATGATAAGGTAGGTATGGTCTTATTATGTTGTACTAGTAGTAAATAACAGATAATTACGTTTTAAAACTAAAAGAAAAACCGACTTCAATGTTCGACATTACACACGGCGTGACTCAGGGAATCAATAAGTCATCCATAAAAATCTAAATAAGAATAAGTTTTTTTTAAATATCATCAAGTACTTACAAGCTTTTAATGGATTACCGTGATCTGATTGAACTCACCGATGTAAGTACAACATTTCATTTCAATCAACCTATTTTCTGAGGAGTTCCGTTCTCCATCATCGGATCAGCTCGCAGTCATCATATTTCAAATTAGTAGATAATACTTGACCGATGTAGTGAGTTTCAACTCAATCAACCTATTAACTGAGGAGTTCCATTCTCCATCATCAGATCAGCTCGCTGTCACTATATTTTAAAATTTTAGATGATACTTGATCTACAAACCGAGTTTCAACTAAATCGGTCGATTATCTGAGGAGTTCCCTCCATCATCAGATCAGCTCGCTGTCACCATTTTTGAAAATTTTAGATGATACTCAATCTACGAACCGAGTTTCAACTCAATCGGCCTATTGTCTGAGGAGTTCCCTGGAACAGCTCTTGACTCCATCATCAGATAAGCTTGAAAGAAAGAAATAAATAATGCTAAACAGATAATGCTTAGGCTCCACCGGCGTCTAAAGGCAATAATTACCAAAACTGCATACATTTTATGTCAAGTCTCGCGACACGTGAGTTCCTGGCATTAGTAAATTGTCAATTTGACATATTGCATAGAGAGTCTTAGACTTATCTGTCGATTCGATTTACAATGGCTAGGAGGGAAGGTTTTTAGAGTTTTACGGGCAAATTATCAAACCCTCAGGAATAAAATTTATATGGGACCACCTCTGGAGTATACCATTTCAAACATAAAAATAATTTTGTAAATCGGGCCACAATTGGCTGAGTAATCGCGTAACATGATACAAAAAAAAAAAAAAAAAAAAAAAAAAAAAACATACAGGCGAATTGAGAACCTCCTCCTTTTTTTGAAGTCGGTTAAAAATAACATAAAATGACGTAGCTAAGTCAAAAAAAAATTTGCGTTTTTTTCGCTAAATATGTTGAGAATCATGGTCTGATTGCAACCCCTCACCCTGTATATAAAGGTCGGTTTGACAACTCCTTTTGTCTTGACTTGGGTACTTTCATCAGATTATACAGGGTGTAAAAAGACAACTACCGAAAACTGAGGGGTTGCAATCAGACCATGATTCTAAACATATTTAGCAAAAAAAAAACGCAAATATAAATTTGACTTGGCTTAGTAATTTTATGTTCTTTTTGGTTATTTACTACTAGTACAACATAATAAGACCATACCTACCTAATTATGTCATTTATAAAATAAAAAAACAGTTAAAACTCAAAATCCAGCAATCTACGTATAAAAACGCGCCCAGAACATACGCAAATAGTAATCTTCAAACGCTGTTTTCTCGGGATATAATGATTTTTTCGGAAAATCCTTTTGGATTCGGTTGTGTGTTGGGATGCTATACCTACCCCTTTCGGCTTCGGTAGACGTCTTTTTACACCCTGTATAGCGGCTCATCCGTGATTATAAATGCAATAGTTTATCGCTTAATAATTGCTAAATAACCTCTACAAATATTTACTTATTCGCAAAGCTATATTCCAGCTTTTTTCTTTACTATTTACCTACTATCGACTGCCAATTGGAAGGTTTATTTCCCCTGCTTACAAAAATTATTCTTTAGAAAATTGTCGCTGTATCCTATACAGGGTGTAAAAAGACGTCTACCGAAGCCGAAAGGGATAGGTACAGCATCCCAACACACAACCAAATCCAAAAGGATTTTCCGAAAAAATCATTACATTCGAAGAAAACCGCCTTTGAAGAGTACTGTTTGCGTATGTTCTGGACGCGTTTTTTGACGTTGATTACTGGATTTTGAGTTTTAACTGTTTTTTTCTTTTATAAATGAAATTATTAGGTAGGTATGGTACTATTATGCTGTACTAGTATTAAATAACCGAAAATAACATAAAATGACTAAGCTAGGTCAAAATATTTCTTTGCGTTTTTTTTCGCTTAATATGTTTAGAATCATGGTCTGATTGCAACCCCTCAGTTTTCGGTAGTTGTCTTTTTACACCCTGTATAGCGACATAATTATAAAATTGATCGTAGACATTACTCTTCGACAATGTACCTGTGTTTGTAATGTATGTGTCTATAACTGACTAGGTAGGTAAATCATTCATTCAACACCACAGGACACACATTACAGGAATAAACGAGTTTCATAAGTGAAATAAATAAATGAATTTAATTAAATTGAACATCTCTAGAAATATTTACTTTTTATTTCTATCTTCTGTAAGTATCCAATTCAGAATGATATTTGAATCAGGAAGTGGGGTTATTTCTTTCACCCGAAAAGAATAAACCCAAAATGTGATTATTGTAGATCCGGTCCAGAATCAAATATGAAGGGAATCGTAAAATAACGAAAATACAAAATCATAGATCAAAACGAGAGTCTATTTAGGCTTTTGGGGCTTCTGGGCTTGTGGGTCAACCCAGCCAGAACAAATAAATATTGATGATTATTGAAGTTGATAACTGGTGTATTATGTTAGTGAGGGGTGCACAACATGCAAAAACAATTAAAATTGAATTCTCCAGGACATGGTAAGTAAACATTCTCAGATCTTTTTTAAATATTCAAGTTCCTTTGAAGATTATTTTTTGAAAAATAAATTACAAAAAAACTCTATCTGCCGAAGAACCGATAACCGTTGGGGTAAACGAGTTCTTGAGTAGAGACCGCGACTCGGCAAACGTAGTGTAGGACGCCCACCGGCCAGGTAGAGTGACGATCTGAGAAAGGCTGCTGGCAGAAGCTGGATGCGTCGAGCTGAGGACAGGGCGCATAATGGCGCTCATGAGGGGAGGCCTATGTCCAGCAGTGGACTGCTATAGGCTGACGATGATGACGATGAAAACAAAATGTTATTGACCAATATAAAACAACAATGCTGCGTGCAAGAATAATTATCTAAATTATTCTTTTGCATAAGATCAATATCAACTTGAAAAGACGTAATATTATTTGTTCATGATATTTATCAAAACATCAGCATATCAAAAGCAATGAGATCTTAGATAAATAACTATGAACTTTTTAAACTTTCGTTATTTGGTGACATACTTAATTATTATTTTTAACCGGGTATTTATCACGTCCCTATTGTTATTATTTCTTTTTTCCGACGTTAAATACCCGGGTAAAAATAATAATTAAGTAAATAACTATGATTATAATTTATTATTTACATTGTAAAGCCGTGTCTACATTATGTACCTACCCATACTAAAATAGCTGCTACCCGCGGTTTTCCGCAATCCCTCAGGAATGCTTTAAATTAAGTATCCTTTAGCTATTACAGATTATCATTATTCTCTCTTAGGCCTTTTTACATCTTATATATTTAGAAGATTTTTACAGCACCAGGAGGCAACTTATACCTACACTTACCGGGACGCTGTAGTGCTTGGAACATTTTTGAGATGGAATAGGCCCAGAATGCCCAACACCTAAACTATCCTGGAAAGGTCAGAAGCACCTACGTCTGGTAGCTGATTAAGCTGCGGGTTTCATCACTATGGTTTCCTTCACTGCTATGAGCTCGTGTTAAAGTGCACAATAAATTTTGTGAAACGAAAACTCCATTGACGCACGGCCCGGGATTCGAACCCACGACCTTTGGATTGAAAGTCGAGACACAACCCCATTCGGTCAACACGGCTCAGACTATTAGTCTATCTCTGTGAAAAATATCCAATTCAGGAGAGAGAAATAAATATCCATACATCCAGGATGGATTTATCTCTCATTTATAACTTTGTCAGATTCCCTTAATAATTTTGAAGGAACTAGGCCCATCTCGCGACAGGGCGTAATGCCTCTAATGCACATTATTCGCACTTCCGCAGGAACGTGCCAAAATGGGTAAATTAAACGCAAGTACACTTCGTAGGAAGTTGGTGTGTGCATAAAAAACCACGATCTGGCGTGTCTCCAGTCTGGCGAGTTGTCAAGCGTACGTAATATCTATCAATTGCTTAAAAAGCTTACATTATGCAACTACAACTAGACAATGTGATATCGTCAAAAAAGCAAAAGTCCAAACTCATAATAAACCGGAGATTAAACCATTAGACCCCTCGCAGACTACATACTTTCTATCGGCCGATAGTTGAGACGGGCTATTACTTCTCCATACTCATTAGGAGCCGAAGTATATTCCGTCTCAACTATCAGCCGATAGAAAGACTGTAGTCTGCGAGGGGTCTTAAAAAAATACACAAATAGTTGGCGCGATAGGTTTTTTCAATTTTTTTTTTGTGAAAATGAACCAGTATGTATAAGATTCAGATCTCGGCACTATCCCACTCGAGCGATACAGCTCATACTTTTAAAAATCAAAATCAAAAAGGATTTATTCTGATAAACCGCTGGGATCACTAATTTACCTATAATCTTATCTAATTTTAGATCTAAATAATATAATCTAATTTATAATTACAAGGCTTAAAATAAAAATGTTTATTCTATGATTAAGTAACTAACCAAATATTGCATGCTGAAAAGCGGATAATGGCTGATTTTTAATTTTTGTTCTTTAATCTGACATGACTATTTGATGTACCTACCCATTATCGCAATAAATGAATTATTAATAAGAATAGTCTTTAAACTATATAAGAGATTCTACTGCTGTTCCTAACATGGCATACCGTGGGTACGCATAGGTGGGTAGGTACATAACGACGTTCACCGCAATTAATTAATAATTATACAGTACAATAACTAAATATAATTGAGAGCGTGTCGAAGCAGTAGGTAGGTAAACATGATATAAAACTAGTATTTGCCATGAGATCTCCTAGGAAACACTCATTTCATTTTCATGAACAGTGTAATGAGATTTTTAAACGTGAAGAGAATTTTAAGCTTGCGGTTGCAGTTGGATTCTGACTTGCAATGTAGCTACAGATTTTAGATTATAACTTGACGGATTTATTTACGTGATGTAATTATAAAATAAAATTGGGTGCAGTTTGTATCAAATAATTTTACAATATTATCTTTGTAGGATTTGGCGACTCGAAGAGGTTTAAAATGTGACGAGACAGGCGGGTAAAACCGCGAGAGAATGTAAGCTAGTTTTAGTATCAAGTATATACCTATATTTTACAGTAGCATAAGTTGTTTCAGCAAATTGCACAATTTGATCTAGACAACGATATCAAACAGATCCTCACAAAGTAGCATCTGTCCGCACTCGTCAAAGCTACGGTTTTCAGTGCAGCGAGCGCCAATATATGGCGGAAATAATTTGTGTAAAAACTCAAACTAAGATTTTGTGAAATTGATATCAATAATTATGAACTAACGGGATTTGAATCCGTCACATTTTGTGGGGTTACCATACCATTACGACTATTATTTGAGTTGCTGATGATAATGATGATGTCGACATGTCTTCGCAGCGTTTTACTATATGTTATCGGTGTAAAAATATAGGCCTTAATAAAGGTTATATTTGAAATTTGTCGCATCATTATGTCAAACAATCCGAGATTTTTATGCACGTTTTTAAATTGGAATAAGCAGAATGAAAAGAAAAACAGCAAAAGAAAATTACAGGAAGAAACTAAAACGCCGGCTCTCGGTTGAACTATAAAATATTTGCATCCAAATGAGGGCACGGCAACAATAAGATGGAAATGCAGAACCATGCTGAAGTAATGCACACTGTCCTTGCATAATGGCCGACCACATATTTCAGTGGAGGGAAACGCGGTGTAAAATTAGCCGTGATACAGATATTAAGAAAATAAATTAAAGTGCTATTTACAACAGCGAGATGAACTGGGAGTTCTTGAAACTTTTACTTGGGTTTTAATATTTGACGAAGCTGGGTTAAAAATATTGTCCAATCTATTCGTATTTTTTTTTGACGAACGTCTTAACCTAACATTAGCAAGCCCACACTTGCTAATGTTAGGTTAAGACGCAAGAATTGCGAGTTCGATTCTCGCAGCAGGAAAATATATACATTTGGATCGGGTAACATAACTATTTTTATATTTTTGTTTTTTTGTTTTTATATATTTTTTTAAATAAATAAATAATGCTGGACATTTCACACAGCATCATCTAGCCCCAAACAAAGCAAAGCTTAAAAGTTTTATTTATAAAAATTATATTAATATAATATCATATTTAATTATATTATTATTTTATTTTTTTCAAACTTGATTTTTAAGTATAGGTACCTATTGTATTATTTTCACTTGATCCAAAAAATAAAAGTTTAAAAACTAACAACCCCGTATCGTGTCGGTTCCGTCCCTTGTAAAACGACAACAACACGAGACAAAATTCAACATTTCGGTACGCGTAATGCAAAACTCTGTAGGTACAATGTAATTATTCACGAAAATATGAGTTGGTCCAGTTAATTCCAAATGCAAAGCTTTGGCGAACAAACACAGCACCTATTCGTTTCATTTACTAATGAGAACATTTTACAATGTATATTTTTAAGCTCCGTTAACTGTACGTACTAATTATTGTGTAAATATTTGTGTGCATAAGTAATGTGCTTCCTAATAAACGTGGTTTTGAATTATGATTTCTGTGTTTCTTTGAATTATGAGTTTTGAGTCACTTTTACTCTTAGAATGATAAAGCTTTGAATCAGCATTTTGCGAGGAATTGCAATCAGAATCAAAGACCCCTCGGAGACTACAGACTTTCTATCGGCCGATAGTTAAGACGGGCTATACTTCTCCATACTCATTACGAGCTGAAGTATATTCTATCTGAACTATAAAGAAATATAGTTCAGATAGAAAGAAAAAGATAGAAAGTCTGTAGTCTGCGAGGGGTCTAACTGTCATAACAGCATGAGATAAACAATCATTGTTTGCAATTAATTAACATAACGATAGCAACAGATGAATCTGTTTTTCATACCAGAACACGGTAAATAATTCAAGAAAACATTGCCCTGAATTTGTAAAAGCACTTACGTGTATGAAATTGGTTTTATAAACTTAAAATATTTCCAGAGCTTTTCAAAACATAAAAGCAGAGCGAGGCTTTAGATACCTCGGGAGATCTGAACAACAACCTTTTATTGTAAAAGATTCCGTGACACTCGAGCATCTTGTAAACTTCGAATGGAAGACAGTAGAATTCAGCCGAATTTAATACAGAAAGGGTCTCGGAGGAGTGTTGCAGGACGTTCGCGTCGCCGACTGATATTGTGAAACTTTTCTTCGACGCAATCTACATAAAAAATGAGCCAAGGGCTGCGGTGACCCGCTAGTAAATGAGAGCCTTTTGAACTGTTAATTTTGTTTGCATACAAAATGAAATCTGACATGAAAGTTATTTGCGCCTTGATCTTTACCGTCCTACTACGCACTAGATATGGTTGCTTGTTTGTGGGTATCTTTTTAATACCCAAACCTTTGTGTCACTTTTACCCGAACATAATTTCTCACAAAATGTAGCTTAAAAAGTTCTTAAAAGCTGTGCTAAAACGTAAAACTTATTTTTTGTTTTAAAGCCTTCGTAGTAAAGTACAATTTGGCTTGCATGAACTATAACAGTGCTGTAACTAGTAAACTGAAAAGTTTCAGTTTAGTAGACTAATACTAGAAGACAACTGGTTTTAAAGCGCTAACATCGGACGGTTAGTGTTGATGCAAGTCAAACAAAAATATCCAGCTGAACTAATATTCAGCGTTGCCAAGTCAGTTTAAACTAAACGAGAAGCTGATTATATTAGATATCATTGAACTTCTACCTCTTGGTTGCACGATCCATCCGCGCCGAACGTGATGAACTGTCAATTCAATAGCGGAAATGCTGAGACGTCAGAAGTTAGCCGCATTTTCTGACGTCATCAGTATTTTTTCTATAGAAAAATGACTACGGCGCGTACGGCGCGAGCTTATGTGCTATCAGCTTTGTCGTTTATATTTGTTTTGTGTCGTGATAAGTTATTTTTATTATTGTAATATTTATGTACTTATTATGTTTTTATGAATAAATTGAATTTAATTGTAAACTGGACGAATATATTTATTTCAAAATTGATTCTAGGTACTTATACATTCATTTAAAATAATGAGCGAACTTTAAATTGTAAGGCATTCGTTTAGAGAGCTTTCGGAGAAAAATCTTTATAGAGTTCTCTTATTCGATTTTTTTTACTAATTTTATCCTGTTTGTATACCAGTATAGTTTTCATTGAGTAAAAGTTTTTTAACCAATTACTCGCTGCCCAGTGCCCACAGGTGATTACATTACTGATCGAGGTAATGTAATGGTATAGAGCAGAAACTCCGTTGCAATTCCCTATTACACGATAGATGTTCTGAGACTAACAATTTTAAGGGTGCATCTGTAGTTTTTAATTTTTTTTTATTAAATAGATCATTAACATCATTTTTCTGCCTATGTTTATACTCTGGGGTCGGAGCAATGTATTGTGTACTTCGTGCAAGCAATTAGTGATTTATAAATAATTAGTATAAAAGTATGATGCAAATGATTTAATCGCTGATCAAATCAAAAGACTTGATAATAATTGTAGCAAATCTACAATTATTATCTAGTCTTTTGATTTGAAGCCTTATCAAAGTAATTAGTAATTTGATTTAAGAATTAAATAATAAACCTTGAGATAGCAATAATTTGATTTGTGTACTTACAAAATAGTAATAAAAAATTCACTGCGTATTTTTAAAAGATCTGTTATAATTTCAAAGTATAAAAACTTTAGATTGACGTCTAATCAGATAATTATCTAGATCATCAGATAACAGAATATCATTACAGAAACCAAACATAAAAGAAGAAGAAGAATAGACCTCGGACCAAGAATCATACCATACCATACCAAGTATGATTCTTGGTCCGAGCCTCTACCTATTGATTCAGACTTCATTCGGTCCGGAATAGTTCAGCTGTTCAACCGCAGCAACCAATCATAGTGCAGGAATTGTTAAAAAACTGACGTATCTTGCACTTTGATTGGTTGCGATCGGCTGACCTGTTCCGACCCAAATGAAGTCTGAATCGCTACCCTGGTAACATATTAAATGAAAGGATTGAAAAATTTGGCAAATCAAAGACACAAGTAGAAGAAAGGCCTGTAATCTGTTTCTATGCGCATACATATTCATTTGTACAGAGAGACCTGGCATTTATTTCTTACTAATTAACAAAATGCAAGGAGACATTGTACTCTGAGCGGATTTGACGGGAACGTTCATTCAATTAGCTCGGGAGCTAGCAAGCTCCCTATTTGTATAGTGAATTGTGAGGAGTCATTGTCATGGAAAATTTAGAGCTGAAATACTGAATGCAGAGAATAAAATTATCACCCTTTATCTCGTTCATCTCGACTTTAGTGATGCTTCGGCGTAGTTTGTAAAATAGTTCGTTGATGAATTAACTTTCAGTTACTTTTCAATTTCCACTAAACCCAATCGCGTTTCGTATTAGGAATTGCATATTTTGTTTACGATCAATACAGGCAACTGCACATATATTAACGCGATAATTTTCAGATAAGATAAATGATAGGTAGGCTAAGGAACAAATGCATAATCCGTTATCAAATACGTCCAATGTATTTTAAATATTTACCTATATTAATAATTAGCGAAGGAAATAGATATAAAAATTGACAGCTCCATACTATGGCTCCATTCGCATTGGTATAGGACTGGTTGAGTGTTCTTGATCGTAAACGATCTGCTATCTTTTGAATTGCATTGCCTCAATCAAGGCTACGAGGGTTAAAACAAAACTAAGTTATAACACTTTAGTTTTAGGTGTAGTTTGCGGTGTTTAAAAAAGTAGGAAACGCTCAGGAAACGAGCTCGTGGTATGAATCTGTGCTTTAAATAAAACGAAATATTATAATTTATGATGCTTTTTTATTTTAAATACCTTACACACTGAGATGAAAACTTATATAAATGAAAGGTTAAAAATATTTAGAAATTACTTCCTGCTCTTCTCATTTTGCTTGTTAATATAATATCTTACAAAATACCTTAACAATTTGAATATCTTTGTAGAGTTTTAATAAGTTAATGCCGAAATAAAAATCTATAACATTGGAATAACCACCACAAATGAATAATCAAAATAAATAAATACAATAATCACAACTTCATTAAAGTTTACCAGGCAATCTCGATTGAACTCCCGTTCGAAAGACTTCACAGATTTCTGTGCCATTCACACAAAATAAATAACTATAGAAATTAAGGTAGGTAGGTATAATTCACATCCTATTAGACAACATTTGTATAAAGTCAGAATAAAATATACATCATGCTTATCTTCAGAGTTTAGAAATTGCACAAAAAGCAAAAGACGTGATAAACAGCACTTATAGTTGATACATTTTAGTAGGTAATAAAATAACTGTGTTCTGCATAACTTTTTAGAGCAAATGCATAAAATCTGTTGCCACCTCTTTTCATTGTCATGAAAATTACAAGAAAGTCAATACTTAAATCAATTGACCTACGATATGTTGATGTGGCCAACCATTAATTTGACAGTTATTGGTGGTCCGTTGAAGGGTAGTCCAACATTTATGGCGTAATCTTCTAAGTTGAGCTCCCTTACAGTGTTGGCACCGAGTTTTTCTGCAATAAACTGTGATACGATAGCAGTAGCCAGTCCGGTGTAAAGCGTTATTCCTTGTGCTACGCAAACCTTGACTCTGAAACAATTTAATTACAAACTTCACACAGCGTCGATAAGATAACTACGCATACCTACGTCTGTTTTAGTATAATTTTTATCTTTTCTTATGTATTGTTTATGCCAGGGACTTCCCTGCGTCTAAATGTAAGTCTACGCCTACGTTACGTGAAATTTTTGACATTCCATTCATCGTGCTTATTAGGTAAATAGGCTGGCATTAGATTAAAAAATAAAAGTACTCCCATGCCTGGGCAGCGTCATTGGCAATCTCCTTTCAGACAAATTATGAATTAATTGTTAATACGCAAGAATTTGGAATAATACTTTTGTTTATAGTATTTTTAATCTTTTTTAAACAAATCTTTTTTCCTAAATTAAAAGTATACCTAAGTAAATAAACGTAAGTAGATACTTAATTCTCGCCAGAGTATAAAACAGTTATATGTACCTATACTAAATGTTTTATTTCAGCTTGCTAGGCAATGCTATTAACTATTGCTAGGCCAATAGCTCAATAGATAAGTTAATCATTGTACTCGTACTATTTTCTTTATCTTAAATTCCACTCTTGTATTCTGTGATAATACGTAAGATACCTACGATGTATTGTGATTTAAAAAGAACCCGGATATTGGTTTCGTTAAGTAGGATTAAGATTTGATAGGTTATATTTTGATATTTATTAATCCGCATCATACAGTAATTATCCTCAAACCAAAGTATTATCTATCATATCAGCAAATTATCTTCTGATAAGGCTGTACGTTTAATATGTGTATTAGGTATAGTTTTCATAAGGTGTTGTATCTCTATGTCATATTTATTTCCTTCTGCAAGTGAGATAAAAATATTTTTGTGTATGCATAGAAAAGGGTCCACAATTTTTTTGTTACCATATTAACGTATTGTTTATCTTCTTGATAAACTGAAATAAATAAAACATGTATAATGTATACCTATTCACTACTCAACCATACCCAGTTAATTAAAATTCATCATCATCATCATGTTCCAGCCCCTTTCTCACATTATGGGGGGTCGGCACAACATGTGCTCTTCGTCCATTCTCTTCTTTCAGCCGTCATCTCAACACTCGCTCAATCATGACAGCCTTCACATCACACACACAATCCATCCATCTTTTCATTGGCCTACCTCTACTCGTAAATCCATCAACATTGATGCCCAGTAGTCTCCTACATGACATTCTTCCCTTCTCATTACAAGCCCATACCATGCTAGCCTGTTGCTCCTCTTTAAGTAAAATTAATTGTAAATGTTACCTGGCTTTAAGAAGCTCTCCAGCAACCCCCATGCCTCTGTAGTCAGGACTCACGACGAGCCCTCTGTCAGCAAAGTATGACTCTACGTCGTGTTCCTTCAAAACATTGTAAGCCTCGTACAATGAGTCCCGTAGTTTGAAAAAGTCCTTTAGTTCTTTAGAACGAATCTGAAATAACATATGAAAAGTGAGAAATCTAATGTGTAAGTAGTTTCCTAGTGGCTTTTAGCGATACAGATAACAAAACTGTGATTTATTAGTAGATTTGTATAATTATTCATAGATAAAGATAGCAATCGGAAGAACCATGTGATAAGGTATTATCGCCACCTGTTTTGCAATAGGTAGGTATGTAGCTATTTTTGACTTATATCAATAATGAGCACTAATCGCTACTCGTGAGCTCAAAAGAAAAGTTGAATTATCACGTGCAAAATGGCAAATGCATTAGGATTTTTTTTATATAAAGGAGTGAGTGTTGAGATGACGGCTAATAGAGGAGAATGGAAGAAGAACACATGTTGTGCCGACCCCACGTAATGTGGGAAAAGGGTAGGAAGATGATGATGATGATGAAATGCAACAGCTAGGTTTCTGCACAAAATTAGACTTTGACATGAAGTTTTTTAGAGATTTTTTATGAAGCTTTGCAAGATTTTAGTTTATTGCATCCGGTTTCATCATCATCTTCCTGTCCTTGTCCCTATTTGAGGTCGGCACAACTCCTCTTCCATTACTCTTTATCAGCCGTCATCTCAGCACTCCCTTCTTACTCATGTCATCTTTCACACAATCCATCCACGATTGCGTCCGGTTTCAACCTATTTATAGATTGTATGAACTCCTAGATAGATTGTATGAACTAATGTCATCTTTCATACAATCCATCCATCATTGCGTCCGGCTTAAACCTATTTATTCTACAAACTCCATAACAGGACTTACATTATAGTCATGCCTCACTTTCTTAGCGTTTCTTTCAATGAGAGTCATTTTTGATGCACCAACAAGTGTCCATTCTTTGTCGTCGTCCACACAGCATACCAGAATCTGCTGTTTTTCGTGAAACATAATTTCTAGCATAACACGTCTGAATTCTTCCGCCGCTGTTTCATTATTTCCTACACCTAAAAACAGAAAAAAATACATAAACTATTGATATGCTAAACGTTGAATATTTTTTTGCTTACAAAATAGATGCACGTACTACCAAGACGAACTATTTATTTTGAAGCTTGTGTTTTTTATTATCATCAGCATCCATAGCCTGACTTTACCCACTGCTAGGTCTATGGGTCTTTCTAAGCTTGTGCCATCACGCTTCAGCGCTATCCTGACCCAAAATTGACGGCCCGTGACATGAACAATAATCTCGCTAGACGTCCTACGTTCCTGCACCCAAGCCTCACTACACTATCATTGAAGTAGTGATCGGATATTATAATTATCTTGATTTCGTAGAACATTCACTTATCATCTGACTCATTTAAACTGAATCACTCAATTGTATTTTAACTAAACTATAAATATATTTCTTGGGTATATTATTACATAGTCAATTAGTCATTATGCTAATAATAAAATGATAACAGTAAAGTAATGAAAAGTATTTTTAACCCCCGACGCAAAATGAGTGGTTTTATAAGTTTAACCTGTCTGTGTATCTGTCTGTGGTAGTGGTATCGTAGCTTCCAAACGGATGAACCGATTTTCGTTTAGTTTTTTTTGTGCCATAGATAATTTTATTCCAAGTGTTCATAGCCATGTTTCACGAAAATCTGTTCAGCCGTTTGAAGAACATCAGCTCTTTTCTAGTTGTTATGGGGATCTGACTAACTTCCTTATGTCCGATCGATTCAAAATTTGGTACCGTGTTATTTAATGATATTAAAAGTATATGGTAAGGTAACCATGATCTGATGAACCGTTTGAAGATCACCAGCTCTTTAATAATTGATGAGGGGATATATAATTTTTTTAGAAGTGGCGGAGGTTTTTTCGTAGCAGGGTCTACGGGCTTGTTTCTAATGCTTAATTTAATTGAAATTAGTTAATAACTAAATTAAGTATTAACAACAGATTTCCACGATACTGATAAAAACTATCAATACAATTTATTTTTTTTATCAAATCAGAACTTAGGTGTGTTATAGCTGCAAGGTGCTTTTTATTAAGTATTCTATAGTTTAACACAGTTTGAAAGGCATTTGTCTAATTTTATTAACAATCACAAAAACATTGAATTTATAATAAGTATAATTTTATGGTAGCATTTTTGTAACTTTTGTTTTAATTTTCAATAAATACCTGCAATCACTCGAAGAGGTTCCTCCGGTGTATGATATTTCATGAACAAGTCCAACACTTCCTCATATTTTTCCGAAGACACTTCCTGTATTCTGAACTTAGTTTCAACATTATTAATGGTTTTACTAAACCTTGCCCATACCTGTGGAGCCGACATTTTGTCTATAATTTAGGTAGGTTGGGCTAACACGGCCTACGAGGTCCCCGTGGTCAAACTAATGAATGAGGATTGGTGTTGTCGTCTTATTTAAGAGGCTTTGATTATCTACGATAAGAATACCTACTCATTAATATTAATTATCTAATAAACGATAATATTCCTTGATTATAGTTTTGTGAAAGAATATCGTGTTGTTACAAGTATTGGCTACCTGTTCTGATTTTTTCATAAAACTATCAGATTGTCACAGTTTTAATTTGGATCAGAGTAGATAAGTCTAAAAAAATGTATTAAAATAATTGTTCGTTGATTTAAAAATACCTCCTCCTTGGCTGAAGGCTTGCGGTGCGTATGGTTTTACTGATGTAGCACCGAAGTAACTGGCTCACCACTGGAGGTTGACTTTTAGTTTTAAGATGGATCGCCTAAAATAATGATAGGCCCCAAACCGTGTTTGTTGCCCTGATTCTTCACGGTATTGTTCGCGAAAGAACAGGAGTAAAGTTCGTTCTAAGTGATCCCAGCGGTCCTACTGAATAAATGCTTTTTGACTTTGACTTTGACTAACAATAGCTTTCCAGCCAGAACCGGTGCTGCACCGACTGAAGCAAACATAAGCGGGTATCACACTACACGGTATTCAGGGTCCCTTACCCAACACAACACCATAACACTTACAAGGAGTGGTGTACTAAGAGTTAGAGCGTAAGGGTCCCTAACTTGGGCAACCGGACGGTCCCGGCAAGCCTTGCTCCCTAACTACCGGGCCTTGAATACCGTGTAGTGTGATACCCGCTTTAGGCGAACATTTTTTTTATTAAATAGGTTAGCATTTGACGGACTGTAGCAACTGCCTGATGTTAAGCAGAAGTGAGGTCTAAGATGGAGCATGCTTACCTAGAATGAACCTATTTACTCTTGATTTGAAGACCCCTATGTTGTACTTTTCGGGAAATACAGAGCTCGGCAATGAGTTCTAAAATTTGGTGGAGCGTATGAAAAATGTAGTCTCAAAACTTCTTTCAACTATACATTTACTTTCTTCTTTCCATTTTTCTTTACATCTTGACATATATGGTTAATTCAACTCGGAGTATTTTTTATGGTATTTTCTTTGAAAATCCATTTTCAGGCCTTGTCTCCAAAATATTGCATTGTAAACGAGAGTAAAGTGAGCTTTGAAGTTGCACTTCCTATTATTAATTGCATTGCCACCAATTATAATCGTGTGTGAGCACAAAAAAATAAATATTGCTGAAACCAATCAAAACACATAGAGATGACATGCCTACCACGTTTTCAACCAAGGTTTTATCAGAATTACGTAAGCAATTAAAGATTGATGATCATCAAGATAATGTCAAGACTTATCAGAATTTAACAGTATGCGGTACAATCGATGTTGTTGTGCCACACATTGTAATATGTATTTGCAAACATCAACAGTTCAAGATTCCAGTCAAGTTTTGAGAGATTAAATACTATTATGAGATATTTGCATAAAAATGAATCCTTTATTAGTTATGTTCAGTTTTCCTGTTAGGTTTTTCATATCAGTGACCATACAATACACTACATAGTGAATTATGAGTATAGGGTATCTTTAAGTCGAAAAATAGGTTTATTAGTTAAGCATAATACAAAAGCTAAAGCACCAACGTTTTATAGAAAAGTAAAATTATTTGCAGGAGAACAATCACTTGAAGTCAAGCGTCAAGTGGCTAATAAGTGCCAACCACGTTTTGTTATATGAGGAAATGTATATGAATGATGAATACTAGAGTAGCAAAACTTCCTGTACTGATAAATTATCTTAACCTCATTGAAATCTCGTACTTAAATTTTCATAAAGGATAGTTGTATATATTTTGCTTTATGTAACGAAACACTATCCACATCGAACGGTCATCACATTCTAACCTTTGTCATGTGAACTCTTGCAGTCGCTATTAAAATTTCACTTTTAAACTCACACGATTAAAACTCATTTTTGTTTTAATAACGGGACGAAATCGCGTATAGGTTTTTGGATAATATTCGAACTAATCGTATTATATTTATTATCTTACCTCGTCATTTCGATCGATGTCGAGGTTCGTGGCACGTCTCTAACTTTCTGTCTTCTATCGAGGTTTCCAAATTCATAGTCATGATTGAGACTTTCTATAAAAAAACTTTATTCACGAGACTCTCGCTAACATTAGTTTGCAATACGTCGGTGTATCTTCAAAAGTGACTTCTGCCGCTTTTCCTATATCTTCATAGTTGAGCTCTTTAACAGTTTCCCATCCAAGCTTGGCTGCTGCTTTTTGTGTTCCAATTGTAGTCATCCACGCAGCTGTTAAGGGCACATTGTATTCTTTACATGATTTCACTCTGAAAATCATCATACGCCTTATTATGTTACGTTACCTTACAAGTTACGTTATAAAACGATTTTGATTGCTCATTGTAAATCTACACGCATAACGCCTAGTTTTTATGGTGGTATTATGGCCGATATTGAATTTTGTTTGAAAATAGAAATATAATAAGTCTAGTGTTAAGCATGCATACAAAATGTACAGCATAGCTTTCGTTTAGTTGAGAGATGTCCTATTTGACCATTGAATATCATCTAAATCAGAAAGTTATTATCTCTATACACCCCTATTTTTAGTTGCCAAAAAACATTTTCAACATTGTCTCGGTGTCTGTTACTCATCACATTTATCTAGTTAAAGCACAAAAAAAAATAGAAAAAAACAATTATAATAAAGGAGACGAGAAGAGTCAGACATGGATTTATGATAGCTACTGCGGTTTCACTAACTGGAGATAAAAGTAAGTAAGTTCGTATGAGTCAGTGGCCAACTCTGGTGACGGAGTTTTTAGGCCGCCTTAAGGCCTCCGTCATGGCTTAACGACTTAAATAGCCGGGACCGACAATTTAACGTGCCTTCCGAAGCACGGAAGCGCTCAGATGAAAATGCCACTGGCGGTCACCCATCCACTTACGGACCGTTTCGAACGTTGCTTAACTTCAACGATCTATCAAGAACGACTAAGCAAGCACGACCAAGATGATACGAGCGCACAGTTAAAATGAGAGTGCGTACGCGACTGTTATCTGTACTACTTATTTGTACAGTTTTCATAAAAAATTGTTTGGGTTTTTGTTGACAACAATCCTGTGTTCAATATAAAAAAAAACTGATCACACTACTATCATTTTCTGCATCTGCTACAATTGTCCTTAATTTTTTTTTGGTAGTTTTCAAACTGTGAAATTGTTACTATGAAAGTTTATACGTATAAACAAGTGGTCAACTCTGATGACTATAATTTCACAAAGCAATAGTTTGGAACTAACCTGGCGTTCAATAACTCTCCTGCAATACCAAGGCCCCTGTATTCTGGATCCACGACAACCCCTCGGTCCGAAAAATAGTAGTCCACGTTTTGTTCTTCAAATACATTATATGCGTTTTCTAAGACTTCGATTAAAACAAACAATTTCTTCACTTCATCCGATTGCAACTGAAAGTTAGAAATTTGGTTAGCGGCAAAAGTATAAGCATGTTGATAGCGAAAATAATGATGTTTTAAAAACAGTGGAGAAACTTCGTGATACTAAAAACTTGTCAAAAGTGGCTTGATAACGCTTAATATACAACGGTTATGTTATTTTATCATGTGTAAGGCGTGTCGCTTACAGAAACGAAAGTCGTGACGGGGCGCGGCGCGGACGCAAATCTCGTTTAAAAAAGTAAAAATAAAAACAAAGTCGAGAGTCGAGGCGCGGGCGCGGCGCGTGCCCCTTCCGTGACTCCTAATCACCTGTCTCTTTTCGAATATGACATGTTATATGAATGAAACAAGAAATAAACGCCACCGCCTTGACGCTTAGCACACGTCAACGCCAACGCCTCGACCGCGCCGCGACCTGCCTTAACATCATAGAGTTACTAACTTTTAAATCTTTGCTTTTCACCTGAAATTTTTCGAAGTCTAGTTTTGGATCAGTCATCTTCTCAATTTGCATAACTGATACTCCAGCAACCGTCTCCTCATTCGATCCATCGTCCACAAAACAGATGTCAACCTGATGATCTTCTTGTATGAATTGCTTCATCAGCTTTTTATAATCATCTATTGCTACTTCATTTTTAAAGATGCCTGGAAACAACAAAATTTTTATACATATTGGTACCATAAATTGTTTATTTTTTAAAGTATTTAATCATAATCATATCTCAGCCCGGTAACACCCACTACTGGTTATAGGCCTTCTTTTGCTTCTGCCAAACTTTTCGGTCCTATGCGCCCCTGATTCAAGTTTTTCTCGCGACTTTTTGTAAGTAAGTATAATAATAGTTTTTCACGCATATTGCCTGATTCACAAAATAAATGGAAGCATGTTGTATTTGTAAATCAGGCCTATTCAGTTTAGAGCATTGGTTTGTGTTCTAGATTAGTAATTTCATCTCAATAATGTGCTAGACTAGACACTGCATTTGAGTGATGCACTCAGCCATAGAACAAAAATTCATGTTCATCACTCAATTGTTTGTTCTGGCTGGCCATCGAATTCATGACAACACAAAGGGCTTTTATCTTCTGAGGTTTGCCAGAAAAATGTTAGAGATTTCTTTTTTCTAAGAATACTCCAGAAGTTTTTATCCGAGGAGGTTACTTACTAACATTATACGAGTACTCGTAGTGCCTTCACATGTTTGAAAGTATATTTTATTAGCATACTTTGTCTAAACTTTGCTGATAAAATCTGTTGTCGAACTTAATTATTTCTCTGATAAAATAAATACCTATCTGCAGTGAAATACTGCATAGTTCGCCTATCAAATCTAAAATCTATGCACGCAATGAATTTATCATTTCATACTTGGGTATCTACCAGCTGTGTGGTCGTGAATTTATCTTCCGAAATGCCTAGATTTTACCAGTTTTTCGTGTTTGTGCTGATATAAACCATAGTTCGTGGATAAAGGTAATAGTTAGTATAGTTTTATACTAAGAAAACATAAAAATACATACCTGAAGCTTTGCTAATTGCTTCTTCGGGCATAAAATACTTCATAAGCAAATCGTATGCTTTTTCGTATTTATCCGTGGACACTTTCTGGATTCTGAATTTTATTTCGTTTCCATTTTTCACTTTAGAAAATCTTGACCATGTTTTCAGTACCGACATTTTAAATAACAACGCATACGTCTGATAGGAGTGGAGGCGAGGATGAAATCTTATCTTTGAGTGATATTTTTTTATTAGTTTACTTTGTTGGAGGTGTTGAAGCAGGTAGGTAAATAAAATAAAGATAGATTATTTCATAATTTTAAATCAATTGCGCATTATCGACGCACGTGTGTGCGTCATGGTACACGATGTGCAGCCGTAAAGTAATGAAGTCATCAAGTTCTTTGCCTACCTAATTTTGATAATGTGTGTCGTCATTTCCTATCGAAAAATATCAAATGTGATGAAAAATAAAATAAAAGAGAGAATGCAAACTTTTCGAAAAAGAAAGATATTTTCAGATTTCATATAGTAGTGAATTGGGATACTACTTACAGTAGTAACCTAGTATAACAAATCACTGACCTATTATAGTGCAGTCGATACGCGTCATAAACGCGTTCAAAAATCACCGTGTGATCGGGATAATATTATGATAATTAAACATGACTTATTTGCCCAACTACGATTGTTATCTAATTCGACATTTAATTTTTTCGTTATCAGATAAACAAAATCTGGACAGATTCGATTTGATAACGAAATACATTTACGTAATCCTTGTATCTACGCTCTTGAGAGTTTAAATTATAGGTATTAAAAGATCTGTAGAGGTACCGAGTTCAGACCGTGATCTTGGCCCAGTTGTCACTATAGTTATACCTATAGAAATTATAAACAAACATCACTGATTCGGTCACCGGTCGGATCATAGCTCTAGCTCACAACGAACTCAACGAGTTCAAACAAAAGCCCAACTTCCTCGGCCCTTGCTGTCTGTCGCGCCCATCTACTTGGTACCTGTGGGGCTCAATGCAGACTGAATGTGCAGCGACGCGACGAGAACAAGACATTTTAAACCTTATGAATAATGTTACAAGATACAGAAACGCTTGATAGCTCGCAACCGCGCGAGACTGCTCGAGCTGGCGCGAGGCTACGCCACACCTCTTTCATTCTATATCTTGTTACATTGTTCTTAAGGTTTATAATGTCTTGTTACGTTTGGCTGTCGCTACCAATTCAGTCTGCATTGAGCCTACTGCATTACGTCGTGTTATCTCTATAGATATATCATATTAATTCATTGTATAGTTCCTTAAATAATCTATTATCCTATAAAATAATGAACACAAATCGTAGGTAGAAAAGAAATGAAACCTAGTCAACCTTTCATAAATGTTTGAAACTCTTCTTACAAAGCGGTGCCTCATTGACTTTCAAATAACTCTTCCATTGATTGCCCTCGCATCGGTTTGTATAAACCTTCAAAAGGTTAAATGGCGGGAAAAGAATATTAGGTGAGGACGAAATCACTCTTGTTCATTTTCACTTCATGATGTTTTACCGATGGGATCGCCTAAAATTTATGTTTTGCTATTATCATTGCAATTAATAAGGTGATATGGTGCGGTAGAAAGACACTTTATGAGATATTAAGTATCAAGTAAGCATGCAAAAAGAGGGTCACGACTGTATCCCCGAGGCGCGATAGACATTCTCTCAGATCTTTTATATTCCAGATCCTTAGAAGATATTTACGGTGTAGTCAGATACAATGTCCAAATAATATTTAATAAATAAATATCTAATCCATGCGGCGGCGATGGGCTTGCAACCTGTCACGTATGGAATACTAACTTCTGCAAAATGTGGGCATGTATTAAATATGTATTTGTACATGCCTCTGACTACCCCTTAGACATCTTCAAAGGATCTGGAATATAAAAGATCTGAGAGAATGTCTACCGCGCCTCAGGGATACAGTCGTGACCCTGTTTTTGCATGCTTACTTGATACATAATATTTAGTATAATATGTGTGTATTAGGTACGTCAAGGTTACCTATGGTTTCTTTCATCGTTTATTATCTTGTAAAAATATACTTACCTACATCATACTTATTTATTTAATATTGGCTGAGTATTAATATCAGCTAAGTAGGTACTCATTTAGATTATGATTAATAACTTTTAGAAGTAAGGTTTTGTTGAGATAGGTCAACTTGTTTAACTCACCAGCAAAACAAAGCCTCAGTAAAGGTTATCGTTTACCTTTTTCCCAAAAAAAAAAGATTAAAATAAAAGTTTCGGATCGAAAAAAGGGAACTGGGTTCTCATTATAACCGTTAAAATTCCAGACCCCGAATTTTTAATACCAATAGCGTAGGTATTTATCATAATACTACCGAATTACGGAACACAAAACGTGACTCCATTCGTCGTCCCCAAGATAAATTGGCCGTGAACGCTTTCATCAATAAAAACAAAACGTCCTAATCTGCCCACCTCAACAATTCACCACAAATCTCCTAAGCGGATTTCGCACCCCACAGCAGAATACTTTCGGTTGTCAACTCATTTTTTATGCAGATTGACTGGGGAAGTTTTCACAACAGTGCCGCTGAGTCTTAACTGACTTAACAGTCACTGCCGCCATCGCCTCTCAATTAAGAGTCGGGTTTGATTGACCTTCCTCTTAAGAACTTTGAGTATTGTTGACCTAGTTGCGCGCTATTGGCGCGGTTTGCATGCCTGATTTTAAATCTGGATTTTAAAGTCCATTTTACACAATACCATCCTTGCTTTCTCAAACTCAACGGAGCAAAATCTAGCATTCTGTGGCAAGAGTAGCAAGAGGCAAGATGGTATCATGTAAGTGGCGTTTTAGTGACGTGATTTTTCGCAGAGTCGCTCAAACTGGGAGATTGTAAAAGGATTTACCACGGGATTGTAATCAGGGCCGAGAAATTTCGCTCCATATTTTTAGCGATTCAGGCCAATGAGCGATTTCTTCCATTTACATATTTCGGCTTTGCCTAGCGTTTTATTTAAATACATTATTGTTTCTCAGAAACGTAATCGCTCTTGATATTTTCGAATGATTGGTATTATTCCTTCAAAATGAACGGTGATTTGTGGGAGGTTTTACGGCGGATGAAAATTAATTTTCTTTTGATGATAAGAATTTACGTAAAATCTGAGTAGTTTTAAATTCTAATAAAATAATCAGTTCAAAATATCTTATGATACGAGAGCAGATACAATGGAAAAAGTTTTCTATATTTTCTTTAGTATCCTCGCAGACTGCAGACTTTCTATCGGCCGATAGTTGAGACGAAATATACTTAGGCTCTTAATTAGTATGGAGTAGTATAGCCCGTCTCAACTATCGGCCGACAGAAAGTCGGTAGTCTGCATGTATTCGTCGCAACTCATATTATTCTCAATATTGTTGTTTTCTCCAATATGAAGTCACTGTTGCTCTATCTGAAGCCACAGCAAGATCGACTGCCAGTACATTTCTTATAGACTTCGAATATGTTCCTTATTATTTTATTAATTGATCTTATCAAAGTCAAAGTTGTTCACATCTCTGTGTTCACATGTTTGTGTACAGAAATAAACAGAAACAGAACTTGCACAAACGTTCCAGCATCTTCAATTCTTGTGCAGCCAAACGTTACCGGGTGCGTTTCAAACTCACAAAGGTATGCTGATCAATACCACACGCCTCATGTTCAACATCTGACAGCTCTCGTGAATTGTAAATTTCACTCTACAAGCCTCATACGTTATTCAGCAACTATTTACCGTGAAAAACGGATCCTGGTAACAATAGGGGTTTAGTTTACAAGTCAATCAAGGTCTTTACTACCGTCTTAGAGTACTTTAATACTTGTTTTTCTTAGGACTTCTTGAATTTAAAGTTGAAATCTAAATAGTTCCTTCGTCTGATTAAGAAAAAAGAGTAATTTACTGACTATAATGTGTTTTTTTTTGGCGTATTCCATATTTATTATATTAAACTTCTGAAATTTTAGTTACTTAACGGTAGGCTAAAACTTTTTATTCTTTTAATTTTCAAACTTATAATGTCCCGTATAAACCCCGGAAGTAAAACGCCGCTCAAGTCTGAGGAATAAAACTGTATTAGCCATGCTGTTCAGTCACTAATTCATTATAAGCTATAAAATCCAACGCCCGCCAATACCCATTACCCATGCAGGTGTGAAGAAGCCAATTCGAATCCAAAGTTCTCTTTACCGGCAGTTACCTCACGCGGTGAAAACGGTCATAAAACGGCAGTTTTGCATAAAATTTCTAGAAAACTGCATCTTATACTCACCTCAAATTGGTCGTTTTCCAATATATCGCTTGAATCGTATTCAATTGCTTTCAAATCCGTCCGAGTAACATCTTTCGAGTGGAAATAGGATTATTTTTGTCACAGTACAGTTATCAATGACTAAGTAACATTTACCACTAATTACTGTAATTCAGTAAATTGCTTGACTTTTAGTTTTAACATGGATCACCTAAAATAACGATAGACCCTAAACCGTGTTTGCTGCCCTGATTCTTCACGCTATTGGTTGCGAAAGAACAGGAGTAAAATTAGTTATAAGACAATTCTAAGTGATCCCAGTGGTTCTACTGAATAAATGCTTTTTAACTTTGACTAAATCTGCTTAAGATTGATACATAAAGATAGGTATGTTGGTAAAAAAGGTCAGAGAAATAAAGGCTGTTATTGATACGCGAATAATTAAAGAAGAGAATACAACGCAAGAAACATTGTCATGGTAAAGAAAGATTATTGATAAAGAAATACATCTTGAATTCATTGCAGCCATCCAATACAAATTCCCAAGTATACTTCAAGTCACAATACCCCTAGAGATAGTGCACAAGTAAGCAACATCGCATCGTTCAAGTTCTTTTCCACTATTCGACAACAAAGGGACACAGAAAGCCATCCTCAGAACGGCCTGTCAGTGTAAAATGCTAAACAGAACATCATCTTTACACAACATGTTAAATTGTATCGTCAGAAGAAGATAGGTCAGTTTGTAAAGACATTTTTTTCCACATCGCTACGTATCATTGTTGTATCAACTAACTTTAAGAGTTTCTTCTTGTGAAATAAACAGTGACTTAAAATATACCGTAGCATATTTCCCTGAGTTGGACCTTGCACCCAAATTAGTTACATTCTACATAATTTGTGCCCTATTCCAGTGTTCATCTGTAAAGAATTCAAACATTTACGTAAGGTTTTCAAATACGAGCGAACTTTTTGACCTCTCCTCGTTAAATTCTGGTTGATTTTTATTTCTACGATAATGTTTCAAAACAGAATGTGAAAGAACAGAAGTATTTTTTAAGTTTACCTAGAACAGTAGGTGGACCTGCAGCCAGTTCATTATGAGTCTAGATGAGTCTGCCGTTATTAAAAAAAACATTCAACTAAAAACATTTTAAAACAGTTGCGTTACTATTATTTTTATACGTTGTTTTGCTGGTGGTCAGCTTCAGTTTATGTTATAAATGACTTTCTGAAGAATGAGAAGTTATTCTCTGTAACTAGATGAAAATTGTACCTTATCTTGCTACTGTATTTATACTATGAGAATATATAGACTTATTTTAAGCACATCTAGGTATGGTAGACATTTTATGTGGCCTTCTTCATAGTTTCACCTTTGAGGAGTTTTAGCCTCCTCGCAGATCGGCCGATAGTTGAGACGGAATATACTTCGGCTCGTAATTAGTATGGAGAAGTAGAGCCCGTCTCAACTATCGGCCGATAGAAAGTCTGTAGTCTGCGAGGGGTCTTAAAATTTTAAAATGGTAACTGGTTTTTCACAATGTTTTATTTTTACAAACGTATTTTTTTATAATAGATGTTATTTGAAAAAGTATAAGTGGTCGGGCATCGCCTGAATGCTGCCTCCGTCGAGTGAAGCCCATTTTTGATTAAAAAATAAGATATCAAAATGAAAGCAAAGAAAATTGTAAGAAGAAATTTCATTTGCATTCTATAACTCTACCTGCCCAAGGGAGCAGGCCATTACATTTTTGGAGATACCTCTCTTGATTCCTGAAATTAAATTTATATTTTTCTTTTTTGTAATTAGTCTTTGTCAGTCTTGACCCGAGGGAGAAAATGTAGTTTGAAATTGTATTACTAAAAAGGTGTTCTTGAACGTAATGTAAAAGTAGTTTATTGACGAATCGCTCCTGGAGTAGCTTGCTTACCCTGCGTCTTACGTGGGGCGACTTGATGCGAACGCGATTGGGAAGCGAAGCGATGCGATTCTATGCGGCGCGGCATATCCATTTAAATATAATAAGCTGGGTACTCACTTAGCAGTGTAGCACGTATCGTATCAGATACGGTATCAACCTGCAAGTGGGTACGGCTCGTCCACGGTCCTCCGCGTATCTAGCTACGAGCTGCCGGATCCGCAGTGCTCGCAACGACGTCACGCCGCGTTCATATTCAGTTCGTTTGAAACTCGCGCGTACGTACTCACCACACAAGAGGTCGTGACGCCGTCCACGAGCACACTGCGAGCCGCCTTTGTGTTCGCAGTGAAACCGCCACTCGGCGGGTCACTGCGAGCTTACAGCGCTCCACGCGCGAGCGGCTCGCAGCGGGCTCGTGCCGACGTACTCACTTGATACCGTATCTGATACGTTACGTGCTACACTGCTAAGTGAGTACCCAGTGTTTACGCCTACCTGTGCAACAGCACAGCTGAGAAGACGGAGCGGCGGAGCGGGGGAAGGGGCGAGACTCCTTTGTTCGGCTATGCGCACGGGCGCGCCGTGAGACCGCGATCGCTCGGCTACAACGGAAGACGCACGTCCATTTATACCTACCTACCTGTTCTTTGTAATCTTTTTAATAGATTAATTATTCAAAAGTAAAGTTTTGTTTGAATTCTTAACAAAAAGTGGCGACCGTGACAAGGACAAAGTGCTCTAAAAAGACATTTCTTTTCCGAACCGTTGCAGTGTCGGTGAATTCAAATTTGCGGCGTCATTGGCACGACGAACAAAGACTTTGGAACCTCTATGAATATTGGAGATACGTTTGGAGTTGGAGAATCGGAGATTGCTGCTTTCTGGAGCCTGGTGGAGACTTAAGGAGATCCAGAGGTCTAATCCGAGGAAAGTAAGCCCATTCCATTTTCAAATCTATCCCAAACGTTTCCAAACCGTTTCTTTGTTTCATTTAAATATCGCATTTAGTTTGTGTGTAAAGCCGTTAAGTTACTCGTTTAATTTAGCGATTTCAAATAGTTTCAAGCGTTAGATACCTACCTATTCATTCATATATCTAATCAAGCTTACATTGAGGCTATTGTTTAAAGCTTTACGATAAGGCACGTTCAAGCGATAAGCGTAGATAACCTATCTACCTATTTTCTATTATTTAAAGTTTTAAATTGCTGCCAATTTTCTTCTAAAATAAATAATTATACCTATTGCTGCTAGCGAGCGGCTATTTACCTACTTCACTATCTGCTTCGCATATCCTTCATACTATTTCTTGTTAAATTGGCAAATCATTATTACATTTAAAAGCCTAGCTTATTCTGTGTATGGCCTAAATCATCTTGTTTCCTGCCTACAACGCAAGTCCATGATAAAACCCTTTTATAAAACAGATTTAAAACATTTCCTAAACTGATTCCAGCCTATGAAAGACTGCTTTGTTTCTGTATGATGCGCTGCGCAAAGCTGTGCTGTGCGCGCTAATACCTACAGCTGGACTTTGGACCTCAGCGTAACAAACCGGTTCTGCTCCAAGCTTCGAGCGTTCGGGACGGTAACGACTGGATTTGTAGTGATCTGCTTATCACCTCGTATATACCTACAGGTTTGAGTACACTATATTATTCTTACTACTTTATTTACATTGGTTGCGCTTAGGTTTGTTAACTAGTTTAGGTGATTGTGGTATTATTCCTATGACAAAATAACTGAATCTATGGCCGATAGTCACGGAAAGGTTGATTTAGCTAATTTAATTAAACAAAGGGGTATTATTAAAGGAAGATTAACTAACTTTTCTACTTATTTATCTACAGTACAAAGTTTGAAAGAAATATCTTCTGTAAAATATAAAGAAATAGAATTAAAATTAAATAAATGTCAGTTATTATTAACTGGGCCCTTACCATGAAAGTACAAATCCGACAGTATCGGCCGATTTTTGGCCATTTGGTACTCCCAACTGCATCGTATTTCGGGTCGTTCGGGTCGTTCGGGACCCGCACCGACCGACTTTAATTTTGACGTTTAGTTTATTAGATCCTCAGGTTAGATTATAGATTTAGCATGGTACCTCTTCGATATTATCATTACTAGGGATGGGTCGATGCGCGCTGACTAGAACCGAAATGCATTCGGCCTAAATTCGGTTTAAATGCCGAATATTCGAAAGTAACTATACAATAACATAATAATATTAACGGAACTGCTTGAATAAAATAAAACATCGAAGGCAGAGTGATGCTTTACCAACTGAGCAAATGCGCAATCGAAAGGGTATGGTTAAAATTTTGTTAGGTACGGTTGCTTATGGTAGATACATTTTAGTAAATATTTCTTTCCTTTGAGTCGCTCAGAATAATGTTAAGCTTCCAGGAGATGATTAAAATATTCATGCCGCGTCAACAAGACTTGACGTGCGTTTACTCGAGAAACTATCTAACTAGGTAGGTACCGAATTTCGGCCAAAACTACTCCTTGTTATGCACTATTAAAACCATAGACTTTGAATGTATAGACGAACAGTGACAGGTGAACGGCTTTATAAAAATTGAAATGTCAGTGTTCGTTTATAGTGTTGTCAAGACTCTTGAATATAAAATTTTATCGATACTTTTACTAGCGAAATTTTAAGTAGGACAATTAAATAAGTAGACAGTGGGTACCTATTACGTTTATTATAATAACTACACTAAACACCACTGAAAAAAGATTGTGTACAATGATATGATCTAGAAGGCTTTTTGATCTCCAATAAGAAAATTCTCTAGGTATTTTGGTTCCATTCCTATAATTAGGTTCCTGAGAGTAGGTACGTATGAACAAGCCCATCTTGTTTTCAATTTGATCTGAAAAATAAAACATGAAATATACTTTGTTAGGTATTATTATTTACTGATATTGACTCGAAGATTTCATCGATACATTATGACGTCAGCACTGTGTCAAGCCCTAGCGTAAACAATCATTTTACAATTTTACATAAAATACTACTAAATTCTTCTTTAAGCAATGTAATTTCATGATACGTTTGAAGAGACACCTATTTTTTATGATTCTAATAATTCTTTTACCATTTTCATACAAAAAATGACCAAATAGTGATGATGAACAATGCAGTAAATATTTATATAAAATACCTGTGAAATGTGTATTAATAAGGATTATTCTTGATGGGTATTCTAGATACGTACTTCATATTCATTCACTGCACAACACACCATAGTTTTTAAATAAAATAAAATTTTACGACTTGATTAAAACTAAAGTCCACACCGCACGTTATTTTAAATTTTATAAAGCACGCTCTACACTTGCGACGCGCGAACGCGACGTATTACACTCGCAACATTCGCAGTAGCGCAGGAAACGCAGTCATTGTCTTGTGTACTGAAATAAACCTTTTTGAAAAAATAAGTAGGCCTACGGTTTTACCTATAATAATGAACTTGAGCTATCAAAATAACATAGCACCTAATCATCGTCTTTTTCCCCATCTCCTTTTTTTTGTTGTTGTTATGTCTAATTATCACAAAGAGCGCATATAGTGTCACAGCAGCAGCAAAATACACTTCGTCATCCATTTTCTTTGATATCGTGATTTGTGAACGAGACTGCGAAACTTTGCGAGTGAGATACATAGTGCACATGTTTATCACGTGAAGTTCACAGCGCATATCGCGGTGTAAATTCCCGCCGCGATTCGCGCGCGAGTGTACAGCCCGCTTAAAAAGTTTCAAAGTAATGTGTCAATTTTTATGTCAAAATTGATTTCTGCGTTTTATTTTTAATTCTTCAACCAGCAAAGGCAGTATTTAGAAAGAAGTTATTATTTCTCTTTTGGAAAGATTTATTTAATTTATTTTATTTGTGAAATGTTATTTTACTGTTCAAAATAATAAACTTCTGTAATCTTACAGATAAATTACATCGATTGAGCAAATGGCTAATTGTTTATGAGAAGTTCCTTTATCTTTATATCTAAAATTGTATTCTGTCCGAACAAAGAGTACGCGTTGGTACTTACTATCCAAACCTCTTTTGTGGTTTGGCTATGTTCCTGACCGATTTGAAATACGATCTATGTTCATAGTACGACGGATATCGCAACATCGGTCGTGCTTCGCGTCGGGCCGAAACATTTGGAAAACGCTTTGCTGGACCATTGTTCATTAGTCTGTTGTAGTAGCAGTCTGCGTTTCATAAAAATAAAGGGTCATTTAAATACTCAAACATGTTTGAGTAGCTACTTCGAGCACTACATTGATTTTATGAGTCGCCAAGGCGTCTCCGACAGAATAATCATGAAATGTACGTGTTAGCATTCTCTTAAATTTTGTGTGCTCTCCACTATGAACAAAAAAACATTTTCATTCATCTCATAATAAATATCTACGACTACGACGCTCGCCGATAGCCATTTTGCTATCGTGAATTTTGATATAAAATCAGCGATCGAGCTCGTGTCAAACTCAGACTATCGGTCGGAGTTTTTACATTCATGGTAAGGCTAAACTTCAAAAGAAAGTTCGTGCGGGCTAAGCCTATAGAAAAAACCAATAGAATGAATTTCAGAGTACGACGTATATCGTTACATCGGCCGTGTCTCGGTCGGGCCCGACCGACCCGATGTAAACTTTCAAAGTGGGCCCCCTGATTACGAAGCGATACAAGATAAAATAGATTTATTACATGCTGATACCCATGAACAAATAAAAGAAAGAGATACGATTGAAAATCATTTCTTAAGTTTAATATCTGTTTGTCAGGAACTTTTAGATAAACGTCCGAATGAAAACCAAAGGGTCGGGAACCAGGGGAGTGATTTTAGTAGTTGCCATTCCTATTCTTCTGGTTCCATTAAGCTACCTACTATAAAATTACCGACGTTTGATGGAAATTATTTGTTTTGGTTAGAATTTAGGGACACGTTTGAATCGGTAATAAATAGCAATGAAGGGATCCCGCCGATTAATAAATTTCATTACTTGCGTTCCTCATTAGAGGGGAGTGCATCTGTTGTGATAAAATCAATTGAAGTTAGTGCAAAAAATTATAAGATTGCGTGGGATCTCTTATGTGAAAGGTTCGGTAACAAAAATATTTTAATGAACAATCATTTTAAAGCGTTGTTTAATATCGAATCATTGCGAACGGAATCATTTAAAGCGTTGCGTTTTATTATCGATCATGTGTCTAAGCATTTACGTGCTCTCGAGTCCCTTGGCGAACCTACTGATAAGTGGGATGCCCTTATAATATACATGGTGTCCACGAAATTAGACATACACACGAGTAGAAAATGGGAGGAGTACAAGGGTGGCCTAAGCGAGTTACCTACGTTGAGCGAATTTTATTCATTTCTGCGTGGTCGTGCTGACGTGCTGGAGGCTTCCTATAGCAATAATAACCGGTTTGATAAGGTGGTTGATAACAAATCAAAGTCTATAGCTCAGTCTAGGAGTTTTGTAGTGTCATATGATAAAAAGGAGAATAAAAGGGGATGTCTTGTGTGTGGTGATGAACATCCTTTGTATGCGTGCACTAAGTTCAAAAATATGAGTGTCGATGATCGCTTTAGTGAAGCTACTAAATTAAAATTATGTAAAAACTGCCTACGCAGTGGTCACAATGCTTATCAATGTCAACTCAAGGGAATGTGTCTCACATGCAACAAGAAACATAATACACTGATACATAAAACAACCCCGTCGAATACAGAACTTCAACCCACGACGTCTTCGCTACCCGTGTCTCTAAATGTGTCTACATCAGTCGGCCAGGTATTACTGTGTACAGCTGTAGTAGAATTAATAGTGAATGGAAAAACTTACCTAGCTCGCGCTTTGCTCGATACGGGCAGTCAGTCCTCATTCGTGACCGAAAATTTAAAGGAACGACTAGGGTTGTCCATGGATGATTCTAGTTCGGTTACAGTGTATGGAATTAATAATGTGGGCTGTAGAATTTCTAAAAAATTTGAAATCAAAGTTAAATCAAGAGTAATGCCTTTTGAGATAAATGTTAAATGTTTGGTAGTGCCACATATACTTGGTGTTCTACCAAACTCAGTGATTGACACTGAATTAATAAAGATACCTAACAATATTCAATTAGCCGACCCTAGATTTTTCTCACCGGCGGATGTAGACATACTACTAGGTGCGGATGTGTATTGGGAGATAGTCGGCTCAAACATAATTAAACTCGGTTCTAATAAACCAGTGCTTCAAGAGTCTAAGCTCGGATGGCTTGTAGGTGGTCCAATAGTAACGAGTCAGTCAATCCCGAGTAAAGTTCATTGCAACTTTTCTCAAGAAATAAAAGATTCCTTAGAAAAATTTTGGAATATTGATGACTTACCACAGACAAAAACATATTCTGTAGAAGAGCAACTTTGCGAAGATGATTTTGTAAAAAATGTGTCTCGTCTGCCAAACGGCAGATTTTCGGTTCACATGCCTTTAAAGGAAGCACCAGAAAAGGCACTCGGTGATTCCTATTACATTGCTAAAAAATGCTTGGAAAGCCTAGAAAGAAAATTTATTAAATATCCGAGTTTAAAGGCAGATTATAAAGATTTTATTAATGAATATGCTAATTTAGGACACTTAACTAAAATTGATCGACCCGAGTTTGGTTATTATTTACCACATCATGCTGTGATCCGTGAGAAGTCAGAAACTACTAAACTTAGGGTAGTGTTGAACGCGTCGTCTAAAACTCACTTAGGGAAATCACTCAATGATATACAAATGGTCGGCCCAGTTGTGCAAAGTGAGTTAATATCGATTTTGCTTCGTTTTCGCGAGCATAAATACATTCTAACAGGTGATATCGAAAAAATGTATAGACAAATTGAGGTTACGCCATCGCAGCGCCATTTACAGCTCATTTTATGGCGTGAAGATAGTAAACAACCGATTGAGGTTCTGCGTCTCAATACAGTAACGTATGGTACTGCGTCGGCGCCCTTTCTCAGTTTTCGGTGTCTCATGCAACTAGCTAAAGAATGTGAGGACGAATCTATTGCTCGTATAATCCAAAGTGATTTTTACGCTGACGATCTTAATACAGGTTCAGAATCTGTGGAGGGCTTAAAATACATTTACAAAAAAGTTGTTGAGGTTTACAAACTCGGCATGCTTACCTCTAAGAAAATTTCGTACTAACTGTCCTCAACTATTTGAGAATGAAACTGAATCGGGGAAACCCATGGATTTTAATAAAGAATCCAGTGTTTTAGGTCTGAATTGGTCTCCTACAGCTGATACATTACAGTTTTCCACAGACTTGACTCCATCCCCTCAAATCACGAAAAGAACAGTCATATCTACCACATCTAAAGTCTTTGACCCATTAGGGTTGTTATGTCCTTGTATCATTGTAGCTAAGATTCTACTACAAGAATTGTGGTCTTCTAAACTAGAATGGGATGAACCCGTTCCATTAAACTTTTGCAAAAATTGGTCAAGTCTTTTAAAGGAATTTTCAAACTTGTCACATATCAAGATCCCACGACGAGTTCTGACTGAAAACCCGAGATCTATAGAGTTACACTGTTTCGTAGATGCCTCCCAACAAGCCTACGCGGCTTGCGTGTACGTACGTTCTGAGAATCAGGATGGAAGTGTCACTGTTAGGCTTCTATGCGCAAAGGCACGAGTTGCTCCTCTACACCCGACTACTATACCTCGGTTAGAGTTATGTGGTGCTCTGTTAGGGTCTCGCTTATGCTCTAAGGTTTTAAAGTCATTGCGTGGTGATATCTGTCAGAAATACCTATGGACTGATTCAACAGTCGTTTTAGGTTGGTTGAAGACGCAACCAAAAGATCTCAAGGTGTTTGTGTGTAATCGGGTAAATGAGATAAATAAACTTACTAGTGGGTTTTCATACCGACATGTGCCCACAGATCAAAACCCAGCAGACCTGGCGTCTCGCGGAGTAAGTCCCAGTCAGCTCCAAGCTTCTTTCCTTTGGTGGGAAGGGCCTTCGTTCCTCGCGAATGATCAATCCTGCTGGCCGAGAACAGCTCAAATTCACATTCCTATTGACTTACCTGAGGTCAAAGAGACAATTAAATGTCACGTCTCAGCCACCGATCCTCTTAGATTTGACAAATACTCGAACCTTACAAAAATGAAGAGAATTTATGGTTACGTATTACGTTTTATAGCAAATTGTAAGAATAAAAATAATAAAATGACTGGTCCTTTAGATGCTAATGAATTAAATGAAGCCTTACTACTATTAATAAAATGCAGTCAACGGGAATGTTTCAATGAAGAAATAAAATTTATTACAGAAGATAAAGCTCTCAATCGTAAGTCTAAACTAATAGCATTAAATTGTTTTGTCGATTCGAATGGCTTGCTAAGAACTGGGGGTCGTATTCAAAACTCTGATTTTGAATACGATAAGAAACATCCGTTAATTTTAGATTCAAAGCATCATTTCACTAAACTATTGTTTAGAAACGAACACGAAAGGTTGTTTCATGCTGGTCCACAGCATCTACTTGCGTCTATAAGAGAGAGATTCTGGCCTATTGGTGGTCGACATCTAGCACGTAGTACGACCAAGCAGTGCATGATTTGTTTCCGTTTGCGTGGACAAACATTGCAGCCTCTAATGGGCAACTTACCTGCCGAAAGATGTTACTCATCGTTCCCATTTTACTCGTGTGGTGTCGATTTTGCCGGACCATTCATGATTTCCAGTCGAAAAGGAAAGGGTAACCGCATTTCTAAATGTTATTTGTGTTTGTTTGTATGTTTAGCGTCCAAAGCACTTCACTTAGAGTTAGTTAGTGACTTAAGTACAGAATCATTCATTTTGTCATTGCGGAGGTTTGTCTCTAGAAGAGGCAAACCACATTCAATATTTTGTGATAATGGCAGTAATTTTAAAGGCGCAAACAATGAGATAAGTATAATACTCAAATCTAGTCGTGAGTCTATTACCAACTTTGCCTCTAATGAAGGATTCCGATTTATCTTTAGCCCGCATATTCTCCACATTTTGGAGGTATATGGGAGGCTGGCATCATTTGCGGCGTGTCGCTGGCAATGCTTCCCTCAATTTCGAGGAACTAACGACGCTCTTCACACAGATTGAAGCGATATTAAATTCGCGTCCGTTAACCCCTCTTTCCACTGATCCTACAGATCCTACTCCTCTAACCCCAGGGCATTTCTTAATTGGACGACCTCTGAGCGCGGTGCCTTCGCTTCCTATCACTGCGAAGCACCCTAACCGGTTCCAGCTCATCGAGCAACTAAGACAACACTTTTGGGAGAGGTGGCGCCGGGAGTTCATAGCGGAGCTTCAGCAGCGAACAAAGTGGAGAACTAAGCAGAGAGAGCTTCAGGTCGGAGACCTAGTAATACTTAAAGAAGACAATACTCCTCCACTTCAATGGCGCTTAGCACGCATCGCTAAACTATACCCTGGAACGGACGGAGTAAGCAGAGTCGCCGATGTCCTCACTACAAAGGGCACAATAAGAAGGGCTATCCACAAGATGTGCAGAATTCCCACTAATGATGACGCGTCAACGTCAATCTAGCCGACTAGACGTCAACCCATCGACGGAGACCTAGCCTGACGCTATAATGGGAGTGGATCCTTTTGAAAGCAACTCTTTCAAGGCCCGGAGGATGTTTACGCCTACCTGTGCAACAGCACAGCTGAGAAGACGGAGCGGCGGAGCGGGGGAAGGGGCGAGACTCCTTTGTTCGGCTATGCGCACGGGCGCGCCGTGAGACCGCGATCGCTCGGCTACAACGGAAGACGCACGTCCATTTATACCTACCTACCTGTTCTTTGTAATCTTTTTAATAGATTAATTATTCAAAAGTAAAGTTTTGTTTGAATTCTTAACACCCAGCTATAAACTACTTACCTACATACAAATAAATTGCTGGATATTTTCATACAGTATCATCATTCAAATTAGGCAGAACTTGTGTTAAGCCTTCCACGCACTGCGTATTCCTGTGTACGCGTAAATTGGACCGCGTTGTTTGTTCAAGGCTGTATAGAAATCACATGAACGATTACTCTCACTTTTTAAATACACATTATAATACCATAATAATACATTGTAATACCTAGGGTATATAATGTACGCGAGGGGGGAAACAGACCACCAGCCAGATGGTCTGATGATATTGTGGCGGTAGCGGGAAGGCAATGGATTCGACTGGCGCAGGATCGGAACAAGTGGCGTGAAAATGAGTAGGCATATCTACAATACTCAGCAGTGGGTGGATGTGGGCTGATAAGATATACAGGGTTATTTATAAAACACCGGTAACCTCTCAGGACTGTATTACTATCATCATAAGGAACAACTTTTGTTACATGACTTTTAAAATTCATCATTTTTCATCCGATTGTCATACAAAAATAAAAATATTTAAATTTGTAACTGGTTTAAATTCATGCTAGGCGAAAAAAAAAAAAGTGACATTGACATCTATTGTCCATGTCACGTTGACAGTATAGGTGTTGCAAGCTGTCAAGAATCTGCAAATTAATGAGTTGTTTGTAAATCAGTCTCGAGTTGAAATTTATTGTATTCTTTTGTTTTTCGGATTGTTAGTACGCAATGGCGTAATAGATCGGTAGAAGAATGACCTGGTCTGGTCCAATGTGTGTTCGAGCTTGTTTCTGTCGGACTAGAGGGTGAAATTGCTTGCTACATCTTCCTCATGTTTGGGAGGGAGCCAATACCGGAGGAGCTGGGATCCCTAAAGCTCTGCTAGGGACTTCGAAGGACGTGGCTTGTTCTTTTGGCTGTGAAACTCGGACTGAGTGTATACTTTTTACTCGTGAACTTATAAATTCGTACTGGAATCCCTTCAGCTGGTATGTATGTTAGTGATCCGCCTGTGCGTAGCTTCGCCAGCTCTGTGACTAAAATTCTGGTTCTTTTGGTGGAAATAGGACCTCGTGGTCAAGTCGTGACGTGACTCCGGAGCCCGAGACATCTGCCTCGTGGACACCTGCAAAAGGCCGCCGAGAGGATCTTTTCCCTGGGATCCGAAGCTACGTTCAAGGTACTTTTTATACCGGCGATAGGCAATGCCACGCGTCACTCCCTAGGGTTTCCTATCTTGAGGAACACTTCTTTAACACTATTCTCTTGTCTTCCCCCCCCCCAGAGCACTGGCAGCGGGGTCCAGCTGAAGGCTCCAACTTTCTCGTTTTGTGTCGTCCCTGGAACGGCCTGTGAGAGGTCGTTCCCTTGGCAGTGCAGCACCGAAGGAGGCCTGGCCCCTTCTTTCGAGCTCGGCTCCTGCGGAGCGCCTGCGGAGTATCCTGGTACCACAGTCGGACCATGTCCGCTGTGTAATTTTCTATATTCTGTGCTGTGTCCAAACTAACTAACTTTAACCCCTCGGTCAACTCTGCGGTATCCGAATCTACAACCTACAAATGCTGAACATCACCTAGACTCAGACTTTACTTTAATTTAAACCTAATAATATTTATCTGGTTGCTAGGAAAGTTAATTGAAGGCCTTCACTTTAAAATTCTTAAGCGTTACAGTGGCGCCTCCAACTTGGTAAATAACTCCTAGCAACCACAGATACTTTTAGATAGGAATTCTTTTGTTTCTAAATTACAGCATTAGGTGAAAAACATTATTGCTAGAACAATACTTACTAACCAACAAAACAACTGTGTAAAGTATAATTGTTGTGTTTTATTTCCTTCCTTTGATTGTTTTGAATCTGTGTAAATTGTTTTTATTGTGTGTATACTATAAGATGTTATCATTGTATGGTGCCAACTTTACTGTGTAAACTGTCCAGCTATTTATTGTAATTCTTAGCAACCAAATAACTTAAAAATCTAAAACTAAACTTAATATTTTAATGCCTGCATACTTACTTCTTTAGAAGCTCATGCAAACATACAGCACTTTGTTTACTCTAGTTTTTACAATAGTGTTGTAATGGTGGAATTGTGCTTCAATAGATAGTGTTGTTCCGGTGTTACATTTTCTTGAATTCAATTCAGGATAGGGTTTTCTCTGCTCTAATATTCTAGGAACTGCTGCTGGGATGATCCTTAGCTTGATATATTCCCGGTTCGATTCTTTGCTTAATCATAGTAATTTCTAGGATACCTGGTCTTATCTAGAATTGTAACTTTGTTTAGTAGGAAATTCTAAAACTTCAATTTGGCTCGGTTGCTTTGGGTAAATAGTTATTTCTTCTTGGATAGTTGTTGTTTGTGTGGTATGTACATTGATTTACTGGTAATATTGCTAAACTAATATCACTTTACACTAAAAATCAAACACTAAATATCAACACATTGCAGTGATCAATAAGCTAATTTCAAACTTTTGTTATATTCACTACTAAATTCTCTCACTAATACTGCATACATAGAACAAAATACTTAAATATACTCAAGAAATTTTTATTTTTATTTTTTTTTATTGCATTTGTTGAGTACACTTTAAATCACAAGGGCTAGTGAACTAACTTCTTCTTTCTATTTTGCAATACTGGGAACCTTAAAACTTCTAATTAATCTAGGTATGACTAACTGGTCTACGTTGCAAGATTCAATTCGTTTAGTCCGCTGATGCTGGTTCATACTCTCCTTAGTTCATTTTGTCTGAGATGTTCTCACAAACTGACCTGCGAAGAGTTGAACTAGTAAAACATAGCGCGATGGCGCGTCTTAACTCGCTAGGAGTGGCAAGCTAGGTACTCCTACTTACTTTCTCTAAACTAAACTTTAACTCAAGCGCGTTCTTAGCTCGCTATGAGTTGGTAGCTATTACTACCTAACCTTCTCTCTCTAAGACTTAAACTTTAACTCAAGCGCGTTCTTAGCACGCTGTGAGTTGGTAGCTATTACTACCAAACTTTCACTAAGACTTTAACTTAACTCAAGCGCGTTCTTAGCTCGCTATGAGATGGTAGCTATTACTACCTAACTTTCTCTAAACCTAAAACTTAACTCAAGCGCGTTCTTAGCACGCTGTGAGTTGGTAGCTATTACTACCAAACTTTCACTAAGACTTTAACTTAACTCAAGCGCGTTCTAGGCTCGTTCTGAGATGGTAGCTATTACTACCTAACTTAAACTAAAACTTAACTCAGGCGCGTTCTAAGCTCGTTATGAGAGGGTAGCTATTACCACCTAACTTTCTCTAAAACTAAAACTTAGTCTATAACTAACATCTAAAACAGTTCTGACTAGGACTGTCTGAGACTCTCAAGCTCTCAAGAAAGCCCTGGACCGTAGCCCAGGCTACGTAACACTTGTCCCGGGAGTTGGAATATACTTGGTTTGTTGGATTGCTGGTGTCATGCTTTTATTTCTTTTGTTGGTAGGCACAGGCCCGCTACCCAGTGGAGTGTCGTGTGGTTGATCTCCTGTAATCACCACCCCTCACTTCCGCCGGCCTGTTGCGTGGTTGGTTAGGTTAGAGTATCGGTTAGATTTAGTTGCATGCTAGAATTAATTAGGTTAGACAGTAGGTAGATAGGAAGTAGGTAGGTTAGGGCTTCTTTATAGGTAAATACTACATATGGGATTTTTTCTTGTTCTGCAGTTTTTTTTCAACAAGGAGATGTTCCCCAATTGCCATTTAGCGGGTCGTGACTATTGAAATAAGCCAACACTGGGTATTTTGGATACACTCACTTGGTTACTATTGACAGTCTTACCATGTCTAAACAGGTAGACTTCATGATGTTAGTATGTTAGTTCTCAATCACAGTATCTTCAGTTCCATAGGAGAAACTGTGTGTGCTTGTGGAGGTATGATTGTGTGATTTGCTAGGGGGGGTTTGTGAAAGGGAAGAATGAAAGAGATTGTTTGGAAGGAGAATGAATCAAACTGCTTAGGATCTTCAATCCTAGGGAACTAGTCCCCTAAGCCAGTAAATAATTACTACCTACCATGTAAATATACTACTACCTACCATTAGTTTATACATTAGGATATGTAAATATAGTATTATCTAGGGACTTTTGTACAGATACATAGTTACGTACGCTCCTAGCTACTTTTCTTACCTTTAAACTATCATGATAGGTAGCGGGACTAAACCGTCGCTTATTCATTGCTAATAAACCTACTTAGGTACTCATAGGGTTTACTTCGAATGTAAAATAATATTTTCTTTGTTTGATACATTAACATTTCTGGTGTTTTCTGGTGTTTTTTCTTCTGTTCTGGTATTCGGCTGGGGTCAGCCGATCGAATTTACTGCGTAAATTCTGCTGGGCTGGGGATGTACTGTAACTGGTTTAAATTCATGCTAGGCGAAAAAAAAAAAAGTGACATTGACATCTATTGTCCATGTCACGTTGACAGTATAGGTGTTGCAAGCTGTCAAGAATCTGCAAATTAATGAGTTGTTTGTAAATCAGTCTCGAGTTGAAATTTATTGTATTCTTTTGTTTTTCGGATTGTTAGTACGCAATGGCGTAATAGATCGGTAGAAGAATGACCTGGTCTGGTCCAATGTGTGTTCGAGCTTGTTTCTGTCGGACTAGAGGGTGAAATTGCTTGCTACATCTTCCTCATGTTTGGGAGGGAGCCAATACCGGAGGAGCTGGGATCCCTAAAGCTCTGCTAGGGACTTCGAAGGACGTGGCTTGTTCTTTTGGCTGTGAAACTCGGACTGAGTGTATACTTTTTACTCGTGAACTTATAAATTCGTACTGGAATCCCTTCAGCTGGTATGTATGTTAGTGATCCGCCTGTGCGTAGCTTCGCCAGCTCTGTGACTAAAATTCTGGTTCTTTTGGTGGAAATAGGACCTCGTGGTCAAGTCGTGACGTGACTCCGGAGCCCGAGACATCTGCCTCGTGGACACCTGCAAAAGGCCGCCGAGAGGATCTTTTCCCTGGGATCCGAAGCTACGTTCAAGGTACTTTTTATACCGGCGATAGGCAATGCCACGCGTCACTCCCTAGGGTTTCCTATCTTGAGGAACACTTCTTTAACACTATTCTCTTGTCTTCCCCCCCCCCAGAGCACTGGCAGCGGGGTCCAGCTGAAGGCTCCAACTTTCTCGTTTTGTGTCGTCCCTGGAACGGCCTGTGAGAGGTCGTTCCCTTGGCAGTGCAGCACCGAAGGAGGCCTGGCCCCTTCTTTCGAGCTCGGCTCCTGCGGAGCGCCTGCGGAGTATCCTGGTACCACAGTCGGACCATGTCCGCTGTGTAATTTTCTATATTCTGTGCTGTGTCCAAACTAACTAACTTTTACCCCTCGGTCAACTCTGCGGTATCCGAATCTACAACCTACAAATGCTGAACATCACCTAGACTCAGACTTTACTTTAATTTAAACCTAATAATATTTATCTGGTTGCTAGGAAAGTTAATGTAGGCCTTCACGCCCTGTTAATACTTCTCGTTGCTATACCGACTTATGCTGGTCATATAAATTTAAGGCGCCCAACATTCTTCAACACTCTGTAATAATTTAACTTATCAATATTATAATTTTAAAATAGCTTCTCTGTATTAACCTAATTTATTAGTTTTATGACTTTTGTATAACAGTGAATGCTGAATAAAATACTGTTATTAACGCTAACATCCTAGTTTCTACTTGTACATCCCACCTCTAAAATTTTAAAGCGTTACAAATTGAAGGCTCTTAATGTTGCGAAGTCTATGCGATACAAAAGAAAGCGATAGTACAAAACGAAGGGAGCAAGGTTAGGGCGGCGGGGGCCGAAATGTGTTCGTTACAATGTTTTAGATAGGAAAACGAAATCATTAATGTTTGTTTTTGGCAAATGTATTATGTTTTGTAAAAAGTCATAGAACAAAAGTTGTTGTCTATGATGATAGTAATACAGTCCTGAGAGGTTACCGGTGTTTTACAAATAACCCTGTATACCTAGAAAACACCTACCTTTTGTTGAGTGTCCGAGGTGAACTTCAGTTGATTTTTTTCACACCTTTTTACATAGATTTTGCTCTTAATATTTAGTGAACAAAAACTAAAAATGCCGCTTCAAAACGTGGAGTTAACTGCTGTAAAACCTTTTGTTAGGTAACTGCGAGCAATCAGCATGGAGGTCGTATTCAAAAAGCGATTCCCCCAATAGGTAATGCTCAAAACTGATATTGAAAACGATGTTCGTTTCATTGTGAAGTTTTCATTTTAGAACTGAAAACAGTTTCCAGAATATAAAATACAGAATAGAATAATCAATGGTTTGGAAATAGTTCGATATACCGTTTTAACCTTATCGCACACTTGACCGCGACGTACGCGCCGCAGTCATTTTTTTATACATAAAATGCTGATGACGTCAGAAAATGCGGCTTGCTTCTGATTTACCAGCATTCCTGAATTGACAGTTTGGCAAGTTCGGCTCGGACTGTCCAAACATACTTTAGTTGTGTGTAATTGATTTAGAACAAGCCTGTGTATGTATGTATTATGAGTTATCTATACTCTCTTTGGAAAACATACAACATACCTGGTAGGCATATTTATTGCCTTCATAAAACTACATTAAAACAACCTACTCGTAATCTTCGTACTTGAATTCAAACATGAATAATCGAATAAGTTCAAACAGTAACAAAGGAGTAAACTCAATATTTTCAGCGAGGCTGTCACACATGAATTAATTAATCCTACTTAAAATCTCCAACGACGACGTATCCAATTATAAACCCCTTTCGAAATTATTTCGAACTTACTACAAACAACTTTAATTGAAATCTGATTCAACAGAGTGCTGCGGAAGGAACACTAAGTTTTTGAACTTTTATGTACACTGAGCGGAAACTAGGAAAGATTCTACTAAATTGCAGTAAAAATGTTTACGTACTTAGTTTTTTTTATCAAAAAAGCGTGTAAAGCTGATCGTACATTTGTCCGCGCCGTACGCGGCGCAGTCATTTGTATTGTATACAAAAAATACTGATGACTTCAAAAAATGCGGCAATAGAGGAAATGCTGAGACGTCTCAGAATTGACAGTTAGGTGCAATGATCTTTTATAACATCATTGGTTAGGTGCGTTCGGCGTGGATGGAACGTGCGACCTAAAAGTAAATGCCAAAAACAAGGAACATTATGTAATTTACATAAAATTATACTGTTTTACTTATAAAAGTAATGTAACGCGTTTGAAGTTGAAATGCGCTAATAGCTTGTGTCTTTTATTACTTACCTAAGCTTTGGTTAAATCGTGACTGTTTGTAGCTTGTTTAAAAAAACTTGACTTATAAATAACATGGCCTCAGCCTACAGGCATTAAGGCATAACAGAGGCATTCAAGCTACTTAAAAACTCAATCGCTAGAGTTGGCCAAATAAAAATAATATTATAAAGAGAAAAGATTTGTTTGTTTGTTTGAATTGAATAGGCCCCGAAACTACTAGACCGATTTGTTAAATTATTTTACCATTAGAATCCCTGATGGAACATAGGCTATATTTTATCCCGGGAAAGCGAAGTTTCCCGAGGGACCGCGGGTACCGGGACGGACAGCTAGTGGTATATTTGTCCGCAAGTTTGTCCGCTGCTTGAGCATTGCTTCAGACATGCTTTTTCAATTTATGTTATTGTCAACTTGCTACTCAGCAGTCAGCGTGCAGTGTGCATGCTTTGTGCAGGTTTTAAACCAGTTGTTGCGGTTTTACGTGCGCCAGCCAAAATGCCATTTTAATGTTTAATTTGTATATAAAATGGCGTGGACATCTTCCTGTTATTTTATTTGCGAGTTATTTATTTGTTATTTTCAAAATGTTAACTTTTTAACTCAGGTAAATATAGGTGAAATATTAAAAATAAGTTATTTGGGAGCTGCTAAAACTGATTTTAAAAAGTGAGGTTTGTATTGGTGGTTATTTTTTCGGAAAACCGTTTTGAAATTGGTTGTGTCGGGATGCTGTGCCCTTTCGTCTTCGGTAGACGGTTTACAACCTTTATAAATAAATAGGCACTAGTAATAAATCTATACTAATTAACTAAGTAATTTAAACAGCACGTTAACCAACATGAACTGTTATAAATCCTAATTATACATAGCAGTTGAATTTTGAATAGTAAATCGGAAACCTAAATTGAATTTATGGCAAGTTTCGAATATCTGTTTAGGTATTTTATTTATTAGCGCGGTTGAATAGTAGGCATTTGATATTCCATTCCGGAATTATTTATCTAGCCGATCCAAAACGTTATTGCGGATTATTTTGCTTAATAAACGTATTAAGGATGTCACGGACATCGACATGGGCCCTCAACATATTCGCCGATGATAGACGAATGCCGACGGTCACGAACGTGTAGAGGGCCTCATCGCCTGTATTCGCCTGTCATCGTCAATCCAAATAATAGTTCGGCAATTAGTTCATCCGAGTATATTTCACAGAAACATCTGTCACCTCAGTTGTCCACTAGTTTATCAATGAACTTAAACTACCAGAAAATCGAGCAGGGATTATAAAATGAGTACCTATAAATAAATTAATAAATAATGCTGGACACAAACCACAGAATACAGAAAGTAAAGCTTGTAGGTACTATGGGAACCAGATAACTGATAAACTACTTATATGTATACTTTTTGTTTGTAAATACATAAATATTATACATAAGAACACCTTCACCGAGATAAATATTTGCAGATCATACAAACATTTATCCCGCGGCGGGGATCGAACCCGCAGGCTTCTGCGTCTAGCCACTGCGCCACAAAGGTCGTTGACCTACCTTTATATTTTTAAAATTTTCATGTTAAAGTTTCAGAAATGTTATAGTTCAGTTCAAAGTAAAACCTTATTACACAATGAGCAAAATGGGCACCCACAGCCCACATTATAGTATTCTGAATAAGTTATCCCACCTTTGTTTCATTCGTAATCGCATTTGAAAAGCTGAATCCTCATTGCATTGTACATGAGAGTTGTAAGTAGGATAAAGCATATTTTTTTCATGTGAATTCAATAATGATACTGGGCTACTTTTCCCAGACAACAATGAAATAAATAAATATAATAACGTTATTGAAGCCATTTGATATTTTTTGCTTTGTGATAGCTCTGATAAACAAGTATTTAAAAGAATTGTTACCTAGTTTGGTATGGTTGGATAGAAAATGAAAGAACTACAGAGTCAGAAGAGTTCTTGATGACCACCATCAAAACCCAAAGAAAAATTATCGGACATCTATACGGCATGATAGCTTAATAAGGATGATCATTGATGGATAATTAAAAGAAAACGAGGAAAATGAAGACCAAAAATAACTTGCACGATTGACGTCAATGTCGTGTCGTATATATCGTCCTCCGTGTCGGATCCGACAATGGCGAACTTAAACTTGATTCGGTTATGAGTCCGAATGTGGCTTGCAAAGCCAAATTTGATCTTGAATGGTTTGTGAACGAAACCGCACTGGAGAGAACTTAGATGAGAGAATGGCATCATTGCGCTGACAAGAGCTAAGCTCTTAAATCGATTCATTGGTTGAATGTAAATGCCTGTCCAATGTTTACTAGATTATCTTTTACCTTTTTACATGTTCTCGGATAACCATAAAGTAGAATCGTTTGTGTTAGATGTCTATTTTAATTCGTTGTTTCATAGGGCACATTAAATTGTCGGTCCCGGCTATTTAAGTTGTTAAGCCGCGACAAAGGCCTTAAGGCGGCCTAAAAACTCCGTCACCAGAGTGGGCCACTGACTCATACGAACTTACTCTTCATTTTAATGAAATTAAAAGACAACTTTCACTGTAAGGAAAAAAATTGGATCACTTTTTATAACCAACTTCTTCTGCAAAAAAATCGAGTTCTAGACACACAATTAAGTTGCTATTCCAGACTATAATATCTATATCCATTCAGTAGCTCAAACGAACTCAGGCCAAAATGAAACAAAGAAACAAAGACAATTTTTTGACACACGTCTTTACCTAATTAAGTTTAAGATTCGAGTCTCATTAGTCATATGAAGCACTCCTCTCTAATAAACCATGCATTTGCACCACCACTATCAGCATTCCCTTACTTAGCGTAAAGTTTTCACTTTGAAGGCAAAGTTAGCGCGAGACCGGCATTTCCTTGCTAATTAACGGAGAGTATCTGCATTGTTGCAGTGCATCTTATGCTCTGTTGAACGAAACTAACTTATTTCATAATGCAGCAAGTTTTCTCTTGGTATCGATGCTGATGCCAGTGAGCTTGATGGCATAATATTCTGGAAAGAAAATTCTAAAACTCCCCTTCGGAGTACGGTTACAAATTATGACGATCAGACTGTGATAATCTTAAATGTGATACCATCAGTGACGGCCTAGTTCTCGAGTGGAGGCCACGCACTGGAAATAGTATTATAGTAGAGGACGGCTCCCCACTAGATGGAAAGACGATCTGGTAAAGGTTGCTGGGAGCCGCCGGGTGCAGGCTGCACAAGATCGATCGCTGTGGTAATCGTTGGGTAGGCCTATGTGGGCGCAACAAGCTTATTTGTGTTGAAGTATACTTACGTGCAGTCCTGTGAAATAAAATATAATGCTTAAAATCTGTTCAGCAGTGGACGCTGCTGAAATGATGATGATGATACGATCAGACTATGTAGTATTGTAAAGTATTATCCAAGAACATGAATCCGTACCTATTTACCAGTTGACTAAGCGCTCATGGTCGTACTTGCTTAGTCTTTCTTGATATATCGTCGAAGTAAAGCAACGTTCGAAACGGTCTGTAAGTTGATGGGTGACCGCCAGTGGCATTTTCATTTGAGCGCTTCCGTGCTTCGGAGCGCACGTTGAATGTCGGTCCTGGCTATTTAATTTTTTAAGCCATGACGGAGGCCTTAAGGCGGCCTAAATCTCAGTCACCAGAGTTGACCACTAACTCTCATACGAACTTACTTACTAGTTGACCATTAGTATTCTCAGCCCTTATTACCACCTAGTTTGAAACGCAAATGTGTTCTTGAATCCAGGTCACCAATTCAACACGAAACACAGAACTCCTTTTGTTTGTCTGTTCAATTCACTGTTGTTTGTTTTACAATTTAAATGCAGGTTACGTCGCGTTGGGTCCTCGAATTCTGGCTTTACACTACCCCTGTGTCTCGTATGTAGATACAATGCTAGAACCAATTGTCATTAGGGAGATCCGACTAAGATCTTCGTTGCATAGGATCTTCGAAGTGAATTGTTCATGAATGTGAAATTCAGTTTGCTTCTAAGCCAGCGATGGATATATCTAGGAACTAATCACATGGTAGTGTTTATTAATTAGACGCCTATTTCAGTGTATAATAGAATTAGCATAACAAAGGATTATGAGCGTAGCTGTTTCCAATTTTAACGAGAAAATTATACAAGGCAAATTTTATAAATAAGACTATCAAAAGTAAGTAAAAGTAAGCTCCGAAAACTACATAGATTACATTGTTTTGTGTCTGTTTCACAAATTAAAAGTCAGCTGAAATTTTGTCTCACAAAAGATCTTACAAAGCATTTTCTAAGCCTAATTTCTAAAACATAATGCCCGACGTAATGAGCTAGGGCTCTGAATAAATAATTTTGGCAAAAAATATTGAGATTTTTTTCAGTTTTGCTTCCATCTTTTCTATGAAGAATATTTTTTAGTTAAGTCTACTATGCGTCACTCAATCCCCTAATATGGATCTACTGGACCTGCATTTATAAAACTATTTATTGGATCGTAAAAACGATCTATAGATAGCGCAACGAATTCCGTTCAAAACTAGTCGGAAGCGTCATATTAAGAGATCCAAGAGATATGCCTATACCTTCGGGATTATGTTTAAACTTTAATCCAAGTTAATATTTAGTAATGGTATGTACGTAACGTTCGGACGGTCAAGAGACACACTTGGCAACCCTATCCAGCTATTTGCTAGGAGCCAAAGTAAATAAGGTACCTCTAATACCACAGACTAACGGGGAGATTATCGTTACAGGAGGTTTAGTTAGCGCAAAAATTAAATTTACCAACGTTAGCAGTTTTTACAGTTACCTAACCTTATATTACAAAAAACCTTATACATACATACATACATAAAGTCACGCCTCTTTCCCAAAGGGGTAGGCAGAGACCACGGATCTCCAGTCGCTACGATCCTGACACACAACTTTAGCCTCATTCACTCTCATTACATTCTTCATACATGCTCGTCGGTTTAGGGTACTTTTGACCTTGCCCTTCTCCAAAATGTCGCCAATTTGATCCAAGAAGGTTCGCCTAGGCCTTCCCCTTCCAGCTGTCCCATGCACACTCGCCTCATACACTTGCTTTGTCAAACGATTGTCATCCATCCTCTCTACATGCCCAAACCAAAAAAAACCTTATACTCGTATTAACAACATTATTTTTATGCAACGCAACGCAACGCAATGATCTATTACTCAAAGTATCAACCATGAGCGCCACAGATCGGTTAAGTTCATGGGTTCAAGTCCAGAATGGGCGCATGTTTCGGAATACATTGAAAAAACATTAACTTTATTTTTAAAGTCCTTGTTTAGGTGCTAGTATGAACAATAGCAGAAATGGTATTGAAGATGGTAGCTACGCTTCACGTTTAGTAAATCTTCTGGGGTGTATTTACTTTTTAAGTACTAAAAATGAAATTCTATACGATATTGTTCTCGTAAGAACTAGCTTTGACTAAAACATGCAACAGACACTTCACGTATAAATCGTCTACCGTCAAGGATATCCCAAAATGTATTCACGAGTGTCGCTTTATCGGCAAATATATCATTTTTTCGACGTTAAAGCTGATTTATGTCTACGAAATAACAATCCAATTCACACTAACGTTATAAAAAGATGGGTGTTTGCGCGAGACAATCTCGGGAAAATACTGCAAAGAATAATTTTAATTCTTCTTTCTCGTATTCAAATTGTATTGAATTGCCTTAGTAATAAGTGTTATTTTTCTATAGCCTTCAGCTCGCTCAGGTTCTTTTATTGAATAATAATAAATTGCATCTGACAAATAATACAATTTTAAAATAAATTTTATAATAATAATTTAACTCCATGGCCAAGTTTATATTTTCTTTCTGTATTCAAATTGAATTGAATTTCCTTAGTAATAAGTGTTATTTTTCTATAGCCTGCAGCTTGCTTAGGCTCTTTTATTGATTAATAATAAATTGCGTCTGATAAATAATACAAATTTTATTACTTTTTTAATAATTAATCTCAGTGCCCTAGGCTATGTTTTCGCTATCTATAGATAACGCATTGGGGGGACTTTACTAAGAAAATAAGCTATAGTATAATTTTTCTCAGTTATTGTAAAAGCGGGTCACGTGAGCCGGATGGACCAAAGAAAATGGGCCCACATAGTCACGCCATGGATGCCAGAAGGACGGCGGCGTAGAGGTCGCCCTCGGAAACGTTGGCGAGATGACATCGATGCCTTTGAGGATGATTGGTGGAACGTGGCAGGGGATAGAGACCATTGGAGGAGTTTGAGGGAGACCTTTGCCCAGCAGTGGGACGAGATGGGTTGAATAAAAATTGTAAAAGCCTTCATAATTGGGAACATGATTAATCGATTTCCTCGTTTTGAACGACTTCCGGAGGTTGTTTTCCATTGTGAAGATGAACTTTGTGTTATCGAATGATACAAAGTGAATCCTACCGATGCTTCTCTAATCTTACTCGATGATTTACTTATAACTCTTACTTCATTTGTACGAGCTAATGTTATTAGTCATTATACGATCTAAACCTAAAACGAATGTATCTTAAAATTAAACAATCTTTTTGGTAAAGATGATAATAATACTGACCAGTCCATTAACAATTTAGTATGATCACAGCTCTACTACAAGTGGATTTCTTAGTATAACAATACCATTACTGCTGAAGCTTGCTTAAATGCAACACACTACTAGAATAGATAGATAGATAGATAAATAGCCTCGTTATATCAATTTAACTACTATATAAAAATGAATAAGAGAAATGTTTACCTGAAATGTTATTTTGTTCCTCCACAAATAAAACTTAAACTTGTTTCCTTAAAATAACATTTTAAAGAAACAATTGCCATTTTGTCTTAAAATAAAACAAGGAAGAAACACTTTCACTGAAACTAAATAGCTTTTGGAATGGAGCAAAACGTTAACGAGTTGAAAATTTACAAAAGTAAAAAAGGTTCAATCTATCTTGGGATTGCGGGAGAGTTAATGTTAGTTACGAACCAATTCCGTATCGGCACTTTATTGTAGAATAAATCTTTGGTATAAAACTGCTTTTGTAAGAAGCCAGAAACAAATTGGAATATTGGATGTTCCCTACATCTTTTCATGCTTTTAGTTTTACAAGAGAGCCTAGGTAGTTACTTGCCTATAGTGTGGGTTTTTATGAATCTATACTGTTTATAACTAGGTTCATAATTTATATACACACAAATAGGTATATTATTCAATCGAGACTGTTTGTTACAAAACGTTAATATGACTGTACCTACAAAAAGGAAGATTAGAATAATAATGTATATGAAATATAATATTTTTCCTAATTCTGAAAAGTTTTTATTACTGAGATTGTACAACTCAAAAATGTCTAATCAATCTTCGTTCCTTTTGTCAATTAAAAGTCGTGAACGATTTACGCTAATCTAAGTCCATTGAAAGTAAGACTTTTCTTATTTTCCTTATTATTTTGATAATGTTATTTTACTACTATTAGAGCTAAAAACGCGGTCGAAAACGCCCAATATGTACTATATTGGGCGTTGTGGGCGTTTTGAACCACGTTTTGGTACAGCACGAAATACCACGGTCCGATATATTCTTATACATCCAAACATACGCCTTTAAACTGAAGTCTTAGCCGCAGGCCCCACTTATCCGTTACTGCGTTAAAATGTCATACTAAATGCATAAGAGCACAAATTAAGACACGGTATGTCGTTGATCGGACAACCGATTGCTTTTGTTTTGTGAATTGAATTTGTGTTTTATTTCCATGCATTTAGTATGACATTTGAATGGAATAGAAAGACGCCCGACGAAAGACGCCAGTAAGGTGGGGTTTGCGCCTTAAATGCGATTTTAAATGCCAGATGTTTACCTTCTGTAAACACAAAAAGCATATAAGTAGTATATCAGTCATCATAGTACCCATAACACAAGCTCTGCTTACTTTGGGGCTAGATGATGCTGTGTGAAAAGTCCAGCATTATTTATTATTTATTTTATTCTCTAACAAATAAGTAGATAAAAACTTACCTGCTTTGGACAAAGAAAATCATATAGGTCAGTTGGTGTCACTGGCCACAATGTCCTAGTAAGTTAAGCAGAAAGTACTTGCCTGCTTACATAGTCAAACAAGATCTTGGGATTACCAAGAAGTTGAGCTACTGTTTGCTCATATAAACCGCTTTAGCTGTTGCAAAGTTGAAGTCATTAACTTCGCGTAAGTTCGTTACTGGTCGGTCGAAGGTTCACCGATGCAGCGAACAAGACGGTCGCAGCTGCGTCGAGCGAAGTAAGATAATGAGCCTGACTCAGGATTTGCTTGTTTACGTAACTATTCCATGATAGATTTACAAATAATACGAGCGAAAGATATATCACACAGTAACAATATATTATCAAAATGTTAAAAAAATAATTATTAAAATGACCAGCAGCCTTATTGTCTAACTTGAAATCGATTCCCAGTTATCATCTTAATAGAGCTCAACCAATCGCACTATACAAAATAATTACGTTTTTTAAAAACTAAAAAAACCGACTTCAATGTTTGACTTAAAGGGCGCGGCGTTTCTGAGGGAGAGGTTTTTTTAGTTTTACGAGAAAACTATCAATCCCTCAGGAGTAAAATTTATATGGGACCACGTCGAGAGTACCTATACTCTTTCAAACCAAAAAAAAAAAAATTGGAAATCGGTCTACAATTGACGGAAATATCAGTGAACATATACCGAACATAGAACCTCCTCCTTTTTTTTGAAGTCGTTTAATAACAATTGAAGTTCGGGTTTTATTTAGATAATCTCTTGGATTGCAAAAACAACTGTGTGCACTGTTTTTGCATGCACTGCCTGCATCATGTCAAGCACTTGCCAAGCAGTGAAAAGTAAACAAGGAAGTTTGTATTTCATACTCATAATAAGTTAATAATTTATCTTATAAAAATATGGTTGCTTTAGCCTATAAACTGGACCTAAGAATCTAATGTGTTTTCGTTAGGATGAAACCATTTATTTTCTCTCGAAACTGGGTTTTACACTGGACCAATAAAAGGAATCTAACTTGCTCTATCTTTAGCCTTTGGAAACTAGAGATACTCGCGTGTAGTTCAAAACTTGCAGAGCATTTTGACCTAATTTTAGGTTTTCGATTGGTTGTGTGTTACGCGTTATGCTTGCAATTTATTACTTTATGGGATATTTACTACTGACAAAATGAAACAACAATATTTAACCAATTTGGCGCCTAACTCCCCTTTTTCGTATTCTATTGTAATGTCTGTCTACTTGTATGTGCAGCTGTGAAAAAATCGTCTTGATTTACTAATGAGTAGAGCTATGACGAAAGACTGATGATCATGATGAAAGTCTAATGCCATGGATGTCTGTAGAAGGACAAACCAGTGCAAGAAAAGATGAACGGGGCACTTAGCAAGTAATCCCTACTTGCTAAGTACTAAGTTCAATTTTTCAGTGTGGAATATTTGGTCCTAGGTTAGGACTGTGTTTTAACGTTTAAAAAATTGGCCCTTGAAGTCAGAAATCGTGGTGGGAAGCATCCGAATATTCATCAAACCAACGAAAAAGGAAGGCGAATACGGGCCCTAGTCGCGCGAGTGTCACACTATGCATACATACATTCTAAGATAAATTATTTACTTACAATTTAATAACCATTGACGTTATCAACTGAATCTTGAGAAGCAGTAAAATTAAGCGGCTTGAAATACAAATGCCTTTAAAATGAGCAGTGTATGACGTAGCCAGGATCTTTTTAAAAATAAACATTAAATTTTACAAGCCCATTTCGTTACTGTCTCTTTAAATTCTTGTAACTTTCCAAATAATTACCTTTCTTAAAAGTTGTGGTTATAATAAAATAATACTGAGTGCCTTTCTCAGCTGGAAATGCTTGGTATTTAGATAAGCTTTTTCCCTCAGGCTTTTAGGGATAATTTTCCTTTTTTGTGACAGGCTGGAAACCTGATTATGAAGTACTAGCTGCGCCCCGCGGTTTCACCCGCGTAAGTCCCGTTCCCGCGGGAATATCGGGATAAAAAGTAGCCTATGTGTTAATCCAGGGTATCACCTATCTACATACCAAATTTCAACCAAATCGGTCCAGCCGTTTTTGCGTGAAAGAGTAACAAACATCCATACATCCATACATCCATACTTACAAACTTTCGCCTTTATAATATTTATAGGATTTATATCTTTTGTACAAAAAAATGTTTCTAAATAAACTAACAACGCATTTGGGAGGAAAAATCTATTAAGTTCTTATAAAGTTTTTTTAGTTTCCATAAACACTTCCCTATTTAATCTTAGGGAAATGTTTCTTATAAGATTAGATTCTTCCGGCGGATAAGACTGTTTGTTTTGGACCCCGGTTACTTAGAGGATCGTGTTGTTACAGGTAATCCTAGTTTAGGATGAAAGGCACAAGAGGTTTTCTCGAGATAAAGGGAATATAGATAGCGTGACGGTCTATTGAGAAAATAGTAATACGATTTTGTAGTTTTGACACAATACCAACAAAACTGAATAAAATAAATAAATAACCACTAAAAAAAGTAAGTTCGTATGAGTCAGTGGCCAACTCTGGTGACGGAGTTTCAGGTCTCCATCATAGCTTAACGACTTAAATAGCCGGGACCGACAATTTAACGTGCCCTCCGAAGCACGAAAGCGCTCAGATGAAAATGCCACTGGCGGTCACCCATCCACTTACAGACCGCTTCGAACGTTGCTTAACTTCGACGATCTATCAAGAACGACTAAGCAAGCACGACCACGAGCGCTTCACTAACCACAATAACACTTATTCATGCAATACAGAAACAAATATATAGTGATAAAATGCCATAGGCCCATATTTATAGATACCTTAAGCCGGGTCCACACTCCACAGCGCCGTGTTTTAGTGTTTTCATGTTAGCATTGTTTTCCCCAGTGACGCTTAATAAAAACTTGCCAAGATTTTTTATCGTGAGGAAACCTGTTAGTTATTCTTATAGGCGGCGATGGGCTTGTAAAAGATCATCGGCTTGCAACCTGTCACGTATGGAATACTAACTTCTGCAAGATGTGGGCATGTATCAAATATATATTTGTACATGCCTCTGACTACCCCCTTAGACATCTTTAAAGGATCTGGAATATAAAAGATCTGAGAGAATGTCTCGGGGATACAGTCGTGACCTGTGATAACTATTTATTTCTCTAAAAGAAATGATGTTACATAATGTTCATACGTCGTGTTCAATAAAACCTAATGCACGTCGGATTTGAACCCAAAACCTTAGGATCGGAAGGAGCCCGCTTCCACTACTAGTGCTCTCAATTGTAGGCAAAAAGTAAAAAACACTGTTATAAATAAACGACAGTGGTACGAAAAGAGTATAATCTTGGGAAAACGAGGAAAAACAGAATTACTACAAAGTACACAACTAAAGAGCATTTTAATTCACCAAAGTCTCTTAACACGAAACCGACTCTTTGAAAGAAAATGTTGTGCTATTTTTGCACGCCTCATCTCCTCAACTCAAATAAAACTACATAATTGGGTTTGTTTCAGTCCAATTGGCTAGGTCTGGACCATAGCTAGGATATAATAGAATAGCTGACTCAGTTCATATGTAGGATGACATAACGGTCTTTTAATAATACAATAGAACTGCACAAATGGGCTGGATGCATTTCTATATACAGCTATAGGGTTATCTATAGTATAGGGTTAGGTAGACGTTTAAAATGTAATAGTGAGCGTGACATATTATGTGACTACTGTTTAGTGACACTTTTAGTCAGTACTAAACGGGTGACGTTTTAGTAATGACTGCTGGACGCGGACCAATTAAACCGTCTCAAAGTCAAAGTCAAAAATCATTTATTCAGTAGGACCACAGGGATCACTTAGAATAGTCTTAAAACTAATTTTACTCCTGTTCTTTCGCAACCGATACCGTGAAGAATCAGGGCAACAACACGGTCTGGGGCCTATCATTCTTTTAGGTGATTCATGGATCCATTGAGTTACATGGGGCATTTAAAAAAAATACTTTCCTATCTTTCTAAAAAAATATTAAAATCAGTCAGTTTGGTTTTGATTGTCTCAGTTTAGCTGTGACTGGTCTGACTGGCGCGGCGTCATTAGACCTCACTCTTACATTTTATTGAATGTGGAGCCTTAATTTTGTTAGCGTCGCACAAATAGAAGTGTTGTTTGTTTAAATTGTTCTAGAAATTATTGTATCTGGTGTGTTAATGAAGGCTATTTTAATTAATGTAAATGGTGAACCAATATTATCTGTAGATATTTATCACCTAGCTTTTACAAACGTTTACGTTGAAAAACTGCAGCAATATTTTTCATCGAGCCCAAGCGAAGGCGTGAAAAGCCAGTGCTTCTGTGAACCAACTTTATTAATATAAATATTATTAATAGTTTTTCTATAGCAGAATCAGCATTTCATTAGCCTAATCTACATCGCCACTGCTGGTAAAACAATAGTGTCAAAACACTCGCACAAAGGAAGACCATAGTGCATGTGTGTTTAGATTTTGTGAAGAAGACCCCTGGTTTCTTTCATAAAATATTCATCATTGATAAAAGAGATTTTAAATGAAAATCCATCAAAACGTTTGACACGATCCAATCCAGTTTGCGAGTGAAAGTTCAAAACTGCACTTTACTCGCCGTGTGACATCGTGCCCTAAAATAAGTGCACTGCCGTCATGCCATGTGAAGCTATCCATTTTAAGCTCGTACATTTTTAACGCTTTAGACATGCTGCAATATCAAACAGTAACGTAACTCAGTCAAAGTCAAAGTCAAAAATCATTTATTCAGTAGGACCGCAAGGATCACTTAGAATTTTACTCCTGTTCTTTCGCGACCTATACCGTGAAGATTCAGGGCAACAAACACGGTTTGGGGCCTATCATTCTTTTCCCATCCATTGAATTGGAGCAAGTCCCAAGCTTTTTTTTACCTGTCTTCTTTTAAATATCATGGAGCATAGAGGTTTATCAAGGATAAAACTGTTAGAAACTTTTGTAGTAGATTAATTCTTAACTGTATTAATTCTATCTGCTTACTTGCTAGCCAAAGTATGTTACTGTATTTTGATAGTTCCTTATTTTTGATTATTGAAAATCGGCGAGCTATTTTTGATAAAAACTCAAAGGAAATCTCTAAAACGGCTGTTACACAAGGAGAGTTTCTCGCATGCGAGCGGCGATTTCTTCTAGGCAATAATATGGTCGCCTATTGTAAACAAATGCATCGAGCCTCGCCTCTCGAATACGATTCTCGCTATCTAAGCATCTAGCATGACTAAAAGTAGTCTTTTTTCGAGTTTCCGTCAAAATGCAAACAACCGCAGGCGAGACTCGAATGGCGAATTTTGCCGAGGGATAATCGCATACGATTTTTCGCCGCTCGCGTGCGAGAAACTCGTCTTGTGTAACAGCCGCTTAAGTTACAGGTCAGCAATGAATGATGCAAGCACAGGATCAGGAAGTATATCAAAAGCAAAGGGAATAGGTTTAGTACAAATAGGTGAAATCTGGCTGTGGATAATGGGGTTTGAGACTGGGTTATAATTAACTTGAATTTTTGCGTTTACACACAAGTCAGTGAAGTTTCTCTACTGATTAAAATAGACTGTGCTACGTATCTGGGTCCCTGAGACTGCGCTGTCGGTTCCGACGGGCCCTGATTAATTGCTGGTGACGTCTTCGTCCCTGGCCTTGATTGATTACATTGTAATCTTGTTTTTGACTTGACGGATGCGAGAAGCAGTTTTTCAGTTTATAAGGTTCCAATAGGTTCGAGTGCGTCTGGAAATCCAATATTGTACCTAAGAATCAGCATTCAAAGATTTTATGTTAAAAAATCTTGCAATTAAAAAAAAATATATCGTTATAAAACATAATTTAGAGTCTTGTTTGTCGCAAGAAAAATCTTTCAAAATACTGTCTATTGTCTATTTGTCTTTTTACTACTTATGAAACTAGTTTTTGAGTATTACGTAAGTATTATTTTTAAAGAAATTGGAGTTTCAAATGATACATTACGTTATTTAACATACCCACTAAGGAATTTTCAATTTAAGCTACATAAAAAAGATATTTCAAATGCCTATTAACTCATTAAAATATTGTTTTATACCATTATTCCACGAGCCACTGACTAATGCTCGAATAAAAACACTATTGCGAATCAAAATTTAATGCTGAAATAAGTGACGTCTCGTCTTTTAGTATACTTAGAGATTTGTTTGAGTTGAGTTCACGCTGATACACCCTTATAAAGCCCGTTTACACCGCAAAAGGGTAATGAACGATAAATGGCTAAGCGGAACCTATCCTTTTCTATAAAAAAGGTTTTAATTTTCGACCAACGGAGAGTTTTGTTATTTTTTAAATTTAGAACTGACCGAGTCCATTTCAACTCTTTCTGCTCGCACTCTTTTCCGCTTGAGTATTTGTTGGTAGAAATACAAGTATGCAATTTATTCTTGCGAGTTCAATCAACGGAGTCCGTTCCGCTCTTAGTGGTGAGTGTAAAAAAAATATTGGTAATTTGTTTGTGTAACCTTGCATCACATCATTCATTCATTTTGTGAACTGCGGAGAACCTCACTAACTTCGACGAGCTATTAAAAACAGCTACAAACGCTTCACACAATACAACAAAACTACTGAGCGGTAAACTGAAGTATTCCGGGCTAAATCAATGTTTACTTTTATTTCAGGTTTTTGCTGGTTTAGCAGAGACTCGAGAAGAGCGGACTAAACTAAACCTGGACAAATATTATAGTTTGCAAATATTTGTTTGGGGCTTGTACTGCAATGGCACGTAGGTATCTGATTGTATGAGTCGTAGGGTGTTGGTTATTTATTGAGTGTCTCAATTTTAAGAGAGAACAGTATTGGCCTATTACTATGTTCTTATTTTCGATGCTGGCTTCGATGTTACTTTACATCCGAGGCTTTTGAGTTCAAATAAAATGCGGCAAGTAATTTATTGCAATAAATAAATAATGCTGGACTTTTTACACAGCATCATCTAGCCCCTAAGTAAGCAGAGCTTGTGTTATGGGTACTACACGACTGATATACTACTTATGTACTTTTTGTTTGTATAGAAAACACCCAGACCCGAGAAAAATATTTGTAGATCATACTTTGGTCCCGCTGCAGGGATTACCTTTTGCGTTGCAGGCGGGCCTTTGCCCACTGCGCCACAGTGGCCGCAATTTCAGCAATGATCTTTAGTTTAGTAAGTAGCGCAATTATTTGACATAAAATGTTGCATATACATCAAAAGCCTGTGACCATTTTATGTCAAAATCATGCTAATTAGGTCAAAATAAATAAATAAATAATGCTGGACATTTCACACAGCATCATCTAGCCCCAAACTAAGCAAAGCTTGTACTATGGGAACCAGATAACTGATATACTACTTATATACTTTTTGTTTGTAAATAAATACATATTATACACAGAAACATCCAGACCCGAGATATATATTTGCAGATCATACAAACATTTATCCCGCCGCAGGGATCGAACCCGCAATCTTCTGCGTCCCAAGCGGGCTTTCACCCACTGCGCCACAGAGGTCGTCAAAAACAGGAATCGTTCGAAACAAATCGTTAGAAACAGGTAAGCATTACATAACTAATCGTAATAATGAAGCTACATTTTCATGATCTGCAGCACACGACAAGAATTGATGATCGCGACAATTGAAATAAAAACAAAGCAAAACTGAGACGTTCGCTCGGCAGATTGATCGCCAGATTTGCGGCAAGCGGGCAACTCCGCTGACAGATTACTGCGGAGATAAATCAAAATGTCCATTGGTTTTCGCATTTCCGATGGACTATTCATTCAAATACAAGTTCCTATTACCAACTCTATTTAACGAGTTTTAGACTGCATTTAAAAGAACTTAAAACCTTGATTCACGGTGCACTTTCTACTTCTACAAGATGTGGGCATGTATCAAATATGTATTTGGACATGCCTCTGAATAATCCTCTTAGACATCTTCAAAGGGTCTGTAATGCAGATAATATCTACCACGCCTTCGAGATACAGCTGTGACCCTGTTTACGATTTTTAATTTTTTTCCTACTCATTCTCTAGTGTTTTCACATTTTTATGTGGAGGCACAACATCATACTTCATCTCTATATTTTAATCCTGTCACCGAAAAAGGTGAAAAACTGGAAAGATGATAATTGCGGTGATGATAATGATAATCTCGTAATCAAATCTGCAACTCAGCATTTGGATTACTTGCGTCAACAGTATCAATAAAAATCAAACGAAACTCCAATTGACAAGAAGGCTGACAAGACAAGATAGGGTCGGGTGGGAATCGCGCCCGTTTTGATACGGGTCTGGCAGCTTAGAAACTTTCGCTCTTCCGGCATCTGATATCCTCAAGAAAAAATAAAAGGGACCTAATCACAGAGCAGAAAAAGGATCACATTCAAAAAGGCTTAAATTAAAGACGCCGATTTCAATGACCCAAAAAAGTATACAACTAATTGTTCCATCGCACCCGTTCAATTCACATTTACCCTAAACGCTTTGAGGGCTAATTATCAGAGTCCCTTTTCCTTATCTTCCTCGATACTTTTCGGAGCGGAGCGTCTAACACAAAGCAAATTGCTAATACCCGATAGCTCGGGAAAGGGCGGCGAATATCCCATTTCCTGAGGAGCTTTATCTCTTTCTTTTCTCCGAGGTAGAACCTACTGCAGTGAGTCGTCACGAAATCCCTATGCCCCTAATACGAGTTTAAGTTTTACGACAGTGACTCGCTATACAGTTGCTACGAGATGGCTACGAGCCGCTACGGAGCTACGGATCGCGTAGCACTGTTATTGCTGTGTAGGAAACAGCTGCTACATTATTTCTATTTTTTCAGACAGATTTGCTCCCAATTGAGTGTTCTGCCAACATTATCATGTACAAGGATGAGTGGAACATGAAGCGTAATACATACGAATCGCGTCAACATCGTGTTCAATTATTTATGTTTGTATACTGAAAGGCAAACCATTTTATTTTAGGGTATTGCTTTTCTGGAATAATTCAAGAAATAACAAAATCACACTTCTATTTCACGTTCCGCTACAATGTTGTGTTGTCTTGAATATTTTTCGCGTTCACAAATGCTATTAAAAGTTACGTGTTTTATATTCACAATACTTGGAAAGCATAAAAGCGGTCTCGTGTGGGCTTCATGGAATATATTTTCATAAAAATGTTTGTACCTTTATAACGGGGTGACTGTTTTTCTAGGAACGTAAAACTCAAAAAAATTAGATACCTTAATGTACTTGAAACAAAGTATGTTAGGTAAAATGCTAGTACAAAAAGTTTAATCAAGCTTCTTCAACATTATACTCCTTATTTTTCATATTTACTACGCTTAGCTGGATCATTGCGCAACTCAACTATTAGGTATATTTTTGTTTGACATGAAGCCAAACAAAAATATACCTAATACAAACCGCATTTCAAGCACGTAGTTGCTTCACGAAACGAAAACTAAGCCAGATCACGTCTATTCCCAAAGCGCCCTAGACATAGTCTCAAGCAAATAATGTAAAGGTACGAGATTGATTCAAGCTCAACGTTCCTTCAAGCTGTTTGACCGTTTACGAGCGTCCTGTACACGCCTAAGATTTGAATAAATAATTTCGAACTCCCAAGTTCTTATAGTAAGACTTCAACAGCTACAAAACTAGCTAAGAATATTGAAAATGCATGAGCCAGTGGTCCCGCAGGGCACGTTATAACTCTGTCGCTGAAAGCTTCGAAACTGGCTATATGTATTTCAAGCAGTGACCGATCGTGTGCCGATATTGGAATTTGAGGAAGAAAAAATATCGGGGTGAGCTTCGCTCCTGCTCTTTTGGTAAAATAATGAAACCTCGTACTAATGTTTATTATTAATAAATAGTTTATTGAAAAAAAAGCACAAAATATAACACAAGTAAAATGGGGGGCTTTGCTAATACGAGTAGTGATCTCTTCCAGGCATCCTTTACATAGATCAAGAACACAAAAATAAACTACCCAAATAACGTGGCGAATTTAGGTTATGCGTTTTACTAGAAATATTAAATAACTAGCTGTCCCTCAGGTCCCTCAGGCAAACTTCACTTTCCCGGGATAAAATATAGCCTATATTCATCAGTGATAATGTACGACTCTAATGGTGAAATAATTTTTCATATCGGTCCAGTAGTTTCGGAGCCTATTCAATTAAAACATATAAACAAACAAAGAAACAAATCTTTCCTCTTTATAATATCAGTATAGAAGTAAAGGGAGAAACATTTAGGTAATTTACCACTAAATTATCTGAGATGATTTCCGAAAGCATTCGGATGGTCTATATGTTCAACACAATATTGGATTGCCGCAGTAAAAACAAATACAAACATTTGAAAAATAATTGAACAAAACGAACCAAACGAATTGAGAGGTCACTGAAAAGGTCAACCATGCTTTTTTATTTTGTCGGTTTCATAAATGGAATACAACTTCAACAATATCATTTTGGTTTTTATTTTGAAAACATTGCCAATATCCATCTTCAAACAATCGAAAATGGTTCTTAAATCGGGGGATTAGGATTTGGATTTGTGGATTTGTGAAACAGTTGTGTGTAAGTGATAGAAATAGGCTCGAACAAAATCGTCCGCTGAGGGTTCGCGCGCCCTTGAAAAGGGTCGACAACGGCGCCTTTCCTTTCTCATCTACACGTTTATACAGTACAGCAGATGTAAAGGTCACATCGATGGATATGTTACCTTTTTTTTCAGATAAACTATGTTCCAAGTTGTAGATGAAGAATGACTCAACTGGCTCACAATACAGGCGGCGAGTTGCATTGTTCAGTACAAAACTCATACTTCTACCAGTGAAGTGTGTTAATGAAGTATGGTATATTTTTTTCTAGTTTTATGAGACATACGTTGCGGGTAGTTCTTTGAACTGGTCTTTCAAGCGTTGTTTTGTGTCCTTTATTACTTAAAGGCGAGTTTATGTATGTTGAAGTTATTCTCCGGAACGCATCCAGTTTTTTTTATTAAAAGATTTTTATGAACACATTTTTGTAAGTCTTACTAAGTTATTTTAAATAAGTAAGGGCACTTGGGCACATTACCTATTACCATCGGTTTTATTCTATAGTTCCAAATGTAACCTCTATTTTGAATCAACCTGTACCAACTTGTATTTCTGTTTCTATCTGGTGATAACAATTCGATTAAATAACAAAGATACTTTCGCGTTTTTCGATTATTTGTTCAGTACGTTGATTGGCAAAACCTATGACGATAATCGTTCTATTTGCTATAATCGGATTATTCTGTTATTCGTGTCTCGACTTTTAATCCTAAGGCCATTAGTTTGGAAATTGCTATAATTAATATGAATACTGGGTTATTTATGTGGTGCATGCGAATAACTTTTTTCATAACAAAGTTTATTACTTGGAGTAAGTAAGAAATTATGTATACTTTATTATAATATTACTAATATTATAGAGAGGAAAGATTTGTTTGTGTGTTTCTATGTTTGTTTATTTGAAATGAATAGGCTCCAAAACTACTAGACCGATTTGAAAAATTCTTTCACCAATAGAATCCCACATTATCCCCGATGAACACAGGCTATAATTTATCCCGGGGAAGTGAAGTTTTCCCGAGGGATCGCGGGTAACACCGCGGCGGACAGCTAGTAATATTATAAATGTGAAAGTAACTCTGTCTGTCTGTCCGTTTGTTACCTTTTCATGCCCAAACCACTGAACAGATTAAGCTGAAAATTGGCATGGATAAGGTTTGTATCCCAGGGAAGGACACAGGCTACTTTTTATCCCGAAAAAATTCCGAGGGACCGCGGGTCACACCGCAGTACTGCAGCTAGTCTCATAATAAAAAAAACGAATGCTTTTAAAAACCGACGTTAGTTTTCTCTCGACCTACGATATCTGTAATACCTACATTACCTACCTAAGAATTATGAAAACCTTTATCAATATTATGTCGTCTATTTTATTTACTGTCTATTTTTTTCTTTGTCGTCTTCATTAGAACTTTTGTCTTTAAACACACCTTTTATATAAGTGGAAACTTGTAATTGGCTTTATGTAAACATGCACCTATGTCAAGTAGGTGTATGTTCTATAATCTTAGTACCTACGTTTTTGCCTAGCTGTAAGTTTTCCGAAAATTTGAAAAATAAAATAAATAATTATGTTCAGTGAAATAATATGTTATGTTCAGCCCTTGTTTTTATTCTTCAAAATACTTAATGTAGATCATTATTTGAATGTCATTTTATATTCAAAGCTGAAATGTCAACAAAAACCTAACAAGCTAACTCAAAGGCACTTTACAATTCCGCATATTCTCATACGAATTCTGAAACATCACTCAAATTCTGATGAAAGTAAACAGGAGAGCATTGTTATCATAACTCCCTTCTCTAGGGACTTTCCTAAAAAGTGCTCGGTACACACAATTTCCTTCCAAACACCTTTTGTTATCGTTCCCTCGCTCATACGTCACACGACTACGAGGTTTCGACATTGTCTTTTGAAAACAACGCTATAAGCAGCGGCTCATCTTTCACAGACGAAATATTGTAGTGCTCCTTGCATATTATATGAACCAAAATACGCCACATATGACCAACTAAAAATTCTCAACGAAAAATTCTAGTAGTAATAATTACGTTTAAAAAAGAAAACCAACTTCAATGTTGGACTCAGGCCGAAAATTAAAATCTTTTGAGTTTTACGGGAAAACTATCAACAAGAATAAAATTTATATTCCATCTTGGGAGTATACCGTTGAAAAAAAAAAAAGAATTTTTAAAATCGATCCACAATTTTATTAGCGGAATCATCGCGTAACAATATAAGTACAAAAAAACATAGGTACAGTCGAATTGAGAACCTCCTTTTTTTTAAGTCGGTTAAAAATTTACGAGTTATTCACCATGAATGTATTGGGAATTTTCCGATTTATTTACATATACCGTTATTACTATTTAGTGTCAAAAGTGTCGATAACAATCCAAATTGTTGAAATTCTTATTTATATCAGTTATGTTGCAGGTTCATTGGATAGTATTTTGTGTAAAATCATAAAAATTAAACGCTATTTATCTTCTTTCAATCAGAAAAATAATATTTTTAACTTAGTTAAAAACATGTTTATTTTTATATTTGGAAAAGTCTTTGTCGCACGCTCTGTTTGATATTTTCTTTCTAAGTACCGTCATATCTATGGAGAGCATCTGGTCTCTCCGCAAATACGCATCAAAAGAGGCTCACTGCTAAGAAAATTGATCTAGAGAGTGTCGTATGAGAGACATTTACTCGTAGATGAAAGACTGTTTATACGACTTGGTAACCTTTGAGAATAAATTAACTAAGGCCACGGGGAAAAAACAGTTATGGTTAGTTTATTTTGATAAAAAAACAGAATATGATAAAAAAAAGCTATGGTAATTACTTATTTCAAGAAAACGTAATAGTAGGCCCATATGAGTTTTTAGGCCTCCTTCACGGTAAATAAAAAACATAATAATATACTACTACCAACTAAATTTAACATTGTCATATGATTTAAATAAATAATGCTGGACATTTCACACAGCATCATTTAGCCCCAAACTAAGCAAAGATTGTACTATGGGAACCAGATAACTGATATACTACTTTTTGTTTGTAAATACATCATATTATCCATAGAAACACCCAGACCCGAAATAAATATTTGTAGATCATACAAACTTCCCGCGGCGGGGATCGAACCCGCAACCTTCTGCGTCCTAAGCGCGCTTTCACCCACTGCGCCACAGAGGTCGTCAAAAATAAAACAGTTTTTACTTTTCTTATTGTCACTAATCAATTGATAAACATCGGAAAGTAATTTGGCTTTTCCGTAGCCTTCTATACTTATGTAATCCTATTTGAACCATCCATTCCATGTTTCCCTTCAGTTTGAACGAGTGATGAATGCTTTAGATAAGTCATAGGTGCACGCCCATAACCCAAGGGGCGAAACGACCCCTAGTTATACTTGTTACATTTACAAAACCGGCGGGTCACGAGGTCAACTCCCAGTAGGGCTAACGTTAGTTAGCAAGTTCGTTTCGCATCACTTTACTGTCTTTACTGTACAGTGATGTTTGAATCGAAACGCAGAGTTTCTATCGGCCGATAGTTGAGACAAAATATACTTCGGCTCGTAATGAGTATGGAAAAGTATAGCCCGTCTCAACTATCGGCCGATAGAAAGTCTGCACTCTGCGAGGAGGTTTAGAAGTGGATTAGTAACTCAAAACACATTGTATCTTGAAGATCTTGGAGTCTCTTTGAGTACCTTAAAATCCTTTCATCAAGCTGGTTCGAAAGAATTTTACGCCACAAAAAGAAGAACACTTTCACATTCAGTGACCTTGATGTCGTGGTGGGCAATCGTACTGTCACATACATAATCCTGATCACTCATTAGGATTCTTTAGAAACTGCGAGTATATATGGTACCAATAGCACCCAGACGAAAAAGGAATCTGCACCTGCAGTTCATAAAAACATTTATCCCACCGCGAGAATGAAACTTGCACTCTTGCTGTTTAGCCTAGACATCGACATAAACAAAAACAGTGTCAACAATTAAAACAAGTACAATTAATAAATTTACTTATTTAATAGGTCTACCAACGGTACATACATGATAATGAAAATTATATAATTGTGTAGGTACATTAGGTACTGTCTTATGCTAAATGCACAACCACTTATAGGTAAACACTGCATGCACTAATTTAGGAGTAGGTAAAAAAAAGAAAAATGGGTTTTTAAAGAATCTAAAAGTGAAAAAAAAACAAATTACTTTAATAGATGTTAGATACAAGTTTGATCAATATCAATCAAATAAGAAGATCTAAGAGAAGAAACCAAGTGGATAATACGAACTTTCAAAATCACATACGTTGAAGTCAGCGAAAGTGGAATTGTGTTAGGTTTCTATCCCGTAATTCTATATCATGAAACGGGGGAACAAGACGGAACTGTAGAGTGGTATAACGTATGCAGTTAGCTCTGGTTTCTATAAAGCTGTTGCTGTTTACTCAACCCGTTCAATAGTAACTACGAACAAGATTAAAAAGAGCTAAATCTCAGAATACATAAAGCTTACCACACAAATATGATTGTAAAAACCGATCAGGCGGGCTAACATGAACTCTTATCCTGGCAGAACCACATGTCAATTTTGACATAAGGATACGAATCAGAAATGGCGGCACATCATGTTTTCTCGCTTGCACACTATTGACTGCACTAGTGTGCAAGCAAGAGAACATGTAGCGACGTTTCTTCAATGAACCGTGCTATGATTTGCGAGCAGTTCAAAAACTGTAAGGAAATATGAATGAATTCGTGTTAAATGAAAATGCTGGTTACAACAGACAACAAATGTTGTTCACACATTTCATCCTCTAATCGGAATATTAATGAATTAAAGCAAATTGGTTCATTATATTCCTGCAAATGGTACCTTTCCGTGGTACATTTTAAATCAGCCGTCATAAGTCGGCAACCTCTTTCTAAGGGCCCAGTTAAGGTTGGTGTACATTCGAAGAGAAACCACTTAGCAGAGTTGGTCCATTGTTGTTTATGAGGAGTCATAAACACAGAGGTAGTCTAGTAAGATGCCTATACTTTTGATCAAAATCAAAGCCGCTGCAACGTATGTTGTGTACAATTTTCTAAAACATAGATTATTTAAGAGGAAAATCTAACATTTTCAGAAACTACATTTGGTAAGAGTTATAGTAAAATACAATTTTTAATTTTTATGTGTTAAAACACTCTTAGGAATTTCATTGAGAAAATGGTGCATAACAGATAAATATGAGCTTACAAAAGGATTCCGTGGCCGAGCGGTATAAGGCACTCCGGCTGTAGGAGGATCGTCTGATCGTTGCGGGTTCGAATCCCGTCGGAATCGAAATTTTTGATAAGACTTTTCATTTCGTCGACGACCTCTGTGGCGCAGTGGGTGAAAGCCCACAAGAAGAAAATAAGTAGTACCTACTATATCAGTTATCTGGTTCCCATGGTACAAGCTTTACTTAGTTTGGGCTAGATGATGCTGTGTGGAATATCCAGCATTATATAATATTTATTTATTTCTATAGAAAATATGTTCAAAGAAAGAATGAAAAACCGTGGAAGTTTGTTAACAATACAAATCATCGTTTTGTATTGGTTATAAGTCAATTTAATGTAGACAACTTTTTCTTTTCGTGTCACTAGTCGATGTTAAAAGAGGGCCAGTATAGTGAAAGGGATTTAACCCCTGAAAGAGAAGTTCGCTTAGATCCTCTTTTCATGCACTTGGTGATTACATACGAACCTACATTGTTTAAGTTTTTTGAATAAGAGGAAAATCTAAAGTTAGTTTATGTGTCTTCCCACAGTATCAGGTGTACAGCACCCAAGCGTGGCACTCTCTCTGCGCCTCAGGCGAGCGGGCATTGTGTTCAAACAGACTCGTTTCCCTATGTCAGCGACAGAATTCACATACGTACAGGGCTGCTATGTAAGACACTAGAATTGGGCAAGACATGTTCATTTAAGTTTGAGGTGGTCAACTATTGTGACAGATTTTTAGGCCGTCTTAAGACCTCCGTCTTAGCGATATAGCGCGAACCAACAATTTAACGGTGCTATTTGAAGCCCCGTTAATATGTATAGGTTAACAAAAAAAATTTGAAGCGCGGAAGTATTCAGTGAATAATGTCACTATCAGTCACCCATATTAAGTGACCGGGCAGAAAGGAGCTTAACTCAATGGAAAACGACGAAGCAAGCTGCACAGTTTTTCAGAAAATAGTTGCATTTCAGTTCAAAAGGGAACGAAAACTAAAAACTATTCTAACGCGAGTTCTCAGGTTGATTGCGAGAATTCATTCTTTTTCAAGAGTCATGGATTTGAATCTTTTTTGAAGTGAAAACTTCTATTTTAGGCGCGTTGGGCATTTTTGAAATGGGAAGAAACTCAGTCACGTCTAGTTATGAAAAAATAACACATTAAGAAATGAAAAGTCTTATCAAAATTTTGGATTCCGACGGGATTCGAACCCGCCCTAGTGGATTGCGACGTCTAGGGTTCTGTGGCCGAGCGGTAAGGCACTCCGGCTTCAGGAGGATCGTCTGATCGTTGCGGGTTCGAATTAATGAAATACCAAGTGTCGATTAGCACTATAAAATTACAAAATTATAAAACAACACATATTTTTTATTTATGGTTCAAACAACTTACTTAGGTAAGTTTTACCGGATTTTTATGAGATTTTACATCCAAACAAATCTGATATAAGTCATATTTTGTTTCACTGAAAAAATACATACAAAAAAGAAATGTAATGGTCACCGCCAGCCCTACTCTACAGCTCTATTATTTTATATGTTTACGTTGAACCTCACAAGCAATGTTTGTTCTCAAACCGCTTTGAATACTCAGAAATTATTCTTCTATTCTAAATCTCATACTTTGTATTGTTACGAAAATGAAAGTTTATTCATAATTTACCATTTTTTTGTAGTTTTATTTCGAAAACCCTCGCGTAAATGATTTTATCTTTTAGTATATACGTTCGTCATCTAAATACGTACTGCTTCTAATCGTTTGTATCCATAGCCATAATCCATAATTTAATCAATATTTTTAGCACCAATTTAAGGATCAGTAAAGCTTTTTCTTGCCGGAAGCCGAGAACAATGAATGAAAACTGATCATGGGATCAGTGGAGACACAATATACAATGTCACGATGAATGAATGAATGAACACTTTATTGTACACCAAAACAACAACGAAAACAAAACATTGAAAACAATTACAAGTTTATTAGTACAATGGACCTTCTTATCGCTGAAAGCGATATATTTCTTCCAGGCAACCTATATGATATCGCCAGTAAAACATCTAAATAATGCACGTATAATAATGGCCGATATTAATATCTTCAAAAATACTCAGCATATTTACACTCAATCCTACTTTTCGGATCACTGGCTTCTATTCCCAATAAATTATCCAGAAAACATTGAACATATTTTGTGAAAATTCATAATTTCAGCGTATATAGGTATAGTAAGACCGTTTGCGCTATTTTCTCCTCATTCGAGTAAAGTAGGCAACTTATATTTTTGTTTGCCAAGTTTCTCGCTAGTATTTCTACATAATACTCCGACGTGTGAGCGCTGCTTGTGACAACTGCAAAACTACCTGCTAATGATAAAAATACATTTCATATCAACACAAAATTTTTGCTTAAGTATTAAATAATGTATTGTATGTTTTAACCACAACTAATAAGCTTAAATTCTTAATGAAAAATAAGTTTTAGGTGAAGATATTATTATGGCATTGAACTTGAAACAAAACATTTTGTATAGAGATAAAATTAAATTAAAGCCCAAGTTTATTTCGTAAAATTGTTTGTGAAATATTATTACTGAAAATATAGATACACATTTTGATTCAGGTTTTAAAATATTCATTGCTACAGATTTAGTGGTCGTGTGGTTGACTTAGCATTTTTTGGCAATCCTCTACCACAGTTTAAAAAAGGTTGATTTCTTGTCACAAATTCTAAATTCCAATTATCATGGAATCGAGTCATAAAGTCAAAACGCAGACGTTGCAAACATTTTTGTCATTTTGATCGAATAAAAGTCTGAGGCATTCAAATCACGTATACGATAAGGGCCACCGCTTTCCTGGCTTACACTGACTTTAAAAGTATATTGTAGTCACTTCAGTTATCCGACACAGTATGCACAGTGGAACCACTTGTGCTAACGAAAAATTTTGGTTCTAGTATTTTAAATAGTAATGGTAGACACATATTCCATGCTTTAATAGAGGTTTTATATTGGGCTTATAAAAAAAATTACTGACTCATTTGACTACGTAATTAATTATACTGAACTTCTGCTGATTCGAAGTATCGAAAACAGTTTAAAATAATGTTTTTTGTGTTTGATCTCACAGATTTAATATTCGATCTTCTATATCCCTACAAATTATTTAAATAATGTAGGTATCCTTGACTTTCTTTTATAACTTTTTGTTGGGTTCGTGTACTGTAAAGTTATACTATACCCAATGCAGGGGCACCGCGACTTTAGTATTCAGTCCGTGCTTAGAAACTTCTCGGAGCACGTCTCAGCAGGATATTTGCATCTCACCTTTACGTCTCGTTGCCATTAGGTTTCATATTGTTATATTACTCACTCAGTCGCCTTCCCTAGACACGTGTGATAAATCTGTCTTACAATGTACGAAAATGGGGCCGTTATAAAGAAAAGTCTTACAACTTTTAGAGATAAAAGTAAATTCATTTTATCGGGCAGTGAAACATGGTAGGTAAAAGGTTGCTGAGATCTGAAAATATGTTTGACCTCATAAAATTTGTTAGGAAACTAGAGCCGCACTGAAACCGTAATGAATGTTTAAGTAGGCACGTTTTACGGAAATTTATATCGGGCTAGGATATTAAACCGAGTAGGAATGGAAGAATTCGAAGCATTCGAAAAATGTACCGACCATCGGCCCAGTTATTCCTTAGAGCGGACAAAAAAGTTACATAATTCATAAAGCTCATCTTAACGGCGGAAAGAAAATCCCGAAGTAATTCGTGGGTCTGCAATAAAACCAGCGGTCGCATAGTCGCGGAGGTGGCCATTCGAAAACTAATAAATTTTATTTGGACTGTGAATTTATTTGATAAACGGCCGAGATAAAGATGCGGAATCTGGCCGCGGTCAGCATTTTTGAAAGTCAGCAACTGCATACTCTTTTAAGGATCGGGAAATAATTTTTAAACCAGGGTGAAAGGTAGGACAATGATATTGCATGACCTCTTGATCTTTACAAACAGGTACACTCGTTGCTTACGGCACAGCACAAACAGGTACAGTCGATGCAGCATTCGCTTCATGAACCGGGGCTATACGAAATTGCAATGCAGTTTTTATGAACCTCCGGTTAACAAGAATTTTTATTTACACCAAAGATTTACGAAATCACTGTCGCATCGCAATCCTCTTTTATTTTGCAGAACTTCTTCAAGTTCTGTGAATTTTTATCTACGTAGATACTAACCAGTTATTTTAATATTCTAGTCAGCGGCGATGCAAACAGCACTTGTATTTGAATCTCTAAAACTGAGTGTTTGCTGTAAATTGTAGTTGGGTTCTGCAAAGCTCGCGGCTTATCTCTACTGAGTGACGTCTTGAATATGAGATGCAGCGGTGTGACAAACTTCAGGGATGTGAATTTATGTGTACACCCAGCTTTATTCTAAAACAGTTTCTGTATCAGCGGGAACAAACATTTTGCAATATATCAGAACGATTCGTATCAAACAAAGATTATTTTTTTCTGCAGCTATTTAAATATACACTGAGATCGTCACAGAAAATGTTATTTTTTTCTGCAATTGCTTGTGAAATGGAAAAAATTGTGAAATCATTTAAATCAGAAAATTGTTTATACACAAATCATATGTTTTGTGTATGATTGTTACACCTTCAAGCTGAAACAGCTGGAAAGATTTGAATGAAAGTTACGAAGGCAAACTGTGTAGTGTCCCGAAAAATTCAAGTTCTTCACTTTTTGACTTCTTTTTCTTACTGCACTTCGCAGGGAGCAGCAAGTTATTTTATAAATCTCTATAGATCGTCAAACTAGTTCAGGATAGTAGCTACTATGCTATTTATTCCGAAGCTACATTATCGGGCCTTTGGGAACTATTCGCATTGTGCGACTAGTGCAGCCTTATAATTTAGCATAGGACGGAACGAGACGCAACTTGAATCTCAGACGAATACTGACAATGTAGCCCGCACATAAAAGTAAGGTTCGACATGATTATTACAATATCGGTTACGTAGACCAGCAGCCTTCACACAATACTAAAATGACTTCAATTGTTATTTTCGTATTGTGTGATTGGTTGAGCTCTATAGAGATGACAACTGGGAATAGATTTCAAGTTAGACAAATAAGGCTGCTGGTGCATCAAAAGTGTAGGTTGCTGTTGTGGTTGATGTATCATTATGACAAAATATATACATTGTAACATAATCCAAGTCTAATTTCCCCAATAATCCCCAAACCGCATAAAATTTACATGCGTTTCATGCGTAGGCTTCATGAGTAAATGAAAGCGCGGAGGCTTAGCGTATCAATCTCCGGCGTATTTAAGCGATTTGCTTACGAAGGAATTCACTAATAGGGGTTAAGGGAATACAGGCTATATTTTGGTATACGAAAGTGAAATAAATGAATAAATAATCAAGCATACACATAATGTCAAAAGTTTGTATCCCACATGCGACCCAGTTGATTTTGATTGGTAAAGACTACCGAACACAATTTATTTTCTTCGAAAAACGTAAACGAATTTATTAAAAGCGTTTCTTGAGTGTGCCAGTAACCCAGACATTAGCACGTTTGGATTGGATGGCTTTTAAAAGCTAGAGATTTTATCTAAATGTTACAACTGAAGAAATCTTATTCGCAAGAACACACAATTAGTAAAACTTAGAACAAAACTGAGAACTTGGTGTCTAGTTAAACCTATTTTAGAATAGAATAGGATACAGCTTTATTGTACACCAGAAGAATAACATAAATAAAAAACAAACATGTAAAAATATGGTACAATGGGCGACCTTATCGATAAAAGCGATCTCTTCCAGGTAACCTTTGGATGGACAGGATAAAGATTAACAAATGAGGACGGTGGCATACATTTTGATACTTAAAGGGATAAGTTAAATAATTATAATAATGATATACTTTTTTAGTTTAGACACTTCCTACCTGAATATGTATGCTTTTTACTGAATAAATAAATAAAATAAATATATATTTCAGGCTACTTGACATTTATTACTTTAGGTGCTATTCTATTATGGTATTTTCTTTATTGTTGTGTATGTTACAAGCAACGTCGCTAATCAGTAACAACCCTTTGCCATGCAGTGGAACGACAATGGCTGATTGAGTAAGTGCATTTTTTACTTGAGTTTGCAGGTGGAGTAAAACATCATGAGGAACCCAGTTTTATGTCAAGTGTATACATGAAGTTTTTTTTAACAAATCTATACTTTCCTTCTGCTGGGCAAAGGTCTCCCCCAGTTGTTTCCATCTGTCTAGATCCCCAGCCACGTCCCACTAGCCTTCTTGGAAGGCATCAAGGTCGCCCATCTGCCTAAAAACTCCGTCACCAGAGTTGGCCACTGACTCATACGAACTTACTTATCTGCAGGTACCCATGGCGTGACAATTGCTGCCCACCTCTCGCTATCCATACGACTCACGTGGCCTGCCCAGCTCCACTTTAACTTTGCAGTCACCACCAACATCTGCAATCCCGGTCTTTGCCCAAAGAGTGGAATTTCTGACTTTGTCAATCCTTTTCAACCCTAGCACGCTGCGTTCTATAGCTCTTGAAGTGTATGCAGTAAAAATAAAATATTACTTTTTTAAACAAACTGATCTTGCATAACTTATTCAAGCTAAACACTGATTTTAGTTTCCTAAAAATGGCGTAAGTTTCAAAACTGTTTTTGTAACAAAAACTATTGTGAATTTTGTTTGTAACCATAAACCGCTTATTATTTCACGGAAAAACATTGTAAAACAGTAATTTCTAGGAATCACAGGCTCATGTTTTCTGTATGCATTTTCCTCAAACTTCTAAAACTAGAAAATGAAACTTGGAGGGTAGGTACATTCCTCTTGTGATAAAGGGGGAACTGAAACCGAGTTTTTAGAAATTCTATCCAAATCTAAAAGGTAAAAACGTTGATACAACGTGAGCAAAGCCCCGGGCATGTGTTTAGTTATTTCAAGCTACAAACTAGCCTCCGCCCGCGTCTTTGCTTGAGTGTAACAAGCTAACCACTTTTTTTATGAAGACTATTTATTAAAATTCTAGACGGCAAGGTCCTCAACGTTGTTCATTATTCGCTCACTCATGACTGTAATTACTCATCCAATTTCATGTAAAAATTACAGATGTACCAAACTACGCGTTCTTCCGTGAAGTGTGACACGAGTTCATACGTTGGTAATTAAAGCGAAGTGAAGTGCTGTGTATGGGAGCGCCAATTATTTATTGTTTTATTTGGATGAAATATGAAACAATAACGGTTACACTAGTGTACCTACTAGTTTCGATTTCATCATTCATTTGCTTCAGCGATGAATTCTCTTTTTTGATTTTGGAACTTTATCGTATACCTACGTATAACAAAAAAAAATTATACATGTAGTGGGTATGCATTTGTAGCTTGCTGTGAACGAAGTATTAGAATATTGTCACACATTTTGAAATGTAAGGTTTTATCAGTGTTGTCAGTAAACGACAACACTGATTATTGATTGCTTAGTTTAATACGGGAAGGTCCTATTAAATGATCAGAAATTGACTAAAATCCATCAGCATCCAAGCGCCACGGGGAACCTGACACAGCAAAAAGATAAAAACTGAATCAATCTCTATCTGAATAATTATAACAGGAATATAGGACAAGGAGTATAGGTAAAAATTTATGAAGTTCTGACAGTGTCAACAGTTTCACTTATTTCAATTGAAAAGCTTGTTTATTTCCAACACATAGCTTGATTCACTACGTCTCATAGATTTCCCTGGCTCAATCCCTGCTGCACGTGCATCCAGATTAAACCAGCTGTTGAATGGAAGCTGCAATGCTGACGCTGGCAAAATCGAGCATAACAGAGACATTAATTAAACTGTCCATCAACTCCCAATACACACAATGTTCGCTTTGATACAAGCTACGTTGGTTCAGGAGCCCTGGAACTGGAATGTTGGATGCTCTTACTAAAGCCTACAGCAACTATAGACCAAATGTTGCGATCAACTTTGATATTTTACGCTCTGTATTATGATCAATACCTACCTTATAACCTTTTCAGCTTCACTGTGCTAATAGTTCTACAATTTCAGTAATAGTTATGATGACACATCAAATTGGATTGCGCTATTGATGCACTTTTCGCTGTGTAAGTCGTTGTGTAAAATATTTGACTCCATCCTTCCAAAATTTTCAGATTTATAATATAAGTAGGAATACTAATACAGAGAAAATATGTATGGATTGTGTGAAAGAAGATATGACTAAGAAGGGAGTGAATACAAAGATGACGAGTGATAGGGGAGAGTGGAAGAAGAGAACATATTGGTTGTGCCGACCCCGCATAAGCGGGATAAGGGCAGGCAAATGATGACTAATATTTAGTATCGATAATTTCCTTCATCCGTTGAGTCATAGTAATTATATGAAAGTACGCTCATTAGTAGGCCAATTTGGCTTATAAATAAGTAGCAAAATACTTTTATGAAAAATCCTACTAAGGGTGTAAATATGATATCAGAGCGCCGTCATTTTCACCAAAAACCTACTCAGTCATAAAAAGTAATTGACACTCAAGCCGTCGAACCTATCAATAATGTGATAACTCGTAACGATATCTATAAAATGAAGCATTTGCCCCAGTTTTATATAGGCCAGTTTTATCTATGACGATACTAGTGGGATTCGAATATACCATAGTTTTAGATGTCTAAATCCAAAGGACAACCAAACTAGGTACATCCATTTCACACGCCTGACACACTTTTCAACCGTGTAAATTTCCAACAAATATTAATTTTAAAATACATACATAGCCTCTTTCCCAAAGGGGTAGGCAGAGACCACGGATGTCCAGTCGCTAGGATCCTGACACACAACTTTCGCCTTATTCACTCTCATTACATTCTTCATACATGCTCGTCGGTTTAGGGTACTTTTGACCTGGCCCTTCTCCAAAATGTCGCCAATTTGATCCAAGAAGGTTCGCCTAGGCCTTCCCTTCTAGCTGTCCCATACACACTCGCCTCATACATTTTGATCGCCCCATACACACTCGCCTCATACTCATTTTAAAATATCCCTATAAAATAATAAGAAATTCTCCTCTTTTGCTGGACAGCTTTTGTGTTGTGTGCAAGTCAGCTTCGCACTTTCCCTGATACATACTAAAACACTACTAAGAGTATATTGTTGGGGAAGCTTCTTTTTAATTTCATTTCATTCTCATAGTTACACATTTTTTAACAAAATTACATCTAAAATATGTTTCCATTCAACCATTTTGGATGCAAAAAACGTCGGGACTCGAAGTCCATCGAACTCAATTGTACAGGGACGCAACACACACAAAGTTGATTATCCAAGTATTCCTGACGATTTGACCTTTCTGGTATTGGTGATAATATTAGCTTCGTGTTTTGATGTAAGTTTTGTATTTTTTCTATTTGAAAGCAATGAGCATCTGTTCAATGATAAGCATACTTATTAAGAAATAAATGGTAAGTCCTATAAATAAAAGTAAGTTAGATAAGTAAATTAAATAGCTTAGGGAAGCCTATACTCAGCAGTAGGCGAAGTCGGGCTGTAGATGATGATGATGAGATATCTAAGTAAATTCAACCTTGTTTTCTAAAATGTCTCAAGTATCGATTTATTGTTTTTTGCTAATTGAGTACCTACCCAAATAGCATCGAAAAACACACCTTCAGATTAATCCTTTGACTTTTGTTGTAGTAAGTTTGAAGATAAATATCATGACAATATATGAAACCTTTTTTTTTTTTTTTTAATTAACTTAGTGTATAATAATGATTATATTAAACCCTAATAATATTACAATCTAGCCAAGTAGGCCAATGAGCAATTTGTCTCTGACATAGTTTTATAAAGAATAATATAACTAAGAATGTGTCCAATGGCACTTTTCTTACTGTCTCTAATTAAGGGGAAGACACTTTTTTCTTGTGTTCTTTAAAATACACTTATCACTTTAAATGTTTTACACTACACTAACTCAAACGGTTTTGTTCGTTTGAGTCTTCTCACTAAGTCCGTGTTGTCGAGGAGCTGGATAGCCTCGACGTTCACATGGTGATGAAGTCTTTTTTCGTGAGCTTCTGCATATTTCTTAATAATTTTATCAACGAAGTCTATTTTAAGGTCCCGGTGCAGATCTTCGTTTCTTACGTACCAAGGAGCACACACGATGTCCCTAAGTACTCTATTTTGAAATCGTTGGATTATTAGGATATTACTTTTTTTGGTACAGCCTATATATGAAACCTGATCGAAAAGAAAACATCAAATATTTATGAATCTAGTTTTATTACGATACACCGCATTCAGCGGTCATAAAAATGTTAATCTAGAAGCTATGATGGTTTGTTCTTGACTTCTAATATCCTTTGTCCATCGCAGTTGGCTGGCTAGAGATTATTGAATTTTACTGACATAATCCGCCAAGTGCCAGATGTGCCCAGATACCTTCTCCCTACTCCACTGGGCAGGGTAATCTTGTTTATTGCGTACAATTCTCATTACCTTTTTGAGTAAAACATGTGTGTATGTGAATTTTATTGATTGAGTGGTTATCTAAGAAGAGGTCGTGGTCGTGATTGCTAAGTCGTTCTTGATAGATCGTCGAAGATAGGCAACGTTCTAAACGGTCTGTAAGTGGATGGGTGACTGGCAGTGGAATTTACATCTGAGCGCTTCCGTGCTTCGGAGGGTACGTGAAATTGTCGGTCCCGGCTATTAAGGAGGCCTTAAGGCGGCCTAAAAACTGCGTCACCAGAGTTGGCTACTGACTCATACGAACTTACTACAAAAGTTTTCTATACAATTGAGATAAAGTGTTCGGTTACAGTCACAGCCACTATGAAGTAGCCTTGGTATGGCTTATTGAAAATATTTCCATTCAAACGGAAATAATATTTGACGTATGAATGAAATTCTCACTGAGATGAGACAAAGGCAGCAATCTATCACAAAGGCATCTCCTCCCCTTGCTAAATCAAGTAAATAATTGAAAAATTCCATCCGACGGCTTCTCCATGAGACTTGCAAATGTGATTTTCGTGTTTGACCCACTAGTGAATTGGTTGCCGTTCACATTATGTTAGCTTTTCAGCTTCAATCGCATAGAACTAACATTTTAAATAGAATATTTTGTTGTCTACAGGGTGTAAAAAGACAACTACCGAAAACTGAGGGGGTTGGAATCAGACCATGATTCTAAACATATTTAGCGAAAAAACTCAAAATCCAGCAATCCATGTCAAACAACGCACCTAGAACATACGCAAATGTACTCTTCAAACGCTGTTTTCTCCGGATATAATGATTTTTTCGGAAAATCCTTTTGGATTTGGTTGTGTGTTGGGATGCTGTACCTACACCTTGCGGCTTCAGTAGACGTCTTTTTACACCCTGTATAATACCTGCAATTCACTTCGTATGTACGTCTACCATGTGCGTCCCTGGTACTGGATATGTAAAGCCTGGAACGCGTGAACGCGAAGACCGTACAAGGCTTTAAAACTAAGGTCATAACATCTTTACTTCTATCTTTACAATATATTTCTACGAACAACTAAAGCATCATTGAAACACAAACAAACATTCAGATTAAGATATAAGCCGGATAAAATAGAATGGTGTACAAACCGTAACAGTTATACTGAGATTTCAATGGTGTTTGAGTCGTTTTAAGAACATTTATGCTCTGAAGTAAACAAGAGGCGAAATTAAATTGTAGAGTCGCTTTGCTTTTCTTCGCGCAGTTTCCTTTGTTATGTTTAAGTTTATATTGTGAAATGATAACAGAAGCCAAGCGGCGAGAAATGTTGATTAAACCCGATATTAACCCGCGTTTAATCGTGGTGTGGCTGACACAACACGTGTGCCCGAAATAAACCTTTCACTTTTGCCGGTCGTTGATTAAATGAAACTGATACTTATTTTATTATGGTTTCGGTTTGGAATAAGTGGTGGTTTTTTTTTGTTCGATTCTGCTTTCTGTGGTAGTTTGAAATCGAGAAATTCTCGATTTTGTACTGAATAAACATTTATTATTGTTTAGCATAAGAGTATTTTAATGTGTGCCGAATGGGGTTGTGCTTAGACTTTCAATCTGAAAATCGTGGGTTTGAATTCAGGTCGTGCATTATTGATGCATGATTTTTTATTTCGTAAAATTTTTAAGCGCTTATAGGTGAAGGAAAACATCGTCTGGAAGCCCTCAGCTTAGTCAGCTCCACACGTCAATACGTTGTCTTTTTTAAAGACAAGGCCGAGTTATAGCTCCGGACAAAATAATCTGTGAACTATTTTTCTAATAATATGTTACACAGCATTTTCATTCGCAGATAAACTGATCTCCTTTATCGTTTTGGCTAGAAAATATCATAACAACTGTTTATGAAATTTTATCCTCAGATATAAGATTACCGCGTCCATTTTCACCCTCAATCGGGTCACTATGATTGCTGTATGATGAGCTCTGACATTAGAGTTTACAGAATGGTATACTAATTTAATAATATTACACCAAAATGTGATTGTATTTTGATGAAACTATAAATAAATCAATAGTACGTATTAATAAACCGTTTCAGACTACCCCTTTACACGTATTCAAAGGATATAGAGTGACTTGATCTTAATTTTTTTTACCGTCATTTAAGGGTACTTACCTACTCGTAGTTGTAATTCTCTATCTTTAAGGTTTAAAATAAATCTGATTAAATGTTCTACGGGTGTTAACAGGAGCTTTTATAAATACTTAGCATTACTTTTATGTATACAACTAAATTATTGAAATCCAAGTCAATAAAATTCATGAATCTTGGCAAATCACAAATCATATAGAGACAGGCCTATGTGTTGACGTGAAAATATTTCAGACTGCTTCATACAGTGACCGTACTCAGGCGCAAGTTTTTTCCTTAGAATATTCCGCGTATTTACTCCACCCGCTGGAACTAAATAATCCGTACATCCTACGCAGATGTAATCCTGACATGCAATCTCCGCCGCCATCAATCAGGGAGCGAGACAGCGTAGAGCAGGACAGCACTATACAGAGCGGGACAAAAGGTGTCCACAGATTGCCTTGAAACCAGGATTGTAACACTATTATACAAGTTACTAGGGACTTGGATAGTAAAGGTGATTTGGACATTGAGTAATGTTTGCTCAACGTCTTGCTGTGAGGTAGGTGAGCGTACTGTGTTTTAAATTAATGATTTTTATTATTTTTATAATTATTTTTTGTGAAACAGAAAAAGTTTTCATCAACGTCTGAAAGCACAGAGGCCTTAAGGCGGCCTAAAAACTTCATCAGAGTCAGCAAGTAAATCATAAAAACTTCTTGTAGAATTGTAATCAAAACACTAGCTGCAAAATTGGGGTATAAAGTTTATTTCGAGTTGAGCCACAAGATAACTAAGATTAATTAACAAAATCCCTAAAAGGAGAACGGGCAGGCATGTATGAAGCGCCGCCCAAGTCAAAAAACGATCGCCCGCAGAGTGGACGTATAGTGGAATGGGTAGACCTTCTAAAACACTACATTTGATTGTATGACAGCAAAAAAATCCATCCTACAGAAATCGAGATATTTGCAGTTAAAGGTGGTGACTTTTACAATCATATTTATTGACTTACAGGCTTCCCGTAGAAAAGCCACTATGGGCATTCGATAGAACTTTAGAAGCACTACATTTCATTGTATGACAGCTAAAAAATCCATCCTGCAGAAGTCGAGATATTTGCAGTTAAAGGTGGTGACTTTTACCATCATCTTTTTTAACTTACAGGCTTCCCGCAGATAAGCCACTATGGGCATTCGATAGAACTTTAAAAGCACGACATTTCATTGTATGACAGCAAAAAAATCCATCCTGCAGAAATCGAGTTATTTGCAGTTAAAGGTGGTGACTTTTACCATCATCTTTTTTAACTTACAAGCTTCCCGCAGATAAGCCACTATGGGCATTCGATAGAAATTAAGAAGCACGACATTTCATTGTATGACAGCTAAAAAATCAATAATCCAGAAGTCGAGATATTTGCAGTTAAAGGTGGTGACTTTTACCATCATCTTTTTTAACTTACAGGCTTCCCGCAGATAAGCCACTATGGGCATTCGATAGAACTTTAGAAGCACGACATTTCATTGTATGACAGCTAAAAAATCCATCCTGCAGAAGTCGAGATATTTGCAGTTAAAGGTGGTGACTTTTACCATCATCTTTTTTAACTTACAAGCTTCCCGCAGATAAGCCACTATGGGCATTCGATAGAACTTAAGAAGCACGACATTTCATTGTATGACAGCTAAAAAATCCATCCTCCAGAAGTCGAGATATTTGCAGTTAAAGGTGGTGACTTTTACCATCATCTTTTTTAACTTACAGGCTTCCCGCAGATAAGCCACTATGGGCATTCGATAGAACTTTAGAAGCACGACATTTCATTGTATGACAGCTAAAAAATCCATCCTGTAGAAGTCGAGATATTTGCAGTTAAAGGTGGTGACTTTTACCATCATCTTTTTTAACTTACAAGCTTCCCGCAGATAAGCCACTATGGGCATTCGATAGAACTTAAGAAGCACGACATTTCATTGTATGACAGCTAAAAAATCCATCCTCCAGAAGTCGAGATATTTGCAGTTAAAGGTGGTGACTTTTACCATCATCTTTTTTAACTTACAGGCTTCCCGCAGATAAGCCACTATGGGCATTCGATAGAACTTTAGAAGCATGACATTTCATTGTATAACAGCTAAAAAATCCATCCTGCAGAAGTCGAGATATTTGCAGTTAAAGGTGGTGACTTTTACCATCATCTTTTTTAACTTACAGGCTTCCCGCAGATAAGCCACTATGGGCATTCGATAGAACTTTAGAAGCACGACATTTCATTGTATGACAGCTAAAAAATCCATCCTGCAGAAATCGAGTTATTTGCAGTTAAAGGTGGTGACCATCATGTTTTTTGACTTACAGGCTTCCCGCAGATAAGCCACTATAGGCATTCGATAGAACTTTAGAAGCACGACATTTCATTGTATGACCGCAAAAAAATCCATCCTGCAGAAATCGAGATATTTGCAGTTAAATGTGGTGACTTTTACCATCATCTCTTTTAACTTACAAGCTTCCCGCAGATAAGCCACTATAGGCATTCGATAGAACTTTAGAAGCACGACGTTTCATTGTCATCATCATCATCATCATCATCATCATCATCATCAGCCTATAATAGTCCACTGCTGGACATAGGCCTCCCCTAATGAGCGCCATTGCGCCCTGTCCTCGGCTCGACGCATCCAGCTTCTGCCAGCAGCCTTTCGCAGATCGTCACTCCACCTGGCCGGAGGGCGTCCTACACTACGTTTGCCGAGTCGCGGTCTCCACTCAAGAACTCGTTTACCCCAGCAGTTATCGGTTCTTCGGCAGATATGGCCAGCCCACTGCCTCTTCAGCTTGCTAATTCTCTGAGCTATGTCGACAACTTTGGTTCTATGTCGGATAGTCTCATTGCGTATTCTATCCTTCAGAGAAACTCCGAGCATAGAAAGAAGAAAGAAAGAAGAAAGAATCGTTCCATAGCTCGCTGAGCGACTTTAAACTGGTGGACTAGCCGTACTGTGAGTGTCCACGTTTCGGCACCGTAGGTCATGACAGGTAGGACGCACTGATTGAAAACTTTCGTTTTCAGACATTGCGGTATGGGTGACGAGAAGACTCGACGTAGTTTTCCAAACGCTGCCCAACCCAGCTGAATCCTCCGGATTTTTTTTCTGTCACACAATGAAATGTCGTGCTTTTAAAGTTCTATCGAAAGCCCATAGTGGCTTATCTGCGGGAAGGCTGTAAGTTAAAAGAGATGATGGTAAAAGTCACCACCTTTAACTGCAAATATCTCGATTTCTGCAGGATGGATTTTTTAGCTGTCATACAATGAAATGTCGTGCTTTTAAAGTTCTATCGAATGCCCATAGTGGCTTATCTGCGGGAAGGCTGTAAGTCAAAAAACATGATGGTAAAAGTCACCACATTTAACTGCAAATATCTCGATTTCTGCAGGATGGATTTTTTAGCTGTGATACAATGAAATGTCGTGCATCTAAAGTTCTATCGAATGCCTATAGTGGCTTATCTGCGGGAAGCCTGTAAGTCAAAAAACATGATGGTCACCACCTTTAACTGCAAATAACTCGCTTTCTGCAGGATGGATTTTTTTGCTGTCATACAATGAAATGTCGTGCTTTTAAAGTTCTATCGAATGCCCATAGTGGCTTATCTGCGGGAAGGCTGTAAGTCAAAAAACATGATGGTAAAAGTCACCACATTTAACTGCAAATATCTCGATTTCTGCAGGATGGATTTTTTTGCTGTCATACAATGAAATGTCGTGCTTTTAAAGTTCTATCGAATGCCCATAGTGGCTTATCTGCGGGAAGGCTGTAAGTAAAAAAACATGATGGTAAAAGTCACCACATTTAACTGCAAATATCTCGACTTCTGGAGGATGGATTTTTTAGCTGTCATACAATGAAATGTCGTGCTTCTAAAGTTCTATCGAATGCCCATAGTGGCTTATCTGCGGGAAGGCTGTAAGTCAAAAAACATGATGGTAAAATCACCACATTTAACTGCAAATATCTCGATTTCTGCAGGATGGATTTTTTTGCTGTCATACAATGAAATGTCGTGCTTCTAAAGTTCTATCGAATGCCTATAGTGGCTTATCTGCGGGAAGCCTGTAAGTCAAAAAACATGATGGTCACCACCTTTAACTGCAAATAACTCGATTTCTGCAGGATGGATTTTTTTGCTGTCATACAATGAAATGTCGTGCTTTTAAAGTTCTATCGAATGCCCATAGTGGCTTATCTGCGGGAAGGCTGTAAGTCAAAAAACATGATGGTAAAAGTCACCACATTTAACTGCAAATATCTCGATTTCTGCATGATGGATTTTTTAGCTGTGATACAATGAAATGTCGTGCATCTAAAGTTCTATCGAATGCCCATAGTGGCTTATCTGCGGGAAGGCTGTAAGTCAAAAAACATGATGGTAAAAGTCACCACATTTAACTGCAAATATCTCGACTTCTGGAGGATGGATTTTTTAGCTGTCATACAATGAAATGTCGTGCTTCTAAAGTTTTATCGAATGCCCATAGTGGCTTATCTGCGGGAAGGCTGTAAGTCAAAAAACATGATGGTAAAAGTCACCACATTTAACTGCAAATATCTCGATTTCTGCAGGATGGATTTTTTAGCTGTCATACAATGAAATGTCGTGCTTTTAAAGTTCTATCGAATGCCTATAGTGGCTTATCTGCGGGAAGCTTGTAAGATAAAAAAGATGATGGTCACCACCTTTAACTGCAAATATCTCGATTTCTGCAGGATGGATTTTTTAGCTGTCATACAATGAAATGTCGTGCTTCTAAAGTTCTATCGAATGCCTATAGTGGCTTATCTGCGGGAAGGCTGTAAGTCAAAAAACATGATGGTAAAAGTCACCACATTTAACTGCAAATATCTCGATTTCTGCAGGATGGATTTTTTAGCTGTCATACAATGAAATGTCGTGCTTTTAAAGTTCTATCGAATGCCTATAGTGGCTTATCTGCGGGAAGCTTGTAAGATAAAAAAGATGATGGTCACCACCTTTAACTGCAAATATCTCGATTTCTGCAGGATGGATTTTTTAGCTGTCATACAATGAAATGTCGTGCTTCTAAAGTTCTATCGAATGCCTATAGTGGCTTATCTGCGGGAAGCCTGTAAGTCAAAAAACATGATGGTCACCACCTTTAACTGCAAATAACTCGATTTCTGCAGGATGGATTTTTTAGCTGTCATACAATGAAATATAGTGCTTCTAAAGTTCTATCGAATGCCCATAATGGCTTATCTGCGGGAAGCCTGTAAGTCAAAAAACATGATGGTAAAAGTCACCACATTTAACTGCAAATATCTCGATTTCTGTAGGATGGATTTTTTAGCTGTCATACAATGAAATGGAGTGTTTTTGAAGGTCTACCCATTCCACCATACGCCCACTCTGCGGGCGATAGTTTTTTGATTTGGGCGGGGATGCCCATTCTCCTTTAAATCTAAAGTTTAAAAAAATGGTGAGCACTCATAGGGATTAAAAAAGCGAGCGTGTATAATGCGAGTGTCAGAAATGGCCACTGAGTTTATACAAATTATACGTAAACAAAATAAATGAAAAGGGTATTTTTGCAGCAAAAAACTTAAAAGCGACTTCAATTGAATATTATTTTGACATCTATAGCCCCCCACTAGATGGAAAGACGATCTAGTAAAGGTTGCTGGGAGCCGTTGGGTGCAGGCTGCACCAGATCGATCGCTGTAGAAATCGATGGGAGAGGACTATGTTTAGCAGTGGACGTCATGTGGCTGACTTGATGATGATGATGATCCATCATGGTGACAAAACCGATGAATCAATAATCAATAACCATTTATTAACTAAACGGCGCTTATTGTTTAATGCAATTATCGTACAAGATCAATACAAAAGATCAATGGAATTAATGTAACTTAACTCGTTTGAAATGCAGACGACTGACAGAATTACAACAATGTGAATTAACAAAATGAATGTTCGGTACAAATACAAATTTAGATCACCTTATGAATTTTCTTTTTAATTCTTTACTGTAGGTACAGATAAAAGATAGATAAAGAAAAGCAAAAACATGTTAAAAGGCCAGCAAACCTTTAACTTGTACGTCAATGAAAACGTAGGAAGTTTCAAACCTATTACAATACAGTCAAATAAATGTTATACTAGGTATTACAGTATAGAAAATTGGCAGCACACTCAGTCTAAAAAAAGTATTCTATCTCCCTAAAAGCATTTTTCCAGCAATGATTGCCTAGCGACCAGTATCATAAATTGCTTAATAGGGTTGACTGCGTTGATACTTGGAGCGTGCATCACAATATTGAGATTAAGTTGCCCGTGTCGGATTAGTATATTTCTTAGTTACGCGGTGGACAATGTGCTTACAAAATCCATTTACTATAAAATTAGGGGGGAAGACGGTAGACTGACGAAGAAGTGATCAAAGGGAGTGACTAATGCCGGTATACTAAATGGTAGTCATGAGCATGTTACAAAATACCAGGCAAAGCACCAAATAGTCTGGTAATATTTTCAAGCTGGCGGGAATGCATTGGGTTCGATTTTATCCGGAAAAATGACGTGAAAATAACGAGGCCTATTATATTATCAGCAGTTTGTGTATGTGGGCTGAAGTAAGCCTCAACATCGGTCATAATTATATCGATCAATCAGGTGATTAAAAAAGGAACATTTTAGTTTGACCAACTTCAAAAAGGGGAAAGTTCTATGTTCGGCTATATGTATGTTTGCATTTTAATTTATCAAAGGTTTTACATAGGGTAACACATAAAACATATCTTTCTATCACCTGTAAGTTATAAATGTACAACAGTATCGTTATTACACAGAGTCTAAGGTATATCGGCTCTACCTTCGTAGCTAGTTACCTGGATTTGGACGAAATTAATATGGATCGTTAATCAAACACAATGAAGAATGATGGAGACTAGATGGTGTTAGGATGGTGTTATATGGATCATCGAGGTATGGAGATTGATAGTAGTATTTTTTTTTTAAATAGTAGAGCTCGAAGTTTTGTGTCTTGTTAAAAAAATTACATCACGTTTTTCAACAACACAACTAGCTTGTCTCTAAAAAAATAGAAAAGGCTTTATAATCATTTTGAATTTGTAGCAAAACCTCAATTATATTAAAAAAAAGGGCTGCTGGGATCCGTACCCACGACTTTTGTATTGGATGTCAAAACACTTACACTTAATCAACACAGCTCTCTAAAAACCTTAAGAAAATGACGAACAAAGCGTACTTCCAGCGTAACAGTGGAGAATTTACAAACCGCTTCCGAATTCAGGAAGTTCTCCAAGTTATTTCTGAACAATATCTTATCCCTTCAATGTCCGGACGCAAACGACAAAATAATGCTGCTATCTCATCATCTCATCTTCCGCTCTCGGCCAGATAAGTGCACAAACCTATATCAAGAGACCTCCGCCGAGAAAATGTTACAGGATCAAATAAACTTGCTTCTATTTTTTGAAAGCAGCTGAAAATCCACTGTGCTTTATCCTTTTTAGTCCCGTTTGTTTCGCTTTTCTTTGTTATTAACTATGTTCAAACAAATTGAAAACTTTGGTATAGTCATCATCATCAGGGTTGGAAAATAATAACTCATCAAGACCTAATTGGGTACGAAAATTTATTGTTTCACGACGCGACGGGTCTTACCTAAAGGTGCATTTACACGGTGCGATTTCAACCAATACGATATCGTATTGCACGGAATGTTTTACGTGTAAACGCTCATCGTATTCGATAGTCATAGCGCAACGCTATCTATAACAATCGTAACGTACCTAAAGTTGCATCGTGTAAATGCACAAGACTAATCGCATACAATGAGCGTTTAACCGTGAAAAATTGCCGTGCGATACGGTAGCGTATGGGTTGAAATTACATCATGTAAATGCACCTCATGCGGATTTCAATCTTCTGATTTTTCCTGAATTTAAAAGAACAATACTATTCTGTGGCAAACACGATTGCATATTTTATTATATTTATTAAAACGTTTGAAAGAAGTTAACATTATTAGGTTATAGTTTACAGTGTCTACTTCTGTTTCAATGGTAACATAGTGCTAAGCCATTATGAACTGCAATAATCCTCTACCCGTGTAATCGTGAATGGGAGCACCCTCAAGATTCAGATATCACTTGTGACAAAGACGAATGGTTCTATTATGTGGCTGGCATGCGTTTCTGGATCTTATTAGATAGAGCAGAGGTTGTTGGTAATCTTACGTTATTATGTACTTACAAAAGTCAGGATTTGCTAATAAATTACTATATAGTAAACGCTAGTTGCTTTACGCTTATTATTGCGTTAAAATAAATCTTGACAGTGACAACTTTGACAGGAAATTTGCCAGTGGCACCAACAGTTGGTTTTTTTTTCTTGTGTTTTACTAAGTTTTAGTATGTAATTACGGTGGCATTTAACTAATGAAGCCTTGGATTCGTAACAGGAGATCTGGAAAATGGAATGGGGGAGTATTGAAGAAGATTTCTCATTTCACGAAAAAATTCCGTTGTAGTTTTGAAGAAAACAAGCCGCCATGTTTTGTTCAAACCAGTGACAGGACTGATTGACTGACATGATATAAATCTATATTTTAAAACTTGACATTGGCAGAATTATAGCTAATTGTGTAGTCATTAAATAAAAGAAGAAGAGCTAACGGACTACGAGTATACGTTGTCTCTCATTAAGTGAATAAATTAAAAAAAACCTCATTCTCAGACCGCTACTTAAAATGCGACTCTAAACGAGAAAATTTATGTAAAATACGCGTGATTTTATGATTTTCCTACATTTTGCAATAGTTTATATTAATACAATGGTACGCAATGATATAGGACTTTTCAGAGGTGTCGCCTTGTCTATCAGATTTACTATTAAGATTCAAGTACGAGGTACTAGGATATTCTCATGTCATGAACAGAACTGTATCTAATTATATTTCGCTTCTATTGTAAAACATTATCCGGGAAGATGGCAGACACTATTTTGTAAACCTACAACATCTTGTCTCAGTTTCAGCACATTTCACTTATATTTCGTCCCGACGGGTCATTGATCGATATTAAAATACTATGCTTCAAGGCGGTATCTGAGTAAGGTTCTAAAAGCTTTCATAAGAATTTACATCGACGCTAGGAATGAGCGATTATTCAAGAAGTTTTATCATAGCTATAATATTTTATAAGCAATAATAGACGAATATCGAACCGTTCAATCAACAACGGAGCGCTCCTAGGAGGGATGTAGGGGGTACAAAATTGGTACGTCAAATAAATTCTTGTCACTCGTAAATACTTTGCATAAATTGGATACTAGGGAATTCCCGCAACAAAGACGCTAGACGGCTGTGCCAATAAAATGGAACGATTGAAACGCTTTTGACGGAAAGGCAGCGCTCATCGGGCACACCGTTGTTTTCCATTTAAAGTTTCCCCACAAAGGATAAAATTGTAACTACACAAATCGAGTTGCTCTTTCCTCATTCTGCATAAATCGAATGCCTCTATGACGTCAATTTCGTTTTATATCCTATTTCAGTTCGTATTTTCGTTTTACGGTCCCCAAATCTACATTGCAGTTGTTTCTTCACGTAGTCTTGGAATGGACTCCATAATGGCATTGTCATGTTAAATGTTGGGTATACCTTTAAATTAACTGTTGTATAAAATAAGATGGCCTCGTGTTATCAAACATTTCAGAGTATATTTTATGGCAGGCCCTGATCTTGATAACTAATTTGGAACAAGAATGAAGTCAATTCAGAGTTTCCTTCACAATATTTTGTTTCTGAAAGTTCTCTGCAGGAAAATTATGAAGTTTCATAAACTCATTTGATTAATGTTAGGTTTTCTGAAGCATCTAAACTTTGTTATCACGCAGAAAATAGTCATTAGAAAGGGTATTTCTTGTAATGTCTATAAGCATATCTTTTATGGTCTTGGAAAAGTAATTTTCTGTTTTATGGGTCAATTTCTCTAATTGAGTTTTAGTAAATTTGTTATATTATAATAGACATATTTACTAAAACTCAACTCACTACAATAGTCATAAAACGCAGACCTTTAAGTAAAATATTTATATTTTAAAGATTAAAGCTCTCAGCTTTATTTGCTGAAGCTGTATAAAAGAATGATGGTGGCAAGATAAAAACCTACTTTTTGTGTGTAAAAAGGAAAAAAATATAAAGAAGTTACCGTTCTTTATATTTACTCAAGTTGTTTCTTCGGCAAAGTATCATGTTAAACTCAACCACATTCAGATTCTTCGCGTTGGAATCCTTACCCTGCATTCAAATGCAAATACAAAACGTACCGCTTCAAAATGCTAACGCGCACGTACACTAACGTGCTAACAAAACAACACAAACGTAGTAATTGCAAACAAATAAACATAGCGAAATTTTCCGGCAAACGACACATCGACAGCGAGATTTTCGGCAAAACCGAGCGTGGAACACGCCACTCTGTAATCTGTCCCGACAAACCGTGCGCTGCATAAATTAGCTGTAGTTAAAAGCTCCCTTTTAATGGGAAGGCAAAATGAATGGGCAACGCTCGGTACCATCCTAGCCGAATTTTCGGGCTAATAGTAGATAGCGTCCGGCGCTCGCCGCAAGCATTTAAAATTGCGCTTTGCTCCAACTCGGTATTGTTGTCAACATTTCAAATGGAAAATCGATGTTTAATTTGTATAATGAAACGTTAATTTAGTTTAATTACTACGAGAAACAGCACTTTAGAAAATAGCAGTAGTTTTCTCTGTACCTATGCACATGGTTCTATTTTCAAATCAAATATTTGGTTTGAAAATAGAATCAAAAGTCAAAGTTAAAAGCTCACAAAATTCAATCAAAGACTCAATAAAAAAGCAACATCAAAGTTGTAGAAGAAAACTCAAGTTTCACTTTTCATTTTACAACATTAAACTAAAGGAAAGCACTCTAGACTAATAAGTCAATATTAGAAAACCGAACGTAAATAAATTTACCTACATTGCTTCAAAGAGTGAAACCAAAGAGACCCTTAAAAATTTAGTATAGTGGTAAAGCAAACGTTGAACATAGAAAGCTTTCAAGAATTTCACATAATTTTCATACAAATATGATGGCTGCCGTTTTCTTGGCTCTTACGGTTTATTCACCTCAAGGCCCTTGCGAAGCGGGAGTACAGTCTTGGTGAAAAATGCACGACATAATATATAAAAAGAAACGGAATAACAACCTTATCCCTAAGGTATGGTCCCTATGGTATATATTATCTTATCTGTAGGAACGTCGAAAGTGTTTACCTATTTCAGTTTTTTTTGTATCTTAGATCCCCTAAAAGGTTTATGGGGTAGTCAGGGACATATTATACAAATACATTTTTGGCACATGCTATAGCTCTCAAGCCATCCATACCTCAGGCAGCAATGTACTGTGCTAGCTATATCGCTCGCTGATGGACCTGTATTTTCATACATTTCCCAATACCGAGTTGCCTGAAGCGTGGGTTTGTTTTTTTTTCTGCTGATGTACTTTCTTCATTTTCAGTTTGACTTTTAGTCGTAACTGTACCGCGATTCCACTACGAAGCGAGCTATGTTTTAATGCCTTTGCTCTTTCGTCATGAGTATTATTTGTGCAGCTTACGTGGAACCATTTATTTCGCTCTAAATTGACTCTAAAATTAAATTTGCGATAACATGATTATTTTGGGTATTATATAGGTTTACACAGTTGATTTATATTGTGTGTTCAGTAGCTGGTGTATTATTCATTACAGTACATAAATATCAATGAAATGTGAATTGAAACTGGCATGAGATGAATTAGATGACTTTGTGAAGCTGATGAGGTTTCTAATGATTTCGTACCTCAAAAGCATTTCGAAGTAATAATATTAATTCTTAATATTAATTAATCTTAATTAATAAAATAAATAAGGTCTAAATAATAATAAATAAGTTGTGTGTCAGGATCGTAGCGACTGGAGATCCGTGGTCTCTGCCTACCCCTTTGGGAAAGATACGTGACTTTATGTATGTATGTATGTAATAAGGTCTAAATATATATAAAAATAATAAGGCCTTTGGTATATAAATAGATACATAAAATAAATGGATTTATTTATTTTTACTTTATTGTAAACTAGCTACTGCGCGCGGCGTCGCCCGCGTGGTACCAACATTTTGCATAGCCTATGTGCTATAATTCTAGGTCACTATCTATGCCTATTCCAAGTTTCATCCAAATCGGTTCACTGGTTTAGGTGTGAAACTCAAACATCTAAACAAACTCACAAACTTTCAGCTTTATTATGAGTGGGAAAAATAGGTAGAGGTGTTTTCGAGTTTTACTGAAGCAAAACGATTATTTTACCGGCAAGTCTATTTTCCATTTGTAATTTTTATAAAGAAAGATCGTCAAAGAAAATTGATTTTGTGATGGAATATTTATATTCCAAAAGAAAAAATGCAGACGCAACCCCTATAACTGTTATGAAAGAGAATAAACTTTGAATTGCCTGTTTTATTTTATACCTATTTAAATCACAAGATCTCGACTGCCGTTTTGTGATTGCAGAGGGCTCAAGCGGCAGTATAAATTTATTTTCATAGTACTCTTATACTTTCTTTGAGCATTATCGTTTACGTAAATCCCTATTGAGACATTCACGCCTGTATAATAAGCCTCAGGTGTATACGAATACAGATTCTGTAAGAAACAGGGTTTTACAAAGTATCTCTGAGGGATACTCGAATATTCAACCAGAGTAGGTAGCCATGCCATATTTATACCAACACACACTCTGTACATCGCTCAATAGAAACGCACGAAAATGTATCCTACATCTTTTATACATTAAAAACAATTTTATTGAGAAGTTTTAAAAATTTTACGTTGAGTCGATGAAATTGTTTGAATAGCGACGACTTCATTGTATAAATAAATGTCACTATTCGAAGTATTAGTAAATCAATGCAATGATGAAGTGAAAATCGCCATACTGATACGTACTATTTACTCATCACATAAATTATAACAGTTATTATTACTTATAATATTTATATTTTGTGGGCTGACAAAAGGGCATCCTAACGCTGTAACTCTGCGAACATAATACGTTTATCTCCAGAGATTATCAGATTAACAATCAAGAGGTCCAATTCCATTTAGGTAAGTAGGCGCCTGCATAATCCATTCAAACGAGTTTGTTTTTTACTTTCGCTCGAGTAAAGCTTTTCCATTGAATCTCAATTTTAATGTTGACAATATAGACTGCCATTGATATGAATAAAGAACTTTACTTAGTTGCAATAAAGACTAGTTTCCAACAGAAAAACGTCAAGTATCATTACATTGTGCGGATATAGAATCGAACAAGCGAGTTTATTGATGACAGAACATTGGGATATGAATGAGCTTAAAAGTAAACTTTTTAGCTACGGCGGAACCAAACTAAAGAGCTATATGAAGTAAATTATTTGTCTGTTTGAACAATCGAGGTTTGAACTAACCTACTCAAAGCACAGGAGTAAAATTAGTTTTAAGACTATTCTATGTGATCCCAGCGGTCCACTGAATACTGAAGAAACTCGGTCAATGGGCTGGTTCTCTGCAAGATTTTGCAGAGACCGGCACCTTCAATCGATTGACAAGGACCACATAACCAGAAATATAGTTGGCTGCTTTTGCATAGTAATCATGGATTACGAAGAGGAGACGCTAACGTTGAACGTTGTCAAAGGTCTCGAGCTCCTAGATCATAAGCTATGTAATAAAAAAAATGCTTTTTGAGTTTGACTTTGACTTATTCGATTAAAATAAAAGTGGTTTCGTTATCTTGTTCCGGTGACGCTACTTTTTATTTTTGACTGGCTGTCCGTCACGGTGTTACCCTCGTTCCCTCGGGAAAACTTCACTTTCCCGGGATAAAATTTAACCTATATTCATCAAGGATAACGCAGGATTCTAATGGTAAAGAATTTTTCAAATCGGTCCAGTAGTTTTGGAGCCTATTCAATTCAAACAAACATACAAACAAACAAATCTTTCCTCTTAGTGTAGATGATTCCAATTCAATATAAATCCAAGAACGATGATCAAACATATCTTATAGGTACTGTCCAGTCTCAATCAGTATAATTTTTTTCAATTTTCTCTATAGGAACCGATTGGAACATTGGAACCTGTGTTCCAATCGGTTCCTATAGAAAAAAATTATCCGTTATACAACAATCACTTTTTGCTCTCAATAAACCACAAAATATTTAACGGCCTGCACCCTGGCACATGACAGTCTGTTATCTGGCAGTGAGTAACGTCACACGTGAATCAAGCTCGGATTAAAGTAGATTGAACACAGCGCAATGCAGTTTCAATTAAATGTGATTACTGAGGGTCATATAAAGTACTACACAGTTTATTTCAATTTTATTTTGTGGTTTGGCTTGCAACTTTATTACGTCACCCTGTTACATTTTTGTGTCGTGTTGTGACGCAAAAGTATTATAATATGCATGTTTTGAGTGAAGATAAGGTGAAGATGATAAAAGTGGTAAACTTATTTATTTATAGATGACCGATATGAAGCTAATTAAGCTTGAACCTTTATTGACCGATAAATCTCTAGATTTTTAACACTCCACGCACTTAATTTTATCCTCGCTGGATTTATTAATGCAGATCGGAGCCAACGCCGCCGCAGAAAGAGTTATTTCTGCTATAAATAATGCTAAAACTTCTCTTTGTACACTGGCGTTTTGTAGGGATTAATTTACGATAGGCGAAAAACATATTTTTTACAACGTGTTGTGGCGACATCAAGTTGATATGGGATTTTGTATTTTGTTTGATGGTTAAACTGATAAAACCTAGTATTTTTATGTGTTAGTAGTAAATGTAAGCTAGTAGGTATTTAAGGATGCATCACTAAAAATGTGTAGGTAGGTAAGTAGACATTTCTCAAATTTTAAAGCCTAGTGCTAGTATACATAAAATTAAAGAATTGATATTAATTTTAAGATAAATAAATAATGCTGGACTTTTTCACACAGCATCATCTAGCCCCAAAGTAAGCAGAGCTTGTGTACTAAGATGACTGATATACTACTTATATACTTTTTGTTTGTAAATACATACATATTATACATAGAAACACCCAGACCCGAGACAAATATTTGTAGATCATACAAACATTGGTCCCGCCGCGGGGATCGAACCCGCAACCTTTTGCGTCGCAGGCGGGCCTTCGCCCACTGCGCTACAGATGTCGTCGTAATAAGTAGAGGAAGGCCGAAGAAGGTATGGTTGGATTGTGTGAGAGAGGATATGAAAATTAAAGGAGTGGATGAAAAGTTGACGAGCGATAGGTGTAAATGGAGGAAGAATACATGCTGTGCCGACCCCACGTAGCGTGGGATAAGGGCAAGGGAATGATGATGATATTAATTTTAAGATAAAATATATTTAGATGAAAAAAAAACTTATCATGATCCCACTTAGATTTCTGAGACCACTAATTTACATTTTTTTATTTTATTATGTTATGTAATAAATTGGTGATCAGGCACTTTTCTGTTCTAAACGAATATTTTTACGTAGATACATTCTCAGAAAGAAAGTTATCTCTTTAAATATGTGCACAGTTGCACAGAAACACTAGATACTTTCCACTTTTATACATTACCTTCCATAACTTAGCATGGAGCGCTAAAAGTAAAAACTGGTACAGTCATGTTATACTTCTACTGTGGTAGTTATTCTATGAATATATACGACCGCGCATTTTTTGCATTACCTACAACACAAAGCATAGTTAGCAAGAGGTTTTATTTAAAAAAATATGACAATACAGGGTTAAAAACTGTAAAATTATAATCTGTTGCTATCACCACACATATTTTAGAAATACATAAACAACATGTTGTGTGATTCTCGTGTCTATGTATATAATAAGCTTGATGAATAATCAATCGATTGTATTTATAGTGAAAAGTCTCGGGAAAATATCAAAAAGTTTTAACTGGTACCAAAGTTTCAGTTGGAGCTACGGTCGGTTCAACATTTTTCCAGAGATCCAATTTGTATTTGTTAGCTCTTCCATGTCATGGCCATCTGGTACTATCATATTCTGTGTAGTTTTTGTTAGGAAAACGCATATATCACAAATTTCAGAAACCATGTTTCACAAAAAAGCGCATTGATACCTATGTGACGCATTTTTTTAGCAAAACATTTTTTTTTCGGCACCGATTACTTTTTTTTAAAACCTTGTCAACTTACAATACATTACAAAATGTCTGTCTTTTTTTTGTAATTATTAGTAGTGACAATTATCATTATCACGCTCTAAGTCTTCAAATACGTTTAAAGTTCAAAATCTTTCATTCATCTATCTACCTGCCTCATTTAGTTGCATTCATAGAGCAAGATAAATTTTATAGTTTCATTTATGTTTATTTACTTGAACAAGAAAGGCAGCGGGCCCATTGCTTTTTTGAAATGCTTTTCAGGACGTCGTCTATCGCAAACCTCTACATGATAGTCTTAAGATTTTGGCAACACTATTGGCGAAGATAATACATAAATAGTACTGGATATTTCACACTGAATCATTTGGCCCTAAAATAAGTAGAGCTTGTGTTATGGCAACCATCATAACTGTTATTACTACATAAATCGAAGAGGCACCATACTTAAATCGATATTTTGGCCTGAGAATTTAATTAAACGTTCCACACAGGATTCGAATGTTTTCACCTGAATAGATGCGTCAAAATATATTTGAATAAAAGCCAGTTAGACTGTAGTACACGCGGGTCAAATATTTGTATGGCGATCTGCCAACGTTTGTTCCGTGTGTTGGTTTTGTGACCTCGGCTGTTTTAGGCTGGGATATGTAAACTGTCTGTTTTTTCTCTCCGCTATGTGATATGATTAATGATAGATAATCAAAACTATTAGGGTCTTAATGGTTGGGGGAATTTCAGGGAATAAACATAAAATTTCAGTGTAGATTTTAGTAATCAAATAAATAATTTAACTAAGACATGGTAGTTTTGCAATTTTTTAAGCCTAAATACTCAACACACTCGTAACATTTCGATTAAATCCTAGATCTTAAACTTATCGCTTAAATAAAAACCATGAAAATAATTGCGTAAACAATCTAGAAAACAGCACAATATTAACAAGAATATTTCAGGCGAAACGATGTCCTGAGGCGCTGTTTTCCTTGGTTATTGTCTTCCTCGGTCAATGTCAAGTCTGGGCCCCAAGGGACAGAATGCAACTTTGTAAACTCGTAAGAACTGACTGTGATAAAGAATGGTGCAACGGGACCTGTTTACAGAGCAAATTGCATGCGCGGATGATATTTGCTGTCCCGATTTTAATTCTAGATTTAGAAGTAAAACTTTGGGTTCTAAAAGAGCGAACTCATGCAATGCAGCTAGAATACAAAATTAATTATAATTTTTCTCCGAGATGATTTATGATGTAGATCACAAATGTATTTCCGCTGAGCTACGACCCTGTTTTTTTTTGAGAGGAGAGTTAATAGGCACCTTCTGGGTAGGCACCAATGTAGACCTCATTCTTGCCTGTGTAAGATTCGAAGTCAAGAGCCGACCCATTCATCATAAAAAAAAGAATCTTCACCAGACATATTAAACCCTTTCACCATACTGGTTAAGAAACTAGTAACACAAGCAAAAGAACCATCAGGCCATCATTGAATAAGTATTTTGACAAAAAAACACCTTCTAAAAACAACACTGAGGCCGCAATGGTTTATGTCGCACGATTTTATACAGCTTCCATAACACAAATGACAGTAAATTATGCACAAAATACTCGTAGTACAAGCTGAATGAAACGTAGTCACGAAAGACCAAGGACTGACAATTTGCGTAACGTAAACAACCTTACGACTGTGTCCCATAGGACGGTAAATATTTACTTAGATCGTCAGATATTCTAGATCCTTTGAAGATAATTTACGCATCCCTTTTAATGAAAGCGATCAGCCCACTAGAGTACTCTATAGTGGTCACTCATTAATTTGGTGACTGTACAGTACCTACATAACTAAGTAGGGGAAAGGTACAAGTTTCCCCAATTTACTAAAGAAAATAAATAGATGGCGTTCATAGTTTCTCCAAAACGGCCGGACCTGGGATCAACATACCACGTAGGATCAACTCGTACACCTTTCCCCTAAAGGGTCAGTTCACATCTGACGGAAGATGCGTCGCGTATTATCGGTCGCATAACGCTAGAACAGACAATTATATGAGAAAATATTCAACCTTTCACACTTAACCGATAATACGCGATGATGATAAACGAAGACCGTTGAGTACGCTCGACGAGTCTTCCGTCAGATGTGAACAGCCATTGCAACCAATATTACAAACAACAGTATTCATTTACAAGAGAATCAAATCTGATAAACCTGGTGTGACAATGATAAATTGAATCTTCGATCCTTCAAGGAGCTTGATAATGACAAAGTAATTCATTATTTTGAAATAAATGTATAATGTATGGTTCAATGTATGGGAAATATAACCTTAGAATGGTTAATTATTACTAATGTCATTGAATGTGAAATTAATGGAAACGTAGTACCTTATCTAAACAAAGCACACCATTTAGTACTCTACAAGCGCATCCACTACTCATGATCTTTCGAAAAACGGACATGCCAACAAGACATCCATACTATCCATACTAATATTATAAATACTATAGTAAATAAATACTTATTAAATACTTACTTAATACTTAATACTTAATATACTTATACTTAATACTTAATATACTTAATACTTAATTACTTAATTTACTTAATTACTTAATACTTAATACTTAATAATATTATAAACGTGAAAGTAACTCTGTCTGTCTGTCTGTCTGTCTGTCTGTCTGTTTGTTACCTTTTCACGCCCAAACCGCTGAACCGATTAAGCTGAAATTTGGCATGGATAAAGAGTATACCCCAAGGATGGACATAGGCTACTTTTTTTTGTCAATTACCATAAGGGGGCGGGAAAATAAGGGTTGGAAGTTTGTATGGAGAAAAAAGTTAAGCAACCCTGGGCGCGGTCATAATAAGGATGGGTGACCGCCCGAAGCCACTTTTTGCACTCTAAATTTTTTCGTTTTTTTTTTGTATTTTGCATAATAAATTATTTTAAAATTAATGATAAACATGTAACATGTGTGTTCCCACCCATCAATATATCCGAACTCCGAAGTTATGATTTTTTGATATTAAAATATTTTTCCTTGGCTATAGTTAGAACGCCATCTATCGGTCTAGAGGTCAAAACTACTTTACACTTTTTTCCTAGGTGGCGTTTTTACTATGGCGGAGATCGAGTATAATTTTCTTTGATTTTGAGTTTTGAAAAGTTAATGGAGATTTTTGCTAAGAGTTTTCGATATTTTTATATTGCTGACGAAGTCGCGGGTAGGTATTGCCGCTCGCTTCGGCAAATCTGACACCAGTTGCCGCTATCGTGTTGTTCTTAACATTGCAAGATCTGGGTAAGATTTTCCCTACCTCTATCTATTAAGGGATTCTTGAGAGAAACATAACGCAATATTAGTTAATAATTTTATTTCGAAATTTTAAACCACACAGTTCTTGCTATAAAAAAATACGTTTCGAGTCAATTTCTTCAAAAACTCTCTCTCTCTTCAAAAACTCGCTGCGCTCGCTTCAGCGATTCTGTACCAATTACCGTATTTGTTTTGTTCTTAACATTGCAAGATCTGGGTAAGATTTTTCCTACCTTTATCTATTAAATGATTCTTGAGAGAAACATATATAAAAAAAAATATTATATCATGCGACGGAGTTTTATATTTTGTACTCTCGATTCACTCAAAACTCCTCCACTTTGTTCCTAATAATGCGCAGACGAAGTTGCGCGGGTCAGCTAGTTTACTCATAAAAACAGTGATTATAGAAAACTACAATCTATAATCTGTTTGAGTCATGAGTAATCTAAACAACACCTAGACCGTAATTATAGAATTTGTATGAAGAAACATGCATTATATTCATGTTCAGTTCATACTGCCAACAGAAGTTCATATCTGCTACGTGCCGTAATCCAATAAACCAGCAAGGAAACGCTCGCTTTCTCAAACTTCATAATACTGCTATACACACTAGAAGCGAATACACTCCGAGAAAAATGCTACAGGATTTTTCAAGAATACTGGTGAGTGTTTGTGTAACTAGAGTTTTTGAAAGTTGCAGAGTTATTATGAAAATGTATGGCAGGTCGCTAACAGCAAAGTCGAGGCGACGGCGCGGTAAGGGGCGCAAGAGAAATTGACGTGTGCTAACCGTCAAGGCGACGGTGTTTATGTTTTGGTTGGTTCATTCATTCAACATGTCATATTCGAAAGATGAGTAGAGACAGGTGATTACACGACTCTTGACTTTTGTTTTTTTTTACTTTTTTCAACGAGATTCGCGCCCTCGGCCCCGCCTCGACACGTCTTTAAGCACCGCTCACTATTCGGGTAGGTATAGAAATCCCTTTCAACAATCTCCTGCCTCCACACGGATGAGATGCTCAGGGGATGTTTAGGCAAAATTAATTTATTTAAATTAAATTATAAATATTTTAGTATTCTGGCCGGTAGAGTAAAAACTGACTTGCAGTGAGAATCGAACTGACGTCGACGTCACATTCGATTAAAATAAGTATCGGTCGCCGATACGTTGGTTTCATCAATCAGCTTGCAAGTCTGTCGCTGCATGTTACAATATTAGCTAGTCCTTTCTTCAAATTATTGTTCCATTCCACAGGGAAAATCAATCTATCCAATACAAAAAATATTATGAACTAAGATTGTTCAAACTGAAAGTTGAATTCCCTGTCGAGTTCTCTGTTCGTTTTAAACCAAAGCTTTTTCTTGATGACGTATACCTTAACTAGCAAGACGTAATGAATGCCCAGGGTTTTCATTATAAGCACAAAGTTTTGTCCCCAACAGTACGTGTCGATTAAATTATTGATAAAACTCGTACGAAAGTCTACTTTGCTTTTAGTTCTAGAAATATTCACGCGTGCAAAAATGGTGAAAGGATAGACGTATGGTGAACGACAAAAGCCTACAGGTGGAAATCGCTATGGAGTTTTGAAACGCTCAAGTACGGATATTTGGTTGTCCGTACAATGTTGTCCGTTGTTGTACGGTTGGGTCCGTATCTTACCTGTTTTACCTTAAGTCAGAATTTTTAAACGGCCTCTGTAGCGCAGTGGGCGAAGGCCCGCCTGCGACGCAAAAGGTTGCGGGTTCGATCCCCGCGGCGGGATCTATAAATATTTGTCTCAGGTCTGGGTGATAATATGTATGTATTTACAAACAAAAAGTATAAGTAGAATTAGAGATATCCTGGTGACGTCACAACGACCACGTGGGCAAGCGCATAAAAGGAGCGAGCGGATCGGCGCGCACTCACTTTGCGTTTGGATTTCAGACACGACGGATGTCTTGTTGTGCTAGGATCTTTGTATTTTTGGGTTGTATTGCTGTTAGAGTACCTTGGTGTAGCTTTCTTGATAAAAATTATAAGTGTCGGCTAAGTTCTAGTTTTAGGTACATTGTTTGTTATTTTTTTAATAAATATTTCTATAACTTTGTAAGATCAGAGCGTGGGATATGTTACCCACACACGTGCCTTGATCGTTAATTGCCATCAGTTTTTATTTTATTTTTCGAATAGTGAAAACGTGTGCATTATTTTTGTGTGTGTTTTCGTGTTGTTTCCTGTTTCCGCCGTAAGTCGATTATTTTTGTAGTACCGTTATTGTGACGTGTTGTTGTTAAAATCATGTCGAGTTGCGAAGGTACGCCGCACAAAAGTCAATCTAGGCGTAGACCCCGTGAGCACTGTAGTGATTCGCATACAAGTCGCGATACTCTCGCGCATACAGTTATCGTAGAACGTGTAGTTGGTTCTCTAATTGCGCTCATCATCTTATTATTAAATTCACTTGAAGTTTTCGTAGTTTTGTGAAGTTTTGTGTGATTTTTGGTATCTGCAAAACAATCGTAAGTACCCTCATTTTGTTGAGCATGTTGAGACGTTCGTCCAGAACTAGGATCGAGAGCATGTAACTACGTAGGAGAGAACGAACACGTAGTAGGAGTCGTGATTGTCATTATTCTGCGTCTAATAGTCGGACAATCGCCGTCGCAGTCATTTAACTGACCGTCGCGATCGTGTACGGAGACGTGATAGTTTAAGTGTTTCTTGTAGTAGCTCACGTAGGCATAGTCGACGTGATAGATCTTTTGATGTCACCTTAGATAGGATTTTGAATCGTCTCGAGTAATCGAGGGTAGATTTTTATCGAACGATGGACCATCGCGTTTAACTAACGATGTAGTCGACGCCTGTTAGTAAGCCGAACTCTGTTGTTACCGTGGTATTGACCAGCAGCATCGAGAATGATAACGCGAGTAGTAGGTATTGTCGGAGTTTTGGCGACACTGCTGAAATCAAATCGATCTGAGCATCCATGAGTTTGACGCGTAGTGTGAGAGTGGTGTGTCGATCGTAGTCGACTTTTGAGCAATCGGAACGATCGTGAATGCCTCGGGCGGATAGGTAAATGTTTGCGTAGCGATGCGAAGTTATGGTTACCTAAACGATTGGGTTACAAACGATAGGTCATGGAGTAACTTCAAAATTAAGTTTAGATCAGTTTGTCCTCATAACCTTGTTAGGGCTACTGTTTTGTAGGTTTTGTGCACAAACTCGAATAAATTCTCGACTTATGAGGAGTACGCTTTTGCATCTGAGCTGAAAGTTTCTATTATTGTAAGAGGTATTTTTCGATCTGCTTCAGCAATAGCAGCGGTTCTGATAAATTTCCGAGAGGTATACGTTATCAAAGTAAATTACGTTCTGAAATACCCTCTTTTTGTGATTTTTCTTTGTGTTCGTGTTTTGTTTGCCTGTTTATAGATCAAGTTACGTGAAATGGATGGGACGCCCAGATACGGGTCACGTGAGCGTCACTCACGGTGTTCGCAGCGTCATCGTTCGCACAGCGGGCGGACGCTCGCGGTGTTGGCGTTCTCACGGTCAGCAGCGATGGTATACTTCTCTGCACAGTGAGTGTAAGGAGGACGGCCGAACGGCTGTTACAAGGAAAACTTGCGTGTGGATCAACTTGTTGGCGGCTGCGCCAGCAGACGCGTTTGTCGAGTCATGTTACAGATGCAGGACGTGAGCATCACCGTGTTCCTGACCCTGAACCTGAATAGCACAGGTGCGCGGCGCGGCGGCTCGTGTGTGGAGCGCACCGGCCCAGCGCGTGCTGTGCCCTTGACACGCACCTCTCCGGCGCGCGGTGGCGCGACGGCACGCTTGCAGGGCCTTCGTTGGGAATGGCCAGTAAGGCGTTGTGAATGGTCATCGTTTCAATCGGTCACGGTCCCCATGGATGTGGTCATTGACGTACAACATGTCACCTGGTAACCAGCGCAAGCTGTGTTGTGTGATGCTATGTCACTCTTTTATCACGAACGTAAATAGCGTAGCCTGCTAGGTCACTCTAGTAGATGTGAATGATCGTTGTGAGTTATGTCACGCAAAAGACATGTTTTCGTGTTATTTTCAGCCTATTAAAGTGTTTTGCGACTAATTGAAGTTCGAAATTCAATTGTTTGCAATACATTTTACACTTACACAATTTCCTGTGCTTTGTTTATGTTACAAATTGAAGTAGCTTCAAATTGATTACCTTAGCTTTGAAATGCTGGTGTTTGTGAAAGCTTGAGTGCACGCTTGCTTTCATAATAACCTGTGGCCTATAAATAACTTCTAGCTTTTGCTTTGCATTCATGCCTATAGACTTCAGATTGTAACATTATCAAACTTTAGGTAGAAGATCTCAAGTCTGCTCACTTTTCAGAATGAAGCTTTGCCTATTAGAGAATGCGATCGAGGTACAGCGCGACAGTGGGTGCAACGGCTTGCTCGCGGTACAGCGTGCCAGTGGGTGCGACAGCTCGCTCGTGGTACAGCGCAACAGCCTGCACGTGGATCAGCGCGATAGTGCGCGTGCGCGGAGTAGTGTGCCGGTGGCCGCACCAGCCAGCTCTGCTGTGAACATTGTGGCAGTGGCAGCCCGTTGCTTGTAACCTCGACATTTTGGTTATCTTTTGCCCCGACGTGTGTTCTAGATTTTCTAGGAGTAAGAACTGTAGTTGTAGTCATGTTGGGCACACGGAATTGGCATTGTAGTCTTCGTTGGATTGCATGTGCAGCTCGAGAGCACATGTAATTGCGATGGATGATGAGACGTTGCATTGCTATTGTTATGGGTTTTGCTTACTCACTATGCTATCCTGAGGGCTCTAGCTGAAGTTTTGTATTAATGCCAATGTGTCTCCCTGAGGCCTGAAGCATTGGTCCAGCGCATCCCGAGGGCTCTCCGCTGAAGGCTTTGCAACCCGACGAGGGCAATGCATCGCGTAGACAATGTACCGTTCTGTGGAGAACCGTGCATTGGTGCCAGTGCATCCCGAGGGCTCTCCACTGAAGACTGTATACCCCGACGAGGGAAGTATACAGTGAGCACTTGTTTGCTCGAGGGTGATCCTTAGATTGTCCTGGATATTCTGACGAAGGATATCCAAAGCCACTGAAAGTAATCGAGTCACTCACTCTTACTTTCAGTTCTAACAGTCGCCTGTGTAACTAATACAAACAATACGACTTTCAGGGTCTGATGATGACAGTGATGACTCCCTTGAGATCGGTCTACTGAAGTAGAGGGCCATAACGCCGAGGCGGAGGTTCATATTCCTGCATCATCACCATCAACTACGGGCGAGGACGCGCCGTCGTCAGGAGAGGCCGAATTAGAGATATCCTGGTGACGTCACAACGACCACGTGGGCAAGCGCATAAAAGGAGCGAGCGGATCGGCGCGCACTCACTTTGCGTTTGGATTTCAGACACGACGGATGTCTTGTTGTGCTAGGATCTTTGTATTTTTGGGTTGTATTGCTGTTAGAGTACCTTGGTGTAGCTTTCTTGATAAAAATTATAAGTGTCGGCTAAGTTCTAGTTTTAGGTACATTGTTTGTTATTTTTTTAATAAATATTTCTATAACTTTATAAGAGTAGTATATCAGTCATCTTAGTACCCATAACACAAGCTCTGCTGACTTTGGGGCTAGATGATGCTGTGTGAAATGCAACACCTACTACTATTTTGTTTTATTAGTTTATTGAGAGTTTTTTCATGTTGGTTTCTGTTTAAAACAGTGTCAATATTGGTTTGGTCATATTTGCAAATAACGTTTTATTTTCTATTTCAGAGAACAAAAATATATATCCTGTGTACAGTACAATCAAACGTACGCTTGGAAGTACTTTTTATGTTTACTGTGCAAACAATAATTAATTCTGTACAATAATTACTTAATTCTCAAAGGAGTCCCATGAAACAGGAAGTATTAAAAGCAAATTTTTCACGGGCCTAGAAATTGGATCAAGGTCATTAAAAACCTATACATTTCTTTCAACTTTAAGAGAAAATACTTTTTCCTAAATGGCCATTTAATTTCAAGGCTTCGTAGGATGGACCGGATCTCGAGTGGAAAATCCTTAACGAGATAAAAAAGAACTCTTTAAAAGTTTAGCGTATTAAATAAATTTTAGTAAATGGACTTTTTAAGTAATTGGTTGTATAATAGGCACTATGGATAAACGGGTCTATTCTTTTAGATTTAAAACCCTCGGACAGCGCGGCACGCATAAAATTTAAATCGATAAATGAATTGGATGTCGAGCTACGAAGATGTTTTTTGTATTTTTTTAAATATTTTGATTTTATAAGCAAAGTTTTAACTTTGCTTATAAAATCAAAATATTATTTATTATTATACTGAGTAAATATGAGCTTATCAAGAATTTTGAGTAGGTATGACATCAGGGTTCCGTGGCCGAGCGGTTGAAGGCACTCCGGCTTAAGGAGGATCGTCTGATCATCGCGAGTTCGAATCCCGTCGGAATCGAAAATTTTGATAAGACTTTTTATTTCTTACTGATAAGTATTTGTCGATAATGCTCTACTTTATTTTATTTGATATGAGGCATCTGATTGCCATTAAAACAACAGTAAGCACCATAACCTATTTTGAGCTTAATATCCTTTACACATTTTTATAATACGTAGATATATTAAGTTTTGTACGTGACAGTACGCTGTGTGCGACTAAGCGCTAGCAAACTCGTTCAATCAGCAACTGATTTGCAGCAAGTGCGAGTACGTTAGTTGAATGAAGTTAGTCTCATGTGAGTGTGATCCACATCGTGTTGAGCTTATACTTCACATAGATAATCGATATTGGATACTTAACAATCTTATGACGACCTCTGTGGCGCAGTGGGTGAAAGCCCGCTTGGGACGCAGAAGGTTGCGGGTTCGATCCCCGCCGCGGGATAAATGTTTGTATGATCTGCAAATATTTATCTCGGGTCTGGGTGTTTCTATGCATAATAATGTTTGTATTTACAAACCAAAAGTATATGAGTAGTATATCAGTTATCTGGTTCCCATAGTACAAGCATTGCTTAGTTTGGGGCTAGATGATGCTGTGTGAAATGTCCAACATTATTTATTTATTATTTATTTATTTATATTGGAAACTTTTCACAAACTTAAAGTTGATAGAATCCAAACTCAAAACAATTCATTAATATTTGTTCTGTTGCTGAACTATTACTTATAGTACTTACTACGAATATAATGAACACTCCTCGCCCCTCAACGGCAAATACATTGGGGTTTTCAATTCAGATTTTACGAACGAGCAACAATAATAGTTACAGAAATCCACACTATAGTGATAGGCTGTGTTGATAGGCTGCGTACGGCGTACGCGCCTATGCGTTCCAGGCTACGCGTATACCTACACTTTGAAATTATAGGTACATCGAGTCGTGTGTGCCTGGAACGCGTGAACGCATAGTCCGTACAAGGATTTACATTATACAAATCCCCACAGAGTGTGGATAGTAAAGTACCTCCCTACTAGAGGTTATGACAGAATTTAAAATTTAACGAGAAATAACATTATACTCATACTTATACTCATTTCGCCGTAGGACAAAACCAAGTGTGCCTTGTGCAGGCACACTTGTTTTTGTCATTTAAGTACATAGATCCATCTTTTATTAGGGCTACCTCTACTCACATTTAAATAAATAAATAATGCTGGACTATTCATTTAGCATCATCTAGCCCCAAAGTAAGCAGAGCTTGTGTTATGGGTATATACTAAGATGACTGATATATTACTTATATCCATCCACATTCATTTCCATCACCCTTTTAGTTATGAAATCTTGTATTATTTAGATGAATATACCTCATTCTTTTTCACCTGTCACGAATCTAGCTGTCAGGTCATGGTCTTGCTTCTGGTCAGTTTATGCCACGGAGGTACTTATCTCCATATATCATAGTAAGCGGTACAATTCAGAGCACAATGCGCATGTGTTTTACTCATGTTATTGTGTGGCCGACAAAAAGAATGGACTGTCTATGCCCCGGGGATGCTTTAGTAGTGCATAACCGTGTCTGTAGTACCTTCGTTTTCGGCTTCCCACTTCTGATATAAAGGTTTTTTAACAAGCTTCCATAATTATGTACCTATATGTCTTCATGTCTGTGTAGTTTTAACTGTCTGTCCGATAGAGTTAAAAGCCTACATTTAGGTATCTACTATTGATTCTCAGTGAAAATGTTATAAGTATTGTAATAGAGTGCTGATCTAATGATGGAGTCAGAAGCTTTCTGGGTTAAGTCTCAAGATAAATAAATAACTAATGCTGAACATTTCACACCGCATTATCTAGCCCCAAACTAAGCAAAGCTTGTACTCTGTGAACCAGATAACTGATATATACTACTTATACAGGGTGTAAAAAGACAGCTACCGAAAACTGAGGGGTTGCAATCAGACCATGATTCTAAACATATTTAGCAAAAAAAAACGCAAAACTTTTTTTTGACTTAGCTTCGTCATGTTATGTTATTTTCGGTTATTTACTACCAGTACGACATAATAAGACCATACCTACCTAATAATGTCATTTATAAAAGAAAATAACAAAAAAACTCAAAATGCAGCAATCTATGTAAAACAACGCGCCCAGAACATACGCAAACAGTACTCTTCAAACGCGGTTTTCTCCGAATATAATGATTTTTTGGAAAATCCTTTTGGATTTGGTTGTGTGTTGGGATGCTGTACCTAACCCTTTCGGCTTCGGTTGACGTCTTTTTACACCTTGTATACATTTTGTTTTTAAATCCATACATATTATACATAGAAACACCCAGACCCGAGATAAATATTTGCAGATCATACAAAAATATTTATCCCGCAGCGGGATCGAGCCCGCAACCTTCTGCGTCCCATGCGGGCTTTCACCCACTGCGCCACAGAGAGCCGTGTTCAGTTTCTATAAATCGTTAACGGCTACCTGTCCTAAGCGAATTTTGGATCGATTCACATACTATGTGTAGGTATTACATAAAATATTTTGTACAAAACATATTAGACGAAACATCAAGACGAGTTCTAGTAATCGCTCACCGAAAAAGACATTGATCGAGCGTCTAGAATGTTCTGAAATTCGGCTTTTTGTCACTTTACTTACATTTTGCGTCAAGACGTAATAATGTGCTCCATTATTTCAATGGTCATTATTGGGGTTTTGTACCCAAAAGGTGCCCAATCACAAAGTAGGTAAACCTTTTGAACCGTAATAGGTATATATTAACTTGAAATTTTCAGTGTATTTCCTACTGTGTTCAAAAAAATTACATGAACGCCCATAAACAAGTTGGTACCTACGTGTTCTATTTGTCGGCATTTTTTACTGCCAAAAAAAATTCCTTTTCTAGTTTGGTCTCTATTGATCTTTGTTCGCATAAGGCCAATTATGAATGACTCAAACGACTCAATAAATCAGAACATCATCGCTTTTCGGGAAGCCGAATTTCGGCAACAGCAGACAGCGCTTTTCGGACCTATGAATCTCCCACTATCTATAGCGCTTGGGGCCAATTCCGAAACTAATCCCCCGTATATGTCCCACGGGAAGATTCCACATGATAATTATTATTCCCCGGTCTCGGTTACAGCATTCGATTATATGTTAGAATTAGATCTTGGTAACGTTGTTCTTGTATGAATTTTGATTATGTTATCGCTTACAAACAGTATCTTACGGATAAGATTTGCGATAGTAATCATGAAATGTTGCTTCCTAATTAGTTTGTTGTTTATTTGATCTACGCATGATATTATAACGAGTTTACCTACTAGAGTTGAGTCAATCAATCAACTTAATGAGTTAATTTTATAAGTTTTACAAGAGACGTAGCATAATTTTATACTCCCCCAAGAAATGAAATTAAAGAGGACCATTTCACAGTCATACTCTATACAGAATATGTCAAAATTTTGAAATTGTACGGAAAACGGTTTTTTTTATTTCGCAAATCTTACGATTTGATTCCGGCATGTTACTTTGGGGAAAATGTTAGAATAGCGTCGACTGAGAGCAATTTTTAACCGACTTCAAAAAAAGGAGGAGGTTCTATGTTCGGGTGTATGTATGTTTTTTTTTTTTTTTTTTTTTTTTTTTGGATGTATGTTCATCGATATCTCCGTCAGTTGTAAACCGATTTCCAAAATCTTTTTTTTGTTTGAAAGGGTATGCTACCATAGTGGTCCCATAAAAATTTTACTCCTGAGGGATTGATAGTTTTCCCGTAATACTCAAAAAATCACCGATCTTTTCGAAAAATGTGGACCGATTTCCAAAATTTTTTTTTTTGCTTCAAAGGGTATACATATCTAGGTGGTCCTCATACTTTTTTTTCCTGAGGGATTGATAGTTTTCCTGTAAATCTCAAAAAACCTCATTCTCACTACAAAATCTGAGTCAAACATTGAATAGTTTGACATGTTTAAATACGCTCGAGGTGATCCCATATAATTTTATTCCTGAGGGATTCTCACTCTAACTTCTTTGATCTTGACTATTCCAATATCTAACCTAACCTACTATATTATTGACACTAAAAATTGAAAAATAAAAATTTTTGAAAAAAAAATTGAACCGACTTCACATAACACAAATAGACACTAAGAACCTTCTATGTACCTACACTAAAAAGAGAAAAATAAGAATAAACACATGCAATTATTACTTACAGTATTCAAATAATAAATTATTATGTTATATTATATTTGAAGTCGGTGCCAACTATTCTACTCTAACTACTCCATACAATTTTGCACCCAAGTTCTATTGTAGGTACTCGTAATTTCTTCTTAGATGTAAATGCATAGGTAGTTGGCACCGACTTCAAATATAATATAACATAATAATTTATTATTTGAATACTGTAAGTAATAATTGCATGTGTATATTCTTATTTTTCTCTTTTTAGTGTAGGTACATAGAAGGTTCTTAGTGTCTATTTGTGTTATGTGAAGTCGGTTCAATTTTTTTTTCAAAAATTTTTATTGTTATCATTGTCAATCTACAGGCTGTTTGTACATTTAACTAAAAATGCAGTTGTTTTTTGCTTCAAAATAAACCTTCAGTTTTCTAAAAACAAAACCTATTTAATACAAGCTGGCCCTCAACGATGTAAAATTTTGCCACAACCTATTATCTCAATGTAAAAACCATCATTTCCAGTGGTTGCAGTAAAACCATGGTTACTTACGTAGGTATCTACATTAATATTCGGCCAAATTGAGAAACTCTTCATTTTCGGTTAAAAACATTTCTAAGATTTCACGATATTTTCCTTCATCGTTTTCAACAAAAGACAAGACGATAAAAAATAACAACTGAATACAGGATTTTCCTTGTTATAATACTTCCGGATTCCATGTTAATTATCATCCCTGCCCAACGACATGTGATTACTCTGATTACCGCAATAAGAAGCTCTTGTGAGAACGTTTCTTCAGCTTGATTGGCTTGTTTTTGTACCGCTATTATTGCGACTTGCTTAGGGCTGGTAGACATTACAGGGCTGATCCTACTGGATGGATCTGAAAACTTAGTGTTGGTGTAAATATTTTAAAACAAAGGTTTATAGAGCGTCGCCAAGTCATTGTGTCGTCTTAAATTACAAACTCGTTAAAAAACAATTTTACTAAGACACATTATATTGATGGTGGATGTTATCCCCTTTGTGATGCAGTGGGTATTAAGTACCTAAGTGATTGCCAGCCCAAATTATAATCATAATTTTATTTACGTATATACCAGGTAATTCGCGTTTTGGCAGCAGATTTTTTTGCATAAATCTGAAATGAAAAATCCATTGGAACGCGATTTAATCCCACGACATTCCAATTGAAAGTAGGAATGTTTACACCCCATGTTTATGTTCCCTCTCGGTCAATACCAACACATTGTTTAAATTATAACAACAAGGAAGATAAAAAGGTTCAATGTAACCACACTCTTATGTTCCTATGTAATGGATATTGCTATCGTCATTTTATTTTTTGTCTCTTCTTTTCTTGGTGTGATTTATATTTACGGTCCATAATAACGGACATTGCCTATTAGGAAGCACAAGGCTTAGACAAGAGCGATGGAAGTTATACCCTCTGGTATTGTAGTGAGTTTGAAACCCAGTTGGAAATTATCATTAGAAAGAAAATTCTAATAGTTACTAACATTGCATAATATGTCACTGAGGTACTGTAGCTCTTTACTCAAAAAAGTTTAGAAGAGTTGAATCAATTATTTTACATAGAAACTTAAGGGTGGTCGCACAGTCCAGCCGAGCCGAACGCGCCGAACTTTCAATTCAATAGATAAAATGCTGACGTCAGAAGCGAGCCGCATTTTCTGACGTCATCAGCATTTTTTGTACAGAAAAATGATTGCGGCGCGTTAAGCGCGGATGAGTCGCGCGATCAGGTTAAGCTGAGTGAATGATTTAGGTGCTAGACATGCTGTCCCAGACACTACAGTGATAATTAAGCATAATCATCTAACGCTCTTTATTTTGTACTAGCTGTCCGTCGCGGTGTTACCCGCGTTCCCTCAGGAAAACTTCACTTTCCCGGGATAAAATATAGCCTATGTTCATCAGGGAAAATGTAGGATAATCGTAAACGAATTTTTCAAATCGGTCCAGTAGTTTCGGAGCCTATTCAATTCAAACAAACAAACATACAAACAAACAAACAAATTTTTCCTCTTTATAATATTAGTATAGAAGTATATAGAAAACACACAAAACCTTATGTTTTACACTGGCACAGCACAAAACTTCACCAATTTAAGGAACAATCCCCAAAGCTATACCAAGATTACAAAATTAGTCAAACGCAGATGAAAACTTAGATGTGAAACTCGACTACGAATCTCGGGAACAATTCCAAGAACAATTTTCCCATCCCATTTCGCGTCACTACACTATTCAACTTATTATTCGGAGCGGGGCAACATTTTTCCCCGTCTCTATGAATTCTGAACAATCTAACCGCTGACATTAAATACGGAACGGTGAAATAAAGTGTTAAGTCGTGTTTTCACAGGGCGATGTTTGTTTTGGGACTTGCATTGGATCGTTTGACATCTCAGAGGGACCGAGCGACTTGTTATTAAATAAGTTTATAATAAATTATCTAATACTTTGGAAAGACTTCATTTTAAGCTTTAATAGGACCGCATAATCTTAAAATAACTATTGTTTCCAAACGTCAAAATATTGTACAAAAACCGGCCAAGTGCGAGTCGGACTCGTGCACGAAGGGTTCCGTACCTATCTACGGCAAAAAATCACGTCTGTTGTATGCAATTTTTTTTGTATTTGTTGTTAAAGCGGCAATAGTTTTAAATATCCCTTTTTACCCTTTGGATACGGAACCCTGAAAAAGTTAACTTCATAATTTTTTTGCGACTAAGCTTCATGTCCCATGGCAGGTGCCTCTGACTAGCCCCTGAGGCATGATAAAATGTCACTGCGCCTCGGGAATACAACTTTAACTTCATGTAATTCACATGAAACTTTACAAAAATCAAAGCACTCAAACACCTTTTTAAATAAGAAACATGTTGAGCAACTTTTTGTCGCCCCGTGAATGCGCTGCGAATAAAATGTTACTTAACTTGAACAAAGAAAAGGTTACTGAATGTTATTGTTTTAATTTTATTTTCGGGTTGTTTATGGAGCAGCGTTTATTATAACTTTGTCCGTCGGTAAGCTGGCTCTTTTATTTTACAGTAAATGGAATTTAAGCCGAGTATTATTGTTCCTACAAAAGTTTATCTCTTTAATTGAGACGTTTTTTTCGAAGCCGCTTCTACTTCGCGAGAAATAATTCGAATAGAATTGCTTCTGGTTCATTCTTTGACCACTTCATTCAATACAATACATTCAATCATACAATTGATTGAGTTATGTACTATAATACTTCGTAGAGATTATTAGTAACGCTGACATTTCAGCGTTTCATAACTAATTGAAATCAATAAAAATCGTTTACGGTAACGTGTTCAAGTAGCTTAAAAACTCGTACTCAGCATCTTAAACAATCTTATCGGGACTTTATCGCGTAGTTTATTCGTACTCAGCACTTTGATGCTGTGTAAATCGTCTTGTCAAGTCTGAGTTACTCATCGAATCTGTACTAGTAGATTCCGCCCGCAGCTGTCCTTGCGTGACATCATCATTATCATCCGAAGCCAAAAATATTCCACTGCTGGGTATAGGCCTCCCTCTGTTACGCCATTCATTTAGGTCTTGTGCCTCACGCATCAAAAATCTATGCTGTCTCTTGATGGCGTCTACCCATCGCGCAATTGGACGACCTCGACTTCTATGTCCGGTTCTAGGCCACCACTCGGTCAGAGTCTTCCTCAAACTGCCATCATTTCGTCTGGCCAAGTGTCCTGCCTTATTTCATTTGTTTCCTTGCGTGTCACCATCATTTAATATGTCTATCTATATGCTACTCCAGGCTACTATCTACACGCCCTTTCAGCCGTGTTAACATCATTGTGTAACAAATATCAGCCCATCCATCCAAATTTTCGCATTTACCTACTCGTGTAATATAGTGTAATATTAGCCAGGATGCGTAGGGGTATACAAGTAGACAGGTATTACCGAACGTCAATTCGAATACCAATTATAGGCATGACTACTATGTGCGTATCACCAAGAGATTTAAAGCCAGTTAATTTCGACCGAAATTCAGTGTCCGCGTGAGTGACGCGGGCAAGAGGGCTTTTGGCGCAAATTGCTCAAAGTCACAGCTGATTAACCGATAGTAGGTATATACTATTATAAAATGCTTATTTTTTCACCAGTTTCAAAATTGAGAAGGTTCCTTGTTCGATCAAATCAAATCATTTATTGAGACATCTTCCGTAAAAAAAACACACGACAAAAACGTGAAAAAACAGGGTTCGCTCGCAGCTTATTTGGTAGGACCAACTCGAAGAAAAATTTCACCATAGGACTTCTGCAATAAAAAAAGCATGCTTTTTACATCTACGTCGCCTACATGCCAAGACTTTCTGCAGGATGTTTCCCATACCATTCGGAACGTGTTAAAGCGCACAATAGGTAACCATTATTATTATTATTATAACCTTTATTACTTCCTTAACAATTTATCTTACACAAAAAAATATAATAATTACATTAATTTACTTAAATAAAATTACATTAATAGATTCAAAGCAAAAACATATTTAGAAAATATAATACTTAGTAATAAATTCATGCATTTAAATGTAATAAGTAATTGGTAATAATAGGCGTTTAACTAAAATGTAGTGTTAAGGACCTCTCAATGAGTAAAGGCCTCCTTTTTACTCCAAGTTTCTCTATCCGTTGTTTTGTTTGTCCAGTTCTCGCCTGCTATTTTCTTTATTTCGTCCAACCATCTTTCTTTTGGTCTGCCCCTGTTTCTTTTATAATGTAGTGGGCTTTGCCATGTGGTTACTCTTTTGGTCCATTTATCATTGTCCATTCGCGCTATGTGGCCGGCCCATCTCCATTTGACTTTTTGGCAATGTTCTAGAGCGTCTATGACTTTTGTTATCTCTCTTATGTCTCTGTTTCTGACTCTATCTTTTCTTCTTTCCAATGATCTTTGACAAACTTGAATTTTTTGTGTTGTGTACTTATTATAGATCCATGTTTGACAGGCATAGGAGAGGCATGGCAGTATGCAAGAGTCCATCACTTTTCTTTTAAGCTTTATAGGAAGGTTTGATTTTAATATTTCTTCTACGCTCCAGAACTTATTCCATGTAAGGTTTATACGTCTTTTTATTTCATCATGGTGTCTAGATTTTTTGAAGGATTGTATTCCTGTACATAGTCAAGCGAGGTATGATTAACGTTGGTGGGTCTTTCTTTATAATTAGTCATGATCTTTGTTTTCGCAGTATTCAGTTCTAACCCAATTTCGCGACTCTCATTATTCAGCTCATTAACCATAGTTTCTAATTGATTTGCTGTTTCTGAGAAAAGTATAATGTCGTCAGCAAATCGTAGATTACTTAAGTATTCGCCCTTGATGTGGATACCTTTTCTTTTCCAGTTTAAGTTTTTCGTAACACTCTCCAGTACAGCTATGAAAATTTTCGGAGAGAGCGGATCTCCTTGCCTGGCGCCTCTACATATTCTAATTTCAGAGCCCTTATTTTCCATCTTTACACGACTTGTACTTTTGCTGTAGATATATTTTATAAGCCTGATAGTTTCTGCGGGTATGTTGCACTCGTGTAAAGCTTTCCACATACTGTCATGAGATATAGTGTCAAACGCTTTCTATAAAAGCTAAGTAGATTGGTCTTTTATGTTCTTCGTTCTTTTCAATTATTAAATCTAGTGTGTGGATGTGATCTGTAGTTGAGTAGTTTTTTCTAAAAGGTAGGTAACCATTAACACTTATATAAAGTGATCCAGCTTTTCAGCATTGCTAGTTTGTATAGTAGGTAATTGTCTTTGCGAGTGATCCAGTGACGGATCGCCCGCTGATCCTAGAGGTTAATCACAGTGAATAATGCATCGTTGCGTCGCTGAATAAACCTTCTAAACCACTGGTTTGCTAATAAGCGGTGATCGTCATTTGCAACTGTGATTAATCACGACACAATACGCTTCGGACACTAAACAAAACACCTTACAAACGCTGCTGTGTATTAACATACACAGTATTTTATAGATGCCGTAGATCATTCGCTTTGTCAATAAAAAAATAACGTTCATTTATTCATACATAAAAAAATAAAGAACATAATCTTATGCCTGCGCGTGTGACTCACATGCTTGTTAATTTTTTGTATTTCAGACACACAATTTATTATTATTATAATAAATTATATTAGCCCTCCATGTCCCACTGCTGGGCAAAGGCCTCCCCCCATTCGTCCCTCTCCCGTGCTAATAGTGTCCAGTCGGCACACAATTTATTTCACAAAATTATTGGTATTCTTTTTAAATGTTCATTAGACGTAAACCGAGTTACTTTAAACAGGTGCGGTCTCAGTAAAGCTTATTATTATATAATTCAGAAAGTACTCCATCTTCATTAAAAGTTTTTCGACTCATCTTACGCAAAAATAATAAACTTACAGTTTCAATATCAATTTCCAATTTTATTTGCTTTATTCTTTGCACAAGCAAGTTATTACTTTGTACTAAGAAATTTTCAATTTTATCATGTTATCAGGCATTACCTTTATAAGAATAAGCAATTTAATGATGCACGGCCAAGATTCGAATCACATCCGACGCATCAAAAGACGAGGTAACAAGCAATGTATTGTAAACATTTATTACATATTATTCGTTAAATGGCTTGAATGAATCAGCACTTTTTTATTTTTTCCATCCAGGTGTTCAAAGTAAAATCGACTGTTGCTTTACTATTTCCGATTTTACTCTGCCAAAGGTCAGGATAGTGAGGAATTAATAATGCCTTTTGGGACCCAATAGACAGTCGAGAAAGCTTCTTAAATAGACGGGAAAGCCCTACTTATCTTTCTTTGCTTTGAGCTCCGAGTGTTCAAGTAGGTAACTGAGAGGTGATTACGATTCAGCTGATTACGGGATTCAAGTAGTTCTTAGATTGGGTTTGAAACCAATATTATGGGTAGATAAAGCAGTTTTTCAGGATTTTTATGAGTACAATGTACATTCTATGAATGTATGTTAGAGAGCAAATGAGGAGAAAATCCCCGAATTTGAGTCTCATTAGTATCAAGTACGAGTAGGTACTTTATAATTTTTTTTGTTATGGGGGAGACCTTTGCCCAGCAGTGGGATGATAGCCCACTGCTGGGCAAAGGTCTCCCCCATATACCTCCAACCATATCTCTCCCTAGGCCCTCGCCAACGGTTCATAGGTACATTATACATTAATTTATTTTAATTGCCACTATAAAAATGATGATCATCTCAATAGATGATTGTCCTCCTATATTTTATTCAGCCCAATAACAAACAAGCATCTCTTAATTTTTTGTAATTTTTATAGTGCTCATCCACACTTGGTAAATATGAGCTTATCAAGGATTTGGATAACGACAACTAGGATTCTGTGGCCGAGCGGTAAGGCACTCCGGCCTTAGGAGGATCGTCTGATCGATGCGAGTTCGAATCCCGTCGGAATCCAAAATTTTGATAAGACTTTTCATTTCTTAAGCATTTCTTACTTTTTTAATATAGTACCTAATTTAATTTATGCACAATTTTATTTGCACATTTTAATACGTTACACATTGTTTATACTATCTTATATCAATTGACTGAAACTGCCAATAAGCCTCAAATAATGCACAATTCTATATTTTATTCCCATCTGCATACGCCCGACACATGCCCGCGCATAATTTTATTATGTTGTGGTGGAAATGCTTACCTTATACAACATGAAAAATATTTTAATAGTGGGATAAATAGGCTCATGATTTTCATAAAACTGATCTGGGAGCATGGAAGTGGGAAGTGAAATGTATTCCTGGCAATTAATTTTACGGCCACTCTACTCATTTGCCAAACTATTATTTCGATAGACGATGACAGGCGAATACAAACGATGAGGCCCTCTACACGTTCGTGACCGTCCCCATTCATCTATCTATCTATCTAATCAGCCTACATCTACCCACTGCTGAGCATAGGCCTCCTCATTTTCACGCCACTCTTTCCGATCCCGAGCCAGTCGAATCCATTGCCTTCCCGCTACCGCGACAATATCATCACACCATCTGGCTGGTTGTCTGCCTGGTGTTCTGTGACCCTCGCGTGGCCACCACTCGGTAACCGCCTTTGTCCATCTACCGTCTTCCCGCCTTGCCAAGTGTCCTGCCCATCTCCACTTTAACCGGTTAATCCTCCTACCTACATCTACGACCTTGGTTTTTCGTCGTATTTCGACGTTGGGCACTCGGTCAACCAGTGAAATGCCTAGCATGGCACGCTCCATGTTCCTTTGAGCAACTTTAATTTTATGCACGTGCTCTTTTGTAAGTGGCCACGTTTCGGCACCGTAAGTAAGGATAGGCAGGACACATTGGTTGTAAACCTTGGTCTTAAGGCATTGCGGGATATCAGACTTAAAAACGGTTTCGAGATTTCCAAAGGCAGCCCACCCTAGTTGTACTCTTCTTGTGATTTCCTTCATCTGGGAGCCTGGATCGAAGGACAAACAATGTCCAAGATAGACATACTCTCATACTAGATTTAATGTCTGACTACCTACGATTATATTAGGTACTTGTCCCGAGATATTCGTCATTATCTTGGTCTTGGACATGTTCATCCGCAGTCCAACTCCCAGAGATGCATTGTGTAGTTCTTCAAGCATAACTTGAAGGTCAGTTGCATTCTGAGCCAACAGGATGAGATCGTCAGCAAACCGCAGGTGTGACATTCGTTTGCCGTTTATGTTGACACCCTTCTCGCTCCACTCAAGTAGCTTAGTTACGTCTTCGAGCAAGTTGGTAAAGAGTTTGGGCGAGATAGTGTCACCTTGCCTCACTCCTCGTTTGATGGGCACGAGGTCTGTTAAAGTGTGTATGCGCACCTGCAGTGTGGCGGCCGAGTATAACTCCTGGAGTATAGCCACATACCTTTTGTCGATGTTAGAGCGAAAGAGAGACTTAAATACAGCCCAGTGCTCCACGCTGTCAAAAGCCTTCTCGTAATCGACAAAAGCGAAGAACAGAGGTCGGTTATATTCTCTGCTTTTCTCCATAATCTGTTTTATTGTATGGATGTGGTCTATTGTTGAGAACTTACTCCGGAAGCCCGCTTGTTCGACTGGTTGGTATTCGTCTAGCTGGCGAGTCAGTCGGTTACCTATAATTTTGGCGAATAATTTATAAACTTGAGATAGTAGGCTGATTGGACGATAGTTCGATAGACGAGATTTATCTCCTTTTTTATGCAAAATCGTCACGATAGCATTCTTCCATGCTTTTGGTGAAATCCCACCTGTAAGTACTTTGTTGTAGAGTGTTACAAGTGGTTTGAGTATAGGAAGGCCTCCCGCTTGTAACATTTCTACATACACTCCATCTTCACCTGACGCCTTTCCGCGTTTCATATGCTGTAAAGCAAATCCGACTTCGCTTTCGGTGATCACAGGAATTTCATCCACATCGAAACGCTCTACAGGTTCTGCTCTAACATCGTCAGGGTCAGGTAAAGTTGGTTCCTCTACTTTAGAAGCATACAAGTCTTTGTAAAAGTCTTCAACTACTTTAACGATTTCTTCGCGATCTGTTATTATACTACCAGCCGAGTCAGTGATTTTTAAAATTTCAGATTTACTTGTGTTTAATTTTCTTTTGAATACATTTGTGCCTCTATTTTTCTTAATGGTTTCGGAAATTATGTATGTACTATGTGCCCTAATGTCTCTCCTAATAGCTTTACGTATTTTTGAATTTAATGAATTTATTTGTTTTTGATCTGCTTCTGTATTATTCTTAAGTTCTCTTCTATGAGCGAGTAAAGACAGTGTGTTGGGTGTTAGTTTGCCTTCTTGAGATTTAATATTGCCAATGTGTTTTCTTGTCGTTTCTACAACTATTTTACATAAAGTGTCGTTAAGTGAATCCACATCTTGATCAATTTCTGGCAGTCCTTCAAATCTATTATTAAGTTCTAACTGGAACTCCTTTTGTAGAAACTTGTATGCTGTCTGATCGTATCTCCGATTTTGTGACTTTCGGACCAATTTTGATCTTTCACTGTCTAGATTATACCTAAATGTGGCTTTTACTAGTCGATGGTCGCTATGGGTCTTAAACCGACTAAGTACTGTGACATCCGTTATGTTGTTCTTCTGGGGAGTTACTATGTAGTCAATTTCGTTCCTGTACTTTCCACCAGGGCTTACCCATGTCCATTTTCTTGAAGGACGCTTCTTGAAAAATGTATTCATAGCGTAGAGGTGGTGTTTTCCAAGAAAATAAACTAGGGTCTGTCCTCTTGAGTTTCTGTTCCCAAGCCCAAAAGAACCCACAGAATGTTCACTTTCTAAAGGAGCTCCTAATTTTGCGTTAAAATCTCCCATTATAACTGTGTAGTGGCAAGGATTTTCATCGCACGCTCTCTCTATCTCCTCATAGAACTCTTCAACTTCTACATCTGAGTGTGTTGAAGTGGGAGCATAAACTTGAATTATCTTTAGTGCATATCTTTTGTTCAGTCTTATAGTGATATAGCAAACTCTGGTAGAGATGCTCTTCACTTGCTGTATATCCGGGGATAGTCGCCTATGTACAAGGAATCCAACGCCTCCGTAAGACGAGTCATCATGTCCTTTGTAAAAGAATAAGTGTCCCGACTCAAGCCTTAGGATATCTGTTCCTTTTCTTCGCACTTCAGACAGTCCGACCACATCCCACTTCAACTCTCCTAATTCCTCTAATAATTCGCAAAGCCTATCGTCAGTTCTCAAAGTATCCGTGTTAAACGTTGCCAAGGTCATCGTGTGTTGGCAGCTGGAAAACTTCCGGGGATTCTTCGCACCCTCTGCCCCGCCGGAACCGGAGCCGCTGCCAGAACTCGGAATAGCGGGGCTGCCGGGGACTGAGGGCCGTACTATATTGGCGTGATTCATAATGAATGAGGGGTTTTAGCCATAAAACACCACGCTGGCCAGTGCGTCTTGGTGAGTCGCCAGAGCCTAGTTTGTTGTCTAGCAGGGTGCACCACGTGCAGGTTAGGTTGGCTTGGGGAGCGAGATGGTGGGCCCCCCTTACACCCCTTTCATCCCCATTCATCTATCATCGGCGAATATGTACATGTAATAATATGTACAGTCACGTTCAATAAGATGTATACACTCCATAATGTTTCAACTCATGTACAGGTCAACATGTCTAACGATGTTCTGGTATTTTTATTGATTTCGCCACTAGTTCAATGTGAAATCAATTTCCGTTTTTTGTTTTTAACCTACACCTCTTATTTTAAGTGTGATATTAATTTTAAAAGTATGGAGTGTATACAACTTATTGTTCGTGACTGTACCCTTACATGAAATGTTTTTGGTTGGATTCTATTTGTCGCAACGAGTGTATTTAATGTAGTAAGAGACATAGCATTACAATGCGTAATATAGATAAACACATCCAGGGAGCGATTGGATTTAGCATCTAATTGAATTGTTTGACTTATTATTTTTATTATTAATGTGCAAAAAGTGTCAGTTTTGTTTGTACGTACATTGTAATGGGCCCTCTACATATTCGCCGATGATAGACGAATGCCGACAGTCACGAACGTGTTGAAGGCCTCATCGCCTGTATTCGCCTATCACCTTCTATCCAAATAATAGTTCGGCAAATAGTTCGGCGAATGTGTAGAGTGGCCGTTAGGTACTCCTAATTTGGTACATTGTATTGTGGAGGAAATAAAATTTTATTCTATTAGGTTTAAAGACATTTATTTCTCATACAAACAATTAATAGTTTTTTTACAATGAGATTAGCATAACATTAATTTAGGTATTTATCACACTCCGGAGCTGTCACTTCTGTAGGTAGGCAAAGTCATTTGAAGCATGTTGTACATACGTTTACGTGTGTTTTTAATTTGGATTTAAATAAGTTTATATTTACGCATTCTTTTATGTTGTTGAGTAATTGATTGTAAAATTGGACCCCCTCACATACTATCGTCTTTAATCCATAGTTTGTTCGTGCGTTCACCAAATGTAATTTATGTTTATTCCTTAGATTGTATTTGTTTTCCTTTTTAGTTAGTTGTATGTTGGATTGTATAGATTTATCAGTGATATTTTTGATAAGTACGCAGGTGGAATATATATAAAGCTGTCGAATATTTAATAGTTTTGTTTTTGAATATAATTGTTTAGTTGGTGTTAGATAATGGTAGCCGTGTAAAACTTTTATAAGTTTGTTTTGTGTTCTTTGTAATCGACAAAGGAGCGTTGCGGCGGCGGATCCCCATATTTCTATTAGGTAATCTAGGTGTGATTTTGCTAACGAGTTGTAGATGATTGTACGTACTTTAGGTGGTATACAATTCGCTATTTTGCGTAAGGCTCCGAGTAATGCCGTTAGTTTTGAGTTCACATGATTAATATGCAAATTCCATGTTAATTTGTCATCCATCCAGAGGCCAAGATATTTTTCATGTGTTGAGCGTTGTATTATTTCGTTATTTAGGGTTAGAGGAGTAAAATCGGGTATTGGTTTATTTTTTGCAGCGAAAATCATGAAAGATGTTTTCGCAGTATTTATTGTCAAGAGATTATATTTTAGCCATTCATTTAATTTGTTAAGATCGTTTTGAGCATCGGATATGATTTCATTTATTGATTTTATTTTCATTTATTGATTCTATTCAATTCAATATTCTCCGGTGTTTTGTAACAAATTAGACGCATTGAAAATCCGTCGCTCTATAATCAACCGTTGCTAATTACAGCGCCAATGGCGATAACGAGCTGATTGTTACCAAATATCTATTCCCTCTGACTAATTTGATCTTATAGTCTAAGTTCAAGCAAGGGGAAAATTTACAAGATGACCATAAGACCTGTCTTCTGTCTTGTATGTGTGTGTGTGTGATCGGCGAATAGTTCGGCAAATAGTTCGGCGAATGTGTCGAGTGGCCGTTACATGTCCTCGAATATTTAATCGCAATATCCACGCAGATAAAATTGCACTTCTTTAATCACATCACATGTGAATTTGCCTCATACTATCAGGCGTTACAACAGTATTTCACTTTTATCGCTCACTGAATCACGCCAATATGTCGGTACGTCTCACGTGCCCCGCACTTAGTAGATCACATTAATCTGTGGTACATTTCAGAGATTAATAGCTTGCTCGTACGGTGTATGAATTAGCTATCGAGATGGAGTTGTACGAAGATTTTGAATTGTTTAAGCTTATTTAAATAATTTGCTACCTGTATACTGTTTCTGATACTACGGTTGATGTTTACCTATTAATAACGCCTCTGAAGACATGTTTCTAGTAGTCCGGAAAAATGTACCACAGGTTTAAAAAAGTACTTTATTGAATAAAATTTAACAGCTGATTTTAATAAAAAAACATACTTGTAATTTTAGGAAGAACGCAGTTAACTGCGTGTCTATAGTGTGAACTGCCAGACACTGTAAACACCTTTGAAACACCGTTATGAGATATAAATTAAGATTCCTTAAAGGTGCATTTACACGAAGCGATATCAATCCATACGATATAGTGTCGCACGGCCATTTTTCACGTGTAAACGCTCATCGCATGCGATTTGTCATAGTTAGCACGACCCTTGTCGGCACGTTCAAAGGGCGTGGCGTAGCAAACCGTTCGAAAAATCGCATCGTGTAAAAGCACCTTTATTTAATCCAGATGGAATTTCAACCCTATAATTTGGTCTCCTCGCTACCTAACAAATTGAGCTATTCATCAATCGACGGCGATGTGTAAATTAATTTTCTGAAGACCTAGACTGTAGGCTGAAATCCAGTCTAAGTGATATTTTCAGGAAGCTTTATTTGAACAAAATCTTTTGAACGTTTCAGCAAAACTTTGTCAACTCGCAAATACCACATTAGTAAAAAAATGTGCTCAATGTTCATCAAAGATTACAAAACAACAGAAAAACCGACGCTGCACATTAGGATATCGACCTACGCTCATACTTCGTAACCAGCCATCCTTGCAAAATGATTGTGCTAAAAGGCGAATACATTTTTCATAGAAAATAACACATATTTCACAATGAACTTCTTGCCGATCGAACAGCCGCTTTGTCTTGCTTCTTTTCCTTCATTTTCCTGGTTGATTTGTGTTCTATGAGTGTTCCCAGTTCCAATGCACCCGGGAATATTGGATATCTGTCATAAGTCATAAGATTCTGCATGCCGACTTTATAATGTTCTGCATATCCCGTGCGTCGCTTACAGAACGCGGGGCCAATTTATGGAATGGATAAAATCGAGTCGGCATCGATACAGATGCCTCAATACGAGTTATTCGCGTTAATATCTCATATTTACAGATTCCCCAAGCGCGGATCAGCACGTAACGGAATGTAAATAATAAGAAATATTTCCACTATGTATTTTTATTCGGAAATGAGTAGGCTTTATAAATGTAATAATACCTTTAATGCCAACCAGAAATCGCAACCAAATATACTTGACTTAAGGGCTATCATAGTCCTGAGAGCCATTGTCTTAGGTAAACTTCGTATTATTAGCTACTTATAAAACAAGAACCTACAAGTTTTTCAAGCGGCTTTGCTCGCAAGCCTGCGCTATATCATCCTTTTTAACTAATCGCTAGCATCGTTGAATCCAAATCGGGCCATGAATTTAGGCGTCATTAAAACACAAACCTACTTTCAAGTAGGTATTCAACATACAAACTTTCATCCAAAATTAGAAATTACATTATGTAAACTTCACGCGATGAATTCGCTTAAAAACTTCTGCCAAATATATTTTGTACTTACTTATACTAGTCGCGAAAGTTTAAGAACTTTACTATTTAATGGCCTTTATTCATATTCATATTCGCCGATGATAGACGAATGCCGACGGTCACGAACGTGTAGAGGGCCTCATCGCCTGTCATCTTCTATCCAAATAAAAATAGTTCGGCGAATAGTTCGGCAAATAGTTCGGCGAATGTGTAGAGCGTCCGTAAAATGAGTGCTGATTTTAATACTTACTCAATTTTTATTATTATTATTATTATGAGCCCGTGATGTCCCACTGCAGGGCAAAGGCCTCCCTTCCTTTCTTCCACTCAACTCTATTGTAAGCTAATGTTGTCCAATGTGAAGAGTAAGAGTCAAGTTCGTCTCTCCACCGTCGCCGTGGTCTGCCGCGTGGTCGTTTCCTGTCTCTGGGGATCCACTCTGTCGTGATTCGAGCCCACAACTCATCCGACATGCGGCAGACGTGGCCTGCCCAATCCCATTTTAGTTCCAATTTTTATTACGCAAGTAAAATGTGAAAAGCATTTACCTACCACAGTCTCCTTACCGCCAGTTTACCTTTGCACATTAGCAAAGTTATTGACAGAACCTTCCACGTTACGAAGTGTTAGTTCGTTTCCTTCAAACGAACAATTCAATTAAGAAGGTAGGTCTTACCTTCGCTCGGCTAATTGGGCCACCAGCTTACAGTACTTCTTGCTAAGCCATTCAGGGATGTCCGAAGTTTTGATGCGGAGGGAACGAGAGAAGATTATTTTGTTTGTTTTAGAAAAACCGCATACACTGTATAATATACATTTTATAATATCCTGTATATATAAAAAGAGACAAGTAAAGTGACGGCAGGTGGAGTAAGACTTTGACCGAGTGGTGGTCTAGAACCGGACATAGAAGTCGAGGTCGTCCAATTGCGCGATAGGTAGACGACATCAAGAGGCAGCATAGATATTGGATGCGTGAGGCACGGGACCGGAAGGAATGTCGTAGGTAAACAGAGGAAGGCCTATACCCAGCAGTGGGATATTCTCGGCTGCGGATGATGATAATACAAAAAAAAACATTGAAAACATACAAAAAAAACAGTGGCACTCCGGGAGTGCCGGAAGAAGTGAATACTTAAAAAAAAAGTAAAAAAAATGGGACTTGAACTCGCAGTTGTCTCATTCTCTATACACTAACCGCCATCCATGCTAATACAATGTTTGACGAAATTAAAAATAAGTTTGTCGATCATTACAGCAGAGAACTGTCAGGGATGGTGTCGGTAACGAGTTTGTTAGTTTTTTCCTATCTCAAAAATGCCCAACGCGCCTAAAAGTCACTTAAAAAAATCTCGATCACAGACAAGTAAATAGTATGTAATAATAATAGCTATTTGTGTAGACAATTTTGCTACGTCGGTTGCTCTCTAGCTACACAATATTATGCTATCGAATATTATCTCAAACACGTTCGATCCATTTCTCTGAGTGAATGCTCTTGTACTATTACTGACAGCGTCTACCATGTAAACCATGTGGACCTAAATAGGACATGTGCTTTTACGTGGCTACTCGTTTGCTTCCTTAGTCCATTTTCCATTATTCTGCCAAGTGCCCTCCCATCTCTATTCGAGTATAAGTAAGAGTTAGAGAAAACATTGTGTATATTTGCGAAAAAATGTTATCTATTATTTTTGTTTATTTCACTTGTTATAGAACAACCCTAGTTATATTCCCGGACGGAAGTTTACAGAAGGCTCCTATTAAACGTGTCAACACACACGGCCGTGATTCATTCATTAAACAGACACACGTAGCCAGAGGCTAGGGATCCCTAAAACTGAGGAATTAGAGTGAAATGTACGGGTTTTATTATACTTACCTAGGGATGCCACTATCCGGCTCAGTTCGGTAAAGTTTTTAATATGTTTGTTTAGTCAGACATGGTTAGCACTGACCAAAATAATGCATAATGGATTGCATCAACCGCTATAATCCTGAGTTGCTTGCAGGTACTTATAATTTATATCTACACTTCTACATTAATATTATAAAGAGGAAAAATTTGTTTGTTTGTTGGAATTGAATAGGCTCCGAAACTACTGGACCGATTTGAAAAATTCTTCATGGATTAAAATTTTCTTGTACACGATTATTATGTCAATAAACGAAATTTTTACTTTATTTTTAAACTTTTTAGTTGTTGAGGAGATAAACTACAGTTTGTTTTGGAAATAATATGCGACCATTAGTTACGATAATGCTGACCTATTTAATTAAAAAAAAAAAAAATTGCGAGTCCATTGCCACAAACTAAAATAAAAACCAGTTTGTGCTTTCATAACCGCTTTGTGAGCTCGTGTTAATTTTCTAAAAACATTTTTCTTCGGACTCAAACCCACGACTGTTTGATTAGTAACTGAGCCCTATCCCACACAAAAAAACAGATTAGAACAAAATATTTTTTAAAAAAGAACGCCTATCCCAACACTAAAGCAACTAAAGATGTAAGCGGTAAATGGATGAATGTTTAGAGCCGACTCGGGATTCTCTTTGATGCCCAATCCTGACGCTGATGTAGCGTTCCCTGGTACAGGTAACTACGGGAAGCATAGAATTTATTTCATACACAGATTACTCTGTCCAGACTACGAAAATTAGGATTTACTTTAGAAACTGCAAAAATAGAAAACTCTGGCGACAGAGCTTTTTAGCTGAAGACTTCCAAGGTCGCATAAAATATTAGGGCTAAAAATACTACCTATTTCATACACAGATTACTCTGTCCAGAAATGAGAATGTATCTTTAGAAACTGCAAAAATATAAAATTCTGGCGACAGAGCTTTTTAGGTGAAGACTTCCAAGGTCGCATTAAATATTAGGGCTAAAAATACAGAAGCGCTTTGTTGATATCGAAGATTTTGTTTTGTCTTTGAATGTATAAATCATCATCTTCTTGCCTTTGTCTTACTCTATGTGGGGTCGGCACAACATGTATTCCTCTTCCATTTCCCTCTATCAGCCGTCATCTCAGCACTCACTCCTTTCTGACTCATATCATCGTTCACACAATCCATCCATCTCTTTTTCAGCCTACCTCTATTCGTATAACACCTACATTCACACCAAGTACTCTTCTGGTCACATAACATTCTTGCCTTCTCATCACATGTCCATTATAAATACAAAAATTAAATCACAGAAATCATTGGAAATAATAATATCCTAATAACTTCAAGGTGCTACTACTAGTAGTAATAAATACGTCTCAAGTATTTATCAAAAGGAATTAAATTATTTTGTATACTTAAACAAAATCCAATGATAGCCAATAGAAACTCAACTAACGAATTTAGAACATTTCCCAGCAAAATATATGGCCACGTTCATCGCTAGACATAGCTTAGGTGATAGTTATACAACCGAGAAGAAGTTTCACTCCCAAATACATTATCGTAACTGTATAAAACCTTTACAATGCTTTGATTCCTATTGTTTTGATTTAGCGTGAAGGAATACTTTACATGCATCATAGCCTAACTAATTCAGCAATATGCGAAACAAACAAAAACAAACCGCGCTGATCTTCCGTTATGATTAGCGGACATAAAAACTACTACTAACAAGGTATACAAGTAGTAGGTAGTATACAAAAAGAAGTGCACTCGTCATTCATTACAATTTTATCTTCCTTCTTAAAATCATCACTTTCTTAACATGGAAAAGAAACGTGCTTTACGAAAACCTATTTTACTTTTGATGGATTCGGAGTGATACACTCCGGTGCAGTCTTTGATCTCGGCATGCAGACTTTTCTTTGAAAGCTGATTGAGCGCAGCACTCTGTGTGCATACGAAAACGTCTGTACTCAAGTCTGCTTGGATTTGCTAAAATACTGCCAAAGAAACTGTTTTCTGGCAGACTTTAACATTTTTGAAGCGTAGAAGTTTCAATTATGACAAAGATTAAGTACTTCGAAATTTTGCAAATTGTATACGTTAGAGAGAGCGCCGTGTTCGCCGAATGGGGTTGTACCTTGACTTTCAACCCGAAGGTCGTGGGTTCGCGCATCAATGGATTTTGCGGTTCGTAAAATTTATATGCGCTTTATGGTGAAGGAAAACATCGTGAGGAAACCATTTAGTATTCTTATAGGCGGCGATGGGCTTGCAACCTATCACGTATGGAATACTAACTTTGCAAGATGTGGGCATTTATCAAATACTTTTGGACATGCCTCTGACTACCGCGCCTTGGGGATACATACAGTCGTGACCCTGTTTTTTTTTGTATATGTACGAGTAATAAATAAGCCTCCTAAAAATGTGTATTGTGCAATCAGAATTATTATACTGCTTTTATTTTACCCACAAAATATGACGCGCAGACGTGGAAGACCTAGGATGAGATGGCGGGACGAGCTGGACTCTCACCTGAGAACTTGGCATGTTGCTGCGTTAAATCGCGAGGAGTAGAAGGAGGGAAGGGAGGCCTTTGCCCTGCAGTGGGACGACACGGGCTAAATAATAATAATAATAATTTATTTTAGCACCAGATTAATGAATATGGGCGTAGATAGCACTAGAGTTACAAAGATTATGAATGTTGATGATGATGTTCTTCAATCTGCTATAATCTTCGTAGATAGGCGACTCGTAGAATATAAGCAACGTATGTCTCACAACATAAACGTCGTAAGTACTATTGTTGACCATCTTCACAAATAACTAATCTCATTAATATATTGCTATCTCCCTCGCACATAATAAAGCAGGAACTATGTTTGGAATTTCCATGGAATTTGCCATTGAGCATGGAGCCGCAGAGATGGCACTCAAGAAAATCGTTTTCAATTCACCCGCAAATGTTGGTCGGACGTTACCACAAGCGTTTGAGCAATACCCTACTGGTGTACAATGACCGTTAATATTGAACTTTGTTGTACCTACAGCGTGTTTAAATAATAGCATTATACAAGAACTTTGTTTTTTACTTTTAAAAAGTTAGGTAAAATTAGATACTACTTTCAAAATCTTTATGAAATAGGTTTAAACAAGAGAATAAATGCAAAGCAGACGCTAGGAATTCCTCAGACATAGTTTTACATTAATTAGGCACCGAAAAAATATCTGGTTTAATTTAGGTATTACAGGTAATTACACAAAAGCTCTTCATTTTCTCCTAATTAAAATCTCCTTTGAACCTCGTCAAAGCACTTTTCTGTCTTATTATAACATAATAAATAATTTGATGAGGCACAAAAGTAACTTTAATTATTCAAAGAATTCTAAATTTACCACCAACATGACCAGCGACCTAGCGCAGTGGGCAAAGGTCCGCTTGCGATGCAGAAGGTTGCGGGTTCGCTCCCCGCCGCGAGACAAATGTTTGTATGTTCCACAAGTATCTCGGGTCTGGGTGTTTTCTATGCATAATATGTCTGTATTCACAAACAAAAAGTATACCAGTAGCATATCAGTCATGTAGTACCCTTAACACAAGCTCTGCTTACCTTGGGGCTAGATGATGGTGTGTGAAAGTCCAGCATTATTTATTTATTTATAAAGATTCTTGGTAGGTAAATAACGTAATCTGCTATTCAGTATCAGAAGTATTATTAAAATTGGGTCTCTTAAGTATTGTAGTGTCTCCATATCTTTCGATTTAAAAGGTATAAATAAGCATATAAAAAAAATTCAACCTTACAACAGTTAGTTTCTTATCGATAACCTTGATAGCAATGTCCCATCATCTAGGTATAATAGTTCTCTTGGAAATTAGGTTACATCCCTAGGCGACCTACTGACCCCAATCTTTGGTTCAACCGATCTATAGTGTGGCAAATCAACCTTCAATTAAAGATACAGAGTTGTGTTCAATTGGAGATAAAGTTTGCAACCGATTTTTTCTTGTTCCTAAGCGAGCTATGAACATTTTCCGCTCTGTGCTAACTTTAAGAACATTTTTTTGTGTTTTGGTTTAAAAGACAATGTGTTTCACTGAATCTACAACAATAATTTAAAAACTGTTTCATTTCTCAATTTAATATAAAAGATGATGGACAGATTAGCTAGGCCTGTTTAACACTCATTATGCGTAAGTAGACCTTTTTGTTTGTAAGAAGTAAAACTGTTTATTAGTTCACAGTTTTTCACACAATCTATTTTTAAATTATTTTAAAAATAAGTTGTCATGGCAACAAAAAGCAGTTCAAGAAAAATAAAGAGAGTATTTGGCTGTGCTGCGTTTTGATTTCCTCGGGCTCCAGCAATTTTAATAGGCACAATATCATAACAAGTTATACATGGCCTATCTTTAGTCTTCGTTCATCTAACACAGCAACGTGTTTTCTATTTTCTGTTACTACTAATATACTCACAGACTTTCCTTTACTGCGTGTACTACGAGTCAATTACGCACTCAATATTTATAGAACACCCTATACGGGACAAATATCGTAGGAACGGGTCCAATTTCCACCGTACTTACCCAGCATGATACTGCTAACTGCTCTTATGGAAGCCAAACAAGGAGGCGGAAAATGGGATCTTGCAGAAAGGATGAGGTAAATATAGGACAATATAGTTCGAGGACAAGCTTGTTCAGTCTACCAAATAGATAATTAAAAGGATGAAAGATTGGTAAATTGTATTTGTGGTTGTCATAATGCGTGTTATCCATGTGTTTTTGAATTAATTCAATATTATAATGATTGATTAAACATAACTGTTTTTCGTTAACGGTCAACAGGTTCAAAGCTGTTGAATCGTCAGCAGGTTTGTTCAAATGTATCAAATTCAATGCTTGAATCACGTCAACGTTTTCGAAACATGCTTCATTATTGTTCCGAAGTCGTCGGAAGGGTTGTTTTTCGCCATTTTAGGATTCTTTTTCTTGTGTTTTACTAGGTTTTATTATGTAATTTCGGTGGCTTTTTACTAATGAAGCCTTGGATGCGTAACAGGAGATCTGGCAAATGGAATGGAGGAGTATTGAAGAAGATTTCTCATTTGACGAAACATTTCCGTTGGAGTTTTGAAGAAACCAAGCCGCAGTTAAGCCAGTGACAGGACCAGAAGTATATCAAATCAAATCAAATCATTTATTGCGAAATATGGTCAAAAAGGTCTTAAATTATTATATAAACAGTGTCACATATTTCACCAAAAAAAAACGGATGTCAACAAAAACAATACAACATCATTGGACAGGACTGACTGACTGGCATGATATAAATCTTTATTTAAAACTTGACATTGGCAGAATTATACCTAGTTGTGTAGTTGCCATTAAATAAAAGAAGAAGTTGTCGGAATTTGTAAGACTGTTTTTTTTTTAGCAAGCTATTATCATCACCTGCCACTTTTTGACCGAAAACTCACCTATGAGTAATGGCCTATATTTGCTTAGTTTACACATAACCTTTTTGCGACTTTCATCAACGGATAGGTACTACGAGTGTGCTACGAATATTAGTTGTTTTACAATATTAGTTGTTTTACTAATCATCATTTTTACGAATAAAATTAGCATGTCATTTTAAAAAGAGCCTAAACCGGTGGAGTTTGTTGATGAGAACCCTTCAAGTTAACTATTATACCGAGAATTGTACCTACCTTTTATAAGTAAATAAATAAATAAATAAATAAATAAATAAATAAATAAATAAATAAATAAATAAATAAATAAATAAATAAATAAATAAATAAATAAATAAATAAATAAATAAATAAATAAATAAATAAATAAATAAATAAATAAATAAATAAATAAATAAATAAGTGTACGGTCCAGAAGCCAAACAGCCTCAGGGTAAACAAGGTAATTAGCTGGTAGGTGCCAACAGTAGCGCAGCCTTTGTTTTGTGTGGTCGTCGGGTAATTTCCTTCGCTTGTTTTGCACTTATGACGTCGAAAGTGTTTTTAGAACTGCTTTCAGAGCCGTTTAGATAATCTGAAGCGGTTTTGGATGTTTGTGGATATCGGAAATTAGAACGTGGACGAACGGCGTATGGGCGTCTCCATTTTCGAAATGTAGAAAACATTATGTAGGTAAAAAGTGTTACTTGTGGCAGTGATAATGGTTCTCTTATGTCAAAAATAGACTCTTATTACTGTTATAATAACTTATATACTTTTTGTAAATACCTACATATTATACATAGAAAACACCTAGACCCAAAACTAATGATTAAATATTGACAAATATATACATTTGTCCATCAGCGGGGATAGAACCTGCGTCCTTTTGCGTCGCAGGCGGACCTTCGCCCACTTTGCCACAGAGGTCACCACCTACATCTATTCCAAGTTTCATCCAAATCGGTTCACTAGTTTAGGCGTGATTGCAACACAAACATACAAACATATAAACAAACTAACAAACTTTCAGATGATGATAATCATTACAACGAATCCTGGCAATGATATAAAAACCTCAATAAAAATATTTCCTCCTTTCCCTTGTGGAATACTTATTACAATGTTTGCAATAAATTCGTTTTCTTTTTTCCTCTGTGAAATCTTGTGAAAACAGAGTTGAGAATGGCCGCTGAACGAATTTGTATTTTCTTGGGTTTATTGATTCAGTACATTTATACGTAATGTTTTTTCGCCCATTGTAAACATGACAAAGATGTTCAAATAACAGTTATTTATAACGAATTACGTGAATACGTTTTACCCTTTTTTGTTTTTTTATTATTAGTCTTTTGTGTCCCACTGCTAAACAAAGACCTCTGTGACGCAGTGGGAGAAGGCCCGCTTGGGACGCAGAAGGTTGCGGGTTCGATCCCCGCGGCGGGATAAATGTTTGTATGATCTGCAAATATTTATCTCGGGTCTGGGTGTTTCTATGTATAATATGTATGTATTTACAAACAAAAAGTATATAAGTAGTATATCAGTTATCTGGTTCCCATAGTACAAGCTTTGCATAGTGTGGGGCTAGATGATGCTGTGTGAAATGGCCAGCATTATTTATTCCCTCTTATTTATGAATATTTGATAATTACCAAAAGATAATCAATAGTTGTTTGCATTGGGACTTTGTTATTTGTTATCGATCGACGCCAGCTAGTTTAAATTAGTTTTCAAAAACAGTTAAAAATCTATGTGAATTGTTTGCTTTTTTTTCGTCCATAAACACTTTACTATCTACGAGTATACAATAAACATACCTATATTTATAGTACCTACTGTATTACGGTCACTCTAAACATTCGCCAAACTATTTGCCGAACTATTCGCCGAAATATTATTTGGATAGAAGATGACAGGCGAACACAGGCGATGAGGTACTCTACACGTTCGTGACAGTCGGCATTCGTCTATCATCGGCGAATATGTTATAATGGCCCGTTATAATAATCTGTGATACTACCCAACTAACACCCCGATATTGTATCTAGTAACGCTGATTGTTACCTAAGCTAAATGGAATTGGGTTTGTATTTATCAAAACAATCGTTATAGCGATGTATCTATTCCATTTCATTCGAATGAATGGATATGTCGCCGTCCCCACCGAAGAAAATCGTAATAGCAAAATTCAAATTTTACAGGAGAAGCAAAAAACCGATTTTTGTTAATATCTCCTTTGTTTGTTAACGTAACGAGATCGTTTATACACCAAAAGATAGGTAATTTTTATTGCAATAATATAGTATTTTCAAAAAAAAATCTACGTGCACCCTATTAAAACTATCGCTAAAAATATATATTACCACAAATGAAAACATATTTTGCAACGGTAATAAACATTACGATTTTCTTCGTGTAAATTATGGACATGGACCTATACAGTAATAGTCGAATACGACACTTTAAACGGTAAACACGCGATTTTGACTATAACAGTAATGCAATGTTACCATATTATTCGGCGTTAAATTAAGTATGGCTAGTATAGTAAAACTAGATTACGTTTATATTCCATGGCAAGGTAGATCATTTTGGTTTGTGTAAATATCGATTACCGAAAAGTCTCCTGAATCAAATGCGAGGTAATAAAAAGTCAAAATATGGGAAAAAACCTAGTTTTGTCTGGAATTTCAGATGTTTCAATTAAAATATATGAAACTTAACTTAACAATAACACAATTAAAAAATTTCAGAAACGACACGTTATCACAAATTTAGTTACACACATATTTCACCTTTATCTAAGTCTAAACTCATAAGTTCGACTGAATGTCCTCAGTCTGGCTTCGACGGCTTATAAAGCACTCGAAAAAGTCATGGTAATGTTTGGGCATTGCTTCATATCAATATTTAGGTTTGATTTTAGCATTCAACATACTAAATACAATGAAATTTGAAGCGAAAATACAGACTTACCAAAATTTCATCCTATATCCTATAAATATTATAAAGGCGAAAGTTTGTAAGTATGGATGTATGGATGTATGGATGTTTGTTACTCTTTCACGCAAAAACGGCTGGACCGATTTGGTTGAAATTTGGTATGTAGATAGGTGATACCCTGGATTAACACATAGGCTACTTTTTATCCCGATATTCCCGCGGGAACGGGACTTACGCGGGTGAAACCGCGGGGCGCAGCTAGTAAACAATAACAATGTTGGATATTTTCTTGAATTAAATCACTGTCAACACAAAACTATATCATAAACAACTGCTCACTGAGTTTATCTTGCAATATAAACACATACTAACACAATACAACGTAAAAAAAATATTAGTAAAATCACTGAAATTCGGTATAGCGCGCGACCCATCACAGTAATGGACTGATACTGATTGATGTTTTCATTTTTTTAATAGTCTCAAAGAGACAATGTTTTTAGGGTTCCGTATTTTAATCCAGATGGTTCTAAGTCGCCAGAAGCAAAGATGTAAAAGACGGTGAGCGATAAGCATGTAAGGTTGTTGATGACCACGCCTTATTCGAATGATACTACTACAAATTCATCCTCAGATATTATGGAATTGAAGACCACGACGACAAAAAATATTTTGCAATGATTGTAGGTACTTTTGTTGAAATTGGTTTATATGAACATTTCGTAGTTAAAAGCAGACTAAGATTAAAATTTGTACGACTCATTTTCAGTTTAAAACCTTACTGAAATAGTGAAGCCTATTCTGTTTTCTAACTGTTAAAAAAACATGATTTGTGCTCACAAGTAAGTTTAAGACAATTTATTTACCGACACGACTTCTTTCCTGGATATAATTACTTTTTTTTTCCTTCTGAGTCTTTTAGTACCTGGATTTGGTACTGAGTAATTTTGAATCAAGAAATATGGTTTGAACCCGCTCGCGGTGTGTATTTTTATATTCCTGAAGTGGCAGTCTAATGGTAGACCTACGTATATCTTTGTGAGAAACTGGTACCTGAAATAGTTTTGTTTTAAGAACCTGTTTTATCCAGATTATATTACCTATTATCTTAGATTTTTTTATCTGCAAGATCTAAAGATTAACAGGGAGAGCATAGAATCTCATAATAGTAATGTTAGTAGTTAATGTCTTCCTTCTAAGATTTATACATTCATTTTTTAAATGAATTTATTCATTTTTCAGCAAAAAAATATTAGGTAAGTAAAGTACTCAATGAAATTTGATGAACAATCGAACTTAATAAAAATAATTTTGCGTGTTACTATTGTTATTATGAAATCAAATATCGCTAGACTTGCTAAACCATATAATAATTAATTGAAATCATTGCGACCTCTAATAATAAAACGGATTGTGCCATTTTTGTAGTAATATAGGGTATAGAATGAAATGCAAACAGTTAAAAATGTTTCAAAGCGAAATCGCAAACAACTGTTACTTTGAAATGTTATGAAACATTTTTACCCGAATAATATGGTAATGTACATTACCGAAATCAAAACATTATTTTTTACTGGAATAAACACGCAACAACAGTTTACTGTAAAAATGAAGATAAAGCGGTGTAAGTATTAATCTGTTACGAGATAAAAAGGTGAGATATTTTTCAGTGAATATTATTGTAAAATCCATTACAAAATCTCTAAATCAAAAAGTACTCGTACGAATCAGCTGAAAAAAAATTCACAAGGTGTAATGGGACCTCTAGAACAATTATTTCAAATAAAAACACTCCTATCGTAATGGTCGATTACGATTTTATTCGCTGGGGGCGGCGATGTGAATTTTGCCGATATCGAAGCGCAAAATATAATTTCTCACGCCATACAGTCCCAATCTACAATAGCAATTACTGAAGCCCAATAGGTGTATTGCAACCGGTTAGGGCTGTCAAAACTTTGTGTATTATTTTAGAAAATTTAATGACGAACGTGTTTTAGCAACGAAGAATTTAAATGCATAAAATATAATAAATATAAATAAATAATGCTGGACATTTCACATAGCATCATCTAGCCCCAAAGTAAGCAGAGCTTGTGTTATGGGTACTAAGATGACTGATATATTATTTATATACTTTTTGTTTGTAAATACATACATAAATATAACATAGAAACACCCAAACCTCAGACAAATATTTGTAGATCATACAAACATTGGTCCCGCCGCGGGGATCGAACCCACAACCTTGTGCGTGGCAGGCGGGCTTTCGCCCATTGCGCTACAAAGGTCGTCATACATAAACGTTTAGAAACTGTAATGATGGAGAATTCTTCATAATCATTTAAATATTAAAAAAATATAAGTAAAAGTATGCCCTGTAGCACAAAATGTAATATACCTGTTGGTTATTAATAATATATCATGTTCTCACGATAAACGAATATCGTGAAATCGAATAAAGAAAAAAGTACATAGCGGGGTTATTTGCGAAACAAATATTTAACAGACCTACAATGTAACTAACAGGAAGTAATAAACATATCGAATTAAACTTTATTGAATATTCTTGAATAGGCAAGCAGTACTTTAACCGATAAATATGAGCTTATCAAAAATTTCAATTGCGTCGTCAGTGATTCCGTGGCCGAGCGGTATGGCACTCCGGATTTAGGAGAATCGTTTAATCGTCGCGGGTTCGAATGCCTTCGGAATCGAAAATTTTGATAAGACTTTTCATTTCTCAAGCCTTCGTCTGTCGTTTTAATTTGTCAAATTCGTAAGTATATAATTTTAGCCGTTCATTTGTTTTTTTTTTAATATTTTTCATTATTTAATTATTCTGATACACTTGCCAATTATAGGCGAACACAGCACTGACTTATTCTAAGTGACTGTGTATGTATTTCAAATCTCAGAAATAGCGACAACCCTACTTGTACAGAGTAATATTTGTGTGCGAGGTAGCAGGCAAATGTAATTAGTCGGCGACGTCCGACCCCTGCAGTTTGCATTCTCTAATTGTTCCCTTACTCAGGACAAGGCGAACTAACAAGAGTTATCGAACTAGTTCTGTATGAGCTTCTTTAATTGTTACGAATAATAATGAGTCGCTATGAAACGTAAATCCAAGTAGGTATGTACGGACTACGTGTTCACGCGTTCCAGGTTGACTGTAAAATAAATAAATAATGCTGGACTTTTTCACACAGCCCCAAAGTATAATAATATATTATATAATTCATCTTATCTTATTCTGTAATTATTTAAATATTTATGAACTAACAGCTCTTCTTTTTAACTGTCTTTTTTTAAAGAACGTGATGTCACCCAACTAGGAGCAGTCTGAAAACCAGCGTTGCTCTGTACCTCCCCGGTGCAGAGCAGCACAAAGCTGAGACTGTTCCTTTTTGGACTGCACCAACACAGACGTCCTTCACCTGCCTCATTATTTTCTTTTTTTGTAGTGGTTTTTTTTTTTGTTTGTTTAATATATTTTTGTATTGTGTGTAGTATAGAATAGAATAAGTTTTTTTTTTTTTTTATTGTAGTACCTACCTAGATCTAATACATTTTGTTTTTTTTTTTTTGCTGTGTAAGTGTACCTAGTTATGTTCGTCTGTGTGTGTGTTTTCCCAAATAAATTTTTTATCTATCTATCTATCTATCTAAAGTAAGCAGAGCTTAGTTATCGGTGACTGATATACTACTTAGAACAAATTGTTCCTTAAGATGATAGTAATACAGTCCTGCGAAGTTACCGGTGTTTTACAAATAGCCCTGTATACTTTTTTGTTTGTAAATCATAGAAACACACAGACCCGTGACAAATATTTGTAAATCATACAAACATTGGTCCCGCCGCCACGGTGATCAAACCCGCAACCTTTTGCGTTGCAGGCGGGCCTTCGCCCACTGCGCTTCAGAGTTCGTCAACGCTACAGAGACTCGCACGATTCGATGTGAAAAATGTCACGTTGCTGCAGGTAATACCAGCGTTCCTGTGTATAAACGCGTAACCGGGCTCGTAGTTAGGTAACTAGTAAGAGAGAATGAAATGACACAATACTTAATGAATTGAAATGAATTTATTCAGAAAGGTCTGAAGCAAAAAAATGCATTCATGATATAACATCGATCGTTTTGATGCTGCATTCGAATGCCTTAATTCGCACATTTATAAACTTATTGGCATTATTGGGAAAAGTTGCAAAAGCGCATCATTACTCTATCTACTATTCCTTTTATTCAAAGCTCCATCAACTCATCAATGAAGGTTATATTCATTGGATAGTAAATCCGTTAGTGTTTTGTTTTTGTACATAACGGGTAAGCTCTAAACAAAGCTAATGGATTAAAAGTTTGGCGTTTTGTAGAAGGATAAAAGCCAGTACAAAAAAACTTTATAAAAATCAGAACTGTATTATAAATATGGTGTTACTAGTGTCTGCAAAAGAGAATGTTTTTTGTTTCAGTTTTAAGTTATTGGTGACTTTGTCTTTTCACAATTCCGCTCACTAAATACGAGGTACAGGAGAAAATTTAGCTTATTCAGTCCATACAAACACGACCATGGATCGGTAAAAGTCATGGGTTTAAGTCCCGCATGAGTTGAAGTTATGGATGCATTGAAAAAATATTATTTTTAAATAGGTGAAAAACATGTGTTTGAGAGACTTCCGCATAAAGGAGTTTTCAGTATAGGTAAGTACTATGAGCACTATGGATAAGTACAACATTTGAATTGAAATCTTCGTTTACAGTTAATGTATTTAGAACCTGGCTTATCCGCAGGCAAACTTTAACACTAGTAGAATTAGAATCAAGTATGGACACTGCACTTTGTAAACTTGGAATCGCTGCATTTACATCGTGACTAGTTGAAGAAACTTCAGTATTCTAGAATTGTGGTGATCGGAAACGAAATAACATTTTAATGACATAAAGTCTGAGTTGTTGGGATAACTTACTTTGTTTTTTTCTTTAGTTTTTTTTAATATTTCAATAAACATTGTTTTTTTTTTAAGAAGAAAAGGAAAAAATATATAATAATTCAACATTAATAATAATTTAATATAAATTTAGAATAACTAACAATTTCAATGATGTAAAGCTTCGATCAACAATATTATGGATATAGCGTGACGTACAAAATCAAAGCTTATTTCGGTCCGCGTGACAAAAAAGATTTAAGTTTAATCGAATTACCCTTTAATAAAGTCACAAATCCTCAAAACATTAAACATACGATCATTCATCACGCAAAACTTCAAAATGCTAAACAAAATAACGGCCCGAGCTGTTATTTACCGAGGATTGTTTCGCTGCGCTGACCCTAAATCTGTAATATTGTTGATCGACGATGTAAAATAATTATTCTCAAAAGCTTATTTGTGATTGTCATTTGTTTGCCGGCTTTTGGCTAAAGTAAGTTGAATGCCCAATTTCAGGACAACGACCTAAAATTAGCGAGCTAAGTAGAAAGTCCGGTTCTAGTTAAACTGAAATTTGGCAGTCACGATGAAAAAACAACGATTATGCAGAGGCAATAAAAGACAATTTGCCCGAGCAGTAACATCCTTTTTACATTTGAATCTTATTCGAAAATAATTTTGCAAATGTCTTGGGCATGCTATAATCAGTGGCGTAGCCAAGGGTCCTGGTGCAAAATAAACTGGGGCCCTGAACGGTTTAGGTTTTATCAAGTTAAAAAAAATGCAGTTTATATCATACCTATAGTTTCCTAGAACAAAACCTTCCGGACTCTACTCTCGGGCTCTGGCTCAGGGTCCGCGGGTGCCTTAAGCTTGGGGACCCCGGTGCACTGCACCGCCTAGCCCTCCGGTAGCTACGCCACTAGCTATAATATGGATGAGATAAAACAACTAAGCTTTCCGTACTCTAGTCTCGCGTTAGATATTCCAAGCTAATAGTCGTCAAGCCACAAAAACGGCCTCAAAACTCCGTCACCAGAGTTGGCCGTGGCTGCATACTTTTATTTTTCAAAACATAGATAAGCTCTTGGCACTGGCCTCTCATTGAGGTTGTATTATGTAGCTGTGATGCAGCCACAAACTGACCGGGTTGATTATCTGCCAAATAAAGGTGCATTTGGCGCATGCACGTATGAAATCAGCTAGCATTTACCAAACAAATTGTTCGGGGAGCAGCATTATCATAAAATACTATAATATGCATACTAAGGTTTTATAAAACAGAATCTAAAATTCTCGCTTGCGCTTCCACTTTCAACTGTCAGTTTATATGTATATGAAAATGTTTTGCATTACTTCTTATACCAAAATTTCACGGGTGATATTGCAACCGAAAATACATCGATAATAAATGACAAGTTCTTCATTCTAGATGATTTCTACAGCGTCACCACCTACACTACACCTACACTTACTAGACGTTTGGTTGGGATATAGGCTTTTTGATACTTTAATTAGTATGTTGATTAATCAGTTTGCGGTACGGCCATTTTAGAATGCGAAAGTCATACAGATGCATCGCACAAATCCAATCATCCTACTTCAGATCAGCGTTCGTAATTTCACCGTGATCGATCGACATTCGCTAGTTACACAAATCATTGTCCTGGCTGAATGGCAAGCACCAATCTGTTTCGTGTTCTGTCCCGAATGTGATTGATTTACCACTGAGAGGGAACGGAGGGATCTACGTCATATCATAATAGATTTTCTACGTGCTTATCCGGAGCCGTATTGAAAACCCACACATCGGTATTCAGATCTCTGAGATTTTGTTTCATAAAGATATGCTTGGTAACGATAAATATTACTAATGTCGGGACTCATAGGAAATAAAGATAACTATTGAATAACGGGCAAATGACAAAGAAAATAATGTTATACCTACCTAAATGTTGTACAATTACCAATACTTAATAGTTTTCTACAGGTTAAACGAGATCAGTGGTTTGCTTATCAAGCTACTTAAGAGTTTGTTTATTCATTCTATGCTATAAGACCCTTGCTATTATGAAAAAAAATAAAACATTATACAGGACAAAATAAAAAAAATCCTTTCTTGTACAAAGCTGTAGGACGACTTTCATACAAACAACAAACTAAATGCAATACCTACAGCTCTAGTAGATGTCACAGGACTTGCAGCAGTAACATCAAAGTAAACAAATTCGTCGCAACTAATAGTAAAGCTACTCTATTTCAATGTATTACTCTGAAGTAACATGCAAAGGTTAGGTAATGTGCTTCTAAGGAAATGTGCCTCTCAAAGCAAATAAGATTGCGTACCTACTTTTGAGAGAAATGCAGTTTGCATGAAAGGGTGGACACATGTGCCCCAAAGAAACAGGCACGATAAAAACACGTCTAGTGCTCCATTCAATACTCTCTTAATCCGATATCATTCAACATATTATTCGAAATGTATGGTCCGGATCAATAATCATAAAAAAAAAAAAAATAATAAGAAAAAAAAATACTAAAAAAATAATAATAATAATGCTGAACAATTTCACACAGCATCATCTAGCCCCAAACTAAGCATAGCTTGTACTATGGGAACCAAATAACTGATATACTACTTATATACTTTTTTGTTTGTAAATACATACATATTATACATAGAAACACCCAGACCCGCGATAAATATTTGCAGATCATACAAACATTTATCCCGCGGCGGGGATCGAACCCGCAACCTTCTGCGTCTCAAGCGGGCTTTCACCCACTGCGCCACAGAGGTCGTATGTAATACATAAGTACATAATTTAATTAAACTAAAGATAAAAAACAGTGTTCAAGTCACCGACCGCAGGTAATGTACCCAAAAGGCTAGCGGCATTACCTCGTTGGATGGCTATACTTATCCTCTGTCCGAGGTAAGCACCAGCCCTTTGGTCATTGGTCTCGTCAATCAACCTCTTGGATAATTCTCTGAAAAGGAGCCACCCCTCTGGACCCCATGAACCTAAAACCATATAATACCCATGGTCTGGATTGGTTTTATGATTTGTAGTTCCCAATACAAAATCACAGTGATTTGTTTTGTTTTTTTTACAGTAAAAATTATCATCGACATTTATTTTGAGCAAAACAATTTTCTTTCCAATAATGCAAAGTAGCGCCCGCCTCGTGGGAACGCGATTTGTTTTTAATGAGTTATCTAAAGAAAGCGTCTCCAAAGACCGACGAAATCCTTTGAAAGGGTTCGAAGTTGCCCAAAACTTGATGTCACGGTTCAAATTCTAAGTTAATTAACTGTTACTGACGTTGGCGGGCGGGGTATGTTAATTTCATAAAACATGATGGGTTAAACATCTAATAAAGCCACATAAAATTACATTTTATATGGGCCTGGAGCTACAGGATATTAAACAGGACATACAAACAATAAATAACATACCATAATTCCTTAATATCCATTAGTGCGTTGCTGTTTTATGTTCAACAGTATACAACACAACCAAAGAGGTATACATACGTTATGGTAGAAGTTCTCTCTACGCAGTTACGTTTTTTCTATGAATATTTGTTACAATCCTCTATCTGTGGTTTTAGAATGAAATAACCTCTGTAACACAACTTATCTCTTTACGTATTTAGTCCAATTAAATGTAAGTGAAACATGAGATAATTTCAAACTATTTAATCAAGGAAACGATGTGTACCTACTGGGAGTAAACCACGACGAAATAGGGCACTCAACTACGTCTACTGTCTGTAGCTTTGTCAGAACCGTGTCTATCGCAAAACGCAATAACTATTTCGCTATTTTTTTCTAAACTGAAAACAACATTTTTTAAATACAGAAAATATTATTGAAATCGAGCCAATAATAAATAATTGACTTTTTGAAATTTTGATAGTACTCATCCACACTTGGTTTTTCATTAAGAAATGAAAATTCTTATCAAAATTTTGGATTCCGACGGGATTCGAACCCGTATCGATCATACGATCCTTCTAAAGCCGGAGTGCCTTACCGCTCGGCCACAGAATCCTAGTTGTCGGTATCTAAATCTTTGATAAGCTCATATTTATCGGTTAAGCAACGATTAGCGCCATCTACACGTTTCACTTGTGATTTGAGATTTGGATACCGAATCCCGTCGGAATCCAAAATTTTAATAAGACTTTTCATTTCTTAATGAAATATTGACTTGTCTCACGTCAAAAAATTGTAGTTAGGTACGTAAGCGAAGATATTGGTACCACGTTGATAGCATGGTGATTTTCACTGTCGTTGTACTGCGCACTTTGCGCTTTGTATACTTGTACGTGGGCGAGCATTCAAAAGCAAATGACGTCATGTTTTTTACTTTGAGGCACTAATAGAGCTTAATATTTTCCATATAAGTACCTTTTTTCGAGATACTACGTTGTATTTGTGGTAATACCTACTAGGCAAAAAACTGACGGCCTAAAAACTCCGTAACCAGAATTGGCCTCTAACTCGTACGAACTTACTTACTTTAATACTAAACAAGTCAAAAAATGCTAGATAGTCTGGGTGAAAGAAGATATTGGGAAAAGTGCACCCACAAACTGACAAACTCACAACATATCACCCCAAGCGCATACTACAATCTCCGTTCCGTCGTGGATAAAAAGAGAAATGAACGATGCAAAAGAAACTTGACGTAAAGTGACGTAAACATGCAAATGATGATGATGACTTGGTATGTTGACATTTTGCACAAAAATGTACCTAACTCAAGCTGATTGGGCTAATTCGAGTTGTCGCTATTGGAAGTTACTTCGAAAGTTTGATGGAGTTGTTAAGTTGTTTCTAACTCAATCATTGTATAATGGCTATAAGTACAGATTTTGATGGACTTTGATAGCAATGATTTTCAACCTGTATAAAGCGCCGTTTACACGATACCAATCTCGTATACCATTCTTGCTTCATGCATACTCAAATTCAACTTGCTCCTTTGAGTTTGAGTATGCAAGAGGCGAAAATGGTATCGTTTATATAGAGTCTAATTATAGAATCCTACCCTTTCGATACCAATGTTGTGTGCTATCATCATCAGCACGTCTCATCCCACAGCTGGGCATAAGCCTCGCTTGTTGTTAGGATATCGCATACAGTAGATAAACAAATACTTACCAAAACTATAAGTTATCCTAGCTATGAAGTAATACCGCTATCAAAATAAAATATATCCTCCAAATCATTACTTTGTTTGAAGATAGCAAATAAAAGACCAAGTCAAGCACAAGTAGCAAGTAGGGTTTGTTCCTAAAACAACCCTCTGAGTAGGTACTTAAATATTATTATTTTTAACTATTGTAATTGTAAACCCAAACCCCCCACAATTTTATTTCATGCATATGTCGGCGGCAGATCGATGAATTAGCCATTTCATAATATGCCTATGCATAACGTTCCAAGACGCCATTTCACGATCTGCCTAACTTACACCCCGCTATATCGTTCATTGACGATTTGGCTAGCGATACTTAACAGATCGTCAAATAGAACAAATTTATTGCGGAATATTTCATTTCTGGCGATTCGGCGGCCGCTACCTGCTGTTGTATTTTTCTCCGCCGAAGACAGTATATTTTTATAGGTATTAAATATAAATATGTCTACTTATTCAGTTGGGTTGGGAATAAGCCATAAGTAGGAGTGTTCTTGGAAACTCCACGGCGTTTATGTCAAAGTTGGCTGAGTAAACAAAGGGAATGTTGGCTTCGTACGTATATAATCGATAAGCCAGCTACGAAAGGAAGTTCGATAGGTGTGAATATATCGATAGTTCCGGTGACTATTTTTCGTAAGTACACCGATAAAAAACTATTTACCTACGAATAGGCTATTTCTTCAGTTCATTTTGTAAAGTTGTGTGATGAGGATTCTTTTGTTCAACTATATTAAGGAATTGGGTTCAAAAATAATTTAAAAATATTTAATTAATGATGTTTTTTGTTTTGTAATGAAAATCTCGAGAAAATCGATAAAAACTATCGTTTTAATTGATTGTTGCTTCTTGTATAACTTAGTCCATCCGAGCGTGCGACGTGATGTTGCTGCGCTGCGATTGGTCAACGTCTGTTCTCCTTGAAAATGTTAAACATGTCATAAAAAATTAATAAAAAATACTTTTTGTAGTGAAAACTAAAATCGGCTTAGGAATTAAATTGATACGGTCAAACGTCTATTTACAACCCAAAAATGAAGCCCTGTCAGTTTGTGTAGTTTAAAATGAAAGACCCTGTATATGGAGGTCTTTGTCCTGCAGCGGGACAACGACAGCCAAATAATAGGTAATATTAAAATGCAGTTGTAATGTAATTTACCTTAGCTTTTTAGCTTTAAAGCTTAATAGCAAGTCACAAAAGTCAAGGGAAACTTAGGACAAGTTTCGGCTAATTCTGTTTAAGGCTCTGTAAACTTTTTGAGCTTAAAATACTGAGTTTGTTCGCTAAAAGCCCGCGCTAGTTACAATGTTTTCGAGTTAAAAATTCAAAGGACATTTTATTCTATTATATTCTACTTACAAAGATTTTTGGGACAGTATCTAAAATGTAGGTAATTAAATCTTGTATATTTTTAACAAAAAGTATATAAGTATGTAAAATCTGTTATAAACTTAAAAGTGTGAGGACTGTATATTTTTAATGGTGGTCCAATATTTGGATTCGTGAAGGATTGACGACGTCTTTGGCGCAGTGGGTGAAAGGCTTTCACCCACTTGTGACGCAGAAGGTAGCGGGTTCGATCCCTGCCACGGCACAAATGTATGTAAAAAACAGGGTCACGACTGTATCCTCAAGGCGCGGTAGACATTCTCTCAGATCTTTATACTCCAGATCCTTTGAAGATGTCTAAGGGGGTAGTCAGAGGCATGTACAAATACATATTTATGTATGTATGATCTGCAAATATTTGTCTTGGGTCTGGGTGTTTCTATGTATAATATGGACGATAAGGTCGCCCATTGCTACACATATTATTTAAGCGAAATCTGTTTTATTTGTTGTTTTTTCTCATGGTGTGCAATAAAGCAATATTCTATTCTATTCTATTCTATATGTATGTATTTACAAACAAAAAGCATATCAGTTATCTGGTTCCCATAGAACAAGCTTTGCTTAGTTTGGGGATAGATGATGCTGTGTGAAATTTCCAGCATTATTTATTTATTTATTGATATCAACCTACTTTTCCCGCAAACTTTAAAAAACATCATCCACTTATTTTTTAGTTCAAAGTCAAGGAATCTATACTGTGTCTCGTTCTTGTAATACAATAGGACTGATGCAAGTATAGCATTGATTGCAATCTAAGATACGTTCTGAGACTATCCATTATCCTGTCAGCATTCAATTGATGTGGAACATCAAAGACAAGCGACGATTGCTCAGACCGTCCAAGCTGGCTCCGCGCCAGGCACCCATTCTTTGAGCTTAACACCACTATCCCATTATACGTATTAACCTATGTATTGCGATGAAAATTAAGTTAAACAGATATGACACGACAAGTTGTACACGTTGAAATGTGCCTTGAACATGTTGCTTGATTAAAGTAGGAGAATAAAAATAATAGTTAGAACCGACGGCAATATGATGTACGTATCGCATTCGAATAGGTGGCGATAGGATTTCAACCTGTCTCAAGCTAAAAAAAATCGATTTTATTTTTATGAAAACAATTTCTTTGGTCTTCCATAAAAACAATGCCAGATTTTTTTATGAGCACAAAAAAGGATGAGGCGTATGCTTTTAACAAGTGCAGTGTCTTTCAAAGAAATGTGATGTCATGAACATCGAAAAAACGTAAATGTAGTAGTTTAAGCAGTCATATTAAAGTTGGGGTAGAAACAGAACAATGCTCGCTAGTAAGAACCCTCTGGAATTAGGGTTAAACTTGCCTTGACTATAAAGCTAATCTCAGGATGTCACATCTGTATTTTAATCTGATGCCACCCGTATTATATGAGCTGTACGCTTGCACAGAGCAGTTACAGTTTGACTCAGAGTAGAAGTTTCAGTATCAGATGTAAATTACACTAAAATCACAGGCCCTGTTTAGGATAAAACTGAGGATACAATGTTATAAAATGTAAAAGTAACTCTGCCTGTGTGTAACGGCCACTCTACACATTCGCCAAACTATTTTCCGAAGTATTTGCTGAACTATTCGCCGAACTATTATTTGGATAGACGATGACAGGCAAATACAGACGAGCCCCGCTTCACGTTCGTGACCGTCGGTATTCGTCTATCATCGGCGAATATCTAGAGGGACCATTAACTTTTCACATAAAAACGCAAATTTTGACAAAATTTGCCATAGATTGCATTTCAAAGTCAAACCTAAGCTGCTTTCAAATTAAAAATAGGTAGCTCATGAAAGATTTACGTAGTATTATTAAGAGTAGGTATATAAATACTGGATGCCAACTCTCTCTCTCTCATCCTGACTATTCCTCCACTTCGCTCTATTTATGACGTCATCTTCGGAAACATTGCATGCCTTCATATCTTGGTCCAACGCATATGGCCAGATAGTTTTTGGTCTACCTCTAGGTCTTTTACTGGAGATGGACAGTTCCATTACCTTGTTGCCAAAGTAATCGGGTGATCTTCTTTTGACATGTCCATACCACCTCATCCTTTAAATACTGGATGGCAACATACAACAAATAAGACCGCGTTGTGTTAGTCGTGATCCATATTATTTACACCAACATTCATTTCAGATTATTAATTATGTTCGGTTCGCGTAGGATCTGATCTCTGTTGGTGAGTTCTGTCTGTGTGTTGTACTGTACGCCACGCTAGCACAGTACTACGCTGTTAATGAATGTGCATCCAGGGTTATACTGCGCCAGCTGTTGGCGATTTTTATAATATATTTATAGCTGTTTGATGATGTGGGTTGTGTTGTGCTACAAAGTTTTCACATTATTTTTATAACATTGTTTATTTTTAAACAACTTTATACGAAAACTTATTATAAAAAGGTGTTTTTATCTACTCTTAATTTTTATCTTTTCTTACAATGATTAACGCCTAAACGGGCTAAGCTTGCATTACGATTTTTTAATAGCACGATATTTTTGTCGCAGAAATATAACGTATGAGTTTCTAAGTCAGTGCACGCATATGCGATAAAAAAATCGCGGAATTTCGTTTTACAGCGCGATTTTAAAATCGGGTCGCAAAAAGTAAAATCGTAATGCGCGCTTAGGCAAGGCACTAAATTCAGTGGTCGGGAACCCAAGTCTAGGTAGATCTTACTATCCAACTTTTATAATAAATCCGAAAGTTTGTGAATGTCAGGTACTTAACAAATATAAACAACGTAGTGTTACCTATGAGCTACATAGAAACGACACAATTTCGCGATCAAGTTTCAAAAATAATATAAGGATCTAATCAAATCATAGAGAATCTAAGAACACACAATACTACAAAAAATACAGATTCACACACCCTATTTTACCGCGGAGTAAATAAAATAGCGTATGAAACTATCACAATGAACGGAACAGTTTTCTGAAACATTCTAAAACAATAAAACGAACAAACAGACAATCACAAAGGTATCAAAGAGTGCCAAGGTTATTATTCTCACGACCCGTGTCGCATAATGGGGGATGATTAAAATATCAGAAATCCCTTGCGGCTCCCCGGATTGTCTTTTGTACGTTAAAATAAACGTTCCATCAAGACAATTTCGTGGAAAGGAACGTCGACGGAATATAAAAGATGGTACAGACCATCCAATTATAAGCCTGTTATAAACCTAAAAAAAAATATATTCTGTTTCCTTTCCAGCCCCACCCAGTGGGGTGGCGGTTGATAAAAGTTTATTTGTGTATCAATAATCTTCAAAAATTAAAACCTCGTATTAATAAAGTTGAAAATGAAATTCAATTTAGTCGATGTAACATTTATCTCTCTCTAACCGTTAGAGAGTTACTCACATGTACTGATACCATCGTTTATTCTGATAAAGGTGCAGACTTCCCATTTACTTACCTTCAGCTTCAAAAATCGTGTAGTCTGTATAGACCTTGACGCGGTGTTGTGACGTTGAAATTATATTATGTGAGCATTTTTCTTTCCCCTATTCTGGTTCTACGAAAATATTTGCTTTGGAATATGTATTTTGGGAGTTTTTTTCTGTTTAATACTGTAGAAAATTCCACATAGGTCATGGCATTGAGTGGGCGTAACAAACTTGCTTTGATCGTGTTGCCAACACAGTTTTTCACTCCCCATTGAAATCTGTCATACAATGTAGTTTTTTGAACACGCTTCCAAACTAGATCTATACTAATATTATAAAGAGTAAAGATTTGTTTGTTTGTATGTTTGTTTGAAATGAATGGCTCCGAAACTACTGGACCGATTTGAAAAATTCTTTCCCCAATAGAATCCCACATTATCCCCGATGAACATAGGCTATAGTTTATCCCGGTGAAGTGAAGTTTTCCCGAGGGATCGTGGTTAACACCGCGGCAGACAGCTAGTATCTAATAAGGTGGGCAAGTTAATTTCCAATGAAGAGGTTGTTGGTTGCTGTGAACGTGGGGTTAGAGATTACCTCCTACATACAAACTTACAAAAACACCCACTTGAAGTATAGATTTTAGTACAACACTCGCTTCAAGCTTACGCCCGCAGTGTCCCATCCTTATGTAAATTTATAAAAATACCCTTAAATAGCATCATGAAAGTAATGGGGCTTAAAGCAAAATATGTAAATGGAAAAGGCAGGGATGCCATAGAACCCAACAATAAAATAGATATTAAGTTGCTACTAAATGGACCAAGGGCGACAGCATGACTTTTTCTCTCTATTACACAACAGTATCTGTGGCACTCGTATATTGTGATATCAAACATATTCAGCTCTGTGTTATTTTAAGATTTGCGTTCAGGCCGGCTTAAGCAACAATAAATATATCTGGATTTTCAATTATGTAGATTATATTTAATTAATGCAAATGGTTAAGAATGAATGAGTGCAAATGGTTTAAGAATGAATGAGTTACTCGTCAAATGTCTTCTCTATGCCGATGACCAGGTTATACTTGCGTCGTCGGAGAATGAGTTGCAGGAGATGGTAATAGTTATGCATGAAGCTTTTAAGCGAAAGGGAATGAAAGTAAATGTGAGCAAGACGAAAATTATGGTTTTTGAAAAAGATGAATGTATGACAGCATGCAATATTCTGATTGACGATGAAAGAGTGGAACAAGTGAAAGAGTTTGTGTATCTGGGGACATTGTTTACAAGAGATGGGAAGTACGATGAGGATATCGAAAGGAGAGTGAATGCTGGAAACCGAGTGAATGGGGCTCTCCATGATTTTATGAGCAGCCGGAAAGTGTCCGACAAGGCACGACTGGCAGTTCATAGAGGAGTGTTGGTACCGACATTGATGTATGGAAGTGAAAGTTGGGTGTGGCAGAAAAAACATCAGAGTAGAGTGAATGCTGTTGAAATGAGAGCGTTGCGTAGTATGTGTGGGGTAACGTTGAATGATAGAGTGAGAAATAGTGTGATAAGGGAACAGTGTGGAGTGAAAGAAGATGTAGTGTTGAGGATCGAGAAAGGTATGTTAAGATGGTTTGGGCATGTAGAGAGGATGGATGACAATCGTTCGACAAAGCAAGTGTATGAGGCGAGTGTGCATGGGACAGCTGGAAGGGGAAGACCTAGGCGAACCTTCTTGGATCAAATTGGCGACATTTTGGAGAAGGGCCAGGTCAAAAGTACCCTAAACCGACGAGCATGTATGAAGAATGTAATGAGAGTGAATGAGGCGAAAGTTGTGTGTCAGGATCGTAGCGACTGGAGATCCGTGGTCTCTGCCTACCCCTTTGGGAAAGAGGCGTGACTTTATGTATGTATGTATGTATTTAATTAATGTTTAAGTAATTATTAATGTTTGTATGATCTGCAAATATTTATCTCGGGTCTGGGTGTTTCTATGTATAATATGTATGTATTTACAAACAAAAAGTATATAAGTAGTATATCAGTCATCTGGTTCCCATAGTACAAGCTTTGCTTAGTTTGGGGCTAGATGATGCTGTGTGAAATGTCCAGCATTATTTATTTATTTATTTAATTCTGTATTTCCAGGCGTGGAGGACTAATACTATATTTCCAGACAAGTTACATAAATTTAGTCAAAGGCATGGTCTAGTCTAGATATACCAACACTACAACCCTATTTTTAATAACCATAATATTTTTAAATGTGGTTTCAGTGTGTGTTACTGATCACATTCCTATAGTTAAAACAAAAAAATTATAACCTAAAAAGGAGACGAGACGAGTCAGACATGGATTTAGATAGCTACTGCGGTTTTACTGGCTGGAGATGATGCGAGAGCATAGATTGAATGAGAATCCGTACGCGATTGTCTAGTAATTATTTGTACTGTTTAAAAAAAAAATTGTTTGGTTTTGGTTGACTACAATCCTCGATAACTTTGTGATCTATACTAATATTATAAAGAGGAAAGATTTGTTTGTTTGTATGTTTGTTTGTTTGAAATGAATAGGCTCCGAAACTACTGGACCGATTTGAAAAATTCTTTCACCAATTGAATCCTACATTATCCCCGATGAACATAGGCTATATTTTATCCCGGGGAAGTGCAGTTTTTCCGGCTGCTAGTAGTTAAATAAAAAGATTCTGGCCTCACACAATAGCTTACTTACAATAGCTCGTAGTTACAAAATAGAGGTGTATATTCCAAATAAGTTACGACTTACGAGCCCATCACCGCTTGCTATTAAAGGATATAAATGGTTTTTCTTGCGATTTTTTCCATCATTTTTCTTGGTAATAAGCAGAAAAGAAGCAAAAAATCCACTAAGCCTCCGAAGCCACTTATCCGGTGTATAATAAAACCCTAATGTTGAACAACCAGCTTCTAATTTTTGGGATAGAAACGTAACACTAAGCCAACAACAATAAATACAACGAATTACCATAGTAGGCGTATCTGAATTTAGTCTGACTTAAACTGGGCTTGTTAGTAACATTAGTATTTTCTTATACCTACATAAATCCTTTTATCTTCCGACAGCGAATGTACAACGCACAACGAAACGAACTCAATCTGCATAAATTTGCAGTTGACCCTGTTATTACAAAGCCGATTTATACAATGCTGACGAAAAGTGTTATAATACGGATTTTTAATTGAATGCAACTCTAGTGGAAGGTTGATTGGTACCTATATTTGTAATTATATTTATGTATGTCTGAGTACGAACCACCACAGAGTGGATCCCATGGAACAGGAAACGACCACGCGGCAGACCGCGGCGGCGGTGGAGAGACGAACTTGACTCCCACTCTCCTGATTGGACCACATTAGCTCACGATAGAGAGGAGTGGAAGAAACGAAGGGAGGCCTTTGCCCTGCAGTGGGACACCACAGGCTATTAATGATAATAATGTCTGAGTATGAACTTACATGTTTCATTCCTCGACGACCTCTGTGGCGCAGTGGGTGAAAGCCCGCTTGGGACGCAGAAGGTTGCGGGTTCGATCCCCGCCGCGGGATAAATGTTTGTATGATCTACAAATATTTATCACGGGTCTGGGTGTTTCTATGTATAATATGTATGTATTTACAAACAAAAAAGTATATAAGTAGTATATTAATTATCTGGTTCCCATAGTACAAGCTATGCTTAGTTTGGGGCTAGATGATGCTGTGTGAAATGTCCAGCATTATTTATTTATTTATTTATATTATCGTCCACAACTTGCTATTGCAAGTATCTGACTATTGTCAGATAGCATTCTGCAAAGTGCTGAGTCCGAGTTTTTTAAACTACTCGATAATAAAACATGACTCTCTTATTTACCCATACCAGTCGTAGTTTACTGCAACGCGACTGCAGTCATGCACTAACCGTGTTGCGCTAAGTTTTCTATTCCCTGAAAAGTTATAAATAAACTACATAAGTGTGAGTAAATAAATAGAAACTCTGGTGTCACATCAAGGTCACATCGAGGTTCTGTATTAGTATTACAATTTTATACACAGGAATGACAATATCCTCCGGCCAGGTGGAGTGACGATCTGCGAAAGGTTGCTGGCAGAAGCTGGATGCGTCGAGCTGAGGACAGGGCGCAATGGCGCTCATTAGCGGAGGCAGAGGCTATGTCCAGCAGTGGACTGATATATGCTGATGATGATGATGATGAATGACAATATAAATTCCATGAAGCACGTAAACGCTCAGTTCTTATTGCCACTAGCAGTCACCCATTATGTGTCCGCGCTGAACGTCGCTTAACTTTGAGGTTAGTACAACTAAACAAGGTACATCACAAGCTTTGTTGCTAAGACGTAAGCTTTAACCTGCTTTAAAATTCCATTATCCGTTGGCTCATATGAAATTAATTTTATGAGGCTTTGCTCGCGTATTTCCTAGACAAAAATCTAATACCGGGTGTAAGAGATTCGTTTCTTAAAACTAAAGCTTGAGCAGCCAAATGTTTCTTGATTGATTGCCACCAATAAAAGTAATAAGCTCACCAAAAATTATCACATGAAATATAGACTATTTTTCACGTGCAACTATTTTATGTGTAACCAAGTAAACAAGTATTTTTGTCAACATTTCAATTATCTCAAGTTTTGAATAAACAATTATTTTTTCTGTTTAGTTCATACTCGATTGACAAAACTCAAAATTTGCTGAAGTTTGCAAGATTTTTTTAATTAAATTACTTATTTCTGTATGGTTGGTCCATTTTTATAATTACAATGTTTTGTTTCTGGAAAGTTTTTTAGACCATAAGTCCATTCTTTTGCTCATTTTTGTTGTATAAAATTACAGCAAAAACCTAGTTTAAAAACATTTTCACACCGGAGATAATGTAAAAAGCTGTAGGTATATTTCACGCACAAAAACCACATTAAGTACCTACATCACTATTATAAAAAAAAGCTATACCTAACCCTATTAAAACAATATCATTAAATTGTATCTCTCAGTTTTCCATTATCACAAAAACAAACCACTATGGACACAAGCTAATTAGTATTTTACAAAAACATTTCATATATAACTTAATTTAGTTAATTACGCTGTGTAAAATTCGTAGGTACCGTTAATTATAACAACCGCACTTTGTTTTCAAACAAACACTATTGTATTTAGAAGTACGTACCTTCATAAAGCCTTGTACGGTCTAGGCGTGCTATTATAGGTTACGCGTTTTCGCGTTCCAGACTTGCGCGATTCGTCAAAATCTTATACATTTAGACATTTTACATCGATTTGCGCGAGCCTTGGAACGCGAAAACGCGTAGCTTGAAACGCGTGTCTGTACGCAGCTTAATAACGCTGAATGTTTGTAATTCGGCATAGTAACAAAAAAGTAATCAGATTTTCAAGACAAAATATTGTAAAGAGTTTGTCCCTGAAAGTCTGCGTTCAAATTACTCGAACGACACAATTATTTTATCCCGGCACATTAAAGTCCTAAGGAAATCCCTTTGAAAAATAAAAACCCTCCAATTTTTGTTTTGAAAGCTTTCGAATAGATAAACGACACCCGTTTAAAGGTGCTTTTCCATCAGAGACGTGCTATTCATATCAAGCTATGAAGACATGTATTGCTAACCTCACTTAGCGCATATACAATGGGGAGTGTTCTGAGGAATTGTTTGGACTGATTCCAGCCGCTGAATTCCGCCATCGTATGCAACGACAGCAATACCTATACCATCCATATCATGTGGATGGTTGGCAGTCCACAACTGTGCGGTTTTCACGCCAATTCCTGCCTCGCACATCAGACTTGTGGAATCAGCTGTCGCCAGAGGTGTTTCCAGACCGATACGACTTAGGCGCCTTCAAGAAAAGAGCCTATTCCTACCTCAAAGGCCGGCAACGCATCTGCAGTGCCTCTTGATGCTGCGGTTGTCTGTGGGCGGTGGCAATTTATTTATTTATTTATTTATTTATTTATTTATTTATAAGAAGTAACATTACAGTTGGTACCAATACGTTACATCTATTTACCCGTAGTAAAATGTATAAAAATAAAATTAATATTAAAATTAATATTGCACACAAGAAATTAAAAGAGAAAAATATAACAAAAATTAAGTAAACATTCTAAAGTTTAAACTAGTAGTTTCTAAATATTTTCAAAATAACTATACATTACTTTTTCCAAACTGTTGTAGCTGTCTACAAATACATCAGTTTCTGGGTACAGCTTGAGGAGCTCATTAAGATGATGTTGAGCGCGGCAGATGGGAGATTGTTGTCTTGCTACTGTGCGTGCGGGAGTTGGCGCAAATAATGGAACTCTACCTGGACGGAACCTAACAAGTTGCTCAGGCACGCATAGCCTGCTGGCTTCGCTCACCAGATCGGGGCAGTCCAGTGTTCCTCTTAATATACGACACACACCCATCAGCTGATCGATCAATCTTCTTCCCTCCAGCGAATTATAGCCCAGTGTACCGAGTAAATACTTTGTCGGATACATAAACGGATAGTATCCTAGACTCTTTTTATAAAGGAAACGTAAAAATCTTTTCTGTACCTTCTCTATCATAAGGTTATATGTAGTTTCATGAGGATTCCATACACACGAACTATATTCTATTTTGGTGCGTATGAGAGCAGTATACAGTAGCCTTATCGCATTGACTTGGGTAAAATCCCTGCAGTTACGGGTTACAAATCCCAGTCGTTTGAAACAGTCAGCCGTGAGTGACCGAATGTGCTCATGAAATGTTAACTTTACATCAAATGTTATGCCCAGATCTCTAACGCTATTGTATCTATTGATTATTAAGTCTTGTAGTTTATAGTTGTTTATAAGAGGAGTATTGGAACGAGTGAAGCTCATAACTTGACATTTTTCTATATTAAGGTACAGCTGGTTTTCTTGACACCAGTTAAGTATTGAATTGAGGTCTTTCTGTAGTGAGTTACAATCTTCTAGTGAATGTATATTTTTCATAATTTTGAGGTCGTCAGCATACAAAAGACACTGGCTGAAGTTAAGGCGATCTGCTAAGTCATTAACCATGATAGAGAAAAGCAAAGGACCCAGCGATGAGCCCTGGCTTACACCCGACCTAGTGTGGTAAGACCTAGAGTTGTAGCAACCAAGCCGTACAAACTGGCTGCGGTCTTGGAGATAATCTGCAAATAAGTAGATTAATTTTGGTGAAAATCCAATAGACCCGAGCTTTTCGAGCAACACATCATTGTTAACATGGTCAAATGCCTTCCTAAAATCGAGGTAAACTACGTCTGTTTGGATGTTCTGATCAAGGTTTTGTGATATCTTATTGACCAGTGAGAGCAAATTGGTACTGACAGAACGTTTTCGGCGAAATGCATGCTGGGAATCACACAAATACGGTTCTAATTGTTTGTAAATCTTGGAATGTAGTATGCTTTCAAATAATTTGCCGAAACAGGATAATATTGCAATTGGTCTATGATTTTCGGCCTTCGCTTTGTCTCCTGATTTAGGAATCGGTACTACTTTTGACTGTTTCCAACACTTTGGATATGTACCAGTTGTTAATGACAAGTTGTATATGTGTGTTAAAGGCTCTGCTAGTTGAAATTTAAAGGCTTTTACTATATATGGAGGAATGCTATCGGGTCCTAAAGAACTTTTTGGTTTTAGTTTACGGATATGAAATTCTACGTCTTCTATGGAAATATTATAAATATTAATCAAACAATTATTGCCGACTGATCTGATGGCTTGATCAGTATCACTTACCATCAGGTGTGCCACCTGCTCGTTTGCCCCCTCTTCCATAAAAAAAAAAAAAAAAAAAGGATAGAGCAGAATGTGCTGTGCCAACTATGAGTGCATGATCACGGCTAAGGATCGTGATGTGTGGGGAATGGGGAGAGGTATTTGCCCAGCACTAGGACACGAATGACTAGGAAAAAATGCAGCTATGATTCGAGGAGGTGAAATGTGACCTTTTCCACTAATGCTCAGTCATGATCACCTAAAAGAAAGCTAGGTCCCAAACCGTGTTTGTTGCCCTGACTCTTCACTGTATTGAACAGGAGTGAAATCACCTAGTCTTAAGACGATTCAAAGTGGTCCCAGCGGTCCCACTGAATAAATGCTTTTTGACTTTGACTTTGACTTTGACATGTAGGACATGTCAAAGTCAAAGTCATAGCACATCAACATTTTATGTGTATACTGTTTTTTGTAAACAAATGTATCTATAACAACGTAGAATAGCACATCTCCGGTGGAAAAGCAACCTAGAGGAAGCAAATTTCGCCGAACTTAACTGAATCTTGAAGCCAGCGAGTCCCCAGCAAAGTTAGCGTTCCTGAATCAAGTTAAGATCCATTAACTATTCGCGGTTTAATTTTCCCAGAGATGAGGTTTTAATTCCACTTTTACTTCGATGTTTCTCATAACTGAAGTTTGTTAAAGATGAAAGTGCTTGTTTGTGAAGTGAATTTATAAAAACTAAGCAAATAAGTTATGAGTGAAAATGGAACAAGTAGGTACAAATTAAATCAAATGAGTATCTATTTTTTTTATTAAATAGGTCAGCATTTGACCTCATTCTGCCTGATGTGATGTTAAGCAGTAGTGAGGTCTAAGATGAAGCATGCTTCCTAGAAAAAAAAATATTTTCTCTTGATTCAAAGTACCCTATTTGTACTTTTTGGGAAATACAGAGCCCGGCAATGAGTTCCACAATCTGGCAGTGCGTATGAAAAATATTGACTCAAAAGTATTGATAATTTTATTTGCTGCGATCCTGATATACAAACCTACATATTATTTTATGTACCAAAATTTATAGGTGAGTTGGAATATATTTTATCTAAAATTATGAAACGCAACGAATTGGCATGATACCCGTTTATGTAAACATTGAACCGATTTTTATTATTATTGGCTATAACCTATGAAATGCGAGTTTTAAATCACTTCGATTGAACTCCCAAAACTCACTTTAGGGAATTTATTTCACCTGCATATTTAAAACTTTCAATCCCATTTAACATTTTAAAGCGATGGGGCAAAAGTTTTAAATTAATCAGTTTGTGAGGCATCGTGTTGATGACAGTCTGCAATGCATGACTTTGAAAGTAATTTGATGAAAGTTACAACACTTTAAACAGTTTTGCTATTTTGATCATTCATGCACGATAAGTTGTTTGTTTCGTAAAAATGCGCATCAAACACAATATCAAAACACTTATAGCTACGCTCGTAGCAATTCTACGTCGTAGCTCAGTCGTAGACGTTTGTCCGACATACTTTACTACGAGTACTCACGCTTTGATGTGCGTTATCGTTTTAAGAAAAACTACTGTTGTCAATCGATTCAATTATATTGAACGAATAAACGTAAAAAAATATTTAACGCCTTTAAAATACTAAAAAACAAAAGAAAAAATAAGTAATAACTTACAATAGAGATAGCCATCTCTTTCTTTTTTGGCAACCTTTGGATAAAGAAATGTCTTTTTCGACATTGTAAAAATTTATGTTAAAATACTCTAACAAAAGTGATGTACATTATTATTTTATAAATGTGTAAGAATATGAATGAAGAAATAGTCATTCATAAGAAAAAAAAGTTGAATGTACACCATGTCATACTCGTAGTAACTTCGGAAGGAAGTATTCAAGCGAGCATGCTTATGCCCGCCAGAAACGAGGGTGTACCTTTCAAATTAAACAAAAGTTAAAAGAAAAACATGCGAATTTCACAATTAATTACTTAAAGATGCCTAAAATGAATGATGCCCGATACTTTTGTTAGAAATATCAAGGATATGTCTAAAATAACAAGAATGTCTAAAATAACAGGAATGAGTCCTTTGCCCAGCAGTGGGACAGCAATGGCTGAAAATAATAATAATAACATCAGTTATTCACCACCTTTATTTCTATCTTGTTTCTCACACTTCGGGATCATTAAAGATTGCACTCATGCGGGACTTGAAACCCGCGAACTTCATCTATCGTGATGAATATTAGGAATAGTTCTAATAGGTTAAAAATTCTAAGACTAAGGCCTTAAAAAAACTAAGCTTAAAGCGTCAAGGAGAAATCGCTCTTTTCAGTAGTAATCATTCAGTATATTAGTTTTGTAACCAGTATCTTGTAAGGAAAAAAAAAGTATGCCTTTGTAACTAGTATCGTACAACGATGTTTTTTTTTCTACTGTAACTGGTTACGAAACTACGGTTTCGTACGCGGCTGAAAGGAGTTACACCCGTGATTCTGACACGCGTTTCATGTCACGGGCGTAGTGAGTGGAATGCCGGATATCCGTAGATAACAGTAACATAATCGAGGATATTCAAATCAACGACTTATCGCATCACGGGGTGTGAGTTTGAATCCTGAATATATCCGTATTAGTGTTGGCCTAGTGGTTGTGTTTTGATTGGAAGTAACAGTCCAAGTTTGGAAAACACAACGTTAGAAAACCACAATATGTACGATAGAATAGACTTTAATTTAGAGCTTTAGCTTGGTTAAACTTAGGCCTTTACATCTATATTAAAAAAAAAAAAAAACGTAAACAGGGTCACGACTGTATCCCCAAGGCGCGGTAGACATTCTCTCAGATCTTTATATTCCAGACCCTTTGAAAATGTCTAAGGGGGTAGTCAGAGGCATGTACAAATACATATTTGATACATGCCCACATCTTGCAGAAGTTAGTATTCCATACGTGACATCTATATTAAATGATATTATACAGCCTCAGGAGGCAGCCTATGCCTACACTGAACGCTACGCTGTAGTGCCTGGGACATTGTTTGAGATGGAATAGACTTGCCCAGCGCCTAAACTATCCTCTCAGCACAATCGGCCTTGTCCACAGGAAAGACAACGTCAATACGTGTGGAGCTGACTAAGTTGCGGGATTCCTCACGATGTTTTCCTTTACCGTTAAGAGCTCGTGTTAAAGTGCATATAAATACGAAACGAAAAATCCATTGATGCACGGCCGGTTATAGAAGTGATTATTTTGCCGGTACGCAAATGTCATTATACTGTACTCTACCGTAGAAGATAATGTCTTCTAGAATATGTTCCCAATCGGTAGCCCCTAAGAATGCGGTTTGAATGTGCCTTGTGCAGGGAGTTGGTAACGCTGTCTGTACATCATAATATTACATAAACTTTTTGTTCTGTTTTTGAATAAATTGTGCCCACACAATATGTGTATGTACACAATAGGTTCTTGCATAGGCGGATCCAGAACCTATCAATACGTGTACCTATCAACTACGAAAAATTTATAAATCGTGAAATTTTTGTCAGTTTTTGTTTCTTGTGCCCCCCCCCCCCAGAAAAAAAATCCTGGATCCGCCCATGAATGTGTGGGTCACCAATAAAATTGTTAACCCTCCTAGGGTTACTAAGACGCTTACCGTATACAATCGGTAAAAGCCGTTTTACAAGATACAAAACTTTTGGCGTCCACACGTTAGATAATTAAGTTTCTAATTGTGTTCTGTGTAAGTAATATCCATAAACAAGAGAAACGCTCACGACTTGTTCTCCTCAAGTTATTTTGTTACAAACTTGAACCCTTGCTGCAACTCTGAATTGGCATGAAACAAGTTGCATTTTATTGTTTAAAAGAAGAGTACGGAATCATGTTGAAGTTTCTCGATTTAAAAAATGTAATTGTATCAGCCAACTGGTTTAATCCACCGTCTAATTAAACGCCTAGCCATTTGATTTAACGGCGCCGTTCAACTAGCGGCCTGAATGATATTCAGCCGTCTGGTTAAAAACAAGCATTTAATGAACTGGCTGGCTGGATGCCTACCTAGGCTATTCATTTAGTAAGGCGTTTTAGATAGTTTTCATAGATTTCTGTTTTTTTTTTTAGTTTAATAGTTGCATATTGCACCAACAAGAGCTGAGCTCTTAATAATGATAAAAACAACGTTTACGGATCCGCCAATTACCTATTAAAATATCATATTAATTTAATTTGAATTCAGAAAATAGATTTTAGTACTTCTGATAAAATTAAAAGCTTTAAATGTTTAAAAAGGGCGTTAAAAGCTTCCAGGGTCATAGCTCTCGATTACGATTGAATGTTATTTAGTAGTAGAGTCATAATTTAGGCTACAGACAGAGAAATGACAACCAGATGTGCTTACGGGTTCGATCCCCGCGGCGGGACCAATGTTTGTATGATCTACAAATATTTGTCTCGGGTCTGGGTGTTTCTATGTATAATATGTATGTATTTACAAACAAAAAGTATATAAGTAGTATATTAGTCATCTTAGTACCCATAACACAAGCTCTGCTTACTTTGGGGCTAGATGATGCTGTGTGAAAAGTCCAGCATTATTTATTATTTATTTATTATTATTACACACTGCTACTAAATAATGTTCGAAAACGTTTCTTGTGATCAAACTCCTTTCAGCTTGACCGATACTTATGAAATTTGGTGTGTTCAGGAAGTAGGTCTGAGCACACGACGTGAACAATTTTTCATACCCATAATAAGGGTAGTCTCGCTCAATTTTTTTTTTTTTGAATTTTTGACAATATATATTTTTAAATTTTTTATGATTCGGCATTAAAAAACACTCCAAAATTTGTACGCTTTTACCACTAAACCTCCATTTTTTAATAGCGATAAGTTTGCGGGGTAAGTTACAGTAACGTATCAAAAACGTCTGTTTTTCTCAAATTCGATTCATGGATTATATTCACTCTTTGAATAGGTAGCTCTTGGAACTTACGATAAATAAAAATAAAAATCAGATAAAAAAAACTTATTTGAATAATAGCTTTGATTGAATAATAGCGTTTTCGCTAGAAATTTCCGATTTCAAAAACAAAGGTTTTTCTGACGAATTACAAATCCTCATGAATCTTTGTAAGCTGGTAAATAAAAGCTTGTATAAAAATATGAAATGTGTTTTCCATTTTCCTCTTTCACTTGTCATATCACTCACACACTTACATCCTATACCTAATTACCTCTATATTATAAGTTAATTTCTTTTTATTTTACTTTATCATGTGGTTATGTTACAATTAAAGATATATTCTATTCTAAATTCTATTCTAAATATAGCACATTATATACCTACCTACACTATCCATCTTTTCTTAGGAGTTATATAACCAGTACCTTACACAAACTTAATTAAATCACGGTCTGCAGCAGTCCACATTACTCTGTTTTCGCAGAAAGGGTTGAATTTACCCTCGATTTTAAAGTTTTAATTATAATTATCGAGCAACTTACGTGTTAGTCCCTTTTCAACTTCGGCCGTTTCTCTTGGTTCGAATTGGGTTCTATTGTACAGTCAGCGATGAAATTTGATTGACAGCTTGAATTTTGAAGCTTGAAATTATAAGAACTACATAATTTACTTTAATTAAAACACTAGCGGTTCCGGCAGACGTTGTCCTGCATGGCGGTAAAGCAACGCTACTATGTAGGTTCATTAATAATTTTAGCAATTTCAATTCTGACCGAAGAATCCAAAGAAATTTTTAACTATGACTAGAGAATTCTGTGGATGAATCATAATATTTGTAGCGCGCATTCTGTAATCGCGTCAACTGTCAAACGACTTTAATGTCAAAATGTCAGAAGGCTACATAAAAGAATATAAGACTAACTAAAAAAAGTACCTATACTTATCGATTTTAAACACTTATTTTCCCTATTTTTTTAATCTTTATTTGCAGTTTACCGTATCGATTTTTTAATACTAACTTACATATTCGTTTCCTTAATTTTTATACCTACTTAAAACCAAAATAATACTTGTAAAATGGTAAATGCACGAAGAATGCGAAGCCATGAAGAAAAAAAAGAATCAGGAAGAAAATAAATTTCCTGTTTAGTTTGTCTGAAATGAATGCACAAAGAGTGTTGCGTTTTGTTGCGTTGTGTTGCAATTGTTTCGTTGTGTTGCGTATTGCGTGGTGTGTGGAGCGTATTGCTTAGTGTTTGCATTTCGAACAAAAGTTGATATTTATGATGATAGTAATACAGTCCTGAGAATTTACCGGTGTTTTACAAAATAATCATATATACAGGGTGTAAAAAGACTGCTACCGAAAACTGAGGGGTCGCAATCAGACCATGATTCTAAACATATTTGGCGAAAAACTAACGCAAAAAAAAATCTTGACTTAGCTTCGTCATTTTATGTTATTTTCGATTATTTACTACTATTACAACATAATAAGACCATACCTACCTAATAATTTTATTTATAAAAGAAAAAAACAGTTAAAACTCAAAATCCAGCGATCTACGTAAAACAACGCGCCCAGAACATACGCAAATAGTACTCTTCAAACGCTGTTTTCTCCGGATATAATGATTTTTTAGGAAAATCCTTTTTGGTTCATTTGGTTGTGTGTTGGGATGCTGTACCTACCCCTTTCGGCTTCGGTAGACGTCTTTTTACACCCTGTATAGCTTATATGTATGAGAGTTGAAATAATTTTTCTGATTTTTGGCTCTCCGGTACAATTACGATTGAATTTAATTACTTATGATAATACCGCTTTATTCGGTTGGAGCGTCGATATCAACACCTGCCATTGACCTACCATTATTCAATCAAATTACAAACGCATGGTCATTCCGATACCAATCAATCAAGCAACACATAACCTAATCAATCACGATCCGAGGTAGTACTTCTTAAAAAGGTGTTCCCTCTTCCTTTCAGTAGGCGACATGACTTTGATAAATTATTTACGTACGTCTCATTCGAATGGGAAAGGTATCGTTCGATCGTTTATTTTAATGCTTATTTACGCTGAGATTAAAGCCATGTTGGGCCAGTAGATGGCCACGATTTTTGGGCGGTCGTGTGTTTGAACCCTGTTCGTAAATCAATGGAATATTTCAATTTGGATTTCCAATTGTGGAGACCAGTTTGTCAAGTCTAAAATATTAATTAATATCAAATCTGATTGTATAATAATAATACATACATTATAATAGATCAATCAAAAACGTCTAACCACACACAGCCGCTGTAATAAACAGCAATTGAGAAACAATATTTTGAGGCAATTAGTTCTTGAAAGTTAATTGCTTAATTGATAAAATAAATGTTTTACTTGGAAATGTTAACACAAGTCCTGAGTGAACTATTCAGTTATATGTTTCTGCCATTTGGTGAAGAAACATAAGGGTTTCTGTGTGGTTTATCATTATAATTTATTCAATAAATGTTATTGAATTAGTATTAATTACGTATACCATCAATTTCTCGTGTCCCTTTATGTCAAATAGATAGCGACTAAAATATTCAATTCAATTATTATCCAGAGTACATAGCCATCAATTTATCTACATGGTATCTCCCCGTACGACACCCTTTTCGAAGTCCCTTAACGCAATCAAGCCTTTGCCGGGGGGTATAGACCCTTAAATACGCCCATGGCAAACCGCCACAAGATGGTATGGAAATTAGGTAGGTACCGAATATCATTTTGAACACAATTCCCTTATCTATGAAATAATTAATTTATGTTGTTAACATTGTAGCTTAATTACCTAATATAATGGTTTGGAATTTATGTCTGTATGTAATTAATAGGTAGCAAAACAATTAATAGGTTTTTGTTTTCATCTATGCATATCTACATAAATAACCTCTCTTTCCCGCAGAAGGTGGAAATCGCAGATCCTCACTACGACCCTGACACATTTTTTTGTGCTTTATTCACTCTCATTACATTCTCAAACAAGCTCGCCGGCTACTACTTTTGACAAGCCTAGCAAAGTTAAAATTGCAGTATTCCAATAGGCAGCGACGGCCTTGCAAACGTATAGAATGCCTTTGACTTGTCTTCTAATGTTGCACCATTGTTAGAGTGAGAATATCTATCGTTCAGGAGAACAGTCGCGAACAGCGCGTTCATAAAAAAACTACTACACGTAGTAGGAAACATACTCGCAGCAAACGCGAAATGTTCACTAAAAACACAACCCATATTCGTTCGTGATCGTTAACACTAATTTACTTTTCTCCATTGACTTAAGGTTTTATAACAGGGTTTGAACTGTAGGTTAGTCAAGCTGGTCGAGCTAAGTGCCGCTTTCACAAGAGTCCACGAGTAAAACTACCGAATAAAAGCCACGGTTCCATCAAAGCGGTTCAGTTTTTTATTATATACTCGTAGTATTATATTATCTGGGGCACCAGGGTACCAATAATAGGTATGCAAAATGAAATGTTGCATCTTCTCCTTCAAATTTTGTTCACCGATTATTATCGAAATCACATGAATAGATTTTTGTAAAAAAAAAGTGGACGAGCAAGATTTTTAGCCTTCGTTGAATCCGAAATTTCGATGAATATTTGGATGTTTCTTACTACGATTTCTGACTTCAAGGGCCAATTTTTCAGTTCAGTTTATTAGGTGCTAGGTTAGGACCATTTTTAAAGGTTGATTTTATCGACCTAATACAATGTAGCTCGTAGGTCTGTATTTTAACGCGCAGCGATACATTTGCAAACAATAAAGTAACGATATGAAATAGATCGTAGTTTTGTTTTATTTCAGTCATCGGTACAGTCAGTTCTTTGGAACTGTTGCTTAATCCGTATTTACATTTAAAACCGGGTTAGTGTGGTACAATGGTTTACTAGCGTCGATTTTCACGTTGTTTTTTGTATAAATGCTCTCATCTATGTCTTCATCTATCAAATGATAGCAAAACTATCATCGGATGCAGCTACACTGGAAGCAGTGGAGCCGACAGTTATGATGTACATCTCCAGGATAAACAAGAACGTATCAGAAGATGATATCATACTCTACGTGAAGGAAAGGTGCGTGGGCCGGATTAAGGGATCACTCGAGATGTCTCTCCGGCAACTGGAGTCCAGTAGGACTACTAACTTCAAGTCGTACGCACTCCAGATCCCGGCGAAACATAAGGATGTGTTCCTGGATCCAGATTTCTGGCCAACGGGCATCGTGTACCGTCGCTTTAGGGAGGCAGCGCGAAAGCAAATTCCCTCCAGTGTAGGTTTAGTTTAGTTAATAAGTTAATAACTATTTGTTAATACCGTGTATTTTTATAAAAATCTTTTTACTCGGTCTACCGCGATACAGGCTTGGCCTAGTGCGGGGTCCGTTGTAAATTATTTATGTATTGTAGCATGGATAATTTAAAATACGCGCGCACATCGCTCGTGCATATTCGCGGTGCCTCGGGAACCGTCGGCTCTGCGCCCCACCACGGCCATCTTGCGCCGCGCGCCCGCGCAAATCGTATATAAGGCGCTCCGGCAGGCCATTTCGTTAGTTCGGTCGGCCCGAGCAGCTTCCTCCTGGAACTCTCTAACTGATCGTACTCACTCCTCCGCGCTAGCTTTTGCCCGTGTCTGCGCTTCTCGCATGGGAATACCTCTTTGTACCTATTGTGTAATTATTATTGTTCCCATCTAGTTTATTGTTTTGGATTTTTATAGATTTTATGTTAGTTTGTTAACCATCCGTTGTATGTAGTTTTCCCTGACTGACTTAATAAATAAAATTGTTACACTTTGGTTAGTGTATCCCTTATTTATCTAGAACATCTATTATAACTGGCGCTCCAACGTAGGCTGTTAGGTACATCACTACTGCAGGTATGGACGGACAGACTGACGTAATGACTGACGTTCCCCTTAAGATGGCCCATGAACTGTACCGATGTCAGGAAGAAAATTAGTCGTCCAGGGTTGCGTGGAATGGAAGATTTTATCTCTAAGGCTGGACAAGCTGATAAAATCCGTCCGAGGCAAGCGAGAAGACGTCACAGCAAAAAACACGGAAGAAGCGCAACCAGTGCAGCTACTGCCGTTTGCCTGGGCACTCGATCGATGTATGCCGAAGAAGATTGAAAGAAGAGGAGGAGGAAAATAAAGCCATCCAGATTGGATGCAGATAATAGTCCTTGTGTGGACAAAGTGATGACGGACATCACGCTTTTGTGAGATCAGTGACATCTCAAATCGCAGATCTGATCTGCCGAATTCCAGTAAGACTTCCAACTTGGATATAGTGGAAGGTCAAACTGAAGCCTGTACGCGCTTACCACATGGATTTAAGACTGCTTCATGGACGGAGTAATGGAATTCATGTCTGGAATAGCCACACACAGAAGAGTTAAAAGTTCGACTTTACATCTCTTGAGAAGGATTGAAGTCATGAACTTGATGATACTGAACACAGCCTTGGATGCTGATAATACGCTTTCAGCGTAGCTTCAAAGTAGGGGGAGGGTGCAATCTCGCACCCTATTTTTACTTTTGCTAAACCTACTTTTGTTTTACAGATGGCATGGGACCAAGCCTACGGGACCATGTGCATCTACCTATGTACGCTCTCAACGTACCTGTCCAGCCGTGATGAAGGAAGACGCTTTACCCTTCCAAATTGCGACTGCAAGAGGATCGAGACTGAGACACAACCAGACCCTTCAGCTAATCTGTCTTCCTCGTCGGGACGACTTCAGAGACAGAGGGGGAGTCTGTAGCATGGATAATTTAAAATACGCGCGCACATCGCTCGTGCATATTCGCGGTGCCTCGGGAACCGTCGGCTCTGCGCCCCACCACGGCCATCTTGCGCCGCGCGCCCGCGCAAATCGTATATAAGGCGCTCCGGCAGGCCATTTCGTTAGTTCGGTCGGCCCGAGCAGCTTCCTCCTGGAACTCTCTAACTGATCGTACTCACTCCTCCGCGCTAGCTTTTGCCCGTGTCTGCGCTTCTCGCATGGGAATACCTCTTTGTACCTATTGTGTAATTATTATTGTTCCCATCTAGTTTATTGTTTTGGATTTTTATAGATTTTATGTTAGTTTGTTAACCATCCGTTGTATGTAGTTTTCCCTGACTGACTTAATAAATAAAATTGTTACACTTTGGTTAGTGTATCCCTTATTTATCTAGAACATCTATTATAGTATGAAATAAAAAAAATAAAAAAAATCTAAATCTATATCATAATACATTCTATCTCTGCATCTAAATATATATCTGAACTAATAGTCATTGTCACATTCTTCACGTACTTAAAGTCTTAAAAAAACTTTGACTAACTTACCTAATGCTAAGATGACTTGAAGCTTCGTAAAAAAGTTTTTTATTTTGATCTAAAACCTGCTTTCTGTTTAAGTGCAATTTGAAGAAATAAAACGCGCCTGCATTTCCCGTTTTTACTCTCTCATTTTATTTTCTCTAAAAGCTTTTACACAGCAGCGTGTTCAATTAAAACTCTTTTTTTTTTTGACAAAGCACCAATAGATGGAGCTGATAGCGAAAAATGTATGAAGGTGGAAAATCCTGCGATACCTTTGTAAAGCTACCATTTATTATGCGCATTACACATACATGTGAGGATAAAACACAAACACTACGGTGAGTGTGCCCAGGAGCTACATGACCTTTTTCCGCCTTCACCGTTCTCTTACAGGGAATTCAGACGCACAGCTGATTATCATCCACACCTGGTTGATATTCCACTATTTAAAACTCTTCAAAGGATCTGGAATATAAAGATCTGAGAGAATGTCTACCGCGCCTTGGGGATACAGTCGTGACCCTGTTTTTTTTAAAACTAAGCGCTTTGATAGTTCTTTTAGTATGCGCACTGTAAAAATTTGGAATCAGCTTCCAGCGTCTGTATTTCCACAGAGCTACGACCCTGTTGTTTTTAAGAAGAGAGTTAATAGGCATCTTCTGGGTAGGCTCGCTCTATTGTCGACCTCATTCTTGCCATTATGTAAGTTTCGAGGTTAAGATACCGACCCATTCATCATATTAAAAAAACATATCGAGTAGATACCTCCTTTTTATTAGATACCTACTATAAACAAAAATTTGTTTAGGCAAAGGTTGCTCTCTGATGTTTTATAAATGATTTACAAAATTATGTTAAGATCTGGTACCAAGTGAGTGAAGTCGTGGGTGGGAGTTACCAAAAGCAAATCCACATAAGCCTTCAGACTTTGATACAAAAAAGTCTGATAAAAATGTATGGGAACACTAGTCTCTTCAAAGGCCATAATCCTTGGATTATATTATGATTTGAAAGCTTTTATATTTACAAGCGAGTTAGTGTTTAGTATATCAACATTAAAAATGTGAGCCGGTTATTGGTATAGGTAAAGAAAGGACGTTTTGTCTATTACGCATAAATAAGTGAGATAAAACAAGTTACAGTAGGTACCACATTTACATTTAAATAACAGAAAATAAGTATGAAATTGTTGGCGAATGTATTTAAAACAACAACTTACATTGCGCAAAACTCAACGACAGGGCAATCTATGTTGCGTGTGGCCTAGGTGTGATGACGACCTCTGTGGCGCAGTGAATGTGTTGCGGGTTCGATCCTCGCCGAGGGATAAATGTTTGTATGATCTGTAAATATTTATCTCAGGTCTGGGTGTTTCTATTTAGAATTTGTATGTATTTACAAACGGAAAGTATGTAAGTAGTATATCAGTTAGCTGGTTCCCATAGTACAAGCTTTGCTTACTTTGGGGCTAGATGATGCTGTGTGAAATGTCCAGCATTATTTATTTATGTAAGCACATTTATTATTATAATAGACAATGTAGATGTGCTTAAATTACATAAGGTATAGTACTTTTTCTTATAATTCATTTCGATTCATAAAACAATGCAAAACAGAGCTGGGCACAAAGTGTTCGTACCATTTACCCAGCGGATACAACTGTCTCTTACCAACTTGTACTAGCCCTGAATGCAATTTAAGCTAAAGTTTAGAATAGCAAACGAAGGCGTTTATAGACAAGTCACTCTTATAAATTTGTATTTGAACATGAACCTTATCACCTTGATTTACGACACAATATAGCATACATGACTACACGAGATAAATACAAATTCATGTCTACAGATTTGAGAGTTTATTAATGTCATTTTGTCAAATGAAATTCAACCATAACCCACCGACATTAAGTGGAATAGTAAGTTGCATCAAAACATACGAGATGGTGTATAGTATGTATTCGTGTTTGTACAGTGAAAGTTCGTAGTACAATTTCTTCAGAGCTTTTACCAAGGAATTCATTAACAGTTCCTCTCTGTACCGGAAAATAAATAGAATAATTTGTTCTGTGCCCGCTAAACAGTACAAAATTAGAAGCAACATAAAAGGAATGGAAATAAAACACGTGACCACATGCTTTTGTTTAAACTCCAATTTTTTTTATCTTATTGTACGGTCAGCGACAGAAGTTCTTTAACATTTGATGTTTTAGAATCGTCTATAACTTCGTTGTAGCTAAAAATTACCTTATTTGGCTTTGCTTTGCTCCATTGTGAAAAAAAAAATACAAAATTTTCCCACAAATCATGATGAAAATTAAGCTTAAAGCTTAATCTCCACTTGTTCATAAACTTCTGTAGTTAACTGTGCCCTAGTGATAGACTTATCATATCATGTAAAGTAATCAGGAACACATCTATATCCTCAAGGCATAGAAATACTTAGTTACAATTTTTAATGAAAGAGAAAGGTATAAAAATAAGTATCAACTTGCTGCACTTGACTTGGTGGAGCGCAGAGCCTAGAGACTCATAGGTGAAGACTATCTTGCCGAAGCAAAACTCGACAGTCTGAGCCATCTTCGTGAGGTAGCGAGTTTATCGGTCTTCTACAGATTGTACCACGGTGAGTGTGCCCAAGAGCTACCCGACCTTATTCCGCCTTCACCGTTCTTTTACAGGGACTTCAGACGCACAGCTGATTATCATCCACACCTCTTTGATATTCCACTTATTAGAACTAAGCGCGTTGAAAGTTCTTTTATTATGCGCACTGCAAAAATTTGGAATCAGCTTCCAGCGTCTGTATTTCTGCTGAGCTACAACCCTGTTGTTTCAAGAAGAGAGTTAATAGGCACCTTCTGGGTAAGCTCGCTCCATCGTAGAACTCATTCTTGCCTATGTAATTTCGAGGTTAAGAGCCGACCCATTCATCATAAAAAAAAATGAGACAGACGATGCCTTTGCCCATAAATGGCATACTTGTCATGGGCTAAAATAAGTCACTTTAACATTGGTTGCTTGCTTTTATTATACTATACCCTAGTATGAATCTAGTCTTCCGTAATGTGAATGTGTACAAGCAGTTTTATAAGTGTTTTTGCTTCGTCTTTTAGCTTATTTTTTGCCATCTAATAAATAGCGTAAAATTACGAGTCCAACTTTCAGAGTACTTTACACGAGACATTGCGCACACTCTCAGTAAATAAGGCCAAAAAATATGCTATGGAAAGTCTGTGTCACTTCTTGACTAAATTCGATAGCACTTCCTCGAATTGTCAGACAATACTTAGAAAGTGAAATGTATTCATGCCAGTTCGCATTCAAACATGACTATACCTACTTCGTGACGTGACACAAGTTGAAAAGTTAGTGAACTTGGCAATACACTTACGAAAGAGCCTAAGTTCACCATTTGACCTGCTAAGGTCAGGCCATACTTGTAGGCACGCTCGAGAATCGGCTATTACTGTTTAATACATTCAAATAGTAAAATTTTATTTTACTTTTCTGCCAGGTCTAAATTGGCTTAGGATGTTAAAATTTTATCAATTAAAACTTAAAACTACTTACTAGTTATAAAGACAAAAAGCCCGAAATCAGAAAACCTGAACTTCTTCTGAGTGCTCTTCTTTTTGTTGTCAATTTTATTGGCCACTAGCTGTCCGTCGCGGTATTACCCGCGGTCCCTCGGGAAAACATCATTTTCCCGGGATAAAATATAGCCTATGTTCATCAGGGATAATGTAGTGAAATAATGTGGTGAAATATTTTTTTCCAATCGGTCCAGTAGTTTCGGAGCCTATTCAATTCAAACAAACAGGCAAACATACAAACAAACAGATCTTTCCTCTTCATAATATTAGGGTAGTAAGTAATCACCAGGATTTTTCGTGTACATTCTGTACGCGAAAACAATACTCGTGCACTAAAGACATCATAAGAAATTATTTGCCAACATCTCTATTATTTATAAAAGACTCAGTGCTGATTCTTGCTCTCGTATATAGTGAATCCTTGTACGGGCGCGCCTCACCGAATAACGGGATGTGTGGGAAAGCCTAGCAACCCCATTTACCCCCTCGTAAGGAGGAAGTTTGTACCTAGCTTTAAAGTTAATTAAGTGTCTACCCCCCTTGACTTCGCCATGTTTTGCGCGATATGTGGCACTTGGGATGGACTGGATTGGCAGTTAGGATCAACATAGATGAGCAACTTAGTGAGTTGCTTAGTGCTTACAGTGTGCTTAATAACTGCATCAATATTGGATATTAAAAAGTAAAAAGAATAACAAAAATATAATCCTTATGTGATTGAGATGAATACGACAACACCACAGGTAATTGTTGAAATCGATAAGACAAGACAATAAGCGTATTACCATAGAACGTGACATAAAGTTATTCCGGAGTGTAAACTGTCAAAATGTATGGTTATTCTTGATTTATTCGGTGGAATAACTTTATGTCACGTTCTATGGTAAGACGCTAAGTGTTTTAATGAAATTTGAATTCAATGAAAATAAAAATGTTAAACAACCTTATAGTATGTACATAAGTACTTACCTACTTATTTTTGTATTCACAATCAAAATATTATCAAAAATGTTAATGTGAGTTTTGCAATGTTTCTAGCTGTGTTTAAATATTAAATCACATAGGATCCCTACAATTAAAGTATCGCCTAAGATTGCGGCAATTTTCATCGCTCGTCTGCATAAACCTTTGTGGCTCTACTTGCCGACTCTACTTACAATTTCGTTAAAATAGTGCCACTGTAAAATGTAGGTACTTTGTTTATCTGTGGGCGAGGCACTGGGGTGAATCACTTTGATGTGGGATGACTTCGTTATTGTTGAAAATCCTCTAAAACTTGTGACGCCTATATAATTTGAATTACGTTTTAGTAACTAAAAAGAAAACCCACATTTACGTGTATTATTATTAAGTCCTCTTTGTCGGATCCGACAAAGGCAAAACCTAGCTTGAAATAAAAATTACTAATTACTAATTTTTGTTAAAAAATAATAATTATAGTGAGGCTGAGTGAGTATAGTTTTACGGGAAAAGTATCAATGCCTTAGAAATCAATATACATGAGACAGCCTCAACATCTGTACGATTTTAAACAAACAAATAATAAAAAAATTCGATGAACAAGGAACTAAACTATATGTATGTGTAATTTAATGGTTCATAAACTATATTTAGCTATATCTTTAACTACTTGGGCTTGCTATCCCATTTGATTAGCCTAAGAAGTCCTGACGATCGCTCACCCTTTTCAACCAGGAATGATCGAAATGGGTAAGATATTAGACGTAAATCAAATTATTTCCAGCATCCACAAAAAGGCAAAAAGTGTTCCTTAGAGACCACAAAAGAAAACAGGCATAAAATCAGTAAAGGATTTCTAAATCAATCTAACACAATTATTTGAGAACGTAGCCATCCAGGAATAGCTGGTTCAAAAGTAATGGTAAAGTTGGTCCGTTATTTTAGTAAGTGCATTAAAACATTAAAAAACAGTAAACCGTAACTGAATCGGTCAAGCCGTTATGGGGAGCCGAATGGGAGTAAAAAAGTGCACCCACAAAACCTCTCACCCCAAACGCATACTACTCGCCAAAACATAAGAACTTACTCTCATACCCTTCACAAAAGAAATATTATGTCTATATGATGTATGATGTAAAATCCCATTTCCATTTCAATATTCGCATTCCCCCAAGTCCAAAGATCGCAGTCATTATTCCCATCGATCTGAAAAGGCGATGAAAAAGCTACGAGTCTAGCCGGGTCAGTTGTGAAAAATCACGAACAAACCACACAGAAATCATTCAAGTTAACGTCCTACAACGATCTGCACTCCGCGGCCTCGTGACCTGTGACTCGGCCATTTTTTCCCTCGCGACAGCTAGGCCTCCGCAAAAACAAACAAAAATACGGGCAAGGGTAAGTCTAGGTTTGAAAAGAGTGTTCTGTATGCAATTTTTTGGTAATCTTTATAACTGACTAGATTGTAGTGGGGTCTGCATTGATTACAATCGACTTAATAAGGACTTAAAAATACGTTTTCATGTGACCCATTCGAAACAATTCAGACGTAATATTTTATGCTATCATAAAAGTGCGTCTGAATTTAACGATATAGTAAGGTTTATGAGTAACGGAGTTTTAAAGTTTTCACAGCGTAAGCATTTGCATTTAGTTCTGAAATACGAATCCATCATCTTTGGTACAAAAACTGTAGACTATAGATTCGTTGCATGCTGCAAAGCTGGCTGTACTTATTGGGTATTATATTCCGGAAAATGTACCTATTATGCAACTATCAAACATTGCGACACGCAAAGGATTGACAATACCTTATATAAAAATACGCTGGTTGTGGGCACAGGCACCGGATAGAGGTGAATGGCAGAAGCGAAATGAGGCTCGTAATCATTCAATTGTGGGATGAGAAGGGCTGAGTGATAATAATAATGTTTGAGAGGAGCCGTGTTGGTCGAATGGGGTTGTGCCGAAGGTCCGGCCGTGCATTATTGGATTTTTCGTTTCTTAAAATTTATATGCACTTTAACACGAGCTCTTAACGGTGAAGGAAAACATCGTGAGGACACCCGCAGCTTAGTCAGCTCCATACATATTGAGGTTTTCTTTACTGTGGGCTAGGCTGATTAATAGAGAATGATTTAGGTGCGGGCAAGCCTATTCCATCTCAAAAGAATTTCCCAGGCACTACATCGTCCCGTTCAGTGTAGGCATAGGTGTCCTCCTGCCGCTGTATAAATCATCATAAATAGATGTAAAGGCCTAAGTTTTTTTGTGAGAATTGGTGATTATCTTGGGTTTCAAGTTTTTCGTTTTCACAAGGAACCCTAGAGAAGCCCACTAGCTCCACTGATATTGAAAACGATGCGAGAACAAGCATTTTTGTAATTGCTCCCGTCGCAACGGTTCCATGCTGTTGCACCGTGAAAATTGGACTTTTAATAAATTTCCAGAATTTCGACACACCGACATAGCCAGTAATAAGTCCAATATTTTTAGAGTTTGTGTTTTTATAGTTTCAAATTATACGAGTATGTTAGAGTTAGTGTTTTTATCGTTTCGGATATGAGGTCTTAGAATTTTAGCACTCTAGTTTGACAACCTATTCACTGATACTCGTAATAGTAAAAGCGCTTGCCTGCTACATTCATTTCCCTTGAAGCTAAAAAGTGATAGATTTCTTGTTCACTATTTCATTGTTTCGCCAACTTTTCCCGCACAAAAGGCTATTTCCTCTCATATTACCGAATCTCTCACGACGTGCGTTGGTACGTCAAATCACAAAGATTTCCACTTTTCCTTATTTATCCCGAGATTTCAGCCGAATTCACAATATGATACCGATCAAAGCCCCAACGTTTTGATTGATAGTAATGTATTACCTACAAATATTTTTCCACATTGTCGAAGTTATTAATGCACTTAGATAAAAATGTAACGGCATGCTATAGTTTGCTTTATTTACACAGCTACCCATCCGTGGTCACCTTGGTCCATCTGAAATACCTGAAATGGTAAAATACGTTTTGATGTAGTAGAACGCTCCATCTTAGACCTCACTACTGCTTAACATCAGGCAGAGTGAGGTCAAATGCTGACCTAACAAGAATAGTCATTGTTTTATCTGTGGTTACAGTGTATTGTAAATTGTTTGTAGCATAAGTTTTACCGTATAAAAAACTTAATTTACAGGAAGGTAATTTATAGTTACCTACTTATAAAGTGTTAATTAGTAAGTGTAAATTAGATAAATCTAAAATCGCTACAGAGTTTACGTGTTATATAGTCATAAATTCCTCAATTTGATAGACACTCCTAATTATACCTTCTGTTTATATCTATTAGCTCGAGGATCGTCGTAAAACAGACGCGTCATCGTAAGAGCCCATTATCTTGTTAGAAGGGAACTTCTACATCGCATTCGAGGAAAACTTCCTACGCAAAACCAAAACGAGTTTAAATTATGCCGCGCGTAAAACAGTCCTAATAAATCAAAATAAAATTTACAGGTTTGTGTTACATCGTTTTTTTTTTTTAAATTTATTTATCATAATAAAAGGTTTATATAAACAATTTGTATAAATAGTATTCAGTAAACTACTAAGGTTTATAAAAGAAAAATACTATTAGCGAGTCTTCATCAACTTAACTACATAATCTTATACTCATAATACTTACAGTAGTCTTTCTAAACTTTAGCGATCACAATTCATAATTGATATTTATGGAATGGGAATTAATTATTGAATTATACGAAACGTCGGGAAATAAATAAAAGGTATTTAACGCGATAAAGTCCTGTTTAAGCGAATCACTTGTGTTACTTATGTGTATCATAAATGTGTTGCATAATTTTCTTTAATAAAAAAAAGGCTTGTCAAATATTATTTTTACCTACTGACCAAGTTATATTTTTTCCTTCGCAGACTATGTGAGTAAATCTAAACCTACTTCCTTTTTTTGATTAGCCAATACCCAATTTTATAATTTTCATTCTAACGTGCCATTTAAGCTTATTCTAGAGCGGAGCGTAAAATCTCATGATCTGCGTTTAACTCGCAGAGTCAGAGACCAACTTGGACAGACGACGTTTTTTCCAAGTTTCGAAGCAAACGCGGGAACTTTTAGTTTCCTATTTGAGATGCCAATGAAAGAAATCTATTACGGTTCACTTTAAACTCTCGTTCCTGTGTTTTTGTTGGTTTTTCAACTTAGAAATTCAATTATTTTTGTACAAGCTACTTTCTGTCGAGTCGGCTTGATTATTTAACTGCTTATTCGTCCGTTTTTTACGTACCTATCCGTGGAGCACCTATGTAGTGAGTGTTCAAACACAACGCGATATGCAGGACTACAAAAAATATCGTTTGGTCTCGATATTTTTCGACGGAAACCCCGACGCAGTATTCCAAATTCATACTTACGTAGTATGCGTTTTGTCGGACGCTGCATCAACAGATTCTTAAACATAAAGAAGTTGATAAGAGGAAAACATTTTGGTATAATAGACAACTGTGTATCTGTATATTGTTAACAAAAAATAATATAAATTTCTAATTATCCTAAGAAGGGCGAAATTATCCTAATAATTTGCGTGATCCGTTTTTAGGACACCGAAGATCACGCGAACACTTTTATTACCACAAAAGATCGAAAATCTATTATAAAACCTACTTACTTAAATTGGCTTAGGTAGGTAAGATAGCTCTCTGTTTTCTGTGCCTAAAGGAAGAAGTTAGTTTAAGTCATGGATTTATAAATTTATATATCCGTGGTTTAAGTACATGAACATTTCGTTTTGTAAGAATAATTTTAGGTATGTCCATTGTTTCAAAAAATCTTTATAAAATTAAAAATACTGCTCGACATTTCACACATACGACTTCATCTAGCCCCAAACTCTTTATTCTGTGCCCAAACTAAGCAAAGCTTGTACCTATATACTATGGCAACCGAATAACTGATATACCTACACTTATATAATTTTTGTTTGTAAATACATACATGGTTGGAAGGATATGGGGGAGACCTTTGCCCAGCAGTGGGCAAATATAGGTTGAAAAAAAATACATACATATTTTACATAGAACACCCAGACCCGAGATAAATTTTGCATTTGATCTTACAAACATTTGATACCGCGGCGGGGATCGAACCTGCAACCTTGCGTCAAAAGTGGGCTTTCACCCACTGCACCACAGAGGTCATCGAATATATTTATTTATCGATCAGAGCTCTAACCTCAAGGTATGGTATGGTAGACATTCTCCCATTCCATTTGAATACTAACTACTTCAAATTACGCATTTTCAGTTTCCGTAAGCAATTTAAAAAGCTTTGAAATTTTACAGGGGCCCAGAGCTCTGAGGCGAGACGGGACAGCTGTTCCCTGATTATACTAACGATAATACGATAGTAACCTTGAAGCATTTCCGAAAATCACCTTCCAGGTACTGTTGGGACGACTGTTTACGTGCTGTTTACTTTGTGAACAAGTGCTGCCATCTACCTTTACGATCCTTAGTAATTACGTTTGGGCTTTCAGTGTGCTTTCAGTCGATTTGAGTCTTTTTACTATGTGACGATTCTAACTTAATATAGGTACAACTTTTTAGGTGAATAATAAATTATTGAGCTATAGGTATGTTATCGTTTTCAACTATTCTTACGTTGCGAAAAGAAATGCTGCATATAAAACTTTTTGATTTGATTTTTTGAAAGCCAGGTTACGTAAGTAATAAAATGGGTGATATAAATAAATTACTTACATCATTTATTATTTTAAAATAAAGCAACTATTTATCTACTAAAGTATATTAAATCTTATTAAGATACTACTCAGTCAGTTAGATAATTAGATTCCAAGACTTAATTAAAACACAGTAATATTAAAATATTCTTTTAATTTGTACATTTCAAAATGAAATTCGTGAGTCGAGAGAGATTCACTTGCATTTCATTTTCTTTGGCATCGAAAGCAAAGAACTGGCGTGATGCCAACTGGACAGAGCATGGATCTCGGTGGATGACGTTTGGTGGCGCGAAAAACACTGTCTCATAGAAATTCATTTCAGTATTACAACCCACCATTTACTTCTAAGCCTTGTTCATCGACAATATCAGAGTCATTGCTGCTGTGAAATATAGTGCATGTATTTCTAGTTCAAACTTTCACGACTTAAACTTTTATTATTTTATACAGGACTTGCAAGGTACTATAAAAGGTCTTTCATTTCAACAATAAAAAATATTTACGTACCTAATTGGTCGTGTCACTTTCTAAACAGCCAAGTGTGAATTTAGCGCCAGTTCCATATTTAAAATTTAAAAAGTCAACACAAATTGGCAGGATACTAAAATCTGTTATGTATGTATCTGTGACGGACTTTAGTGCTAAGATTTTAATTGAATATTAAAAATTTCCTTATATTCTAAATGAAAAGTAGAGTGTTTGCCACGGGTAAAAGAATCAATTCCTACTCGGACTATAGCCGCCCTCGCCGCGCTAGGGCGTCTAACTACCTCGGGAATTGATTCTTTTTAACCTTAGGCTAACAATCTTCTATTCCAAAAGTACACTATCATCTAATAATACACAGGTATGGCAATGGGCTCCGCACTAGGGCTGGCCTATATCGAGGAAACCCGAACAAGTTTTGGCAAAAACCTTATAGAACGAGAACTTGTTATTGGGTTATTGTATTAGGATAATGCAAGTTCATTACATTCTCTAAGACTATTCAAATCTTAGAAAACAATCTGGCCTTGTAAGTATTAAGAAATCGTTTTACTAAAGCTAAGCTATAAAAGCGAGGTACAACAGCTTCGAAGTACACACTTGTCTCATGGATACAGAAAACTAAGCCGTCTGTACATTCGGAACTCGACGCCGAAATGTCTCGGCGTAATGCTTCACCAAAGCCTGTTTAAGTAAACCCAGTAAAGCCTTAAAACGAACGGCTCGTTTGCTTAAGCGATCCTCCCATTACCTGCACTCTTCGGATAATCGGATTTTATTGGTATAGTCAGAATTGACTAAATTTTGATCATATTACTCGTTTCATCGTCATCATCCACAACCTGACTTTGCCCACTGCTGGGTATAGGCCTCTCTTTATGCAACTTTTTACGGTCTCGTGCTAACCTCAACTAGGTTCGGCCCGCGACGCATACCAAATCGTCTGCCCATCTCACTGCCGGACGACAAACGTTTCTGTATCCTGTTCTTGGATGCCATTCAGTTATCGCTTGACTCCACCTGTCGTCACCTCGCCTATAATTACCTACTCGTTTAGTTCGTTGTTATTTTATTATGTAAGTACCTATTTGATGACAAAGCTTAGTCAAGAATTAACTACAAGCAAGTTATTTTAATATTTTTTTTCTCACGTAGGTTCTAGTGCGATAGATGTCCCAGAAAACAAATCACTTGTTAATGAGTTCGTGTGGCTTGCTGACATTACTACTTCTCGATTTTTCATTTTGGATTATAAAGACCGTGTTCACCGTGTAAAAACGCGTCCACAGCTCAGTTTTCAACTAGTCACCCGAGAAAATACAAGCTTTTTTACTGCCCCTAAATTAAGGATGCCCCAAAGAATCCGCAACCTTCTGTGGACCTTCGCCTACTGCACTATGAGTGGATGTAAAATTAAAATTTTCATATCGCCGAAAACATGCCACTGCAGGCAAGGCTTTATACGAACGGCTCTTTAATTGCAGTTAGAGCTTGCATTGGTATGGCATAAGGTGAGAAATCTAGCAATTGGATTCACATTCACGTGGAAAAAGATTCGACGGTTAGATCCATTGAAGCGGACGCTTTATTGCAGCATAAATCCTTATCTAGCTTTGCTTTATGTTCAGTGGCGCCATCTGAAAAAGATTAGAAGTCGGTTATGGAAGAGTGTAAATATTTTATTGCTGAGGACGCTGAAATGCAAGTTTTATCGTGAGTCTGTTGTTCTTTGATGTTATAATAAGAGGAGAAACTGTCTGACAGAAAGATGCAATTTTTGAGCGAGGCAACTGTCCCTCATAAATCTAAATAGGACGCAAAATTAGGGACGCCGTATTTATAAAATAATTCCCCTAATAGGTAACATAGATCCAACCTGAGAGTAAAATGACTCTAACTTCAGTTTACTCTTTTATTAATCTTAAGTCAATCAAAAGAATAAGTAGCTATTATTATTTTATACAACTGCGATAAATGCAAATTTTTTGCTACCGTAGATATGGCAGTAAGCAGGTTGATGTAATACATTTTATATGTCTATTAGAAGTAACCAAGGCTATTCGAAATGTTGGTACCACGTGGGCAAAGCCGCGCTGGCTTTGCCCACGTGGTACCAACATTTCGAATAGCCTCTATGCTATTCCAGGTCACTATCTACGCCTATTCCAAGTTTCATCCAAATCGGTTAACTGGTTTAGGCGTGATTGAAACACAAACATCTGAACAAACTCACAAACATTTCAGCTTTATTATGTGAGTGGGATATTAAAAAAAATCGATAGTTTAACAAAAATCTGACTGAAAAAGTAAGAAGGCAAAAAGGAATCCTCAAAGTTAAACTCCTAAGTAACGAGAACTAGAAGTTTGTGACTTCGCAAATGTAAAAAAAGGAAAAAAAAAAGGAAAAAGAACAAAAGGAAGCCGTGCGCGTTTCTCTAGTCTTATTATAATGAAATGAAACAGAACGTCGTTCGCAAATATTATTCGATGAAACAGGGGATAAATATGCTTATCTGGCAGATTAAACTTTTATTGTCTGTAAGTATTCATTATTCCTGCTATTATTTTTACGATCGTAAATTAATTGTAAAATATTATTTGTGTTTTGTTTATTTTCGTTTGTTCACACATAAGCTCTTAATTAAGTTAGTAGGTACAGTCTATCTGTATTCTGTGGTACAGTTGGTCCAGTGTACTAAAATTTTACCCAAGTGAGTACAATTTTTGTTCTCGTGTGTAAAATTTTTAAGTGTATTATTTTCACTACTGGAAACCAAATTATAGAAAACCAGCAACTTGTCAATAATTTTTGCTTTTAAGAAACAGACAGACAGATGTTTAGTCTATAAGTTGTGATAATTAGTCATATCTTTGTTTTTTCTGACATGTTAAATTTTTATTTGTATTTGCGCATGCAATGTATTTTGTTTTTAAGGAATAAATGAACTATGAACAGTAAAAAGTTCAAAACATCATAATAAATAAATAATGCTGGACTTTTCACACAGCATCATCTAGCCCCAAAGTAAGCAGAGCTTGTGTTATGCGTACTAAGATGACTGATATACTCATTTAGGTAACATGATGTTTTGAACTTTTGAAGTCTCAGGCGCCTACTAATAAACCTGGTATAAAGTTATTCCTGAGTGTAGGTACACTGTCAAAATGTATGGTTATTCTTGGTTTGTTTCGAGAAATAACTTTATGTCACGTTTCATGGTTATCAATGTATAAAACTTGTTTGTTGGTGTAGGTAATAAACATTGGATTTGATACAGCAATTCATCTATAAGTACATAGGTAGAGGTGTTTCCAGACCGATACGACTTAGGCGCCTTCAAGAAAAGAGCCTATTCCTACCTCAAAGGCCGGCAACGCATCTGCAGTGTCTCCTGATGCTGCATTTGTCTGTGGGCGGTGGCAATCACTTACCATCAGGTGTGCCACTTGCTCGTTTGCCCCCTCTTCCATAAAAAAAGTACATAGGTACTACAACGTCACGGGATACTGGTAAAAAATAACAACAGCAACAGGTAGGGTGAGCCAATAGCAATTCCCGGTTTCATCCAACAATAGTAAAGATAAGCTTGCGGAACAAACTCGGGATTAAAACTTTTCTACCATTTACCAGACAGGCTGTTTTTGTCAGTGGCCGTCAAACTAAAATTTCAAGATTCAAGATTCATTTATTTCATACGATTGGTACATGTCAAAAAACAAAAAAAAACAATTTATATCCAGACAAATAAAAAATGGACACCAAACATCAGTAAAATAAACAAAAAAAAATCAGATAGGTACGTTTACTTACTAACACTAAGGCTGGCGAACTCATCGAACGAGTAGAACGTCTGCTCGACAAGCCAGCGCTAAGCATAAGCTAAGCATAAGCTTAAATATTAAGCCACACTTAGGTATTTCATTGAGAAATGAAAAGTCTTATCTCTTCGTCATTTGATTCTGAATGTAACTTCGGACAATGAGCATGAGTTCACTGACGACCAAAAAACCTTCAACTATATCATGTAGATTTTTGTTTGTTTTCGTTTACTGAGAGCTTTACTCTTAAGACAGAATGATTTAAGCAGAGAGGTACCTAGATTCCTACACTAACAAATAAACCTGCAGTACAATTAGGGACAAACCCTAAGGCCTATTTCAGCCAACGGACCTATATAAACTCGTCTACTACTCGTAGTACATAGATTGTTCCCAGCAAAGAACATAATAACTTGACAGCGTCCCATAAAACGCATCCATCCGGTAGATGGCGTGGCTTAATATAGTCATTAGGAAGTGTCTCGGTGTACCCACTTGTTTTCATTTATAACGAAAATGGGGTCATTATGGCATAGAGCGGAGTGCTGTAAGCCATTACACCTTAAAGCGCACATTACTCTTTATTCTGAGACGCCTAACTTTTACTTCTGCATTAGCCGGTAATCTGTTCAGCTCCAAACCTTTTAGGATTGAGAAATGTAGTTTTCAGTTATTTAAGTTGGATAAACTGTTAATTTAATGTTTTTAAATTTAATGTTAATTTAAGTTATAAAATGTATATAAATCAATAGTTTTTAAATGCAGGAAAACAAAACCTCCTGAGGTACGATTCGTAGGTACTTAACATTGAGTCTCTCACAAAACGGTTTTTATATTATCTACAACCTTTTTAGATTTTTAATGTATTTTTTAGATCTTATTTATTTTAATGCTTTGTTTGTTTGAATTGAATAGGCTCCGAAACTACTGGACCGATTGGAAAATTCTTTCACCATTAGAATCCTACATTATCTCCGATGAACATCGGCTATATTTTATCCCGGGAAAGTGAAGTTTTCCCGAGGGAACGCGGGTAACACCGCGACGGACAGCTAGTCGAGTATAAATTCAACTTAAGTGATCTCAGATTAAACTGAACTCAATTAGGTAGATCTGAATGAGGTTTATAGCTTGAGAATAAATTGGTAGATTTTAGTTGTGAGTAATGACAGTTTTGTAGGTTAATAACCAGCTGAGTATAGTTTGAGGACTGTTCTAAAATCAGACCAGTGATTGAGATTAGATTCAAAGCTTCAGCAGATTATTGATTTGAGATCAAACGGTATGGTTCAAACTGAGCTCTATTATTAATACCTAAAGCTTTTACTATTGTTAACTTGATACAAAAGTAAGATTCGATAGGACATTTCATTAGAAATCTCAACTCAATAGAGGTACCTTTTGTATGGAATCGAATATCTGATCGTTCAATTTTCATTTGGTTGCAGCGTTCAAGTTCGTGCGAGTGGTTGAAATAAATAAATAAATAATAAATAATGGTGGACATTTCACACTGCATCATCTAGCCCAAAACTAAGCAAAGCTTGTACATCATCATCATTGGCCTATATCAGTCCACTGCTGGACATAGGCCTCCCCTAATGAGCGCCATTGCGCCCTGTCCTCAAGGTTAAGTAAGTATTAATTATTAAGTCAATGTTCTTAAAGTTGTAAGCTTGTACACTCAGCAAAAAATGTGGTCTACCACCTTACGGTTGAGATTCATTTGAACGTTATGAAACAACAAGGTTTATTTTACTATTAAGACAGTTAGAAAAGGAAACCTTAGCGGTAGTTAGATTTCACAGAAACTGTTGTCAAAAGTGGTAGACCACTTTCTTTGCTGACCGTACTATGGGAACCAGATAATTGATATACTCGTACTACTTATATACTGTTTTTTTTTTGTAAATACATACATATTATACGTAGAAACATCCAGACCCGAGATAAATATTTGCAGATCATAGAAACATTTATCCCACGGCGGGAATCGAACCCGCAACCTTCTACGTCCCAAGCTGACTTTTACCCACAACGCCACAGAGGCTTTACTAGGTATAAGTTGACAAAATCTCGTCTGAATGAAACTTTTGGCAAAAGCTACATAAGAATATTTGAATAAAAAATTTATAAAAAATAATGTTACTAAAACAGCTACAAAATGACGTTTTGAATTCATACAAGTTTCAAACTCATATGAAAGTTTTAATCAAAACATTACTCCTAAAATTATTTTGAAACTTCTACATTTGAAACTGTTCGCAATTTATTTTATAACAAGTTATCCTTTGAACAAAAAAGGTGCCTATGCTAAGTTGAACAATTAAAGCAAAGCATCGTACGTGTGGTACAAATGTACCTACATAAAGTTTGTTTTTATTTTGTAGGAGTAAAATTATTAAAATTGGAATTTTATCAACCAAAAGCTACGAGTATAAGAATAGCTACAAACAAAATTTGAATTTTCATTCATTCTAAGTGTAATATAGAATGAAAATTCAAATTTTGTTTGTTTGTTGTTGCAATAAATCCATAACTCATACATAACTGTAAATCTATGTAAATGGATGTGACATCCTAATGTGTGTCTGGTCAATCCTCACAAATTGTGAACCTCCATAAATTGAGCCTATCTACTCAGCACATCGAAACAAACACAGATACAAAGGGCACAAGTCGATATCATTACACATAAATTCCACTTATCTAACACATTCTGTACAATTTGCTCGCCTCCGGACGAGGTGGTGTGTTACGATAGAATACATTACGGCTCTAATGTAGGTAAGGAACATTGATTCAATATTACAACTCGGTAGAAACATTGTGGTTGCTTTTATTTCCAAATAATACCTATCACATATGGCACACGTCACCGTCTTTGAAACGTGCACTTACCTATAATCATCATCATCATTAGCAGCTCAAATGATAGCCCACTGCTGGACATAAGCCTCCTCCCTCAGACGCCACTCCAGTCGGCCCTGTGCTGATCTTATCCAAGTCTTTCCCTCTATGGACTCTATGTCGTCCACCTATAATACCTATTATATAGAGCAAAGATTTGTTTGTTTGTATTTTTGTTTGTTTGAATTGAATAGGCTCCGAAACTACTGGACCGATTTGAAAAATTCTCGCTTAGAATCCTATATTATCCCTCATGAACATAGGCTATATTTTATGCCCCGGCATAAAGTATAAGCACAACTAACAACTATATAACTTCACTTTCCCGAAAGTGAAGTTTTCCCGAGGGAACGCGTGTAACACCGCGAGGGACAGCTAGTCTGAAATAAATGAATGAATGCGTCATCGTTTTTATCCACTCTAAGATTACCCGTGTGGGTGCTTATCAGAACGAGTACCATGGTACAATTAATTAAGCCTACAATTAAAAGTTTATACTCATTACTTTTTAAAATAATTTTACACTAAAACGTTTTTTAAGAAAATAACTTCTCAAATTAAGCAAAGTCTTTGTAAGACTCTCATTACTAAAGGTTTTCGGAACGAGCTACTAACTTTCCACAAGTGCGACAATGAGTTCATCCGTTTTTAATCTCATTATAATAGTCTAGACGTCCAGAAAGATGGGAGTACGAATCTGCAGCGGAAAGTGCTGCAAAGTTATAGTTTGAGCTTTACCTGCAAAGTTAAACAAGTAGGTACCTGGATTACATTTTAGTTTAAACCACACTGATAAAGCTAAGGGATCGTTTATGTGCCAAGCAAGCCAAGTTTCAGTAAATGAAATCCCAGAAATTCCACTGAAAACTTAGGTATTCTGTAGGTACTTCGACGATTCTTTGACATTGGTCACGAGTAGACTCTTAAGCAGTCTCAAACATCAAGGCAAATAAGATTTAAGTAGGTTTAAGGTGTAAGGATAAGAGATCTATATATAATTTACAAATAGTATTTCATTATTTTGATAAACTTACTTTCGGCGAGGTCACCCAGTTGTAGTCATCAATCCATGATGACTACAACTGGGTGGTAATTACAAATTATCCATTATTGGCAATGGAGGCCCAGTAACTCCACCATAGCTATAGTTGGCAAAGTAACTCAAATGAGCTTACTATTTTGTTTGGTAAACATCGTTCATCAACTTTTAAAACTCGCAAGGGAGCACACATAATTAAAGGTGCATTTACACGATGCGATTTTTCGTACGATTTGCTAAGCGTCGCCCACTGAACGTATCGACGAGCGTCGCGCTCGTCGAAAACTATTACAAATCGCATACGATGAGCAAACGAGCAAACGAATGAAGACATGTGAAAAATTTCCGTGCGATACGATACCATAATAATATGAGTTGAAATCGCATTGTGTAAATGTATCCTTAAATACTGCTGGCTAAAAACATTAGTCTATCAAAAAAGTAGTATAAAAATGTCACAAACAAGTTAATGTTTGTTTACGACCACTAACAGCTATTTACCGGAACTTCGGATCATTATTTTTAATTAAATAAATCGCTTTCATCCCTCGGCTCTAGGGGCTGATAGATCTGCATCATTAATCATTGGAATCCACAAATAAGTAATGTTCCGAGAATATTTTTTGCTAAGCTTATTACTTTTCTTGTCACGGCACTGGTGCCTGCCTTCTTAGTCACTCTATTTGGATTCAGTGATCATGAAAATATAATGAATAAAAATTCAAAGTTGTTGACACTAACACCGGTATTCACAAACATTACTATGAGGTCTCACAGTGCGCGCGGACGCACAGGGTCCAAAAAACCTACTGATTTTGGAACCCTGTGCGTCCGCGCGCACTTGGAAACGTCAAAGTATTGTTTGTGAATACCGGCAAAAGTCTCAGTGACAGTGTAAACTAACACCGGTATTCACAAACGTTACTATGAGGTCTCATAGTGCGCGCGGACGCACAGGGTCCCAAAAACCTATTCATAGATAATACTTGAGTGGCGATCGGCACTATGCGTCCCTTCAAACGAACGCATAGCTAAGGGAGCCAGCTAGCTATATTAGAGAACGCATAGCGTCAAATAGTGACCAGCTTACGTCAAAATGATTTATGTCAGTACTCAGAGTCACTCTAACATCTACACAAATCCGTTGCGTATTAACGGTTTTTTATATAAAACGACTCTGAGTGCGGCTGTATAATAAGATGTCAGTCAACGAAGTGAAGTACGTGATACAAACGAACCAATCACAGAGCTGTATTCAACGCAGTGCGTTTGCTTAGCTAAGAGTAGTTTGAGTATTATTGTTTATGAATTGGAGGGCTTGCCATCTGTAACGCACTGAGAAATGCCTTACTTCGCATAGTATTGCTAGTTTACTTAGGCAAGTATTGTTTGTGAATACCGGCATAAAATATGTAGATTGTCTTCACGCTCATTAATTACCTACGCTTCTCAAAAGTCTATTCTATAAGTACTCGTATTATGGAACATGAAACCTGGTAGAGTATTTAAGTACCTATATTATTACTTTAATTTAGGTACATAACTTCATACTATTTTTTTATACATAAATACATAAAATCACGCCTCTTTCCCAAAAGGGTTGGCAGAGACCACGGATCTCCACTCGCTACGATCCTGACACACAACTTTCGCCTCATTCACTCTCAACTCTCATTACATTCTTCATACATGCTCGTCGGTTTAGGGTACTTTTTACCTGGCTCTTCTTCAAAGAGTCGCCAAATTGATCCAAGAAGGTTCGCCTAGGCCTTCCCTTTCCAGCTGTCCCATACACACTCGCCTCATATACTTGCTTTGTCAAACGACTGTCATCCATCCTCTCTACATGCCCAAACCATCTTAACATACCTTTTTCGATCCTCAACACTACATCTTCTTTCACTCCACACTGTTCCCTTATCACACTATTTCTCACTCTATCCTTCAACGTTACCCCACACATACTACGCAACGCTCTCATTTCAACAGCATCAGTCTACTCTGATGTTTTTTCTGCCACACCCAACTTTCACTTCCATACATCAATGTCGGTACCAACACTCCTCTATGAACTGCCAGTCGTGCATCTCTAATATGTTCTTGGAAAAATTTCGTATTTATGAATTATTTTTATTATTCATTGTATTTGTTAGAGTTGTCTGTAGTGTTGATCTAATGTTTCCTTTCAGAATAAGCTTTCGTCACCAAATTGGTCTAACACAAAAGAAACCCCATTTTTATAGCAGGCCGTAAACGCGGTTTTTTGAATGAACAGGGCCTTACGTTTGTAGCCCTACGTTTTATGTCAAAAAAACCCTTTCAGCATAAAAGTGCGACGGTTATTGTTCAGTCCAACAGATTTATATTTTTACACCAGAATAAATACAACAGACTGTAGCATCTCAGCCAATTGTTAGGTATGAACGTCGTTTCCTGCACACGCAAGATATTGATCTCGCTGCGGATAAAATGAATGTACCTACACTACCTACCCAATAAAGGTATGATGACAATTTGGTATGACTTATTAAAATTTTCGGTCCAAGGTTATAAAGAAACTGCTAATTTTCTTGTGATTTATTAATCCGAACGAACTATTTAAGTTTCTAATTTATAGTACCTACCTATAATTGAGCACCTATACAATACATTGTTAAGTAATGACTATTCCAAAAAATCTCGAAGATTGTCTATAATCGCTCTATATGTTAGTATTATAGGTATCTACATCAAACATTTCACACCAAGAAACAAGTAACAGTAACGACGCTGCCGCTCCCTCGCCCGTTGTGTGTCTTGTGCAACAATCCCACACGCCACGAACCGTCGTCGGTCGTCGCTGCGGGCGTTCACACAGGTCGTCTTTTATTACTCCTACGCTTTTCTTATATAAAAGCTTTTACTCTAGAAGAAATTACAGAATAACAATAGACTTATTTGTGGGTAGGTTATTCACCTCGCCAAGTACAAAGGTGTTTTTAATGGGTTTTCATTAAGAGTTCGGATTCAGTATTTTTATTTATATAGCGTCTCTTGAACCTTTTTCGAAAGCTTTCAGTATTGTGGGCGCGTCAGTGTTGTACTTTTGCATTATGGCTCCAATTGAGCCATAATGCAAAAGAAGGTACATTTCTTTTACATTCTTATATTTTTATTTGTTTCTAATCTGTGGTACCACCAAAACTAGATTTGAATAACAAATTGAGAAATGAAAAGTCTTATCAAAAATTTCGATTCCGACGGGATTCGAACCCGCGACGATCAGACGATCCTCCTGAAACTGGAGTGCCTTACCGCTCGGCCACGGAATCCCTGACTTCGCAATTGACATTTTTGATAAGCTGAGGCTAAGGTTTAAAAATTATAGAATAACAAGCGAGCATTTGTCCTAGCGCGAGAATTATACTCGCACCTCCAGGTGTCTAAGGTTTTTTTTCGCCGTTTCTATACCAGCATATTTGTTAGGGCCATAATTTAAAAAGGCTTACCAAAGAGGATTTCCATATACCCTTGTAAAATCAGTGAGCCCGTATTTATTAAGCCGGTTAAGCCCAATTGAGTGTCGAATCGACGAGTAGAAGAATCAAGCACATTGATTGTATTCGCAACCATGAAATTCTCCTACGGTAGTTATATTCTCTTATATCTTGTTATTCAAGATACTTCTAGAAATGTCTAAGGTAGTCAAAGGGACGTAAAAATACATATTTAGAAAATGCCCACACTCAGAGAGAAGCCTTATATTCGGCTGTATGTATGTTTTATATGCTGTTACACAAGGAGAGTTTCTCGCATGGGTGCGGCGATTTCTTCTAGGCAATAATATGGTCGTCTAGTGTAAACTAATGCTTCGAGCCTTGCCTCTCGAATACGATTCTAGCTATCTAAGCTTTCTACTAAAAGTAGTCTTTTTTACGAGTTTCTGTCAAAATGTAAACAACCACAGGCTAGACTCGGCGAGTTTTACCGAGGGATAATCGCATACGATTTTTCGCCGCTCGCGTGCGAGAAACTCTTTTTTCACACCCGGTACCTCGAAAACCATACATTTTTTCGTCTCACATTCTTAACAGAAAGTAAACCATTACTCCCTCCTAAAAAACAAAATGGCCGGCGGGAGATAAAGTTGTATGGGATTTCATTTCTCCCTCTGACCCTCATGTGAACAGATAAGTAATGAGATTTGAATTTCGAACTTCAAAATTTCTATTAAAATTTTTACTATTGCGTCCACACCCAATAGAACATTATACGAAAAAAAAGAAAAAATATGGCAACTAATCTTTTTCTTCCGAATTTATTTTTGATGTTTCTATGAAAATGTAGGTCCCATAGAGACCTGCACCAAGTAGAATTTATTCAAATTTAAGGAAAAAGTGTGGCTAATGCCTCCAAACTATAGAGCGATCGAATGTTGTTGCATATTACCTAATGCTTAAATATTTTTTGAGAACGAAAGGACGACCTTAATAAAATATTTTTTGAGAATAAACGGACGACCTCGACTCCTTCGATAGCGGGTGGTGGGAGTTATCGAAGGAGAGAGATGGTTGGAAAGAATTGGGGGAGACCTTTGCCCAGCAGTGGGACAGTATAGGTTGAATAAAAAAAAACGAATTGATTATTATTATTCTACCTATAAAACCTGACTTGCTTGCTATTTTCTGGGTGTACTCACTAGTTTTCTCGCAGTACCTATATGTGAAAAGCAGAGTATTCACCTCGGGGTTAAAGCTGTCTTAGTCTTGGGCGCTCTTGAATCCCTCGCTGTCTCAGGATTCTAGTCATTAACTCCCTCGTTGCACTCGGGAGTTAACTATAAACACCCTCGCTATCGCTCGGGAGTTAACTAAAGAATCCTTCGATGCGCTTGGGATTCAATATGGCGCCCGTGACATAATACACTGCTTTATCCCCTTGGTGAATAATCTACTATTGTGTAACAGCCGCTGTAGGTACCTATGTTCACCAATATCTCCATTAAATTAAAGACTGAATTTCAACATTATTTTTTTGTTTGAAAGGGTATGCTCTCGTTGTGGTCCCATATAAGTTTTATTCTTGTAGGATTTCAACTTTTCCCGCAGAACTCAAAAAACCTCATTGCGGATGCGGTTTTTTGAGTTCTCAAAGCACTCTTACCCACTAGCGGTTGAACCGTGGGGCGGCTAGCCGCTTGTTGGGCCGCTTATACAACCGTTCACCCGCTAGTGCGGGGGCGTAGTTTTTGCCTTGAAGACAATAGTGTTAATTTTTTTTGTTTTAAAATGGAATATTACTCTAGCTACACTTTTATAAACTTGTTATGAATATTAGCTTGAGCACCTGTATCGCCGTAACCGCTTCATTAGAACATCAGACGTTATCTCAGATAATGCAATTATTAGACCCCAGCAGCCAGGAATTCCTGATGGCAGTCGGAACTGCACTCTGAAATTTATGTTGTTGGATACAATGGAACACGGTTAGAGGTACCCTAATTCTTGTTTGTGTTTCTCTATGCATAGTTTTTGCTATCACTTTTCATTAGGAATTATTTCTAAAATAGGGTCACGGCTGTAATCCCTTCAGCAAAAATTCTCAGAATTATATTCTCAAGATCATTTGAAGATGTCTAAAAGGGTAGTCAGAATAGACCATATCCAAAACTTATAAGAGCCTACTAACAAAATATGGACTATGTCTGAAATAAACAAATTTTATTTATTTATTTAAAACAAACTTTTTATAAAGTAGGTAAATGAATTGAGTTGCTATAAAGAGATAGATAAGTTAACAATCAATTCTAATAAGGTTGTGAGTAGCTTGGAACAAAAAAAAGCACTATATCACTATTATGACTGCGAACATGTTATCTAAGAAAGTTTGGACAAACTTTTGTTTTCAGCAATAACAACGTAACCTCGTCTCCAATTGACGGTACGTAACATTTCTCATAACTTCCATATTCACTGAACTAATACGAAACAATAGTGTTCGTCTGTTCGTATCGAGGAAACTTCTAAGCGTTTTCGAAATTGTCTCGCTTTATGAATCGTTTTTCTTTCATATAACTGTTCGTCTGCTGTTGTACCCAAGATTCTTTATTAACTTCCTCCTTGCTTTTAACAAAAGATATGAAGGAGAGAGTATAGATGTGAATTTTATTCTAGTAACTAAATTATCTGTACATCATATCAATTGCATTTGTAACAACAAAACTTCGCGGTAAATCCAGAATTTAGTCATTTAATTTTAACTAGCTGCGCTCCCGCGATTCCTCTGGATTTTTTCGGGATAAAAAGTAGCCTATGTCCTTCTCTGGGATACAACTTTTATCCATGCCAATTTTAAGCTTTCAGTTCAGTGGTAACAAAGAGATAGACAGACCGACAGAGTTACTTCTATAAAATAAATCCATACTATTAGGTACTTACTAATAAGTAAGTACCTAATAGTATGGATTTATTTTTATAGTATTATTATTATTATTATTTCAGCCATCAGTGTCCCACTGCTGGGCAAAGGCCTCCCCCCACTCCCTCCAGACATCCCGACATTTTATAGTATTAGTATGGATTATATCGAAATAAATCCACATTACACATAAGACCTGTATCTATAAGTTCATATAATATTTTGTGTGATTAGTTGAAAAAAAATTATCACTGAAGTGAAACATTAGTTTCACTTCTTTACTGCTAATTACTAATTTTCACTTATTATATGAGTTCATTTCTCATCATTGTCTACGTGGTAAGTGTAAAGTATTCTATGGCATAAGTCGCTACTAAGTGTACTCGTACCTACCACTTGAAAATAAATGTTAAAATTATTTTGTGGAAAGCTTTATAGAAGTATCACTAATTAGCATGACTTATACAATGTTGGAAGGAAGCTCTCTATAGAATTCGAGAATAAATATAAGTATATAATATTAAAATCGTTACTAACGACGTGTTCCATAAATAAAAAGTCAAAAAAACTAAACCCATATTATGTTTTAGTACTTCTGCTTCTTATTGTTTCACTAGTTCTTTTTCAACAGTGTAGGTAGGTACTCCGTAGTAAGAAACATTTTCACTAGATAAAGCTTCAGGATAAATATGCCTTTTTTTTTTAATACCGTCAGAAAATCCATTTTGGATACCCTGCCGCCGTGGGCACTGTCCCGGGAATGACACCCACAGTCACGCCCAGCACCCTCGCGGTGCTTACGACGGCGCTCGCCACAGAGCGCCGCCGCCCTTATCCTACATTCAAATGGATCGAAGGGCGTTGTTTCATTAGAGACCAGACCTATCCAAATTGGCTCCTCACTTTACTGTCATAAGTGTATTTTATTTAAAAACCTAGCTCTACCTATATCATTAAATGTATATGTTACAGTTATTGGAATCTAATAAACGTTCTACACTCACAAAAGGTTCAAAAAATCGGGCAATGCCAACTACCATACTCTCTGTGCTTTCAACAATGTCGTAATCTTGAACATTTTATGTTAGAATTAAGGTGACAATTTGCCAAGAAAAAGAACAAAAAGCTACGTAACTTGCTAGATAGTAGCCCAGTAATTCGTGAAGTCTCAGCGACAATAGCGTGGTCTGGCACCTTATGAGAATAAATGACGTCATTCTGTACCTGGATAGCGTCCACTTTGAGAACGTATGGGCATCTTGTACTTCTTTTGTATTGCCTTTTAAAAATATCGCAGTTACCTATATACTAGCACAGACTGCTGCTACTAATACCTATTTTTGTTTAATTTCATTCAGCTAACTTCAAGTAACATATTTCTCTAATAAGAATAGGTAATGTTTGCGTAATAGGAATTGTAATCTTAATGATTTCACTAAAGATATTATTTTGTTATCCATCTTCTATCTTACTGATCATCATCATCATCATCAGCCTACAGCAGTCCACTGCTGGATCTGGCTTTCCCTAATGAGCACCATTGCGCCCTGTCCTCTCAGCTCTATCCTACTGATATTCTATCCCATTCATATAATCCCACTTAATATAGCTGAAAGTTTGCGAGTTTGTTTAGATGTTTGTATGTTTGTGTATCAATCACGCCTAAACCAGTAAACCGATTTGGATGAAACTTGGAATAGGCGTAGACCTGGAATAGCATATAGGCTATTCAAATTTGTTTGTCTGTTTAAATCGACCATTATATTGTTATACTTATACGAATAAACGAATAATACGAGTGTATTGTATCCTCGCTTTCCTTGCTACATCACAGAAGCCATAGACCTGAATATTTAAGGAGTCCTGCATAGTTAATGTAGTATCTTCGTGATTATTAGTATTGGCATTTTATTATTCGGGTAAATCCAAGATTGCGAATAAATGGGCTATTTTGACCTCATGATAATGTAGCCGATAATTTTTTGGTTATTTCGGATACGGATTTTATCATTATTAGATCATAAAATCTTATTTCGTACTATTGTTTGTGTTGTTTGCACGAAATATATAATTTTAGAGCTGAAACCTTAACACATAATAGTGGAATGGAGCTTTAATAATATTTTCCAATGTGACAGCCACTCTAACATTCGCCGAACTATTATTTGGATAGAACAGGCGATTACAGGTGACGAGGCCCTCTACACGTTCGTCACCGTCGGCATTCGTCTATCTTCCTTCGCCGAATATGTAGAGGGTTCATAAAAAGAGACACTTTATGCTAAAAATGATAATACAATCATACCTACCTACTGAACTGCATAACAAATATTAACATCAGATTCTACTCAATGCAAAGAAAGTAAAAAGTTCTTTGTATCGACAAATTATCCTGTGTTGGAGTTTAAAATTGCCGTTGACACAACTTCGAACCGACACAATAACTAAGAAACTTCCTGCAACTGTTTACTTGTTCTACCTGAAAGTTTTCCAGCCAGACCAGCATTATACCCAGTTAGGATTCCCAGCCAGTTCTGTCCATTGAAGATATTTTTTAAAGTTTCAATGCTCGACATCTCTTAAGTACTTAAGTCTTACCCTTCTTAAATACCCAATGAACCACTTAATATTTTCAGCACATAGCCTTTATTTACTACAAGAAGTATCTAATTCACTTCTTTTTTTAGGATCCTATGTCCCCTCGATGGGGCAAAGGGCGTCCACAGTGACTCTCCATCTAGATCGGTCTTGTGTTTCACGCTTGATCTCCAAGACTTCCCGATCTTCCTCGCCTCGTCGAGCACCGTCCGCTACCAGGTTTGTATGGGCCGATCATGTTTTCGCTTTCCTGGGGGGTTTTAATTCATAGTCTGTTTTGGTATAATTATGGTCGGGACACCTTTGGAGCGTGTGACCGATACATTCCACATACGGCGCTTGATTTGTTGGAAACTTTCTCGTACTAGTAAATTGAGATGATTTAGTGAAGATATCGGTCAACGAATATCTGGAGCTGATGCGAGATGGTTGTCCACTTATAATAAGTTATTCCTATACTCATTAGGAATTCTGAAGAAAAGTGATTACTTAAACTCATAGACTGAATATGTAGTGTTCCATTGCCAAGTGATACGCCAAGCGAGTGTCGCACAGTAGCTTCCGCAAAGACTTATAATTTAATCGCCATAAACCAACGCTTTTAGCATATTCAAATGTTGTTACACAAAAATTTGCAATAAATAAACAATTTTCCACATCATAAATCGTATATAACAACAAGAAAACTGCAAATTTATGCAGATTTCATAGCGTAGCCGCGTGTCGCCGACGCTGCTTCGAGCGTTGCCCCGATACCAATGGCTTATGTATTTATGTAAATGCATCTACATTATGTATATTAAACCGAGATTTTTCCATTACATGTGAATTTATAAAGTGTCTTTGTGTGTACGTGATACAGTGGCAAAATGTGCGGCGTCACGGATCAACGACGCGGAGCTTTTGTTAGTTTTCTATCTGGGGAGATTATCTTCAGTACACCGTAATACCTATTGTACGACTATTTGTAGTTTACTATCGATCCTTTTGTAACAACTTTGAATAGACAGGGCATTGATATAGATTACTAGATGTGCCCTTAGCTTCAAGCAACGTGGAAATGTTGTCAATCGGAAAGGGGATAGGTAGTTTAAAGGAACAGTAATTTACCAAAATTGATTTCAATAGCTAAATTGTTTTGATCATTTGTAATCCTTTTTTTTATTTGTTAGTTGTGACACACAAAATTGCAATTGCTTAAACGTTGAGTGCTCTATTTTCACGTTCAAGGCGCCTACAAACTAATAACAATACAATAACTACGAAAATACAATTGAGGATACTTTAAATACCCCTGAGACAGTTGTATTCAATGATAGTTTCCAGTCAAGAACTTGAAAGCTTCAATAAACGAGTGAAGGCCTTAATAAGAGCATTTCTAATAAAAGTGGTTTAATGCACGTCCGTTCACCGTACTTCAAACACTAGGGACAGATCACTGGCAAGGCTCCAATGCCTTCGGAAGTATGTACACTTCACGAGAAAATGCCTTGCGAGATTGCTTAGCTCCTTTTGTTCAGTAGGAAGTAGTGAATTTTTCATATTTACAACCGAGCCAGGATAAATTTAGTGCTGGAGTTTCTATTACACAGAGTAATAAGGGGTAGTGAGTAGTCTATATCTCAAACTACCTGGGTTTAAAAAAACTAAAAACTAATCAGAATCAGGTGTGAATCCCAAGATGCTGCATTATTCTCCTGTCTGTGGCACAAAATAAAATAGTTTCTATTTCTATTTCTAATCATTTAAGTACCTAATTCAAGATGTCAAGGAAAGCTAAACACGCATATTGCTATATGCCGATTCGACATCTTGCAGATTCTGATGTTAGTTCCATAACATTTGACAAGTTGCGATCCCCTACTTGCCAATAAAATATATATTTTTTTCTTAATATTTTTCCTTTTTCCTTCAACATTTAGTTTGACTTACCTATGCCAAAACCAGTAATCGTCAATCGTTGAGACGCAGGGCTAAGATTCTAATTCAAATCATCGTTGTCAATTTCTTAAAACTATAACAGTAGTGATATAATTAAAGCCGTATGCTAAAAGGTAGCCATCTTTGAAATAATCGTCGTAAATAACAGCAACAACACAGGGCTACGACTGTACCCCCAAGGCGCGGTAGACATTCTCTTAGTGTGTTATTCCTGAGTAAAAAATGTATGGATATTCTTTGTAAGGCCGTTTATGTCAATGCCCATGCAAGAGCAAACTACTTTTCCGCTCAATACAATATCCGTGAAAAATAGTAATCCGTTCTTCCCGAGCGTACGATTGAACAAAACGTAGCAGTATTTGCAATCTGACACTGATCCGAATTATGATTGAAACGCAGAGCTCGGATGAATGGCACTCTTTTGATGGAGAGCGATTTCATTGTGGATTGAGAAATGGGAAAAATGCTGAGGAGTTTTTCGGCTAATACGTACAGGGTTTAATCATGATATAAGATGACTGCATGCTAATATACAAATCTGTCTGTTCAAAAATATACAGATTTTTTTTGTATGATTGATTTTAAACCTTGAACTTAGGTGCTTGATCTATCATATTTTTATGAAAAATGTTTTTATAGTTATTTTAGAAAGTGTTTCAATGTGAGCTAAACCTATAGATTGTGTCCCTGAATAGCGTTTACCTATGCTGTAAAGTAATTGTATAATGTATTGGTTATATGCGAGCGAAGTCATGGGCAGTAACTAATCCAAAATATAGACAGACGAAGTAGTATCACACAACATTATTTATTTTTAAGTTTTTGGAAGTACCTACAGTTGAAGGCATGTCTAAATACCTAGGGATTAATTTAGCGCATGTTCATATTATATCCCCCTTGCCGCCTCGAATGGAATATAGTCATGTATATTATTGTGCAAGTGGTAGTGTTTCCATCTGGCATTAACCACAGAAACCGCAGAATAACGTGACAAACGGGATCCAAACTGTAGCATGACAAACATGATAATGTTATTGTTTGATATTTTAATCGTCTGTTTTATTCAAATCAGTCCGTAAAGCATTTTTGCTATTCAATATCAACCTACCTACAGATTAACAAACATATTTTGGACCCAGACCTCGATGAACTACAATTTTCTAAGAATCGCATCACCAAGAGCAACTGACTCAAAAAAAAAATTATTTAGTTGTTTTCAGGAAAAAGTGGAATTAAGAAGTTTACATTCTGAACCCTTACCAATGAACTATTGGTTGAAAACCGGAACCAGAACAAATGATTGTATCAAAATGGTCCACACAGCATTAATCATACGTGCTCGTACTAATGGTAGGATCCTGCGGTTGTGGAACAGCCCCGTAGGCTGTAGGTGTTTGAACATTAGGTACCTTAGTCATAGATTCGTGAATAGCGGTGACCGTCATTTACACGTTTAAAAAAATATGGAAAAATACAGCAATAGGATGTTATGGATCATAAAAGCAGAAAAAAAAGATAAAAGAAAGTTGAACGATTGAATAGCTTTGGAGAAGGTCTAGGGTGAAGTATTTTAAGTTAGGAAGGTCTAGTTATTTTAAGACCCAAAAACTGATAATAATAATCTATGAAATAACAAAGGTTGTGGTGGTTACCGCTTCTGAAGAAACCGCAGTCTTTGTATAACGCTTGGAATGTTATCTAGGTACTTAGCGCAGTACATTAGTAACATTGCATTCCAGAGATTATGTTAAGTTAGTATGAGTTGGTGGCCAAGCCCGAAGTTTTGGCTGAAGGCTTCCATTAATGGATGTATAACTTGGCCGACAATGTAACATGACCGTCGAAGCTCGAATGAGCTGTCACTAGCAGTCACCCGATCATTTTGACTGCGCTATGAGTACTATAGTAGATTATGGTATGACAGATTAGAATTAGATGATAGTCTGTAGCCGCCTTATTAATTAGAAAACCCTAATTCTAGCTAAATCCGAGACTGCTCTCAGAACTGTTACTTCTTGGAGTAACATGATGAGTTTAAGGTTATTAATAAATCGGTAGTTATCTCGAATCAGTAATACATTTCTTGCATCGGAACTAGCGCGTGCGTTATGGCAACCCATAAAATTTAAAATAAAAACGATTGAATGAACGAATATTATTATCATTCAAAATATTGTCTGTCTCTGTCACTAATTATATGAATGACAGAGATAGACAATAATTTGTATTTAATAATCTGTTTTATTCAAAGAGGTTAGAGGTTTTATTCTTCTCAAAATTTTTGGTCAAGTGAATATTGACCAAAAAGTTTTTAGTCATAAAAAAAGTATTTACTGTGTTTAGTCATTTTTAACCAAAGATAAATAATGTACTAGATAGAACCATAGAGTAATTTGAGTGTCTCCACTTTTCAATCCATTCATAGACAACTATAGATATGTTTTTAAGGTGGAATAGTGTTGTGCATTTCTTATCAATAATTTCATGAAAAAGGATTTAATGAATTTTTAGAATTGTCTATTCTATAAAGGTATTATTTTATTGGTGTAGAACGAATTATTTTATTACTGTAGAACGAAATAAAATTGTAGTTGCCTTAATAATCATCATTCATTGGCCTGCCCTTATTCCGCTTATGCGGGGTCGGCACAAAATGTTCTCTGTCTCAACTCTCCTCTATCACTCGTCATCTCCATATCCACTCCTTTTTTACCCATATCTTCTTTCACACAATTCATCCATCTTTTCTTAGGTCTACCTCCACTCTACTCACATATCCATCATTCATTTCCGTCACCCATGAGTTTCATCCCTCCACATTACCTACGTGCTAACCTATTACTCCTCAACTTTTCAGTCACCGGCGCTACTTTCAGACTTCTTCAGTTACCTAATTATTAAAATAAAACAATATCAAATTTAAAACATGTAATTCCAGTTAAAGTCCTCAAAATAAAACAAGTATTAATATACTTGTTATCTGTTAACTATTGGTTAAATAGTTTTAACCAATAATTAACAGACTGCTTAGATGGTATTCCTCGATATCTAAAGCAGTAGATGAAGACGCCCCATAGCTAGAATGTCTAGCTACGAGCTTTCGTTTTCTGGGTAATTTCAGAAAATAAAGAATACGTTATTGAGGGTAGGATCCGTATTCCGTAGCTACCTTCAAACGAACCATTGAATTGTACCGGGCACGAGACTCGTGAAGTGAATCCAAAGATTTATCACTATCTCAAAAATTCCCAACGCGCCTAAAGAAGTTTTCACGTCAAAAAATGAGTTGACATTTTCTTCGTTCTTACAGGTTTGCACGACAAAAGTTGGTTTGGAAATATTGTTGGCACTGCATAAGAATGCAAAATTTTTCATCCGTATAACATGATTTTTCAAAGTGGAACATATTCTTGTAGTTGTGTAGGACTCCATTCTTCGCCTTTCTCGATATTTCTAATCCACGATTATTTCAAATCTAGGTCAGCTGGAATCCAGAATGTAAAATAGACCAAGTTAATAGTTATGTTCGTACCTACCTAGTATCTACACAAAAAAATGCATTAAATATCGATAAATATGTCGATACAACTACAACACTATTGCGCAGCGATGGAGTACAAGAAATGTCAAAAATGGAATGTAAATTTTGCTAGAATGAAAATTCTAAATGAGATTACCCAAATACACGCATGAAATCGAAGTAAAACGATGTTAAATGATACAATGATTAACTTTTTATAAAATAGCTTCCGTAACTCTAAACATAAACGTATTTTTCACTGGTATGACTTACCGATAAAAAGGAATATTTGTTTCATTCTCCGTAAGCATACCGATTCTGCTTGGAAATTGTGAAACAGCACAGGACATAATTGCCAAACCAGCACCTTATCACAAACATAGTCCAAAAAAGCCATTTATTTAAGAGAAAATTCGTAATTTTACATCTCGAACTTGCACACCAGCTGGTGTGTAAACAAAAAATCTATGGTGTAGAGGTGGCGCGCTGCGTCACAGGCCGGTACGCAAGTGTCATTGCGACCTCTCTTTTTAACACAGGCAAAATGGGCCATAGAGTGACGAATATGACGGACAATTTCCTAGTTCAACTTGAAATGCGGAATCCAGTGTACCAAAAAGGTTCAATGCCATCCATGTTTTTAACTGTTTTTTTGTTTCTTGCTAATGCTAAATGATTTTTTACCTCAAAATCTATACTTACTTGGATTTTAAATTCAGTTTCTTCGAGATCATAAAATGAAATTGTACGAATATTGTAAATTTTCACTCGCCCCATTTATCGTAATTGGTATCCATCCAACCTCATTAAATTTTTCCTCAAACCATTTTTTGGATATGACATGAATATTATGAAGTAAAATGTCAAAATTCATGATAGAGTATGCTTACTCCATCTCTATACTAGGTTGCACCTAGGCGTAACTCTTGCTCCGAGAGCAGCGTCGGATTAGCTTATTTCCTCCTTGGTCTTTATTTATTAATACAGATTTGACCTACTACTGCCTTATGCTTTGGATTAGCTCTAATCCCAACCAAGTTCGTGTTTATTAATAACAGGGTTAGTGTTTATTTTATTATTATTTTTTACAAATTTTGGGAAAACTAAGAGCTAGGTATGAACAATTTTAGCGGGTAAATTATAAATAGTATGCAGCCGGAGGCTACATAGTACAGGAAGGCCAATTATAAGTTTCTAGTTCTAGAAGTGTTGTATCATATTATCTCAACATATTCGCCGATGATAGAAACCCGTGCTCACGAATGTGTAGAGGATCTATTCGCCCGTATTCGTCGATCATTGTCTATCCAATAAATAGATGCGCGAATAGTTCGTCAAATAGTTCGGCAAATGTGTAGAGTGGCCATAAACTATGGGCAATAATTTTAGTACCTAATATTAGAAATTTTAATAAAAAAAAGATTCGAAAAACAACTACAAGGTTATAGATTGTGTTACAGAAACAGCGGAGTTCTACGATTCTCTTTCAACATAACTATTGTTCATAGTTGTATTGCCAGCATTTTGACCAACATTTAGATTTAGTCGATATGAAGCGATTGCTGTTGTATATAGCTGGAATATTTCACTCTATTTCTATTTAAACAAAAAAACAGAATCATGGCAGTATGCCCAAGGCACGGGAGACAAAAAAACTATTCCATATATCAAATGTGAATTCCCATTAGGATCAGAGGTTAGACAGCCACACAATATGCCACAAAAGGTACCCTTTGCGATGTATTGGTTTATGGTCTAATGGCCACTACAAAGGGAACGCCCATGAAACAAGATTGAGAACATCACTCAGGACTTGATATGCTTTCAATGGAATGCCGATCGCCTTTGTATTGTGAATCTCTTAGAACAACTTCGTTGCCTGAAATTGTCCTACGATTTCTGGAACTTTAGTCGGGAATAGTTTGGAGGGCCAACTTTTAATTTGGCTTCAACTGTCTGGTATTTGTTTATAGGTAAATTGCTGAAACGTAGGTATATTATAGTGATAGCCGCACTAATGACTATTTAGTGATGCTTTTAATTTGATACTTTTTACTTTTTTATTTTATTTCGCCCCCATACCATGTGAGGTAAAACCTCACGGTTTTACCTCTTGATGCTGCGGTTGTCTGTGGGCGGTGGCAATCACTTACCATCAGGTGTGCCACCTGCTCGTTTGCCCCCTCTTCCATAAAAAAAAAAATACCTAGGGACAAGGCGCGTAGTGAAATAATTACAGAAGATTAATTTGCTGTTCAATATTCCTATTGTTTCGATAATCCTGATGCCTAATCACATTAAATGAATCACTTATGTAGCGTATGCTATGATTACGTCATAATTATTCTCTAATCTCTATCAATTTGTAATGCGCAGGTATAGATAATCCAGTGATTTCGGGGCCGCTCCAATAACTCAAACGATACAGCCGTTGATTGGAATTTATTGTTTTGCTTTTCAAGGGTTAAGCTTCCAGTTATCCTGTGCTTATCGAAGATAGAAACAAAGAATACAAGTGAATACCCACGAATATCCTTTCCACAAAGTGAGGGCAGCACAAAATGTTTCCCTTCTCCTTTTCCTTTATCAGTCGTCATCATCGATACCAGTAGGGATAGATTGGTGAACTAGCGGGTCTATCCATAATGTTAACAAAATTTATAACGGCAAGACAATCCAACAGTCAAATAGATACTTAAAGCATAGTCCTGATCCCATACTATTTCCTATATCGGTATCAGAAACTACGATTATCAAGGTATCACATCCAGACGCAGAACAAATATTTTGGAAAACGTACAAGTTCCCGTCCCGCCGCGAGAATCAAACCACACCTTTTGCATCTCAGCGAATTCACCCACCACACAAAAAACAGTGTATCGATACGGACGACAAAAGTAAACAAATCTTCTCTTCGGAAGTCCAGGATTTTAATTTCATATAGGGCGGAGCAATCTGAATTTTATCCTTTGAGTGATCAGAAATTTATCATTCAAATTGGCGCATAGCGAGCGAAGCTCTGCCAAAGGCAGTTGGCGTCTGGCGCTACCAAGTACTTCTAGAAACTTCGATTAACGAGTTCCCAAGATTTAGTGGAGTCGTAATCGCATAAGAATTACGTTCTTTTCGCTGTTTTCGCAATTTATAGATGCAAGTAACACGGGATGTGAAATACTGTAGTGATGTTTATCATCATCAATTTGATACAGGCCATCGAAGCAGCTCCAAAGACGCCTTTTCTATCTACAGTGTTTCGAGTATAATATGTATTGAAAAACGTGTAACTTATTTTCGTACGTGTTTTTTATCGGGAATTAGCTAACCTGTGCATGATCAATTAGTTGCAGTCATACTTACTTGCGTCACTTATCAGAAACATTGTTCGAGAGCAGCTATTTTATTCATATTTCAACTAATTCATCTTCTATTCCGAATGATGAATTATCCATTTAGCTCAGTTGGTAGAGTGTTGCCACGGATCAGCAAGATCTAGAGTACACATCCCCAAGCATAATAATAATCTGCTGGGGTACAAATATTGTACCCCAGCAGATTATTATTATCGTGATGCATGAGTCCATTTCACAGTTAGAATATTTTTATCGGGTAAAGGTATTGTTCAGTTAATTATCTATAATTACACTTGTAATGGCTTTTCCTGTTGCTGGCTTATTCAAAAACAATAGAAACTTTGAGGATAACAAACAAAGCTAACGGTCTGATTCAACTGTTTGGTTTGTAATTACGAATAGTACAACGCGGTCACATTCAAGATTACTCGTATTGGTTTTGTTACAAACTTATTTGTTCCAAACGTGAACAATAAGGTGGGGTTTGACTACAGGCGACATAACTAAAAAATACTATTCGAATAAAGACTAGCATCAAATACATCGTCGCTTGGAAAAAGGTGAAACTATCAGTGATGATCAATTGTAACGCCTAAATTAATACAAATACCTCAATAAATAGGTAATATTTAGAACATTTTTATTTAAAAAAATCCTGTATAAATTTACACGATGCGATTTTAACCCATACGTAAACGTATTGCACGGCATTTTTTCACGTGTAAGTAAACGCTCGCCGTATACGTTTTTCATTACGTTTGTCATAGCGCGACACTCGTTGGCACTTAGCAAATCGAACGAAAAATCCCATCGTGTAAATACACCTTTAGTTTTTGCCCCCCTTGTGGATAGAGGTAAAAACGAATAGTCGCGCGCTTCTAACTCCAGCTTAAGATCCTCGAATGGCACAATCCTGCGAGGTATATTACTTTGTGACAAACTCGTATCTGCGGGATGATCTTTGAAATTAGCCCGCTCTGCTAATTACCATAAAGTTTTAACAGCGACGAAGTTTTGGCAACACTATCAACGTTTTCACAGAGTTACGGCCAATTCAGAGGCCATGCTCTATTTTCCAACAGCCTTTTTGTGACTTTATTTTTTCCTCTTATGCGCTTTTTTTATTTGGAACGTTCAACACATCAATACTATTGGAAAACTGGCGAAAATTGTTTGCTCGGTTTGTTGTGAGAGTGAATAGAAAGTCGAGTTAGATTCCAAAAATCACCTTTTCCTCTCTCTAGAAAGCATTGGTATCGTATTTAAATAAGTAAAGGGTACACAAATTCTTTTATTTTAAAATTCGAGAAGCCTTTCGCTAACTTTCATCCAAAAAACTCAAGATTTTTGTTGGATGAAACACGAACACCGCGTTTTCTTCGCTATTTTGGTCGGCAAATCTCTCCATAACTCTTTTGACTTTGCATCAAAGTAAGAATGTACTTAGCAAAATTATTTCCTCATTATTCAGCGAGCTAATTCACTCTTTGCTGAGATAAAAACGACTGAATAAATTACACTTCATAGAAAAGTCTCGCATGAGTTCACTTCCTTTCGAAATGTTTAGTTACTTTGAGAAAATTTCATTCGACTGCACTTTGTAAATAAGATAGTGAATAAACTCGAACGGGCACGATGTCCTTATGAAACTTTTAAGACGCTCTTTATGAAAAATGTTTGAAACGTATTTTTGCATGTTCAGTTTAAGTGGGTTAAAACAACATGCTTACAAATAGCTGAGTAAAATGATTCACTGTTCTACCTTCTGGCACGCTTTTCTGCGAAAGAAAATAATGTTACTTTTTACATAAGCTTCCACCCGCTACTTTACTAGCGTCAACATATGAAATAGTCATTATGCTCTACCAGGCAACGATCATCTCCAAATTTTCAAGAATCGGTTCACGGGTAAAACAGCTAACATTTTTCTAACACTTTCAACTATGGCATTCTAGCGGCTGTTACACAAGCAGAGTTTCTCGCACGAGCGGCGAAAAATCGTATGCGATTATCCCTCGGCAAAACTCGCCATTCGAGTTTCGCCTGCGGTTGTTGACATTTTGACTGAAACTCGTAAAAAATACTACTTTTAGTAGAAAGCTTAGATAGCGAGAATCGTATCGTCGGCTCGAAGCATTTGTATACACTAGGCGACCATATTATTGCCTAGAAGAAATCGCCGCTCGCATGCGAGAAACTCTCCTTGTGTAACAGCTGCGCTTAGAGTTTGTCTTATCATCAATTCTGACCTTGAACATTTTCTGAATAAATCGTCTAAAAATATTAAAATAAAAAAACAAATAACATCGAAATGTAGCCTCGATAGGTTACACCAACTTCAGGCGCATGACTTGGTTAACAAGTAGTCAGGTTACTTAGATCTTCATTAAAAAACTTTCACTCTGAGAAAAATCGGTTCACACCCTCTTGGCTCATTATTATTTGTTCGCCAACTTCGAAGTCAGAAGGCTCATTTTGAAGTTAATTAAACGCCTCTCTCGTGCGTCTCCATTATTGGCTGCCACAGAGTAAAACTGACAAGCTAAATCAATGATTGTGTCTCGGATAGGACTTTTTGCCCAATCAAGTTAAGGAACGTTCTAAATGGTCCGTAAGTGGATGGGTGGCCGCCAGTAGCATTTTTACCTGAGCGCTTCCGTGCTTCGGAGGGCTCGTTAAATTATCGGTCCCGGCTATTTAAGTCGCTAAGCCATGACGGAGGCCTGAAACTCCGTCAACAGAGTTGGCCGCTGACTCAATTGAGCTATTTTTTACGGCAACGCTAAAATGAAGGTATAGCATTACAGGGTGTAAAAAGACGTCTACCGAAGCCGAAAGGGGTAGGTACAGCATCCCAACACACAACCAAATCCAAAAGGATTTTCCGAAAAAATCATTATATCCGGAGAAAACAGCGTTTGAAGAGTGCTGTTTGCGTATGTTTTAGGCGCGATTTTTTACGTAGATTGCTGGATTTTGAGTTTTGATTGTTTTTTTTTCTTTTATAAATGAAATTATTGGGTAAGTATGGTCTTATTACGTCATACTAGTAGTAAATAACCCAAAATAACATAACATGACGAAGCTAAGTCAAAAAAATTTTTTGCGTTTATTTTCGCTTAATATGTTTAGAGTCATGGTCTGATTGCAACCCTTCAGTTTTCGGTAGCAGTCTTTTTACATCCTGTATAATAATGTTTGTATGTTTGCATTGCATTATGTTCTAGTGACTAAACTACTCTCTACTACCTATCATCTGATTTTGAATTACTTTAATTATGTGTAGCGGAAATTATTCTACGTAGATACGGGTGACAAGGGCTACATTTTTGTCGCTACATCAAAATAATGGATTTTAAAACATACAATCAAGTCCTAAACAGATGTCAATGACCTGTCCATATTTAATCATTGAATGCCACAGAAGGCGGCCTCCCCGCTGACAGACTGAAGTGGTCCTCAATTTCCGGTACAAGCTCATTATAGCCCTGGAAACATAATGCATCCCTACGTTTGGGAAGGACTTTATGATAATTTAACGATCATTTAGGAAATTGGTATCGATTTATTACAATTACACTGCGCTAATTGAGGACATTATTCGTGCTGAACTAAGCTTGAATTGGTTCTACGAATCATCACTATCCATCACCTTAACTCGTGTAGCTTTTATTTTTTTATTTATCAGCTGAGCTTTACAAATTACATAGAATAGAATAAATTGAACTATCTAGAGGTTATCGGAAACAATCTATAGATAGCACAACATCCGGTTACTGCTAGTGGAAAACTTGCCCAATACGTAAGGTCTATGTTGTTGGCCTTACCACGTGGAATGCTAATCCTACGCTGTTTTTCCCGTCACAATAAACTGTAACATGATCTTTATTACAATGCTATAAGGATAATAATTACAAAGCTTAATAGTATCGTTAATTTATCTCGTCACTGCTGAAAAATCACCGTCCTTACTGCATTGTAATAACGATCACTATTATCAGCGCTTAATCGATGACACTATTTCATATTACAATAGAACAATAGAGAATCACGACTGTGTTTCCAAGAAATAGTGGATATTCTCTCCAGTTACAAGCCAATCTAAATGTTTCTCCACTATGATCACTTTGCCGTTAAGAGCTCGTGTCAATGCATAACATTTTCTCGTAACTATACATGGAGGGATTTGAACAAAATACCGATCGAAATTCGTACGTGCCACTAGCACAGAATATCAACACTTTAAACCAAAACATCGATAAATTAGAAACGAGAGCATGCTTAGGTATATAAAAAGGGCAAGTGGGAGTCTCACACTTTGCACACTGAGGGTTGTATGTTTTAACCTACCTACAAACATAACTTTGTATTTGAAAGCTTATTTCATAAATTCTAACTGAAAATGAAGGTAAGTTTGTCAGTGTTGTTAACTAGATTTTTTTTACTTTAGAATGTTTTCCATACTTTTACCTATAGACCTCGTTATGTACCTGTCTTTTATCTGTGTTGACTTAGAAGTATATACAGCTCCAAAAGATTGCAGACTTGAGTACCTAGGTACTTGATATTAATTTAAAATTGATCCCTTCCGCTTTCTCTTAGAAAGATACAGATGAACAACAGAATGGTCTTGTAAGGATTATTAATTTCTTCCTTTTGAAGCACGGAACCCTTCAAATATAGAGTGGCTATCTCTCTGCCTAAGCCTCCAGAAACCATTAGGCTTAATGGAAAATTGATATGTAGGTACCTACAAGACAGTTGCCATTAGTCATACCTAGCCTCTGCGAGTCTCGATATTGTTGGTAGAACAAAGTTAAACATATCTAACTACGTATCTCTGTGTCCAACTAAAGAAGCATTTTTGTTCAATTACGATAAACTATAGTCACACTTTCATGACTACCTATCGGGGCATTTCTCATTACCTTTTAACCTGCGTTATCATCCCACAGATGGGCAAAGTCACACCCATTACTTTCCACGCTTGCCACCGCCAGCGTCGTCCCACCAGTCCACAGCCCGGAATATATCAAGATCGTCACGATGACGCCGTCTTCGAAGCCTGCCTGGGCGTCTAATTATGTACATAATTAATTACCTGTAGTCTTACCTACTTAAAATGCTGACAAAGTATCCCCTATCAAATGAACAGTAGGTATAGAATAGGGACCTCAAGTGGCATAAAGAAAAAGAAGTCTATACTTACCGCAAAGTCTGGTTATGGATGATGATGTTGATAGATTAATAAATCCATATCGAATCAAATAATATGCAAATGAGTGTCAGAATATCGACAAGCCGTCATGTCATCGACAGCACCATTATTGGCTTACCAGGGCTTAATAGAGTGTTCACATCAAGACAATTTTCCATAAAGCATTTCAACCGTGACCAGCGGCCCGGAAAACTCAGTGTCATCTTTCAGTCTCTTTCATAGCGATATTCTTTAGAGATGTTCTCCGTAAATGAAGAGATTTGCGGTTCCTTTCTAGGGTTTCTTTTCCGCGAAAGATAAAGACCACTTACGTACAGTTTTTTATTGTTCTTCAGCTGTACTTAGAATTGGAACTATCGCAGTTTGTATTTTTATAACATAGAACTGATTCAAAACTATACCCCTTTTAAAATGGTCAACAGAGTGATGAAATGCAGTCATAACATCTTTTTAAATGTATATGATAGGTATCAGTTTGCTACGATTGCCTATAGCTCCATCACTCTATTATTTTGTTATTTTTTTGTGTAACTAGACAAAAAAATAACAAAATATGATCTGAGAGAATGTCTACCGCGCCTTGGGAATACAGTCGTGACCCTGTTTCTGTTTTTTTTACTAGACAAAATTGACCGTTTTCATTAAAGGAGCAATTAGCTATCAAAATATTAAGGTTAGGTCAGATTGCATTGAAGAAAAAAAACTTGTCAATCCTGATGGTTCCCTTTAAAAATAAGATAAACCGAGGAACTTCCGGGAGGTTTACGAGGGTCAGACAAATCCCTGGAATGGTTCCGCATGGCTCACACTTGCCGATGTTTCTCAGTTTCAATTTACTCGTACAGTTAGACGAAAGATAATGATTTATGAACGTGTTTTTTTTTCATATTTGGCTAAAATGCTTTAGTAAGTTTGATTATTGAGGTACCTATTTGATAAAGGCTTGACGTCAATGCTGTGTCCTAACATTTATACAAAATGTTAATTGCTAAATTGTTTTTGTTTGACATTAAAATGATTTGAAACTGTAGGTAAATTGTTGTACAACAACCTAAATTGGTCACATAGAGATACCACTACATCGACCTTATTATAAGCTCTGTATTTTAATCTATGTTGAACAATAAATAAATGATTGATTGATTTAGCTTACATTAGCCAATTCTTGCGCAAAGTATTCCAAAAAATTAAACTGGTTTCTCCAAGATTTTTCAAGATGAATTTCGTTTATTAAAGCCAGTTTGTATAATATTTAAGTGGTGTAGCTTATCTATACCTTAACATATAAAATAAGGATAGAAACAAGTTCTGAAAAGAAACTCAACAACTCAAACAATTTGCAAGCTATCGCTTGTTCTATAAAGGGAAAATTCAAGTTAGCTGACTGTACAGTACATTTCCAGTTAAGCGTAACGTTTTGTTTTTGAACAATCAAACTCTGCGGCTGTTTTTATAGCATACTGGGTCACGTGTGGGCTATGAAATGTACAGGCTTCGGGCTTCGTTGACCACCTCAATACAGCTAAGGAAGTTCGTGTTTTTTACTTATAAAAAATCCTTTCATACTACTTGAATGCTATAGCTATACCAATGTAGGCATGCATATATTTTGATGCCCGTTTGAATAATGATAGCAGTGGGGTCGTTGGGACTTTTTTTTTCCCAACTACCCCACTAGTGGGGAGGTTAGTGGGGTCGATGGGAATAAACCTAGTTTAGTTACCTAATAAAATGCAATAAACTATTATAGCATTAGTTTTGACAGCAATATGCTATGTACAAAACTACTAGTAGGTAAATAAAGAAGACACAGCTCATGATCTCGTCATAATTATTTTTAGGTCACTTGCCTTGCCATGAAAAGAACACTCACATTTTTATTTTATCGTAGAACTTCCGTTGAACTCGGCTCAATGTTATACCTACCTAAGTATAAAAAAACCACTATACCTACGTCGTATTAATAGCTACTATCTAACCACGAGCATTAATTATTAATATGAATATGAAATCTGCTATCTGCAGTCGCTTATGTCGCATAGCGTCGGTGTGACCGAACCTTATTTATTCTGCATAAAATGCTAAACCTCTTTGGGTCCTAGAAGATAAGCTACTTTGAAACGAATCTAATACGAGAAGATCTTTACGAAATGTCCTTGGGTATCCGGGTACAAGACATTTCTTGAACGAATTCTTATTAAAATCAAATCAGGGCAGAATAAAAATATGTTTGGTTTGTATGAAGAATTTAAACGAGCGTAGATTGTTTTTAGTGATTTTGCCTGCCTGCCAATGTGTTATCATCATCATCTCAGCCTGGTATCACCCACTGCTGGCTATTAGGCCTGCCTTCTTTTATGGCAGTCTCCTCTATCTTGCGCCTCTCGCGTCCAAACATTTCCTACGACCTTTACTATGTCGTCGACCCAACGTGCTCTCGGAAGATCTCGATTCCGGTAGTCCGATCTTGGCCACCATTCGGTCAAAGATCTACTCCACCGGCCATACCCATGTCTAGCCAGGTGTCCTGCCCAACTCCACTTGTGATTTATCGCTCTTTCGCCAGCGTCAGAGATCTTGGAACGACGGCGGATCTCAGTATTTTGGACTCTATCTAAGAGAGTTATGCCGAGCATGGCTCGCTCCATGGCCCGTTGTGTGACTCGTATGTCAATGTGTAGATGAATAAAATTGAAACTAGGTATTTTAAGCAAGGAACAGAAAGAGTGCAGGAGCAGGCCAAAACCCAGCAGTGGGCGCAACGGGTACTATTAAATTAGATAGGTTACCTACATAAGAACCTATAATAACCTATAATATAATTGATTAAATACAATACATACAAATACATACAATACATAATGCAATCCACTAAAATAATAATTAAACAATAACGGCTGATAATCTACCTACAGGTTGTATCATTTGTTCTATAAGATAGTAAAACGTATTACCTATTACTTGCGATACTCTATTGGCAATTATTAACAAACACTTCACCATATTTATTATGAAAGCTACCAGAAAATAATCCAATTTTCCTCATAGCCATTTTTCACACACTTTACGTAGAGGATCGAGCAAGTATCAACACTCAAAGTATGACACTTCGTACTAAAAATACGGCTTTGTTGGCCGATATTTTGGCGCGAAATTGAACATGGGAAGGGTTGTTGTTGTTTATGTAGATTGTCCCGGGACTAGACTGCGTTGCTTAGTTAGTTGGAATTTGCATAGCGGCCTGTGCTACTGCGATAATCCTTAGTTGGTTACACTATTCATCATTAACTTCATCAGATAAACCTCTATTACTGTTTTAGTAGGCACTAGCGGCCTGCCAGAGCAGTTTATAAAAAAATATCGAAATGATGGTAGAAACTGCATCAAAATCCGTTGAGTGGTTTAGGAGGAGTGAGTGGACGACACTATAAAGAAAGACTAGAGAGTATTTTATAGTATACTAGCTGTCCGTCGCAGTGTTACCCGCGGTCCCTCGGGAAAACTTCACTTTCCCGGGATAAACTATAGCCTATGTTCATCGGAGATAATGTAGGATTCTAATGGTGAAAGAATTTTTCAAATCGGACCAGTATTTTCGGAGCCTATTTAATTCACACAAACAAACATACAAAGAAACAAACAAATCTTTCCTCTTTACAATATTAGTGTAGATTATGTCTCTACATTCCCGCGCTGGCAAAAACGAAGAAGGCTATTTACAGCTGTTAAGATGAAACGGGCTGAACGGAATGCGATGATGACGAGGCATTGGAAATGGAGCCATGTTGGCCTAGTCAGATGTCATATTGACCATCGTTTCCTAGGTTCGGATCTTATCAAGGCTGTTGACATGGATTTCTCTAGATTTTATGTTCAAAAAATAATAATTATGTTTCACACTAACTCTAACGTTCTGGTTTTTTTTTGTGTTACTACGTGAGCGTATGAAAATAATGGTAGGTAAATAGGTTCTCAGTAGGTATTTATTCATTTAAAAGAAAATCTGTCTACACCTACGAGTAATAACTGCATAAAGTCATCAATTAAATAAACGTCTTGCTTATTAGAAAAGCATGTTAGCGCATAGAAGCAGAACCAAATAATTTTCACACGCCATTAATACCTAAGTACCTGCTACTATGGGACATGTATAAAATGTGGAAATCTAAATTCTGATGGACAGTTGAGTGTAGAGAACGTGTTGAGTTATATTTTAGTTTCACTGAAGAAGCAAAAATGCGTTTCGCAGTTTTGGCATTGTGCACATTTATCGCAGTGGTGAGCGCGAATAGGAGTATTCATTACAATCTACGGGATGCGCCTCAGCTCTTTCAAAAGTTCAAAAGAGACTACTCCAAAGTTTACAAAACTCCTGATGAAGAAGTGAGCCGTTACGCTAACTTTATAAAAACATTGGAAAGCATAAACAAGTTAAATGCGAAATACGAAGGAACAGATTATGATATAAACAATTTTGCTGATTGGTCAGATGCAGAGTTGCATCAAATTACACATGGAGTACCTAACCCTGGTGGAAAATGAAACGGCTAAGGTACTATTATTATATGAAATGCAAATAAAATATAAATGTACTTACTTACCGATTTTGTGTTAGTACATTTATTGAATCCTGTAGTGTAAATTTTGGCGTAACGTATGTTACGAACAATGCGCAAAACGGAACTTTATCGCGATCAAATTTTGGCTTGGTATAGAAATCCCCTTCGACAATCCTCTTCGCTACTGCGATAATCCTTAGTTGGTTACACTATTCATCATTAACTTCATCAGATAAACCTCTATTATTAATGTTTTAGTAGGCACTAGCGGCCCGCCAGAGCAGTTTATAAAAAAAAATCGAAATGATGGTAGAAACTGCATCAAAATCCGTTGAGTGGTTTAGGAGGAGTGATTGAACGACACTATAAAGACTAGAGAGTATTATAAAGTATACTAGCTGTCCGTCGCAGTGTTACCCGCGGTCCCTCGGGAAAACTTCACTTTCCCGGGATAAACTATAGCCTATGTTCATCGGAGATAATGTAGGATTCTAATGGTGAAAGAATTTTTCAAATCGGACCAGCATTTTCGGAGCCTATTTAATTCACACAAACAAACAAATCTTTCCTCTTTACAATATTAGTGTAGATTATGTCTCTACATCCCCGCGCTGGCAAAAACAAAGAAGGCTATAAGATGAAACGGGCTGAACGGGATGCGATGATGACGAGGCATTGGAAATGGAGCCATGTTGGCCTAGTCAGATGTCATATTGACCATCGTTTCCTAGGTTCGGATCTTATCAAGACTGTTGACATGGATTTTTCTAGATTTTATGTTCAAAAAATAATAAGTACGTAGGTAGGTATTATGTTTCACACTAACTCTAACGTTCTGGTTTTTTTTTGTGTTACTACGTTAGCGTATGAAAATAATGGTAGGTACATAGGTTCTCAGTAGGTATTTATTCATTTAAAAGAAAATCTGTCTACACCTACGAGTAATAACTGCATAAAGTCATCAATTAAATAAACGTCTTGCTTATTAGAAAAGCATGTTAGCGCATAGAAGCAGAACCAAATAATTTTCACACGCCATAAATACCTAGTCACCTGCTACTGTGGGGCATGTATAAAATGTGGAAATCTAAATTCTGATGGACAGTTGAGTGTAGAGAACGTGTTGAGTTATATTTTAGTTTCACTGAAGAAGCAAAAATGCGTTTCGCAGTTTTGGCATTGTGCACATTTATCGCAGTGGTGAGCGCGAATAGGAGTATTCATTACAATCTACGGGATGCGCCTCAGCTCTTTCAAAAGTTCAAAAGAGACTACTCCAAAGTTTACAAAACTCCTGATGAAGAAGTGAGCCGTTACGCTAACTTTATAAAAACATTGGAAAGCATAAACAAGTTAAATGCGGAATCCAAAGGAACAAATTATGCTATAAACAATTTTGCTGATTGGTCAGATGCAGAGATGAATCTAATTTCAGGTGGAGTTAAGCTTGGTGGAAAATGAAACGTCTAAGGTACACAATATTATATGAAATGCAAATAAAATATAAATGTACTTACTTACCGATTTTCTTTTAGTACATTTATTGAATCCAGTTGTGTGAATTTTGGCGTAACGTATGTGTCTTAGAACAACGTGCAAAATGGAACCTTATCGCGATCAAATTTTGGCTTGGTATAGAAATACCCTTCGACATTTCTCATCGCCTCCACTCGAATGAGATGCTGATGCTAGCTAAGGGGATTTTTAAACCTTATGTTCATCATCTAAGACCCATAGTTGAGACGGGCTATACTTCTCCATACTAATTACGAGCCGAAGTATATTCCGTCTCAACTATCGGCCGATAGAAAGTCTGCAGTCTGCTAGGAGGCTAATAGTTATTCATATGTATAATTTTCCGTACCTAGATATCTCTCCCTCTTACACTAAAGCGCAAACTCATCGACATGTGTATCCTGCCCGTTCTCACCTATGGTGCACAAACGTGGTCATTGACCGAGTCTCAAAAGTCCAAACTCAAGGTTTGCCAAAGGGCGATGGAGCGCAGCGTGCTTGGAGTCAAGAGGACTGACCGAGTCTGTAACACCACGCTGCGTTCAGCAACTCGAATCGCCGATGTAGGGGATAAGTCTGCCAAGCTGAAATGGGATTGGGCGGGTAGATGGGCTAAGATCGTGACGCAGTGGGTGCCTGACGATGGGCGGCGACGCCGAGGCAGGCCTCGAAGACGCTGGCGTGACGATCTCGATGCATTCCGAGCTGACTGGTGGGACGAAGCTGGCGACCGAAAGTCTTGGAAAATGATGGGGGAGACCTTTGCCCAGCAGTGGGACAGCATAGGTTAGAAAAAAAAAAAATATCTGCCAGTTTCCCATAACTGTCCTATCTTTACGATAATAAAGCACCTACCGAGTTTGGGCAAAACCATATTTTCTACATCCATCAAACTCAAAATAGACTAAACTCAAATGTAATTTATCTCTTGATCTTTTGACGATCTCTGTAGCGCAGTGGGCGAAGGCCCGCCTGCGACGCAAAAGGTTGCGGGTTCGTTCCCCGCGGCGGGACCAATGTTTGTATGATCTACAAATATTTGTCTCGGGTCTGGGTGTTTCTATGTATGTATTTACAAACAAAAATTAATAGAGAAAGATAAAAATTAATATACCACAATGAATAAATTAAACACATCTGGTTCTCTGACATTTTACTCGTTTTTAATAATAATCTTAGGTATACTATAGTGCCCGCCTATTTTTCGATAAAGTTATCTTCTACGAGTAGTACCGAGTATACAATACAATACAATATATCTTTATTGTAAAACATAAAACAAACAATAACAAAGAAAAAAAATAAGTATAGGCACAGAAAAAAAAATTTACAATGGGCGGCCTAGTTACCTATACTCGTATGTAATGTATAGAAGAGCGTAGGTAATTACAATTTACTCCATACTTTTTTTTCTTTTTGGCAACCGATAAGTTGAATAATTTCTCAGCATAGTTTAATCTGAAAATAAAACAAATTCTATTTGTGGAATTACTAATTATTTAAATAATTTAAACACATCAACCACAAAACGTAATATTAAATAACAAAGTACAGTTAGCTTCAAAAGTTTATTAACATTTGAAGTTTCCCAAATCAGAATATTTTAATTGGAATCAGCTTTCAGGGTCTATATTTCTGCTGAGCTACGACCCTGTTGTTTTTAAGGAGAGAGTTAATAGGCTCCTCCATCGTAGACCTCACTCTTGCCTGTGTTAGTTTCGAGGTGAAGAGCAGACCCATTCATCATAAAAAAAACAAATGACAAATACTTGATGATTATGTAAACACAAGCAAAGTTATTTTTTCTTAGAACTCGAATAAAAAAACAAAGTGTTAATCAAGTTTTGATGCTGACTGTACCACTTTTATACAGGTGAGTTTTCTCGACCGCCTTCTGAGTGATACATGTTAACGGCTATTTATTTTCAGCCCACATTGTCCCACTGCAGGGCAAAGGCCTCCCTCCTCATTTTCCAGGCTTTTCTGTCTTTAGCTATAGTTGGCCAGTCTGGTAGATGCACATCCAAATCGTCCCGCCATCTCCGTGGTGGTCTGCCGAACGGACGTCGTCCGTCGGGCACCCATTCAGTAACGGTTTTTGCCCATAAGTCGTCAGACATGCGGCAGACATGGCCTGCCCAGTCCCACTTGACCTTGAGTTGGGAAGACTTTTTGGTGACACTGACAACCTTAGTTCGTTCGTTCGTTCTTAACGGCTATTAGTTATGGAAAAATGTAGAGTCACGGATTCGATTTCGATAAAAATAAAAACTACAAATGTTTTTATTTTTGTTGAGAAGATTTTTTTTTGCATTTTGGATGATCTATCTGATATCAAACAAATACTTCAAAGTAACTATGAGCCTAGTGTTTTTGGAACACTTAAAAATCCGACATTTTAGTTTTCATGCAATATGTATATTGTTGTCAGACCAGTAGGTATTACAATACTCGTATAGTTCATTTCAATAAGCATGCGCGCTGACAGGTTTGCTATTCAAGTTTCTAGAGATGAGATGGCAAAAATCGATTGACAAAATGTCGATCACAATTCATTTCCACCGAAGTTTTATATGTAAAATAATCTTTTTTTTATAATAAATGGGTCGACTCTTGACCACGAAACTTACATAGGCAAGAATGAGGTCTACGGTGAAGCGAGCCTACCCAGAAGGTGCCTATTAACTCTTTTTAAAAACAACAGGGTCGTAGCTCAACGGAAATACAGACGCGGGAAGCTGATTCCAATAGTTTAAATGAGCTTTGAAAGCGCTTAGTTCTGATAAGTGGAATAATCGTTTTTCTCTGTCGAATGTCGAATCTCGTGAAACGAAACAGTGCAACTGTCAGCGCTCATGCTAATTGAAATGAACTAGCATTATCTTTATTGCCTTACTCTGAAGGTTACAAAGCAGTCCAATGCATGATATCATGCAATGCATGTGTCACCGAGTTAGATAAAGTATTTCGTATTATTGTACTAAGTTAACTAAGTGATTGACTTATTTGCTAAAGAATATTTTTAAATCATTACCTATTCGTGATTTATCTATGCGAGTCAGTGTCTAGGTACAGTTAGCAACGGAAGTCGATTAACAGAATTTCTTATAACACCATTTGTTTTCGATTTAGATACAAAAAAACTAGCTGTCCGTCGCGGTGATACCCGCGGTCTTTTGGGAAAAGACACTCTCCCGGGATAAATATAGCCTATGCTAATCAAGGATAATGTAGGATTCTAATGGTGAAAGAATTTTTCAAATCGGTCCATTAGTTTCGGAGCCTACTCAATTCAAACAAACAAATCTTTCCTCTTCATAATATTATTATTAGTGTAAATACAAAAAAAAATGTAAACTTTAATGGAAATTAACATGGGCTAACACTTATTCTCCAAATATTTGTCAAAATATTGGTCATAATGTTACAGATTTTTGGAAATATTTAGATTTGAGAAATATCAAATATTTAGCGACTTTGGTTGCTGACTGTACGTAAAGTACCTTGTTATAATATTATACCTCCTAAAACCAGTAAGCACTTACAATGTTTTGTACTGAGGTTAATGTGATGGATTTATTTGTAGGTGCAACGTTATAATTGCCATTAGAAATAACCTACATGATTTTATCAAGCTTGTGATTATTTTTAAGCATTCATAAATATATTCTGGTATCCCTTACAATAATAATACCTACGCCAGATTACACATACAACTTTACTGGGTTAACATAATAAGTAAGTTTGTATGAGTCAGTGGCCAACTCTGTTAACATAATGAGTATCAACTATACATATACCTACTTTGTTTACAAACATCGATAATAAGTTCCATTTGAATAAGTACTTTAAATATTTTCAATTCAAACAATATCTTAGTAAAAATTGGATGACACTAGCACTAGACCCAACACCATCAGATTTTGACACAACTGTGGTCGCGTTGTTAATGATGATGTCTCACCTTTAGATGGTCTGAGTCCAAACATAGCGTCTGACTCCTCCTTTGTGTAGTCAGCAAACTTGTTTATTCCAAAAGTTGTCATCGGATTTTGTGCATTCAGTTCGTTGATTTTCTTCAAGCTCTCTACAAAAGCAGCAAAGTGCACACGCCTGTCTTCATCATCTTTGTAAGTCCGGTCAAACTTTTTAACAAACTGTTCGAATAGTGATTCTGCGTTTTCTAGGTCATAATGTCTCGGCTCATCCGCGCTGGCCATGACGACTATCACGCACAACGTCAGTGCGCTTAATAAACTCATTGTATTATGAGACTTTGATTTCCTACAACCGGTCTGCGAATGCCGCTTATAAATATATTCTTGTGGTTTATATAGGTAGGTTGTGGAGGAAAACAAACAAGTGACCAAACAACTTTACTTCAATCTACATTTTGTATACAAGTGTGTATACGTAGGATTTTGACTGTAGGTATCCTTAAGGCATTCTCTTAGAGATATTCCTTTAGATCATTTTAGGGAACTCGAAGGTCAGATGCATAATCGGAACAAAATATGTCCATATACATAATTTTTTTTATAATAATAAATAATGCTGCACATTTCACACAACATCATCTAGCTCCAAACTAAGCAAAGCTTGTAGGTATGTACGTACAGTCACGGACAATAAGATGTATACACTCCATACTTTCCACATCACACTAAAACTAATAGATGTAGGTTAAAAACAAAAAGCGGAAATTGATTTCACATTGAACTAGTGACGAACTCAATAAAAATACCAGAACATTGTTGGACATGTTGACTTGTACATGGGTTGAAACATTATGGAGTGTATACATCTTATTGAACGTGACTGTACTATGGGAACCAGATAACTGATATAGGTACTTTTTGTTTGTAAATACATACATATACATAGAAACAACCAGACTCGAGATAAATATTTGCAGATGATACAAACATTTATCCCATATTATTAGCATTCCATACTTCAAGGTGGCAAACCAATCTATGACTATCAGAACACTAACTGCTAATCAATACCAAAAATATTTACAACTTGTCCTAAAGGTACCTACTCCATGACATAACCTTTAGGACATAGGACATATGTCATGGAGTTTAGCATTGTGTCATAATTGTCACGTTCCAATTACCTTATAATTAGAAATTATAATTTCATATTATAACAAACAGGAAATTATTTTTAAAATATTACTTCCCGCTAATTAAATAAAACGAAAGTATATTATTAGAATTTTATTTGTATTTAATCATTCCCAATTTCGTACCTGAGGCTTCCATTATCCAAGGTTTGGTCTAAATCCATTCATACTTTTAAACTCTTCTTTCGACCAATCAGCGAAATGGTTTATATCAAATTTAGTGTGTTTGTTTTTAGCATTCAGCTCATTTATGTTTTTCAATGTTTCGACGAAGTTATCAAATCGCATCGAGTGTTCTTCTGGACTTTTGTATTCTCTTGAGAAGTCTTTTAAGAATTTTTGAAAAAGTGCAGGCGCATCCTTAAGATCGTAATAAATATCGGATACCGCGTTTACTGCACTGAATACAAATAATAATAAAATTGCGACACGCATTTTTGCTTCGTCAGACTTTTAAAATCTACTTCTATACTCAAATGCACTTAAGAAATTTGGTTTTCACCTTTTATACAAGTCATGCAGTACACAGTACAACTATTAACGAAGTGTGTAACTCTTTTAGATCTGCTTGCATGTACTAATTCATTAATGAGCTTATCTAATAAGCAGAAAATGCTTGTTTAGCTATAAGAGAGCAGGCAAACTCGACCACAGATAAAAATAAATATTGAGTTTTGTGAATAAAAAAACAAAAAAAATAAAAAAAGAAAGTAAAGGAATAATTTAAAAGACTAAGGTATATCATTAGAAGCGCTAAGTACCAAAATTTCGGCAGAAAGTACAAGTTACTATTATTTTCATCTATACGAACCTAACCCATAAAGAAAATTCAATAGAAAGTGTGGAGTTTCTTGTGAATAATAAGCTTCCTCGCAGACTGCAGACTTTCTATCGGCCGATAGTTGAGACGGAACATACTTCGGCTCGTAATGAGTATGGTGAAGTAAGCCGAAGTATGTATAAACTAAGTATACCCAAAATGAATAATTATTATGGCAGGCGAACCACTGAATATTTAATACCTACTATGCTTAATGAACTACCACGTAAACTATTAGAAGAAGTTGATACAAAAAACTACACACATAAATACAAAAAACACTTCTTAGACAATTTATAGCGAAATATGAAAATGACCGCTGGTCACCCTATACCCTTAAATCTGTATGCAGGTAGGTGATTATTTTTACCTGTCCGTCTAATCGTAAGGCGGGTAGGTTTGAATAACCACCTACATTGTAAGTTGCATTAATGGCAAACTGTACTTAATATATATTATATTTTCCTACTTACTAATATGTATAACTTTATGCGAAATGTGTGGCAGCACGCTGCAACTGTCGGCACAAGACAAACCTTGTATGGTTTAATGTGTCGTATTATGTAAGACTATAAATAAGTTTTTGATAAATAAAGAAAATACAATACAATACAATACAATGTTCCGTCTCATCTATCGGCCGATAGAAAGTCTGCAGTCTGCGAGGGATCTAAAAGTTGTAATAAAAAGAAGAAGTAGGTATTATGTTTTTAATTTTTTTTGACAAATAGGTACATATTATGTAGGTACATACAATTCCATGGAAGCAATACATTATACTTAGCTTATTCACATAAATGGACGGATTATCAAATTACGTCTTAAGATATAATATCACTGGTCACAGTATCACATATTTTTATTAAAAAATAAGTGCTGTAAAAAAGTCGGTAAAATTTTCCTTTATAATCGTCAAATCGCCACAGAAACATCGCATTAAAATCTAAACTAAGCACATTAGATGCATAATAAATTCAAATACTTAAATAAAATAAATCCAATAAACTTAAATGAACACAGATCACAAAAGGATATATTTGAAACACATGGCCGTTATTAATAAACGTGGTGTAAAGTTACGCCGGGTGTAACTTAGGAGTAACCATACAATTTTTGGAGTTTAGACCTAGCGTAATTTTACTTATTAAAGTAAAAGTATTTGTAGATACCATTTGTAGATCGCATACCAATAAACTCTACATTACTAAAAAACTTAAACTCAAACAGAAAATGCATACGATTTGTGTATAAACCTACTTAGAATACAGTCATTTATACCAAAAAAACTCACTGACATATATCTTTATTTATGGTAAACCCTATACAATATAACTACTTATTTATAGTTGTGTATCACTCACAGCCACAGATTCTTCTATCACAGCACCTGAAATCAAAAATACAATGTCATATTATGTACATACTACAGATGCACGTATAAAAAAAAATTAAGTGTCTGTCTGTGATTTCATAATAAGTGTGTTTTCTCAAGTGCATATAGTTATTTACACGATACCAAAACACAATCAAACTTTTTTCAAATTGCGGTCTTTCCGTCTATCTGTTTGTCCGGGCTAATCTCTGGAACGGCTGAACCTATTTTGATAGGGCTTTCACTAGAAGATAGAACAGGTTGCCGGACAGCATATATGCTACTTTTTATCCCGGCATTCCCACGGGATCGGAACTTACGTAGAAAAAAATGGGAAAACAAATAAATACCGCGTTATTCTGGAACGGCTCAGCTGATTTTAATATAACTGATAGAAGAGGTTGTAGGGCAATCCAATAAATGACTTTTATCCCGGAATTTTCGTTGGAAAAATGGACCCACGCGTAAGAAGTCGCGGGCACAGATATAGAAGACCTCAAATCAAAATTGTGCTTGGTTAAAACTGGGATTTGAATTGGATTGAGATGGCTTGCCCAGCATCTAACCATCTTCTCACCTAAAGTTTTGATACAAAAGCAAAATATCGAGCCAGGAAATACTACTACAAATACCAAATAGGCTGTGGTAATCGCCGAGCACACGTTCATTAAAACCGCATGAAACGGGCATCAATATATTTGATATCATATTGCAGTCTATGCTTTCTACCTCATTATTTTTAATCGGCTTACATTGAGTTTTAATCCCACTGTAATAGTGCGCAATAAACTGAAATTATTCAATCATTTTGAATTTCATTACATGAAAACCATTTAGGTACGTACTAGCTGACTGCCCTGACTTTCACCAGGTAAAAAAAAACAGTTTTATGCATATAACAGATTATCTGTTATAGCTACGCCTCGCGGGGTTGTCCCTTGGGAATACTTTAAATTTTTATTTATAAACCATATCCATCAAAATGAAACTAATCTGGATATAATATCCTTCAGTTTTAAGCTTCAAAGTTATGAATGGTATTAATTAGGTATTATGTTAATTAAACATTTGACTAGCACGAAAACAGACTAATCGTTTCATTATTTCAACAGCCTATTTACTAAAATGTTTCGTTAAACAGTTATTGGTTTTGCACTCTCAGCACGCGCAATGTTTATGAAAATATAAAGGGCTGGACTAAGGGCTTTCCTGCGTCTTTTTCTCGATTTTTAAATTACAAACAAGTGTAAGTTTTAACACAAAACAATTGCTTGAAGCACAGTACAGGCATGGTGTAAACAAAAAGGGGTCACAACCAGCAATGGGATAATATTGGCTGCAGATGATGATAGTGAACACAAGACAACTGCACACTCGTCAGCGTCTTCAGTTAGGTTCAATAAGACATTTTTCTTATATCTACGCTACAAGTATCTAGTTATTAGATTTCTTAGTTAGGTTTTTTTTTTATTTTGTAAGCATGTGGCGACTTCAATCCAATATCGCCACAACTAAGATGTTTCGTTAACGAACTACCACTAGATGGCGCTGAAACACAATCAAGTTCTGGATCTCGCAAGTGACATAATTCTTGACAATTAGCCTATATAAAACTATCCGACATCAACTGTTAGCCGAAAGGCCCCTAGGTAAGTGGACCAGATGGTGTCGACCTTAGTGAGGTAAGATCTTTACCTTAGATTGGGGGAATTACACCAAAGGCCTACAATTACAATTTTGTTTTTTTTTCAGTAACGGACTCTTCATCACAAATCATTCAAATCATTGGCCTGCCCTTATCACAAACATCATTTCGAATTTGTTCTGCGTGTCTTGTGTTATAATGCGTTGTGTGTGCGACTTTACTGGCTTCTATTGATCATTAAGTAAAGCCGCCACACATAGACGAAATGTATCCAGCGCTTTATATTTCAGTGGTGGTGGTGGAGCCTTTAGTAATCGGTTGAACATTGAAATTACAAATTAATTTTGAAATTGATTTAGGCTTTAGGCTTCTCAGCAAAACAAGTAAGAGCTAAACAGCTGGTAGGTAATGATGTGGTTATACTTTCACACATAAGTATACAAAAAAGCATTCAGTGTTCGTTTGAATCGTAACCTAATATATTTTTTGTTGCTATTCGAGACTTAAACGACATTTACTTACACTAGGTATAATTTCATTCTGGCATACTCGTACCTTGCCTGCTTGCTTTATCTTGCCTCTTGCTTTCTCAAACTCAGCGGAGCAAGAGTTTATAATCAGTGGCAACTAGCAAGAGGCAAAAAAGGGTATCGAGTAAACGGTGTCTCAAATTTAACCCCATCTTACTACTCGTAGTATCGAAAGCGTAAACACAAAATAATTTATTCGAACAAACAAACTCATACAAAGTCAACCAGTTCTGAACTAAAGTTCAGAATGAAACACAATTTGGAATAATGTGTGTCTTCCCAAATCACGATCGGATTTGTAATAAAAGCAAAATGTGATATCATTTTCTGGCAGATTAAATATCATTTCGACGAGTTCATCAAAACTATTATTGGTTTGTGAACCTTTCTCCTTATTCAATGACAGATTATCGAAATGTTATTGTTTAAAACGACGCTAGATTAAAAGAATTGCTAATAATTGATTTGGTAGAGAAGAGAAATTGAAATAAACTAGAGTAATATCATGCACAAGACAATAATATCGACCTTCAAACAATGGCTTACCAACATTATCTTAACCCGTGGCAAATTCATAACATGGGGCCCTCCCATCCTATGTTTATCAATATTTATAGGGAATTTCCCGTTGACCTAGAACCATGTTTGGCAAGAGCATAGCACAAATACAGGAAAAAATCTGAAAGTTGTAAGTTTCTAGTTACGTCATAAAATTATACGATGGCAAACTTACATTTTTACTTGGAGTGTATGATGCCAAATATACCTACCTAAGCGTAATCTTTTCAATGGTGGATGCAAATTAGACAGGCAGACAGACAGAGTTACACATTTATAATACTAGAATGGATAAATCGTTTATTGAACTAAAGATAAAACGTACCAGTAAGATGCGTCCTCAGTTGGTCGCTATCACAGAACACAGGGTCGTGGAGGACGCTGCTGAGTTGCTCTTTAACTAAGGGCCGGGCGTTGCACCAGATAATGCAGCCATTTTTCGACCACTCTAATACTAGCATCTTTAGGCTCTGAAACAAAAAGCAAAAGGAATGTCCAAACGAAAGGATTACTTAGTAATCACAAAAAAACATACAGAAAAAAAGTGCCGGCAGAAGTGAAAACTTGAACGATTCTAAACTTGACAAATAACCCGGTGTCGGTGAGCAGTCACGTGGCTCACACGTGGCCTTTTCGAGGCGAATCCAAGAATTTTTTCTCATCTCATAACTGCCCAACGCGCCTAAAGAAGTTTTCACTTCAGAGACCTTTTGGTCTAATAACATAATAGCAATAAGATAGTTTAGGTGTGTAAGAGACAGTAGTTTTATTTTTCTCTAAATTATTTTTTTATGATGTACACGTGATGGTGGCTAATCTATACCTACTAACAATTGGGGAGTAAATTATTTCTATAGGAGACTAAAATATTGTACGAGTAGGTACATACCACGGTCATACTAAAAGAATAGGAAGAAGTGTGTCAACAACGTCTTGATCAAAATAAACAAGTATGAAGCGAATATACATAAAATATATTGTGCCAATCATGAAAACGTCCGCTCATAACTCTTTCGTCAAAAGTGTTTTTCCACCCGTTTGAATCTGAACAAATAAGGTATTGGACTTGAGATGAATACATCCTCTATGATGATATCATACTTTGGCTCGCAAACCAACGATCTTTGAAAAATGCCCAAACCAACCGTGTTTTTAAAAAGAACGAGAGATAAAAGTGTGTTGCTTTTTCTCAATAAAAATTTTTGAACAAAAAATGGAACCGACTTCTCATAACACAACCAGACACTAAGAACCTTCTATGTACCTACACTAAAAAGAGAAAAATAAGAATATACACATGCAATAATTATCATTTACAGTATTCAATTAATAAATTATTATGTTATATTATATTTGAAGTCGGTGCCAACTACCTATGCATTTACATCTAGGAAGAAATTACGAGTACAATAGAATTTGGGTGCAAACTTGTATCGAGTTGTTAGAGTAGAATACTCGTAGTTGGCACCGACTTCAAATATAATATAACATAATAATTTATTAATTGAATACTGTAAATGATAATTATTGCATATGTATATTCTTATTTTTCTCTTTTTAGTGTAGGTACATAGAAGGTTCTTAGTGTCTGTTTGTGTTATGAGAAGTCGGTTCCATTTTTTGTTCAAAAATTTTTATTTTTCAATTTTTTGTGTAAAAAAAGTATGAGGACCACCTAGAGATGGATACCCTTTCAAGCACAAAAAAAAATTTTGGAAATCGGTCCACATTTTTCGGAAAGTTCGGTGATTTTTTGAGTTTTACGGGAAAACTATCAATCCCTCAGGAGTAAAATTTTTATGGGACCACTATGGTAGCATACCCTTTCAAACAAAAAAATAATTTTGGAAATCGGTTCACAACTGACGGAGATATCGATGAACATACATAAAAAAAAAAAAAAAAACATACATACAGCCGAACATAGAACCTCCTCCTTTTTTGAAGTCGGTTAAAAAGGCGGTAACTTTTATGAAACGTACGAAATGAAATAGTGGATAACTCTGATAACGAGTAAGTAGTTTTTTGGATGAGATCGGTAATTATAATCTTGAATATTTTTCAAAAACAGCACAACACGTCCAAATACATAATTATTTTCATAATGTGACCACATTTTACAAAAGTTAGTACTTCATGCAAACCATCGCCACCTAGTACAATACTCACTTACAGTAGGTAAGTCTAATAATTTATCAGGAATTTTGTACAAAATTTTTGAAATTGTACCTAGATTTTAACTACAAATTATTAAAACATTCAAGTCATAAATCTCAATCGTCCTACTCCCCTTTCCAAACTGCCAAACGAAGGTAATTCATGAGATCAGGCCGGAATACTTACCAAGAAATAGCTTATTTAGAAGTCAGCTTAAAATTTAATTCCTTAGGGTACGTAACTCAAATCAAGCCTAAAAAGTTTCACTAAAATCCCCTTCTTCTCGTCGTGTCACTAAATCATTGGAACCAGTGTGGTAAAAGGAAATAAGTGCGCCTCGAGGCTCCTTGCGTGGAGCAGGCTCTTAAAGTAATGCTGGACATTTTCACACAGCATCATCTAGCCCCAAACTATGCAAAGCTTGTACTATGGGAACCAAATAACTGATTTACAACTTATATTCTTTTTGTTTGTAAATACATACATATTATACATGGAAACACCCAAACCCGAAATAAATAATTGCAGATCTCACAAACATTTATCTCGCGGCGGGGATCGTCCCCGCAACCTTCTGCGTCCCAAGCGAGCTATCACCCACTGCGCCACAGAGGTCGTCAAATATCAAATTATATTAAATTTTTACCGTCTTGATCCATGACTATCCATGATCTGTTTTTTAAATTTCAAGCTCGCTTTACAAGCCCGAGGGTATCGGTCCATAATTAGATTAAAATGTAATTCATGCTACAAAAACTCCGATCAAATTAAATCGAACAACAAAATTTTAGCTATAAAAGTATTTTCATTATTGTTATCGGACATGAGAATCCCAGTTCATTATACTTGGTATTAAGCACATATTAATGCATAGTAAGGCGCTTATCATGCACACTATGCGAGTGGAATGGACATAGCTTCACACATCCGTGCAGGGCTGCTACTCGTGAAATAGCTTCTGTTTATTTATCGCCTTCACCTCAACTTTGAACCAAAGAATCTGTACAAATATTCCCCACGGATAGATACAATATCATAGGATGGATTCAACAAAGCATACGTTGAAGGCCGTAACACAGAATTTTTCTACGGTAGGGTTTTGCACGTTACTATAAATTACAAAGTGTACCTTATATGTTTTGAAATAAATTATTCTTATGACTGGTTTTGGGTTAGATGTATGTAGAAAACCCAGTAAACCAAAGTTTATGGTTCTACTATTTAACGTTACTGTCGTCAACTGCGCTCTGACCTGCTAATATCCTGGTTCAAATCCGTCTTCGTACAACGAATTCACAGTGTTTTTTTCTGATAAGTACTGATCTAATACTATTCGTGGATGTTAGTGCTACCCCTAGCGGTTTCTCGATCGAGCGTCACGGGAGCAAAACCGCCGGCAAAAGCTACCGAGCCATAAATTAAATGCCGAAATATCCAGGGGTTAATAATAACGTTGCAATTCATAATTTATTCGGCGTGTTGTCGAGAACACATGGCAGATATTTAAACTAGCGCTGCGGTGGCCCATCAACATTGCATGTGATTTGACATTGTGGCTTGCGGCAAACTGAATATTAAATCCTACTAATGCTGCTTATGTTATTTCAATGTTTTGTGTAATATGCCATAAATTATTTGATTGCTATTGAGTAGCGACATAATTATCTAAGTTTGTAAGAGCATACTTTCCAGATAACTATGGCTGGTATCTCTCATCCATTACGGTTGGTATAGACTCCTTTGTTTTGTTGTGTTGAGCGTTTTGCAAGACTAAAGCAACGCCAAACGTGCTTTTTATTATTTCAGTACCTAGTCATATTATAACTTGTGATGGGTTTCAAAGAATTCGAGACTGAAATAAATATCATTACTAGAATAGAAAATAATACCAGTCGCTGATTTTTTTCTCTGAATAAAAACCTAATAAATCTGCGACGATGCCGAAAGGATCCTATCTACAGTAATTATCGTATTTCGTCGAAATACTTGTAGAGCCCACCGTTATATTCGAGCACTTTTTAAGATTCTACTGAACTCAGAAAATATTATTCGGTTGGATAAATTCAAAAATCATGACTCAATCTAAACTTTGAAGGCAAGACAATGATAGAAACATGTATTTTGTCAATTATTATTATTATTTAGTTATTTAGTCATGTGTCTAGTCAAACTTATCTTAGTTTAAAGACACTACCTACCTGAATATGTATGTTACTTTTTATTGAATAAACATCTACCTAAACATTTCTTTTAGAACAATAATAAAGCCAAATTCAGTATTTTGTTGTTAACAAGGGTTTTAAATGAGATTAAGAAAGTAACTAGCTATGGATACGACATTTGTTTTGATAGAACATTTTTTAAAACATCATTATCCACTGCTGTACATAAGTCTCCCCTAATGAGCGCCATTGCACCTTGTCCTCAGCTGGACGCATCCAGCTTCTGCCAGCCTTTCGCAGATCCTTACTCTATCTGGCCGGAGAGAGTATTCCACTAACTAAGAAAGCGCGACAGTAAGCTGAGATAAATTTCTGAGACGCTTTCATTTCACTTAAGATAAATTCATTATTTAATTCATAATTATCAATATTGAAAGGAAAGAAATTCAAAGAGAGTTTATTTAATTTTTTCTCCATTATAATCTCTCCATTTACATTTTATTAGTAACGTTTATACAGAGACAAAGAACGAAAATTCTGAGCGCGTATTACTTAATAGAACTTTAACCTATTCAATTTCAGCCAGTAATGTTTCATTTCATTCTGTGCGTCTTCAATGACGAAGATTCTATTATTACCTACTTAGTATAAAACACACAAAAAAAAGCAAACGGTGAAGAAAAACAAAGTCAGGAAACCAGTTGGTATCCTTCAATGCGGCGATGGGCTTGCAACCTGTCACGTTTGGAATACTAACTTCTGCAAGATGTGTATCAAATATGTATTTGGGCATGCCTCTCACTACTTAGACATCGTCAAAGGATCTAGAATAAAACATCTGAGAGAATGTCTACCGCGCCTCGGGGATACAGTCGTGACCCTGTTTACGTTTTTTACTTAGTATAAAACATACTGTAATATATTGTAAGCATAATGACTGGATGTTAATTAACCTCTCTTGTTGTATCATTATTGTATATTGAAACGTCTGGGCATAATATATTATCTGAGGCTGCAACCCATACAAAAACTACAATTTAGTAAATAAAATTCGAACTGAAAGAGAATTAATCGGGCAATGTTCAAATCGAGAAGACCTTTCACTAGGTAAGTATGCTTCATCTTTAGATCAGAGTGAGGTCAAATGTTAACATATTAATTTTAATAAAGGTTATTCTTACCTGTAGAAAAGTATAGTCCAATCTATACAATTCATCACAGTACACCACCAGTGAGCTCACTGTTTTTCTCGCAGGGCCAAGTACAGTTCCGTTCAAAGCAACTCCGTTTACTTGCAAATCAGGGATAACAGTGAGTGTTTCGAGATCTGGTACTCTGGCGTTTCTGAGGGCATTTAGTTTGGAGCGAACTCGCTCTGCGCCCGCGAAATGTAGACCACCTACTGGGTGAATAGCGTAATGGGGTGGTAGTACTCCATTCTATGAAAAATAATACATAGACATATTACATTGTTACAATTTTATTCCATAAAGTGACTCCTCTTTTCCTAGGCACACATAGATTTTCTCGTGTAACGATCCTGGGACCGTATTCGCGTTCCTTTTTTTGTTCGTTTGCTGAATATTCGGATGCTTTCCACCACGATTTCTAACATCCACCTAGGACCAAATATTCAAAACCGAAAAATTGGCCCTTGAAGTCGGAAATCGTGGTGTTTCCACCACGATTTCCATCCGAATATTCATCAAACGAATGAAAAAAGGAACACGAATATGGGCCCTGACACGTATCTTTTGCGTCATTCGATCTGATAAATATTTGGATTTGATTTTTAATCCTCTATAAAACTAGTTGAAACATGATCATCTTGACCATGATTCTACACTGGGACGAAATACTGTTCTGTATTTTTTTAAACATGATGTGGGTGGGGCTGTGTATGATAATATATTGAAAGTTACTTATCCAAAATTATATGGCTGCTGTACTTATACTTACTAAAAAAATATGTTTGGAAAGAAAATAATTAAGAAAAAAGATGAAAGCCACCATGTCTTCATAAAAACTAAATCTTACATGAGTCTTACAAAGTTATGAATAATAAAAGAAAAGACTCAAAGAAGCCGTAAATTCATGTAGAGCATAAAATTTACCAAATTAGTCTAGCTAGATAGTGCTTTGGAAGATTGGTCCGAAAATAAAATATGATCATATTTATATTCATAAAGGTGATTTAAAAAAGATATTTAGCCCACCTATTTATTTACCGACACTTTACATGAGTAAGTGCAAAAGATGCTACTTTTAAGTTGGTTTTTAATCTTAGATACCTAAGGTCGTAGGAAATGTTTGGACGCGAGAGGCGCAAGATAGAGGAGACTGGCATAAAAGAAGGGAGGCCTATACCCAGCAGTGGGTGATACCAGGCTGAGATGACCTAATAGCGTTTTCGTTTTAACTGCAAAGCGGCCCCTATACGAAGATAGTTGATCGAAGCCCGAATCCCTAGACGTACAATAATATTGAAAGGCGATTTGAATCCAAACGACAACAACAAGCACAAACGTTTACGTTCAATCATAATCTTCAATAATAACCCAAAATGGTCAATAATATTGCAAAATACGTGATATTGCGCAATATAATTGATCATCTAAGAGCCGCCAAGTTTTCTGTCTTATCTAAGTTAATAACCAAAATGCATAAAAAGTGAAAATAAGTTTTACTTACATCAATATACTGCACATCCAATGGTGGTCGCGAATGATAGTACATAAGAAGGATCATGTCGATTATAACTCCACATATCAATCCCATTTCGATGCCTAGCGCCAGGCAGCAGACAAATGTTCCCAGGAGCGGAATTAGATCAAGTCCTGAAAAGAAAGATAATTCTACTTATACTTACCTAAGTACTCCAAAATAGGGTATTTCATTTTAAACTAACTTAATTCAGGAATTGGGTTCAACAAATATATAAAAAAATATTTATGCAGTGATTTATTTTTTGTTTTGTTATGAAAATCTATCCTTTCAATTGATTGTTGCTTCTTGTATAATTTAGTCCATGCGAGCGTGTGATGTGATGTAGCTGCGTTGTGATTCGTGAATCGTCTGTAGACCTTGAAAATATTATGCAACTTGCAAGATAAAGTGAAAACTTAAATTGGCTTAGAAATAAAATTGATACGGTCTAACGTCTATTTACAACCCAAAAGTGAGGCCTTATCGGTTTGTGTAGTTTAAAATGAAAGACCCTGTATATGTAAAATCTGCCAACTCCAAAAGCAATATGATCAATGTAACAGCGATAGGTACGAGTAGAGAAGTACCTAAGCCTAAATATATTTTGTGAAAGATACCATTAGTAAGAGATTGTGAGTGCTTAAGTTATGGTAATGTGCCGACTTCACATAATGTAAGACAAGAGCTGGAAGATGATGATAATAAAAGCAATAGACTAACACCTATTAAGTAAGGAAACCATTCAAATCAATCATCTCTATTGGAAACAGAGGTAGTTTTGTATCGTTTCAATTAATTGAATTGTTTTAGAACGAACGAAGCTGAAATTGTCAATAAAAGAAAAAAATAAAGTTCGTAAACAGGCTTTTTAGCACTGTTCCAAAATACGAGTGTCCGTTTGGAATGTTTTATTCCGCCTCCAGTTTTATGTATCCGAGCTCAACAGAATAATGCCAGTAAAGTAAAGCCCTACGGATCAGGATCAACGTGTATTGTTACGAAGGGCGCAATTCCACGTACCTTGTAACTCTTACCTAAGATCAAGGTAACCTCAATAAACTCGAGATTCGACTTCTATATCCATAACAATAACTTTCAGTTTTAGAGGGTTTCAGAACCCAGAAGGAATAATTTAATGAGATTTCTGAGAGTAAAAATGTAGGTTACGTCAACACAGAATGAAAAGCGTAATGCAAAGAAAATACTTGTGCTATAAAAGTACATATTTTTCTTAAGGTATTGGAACGCGTTTTAAAAAAGATATGATTCACCCCTAAGAATATTCTTACTTGTTTTTATTAGTCATCCATCAGACACAAAAAGCTTAAATTGCGTTAAAGAATTTACGTTACAAAATAAAAATAGACTTTATATCCTGTTATCAAGGTAACTTTTCATATAAAATTACAGCACTAAAGTGCCTCTGTGCCCTTGTCGCACAACAAAGAATGTTAAAGAAAAGCTTAGTTATATGGTTATATTGTTTAGGTAAGTAACTAAAGAAACAAAAATCAAGTTTATGTATGTAATTCTCATAATATTTATATAAAATAATTTTTTTTGAAGTAAATTCTCTTCTTAAGAGTAAGATGAATAGCTGCCATTAATATAATATTTAGTGGCGTAACGTAGCGAGGCCTGGAAGAATATGACACGGCTTCTAATTGAATAAGATAGTAGATAAATATTTGAGGTTTCGTAATTGTCATATCATTTTCCTTGCGCGACTCGTTTTAGTTGTTTAAGATCAAGACAGAATAAAAAGTTTTATACTATTACAAAGTAGATATTTTTAAGATTAATGTTACGAAGAGAGACTATAAAGTAATTCTTATTTTAATAGGTTAGAGCTTGATTCTGTCTCTTGTCAAGCAACAGGCATGCAATATGTATCAATTGTTTCGCAAATGCATACAGAATAGTTGAAATGAACTGCTGTAAATAAAGAAATATTGGAGGACAAACACGGCATCATCTAGTAATTAGGTACTTACTGTTAGTAGTCCATAGTCTTTTTAATATAGCTACGTCCACCATATGTAAAACAGCGCACACAATCACAGCGGATAACGCTGCGCGCGGTATGAAGTAGAAATATGGCGTCAAAAGTGCTAACGTCAGTAGCACTATTATACCTGCGAACAAAATCAATATTGAGATGGTATCTCACAGGCATACATTGTTGTATTATTAGATCTGTTATACAGCTTCTGCCGAAGCGTTGCATATGCATCAGGACCAAAGGGGCTAAACTGGGCTAAAATTTCAACTTAAATGTTTGAATGTGGTATAGGATACTCTTGCCTTTAGCTCTTAGCTAAAAGCTGAATTTACTAAGAAAGGAATTGCTTAGCGACCATTATGAAGTTACTGATGGTTTTACCTACCATACGATTATTACAGATCGAAATCTAATTTACGAAACTGTCATACTCGTATTACCTCTTTTAGTGTTGCAAACACTGAACCTAATACATAATTTACTTTTTGGTTTCAAATTATTTAAACCAAAAATGCAATGTCAGCATGATCTGAACATTGATGAAACTAAAGAAATCCATACTATCCATATCCATACTAATATTATAAATGTGAAAGTAACTCTGTCTGTCTGTCAATCTGTCTGTTTGTTACCTTTTCACGCCCAAACCACTGAACAGATTAGGCTGAAAATTGGCATGGATTAAGGTTGTATCCCAGGGACGGACATAGGCTACTTTTTATCCCGGAAAATCCCGAGGGACCGCAGGTTACACCGCGGGAACGCAGCTAGTGTAGTATAAATCAGAGAGAATAGTCATGAAAAAATAACTTCAGCTTAATGGATATCATCTTTCCTTCCTAGCAAACAAAACAATTCCCTACAAAACAATAGAGCCACAAATCCACACCAACGCATTTAAAAGGACCGTTGATATTCTAGACGCGCCATACATTTGAAATTGTAAAACCGCTCCTGGAACTTGACTATGACAGTAAACTACGATGCAAACTTTTAGATTTATGAAGTTCCAAGTACATAGCTCGACCGAAGTAACCGAGCACGTGGTGAGGTGTGATTTATGAACATGGTTTATTTGACTTCGAATTTTAACTTATACAACTAATACTAAGAGTAAAGCTCGATAGTTTGAAACTAAGATTATCCATTAAAATATGAGCAACGATTCGTCTAAGCTTTAGTTTGGCAGAGTTTTGGCTTTGGTTGTTCGTGAACTACTTGCAGCCATTTATTTGATATTGACAAATTGTTTTCTTCTGCAACGTTTATCAACCTTTGGAGCTAAGATAAGCTCAGAGGTTTTTAGTTGACTCAATGACACTTCGAAATGAAGCTATATTTCTGAGCTATATTTATTTGAACAAACAATCCTCCAATGACATAACTGAGCAGTCCATCAATTTATTGAAATAGAGCTTATTCTGAATTTCGTAGTTTTTGCACGGACTTCGGATTAACCTTCAAAACTTCTTCAGAAAACGAAAATATTTTTATCCCGAAATCATGTCAAGATCTCAAGGTCGATTGATTTCGTACGCGATTGGCTTGTTCTCAATGTTAATGTTGGACTCAAAGCCATTGGTATTCAATTGGGTCGAGTAAATATTCATTGGAAAGATGTTGAATAATGCAAATTCGAAACACCCAAAGTTTGGAGGGTGACATAAATGCGACACACGATCTTTGCTGTACGTCTGAAGGGAGCATGGTTGTCGCTTGGGACCTGCTGAATTAACCGGTCCAAGTTTAAAGAGTGAAGTTAACCGTTTGTCTGCGCAGTGACCGCTTTTTCATACAAAATTGTGTTCTGCGCAGAAAAACGGCTTACTTCACTAGATCCGTTGAGCGAAGTGTAAATATCGATCTGGTAATAAATAAATATGAAAAACTTAAACGCGGTACGGTCTTCAGGAGAATTCTAAGGACTAGAAGGATCATACAATATTTTCTCGTTTACATTTTGCTAGTCATTTTGACTGTTTACCTATTGAATTTTGATTCGATCTTTATAAAACCAAAAAGGCAATAAACAGACCAAACAACTTTCAATCAGTTCCATTAAATTCCAGTTTCAATATTTTATTCAAAGTGACCCCCAATTGCATCAAACAGAGTTTACCTAATTAAGTAACGTTTAGCCATTTTCGCGAACTAAATCCAACTAACTCGAGTATAAAACAATTTATAACCATATGTAGGTATAAAAAAATACTGGCGTCCAAATGAGTTATTTTGCTTAAGCTAGCGGCGTTTGGGAAAAGCTAAATTGGTCGGTTTTTATTGACAACCCTGCAGGCAATTTTGTTGGCACAGCAAAGTAATCGATTCGGAAAGTCAAAGTTTTAATCACATTTTTATGAGCGCCCGTTTCATAGGTACTTCTCTAGCCCAGCAATGTTTTGGAATACGTGCTTGTATTTACCACAAGCATAAAATGGTAAGCGAACGGTTATTGACAGGCTTTTGAACTAACTCCTATAGTGTGGTATTGTTCGATTTCAAACACAAAGCAATGTCCCCAAATGATGAGTGAGTTACAAATTATTCCATGACAATGTATACAAAATCCTGGAGTGTGGTCATTAAAGAAGTAATAAGTACGAACTGTACCGTCCGTCTGAGAAACTTCTAAGCAGTCAACAGAATGTTTACAAAGTGTTGTGAGGTGGTGACGCGATGAAACATCTTGTCTCAAAACGAAAAATTCTAATAACACTATAACTAGGAAACTCCCGTATAAAACTTTATTGGTCGAAAGCACTCGACAGTATTGAACACCTGCCTTTTGAATGAAAATTCAGTTTATTGACTGAGTAGTTCCAGACAAAATTTAATAGAATAAAATATAAATACCAACACAAAAAAAACTTTATTTAGAGAGGAACAAGCTCGCCGCACAAAATCGATAGCTCAACAGACTTTTAATCAGTATTACCCGGAGACTTTGACATAGGATATTATTCCTGCAAGTCGGTAAGATTGTTGTTTATTAAATAAAACTTTGTAGCTACAGATAAACGTCTTAGAAAAAACTTTGGTCGCGCCCAACGCTGAGAATGAATTTCAAATTGAAAGCAACGTTTTATCTTTATTGCGTCTTCGTTTCAAAGTTTACATTGATGATGTATATGAATCGAAAACAATGTATTGTTATTGGCGCCCAACGTGGTACTTTCACCTCAAGCCAAAGAAAAGATCCTATATTTAAACAACGTCATTCAACGTTATCTATAAGTAGACTATCTTTTGTTATAAGTAAGTAGGGTATCTAAATATATCATTAGAAAATTTACGTATTGGCGCCCAACATGGTACTATCTAAAGAGTTAAATGATGATGTCTAAACGTATGTTACAATCATCTGAACTATAAAATAAGATGTATCTGTAATGTAAGTCAAAAGTACTTTACCCGTATAAAAGCCAGCGGCCGGCGTCCTCACGCCCGATGCATCGCTTACAGCGCTTCTTGTAAACGAACCGTTCACTGGAAACGAACGGAAGAAAGCGCTGACTACGTTGCAGGCGCCCAATGCGATGATCTCTTGAGTTGCGTCCAACGTTTTCCCTCTAGCTAGAAATAAATTGTAATTGTGAAGATAAACAACACAAAAAAGATGATTGCTCAAAAATAAAGAAGTTGCAGATCCGCCTTTCAACTCAAGTTACTTACTTCGTCTACTTTCTCATCAAACCATTTCCCATAGTACAAGCTTTGCTTAGTTTGGGGCTAGATGATGCTGTGTGAAATGTCCAGCATTATTTATTATTTATTTATTATTATATTTCTGACTACCTATCGTAGACATTTCCAACAAAGGTAGGTTTACTACACTGTAGTCATGAATATGAGTAATTGACTACAATAGTCGTAAACGGGAAAGTGAAAAGATGTCCATAAATTATTAACACGATATAAACCGGTACCAACTTTGTTAAAATATTGAGCTTATAACAACCCTCGTAGCCATTGTGCAAAAGTATTGCAACAGATCGTTTTAGTTTATCTTACAATTGCGGCTCCATTTTTACAGCCAATTGTAAAATGTTACCACAAAGTCGCACTGCGTCGCTGCCTGTATTTCATTACAGCTTCACCAATAAACTCTAGCATTAGACAATAGATACTCGTAAGTGAATCTTAGAACAATTTCAGCATCTACTGTGAAACTTTTCAAATTTTCTTGTAAGTATTATTTCATTTATCCAATAGCTTTTTCGGTTTAGCAAAATTTTTCGAGATGAAAAATTTAAAGAACCGTGGCGTTTATGCACACTTAATTCCATTTAAACCCTCACAGTTTAATGTAATAAGCTTTTAATTAAGATTCTTCTTTGAAAACCTAAAGGGCTTTGTATAAACCGATCAGAAGTAGGAAGGTACTTTTTCAAGTGGAAACTTTATCGCTGTCACCACTAAGCTCATGCTGAATTGATGTCGAAAGTATCCAACTTTTCAAAGTACCTTTCGACGCTTTCACACAAAGATTTTACCGAGTAACAATTCATACCTTGACCTATTTTCGGTTACTTTGCCACCTTAAACTTCCACATATGTTTCTTGTTATTGGGCGTAGGTAAGTATATTTTATGTAGCTAGTGTAATGCTACCAGTATAAATGGTAGTGCTCCCAAACCCAATGCGCGTATATCTTGGAGGATTATTGTAATGGCATAGTCAATGGGCAGAGACTGGTCATTGCGTAAGGCAATGGCTATTGAATACTGGCGTCGAACCAAAGTTCAAGACATCCCACAGAGTTATCGAGCTCAAATGGGCTTCGGTAACAATAATGTGTAAGTCAAACAGGTCATGTGAATCGATCGTGTGAATACTAAATGTGTGGTGTATTCTTACTGACCCAAGATTCAACCCTACTATATGCTTTACTATTTTCTTAACAGAGCAAAACCAAACTAATAAGCCAAGAGATCAATCCGGTTAGTTTAAATAGTACTGTAGAGAGTAAAAGAAAGTTAATGAATCCGTACTCCAGATAGAGAAGAAATCTGTGAAGTCGGAAAATGAAAAGACTTAATTAAAAGAAAGCGATATCAATAAGGTTTCTCAAAGCTTTCTTTCGAGCTTTATTATTTTTCGTTAGCATCATTATTGAAGTTCACTGCTGGGCGTAGACAGTGGTCTGCAGCAGCAAAAAAAAACTACGTAGAGTAGACATGGCGTGCCTTTGTAGTCTACTCTTCAGCTTCTTCTTTATCTACTCTTAAGCCCATAAAATGTAGAAATTAATGTTTTGTTAGCCGTGAAGAATTGCAATAAAAACATAAGTTAAAAGTGTTTCAGTTTTAGTACCAAGATCCGTGTATTATCCATACAATGATTCCTTGGTGTGTGATCAAAACGATGTTTGTCGTATGATAAATTATGAAAACTCCAAATAAACTTCTTTTGTATACAAAACAAGTAGGTAAGTATACAAAATACACAGACTGGCTACACCGGAGATGGAAAAAGCAATAATGGCTGTCTGAATTCAACGTAAACTGATTGGAACTACAATCACGCAGACACTCTGATACCGAGCTTATCTGTAAGCCGAGTTATAGATCGAATAATGATTTTCTGCAGGTATTGTTTCGTACACTACTTTAATTTTTACTATCGGGACTTTCGGGATAGATTTTCAATTCGGATTCAATTCGGATTAGATTTTCGGGACAGTTTGACACAAACAAATGTTAAAAATAAGTTAAAAAAATACTTTTTAATTTACGAGTTGTAACAGTGAGGAGATACATACCTAACTACCATCATAATAAAATGTGTAATATACCTATATAAAATGACTCAATAGCATTAAGACAAATCTCTAGTGGTTTACAGTGCTATTATAAAACTTATTTTGTTGTATTATTTCTTGTATTTGATAAATAAATTAAAAAGAAAAAAAAAACTGTTTCGTTTCAACTGTGGACTTTTATTTTTACACTTATTCATTTATTTATAGGAAAACCAACTTACATGACTTTGAAAAATTCAGCAAAATTTAGTTAGTATAATATAATTCATTACCCTTTTATGGGTGACGTAACACAACATCTGCTTGAATTGAATAGCTTGGCGACTAGAAAATAGAGTTTAGAAAAACAGGCTCTATTTTTAAGGTTCTGTAACCCTTTATGATGTAAGTAACTTAGTCCACCCAGTCCGCCTGACTAATTAGTTGGATCCATAGTATTACAAATTGAAGTTTACAAATTGTGGCTGGTTTTACAACAAATAACACAAAATTGAAAGGGGTGACACAATAAACATACTTTTTTCTTAAGTAGGTTAGTCCGACTTGGTATGTTTTTAAAAGAGAAATGTTTCCTTATTTTGGTTATCCTCTTGTCAGAACCGTTTCGTCACATTAGGCACTTTTAAAAAAAATCTGTTACTTTAATAAACTCGCAGTCCATGATCATTAGTTCTCTTTTTATGCTTGTTCCTCTTCTTTTCATAAATCAAAGTTTTGTAAAGAATATTCATGTACTTTGTTCAACCTTGTTATTTAGTTTACTTACAAGTTTTTCCAACAACGTCGTCATGAACTTTTAACTAAATAATTCATTACAAACTGTTTGTTAAATCTTGGTCCCATAATTTATAGGTAAGCGGATAACTTTTGTGTTATCTGAATCTGAATTTCAAAATATATTTTCTTTGAAATTGTTAGTTTGTTCAAAATTCAATGGTCGTGCTATTCAGTAGCTAAAGCACGTGTTTGCTGCGAGATGTGAGAAAGGCCAATCAAACGTGCTTTCATACAGAGTGCATACGTAACCTCAAACTCTGTGAAAGCTTTTTCAATGGCGTCTAAGAACCACTAAATGCCTGTTGAAAGATGCCACGAAATTTCAGTTTTTTAACATTCATTGATTGAACTTTTTGTACTCTTATTCAAGAGTACCTAGATGACTTGAGATGTAAAGTAGGACCTCTATACAAGTTGAAACAATAGCAACGGTAGCACTACTGGCTAACTATTCTGCAATTTAAACTTCCTATACGAAGTTCAGTCTCAAATTAATATGAAAGTTGGTAAATGCGGAGTATGCTCGACAAAGTGGCCAGCCCTTACATTATTTCAGCCTGATAGAAGAATTTTTGAACTTAAATTTCAGACAGTGCGAAATAATCATAAATTGTCCAAATCTCTTGTAGCTAATTCAATTGTAGGTAGGTTCTCGTAGTAGTGAAGTAAATCTAGACGAATTTGTTATGAAACTTTTGCGCTCCAATTAGGTACATATAAACTTTCCACTACATTTTACAACTATCGTAAAACTATGAAAATAAACCAAAGGAACATTTTGTCTGTAAGTCTGAGACGTTTTTACAGTACTGCTGGTCTATGGTTGTCTAGAAAATGTGGCAGTCTCCAATCATTTTGTCGGGTGTGTATTGCAACTTCAATTTAAGCCAATAGTATTTTTGCTATCTAGGTGTCCTTCTATGGTTATACACAACTAAAATAACATTTATAGAAAAAAAAATTGTATGTAACAACAGATCGTCTGCATTTGAGTAGCAGAGGTTGATTACCCAACTGAGGAGAACGTGAAGCTGAAAATGCTAGTGCCTACAGGGTGTGGCAAAATTTTACAAGAAGGTTTGTTCTTAGTAGTTTCTTGTTCTTTTAACTTCAAAAGAAAAGGTATCTTTTTTGCTCAACCTGTATAATATCTAAGGTATATGAAACTTACCAAAAGCCTTGGCAATAGCCACGTTAGAGATGATCCCGACGATAGGAACAACGAACATTCCAGAACCAAGATGCGACAGCATGTCGGTGGCCGTGTAAGTCGTGTTATCGACTGTTGTGTGGAACGATGGAGCCTGCGGTGTTGGCAGCCCTGGGGTTATATCACCTGGGATGGAAAAACTATTGGAATAAAAAGAAATAGTATATGTATTTGCTTATTACAGCGAGGCCGGTGTTGTGTAAAAATTTTCTTTAAATATTCATAAAGATGGTTATAACTGTTATAATAAACGTACACGTAAAACGTAAACAGGATCACGACAATATCCTCAAGGCGCGGTAGACATTCTCAGATCTTTTTAGGTATGTATTCCAGATCCTTTGCAGATGTCCTAGGGAGTAGTCCGGGGTATGCCCAAATACATATTTGATACGAATATTAAAAAAAATCGTTTGAAAAAAATTATCATATGTTTATTCCTGCCTCGAAATTTTTTACAAATTATACTCGCATCTCTCGAGAAAACATAATGAAAACAGGCCTAATATGACCCACAGTTAAGTATAATGTAGGATATTCTCTCCAAGGTCTCATCTTTAGCTACCTAAGTAGGTATAGCTAAGCACTTCTAGTACCGAACCCCAAAATTACTTTACACATTACTTTTATTACAAACGGAATTCCCTAACTAACAATAATAAGCTGAGGTCAGCTGGGTAAGTGCGGTTATGTAAGTGGTCCTTACTAACCGTTTATACAGAGCTCATTTCGTGGGCACTTGTACTCATCCCGCAGTACAAAGTACCATTATCTAAAATGCTACTTCAGTATTTTCGTTCTACTATTATTCTGTAATAAATTGTCTGGTTTTTCTGTGTAAAAATATAGTGTTTGATATTCGATTTTCATGTATCTCAAAGAGAATTCTTGAATTTCAACTTCAAACGAATAAATAAAGACTCAAAAAGCAGTCACACACAACATGCTGGTGTTTGGACTACCTTTATTTCTTTGATTTATTAATTAGTCCTGTCGCATTCGACAGAGAGTGAAAAATTTAATCATTGAAAAATCTCGAAACGAATTGAATTCTAAAAGATTTTCGAGCTGAAAGTTTGCACCGAAGTATCCTGTTAGGCAAATGTGTGCAAATTCTAACTCCTACGATGTAGAGAACGAAATTTCCATACGAAGAGGTACAACCATTTACCCAAGAGTACCGTAAATCTAAAAACCTTTTTAGATGACTGTATGCTGCGGGGATATCATAAAACTGTTGGTTATTTATACACGCGATAAAATGTTGCAACGTCTCAGCAACTCAGTATATCGCTCAACAAAGTCAAGTTAGAGTGAAGATTCGCCATTTATCAGTCTAGCGAACTGCATCTAGCGGGGCTGACTTGAATTCGATATAAGATCGGATTACTGGAAGTTTTATTAACGAAGAAAGTTGATACGAGAAAAGAAAGATGTATCAAGGAGTGATGCTACACAATTGTACGAGTTTTACTGTTAGTTTTACGTGAGAACGGAGAAAAATCTTTCTAAATCTGAATTCTGAATACATAAATTGACGACTTGCCAGAAAAGTACTATATTTTGATCACTAAATAACATTATTAGCCTCGCCAAATACAGATGATATCAAACTTTTCATCATCATCATCACTATCAGCCTATAGCCTAGAACGGTAGCAAAGTCGGAAATCGATTGGACTTGAGAGCCAGCGACGTTTTTCGTGTTCCGGACTAAGCCTATTTTTATTTATGGTTCAGTTCTACAGCGTACATAAACAGGGTCAGAGCTTATACAAAACGAAACATCTGGCTCTAATCACCAGCCTGTTACTCAACGCCTGGATTAAATGTCTGGGGCAGGAACATTGAGTTGGAAAAAAAATATTTTATTCTTAAAAAACAAAAAAATTAAGTTTCCCCGAGCACTTGACAGTTTCGCAAATGATACCTACTCATTCTTAAGGTTCAATATTGAAGACAAATTATATACAATACTAGCAAACCCGGCGAACTCCGTTTCGCCACTTTTCCCGCTTTTCTTTTTAAATTTTTCCTGAATTTTCTTTGCTATAAACCTCACTGAGCCCGAGACCTTTCCAACGAATGCAAAACCGTGGAAATCGGTTCGTGCGTTCTGGAGTTATAGCATCAGGAAGGAAAACCCAACTTATTTTTATATAGTAGAAGATGAAATCCAGAACAACATTACCGGCTGACTAAGAAGGCTGGATTTTCTTACTTTGCAAGAATTATATGACATTGCCATTCACGGGAATACTTTATCTACTTTCCGAAGACAAAGTTACTTAAGCAATAATGTGGTATGGTGAAACTTTGAGTACACCTAAAATAATGTGAAGTATAAAAACCGCAATCTTGGTAGGGGTCATAATAATAAACTCACCAGTGAGTATCAATGGATCCCTCTTATCATGGTGCACAAAAAACGCCAGCACAGCGGCAAAGACAACGACCACAGCGTTCCTTGACACTCCAATGAACCACAATAACTTTTGTAAGCGGAGTGTAGTTATTCGTCCCTTCTCGTCTTGCGCGTCTTTGAGTTGGATATCTTTTATTGCCTGGAATAAAACAAAATATCTAAAAATGTGTGCTTCTTGTCGTTCTTTCGAACCATTTTTTTAGTGCGCCTCAAAGCGCCTTCTTTCTTGCCATAATATGATTTCGCACTTTTAAGGTTCTACGATTGCTAGATTTCTCACGATGTTGTCTTTGTCCCTCACTGTTTGAGAGTACTAGCATAGTAGAGAAACAGTTTTGAAAATTTGCTTGTAAAATTTTCTCAGGTTGTCAGTCTTTGTAAATGGAGTTTGACTCATTCAAAAATAAGGCCTCCTAAAAAGATAATAAGGTTTAGAAGGGAATAAAACATTGCCACCATCACTCCATCGTCTGTTGGCGTTTTTAAGGTCTACTACAGATGCTGTCCACCTACAATAACGTATGAGCTTGACGATGTCTTACAAGTTATTTATTTACAACCAGGGTTTTGGTTATACCTATTTATAAGACAAACTAATTTGAACCAGCTGTGATATTAATTTCGGAAACTTTGGCTTGCTACGTAAACTATCATATGGCGAGTTTACCTAGAACCTGATATCAAAAGCTGGCTATGAAGGTACACCGTACACCTTTGAACTGTTGAAGTGTGTCTACTATTTCCAGATTCTAAACAATCAAGTATAATATTTGTTTGAGAAGTGCTAGATGTATAGTTAACCCGATTTCTCTGAGAAATTACTCTTTACCTCACCACTGACGAATGAATACCTTTCTGCATATTATACACATATTAACATAATGTTTTGATTGCAAAAAAAAGCAAGATATATCTGCCGCGCGTACGTCATCGGATCGTCGATGACTCGAATTTTTAATATTTTTATGTATGTTAGTCTGTAAGTTATCTATAAATATGGGCCAATGGCATTTTATTGTATAATTTGTTATGAGCTGCCTGAAATAAATGGTTATTTATTTTATTTATTTATATTAATTTAATTATTGAAACAAAACGGAATGAATAAACTGACTGAAATACTTAATTTCTTCATGCAAAAATCCTAAACTAAAAATTTTGGAGTGTAATGTCAACAGCAATTTTTGGTAGAGACGTATCTGTACGTTATTCTGTACAGATTTGAATAATTAAAGGGAGACATAAAACAGACTTGCAAAAAGACTCGTATCACCAATAAAATGTAGAAGGTAAACTAACTAGACCACCCCTTTTAAATATTTACCTACTGCATCAAGCATTCAAAGCGTCGAACTGAGAATTTTCGTTGTAGATAAAATTCAGAACTTATTTCTGTCTAGAATAGTTTGATGGGTCAACGACATCAAAAGGACAAGACCCTGTTTTCCATGACCATCATATGTCTGCGGTAGAATAAATCGAAATTATGGCAATTGAGTTTAGACGATTTTGAGTTTAATTGCTGTTATAGAAAAGATGATTTTGCCTGAGCTTCTATTTTCTCTCTTTACTTTAATCTTTCGTTGTAAACCCTCTCCAAGGCATCGATGTCGTCAAACCAATCTACGCTTTGTCCTATCAAACTTTTATCTTTTCAGCGATTAATTTACTGCAACAACTTCGATAGCAATTGCTTCATAAAACACATCGCACGAGTATCTGAAATAGTATTTCGACCGTGCTATTATGAATAGGCAATAAACCCGAAACTATCAGCTATACGGACCTATTTCTATTAAATTATAAATTGGCAGCCGTGCGTACGGCCTCGCCAATACCTTTTTGATTTATAGAACGACCCCGCTGTATTTTAAGTTATTTTACACATGGTGCCTGTTTCATTTAGTATCCTGTTGTTTTTATAATTTCACAGGTATTTAAAGATAAATAAGTAAGTATTTAAATGAATATGTTAGTTCATACATACAATCATATCGCTGGTTTTGTAATAACACCACTGATTGTATAGATGTCATAATTTTTTTGAAACCAAACAATCCAAACCCACGCTCTTCGGATTGCATTATCCCGCGGATAAAACTTCTCTTAAGTTTTATGCTATAGTTAAATCTATTTGTATCCGAATAAGCAATTAGTAAAACAATAAATGTTGTAACTTGTTACTTAATAATAGTTTCCTGGGTACCTACCACTTAGACTCCATTAGCTATGCTCACAGTCGTGCCCTTTCTACCTTTACTCTAATGTACTTAGGATGTCCTTTTTTGGTCAGACGTCCAAAAATATTAATATTCAGTATTATTTTTCAATAAGATACGGTAAGGTCGATACAAAAAGCCTCATTGAGAGGAAGTTAATGTGAGTAAGTGCTCTTTAAAGCACGGATAATAGCGGTCACCCATCTAATTTGATGAGTGTACAGAACGTTGTTTAACTTCGATGGACAGTAAAACTTTATGGCGGAATAATCTGTCACGCTCTTCCATGTGTTTAATTTTATTTGATATTTATTGGTAACTAATAGCTATAATCAGTTTGATCTCCGTATCAAAGCGAAAGAAAGAAGCTTCTTTGAAGCGCACTTAAAATCATTTCACAATGTCATAAGAAGGAGTCACGATAGGAAGAAGTTTAATCTCAATCTCTTTGATTGTCAGTACAATCTTGAAGGCACTTACTGGTAATGAAAGTACACAAGTGAAGACGGCTCTATTTGTTAATATTGTCGATAACTCAACGCGACATGTTCCAACGTTGTGCGACCGCGGAACTACTAACTCAGTTACTGCTAAGTAAATACACTACGATTGTTGAAGGTTTGGAGTTCGGAATGTTGGTACTTGCAATTGGTATTCTCGGATTTAGATCGTAGATAGTTTCTGGGATAGTAGATGATTTCAAACTTATGTTGAACTGCCCTAAGGTACTTGAGCAATCTTCCTATGTTTGATTGTTATGGCATTCATAGTCTGTTTAGGCTTTGTTGAAGATGATTGTAAAGTTAGTGATATTTTTTTTTTCTTGATGAGAGGATTTTCATAAGTAATTGCCACTTTAACTTCAAAATGCTCTTGAACTCAACGATTCTGATTTTTTTCACTGTAAAAAAACAGTCTCGGTAATAAAATATCACTGCCGTCTTCTTGCTAACTGAATTTGTCTTACATTATAAGTGCCAACTGTGACTTCTAAAATCAGGCTAGTAAGAATTGCTGCTTCAGGTTTAAGACATTTATTCTCAAAAGAATTACAATAAATTCACTTAGATGAGAACTTAAAATTACTTACATTTTATTGTGTGCACGAGCATGCAGCATACGTTTTTATGTAGGAAAGTAACATATTAAAGCACATAACTTAAGGTAGGTACTTAAGTATTACAAATATAAATATAACAATGTAAATTGTTATTTATTACATTGAGAGTTACTACGAAACTAAAATCATGAAGTAATCAATAGATGTGGGTAGGATTGGAATAAAGTTGGTTAGACAATGGCAGCTCGACAAACAACATAGAGTTAAGAGTTACTAGAATGGCATATTTATAAAAATATAAACTAATAAAAATATAGGTTTACTCGTAGAAGAGTGTTATAATACCTACGTTATTTGAATTTGTACGTAATTAATGAAAAAGTTTTTTTTTTTTTTTTTTTGCTTCTTTTTATTTTACATTATTTTTATTGTTGGTTCAGTAAATATTGTTTTAGCAGTTTTTTAAATTGAGGTGCACATTTTATTTCTTTTATGGTACAGGGAAGTTCGTCGTAAATTTTAGCGCTTTCGAAAGTAATATTATTTTTACCATAGTTTGTTCTCGGTGATCGTAACATTATCTTATTGGCATTTCTTAGTTTCATTTTAAATCCAGATTCGTGTTTTAGTTTAAAAGTGATGTTTGTTTGTATATCTTTTTGGAGTATTTTATGTATTAATATACAAGTATAATATTTGAAGGACGTATTTATATTCATTAGCTTTGTTTGCCTGTATAGTTTCAAAGTAGGAGTTAGAAAATCATAATTAAATAATGTTTTGATTAATTTATTCTGTGATATCTGTAAAGGGTTAAGGTTAGTTTTGGCTGCTAAGCCCCAAACTTCTATCAGGTAATCGATATGTGGTTTTATTAGGGAGTTATAGATCGTGAATTTTATGTTATGTGGTAGGCAGCCGACTATGCCACGAAGTGCTCCGTTTAATGATGTTAATTTTGATTTAATCTTTGCTATGTGTGGTTTCCACGTTAGATGCTTATCAAGCAAGAGACCAAGATATTTTTCAGTGTCTGATTCACTTATAACTGTATTGTTTATTGTAAGTGGCTCAAAATTGGTAATGATTTTGTTTATAGCTGAAAATACAACGTAGTGCGTTTTGGACACATTGAGAGTAAGTAGGTTGGATTTAAACCACTCATTGAGATGATTAAGATCGTTTTGTGCATCTTGTACAATTAAACTCATATCCGATCCAAAGTAAAAAATACTTGTATCGTCGGCGTATAAAGATACTTCCCCTTTAAGACCTAGGTCACTAATATTGTTTATGTAAATTAAAAATAACAGTGGTCCTAGGATTGATCCCTGAGGGACACCGTACGTAATTGGCGCGAGAGGGCTTTGATGTTCACCAATTTTAACCATCTGAGAACGACCAGTCAAATATGATTCGAAAATTTTATGAGCAGAACCAGTAATACCGATGGTATTGAGTTTGTATAAGAGTATTTTATGACTGACAGTATCGAACGCTTTTTTCAGGTCGATGAATATACCAAGACCAATACGTTTTTCATCAATATTGTTTTTCAGTTTAGTGACTAAGTCGACTGTTGCTGCCAGGGTATTGGATTTGGGCCTGAAACCATATTGTTTGTCACTCAGAAAGTTGATCGATGTTAGATAGGATTCTAGTCTACTGTGTAAAACTTTTTCAAATATTTTCGAGATTATTGGAAGAACAGATATTGGTCGGTAGTTATTCGGGTCTGATCTAGTACCCGATTTAAATATCGGAGTTACTTTTGCAATTTTCAAGTTTTGTGGGAATGTCCCTCGTTCTAGACAGAGATTTATGCAAGCTGCCAAGTTGTCAGTTATTTCGTTTTTAATACACTTTATTATTTTAACATTTATTTGATCTATTCCCGAACTGGTGTTTGTTTTTAAGTTATTTATAATCTTTAATATTTCTTCCGGTGTTGTTGGATGTAAGTTTGCGAGACCGAAGCTTGATTTGTTTTGGTCTAATGATAATGTAGTATAAGTTTTACTAGCATGATACTCTGAGGGTATAGCTTCTGCTAACCTTGAACCAACTGTTGAGAAAAAATCATTAAAATATTGACATATAAGGGAGGGGTCAGTTATGACTGAAGTCTCAGTCTCTAACTTAGCAGGTGTTGATGCTTCCTTTATCTTATTGTGTGTGAGGCTGTCTATAACATTCCACATCTTTTTTGGATTTGACGTACAGCCAGCAAAAGTCTTGTTATAATAGTCATTTTTCATGTTTTTTATTTCATCCGATACCAGTTTTTTTTCTTTCAAAAATGTGTTTTTAGCCTCTTTATCTTTTGGCATTGATTTGTGAAGTTTATATAAGATATTTTTGTTATCTATCTTCTTAATTATGTCAGCATTTATCCAATCTTGCCTTGGGGGATTTTGTATCTTTGTTTTCGTAATTTTACTTTTCTCTATAATATCAGTTAACTTTTCTTCAAATAACTGGTAATCGTTATAGGTCGGGTCGTTCACAAGTTTCTTCGCCAAATTCTGCAGTTTCTCATAGTCAGTTGCTTCGTATTGAATTTTTTGCCTCATTGGTGGTTGGTAGCTATCTACTTCTAAAAAAATCTGCTTATGATCTGACATTGATGAATTAATCAGAGATAAATGAAACTGGTTTTCTTTTAAATTTGTGACTGCGTGGTCTAGTATTGATATTCTTTCTTCTGATTCTCGGGTAAAGTACTTGGATGTTATTTTGTTTATAATTCGGTATCCGCATTCTTGTAGAGTTTCTTTATAGTCCTCAACATATTTGTCTTTATCAAGAAGGTTGTAGTTGAAATCACCAAGCACAATTGATCGGTTTCTCCTGTTTAGTTGGTCAGAGAAGGTATCCAGGAACTTAGCAGAATTTGTTCGACCTGGTTTGTAAACTGCTCCAATGTCCAACGAAAATTTTGATATGTGTATCCAAATGAAATTGTTGTCATCCTTGGTCAGTTCTTCAATCAAATGATGCTTCAAGCTATTTGTCGCAAATATCGACACTCCTCCGCCAATGATGTCACGTCTGTGGTGATAATAATGAGTATATCCTGGTATCTGAATTCGTTTGGCTTCATCATCGGACTTGATCCATGTTTCCACCAGGACTACTATGTGTATTGTTGCTTTCAAAGACTTAATAGTACAGCATAGTTCGTCGAATTTTCCTCTTGCTATAATACTTCGAGCGTTTGCGTACATGAATTTCAGGGATTTTGTATTGTAAATTCTGAGGTCACTATACTTGGTGGTAGACTGGTATGTTGTTGTATTAGTTTTTTGAGAAACATTTAGGCTGTGTAGTTTTTTGGAGGAGCAGTGATAATTTGAGGTACATTTCTGACATATTTTATTGTCAGATTTTTGTCTGTACGGCGTTGAAGTTCATCCTTAAGTTTCTTCATTCTTGTTTGTTGGTAAGGTGTCTGATCGCAGTATATTTTTACTGGTGTACTATCAAGCTTTTTTCTGTTTTTAAGTATTTGTTGAACGATTGTTTCGCTTTCAAAGCTAACTTTGATGGGGCGACTTCCTCCTTGTTTATATTTACCAATGCGTACAATTTTGATCGGCACTGGACAATTTTCCGCGGCCTGCTTGCTATTCGATGCATTTTTCATTGAGTATCCATATTCATCCATAAATTCAGCGAGGCTTTAGAGAAACGTCTTTGGGATTTTTTTCGCAATGGAGTTGTTCAAGCTATTTTCAAAAACACAAAACAAACAAACATTATCACGACTTATTCCCAATGCGCAGCAGCCATTTTCTTAAGTCTTTGTATTCCAAGCCCTTTGATTCTGAGAGGGAAGTCAGAGGCAAAGAAAGAGGCCTAATAAATATTTGGCACACACGCATAAAATGTGTGAATGTGTTGCAAAATACAAAATGTTAACTAAGAACAAAATGATTACCTTCATTCCCATCAACACAATACAGCAAGCGAGACTAAGTAGCGCATCCTGCAATCTCGTGTCCCCAATATTTTGGAACAGCTCCTTCCACGTCAACACGAAATTTTCAGCTCTGAAGCTCAGACCAAGCAGGTTTTTGATCTGAGAAGACGCTATGGTGATAGCGGCAGCTGATGTGAATCCTGATACTACGGGAAGCGATACGAATTCTACTAGGAAACCTGGAAGAAGAAAGAGGAATCAGATTATTTTTGTACAACTTGTAAAAAAATCAGGGTGTGTTTTAAATCCGGTCTATGTAGGCATAGGTCAATTGTGGATTGAATTGAAGATCCAAATCAAGAATATAACTGATGGCTAACGAATATCTGCTACTTTTGTAATGTTCTTTGCCTCGGTAAGAAATAAAAGGTAGGTATTCTGTACAGACTGAATTGAGCCTTGATATTTATTAAAAATAGCATAAAAGTTTGCTATTTAAGTAATGTAAGGATTTCATTTTATACTGTCACTTATGGATCTTATAAGATTTTATAATGCATCCAAAAAAATCGCATCGTTCAAACCCTAGTAAAAACTGCAATACATTTATCATCCCGTCACTTGGACCGTGGATGGCAGAGAGATAGTTAAGGAAACCTTTATGTTTGCATTAACTCATAAACGTACAAAATTGTATTTCCTTACCAAGCTGAGCACTTCCAGCAAATATCTGCACCAAACCAGAAACAAGGCAGAGTAGCACTGCAAAGTCTGGATTCGTGCCATTCGTGTATGTGAACGTGAGTAGAGACAGAAGAGCCGTGGGTCCGATGTTTATCTGCGGGCAGGTCCCCAGGACTCCGTATACGAAACCTCCGATTAAAGACGCGTAGAGGCCATACTGAAAATTAAGTATATGCATTATCATCTTCTCCCTTCATCATCTTTTTCCCACATTATGTGGGGTCGGCACAACATCTGTTCTTCTTCCATGCTCCTCTATCAGCCGTCATCTCAACACTCACTCCTTTCTTACTTATGTCATTCTTCACACAATCCATCCACCTTTTCTTTGGCCTACCTCTACTTGTAAATCCATCAACATTCATACCAAGTACTCTCCTACCTAAATATATGCATTACTGGATGGCGAATTGGCGACACACGCCAAATAGTTGTCTTCAGGTGTGCTTTTTTTAAATAAATAGGTTAGCACTTGACCTCACTCTGCTTGATGTTAAGCAACAGTGAGGTCTAAGATGAAGCATGCTGCTTACCTAAAAGGAACCAGTTTACTCTCGATTTAAAGACCCAGATAAATATGAAAGTTTAAGTAAGATTCAGGTTTTTTTTTCAATTTATGTTTCATTGTAATAGCAATGATATTGCCAACAAACAAGTACCTTTTGTATAGGTACGTAAAGGTATTGGGTGTGATGACGACAAAGAGAAAATCGTGTGAGTAGGTAAGTACTGCACGTATTATTTTATCTTTTGTTTTATGTGTCTTCTAACAATAAAATAAATTATCTACGCCATATGGAAATACTTATTACATAGGAAGAACAAGTGTAAAGAAAATTATAGTAAATACGTAGGTTCCGTGATACCCATAAAGATGACACACTAAAACCGCATGCGTAATAACTTAGGTATTGATTGATAGATGCTTCTTTGTTTGCATTTTATTTAGTGTCTCGTGGTGAGTAAGTACGAAGGTAAGGACAAAAGAATTGAGAATATAGCAAGTTTGTAAGCATAAATAACTCTTGCGGCTATATTATAAAACGATGATTTAATAATATAGTGAATAACAAGGATTAAAACAAGATGACAAATCTAAATGCTTAACACAAAACCATGGATCAAGATGATACGTTGTGATTTTTATGATGAAACTTATTTTGTGCTCTCTATTTTAATTGGATATGAATCAGGACAACTGACTCTACTGATAATAAGATAAACAGGGTCACGACTGTATCCCCAAGGCGCAGTAGACATTCTCTCAGATCTTTATATTCCAGATCCTTTGATACTAAATAAGATACTGATAATAATACTCCACTTTATCCTTCCGAGTCTCTAAGGATAAACTGACTTCTCACTTTTATTGACTCATGACTTATATCTCCGAAGATATAAGTCATGAGTCAATAAAAGTGAGAAGTCAGCGCTAACGGCTTTTTACCAGATATTTAATTCAATTCCTGATTACATACACGAAGTCTTATTTATTTGTAATTTACTCGAAGATATGCAGACAAGATATGATAATGTTACACTAGCAACATGGAGGCCTTAAGGCGGCCTAGAAACTCCATCACCAGAGTTGGCCACTGACTCATTCGAACTTACCTACTTACTTACTTTAGTGAAACATTGATAGTCCTTTTAACTACTATGTTATTTTATGGTTGTGTTTCTACTTACTATCTAGCATAGATCTAACCTTCAATAGTCACCAAGGAAAAAGTCAAGTGAATTGCTCAAAAATCCGACATAAAAACTAAGGAAGTAAAAAATACAACACGCGAAACAAATAGCGTAAACGCTTCTACTGATTACCAAATCTTTGCACTTGAAGATTAATGCCTACAACTTTTTTTCTTTATTATCATAAGCAGGCAGATAACTTAAGCAGGCAGATAACTAAAATGAACAAGCATGTATTATAAATTTCTGCAGAAGCAATTGCCTGGAATTGGAACTGGAAGTTATGAATGCTTCTATCTCATACAGGAACGGAAATAAACACATACCTTTTTATTCCTTTTATGTGGTATTTAGACTAAAACAGTAAACTGACGACATTTCTGATTTAATTGTCTGCTGACTTATTGAAATGCATCAAACCTTTATAGGTCAATTAAAATAAGTAGTTTTCTATCTAAAGCGAGACTATCTGGCGACAGAGGATGACCAATCGCAAAATTGAAACTTAAATAAACGGTAAAATGACAATAAAATTTGTGAAATCAATTAATTTCGTTTTTAGGTCGAATGGCCACCCAAAACGTGCATCCGTGTAATATATTACTTGCGTTTCCCTCTATGCTCTCATTACAGGACCGGGGCAGTGTTTTGGTTTGCATTGTTTAGGCAAATACTAGAATGATAAATAGCTGGCTCCTATTTTATCATCCGTAACAAACAACGGACATTTTGGCTGGAGTTTAGTTTAATATGACATAAGTATCTACAAAAAACCAATTTATTAAAGTTTTATTTTATTGAAGAAACGAAACGGGACTGTCGCAAATCCCACTAGTTCTCCTCTCAGATAGATCTGAGAGATACAACGTCCTTTAAAAAAGAGAGTAAAACAATTTTGCTGATAGCCTTGGGAGTAACGATCATTAATCAGCGCAAACATCAAAACCTCAGGTTGCTTGATAAGAAATATTACCACAAAACAGACTTCAAAACCATAACAAAAAGTTCAGCAAAAACCATAGAATTCTTTGCTCATCAAATGACGTACTAGCTATGCTATAGCTAGCTTGAAGATTACTCATAGTAACAAACCCTATAAAACACATACTTAACGTGAAAAGTGAAGTACCTAATATTACTCAAGTATTTAGTGGAATTTTGACAGCGCGTAAAACTGCAGGGCGCAGCTAGTTATCCAATATAAAGGAAGAACCCAAGAAGTCCGTCTCATAATATCGAACAGGATATTTCAACAAGGATAATGAGCCCCAAATTAACCTATTGTTAACATTGAAGAGGACAGTTATGAGCTCACGATAACAAGGTCCCAGGAAGATATCCATTGATGGTTGATGGAGGATAATGATTCTGATGATTGCGTAAAGTTGAGCAAATCATTTCTTTGTGCAGCTTTATTATGTTCTTATACTCTCGTTTAGAATGTTTACGATTTAATCTTTGTCAATAACTTACGTCCTACTACCCTGCTACAAGTATGAATGTTATAATGAAGTTTTTACACTAATCTATATAATAAATAATGCTGGACATTTCACACAGCGTCATCTTGTACTATGGGAACCAGGTAACTGATATACTACTTATAAACTTTTTGTTTGTCAATACTGACATTTTATACATAAAAACACCCAGACTCGAGATAAATATTTGTAGATCATACAATTTATCACATGCGGGCTCTCACCCACTGCGCCACAGAGGTCGTCAAATGTACAAAGATAATAATTATCATGAATCGACCCTAGGTTAATCAATTAAAAAGGTGTGCAAGAGTAGCAGCAGATCTGCAGAACCCATCCTACTAAGATGAATCTGAAGATTTTTTTTTCATTGTCGTACATATGCATGAATTGATATGATATGACAAGGTCTGCGGGATCCGCTGGGTTTCATTATAAAAGTGTATGTTTGAGCGAAGCTGGAATGTGATGAAACTCTACTCAATCTGTAAAACTAATACTTTATCCAGTCTTAAATTACAAGTTAATCCTACCTGCGGCTCGAACCCAGCCAGAGAAGCGTAAGCAATCGACTGCGGTATGAGGGTGAGTGCAACCGTTATCCCGGCTATCAAGTCACCCACGCCGGCACTGAGGTCGTAACTCCGGGACCAGCCTAGTATCGGGAACAAGCCGCCGACTAACCGCCTCGTATCCACTTTCAGCATTGTATCTGAAATTCAAAAACATTAATAATTTAAGGAAACCGATTTCAATCTTTTAAATAGTTTGGAAACGTTTTTGTTGGTTTTAAATAAAATATAAATATTAAATTAAACACTAGCACAGAATACAGAGAGCTAGGTAGAAAATTGCTTGTAGAATGATTTTCGGGAAAAGTTTCCTTCAGAATGATTATCTCAAGAATTGATTTTTTTGATGTCATACGAGAAATGTACCTAAGCGCTTTTTAAGTACTTTCAAGTTCAAATGTACTGGCCCTGCGGGTATTTATTTAAACCGAGCTCTATTCATTTGTGCCAATTCTTCTTTGTCACATTGTTTCAATTGTTTTATGATTTTCGATTCGCTTATTATAACGATAAGCGAAACCAATATTTCATTTTTCATAACAACATAAGTTACAGTGTTTTTTTAGTGCTTCGAGTACCTTTAAAAGAGTTGGTGACCTTTAATGAACCAGGTAAAAGTTAAGCTTTAACAAACATTGTGAGGAAAACAGACATAATTTGCTTCTTTACATTTGTTCTTCAAAAATGCCACTAAGGATTGAATTTAAATAACCTCTTGAGTTCTTAAATTAATAATAATTATAATATTTATTTCAGGCAGCAGTTACTTTAGTACAAGATGTTAAGTACTTAAAAACTACGCCCCATATAAAATATATGTATACCTTAAAGTCTAACAAACATATTATAAACCTATTTACTACCACGTAGAATCGGCGATGAATACTTTTAAAATAATACCAATAGGTGCCTATCTACTAATGTTTAAATTCTGTGAAAAACTAGACCAATGTTTCGTGAAACAAACAATTGAAAGTGTATCTAATACTAATATTCTCCGAAATATTTAAATAAATGTAAATTTGCTGATTGTATATCGAGGGTAAAACGATCATAAAACAATAAAACTCGCTTTTGCTATCGTACACTCATTATTTGTGTGAAATAATTTCAAAACCCGAACTGTCAGGCCAAATAAAATTAGATAACGGTTAGCAAGTAGATAAATTATTGAGGTCAAAAATACATAACAAACTAAGCCCTGAATAGAGGATCAGAAAAATAAATAAGGATAAGATTTTTCGAAAATATATTACTTGAAGGAACATAAAAGATTTAAATTAAACCATAGACAATTTTTATCTTCTTTAAATAACCATGCTATTCCTAAGGGGTGTCGATTTATAAAAATAAATCCACAAGATCAACAGTTAAATGGGTCAGTCCAATTATATTCCTTACTGGATTTCCGCTTTCCCAGCAAATACCAATCAACAATATTTGCACTTGTAGAGGCCGGACAGGACTCCCTCTACGCCGTAGAGCGTCTACGAGCTACAGCATCGTTCTCCTGTCTTATGTTGCGTATACTAAAAGAAACTTTATGTTATCTCACTGAAGACCAGTTCAACATAGTAGCTAGGTACCTAAGTATTACCTTACTTAAACAAACTTAAAACTCATTTTGAATATGTATTTAATAAAAAAAACATTGGCAGATTTTTTTTACCAATTCTTAAGGGCGCGTACTACCTCAAAACTTGGATGTTGTCAGTGTAGTGTGTCGCGACCCTAATGTTATTTTGTGTTGACCGAATGAGGGTAGTTTCTCATCGGTCGAAGAGGCGAACGAGTACCGGCGGGCAGTCTTCTCGTGACCAGGGTAGCTGTAACGCTACTGAAACGTCGAGGTAAATAAACAAATGTTATACCTACGCGATTAAGTCCCGTAATAAAATTTAAAATGTCTTCGAGTCGCGAAAGTTTAAAATGTGTATTACCTCAAAACTGCTTCTACTCTGGATCATATCTATAAAAGTATGGAACCAATATTATTGAAAAAAATATATATTATAGTTGAGGATATAAACTGTTGCTCCATTGTAGTGAAAACACGATTACTAAATATTTTCTCGATAGAAAATAATCACACTTCCCTCTGAATTTTACTTAAAAACAAAAGTACTCAATAAATACTTTAGCTAGACTAGTAAAACTTCGTATCTAAACTCAGCTTAGTACACTACGTGGTCCCATTGTTCCGAATTTTGATCTTTTTTTGTTTTTGTACTTTTAATTAGCTAAAAAGTGTTTTAGCTCCGTAAATAACGCTGCGCATCCATAGCTCTGTACTCCGCACACGCCGAAGAAGCCGCGCGCAGTAGATAGTTAATTATTAATAACAGGATCACGACTGCATCAAGGCACGGTAGACATTCTATTAGATCAAGTCATTCAACATTATTCGAAGATGTCTAAAGAAGTAGTGGCGACACGTCTACCCTCTCGTACGTAATTTGATGTCCGGTCTTCAATGCAGTCTGTTGAACTGGTGTATTAAATTGTATTATTTTCCTTATAAAGTTGCAAAGTAAGTAAAACAAGCCTTACAAAATCGAGTTTTACCAGTCTCTCTACCTGTTGTCAAGGTCCTAGTTCTTAGGTAAATAAATAAATAATGCTGGACTTTTCACACAGCATCATCTAGATCCAAAGTAAGCAGAGCTTGTGTTATGGGTCCTACATGATTTATATAATTTTTGTTCGTAAATACATACATATACATAGAAAAAACCCAGACCCGAGACAAATACTTGTAGATCATACAACTTTTGCCCCGCGGCGGGGATCGAACCCACAACCCACTGTCGCTAGCAGACCTTCACCCACTGCGCTACAGAGGTCGTCAGGTAAGAATAAAAGAGGAACCAATAGATATAGTTGTTATATATCACGAAAGTGGATTGATCTTCAATGTGTGTGTACATTTGTTTGTGTGCGTAAGCAGTACTGAGCGCTCATTCGTCCATTTCAACTCTTACGCACACAGAAACATAATGCATATGCATCTACACACACAATTAAGACCGACCCGCCTTTGTGAAATGGAAAAACTGTAAATAACTACAATGATAATGATAATAACTTCCTCATTTTCAGTCGTGAATAAAATCTGTTAATAGATGAAAAAACAACAATGGTAATTTTACAGAATACAATACCCAGCAGTTTAACATAGAGCTAATAAATAAATAAGGACTTTACTGTGGACACCAATTTACTAATTAACCAATTTATTAAGGATAAACTTAGGTGATAGGTTTAGATAATTTAATGTCCTGCAATCGGCGGTCTTATCGCTCGAGGCGATGTCTTCCAGACAAACGTTAAACTATGGTAAACAAAACTAAACCAAACCAAAGAGTCATCTTTAAATAATTTCATCCCAAATAGGTTTAGAAAAAATTCTGAAGGTAAGTTAACTAATAAGCGCTATCAATTGGTTACCTACCTACAAGCAATCTTTAGCTCTCTGAAGTAGCAGCGCCGAACCCATTTTTGATGAAGTCTAAAAATAAATAAATAATGCTGGACATTTCCCACAGCATCATCTAGACCCAAACTAAGCAAAGCTTGTACTATGAGAACCAGATAACTGATATACCTACTACTTATATACTTTTTGTTTGTAAATACATACCTACATATTATACATAGAAACACCCAGACCCGAGATAAATATTTGCAGATCATACATACATTTATCCCGCGGCGGGGATCGAACCCGCAACCTTCTGCGTCCCAAGCCGGCTTTCACCCACTGCGCCACAGAGGTTGTCAAAGACGAAGCTTAGTTTGTTGCGTCGTTCTATCTCGCCTGCTCTACCAAACCTGCGCAACCGTTTAGTGCACTTAACTTCAGAGAGCTAAAGATTGGTTGATTCGCTGAGTGTAAAACCGTGAAGCCATTTTTTGATTACTTGGGACCTTACTCAGAGGTAGTGAAACAAGACTAGCTCGGTTTTTCATACAGAGGCCGATAGTTGAGACGGGCTTTACTTCTCCATACTCATTACGAGCCGAAGTATATTCCGTCTCAACTATCGGCCGATAGAAAGTCTGCAGTCTGCGAGGAGGCTTAACAATAATTATCAATCTAGGTAATATCGCTGGTAGAGATCGCTATTTAGCGATATGACCGCCGATTGTATGTCAGTGTGTTTTTTGTTTAGTTTTCCATTTTTGTTTATTTTTATTATGTCGTACCTATACAATAAAGTATTTTCTATCTTCTATCTATCTATATTTTTTACCCAAGTAGGTACCCATCATCAACCATCGGCTTCCGTGCATAGTTTGCGTGAGCGAATAAATCAATACACGTAGAACTAAATCTCAACTTGTAAATAAAGTTGTTATTATTCGTAGTTATGTAAACGTATCATAGTCAATTAGATAATTGTATAAACAACGCACGAGAACACGCTTACCTTTTGTTTACTAACTGATTCTCATAGCAATAATAAAAAACAATAAATTACACAACACCTATTCACACAAAAACAATTGAATTCAATTGATTCAATTTCCCGCCTCATTCCATTTTTGAATATTTTCTGACATTTATTTTCCGCGCGTTCGTAAATGTTCTCATTGCGCATGCGGGAGAATCTTTTTAAACCGCGCGCGCAAGCGGCAAGGACCCAACTCAAACTGCCACAGGTCGAGAAGTACCTTGGATTAAAATCTCGCAATCAGTTTAATTTTCCTGTCACGGACTACGGTTTCATTTGACGAGACGAAAGAATACGAGATCGATTGATGTAGATTAAAAGTGAAAATTAAAAGAGAAGCCGCTAATTTGATTTAGGCGCGTCTTGCTTTTTTTCATAATCATAATTATGTTGAATTGTGTAGGTACCTAGGCAATAGATTGTTGCTGTAGATAAATAGTAGGTATTTAGGTACCTAAGTAAGTAATTAATTTTAATAAAAACTAACTTTTATAAGATTATCATAAAGCGAAAACACTCAAAGGATTTTAGGCAGTTTTTTATGCTATTTATTTACATTTTTATTGTTTATACTCACATAAATTATAAAATAAATTAAGTAAATAATATACTTAGCTAAAATAATTTGGTTATGAAATCACCTGGCCCTGTTTTTGTCTAACTAACAATAATTTGATAAAATAAAAAAGTTTAAGCCTAATTATTATAACCTAGCCTCATTATTATAACCTAAGTAGGTAGTTATGCAGCAATGATAAAGTCGTAGTTTAGTTCTCTTCCAGTTTTACAAGTAAAGAGTTCTTTGATCACAACTTTTTAATGACAACTGTGTAAAACCTCTTTTGAATTAAATATTTGGCCAGCAATCATATTTGGTCAACTATTTATAGAACACAGAAAGACTAAATAAAAATACCAAGTGCGAGGCAACGGAGACCCTCTTTCTATATTTTTAGTACTGGTTGTTTTAGTTGTTGTATTAGTTCGTATTAAAGTTGAACTTTTTTATTTAAATTAAATAGGTCAGCAATTGATCTCACTCTGCCTGATGTTAAGCAGTAGTTAGTAGTAGTAGAACTGTTACTTATTATAAGTTTCATGATTCTACATATGGTTCAAGAGCAACAAACCTATAGCAAAAATAGCCTAAAAAACACGTTTTTTGCCCCTATAATTTTTTTTAATTATTTTGTTGTTAGGGCGACAATAGAAATGCACATTCTATAAAAGTTTCACGGTTCATTAGATAGAGCCCTGTGAATGACAGACGGACAAACAGACGGACAGCGGACGCTTAGTAATAGGGTTCTGTTTTCAACCCTTCGGGTATGGAACCCTGAAAATAAGCAATTTACCAAACTAAAAACATAAGTAGTAATTGTGGCAATATTGTGGCTATTTTTTAACTGAGATATAAGTATTATCCTAAGTATAGAGATATGGGGATCAGCGATAGTTTTCCAGTGCCTGCTCTACGACGAAGGAAAACATCGTGAGGCACGTAGAACATAAAACAGTTCGAAAACAATTAGTCAAGTGCAAGAAAGGAGCCCCTTTGAGGCACACCTTCGAAGGCACAAAGTCAAAGTCAAAGTCAAAAATATTTATGAATAAATAAAAGATGATTCTCAGTAACAAATTACTATAAAAACAACAGCTTTTTCATCCACAACCTCGGCATTGCGAATGCAGCCAACCATGAAATGGGACACTCAGTTTGAACGCAGTATAACTTCCAGTCTTCCATTCCGTGAGAACTAAAGTATTTTTTCGTGTCTAGGGACTCAAGAGAAGATAGCTCTAGGTATTAAGAATATTGCTCTGACTGAGCTGCTTACGAAGCTGTTTGTTTAGGATACCATTTCCCAGAAGCTATTAAAAACGAACCTAGATGGTTAAAGAGAGCCGTGTTGGCCTAAGTGGGATGTAGCTACTCGACTTTGAATCTCAAGTTAATGGGTAGTTCAGTTTTTCAAAACGAAGCCTTCGGAAAATATTTTTAACACAAGTTTTAGATAAGTGAAGTAGATAGGTAGCCTACTTAAGAGTAACAGTCATTTGTCATTTCAAACTTTACTGATGTAGCTATCACAATTTTTGAAGTGAAAACTTCTTTAGGCACGTTGGGCAGTTTGGGATGATTCGCCTCCAGGTCACGTGTGAGTCACGAGACTGCTCACCAACACCTACCAGTAGCGCCATCTAGTGCTGTACTCGCTAAACTTATACGGCAATATTTTTACATTTGTAAAAGCTCATTTTAATAACCGGGTGAAGTCATTATCTTTCGATATTTTTCGATTTTCTGACGATTCAAAAAATACACATAGGCACCTAATTGTTCAAGTTTTCACATTTCTCGGCACTCCCCGGAGTGCTAGGATTTTTTTTTAGAATAAGTTTTAAGCTTCGCTATTCATAAAAAGGGATCCAAAACTGAAAGTTTAGTAAAAATTTTTTGTCAATGAAAAGATGAGTTTGGCTTCTAAATATATAATGTAACCAACTTTATAAATTTGTGATAGGTAGACATTAATGAAACATAATAAAAAAACCAAGTTGGAAAGATTCGCAGAAAGTCCCGCGTAGCGTCGTAGGCGTCTACGCGGGAAACGGGATGGAGGTCGGAAGTTTCCATTACAACCACTTATTCTACTAATAAACTTAACAGGCAGGTAACCTAGAAGCTAATAAACTGTTTCATCATTTTCTTTCTTGAAAATATTCGCCGAAAAATAAAAGAATTCGTTTCTATTTAAAAAAAAGAAATTAGGTACCTACGTACTAAGCCGTATTAAATTATACGTTGTATTAAAATGAGTTGATTATTGTAAGTTCTAAACTACATACCAAAGAGACACAATTTTATATCTAAGTAGTTACTACCTAAACAGTTTTCACTGAAACTACCGTTTCTTTTTCTTACCGAAATACCGACAATTGAAAGATAAATAAATCCTACCTACCAGGTATTAATGACACGTGAAAATTTTGAGTGAACCGCTAGTTCATTTTATTAACACGTGGATGATATAAGCGACATCATTTCTTTAATTGTAGGTTCTCAAGAATCCTACGTACCGTAGGGATATGGTTCACCTAGACGTTTATATGTTAGAGCGCTTCAGAAGCGCTCTAACGACGCGCTCAGGTGCATTTACACGGTGCGATACGATTTAGCATCGCACGTCAATTTTCCCGTGTGAACGCTCATCGTATGCGATTTGTCTTAGTAAAATCGCATACGATGAGCGTTCACACGGGAAAATTGACGTGCGATGCTAAATCGTATCGCACCGTGTAAAATTATGACTCATATGTGTAGCTATATTCTATCATAGATTTTGGTAAATAGGTAGATACTAACATTCCGTATTATGTGCAACCAAGTTAAACATGGAAATGCAAACATTTCCCCACATTTTGGTCGCTTTGACATTGATAGAGCCCGTTGTATGTAAATAAATCCATACGATGTTCCAATCTGCTTGGAAAACAAATAATTTATAGGTACAAGACCAACATGATTCCAAATCATGATTTCATTGTACATTTCCAACACATAACAATAACAAATTAGTATTCAAATAAGTAGAATCCCAGATAATATATAGAATATAGGTCCTAGGGACCTACCTACTCTACTAGTATGCTTATAAATAATACTTATGATTATCTTCTTGGACCTACCTACAAGATTTCTAGTTACTCAGAAAAACCCCAAATTTTTTCCTTGAAGCCGCAAAAAACTTCACAATGGACATAACAGGTGCTTATTTGCCCATTTATGAACGCTCTGTGATGAATTCCTCTACGGATGAGTTTTTCTGTCGTTTGCGCATCACTGGTGACTAAGTGCTGATGACCTTGTTTTGGTGCTATTTAGGTACCTACTTAAAGTCAGAATTACAGAATTTAATTGTTATTTCAAGATCCGGACGAGATTCAGTTATTTTGAACATTATTTTATTTTGAATTTTCCACTTGAATTTTCCTAAAACAACTTTTTTCTAATTTAACCTTCTACGATGCGATAAAACCTGAATTTGACGAAGTAGGTAAGTACCTAAATGATATCGAATTATTTTTAAACATCCACCAACCAAATACTTTTCTTTCGATTCTAGAGAAACGGGTTTTAGGTTGTTTGCGTAAGGATTTTCATGAGACGTTTAATTGTAGATAATATAATCTCTTTCATAAATAATTTTAGTCGACATAAATAAAGGCACTGATTTTTCAAAACTCAAAATTCTTCAGTACACTTTCAGTTTCAACCTGCTCCGTTCAGCAAGTTTTTATGAGACATTAGGCTAGGAGCATACTATGTAATTATATTCACAGCATTCTTAGCTCGCAATTCAACAACAATTCACAAAGAACGGTGCAGCGTAAGCGTAGCCCGGTTTAATCTAAAATGCGTTTCCCCTATTTGCAGTTTTTCCTGCGGGGAGGTTACATCGCCTGAATCCGCAATGAGGTGAACAATGGATCATCCGGATATTGCCTGTCAACCGACTAGTACCTACACAGACTCTGGAGGGAGTACAGTCGCCTGCAATAGCTCTATTATCCTACCAAACTTGTGAAAACCGACATCCCAGCTCTAGATGGATCAGGAATGTTTCTTTCCTTGGGCTTCGTAAGAATGCATTATATTCTATGAAGTGTGAATTGCCATGCTGTTGTTGGTATTGCTAAACTCAATTTAAGGTTCACAAAACAATCGATGTCCGTAACATTTTACCACCCAAAATAAGTAATTCATCATTTTATCTTGAAACTGGTTCAACATTCGAATACCTAGTGTCAAAAACAATAGAATGATAGGTACTAGGTTGGGTAGGTACTGTAAACGGTCGTTTTCAGTTAGATAAAGGTACATCTTACTATAGGCGACTGTTCCCAGCTCACTGGCTGACCTACTTGGATAGGGAGTTTGCAGGATACTAAGTAGGGTGTGGGTAGCTAAGCTACTTGTGTTATCTATGATTGAATTGCTTCAGATATCACCAGTACCTAACAGATACCTACTCTGAAGAGGTTAATAAACCGTAATAATACTCCAACGCATCAACGTCGTTTTATGAAACAAGAAAACATCCTTAGGAATTAGAATGCCCTGTTGTTTACAACAAACGTTACGTAAATCTGCTAGCAATGAAAATAATACAAAAAACCTAGCAAGAAAGTTCATAAAACAACTCTACCTAATAATAAAGTTGACCTTGAGGTGTCGCGATGTTTTCCTTCACTCAGACAGATTTCAATAAACCAAGTTCGCGTGAGTATTACCCAATACAATGTCTGTAGTTAGGTATGCAGTTGAGTTTCGTATCTAATTGAAGTAAAGGGTTATTAGGTATACGTGAGTGGAATCCAAAATGAATTAGGAACGAATATTTATCATCTGACATTATTACGGTGTTAGGCAGTTATGATAACAATCTGATACTTAGTTAGTAGCCGTAGTTACCTGAGAAAAGAACGCATAATTGCACTCAAATAATTTCCAACTACTTAGTAGGTAATTTTTTGTTATGTTCGACATTAGGTTTGCTTATTCAATTATGGAAGGAATTGGTTCTCATGACCTCAAATTGTATGTTATAATTCAAATAAATTCATCATTGCGCCGGCTGTAATAAACCGTGGGTACGTGGGTACCTAAGCAAAAAATCAATCTCTAAAGGTAGCTCATGGTCTGATAGACTGCAATAAGTGGGGCTCTGGATAAACTGTACGATTAGGCAACCATAATATTCAATCATCAAATCCACAATGTTATTTCCAGTCCATAAATTGAACCCTACCACTAGTAAAATATGAGGAAGCACCTTGTAAAGAAAGCAAATTAACTCCAACCTTGGTATGGACTGTGACCGCGAAATGATTAGCATTGCTGATGAAAGGATGTCATGCCTTTTGTGGATATTCTATTCAGATATTACTTAATCAGGCATAGAGCGCAGTTCCGGAACATTTTGTTCAATAAAAATCTACATAATACAACGATAGGACTGCTCCTAAATGCGTTTACCTACTACATACAGCATTTGCGGTGTCCTACGTAGCGGAGAGCCAAATTGGTTTGGACGTCCCTCAGACTAACTCTTACAAATCTCCAAAGCATTGTACATTTTTATCTGATTGTTCTTTTGTTTTTTGTATTTTTCATTCATTCATTAAAAGTACCTTGAATATTTAAAGATCACAAACCATATAAAAATTTTTGAAAAAAAAATTGAACCGACTTCACATAACACAAATAGACACTAAGAACCTTCTATGTACCTACACTAAAAAGAGAAAAATAAGAATATACACATGCAATTATTACTTACAGTATTCAAATAATAAATTATTATGTCATATTATATTTTGAAGTCGGTGCCAACTACCTATGCATTTACATCTAAGAAGAAATTACGAGTACCTACAATAGAACTTGGGTGCAAAATTGTATGGAGTAGTTAGAGTAGAATAGTTGGCACCGACTTCAAATATAATATAACATAATAATTTATTATTTGAATAGTGTAAGTAATAATTGCATGTGTATATTCTTATTTTTCTCTTTTTAGTGTAGGTACATAGAAGGTTCTTAGTGTCTATTTGTGTTATGTGAAGTCGGTTCAATTTTTTTTTCAAAAATTTTTATTTTTCAATTTTTAGTGTAAATAATATAGTAGGTTAGGTTAGATATTGGAATAGTCAAGATCAAAGAAGTTAGAGTGAGAATCCCTCAGGAATAAAATTATATGGGATCACCTCGAGCGTATTTAAACATGTCAAACTATTCAATGTTTGACTCAGATTTTGTAGTGAGAATGAGGTTTTTTGAGATTTACAGGAAAACTATCAATCCCTCAGAAAAAAAAGTATGAGGACCACCTAGATATGTATACCCTTTCAAGCAAAAAAAAAATTTTGGAAATCGGTCCACATTTTTCGAAAAGATCGGTGATTTTTTGAGTATTACGGGAAAACTATCAATCCCTCAGGAGTAAAATTTTTATGGGACCACTATGGTAGCATACCCTTTCAAACAAAAAAAAAATTTTGGAAATCGGTTTACAACTGACGGAGATATCGATGAACATACGTCCAAAAAAAAAAAAAAAAAAAAAAACATACATACACCCGAACATAGAACCTCCTCCTTTTTTTGAAGTCGGTTAAAAAGAAAACAAGGTTTTGTAAGCCCAGTAGGTATTAAAGCATTATTTATTTACATAGTCAATACTAAAATACTGTGTTTAAAGCAGAGACCTTGTTTTGTTTGCGGTTTAAGATTAAGTACCTAAGTATTTATTATCCTCTGCGCATATGTAAGCATGTATTCTGCAATACAATCATTCAGTAAAACTAGCTTCTTCTCGCGGGTACGCTCTTGGTAGGTACCAACTTATCCTACTTATACCTAACAATAAGAGGGTAGCTAAGTACCTACCTACAGCTTAACCCTTAACTGTAGTCATGGGTCCAATGAATCCACATTCAATGTTTAATCGCGTATCAAAATAACCGTGGTTGCCGCAGCGCTTTCCGCTTTTAGATGGAAGGTACCTATAATAATAAGCCGAAGCACACATGGAAGCATATGTTTTGCTCGCTGCTCCTAAGGTCAGTATGGACTTAAGCGTGGGGTCCAATGGACCCGCCACTATAGATACTTACTATTTTATTTTTGAAAACCACACCCAGAATGATTATGATTGTAATTTAGTAAGATAGGAGCAGTAACGTGTTCAGTTACAGCCCATTTGTGAGAACACAACATAATATTACGCAACCATAACGCATACCTATTCATAGTTAAACTATACCGTTCCAATTATCTGTTCGATTGACTTCTGCTCTATTAATTTGAGCCGGTGGACAATCGGAAACTATTAAAACTTCCCATAGAACCACTCAAGTCTACTGATTAAACTAACTCCAAGTTAGGTTGCCAATGTTGCCATTGATTAGATCTGAAGTTGTGGACTTTAGTGCAAGTGATGGGCAAACCGACTGGGATTACAATTACAAAGAGTTTGATGAAAAGGTTGAATATTGAAATAAAATTCATGATTACCATATTTCTTAGCCCCAACGCAATGTATGCGCTCAGACACGTCGTAGATCTGTGTGGTTACTGGCTGTTTGAGATACCGGTATGAAACGGGAACCCGAATACTGTTCTGTGTCGTGGGACATTTTTGTTCCAGTTTTTATGCAGTCGATGACACTGCAATGTTATGATATAAATGCAGTTTGCAAACTCCCTTTTGTTCAACATAGTCCTTAGTTCTGTTGACTTGTCTAATAAGATTCTTATCGTATAATCTTCGCCACCACACACCCAACGCTCCAAGCGAACTTTCTACAAGTTATGTGACACGAATAATCACGAGAGTTTCCCGTTTTGAGGATGTAGGCACTTGAGATAGATTTATTGATGACACTTCGCTGGTTCTGCTTTCTTTTAGAAGTTACTTTTGCTTTAGTGTGATAATGAAACAATATTATATTGATGTTATCTTCAAAGGTAGAGCTTTATCGATATTATACATTTAGCTATTTTATTTACGGCCTTTAAATGGCTTTTTTTCTACACTTATATTATAAAGTTTGTTTGTGTGTATGTTTGTTTGAATTGAATAGGCTCCGAAACTACTGGACTGATTTGAAAAATTCTTTCACCATTAGAATATTTTATCCCGGGAAAGTGATGTTTTGCCCGAGGGACCAGGGATAATACCGCGACGGACAGCTAGTCTTGAATAATTGCCAAAAGCTTTATAATTATAATGAGTAATGTGTATTTAATTGGTTCAGTATAAATCGGAAGGCTGTTTATTTGCAACAATCGAAGTAGGTAAGTTTTTCTTTTTTCATTTATTTTAGTAGGAAATAAAACCTGTCCATAACAATAAAACATTTTATTAAAAGTACGCTTAGTAGATACATTTCCGCATTTCAAATGCTGAGTTGAGGTAATTTAGCTTATAACTACAAGTGGGTAAGGTACACTTTTGTTTTCACAGAGAACGCGCAATGAACTTTGGTACCTTTATAGATACAATTTCGTAGAGTAATAGAGGCTTTAATTACAGATAGGTAAGGCACATTTTCGTTTATAGGAAAGGTCCCCATCCGATGTACATTTGACAAAGGTTGTGTATGCTCGTTGCTTCGACGATGAGATGCTCCACTTGACCTTCCGGTGACAGTGAAAGTGACAGTTGCTTGTTCTTCGTTCGCACCTGGTGAAGAGACAATGATGTAACTTTACAAAGAGTCAATAAACGAGTATAGGGTCTTTCATTTTAAACTAACAATTAGTATTAAACTAACTATTACTTTACTTAGCAATTGGGTTCTAAAAAAAAATTATGTAAGTAAAGATTTTTTTTTGTTTTGTTATGAAAATCTCGACAAAATCGATAATGACTATCCTTTCAATTCATTGTTGCTTCCTGTATTACTTAGTCCATTCGAGCGTGCATGTGTGTGCGCTCGGATGAAGCCGGGCTGTGATTGGTGGAATGTCTGTTCTCCTTGAAAATCATTATGCAACATGTCCTAAAAAAACAATATAAATATAGATAAATTTTGAAGTTAAAACTTATACGGCTTAGGAATTAAATTGATACGGTCAAACGTCTATTTACAACCCAAAAATGAAGCCCTGTCAGTTTGTGTAGTTTAAAATGAAAGACCCTGTAATAGTTTTTTTTTTTTTTTTCTGGAAATTGCCATTTTGTTTTTCGGTCTCCCGCGACACAGGCTAGCCCTCGTGCGGGGACCTCTAGTAATAGTTTATAACTTGTAATTTCTTTTGGTAAATAAATTTATTTGTATTTATTTGTATTTGTATTATTTTATATTATTATTAACAGCCTGAATAATCCCACTGCAGGGCAAAGGCCTCCCTATCCCCGTCACATTTCATGGATCAGTGTGATTGTGGGCCAATCTTTTACGAAAGATAAAAGTCAATTTACTATAGAGGTAATTTAAAATTCCAATAGTAATTTGTCAAGAATTACTCTCAGGACAATCATCTCTAAACTTAAAGATGCAGATATAAAAGGATAAGTATACACGTACGTAAATTGAATGTGGAATAAAAAATAGTAAAATACGAATGTCGAATGGTACAGGATTTTCAAGTAGCCTTTTAAAGAATTTATTTAAAAATAAAAATGTCCTACTCCCATCTAGATGAATTCATTGATAAGAGCCAAGGTTGAAAAAACTTCCTATTACTTAGAAGAAATAGGAAGTTATACTATCGTAAAAGCAATTTTAAAGTAATCCGTCAAACGATTACCGCACTAAACATCTTCAAAGATAACATCTGATAACCTTACTGAATCATTATATCTGGATATACAATAATGGTCCTGTTTATCTTTTCACGAACCTAAGAAACGCTCGTAAACATGGCTGTACAAATGTATGTATAGGTACTACCTACTTCATAAATATTCTAATTTACGAGATATCAGGTGAGAATTTATTGACTCTTCAAATTATTCAATACAAATATCGTCGCCACTCGTCAAGGCTTGACAAGTCTCATATTTTATTTATTTTGTTTAACAATGTGAGTAGAGTCAGCAATAAAATCTGATAAAGATGTAGAAATCAAAACACCATCTAATTAATAAATATTTACGTTCTAATAAGAAAACCGACTTCAATGTTGGATTCAGGACAAATATTAAAAGTGAAGACGAGGTTCTTTTTGGAACCTTAACTGATTCGTGGCTGATGACTCGACAGGCGCGTCACCAACTTTTATGGCTGATGACCAATCGAGTCACAGAAAATTTGTTCATAGCCATGGCGAAAAGTTTTTGAAAATGGGCGCCGCAATGAATCGGTTAATAAGGACAGAAATCGGTTAAACGTCGGGAAATAAATAAAAGGTAGGTATTTAACGCGATAAAATACTGTTTAAACAAATTAATTAATAAGGACAGAGTCAAATTCAAAAAATATTTTTCACGATGTTTAACTTGTTTGTGTACTATGAGTGTTTCTCGAAATAAATGTATTTTATTTATTTTTATTTATTTATTTTATAAATTTTTTTTTTAAACATTAGCCAAAACTCTTTACAAACTGATGATGTTAAACATTTGGGTGGTGGTGGCATGGTATGGGTATGTAATGAGAAGGGAAGAATGCTATATAACTAAAAGAGTGCTTGGTATGGATGTTAATGGTTTTACAAGTAGGTCAAAGAAAATATGGATTGTGTGAAGGATGACATGAGTGAGTGTTGAGATGACTGAGGAAGAACACATGTTGTGCCGACCCAGGGCAGTAAGATGATGATGTGAAAAGATTTGGGAAATGTTTAGTATTGAAACATTAAATGTTAATGGACTTCCTTTGCTGCCTGTGCATTTGAATCTATTTTTAAAGTTGATGATAACACCTGTAGCACTAGGTGATAATTTTATGATCCCCAGAATTGCGACGCTAAAAGTTGAAAATAGTTACTAATCGTACTGTATTTGCTTAATGATCTCGATAGGGCTGGCAAAGGCTGAGACGCAAGAAATACTTTCAATTCTCGTTTTCTTCTTCTTCTTCTTCTTTCGTTTCAATGTTAAACCATTTTTTGCCAGTATGAGGCCACCCCAACTGCTCTCTCTCCAGCGACAGAATTCAATGAATGAGAATGTCAGAGAATTCTCGTGACAGGACAAAATTTTTACGAGATTTTAGATATCTACGAACTAGCTACAGTGGTATAACTCGCGTCACGTAAAAAGAACGCTGGAAAAAAGTGGTGGGGGTATGTTTGCGCATAGGTACACTCGCGCACGAAAGTACTCAACTTACTGTTTTATTTTTGAACTAGCCTTTCGCTTGCGGCTTCGTATATTGGTTATTGGTAGGTACATTCAAATATATTAGATAGAGTTATCATTAAATAGAATTAAAAACATATTTAATTCCGTAAAGAATGTTTAATCGTAATAAAAAACATTAAAGATAAGGTTGAAACTCCTTCCACTAAGTCGTAGTGGTATTCCGAATCTTTTGAACCTTTTACAATTTTATTCGTCTCACTGTAGACTCAGAACGTTTTGTTGCCTTTGTTGTCCGTTTCATACATTGTTTTACAATATCAAATGCATTATTATCAACCTCTATTTTCATAAAGCAATATACCTACGACATAAATATTTTTCTAATTTTTTTATGTAAAACGATTACGTAATTAAAAACTTTTGTGCGCGATGGTATTTTGGGAGAAAAAGTAACGTGGACTCAACGCGGAAGGCAAATGCCAACTGACGAACCAATAGCGCGCTGTCAAGCGTGTGGCGCGCGACCGTCCCGCCCCGCGCCTCACTTCGTACCGTCAAATGGACCCTTAAAGCGTCCATGGCGCAGCTTGACAGCCAGCGTTCTTTTTACGTGACGCGAACTATACCAACATTGACGGCCTCTGTGGCGCAGTGGGTGAAAGCCCGCTTGGGACGCTGAAGGTTGCGGGTTCGATCCCCGCGGCGGTATAAATGTTTGTAAGATCTGCAAATATTTATCTCGAGTCTGGGTGTTTCTATGTATAATACAAGCTGTCCGCCGCGGTGTTACCCGAGATCCCTCGGGAAAACTTCACTTCCCCGGGATAAAATATAGCCTATGTTCATCGGGGATGATGTAGGATTCTATTGGTGAATGAATGTTTCAAATCGGTCTAGTAGATTCGGAGCCTATGCATTTCAAACAAACAAATATACAAACAAACAAATCTTTCCTCTTTATAATATTAGTATAGATGAATGTATTTACAAACAAAAAGTATAGGAGTAGTATATCAGTTATCTGGTTCCCATAGTACAAGCTTTGCTTAGTTTGGGACTAGATGATGCTGTGTGAAATGTCCAGCATTATTTATTTATTTATTCATAACATTCTGAATTGCTAGTCCAGATATCTACGCCTATTCCAAGTTTCATCCAAATCGGTTCACTGTTTTAGGCGTGATTGAAACACAAACATACAAACATTTAAACAATACAAACCAACTCACAAACTTTCAGCTTTATTATATTAGTGGTAAGTTGGGATTCTGGTTTTGGGTGTTGTGGTACTACTATAAGTTCTACAACACCCAAACCCGGAATAGCACTAGTAGTTTCTATCTGATATCCACGACACAGTTGGGTGTTTTTTTTTTATATTGCATTGAAGTTTAAATTATCGTAGATATTCAGAGACAGAAAAGAACGTGACCTAGTTCGAACGCATTTAAAACTTGTTATTTTTTTTTTTTTAAGAACGATAAATTCCTCACCATTTTGTCAGTCGTATTTTATTTATCTCTTTCAGCTTACTATAGAAAGTTAGCAAAGTTTTTTTATTTTTTCAAAAATCTACGTTACCTATGTCTGTTAGCGGGTGCTTCAATAAGTTAATAAGGAACAAAATTCTGTCAAGCTTGAGAGGAGTACATACGTGAACACATTTTATTTAACAAATTTTTCGAAACTTACAGCTAGGCAAAACAAAGTAGGTTAGGTACTAAGATTATAGAACACGCGACACACCCACTTGACGCAGGTGCATTTTTACAAACCACTTGTAGAAAAGGTGTGTTTAAAAACAAAAGTTCTATTTTTTTGTAATTTTTTAGTGTTCATCCACACCTGGAAAACAAAATTTGGATTGCGACGACTAGGGTTCTGTGGCTGAGCGGTAAGGCAGTCCGGCTTTAGGAGGATCGTCTGATCGTTGCGGGATCGAATCCCGTCGGAATCCAAGACTTCATTTCTAGTTCTAATGTAACACACAATCCTTTCACCACACTAACTGGTTCGGAAAACTAGCGATATAACAAGATAAGACAATTATTTTGAGTTATTTAACCTTACTAATGGATGTAGTGACGCATTGCAAACAAAATCATTTGTATGGAATGACAATTTGTCATCACTTTTTATGAGACAACGCTGTTATGTAAATAATACAACGTATTCAAGTCATACTTACAAAACACTTTTATAATTCTTTGTTCTATGGGGAGTTCTAGGAGTTTCTATGTTCAGCTAATTGTTTTTTTGTTACGGATGACCAGCTGACGAACGTTGCATGTGATTGTTTTGTAACGTCACCGACAACACCGTCAATAGTAAGAAAACACATAAAAATGCATGTATACCATAGGTTTCGTTACAAGTAAACGATAAGCGTCGATATTTATTCATAAAAATTCAATAAACCTTTTATAATTCAATTTTAAAAATCGTAATTTTTCTTCTATCTTCAAGCCACCAAAAACGCCTTCTGCCATTTTGTGACATTACTGTGTTCAGCTAGGAACAAAAAGTTTATCTTTTACAGTCGTATTGTTCACAAACCAAACCATATGACGTCACAACATGGCGGCTCGCGTTTTCGTGCGACAACTAAAAATCATAAATTAAAATGCATTTTTATATAGTGGTGCGATTTTCAAAATTCTTTTTTGTTCGAAATGGTTCGTGGTCTCATGATTCCGGAGGCTTGATTCCTTTCCCATAAAACTCTAAACACTTCTGATTTTTTTGTAACTTTCGCCCTTAGTGAAGTCGGTTTTCTTTTTTTATATTTATTTTAAAAGTGCTTACCATCCCATTGAGCCGTTGGCGTATATGCAGTAGATGCTGCATCGCCTGCTCGTTGGTTCTCTCCCCGCAGTCGACGGGGCGGACCTTGCCCCACGACACGAGGGGGTCGTATACGAACGGACCGATTACAGACATTAGGGCGGCTGTTTGAGCTCGAAGCGCTTTCATTACTGCTTCGCAACTTTTTCTGAGAATAAAATAATTTAATAAGAAAATAAATAATAATAAATGTTGGACTTCACACAGCATCATCTAGCCCCAAACTAAGCACAGCTTGTACTATGGGAACCAGGTCACTATATACTTTTTTGTTCGTAAATAATACATACATCATCTCCCTGCCCTTTTCCCACATTATGTGGGGTCGGCACAACATGTGTTCTTCTACCATTCTCCTCTATCAGCCGTCATCTCAACACTCGCTCCTTTCTTACTCATGTCATCCTTTACACAATCCTTTACCCAGCTGTGGGACATTTAACCTTTAGCTTCTACGCCTTGCGCTCCAAGGTCACGGTTTGCCAGTCTGGCTCGAATACATCTAGATCGTCACGTCACGCCACCTTTTCCTGGGTCTGCCGCGATATATAAGTACTAAATTTTTTTTTTCTAGGAAGTTACGAGATTATATTATGAATATAGATAAACATAGACAAATATTGGCAGATCATACACACATTTATCTCGCGGTGGTAATCGAACCCGCATCCTTTTGCATCGCAGACGGCACGATAAATTGTCTTTCCCAGCAAAGACATTTGGTCACTATCTCATTCACGGTATTGGTCGCGAAGGAACCAGAGTAAAATCACCTAGCTTTAAGATGACTCAAAGTGATGACTTTGAATGTGGGATCACTTTGAATCATCTGAATAATTGATATTTTACCATGACTGTGACATCATCATCCTCAGCCTGATTTCGCCCACCTCTGGGTATAGATAAGCCTCTCTGATCTCTTTCTATATACCACTTACTTTACTTATTAAAGTATCTTACCTAAACATGCCTTCGTGTTTCAACGGGCCCATAGCAGCCTCCATATTATGCGTGAGTCGGAACGGAACACGCTCCGGCCATTCGAACGCCTCCCCTTTGTTGAATAAACAGTTGAAATCCACGTGAACAGTGTCGCCGTTTGTAGAGTCGAAGGATATGTTCTCACCGTGACGATCGCCTAAGCCTATGAAAAAGGAAAACTAGTTTTATTAAAGTAGTTAATATGGTGACGATGGGTTTACAAATGTCATTGAAAATTTCAACCCATGAAGTTAAAGGCCAAGTTATGAAGATTATTTTCATGAATTGAACATTTCTTACGGAAAACCAACAGTTATTATAATATAGCATGGTGTTAATATCAGTATACTTGCTTTCCCACTATCCCACTAAAATAATACAGGTGAAAATTTGTGAGTTTGTTTAGATGTTTGTATGTGTGGCGACCTATAACTACGATCGCCTGAACTACAAGGGCGTCGTAATAGAGTTGCCAATTACAGCTACCTAGCTACTTCAGAGCTGTACCGCTAGATGGCGATGGCGCGCTACCAACAGACGCGATTTGAATCATGAATCGCGCAAGCAACATTATTCTCGGCCATTAGCCTATATAAAGAACTATCCGACATTAACTGTCGGCTGAAAGGCTCTAAGGTATGTGGACCAGTTGGCGTCGACCTTAGTGAGGCGAGTACTCCCTCTTTGCCATACATTGGGGAATAACACCTTTACCCTCAAATATGTTTGTGTTTCAATCACGCCTAAACCAGTGCACCGATTTGGATGAAACTTGGAATATGCGTAGATGTGACCTGGAATAGCAATTAGGCTATTCAAATTGTTGGTAACACGTGGGCGAAGCCGCGCGCAGTAACTAGTACTCAATTTCACTTTATTAAGATAAAGTCCAGCTTACCTAAGATATATCCAACCATAGACATAACTGCGGTTGTCCTTATGTACGCGGACCTTGCTTGGTACCTAGAATGGATAAAAAATTTATGAATCTAGAACTATAAATCTTATCATTATATTCATTACAATTGAATTCAATACAACTCCGTCGTCAGAGTTGGCCACTGACTCATACGAACTTACTTTATTAAAGGTTTTCATGACGAATATTCGTCTACACTGCTGCTCCTGACTCCATTAGCTCACTGCCACAATAGTTTTAAATGTTGGAATGCCGAGTTTCCACTCAAATTGGCCTATTTATTGCAGTTTTGTTACAGAGCCGTGTTGGTCGAATGGGGTTGTACCGACTATAAATCTGAAGGTCGTGGGTTCGAATCCCGGCCGTGCATCAATGGATTTTTGTTTCGTAAAATGTTTATTGCACTATAACACGAGCTCTTAACAGTGAAGGAAAACATGGTTAGGAAACCCGCAGCTTAGCTCCACACGTATTGACGTCGTCTTTCCTGTGGGCCAGGTCGATTAAGCTAATGTCCCAGGCACTACAGCGCAGCGTCCCGTTAAATGTAGGCATAGCCTCCTGACGCTGTATAAATCATCTAATTTTTCGTAACGTTTTCTGTTAACTCCTAACTCCATCATCATACCACTTTTTTAATACATTACTCGTTAATAAATCTTTGCTTTTAAAAAAACTATCAGAATGAACAAGCAATTTGTTTAGGGTTGTTAAGTTCTTTCTTCTGTGCTTACCATCCATAAGGATCTGAGAATACTCTTCGGAACCACTCCTGAAAGAGCGGCGGGTGTCGAGGCAGTAGCTTGTCTTCGTATATCCGTCTCTTTTTCTCAACAGGATCTTTGTTAGAGCACATCATCTCTTTCAGTTCTCGGTTACTGGTGTGAATGCCTGCAACAAAAATTGTCGTTTAAAAGTTAAATATCCCTAAAACTCACACTTTTAGGGGTATTTAAGACTTCATCTATATCACGGTAAGGCCAAGGTTCAAACACAAGGAAGGTCTGTTCGTATCACTCGTATTATTTAGATCTAGAATAACATTTTAGTAGTTTGACAGCATGCTTCTCGAAAAATGTTTCTTTAATAAAAAAATAACGCAGTTCTATGGGACAAGTGAATGAGAAGGTTTCTATCATTGCGTATAAAGAAGTTAAGCAGGGCTGCCCGGAAGAGAATGACATAGAGAGGTAAGCATCATTTGGATCCGAACCCTTAATTAGAACAAAAATAAATAGTCAAGAATATTACCTTTCTGTTTGTAAATATGCATCAAAACTGGCCTAAGTCCCACCAAATTCGGCACCCACTCAATCAGACCACACTCTTCATTCAGCGGTAGTACACTATACGTTCTGATATAGAGCCTTCTTTTCCTAGTCTCTGGTGCGTCTTGTAGGAATCTATTCACGACTGCATTGAACTCCATAAGACGGTAGTCTTTGCGGAGATCGTCGCGTGGCTTCAGCATTATTATGTAGGATTTGCCGTCCGAACCTGAAATAGTGTTATGAAGCGATAAGCAAGGAACACAGAATCTCCAAGGCGCGGTAGACACTTTTCAAACCTTTTTGAAGGTAGGTGGAATTCCCCCAATCCAAGGCAAAGAGGTAGTACTAACCTCACCAAGGTCGATACCATCTGGTCCACTTACCTTCGTATCCTTATCGGTTCCTTGCGGTCGACAGTTAATGCCGGATTTGCAGAAGGGTTGCAAGCCCATCGGCGCCATTTAAATACGTACTTAATAGGGATAAGATATCAAGATGAGTCAGTATGGCATAAGTTAAGACAAAATACTATAGCTAGATAAACACTTAATAGAACTAAGCGCTTTCAAAGTTTTTTATTATGCACACTGCAAAAATTTGGAATCAGCTTCCAGCGTCTGTATTTCCGCTGAGCTACGACCCTGTTGTTTTTAAGAAGAGAGTTAATAGGCACCTTCTTGGTAGGCTCGCTCCATCGTAGACCTCAGTCTTGCCTATGTAGGTAGAGGTCAAGAGCCGACCCCTTCATCATAAAAAAAACATACCTCTTAGCGTCACCTTCCTAGGTTTCTGCAGAGAGGGCAATATGTTAATCTGTTCTTCAATCCCAGATATATAAACCGGTGGCTCAGTTGGTATGTTGAAGTCTAAGCGCTCTTGTCTCGCTGCTTTTGATGGTAGGACTATCTTGCAAAACTCTTGGAAAGGCATCATTATATGACTGAAGTTCTCGCTTGTGAGTAGACGAGGGAGCGTGCGAACTAGAGTCGATACTGTTGTTGTCTGAAAGGGAAGAAAATATTTTTGAAAAATTTATTAATGACAGAAAAAATTGTGTAGAAAGTAAGATAACTTAAGTGAATAGAAATCGAGGCCGTTGTACATATTCGCGTTAATTTTTTCATAAGGTTCATAAAGTCAATTTAGACTTGGGACAAACAAAAGGGAGCTCAACAAAGGGGCTAGGCTCTACTAGTAGAAATCTCATAACTTTTATAAGTGAAAGCATTATTTATAAACATGTAATACGGCCTTATTAGTAAAAAAAACTTAAAACTTAAACAGGGTCACGACTGTATCCCCAAGGCGCGGTAGACATTCTCTCAGATCTTTTATATTCCAGATCCTTTGAAGATGTCTAATGGGGTAGTCAGAGGCATGTCCAAATACATATTAGATGCCCACATCTTGTAGAAGTTAGTATTCCATACGTGACAGGTTGCAAGCCCATAGTAACCGTGGTGTAAAGTTACGACAGGTGTAACTTAGGGTATAACTATACAATTTTTGAGTTTAAACCTGTTAACTTTAAACCACGTTTATTAATAAAGCCGGTAGAGTCTTGGCAACCAACATGGAATGTTTTTGTGGGATCCTACTAAGAATATTTAGCTTTTTCTTTATATAGCATAGCCCTAGAAAACCCCATATAATGAAATGATAAGTTTTCATACATACCGTGCCAGATCCAGCTATTGGCTTATTACACAACTCTATCAATTTCTCAGCGAGTTGAGTAAAATCATTCACAAGTTTCAACATCCTAGGTTCCTTCAGTCTCGGATCAGCGAACACGTCGTTACAACGTTTGATACGTTGCGCGTAGCTGGACTTTATAACGCACATCATCATCCATAACGTGTGTTGAGGGTAGGCCAGTATTAGTTTCACGATTATCGCTTTTAGTTGGAGGTACACCTGGAAAATATGAGATGAAATAAATGTAAGATTTCTTTACTGTCCTGAGATGTCCTGAGAAATTCAAATCTCATTACTTATCTGTTCACATGAGGTTCAGAGGGAGAAATGAAATCCTATACAACTCTACCTCCCGCCGGCCATTTGTTTTTTAGGAGGGAGAAATTACTTACTTTCTTTTAAGACTGTGAGACGAAAAAATTTATGGTTTTCGAGAACCGGGTGTGAAAAATAATTTGTTGCTTGTTCGGGATTCAAACTCAGCACTCGCAACAAAAACTAATTTTCCTCTCTTGTGGTACAATGTACTATTGCAATACGATAAACAGTTTACCTACTATAACTCTTTAAGAACAATGTACCTCTTTCACAGGATGACAAATTCTGGAGACGATCTGTGAGAACGCAGTGAGGTAGAGATACAGCGGTAGTCGTTCGGAGTAAGTCTTTATGATGTCAGTCATTTGAGCGAGCACGGAATGAACGCCGGTGTCTGATGCTGTTACTTCTACGTCTAACCTGGAAATGTTAGGAAAAACATGATTATAATAATAATAAATAATAAATAAATAATGCTGGACATTTCACACAGCATCATCTAGCCCCAAACTAAGCAATGCTTGTACTATGGGAACCAGATAACTGATATACTACTTATATACTTTTTGTTTGTAAATACATACATATTATACATAGAAACACCCAGACCCGAGATAAATATTTGCAGATCATACAAACATTTATCCCGCGGCGGGGTTCGAACCCGCAACCTTCTGCGTCCCAAGCGGGCTTTCACCCACTGATTATAATTTACTAGCTGTCCGTCGCGGTGTTACACGCGTTCCCTCGGGAAAACTTTACTTTCCCGGGATAAAATATAGCCTATGTTCATCAGGGATAATGCAGGATTCTAATGGTGAAAGAATTTTTCAAATTGGTCCAGTAGTTTCGGAGCCTATTCAATTCAAACAAACAAACATACAAACAAATAAACAAACTAACAAATATTTCCTCTTTCCTCTTTATAATATTAGTGTAGACGATATTAGAGGTCTTTAAAGAATATTTCCATTTTTAGAATAACAAAGTAACTAAGCTAATGTAATTTAATTTATTCTACACTACTAGGTCACGTGCATCCCAAAACTGCCTAACGCGCCTAATGAGGTTTTACTTACTTCAAAAATACAGATAGGTTCTCACCAAATAGATAGCATTCTTGGCATACTCTGATATAGATACTTGTGTCCATATTGCAACGCTTTGCCGTAGCTATTCAGTGCGTAGAGTCGCCGCGACCACATCGTCTGGTTGTTTGTCACGTTATCGCCTGAACTCACTTTCTCGTAATATGCTCCGAGACAAACCTGCATGAAAAAAAAAATAACAATATAAATTATTTTTATTTACTTACTGAAAACTAAGCTACTCATGTGCATAAATTTACAAAATACAATAGAATCAGTCAAGCTATCTATGGATCGTCGTAAAAACGATCTATAGATAGCTCAACTGATCCAGGTCACTGCCAGTCGGAAGCGTGCCCGAAATACTGGCGGCATTGCCACGCTGAATTGCAATGCTGATTCTCTATAAAAAAAAATATGCTGCATTTCACACAGCATCACTAGCCTCAAACTAAGCAAAGCTTGTACTATGGGAACCAGTAACTGTTATACTACATATTATATACTTTTTTGTTTGTAAATACATATAATACATAGAAACAACCAGACCCAAGATAAATATTTGCAGATCATACAAACATTTATCCCGCGGACCTGCAACCTTCTGCGTCCCAATTATAATATTCTATTCTCTTTATAAAATTACTTTGAAATGACTATGACCATCCATAAATTACGTCCTACACAAGTTTCATGATTTTCTATTCACATATTATATTCACTATAGTCGGTCCATTTTAATAGGCCACATTTGACATTTCATCAAAATTTAACAACGTAACTTTGTACCGGCGGGCCTAAAATACTACTATTTTATCGAAGTTAGTACTGCACAATTGCTTAACTTTTTTTCAATTGCGGTTAAATAATTTATTGTCTTAACGACAAAAGAAGGTAATTTTATGATTTATTTCCTTATTACACCATCCAAACATATTATTATTTTTCACAACAATTTCTGTTTTCGAGAGAACTGAACGTTGTTACAATGTTGCGTCAGTAAACCCTTGTTCTCTTTTGACACTAGGTATGTTACCCAAAATAATCGAAATTTGAGAGTTAGAATCGAATGAAATGATTTCTCGTAAGGGAATATTTCACTTTTAATGATGATGATGGCGCATTAAATGCTTATTGTTTTTTTTTAAATAAACTTATTTATCCCGAAAAACGTAACTAAATACCAACAAGTACTTATGTAAAAGGACAACGGGAATATCGCATAAAAACTTTTTTTCTGTGTTTGACATGACAACCATAAACTTTTGAACAATTTTTATCAAAATAAATAAGTAATGGGGTTGTGACGCAGTCTTGATCATTGTGCAAAGTGACATTGCGTTCTTGGTGTGCTATTTTTTTCAGACCCGGTTTTTTTTAACTGATCTTACCTACTCTTAGTTTACGGTTTACCTGGCGATAAATTTTAATTCATGTGGATGAATCGATACAGACTTCGAACATAATCGAAGTTTTTAAGAACTTCACCTCACTAGAAATCTCAAACTGACAAACGTCAAATGTGGCCTATTAAGTTGGACCGACTATAACTGGTCACATTTTGTGACTCTTCCTCCCCAAGTCAGTTCGTATGAGTCAGTGGCCAACTCTGGTGATGGAGTTTATAGGCCACCTTAATGCATCCATCATGGCTTAACGACTTAATAGCCTGGACAATTTACGTTGCGAAGTATGAAAGCGCTCAGCTGATAATCGGTAACCCATCCTCTTACTGATCGCTCAGAATGTTACTCAACTTCGACGATCTATCAAGAACGACTACTCGTAGTAACTTTGCTCGTTTTATAGATTGGTTTAATTGGCAGCGACGCGACATAACAAAACAATATAAACCTTAAGAACAATATAACAAGATATAGAATGAAAGAGGTGTGGCGAAGCCTCGCGCCGGCTCGAGCAGTCAAGCGCGGTCGCGAGCTAGGTAACAAGCTTTTCTACATCTTGTGACATTGTTCATAAGGTTTATAAGATAAGATAAGATAAGATAATTTATTTCATAAACATTGTTAAATTACATAGGACACTTAAGTATAATTATAGGAACAAATTACAATGGACCCCACACTAGGCAAAGCCTGTGTCGTGGGCGTCTATGTGAATTTTTTATAATAAAAATAAATGTACAATATTAAAATGTTTAGGACTATTGCTATTATAAATATTATGTTGTTTTAAAATAAATAAAATAGTAAAACTACTTAATTTTCGTCGCCGATGACGCAAGCGGGAAGTCTCGTATCAGGCTGCCGAAGAACTTCCTGAACACAACCCCCTTCGGCCAGAAAGCGCCATGAATGTATGTGTTATAATGTCTTGTTACGTTTCATCTCAGCCTAACATTCAATTTACTACATTTTATAACTCACCAAACTTTTCTCCCATTGCTTGAAGACTTCAACCGACTCCTTGTAGTATCCAATATTAACATCAACGTCTACATTGGTTGTTTCATCGTTGTACTTTGCGATTAGAAGTTTTGCTTTTGCACATATTTTTCTGTAACATTGTTTTTTTTTTTTATATTTTTTGAGATAAGTCCGTTAACGAGGAAAATTGACGTACACACTAAATAAGGCTTATAAATCCACCAATTAGTTACATATTTGTATCGAAAAATTGCATGACTAATTATTTACTTAATAGCTTCTGCGTGCGGATTCGCCCGCGTGGTACCAACATTTTGAATAGCCTATAGGTATGCTATTCCAGGTCACTATCTACGCCTATACCAAGTTTCATACAAATAGGGTCACTGGTTTAGGCATGATTGAAACACAAAACATACAATCATCCAAACGTCTAAACAAACTCACAAACTTTCAGCTTTATTATATGAGTGGCATTATGTAAGTACCTATCTTGATTTCCCGATTCGTTTGCATAAATGCAATATCATAAAGATGTATTCATAATAAACAGGGTCATGACTGTATCCCCAAGGCGCGGTAGACATTCTCTCAGATCTTTTTATGTATTCCAGATTCTGCAAGCGGCATGTCCAAATTGATACATGCCCACATCTTGCAGAAGTTAGTATTCCATACGTGACAGGTTGCAAGCCCATTCCTCACGATGTTTTCCTTCACCGTTTAGAGCATATTTATACTTATTACATATTATTGTAAGTATACCTTTGTTCATTAGTAAGTTCATCTATCTTTGGGTAAGCGTCATCCAGTTTCCGTCGCAATGTAGTGAAAGCTTGCTCGTGCTGACCTCGCATCCAGTACATCTTGGCTTTCTCTATGAATAGTTCTTCGGAATGGTACTCTTCCGCGTTCAGAATATACATGTAGGACTGAAATATGAGATAAAACAAAGTTTTAGGGTGAATAAATAAAAAAACAGTAGTAAACTTGTGAGAACAAAGAATAAGTAAAAAATTTTTTGAATTACAGTGCTGGACGTTTCACACAGCATCATCTAACCCCAAAGTAAGCAGAGCTTGTGTTATGGGTACGACATGACTGTATAATACTACTTATATAATTTTTGTTTGTAAATACATACATATTATACATAGAAAACACCCAGACCCGAGAAAAATACTTGTAGATCATACAAACATTTGTCCTGCGGCGGGGATCGAACCCGCAACAATCTGCGTCGCAAGCGGACCTTTGCCCACTGTGCTACAGAGGTCGTTAATCTCCGTCGATCCCCACATTCATGTAGCTACGGTTCTTTTTAATTCCAAGCATTCGCAGGAACTTACACTACACTAAATCTTTTGTTAAAAGCAACAAAGATACAAAGACAAATGCCGTCGGTCCTTACAATAATAAGAGGGGCAAGATGCAACTGGTGAAATAGTTTAATTCGCCGATATCCGACGAATTTCATCGGCAGATTCCGATATAAAATCCTATAAATTAAAATAACCCTCCTGCTCAACAAGAAGGCATTCTGCGTCCTTTCTCTGTGAGAGTTTCCAAGAGTTCTTCAGGAAGTGGCAAGGAACGAGTAAATTAAAATCCAGTAAACTCACTTGCTGGAATATACCAGCTTTTCTCGCATGCTTCGCGCTCTGCAGCCAAAGATCTCCGATGCATGATTTCAGTCTGTCCGCTGTCATTGGATGAGTTGGTTCTAATAACTCCTGAAATGAAATAAAAACTTGAATAAGTACATTTTTTTACAACCTATAAAATTAGGTAGGACCTAAGGTGATGATGATGATATGAATGGGTTTGCAAGAAACGCCGAAGAAATTGACTGATTGTGTGAGAGCTGATATGAAAATAAAAAGAAAAAAAAGTTAAAAGTTAAGCTTAGAATATCGAGAGGCAATTTTACTCCTGTTAACCTGATCGCACACTTGTCCGCGCCGTACGCGCCGCAGTCACTTTTCTACACAAAAAATGCTGATGACGTCAGAAAATTCGGCTCGCTTCTGACGTCAGCAGCACTTTCTCTATTGAATTGAGAGTTCAGCGCGTTCGGCTCGGCTGGACTGTGCGACCACCCTTATATCTCGATATTACCGTAATAAAACCGGGGCATCAAACAATCCCTACTTTTCATCTTCTGAAAGAGAAGCTTCATTGATTAAAGATAGACGTGGATGAAGAAAACGTGTAGAACCGACAGCAGAAACATTTTGCATGCTGATAAGCTGAACAAAGCTGTGCATATATTTTTCTCCAGTCATCTGTTTATTGTTAACCCTTGTTTCGCAAAATAAATGAATTTGAATTGAGCATGGTATAAAGAGGTAAGATACAATGATTTAACCTTAGTCTGCTGTAACAATATCCGCCTCAGTCTAAGCAGAGGTTCGATAGTCCTCACATCAGATTGTACGACTGAAAGCCGCCGCCGCCATTCATCCAATAGCTGATTGAGTATCTCTGTGCTTTGCCGATCGCTGTCATTGAGGTTCTTCAATCTGGAAATATATAACAACATACATAAACGAAAACACTTGGTGTAGTTTCTTTAGTAGTTGGGATAGACTTTCGGAGACAATACTCTACATGGGTGGGTAACCGCTAGTGGCAATAGTATGACAGCTCTTCCGTGCTTCGGAGGCACCTCACATTGTTCGTTTCGGTTGTAAGCTCATGCGGCCTTCAAAACTCCCGTCACTAAAGTAAGCTACTCAAAAACGAAACACGTAAACGCGTAGCCTGGAACGATATAATGAAATATCCCTCCTACTCAAGTTGGCGCTACGCTTTGCAAAAGATAATCTGTGTTCTTTTACTATTTATTTAGAACTAGCTGTCCGTCGCGGTATTACCCGCGTACCCTCGGGAAAATTTCACTTTCCCGGGATACAATATAGCATAAGTACATCAGGGATAATGCAGGATTAGTGAAATAATTTTTCAAATCGGTCCAGTAGTTTCGGAGCCTATTCAATTCAAACAAACATACAAATCTTTCCTCTTTATTATTAGTGTAGAAGTGTAGACAAATTACATACTTTTTCACCATTTCCTCAGCATGCCCAGCTTCGCTCACAATATGTAGCCCCAACACGCTTTGATATCCGCTTCGTAACGCACTCTCTCCTTTCCCCTCCCCGTCCATTTGCGTTAGAAGTCTTGTTGTCGCGTCTTTGCAGGCGATGGCGAATGTATCGTGATCTTCTGTTCGGTACGCGAGGAGAATTCTACCCATAAGAAGACCCCAGTTTTCTTTGCATTGCGGCTGGAATAAGACATTAGTTATCTTAGGCAATCAAATTACTTTATTTATTATTTAGATAGCGAAGTGCTCGTGGTCGTGCTTACTTAGTCGTTCGTAATAGATCCTCAAAGTTAAGCAACGTTCGAATCGGTCTGTAAGTGGATGGGTGACCGCCAGTGGCATTTTCATCTGAGCGCTTCCGTGCTTTGAAGGGCACGTTAAATTGTCGGTCCCGGCTATTTAAGTATCACACTAAGTTTGCAATATGCTTATTACTATTTCACGATGAAAGGTTAGTTCTTGTCCAATAAAAACATGATTATTCCTTACCACAGGTTTCTTCACAAGGTCATCGAGTTGTTGCCATCGGCCCAGTCTCCAAAGCGGTTCTGCGGTCAGCTCGAGCCTACTGTCATCTGTCTCGTGTTCACTGAGCAAACGGTACGCAGTGAATGGCTGGTCCAGACCTAGGTAGCAATCTATCATTCCCTAAAATTATAGAAATAAAATTGTTAAAAATGTTTTTTAACAGGCATACTAAACCAACATCAAAGATGATCTCACATTGTCGTGATTAAAAATGAAGGAACTTTAAATTATTAAACAGCCCATGAACTTATGTCGCTGAGTGTACATTCTGGGCTAGGAAGATTTTGAGCCGATAGCTACGCATCAAATATTAAAAATAATCAATAATGTCTTTAAACAGTCATACGATTAGTCACGCGCCGGTTTCTATTGGCAATCAGGCTCGAAATCAATTTGATTCTTTTTTTTTTTTTTTATGATTAATGGGTCGGCTTTTTGTAGAATTCAGTGTTGATTCTTCAATCAACAAGAAGGGATTTGAACTTGAAGGAGAAACCTCACGAGGGTCGAGGGACATTACGCTCCGAATCTGTATATTATTGGCACTGCAAGTTTCAACCAGGTTCTTGATTGATTTTACAAGTACGACTCATCTCTATTTTAATTAGAAACAACTTCGTCAGGGAGCAACCAAACCACACGCCAAGGCCCTGTCTCATGCGTATGTATATGTACACAGAATACTTCAAGATATCTTCGAAATGACTAGTTTTTTTATGAATACTGTGGGCCGATCCCGGCGGCACTGCAATGCCGGGCCGACCCGTGACGGGAGTGGAGCGAGCTCCGAACATCCCGTCGCTTTACAAAAATCAGTTTAATATACTGGTCCCTCAGTGAGGGAACTTTCAGATATTAAAGCGCATCACACACGGTGAAGATAATATAATATTTTATCTTAAGATGCCCTAATATAAAATATTATAGTATCTTAGGTTATCACACACGGCTAAGATACGATAATATTAAAAAACCTGTTCATTTCCTTACGAGTCTGCGTTAGTGCCACACGTATTCCTTGTTAGAGTTCTATATACAGGGTGATTGACTATGAGTGATGCTGCCTTACTTCTTGATTTGTTAGACAGCTCCTCAGACGATGATTCTGATATAGAATGTGAAATGCAGATTGCAATAGCACATTCCAAAAGGAGAAAAATTTGGATAGAGCCTCACATAAAAAAGAGAAAAACCTGCGGCGAATTTAACCTTTATGAAGATCTGTCAACGAAGAAATTTCAAGAGTATTTTAGAAAGTAAAGAGAAACATTCATTTCAATTCATGATTTGATTAGGGAAGATATAAAAAAGCAAAATACGAACATGCGACAGAGCATTTCCACTGAAGAGCGTCTTTCAGTTTGCCTAAGGTAAGTGCCAAATTAAATAAATGGTATTTTTATTTTAATGATTTATTACACAACATTACAGAAAACACATTAGGTATTTTTTAAACAAATCAGACAAAGTCCTGAGCACCCCGCGCTGCGTCCGCACATAGCCCAACACAAAAACACCATGTATTTATATTAAGATGTGTATATTTCGTATCTTAAGATAACATATTAAGATACGAAATATATATTTCCATATTTGCGTATTCGCTCGGTATCTTAAGATACTGAAGATAAAATATAAATTAACTTCGTCGTGTGTGATGGTTCATAGGATTTCTATGGTGAGCGATATTCTAAAATATGCTCTAAGATAATATATATTTTATATTATCTTCACCGTGTGTGATGCGCTTAAGCTGAAAAGAACAGATACTACACTTTGATCTTAGCCAAAAGGCCGAGAAGCGATACTGGTTGAAGATTTATCGAGGCACGTCATTCATGGCTGCGCGTTTTCGTCAGCGCGATCTAGAAACTGTACAATTTTACTGGCGACATCTATGAGTGAAACGATGAACTAATTAGCCTGAATGCGCGCACCGCCGCGCCCCGGCGCCGTGCCTCTACAATCAGCGCCCCTTTGTAAGAGGGTTACGACTAAAAGGACACAATATGGTGCTCCCACACTGGTCATAAAAAAATGTTTATTTTGCTAAGAAAATGTTAACTATTGTTTGTGCAAAAATGTTTTTAACAGCAGTGTGGGAGCACCTTATCACAACATAAAAGCTGATTTCGAATAAATATCAGATGACTAGTACAGTCTAAGTACAGTAAAAAATATGTACCTGTATACTATGCCTGTCCAATTGTCCTTCTTGGGCCAGTCGTTCATAGCACAACGCAGCATCTTGCAACCTCCCCGTCACAACTTGAGCTAAAATAAGCTCTTTCAATGACGGTTCAGATCTCTTCATTGATAAAATACCTAAAAAACAGATCAATTGCATATTGAAAAGACACAAACACAACAGCAAGTAATTTTAATAAACAACCAATTGCAGAATGATGTAGAATATTTTATTCAAAGGAATTCGAACTTTATTTCCTACAGCAGAAGGCTCAGTCTTACCAGCAACGGAATCCGGTTCATCCAATAAAGCATAGATCTCAGCCAAGAAAGGCAATTGCTCCTGCATTCGATCCTTCTTCTCACTCATATACAGTTCTAAGTACTGCAGTGCCCTTTCTAACTCCCCACATGCGAAGTTGCCACGGGCTATTGTGAGCTTGTCGAATTTGTTAAGGAATGATGATATTGTTCTGGAAAAAGAAATTCTATTTATAAAAACATAGCGTATAAATTAGTTTGAAGAATCAGCAATATTTTAAGGACACAAGAAAACAGATTCCTTCGATTTACAACATTGAGCTTGTGTAAAACAGAATGCTTACTTGTAATTTTCATTTTCTAGCGGTCGCTGTTTCAAATTACACCATTCTAAGATCCATCGGTTCAGAAAATCTAGGAGCGTGTATATGGTCTTGCTACATTTACTCTGGAAAGAACACAAGATGCAAATAATATGAAGCTATTTCGGTCTGTCATTATAACTCCTAACTTACAGATTTTTCTGTACTATCTTTTTAGTTAAATTGTAACACATCAGTTTAAAAGTTGCTACTAAAAATCAAGCTGAATAAAATTATGAGCTTCACAATATTCTTTTTTTCAACATAGCTAAAGATATGTCTTTTAACGAAATTTCCAAGAAAAATCGTATAGACTTTAGGCTCAATGCAGACTGAATTGGCAGCGACGCGACGTAACAAGACATAATAAACTTTAAGAACAATACAACAATGTATAGAATGAAAGAGGTGTGGCGAAGCCTCCCGCCGGCTCGAGCAGTCTCGCGCGGTCGCGAGCTATATCTTGTAACATTGTTGATAAGGTTCATAATGTCTTGTTCCCGTCGCGTCGCGTCGCTGTCAATTCAGTCTGCATTAAGCCCACAAGTTTACTGAAGATATTATTTAAGTCCTCACCTGATTTCCTTCTTCAGCTTGAACCGAATTTATATTGGGAGTCATTCGAATGTGCCGTAGCATTTTATATCTCGCTCTTTCTGCTGATACTTGTTGAGATTCGAAGTTTTCTAATCCTGTAAGAGATTGTAAACAATAAAACTCAAGACCAATTTTTGTTTCACTTCTCTCGCAAACTTGTGTTGTTAGTAATTTTGGAGGTCGTCTAGTTTCTGATTTCAAATAACAAATCATAAGTTTTTTCAATATTATTTCATAACAAAAGTGTTTTTTTGTGAAGGGCGCTTATGGCCAAGTCCGAAACCATGAGAGTTAGAGAAAAATCGTCAAAGGAGACATGCCCTGTATCCTAATATCCTAATAATATAATAAATCTGAAAGTTTGTGAGTATGTTTGGATGTTTGGATATTTGGATGTTTGTATGTTTGTGTAACAATCACGCCTAAACCAGTGAACCGATTTGGATGAAACTTAGAATAGGCGTGGATAGTGACCTGGAATAGCATATAGGCTATTCAAAATGTTGGTACCACGCGGGCGAGCGCAGAAGCTAGTGTGAACTAAACTACAAATAATGAATGTAATTCTAATAAAAAAATTGTAATATACAAACCTATAACAGCCAATATCTCTTCCTGTATGTACAAAGGATTGGTCTTTGACATGATGGCGTGGAGTAGAACATAAGGCAGGAAAAGGAACAGTGTTCTGACGTCACGCCTCATGCTAGGATGTACTGTGCGAAGTAGATCACGAATGCTCTCCGATTCTATCAGTGGGATCAGTTGACCGGCCCAGCTAGAAAAAGTTGTATACTATACCAGATTATTAGGCTCAACGCACACTGTTCATATTCATAACATCAGTAACATTGTTCATAAGGCGCTGTCTCCACGAGCGAGAGAATCGCGACGAGTCCGCCCTCATATCGTCGGAGAATCTCCACGAACGAGCGATAATTTCGCCGCGTATCGTCGCGAGTCGTAACGGAATCGCAGCGCTTCCGCGGCGACTCGTAACGGTATCGCCGCGTTTCCTTGTCGAAATGTCCTTGCTTGACGAGAGGCACGTTGCCACTCGTCGCATCGCGGCGATAATATCGCCGTGTGGAGACGGCTTCTAGAGAAGTGTATAGAAATACGTGGCACGACGATAATATCGCCGCGATTCTCTCGCTCGTGGAGACAGCGCCTTAGATTTATAATTTCTTGTTACGTGTCGTCGCGTCGTGTAGCTGCCAATTCAGTTTGCATAGAGCCTTATGTTCGCAATAGTTCACACCTCTTTTGTTCCCTTTTCATTTAGCAAAGGCACGAATAAGAGCAACGTAGAGTCACAGTCTCACAGAATAGTTAGGTAGAGTAAACCATGAGTAAATGAAAGATAGAAAAGATTCAATCAATTACTTACTTGTGAGCCCATTCCAAAAATGTGGTAGCATGCGTTGATCCGAATAAAGGGTGTGCTTTTTTCGGCTGCGATGGATAAGCCAAAGTGTATCTATAACGAAAGTTTAGTAGTTACAGTAAAAACTACGCACACGTAATTATTTCTGCTAGTGTCCTTAGAAGTCCTTAGAACAATACCTTCTAACTACAAAATCAACTAAAACTGCTACAAAGTATAGCTAAGGTAAAATATTGAACCACCTTGTTGGTTTTTCACCAATTTATACAGAGAGAGGATATGTTTTACCTGGAACTTAATAATGGATGCATAATCTGATGCATGTGTTCAGGGAAACTCTCCCAGACATCTTTCTTGCTACCAGTTGGAGAAATGTCGTAGATTTTCAATATCTCTTGAATGGTCAGTGCATAGCAGTCCATGTTCTGAAAATAAAACAACGAATAACTGTTATAGGTATGAATATTAAACTAGATTTAGTGAAGATGTTATTTCGTCCAAATAACTCCTCATAACTGCCAATACTAGGTACTATATCCGAACGAATTAAATGTAGCATAATCAGAGTTTACCACGTTATTTCTTAGTGTGTTTTGTATTAACAAAAACTTGTTTGTGTTTCTTGTTTTAATTCAAAGATGAAGAGAGCCGGCTTAGTGAATACATTCGCGATACCGTTGACGTTATGATCATATTTGAACTGACTTCATTATTATGTCCTCTTACCATTGTATCCTTTTCATACTGGAAAGCTCTAGAAAGTTCGACCAAAGCTGTTGCCGCGAAGCAGTTATCGCCGATAGTAAATGCGAACGGGGATCTATCAGGCTGCACGTATTGTCTTGGCAAATGTCCAGCTTCTATAGCGCCTAGTTGACCAAGGCATGACCCACTAGCTGAACTAACCTTTGCATCTGGGTCTTTGCATCCTGAAATGAACTTTAATTGTAAAGATATAGAGTACAAAATGAAATTATAGATAACTCTTTAGTTTTACCTATAAGCAAGGAGTCAATCAGCTCAACAATGACAGGGTCAATCGTTTTCCCGCCGAATATAGCTTTGTGCAACTCAGTTCTGTTGCTCTTCAATAGCTTATTCAAATGTGAGAACGCGAACGCTTTTATACTCGGTATATCTTGGTTCAGATGAAGCAAATACCATTTTATTTTATCCGAAAATTCGTCTGGTTGCGTTCTCCTTACATGTCGCTTGATAACCATCTTGATTTTATCAGAAATCTTCGTATCTTCCATAAAGAATAAATCCGAAATATGAGTGCTTAGTATATTCTCGTTGCTTAGAACCAGGTAGTGGAAAATCTTGTTGATTTCTTGCGGTGCGTAATCAAACTGCTGCATCAATGAGACGGCTAAAGTGGACAGTAACGGGCCTAGTGATATACTATCTATGTTGTGAATAAACGCTCCCCATGCCTCAGCTAGAATCTTCGGGAACTCTTTAGCTAGTGGTAACGCTGACCGCAAAGTCGCCAGCACTTTGAAGCGCAAAGGAGTTAGATACTTCACGCCCATCAACTGCAGTATATCAGGAAAACTAGTCAGCGCTTTCCGTTTTACAGAGAGAGCTACTTTGGCGTTCACGAGTTTGTGATCGAAATATGCCAGCACACCAAGGAATTTGGGATTCAAAAAGTCCGCTATTTGTGTAGTTGTCATACTCATGCTACCAACAGGGGTAGACACATCCGGATCATGGCAGGCCAAGTATCTACACGCATTCAAAACTTTCTCGGGGTTACAGCAATACTGGAGAAGAAACTCAGTCAATATAACCCTGAAATGTCTCTTTATAAGATTGAGAACTGTCACTTTCGTTAGCTTTTCAATAATATCATAGCATTTCTTCGACACATCACTCGATTCGTATAAGTAAACGTGAACGTAGATATGCGGAAATCTTTCAACAAGGAAATCTGATACTGAACATTGTACTAGCGATGCGATCTCTTCAATCATCGACGGAACTTCTTTTATCGTCACTGAGTACGGTATCAAGTAGGGAAGAAAATGGTGCACGTCTTTTGATATGAAATCTCGATACCCAAAAAAACCGAACGCTCTGACTACCTTTAAGAGCGCTATAGCGAATTCTTTTCCATTATACAAACTGCATTCAACAAAGAGCTTGCAGTAATCTTTCTTATATCTGTGGTAGACTTGATTTGGGGTGTATCCGCGGGCTTCACAAATATCTCTCAAGCAAACAACAGCCTTAGGTCCAAGGGAACAAGGTTGTGGATGCATTATGTAATATATCAGCAACTTTGTTGCTGGCAAAATTACTTTGTTGTTTCGACACAAACCAAACTCCTTTATTAGATTCAAGGTGGTAGTTTGGAGGATGTGGTTATTCTGCTCTAAGCTTGTTCTAGTTGACTCCACAAGCAAGTTGACGCAAAATTCACGAGCCTTTTCTTTTTTGGTAATCCATTCGGAATCTTCTTCAGCCTAAAATAAAAAAAACCAATTATATGTATAAAACAAAGTTGTGTTTGTATGAACACTTTTAACTCGAGTGACGTTGCTTTCCGGGCAGGACGACGACTGCCGGGATCGCTAGTTGGGTAATAAATTGAAGTTTACACAATGAGTTAAAGTTAAGAATACTCACCAAATCTTCACACAAGAATGGCTTCAATGCTTTCAAGACATGCCCACAATTGGGAACACTGAGTAACTCTGATGATGTGTTATCAAACACAAAGAAATGATGACACAGGGTAGCTACCAAATTCCAAAACCCGCTATCTTCTACATCAGTGTAATGCTTCATAGTCAAAAACTTTGCAAACAAACTTCTTAGTCCCATCATAGTTGAGTGCTGGCTTGGTGTGAGTGAACTCTCATAGTAAACTTCCACATTTTCATTTCTCACTTTAGTTAGACAATCTTCACTATTCTGGTTTTCAGACTGGCATTTCGAACATATTACTGATAGTTTCAATGGATTGTTGGTGAAAATCTCAAGTCCCATTGAATTTTCTGTGGTTGCTATAACACTTACAGTGCCAAGGGACATGCAAGATATTCCCTGTAGGATTTTTATGAGTTCTTTCTGTAAATCTTGATCTTTTGTCAGTAATGCAGGCATAAGTATTTCGCCTATCAGTTTACTTGCTGAGTAGATTTTGTTCATCAGTAGAAATGGACACAGTGGTATAATCTGAAATGTAACATAAGCATTAAATAGTTATCTTTCACTTTCTTTATAATTTAAATACTCCAAACTAGCTTCTGCGGTACCAACATTTCTCTGCTACATTTTTCTGTGGACGCGTTCTATCTACGCCTATTCCAAGTTGCATCCAAATCGGTTTACTGGTTTAGGCGTGATTAAAAGTTTCAATCACGCCGTGGATGTTGAATATGTTGTGTTTCAATTTGAAACACAAACAACATATTCAACATCCAAATATCCAAACATACTCACAAATTTTCAGATTTATTATATTAGTAGGATTAGTATACATATGATTTTTCTAACTTCAGCAACATGTGGGCATGTATCAAATATGTATTTATACATGCCACTAACTACCCCCTTAGACACCTTCAAAGGATCTGGAATACATATAAGATCTGAATGTCTACCGCGCCTTAGGGATACAGTCGTGACCCTGTTTACGTTTTTTTTAAATCTACATAGTTTGAGCGTTGCCAAGATGTGTAATTAAATTAACTTACTGTTTTATAAGTCTCCAACGATTTATTCCTGATCACAGAACTAAACAGATGTGATATCATCTTGACCCAGTTATCACTGAGCCTGGTTTTAATTATTAGCTTTACCACCATCATATACTTTAGTATAAGTAATCTGGTACTATCTTGGTACCCCAGATTATGTTCAGAGAACTGACTTGTACTTTGCAAGCATACTATTTGGAGAATCATATTGGAGTCTTCTTTAGACATCGTACGAAAGAGCATTGTTGTCATCAAAGTGATTTCCATTACAAGTTGTGTGTTACTTGTAACTAGAATCACATTTTTGTGGTTTTGCATGAGTTTTATCAGAGAGGTCCATATACAGAAGACTTTGTCTGTGTTTAGTAGTTGGATATCTTTCTTTTCTTGCTTTAAAAATACATTTACTAATATTTGTAATGCTGCAAGGCATCTCTGCAAGTGATGTGGTATTAGAAATGCATCCAAGTTCCTTTCCTCACAAGTCTTCAGTGTCTTTATTACTTCTAATACCTGATTGTAGTACCAGTTTTCTCTCACTTCTACGATGCTTTTGTTCTGTAACTCATCTAGTATTTTTTTACTATAGCATTTCACCAAAGCATTTATTTGTGTTGAATCCATATTCTTTATAGATAACACATCTATGGGTAAATCTAGTTTACTGCTTAGAGATAAACAGTGCAGTTTCAAATCCTTGTTGAATATTGTACTGCCTCCTTGGAGTATTACGACACAAATATTTGATAGTACCTCACTATTTTTAACTTCAGAACTTTTTAATAAACTAAGCATTTGTTTATTGTAGCTATCTATGTACAAAATGCTGATTTCTCCTTTCTCATAGTAAACATTCATTGATTTTGTCATTTCTTCTACAGAATTGAGAAGATTTCTATAAACACTAGGAAACAAATTGCTGAATTTGTCTATTCCTGTTTCATTGAACTTATCAATTAAGCTTGTGAAGAATTTCAGTACAATCAATTTCAATTCTAAGCTGTAGTTCTCAAGCATGTGTAGTGTTTGGCTTAGCAGATCTCCATACTGTGAGATGCATTTATCAATATTTAAGGAGTTCATAGGTAAACTCTCAGATAGTAGTTGTAGCGTCAAATCTATCAGCACTTCACAAGTCTGTAGATTTGTGACTGACACAAAGATGGGCTCCAAATTTAGTTCCACATTCTGAATATTCACATTTTCTGATGAAAAATGTTCTAATATCATTTCGTTTGTTTTTTGAGTTTGTGGATTTTCCTTATAAAACTGTATAAGTTTTATTAATATGATACAGTATTCCGAGTGAATTCTATCATAAAAAGTAGCTCCATTCATGCACAGTATGCCCAGTATTTTTAGCTGTGCATCTTTACTTGTGATATGAATTCTGAAAAAGAAAAACATTCAAATTAGACATTCTGATTATCCAAGTCCTTGTCAGGTTAAATTCTTATGTATTTCCAAACTGCAATGAGTATGATTTATTAAGTAGATACTTAATTTATGAGCTGTGGAAGGAACTAGATACTGACCTGTTTAATTCTTTAACTGACCAAACATAGAACAATCTGCCCAGTAGCCAGGTATTAAATGCCTTGTAGTATGTGTCAGGGTACTTGTTAGAGCCAGGTCGAGGCACAAGAACCTCGGAAAAGTCCCTGAAACATTCAAGATTATAATAGACTACACATTTTCATTTCATGTTTTCACTAGGTGATCAACTCCAGTGATGAAGTTTTAGCCAGCAATCTAACCACTCAGGGCTTTGTTTAAGGATAGACTTTAGATGAACAACCTGAATTAGCCACTTTTTTACTTTATTATTAAATTTTTAGATTTTATTATCAAATTACTGGGTACATATTCTAAATTAAACTTAATTATATTATGATGGCTACCCCTGCTACATTACTATATTCTAGGATATTTTTTAAAAAGATCTGGGTGATGAAGTTTTGATGAGGCGGTCAGCTAGTTTTAAATAAAAGTAATTTTACCCAGATAGTTTCAATATAGATGTAAGAAGCCGGTCAAGACCATCAGCTGCATGTTCCAAGTTATTGAAAAGCACCATTGTAGGCGCGTTGAACATCTGCCACACTGTAAACGGGCCATCCTGGTTGTCTTCTTCCATAACACTGACCTTAATAGATAAAATTGAATTTCGCTTTACTAGTACTTTGAAAAACTTATGTGTATACAAAGTTCGGTGTTTGTTTTGTTTTGTTTTGGTTTTCATTGAAAAGTCCAGTCCTGTCGTGCCGTCAGAAATTCAAAACTTGACATTGACACTGACTGACTGGCAAACTTTCCCGCCTGTTTACGAGTCGTTCAAAAACAAATTACATACCTCTATTCGATCACTAAGTAGTTCTAGTAAGTAGTTATAGTTCGTCCGAGCTACATATGTTGCTTGCACATGAGGGCAATTCTGTGCCAATTTAAGGCAGAGCAACCAGTAGCCGCAAACAGTAGTTAGTGCCACAAACTTATCTTATTTTTCTGCCAACACCAAAATTCGTCCGAGTGTCCCAGGCACCAAGATTATAAAGAAAAAACTGTCAGAAAAATAAACCGTGGCACTCCCGGGAGTGCTGGTCACAGAGGTGCCGGTAAATTCGTTAGTTTCTCTTTTGGCCACCGCACCAGATAAGTTTGTGGCACTCTACTGTGCATTCATATTAGGTATTTTGTATCAGTTACTGGCATGGATTTAGCATGGTACCTTTTTTATTTATCTTTGGTTACTGGCCATAACATTAAAAAAACGGTGTTTCTAGGTAAATACGGGTGTCTGATTCCATTTTTTTTGGGGAAAAAAAAGGGGGTAATTTTACCGTGGAAATATCGTCGGTTGCAGGTTCAATTGGGGTATCTGACAAAACACGTTTTTTCAGGAGAGCCATTTAAAGTTTTTTTTCACACTAAATTGAACATAACTTTTTTCCTATGTGACCTTTTTTGAATCTGTTTCGACAGAAAAGCTTAGAATTCTATGTAGTTTCTGGCTAAATATAATATTTGTCCCTAGAAGCCTTATTTTCGGATATAATTTGCAGTTACACCAATTTTTTTTCATACTCATGTCAGATACACTACTTTTTAGTCAAGAATTCGTAAAATATTACTGAGTCAAAATGGTTTAAGACTCTTTAAAAAATAAGTAAAGGCTTTTCTATTTGATGTAAGAGACGACGTCTACTTTATTGGTTGATGTAATTTTAGAGTAAATCCAGAAAAATGTATAGAAATATAAGTAAATACGCAAATATTTGCCAATTACGCAAATATTACTGTAATTTAAAATTTACTTATTTACAGGTTTATTTATAATTATATAAATAAATTATTTGTTTAAGGCAATTTTATGCTATCAACAGTTTATGTGAACCATTGTGTGAGACAAATAAACGTTATTATGAATATTACGTTAAAAAAAGTCATAATATTTAAACTATTTTTGAATAGCAGGTTGGCGGTGAATGTAAGCAAATGGTTTTTATTCATAGTTTAGGTGGTATCCTACCTATGCATTGCAAAGTCTCAAAGGTTGACTTTCTTGCGGTCAGGTTTTTCTATTTTTAGGGTTCCGTACCTTGAAAGGAAAAAACGGAACCCTTATAGGATCACTTTGTAGTCCGTCTGTCTGTCTGTCAAAACCCTTTGTCTCAGGAACGCGTGGAGTTATCGAGTTGAAATCAAAACCGTATAGTCTACGGTCCCTTGAAGCTGTTACAAAATCAAACTTCTACTATTTATTTATTATTTTATTAAAACGTATATTTCAACACTCAAGGAAATCAAAATCCATAGGGTGCCTACCTACTTTCCGTCGACCTAGAACTATGAAATTTGGCAAGTAGTAGCGTCTTAGACTACAAGTACATTGAAAAATCTGAAAACTGTATATCTTAAGATAAATCCCAAAAAAACAGAGCCAGAGAAATTTTAATGGGAGCTAACCGTGTCATATGAGGTATCGTATGAAAGGACTTCATTGGTACAAGCTTAAACAGATTTTAATTATTTTTAGGATGATATAGTTTTAGATATAAGACGAAAAATGAAAAAAAAAAATCTTTTGCCTTCTCAGGTAGATCAAAGTTATAAGGTACTTATCGTTATAACTTTGATCTAACAGTTTGCACTGCTATACGTACCTACTTAGGCCTTTGTACGGAACCCTTAATACTTGTTGATACTAATGCTCAAATTAATGTAACTAACAACAAGTTCAAACTTTGTTCAGAGCAATTGGTGTAACGTCAATGGATGAAACAATTATTGTTTTCATTTTGGTGTAAATGTTGTTTTAATTTTTCGTTCAATTGGTGTAAGAGCAATTTCTGGTCTAAAAAAATAATTGCTTTATTTTTAACTCGTTCGCGCTTGTACATACACCAATTTGACTGATTTACTGGATCACATTGTCAGTTACAAAACAATTTTGAAAGGAATCTGAAAAATCTAGCCCCAAACTAAGCATAGGTTGTACTATGGGAACCAGTTAACTGATAAACTACTTATATACTTTTTGTTTGTAAATACTTACATACATATTATACATAGAAACACTCAGATCCGAGATAAATAATTGCAGATCATACAAACATTTATTTTGTATTCGCGGTTCGATCCCCGCCGCGGGGATCGAACCCGCAACCTTCTGCGTCTCAAGCGGGCTTTCACCCACTGCGCCACAGAGGTCGTCAATTAAGGAATTATGGACAGTTGAAGTGGATGCAGAAAATTATAATTTCAGGTCAGAACGTGACTGCTCACTGACCAACACCTACCAGTAGCACCATCTAGTTCTGTACTCGATAACTTTTACGGCAATATTTTTATTACATTTCTAGAGAAGCTCATTTTATAGCATAACTGCCCCTTGATTACGGATCTCGCGACAGGCGTAATCTCGCAATTACTGCTGTCAAACTTATGTTAAATGGACGTAGATTAGCGTAAATGAAACAATCCACACTCATGTCGAGTCTGAATTGTATTTAACTCAATTTCGACATGAGTGTGGATTGGTTTCTTTACGCATAACTACGTCCATTTAACACAAGTTTGACAGCAGTGACTGCGAGATTAGCCTGTCGCGAGATCCGTAATCAAGGGGCGGGTCAAGTCAGGCTTTCGTTAGTTTTCGATTTCCTGACGATTAAAAATAAACATTATGCTTTTGCACCTAATTGTTGAAGTGCCACGTTTTTTTCCATCTATTACTACTGGGCGGGATAATTTTCCACTTAAGTATTCTACAATACCCGCGAAAACCATAGCCTGTCCTTTGACAGTCGGTTAAAATAAAAATTCCACCCAAACTATAGTTCGTACCTGTGGCCTGTACCTATTTACGTGATTTCTGTTCTTACAGTAGGTATCTAGTACTGTAATAATTACTCGAGCTAGTACCTAAGATGTTTCCAGTTTTGAGACAGTAAAATAAAATAAAACAAGCACAAAAATTTTACAGGTTTAATTATCATCATACATCATATAACTTATTGTAAAATATTGTAACAAAAACAAAATAATCACCTCAGCAATTGATAAAAAATAAACATTTTGAATTACTCTTTAATAATTTCTAAAATCTACAAACGACAAATTATTTATACATTTGCATTTACATACATTACAAGGCCCAATATAATCTATAGGAAATACAGTTTAAAATAGCACAAAAGCAAAATGAAAGAATGTTAGACAATATCACTGGTCGGATTCTTTCTATAGATTTTGAACCAACCAGTTATAATGTCGATCCTAAGCTATGAGTATAAACATTGTGTGAATTTACTGCAACATTTGTTCAAACTAGTGTTACAATTGAAATAAATAAGTTGTTAAATACTTGTAATAAAGCCTACCATCCTACTTACAAACATTGGTAGCAAACTATAGCTCCATAATGCAAGCTATGAAAATGTTTGACACTTTTATCCCAGTCACCCACATTTTCTATTTCGTATGCAAAAACTTCTAGCCTAGGCATTGGCGAATACCGTCTTACCTACAAAGGTGTATGTATTCTCGAGTGACGGGAATTTATAAGTAAAGATAGTAGTTTATGTCTCTTATCGTAAATGATCAGCATAATAAAACACCAGTCAGTACTGTCCAGTCCACAAAGACTACTTTGATCTGCTTGATTCACTTTATGCATTTAAATAGAAATTTTAACTAGAATTTAATCAGCAATCGGCAAGCAGATCATTGGTAGGTTTACCCCATTCCAAGATAAAACAATCCTGGCTTTACCTCGTCAAAAAGATTCCTCTTCGATTTCCAGCGCGTCGTATCAGCCCTAACCATATCTTACAACTATTATAATTTCCTTCTTTACAATATTTTGGTTTAAAATGTAAATAGCACAAACTTCTACGTGCGTTATTGCAAATACGTATGTTGAATTCTAGCAGTAATTCCACAGTCATTTAGTCAGTCGAAGCTAATAAGCTCTGCAGTGTTGTTGTTATGTTCCGATTTTACAGGAGTCTGAGGCTGTTGGGTCTGTTGGTTCACCATGGGCGGTCCCGCCTGGCCTTGAACGAAGTTATTCGGCTGCATTTTCATGGCTTGAGCTTGGGCGGGGTTGCCCATACCGGGCTGACCAATCTGCATTTGCCCCTGTACCGAAGGCATAGGGCCTTGCATCATTTGTCCAGGGTTGTTGGGAGCTTGATGCATTGACTGATTTATCACATTTTGTGGCATTTGCATATTGCCTTGCGGTTGCTGCATCATCATGTGTTGTTGCATAGGTTGGCCTGGCATCGCTTGGCCAGGCATAGGCTGACCCGGCGCTATTTGATTCTGAGGCTGAGAAGGCATTTGAGGTTGCTGGGAGATTTGCGGTTGTTGTGACATCTGAGGTTGCTGGGTCATTGATTGTGGTTGCTGTGACATCTGAGATTGCTGCACAGACTGCGGTTGCTGGATCATTTGACCTTGTTGCTGGGACATTTGGCCAGGTTGCTGAGGCATTTGGCCAGGTTGCTGGGGAATTTGTCCTGGTTGCTGAGGCAATTGGCCCATTTGCTGCGGCATCTGTCCCTGTTGCTGCGGTATCTGCTGTCCTTGAGGACCTTGCTGGCCAGTCGGCATACTCGTAGGAATGTTATGACCAGGCATTTGGGGTAATCCTTGCATTGCGCCCATTTGGCCTTGTAATGACATCTGTCCTGGCATCATTTGTGACTGCATACTGGGCGCTTGAGTATTATTGGGTAAGCTCATGTAACCTTGGATCTGTGGGTTGTTGGATTGCATCATAGGCATTCTCACATTCTGAATATGCATACCCATCATCTGGTTAGGTAAGTTCTGTGCCATCATCTGCGGGACGTTTTGTCCCATCATTTGAGACATATTTTGGTTCATATTTTTGGGTACTGTTCCGTTTTGGGTTTGCCCGTTCTGCGGTAACATTTGGTGCATGCCAGGTTGGACAGGCATTCTCATTTGATGCATCTGTTGCATCATCATCGGTGTCATTTGCATGTTGGGACGCATGTTTTGCGTCATGGATTGAGTGGCTGGGGGTTGTGTGACGGCGGCGGTGGATTGTGACATGGAGAAATTTGGTAGTTGTGGCATGGATTGGGCGATGGTGGCCATGTTTGCTTGGGTCATCGGGACATTTGCGTCTGTCGTTTGTGGCATCATTTGGTGGAACTGAGGGTTCGCGTAGATGGGCTGGTTCGGATATGGTTGTTGGAACTGCTGCATGGACACGCCGGGCAGGTAGTAACTGTTCGCTGACATCATGTATTGATGTTTCTGTTGCTCTTGACGCAGTTGCATCTCTCTTTCTTGTTCCTGAAAAAGATCCAGAATACGAAGCTTAGAGATAGTATAGTGTTGAATCTGGGCAGCGGTTGCCGCCTGACATTATATAAACCGGCACTACAATATCATGTTGAGTTTATTTGTTTATATTGTTTATACCTGAACGCGCTGCAAAGCCAGCTGCCTCTGGTACTGTAGATACTCGTGTTTCTTCTTGCGCATGGCCTGCAGTTTGACCGCCATCTGCATCTGCCTCTGTCTTTCTGCTGCTTCGGCGGCTTGCGCGGCGCGTGCCGCGTGTTCCGCGCGCAACGTGTCTAATGCCGCGCGACTATCGCGGATCTGCGTCACTTTGTCCTACGGAGTTGGGAAAAAGTAAGTATGTATGAGTTGCTAATTGATTATGAGAACTGGTTTGTAGCCCCTAGAACCGGGAACATCCGGTTCTTTTGGAACCTGGAAAAGCCGGTTCTGATGCTCGGCTATCTCTAGTAAAAGGAGTTTTTAGGCCGCCTAAAAAGGAGGAGTTTACTCAAAAAAATATGCTAGCCTAATTTTTAAAATGTGTGTGTTTTACAATCAACAACAAAAGTCCATTAACATTTTATGTTTCAAAACTCTGACTCTGCAATCCACAATATGTTGACCGAAAATTATTTTGTCCATGGATAATAAACAATGTTTATCAAGTTCAGTTACTTACATTGTTTCAGTAATCAAAACGAAATGGTGTTAAAATAAACTGTTAATCAACTTTCGTTGGTACTGTACTATTTTCCCATATTTTAAAATTAATATATTACGATAAAAAAGCATAAACTTATTTTCACTACTGCTATTTAACTTACTTGTAAGCTTTCCAAGTAAACCCTCTTATCGTCCAACTGCTGAATATACTTGAGTAGGCGAGAGTGCATCGTCGTTATGTTCATGAATAGAGTCTGAACCGCAGTGTCGTTTGCTATGGAGCGACCTCTGTCAAACAAAGTGAAAATATTGTAGAAAATTATATTCTACCTAGTTCTAGTTTAATCAACAACCTTGTCAAACTTACTACAAACCCGCCACGGTTTCCGGAGATTATGTCTCATCAAAAGTAACGTGAAAAGTAAAGAGACAATTTAAGTAATCAAAACATTTGTCTTCTACTTATATCATTTTATAGAAGATTTAAAAATAAAATCAAACTCTCATCACTGTCCATACCAAACAAACCAACATTCTGAGATTCACATACAACAATGCGTTCATTAAATAAAGAAATCCCAATAAAAAGGCGTACCTCGAAGAATTGCTCTTCATTCTGTTGACGAATATCTCGACTTGCGATTTGAGCGTCTCTACGAACTCATCCATCTCTTTGTCTTGAGCATCGTCGTCCTGAGCCTTGTTGACTGGCGCCTTCGCGAAATCTTGCAACTGGAAAAATACAATAAAATAATTATTATGGTCAGGCAAATGTTCAAATCATGGTTATTTGGTGACATTTATAGGTCCTACACCTTTACAAATAGTAGGTGATTTATACAGCGTCAGGAGGTACACTTATGGCGGGACGCCGTAGTGCCTGGGACATTGTTTGAGATGGAATGGGCTTGCCCAGCACCTAAACCATCCTCTCAACTTAATCGGCATTGTCCACAGGAAAGACAACGTCAATACATGGAGCTGACTAAGCTGCGGGTTTCCTCACCATAGTGTTAAAGCGCATATTTTTACGAAACGAAAAATCTATTGATGCACGGTCGGGATTCGAACCCACGATAAATGCCATGTATAAAAAACATAAATAACCATGATTAGTATCGCATGCCGCACTGAGCATGGAATAGCAGACTTCACACGATGTCACACTTAAATGTTAACATGTAAAATTACGTCTTGTAACGGCTAGTACCTTTATATGTGCCACGGTCGGATAATGCGGTATCCAATAATCCATACTACACCTTGGATTGTCTACCAGTCAGGCGCGGCCCGAGGGGGGGGGGATAGTAAAATCTTGTGTATTGTGCAATAAAGTCTAATATTAGTGTAGTAACCCCCCCCCAAATGTCAGGCTGCGACCGCGCCTGCTACCAGTGTACAGTAGGCACAACCAATCTTTGGTCGTGCTTGCTTAGTCGTTCTTGATAGATCGTCGAAGTTAAGCAACGTTCGAAACAGTCTGTAAGTGGATGGGTGACCGCCAGTGGAATTTTCATCTGAGCGCTTCCGTGCTTCGGAGGGCACGTTAAATTGTCGGTCCCGGCTATTTAAGTCGTTAAGCCATGACGGAGGCCTTAAGGCGGCCTAAAAACTCCGTCACCAGAGTTGGCCACTGACTCATACGAACTTACTTACTTTACCAATCTTTAGCTCTCTGAAGTTAGGTGCACTGCACGATTGGGCATGTAGTACATTGCTTGAATTTGCGTGTGTAGAGTAAGCGAGATAAGACGATGCAACAAACACAAGCGAATGAGCGAAGCAGCTATACAACGCTGTCTTCATCTTTTAGGCGTCATCAAACATGTGTTTTGCGCAGCTACTTCAGAGAGCTAAAGATTCGTTGTGACTGGTGCAGGTAGACAATTCAAGGGCGGTGTAAAAAAAATTATAACTCACTTCAGCAGTATCATTGGACGCTTGTGAGCCAGCAGGCGCGGTAGGCGCGGCGTTGTCCCTCGTCAGTCGAGACTCCCAATAATTGCGGTCCAAGTACCGAGATAATTCAGAGTTTGCTTGAGTGCTGTGTTCGGGCGATGCGCTTACTGAGGACGGCGTTGGGGAAACTAGAATTGACGAGAATGTATAATAAAACGATAATAGAATGGACGTGCCCCTGACTAATCTTAGAATTAAAAGAATCTTGAGATACAAAAATCTGAGAGAATGTCTACCGTGTCTTGGGGATACAATCGTGATCTTTTATAGAGTGCTTGGTTTAGTGTTTAGTTAGTTTTGGGATAGAGTTTGGTTTTGGTCAGGGTAGCTATGTATACCTACTCTCTCATAATATCTATCTAATCAGCCCAGTTACATCCACTGCTGGGATAAAGGATTTCTATGTATAATGCCACTGTCCGATCCTGTGCATATACTATAGTAGGGTGCATAACTGCATATCCTACTAATAAACTAAATGCGAAAGTTTGAAACTACTAAATGGTATTGGATGTTTGGCATAGAGATAGATTAAAGTCTACAATAACAAATATAATAGGCAAATTATCCCCTTATAATCAGAGCTATTTCTGGTTCTACCTGTAGGATGAGGCGTAGGTTCGGGCGCGATGTGCGGCCGAGATTTCCGTTCCTTCTCTTTATGCTCCGCTTCTGATTGGCTGAGAGCCAGCGCTAATTGCAACTCTTCTTCTTCCTGCAACTCCTCAGCTGTTTTACCTCCAGGGGCGGTTGATGGTCGCTTCTGGGGATAGAGTGAACCTTTTATTTTACTTTTAAAATGGATCCCAAATTATTGGCTCATTGCCACCATGATCATTTTAAAATTTTCAGTGATTCCTAAGTATGAGATTATCACTAATATACAGGGTTATTTGTAAAACACCGGTAACCTCTCAGGACTGTATTACTATCATCATAAACAACATACCTTCTTTAATTACTTAATTAGTTCATCAGATTTTCACCCTGTATTATTAATTATTAAACTGGTCATATATCTTAGAAGACTGACTTCATAATCGCAAAGCCTAGCAAATCAGATCATTTAGAGTTTCAGAAAAAAACATCATCAAACAATTTCTCTAGATATTAAAATTCCTCTCATCCCTGCCTGTGGTAGACCAAACAGCTATACTCGTTTACACTGTAAACGACACCCATAAAAAAGTTAAAAGTTCATATTGGCCTGTCATGAGGCTCATTTTATCAAGCATCAGCAGCTTTGTTGAATAACAAGCTGTATTGGCTAAATTGGTTGAGTCAATGAACTCTGATTCTAAGATGTGACCTTTTCGCTGTTATTTTTCATGGATAATTTAAAGATATTGTTACAAGTAACAGGTAAGATAAAACAATACATAAAAATATTCATAAGTTTTATTTATTATCCAAACTTAATTAGGTTGGTTACTATCAATAATGGAAAACTACAAAAAATGTCACCATAATAATTCTAAAAATATAAAAAACATGTCAGTGCATTAAAATTAAAAATTACTTTAAATTATTCTAAAACATAGAATCATATTAGAAAGAAATGTTAATGACACAGGAATGTAGGGCATTATGTAGCTATTGCTGGTCATAAAATGTAGCTATGTTCACAAGATTATGCTACAACAATAAATTCCCATGCCTATATCCTGAGTAAAACTACATCTAAGTTGTAATCGCAATCGAAACTTCACAATGGAATTAAATTTTAGTTTTGTTTGAGTCGTCTCACAAATTTTGGGGTTTCAGGAACAGTGATAGGTACCATAGATTTTTCTGGAATGAAAGCAGAATATGTCGGCACTGGTTTAGCATGATGCACCAGCTTTGCTCTTAGCTCTATCTGTGCTCTTTCCTCAGCTATTTCTTGTTCTTTCTCTCTCTCTTGCCTTAATCGCTCCATCTCTTCCTCTTTTTCCTTTAACTGATTGTCAAATTTTTGTCTGTCCTGTGCACGTTTTGAAGTAGTCAAATCAAATGGCATAGGTCTAACAAGCTGCACTGCTTGCAGAATTGGTTTAAAAGGTTCCTTGTAGAGAACAACTGGAGGTCGAGCTTCGAATCTAGTGTAGTTCTCTTTGTTTTCTGAAGTAGATGAAGTTGTTGATGAACTTCCTTTAATGGTGGCACACTGCATGCGTTTCCTTACTGCTCCAGGTAAAGGACACGCTTTGAATGAAGATGCTTGCTTTTTTTCTTCTTCTATTTGACGCCTGATTCTTTCTTCCTTGCGTTTCTTTCTCTCTTCATCGGTCCTCTCAAATGAAAACGGTTCAGGGCGGACAGGGCCCAGACGCTGAGGTTTCTGTACAGTTTTTGATTGTTGAACTGGTTTCGGTTCTTGAGGTTTTTTATAATGAAATTTGGGACTGATAGGTTTGGTGACAGGCAATGTAGGCTTCACAGGAACTTGTGGTTTTTCCAAAATATGCTTAGGTGCAGGTCGTGCTTTGAATATTGGTTTAGGCGACTGAATTTCAAGTAGTTTCTTGTTCATTTCTGTCAGGTGAAACGGTTCTGGAATAGTTACAGGCTTCTTCTGTACTCCAGGGAGAAGTATTGGCCCGTCCAACACGTTTTTGGGGATGGGCTGCGCTTTAATTTTAAATTTCTTTAATTCTTCCAATTCCATTGCCTCTTTCTCTTGTTGGGAGAGGACGTGTTGCGGGCGAGAGCGGGATTTGGACCGTAGCATTGGTGACTGTGGTATGGTAAGCTCCAGACGGCCCGTTGCACCTTTAGAGCGGAAAATCTGAGGACGAGTCGAGTGGAAGCGACCAGGGGTGTCTCTCTGGTAGTGATAAATGGCCTCAGCCATCGAAACAAACTTTGTTTTGGAGAGCTCCTGCGGCTGCCCCGTCGGCCTTCTGTGTCTATGATAAATATCTCTGCTGCTATCAAGGTGATCACGCATCGCAGTTATGTCATTCAGCGACATTGATTTTCTCATAGAAGTAAATCCATTTTCAAATGGCAAATCCAATTGATTGTGGTCACCGAAGTCCTCTTCAATAGGCGTTTGAGGTTCGTCTTTAACGCGTATCTTGCCATCTGGGGTGTAGAAACTTTCACCACGAAAGTTTGTGACGTGTTTTTTAGACATTTTCGAGATTAAATTCAATATAATTCAGCAGAGATGATTATTGTTTGATGCTCGTTTGGCAATCGTGTCGTTATTTTCAAAACTCTATTTTTGTTTGACTGACATGACATGACATCACAAACTTGACTTGACACTGACATGTGACTGATTCAAGGTTGCCACTCTTTTCTCCAAAGAATACTACAAATCGGTTTTTGAACGAAATTAGCATAGACAATTATAAGGTTTTTGACAGAAAGAATTATAATTTGTCTTTGCTTTTTTATTGTCAGTCAGTGTCACCTGTCAAGTCAAATGTCGATTGGAAAATTTGGAAAAGTTGTTGAAAACCGTGAAAACAAACACGAGTATCGAAACAAACAATTTGATTTGTTTTACAGCCAAAGCAGCAGTGATATTTTCTAACATTCCCAAAAGCTTTACATTGACGCATTTACTTAAAGAACAAAATCAAAGAACGTAATGGCATCATCAACACTTCCAAACCCAAACACTCTTCTTCCCCTAGAACTTGTGGACAAATGTATTGGTTCGCGAATTCATATTATAATGAAGAACGACAAAGAAATGGTTGGAACTCTACAAGGATTTGATGATTTCGTGAATATGTTGTTAGACGACGTCACTGAATACGAGTCAACGCCAGAAGGGAGGAAAATCACTAAACTAGATCAGATATTGCTAAACGGCAACAACATTGCGATGTTAGTGCCTGGAGGAGAAATGCCGGATGCTCTTTTTGCTGAAGGACAGTGAATTTGTTTAGTTTAATTAAATTTATTATTAAGGATCTCTATCTTTTATTTAATTCAACATAACCTCAAAAATATTGTAAATAAGCACAGTTTGATAAACTTAGCCATAGGTAACTAAATTGTGTGTGTTTACTAACCTGAGGCTGTGCCGGTCCATAGTCACTGCCAGTATCAACTATTTCCAATTTAGCAGAGGATGATGGTGGCCGGCTCACTTTGTCGAAGCAAGCATCACATACTCTGACCTACGGGGTTGAATCAATATTGAAAAGTGAACTTGTTCTGTCTATAACAGTAGTAGTTGAAAAGCATAACAGTAGTAGGTAGATGCTTGTGTTCATCTTGTTAAGTTGTGTATACACTTATTTCTGAATTACACTAATAGATCTCACATAGACATCAAAAGTAATTAACATTCCAAATAGCAAAGACTTCATAGAGACTTCACATTTTTTTTTTTATGAGAATGGGTCGGCTCTTGACCTCGAAACTAACTTAGGCAAGAATGAGGATGACGATGGAGCGAGCCTACCCAGAAGGTGCCTATTAACATCAAAAAGTTGGCACGTTATTGATTTGTAATTAGACAGAGTGAAGCCATAAAGTTGAAGAATGTCAGAGGGGAATCTGTTTACCTCTTTCTCTATTCCAAATTTGGGTAAAGTGGATGTCTTGGAGCTACATTGCTGACAGAAGACCTGGCCGCATGCACGGCAGTGATGCCGACGGACTATTAGAGAGAATGCTGTTCTGCACCTGTTTTAGATAAGCAGTATAGCAGTACTGTAAGACTAACATTGTAAGAATAAATAATAATACAACTTCCATTTATTATTATAGGCCCTCATCATTTACAATTTTGGATCAATATATAAATAAGGCTCGGAGTGTTTTGTGGGAATAACAGGACAATTAATTATTGTTATCTCATGTATGTTTACTTGAAATTGATGCAGCAACAGAAGAAAGTACATTACTGAGACCGGTTTATACCTATTGTGATAAAGATGACTTGTGTACTTAAGCAACATATTATCCTGCAACTTTATTTTAATAAATGTAGGCATTTCTTTTTTCTATTTTATTATCAACATGTAAGTTAATACTGTATTCGAGTTCAAGCTATTACATACCTATGACAGACTTCTCCGTCTGCCCATTCCGGGGCAGTGTCCGCAGAAAACATTGCATCAGACTCCTTAAGCACTGGAAACTTGTAGCCTTCTGCTTTCAGAATGTTCACTGTATCCTATAACACAAACAACCTTGTACCAATTGATTTCACAACACTATAATCTATTACTTCATGTGCAGCACTAGTTAAAAATTTGCTAGTTTGACTCCACAAACTTTTGAATAAAGAAAATTTGTTTTGTTTTTGTCTGAATATGGTATGATTCACGCGATATGCTGATAAGATGACGATTGCCAACGAAATGACGCAGGCACTACTGTAGTATATGTAATAACTATTACTATTCTGTGGTTTACAGTCATCAACAGAAATCCTTCAAATGCGGCGCTTGAGGCGAGGTGATCGACTTTTGTGTGACACTACACAGCCACATTAGTTTACGAAGTAAACTACGTGTTTTTATTCAGAAAAGAAAATAAGTGTTTAGGATTTTGTTCTAGGAGACATCATTCCAAAATCACACATCCAAGAACCTAATCGATACTGATAAGTCTGATAACAGTATTGCATTGAGGTTGTTGACTGACCTGTGCTGAGATTAATTGTTTTAAATTACCACCAGCATATTTTATGCATCAAAGCAACAGTATAACTTATCAATTCATGAAGCAGACATGTGACTGTTGTAATTAGATTTACAGGAAAATCAATAGACGGTCATTCAACCTTGAGGGTAGCAAAAAAGTTCATAGCATCTTGAGATTCAGTGATTTCTATTCAAAGGAAATGAATGTACTTTGGACTATACATGTAAAGTTGGACTTTAGGATTTTGAAACATCTGTGGGATGAGACTTTAGACATTACATACCAACATGTCAAGTGTGAACTCTTATTTAATAGAGACTAGGTGACCTATTTCCCTACTTCTAATGGAAACAAAGTTTTTTTTAAATCTTTTTTAATTTAAAGACCTTGATCGACCATCGAACATGCCAGTCCCATAGGTCTCTCATTTGTAAAATTATTCCTCCAAGAGCCTGAATGTCTTTCGGTAGAGCGGAAAGAAAGTTGCAGGCATTGTTGAACTGGCTAGCTCTTATCAACTATTCTCACTCAGTGTTCATTGAACAACAGGGAAAATATGGTAAATAGATCTAACTAAGCTGTGTTTCCTCATGATGTTTCCTTGATGAGCTCCAAGCTAGACATAAATTAATTTTTGAAATAGAAAATTCCATTGAGACAAGGAACGATTTTTTTATCAGCCGGATAGGCAGGATGGGTGTAGTATTGTTATGAATGAAGCAGGTTCGAATCACAAGGCAGGACAAATGTTAGTATAACCTGTACATATTTCCTTAGGTTTCTGAGTTGTGAATTTCCTAGGATATTCCCCATTATTGTAGTGTAACAATTGAATGTTCCTAATTCATTTAATATTCAAAATGGCAAAAATAATACTTACTTTGCCAGAGCTTTTATTTCAAAATAATTGCATGACATAATGAATTTAAGAATTAAATATCTTCTTAGATAAGTGCAAATGTTATCAGTTATTATAATGTAAACATTTACTTCACATATAACAACATTCTTTGGCCCGCTGCGTCGCTTGCATAGTACTTTTGAAATAGACATCTATAATGCTATTCAAGATCACTATCAACACCAATTCCAAGTTTCATCAAAATCGGTCCACTGGTGACATGACACAGACATCCAAAGCTACTCACAAGCACAACATTCCAGACTTATAATATTTAGTAGGATTTGTGTTGGTAGCTCTGACAATACCTCAGAAACCAAAAAAATTTAAAATACACAAGTTGAACATGTTTACCTGAACAGCTCGATACTTGGGCGAGTTCCGGAATGCAAATGCCCAGGCTTGGATCAGCTCCAGAATCTTGGCCTTTAAGTTCTCATGCTGTGTGGTCTTCACCAGGTCTCGGAGCATCTCACAGAATGCTTTGGAAGTCACTTCATCATGTACACCAGAGCCTTAAAATGGAAACACACACACTAGTACCATCAATAAAATCACAAACACAAATTTTATATTTTTTCGAATATCTTTATCCCACTATATGCATGTAGTGGGATATGTGCATGAAGGAAACATTATTAAATAGTAGCAAAAGTTATTGATACTAAAGACCATTATGTATGTATGTATTTTAATTTTATACAAATACCTATGTATAATGTATGTTTAAATGCACTAATAGTAGGTACTGAATTGCACCTTGGATAACCTTCTGTAAGTACCTATAGATACCATAAATGTGACTCATGGAGAGGTGTAATGTATATTATGTTTATCAGGTAATTCCCAAACATTCATGTAATTGTAAATTAAATATTAACAAATACCTCTCCTTGATTTATCTACTTATTGTGGTCCTATGTTATTTGGACCCACAGCTTTTTACCCAACTGTCAAAGGAAGGGTTATGTTCATCACACCATCGCTTTCTAGTTCTGCCGCCTTCTCTTCTTATTTATTCTTATAATTTCTTATTCATCTTGTATATATCTATAGGCCCTTACGCAAAGTACAAAACTTGACATAAGTTATGTCATGCATAAATGCACATAACTTTATGTCAAGTTTATTAGTAAGGGCCATGATGTATAGAATTAGACAATCTATCAAATAAATAGTACTTACCACAATTTTTGACAATACTTTCTAATGTAAGCAATGCAAACATAGCCTGATGAGGGTTGGTAGAATACAGTTTTTTTTTGACCCCAGCCACTGCATACTTGGGTCTAAAAGTAAATAACACATCATTGCTTTAAAATAAATGAATAAGTAGGTTTATCTATACTAATATTATAAAGAGGAAAGATTTGTTTGTTTGAAATGAATAGGCTCCGAAACTACTGGACCGATTTGAAAAATTCTTTCACCATTAGAATCCTGCATTATCGCTGATGAACATAGGCTATACAATTTTATCCCAGGAAAGTGTAGTTTTTCCAAAGGAACGCAGATAACACCGCGACGGACAGCAAGATAGATAAAGTTAGAGCACGTTAGACGCATATTGTAAGATTTAAAATAATTCTGTGTCTATTCCAGTTATATTCCGAATTCAAACTTGGTTTTGTCTTTTATTGAAACATAGTTTGAGTTTATTAAGCTATATTATAGTCTCAGTATATAATGAACGCACCAAAGATGTTTCTGGTCAAAGTAATTAGGTATAGGGTTTTAGCAATGTTTGTTTACTGTAACAAAAAGATGTTATGTTTGTAAAACTAACTATATACAATATGTTGACATTACTTAGTAGGTGTAATATTATTGGTGAACTAATAATAATAAATAAATAAATTACTTACGTGCAATCATTTTGCCTAATCAAATCACATATTTGCAGTATTGTTGGCCAATCGGGGTCTAGGCGTAGATTACTTGTCGCTTTATCTAAAACATTAGTTTCATCAATAAATTACCTAGTGATAAAATTAGCTATGGTCATAGAAACATGACTATTGACTTTTATTCCAAATGTAGAGCATCATGTTAGATCTTCTAGGTTTCACTTTACACTTTTGATCAACAAAAATAAAGAAAGTTCTATGTAAATCAGTGAAATTGTACATCGAAATTACATCTTTGTATTTCGTGTCATTTCGTCGTTCCATTTCTTTACTTTATTAGAATAAAGTGAAGAAGTTTAATACACCTGCATCACTTACCGAGTAGCTTATCAAAATTGTTGGCACGGAACATATTTCCCTATTTTGCCAAATAAACTTTTATTTTGGAAAATCAACAGTGAATAATCCTGAGCCAGAAAAATGACTTTTGACAATTTTAGTATTTTTTTCTAGATGTTGGTACTATTGAAAAACAAAACGTCAATAAAAAAAACTCCCATTCACAGACTTCACTACTCATTCTACCACAGACTATAAAGAATTTCATCAAGCTTTCGTCAAGCCAGCAAAGTTGAAAAATAGATGGCGACACGTACTGCTCTCACTCAGCCTCTTTGCTCTCAACATTCTCAAGCTCTGAGATAGCGCCACGATCTTTTCAGAGCGGCGCTAGTATATATTTTATATAATAAGTATGTGTAAAATCAGAAAAAATTATAAACTAATAAATTGCAAAATCTTTTGATTTGTCTTGCCCAAATTCCGCCAGACATGGTGTCTAAGTACCTACAGTGTGCCATGAGTTCAGTCAGAGAGTAAGTAGTAAGGTACCTACTACCTAACTACATAAAGTTTTCAAAGTAGGTATGGGTCCTTCCCGCCTTCCACACCGATAACTAGAGAATTTTAAATTGGGTGTGTTTCTAAAAGAGGTTACAACTTTGCTATATCCTAATCATAAGTAATACCCCAGATAAAATATGTAAGTAGGTATAATACCAATGACTAATCTTATCTCCAATAGCTAGGTACACCTAAACGTAGTATGTCTACCCAAACAATTTAAGTACCTATTTACTCACATTACGGACACCTTGCTGTGCAGTTGTTATCTACCTACCTACTTATTTGACTGTGTGCTCTATTTATTAAGCTATGTACCTTTATGAGAAATTGTGATTTGATTTGAGCAAACAATTCAGGTACGTATTGAAACTATGGAAGGGTCTCTATTTCGTATTGGGAAGGAATATACAAAACGTGAATTTGATGTGAATTCTAAAATGATTTTAAAATTAGATGCTGATCTAAGAAAGTGTGAAACTCAATTAGCTGCTGTTAAATTAAAAGTGTCTTCTCTACAACTTCAAATGGTTGCCATGAAGTCGTTGTACCAGGATTTAATGGAGTTGAGAAAAATCATAGTGATACTGAATCCACATTTAAAAAAAGACAGGTTTGTATTTTAAAAGTCTTAAGAAAAATAGTCAATTTAGTTTTTGTCATTTTATTTATTATACAAATGTTTCAGTCGATCGGCAGAACACAAAGGAGTGTTGATTCGATAAGTTTCGTCGAACTTTTTGAAGTTCACAACGTGACCTTGCTTCGCTCTACTGTAGTCGACCATGGGAGAGAAACGATGCCCCCACAGGATCTCCTGCGCCGTGTAACTCGACCTCATCTGCACGGGCTGGCCAGTCGACTCGATAGTCCCTTCGAACACCACAAGAATCTCTAGTTCCGATTTCAAAATATCCCGCGCAGACATGAAGTAGAAAGGGCTGTTTTCATCGATTTTGTGAACGACAGTCAAAGGAAAAACAAAGGAAATCGTGTCACTGGAGTCTATAGATAAGTTCAGTTTCACTTGCTCACCCAATTCTGAGTTAATGGTGACACACCTGATTAGGAAAGCGTGGACGCTCACTGATATGATTCTAGATTTCCTTGTGTCGCCAACTCTGAACAGCAAGCAAAGGTTCTTGTTTCTTTGGTTTATGATCGCGTTTTTTGAGAAAAGGAGAGTCTGCGCTCTGTTCTTAGGCCTCGTCAGTTTTGCGAAAACTATACCGACTATGAAGGACTGCGTGATCGCTCCAAGAATGCTCTCTAAGCACATCGTCAGTATTGCTGATGGGCATTGAAGTGTTATTGTTCTGGTGCCATAGCCTATCGTGGTATGGATCTCAATGCTGAAAAGGAAAATAGAAGTGAAGCCATAAATCTCTTTTACACAAGGCATCCAGTCCGTAGAGTTATCGTGAGGTAGATGCTCAGGTTCGAAGTCACCATGTGCATACATTATGATCCACCAAACTGCACCAAAGAATACCCAAATAAAGATATAAGTGAAGATGCAGTAGAACAGAGTCCAGCGCCATCTTGCTTCGACGAATGCCGCGACGATATCAGGGAATCCTCGGTATTTGAACTTCTTCGATGGTTCCAAGTTGATGATGCCTGATTTGAAAACCACGCGCTCAGCTTTTGCACCTTGGCTTGATATTCTGTGGCGATGTTGTCTGGAAATAAAAAGATCAGATTATCTCAGGGCGTTTGGTAGAAGTGACGTGTGATCCAAGAGCTGGCGAACATTTGGCTCAAGTCTGGTTGGTCTTTGACACTATCAAAAACAATGGCTTGATTGAACGAATCACTTGAATGAATGAGAACTCTATATTCTACACCCTAGACAATGAAATACAATAATGACTTAAATATAATAACTAGATGACAATGTACAATGGGCGGCCTTACCGCTAAAAAGCGATCTCTTCCAGGCAACTTTTGGAGGGAGAGGAACTTAGTGAATGAAGGATTGGTCAGGTGTATAATAAAAAAAAATGAAAATTAATATTGAAATATAGCTTGCAAACACAACCTGCAAGGAATCAATAGGTGGCTCAACTGAATCTACTTAGTGTAAGTACTTTATAAAGTTATGTAAGTAAGTAAATATAGGTAATTATAAATAACCAAGGTAGTTTCTGTAAATAAAACAAAACTATTTTAATTGTTTCAAAAACGTTTAGATAACCCTAGAAACTCACGATTTTTTTCCTGATAATTTAAATTGTTCTTATTTTAATGTGCTACGCCGATCGTAGACCTTTTGTAGAGACAGTCTACGATAACCCATCTCCAGAAGGAACTATTAGTTTACCTAGGTAAGTTCGTATGAGGTATGGTTAGTTTTAGCTAAGATTCCTGTTTCATTTTTGTCAAGAAAAACTAACGGAACTGAACAATATTTACGAAGGTTGTAGCGAATAATAAAAAGCAAAATTCCCTTACCTACAAAAGTGTGTTCCACTAGTCTTATGACCAGCTCTTTCCACGTCCACAGATTCACTAAAATTTAACGAGCATCGTTCGTCAGGAGGCTCCATTTGTTCCTAGGCAATTGAGATAACGCTACTCAAATGTGATTCGCACCATTCCCGCCTCATCTCATGAGAGACTGCAGAGAACCGACTTCCGCAATAAACTGCTGATTATGTATTTAAACCTCAATCAAACAGAGCTGATAAAAATATTTGAACAAGAACGATTTTGAGTGGCTCATTCAAATGTTTCAACATGTCCTTTTAAATTATCACTTTAATTGCAATATTAGCTTAAATGCACCTACTTGTACTTCCTATCTACAACTGCATTATTGTTTTGAACTTGTTGGCTTTTCCAGAATTTTTTAGTTCTTCATATGATTCCATTGCACTCAAAAGTTATATTCCATCGCATATAATTTAGCATTTTTAAGACTTATTCATTGTTGCGGAAAAAAAAAACAAAACACGACCTGCATATTTGCGGGGCGGAAATTCTCTCAGATATTTTGGAATAAGTACCTTGTCTTTGTAGTTGCAACATCCCTATATCCTAGTTGAAATGAGGACCTAGCAACTCCAACACCTGGCATCAAACCTTCCTGCGGAAAGAGCATCGGCCGTGACAGAGGAAAGAACATCCAGGCAGGGAGCTAATTCGATAATGGTCCTGCTCTTGAACGCGGGCCATCAGTCATGTCATGAAGCGCAAATGCGTAATTGTCACGTTACCTGTATGAATGTTCCTAGTTGTGATGTCCTCTTTGCCCGTGACGACAACGCGATGTATGAACTCACCTAGGATATAAGAGGCCATTCGGATTTTCTTGATGGCCATTTCTTTTGTTTATTTCTTAAGAGCATGCGTTAAGTTCCCAACAAGGATCATTGGTTCCAACTAACAAACTTGTAGTGGACAACAGCTTCATTAAAAAAGTACCTTAATTAAAAACCGGTAGGTAGGTGTATTTTGTAGTTAATAAATTGCAGGCAGTAAATTTTACCTGACCAGACTTGGGAGAGCTCTGGATTTGGTACAAAGATTCGAAAGCTCTTAAGATATAACAGGGTCAAGAAGTATTAGACGATGTATGGTATGACTGATTTGATAGACAGGCGACAAATAAGACGTGTCGCTGTTAGCGATCATTGCACAATGACTTCCAACATGAGCAGCTTGCAGATTCAAAGTTTATTTACTCCTTTCAAAATTGAAGTAGTACCAATACAAGCATTGCATGATGGGCAGCTTAGATTCTAACAAGACAAACTATTATGACAAAACGTGGCCTACACCTTGACATTATTGGTAACCTACCCATGTGAAACGGGATATGCAAAATCTTATCTCTAGTAAAGCAAATACCATCAATTGTTTCCGAGCGCGTGGCCAGTTAACAAATAATCGCGGCTCACAATTGGAATAGGTACCTACATTGACAAACGAGAGGCAGCCGCACACGCTTCTGCCAGGCCAGTTCTCGCAATCCTGGCGGTCGAACCACACGTGACAACCCTAGCCATGTAAGCAGGCCAGGAAAAAAGTTTTACATATTTTCAATTCAAATTTTTGAATTCGAACGTTCCAATCTGACAGGAGTTTACGCGCCAACGAACTTTTTGTCAGTTCCGTTTTCAAATCAGACTGTGTTACGATAGTGATGTCCCAACAATGGAAAAAATGATTTATGTTATAACAACATACAGGAAGTCCTCTTGAGACTCAACTTCCAATCAGAGATTATAGGTACGTAATAGTCATATTCGGTAAGTTAAGGTTTGAAAATGGCTGATTAAAAAACTTTCCCTTAGCACAAAACGATTGGAGACAGATATGACCTGGTTAAAAAAGACCTATCACCTTCAAGATTACAATCTTCATAGTTATAGCTGATGGACAGATAGGTTTCGATTAGCAAAGCAATTTTAATATAAATTAGTAAGTAATGTAAGAACTTGACAGGCTCTAGGTGCTAACATCGTCAGCTCATTTGAATTTCATAAAGGTAACTTACTTAGTTATTCTAGATCGAGCTAGCTTTAGTTTAGAACAATCGGATTAACCTACTTAATTTCCCTTTGTAGGTTCCTAAAAGAAATGAAAATTTAAATTGTTGATTGTTGCAGTCTTTCTTAGTTCACTAGCCGCGCTCCCGCGGTGTGACCCGTGGTCCCTCAGAATTTTTTAACTTTTTCGGGATAAAAAGTAGCCTATGTCCTTCCCTGGAATACAACCTTAAACTATGCCAAATTTCCGTCTAATCTGTTCAGCGGTTTGGGCGTGAAAGGGCAACAAACAGACAGACAGAGATACTTTCACATTTCAAATATTAGTAAAGTATGGTTTATTGTTTTGGACATAGTCTGACTTGATATTAGGTTTTGTAATTTTAGGAAATTTCTGCCTATCAGAATAAGGCCTATTCTGCTGCAGTGACTTATAGTAGGTTCTTAGTGTTTGCCAAAACTCGTGAATAATTCAATGACAATGAAAGCAGAAGGAGAAACGAGAGACAATATTGCATACTTTCTTATTAGTTCGTGTACTGAATTCCCTAATCTCGTTCAACGCTGATCTTACAAATTCGATTTGTGTAGATGTTCCCATTTTTGTGTTTTAGCTATAACGTGAAATACTTACTTAATTTCAATTTAATTGAACTAGAGGATTACGTTATTACCTACAAAATTATGTTGTTAATAATTATTTTATTGACATTTTCTTAAGCATTTTCCCCATCAAAACCAAAATGTCAATTCAATACCACCGTGTATAAAAATGTGTTTGAACATTAATTTGTAATGCTACGTAGGTATACGCTTACGTAGGTACTTTATAGAACACAGATACAAACAAAACAGATCCCTATCAAACATCACCGTGTCATGAGCATGACCGAGTGGGCAGGTGAAATGTCAGAACGTCTGGTGTGCCGTGACATCTAATCTAGGATTGACTCATACTGTATTAATTCGTGGGCTGAGAACTTATGACACCTAGTAGCTTAGCTATACCTATACATACATTTTACCTTTATAAACTCTATGATTTTAAGACAGCTCTAACAGCTCTATGTAGATATCACACCGAACGAACCTAATAACTACCTTTATTGTACAAACAGATCGACGATTACTTACTACTTTGTATACCCTAACTATAAGCTAAATAAGTGTTCTCATGTAAGTGACTTTGTCTTTTTGAGAATAAATTCTTTAAACCTAAAACCTATTTTTAAGCCCCCTCGCAGACTGCAGACTTTCTATCGGCCGATAGTTGAGACGGAATATACTTCGGCTCGTAATGAGTATGGAGAAGTACCTATAGCCCGTCTCAACTATCGGCCGATAGAAAGTCTGCAGCCTGTGGGGGGGCTTAAGGAATCCTTCTGATCAGGATCTAAATTTGATATGGGCTATTATGTATATTTTAGGTTCTCCAAAAATGCTTCGATCTTCACCTCAAATTCATAATTCATTTCTTAAGCATGTGTCCTTACATAGAACCTCCTTTAAAAAATAGTACCTACTATAGTCCTTCTATAAAAACAATAATAAGAATGTGACTTAGACTCCAAAAGTGCATCTAGATACCTACATCTCTCATCGGTAGAGCTCTTGTAAGTAGGTAGAGTTCACACCGCGCAAGAATCCATTCGTTATCTATCCACATCGTCAAATACAAAAGCTTGTTAAATGCTTATAATTCTTCTTTCTTCTTCTCTCAGGATTTGGGATAAAACGCGTTTGAATTTGAATGCTAACCGTTCGTCAATATTAAGGATTTAGGTGTCACATGACAATAGTGTCGAAAAATGCTAACTTCCTGTCAATTCTTCCCAGGCGGGGTTGCTATAAATTTTAAGACCCATCACTAGGTGATTTAGCAATTTGGAGAACTGAGGAAGTTGTCTTGGCCCCTTGCTTTCGTCCGTTACTGTAGGTATAATTTGTAGGTAGGTACTTGTAATGCTAGGTAGAGTAGAGATTCGATTTTTCGGATGTTGCTAGGATTATCTTGGATATAGGTTTATAATTTTACAGATAAGCTTGAATAGTTTGAATTTTTTTTAAGTCTATGCGATTAGGTAGGTGCTGTAGTAAAAGCTCGCTGTTCTGAGAATAATCATTTTGGATCAAAAGTAAAAGAGGATCTTGACGATATTATGTAAGTAACTTGATTGCCTAATGGAAATTAATAATTTTACTACCATTTTACGAGTTGCACTAATAGGTAAGCAGTTACCTATTTGCTTAAGTAGCTTCCAACCCACGCACGTTTGAGCCTTGTACTAAAATGTACCTATAAATACCTTACTATGAGCTCTTAGCGTCTACTCGCAACTTTCTATTCAAAGATTTCATGTTCGAATCCCGGGTGTGCATCAATAGGTTTTGCGTTTCAAAAAATCCAGAGCGAAGAAAAACATCTTGAGGAAATTTGCAGCTTAGTCAGCTCTACACGTATTGAATATGTCTATCCTATGAATAAGGCCAGCAATAAGCTGAGAGGATGGTTTAGGTGCTATTCCGTTCTTAAAAACAATTGCCCAGGCCTACCTGGGCTGGTAATAGAGCGAGCGTTTTGTTGCCGTTGGTATAGGGTTGCCTCTGGGCCTCTGGATGATGTATTTAAAGTAAAGATGTAGAGTTATTCCATACCATATAAATAGTTCTTCATTAACACGCTAGCTAGGTTGTTATGAAACTGTTTCGGCTGTCATAATTTCCTGTTATTATACATTTATGAATGTCAAAACCACCATAATAGAACTATGATAATAGTGTATTATGATGCCTATTATTAGAGCACAATGAAATGCAGTTCAACCGTTTAACGATTGTGTTTGTGGGCTTAGAGTATAGGTACAGTCAGCGAAATAAGTTCAAAAACTATATTAGAGACCTCATGTTAGCTACATCTACGAATGCTACGTCTAGAGCTGACCATATTTGCATTCATATTAAAAAACGGTTGAGGATTGAAAGCACTCTCGAAATTATCTTAGATCTTCAAGATTCTTTAAATACCTAGCTATGTCTACAAGAGGAAGATAAGTCCAATGATACTTTCATTTGGCACGATTGTTCAATTCATAAGCATGTTGTATCCAACGCAACGACATGTTGTATCCAACGCGTTTTCTTCTTGTCGTATTATTTTAGTTCTTTTGGATGACATTTTGGACAGTGTGTAAAAGGATTTCCCAATCCCTTGAACTGTGTCATTTATACGAGCCCCAATGCAAAAGTGTTCGTCTAGTCATATAATTGCAAAAGTTGTCTGTTTTCAACTTCACTATATTTATATAAAAAAGGCCTATAAAAAAAATTTGTATGGGGTGAAGTTCTCCATCCTATTGTTGTTAATCAGGCAATATTAAATAAAAACATCTTTTACCTAAATTATGTATTTAGGGCACTTTGATTTGCTTCGTCTAACTCAAAATAGTTCGTCTAGTTCTTAATCGATGCAAAATTGTTCGTCTATGTCTCAATACTGTGTGTTTTAATTGAAAATTAAGTTAAATTTGAATTGAAAATAGAAATCATCCGACACATGATGCGTCACTGTCATTTTAAAACATATAAAAAACCGTATTTCATAGAATTTTATTATCATTTTCAAACAAAATGGCTCGCGGGAAACCTATCGCTGACGAAGTACGAAAAATAATTATTCATAGCAACAATAATGGCAAATTTGCTTACCAAATAGCCAAGGACTTATCCCTACCAAGATCGACAGTTCAGACCATTATCGGACATTACAGGAAAAATGGCACGGTTCAATGTTTGAAAAAATCTGGTCGGCCGCGAATCACAAGTGAAACTGAAAATCGAGTTTTAAAGAAAATCATTAAAAATAATCGTCGTGCCCGCGCAGGAGGACTGACCTTGAAGTGGAGAGAGATGATTCACAAAGATTTATCTGTCGATACCTGCAAGAGGGTCGTAAAACGATTGGGCTATGGATTTTATACTGCTAAAGAAAAACCTTTACTCACGCGTCTCCAGAAAAAGAAAAGGCTGAAATTCGCTCAAGATCATAAAAATTGGACGGCAGACCAGTGGCGTGAAATAATATGGAGTGATGAATCCAAATTTGAGGTGACGATCGGTGATGTACGGAAAAAAGTTATCAGAAATAAAGATGAAGCATTCCATACCGATTGTATCAAAAGAAAAGTGAAGTTTCCTGGATCGGTGATGATATGGGGCTGCATGTCAGCACAAGGTCTGGGTCATCTACATTTTGTAGAAGGCACTGTTAATGCAGTAAAGTACCAAAACATTCTGGAAACAAGTCTCATGCCCTCGATTCCAGCGTTGAAACATCGTAATGCCTACAGCTTTCAACAAGATGGTGCATCCTGTCACACTGCGAGGACAACGAAGGCTTGGTTTAACCGGAATCAGATCCCTACAATGGAGTGGCCGTCCAGTAGTCCAGATTTGTCACCGATTGAGACCTTGTGGTGGAAAATGAAGAAAATGCTGCGCAAGTATCCAGCAAGGTCTAAAAGTGATCTGAAAGAGAAAATTAAATCTGCCTGGCACTCAATAACTCCTCAAGAATGTGAAGAATTGGTAGCAACGATGCCACGAAGAATTAAGGCCGTGATCGATGCTAAAGGTAACACCACTAAGTGGTAGACGAACTATTTTGCGCCGTTGAATGTGATGGACGAAGTTTAATGCGTAGATGGTTCCCGAAGAATTATTAAATTTTATTTAAATAGAAAAATATTTTGTTACTTTTTTTAATTATAAATAAACTGCATTAAGTGTTCAAAACCACTGTATATTTTTTTTAACTAATAAAGTTAAATTTAATAATCTAAATTTTACTTTTACTATTAGGCACTTGTAATATTTGGTACCAGACGAACTCATATGCATTGGGGCTCGTACTACTGTACAAGCAGTGCATCGTGATAAACTATCATAATTCAACCAGCTGCTAGTTAGTTCAGGTTTATTACCTGGGAAAATGGCTCTTAAACTGTTAAAATGAACCAAAAGTTGTCTATGAGATGGGAATGGAAATGCTTAAGCTACCATCATAGGACGGTACAAATGATTATTATAATTATTATCAAGAGCCTGTGGCCACTGCAGGGCAAAGGCCTCCCTTCCCTCTCTCCATTCATCTGTATTTTGGGCCATCGTGGACCTTTAAGTGGGCATCCAACCAATTCGTCCCTCCATTCTACGGCGTGGTCTACCGCACTACGAATGATAAAATACTTAAATAATTATAAAATTGCCCATTTCTTAGGCACAAGTATAGAGAAACCTCCGAACACCCTAAAATAGTACCTACCGGTAGAGACAGTTCGTTTTGACGGTCAAAACTGGGCCATAGGCTGCCTATGGTCAAAACAAAGTGTCTCTACCGGTCAAAAAAAAAATATGCCTATGATAGGCATACACTGTTTTGACACAAACAACTTTATTTACATAAAATATTGTGACTAGATAATACTTAAACCTTCAAGTCTTGTACTCGGTTAAGTTATCAACATAGCCTCCTAGTCATAATAATTTTAAATTGAGCGCAGTATTATCAATAATTCACGTCACTACGATCGTTTCACTTGAGTTATTACTTACAATACTTACCTACCGACATGGATTTATATTAGGTACTAACATACACAAACGAATTACCTTCGAGAAAAAGCACAATCATCACCTACTAATATTGAAAACGTAGTTTAGATAAAATTTTATACTTTGATAAATTAGGTATAGTCTGGAATAGTACGAAGCTACTTTTTACCCGGAATTTTTTATTAACGTTATAAACCATTGTAATTCTTCGTTATTTCAATGTAACCTAGGCACCATTTTGAATAAGTTCCTATACTTATAACTACACAAAGTTGTGTCACAAATAGTCACTATCTGCAAATCTACCTACGAAGGTCGATTACAATTACCGCTTGTACCCAGCAATTAACAGAGAGTTTGTGACCCTCTTCCAATGTTTCATAGGCCATTATCAGCCTCATCTGATAGTCATTTGGTGACTAGCAAATTACACAGCAGTATCATGACTCTAAACCCTTCTTCTCGTCTTGTCAGTTGTTCTTTCTAAACAGCGCGTGGTGAAAGGTAGGTGCGCCTCTAAGAGGCTCTTAAAGTTTGTTGTAGAGATAGATAAAATATGCACTTGACAAATGTTTACATGAGACATGGTAGATATTCTCTGGGATTTATATTTAGAGTTTATGATCCCTTGAAGATGTCTAAGGGAGTATAAAGAGTAGCTTCTACATCGACGCATAAGGACTCATCCTTATATGCCCACAGTTTTCATAAGCATTCCATTCCCGGGTTGCAACACCATCGCCGCATATGATGATACTAACTCCTTACAAGTTTTCGTTCACCCTTGATTTAGATAATAGGTACAAGGTTCTTCTTCTTTATAAATCCTTATAAAAATATTTGGCTACCACCTATCCCGGATTTGAACCCATCGACCGTTCATGATTTTTAAGTTTCAAAAGATCTGTATGTGTGAGCTTAATATCATAAAAATAATAGTCTCTACTTTAACTTGTCCCGTCCGTAAGCGCCACATCGCAAACCGAGCGCGCACTTCATTCAACCGATATGAGCAACACCGTCAAGTGTTAAATTGATCTTATTCGCATCCTCTTCAAGTTTATGAACGCGGAATGGAGTTATTTCACCGTTTTCCGCAGTTCAGTGGGAGGATGTCGGACACAGTAAAGTATGGAGATCAACTACATCCTAATGAGTGCAAGGACGGTCAGATTGGATAATAACGTGCATGGAATAAATACCTGGACAGCTTTGTTTTTGATACAACCGATTATGGCTTAGGTGCCGGGTAAGCCTATTCTATCTCAAACAATGTCCCAGGCACTATAGCGTCTCGTTGAGTGTAGACATATGCCTGCGTTGTTGGTGACGTTATAGAGAAATTCTAGGTCAAAAGTTGGTACTTTCGTACTTAAAGCTAATCTCGATATATGACTACATCGCATTTGGTCTAGATCGCGTTTGGTCCAGTTTACAATACTTTACCAACGAAAATGGAGAAGAAAAATTAATAGAATAAGCAGTGGGTATCCCAATTAGACCACTTAACATCTTCGCAAGTGGCCTATCGTGGATTTCTGTCAGGTGCTCAAGAGATAATTCGTTCAAAGACACTAGTCAGTTTTCTTAGAAACCTCTTTAAAACCAGGTCAGTGTTAATTCAAGTAACTTATTCGCCTTTGTATTCGTGAAGTGGTCGTGTTTACATTCCTAAGATTGATACTGCACGTGCAGATATTAATGAATTGCTTGATTATTTATTTTGGATTGTAAAATGACGTCAGGCGCGGTCCGAGGGGGGATCACATGACTCCAAAAATCGTACACGTCCAATTGAAAAATCTTGTGGATTGTGCAATAAAGTCTTATATTAATGTAGCGACTCCCCCAATATTCCAGACTGCGATCGCACCAGAATGACGTGTGGCTTGCAATGCATTCGCGCTTGGCTACAAAATATACAAGTAGGTAGCCTTTGCTCAGAAGGGAGAGCCTGGCATAGCCTGAATAAATTGATGATACGATTAGATAGTTTGGCTATTCACCGCTAGATGTCACTAGTTATCCTCGTTTAGATCCTAATGGTATTAATTTAGTTTGGTTTTCTCACATATTTCTTGAGTAGGTACCTTCCTACGCTATAACTAGAAGCAAAGACTTGTTCTGGTAATTGCTCATTTAAATTTACATTCGTTTTGATCATTTACTAGAACTACTTGTAGAGTTGTTTTCTAGAGATATTTATTAAAAAGTAAGAGGTTCAATTAAATAGGTAATTCAAAAGAACATCGAATCTCAAGTTTTCTCACAAACTGAGACACAGTTTTGTCTCGCCGCAGCACTGGCTAATACTAATCAATTTAGCTTGTGACCATGGTCTTGATCTTAATGACCTAAGTACCTACCTTATGGTTACTAACTGACAACAAAATTATGTTTGTCAAATCATAACTTATAAAATGCATAGAGCGCTAATAATTATTCAGCTCTTTAGATAAGTTTTAATCATCTTATGGGCCCTCTACACATTCTACGAAGATAGACGAACGCCGACGGTGACGAACGTGTAGAGGGCCTCATCGCATGTATTCGCCTGTCATCTTCTATCCAAATAATATTTCTTCAAATAGTTTTGCAAATAGTTCGGCGAATGTGTAGAGTGGCTATTATAGCCTACCTTAGAGTTGTGTAGAGTCACTAGCCAATTTTTGATGAGATTACAAACTCCTGGCACTTAACTGAATCAGTCAGTTTGGTTCAACTGAACAGTTATGGGGGTTATGGGGACATCTGCATCTTTGGTGACAAGTTTAGAACAAAATTGGTTTTGGCTCTTTCTCTCCTTCTGTTTTGTTTTGTTAAGCCGGGTCTACAGCGCCATGTTTAAGACTCCTCGCAGACTACAGACTTTCTATCGGCCGATAGTTGAGACGGGCTATACTTCTCCATACTTATTACGAGCCGAAGTATATTCCGTCTCAACTATCAGCTGATAGAAAGTCTGTCTGCGAGGGGTTTTAGTGTTTTCTAACATGTTAGCATTTTCCACCAATGGCACGCGCCTATTCGGTTAATAACATGTTAAAAACACGAAAACACGGCGCTGTGGACCCGGTTTTAAGCTTTACCCATTGACGGTAGGGTTTTTTTCACTACGATGGCTTCATTACATAGTGTAACTTAGTAACTTACCCATGTTAGGTTACAATAGGTAAAGTGGAATAGGTTTCATTACAATAAAAAAATAGATAAATGCAAGTCTATTTCTTCCAGAAAATCGCGATGATCCAAGATCCAAGAACCAATACAATGACAGAGATTGTACAGATGTTCACAATACGAACTAAGTTGTGACAGCTCACGATGGAGTCTTCGTCTTATCAGATGCAAGAGATGGAGAAGAGTGATGACGAGAACCAGAGGGAGAAGCCGAGACTGTCCGCTGGGAAGATATTTTACAAGTACGTTATACTTATGATAGTTTTTTTGCCTAAATCTAAAAACAATTAGTAGGTATGTCCACTGTGGGACATGATGCTAAGCTTCTGACCGATTCAACAGGATTTAGCTTTCTGGTGGATTTTAACACAACAACCCTAGAAAACACAATTTTTTAATCTGGTGGTGTTTTTTAGGGTTCCATATCCAATGGGTTAAACTGGACCCTATTACTCCGCTGTCCGTCCGTCTCTGTCTGTCTATCACCAGGCTGTATCTCATGAACCATGATAGTTAGACGGTTGAAAATTTCACAGATGATGTATTTCTGTTCTGTTGCCTCTATAACAACAAATACTAAAAAAGAGAATAACATAAATATTTATGGGGGCTCCCATACAAGAAACGTGATTTTTATGCCGTTTTTATAGATAATGGTACGGAAAGTGCGCGAGTCGCACTTGGCCGGGTTTTCTTCTCAAGCTTACGTTTGATCATAATCATTATTAAGTAAACACTTTTGAGACTAACACTTTGAATTAACGAAAAAACAGGGGCATGACTGTATCCCCAAGGTGCGGTAGACATTCTCTTAGATCTTTTTTAAGTACCTATTCCAGATGTCTAAGTCAGAGAAACAAGTCCTTTCAATTTCGCCTACATTCACTCTTACTCTCTTCAGACCAGGAGTTATAGAAGAGGAGACAGATGAAACCAGCTGTGCGTTCGATAGCTCAGTGGTGGAGAGTCCAATGCTTGGCTACACCCCTAGCGGCTTCCTGCGGCCACCACACATCCAGCCTTCCAGCAGTCTGCATAGAATACCCACGTACAGCAGTTCCATTGGACAGAGCACGGTGTACCGGGAGAACACTTGCAGGTAAACTCAAGACGCATAAAAATGCAATATACATTTTATAATTCAATTTTAAAAATCGTAATTTTTCTTCTATCTTCAAGCAACCAAAAATGCCTTCTGCCATTTTGTGACTTCACTGTGTTCAGTTAGGAACAAAAAGTTTATCTTTTACAGTCGTATTGTTCACAAATTAAACCTTATGACGTCACAACATAGCGGCTCGCGTTTTCGTGCGATAACTAAAAATCATAAATTAAAATGCATTTTTAAGGCATTTTACGGTTTTAAAAAACTTAAATAAAAGTTCTACTGGTTTATTATGACCTCAGGATTGATTTAAAACAGTTTTCAAAAAAGTGTAAAATAGCCTATTGAGCTCAACCAATCACACAATGCGAAAACGACGTGTTTTGTCATTTTCGTGTTATGTGATTGGTTGAGCTCAATTGGGATGTTAACTGGGAATGGATTTGAAGTCAAAACATTTGAGAAATATGGAGAATGGCGTCAATGGGTCTACTGCCACAGAATACTAAATGGAACTTACTAGGTAAATGTAGAGCCATCCAAATCAAAAGTAAAAATATCCTGTAAGTTCGTGTAACCTGTGTTCATTCAGATTTGCATTCATTCAGTGCAATCAAACTATGATTCTATAGGCCTGTTACAAAGCAATCGTTTACTAAAGCACTTGTGTACATTTACATTAAAATAATTATTACTTGTAGGGTCTTTGTAGTATTGTGAATCATATCCTTGAGGTGCCATATCTAATCAGTGTAAAATAGAAGATAAGTGTCACTTATCGAAATAGTTTTGGACAAAATAATGTGCTATTCGCATATTGCTTTCAGTGCGATTTATACAGCGCTATAAATTTTGAAGTTCGAACAACCTTTTTGAATGCATCGCGTGTTCTAAAATCAACTCAGAAATATTTGTTTTTTTGTGGTGATATTTCCTAGTTCTAAATTCAAACGTTTGAAATGTTGTGATTTTTTACGCTCATTCGTGTATTTTTTTTTGTATTGTGGAGAAAAACATTTCATTCTATTCTATCCTAAATGGGGTGTTGGGCTTGATTATGGAAATGCGGTAGGACCAGTGTACAAAATGCGCCGTCGACGCAAATAGTGAAGTGATAAAGAAGACATTATCTTGTTGACCAAGTTTGTTCTACTTTTGTTTAATACACTCATAACTCATTGGACTGACAAGGTACGTCTGGACGAGAGTTTAATGGACGGCAAATAAGCTGTTGTGAATTTTATTCTAGATAATAAAGAAATACCTCGGATAAAGATAAGATTAGTTAATAATATCTTTCTCTATGGATAAGATGTCGATTCCATGCAAATAAGTTCATAACAAATCTTAGCCCACGGCTTCGCTTACATCGCATTAACTCTGTTTTCAAAACTAAAAAACAAATGGTGATAAAGATTTAAAAAAATATTTATTGCTTTGGAACATTTAAGTTCTTGTGTAGGTATCCATATAAATGAAGGCTTTTGCACCTTTTATGTATAAACTCTTGTTAGAAGACCATATAAAGTTGATGTTATATTTCGCTGGAAATAAAAAGAAGCTTTAAAATGACCGCCAAGATCTTTACTTAGTAATTATTAGTACCCTAAGTAAATATATTTTAGTATTTCTGAGATACAAGCTCCAAGATCGATGTGTCAAGCAAACAATAAATACACTATGAATTTAATGACATTTAAATCAAAGTCAAAGTCAAAATGACTAAACGGTGTAACTAACACGCGGCTATTCTTCACATCTATATTTAAGAACGTTGGAATTGAAAATTTTAATAGACTTTTCATTTCTTAAAGTGTACACTTTCAAAATTACAAAAAAAATATAAATCAATATATATAAAAAAATATTTTCCTAAAAAAGTCTAAAAAGGAAATCTCTCACTCAATGAGGTTAAGATAGCCCTTACATTTATTTTACTGCTATACTTATTATAGTTTCTGGCTGTAAAAGGAACACTCAAACCAAATCTGTAGTCCTAAAGTTTTACCAAAAAAACAGATTTTTTTTTCTAAATTGTCGCCAGTTCTAGTATACTTTCTTGTGCTTGTGCACCTACGTCATTAAAAACGCCAAAAATTACGCACCCGAGGCCCTCAAATTGGACTTACTTTGAAGCTAGATTAATCTCTAAATCCGCTTTAAATCTGCAAACATGGATAGGTCGAGCGTAATCTTGATTAATGGAGACTTAAGAACCTTTCCATGAGATGACACTGGCTTTCATGATAGCGGTTTCACTTGATCTATCTCAATACTATCTTAAATACTTTCTGTCCGAGTTCTGTTTATTCTAGAAACATTTTTCAGCAATTATTGATTAGGTAATCTTCAATTATGGAAGACTATCATTCAAGGGCCAGCAGCCTTATTGTCTAACTTGAAATCAATTCCCAGTTATCATCCCAATTGAGCTCAACCAATCACATAGCACGAAAATGACAAAACACGTCATATTCGTATTGTGTGATTGGTTGAGCTCAATTGGGATGATAACTGGGAATGGATTTCAAGTTAGACAATAAGGCTGCAGGTCAAAAGTACCCTAAACCGGCGAGCTTGTATGAAGAATGTAATGAGAGTGAATGAAGCGAAAGTTGTGTATGTAGGTGGAGTGGAGGTCCGTGGTCTCTGCCTACCCCTTCGGGAAAGAGGCGTGATTTTATGTATGTCATTCAGTTTTACAAAGATGTCCAGTTATTTTGTACATGCCTTTTTCTATTCAGTCCACATTTATCACTGCTAAAGCCTATACCTATATTTTCACACCACTATTCTGTTCATGCTCGACCTTCTTTTCAAGATCATCTAGTCATTTGGCGCGTGGTAACCTCTCTGTATTTTGTCCATCTACCATCTTCCCACTTTGTCAAAGTCCTTTCCATCCTACTTTCATTCTTAGAAATCGTTCCATTTAATAAATAAATAATGCTGGACATTTCACACAACATCATCTAGCCCCAAACTAAGCTTGTACTATGGGAACCAGATAATTGATATACTACTTATATACTTTTTGTTTGTAAATACATACATATTATACATAGAAACAGCCAGACCCGAGATAAATATTTGCAGATCATACAAACATTTATCCCGCGGCGGGGATCGAACCCGCAACCTTCTGCGTCTCAAGCGGGCTTTCACCCACTGCGTCACAGAGGTCGTCGATTTATCAAGAATGTAGCCCATGCGGTGATGGTAATAAAATTATTAGGTGCTTCATTTTCATTTTATACTCATCATCATAATTTCCAATTACTATATTCACAGTTCTAGAAGGGTGTCGTAACAACAACAGGTCGTTTACAAGTTCAAGTGCAGAGATTATAGGAACATTGTCCTCTCAATGGATTTTTCTAGATACAAACAAGAATGGGACCACCCAGTGCTTTTATGATCTGATAAAATGAAAATAATACGTTTATGGCAGCTTTTTCTTTTAAAGCCATCTGATAAAATGATTATAATCCTATAAAATGAATTATTGCATTTAATAAACTTTTATAGAATTATGGTCCATTCATATTTACTTTATTTTGGTTAAAACGTAATAATTTGCTATGAAGTTTAAATACCATAAAAGTTGGGGAATTCCTGATCTTGTTTGTAACTGTAAGATGCCAAGAGACTAACGAATTTCACCTAGCTGGTATACCTACTTAAGAGACATACTAAACAATTGTACCGTCAATAAATAATACGTACTAACTTTATCTACAAAAAATAAAATTTGTTAAATCAGCTTCAAAAACTTATAGACATGTGTATTCTGCCCATCCTCACCTATGGTACACAAAGTCTCAGAAGTCCAAGCTCAATGTATGCCAACGAGCCATGGAAAGAAGCGTTCTGGGGGTGACGAGGATCGATAGAGTCCGCAACACAACCTTACGCGCAAAGACCGGGATCGTAGATGTCGGAGACAAGACAGCCAAATTGAAATGGAGTTGGGCGGGACACCTCAGCCGTATGAACGAAGACAGATGGGCAGGGGTCGTCACACAATGGACGCCTGCAGATGGGCGACGCAGCCGGGGCAGGCCGAAGAAACGTTGGCGTGACGATCTCGATGCCTTTGAGAAAGGCTGGTGGGAAATGGGCCGGGACAGAGATGGTTGGAAGGATATGGGGGAGACCTTTGCCCAGCAGTGGGAAAATGTAGGTTAAGAAAAAAAAATCAGCTTCACTCATTTTGATGAATATACTAAAGTAGGTTGAACCTGATAAAGTTACATAATTACCGAGATTCAGCTTATTTTTAGGGTTCCGTACCTAAAGGGTACAACGGGACCTTATTACTAAGACTTCGCTGTCTGTCTGTCTGTCTGTCCGTCTGTCTAATTTCTTCTGTGAAATTTTATGCAGCATCAGCTAGCCCCAAACTAAGCAAAGCTTGTACTATGGGAACCAGATAACTAATAACCTACTTATATACTTTTTGTTTGTAAATAAGTACATACATATTATACATAGAAACACCCAGACCCGAAATAAATATTAGCAGATCATACTTACAAACATTTACCCCGCGGCGGGGATCGAACCCTCAACCTTCTGCGTCGTAGAAGAACGGAACGCTTTATAGGTTTTTATAATTTTCCGCTAGTTTTCCTAAAATCCTCATGAAGTTGTCATTAGACCTAGCATTAGACCTAAATAGGTACATTAGACCTAGCATTTTATAAGTCAGAAAAATACATGACTGTCTAGTCATGGTTTTGCGATAGCAAAAGGAACCAGAATAAAAGGATTATTTATTGCCATTTTATTCATAGAGCAATAAGGATCAATTTCAATTGGGTTTGAAACTAGGTGAGTACCTACACCTAGTCTATTAGACCTTTTAAGTGTGTAAATTCATTTGAAACAAATAAAGATGAGCGTCATTACGTGTATTATCTTTATGATGAGTCGCCTTAGGGTTGCCGAGGATTGGGCACGAAAAGTGTAAGCAAGGCGGAATTATGAAATTAATGTTTACTAAAACTATAGTGATAGATAACGCACTAATACTAGTACTTACTTAATATCATGTGAACACTTAATATTTAAATAAAATTCTTTTTATTGCTGGTATATTGGACATTTTTGTTTTATTAATTTAGACATAGCGGATGGACATATTGAATAAGATTTGGTTCTATGAGTATACGTAAGGACAAATAATGTCGTCAAATAAAATAGAAGAACAATTAAATGGCGTCGTTTTTAACGTAGGCAAAACATTTCTTGTTTTCAACAACAAATAAAAATAAAATGTCACCAGATGGGTGCTTATTTACTAATCACGAAGTGTCGCGTATTTACATACAAACAAACAAATCGTGCTGAAATATTTGCTCAGAGGCGTGGTGATAATTTATCCAATGAAAATAAGTTCTCATGACATCAGTCATTCTGAACGAATATCAATTCGTTGAAATTATAATTTGATTGATGGAATATTAAAATAAACCTTTTCTGTGATCTGGGATATTATGACCCATGGTACTTATATTTTCGAGTGTAATTCTTCAGAGCTACGAGTTGTTTCAGTCATTTCTATTTAACTATGCATACCAAATACCATTGAATAGAATTCAGGAAATGAAATCATCAAAGACTCATTTTACGTTTGTTGTTTGTCTCATTCATAACTTTTTAAATAAAAGCTTGGCAAAATTGTGACACATTGCCTTCCATCACAAACGCAAAAGAAGAAGAAGAAGAGCGACAACTAATGATTTAAATGGAAAAATTAATCATGTATTGCTGCGTATGGACTTTAAGTTCACGCGTTCCAAGGCTCATGGCAACTACACAATATTAGTATAATTCTGCCAATGTCAAGTTTTAAGTAATGTATATCTAAAAACTACACATTTATGTACAGAAACTAAACTACCACAATATGTAGGTACATAAAATTACAAAATACAATAGAATCAGTCAAGCTATCTAAGGATCGTCGTAAAAACGATCTATAGATAGCTCAACTGATCCAGGTCACTGCCAGTCGGAAGCGTGCCTAAAACACTGGCGGTATTGCCACGCTGAATGGCAATGCTGATTCTTTGAGCCAAAAAGTCGCCAGCTCTTGAATCTAAAAACTTGTATTTAAAACTTGAAATTTGAAGAATTATACCTAGTTGTGGAGTTGCCATTAAATAAAAGAAGAAGAAGAAGATATTTCATGCCAGCAAGTCCTGATTTAAACAAAACATGGCGGCTTGTTTCTTCAACATTCCCAACGGAAATCGCGCGAGTCGATGTAATATATCAAAATGTATCTGGTACGATTTTGACAACTCGCGCGCGCCGGAACGCGTAGTCCGCAAAAGCTTTAAAAGAACCATTAGGTACTATGAATCCAATTATAATGATAACTTGACCTTCATGAAATTGGTCGAGAATTACAAATTAGTAAGTAAAAATTCGCATTAGACCAATTTGCGAGTTGTCAAATTAGCTATTTTAATGAAAAGATGTTTTGGTTTCGTATACAGTGTGTTGTGTTACTGATATTTTGATAGGAGCCACACCCACTTAAATCTAAATAACGGCAGAATCAGAATCACAGTATTCTGAGGTAGATATAAGATATAACTATTCAAGTATTCAATATCGTCTGAAGATATGTAATTCAGTTTAGGTACAGTCCCCCTATAAACTCATTTACATCACAGATTAATACGTTACTTAGATTTGAAATGGTTTAGAACTACTCCTTAAACGAATCCATAAATGATTGAAGTATGATCGATGTTGGGCAGGATGAGCAAGAATAAACAACTAACTTAATCGCACGATAATCGTAGCGATTGCCTACGCGCGTAGCGATCTTCTACGAAAAAGAGTTTTCGTATAGATTTTAACCATTCATTTCTATTGGGCTTTAAGAGTTTGAAAATGTTTCTGTTTCAAATCATAAGTATTATAAATTCTTATTCACTAATGTAATTTATGCTTACGTAACTATATAATACGAGTAGGTATATTTACAGAGTAAAGTAGGTAAATGAAAATTGAGTCGCCTAGTTTAATGAAGATGGAAATAGAAAAGATTTAGTAGAACAGATTATCATGCCTTTTATCTGCCCAATAAATTACATCTTATGATACCTCAACATTTTGTTTTTTAAAACCATTCCTCAACAAAAGCACCCTGTACCACCCCCTAGACAGATGTTTTCCGTATCTGATAATTACCGTATAGAATCTCGCGATACAATTATACAACATTTAGCGCGTCGTCATAGTTGGCGGGCACGAGAGAGTCAGTCGTGACCGAGGCATTATCACGCACGATGCTTCAGGAGGCGCGAGACTGAGGGATGGTGCCGCAGACGCGTCGCTGCGAGTGAGGCGCGCGCACGCCACCATGCACGCCGACCCAGAGTCCCCCCCTTGTCGCGAAGAGAGCCAGCTCCTACCCGACGAGTGGCTCAAAGTCAAGACTGTCCCTGCCAACGGAAACCTCTCCCCTGGAGTCTACTACCCCACGGGCAGCAAGAGGTTCGTCGACCCGGTGCCCTGAAACATCACACTGTGTCGCTTTTGTCCGTCTTTCAGCTTCCCTTGTAGGAATCATTTACATTAGAAAGCAATTATAGTAAGCGATGTATATTACCGACATTAACATTAACGAAGGTCGCATTGCAAGCGTGAACTAGACATTACACTCACGGGAGCACAGATAGATAACGATATTCATCCGTATGATGTATTACAGTGCGCGCGTGTTTTTGTTTGCAGGAGCCGCTCGCACAGACATGGTGTTACTCGGAGGACGAGGAGGCGGGCCGTCCTCAAGAATGGGGAGTGCAATATTCTCAAGTCCCGGATCTCTCAACGGAGGCTACGATTCCTCCAAGATATGTTCACGACCCTCGTCGATGCTCAATGGCGATGGACCCTTCTCGCCTTCACTCTGTCGTTCATCCTCTCGTGGCTGGGATTCGCCCTCATCTGGTGGCTGATTTCGTTCACCCACGGAGATTTAGAGTTGGATCACCTACCGCCTATGCAAGAATCCTCAAACTGGAAACCGTGTGTGTTCAATATTTACGACTTCACATCATGCTTCCTGTTCAGTATTGAAACTCAGCACACCATCGGTTACGGTTCTAGAACGACCACAGAAGAGTGTCCTGAAGCGATATTCATAATGTGTCTACAGAGTATCGTCGGTGTTATGATCCAAGCGTTCATGGTCGGCATAGTTTTCGCAAAGATGACGCGTCCTAAGCACAGAACGCAGACGCTCCTGTTCTCGAAGAACGCCGTGGTGTGCCAGAGAGATGGCGAGCTCTGCTTAATGTTCCGCGTGGGCGATTTGCGGAAATCACACATAATCGGAGCTAGCGTGAGAGCACAGTTGATACGATCTAGGACGACGAAAGAAGGGGAGCTGCTGTCCCACTACCAGACGGAATTAGATTTGCACGCGGATGGATGTGATAGTAACCTGTTCTTTATTTGGCCCATAACTATGGTGCACAGAATAAACGCTGAGAGTCCGTTCTACGGGGTATCAGCGGCGGATGTATTGCAAGAGAAGTTCGAAATAGTTGTGATACTTGAAGGGACAATAGAATCGACGGGGCAGACGACGCAGGCGCGATCTAGTTATACGTCGAGTGAGATAATGTGGGGTCATAGGTTCTTGCAGCTTGTGACTTACAATCGGGAACGGCAAGGGTATGAGGTGGATTATTCGAAGTTCGACGAGACATCTCAAGTGGATACTCCCCTGTGTTCTGCCAAGGAGCTAGACGAGTTTTACGGCAGTCAAGGCGACCGTAGATCTATCGGTGAGTGCAATTTCAATGTTAAACCTAGTGGTTGTGGCTGGATTTATGTACAAAATGTTTTCAAACGCTTGTGAGTGTGCTTATCGTGACAGTTTCCTATTCTATTAATAAGATAGCGATCTTGATTAGACATTGAGTTTGTGGATACATGAGATTTTTGTGACGTCTAAGTGTATACAAGTAGATACACTAGACATGTTTTACCTGCACATGTTGATAGTGCTATACATACAATATAACAATAACTAGGAAAATACTTAAACTTTGCTAAATATTTAAACATGCTATGTGCTATTAATCAAGCACATTATACCTACTTATTAGTATGTTTTATTATTAGTAAACTTTGTTGTGTGATAAATTATTATTAATAAGTGCATTGTTGCTTATTATCTAGTGTCAACACACTGACATGTACGTTTCTCAGATTTGATAATTTCTAAATTATTGTCCGACGGGTTGCAAAATGCACAGCTTGACCTATTTTAATGATATTAATGCCAAAAGATAAACCAAAGTTTGCTTTAAGTAAATAAGTGCTAATATTATTTAAGGGATTTCACTATCTCCAAGTAAACTACTTCAAACCTTACTTGGAGATGGTGAGTGCGGAATGTTGGTACCGCACACACTACTTCTTTCTTCGCTCAGTAAAATGAACTAGAAAAATATGAACTTATTCGAAGAGTACCTATAGGTTATATTATTTGCTTAGTTAGGTATCTATCTTTGTGAGTAAAGAGCAAAACCCTAAGATAAAGTAAGTATAGATAATATTGCAAGAACGTTGAACGATGCATTTATGCATACACGAGAACGTAGTGTTTAGACAAACCTAATATAGGCTTAGAAACACTACTAACTAAAGATTGTTGAACCTTTGAGAAATAAATAAAATATCTATCTATTTGTAGAGCACCATACTCAAAGTGGCCTACGTTATATTTCTGCTAATAGGTATACAGAGACAATATACAATATCAATACTAATATTTACTATTATCATAAAGTTATTATTCATACCTCGTTAGAATACAATCTCGAGATCTCTTGCGAAGCGTGTCACATTCGTATAACCACATATACCTACCATACTTACTAATCCATGAAGTGTAAACATGCTTACACAATAAAATGTATAGGTACTGTCAGCGCAATAGGTCCATGAACTATATGAGAATTTAAATTTGCTATGCGCACATGAGAAAATTGAATATTTTGTTATCGAATTTGCTTGATTTTTTTTCTATTATTTGAATAATTTGTTAAAGAATTTGGTGCAAGCCACGACAATGTGCAAGGCATTGAAAACAAGCCAAAGTTTTGCTTGTAAAAAAGTTTTGCTTGTATATAAGTAGTATATCAGTTATCTGGTACCCATAGTACAAGCTTTGCTTAGTTTGGGGCTAGATGATGCTGTGTCAAATGTCCAGCATTATTATATTATTAATTAAGAGGTTCCGAGAATAATTGTACCTATACTCGTAGAAGATTTTAAAAAAAAACAGGGTTACGACTGTATCCCCAAGGCGCGGTAGACATTCTCTCAGATCTTTTATATTCCAGATCCTTTGAAGATGTCTAAGGGGGTAGTTAGAGGCATGTACAAATACATATTTGATACATGCCCACATCTTGCAGAAGTTAGCATTCCATACGTGACAGGTTCCAAGCCCACCGCCGCCTTTAAGAATACTAACTGAAGATTAGACAGATAGTAGAAGAATTAGATATCAAATATTCATGAACCTTCATCGCTGACCGTACTATGTGGGTACAGGCTACTTAATATAAAATTATAAGATATTGTTTGTTAGAACGTAACGTCTCAATGCGTTTCTAAATGTTCAAAATATAGGAAAGCTTTAGATGCAAAAAAAAAAAAAAAATATTTGTTATTAACCGTTGGTTATGTTGGTGTCATTCAAATTATTTTCCATTCAGACATATATTTATTTTAATACAGGATGTACCATTTTGCCAATTGGTTCCCCTTTTTGATACAGGATACATTTACTTTGAGACCGCTTAAGAACAATAAATAACTTTGAGCGTAAACTCGGCTCGGTAAGATCAATCATCAGACTCTCGAAATACAACTAACCGATGATATTTGGATAAGTAATTTCTAACTTTAAAAAAAATAGGAAAAAAATCTAAAATAATAATAATAATATATACTTATAATATTATAAAGAGGAAAGATTTGTTTGTCTGTTTGAATTGAATAGGCTCCGAAACTACTGGACCGATTTGAAAAATTCTTTCACCATTAGAATCCTACATTATCCCTGATGAACATAGGCTATATTTTATCCGGGAAAGTGATGTTTTTCCGAGGGACCGCAGGTAACACCGGACAGACAGCTAGTAATAAATAAATAATAAGTACGAAGATCGCGGGATCAGTTAGTTTGCCATAGAAGAAACAAACGTACGGCTATCCTAGTAGTGTAGATGAGAGATCCATAGTTGAGATTTTCTGTTTTTATATCTTTGTTTAAATCTACACACACATGATATTTTATGCATTCAATAAGATTATGAGCTTACTAACTTATACCCTTGTAATAAGCTGAATTAGCCATTAATTGCTGGTTGATTGACGCAAGCTATCTGGATGGATCAGGTGTGTAATGTGTGTTTAATGATTGATAGCAGTCTTATCGGACAAGTGTGACCTTTGAGGAAATTATAGATAGCGCTTGTACCTCCAGGCCCTCATGTGTTTTCCTCTTATTTTATGAATAACCTTTTTTCCGGCCAGTTTCTGTATTCCATCTATATTGATTACGTAGTTGTTACATCTTTGATTGTGGATAGATTTTTGACAGTTTTAGTTTAGAAGTAATAATGTATCTAACCATAGATGGATCGAATACTTATAATAAACCGATAAAAACTTTATGTTGCCTATCTATTTCTTTAATTTTATGTTTTCTACATTTAACTTTGTTGTTCATCTTATTTTTCGGCTGGGAATTAAAATTTTACACTTATTTTTACTATCTTTAACTTACCTAGGTACCTGTGTTTATTTCTGTTAATAATTTTAATACTCTAACTGTATCCAATCCACTTCTTAATACCTACTAAAACTTTTTTAATTTTTTTGTTATACTTATTTGTTATAAACGCGTTGTATGAATTTTGTATTTTTATTTCACTTAGGATTTAACCTGGTCTAAAATTTTTCATTTGATAACTTAATCTGAAGAATTCATTTTGAGATCCAAGAGATACCTACATAAACCTTTAGCATGGGTATCAATCAAACTATTAAATTCATTCACTTCCGTTTTCATTTTGCAATTAATAATTGTATTGCCATATAAGTCTACCTACCCATGTAAGTCAAAATTACAAGTCACATTTGAAGTCTGTAGTAGTTTTATATCGAAATTACACTCAATATTGTAACGAATTCGTTCACAGTTCGTAAGTTACTTCGATTTATGCCATATTCGTCCCGCGGAAGTTCGGACCTCATCAAAAAATCATACAAAATGATAGACGCAAATGGCGACCTCTTAAATTGTCACCTCACTTACAATCTAGGCAAATGAACTGTTTCGTCGTAAAATATGCATGTGCTTTGTGTTGTGTATGTAATTGTATGTCTTGTGGTGTCCAGAGAGCCCGGAGCCGCCGCTAATGCTGAAGATGCCGGTGCCAGACAGGATATCGGCGACTGATCCGAAATCTGACAACGATGCCGACTTCACTGTCACCCTGTAGATATTCTTCTTTGTAGTATTCAGGGTGTTTTATCTAAGAAATGGTACTGCTAGCTGTAGCTATAGGAAAACGTTATTACAAACTATATCTTATATGTGGATAAATATTTAACATTAATGCTTTATCCATACTAATATTATAAATGTGAAAGTAACTCTGTCTGTGGCTGTCTGTTTGTTACCTATTCACGCCCAAACCACTGAATAGACGAAGCTGAAAATTGTCATGGATAAAGTTTGTATCCCAGGGAAGGGCATAGACTACTTTTGATCCCGAAAAAATCCCGAGAGACCGCGGGTCACACCACGGGAGCGCAGTTAGTGTATTATAAATGACAAATAGGTATTTATAGTTAGATTTATTCTGAAAATTGACATGGCTTTGAAAGTTCCACTAAAGTTTTCCTATAGCTACAATGCAATGGTCCTTTATCTAAAATCATTTCAATTAGGCGCATGAAACAATTAATTGTATTGTAGACAATATCCACTCCTTAAAAGTATACTCTTAGAGTTAATACAATCTCTTGACAATAACGATTGTAACGAAACACTTTGCGAATTACACTTAACTTAAAGGGTGAAAATATCTAACTTTATCAGAGAATCTCAAGGCGTTTGATAAGATGCATCGATGTAAGTGGGAGAGATAGAACTATTGCAATAAGCATGCAAAGATATTAAGATTATATGTATGTATTCTGTGCACGAGGTTATTGAAATATTTTGGGAAAAAAATTAAATACCATTTCTTTGAAAATCATCTCAAGTAGGTGTTTACGTCATAATATGTATAACTGTAGTTTAAAGCAAACAAGTAATGTTATTTCATGATAAAGTTGAAACTAAAATATTATACCTCCACTAGTCAGTTTTAAAATACAGAATCTCAAATATTAGATTAGATTAAGATTGTAAACTCAACATTCCATTATATTGTTGGAGATATTTATAATAATATTTTTTAAATCAATGTGTTACATCAAATGTGGCCATGATAGATATATTATATTTAGAATAAGTATAAACTCGATAAACTAATAACAGTTTTTGAGTATTTTAATATTAATAAGCAAATATTATAAATATTTGGATGATATAAGTTTATATAGATTTAGATAGTTGATGTTAAGTTCAGTTGGAATTGCTGTGCAATAATTTAGCTTTAAAGATATTGTGATATCAACCATTTAGTTCAAATCTATCCTTAACTTTGAGCTTCCATTTATGGGTAGAGTAAACATTCTATCGGACGCGGCTTTCGTGGTATGCACAGTACATAAACATCCAGCGCGCCAGATCGTTGTCGGACGTCCGAAAGCTCAAGGACACGTCCGCGACTTACGTCCAATAGTTTGCACAACTCAGCGTACAATCATTATCCAAATCGCGGCTGTCAGCCGCGTCCGTAAGCCGCGTCCGATAATATGTTTCTAGCTTTAAAGTTGATGCTAAAATGCCTGCATGTTTCATTTCATAGTTAATAAGAAAGAGTTGAGCTTATTATAAACATTGTGAACAAACGTCATGTGATTTCGTTCTTGATGTAGAGTGAATAATTATTTATGTTGTGACGTTTTTGTGTTTGATTTGTTACCTTTGGGGTTCCTATCTTATTGCCACTTTGATGTCGAGGCTGAAAAAGGTAAATATATTATAAGAACTGTCTTAAAAACTTGGCAAAATCCTTGCCCTATTTTACACGGTAAAACAGCAAAAGAGACTAAGAAACATTGAATCATAAACTATTTAAGTCGTTAAGCATAGACATAGACAAAGACACATTTATTCTTATTCACCACTTTGGCACACAATACAATCACTATGATAAAAAGATTCAAAATAAAAAGCATAATAAAAAGAAAGTTGGAGAATTGTGATTGTGTGTCACAGCAGCAAAAAGGCCTCGACTCAGCATGATGCCGTCCCACTGAGAAGTGGTAGGAGAAGCCATGACGGACGCCTTAAGGCGGCCTAAAAACTCCGTCGCCAGAGTTGGCCACTGACTCATACGAACTTACTTATAAACTAAGTAGATACAATAGACCAATCTCAATCTTCGTTATTATTATCTATTCACTGTTTAGTTGATGAAGGCCCTAAGACAGAATGCTATAAAACTAAGCATATATTTACAAAATTATATAATTTCAATAAGGATGTCAAGTTGTGGTTATTTGGTCATTGTGTGTGTTATGTCTGTGGTTGCCCATGTGATGTGATTTATGCTTTTCATGCTATTGTTTTCTATGTAAGTATAAAATTCTTTATTTACTGCAGTCGACAACGCTTTATGATGACAGCGAATGATAAGCCTCGCAGACAGCAGACGTTCTATCGGCCGATAGTTGAGACGGAAAATACTTTGGCTCGTAATGAGTATGGAAAAGTAAGACGAAGTATGTTCCGTCTCAACTATCGGCCGATAGAAAGTCTGCAGTCTGCGAGGGGTCTAAATGAAGCATTATTGATAGTGGAAAGAATTTGGGTTCGATTCCCGATTGTTTAACTAGGCATCCCACATATATAATAAAGCTGAAAGTTTGTGAGTTTGTTTAGATGTTTGTGTTGTGTTCACTGGCGTGATGTATCAATCACGCCAGTGAACCGATTTGGATGAAACTTGGAATAGGCCACGCGGGTGAAGCCGCGCGCAGATGCTAGTTTTATAAAGATCTAAGAAAATTTCTACCATACCTTGGGGATATAGTCGTGGCAAAGTTTGGTTTTGCAAATCTGGTTCTCAGATAAGAGATATTAATATCTTCCTAGGCTTCACAAAATCAATATCTCTCTTCCAGGCTTAAGCTCTCCCATGGCAGATGACATAATCTTCCGCGCATCCCTAAACTCTCAAGAAGTACCCTGCTCGCCTCTTATCAAAATCTCCGACAGGCTGGTAGCTGATGCTATTCGACGTGCCAGCCTTACCAACAGGCCTTCGATAGTCAAGTACCCACCCGACTTCTTCAATCTGCCAGAGGTTCATACCTCTTCTAGTGAAGAGGAAAAGCCGAATAGAAGGAAGAAGAGGAACAAAGTGCCGGTTTTGAAGTCATAGATAGATTATAGTGATAGTCAATGAAACGGGAAGAAACATTTGAATACTTATACTTACATGGTTTTGAAAAATAGCTAGAACGCTGAATCATACTTTTTATTTATTTTAGTATTTTATTTAACATCAAAAAATAATAGTAAGGTGAATTACGACAACATAATACATTCCCGTTTTGTTGACTAAATTATAAGTATGGACTGTGATTGCAAAAGTTAAAGATAATATAAACTCTGTAGTGATTATAATAACAATCCTCATTATTAGAAAGGTATATGATGCCTACATTACTACTATTTTTTTCATTAATTTGTATAATTGTTTTCTTTATTGTAAAATTTTAATGTAGACTAAAAGTCTATCTTTGTATTTTTGTGCTATCTTGTACCATATTATGTATGATAGCACATTAACACGGTTGATTGTATTGAAATCAACGCCATCTATTGACGAGTAGCATTCAGAGCTAGATGTCAAATGATGATGACTAATTTAACCTCTGATATTTTGTGTAAGGTGCATCCAGAGAAATGGGATTAGTATACAACATCATTGGGTGCATCTGACCCGACAGAATTGTCATTCTGAATTTCGAGTAATCGTATTAGGTAAGAATAAAATTGGAAAAGCTAAATATACAATGTTTTAAGAGTATGTTATGTTATACTCGTACACATTGAAATTCCAGTGAAATAATCATTTAAATAAAAGACAATTGTGTAATAAAAATAATTTATTCTGATAAAACTATCAGGACATAAAGAGGGCATTATTCTATATAAATCGGCGCCAGCGCCGTTCTAGGCCCCTGTTTTACAGAAAATATATAAAACGTACAAAATATACAGTTTATTTAAAATAAGTACAACAAAATTTTGTAATGGCATTGAATAATAGTAAGATTAGATAGAATATACATGCATTTTTTTATACCTTTTCTAAAAGCCATTATAATAATAGCACAAGCTTATAAATTGTTTTGCCTTTATGTACACCATGTTTATCAATTCAAAGTTATCAATTCAAAAAAGCTATACAAATAAAAAGGGTAATTTTTTTAAATTAATTTGGAATTTTTAATTGTGAAAATATTGAATACCGCTTAGTACTTAAATATTTTTTTTTACCAAATTTTATGTTGATTTTTATTCGTCAAAAAGTTATATGTGAATCTAATTTATAATTTACTGCGTAAACCCTTTATATACATACAAGATAAGCTTTTTTAGCTGCAAGCGTAAGTTAAACAATTTTATATACAACTTGTAAATATATTTTGTACATTCACAACTGTGTAGCTTGGTAGTAATTAAGTACTTATGTCCATTTTTGTACGTAGTTTGGATTTTATCCAACTTATGTATATCATGTAATACATTATTTTGTATTTTGGTCTCAACTGTTCTTTTCACAGGGGCCACAACAATCTTGAATTAAATTCGAATGTTTGGGATACATACTTATTTTCCTCCATTTTCCATAATCTATCTCTAGTTTAACTATTGATAGAAATTTTACTACAGTACAATTCACATATTAAAAGCTAGTTCCATAAAGAACGCATCATAATAAATGAATCATTTTGCAAATAAAATTATAAGCCTAAGCTAAATCTTATATATAGTTTAGGGACTGCATTTTAGGAAAATTTAAAGCCTTTTATTCAATTATGCTATAATAAGCATCGTCCCATCCTAATTTCACAAATGAAACAACTAAATACATACAATTGTCTAAATACAACCCTATCTGGTACATCAGTAGAGGATAGTAGAATATTTGTCAAATTTTTCTAAATACGAGTATATAATTATTCTAACAACTATTAACTGTTTTAAATTGTATAGATGGATGAATAACAAACAGATAATCTAATATGTAAAAATAACATAGATAAAAAATATACGAGACTAGTTCCTGACTTCTTAGTTTTTTTATTATGTTGATGTTTTTATCAAATAAATAAGATGTAATTATGGCTTAGTCACGCTTGTGATATACCACTATAATAAAATAATGTATAATAAACTATTTAACTATATTCTACAAATAATCTACGAGAGAACCACAGAGGCCTTGTCCTTTGCCCACGAATATTTCGTCCACTATATCATTTATTTCTCCAATTTGTTACCTATCAATTTTCACTATAGTTTAACGTCTTCAGACATTAAATTTAAAAGCATTAACTAATTGTATAAATTATTTGTCTTCATCGACATCTAGTTTTCGATATCACCACCGAATTCAGTTTCATTTTGATCACGATTTCAAATTTTCACTATCGTCTTTTGCGACATTTGTTAACTAATTATTCTTAATTAGTTTTTGTCTTATTTTGATTTCACAACACTAGATAAACCACAAAAAAACTGTCTATCAAATATTTTATATGATGACAAAAAAGCACCAACTTCAAAATAATTATTTTCCCAATTTGTTTTTATTCAAATGGATGATATAGTCAGAGAAGATACTGCCAATGAGATCAATACTGCGCACAATAAAACTGTAGTCTGTAATACTCGTACCTTGGTTTTTGTATAGAGTTCAAAGAGTTTCTTTGTTCGGGATGATAGATATTTTATTATTAGATAACAGCGACATCTATGTTCAGATAATCGTGACCAGTGAACCTGACGTGTGGTTTCCGTCTTATCGCGGAGTTGTTCCGATGGAGGGGTCAAGCGGGTTCCGGTGCAGATGTTGTCACCAGAATAGGGATAACTGGCTTCTCTAAGTGATTGTCACTGGGAGATCTGGAAGTAAAATAAAGAAATTGTAGTTTATTAATCGAAGAGGAAATATGATTGGACATCTTATACGACATGACAGCTTTATTAAGAACATCATAGAAGGAAAAGTGGAAGGAAGACGAGGAAGAGGCAGGCCTAGAATCAATTTCATGAGTCAGATAAAGGAGAAGATCGCTGTCATGTCGTATAAAGAAGTAAAGGAATCCGGATTGGAAAGAGAGGTGGAGGAAGTTGCATCATTGCACCGACAAGAGCTGAGCTCTTAAGATTAATGAATGAGTTTATTAATGTCCAGATATAGGATAAAGCCTTGCGTTTCTACCATAATTAATGGTCAATGGTCATCACAATTCAAATATACGATGGAATTGTTATAAGTATAATACGACAAAGTAGAATTAGACCTCTGTAGCGCAGTGGGCGAGGGCCCACCTGCGACGCAAAAGGTTGCGGGTTCGATCCCCGCAGCGGGACCAATGTTTGTATGATCTACAAATATTTATCTCAAATCTGGGTTCTATGTATAATATGTATGTATTTACAAACAAAAGTATATAAGTAGTATATCAGTCATCTTAGTACCCATAACACAAGCTCTGCTTACTTTGGCGCCAGATGATGCTAGGTGAAAAGTCCAGCAAAAAAAAAAAAACAAAAAAATGCAATCTCATAAGCTCTCGTGATGATATGTGATCTTAAATTCCTAGAAATCTGACAAAACTTAGGGTCATCTTTTCTTCTCGTTCCAAAAATTACATCTTTAAACAACCATATTTTATAGAAACTGCTAGAAATACTTTAAAATTGATTAACTTACTTTTTAAATCTATGATGTTCATCTCTGTGATCATGATGTCCATTTATCGCATGTACACCATTCGGCATAAGCGCGTGTTTCTTCATACTAGCGTGACTATGACTCCTATGTATATGTTGTTCTCTTTCCTTCCCTTCCTTTCCTTCTCTCTCCGAATTCTTCTCTATATGATTATGGAGCTTCTGCAGCAACTCTTGTCCGTTCTCAACAGACAAATGACTGTGACTTGAGTTTCGAGATTTCTCGTTAATATGTTGTACAAAGTTATTTTGTGCCATCAGACGGTTTTCTCTAGCACGTGATTCTGGTATTTTGATTTCTATGTGCTCGTCTAAGGACATTGAGTCGACTGAACTGAGGTCCAACGTGTCGTTGGAGAATGATTTGGGAATGGTACCGAGCATACGATCTGGAAAAAAAATATGATTTATTAATTTTGGTACTACAATATGTACATAAAATTACAATCAGTCAAGCTATCTAAGGATCGTCGTAAAAATATATAGATAGCTCAACTGATCCAGGTCACTGCCAGTCGGAAGCGTGCCCAAAATACTGGCGGCATTGCCATGCTGAATTGCAATGCTGATTCAATGAAATTTTGGTATCTTTTATTTGTATAAATGTATAAGGTATCTTGGTGAAATTAATATAACGTAACATGAAGATATTACTATCTTTAACCGATCACCAACAAGCAGTAATATGATTGTTTGATTTCATACAGGCTGAGTTCTCTTGATTCTTATAACTATAAGCGTTTAGATTTTTTCCTCAGAGATTGTCCGAGAAAACACATCCTGTATAGGTACTGGTAACAACTACTAGAACCATCAGAGAAATATGTTATTCAGGATTTTCAGATTGATGCGTTTAATGTTATCGAAGATTTAGGTACAACTAAACATTCATGCAATCTGAACTTACATCGTTTTATAATTTATCCTGAAACTCATATTCTTCTTGTGATTCCGCTATTAATGCTAAAACGCAAATAAAGCGCTGCCATGGGTCTTTCTCGCCATAGAGTACTATAAAAAGCAATTTATATATTGTGACAAAACTATCCTTGAAATGCATGACTAAAGGAACAATGGTATTGCAAAGACCATAACGGTCAATTAAATTAGCTTTATCGGAGTAAACGCTAATGCAACGATATAAAAACAAAACAATGAAGATTTTTTATAATGATTATAAAAAGAATGTTGATGGATTTACGAATAGGTAGGCCAAAGAAAAGATGGATGGATTGTGTGAAGGATGACATGAGTAAGAAAGGAGTGAGTGTTGAGATGACGGCTGATAGAGGAGAATGGAAGAATACATGTTGTGCTGACCCCACATAATGTGGGCAGGGAGATGATGCTGATTATAAAAATAAAGAGTAAGAAAATCACAAGATGCGCAAATATTCTTGAAGTCGGACAAAATGTTTGCACTATCTACAATATATTTGTTCTAGGTCTGGGACACAGGGAATCCCAGAGTATTCAGGACTGTAGCTATGAGACAGTAGATACGAATATGAAGTGTTATTTATATTATTAATGTAATATATGGTGAATTAAGCTCATACGTACCTAGTTTCTGAGAAGTTGACACTGTCGCTCTCAACTCGTCCAACTGCTTCGCTGAACATAATGGCGTGTCGACTTCATACGTGTTGTTGAATTTTGTGTAATCAACCTGAAAATATATGCAAATTCATTGATAAATATAGGATGAATATGTATAAGAGTATATCACATCATTGTCTAGCCACATATTATGCAAATCTTTTAACTTTAGAAATTAAAAAGAACATAGATACTTTTTCAGTAAATACATAAATATAATTTCATGTAGTCGTAGGTGACAGCGTACTTGTATCAGTTCACATTGTTCACAATGTTAGCCGAAACCTTTAAAACAATACTTTACGTAGTTAGTCCACCTCGATAAAGGCTTAGCCTAGTGAGGATGCTATAGTAAACTGCTCTCTGAATATTGTATCTCTCAGCATAACACGTGAATTGTACCTACTTGTAGTTTAGAATATATGAAAACTCTATTCAAAAAATCACATAGCAAGTGATTTTTAAGAGTGAGTTTGAAGAGTATTTTGAAGACTATTTGCGTATGTACTGGATGCGTTGTTTTACGTAGATTGCTGGAATTAGAGTTTTAATTGTTTTCTTCTTTTACAAATGAAATTATTAGGTAGGTATTGGGCTAATTATGTTGCACTAGTAGTAAATAACCGAAAATAACATTAACAAAATAAAATAGCATGACTAACAAAGTAAAAAAACGTTTTTATTTCGCTAAATATGTTTAGAATCATGGTCTGATTGCAAACTCAGTTTTCGGTAGTTGTCTTTTTACACCCTGTATATTTATAATACTTTCAGAAATCACAACAATAATCTTGAAATTTGGGTTGAATAATTTATGTTACCTATCGACTCGGGGATTTTAATAGTCATGATTCTATTTATTTCCTATACACATGATATTATGAATAGGTATTAAGCTTTTGCTTAGAATAAATTAATTGACGAGGAAAACGGTCCGATATCTTCTAACAATATAAATTACCTAATAATAATGAGGTAAATTCCAAGAACAGTATTATTTACCTATATCCTCATGTGACCTTTTTCACATCAAGTTCATCAGTGTTTCCATAAGGAAATGAAGCAAAAATCTTTCAATGAGAAGGGGCATGTTAAATGTAAACTTTTCTATCTTGATTTATTTTCTTTTGAATATCATTATGTGTCCCTGTGTTCCTAGTAACTAATTCGATTGATTTGTAGGAAGTAAGCGATGCCTTAGAAGGTAGTTTAACTAAGGAAGATACAGAAAATATTCATACCTCATACTCCCCAGTGTCTTTTCTAAACGTGACCATAGTCTCAAATCGGTGACCCCACCGGATTTCTGAAGGCAGGAAACTGCTTCGAGCTTGCGCTGTCATACCGGTGGACTCGATCACACCCTCTGTAAATGGAAAAATATCGAACAAGGTATAAATTTAAGTCAAACTAGACGTGAAACAAAGTTGCCTGCAGACTCATGGTGCATATTATTATAAAGTCAGAAGAGCTACATTTTATATTAGTTTTTTTTATCTAAAAATATCAAGTAGGGAACAACAATATAAAGGAGACTGACATAAAAGAAGGAAGGCCTATACCGGGCTAAAATGATGATGAAGATGAGATACCACAAAAAAGTGGTGTAAGGGGCTCCAAAAGTGCTTTACTCAAGTACCGCGTGAGCGAATCCGGGGGCAACATTCGTTTCTATGGTAACAACTCTTGTGATTTTGCAATTTGTAACTTGTAGTGATTGTGAAAGAGGTACTCCCAAACGAGTAGTAAAATGTTCCGAATTCCTGACGTCATTGGCGTCACAAAGTTCAGGGCAATCTACCAACTCCGTGTCAACTTGATGCCAAGACACGCGGTGACTTTCGTCTCTGATGCCGAGTTTGAATAATCATGTTGGTAAATATACCGAGGGCTATACAAACGTGATCAAAGCAGATTTAGAAACAATGTTCGCAGTTTAAGTTTACACAGAGCCCGCCAAACTATCGTTCTAATTGCGGAAATGTAGCGATTGTAAAAGCATTACAAAAAGATCAAATGTTACATAATAGGTTATACATGCATCATATTAATACAAGCTTTTTATATCCTTGGCCGACCGTAGACTTGCGTCTAAATTCTAAAACGAATATGACGTAGAACGCGGAGACTTCTAGTCTTTTTGAATGAATGAATGAATGAAAAACTCTTAATTGTACACAATAATTACAAAATATACACATATGAATCAATAGAACCCAACGTGACAATGTACAATGGGCGGTCTTATCGCTTAGAAGCGATTTCTTCCAGACAACGTTTGGATGGAAAGAAACGAACATATTGAAGGTATGGCAGGGGGTGTACAAATATTTATAGGAATAAAAATAATTTTACTAGGGTAAAGGCCTCTTTTTGTCTCTTGGATATCATTATGGACGGCTAGAGTAAGACAAAAAAGAAGACCAAATACAAATTAACTAGAATATATGACTTTTAATATCATCTGTCTCACTCTAACCTAACGGACGCTGCATAAATCATCTCTTGTAGATATAAGGCCATTGATGATGATGATGATAACTCTAACCGTGTACAGCCATTTATAATAGTGGTTAAGAAAGTAGCAGCTAAACTCACCCAACATGACAACAATCTCGAATCGTTCTTTCAGCATATCTTCAGCCGACAGGTTGTATAGCGGAGACTTCTCATTGATCTTGTGGACTATAGTCATGGGCCAGATGAACATAAGTCTGTCTTCTTCACCGTCGGCGCCAACTTTCAACTCTTGCTGGTAGAATGGGAGCATTTCACCTTCGCGCGTGATCTAGAGTTAGAAAGATATTGTGAGATACTTAAAGTTTTAATGGGGGATTACATGCCTTAAAGTAATTAAAAATATTTACATAATGTTCATTGTTAAATTGCGTATTTGCGTAATTGCGTATTGTAAGAATCATGTTGATATTTCTTTGTAATAAAGTCAAACAATAATATTTGTTTTGTAAATCACAAACCGACGATAACTTGTTTATGGAGTATTGAATGATTTTCTCCAAAACAAACTTTAATTTGCTACGATGATTCAAAGTAATTTGGTTCATTTGCTTACCAATTCATGCTAGCTATCATGCAAGTTACTAAAAGCAGTCTTAAAATGTTTATGTTACTGAAAATACAAAGGATTATGTAAACAGAGGTAGTTCATCACTCCGTGGCTCAGTGTTTGAAAGCAAATCTAACTTTGCAACACAAGATAACCACGTGCACAGAAAGAAATGTTAAAAGAACACCAATAATATTTAAGAAGAAACAAGCATTTAAGTGCTGTGCATTCTTTATGAGTGGATGTTATCAATATTATGTAGTGCGTTATAAAGTTTTTGGTGGTTAAGGTTTGTGTTACAGTCCTTAACAAAAACAGAGTCAAATAAAAAACAGAAAAAAGTATTAAGTGCGTGTGCATGCAATGTCCTTAAGTGGGTCTTAATTAACAAGCTAAAGAACTAAGAGTGTAGGTTTAGAAAGACCACATACATTACAAACACCAAAAATATAAATAAAGAGTGCTTAAAAAGATATACCTTCTTTCGAATTAATTGGGCTCGGACATGGGCCTCCAAAATGTGGGACTTGCGGATATCTCCGACTCGGAACAGAAGGCAATACTCCCCGTCCCTAAGACAGATCACAGCATTCCTCGAGAAGAGAAGGGTAGTATTACGCTTCTTGGCACGTGCCAGCTTCGCAAATATAAGACCCACCTACGGACAAGAAAAACTATACTAAATAACATTCCAAAATTGATGCTGATGTCTGCAAGCAAACCTCAGCTCCAAGTTAGAGAAGGGTTAGTCCAACGTTACTGAGGAGTGCTAACCCGATCACTAAATCAGTCTCCAGTTTTGGCAGACAAATGTACCTTGCGGCGAATTATCTGTGCTCTGATATGAGCTTCGACAATATGCGATTTTCTCATATCACCCACTCTGAACATGAGACATAGCTCGCCATCTCGTAAACAGATTACAGTGTTCCGGGAATACAGCAGGGTCTGTGTGCGCTTTTTTGGTCTAGACAGCTTTGCGAAGACTGTACCCACCTAAAATTAGAAAAACCTTGCTGCAATGACGCTTTAATGCAGATGTTTTTACTCTGTCCACGACTCATTGTCTTGCGATACCTGGAATGTACTGCTCATTTACACTTCGGTTTTGATGGCGCGTGACTCACGATAGGTTATTTATTAGGTTCAAAGACGTAATCCCATCGAGTTGTTCGGCTAATAAAAACTCGATAAAACTGTAGTGGCATTAATTCTTAATTATTTCGAGAGCAACATCTGGTTGGATATATAGATGATTCGTTACGTTAATACATTTGGCCGATCGCCAAATTTGTATTAATAAATTTATCCTATTAGCTTTGAAGTAGGAAGTTTATTTTTTATACTCTGACGCAGTTTAATAACCTTTTTACCTTTAAGCAACAATAATAGACGCATTGTTTTACACATGGTGTGTAACAGTTGTTTTGCATAGAGTCAGCGTCAGAAAGATTTATTGGTCATTACAATGATATTGGCGGTAAAGTACCGAGCATTCATCACCAGAGACCAAACAATTCAAAATTATGGCTACGTAAACCAAATAAACTCACCATGAATGCCTGGATGAACACACCGACGATGCTCTGAAGGCACATTACGAAAATAGCTTCAGGGCATTCCTCGTTGGTCGTCCTGGATCCGTAGCCGATCGTGTGCTGTGTCTCCACGGAGAAGAGGAAACAGCCGGTGAAAGTGTTGACATTGTTGAGGCAGGGGATGAAGTTTTCGCCTTGTTCCGCGGGGTTCATGTCCCCGTGGGTGAAGATGATCAGCCACCAGAGGAGAGCGAAGAGAAGCCAGGAGAGGATAAAGGAGAGGGCGAACACGAGCAGCGTCCAGCGCCACTGAGCGTCCACGAGGGTCGTAAAGATGTCCTGAAGGTATCGGCGCCTGCGCTTGGCCACGTTCCATTGGACTACGTTGCAGTCTCCGTGCTTGAAGATGACGCGTTTTCGGACGCGTCGAGCTGCGTTTCTTGCTTGACGGGATCTGCAGAGTAGAAAATGGAATTCTCAAATATGTTCGTAAAATTATTCTTATTTCAAATAAATAAAAACCATAATATAAAATAACTGATTATTTCAAGCATAATGTATGTAGATTTCACTTTCACGAGAGAAAAAATATAGTACTCGTGTGGTAGAATAGGTATCTGCCAAATAATTGTTTCAAGAATCTCAAACATCTTCATTTCGAAGCTTTTATCATTATAAATTATATCAGCAGCGAATTTATTGTTATCTGCAGTTCATTATTATAATGTACAAAGAATTTAGAATTGTCATTGCTTTTTTCTAAGACTTCATTTACAATTGTGTGAATTTTGCAACAGAAATTTTATATCTCGTGATACAATCACGAGACATAGCATAATTTTGATGTAGGTATCCAAAGCTTGAAAATATTATTCCTGCGGCTATATTTGTGGTCAATTTATTGCTTTCCATCAATTGGGTGCAAATGACGTCATACTTTAAAAATAAACCGTCGAATTATATTGCCGTTAAATATAAATGTTGATTGTGTTTACACCATCAATCATTTCCAAGTGTGATTGGTCTTTGTTCCTTGATAGCTGTATAATATAAATATTAAAAGCAATAAAAATGCAGTTCATATTTATAGTGAGAATAATAGAATATGTTTTAAAATGTAATATTGCAATGATACGCACACAAAGCCTACAAGGAAGCGAACCACCATTTACACGTTTACGTGTAAACGTTCATCTGTTGCTTTATTCTTAGTACCTAAGTGCGACGCGCAGCTAAATTATAAAAAAAAATGTGTGATGTCACCCACACATCGTTGGTGCTCATGAATGCTCTTTTATCAACGTTTATAAACATCTACCTAGTATAACCACGGGATATTTTATTCATAAACCCCTACTCAGTCGTCAAATCCACAAGCTTTTAAGCTCTCTTTATGGTTATCCCGTATATTAAGTGATTTTGATAATGTATTGCGTACATTTAGATCTTCAGTTGTAGTACTTGAGTAATAAAGTGACCACTATATTTTATCGGATTAAAAGCACTCAGGTACTGTACCTACTGTAATAATTGTATTGTTTTTAGATTAGATACTAGTGGGAAAAAGGGATTATTATAAATCTGTTTTTTTACTTCCATTGTTCATAGATCTAAGAGTTGAAGTGCAAGATTATCTATTTAATAACAAGAGACATAATGAGATGAAGCAATTTTGAAATGGTATTTTTTAAAATTGCTAGGCCAATCATCAGCGAGATGGACTGATAAATAAATATATCCGCAAAAACTTCTCCCTAGCAGTGCGTACCTTTTACTCCCTTTGGATTAGAATCGATGAAACCGATAATGAAAATAATTACGTTTTAAAAACTAAAAAAAACGAATTCAATGACGCGGCTCAGGGCTTCAAGCGAACATGAGGTTTTTTGAGTTTTACCAGGAAAACTACAAACCCTCAGAAATCAAACTTATATGGGATCACCTGTGGAATCCTTTCAAACAAAATAATTTTGAAAAGTGGTCCACAATTGGCGGAATCGAGTAACAAGATACAAAAAACAGTCGGTTGAAGTCAGTTAATTAAAGCCAAGCCACACATTGAAAACGATAGACATCCAACAATAAAAAGAGCATCTATAGCAAAGTACAAATTAGAATACCAAGTAGGTACCTAGGTTTTTCTTTCAGTTATGTTGTTACCCTATATTGACCGTAGCAATTCCGTTTTTATTTGTAGGTATTTTTTTCCGGTTTAAATAAAACAATACAAGTACAAGTTAGAGCGAATGAGCTTTTAAAACGTTTAATAAATCACGTTTGACAGAGTTGATAATATATTGATTCTAAATTTTGAGATAGCATTATACTTGAGGAAAACAAATACTTGGAAATCGTAAACAAGCGATAAGGTCATAAAAATTTAGCATTCGAATTTCGAATCTAATTTAAATTTAAATTATGTTTTGTTTATATTATGTCTGGGACCAAAAAGAGTTTATTAAATAGGTATTAGTACTCGTAGACTTAATAAGTAAAATAAAACATAGATACAAACCAAGCTACAAAAAGCGTGTTAAAAATATAAGTTTGGGTTCTATAGTGTTAATCTTGGTCCCATCTTGATCTCCATCATTTATCATCTATCTATTCAGCCCGGTTGCACCTACTGCTGAGTATAGGCCTTCTCTAGTATTTATCATAACAAAAAAAAATTATGCACATTGAAAATTCCTTCACAATTTAAAAAGTAATGTAAACCCATTGCACTGTAGTCACAACGAATCTTTAGCTCTCTGAAGTAGCTGCGCAGAACCCATTTTCGATGAAGCCTAAAAGACAAAGATAGCGTTGTATAGCTGCCCCGCTCACTCGTTAAGTTTGTTGCATCGTCCTATCTCGTCTACTCTACCAAACCTGCGCAATCGTTTAGTGCACGTAACTTCAGAGAGCTAAAAATTGTTTGTGGCTACTGTACCTTTGTTTATTCAAACCTAATGTAATGGTACTAATGTACCATAATAACTTAATAGAGCTTGCATACAGTTTTAATATCATTAAAATACCCTTTTCCATAATGCTAAACAAACATTGTCAATTTGATAAATCATAACTGCTTATCAATTCAACTATTATAAATCGTTTAACGAGTGATTATGCAAAGCCAAAGTTATAATTATTTTAATGGTTTATGGTTATCTAGTTCAAACAAACTCTTATTTTATGAATAATTTCATATCTTCGCAGAATCTATAAGTTCAGTACAACACAAATGAACGTTCATCGGCGGAAATGAAGAAATCGATTACTCAGATTTACCTAGCGCAGGATATGTTGGTGAACTTGGCAGATCATTTTCCAGGATAGGGAAGGTTGGCATGAGCGAAGAGAGGCCTATATCCAGCAGTGGGATGAAAAAGGCTGCGGGTGATGTGATGATGATGACCATGTTGATTATACAGTCTTCTAATTGTGCCTTACTGTAATCAATTGATTTCCAAGATAAACCACAGAACATGAAAATCGTGTGGTGCGAGTAATTAAAGTTTATGTTTGTGCATAATTGAATTACAGTTTAACGCAACAGACGTTTAGAAACTATTTCCTAAGTTCCGTGCCAAGCCCCTTTAGGGTTCCTTACATACGCTAAAAGAATTACTAATAGATTGTTGCATAATTTGAGACCCACAGGAAGGAAAAGGCAAGAGCGAGAGAAGTACTCCTACCGAAATAAAATGATTATAAGTACTTATACGACTATACGTATTGATGAGTCAGGGTGAAGATATCAGGAAGAAGGATGATAAGTATTGATACAACTACAATGATTGTACGTGTTAGTACATTTGGTTTTCCACTTTTTTGTGATACCAGACGGTAAGCATTTTTTTTGCCAATGATGTCATGTCGGTAAAGAATGGGTAGTATTCGGTTACTGATCAAATGTTGCAATAGTCTTACAAGTTATATCACTTAGATATTTTGTACCAGCTATCGAATTTCTATCAAAATAAATTTCTCAATGTACATAAAAAAAGCTAAACTGTGAAATACACCTATAGTTGGATGACGTCACATCGCTTAGTACTCAGCTGAAAGAAACAAGCTTATTCAAATTGACAGCTCACGCGAAGATTCTGGAATAGAAGACACTAACCATCGCCAAATCCACAATTTCTGCATTAAAATTAGCTTTGAAGCAGACGCCTGTCTGAACTTAGAGAACTTGAACAAAGTAAGTATTATCTCTTGCAAACGAATTAGTCAAATTAGGTATAATCGTATTTTGGGGACAAAATAAGCAGCGCCAAGCATGTTTATTTATCTGACGTAAAAAATAAAACTAGGTGAGGTGGGATTGTAGCTGTAAGGAATTACAACTCAATAAAATTATAATTTTGTGTAACCATCAACTAGCAAATTACCAACTCTAGTATATGAAGCGCAGAAAACGTTGTCTCTACGTTGTGTGGGGTAAAATGACAACAAACAATGGTGATGAAAAGTTAATTTTCATTAAGTGTGTACGATTCTAAGAAATACAAGAGGCCATTAGCGCACATAATTACTAACTGTTGCCAAATATTTGAACTGGCTGCTATCTTCGATAGTGATTGCAGATTTACTTTACTGGAAATAACAGTATTTCCGAGCATGGATTATGATAGAAATAGATTTTTGTCATTATCAAGAAATATATCTTATTCTTTTGTATAATGACGTAGTGCTTTCGGGAGAGTCAGGAATGTATGAATTGATATGTTAAAGTTTTTCATTGACTTGTAACTTTCTTCATTGACAATAGACTTTGACTACATCACACAATAAAGAATAACTTACTTCTGTAACTCTTCGGCCCAAGCTGCTTCTGATGAATTTATTGGCTTTCCAGTCATCAACATAGATACTTGGCTGATACATTTTTTAAGCCCCGACATTATTTAGCACGCAATTCAATATAAATACTGTCTTTCGTCAACGTCGATAAACACTTTTACAGACTCATCAAACCTTGAATACGATACAAAAATAGCGCTTCAACGCATTTACTTTAAAACTAAGGATTATCACTTTATCACATTGAAATACTGTACGGACGAATAGGAAAATTAGACTGCACTTTACAAAATCGTTTCTCTATCTTTTGAGAGCACATTAATTAGTGACTCACTGAACACTTCTTTGATATCGAATATCAATACCACGAATCTATTCTTTGTCCCAAAATTCATTTTGAAGGAAGTATTCCGATGGGTGAAGTGACGACGTTTTGAGACCGTTTTTCACCTTCCCTGGCGAGTGTGGAGGGAATTGGTCCAAGACTGAGATTATTTAATGAAACAGATGCGAAGATGCTCGTTTCTCGCAAACAGTACGCTGACTTGTGCCAAAGTAGCTTGCGGCGCCGGATCGTCGCGTCGTTCGTCTAATCTATTTTACGAATAAAAATCTCTTCTGTGGACCACATGATACACGTAACTAGGTAGAAGCTGGATATACACTTACAGGCGGTTATATAAATATTATGACAGCGTTTTCCAGGCAACATAATCAAAACGCTTCGAGCTCAAATAAATTGAATTATACATACGTCTTCGAACAGACGATTGAAGAATATTTCTCAGCCATCACTATTGAGAATTGATTCTTAGACGATAGGATTTTTATCAACTTTGAAGTCTATGATTTGATTGATATATGTTAATATTGTTTGAAACAAGTTCTTATGAGAAAAATGAAATGTAATATTACTTTTATACCTTCTCTACGGTGAAAAACATTAATGAATTCGGCATGGCGTTTCCTAGCATTAGTTACTTGTAGTGGAAGGTCAATGGTAATGACAATAAGCAAGTATTGGCCTTTTCAAATTATTTGTTTGAAAAAATATGGCATAAATCAAAAATATTCATAACTTTGTCAATAAATTAATTCAGTTCAGTTGTTTCAAAGGGCAGTAAACCGTTACAAAATTCGTCTTCTATGAACAAGAGCGTTCTTAAAAAAAACTTTGTATACACACATAGTAGTAGAAGAGCGCCGTGTTGGCCAAATGGGGTGCCTCAACTTTCAATCCGAAGGTCGAGGGTACGAATCCCGGCCGTGCATCAAGGGTCTTTTCGTTTCGTATTTATATGCGTTATAACACGAGCTCTTAACGTTGAAGGAAAACATCGTGAGGAAACCCTCAGCTTAGTCAGCTCCACAAATATTGACCATGTCTTTCCTGTGGTTAAGGCCGATTAAGCTGAGAGGATGATTTAGGTGCCGGGCAAGCCTATTCTATCTCAACCAATGTCCCAGGCACTACAGCGTCCCGTTAAGTGTAGGCTATAGGTTACCTCCTGACGCTGCATTTAAATTATCTAATATAGATGTAAAGGCCTAAGTTTTGTTTTTTTAGTAGTAGAAGGATTCACTAATATTTAAAACGTGACTATTTCGAATAAATCTTGCAAATAAAGTTTTATTTCTATGTATTGATTTGCAAATGACTGTGAGCAATCGTGACCTCGAATAATATATCAACCACATTTGAAAACCAAATGAAATAGACACTGCACAATAAAAGCTTTCTAGCCGGGTCATCCTAGATTTTATACCCCACATTTTTTGTTTCTAAGTAAAGGTGAAATCTGACGTGATCTTGTGTTTTTTTTTTCGAAAAGCCGAAGTTTTATGTAAACGTGTAAATCTGGAAATCAAAACTAAGTAGACTTGACATTCATTAAAAACAATTGTGAACACTACTATTCCTAGAAACATAATTTTTATAAATTAAAAAACTTCAAAAGTAAGTTTTCATTTGATTAAAATTGTTTGACTTTGACTACATAACAATATATAATTGGCAATTCTAATCGTTAAGGATTGTGTTTGTTTCAAAATTATCTAAAGAATGTTTATGCATTTTTTTAATTATATAAATAAGAAATAAAAGAAACAATATTTAATTATACATATATGCTACCTTATCCGATTACTAAGTTAACCAACGTGACTTAAAAACGTGTCTATGATTAAACATGGATACCAATCGTCAAGAGTTGCTAGAAAAAGCCCATATAAAATTGCATTAATACGTGACCAATGATCTCGAATACATATAACTACGTAGAAACAGTTGGATCGTTTTGTTTTGCCAATAAAATTGTTGGGTGTAAACACCACACGTGCATCTGTACGTACATTCTACTAGACATGGCGAACTTTCGGCCAATACTGTTGCTTTTAGCCTTGCTCATGCGACGAGCGTCCAAAGCTCATAATTAGTATCAAATCTCTAATATAGAAAATGGCTTAATAACATTTATACACTCCATGTGTTCAGTGTAGGAGGGTGTAGGTAAATCACCTCACATTCATTTGAAGATGCCTATTTTGTTTACTTTACCACTCACTGGGTGAACTCCAAGAGGGGCATCAGGTAGCATACTGTAATATATGCGTTCTGGGCATTGAACGTGTTAAACTCATTGTTTATCCATGTTAAAATTAGGTAATATTTGGCTATTGAGTAACTTTTTAAAAGTTTCAGTTCTGAAGAAAATTTCATCTGACAGCAGTATAGTGAAGGTGTCTAACAGGCACGTTCCTAATAAGAATAATGTGAGAACCGGTAACAAGATTTTGTTCAACGAACTCAAAGTTCATTATCCCAATCATCAGGTCACCCTCTGGTGTGGTGGACGCTGATGAGAAACAGGTGTCGTCTTTGGCTACAATATTTAAATACGTAAACAGTATATCTACTTCTATAGTAGTGAAGTGCTGGAGGTACGCAGTACCTTCTTCGAATTACCTACACATTGCCTTGGTACCTTCAGGCAGGTATTTTGTATTGGAGGTGATTTGATAGGTTGTACTAAACTATTATCTGAATCGTCTTCATTATTTACATTAATTTATATGTAAAGTTATAAGTAAACCTGGCCACTGACTCATACGAACTTACTTTTTTAGTAAACCTTGAGTTATAGAGTAACATTCTGAAAGATAACACACATAGACTAGAATAGTGACTGAAAATTTAACGTGGTTCAAAATACTCTTTATTTGTCGTAGTTTATGCATCAATGGACTACAGACAACACGACAGCCAGTCTATTAAAATATCAATGCAAACAAAATGATTGTATTAAGTCTAGACTGAAAGATTTAAGCGGAAAATTTTGAGACTAGACACGACGGTCTCTATGAGCTATTTTCATATTCTCATAATAATTTTGAAGCCAATAGATTAAAGATCTTCGTTCAGATTTAACCAATGACGAAGATTTGACATTAGATCTTCATCCTTAGTGAAATAGGGAACGGTGCTGTTGCCAACTCGGTTTGTGTCACAGGTGCCGGAAATAGCTATGTGTATGTATGTACCTTTATAGTGATATATGTAGGTATGTACACTGAAACCAGCTACATATAACCGTGAATTAGTTTCGCTACTCAATGGTAGATGTCACTATGTGTAATATTCGAATTTTTTGCGTAAAGCAATTTTATAAAGTTCATTTCAGAACATTTAAAATACGTAGGAGATACCAGATTGTATAGAATTTTATTCTCTTCTATTATCCTCTCAACCCCATCTCTCAAAAGATCTGTGTTTAATACATCTATTTGGATAATTAGGTGGTATGCAACCCTTTTGTTTGTTTAATGCTCCTACTCCCAAATTGCAGCAGGATTTAGTATGGTAACGCACGAACAACAAACATAGAATTTAACTGTGTGTGCACCTATGTAGGTACGCTTTGTAACGCTTTCTAGTGACCTATGAGTATGACTAAAAGGTTGAGTGCACTCATTTTGAGTGCATTTGTTCTGAATATTCTTCACCAATTTATGACAGATTGACAAGGAAACGCTCATTCTATCAACACTCCCGTAATGTTTTATTTTTTGCGCGGTTCAATGGTTTCTCGGAAAGCGATCCAAAATATATTTGCGTCGGTGAATATTCATGATTTACCTGCACTTTTACGAAATTTGTTTTCAGCAACGAGTTTGAGAGTTTTTGTTACATTATTTTCCTTACCAAGTACCTACGTTGATAACAATAAATAGGTATGAGTTAGGCCCTCAAAATAATTACCTACATTTCCATGAATTTATTAAAAACAGTGGGTTTTCTCACAATATCAAACAGCAACACAAAGCCCTAAGAACGGGTCATTAATTATACCCAAAAACTCATTTGACCTTTGTCGAAACGAATGAATTGGTTAGTAACATCCTCACACTAATTTATACATTAATCAAAAGTTGTTCGATACTGTCTGTCTCTGAAAATATAACAAACCTGAGTTTTTTTACGTTTACTCACTAATAGGTAATCAAATTTTGAAGTAACTACATCAAACACGCCACAATATCTGTTATCGCACAGTGAATATTAGGTATATTTTATCAAAGTAATATTCATCATAATTCTATGAAATCATTTATTTTGGCATGAGTTCAATCTGTAATGTAAGGCGACGTCAGTCTCATATTGCTCGATGGACGTTGAGCACGAGAGGTCGTTGATTATCTCCTAATGATTGACTACAGAGATTGGTAGTTAAAATACTTTTGCCCCGACAATTTTGCCTTGAAACTAGGCCGTCTTGAAAGAACTCTTGTTGAATGATAATATCGCATTAGCAGTGATCTATATGTCACGTGTGAATGCTAGATTGTCAAATGTAGGATTGAAACGATTGAAAAACGAGTTTTTTAGAAGATAAGAGGAAGCAAGAGAAACCTCGATTATATGAAGATCTACTGGGAATTGCTTGATTTTACACAAAGTATCACCTGAGATGCATTAACTATGATGCAGTGTCGTACAATGTAGAGAGCTCTACCTGTGGCTGTATTTACTAAGAACTATAGAATTTGTAACATTTCTGTGTTACATTTCAGGTACAGTCCAAGGCCCTATAAAAACAGCTACTAGTACAAATTCATATTAATTCACGTAGCTGAATAGTTACATTATATCTATGGAATTCAATGTGGGCATGTGGCCATGACTCAATTGTTCAATACAATATACAGAAACAAAAACAGTCGGTGTTACTCTTGCTACGTTAAAATATAAGCGTGATATTATAATATAGTTGTTTTGTAACAATTGTTTTCTTACCGCAGCTAATATAATCCTAGAAAAGTATTGTATGGTAAATTCTAAAAAAAAGAATATAAGGACAGTATTGACGCAAAAGGTTGCGGGTTCGATCCCCGCCGCGGGATAAATGTTTGTATGATCTGCAAATATTTATCTCGGATCTGGGTGTTACTATGTATAGTATGTATGTATTTACAAACAAAAGGTATATAAGTAGTACTTATCTGGTTCCCATAGTACAAGCTTTGCTTAGTTTGGGGCTAGATGATGCTGTGTGAAATGTCCAGCATTATTTATTTATTTATTATTTATTTATATATCGAGGTTTTATGAAATGAACATGAATAATGGTGTGAGTGCTGAGATGAATACTAGAGAGAAGTGCATTTTCGACTACGTTAAATAAAATTTGCATTTATAACGAAGGTGACTTCATGTTTTCACAGTGTACTCAAGTTTTTATGAATTTCTCAACCTTTTGTTAAAATATTTTGCTTATACCTTTGTAATACTTACCTATTATTATTTCTTAAGTTTAATTAAAGTTGAATTGTTTTGAATTCCAATTTTTTTTATTTGTTAGTCAAACGTAAAATTACAATAGTTTTGCAGTAGCTAAGTGATTCACAGTCGTTAGTACTTGGGTTAAATCTTTTTATTTTTATGAATCATAGCACGAGTCCTCTGTTACGTTGTGTTTTTTTGTTTTGGTTTCTTCGGGAAATTTTGCAATTTTCTTGCAAAGCATGGAATTGCCGTATCCTAGTTTCATAACAATGTAAAACCAACGAACTGACACACATTCGCAAAGTTTCGAATTCTCATTTTTTCAGATGAAATATTCAGTACAGATCATTGAATTATATTATTGTTATTATCAATTTATATAACTAGTGAATTGTTTTTTTTTATATGGAATTGTTAAGTTACAATTTAGAAAAAAAGGTTACTAAATGATTTAGAATTTTAGATGTTAAAAATCGAAAAAAAAAAAGCTAAAGCTAGGTATACGTCGAAAGTAAATGTTGTACTGTGAATAGATCCTAGGTGCTAACAATGGCGTCATTATCATTGTTTGCTCAGCTGATGGGTAGAAGACGCCGTCTGGTAAAGCATGTGTATTTTGTAGTAAATATTTTTGAGAATTATCTAAATCGACCGGACACACCTACATTTACATACATACTTAAAGTCACGCCTCTTTCCCAAAGGAGTAGGCAGAGACCACGGATCTCCAGTCGCTACGATCCTGACACACAACTTTCGCCTCATTCACTCTCATTACATTCTTCATACATGCTCGTCGGTTTAGGGTACTTTTGACCTGGCCCTTCTCCAATATGTCTCCCTACATTTCTTAAGAGTCAGTTTTAACAATTTTGTTGACTTAATCTTAGGGAACGTCTAATTGTCTACCGTGCAATCGTGAGCATTTTCAGGTTTACACCAAGCGATATAATGTAACGAATAAAGATAATTATGTACTCGTTAATTTTGAAATCCTTACAAATAAATAAATGTTGAAATGTTCGGGTTTAGTTATTCGACTGAGTAGGTACTGTAAATATGTACACCAGAAGCAATAGCTATTAGAATCAAGACGGATCCAGGTCATGCTAAGGCTGAGAGCGATAAGGCATGCCAGGAAACAGACTTCATCGCAAACATTGACTCTTGCGCACCCGTTACTCACACATAGGTAGTAGGTACAGGCAATGTGCTTAGTGTGAGTTTCCAATAACCTCATTTTTATAAAATAAATTGGTTACTCTCCAGTTTTAATTAAACAAAGGTGCGCATAGTATCTCTGTATTTTATTTTTAAAACTCTATGGAGTGATTTAAGATAACGACTGGTTATTTTTTGTCTTATAATAATCGGCTATTAACGTTTTATATGCGTTTGTCGACCTCAAGAGTTTTTGTTTCATATATAAATATAATGTTTTAGGGTATTTCATAATTGATCCTTGTAAAACATGAAGAATATTAATACACTAGCTACGTCCAGCTTTACTTCGTAGATGAACACTTCAAAGGTAAAAACTCTTGTACAACAAATTCCATCCAAATCCGTTCAGCCGGAAGGAACAACACACATCCAACTAACCTAAAATTTCGCTTTTATAAGATCTAAGATAAGATAAGTGCATGACTGTATTTAGGTGTATTCTATTGCAGAAGTAAAACTAATTTGACATGATGAAGATACCAGCAAATCCATAAGCCAGTTCCCTCACGTTGCATTCCCCGATTTGAAGCTTATTGAATTATTGAACATTTATTGAGTAAGCAAGGTCACTTCCACGTATAAATGTTTAAATGTTTTTATAAGTGATTTATTGTTTGAATAGTAAACCTGTTACGTAAAGAAATAAGAATTAGGTTTTAGGTAGAGTAGAAGTGAATTATCGATTGCTTTCTCGGCCTAAAGGCAGAGTTGTATAAAAATTTATTAAGCAGCAATGAAAACGTCTCAAGGAAATCTACACCAAATAAATTGCGTATACGTGGAACCATGACAAACCTGAAGTATGGATCTCCAAAATGCAATAAAGAACTCAATAACTATAAAGTAGAAGAAAAAAACATAGAGGCAAGCCACACCAATACAGAAAACAAGAAGAAAGAAAACAAACCAATACCGACAGAGAAAGTAATTCAGGAACGGGTTGAACAACTTAATGAAGATACTGTCAAGAAAATATTTGTCATAGGTGGAGCACAATGTAAGAACATAGCTTCGGATATTCATAAGTTACGAAGTGATAGTGTATATAGTAAATATTCGGTTAGTGGATTCCTAAAACCAGGAGCACCAGCAGAAGTTATTTTGGGGCTTTGTACTAACACGGAAATAAAAAAGCAAGATAAATTGGTGTTATGTGTTGGTGAAGAGGACACAGATCCACATAAGCTATCGCTGGATTTGTATGCGACATTAAAGACGATTAAGGCCTCAACCGTCATACTGCTCAGTGTAATGAACAATAAACACCTTAATGAATTCAAACTAAACACAACCCTCGAAAATGTTTGCAGTAAGTTAGATAACTGTCATTTTGTAGATGTTAATAAGTGTGGTTATAATGAAAATAAATGGAGTAGAGAATATGGAAACGAATTAATATGTAAAAAAATTAATTACCTTATTGACTCTGATGACTATGTCGCAACATTCTTAACAAGACACGGCGCCCAAGCGCACAAACGAGCAATGACACAAAATAAATATAAGCACAAAATAAATATAGACAAAAACTCGATCAAAGGCACCATTCCCTATTACTTTAATAAAATGAAAACTAACTTAAAAACTAAGACACCCATTAAAAGAACACTGTTTGACTATTTCCCAAAAGTAACCACTGATGAATGGAAAATGAGAGATAAAATATGTATAGATAATGACGCAAACAATGGTGTGACTTCTAATGTCAACGATCAACGCTATTCTGAGAATGATTTATTTCGTATATAATTGTATTTATGTACTACATCAGAATATCGATGGTCTCATAAGTAAACTCGATCCTTTTATTGTTCATCTTAATAAGTTTCATGAATTAGGATAAACCGTTGACATTATTTGTATTAATGAACATAATATGATGTTGGGTGATGAAAATACATTCCACATACCTAACTATAGATTAGCATGTTGCGTTTATAGGAAAAAAAGGAAAGGCGGTGTATGTATTATTGTAAAGAACCATCATGAATTTAAAGTGCTTGAATATGTATCAGATCTTTCAATTCTAAAGGAAGTGGAATGTTGCGCTATTGAGTTAATAAAGCATGACATAATTATCATTGCATTATATAGAACTCCTAAATATAAAAATTTATCGTCATTATTTGATATATTAAATGAACTGTTATATAAAGTATGTAAAAACTCAAATAAAAAAATATTGTTATGTGGCGACTTCAATATTAACATTTTGGAAAATTGTGTAAAAACATCATCATTTAAAAATATAATTGAAAATTTTAATTTAAAATTTTCAATTAATGTACCGACTAGGCTCAGTAGTTTGACATGTATCGATAATATCATACATTCTCGAAATTTACGAGGTGCAAAATGTGAAGTAGTTGAACTAGCTCTATCGGACCATTGTGGTATATTATTTAAATGCCCAGTAAAAACTACTTATAAGTTACGCTCATGGTCGGTAAAATCCCGAGATTACTGTAAGGAAAACAAAGATAAATTTGCAGAATGTCTTAAAAACTTAAGTTTTTCAGAAATATATGAAAAAAATGATCCAAATATTGCTTATGATTGTTTTCTAGAAATATACAAACTCTTTTATGATCTCTGTTTTCCAATTAAAAAAGTTACGTTAAGGAATAAAAAGGACAACAAATGGATTTCTAAGGGAGTTAAAATATGTAGTAAGCGTAAGAGGCAACTTCTTTGGCAATATAGAATCAAGCCAACTGACATAAATAAAAACAAGTTAAAAACTTACTCCGAATTGTTTAAAAAAATTATCAAATTGACAAAAAAATCACAAAATGACTACTTTATAAAAACATCACTCAACAAATCTAAGGCTACTTGGCAAATAATAAACAAAAATAAAGTCACAATCAAAGAGTACATACATAAACTATCTCATACAAATCATTCTTATTTTAATCCTACTGACATTTCAAATATTTTTAATAATTATTTTATTGACAACATCAAATCTTATTCTACCAATCTAAATTATAATAACTATATGACAACTTATAAAATAAATGGACGATGCTCTTCAATGTTTATGGCCCCAACATCACCGCTAGACATAGTTAAAACTGTGCGTAGTCTCAAAAATACAAAGAGCGTTGGATTTGATGAAATTTCGACATGCGTGGTTAAACATGTGGCGGATATAATTTGTTATCCTTTATGTTATATTTTTAATTTATGTATAGAATCGGGTACTTTTCCGGAGGCTCTCAAAACGTCAATAATCAAACCATTGTTTAAAAACGGAGAAAAAGATATCGTATCCAATTATAGACCAGTAGCTCTTATTTCAATAATGTCTAAGATCTTTGAAAAAATTATCTACGATTGTCTTTATAGCTACCTTGAAAAAGAAAATATTCTAATTGATGAGCAAAAAGGATTTAGGAAGGGAAAGTCGATTAACCTAGCTGTGTATGATTTTTTGGACAAGGTTATAAGAAATGTGGATAATAGAGTCCCTGTTTGTGCTATTTATATGGATATGTCCAAAGCTTTTGATTGTGTAGATCATAAAATACTTTTATATAAATTAGAAAAATATGGAATAAGGGGCAATGTACTAAATTTGATAAAATCATATTTATCAAATAGAGTACAATACACAGAAATAACTCGAATAAATCTAAATACACAATCGGAAGAGAAATACAGATCTTCTCTTCGCAACATTCAATATGGTGTGCCACAGGGAAGTGTATTAGGACCTTTATTGTTTTTGTGTTACATCAATGATTTACCTAACCATGTAAGCCACCCGATGTCACTCTTTGCAGACGACAGCACGGTTATAATTAAAAAAAGTGAATTACGAGACTATGAATGTAGTATTAATGCAACGCTAAAGGAGATTGTGGACTGGCTAAATGCTAACAACCTAAAAGCAAATTTAAAGAAAACTAAAATAATGCATTTTAGCCAACGCATCGTCAATTCAACACATTTTAACATCAAATATCAAAATGAAATAATTAATGGCAGTGAGGTTACGAAATTTTTAGGACTCCAGATAGATAAAGGTTTAAAATGGAAAACTCACACGGACAACCTAGTAAGTAAAATTCATAGTCTCGCTTACGCACTACGTCAACTATCAAAAGTCGCAAGCACTGAGACATCATTAACTGCGTACCACGGATCGGTTGCCTCAATATTGAGATATGGATTGATATTCTGGGGTAACAGTACTAACAAACAAGACGTTTTTATTGCGCAAAAAAAATGTATAAGGGCCATTTTTAATTTAAAGAATACTGACAGTTGTGTAACATACTTTAGATCTCATAAAATTCTGACCTTACCTAGTCTATACATCTTGGAAATTGCAATATTTGCAAAAGTGAACATTGACTATTTTAAAAAATTCTCGGACATTAATAATTTTAATTTAAGAAATAGAAATAAACTTTGCCTAGTACAATCAAAAACAACGCTAATGCAAGACAGTGTTTTCTGCATGGTTCCTAAAATTTACAATAAGTTACCAGAGAGCATAAAAGAATTAAAATTAACAAGTTTTAAGGCACAACTTAAGGCATTGCTGGTAGAAAAATGTTACTACAGTTTATCTGAGTTTTTTATTGACGACCTATGTTAAGTATTTTGTGTGACATGATTTAATTTATATGTGTGAATAAACAGTTATTAATATTAATGTAGTTATAGACAATAATATAAATTTGCATGCCTATTTTATGGTAAGAATGTATTGGAACTCAGCTTATTATACACCAACATTGTACATACTTTCTAGCAAATAAATGATTTGAATTTGAATTTGAATTTGAATTCTCACACTGAGAAAAGTTTTATACTCCGAAGGATGTGAGAAGTTAGAAACTGTTTTGATCTGAGTGTTCTTGTGTGGACTGTATGTTGGGTTGCTGTTTGAATATTGATGGAAAGACTTGGAGTAGAGTTCACTGAATTTATTTATTGTAGAAAAGCAAAGTTAGTAGAAGTTGCAAGGTGTTACATTACATCGTCCGTTGACAATTAGCTGTCATCTTATATCATAGACAAAACTAGTCTTTACAGATTATAAAATTAAAAATAATTAAAGATTATTGTTGTAGTCTACCAACACTGAGGGCTTGCATTATTATAAAAATTACAACTGAAAATTCATGCTATGAAACACTTCAACAACTACCAAGCTTTGATGAGTATTTTACTTTTTTTATGGAAATCGATTTAGAAAACTGAATGTTTTCGTTTAAAAACATTTTCATTTGACTATAGTCCCAACCAACAATGTGCAAAATAATTTACGGGAACGAAAAATATTTCGCGTACCAATTGTCTGCTAATATAGTCCCCCGATTCAGCACACGAATGTACCAAGAACATCGCGAGGCCATTCACTTGCTAAACGTGATGTCCTGAACAGCAATCACAATACCTATGCAGTACACGGCTCATGATAAGGCACGCCCAGGGGAAAATATCAGTACTGGCACCTGGTACTGGTACAAAATACAAAGATGAAGAAAACAGAAGGAAAAATAAAATTCAATACAGGCGATTGATTTTATCTTGAAATACTCGTACATATGTCATATAAGACTGTTTAGGTACTTTCGAAAAACAATCGGAGAGACGCATCCAAAGTGTACCAATAAGACTCAATTAGACTTCGTCCAGACACAGGCAGCCCTCTGTCAAAGGTTTTTTTGATCACGGTATCAAAATGAGAAATATACTCGTAATCGTACTTGCGTCGAATAAAATCTTATCACGTTACCAGGAGACATTTTAAACGTTAAAAATAGAATTGAGAATGAATGCATTATCTATGTTACAAATTACATAATCTATAGATATGCCATCACTATTCTTATCATTTTTTAATACAAATGTTTAATATCAATGCATCAAAATTGCAGCAAACTGTTGCAAAAAGTACCAGGAGTTCATACAATCAAGGAGAGCGGACGCAGTTGTTTCAGCATCTCAAGAGAAAGTATCATCTATACTAACTCAACGAGAAGCACACTATGTAGCATTTGTCATGTTATTTAAGAAGATAAAATAGGATTAAGAAACGAATTTGTGCAAAATAGAAAATTTATTCGAGTAATCAAAGCAAGTTGGTCTTTTTCTTTTCAAATCTCGAAATGCGAACACAAAAAATCTAACAAAAAATTTGCCTTTGGTATCCTAGCTTAAAACAAACATCATTCATTTCCCTGACCTTATCCCACTTTTATATGGGGACGGCACAACAGGTTCTCCTTTTCCACTCCGCTCTATCAGCCGTCACTTAAAACAAACATCACTGTAAAAGCATCATCGACGTTGAAGTTTCAATGAGGAAGATAAAGTAAGAGGGTCAAGTTTTCAAGAAGACAAAATAAATTTTCCTCTAAACTTTTGAGATAGAATAGTCGACAAAAAGGAAGTAACAAAAAACATTGTTGTGGTTAGTTTTTTAAGTTTCACTTAATATTTTTTTGTATATTTTTGCTGTATTATTCCCTTTATAAACAAAACAAAATGACAAAATCATTTTATGCAATTCGTTTAGAAAAATTTTAGCACAAGAAACATACATATTTGAGTTGTGCAAATGTTTAAAATCCTCTTTATAAAGTAAACTTGTGGCTAGTACCCAATATTTGACGGAGAGACAAAAAAATTGGGATTCCCAGACATTATACAAAATATGCAAATATTTAAGAACCGCATTGAAGATCTCTTGATAACATCATCGGAAGTTAAATCAATCTTTTCTAAATGAAAAGGTATAGGTAATTTACATCTGAGGTACATAGAGTCCTGATAGACCTCTTACATATTCTCATGAAACACAATCTCTGCTTTCTTTGGGGCTAGATGATGCTGCGTGAAACGTCGAGCATTATTTAACGCTACGATGACTTACTATCTGTGATCCGCGGTGTTATCCGCGGTTAAATTGATAAGTTTTTATAAATTTTGATAAAAAACTCACTATCATGAAACTTGTTTAGTTGTGATTTTATGTATTTTCGTCATGTCATGTCAAGCTATTTTTTTTTTCAAATAAAATCCAAAATGAACCCAATCAATTCCTAAACTACTCAACATTGATATACTTTCATACGGACTCGCCTTTCGCATATTAATACTTAGTAGTGATATTAACAAACATTTTCGAAATACCTACTGATCAAAACGTCTTTGACGATTGGTTTATTGTGTGACCCTGAACGGATTCTAAGCACAATGCATTGTCTGTCTAGCTCAGTTTCCTGTGAAATCGACACCATGCCCTGAGGACATCCGTTTCCTTTACGTACTTTTGCATACGCGAAAGATTGCGAAGTTAATTTATAAACGGAAGAGCCATTTTTGTATTCTCATTATTTTTTATTGACGGTGACGTGTGCAGCAATTGTGCTCATAGACAAATGCACCTATTATAATGTGTTTCACGATCAAAGAGGTCAAAGACTCTTTTGATATGAGAGCAAATTACCTGGAATTTGAAAACCGTTGACAAAAACCTAAACAACTTATTTTGTAAGGAAAAAAAAGTTTGTAAAAAATTCAAGAACGTCCGATCATAAAACATAAAAGTCAAGATCACTGAGATGCATGTAATCACGGAATCCCTCTAAACAACGAAGGCTATTAAGGCAATTTCATTGGAAAAGTAATAAACCACCAGACGAAGCCATGCAGGCGCCACTCGCACTTGACCTCTATCTACAGAATCTACTCGATTCATACAGATTCCACAGTGAAGTGCTGCGGCACGCGTGACCTAATAAATTGTAAAATACCATATACCTACCCACTTATAAAGTTGCTCTCATAATGGTAGGTCACCTTGACCTTGAAATAGAATGCTATCTTTAATTTCATTGACCTTCGTTTACGCGGAAGTTTATGTAACAGGGTTTCTGTTGATTACCGCCCGTACATTAAAAGATGATGTTTCCACAACAATAAAAAACTCACTTGAGGAAAAGGTTGAAAGAGCTGTCGTTCCTTGTCGTTGGAATATCCTTGACACTGGACGGCTCGCTCCGAACGCCCCTCAAAGAGTTCCTCAGCTGCCTTGGGATCGAGGCGAGGAGGCCACTGCTATTTCTTCTCTGGTTCAAGCTCTTCGAACGCGTCAACTTCCCTGACTCCATATCTCCTTGGGACACCTCGTCCTGGCTCTTGGACATAGTAGTACTCGACGCGTTGGTTTTCACGATAGTTGGTATAGCAGTCTGAACATCTCCTAGTAACTTCTCCCATGGCGACGCGAGGTCCTCTTCCGAGATGGTCTCGAAGCTCCTCGGACCCACCGACGAACACGTTTTATCTGACATCATGAAGCACAGCTAAGGGTTAGAACGTAGCACAACAGACACCGACAGGGCACTTCGTCACTTTGGGTTTTTAGTTTCTTGACAGCACTTCACCCGAATCATAATATCCATTTGTAAATCATAATGTTTGGGGTAGAAATGTTGACACTGAAACAATAGAAAGGTGATAGTTAGATGAGTTGTTGATGTGTACGAGAATATAGAAATCTGCATAATGTTACTTAACAGCTAGCTTTACGTTTTGAGTTATACAAAAAGTGAATTGGAAAGTGTAACATAGAGATCATTTGAAAGTAAACTTTTACCGAAATTTCATGCAATATTTCATTTTATGTCTTGCTGAAGGCATATGCAAGTCTGCATAGAGGGGTACACACTTTCTATTCTTTAGTTGGTAGTGTATTGTTTAAAGAGAAAGGCTGCCGTTAGAAAATTTCAAACAGTTACTTAAGTAATTGGTAAGCATAGAAACATTTACGCTGTCTCTAATGTTGTTGCAAAAAATGGCGACTAAGATTATGTTTTGATTATACAGGGTGTCCCAGGAACGACTGTTGAGCGGAAGTCCAGTGATGCAGCACCCCAAGGGCTACCCGAATCACCCCCATGTATGTTCAGCGATTTTTTGTAGTTTAGAAGTTATTCACGTTTTTGTGACATTTTATTTATTAAGCAGTTGCAAGACTATTTTGTTTATTTTGAGGTGAATAATTAAGATAAGCTCATAATTTTTACTCTGGTAATTAGCTTAAAGTTAGGTCTCTTCAATCCAATGACTATTTATTTCAAAACCCACTCGACTGCGCCATAAAATAAAATGATCTAGCGTAAAATGAAAAACTGAAAACAATACCAATACTTTCAAGGGCATTTTCTGAGGAATAGTCATAGAACTTTTGTTAATCCGAATGTATTTTAAAAACATCGCCATTTCAACAGCTATTTACCTTGTGAATTTCGTCAAGATATCTTTATGGCATCCTACTTAAATTTGAACACAAAGTGTACCAAGTCTTGAAACCAACTTTTTTTGTATAGTTAAAATGTCGCATTTCTTTAAAGAAAATAGCCGTATTGAACCAGATTAAGCTTCCCTTGCTTAAAACATGATGCGGTGAACCTGATTTGCATGGTTTTTGAGTGAAAAGACAACGCAAAGACCTATCTTTGCACTCTCAGTACGATACTCGTAGATCGTCGTTTAACGAGTCAAAAGCTCAGTTAGCCGCTAAAAAGCTTGGCATCTTTGTTAAGGTGAGGCGTTATTTCACTCCTGTACAGCTGCTCACTCTTGAAAACCTGGAATTGATACTTGGCGGAGCCCTCCCTTAAGCGAGAACAGTACCTCAAAAAGGCTCAAACCTGGGTTTTCAAGAGTGAGCAGCTGTACAGGAGTGAAATAACGCCTCACCTTAACAAAGATGCCAAGCTTTTTAGCGGCTAACTGAGCTTTTGACTCGTTAAACGACGATCTACGAGTATCGTACTGAGAGTGCAAAGATAGGTCTTTGCGTTGTCTTTTCACTCAAAAACCATGCAAATCAGGTTCACCGCATCATGTTTTAAGCAAGGGAAGCTTAATCTGGTTCAATACGGCTATTTTCTTTAAAGAAATGCGACATTTTAACTATACAAAAAAAATTGGTTTCAAGACTTGGTACACTTTGTGTTCAAATTTAAGTAGGATGCCATAAAGATATCTTGACGAAATTCACAAGGTAAATAGCTGTTGAAATGGCGATGTTTTTAAAATACATTCGGATTAACAAAAGTTCTATGACTTTTCCTCAGAAAATGCCCTTGAAAGTATTGGTATTGTTTTCAGTTTTTCATTTTACGCTAGATCATTTTATTTTATGGCGCAGTCGAGTGGGTTTTGAAATAAATAGTCATTGGATTGAAGAGACCTAACTTAAAGCTAATTACCAGAGTAAAAATTATGAGCTTATCTTAATTATTCACCTCAAAATAAACAAAATAGTCTTGCAACTGCTTAATAAATAAAATGTCACAAAAACGTGAATAACTTCTAAACTACAAAAAATCGCTGAACATACATGGGGGTGATTCGGGTAGCCCTTGGGGTGCTGCATCACTGGACTTCCGTTCAACAGTCGTTCCTGGGACACCCTGTATATACTTTACAGCGGTTTATGGACGTAATATTACGAAATAATCGATGTGAAAGTAAAAGTAGGCTACATTCCAAATTCCATACACAAAGTAGTCATAAAAATAATGGTGTTAGAACTGTTCAAGACTTCAATCACTGTAATTTAACTTTGTGCTAAATTATGTAGGTGTCTGAACAAAACTTGTCGATTGCTTGATAAATACTTTCTTATTTTACAAATAGAAATTAAATGTTGTATTGTATTGATTTTCACGAAAGTTTGCAATACGGTGATCAATAATTTAAAACGGAAGCACGAAGCGAAATAACTTTTACGTAATACTCGTAGTTCTCGAAAAGTCTCTACTAGCCATTATGATGTGATAGGATTGGAATGCAATTTCTTGTAATCATCGTGACGGTTTCCACGTTTTACGGCCACTCTACACATTTACCGAACTATTTGCCAAACTATTTGCCGAACTATTATTTGGATAAAAGATGACAGGCGATGAGGCCCTCTACACGTTCATCACCGTCGGCGTTCATCTATCTTCGCCGAATATGTAGAGGGCGCATAAGATATTTGTAGATAAACCTCACATGGCTAATTTGTTATGAAATGCTACCATAAGATATTGTTTTTGATATGCTTCTCATTGAGACAAACTTCTATATCCGTAGTAGTAGGTATTGGGTAGCTATTGATATTCTAAAGAAACCACGTTACGAAAGAAGTTCATTCAGAGCAATAAAGATAAATTGTCATTTAAATTTCGTAAGTTCTGGAAAATTCCGTGATTCAATTCAAACGCGAATCGACTTCGTATTAATGCATATATTCTTCTTTTTGTGACCTTAAAATCTTTACACTTTCACTAGTAGGTGACAAATATTCTACGAACACGACACGAAATCTTCAAACGCAGATGCACAATGGACAAACTAGAAAATTAAATGACGTGTAGCGTAGACCGCACAATACTAAAATTGCTCTGCTGCATTATCTGCTAATCTTAACTCATTTGTTGTGATAATATATGCAGTTGTGTTTCAATGCAGATATAAAATCATTAAAAAAACCGCTCAATAATCTCTTCAAAGATATCAACTTATACAGGCGCCGGCGACGCTTAGCAACCGACGTTTATTTTTATGCTTACAATGAAAAATGTGGCATCGGGACACCGGAAAGCGATAGGAGTGGAACACTATACTCGCGGCTGATCTAACGCGGTACTGTTCAATGGAAAAATGCCAATAAGCATTTGAATGAATTACATAAACAAAACTATCTTAGTTCAGCGTAATCTACCCTAAGTCTACTTAAAATAAGTAATGTTATTTGTGTAATACTTGCGACATCAAAAAACCTAACATTGAAGTGTTCTTTCAAGGTTTAATTCACTTCATTCATCCTCTTTATAATTATATGATTGCTGATTTTCTCATTCATTGTACCTGTGGGTTGTTGTATTTTAAACTGATATCTCTGCCAAATGTCCCGCGCTTAGCGAAACTGGGTCAATGCTCCAGTGCGCTGATTCATGACTTGCACCAGATCAGAAAATGATTAGGTGCCCGGAAAAGAGGACATCTTGGAAATCCGTATTCCTGAAAATGATATCTGGGCCGGTGAACCCGGTACGCTAATCTTGTTTTAGCACCGTCTGACTCAATTATGGTGGAAATTTCAGAGGAATTCTGTGAATAACTAATTGGTTTTCAGAACTCTTTATAAATTATGTAGAGTTGCTTCTTTATTTTATTTATGTATAATTCCATATTGTTTATTGTGAATAAAAACATTTGCCTGATTACTTAACACGGAAAATATTATTGAAGTTAGTAACATTTATTACGCTGATAAACGTTCCACGTGTACAGGCAAATACTTTGGAATGCATGCAAATGAGTAAGATTTTATATCAACCTTATGATTCAATACTGCAATATCGATATCATCAGATGACAATAGTTAAGCAATCTGTCGATGAATTTCCTCTTGATTCTCTACTGGTTGCCTGACACGTTATTAAACTTTAGGTATTTTAAAAATATTATGGATAAAATTTTGAGAGCTTTGCACAAGATCGAGACGTCTGGAAGGAGTGGGGGGGAGGCCTTTGCCCAGCAGTGGGACAGCAATGGCTAATAATAATAATAATAATATGGATAAAATTGCTTCGTTTCAAATAAAGTCAAGGAAAGTCAAAATAAGGATAATATTAATATGTTTTTATAGGTTTACTTTACTAATTTAATAAATTCAAGTTTGGGTTGTGGAGACAACAGTACGAGTTGAACACGCAAACATTCTAAGTATCAATAATTACTAGGAGTGCTTTGCGTTGGTCTACAAGAAAGATCCGTGAGGTATTATTATATTTGAAATAAATATATTATTTGATTAAAAATGGCATCTTTTGACTACACATGCGTTCTTCAGAAATCTGATCAAAGACGCTGAGCTCGTACTAGATGGAATCCAATGATTGATTCATGATTAACAATAGAAAAATTTACTGGATATTCTTTGTTCATACTGATAACCATAAAAATGACTGACTGACCAACTTACAACTTAACACTTATGTAGCAAAGCATATCGGCAATCACGAGGACGATTAAATTGATTAATACTCTATGGTCTGTGGGAAACACAGACAATGTGCCCCGTTATTATGCAGATATATTCATGCAGATACCAAAGCTATCTGATCTTATTCTAATTATTTAATAAGGACACGCTCATCTGGACAGCCTTGAATTTTATGGGGTTTTCTGACGTAACATGGGTTATAGAATATTTAATTTTAAAGCTCAGTAAGATAAATTAGTAGAATGATTCTTCTTCTTCCTGCCCTTATCCCACTAAGTGGGGTTGGCACAACATGTTTCTTTCTTCCATTTCCCTCTATCACTCGCCATATCAGAACTCACTCCTTTCACTAACATATCCGCATTCACACAGTTCATCCATCTTTTCTTAGGCCTACCCCTACCGGTATATTCATCCACATTCATACTTATCGCTCGTTGTGCTATATGACTTTCATCTTTCCACATGACATGCCCATACTACGCCAACCTTCCACTTCTCAATTTGTCAGTCACTGGCGCTACTTCCAAACTTCCCCTGATGTACTCATTCCTTATAAATTGTCCATTCTAGTTACTCCACACATCCATCTCAGCATTCTCATCTCTGTCGCATGCACCCTTCTTTCAAATTAGTAGAATGATTCTCCATTAATAAAAGGGAGAGTTTATAGAATGGCTAACTAATTGACATGATGAATGTGAAAATATTGAGTTATTTTTACCAGAATATTGAAATAATTTTTTTATTGTTATATTTTGGTGTGAGGTACTAAAAACTGGAAGAGGTGGAGCTGAGAGATCATTAGCAGGTAAGCTGTGTAAAATAGTTGCTATGGATTTTATTATTATTAATTTTGGGCAAATTAGGGTAATCCTTATTATCAATTCGTTTTTATGTTATACGTTTGACTTTGCTGGTTTCCTCTAATATTTATCCAATTTATTCATTGTATTTGTAGTTCAATAGTCATTTATCATCACATTTTTTTATATTTTTACACACCGGACATATCCAAAGGTTTTGAATACAAAGAAGAACCGTGTTGCCACATAACACTAGGCGCATTCTATGAGTTCACATTGTTTAGATCTAGTCACAAGGATGTAATTAACATTACTACGGAACATCCAGATTGCACAGCTGATATTAGAATACCATAGATAAAACTAGAATAATTTAAAGCTAATTTGAAAATATTTGAATCGCTTCAGTACCGAGATTTTGATCTCATGGCTTGAAAAAAAGTACCTAAGCTAATGTTAGGAAATGTTGAATAAACGTAATATAATTGAGTACATCTGACTGCCCCCTCAATTACAATCAAAGGCAAGAATGTCTACCATTTCCTGGTATCCATAGTCTGGGGAATTGTGATTTTTTGGTAATGAGGTAACAGATCTTGTAAAGGTTGCTGGGAGCCGTTGGGTGCAGGCTGCACACGATCGATCGCTGTGGAAATCAATGGGGGAGGCCAATATTTAGAAGTGGACGCTAGATGGCTGAGATGATGATGATAAGGTAACAATTTAGGCTAAACTTTAAGCGAAGTCAGATCTTCTCAATATCAGTAGCTAACGGTTGACTCTCGTCGATGTTTGTCCAACTATAACTATTGTTCCAATCATCATGAACGGTCATCAAGAGTGATGACAATGGAATTGACAAGTTTGTGTATGCTTAATTGGTCGAAAGACTCACGAGGTCTCTGGAGTGAGCAAATTATTCCATAGTTAACACAATTGATGAAAACGTGCTCAAATCGAGAGGTAGTCGGAAGCAAGTATCATTTCATGAGAAATTGCGAGTCAATCAATGATATTTTGTCAATGGTGTCTCGGTATTTTTCTTAATTTTCCGATACAAAAAATCCGTATATCTCTCAGCCAGCGTGCGTATCAATTGATATGTTTAAACTTTAAAATGATTTCAGCTAAGTACAATCCAATGGAAATTTTGAAATTAAATGGTGACCGGCAGGTTGTACGGGCTCTATAGTAAAATTAATAAATTCCTCAAACTCTTTGTATTGTTTTGTCATCAAGATGGTAATGACTGTGCATCGTTCTATAATAACATTAACCTACTTGAAGCAATGACGTTGGTGATCAATGATTAGTTCTAAGCAGAATGGTGTTTATGAGTCATGAATCATTTTACGAGCACTAAACTATTCGTGCTGATAAAGACTAAAAAGACAGAAGTTAATTACTTTACGGGAGACCTGTTTATAAATAACACGATAAAGAAAAGATGACTCCCTACTCGTATTATAACTAGATAGAAAAAATCGGCCAAGTGCGAGTCAGACTCGCGCACGAAGGGTTCCGTATCTATAACGGCAAAAAATCACGTTTGTTGTATGGGAGCCCCCTTAAATATTTATTTTATTCTGTTTTTTTAGTGTTTGTCGTTATAGCGGCTTTCACATACACATCATTTTTGAAATTTTCAACTATCTAAATATCACGGTTCATGAGATACATGAGCCTGGTGACAGACGGATGGACAGACAGAACAGCGAAGTCTTAGTAATAGGGTTCCCGTTTTACCCTTTTGGTACGGAGCCCAAAAAAATATAAGTATAATATAGCTATAAGTATAAACTGATCGGATTGCAATAATACCTAGATAATAAAAATATTTTTTCTCGGGTCTGGGTGTCTTTTACCTATTTATGACCAGGTAAGTAGTTTATCATATTATTTATCGTAGTTTTAATGACTTTTAATTAAGTAGAGAACCTCTGCTTCTCTTAGGGCTTCATGATAATAACTATACTGTGTAATATGTCCAGCATTTATTTATTTAATAAAGGTTAGCACACACACGGCGCAAAAACTTGACTACGCATCGCATCGCATTGCAGTTGTGATGAGACTTGACCCTAACAAATTTTCAAGAAGGACTGAGGTTATTAAAGTTACCTACGATCAATGTCATTTAGAGGAAGGTTAGAATTTTTAACCGACTTCAAAAAAAGGAGGAGGTTCTATGTTCGGGTGTATGTATGTTTTTTTTTTGGATGTATGTTCATCGATATCTCCGTCAGTTGTAAACCGATTTCCAAAATTTTTTTTTTGTTTGAAAGGATATGCTACCATAGTGGTCCCATAAAAATTTTACTCCTGAGGGATTGATAGTTTTCCCGTAATACTCAAAAAATCACCGATCTTTTCGAAAAATGTGGACCGATTTCCAAAATTTTTTTTTTTGCTTGAAAGGGTATAGATATCTAGGTGGTCCTCATACTTTTTTTTCCTGAGGGATTGATAGTTTTCCTGTAAATCTCAAAAAACCTCATTCTCACTACAAAATCTGAGTTAAACATTGAATAGTTTGACATGTTTAAATACGCTCGAGGTGATCCCATATAATTTTATTCCTGAGGGATTCTCACTCTAACTTCTTTGATCTTGACTATTCCAATATCTAACCTAACCTAATAGGTATATTATTTACACTAAAAATTGAAAAATAAAAATTTTTGAAAAAAAAATTGAACCGACTTCACATAACACAAATAGACACTAAGAACCTTCTATGTACCTACACTAAAAAGAGAAAAATAAGAATATACACATGCAATTATTACTTACAGTATTCAAATAATAAATTATTATGTTATATTATAATTGAAGTCGGTGCCAACTATTCTACTCTAACTACTCCATACAATTTTGCACCCAAGTTCTATTGTAGGTACTCGTAATTTCTTCTTAGATGTAAATGCATAGGTAGTTGGCACCGACTTCAAATATAATATAACATAATAATTTATTATTTGAATACTGTAAGTAATAATTGCATGTGTATATTCTTATTTTTCTCTTTTTAGTGTAGGTACATAGAAGGTTCTTAGTGTCTATTTGTGTTATGTGAAGTCGGTTCAATTTTTTTTTCAAAAATTTTTATATTACAAAGACTGACTACAAAAAGTGTAAGTACTTACAATATTCTACGTATTAAAATAGCTACCTATCTATTTGATTGTTTTTTATGAGTTCGTAATTTGTTTTTGTTGTTTATTATAAAAACAGAATCTTCTGGCCCTTTTGATTGCTTTGGCTTAAATAATAAAACATGGTTTTCTAAAAAACGGTGACAGAAAATGACGTCCGTACACTGGGTAAAGTACTACTCCCGAAACTGAGGCAGCAACGCAGCGTTTTATGCTATAGGTAATTATTGAAGAATGTAGTGTAGGTACCGACAAAATAGTTGAGTGAAAAGAGCTCTAGAAATAGACAATGCTAACGACATCAAAAGACACACTAATTACATATTATACTACTGGAGCTGAAAAAGCGTAGGAGAGGACTGAACAGAGTGGCGCGATAGGGAGGAGGCCCTTTATGGAGGAGAGATTAATAGTAGTAGTAGAAGCATCATACACTAGTTAATTTTATTCGAAACCAAAGCGTTGACAATAAAATATATGTATTCAACTCAACGACTACAGCTTTAAATTATACAAGTAAATATTTGTTTCTCAGGCGAATCACAGGTTTAATAATCATCAAAAATCACTAACAGTTAAGTAAGTTTCATTCTATAAATAATAGTTGGGGACGGTGGCAACAAGTTAGGACGAATTTAGTTATTTTGGGCTCTCGTTATTTTAAAAAGTCGCCTACTCATTGACCATGAACACACCATGAACACGTGGGAAATGAATATGGAAGATTACAAAATTACACTATTCACGTGATTTTTGGCATTGTAATCACCATCATCAGCCCATCATAATGTCCCGATCATTAATAAGTACATTGAAACCTAAATATGAAACCGGAAAGCAAAATGTGTAGGTTCTTTTGATATTTTGGTTCCCATTCTGCAGAGAAGTTAACGCCTACCTAATCAAGGTTTTCCTTCATACTATGCAGTTTTTTCTCATCAGTAATATAAAGAAAAAAACAGTGGCACTCCAGGAATGCCGGCAGAAGTGAATGCTTGAACGGTTCTACGTAAACGTAAACAGGGTCACGACTGTATCCCCAAGGCGCGGTAGACATTCTCTCAGATCTTTATATTCCAGATCCTTTGAACGGTTCTAAACTTGACATAACTCGGTGTCGGTGAGCAGTCACGTGACTCGCACGTGACCTTTTCGAGGCGAATCCAAGATTTTTTTCTCATCTCAAAACTTCCAAACGCGTCTAAATAAGTTTTCACTTCAAAAATATAAATTGATAATTTTAAGGTCACATATTTTACAGAACTTTGGTAAAAAAAACTATACTTACCTACTTAATGTTCAAAACTATGCAAAGCACATTAAATATTTGAAATATTCCATGTTTTTGTAAAAAGTTTAGGTTATTAAAAACATCAACAATAATCACGGAAGACAAACCTCATTACATTTAGGACATTGTATCGTAAGTAGGAACAATAGTTCGTAAACATCTGACCCGTGCAATGTGACAGATGTGTCGCTTAGTTATTTACGACACAATGATTGTTCAGGCATTTCAGTCTTTGTCACTTTGTTTAAAATATTTCTTTTTTGTTACACATCGTGTTCAGGATTTGTAAATATTGCAAAGATGATTATTAAATAAAGTATTCCTCTCAAAAGGTGTAGGAGACAACATATGCTACCGCTTAGCGAAAGACGTAGAATAGCAGACATTACACTATTGATGAAAATTGCACAAAGTAAAATGGACTCTCCTCATTTGCTCTCTATTATTGGTTTGAAGGTACCCTCCAGATCCGTTAGGCAACCATTTACCTATCTATATATTCCCTTTTGTGCAACTAATTACAGACTCAATTCGTTTTTTATAAGATCTGCAGAGCGATTTAACGAACTGGATGACTTACCTGAAATTGACATGTTCAACTCATCATACAGAACTATTAAAAATACCATTTCAAACATATGGTTTGGTGTGGCTCCCTAACTGTCTTTCTAAGTAAAATGTTATTAAATCAACCAGCTTGGTCACCGTCCTGTTTAGTACTGTATTAACTTTTCTCTTCTTTGTCTTTTTTTTAAGCAAACAAGTGTTTCTAAAGTTTCTATATGTGAAAACATGTAATTGGTGCTTAGTTACATATCCTTGCAATCCAAACAGTTGTTGTATCACTCTTTTGTTTTCCGAATAAAATAAAATAAAATAAAACGAATTTATTTGAATCATTAAAGTTATTCAAAAATTGCTATTTATGTCCGTGCTCAGAGACTCTAACTGCTAAAATCCGTTCCTTTTAGGATGGTCGCACAGTCCAGCCGAGCCGAACGCGGCGAACTTTCAATTCAATAGAGAAAATGCTGCTGACGTCAGAAGCGAGCCGCATTTTCTGACGTCATCAGCATTTTTGTATAGAAAAATGACTGCGGCGCGTAGTGTGTGGATGAGTGTGCGATCAGGTTTAAACATTCATCACCATCATCATTATTTCAGCCATAGCTTCCACTGCTGAATATAGGTCTCCCCGATTGATTTCCACGATCGATCTTGTGCAGCCTGCAGCTGCACCCAACGGCTCTTAGTATCTTTCCATATTGTCCATAGTAAAGATTATCCAAGTATTTTTTTTTCTGACTATAGACATTAAGCCTGCATGGTGCATCGAACGTGCTTTAAAATTACATGTAGGCATTTTTTTGCACTAGGTAACAGTAAAACTTGTATACTTAGCTTTGAAATACTAGAAGGCGCATAATTTTGCCGAGACGGGGTCATATTGCACTTGTTGCTAACTTGTTGCAAGTGATTTTTTCAATATGTAAGTGAAAGATATTTTACAAACTCAGCTGAATATTGCCCTTTGAAATATGACTGACATAGATGCATTTTGCTGAGACAGATATTATTAAACTGCACTTGCTGCTAATAGGAAGTGATAGTGACAACAAAAAATACAATTACAAATAAGAAGACAAAGTAAAAAAATATTGATTGATATTGAACGGGCATCATGTACCGTCGCTTTGAGGCAGCGCGAAAGCAAAGTCCCTCTAGTGTAAATTTAGTTAATATGTAGGTAATTATTATAATATTTATGTGGATCTACATTATACATAGTTGTATCTAAGATATTTATTTATAGCAATAGTCTAAATAATTTTTATTATATTTGTTATACCGTGTATTTTTATAAAAATCTTTTTACTCGGTCTACCGCGATACAGGCTTGGCCTAGTGCGGGGTCCGTTGTAAATTATTTATGTATTAAATAAATAAATAAATAAATTGATAGAGAAATGATGTCGTGTCCAAAAATTTAGGTAGGTACGTCCCGCAATTGAAAAAAATAATAATTTAATGATGAGGCTGCAGTCTAAGTGGAATTGTGGCGACCTCTTAAGTCAGAGAGATCGTTAATAGTCAGTCCGGTAACACTAAAATAGTCCGATAACACTAAATAGTCCGGTAACACTAAAAAAGTCCGGTAACACTAAAACGGCCTCATAGGCCATTAGCATTAGGCCATCCGAAAAAAAAGATCATTAATAGAAATTAATATAAGTAGGTGTTTATTATTTGCCAGTATTTGTTTCAATTTTCTATCATATTAATAAGCGTCGAGTAGATTATAATGAAATACAATAATTTATCACTATTGCATTCTATGCTTGCAAAGAATTTGAAAGGGAACGACAAGCATTTAGATTGCCGGCGCCGGCGCCGCTCTACCTCAGCACAATTTGTTATTTAACTCAATAAAGCAAATACCTACGTAATAAATATTATAAGATTAGCACGATGCCTGTGACTTTGTTCGTCTAGACTTAGTTTTGAGTTTCTAATGCAGTTGCAGTTTGCAACCCATGTGCGTTAAATTGAAAATGTAGAGCACGACAATGTGTTGGATGACTATAGTTATGTGGTAGGTGTTTTTATGTATTTGTTTTCATTCAAATTGAATTATGATTTGGATAAAACTTCTTAGGTATATTATTTGTAGGTACCTGGGACCTACAAATAATAATAAAACCTACAAATAAAACTTCTATTATTTGTAGGTATAAAATTACGATGAGCGTTTACACGTGAAAAATTGCCGTGCGATACGATAACGTGTGGGTTGAAATCGCATCGTGTAAATGCCTTTTTGTTTTTCTCCCGACTTTTTTAAAAACTTTTTAACCGACTTCAAAAAAAGGAGAAGGTTCTCAATTCGCCTGTATGTTTTCAAACTTTATTTTACTGGGTGCAGTAATACATTTAAATAATAAAATACAATTTCACAAGAAAACCACGGATATGTCCGTGTTGAGTAGGCATTACATCATACAAAATACATATTTCCGCAGTGTCCTTAGGAATCTTTCGGAAATTATTGTCCAATTTTAGAGGAACATAGCTACAATTATTGTAAGGGTTTGTTTTTTTGCCTGTGCGTTGATATTCAGTCAGTCTGTATGGCAGAGTTATATATACATAATTATGATACTTTGAGTCATTTTACTGCTTAGATGTACAAGAATTTACCTGCATCATTATGTGCGTAGATGCATGATTCATCTGTTAACCTCTTTGTTACCTTATTCTATTTATTATATAACTTGTAAATTCTGGAAAATGCAAGGTATTATAATACTTTGTAGATTGCTGATACATTTTAATTAGTACGTTTTGGCCCAGTGCAAGAAAACTTCCGCGAGATGTCAGACGGACTTGCAAATGAAAACGCAGCCTTAGGGTGGTCGCACAGTCCAGCCGCGCCGAACGCGTGGAACTATCAATTCAATAGAGAAAATGAATTTTCTGGCGACATCAGCACTTTTTGTATAGAAAAATGACTGCGGTGCGTACGGCGCGAGCAAGTGTGCGATCGGGTTTAGAAATAAGAAACACGTGGCTTAAAAGGCGTATTAATAGGTGCGAATGTACTTATTGTACTTTATATGCTTCAAGGTATCGAATTGTGACCATTCTTTTAAATAATTAATTTTCATGGGCCCGCACATATTCGGCGAAGATAGACAAATGACGGTGACGAACGTGTAGAGGACCTCATCGCCTGTATTCGCCTGGCATCTTCTATCAAATTATAGTTCGGCAAATAGTTCGGTGAATGTGAAGAGTGGCCGTCAGACTATGTGACCATTCGTTGTTGAATAATTATTATTCAAGATGAATAATGTAAAGATATTCATAATATTTTTTTCCAGTTGATTCTCATCAATATCTCATAAGGTACAACTATGATAAGTCATCAACGCAATCAGCATCAAAGTCAAAGGTGTATAATTTAGCAGTAACCACTAACTACCACTTGAACAATCTATTGTTATTTTAATTACCACTTGTAGAGGCAAAGAATATTACTGTTTCTTCTAGATTTTTCTTATTTTCTCAATAGAACGTGATTTATATGTCTGGTGACGAGCTTATTGTATTCAAAGACGAGTCATTGATTAAAATTCTGAGTTCTTCTTAGTTTTTTTACTAGAATACAAATCAATTAGCTAGACACTGACTATCCGCTTAGACATCTTCAAAGGATCTGGAATATAAAGATCTGAGAGAATGTCTACCGTGCCTTGGGGATACAGTCGTGACCCTGTTTTTTAGACACTGCTGAATTCAATTCACATAACAAACATACTGTAATATCACAATCCTTTATATTGAACTTTTACTAGTAAAACAATGATATGTATTTTTTTTCAGAAATCTTTGTACATTCATCTTAGATCATAAGGACGGGATGAGCCTTTACCTTCTATTTCCTCTCTGCCAAAATACAGGGTGTAAAAAGACGTCTACCGAAGCCGAAAGGGGTAGGTACAGCATCCCAACACACAACCAAATCCAAAAGGATTTTCCGAAAAAATCATTATATCCGGAGAAAACAGCGTTTGAAGAGTACTGTTTGCGTATGTTCTGGGCGCGTTGTTATACGTAGGATTTTGAGTTTTAATTATTGTTTTTTTCTTTTTTTATATGAAATTATTAGGTAGAATTATGGTCTTATTACGTCGTACTGGTAGTAAATAACCGGAAATAACATGCATGACGAAGCTAAGTAAAAAAAAAATTTTGCGTTTTTTTTTCGCTAAATATGATTGCAACCCCTCAGTTTTCGGTAGCAGTCTTTTTACACCCTGTATACACGATTCCGAATCATTTGCAAAAGTGGGCGAAAAAATGAGGATGTAGGTATTGTCATTTTTATGCATAAGTGTGTGTTAAATGCGTTGGTGGCAGAAAATGTTGAAGGAGGAATTCTGTCAATAACTCGTCCATTCTATTGTGACTGAAGTACGAATATTTCTATTATCTGTCAGTATCATCAATTGTTTTTCTGACTTTGGAGATAAGGCAGCCTAAAGGCCTCGATCATGTCCAAACAGCTGTAGAGACGTTATAAATAACTCAATATGAATCTGAATAAGTGATTTACTCTGGTTTGATTGTTGGTAAAGATGATTTATTTCCGACCCTGAGTCATTGTTTCATGAGTTGTAGCTGCGTAAAACAGCGATTACCCAGATCAAACATCCGAAGATAAAATATTCAATGCGTGATTCAAATTATCAGCGGACGTTTCTATATGGGTGGTCTGGTACATTGATTTTTATAGATCTAAGTTCTTTAAATAATACATTTTTTGAAGTGAAAATTTCTTTAGGCGCGTTTGGCAGTTTTGAGATGAGAAAAAAATCTTAGATTCTCCTCGAAAAGGTCACGTGCGAGTCGCGTGACTGCTCATTGACACCGGGTTATTTGTCAAGCTTAGAATCCTTTAAGTTTTCAATTGAGTGCCACTGTTTTTTTTCCACTTTTGATATTTGTCCAACATTCTGGAATAGTTATCATCATCAAGTCTTTTCCAGACAGTTTAAGCAATGTTTGTTATACGGAACAAAGAAATATATTATAAACAGTTGTCACGGTTTAGGAATGTAATACATGCAAATGAAGAACACCAGTATCTAGAATACTTAGGTATGCTTAAGCAGTCATTTAACAACTTAAGTAGCACCTGAGTGGATAGAAAATATTTGCTTTTTTAGAAGTGACTGAGTCATAAAACGTGACTACGCGTAACATGAATTTCGCAAAGACATCGAAGAACTAGATTATTCATTCGAGCTCATGTTTAGCAAAATACCGTTTCCAACTATTCCTTCGTAAATGCGGCCAATATACACGACTTGATTGCCAATTTTACAAAAGTAGGTAGTGTTGATGACAGTTGCAGCTTAACGACGAAATTTAAACTTTGTGGACTTAGAAACAAGGTTTAAATCAGATTGATGAACCTAAATCGGTTGCAAAAAAATTTGCCGTGGCGCGAAGTCAACGGTTTTCGTCTGACCACAGATTATGTAACAGGTTGTAAAGAACAGAGGTCCATCGGGTATTGGTGACTCAGAAAAGAACCGGTACGCCTTTTTGTGTTCCATTCTGAGAAAATATTTAAAACATGTTTATTTATAGACTTTGTCTGGTAAATTTAATGAACATTTAGGTGACGTCATAATGTAACATCATCTTTGTATGTAACTTACGAGTATCTTTCACCAAACGTAGTAAAATATCTCCTAGAACCGTATATTAGAAAAACAAAAATTTGTCTTTGCGTTTCAGAGTTTAAACTTATTTCTATTATCTTTTTCTGTAAGAACTCTACAGATGTCTTAGGGAATTATTTATGCTTTTTTGGATAGATTTTATATAAATAATTTGCTTTATTTTATTGAATTTCAAATAACACTGCATTGCTGCGAATCTATTACAATCAGGGATTTTATAAGATAATTTATACCTTACTATAAATTACTGCATTTAAAGTAAGTCGTACGAGTAAACATTTTTTAATCAATCAATAAATAATTTGAAATTTAAATTAAATACCTTTTTAAACGAGTAAAAGTACGTTGCATAAGTACTTAAATGTAACAGGAAAATAATTAAACTCTACTACACGTGTATATGAAAACATTAACCTTTGTTTTTGAACGAAGTGTTAATTACTGCGAATCATTTGTTATTTTAACCAATATACGAGTACTACGTACTACGAGTACGGATACTTTTTATATTTTAAAGCAAAGTCACGTGTTTTGAGTTAAAAAAAAATCTTAAAATTTATAACTTTAGCTAAATCTGTTTTATTTGTTGTTTTTTTCTCATGGTGTGCAATAAAGCAATATTCTATTCTAATCTATTTCTTACAAAAACCAGAAACAAAAATGTTCTATATTGCAATGCACTATGCACACTATTCCGTCGCCTATTTAACGAACTATTAATAATGAGGCCTCGCCTATGCGCAGCAGTGGGTGAGGTAGGTTGTGGATGATGATGAGCAAGTATTTTAGTTTTCAATATACTTATTCATTACTAGCTGTCCGTCGCAGTGTTACCTGCGTTCCTTCGGGAAAACTTCACTTTCCCGGGATATAATTATATAGCCTATGATCATTAGGGATAATGCAGGATTCGAATGGTGACCCCCCCGGTGGATTCCGATCTTGTCGCGATGGGGGGGCTCAGTAACCGTGGTTTGGAGGCCCACGGTGAAGCCAACAGGGATCCCAGGCGGGGACGCTCCGAGTGGGGTTGGGTCCGCTCTGGATGCGTCTGAGGCGGGTGCAAAGGACGGAGTAATTTCTGTCCCCCGCAGTCAGGAGGGGTCGCGGGAGAAGAGGCGTGTCGGTATTTCGTTGCCGTTCGCCCTATCTTCCGCAACCAAACGGTGGCGCACCGTTGATGCGTTGGCGGTGGGGCCGCAGTGGAAGAGGAGTGTCGGTGTTACGTTGCCGCTCTCCCTGTCCTCTGCGGCCGTTTGGAGGCTTCTCCACGCGCACTCTTTAATTAGAGCGCGCAGTGGACGAAGGGAGCTGAGAGCTGTAGTGGTGAGTAGCGGACGCTAGGTGCGGGGGCACCTTCGTCCACCTTGCACTGCTCACTACGACGCGGGGCCCGCTGTAAGGGCGGGGATCGCCGGCGGTGGTCTGGATGTAGAGGCTCTGCCAGTTTCCCGGATCCCCTCCATTCCAGGCGACGCCGGAAAGGCGCTGGGACGTTTAGTGGGTATACCGGGAGTCCCCGGGGAGTCCCACATACCCCTCTCGCCCCCCCCGCGGAGGGGATGCGTAACGCATTTTACCCAGCGACAACAAAAAAAAATAAAAGGATTCGAATGGTGAAAGAATTTTCCAAGTCGGTCCAGTAGTTTCGGAGCCTATTCAATTCAAACAAACAAACATACTAAGAAACAAACAAATATTTCCTCTTTATAATATTATATAGAAGTATAGATGAGGCCTAGCCTATACGCTGCAGTGGGTGAGGTGGGGCTCTGGATGATGATGAGCAAGTATTTGAGTTTTCATTAAACTTATTCATTACTTATGACTAGGAACGAATTTTTTACGAGATATCAATACAAATCATAATTCTTTTCTTCTACAAACGTTTCCACAACTCGTTCGATACGCTGTGATTTGTAGAAAGGATGTTTTTTTTTTAATGATTGGAGTAATTTGGGCCGATTTCAGAACAAGAACCGTCAATTCCAATGTATCAAAGTATCTTGTGTACGATTCTCAATTGATTGATTGTATTAATGGATGTTGTCGGATAAATCACGTGTATATTATCTAACGGGTCAAGTTGTTTCAGAAATAGCGTGCATTGGTTTCAATATAAACAAGTACCTAAATTAAGTATATGTACAGTCAGCGTCACGAATGGTAACCCCCTCGTACGAGGCTCGAACAAACTGCCTATTAGGGGGGTTACCAGTTGGTGACGCTGACGGTATACATATAAAAATATACAGTATACTTAAAAATGTTATCAATTTTTAGCTCTCTGAAGTTAGGTGCACTAAACGATTGATTTGATAGAGTAGGTGAGATAGGACGATGCAACAAACTAAGCGAGTGAGCGAGGCAGATAAACGTTTTCGTCTTTTAGGCTTCATCAAAAATGGGTTCTGCGCAGCTACTTCAGAGAGCTAAAGATCGGTTGTGAAAGTGAGTACCTACGCATCTTTAGACGTTCGCAAATTGAATAAATTATCAAGCATAGTTTTTGAATAAGGGACTTGGTCTTGTTGTCCTTGATTTTCTGTGTGATTTGACAAGCGTAGGTATGTATGTTATCTATGTTACTAACAAAATACACAGCATAGAACATTTTATGGTAATGTTACGTCGAACATTGGTACATACTATTGGTAGGTACTTATCGATACTGCTATCATTGACGTCATTCAAAGTTAAATTAAAACAATAACTCACCTTCATATATGGACCTATCATAAAGAATTATTTGTTTAAACGTTTCGCGAAATCAAATTTCACGAAACAAGTCCACTGGATTAAAAATAACAGTAATTAGTTACGTTAGTTTCACAGCAATTATCACAGGTTTGCGTAAGAGTTTTTAACACTGAAAGTCTGAAACATGTGGTACAAATTGTCAGAACGGTTCACTATTTTCGCGTTAAAATTAGCACATGTTGGTTTTCAATCCGAACATGGAAGACAATTCAAATTTGGAACGTGCTATTTCTTTTTCGGCATTTTTTAAACGGCTGGAAAAGAAGTTTGTTTTGAAATTGGAACGTGTTTGAATTCGCGGCGGGAAATATTTTTCTCGCAAGAGTTGCGCGAAGCGTTCCGTGCGATGTTCGGTAAGCGACTGCCGGCTAGCAGCTGAAATGTATATTCGCGAACGTAAAAAAATTATTTGAACCGGTGTTGATGGAAACCCCGTAATATTTCGTTGGACTGTTATTTTCCAACGAATTCCTAATGACGCTCAACGGTTCCAGAGACCTAAATGAGGTCACATTTGAGAAAGGTAGAGTGAATTTACTTTTTCAACAATATCAATAGATTCCCTAAAAAAATCAATTGTGATAATAAGAACTACATTCGGTCATTTACCACAGTCCAAACCACAGACTGATTATTTATTTATACCTATAATAATTATTAATGATAACCACTTACCAACACTTATTTCTAAAGCCGGGTCCACAGCGCCGTGTTTTCGTGTTTTTAACATGTTAATTATCCGAATAGGCGCGTGCCATTGGTGGAAAACAATGATAACATGTTAGAAAAGACTAAAACACAGCGCTGTGGACCTGGCTTAAGAGTGGCAGAGTCTCTCTCCCAAGGCACGTTGACCTCTTTTATGTTCATTCATTCATTCATTTTTTTATCGTTCTTTTAGACAAGTACCTTTGACATACTTTCATATCTGGTAATGAAATCGTATCTAGCTGGCTATACTGACTTATTTGGCACAACATAGGTTAATATATCCTCTGCTTACGACTTTATTCCCAAAACAGTAGTACTCTGAATCATGGTTCAGCGGACCGGGAGCGGAGAGACGGTTCAGATAAGTTTGTGGCACTCTACAATCTACATCAAAACCATAATTATTTCGGACTTTAACGTTTTTCTTTTCGTTCATATCCTTTTCCTGACGCTTAAGAAGCCCCTTATGAGGCTGAGTGTACCTGTATTATATTAGGCTGATTGTATCTTTTATCAGGCTGAGTATACCTGTTTATCAGGCTGAGTGTACCTGTTTATAAGGCTGTAATGAACCCATATCCTATTATAGCCCTAAATCAGATAGTCACCATAGATAGATAGATAGAAGATAGAAAATACTTTATTGCACACCACATAATAAAAATAAACAAAAATGGGAAACTAAACAAAAAACACAATGACATACAATCGGCGGTCTTATCGCTAAATAGCGATCCATAGATCGTACATAAAATATCATTGCCACAGATATAGTTTGTAGATCTTGAACAGTGCTGTCGTCTGACAGCATGCGACCTACATTGTGCTGACAACAAAGGTAAAGGCCAGTACAGAGCCACAAACATATCTGAACCGGTGAGAGGCGCTGTCATCGCATCTGTTGTTGGCAGAAAAATAAATTTTACAGTAAAATTCGTTAGTTCCTCTTTTGGCCACCGGTCCAGATAAGTTTGTGGCACTGCAGGTATTGGTATTGGGACGACTTCTGAAAAATTAAAGACATTTTCCTACATGTTACAGGAATAATGCTGAACACACAGTAGGCAAGCTTGATACACGCTTCGCGTAAATATTATGATTTCTAAACTGCAAACAATTTGATTTAATGGCACCTTGTTCCGTAGCTTGTTTTTGAAATAGCCACTACAAAGTTTGGATCGATTCCGATGAATTCACTGACGGTAACAAAGAACTAACAACATCAATTCAAAAAGGCCTCTTAAAAAAAAAAAGTTATTCCCGTACCGGGAATCGAACCCGAGCCTCCTGGGTGAAAGCCAGGTATCCTAGCCACTAGACCATACGGGATGTGATTGATAAGCTGAAATTATAATTTACGTCACAAATAATACGATTCAATTACATTTTATTTACTTACAACAATTAAGAAAAAAAATATCAATTGCCGAGAATAACACCAAAAGAAGAAGTATTACTAAAAAGTAATATCTGGAATGACGTAAGTTTAATGTGTTGACAAGCGCCACCTAGCGGGAAAAGTTCACACCGCTCAATTGGGCAAGCTCTCCAAGGGTAAGCTGCAAAAAACACTGCTCTAACCAACATTCTACCGCTAGTGATTCAGCTACTCGCCGATAGATGACTCTAGCTTCTGCATTTAATATAAAAACGCTTGATCTTGCAATAAGTAGAATAATAATAATTAAAGCCTGAATCCGATAGTACCCTGTCCAGTGTCTTTAAGTTTTAAAAAATCACAAACTTTTCTATAAATATTTCCTAAAATCGTATTGAGCTTAACCAGTGCAGCCGCCCTCAAGTTCAAAAATAACGCTTACCGTAATCCCAGATAATATAATACTAGTAATGTAACTGAGTGAAAAATTCACAATTAAGTGAGTACATATTTAAAAAAATCATCCTTTTTTTAGACATTTATTTATTTACAACTTAGGTTAACATTACAGATACTACTATCTAAGGCGTTAACCTAGTGAGATTAAATAAGAAAAAAACATTTTTTTAAATTCCATCTTGAAATAGCACTCTCTAGCTCCTTGCTAATAAATGCTACCATTAAAAAAGCATATATTTTTTTACAATAACAAAAATCGTAACTGAATTGAAAGGACATCAATGACGTCCAGATGGCGTCATTTATAGATTCTATAAATACCCTATTATCTTCATTTACATAAAGTCATGAGGAAGGTCTAGTTCCTTGTGTGCAACGATGAATTTCAAATTACTCTACAAGCAACTATTTTGAGAAAATATCTTGTTATTGGTAAACACATTCCGTTTCCAATCTACTAAATCTCGATACAAAAGACTTCAACGCGCACCATTGATTGGCTTCTTTGCTTTGAACTTGTACCTACAATACAACGGCTTTGTTTTGTAAGGAAGGGCATATTGATGAAGCAGATATTTGTTGTTATATTAAACAAACAGGCCTCTACCTACTCTACTCACTACTCCAGTCCTTTTTAGCTCTCCCCGCTCCCCAAGAGAAATGAAGGAAAATAAAGAAAGCCTTTCCGAAAGTGTGACTTGCATTCAGTCATACTTCATTACAGTTTCTTATAAATTCTGTGGGCCGATCCCGGCGGCACTGCAATGCCGGGCCGACCCGTGACGGGAGTGGAGCGAGCTCCGAACATCCCGTCGCTTTACAAAAATCAGTTTAATATACTGGTCCCTCAGTGAGGGAACTTTCAGATATTAAGCTGAAAAGAACAGATACTACACTTTGATCTTAGCCAAAAGGCCGAGAAGCGATACCGTAGAGAGATTTATCGAGGCAGGTCATTCGTAGCCGCGCGTTTTCGTCAGCGCGTCTAGAATCTGTACAATTTTACTGGCGACATCTGTGTTTATTTCGCCGTACTAACATGCCCCCATACTGAGCCCCTTTGCAAAGCAACATTGAAAACACCATTTCAATCGGGTTGTTGGTTAGAAGACTATTTAGCTTTGCAACAGTATAGGCCAACGACGATTTACATAAAGGGCAGAACTTTAAAGTTATTGTTGGTAGGTAATTTAAACTGGTATTTTATTCTCAGAGAAATTATAAGAGAAGGCGCAATAAAAGTACCTACTCGAAAATACAGCAAAAAAGTGCCAACGAAAACGCACCACGATTTTTAGCCATTACCTACTTACCCACAAAAAACTGATAATTTCAATGCTTAAATTTAGACTGTGTTAGTTTTCATCCGCGCTCATTATCATGAAGTGCTTATATTATTATTACAAACAGTAAAAACCGTAGGCTTCAGGAAAGCGAATATATATTCTCATCATCATTGCCTACCCTTATCCCGCTTATGCGGGGTCGGCACAACATGTTAAGCGAATATATTCTCATGTCCATAAAAAAACGGACACCAAGCAAGTATTACATATTACAAAAAATTTGAGTTCAGTAAACAGTAATACTTAAGGCCTTTTTTTACCATAAATTGTGCTTTTGTGAAGCTTATTCTTAAGATCCGAATGTCTTGGGTGTCTGGTAGCACATTTTTGTGTTTTTCATGCCTCTGACTACCACTTTAGACATTAAAATCTAAAATACATACATAAATATCTGAGAGCATTATCCACTGCACATTGTGCATACATATTACCAGTCGTTATTACTGTTCAAAATTTTTTTTATATGGTCGGGTGTTAATCGAGATGATAATAATGATCATTACAGTTTGTTGAGGATATATTAAATAACATTTACTACATTTTGAAATATTATTTTATTGTTATTGCTATAGACATTGGACATTCCGCTTCCTATCTATATCTCTATACAAAAGACTTCAACGCGCACCATTGAATAAAGTTGTCTTCCTTCCTTTGGATTTGTACAACGGTTTACGTTACGGCTTTGTTTTTTATAGGCACATTGAGGCAGCCTATTATAGACAGACTCACTTTATCACAAAAGATGGACAATACCTAAAACCTGCCTATACGAAAATAATCGATGTTATATGATTTTCATACTTCAGTAGAGTTTCTTATGAATTCTGTGCGGCGGACCCGTGACGGGAGTAAAGCGAGCTCCGAACATCCGGTCGCTCGTATAAAAATCAGATAATTTCCCACTTCTATATTCAAAGTCCCAATTCACCTGTTTTGACATTTATCTATGGGAATGGGTAAAATCGCCCAGCTAATTGGAATTGCTAAAATGTCTACGTGGGGCACTCAGAAAGTTTGGAGAAACTGAAAAACTAACTTATCTGGATAAAATATTTGTATCAAATCTTTTCAAAAAACTCTCCACTAGCCTATATACGAACTTTCATGCGTGTGGACTAATTTTTGAAAAACTTTTTAACATGCCACACGCGCCTGTTTCTGAGCTTTGGTAAGGCTGTGCGGCACCCAGCGCAAAACTATCCTTCTCACGTAAAGGTGCTCGTGTAGAATCTTATGAACGCCTGCCGATCCAGTCTGTGCTAAATCTGTTTGTATGTATTCGCCTGTTGCCTTGAATTAAGTTTTTCACTTCCAGTACGTTTTTTCTTTAACAGCCGTCGAATGACGACCACTTCTTTCATCATCCCTCAAAGTTAGAAGACTACGTTTAAGCTCGTTATGCCAACGGTAGATGTTTGATTTTGAAAGACTTTCATCCATAAATGCCATTTGAAAACGATCAAATGACTCATCCGGTTTTAGGCCACATTTGAAATTGTAAAATATCGCACGGAAATGTTCCCGACGCAGACCCATTTTTCAATAAAAACAAATATTCAATTTAGATAAAAAAAATGTGGTGGCAATTTAAAAATTCAAACGATGGTATTTTAACTTACACTCGTAAATAATCATATTTGATTTTTTTAAACAATTAAAATCAGCCAGGGACTTCATACAGATAAACTTTTTTTCCCACCACTTTTTGTGTGAGCTGGTATTTGGAGCTCTTTGTAGAATTGTAAGAAGTTACTCTACAAGCAACTTCTACAATTTATATTTATATGAGGAAATTGAGTTATTGGTAAACACATTCCGTTTCCAATCTACACTCGGTTCCAAAAATAACGGGTCAGTCACATAAACCCGAATATCTCCCGAACTACGTATGCCATCCTAATGAAACGTAGACTGTTCAATTGAGAATTTAATTATACAGATAAAAAATAAAATAAAACTTAGTTGCACCCACAATATTAATCTCTAAATTAAAAAAAAACTAAAGTAGTCATATTTTTCTGAAGATTACATTTTTTTTATGATTGTTTTTTTGCTGTTTTTCATCACTTTTTTCATTTAATACTTTGTATTGCCTCCACGAGCTCTTCTGACAGCTTCCAGGCGATTAGGCATGCTGTACACCAAATTTCGGAGCCGGTGCTGAGAAATACCTTCCCATTCCTCCACCAGTGCTTGTTTGAGCTCGGGAAGCGTGATTGGTGGGGGGTTTCGACCTTTCACGCATCTCTGAAGCTCGTCCCAGGCGTGCTCGATGAGGTTTAAGTCCGGGCTTCGCGCTGGCCACTACATGAGTTCGATACCGACCTCTTCAAGGTAGTCATGTACAATTCTGGCGGTATGGGGACGCGCATTATCATGCATTAATATGCCATGCCGGTCCATCCTGGCCATGAAAGGACCTACATGTTCATTGAGGATCTCTTCCACGTACCTCTCTGCATTTAGAGTTCCATTTTGAATGAGTACCAGCTCGGTGCGGGCCTCAGCAGAAATCCCAGCCCAAACTTGTACGGAGCCTCCACCGTACGCCACTTTTTCCTCCACACACGCTTGATGGAAGCGCTCCCCTGGTCTTCTGTACACCAACTGCCTACCATCATGCTTATAAAGCATGAATTTAGACTCGTCCGTGAACATTACCCTAGACCAATCGTCTAGTGTCCAGTTTAGGTGCTCGCGCACGTATCTCTGTCTTGCAATTCGATGTCCCCGTTCCAGTTTGGGGCCATTTGCGGGCCTCAATGGTTTCAAATTTGCTTCAGCAAGACGTCTTCTTACTGTTTGAGCGCTTAAATTGCCACCTCCAAAGCGAATAAAGTGAGTTTTTAGACCAACAGCAGTTTGAAAACGATTTCGTAGCATTGTAGCCACCAGTTGTCTGTCTTCCCTGGCCGTTGTGCATCTTGGTCTGCCATTTCCTGGTCTTCTAAGGTGTGATCCGGTCTCTTGGTACCGCTGGACTACCCGCTGAACAGTCGACAAAGATACACCAATGTTTCTGGCTGTTTCACGCTGGCTCCGCCCAAGTTCCAAAAAAGGTAGGATTCTGGTACATTCCTCTAGCGTGACTGCCATGCTTCACCTCACAGAATAATAATTATGCACGTGGAAGACGTTCACGATATTTTTTTTGTGACAGAATAGAAATGGAAAGCATCTATAATGACATGAAACAAAAATATTGTTTTTAAAAATAGTCATTTTTTTTAATTTTGTTTTTGTAATGAAGTTTTTTTCGTCAACCAGTTTAAATAATATGCTATTAGAAGCGCAACTAAAAAGTCTTTATTCTGTTTTTTATTTCATTGATCTAACTTTTACAGTTCTGGAGGTATTTCAATTTTTGTGACTGACCCGTAATTTTTGGAACCGAGTGTACTAAATCTCGATACAAAAGACTTCAACGCGCACCATTGATTGGCTTCTTTGCTTTGAACTTGTACATACAATACAACCGTTTACGTTATGGCTTTGTTTTAAGATAATTGTTTTAAACAGGCCTCTACTCATAATCTAGTCAATCTCTAGTACTTTTTAGCTCTCCCTCATAAGAAAAGCAAAAGAAGAATTAGCTTTTACGTATGAAATACACACTGTTATTATGTAACGAACTTGACTTATTAAATTTTATAATTCAGTAGAGTTTCTTATGAATTCTGTGGGCCGATCCCGGCGGCACTGCAATGCCGGGCCGACCCGTGACGGGAGTGGAGCGAGCTCCGAACATCCCGTCGCTTTACAAAAATCAGTTTAATATACTGGTCCCTCAGTGAGGGAACTTTCAGATATTAAGCTGAAAAGAACAGATACTACACTTTGATCTTAGCCAAAAGGCCGAGAAGCGATACCGGTTGAAGATTTATCGAGGCAGGTCATTCATGGCCGCGCGTTTTCGTCAGCGCGATCTAGAAACTGTACAATTTTACTGGCGACATCTGTGTTTATTTCGGCGTACTAATATGCCCCCATACTGAGCCCCTTCGCAAATTCCTATGGCACTTTTTATTCTCAATACATTGCTCATATTATTTGGTTAGTGCCGTAGATTGATTGTTTATTTTTTATATTCGGAGATTATATTATACTCATACTAATAGTTTATAGTATATAATATGTAACGTTTAAAGACCGCTAGTCAGGCTATTGTCAAAAGTTTATCGATCTTCAAAGTCAAAGTCAAAGTCAAAAAGCATTTATTCAGTAGGACCGCTGGGATCACTTTGAAACTTGATCAAAGGTAGGACATACCATAACACAAATAGTTATTCCTTTCTTTCTCATTGTTTTCGATCTGGATCAGTTTAGCTAACGACAGCTCATCTAATGGAGTTCTGAGCTAATTTTATCGTAAATTACTTGAAATAGCTTAGACCTTGCATTTTTATGCAGTAGGTATAATAAAATTAGAACCATCAGACACATAAATTAGGTACATAAGTATTTCAAAAAATTAAGCTAGGACACCGCAGCATAAAATTCATAACCAGGCTAACTCTGATGGTGCATGCTTATTGTGTAAATGACCCTAACACGCTTCAAGGCCGTCCATATGTTGTCATCTTAAAATTTCTCATACCAGCCGTGTGAAGCCAGGTGGTTCCCAAGACCAAACGTTTGAGACGCTTCCTGTTATTCAAACTGATATAAACAATTAAACTAAGACGAGATCGTTAAACTTTATTTGGTCTATGTCGAACAGGAGGAAGACTATCCCATAGGCAATATACACTCTTTTTTTTATTATTAGGTTCTCAGAACTGGTTGTTACACTTTGGGAAAGTTTTCGTTACAATTTTAGAAATATAGTGAACGACCTTGATGAGACCACAGCTAAAGTAACTTAAAATCCTTTGAAGAAGTCCAATATTCAATAATGGGTTGGTACCCGGGGCGGCTTTCACAGAATAGGGGGCTGAATAACTTTTTTTTTTTAAAAGTAATGTGGACTCCTTTAGGGACTCTATTTTGGTCAAGAAAAAATTGTTTCCTATAAAAAATTATTTGGTTTACAAACTATAGGTAGTGTAATTCATTTTATGTAGAAACGTTACAAGTTTACAACCATTCATATTTTATTGCAAGCATCTGATTGATTAAGCTTTTTGATTATTGGCCCTATTGTGCAATGGACATCGGCTTCATTTTGACAACCTTTTTGGAAACTTAGCCTGGAAATGAATCGTCACTTTCATATTATGTGATTCAAAGATAAATAAAAAGGTTCAATGCTAAATCCATGGTGTGATTGGTTGAGCTCTATTGGGATCAAATCAAATCAAAATTCGTTTATTTAAGGAACAGAAAAGGGGTACAAAGTAAACTAGGTACGATGATGTCTGCAGTAGTTAAGAAACTGTGTCGCAGACACCAACGCCCACCTCCTTCACAGGGAGTATTTAGTTCCTGCATAAACAAATAAAGTTGGTACTTAATTAATAAAGTTAATAAGTGAGATTATGTGTCTGTTGTTAGTAGGTACATTACATAAACAGACTCTCAACATAGGTTATACAAAATGAATCTGAGAAACAAATCAACTAGTAATAAGAGATTGCCTGTGTGTGTGTGTTTGTGTTTGTTTGTGTGTATGCATGTGTGTGTGTGTGTGTGTGTGTGTGTGTGTGTGTGTGTGAATGTGTGTGTGTGTGTGTGTGTGTGTGTGTGAATGTGTGTGTGTGTGTTTGTGTGTGTGCACGTGTGTTTGTGTGTGTGCGTGTGTATGTATGTGTTGTGTGAAGTAAAATGTAGTTTGTTGTGATTTATTGGACAATCTTCAAAAGGTCTTCGGTTTCATCGTATGAAAGAGACGTAAGCCATCCCAGACATTTCAATGGGATGACAACTGGGAATGGATTTCAAGTTAGACAATAAGGCTGCTGGTCTATGCTTGTAATCAGTTTTATTAAGAGGAAAGGATACTTGAGACACTTTTGAAAAATAGATGCAGATTTGAATAAAATGTTCCTGTCTCGCTGCATGCCGCCGCCGCGCCAGCAAGCAAGAAAGGGACAACTGCAGTTCAGACCGTTTTAGGTATATAACTTTTGACCAAATTGTTTTTTTTTTTATATAATTATAATTATATGTATTCTTATTCTTATTATTCTAAAACTTTCAGCTATGCCCCTATGTTCTCATTTTTTTTGTAAATATGCGTAATTTTTTTTATGTGTGTCTGAGAGTTTATATTCTAATTATCGTAGGAAGTAAGAGTCTTCAAAAACTAGATAGATAGATAGAAAATACTTTATTGTACACCACATGGACATTACAAAATACAAACAAAGATACAAGAAAACATTTGAAGCGAAGTACAATGGGCGCTGTGAGCGATTTCTTCCAGACAACCTTAGGATGAACTGGATTAAAGGAAGGCAAAAAGGCGGTGTCAATAAAATATGTTTATAAAAACAAATAAATAAATACTAATAAATAAATAAATATATACCTACTATGTACGAATAACTATAACTAGAAATATTGACTAATTTTTTAAACCTCGTTTTAAACCTTTCAGCTTCGATTATATTTAAGATCGAAGCTAAAAAGGTTTAAAAAAATTAGGCAATATTTCTAGTTTTCGAAGACTCCTACTTCCTACGATATTTAGAATATTAAAAAAAAACAAGACATAGGGGCATGGTCATGCTAGTAATAGGTTTTATGGTATAAAAATATTTGCTCTAGTTTCGTTATCCAGGGAGGAAAAAGTCGACTACGTTCGTATGGAGAAAGAACGATATCCTTTCGTCAGTGTTGGTCCACCGGGACAAATACTTTAATGATTTGTAAATATTTATTCCCTTAGCAATTTTGTTGTATTGTATTAGATTAGTCTCATAGTAATTGTCTGTACAAAATTAGTCATCATAGAACTTTGGATCTTACTGCTGTACCTACCGCTGAGTAATGGAACATTGTTTACCCACTCTCTTCATAGGTTTATTGTTCATCAAACTAAAGATCACTTATGAATCAGCAATGATTTACCACAACATTGATGCCATACAAAATTGCAACGCAAAAATGATAAATGATTGATGTTCCATCCTACTAATATTATGAATGTGAAAGTTTGTGTAGATGGGTGCATGGCATAACGGCTAGACTAATTAAAATCACAATTAGAATATGTTGGTGAATTTATAAACACTATGCTACTTCTTATTGAGGAAAAAAGCGTGGGAATGAAGACTGCTAGGTATTAGGTAAAACATTAACAATAGGTACAAGGTTTTAACAAACATTTCGTTGCAGTTCAAAATAAAATACTACAGACCCATTTTAGAAATAAGTAAGATAGCTACTTATTTAAAATTTATATTTTTATCAAGGTTCATACCAAGTCACATAAAATACCCCGAGTTTATGCATGCTACACGCAAACTGAATAAAACATACACATTATGCAGATCGTAGCATTTTCGTAGCACCGCCTACGCACGCCCATTAAAAAAAAAACAAATAAATATTGCTATGGGATGGTTTCTTTCAAAGATTTGTTTATATATTTGATCAAATTTTCACACGCTTGAACTTAACTTTGGCCCTTTACAAGTTTCCCTAAAGCGCCCAAATCGCCCTTTGGCAAATTAACGGTAGCCCATTGTGCCCTCCGTCTACGTTAGGGTGAGATACGACCTTGAGACACCCTTGCTTGCCATGGTGATTTACATATGCAAATGCAAAACTGTCGCTCGTAGATCGCGAGACATTATGTTAAGCGAGATTGCGTGTTGATAATGTTAGTGTAAACTATTTAGAGACATTTATTAGTCAGGGTCCATTTCTTGTGGTGCGGTGACAATGACGTCGCTGTGCGGTCACGCGCGGAGTCCTGGCGCGAGCGGCCGCGGCGCTCCGGCATCAGTCACCTCGTGAGCGCCGACCGCGCCGCACGCTGCGCAAGACATGTTGCCTCTAGCCCTCCTCGCCGTGCTCGCCGCCGCGGCCGCGCAGAACGAAACCAACCCGCCACGCGCCCCCACACCCCGTCGCGACCAGTTCCGAGTCATCTACGAATGGAACGCCATCGACTTCGAATGGGCCTCCCCGGTCGACCGCGAGGCCTACCTCAATACGAGCCGATACATCCCCCAAAACGTTTTAATCTCTGGAATAAACTTTTACGGCGAAAACCTGTTCCTGACGATGCCGAGGATGCTGGACGGAGTGCCGGTGACTCTGGCGACCATCCCGATGCAGGGCAGCGACACGGCGCCCAAGCTGCGCCCCTTCCCTAGCTGGAACGACAATACCGTCGGAGACTGCAGCGCGCTGCAATTCGTCCAGAACGTGGAAATCGACAAGAACGGCATTATGTGGATATTAGACAACGGTAGAGTCGGCACTCTCACCCAAAAACCTAGCACAAAGTGCCCGCCTTCGATCGTGATCATCGACCTGAAGACCGGTAAGAACGAAATGGAGCGCATTCCTCTTCCAGCAGATACCGTGAACCCCAACACCACGTACCTGAACGACCTCGTGGTGGACAACCGGGATGGTGATTACGCGTACATTACGGACAATAGTGCAACAGATCCGGGTATCATCGTCTTCCGCCGCAGCGATAAAAAATCGTGGAAGCTTCGTGACGCACAATCGATGTCGTCCGCAACCGAGGCAACGCTCTTCCGCATAAACGGTACCTCCGTCACCCTTCCGGTGAACATCGACGGCATCGCGCTCGGCCCGCAGTACCGCGCGGATGGAGACAAGATCGACAGGAAGGTTTACTACTGCCCGCTCTCAAGTTACCATCTCTACGCGATCAATGCATCAGTTCTGCAAAACGAGTCTCTCGCTGAAATGGGCGAAGGAGCTCTGCGGCCCTACGTAACAGACTTGGGAACCAAAGCTTCGCAAACTGATGGCATGAAGATGGACTCGACGGGCATACTTTTCTTCGGTCTAATTAGCAACTCAACCATCGCAGAATGGAACACGACGCTCGATTTCCACATCGGTCAGCGTACAATCGCCCGTGACACGAACTACATCCAGTGGGTCGACCGATTCACTTTCGACGATAAAGGCAATACGTACGTAGTGATCAACCGGCTGTTTAACTTTGTGAAGAATCAGGTGTCTGTGAATGAAGTAAACTATAGGATTTTGAAATCTCATACTGGGTCTAAGAGCTACGTGTTCGGAGAGGACTTGACTGTTGCTGAGGATGGCGGTCAGAAGAGCGCGGCGGGCGCGCCGACGTCACTGGGCGCGTCGCTGGTGATGCTTGCGCTGGCGCAGTTACTCGCCTAGTCCGTGAGCAGCCGCGGTATACTTCGGCTCAGCTCCAAACGGTGTTCAATAAGCGCTCGAATGCGTAACATTACCAAAAATTAAAAGTTACCGTGATTTTATGGTCACTCCAGTGATACGCGTGTAGATATCGCTTTGTATAATAACTTAGACGTAAGTTAACTTAGAAGGAATGTGTATAGCGCGAAACCTTTTTGTGACGTGAAGACGAGTCAAGTTGTGTGTACGAATCGAAAGGTCGAGGACGCATTGCCAAAGCGGTTGCACTCAACAATATACATTCCATGAAATAATGTTATTCTATAAAATAAATGTGCAGCTGCACGATATTTATTTTATTTAGAACATGATAAAACGAAGCTCAAGTAGAGTATAGCTAAGTTTCACACGAGCAAAGTATAAAGTAATGTAAAAATAAATATCTAGTAATCTAAGCATGCCTGTATGTGGTCGTGATGCGTGGATCGAGAATAAACGTGTTTTAATACTTAACTTTATTTGTTGTTTTTATTTGCAAGTTAATGTTACATTCATTCCTAGGCGCTGTATTGACACTATTAATACTGTGTGGCAACATGTTAAGTGATAGATAACAAGGTTGTGGCCAATGTGCTTAAACCTTTACTTTACTTTGCACCTTATTCTTTAAAGAATTTAAGTTCGTTTAAGACATTGAAACATGTTTTATAGAAGTACCCATAAAACCTAGATGGTTTGCTGGTTAAACGTATTTGAAATTTACGTAGAGTTTAAAAGTGTGGTGTTAGTAATATGAGTAATCAAAGTATTTTTTGACAAAATATTATGTGCTAGACTTTTTATCACACAGCATCATCTAGCCCCAAAGAAAGCAGAGCTTGTGTTATGAATGACTGATCTCTCTCTCTCCCGACTATTCATCCCACATGGTGATGGAGTCAGCCTTCCTAACACTCTTCCTTCATTTCGCCCTATCCATGACGTCATCATAGGAAACACAAAAAAGTAAATGTGTTATACTTTATATGTATATTTTATGTTTGTAAATACATACATAAAAACACCCGAACCCGAGACAAATATCTGTAGATCATTATAACATTTGTACCGCGGCGGGGATCGAACCCGGCCCGTAACCTTTTGCGTCGCAAGCGTGCTTTCGACCACTGCACCACAGAGGTCGTTTTTTAAATTACTTCATCGTCTCTTGTTGTGTCAGTAATTGTATTAGTAAAACATAATATCGGCACAAACAACTATAGGTGTTCAACACGGTTTATGTTCATTGCGTTCTTCAAGTATTTACTGCAATGCTAATACCTATTCATTGCAAATACATTTAACATTCCAAAGCCAGTCATACTCATCAATACGTATGTTTTATTGATGGAAAAATCATAAACGTATTTCTATTATTTAAATAAATTGCATCTTTTTATCTAAAGTGCAATCAACGTTTATAAAACTCGTAAATGACGCAGTTGAATACAAAAGATTGATCACAACGGGGAGGTACCTACTTACCATACTTTTTATTACCTACCTATGCGATCTTTAATTACTTACGCTACTGAGATAGGTACCTACAATAAAAACCTATGTTTGAAACTGTTAGGATCAGGTCCTCGGGAATACTTCACTTTGTCAAGATAAAAAGTAGTCACTCTATTAAATCAGGGCATGAGCTACCTTCACAATCAATTACATCTAAATCTGTTAAGCCGTTTTAGCGTAACGGAGTTACAAACATACATGATTGGGCCCTCTTCATATTCGGCGAATATAGACGAATGCCGACGGTGACGAACGTGTAGAGGGCCTGTCATCTTCTATCCAAATAATAGTTCGGCGAATGTGTAGAGTGGATTTTGCACTAGTATAGTGTGAACTCGAATTTTTTATCTTCTCTCTTAATCAAAGACGATGTAAATTGCCGGCGTAGAAGCTTTAGTAAACAGGTAAAGAATCCTTTATTTGCGAGAAACAGGATGTACAAATGAAATAAAAAGAAACAATAGCTAATGCGTAGGCAGAGACCGACGAGTAACAAAAAGCTACCTATAGAGTAAAATGACGATTCGGCCTCGAATACAGGAGAGGTCAACTTTGTTATGGCAGTAAGGTGAACTGCATTGAGATTATGAGGACAACGACTGCTAAAGCGTAAAGTTGTTCAAAGGAGAGCTTTTGATACCAAGACTAGGCTACGTATCCGTACGTATCATATCCTCATCAGAATAGATGTTCTGATCAGAAGAAAGCTCTATATTTTTTTTCGGAGGGCCTAATACTAATGGCCTATGAGGCCGTTTTAGTGTTACTGGACTTTGGCGGGCACTGAAGGTGCCGAGGCGCCTAGAGAGAAGTTACGACAACATGCGCAAGGGTGCCTCTAATAGGTGCGAGTCTCGGCTTGGGCTGTTGCCGGAGTGAAGTTACCTACCTAAATCATGACTAGACGATATCACTTCGCCGTTGGCGATGGTGATATCGTCATCTGGATTGCCAAGAATGAAAGTTCTATCCTAGATAGAGAGATCTTTATACTTAGACTTCTTCCCTCTCCTGTCCAGTCACCACCTTCTTTAGTTCTTAACTCGTCCTTTTTCATTTTCCGCCTCTTTCACAAACTGCTCTGTAGCAGTCGCCTCTTAAGGGCTTTCAAGTCCTCTACCTTTATTTCCATCTTCAGAATTCTGGAATTGTTCAGATTTGGGTAATTTGGCCTTAGCCAAACAGGCTCTGGCCTCCGACAGTCGGTCCACATACTTCGGTTTCTCCGAAATTGGTGGAACTATAAATTTTCCGCTACAGTAGATAGCGGACTTCGAGTATCTATAAAGTTTGCTTTAGTCGATGATGTTAAGATGCGTGAACACTCAATTTACATATTTCTTGTCACGAGGAGTGTTTTATTGGTAGTTTTATTGGGTAACTAGGAAAATGGATACTTAATTTTATTTAGATTACCTTTTTACTATAGGGATATAGCTTACCTCTTCACACTCGAACATTTTTGCACTCTTTATTCGTAAAAAAAAACTTAAATTACTTTTTAACTTTTTTTTAGATAAAAAACTACTTACTATAGGTTTATAATAGTTCATATCCCTTTCAGACCTGAATTATTATTTTTTTCTATAAACTGATAAAAAAATATAATTTCTTAAACAATTTCATAGTGGAATAAATACATGACTATTGGTTAACACAATACTCGTATAGAAATAACATTGATTGGTATCGTATAATTACAACTCGAATATCTTTTTAAATTCCTAACTCATTCATACTTATCATTAAAAAGGCGTAAAACTTTGATAAAGTAATCAAGCTTATGATCGATGAGACTCCTAAACTGTGTGTGTGTGTGTGTGTGTGTGTATAGGTACTTGATAACATGTATGCATACTTTCGATTTCAACGATGGCCGCTAATACGACACAGATACATAATAGTTTCTTAATCAGACAACCTTGTGAATTTGACGTCTGTCAAATTTAAGGAACTTGTTTTTGATCCGGAACTGTCAAATCAGTTTTTTGCATATTAGAAAGGATCTCATTGTAGAAAGTGCAGTTTTAATGAAAGTGGTTGTACATGAACTTTCTTCGAGGATTAAAGAAAGATTGTAGGTATTTACTTATTTTACATACTTACGATAAGTACGTTAATGTATCGGGCATGTTAATATGTACTTAACATAATCTAAGTAGCATTTAATTACAGGTACTTACGTATACAAGTGAGGAGGACTCACCAAATTTTTTTCAGGGTCCATTGGGGAAGTATTAAAACCTAACAATCTTAGTTTTAATATTTAATTCATCACGATCCAATCTAATACAAATAAAATTCATTCCTCTAACTTTTATTTTCAATACAATTATATTTATTTTCCATTTGAGTGGTTTCGTGCCGATAAATGAAGTTGATTTAATTATTATTTTTTTGCGCAAATTGTTTTCTACCTAGTGGCATCTTGTAGGTCATCGTAGGGACATTGAAGATAGAAATATTGTCAAGGCGCTTCCTCATCATAAGTAATGTCCTAAGCATGACTGGGATTAGTAATTCTATATTAAGTAACGAACATCGTTTGTTTTTAGTTAACTTGTAAAACATAGTGGAAAATAAAGTAGGCAAGTAGGCACAACTAATCATTAGCTCTCTGAAGTTAAGTGCACTAAACGATGCAACAAAATAAGCTATCTTCGTCTTTTAGGTTTCATCAAAAATGGGTTCTGCGCAGCTACTTCAGAGAGCTAAAGATCAGAGCCCATCGCTTATAAGAATACTAACTGCTTTTGAGGAATGAAAAGTCTCATCAAAATTTTCGATTCCGCCGGTCTCGAACCCGCGACGATCAGACGATCCTCCTAAAGCCGGAGTGCCTTCAACCGCTCGGCCACGGAACCTTGACGTCAGATTCGAAATTTTTGATAAGCTCATATTTATCGGTTAAGCTCATATTTATCGGTTAAATTTTGATAAGACTTTTCATTCCTCAATGAAACGCCTAAGTGTGGATTAACACTTAAAAAATTACAAAAATTATAAATACTTTAGTAAGCATATAATAATAGTATAATAATAGTCTGTTAGCCGCTTTCTGATTTCGTCAAATAACTACAATTGGCTAGTTTACCTATTTGGCCTGAATGCTAGCTTTGCTGCGATAGGACATGAGTAGCCCCGATCGTAATCCTATATAAATATTATAAAGGCGAAAGTTTGTAAGTATGGATGTATGGATGTATGGATGTTTGTTACTCTTTCACGCAAAAACGGCTGGACCGATTTGGTTGAAATTTGGTATGTAGATAGGTGATACCCTGGATTAACACATAGGCTACTTTTTATCCCGATATTCCCGCGGGAACGGGACTTACGCGGGTGAAACCGCGGGGCGCAGCTAGTAGAATAATAAAATACACTTCATACTCGACGTGAAAGTCACGTCAACGAGCTATTTCTTTATTTATGTAGCAATTCGTCGTTTTAGTTTAATGAACTCAGTTATGGGCAAATGGATTAAAAATTCCGCCTTCAGTTGAAGAAAATTACAGGTACAGAAGAAAAATTCTTATTTACCTTCAATTCACCTGAAGGTTGTTCTTAATAATAGTTGTAGGTACCAACCTAAGTATTTGTTCACAATAGGTGATTATTCAATTCTATGATGATGAGAATGATGTAGTTAGCTGAATGTGAGGAATAAGTGAAGGACTCTTATATTTTCACTAAAAGAAAGGAAACGATAAAAACAAAGTATGAAAAAAATAAGAATATTCATCTTCATTATAACTAATCTTGAGTACCTACGACATTATAAAGATGATAATTTTTATTATTATAGCGTCCATAAAAGATACTTAGTTCATTGTCTTGGTGAACTAAGTGTGGTAGACAATCACGTGTAGGTACATAAAGCTACGTCACAGTCTTTAAAAAACTGGCCAAGTGCGAGCCAAGCTTCCATATAAAAGGTTCTGGACCACCGCACCATAATAAAGGTACTTAGAACTGCTTATTTTTATAAAGTTATATTAACAAATATGTTGCAAGAAATACGATTTTGTAAGGGTCCCTTATTTTTTTTAATAATATTTGCTGTTGTTTTTAATAACCATAGAAATATAAACTCTGTGAGGAGTTGTAGTTATCTCATCATTTCCCTGCCCTTATCCCACTTTCATGTGGGGTCGGCACAACAGGTTTTCCTCTTCCACTCTGCTCTATCAGCCGTCATCTCAACACTCACTCCTTTCTTACCCATATCATCCTTCACACAGGCCATCCATCTTTTCTTTGGTCTGCCTCTTCTGCTACATCCCTCCACATTCAAACCTAACATTCTTCTCGTTACATGACTCTTTTCCCTAGTTATCTATTATTGTAAAAAATATGGTTCTGATAGACAGACATTAAGTCTAATAATTTACCATAAAAAATAAATAAAAAAAAACATGCGACACAGGCGAATTGAAAACCTCCTCCTTTTTTTGAAGTCGGTTAAAAATAATAGGATAAGACGCTAGTTTTATATCCTAAAAAAGTAATTTCTAAAAATAAGTAAGTATAAAATGTATTCCGATACAAATAATTAAAAATAAACTAAGAATGCATAGACCTATCAAATCTGAAAGTATAGTCTCACGCTTTCAACGCGCGTAATCTCGTAAGTCGATCGAGACGAATCCATCCGAAGCTAATCGAAAGACTGATAAATACTTTTGTTTACACCTGTTCGAGAGCTATGAACTCCATTTTACAACCTATTTATTGCAAATAAGTGGGAACTATTGTGGTCGTCTGTGTTGGTCAAGTGGGTGCGATGATTACTTTCGAAAAGTACAAAAAACTTCGTGTCGTGGGTCCGAATACCGGCCACTCATCAATGTATTGTTAGGGCTTTAATCATGACGATATCTGATATGATATTTTTTGAATAGGATAGTGGACCTAAAATGGAGCTGGACGGGACATATACCGAGGCGCGGTGATGACAGGTGGAGTACAGTATTGTCTGAATGGTGGCCCAGATCTGGGTACAGAAACGTAAGACGTCCGGTGACCAGATGGGTAGACGATTTTGTACACGTCGCGGGCCGTCAATGGGTCCGATTAGCGCAGGATCGTGGTGGATGGCACAAACTTAGGGAGGCCTATACCCATAGCAGTGGGTGAAGTCAGACTGTGGATGATGATGAATAAGGCCGGTCCATGGGTAAGGTATATTCTCGATCTCTGGAACTGGAATAAATACGCATAAAATGTAAAATTACATGTATAAAATATGAATATACATACTTATAAAAGGTAAGTAGGAGACATAATATAATACACAAAAAATTATTCATAATACCTACAGCAAAGTGTAAAGTATGAACAAGTTCATTGTTTACCTAGTTGTTTGAAGAAAAACAACAATATTGTTTTTCTCGATTTTCACAGCGCAATGCAACTTTCGCTAGAATGATCATCACTTTCTGAAGGCTCCCTCAATAAATTTTGATACAGGGCCCGTCTCAAACTCTACCTACAGCACGATTGACAATCCATTGTTTTTGTTGTCAAAACTGTATGGCTCTCAGTCCAAACATACTCGTACCTATGCCTATGAATAATGGAACAGGTAAGTACAGTTCCTTAAACATGACATCATTGCGTCGTGGTGTGGAATTAAAATCAGTGTAAATAAACACGTCTTTAGAATTAGGTTGTGCTCATTCCATTGTTATCTGTCTATGATTCATATGATCTTTACATTATGAATCCCTTAATTTTTAAATTAGGATGTTTAACTACATAACATTTAAATAACTGACAAAATAAATTGCGCCCTGTCCTCAGCTCGACGCATCCAGCTTCTGCCAGCAGCCTTTCGCAGATCGTCACTCCACCTGGCCGGAGGGCGTTCTCCACTTCGTATAATTGGCCCGTCTATATGCACATTCAACTCTAATAATTGCCTTACTTATTATTTCCAAAAAGATATGAAATCAAAGAGAAAATAATGAATCAGAAATGTAAGCATTACGATTTGTGCATAGAACACAAGATTATTTGTAGTTGCTTATCTCAAGAATACAATGGTACAATGGCATCGCATCATTTTGTCTGCATTGTTTTTACTCGTGTTTATACTGCTCTATTGTCATTTATCATTAGTATCTAGGTATTTAACCACAACTATACCTACCTATTCAGATATTTATAAGTAAAATAAAAACCCTATAATAATAACCCTAAATATTCTAATGCAAGTACATGTATCCGAAAGGAGGTGTTAATTTAATAATTCCTTTATTAAGGTTCTCCTCTCGCTTTAGAAAAAGTTATTGTATAATTATAAATTAAATCCTGTGTAGGTATAAGAGATAAATTTTTGTCTAATTAGGTATGTAATGTAGTAGCGTATAGATTCCTACAACAGTCAACTTTTTAAATTAAATAAAAACTGAATACTAAGTAAATACTTATTAAAAAAATATAGCAGGCGTTGTTGTAAAATAGTCTGAGGCTTTTTGCAAAGATTGCTACGTCTTATCAATGCTATAGCTTCAATGTCACATGCACTACAATACCTAACAAGTCTCTCGTGACACAATAATTGTCCACTTCAGCCCTGAAGACAATAAGAAATTCTTCAACAATTTGCTTTTCTTATTTACGTGTTTGCAGTCATTATTAGCGTTCCGTGCACTAAAATAAAAACGAAACCCTTACTGGATTAGGTCGTCCGTATAGCTTGCTACTTACATGCTTGAATGAACATGCCATTCAACAATTTAATTTCCTACATTAATTCCAGCTGCTTTACCTAAGGACTAGACATAGGTATTTTGTATATGAATCTGACTCACACTTCGAAGTTTTAAAAGTAATAAAAAAATTCATATTTATTTTATTATCTCACTAGCTGTCCACCGCAGTGTTAACCGCGACCCCTCGGTAAAACTTTACTTCCTCGGGATAAAATATAGTCTACTAGCTGCGCTCCCGCGGTGTAACCCGCGGTCCCTTGGGATTTTTTCGGGATAAAAAGTAGCCTATGTCCGTCCCTGGGATACAACCTTTATCCATGCCAATTTTCAGCCTAATCTGTTCAGTGGTTTGGGCGTGAAAAGGTAACAAACAGACAGACAGACAGACAGACAGACAGACAGACAGACAGATAGACAGACAGACAGACAGAGTTACTTTCACATTTATAATATTAGTATGGATATGGATAGTATGGATGTTCATCGGGGATAATGTAGGACTTTATTGGTGAAAGAATATTTCAAATCGGTCCAGTAGTTTCGGAGCCTATTCATTTCAAACAAACAAACGAACTTTTTCCTCTTTTATAATATTAGTACACACACACAAAACAGTGAAAAACTGAAAATTGTGTTCTTCTTTTGGAACATGTTTCCATGTTCCAAAAGACTTAAGCGGCTTAAGTAATACGTACTGTAGCGCACGCGTTTAAGTCTTTTGTATGAGATGCATGAATATTTAAAAGTTCCATGTAAGTTTTTAACTTTATAAATGAACTTACGCAAATAAGTCACGCAAGTTCGCCTCTTCATTGTGACGTAATTTGACCTTTGTCCAAAAGTTCGGTCAACATAACATTATCCAATTCACTTTCTCCATTTTTTCGTAAGCACCCTTCGGCCATGACCTTACAAATCGAAAGCCAATTGTAATTTGCAGGTGTTTGTCTATACTAACACCTGCAAAAAATCTTTTTGTTTCTCTATTTTGATTATCCGTGTCCTCCGTACCTCGGAAGGCATGTTAAATTGACATTTGCCAATTGGCCAGCATCTTTCTCATACTTTGGGTATTTTGTGAAGCAGTTCTAATATGAGAAATCCTTCAATCCTTAGCTAAAGTTTTTAGATGGACTATAATGTATTTTTTTATAATGAATGGGTTGACTCTTGACCTCGAAACTTACATAGGCAAGAATGAGGTCTACGATTGACTGATTTGATCAGATTAGGCTTTTATATTTACCTTATGCGGCTGCATTGGCCAATTTTCAAGGTACATTTTCATTGTATATTTTTTACTTTTATGAACACTTGGTTCAGATTTCTTTAGACGATTTCTAATCGCTCCAGTCGTTTTGTTATCAAGTGATGTTATGTGAAAATAAGCAAATGCTTCAGTGAACATGATATGATGGCGTAGTGTAGGTACCTACATGTAATGTATTATTTTACAGATGGTTAACTTGTAGTCTATATTTTGTGACGTAAAAGTTTCTCAATATAAAAGTGTTTTCATAAAATATTATTTTCCGGGTACCACATAATACCTACCAACTTCAATTGACTTCACTTTATTAGAGTATTTCCTGTGATACATCATAAAATTATATTTACTAACGTACTAGGGATCAAATATTCATTGCCTAAGGGTAGGCAAGGACCACAGAGTAAAAAAAGGTCAAAAGTAAAAAATCAATTATTCAGTAGGACCGCTATTTAGAATTGTCTTAAAACTAATTTTACTCCTGTTCTTTCGCGACCAATACCGTGAAGAATCAGGGCAACAAACACGGTTTGGGGCCTATCATTCTAGATTTCCTACAACGATCCTGCCTGGCATAGGTACGTTTTTCGCCTCATAAAAAATTACTCGCATAAATTATTATTCTCACTTAAAGCCAATACCTAAGCAGTTTACCCTTTTGTCTAACGCAGGTGATCTTGAATGTCAAAATTCATTTTTTGTCGATGAAAAACTCTACATAATAAAACCTCTAAGCTATAGGATTCAGAAATACAAAAACAAGCCAGTGAAGAATAATTTTCTCAAGCCCAAATAAAAAAATCAGAAGATGAATAACTACACCTACAGTCACCTTGGCTTGTAGACAGAAAACTCCGTTCTAGTATCTTTAGTTACATCATAGGTATCGTAAAATATACGAAATCGTTGCAAAATGCATGGCCGTTGAACCATGGACTGCAGTTACCAAACTTAATTGAAAAGTGTATATTTATTACAGGTATGAACTTTGTTTGAAGACGAAATGCTGCATAATGGCTGCTGGGAGCCATTATGCAGCATGCAACACAAGATCAATCGCTCTGGAAATAATTGGGGAGGCATATTCAGCTGTGGACGTCATGTGGCTAAAATGATGATGATAAAACTTGTTTCCATCTGCTATATTTTCTTTAGTTAAATCTTATGCTTTTAACTCGATTATTTAAAAATAATGAATGCTTGTTATGATGATGATTAATTAAACCCCCTATCACCTTATCGTGCTTTCAAAAAGTAAGTGCTGTGAAATAATAAATAAACATCAATTTCTTTATTTACTTATTGATGTTTACAGACATGTAGGTAAGGTTGCGTGACCGTTCCAAATGATTGTGTTACATTAATTATTTTTATTTTTTATTTTTTATTTTTATTTATTGAGGATAACAAACAATTACATTCGCATATTAACAATATTGTATAGCTAGTACTTAGGTTCTATGAATGTAATCAGCCCCGTTATCCACAGATTAAGTAGATAACAAATTAAAAGGGCAAACCTTAAAGCAAAGGATCTAAGTAAATATGTTATAAGTATATCTAGGAAGTACAGTAGCGTATGTAGGTATTATACAGAAAGTCCCGGGTAACAAATAACTTAGCTAAGTAGGTTCTTAAAAAAAAAAAACAACAATAAAAACAACAACTGAGTTTGTGCAGAAAGGAGATAGGTAGGTACATATCCTAATCATGCTGAAGATTCAACATAGTTAGGCCATGCACCTCCTTTTTAAACGATGCGGGTGAGGTTGAAAATAATTCAATATTCGAGAAGTGGTCATTATATGAACTCATAATTCGCCGCAAAGGCGCGCGCTCACCAGCATTCGTTTTACAAGGTGCGGGTGCAAACAGATTACGTTTTCGAGTGTCTCGTTGATAAGAGCGAAAGGGTACATGTATGTATATTTGGTTTACAAGTTTAGTGCAATCAAATTTATGGTGACAGATATTAAATAATAACATTTGATCTAGGAGCATTCTTCTCATTTTAAGGGTGGGTAATGAATATTTTTGTAGAAGTACGTCGTAGGAGGACTTAGAACGGAAACAGCGATAATGCATAGAACGCAAGAATTTGCGTTGAACAGCTTCCAACTGGATGTGATATTTATCATAAAGTGGGTTCCATACAGAGGTGGCATATTCTAACTGGGATCTAACTAAAGATTTATATAAAAGTAGGTAGGAAGCGGTCTTCTTAAAAGGTATACAAGTTCGCATCACAAAGTTATATAGCTTGAAGGATTTATTGACAATTAGATTTATATGAGCATCAAAGTGTAGTTTCGAGTCTAAGGTTATACCTAAGTCTTTTGTTCGAGTCTAAGGTTATACCTAATTACTTTCATTACCTACATGCTTACTTCCACTCTATTTTTGGTACGAAAACATGAATTACCTATTATCGGTAAAACCAGTAAGTTCAATTTATTTTGTAAAGTCCCCAGTTTTCTGACTACAATGAAGTCAAAAATAAGGGTTATGATTTAAGTAGATTTTAGAAATAATAGTGATAACGTACGAACCCGAACCCATAAATAATAACTTTTGCCGTAGAACGTATGCCTGAAGAATACATTGAGTGAATCAGTCTAGGGTATTTGGGTTTGGGGTCTTGGGGTGCATGTGGCTTAATTATTTCGTTATTTCATAACTAGATGTCGCTAGTAAAAATGTACGGTTTCTAGATCGCGCTGACGAAAACGCGCGGCTACGAATGACTTGCCTCGATAAATCTTTCTTCGATATCGCTTCTCGGCCTTTTGGCTAAGATCAAAGTGTAGTATCTGTTCTTTTCAGCTTAATATCTGAAAGTTCCCTCACTGAGGGACCAGTATATTAAACTGATTTTTGTAAAGCGACGGGATGTTCGGAGCTCGCTCCACTCCCGTCACGGGTCGGCCCGGCATTGCAGTGCCGCCGGGATCGGCCCACAGATTTTATAAGAAATTCTATTGCAGAATGACTGAATGAAAGTCACACACTTTGTGAAAGGCTTTCTTTATTTTCCTTCTGTCCTTTTGAGGAGAGCTAAACAGGACTGGACTCTGGAGTAGTGAGTAGAGGCCTGTTTGTTTACAAATATCTGCTTCTGCATTATTTATATGCCCTTCCTTACAAAACAAAGCCATAACGTAAACTGTTGTATTGTAGGTACAAGTTCAAAGCAAAGAAGCCAATCAATGGTGCGCGTTGAAGTCTTTTGTATCGAGATTTAGTAGATTGGAAACGGAATGTGTTTACCAATAACAAGATATTTTCTCAAAATAGTTGCTTGTAGAGTAATTTGAAATTCATCGTTGCACACAAGGAACTAGACCTTCCTCACATGACACCCTCTGCCTTCAGATAGTTACAAAATGAAGATGGATCGTTCCGCTACATAATATTTTGGTTTGCTTGCATGTATGGCGGCCGGCATACATGTTGGCCGGCGATTTTTCCCTCAGACAGAGGCCCCTCTACAAAACTCAGCCGTTATAAGTAATATACTTAAACCACAGAATTCTATACTTATGTATCTATAGTATATAACATCTAATTAGGTACTATAGTCTTCGTCTAGCTAGATCAATTTCGAACTATTGATGAATCTGAAGAATTCCCGAGTAGATTAACACTTGACTCTTTTCCCTCTACTTACACACCTACCTTGAATACCTATTTTTTTCCACAAAATATAAAATAATAACCATCATATTTTTAATGACTGTGCAGCAGCGCCTGAAAATAGTGAATAACCATCACTTATTCTGCTATTTCAGGGATATTCTTTTATTGCGTTCATTCTCAACACAATGGTTTCTAAAATTACTTCGCCACACGCTCGATGTTTGCACGCCATGCCGAAGAAAGAAATCATTGCATATTATTTCACTTACCCACTAACCTAGCTATAATAATATCACAGTCGACACTTGGACACTTACCCTTTAGGTAGTTACAGTAAAACCCTTACATGTACCTAATCTAATGGGGTAACCTACACTTTTCGGATAGTGCGCATCAACACGAGCTCCAAACCTTCATTCACCGTGTTGTCATGACAAACACACTTAGGTACACATTTGAATACATAATGTACTCGAACATAAAAAAAAAATAAAGTAGGCAAACATGCTAGCTAACTCATCCATTAATTAACTAGAATTCTTTAAAACTATAGGTACCTGATTGTGAATCAGGTACCTATAGTTTTAAAGAAACCCTTCATAGTCTAGATGCTGTGGTTGATATTTCATTTGGATTACTATAGTACTATAGTACCTACTTTGTAACCTCAACCTTCGTTTTTCTTTGAAGAAATCTTCTACTTTGTTTTTGCGGAAATATAAACAACAATCATCGTCAATCAGTTCCCTTCATTTCATGGTTTATGTTTGTATCAATCGGTAGCTGTCATTGCTCAGTTAGCCATGGCCATTGTCGAGGTAAACAGTCGTTACTATGTTTTGTCATTAATCTTTGGTAATATACCTACACTACACGAGTAGGTAGGTACACCATTGTTTTTAGACAAGGACATGTTAATTCGTCCCTGTTTTAATTAAGGGCAATTTTTGGCTACCTTAACAGAGATTTTAGCTTCAAAAAACTCGTTCAAAATGTTATGCTAATGTAAGGATTTGTGTATGCTTCATCAGTATTCATTCAATTTTACGAAAAACCTAAAATTAATCAAAGGTAGGTAGAGACCACTTTCAATTTTAACTGGTTAAGCACAAATATTCGAACACATTCTGGATTCACTCGTATTAGATATGTAGTTATCAGAGTTTACAAGCTGGTAATCTATCATGGCCGATTGATTTTATTCAAACGAGCGCCATGAAGCGTGAGCTTCCGATCGGAACCACGATGTTCATAAGAAATATTAGAGCAATAATTTGTAAACGGATATTCTAGCTCTAACATATGTAAGACACATTATTGTTACTTATCTACAATGAGGAAAGATTTGTTTGTTTGTTTAATTTGAATAGGCTCCGAAACTTCTGGGCCGATTTGAAAAATTATTTCACCATTAGAATCCTGCATTATCCCTGATGAACATAGGTTATAGGTATTTTATCCCGGGAAAGTTATTCAGTTAGTCAAAAGTGAAGTTTACTCGAGGGAACGCGGGTAACACTGCGACGGACAGCTAGTGTCCAATAAAAAGTTAGACTCTATATAAAGTCTTGATATTTTTCTGTTCCTCAATAAATTCTTTAAGATTTCAACTAACTTTTATCAGTTAGATCAATAGATAATCTCGGTTCCAGATAAAATAGGAACTTCCTACTACGGAGCTACGCCGTAGGCAGATGCTACGTTCAAAATGATCCGAGTTCTAAAAGGCCAAGTCCATTATTTAGGACACATACTCGCTTGTTAGACATGTATGTATACCTTTTATTTTTGTTTTATAGGTAATCGCACATTTTGCTGTTATGTACACATGCTGTGTACGACGACGACTTGCCGCATCTATGGCGTGGAAGAGAAATAATAGCAAAACAAACCCAAAGTGCAATAAATGAAAATAACAAGGGATTTGTAGTTTATTTTCTGTTATATTTGTGGTTTATGTATGGAGACTCCTATAATCTCAATGCCTACAACTTTGAATACAAAAACATTCTAATACCTACAAATAATAACAAAATAGAACCTACGTAGGTAAGCTGCAACATAACAAGACTTCTAGAACAAAAAACTCGAGTTTCTTGTCAAACAACTTTGTTATGGTAATTATTTGGTGTATCATTATTGGCACAGTTGCATATTCTTACAATTATGCATGTAGGAACGATAAATGCTACACACATGCTTACTTTACCTAACAATTAATTTTCCTATCATCTTTTTCAAAATCCTGTTGCAGACGATGTATGTAGATTTAGGGAGTTTTCAAGTGCCCCCGTGCCCCCCCCCCCCCCCTGGATCCGCCTATGTTCCTTAGGTAGGTAGGTAGATACTTGGGGATAAAATCCTTACCTTTTTTTAGGAAGGTAGGTACTTGCTAGTTTATGAAGCTGTCGTAGGTAACATGTTACACATAAATAAAAGTAAAGACTTACCTACTTACTTAACCTTTATAATATTAGGTAGGTACCTTCAAGATAAACATTTCTAGGAACATAACACATGATAAATGTTCTGTTCCCGAGTGCGGTGCGCAGTTCATTATTTATGAAACGATGCACCACACGTCATGTTTTTAGGCCAAGGTAAGGTATACCTACACCTAAGGCATGCCTTGGGCATGGCTCGTTAGCACGTTCTGATGGTAGACCGGTTCTGCATGAGGTGACATTCTTGCTAATTATGGCGTAAATTAATTTACAAAGGTAGCATTGCTACCACAGAACACTATTAGGTACTCCTAGTGATTGCTACTCCAGCTAAAGAACTGCTTTTCACTGACTGCGTAGGAGGGGTGTGATTATTCAATATCATGTTTCTTTTAAATGTAAAAATTTTGTGCAGTTAAACATTACCTTTTTGTTGTTATTGATAACAGTTTCTGCATAGGTAGTAAGGACTTTAGTAAAACACACAGGGTCACGACTGTATCCCCAAGACGCGGTAGACATTCTCTCAGATCTTTATATTCCAGATCCTTTGAAGATTTTAAATACTTTAGTATTTCTATAAACTCAAAGATTTTTTTAAATTAGATAGGTAAGTAACCTACCAACTAAACTAGGTAACCATGACGACCTCTGTAGCGCAGTGAGCGAAGGCCTGCGACGCAAAATGTTGCGGCTTCGATCCCCGCGGCGGGACCAATGTTTGTATGATCTACAAATATTTGTCTCGGGTCTGGGTGTTTCTATGTATAATATGTATGTATTTACAAACAAAAAGTATACATACGGTATATCAGTCGTGTAGTACCCATAACACAAGCTCTGCTTACTTTGGGGCTAGATGATGCTGAGTGATGTCCAGCTATATTTATTATTATCGAAATACCTAGCCAGCGATAGCCAGCATAGAGATCAAAATATGTGATGAACGAGTCGTTTTTAGGCACTAATATAAAGCTGCTCGCATGTAGGTAAAATAGTTTTTACTGAAAAATAAAACGATGAAACTCAACGAGTTATAACATTGTAGGATGCATTGCCATTACGTCTCACTATTAATTACCTACTGTTTATGAGTTGCAAGCAAACATCATTATTTTAATACTTACAAAGAATAACAATAAATTCACGATGTTACTATCTACGCCCCCTATTAACTATGAATTAGCATTATGGTCAGTTGTTTTTCTTCATCCAAGTAGGTACCTAATGTTTGTTAGGTTAGGTATGTACGTAGTTACTAATAAAGTGGAAAGATAAGTCATATGGTAGGTAGGTACACTAGGTACTTGAACCTACCTACCTAACCTAACAGTTTGTTTCTCAACAACAGCATACCTACGTAGTGCCAACAGTAGATTATACCCCCACTGTAATTTACTTACCAATGATCTTAGTATAAAAGATCATTGCCTATAGGTACTTAAAAAATATTTTATGTAGGTTGTGCAATTTGTGCATTTTTCCTTTGAGATCATGTTTTGAATAGAATGTTTCAAAAATATTTTCTTAGTTTATCACAAACAACGGGAGCAGTTGTTGAGTTCGTAGAGTTTGCTACGGGGCGCGGCGTAGCATGAGCCGGGATTAGGTTTAGGTTTTAGGTTTTAATAAATTTATTCTCACAAAGACAATAAACAATGTCACTTACATGAGAACTAAGTTTATGTTAATGTTGGCCATTTCCGTGCAAGTAAGTACATAAAGATGGATCATTATTGCAGGTTATGCTCATTTAACGCATATTGAGTAAGATGTGATCGTTGGTAATATGACTGTGTAGTTTTGTTTGAATGCGTTAAATGAACTTACACTTTTAATTTTTGAAGGTAGTTTGTTATTATTATTGGATTACCAACACCATTGGTCATAAAACACGTTCACCAAAATATGTTCCAAAATGTGGAAACAGCACTGCAGTTATTTTCGAAGACTACTAGCAGATATCAAGTTAGGTAAGCCATAACGTGTGCTATTGGTTCACCTTGCATCAATGTGGTACACTTTATAAAAACACTGGCGATTTACGCAATATATTAGCGTTTCACCAACATCGGAAAAGGAAGGAGTCACGCTTCAGCGAAATGTTAGCGTTGGAGTAAACGTAATTCATACTATTCATGTAACTCGGTTATAATTCGAGTAGTAAGTGAAAACTGTCTTTGTAAAAAGTTTAATGTTTTCATTTTCATCATAAACCTTCATTTCTTTTCACTATGCTTTTCATTGATAAGTATTGTCAGGCGCCTGTCGGGCGTCGAACGTCGTTTTATACCAGTTCCTGCCTTGTGATCATCGCACCTAAGGAAACTTGCATAGAATTATATAAAAAACAGGAAAGAAGAAAAAAAATCCATCAAAGCCTTCTAGAATGTTCTTGCCACTGCTAAGTTTACTTGAGTTGCCTACATAATATTTTGTATCTAAGTGCGTGTAGTTTGCAATTCAATTAATAGTTCCAGCATTGATCACGTTTCCGTGCAGAATCTGAATATCGTAGATGAGGTCATACTTTGATTTATATCCTAGTTACCTATATCATGTGATCATAACATCTAAGCGAATGAATATTACCATAGATCGACTCCAACGACGAATGTACCTAAATACCATTTTCAACTCGATAGGTGACTCATCCTGACGCTAACCTTTGGATGATGTATTATTTTGTTGAAAAAAAAACAACTTGAAACAACATCTTATAGAAATAGATCTAGTTTTATCTTTAATTCGATCCCCGCCGCGGGATAAATGTTTGTATGATCTGCAAGTATTTATCTCGGGTCTAGGTGTTTCTATGTATAATATGTATGTATTTACAATAAAAAAATAAGTAAGTAGTAGAATCAGTCATGTAGTACCCATAACACAAGCTCTGCTTACTTTGGGGCTAGAAGATGCTGTGTGAAAAAGTCCAGCATTATTTATTTATAATTCTCCTTCCCGTTGTAGTCAATACCGAAATAAAACCAGTACATAAATAAAGATAATGTATATTCATTTTCTTACAAAATTATTTACAACGCCATTATTATGCACATCCATTGTCATATAAAACTTTACCATCGAGATAAATTATTTCTTAGGCGCATTTACAGCATACTATTTATTGGCGTACTATTCTATACTAATCTAGAATACAGATCAATTTTAGGCACCATTCCACAAAATGTAACCTCTATCCTAAAGTACCATTAGTCTCAGATATTGTTTCCAAATCATTACCGTTTGAAATTAAACGAAGTGAAGATGAAAAAGTAGAAAGAAAGGTACCTTATAAATTGTAAGACAAGTAAAATATATTTACAAAAGAACCGTGCCAATAACATAAGATAAAATATATTGGAAACCATATTAGATAGTTTTAATAAGATTTATTGAGGGAACATGAATGTTATTTACAACTTTTAATAATCATAATTTCTCAAAATAATGTTACTGTGCCTTTTCAATAATGAAAGGACATAATAGTGTAAGATATATTATATAAAACAAATAAAACGTACGTCCGTCAGAAACGTTTAAGGACAGCGCTTCTAACGCCATCTGTTGGGGAGCTGCAAAATGTGATTCAAAACAAGCCAGGTACCTATTTACGCTGCCTACGTTTCCAAGTACTTATAGTTATTTGGTTTTGTTTATCCGAAATCGCATTTCAACAATGAAACTTCGACTTTTCTATCTAATTTATTCGACATTTACACCATAAGCATTGGCTAAAACTATATTATCTACTATTATTGTAAACTATTCTGGAAAAATTTACATTCAGTTATATGTTACATTGCATTAAATTAATACTTTCGTTTGAATACGATATTATAAAACTATTTTAATTTGACAAAAAAATGTCAAACTACCCTTAAGTTTGCAACTGAATCAACATAGCATTTTATAATGATTTAAAACTAAAAACCATAAGTAATTTTGGCGGGTATCAAACCGTCTCGGACACACACCAAATAATTTTATCAACTTAACCTGATCGCACACTTGTCCGCGCCGTACGCGCCGCAGTAATTTTTCTATACAACAAATGCTGATGACGTCAGTAAATGCGGCTCGCTTCTGACGTCAGCAGCATTTTCTCTATTGAATTGACAGTTCAGCGCGTTCGGCTCGGCTGGACTGTGCGACCACCCTTATTCATGTTGACACAGTTGCATAACTATTTACTGTCAAGCCAGAATAAAGCTGTGACAATGACACGAAAATTATACTGTACAAGTCGCAAATTATTTGGATAAATAATGCGAAACATTCACATTAACGATATAACAAAGAACTACAAACCGATTGAGCTTGTTAGTTCTTTATTAGGCCTAGCGTGAATCGAAGGACACTATTAAGTATTTTTGTATAAAAATAAGCACAAGCTCCATAATGTACAAACTTTTGGTCATCCATGGCAGTTTGAGCATTATCAAGTCTGTATAAGTCACATTTTTGTGTACAAAATAGCTGTCTTCCGATTTACGCTCAGTGTTCCAACGAAAACATGAACAAAATAACATCGTTTCAGTCTTACCTCCGTTATATACAAACATACTTGGACAAGAACTGACGATCCAGTTTTGATAGCTCGATTGATATTGATATGATGAACTATATTGCAGAACTCAACTCATACATTCACGCTTTTGACTATTATGTTTATGATAGATGGTGTTTATTGCCAAATATATTATACTACTGGAAACTTCTACGCCACATCCCGAATGTGTGACAAGGATAGCCATATAATTTAACGTACGAGAGACAAAGACGCACAAAACACCGTCACCTACTCCCGGTAATGTGTCCTCATAGCTCTCTTCGCGCAAACTTTATGATAATTAGAGAACTTTAAACCAAAACCATTAACTTTTTTAGATAATTCGAGATAATACTTCAACATCCGATATCTATCAAAATGGTCCAATATTTAAAATTCGATTACTAAATTACCCAATCTTATACAAAAATATCAACGTTCATTTAGTCATTCAATACAGTGGACGATATACTACATCTAATAGTTTCTTCTATCTACAGGCTTTTGAATTCAGCTTATATAGAAAGCCAGCAAACATTGACACCTAACCCGACAAAGGGGCCTATAAAATATTGGACCATTATTGAAGACACGTTGCAACATCACTTTTTGTAATCTCGGCAACGCGCATTGATAATTCGAGTAAAGTGAGACAGAATGATGGTCCTGGTCGAAAATCATTCTACGACAGACTATCGTTCTCTCTTGCTCCAACGCAATAACAATTCGCGAAGATTATACTGAGTACAATCAACTTGTATGACAACAGAATTCAACTGCTTATTCACTGTGGCGTATACATCTCTTACCGCCGAATTGGACGAAGGCTGCTGAATCACATACCACTCACTCAAATTGACTCATATCTATCACTGAACGGCGTTGAGTATCACAAGTCAACGCCATAATCAAGTTCCGAGTTCTAGAGTGTTCTAGAACTTTCTAGATGTTTTTACTTCTAGTGTGCGTTATGAACGTTGTGCTGTGCTTTCTTCTTGCGTTGCGCGAGCATATCGTAGAAGGGATTGTGACTGATTGAGCGACGGAGACACTCGATCCATTCGTCTCGCTCTTCCGCCGTAGCTGCTGACATTCTGGAAAGAAAAGTAAGTTCGTATGAGTCAGTGCCAATTCTGATGAAGAGTTTTTAGGCCGCGTTAAGGCCTTCGTCATGGCTCAAGGACTTAATTAGCCGGGACCGACAATTTAACGTGCCCTTCGAAGCACGGAAGCGCTCAGATGAAAATGCCACTGGCGGTCATCCACCATGGACCGCTTAGAACGTTGCTTAACTTCGATGATCTATCAAGAACAACGCAAGCTACACCACGAGCGCCAAGTATTCGGTGTTTATGCCAGTCAACTAGCCCCAAACCATATGTATCATAAAACGTATATAATAACTTATCATCTAAATACTATTTATTATTGTAAACAATACTATCACATTCCTGTTTGAGAAGAGTGTAATTAGTCTACTCTAAAATTAACAACTATCGGATACGGAACAAACATTTACTAGTTTACATCCTGAATCATCATCATCAACCTACAGCAGTCCACTGCTGGACATAGGCCTCCTCTAACGAGCGCCATTGCGCCCTGTCCTCAGCTCGACGCAGAACTCAACTCTCTTTAAAGAACCCCGGAATTCCATACATTAACGCCTTTTGCCACACACATACTGACAAATTTATCATCTGAAAAAATCTGCATGTGTGTAATAAAAGGCGTTAATGTATGGAATTCCGGGCTTTCTTAAAAGAATAATCTGAATTTAAGATTCTGTTTTCAGCAAGTTATTCAGGATGTATGTGGCCGGCCTTACTGTTCTACTGAATCAAAGCTAACTACATCACTTTACAAAACTACCACAAAATACACATGTTGCTAGTGAGGACGAGACAGTTTTACACAGCTAGTTTTCTGTTAAAATTAGTATCACATTGTTTTGCGTTTCACATTTCAATGCTTATTGGTTTAACCTACTTTACGAACCTATGACAGACAACCATATCAGCTGATACATTTGCGTATTCTAAATAACAATGAACATTGTTATTGACCGACTATCAGGGAATTTCAATGCGTGTTTTCCCTAAAAAAAACCAAACACCAAATATTTACCTATAAACTGTATGTTTTCCTTCGACGACTTTTCCTTCGGAATCTGTTTTGCAAGCTTTGATGAGATCAGCGCCGCCGCTAGCGTATAACTCTAGGCAATGCGGCCGTTGTCTATCACTCGCTGGACGCACCTGGAAGGAGAAAATATTTTTGAGTACATAGACGACCTCTGTGGCGCAGTGGGAGAAAGCCCGCTTGAGACGCAAAGGTTGCGGGTTCGATCCCCGCCGCGGGATAAATGTTTGTATAATCTGCAAATATTTATGTCGGGTCTGGGTGATTCTATGTATAATATGTATTTATTTACAAACAAAAAGTATATAAGTAGTATATCAGTTATCTGGTTCCCATAGTAAGAATAAGAATACATTCATTCGCAGTTTTACAAAGATTTATCAAAAAATAAAAAATAAAACAAAGAATAGGCATAAGTAAAAAATAAACTTAGTTTAAACATTAGCAGTAACTATAACTACATAATACAATAAAACATCAACAGTAACTAAATAAAACTACGAAATGGCGTCCAACTCAGCACTTGTTATAGTAGCGGTTGACTACTACAACGCTGGTCTTCCGTTGGAACCACGGCGAGGACGTCAGGCACTAGACGAGACGCAAACAAAAACAAGAAACGACAGTAATATAATAATAAAGTAACTAAGTCTACAAAATTGAAATAACAGTAAATGGATCAGTAATACATTTAACATTTAAGTGCAACAGCAGCAAAGACACAGACCTAAATAAAACAGAGACAAAATACCGACTAACAGGCAAAAACACTGATTGCCCAAACTTACGCCAAGCTCCAAAAACAGTAAGTAAATTTTTCCAAAGACAGTACGAGCAGTTGACAACCAAAAAATAAAAATAAAATAAGTAAAAAAATAAATGAGACAGTCTCCGGTTACACTACAGAAAAGAGATTTCATTTCGGAGATCTTCAGTGTCTTTCTGGTGTTCTAGAAGACAATGTTTGAGTTTATTTCAAAAATTTTGAAAACACTGAAGGTCCCGTATTGCTTAGTTTGGGGCTAGATGATGCTGTGTGAAATGTCCAGCATTATTTATTTATTTATTTATAGTAGGCTAATCATCACGACATCCATAGGTGGCAAGATATTTCACTAACTTAGTAAAAATGGGACATTTACATTGCCTAGAAGTGTAAAATTGGATACCTAAAGCGCCCGAATAGCTATTATTTGTTCACACATCCATTGTTTAGATAATTTCAGAAAACAATATATAAAAATCATTTAAACGTTATGATTCATCAAGAAACGGTATGTGGGTTACTGTGATATAGCGGTTAGTATATTTATAAATCGGTTAATTAATAAACAGTTACTAGTCCTGAATAACCCATTGCACGAAAGAAGCCACATAGAATTCCCACTCTTTCGTAAAAGTAGCGAAAAAAACAGTTTCACTCCAGGAGTGCCGGCAGAAGTGAAAACTTGGACAGTTCTAAACTTGACAAATCACCCGGTGTCGGTGAGGGTCACGTGACTCGCACGTGACCTTTTCGAGGCGAATCTAAGATTTTTTTTCTCATCTCAAAACTGCCAAACGCGCCTAAAGAAGCTCTCACTTCAATAACAACTTATGAATAGTAGTTGTCGTGTAACCTTGCCGCATCCGAGCGGGTTATCGCATTAGTGCATTATTAGCATTAGGAGCATTATCCAATTATGTCCCAGTTTAGTGCAGTTTACCTGTTGTTAATTCTCATTCAGCATTAAGTAGCAGGTTTTACTGTTTTACAACATTAATAATTTAAATTTTAGTTTGGTTAATTGGTAAACAACACAGAAAAAGCGATGGACGGAAGCTGCTAAGCTGATCCGGTGTCCGCAACGACTATAAATGACTAAATAAACGAATATTTCGAAGCGCTCGTGGTCGTGCTTGCTTAGTCTTTCTTGATAGATCGTCGAAGTTAAGCATCGTTCGCAACGGTCTGTAAGTGGATGGGTGACCGCCAGTGACATTTTCATCTGAGCGCTTCCGTGCTTCGGAGGGCACGTTAAATTGTCGGTCCCGGCTACTTAAGTCGTTAAGCCATGACGGAGGCCTTCAGGCCGCCTAAAAACTCCGTCGCCAGAGTTGGCCACTGGCTCATACGAACTTACTTTTACTTTTAACGAATATTTTAGTGAATAGTTTGTTTTAAATACTACATCTATGAAAGTAATATATAAAATGAATTCCCAATTCAATCGAACTAATTAATGAACCATATTTGCGTTGTTTAGGCCTTCCTACTGCGTTATCTCGAAATACTTGAATGAGTCATGCACTTTATTTAATTATTAGTAATTAGCTACCATTATTGTGGTTCTTTGTTATATTTCGATGACTCGCATCGGCACTCTTATCAACAAGTTCAACAATAATGTAACAAAATACATACTAATATTATTATTAATGCGGAAATGACAACAATTTGACAAAATAACATTTAACAGAACTAACAGACAAAGAGCTAACTTAAAGAGAAAATGAAAACCCGACTTTGTACAGCTTCCTCCGAGAAATGTGATGATGATGATTACATTTTAGCTTCACTCAGACTATAATAACGATTCGTTTGACGCCTCATTCATCAAAATCGAATACGTAGTTGAAACCCTACCGTGGAACATTACGTCATACATACAATGCTATTGGACTTAGGCCCTAATTAGTGCTATCCTTAGGCTATTCCTTAGGCCCTATTTGGGTCAGTATTTAGTAGTAGGTATAGCTAGTTTTTAACCGACTTCAAAAAAAGGAGGAGGTTCTATGTTCGGCAGTATGTATGTTTTTTTTTGTTTGCAGTTTGATACGGACTCTCAGTGCTTTCCTGAACGCACGCTTGGCTACGTAAAACTGACGTCAGTACTGGTCGTCAGGATAGCACGAAATAGGGCCTAGGGCTCAATGAAGACTGAATTGCCAGCGACGAGCCGAGTACAAGACGTAAACCTTCTATCTATCTATCCAGCCAGTAACACCCACTGCATAGGCCTCTTCTCTTTCACGCCACTCCAGGCGGTTTTGTGCCAGCCGGATCCACTATTCTCCCACCTTATAAACCTTATGAACAATTAACATTTGACATGTGAATACTTTAGTGCCATAGAAAGCCACAAACTATATTAAACCATAACAGGAATAGTCTTTAACATGTAGAAAATAAAGTACATTATTGGTTATTGAACATCTGATTGCGATTTTTGTATTAAAAACTTACAGATATATTTTCTAATGGAATGATCCCCCGCGGCTCCTTATCCGTCGTGTATTCGAAGTAGTACAGGCAGTTGTCATTGAGTATAAACCACCGTCTCTTCCACGACTTGTATCTGTAAAAAAAAACAATTAGAAATTAAAGTAAGATACTATCATTCTACTTAGTGACAGTTAAAAAATATACTATAAAAAATCTAAATAATAGCATTTTTTTTTCAGGCTACTAAATTAGAATACACATAAATGGTAATAATAATAATCTTCATGTTACCACCCATCCATACTGATAGTACAAATCTTAATTTTTTAAAGTGTTTTTACTTAGGTATTGATAAACGAAAAGTCTTATCAAAATTTTCGAATCCGACGGGATTCGAACCCGCAACGATCAGATGATCCTCCTAAAGCCGGAGTGCCTTACCGCACGGCCACGGAACCCTAGTCGTCAAAATCAAGTCGGAATCGAAAAAGACAAGACTTTTCATTTCACAAATCTTAAAGTTAATAAATAATGTTTGTGGTGGACTGCTTTGGATGAAACTTGAAATAGATGTTGACCGCCTGGAACTTTAGCTATTCAAAATCTGGGTACTACGCGAGCCAAGCCGCGCGCAGTAGCTGGTATTATATAAAGTTTTACCTGCCACCCTGCTTCCATAGCCAGCCCTCCTTGTCTGGATTGAAGAATGTGTGCATGAGATCGTTGCCGTCGTCCTCTGGTATCTTGAATGGCTCCGTTTTTATTGACTCGTATAGTGACTGGAATGACAAAATATCAATTAAAACAAACAAATCTATCTATACTTATATTGAAAGAGAGTGCTAGCTTTGTATGTTTGTATATGTGGAGATGGAGAGTAAGTTCTAAAATCACTACGCCTATTGGATTAAATATAAAATTTCATTTGTTCTGTTGGAATGGTGGGGTAATAAAGTAAAATTAAATTATACAAGAGTAGGCATATACAGGGTGTAAAAAGACGTCTACCGAAGCCGAAAGGGGTAGGTACAGCATCCCAACACACAATCAAATCCAAAAGGATTTTCCGAAATATGCACTAAATCCGGAGAAAACAGCGTTTGAAGAGTACTGTTTGCGTATGTTTTGGGTGCGTTTTTTTACGTAGATTGCTGGATTTTGAGTTTAAAATGTTTTTTCCTTTTATGAATGAAATTATTAGGTAGGTATGGTCTTATTATGTTGTAATAGTAGTAAATAACCGAAAATAACATAAAATGACTAAGCTAAGTCAAAATATTTTTTTGCTTTTTTTTTCGCTAAATATGTTTAGAATCATGGTCTGATTGCAACCCCTCAGTTTTCGGTAGTTGTCTTTTTACACCCTGTATATATCCATAGCATTGTTTTATACGCCGATTAGAGCAAAAATATTTGCTTTATAAAAATTTGCCACGGGCAGCTTTGTGGTTAGTAAATTGTATTATTCAAAACAATCTTCAAAATAAATAAATAAATAAAAATAAATAAATAAATACATAAGTGACTCCTACCTCTTCAAATACCTTACATACTCATTTTTATTTTGAACCTACCCGACCCACGTCATAAATTGACAGCAAGATAGACATAACAGGAAAACTGTCAAATAACGTTAAGAGTGCCACAAACTTATCTGAACCGGTAAGGGGGGGCGCTGTTATCGCATTTGGTGTTGGCAGAAAAATCAATTTTAGAGTAAAATTCGTTTGGTCCTCTTTTAGCTACCGGTTCAGATACGTTTGTGGCGCTCTAAATATTTTTTCGACAGCACAATAATAATTATTACGTCATTGATATGTTTCGGCTGACACATCGCAAAAGTACTATTTGCTCACGTCTGACATTGGAGTCGTAGGCATGCGGCACATATTATTGAATGCAAATTAAATGTTTAATTTGTCGTGCTATCTTGACACAAATACCTTCGGCCTTTCGAACAACCTTTAGTTGTCATTTTAGTGTTTATCATATACTGTAGCAGGTATACTATCAGACAGGGAATTCCAGCTTGAACAACATCGTCATCACTGGCCATGCTTTCGAATCAGTGACGTCAAACAATGAGTTCTCGTTCAACAAACGTTCGAAACGGTCAGTAAGTGGATGGGTGACCGCCAGTGGCATTTTCATCTGAGCGCTTCCGTGCTTCGGAGGGCACGTTAAATTGTCGGTCCCGGCTATTTAAGTCGTTAAGCCATGACGGAGGCCTTAAGGCGGCCTAAAAACTCCGTCACCAGAGTTGGCCACTGACTCATACGAACTTACTTTAAACAATGAGTCAGAAAAATCTTGAATGAAGTTATCTTTTCCATAGATAAGAGCACTCATCATTATGATCGAAAATAGCCTAAAATTGTATTATTGATAACAAATATGTTCGATATAAGTAGTTAAATCTCTTTCTTTTATTTTTGACGCGAACTTCGTCTCAATATTTTTATGTGGTCTGTACTCTACGTCAGCAGATCATTCAAGAACCTAAACTAAGCTTTACATATCCGTCTACCAACTCACCAATAGCAATTCCTGTGGTAAATCCCCGCCATTGTTGATCCCTCTGTTCATAGCCACGAACTGTTCTGGCGCAGGTTTGTCCTTCACACTCGGATTATGTAGCGATGTATTGAGCATTATTATCGCAAAACTGAGTACGTAGCACGTGTCAGCATTTGTGAATATATCGGGGTTGAGTTGGCAGTATCGTTGCGCGAAGCATTCCATCATTCTGTCGATTTTCTGCGCCTCGCCGGGTAATCGGAAGCTCCATAGGAATTGTCTGTGAAAAACGGGATTTTTAAATATCGTTTACGTTTGATGGGATAGGATGGCGTAGAGCAAAAATGGCACGGATTGGACAAAGACATCTGACGGAAGATCAATAAAATGTGTATCATATCACTCTTGGTGGTTTCCATAAAACATATTACTTTGAGGCCAGATGATACTGTGTGAAATATTTTGAGTGCCATACGAAAATTGAAAACTTCAACAACGTTGTACTCCATTCCAGTTTAAGATTTACGAAGTCACAAAAGCATAAACATTTGAATTCATGAACATAACACTGAAAGGGTACATTTTCCCGACAAAGAAGTAGAGGCGGCGAGATATCTTTGCGCAAGTTATATGAGCGCCTGCCAAGTCAGCCTCTCGTATTTTGCCAAAATAAAATGCCAGACATTTTTCATACGTGAGCATAAATCTAGAAATATTATTTGTTGAAGTTTGTGCGCCACTTGACGTACTTCGTCGTGCAGTTTCAATTACTTTTCTACGTCAGAAAGAAAGCAATTTATTTAGCTACACAATCAGTAAAACGAAACGGTGGATAATGGTTGTATACCCTGTTATTCTCTCAGTACTTTAAAAGTCGTTTAAGGTTGTCAAGAATACTCTTAATCGAAATACCTTGCAGACAAAATAAAAGGAAATTAAAATCTACAGACACAAACATACAGAAACACGCGTCATAGTTATACCACTTTTTGCGTCCGGGATTAATAAAATAAACATTTTTAATTATTATTGTGAGTAAAATTTATCTGCTTCTACCCAGCGACAGGTAACTCCATTCAAGTCAACGAAAACAAATCATTATAAGATCATGTTTGCGCTTCAATTTCAGCTTCTGTTTGTACGTGTGCTGAGTAAACATATATAATAATTACACACTCGCGTTCTAAGAATTTTATCGCAATCTTTATGTTTTTCTCCCACAATCTACATGTAAACATACGTTTGCAATTCAGAATTTACGAATAACAAGGAATATTTGTTTTTATTACTCGTTTCTGTTTCCCAACAAAAACAAATATTATCTTTTCCTAGCAAAACGTTAATTATTTTGAACAATAGATAACTGAAAATGTATGCACCTAAAAGTTTAACTAATTTGAATAGGTTTTAGCATACGGAAATATACTATGCGACTAATCTTTGACGTAATAGTAAAATCTAATTTTTTTTTTTTATGTATTTTAATATAATATCTCACCTACTTAAAATATTAATATTAAACTCCACAAGTTTGAAGTTTAAAGTACTTTCTAATGGGGTTTAATTAAATACCCAAACTCAGTTATGCCAGAAATTTTCCTAGAAGTTAATTAACGGCAGCTGGTCTACCCATCCCTTTTATTATGGAACTACACCTAAAGTTAAGATAACTTTAGCTCTTTGGCTCAGCTTGTACGAGAAGTTATCAGACAGCTAGTTCACTCTATACATAAGTTATAAGTTTGTCAGTTTGTTTAGATGTTTAGATGACACTTGCTACGATCCTGACACACAACTTTCGCTTCATTCACTCGCATTACATTCTTCATACATGCTCGCCTAGGCCTCCCCTTCCAGCTGTCCTATTCACTCTCGCCTCATACACTTACTTTGTCAAACGACTGTCGTCCATCCTCTCTACATGCCTAAACCATCTTAACACTCATCTTCACTCTATAATGCATGAGAAATACAAATTATAAGGGCATAAGCATTATTATTCAAGAAGTCACATTGTAGTGTTCTTATCTTGTGTTTTCCTCCACTGATTTTAACAGGTGGTGCTCATAAATTCTCCAATTCACCGATGTGGATCGTTCACCTCATTTGGATTGCGCATGCATAAAAATAGCGGTTTCAATTTTATTGCACCAACTTTTATTATTTTATCGTTTTTAATATCAAGTCATAGTAGCAAAAGAGTAATTTTACGTACATAGAACCGGATACTTATACGGTTTCAATATAAAATAACCGGGTCATATCTGTAATAAACTCCCAGTAATATCATTATGCAGTGAGCTAGCTAGTTTATGCAGACAACGAAGTCAGGAAGATGTTCATTGAACCGTAACGTCTAGTATATTATCGACTATTATTTGGTCAGCGAATTCCTAAATTATTATGTTCAGTTTATCGCCTCTGTAATGGAATAAAATCCCGAGAAATATTACGACAATTGCAGATCACAGTTTTCTCAGAAAGTCACACTTTGATATCACAAGCAGCTGCCAATAATATTCCGAATCAATAACAGCAAAATTCTTCTGAGTGGCAATTTCGAGAATAATATTATCCAACTGCCACCCAATAACAGACTGATTTAGATATTAAACTTCATATCTTAAACCATGGCTTTGAAGCGCTTGTAAAGTATAATTTAAACACTCATAAAAAACTTATGATCATGATCATAAGAACCACTCTGCAGCTCAGCAAATGATCTCAGCAATCAAGATATCGTTAGGACTACAGATACAGATACAGAAAATAAAGCCCTGTCTTTCCAATTCGTGTCGCTGATCTTTTTCAAAACAGTGTTGTGAAATTATTCAAGTGCTGAAAGCTTTTTAAAAATGAAGAATAATGTCTTACCTTAGCGCCTGTACAAGAATGAGGTCCGTGAAGTCATGTAGCTCTACGAAAGCTTTTAGCACCGCTTCATTGAACTCCGACCGCTCGCCGAGGTAGTCGCCAATAGCCGTTTTACTGAGCCCCTCGCCTTTGTGAAGGAACTGAGCTACGTCCTCCGGCGTCCTTTGTAATAATCCGTTCTCGTACAGGTACTCGATACCTGGAAAAGAGTTTTTAGTCAATGTTGACTTCATTTGTATAATTGTTTTTTATGGGTAAGTAATAAGTATGTATATTATGTATTCTCAATTTGAGTTGGATAAGAACAAGAACATAGCTGAGCATTCTCGTTCTCGTGGGAAGATCACAGATATTTCCAAATATTGGTTGTGATGCGTCATCTGCGATGAACGAAACAGATTGAAAACGAAACGATCTTTCAACAGTAACCAAAGGCAAACTAAAAGGAAAGTTGTCAACAACTTTCCTGAAGACAAATAAATTAAGTATCTGTCTGAGAATTTCCATTCGGTACAAGTCCAGTAACAAATTCCGATCACGCATGGGGCTGAGAGAAAAGTGAAAAAGTGCGACTCCACAACGCAGTACGTGGCGAAAGCGCGTTCATTCCCACATTACGTTCTCTTGTCTAAATGGAAATTGATTCTGAGGAGACACCAAGTTACGTCAGCATTTCTATAGCACCAAATCAAAAGAAAGCGACGATGTGATCGAAAATGTAGACTACATTTTCGCGAAAATCGCACAATGTATTTTACTCTCGTTGAAATTGTTTACGCATTACTATACTAAACTCCCTCTAGGTATAGGTACAAATAATAAAATTAAATACTAAGTAAACGTGCTGTTTTAAATATAGATATGCTTTATAAATAATTGCATAAAAATTGCATCGTTTAAAATCCTTATCGTTAAAGGACTAAAGAACGGCAGGCTTTCAGTTTAGAGTGAAACGATCGAGTACTACATCAAGTTATGCATAAATGGCGGGAGAGTGCCAGCCGGTCGAGCCTGAACCCATTTACGTTGCAATCGTAGGAGCAGGAGGAATGCACCTTCTATTTGAACAATGCCTGAAGAATGCTTTGTTCAGTTCGACCTTTAGAAGCTCAAACTTCAAATGTCAAAACTCATGTGTAGAGTCTTCAATGCATCTCGGTAAAACCAAATGTACCGCTTATCAATATTCGTCGAATGCATGTTTAACCGATACGAGATACCATCACGTACTGTAAGCAGGCATTGATATGGATTTTTATGTAGATGACGTCATGCTCTTCTAGGTTCTGTGTTAGGAATATCGAGCATTCGAAATGTTCTGTGACGTCACATGCCGCAGATTCCAAGCCTGAATGAAGGGTTATTTTATAATGCGTGGGCGAAATAGCGCGCAGGATCTCTGAATTCGCAGTTTAAAATAAATCCTACATTTCGAATTAATATTTCCACTCAAATGCCGACGAGCTTTTTGAAATAATCACATGTGTAATCAACTTTTCAACGCCGTTTTTTGTACAAAAGGTTGACATAAAAGGTTAATTTGTATCTGAACCTATAACGTTAACGCCTAGTCCATTCATTGTGTATAATTACAGTGTGATATTATCGTGTAACATGTTTTATAAACATTAGTGAACCTCAAGCAAAAAGTACAAACAAATGCGGTAAGAGCCATCCATCTTCGCAGTAGAAGAGCACCGACCTACGCTATAAATTTATCTTCAGCTGTACTCGTATAATGTTGACTGTTCGTGGCATGCAAAATTGCTGATAGCGACATGACTGATGAAAGTAAAGTGAGAAAGACCAGACCATGACTATACAATAACAAGCTTGTATTGCCCACTTTACTATTAGACTAGCTTTAGATTGTCTCTTCAAAATACTCTGTTAATAAATACATTTTCTAACCATCGACCATGAATCATTTTTTGACTATTTCTTATCGTATTAAGGATCGACTGCGTTACTTACTTTTTTTTTGTCACTCTTAGTTGCTACAACTCGTGTAAAAGATATGAAATAGACTACAAAAATTAGTTTGGGTAGGGCGCGACTTGATTAACAGCGACAATAAAATCGTATAGGTGAGTTAAGTGACCTATAATACAAGGTAATGGAAAGTTATAGAACATTTCGGTCTCACGGGTATTTTTTTCATGACTAGTTTTACTGAAACGGGAAAATGATATACCTACACGTTTAAAAAAGCAGGAAAAGCCTCGCTATTTGAAAATAGCTGTTATTCCTAAGGGTGAAATAGCATATAACACCCGCATAATATAAGTCGAGGCAGGCATATTACTTGAATTATGCATGATTTTGCGTATGCAAAGCAGGAGCATTCTGTACGAGTTATGCAATATTGACGGGACATGTCTATTGTCTAGTATGCCAACTTGTCCATGAAAGTATCGTACGTAATATGAAATAGACCAAGACTAGTACACATTGAAATGCACATTATAAATAACCACTGTCAGTTGTACCTATGTAACAAAAAGTTGCCCCTTAAACCCAACTTAGTAAATAAGCAAGTACTAAAAGAAAACAGGTGGAAACTGTAGAGATACGTTAGTTTTAATAACTTGACATTTCTAGCGAAGCTATAAAAAAATTTGAATTCGTAAATTAAAAGTTTAATGTAAAGTTATCTAGTTTTGCAACTTCTAGTCAATTCTAGTCAGTTTAAATTTAAAGGTAGAGCTCAGGTCTAATTAGGTCACGATGACAATAATAACAAACTCGGCAAGTAGCAAGAGCTATGCCGGCGCAGGTACCCTGAATGGATACTTCAGGCCGGCTCACTCGTCCACTAGAGCTCAAGACCCAACAACTTCCTAATGATGTGAAGTCTCCGCCCGAATTAGGACACGCCTCGTGACTACGAGAATTTTTCATGAGAAATTTTTCTTGAGGAAAACATGATTTTTTTATTTATCAAAAAAACTAGCTCATCCAGATTGAAACTAATAATCGTATATAACTTATTTATTAAGAAATAAAAAGTTTTATCAAAATTTTCGATTCCGACGGGATAAGATATTTCATTTCTTGATGAAATACAAAGTGTGCATTAACACCATAAATTTTACAAAAAAAAAAATGTAACTTATTTAGTCTGATTTGACGTCTAGTAGAAATTATAAATTGAAATCCCAAGAACAAGCGTCCACAAAATCAACATAGAATGAAAAATAACCCTGAAGAAAGAAAATTGCACGGAAATTCCACGGATTTTCAATAGCAAAGTCAAGAGCTCAGAGCAAAAGTGAAATGCAAACTAATTTAGATGGCACACATTTCATCCGTTGCAAATTATAGAAGCTTTGAAAGTGAGTGTTAGTACAGACTTATTAATAAAATTAAAGACCGCTGGGCAGGTGGAAAATAACATGTTCGCTGCTGGGCGTAGTCTCATCGGGACAGTCGCGAGAACCAAGCACCTGCCTTTGAATACCAGGATACCGGGAAATTCTCGTTTTACGCCATCATTTTATTGTAATTGACTAGCAACGTCTTTATCGAACTCACTATGCATGCAGTTGATTGTTTGTTTCTATGAACTAAGAATTGTATGTTTTGCATAAACGCATGGAACGTACGATTAGGTGCTTAAACTCTATTGTATTTCAGGCAGTTAGTAAAATAACAAAATACGAGGTTGCAGTTGCGATAAACACGGTATTGCTTAACAACGGTTGAAACTGAACGGAGCCAGAAAAGCCGAAGTTCAGCCTACCTTTCTTAGGGTCCATATTGAATTTCTTTCTGCCTATGCTCATCTGTTTGGCTTTGCTATTCTGTTTGCATTCTTCTTGTCCATCAAGGGCCTCCAGTTCAGCCACCACCTCGCCGAGCTCATCTTTGAGTTGCTGTAACAAAAGAAACATAACATAAGTAAAAATTATTATTTAAAATTAATCGATTTTAACTTATTTTAATGGATGAGGTTAGCAGGAAAACCTGGATGAGGTTAGCACGAGACCGTAAAAAGTGGCATATAGAAAGAGAGGCCTATACCCAGCAGTGGGCAAAGTCAGGTTGTGGATGATGATGATGATGAACTTATTTTAAAAAATGTTACACAATCTATTATTCATATTATTCGTTAGTAACTTAAGGAAAAAATATCGATCGTTCAATGACGAATTTCATCGTTGACGGAGGCTTTATGCGACATACGAGTGGGTACTTGTTGTTCCAAGGTTTAACTAATACGATGCAAACTTCTATGATGACAAGCTTGGCCGACATAACAAGGAGTTATCTCCTATCGATATCTAATCATTTATCATCAAAGTAAATATAAGAAACAGACCAATCGTATTTGTCATAAAAATATACTGCATTAATTATGTAAACATAACGGCTTCTCACCTAACAATTATGCTATTACGACTTTGAAACTAGTCTCAGATAGATAAACTGGTCTCAGCAGTGGCAAGCAGGCGACCACAAGGCGAACCGCAAGTCAACATTCTATACTACTGCCAACAATGCTACTCCCTGGGAATGCTCGGTAAATGAGTTCAGAATGTGTCTCGCTCGCTCGACGGCACCTATTGGAGCAAGTTTTTATGCATGTGATACATATAAAGTTCTAGAAACTTTAGTTTGACACAATAAGACCAAATAGAAACTAACCTTCAAACCGTGCTAATCTTAAGTAGGTACCATACTCTGCATTGAGTACAAAATTTGTCTCGCATGACTACACTTTATGAATAACGGATACGGGAAATTGAAATATACCTATACCTATAGATATACATTTATGTATGTATATTGTATACAGACACAGATTAACCAATAAGTCTATAAAAACTGCAAACGACCCAGTAGTAACTAGTTTCGCGTCACAATTTTATGCGATAGGCTCAGTGTACTCGTATTTATTTTATTACTACGTGCGTATAATCGATTACAGAGATAGCACAATATTCATTAGGCCTAGATTGAAGTTATAGATTAAACCTTAGAATTTGGTCTCGAAACATTATTTACGGTCAGTGAAGAATTGAGGTTACGTCAGGTTACGTAAAACATCACGCTTTTCAATTATCATTGACAAACTAAAATAATGTTGCATTTTGATGGTACTTCAGAAAAAGTGTTTCTTCTGCCATAATATCTCTGTGTCAGAAACAGCGACAAAGTCTCGCGAACTATCTGCGTTTTATCTGCCTCATCAGCGAAATTATCCAGGCTTCACTTAACGTTTTCTATTGTCCTAGCTGCTAGTAAAAAGTTGGATATAAAGTCGTTGTTTTACAAAGTAAAACCAAAAATGATAAGACATGTCCAAGTTACTGAGTAGGTAAGGTACCTAGACCTACCATACAGTCAACTAAAAATACATACTTAATCAAAAACTAAACAAATGAAATAGATAGTCGATGCAAACGAACAATAACACGTGCAACGGCTTATGACATTCACCATTGAAGCGGACAAAATAAGTTTAGCGCAGACACCACAAAGACAAGGCACTGCGAACAATGACCGCACAGGCAGCGATGGCGACGCTGAGTTTTGTAGTTTTTCCACAGTCGGCACAAGCAAAACAAAGCGAGACTCTTCTATGATACTATTTTCGTGTATATTTATGGAATGCCTTTGAAATTAGTGAGCGCGCTTGCACTTGTCATAAATAGCACGTGTCTATTTCAAAGGCTCACGGTTTCATAAAAGCTTCTGATCCTAATTAACTGTATGATAAAAGAGCATTGTTACGTGTTGCCGCGTAGGAGTATTAACCCCGGCGGAAAGGTCTAGTGAGTGGTACTTTACTAAAGCAGATTAAAACCTATTAGCTCACTGATTAGCGAATCCCATAGAAAATCACTGTCGACTTTGCTTGTAAAACACTGAAAAGATGAAAACATCCAACTTCATCGTTGTTAAAGCCTTCTCAAGAATACAACAATGTCACGTAACGCAAACCGGGCTCGAATCGATAACAACGAGGCAAAGCAAATCCCACTTGGACCATAAAAGATGCCAAAGCATCCATTTATCGAGGAGTATAAAATAACTTGCACAACGATGATCGAGAGTAGGTGTGCACAATGCCGCTTGTTTTCGCTACGGTCTGGCTGCGCTAACATCATTTGCGGTCCGCTACTTATTTCCCCTGGAGACATGATACCGGCCTTCCTAGTCTAGACTATACCGCATGGAAAATGAAACATACCTTATTTATTTAAGTGGTCGTCGAGCAAATAAGTGATGTTACCCTATTTAAAGTACTTTGACTTTGCAAATGAGGGTTTGCGTGCTGTGCTAGAAGCACTAATCGATTAAAGGCGACCTGAAGTGATTACTTTATGGTAGTTGTACCTGTCACGTATGGAATACTAACTTCTGCAAGATGTGGGCATGTATCAAATATGTATTTGTACATGCCTCTGACTACCCCCTTAGACATCTTCAAAGGATCTGGAATATAAAGATCTGAGAGAATGTCCACCGCGCCTTGGGGATACAGTCGTGACCCTGTGTAGTTGTATATGAATCTAGTAGTCTATTAGTAGTGTCATAAAAAGCTTAAAGTTTCGAAGAAACCTACACCTATTGGAATAAATAAAACCTGTTTGCTAACGAGGTTATTTCAACAAGGGCATACGAGGCGCTCTCCGAGCCGGATTGTCCTCACCCCTTCGGGTCTGGGTCTGAAACATTCAGTTTGAATGTCAACCACTTCACATGTGGAGATAAGGTTGACAATAACTTGGATGCTGCATTGCAATCATCGATACGCAGAAACATAGCCGTGCTATCGTTAACGCCCGTCTAGACTAGTTTTTGCACTGCTAAGGCAGCAGGTGTTTGTAAAAGGAGAGGAAAGCTACAAGCACGGTTCACTTGGATCAGTTCAGATTGTCGATGCATCCCCCAATCCAAATAGTAGAGACAAATAGTATAGAAAATGAACTTTGATGTCGATATCGTTGAACTCATGACTAATCCGCGGTACGTATAAACCGTAGCATGCACCTAATTAATGAAGGTAAGTCAATGCTCGACTCTATTCACATTACAAACATGAGAACGTTGATGTTGTTTGTATTAAAAATATAAGTAACGTCCGTGTAATGGCGCATTTAATTACCGTAGCAATAAAAATACTAAAATATGCGATATCTCAATAACAATACTAACATACTTTCCCTTGTAATACCTTTCACCAATAATGAGATATGAAAAGTGAATGCCGCGAATTCATCGACAATTCATGAGACATTCTCATTCTAAAATATCAATTTTCGATGAAGTATCCTGACTTTCTCGCGTAGTCGTATCATTTTAGCTGCTCTAGTTTCGCTTAAAATATTAATCACCAATAATGTCCGTAAAGATCTTGAACGGATAGCTTGACCGATCGATGAGTCGTCGAAGATCGAGTATTTTCACTATTAATTGCGCTAAGCCGTTCGATCATAAAGGTTTTATCTCGTCTAGACATATGTAAGGGATTGTGTGCCCATGCGAGTATTAAAGTTTTCCTCATCAGTTTCTTTACGATGTAGTGCATCAAGTTGTATGTACGATTGTTACTTGCATGTCATGACGCCATACTCATTAGGATGCAATACGTGCGAAGCCAGTAATGGTTGGCGATTAGGCCCGTAGTGTATAAATAGAGACAGAAACTGCCGACACTTGTAACGATTGTGAGGAAAATGACAACACGTGAGGAGACTCAGGAACCGCATGTGGAAATAGTGTTTGCATGTGGATTTAACCCGCTATGGGACGAGTCAGAACAATGAGTCAGATAACTGCGGTTACCATTTTAATGGCGTTTAAATTACGTTTAAGATACTCTACGTGATTCACTTTTGATTTGACTGGATTAATACAATTCGTAAGAATAAACATTAACCGAGAGTGTGCACTTGTACATAATATGATTTACATAGTTAAACCAACACAGCTAAAAGTTTATGGTTGTTTTAATTCGTATAGTACCTACATTTTTTATTTCGGATGGAAATAAAGCAATCAGTTAATTAACAAGTAAAAGCGTGACCGCACCATTGGTTACGTTATATTTATATTACATCATATTCGCAAAACTTTCTACAGAATAGATTATAATAACTGTGGCGACTTCATATTTATATGTTTCTATGAATAGTATGTATGTATTTACAAACAAGTAGTATATAAGTAGTATATCAGTTATCTGGTTCCCATAGTACAAGCTTTGCTTAGTTTGGGGCTAGATGATGCTGTGTGAAATTGTCCAGCATTATTTATTTATTTATTTAATAGATAGATAGACAATCTATAAGTTGCTCAAGAGTTTTTTTTTGTTATTATTGATCCAATTACTATTTTCAAAGCCCGTATCATATAGTTTCCGTGGAGATTTATCCAGAGTACAATGGTTCAATTTCATCAATCGGTCGCGTGATTGGAACTCAATCTACTGAAGGCAGAGATCAATGGAAGTCGTTTAAGAGGGACTGACAACCTGCCTACCCGAAATGGAGGGTCAACGAGCAACCGAAATTGATATTTGACCTAACTGAACACAAAAAATCGGGTTAATAACTGACTGTAAAAATGTAGGTACAGTTTCACGTACTTAAATGAAAGCTTGCGGGCTAACACGTCAAAGGTAATGATATATTTTTTCAAGAAGTAAAAGCATATAAATAAATCTTTTTTTAGAAATTCCAACAGACAGATGGCAGTAACACTCATGTTTCTGGATTATTTTAAGACTTATTGCTTCGTTTAGTTAAGACCGTTGGTTATAAATATATCTAAGTACAAGTACTTTTAATAAAAAAAGTGAGCTTGGGGATAATTTTAGATTTATATGCAAAAGCTGATACGATGCAAAACGAGATAGACATTGGATAATTCTGTTACATTTAATTCTGGTCATGCGCCAAACTTACAACTCTATGGATATAAAAAATCGATGCGCCTAAGATAATACGAAATTGTATGGATATCACATGCATGACAGGGGATGGCGTGCACGTGACCCACATATTGAAAACTCGAATTCTGCTGCCAAGTGCCAGCGTTCAAATTAAGCCAATATAACACATGTGGGCGAATCAAAATGTTTTAACTGTAATCGATCAATCACCCGTTAGTTTAAACAATATCTGTATCGATTTAATAACTAGCGATCCGCCTTGACATCGAGCGGATCGGGTGCTTCGCACAGTTTTTATATTGTTTGTAGTAATACCACATTTATGTGATAAAGATGCTTCGTAACTAAGCTAAATTTAAATTTTTAAAACTACATTAGTTTAAACGATTGGCTGTATAAAAATGAGACCTGCATTTTATTGGCTAAGGATGTAATACGCATAGTGTATGGCTTATACAACTTCATTCATAGTCCATTACAATTACAATTATGTATCTTTAAAGGTTACGCCAGTCCGAAACGTGGTTTATTAGACTAGATTAAACAAAGAAACAGAACCATCTAGTCAGACCTTGTAAATCGAATAAAATCTGAGCAAGGCACAAACGGTACCAATTGTATTCCCCGTGCAATCATCTTCATGAAATCTATTGAGCGAACGAGCACTATAAATCTACATCAACACTGACGTTGCAAGCAATCATGTTATTCAGACTGCAAACTTCCACTTGCAACTTCGCCAATTGCTTGCTACTAAATTCATGATTGTTATTTAATAAAGACATTCTCCTATTACTAAAATTAGGAGCGTGTCCTCGTCTTTGGTAGTCCATAATTAATTTTTGACTGATTTTATGCTGATTGTTATTTTTATTTCAAACTTTCTACTGCTTAATTTTATTTTGTTATTTTAATTGTAAATATTAATTTTAAACAAATTTGACATTATTGTTGCATGCAATTTTTTATTTTTTAAGTTCTTAAGTTCGCATTGTATTTGCTTAGTTTCCATTTTTAAAATTTGTACATAATATTAATATAGTTGAAATTTTAATGAAATATTTTTATTACTTTAACTTTTAATTTAACTGTACTCGCTCGACGTAAAATTTAATACCTTGCTGTCTGTCGCCTATAATTATAATAACATTTAACTAGTTTGTAAGAAATACTGTACCATTTTTGCATGACAAGATGTATATTGTGTTGGTGGCTCTAAATAAATAAATAACGCTGAACAGTAGAGTGTGATAATGTTACAGGTCTATATTAAAAGTAAATTGATGATAAAACATCGAAGAAACTACCCTTGGCGAAAGTATTTCTTATTTATTTGTATGGGAGATCAGAATCACGTAACGCAATGAAAGCGACCACGCGAATCCTTAGAGACTTTCCCCGTTTAATTCGCTTTCCCATTTCTGTTTGGCTTCAGTTCAACAAGATGTGAAGTGTATGTATTGATATTCAATCCAAGAAACCGTACCCACAGTAGAATTTTTTTGCATATTTATCGGCGTTAATTAAACTTTAGACTGGCAATAGAACGAAAAAAGCCTTTTTCAAAATTGTATCATTGATTTTATATAACAAATTTAAAAGTAACAATATCCTAAAGAAATAACTCATCGACTTATGAAGAGACCTTCGAATCAATTTAAAATATGGTATACCTACGATACTATGATCAGAGTCATCATAATAAAATACATGACATCATTGTTACAGCAGAGACGAGTCTGAGCATGGCATGGTGCGAGATTGGTTGATAACTTGGTACAATAGATATTTTGTAAATCTTAAAATGTTGATGATAGAATTGTTTGCCAAAACCATTCATAACATGGGATAATTCTCAGTAAAATCACATTAAACTAAACTGTCGAGGCGCGTGCAAATATGTACATTGTTATTAGCGGTACCGGAGCTAAAGTTCACAATAAGCCGCATTATGTTCACCTCGGGTCGAATTTCAGGCAATGGACGTGGGTGCAAGTTCACGTGACCAAACAAACGGACATGAACCCCAGGACGGACCGACAAACTTACTCATATGTCGGTATACAAATAAACTGAACAAGCATCCGTAGCTTGTAGTGCTGTTAACCTTTCAAATGATATCAGTATGATGGATATTGTACAAGTCGTTTGTAGCCGAAAAACACATGTCCTCTACAAATACGCAAAATACCCTTTCCAATTCAAGCTACGAATTACGCCTCAACCCACTTTCATCTCCGCCGTGTCAAAATAAATGGAATATTTTACTAAGTATGCAATAAACATTTTTTATAACTAAAAACCTACTCGTCGTTTGAAAAGGGGTCTCCATACCGTTTTCGTCAAAATGTTCTTATGGTATACTCGTAGTATAGCTACGACATCTTACATCACTATAAAATTGTGATGGTATACCGTGTGGGGTGTTTTTATGCCAGGAGCTTAGTTTAATAGCTGCTCGTGTTTACAAACTTTCCCTCCTTCCATCTGACAGCGCCTAAAATATTAACGTCATTAAGGGTCAGAATATAAATTTAGAAGGATATCTTTTAGCTGTTAACAGCTATAATGTTATAAGTATCTTATTTTAGTTTTCGAACGACGAGATGCACTAATCCATGTTACACAGACATTGACATTCGTTTGTTTACTGCATAACACGGATTATTACACATATCTATTAAAAGAAAACTCAAGATTTTAAGGAATGATTAAGTAAAATAGCAACTTTTTCTTTTTATATCATCTCATACCAAAATAAGTTTTTTAGGGAAGGGTCAGATCAAATAAACACTAATCCGGAGAGCTTCAATGAAGTTTTAGGTAAGGTAACCTTACCCCATGTACAAGAAGCGTAATTTTATTCATTTTAGTGCAACAGTAAATTTAAAATTGCTTTGGTGTCCTCATACTGAAAATATCGTACGCCAATAATAGATTTAGGTCATCGCTCAGCCCTTAACGTAGCGGCCCATCGGCTAATGGGCTAGCTAATATATGCCGAGCTATAAATAATACAGCCCACTTTGAAAGCAAGTGAACCGCTTATTTCCGATAAATATGTAGGTAATTATGAATAGCGGAACGCAGATAATCACATAAGATATTTCTTATTATAATATATTATAAGTTATTATCACAAGCAAAATAAGAATCATTTCAGATGGTTTACATTACGGCAATTAGATACATAAATTGCACATAGGAGTTTCGGTTGCCCTGCACACCGTTGACGTTCACCGAGGTGATCGCCTCGAGGCGAAATGCGTACCTATAGAACAGTATCTGGCAATCTTCCCAACCGCACCACAAATTACACTATTGTCATTGCACAGGCTACAATAACCGACCTTCGTACATGCAAGAAGCCGGTGAACGTTTTAGAGCAGAGTTCCGTTAATTTCCAAGATGCCAAGTTGATTCAATTCACACTCAGGGTTAGCGCCGCGAAAACGTCGGAACTGTTATTAATTGGATATGATTTGTTGCAAACTCGTTGTGTGAACCATTAATTGGTTGTGGTGACGACAGTTGTAGGAAACTACGGTCTAATTGATGATTCGTCGTCAAGAATGTGGTCCTTGAAGACGTTGTTCTTTTTGGTAACTTAAATAGTATAATGTTAGCTAAAGTAAAATAGGTAATTTCGTAAGTTTTGCAGAATTGGAAACAATTTATATAGACTCTCTTTCGACTTTCTGTATGATGTTCTGGTAGGATATAGAAACAATTGGACAGCTTTCTTGCGGCCTACTGATATTTGCCATTGCGTGCGGCGCAGTGCTATGTCTGCCAACTTTTCTATTCTCGGAGCTACCATTTTGGGACGAACTCTGATATTTAAAGAAATAAAGTGCATAATATTATGTTTAAATAAAAGAGATCATTGTGAAATGTAGGTTAAGAATAGTCTATAAACGTTTAGATATAAATCAGTAAATACGGTCATTACTACCGTGAGTGGGATTTCTGAGGCTGCCTTCAATGTCATTTCATATGAGATCATTCGGTTTAACATCCTTATGCAGATGATGCGTTCATTTACATTACTTTGTAGCAAAGCTTGTCAGAAATTGAACAAGATTTTTGAATGGGGAGTAAACTATGATAACTTCTAATATTATCGGCACAAAAAAGATTCATATCAACACTAGTATTTGTAAAACTCCACGCCACAAGCCTGTTATTGATTCAACAAATCAAAACCAAATCAAAGATAGGTCTAATTTCACTTTGGAACCACTTGAATATCAGCCAAATTCAGCAAGACGAATTGCATTATTATTAGGCAGGCACTAAAAATTGGGTAGCTGGTTTTTTTACTGCTGCAACATTACTTTGTAAATAATTTAGAAGACATGCAATCATCAAAGAGCACTTTGTGTTGCGGCGTGTGACCCCTAGAATATAATCTGGCATTTTTGCTGAACTTACAAATTATGATGTAAGTAACTTAGAGTTGGAAATCTAAGTGTAAATGCGCGAAATAAATATACTATAATTAATTCTATGCTTTGCTTAATGCAATTAAATTATATTATTTGCATTAGTCACGAAACAGGAATATAAATAACATTAATTATTTAAATGTAAGGAGACGTTAGACTTCTGAAAATGTATTGTATTGAACCGGTTGTTAATACAGTAATATTACTATTAATTTAAGAAAAAACGAAATGGGCACATTGTCATGTCGTGAAAATTTCGCTCAATATTCATTGGTTCAATTTGCTTCGTATCGCAAATGTGCATTGGTTCCAGTTTCAAACATTAAATTGCATTCTAAAATGAACGCCATATCTCCTTAACTGTAGGAACGCCACTCACTGGTGTGTTTTTTTTTTTGCGCTTATCTGGTAAACTTAATCAAGAACTAGACAAAGTGACAGTATTACCGGAGGAATGGGTCCAAGGCAGTATCGTAAAACTTAAGATACCGCTCCGGATAAATAAGCATCATTTACTGGTAGCTGTCGGTAGAACTTATAATTGAATATTCTAACCATTTACCTTATGATCTAAAGTAGCAGGAAAAGGCTCTACAATCAAATGAACTAACGTCATTTAATATAGAAACTGACTTAAACTGAAATAAACATGATACCTGTAAGGCCAAAACAGAGAACATGTTATCTTTTGTGCATGAACACAATAAAAACAGTGCATAAATTCTTGCGGGTGTTGTAATTGTTGAAGAATTTCCGATCGACCACATCATCAATGTGACAGGCTGACCTTCAGGTGAGGCAGCAAAGCAATGTGCTTCGTACAAGGCAAATCAAAGCAGTGACGCAAATTATTTGCGCAAGTCTAGTATACATATTTTCAATGAAACAAAGTAAACATCTTAGAGCGGACCTAAGGGCTGGCTTTGTTAGGTTAGGACTCTCATTGCCATTAGGCAATGTTCACACTCATTAGAGTGTGAACTTAACGATAATAATTTGGTAAGTAATAACTGTAATAAGCAAATTTAATGTTTATGAGTCGAGTTATTCGAAACGAAACCAATTAAGTATAGTCATGAAAGCATGATTACGATTAATGCACTTTCAGGATTAACTAGTAGTAACTACTCATAACCAAGTTATAGAAAAAGGTTATAATAGAAGCGATAGTTTGCCACATACAGTTAGTGAAGCAAAAAATGATGACAGTTTCCATTAAAAACACTATCACAATTGAATTTTGATGTGATCTCAGTTCAAAGCTTGATGCAGTTTGCAGTGTTTCAATCAATGATGAGACGACCTAGCCGACCTTAATAGCTAACTGCCGCATTCTTGACCTCTGCTCTTCTCTCGGTAAAAACAACTGCAGTATCAGTACAAAAACATGGTAAGGTACCAGGTAGATTGCATTTACATAATCCAAATGCTTAGTTCATGGAAACAACGTTATATGGCCATTGAAGCATTCAAAAGCAGAAGGTAACATAAAATACGAATATTTGGTGGCAATGAAACGGGTTAGTCATCGAAAATTCCAAAATTATCTGCATCGAGCGGATACTCAACAGTAAAGACCGGTTATCGCGACAATTTGCAAGCAATCCCAAACGGCACTGATATTATTTTTTGACAGGCCTACGCAAGCAGCGAGTGCCAGTATAACCAAGTTCCGTGAAATAGTAAATATAAATGAGGCTGTAAAAAGTTACATGACTGAAGCAGCGCCAGTACTCCCCGAGCACAAAAAGGCAGTACAATGGGTTCATGTTTCCGGCCGCGCGGTCATGGTCCCAGTACCAACAGGGAACTCGTAAAGGTTCTCGCTCCTCTAATAATCCGCGTGTAAATTAAGGCCGATTGTCAATCTGGCGACCAGCCAAAAAGGGAAGAAGAACGGAGACTCATTAGTGAGATTTAGGAGTAGTGCTCGAACCACTCGTGGCGAATGCCTATAAAATCACACAAAGACTAAAGCTGTGCCCTACTTTTTGCCATTTAGTAACTGAGACATCTAATTAGATTTTAATGTTACGTAAACTTTGATACCCAGCTTAAACAGTTACAAATCAACAAACTTTCCCTAATATAATTAATTTAGATAGCTTTCATCGTCGAATGAATATTTAAATCACCAAATGAAATGTATCCTTCCTCTGAGATTATGAGATAAGCGTCTTGAAAATAATCAACGAAATCATTTCTTCGTAGCAACTTACAGCCATGAATGACTCAAATGACGGAGCAAATAAAAGATGTAAACTACATTTCAATTAGCGGAGCGAGCAAAGCTTCCTAGCAAATAAAACAAGCTGTATGTCCAAAGGTCGACGCCATTACACTTCACAACGAATGTGGTAACTCCAGAGGGTCAAACGGGAGTACGAGCAAAAAGTAAAATGTGAGGGAACTAATGAGAGACATTATGTGCATCAGGCCTACGCCCTGTAAAATGTTGATATTTTATTTACATTCGAAACGCTTATCGAGAACCCCTTTTAAAGATTAACGAAGAAGCTCAATTATTTGAAAAAAAAAACAAGGATGTCGAAGTCATAATAATAAACCTTCTAAAAGAGATGTTTTACTTATTGAAGAACAAAGAAGAAAGTAGCAGATTTGCAATTGACTACGCTATTTATTATGAGTCAGATTAAAGAATTAAAGTAACAAAAGAAAATGATGAATTTCACATGCTTTGCACAATACCGTAATACAGAGAATACTGTTAGTCAAATACCTAACTTCTATTGTGTATAATGACAGGTTTCATAAGCTCCGGAATATATCTCACATCCAAATCTCTGCAATTGTACTCTATTGTAACTTGAAAGCCCGAAGAAGAGCAGGTTCGCATTCATTTAATTGTTCGTTATGTAACGCACCGGTAATTAAAGTAATCGACGCTATGGCTTATCGCTCCATATTCTTGAAGCTTTGAAATGTTTCAACATAAATCATTTTATGAATAAAAACTTCACTGAAAAAAATATATAGCTTAACTGTTTTGGCTAATTGAAATTTATCCAAAATTTGTTTATTCATTACTAAAGTTAATATAAAATAATAAAACTGGTTTATTAATCAGGCCCTTAACTTGTTTTGTTACTAACCCGTAGGTTAGATGTAGTCAATTTTTTTGTTATTAGTAACCTAACTTCTGTAGATAAACTGATTCATTTACCTGTAAGCAAACCTTTGTACACAATGTAACAAAACTCTTCGCTACTATAAAGCTAATAACATTGACTTTATGTTGCAAAAGTAATTTAACCAATAATTTTGTCAAAATTTACCAACAAAATTTGGCTATTTTAACCTAACCCTCTGTAATTATCTAATCATTGACTTTGTTTGTAAACACACACACGGCCAATGTGTTGCTTTGCAAAACTTTGGCTATACATAAATTAATAAACGACTATCCGATAACGAAACTATTGTAGCATGTAACGGAACGTTTTGGTTGTACCTGCCATTAACCTGTCGAAACCTGCACAATTTGATTGATTTGATTACGCATTATTGATGGCGTCGGCGGCACGGCACGAGGTGAGGTATTTTGCGCGTGCGTTTGTTGCATGAAGTCCTATCTACTGGTAATCATTGGTACTGTGTTATGTTTGTGAAACTACTAAAAGACACAAAGACGTCCTGTGATGGACGAAGAAAATACAGTTCTAAATCGGCCTGTAGACGATTATCTCCGGCAGTGGGGCCTTGAAATGTATATTGGAAAGTTCAACGGTAAGTACCAATAAGCCCTACTGTTTCTGTTTCTATTACTTACCTACTTATCTATAAAAAAATACCGCAAGTGGAGTTCTGTCTGTTTGTCTGTTACCTTTTCAAGCCCAAACCGCGGATTAGGCAGAAATTTGGCATTCTTATATTGTATCCCATCCCAGAGAAGGCTGGGAACCGCGGGAGTGCAGCTAGTTATTTTCAAAGTGTAGGCATATGTTGCCTCTTATTAGACTCATCTAGAGTAGATGATAGGTATATACAGATAAATCATCTACTTTATGTAAATGTAAAGGCCTGTTCTTATTTGCAGAGCAAGCCATAGATTTAGAAACTCTTCAAATGCTATCAGAAAATGACATAAAAGACCTAATACCTATCATTGGCCATAGGGCCAAACTAACAACACAAATCAAAATGTTACGGACTTTATCTGAAGCTGGTAATCAAGTATCAGTAAGTACATCATGTATACATGTCTTCAGAAAAGTTCTATTTACCCAGCCTTAACTAAAAAAAATTTGATTTGATAGATTATATTTTGGGATTTATTTAAATTTTGTCAATTGAATACTTTTTGATAACGTATGCAAACATACCAATGAGTATCTAAAAGAATTTGGTGTTCACTTGGCTGGTAGCTTCTTTTCTTTCTTATTTGTTTGTTGTAAGTACCTACTTGTCCATTCCAAGATGTTTATCAGTTCTCTTCGTCACAATTTATTTTTTGTATGTATTTCAGATTTCTGAAGCCCAGCAGTCTCTTTTGTCAGATAGTGTGCTCAACTTCATTTTCGAACCGAACACTGCTGAATCCTCAGCAATAATTATAGATGATTCTGCACCCATAGCGCTGGAAGTGGACAGCACTCATGATACAAGTCCAAATACATCCTGCGTAAGTATTCCCCGTTTCAACAATTCAATTTTCTTATTATTGTACAAGTGGAACCACCTGCAACTTCATTTGATTTTTACCATAGAAATCTTCATCTTCCCTTGAAGCCACACTGATATCTATGCCACATGGACATACTGCTCCTGTCCACATAGAATGTATCACACGACCGGAAGCTATTAATAGATAAACATGTAAAATAATGTTTTATGTTATTTCAGGAATTATACAATATCTTAAATACATGCAACGAAGGGAAGTTATTACTCTTAAGGTATCAAGAAAATGGGTTGTTGAACAATTCCTCAAGACGAAAACTATGCAATATTGTTATTGACAATGAGCTGAAAACTGACCCTAATAAAAAAATTACTAGCAGTAGGCTATATCAGTTAGCTTATGATGTACCAAGAGTATTTAAAAAAGAAAATTCATCGGTATATTTCATACCTTTCATGAGCTTCAATCCAGGTCAAAAAACATCATTCAAAGGGAAACTACTCGACTGCTACAGGCAACGCAGGAGAGAATTTATTAAGTCTGGAGTAATTGCTGAATCTTCAAAACGTGGCTCTTTATCTACCAGTAAAGGAGGTTCACCCGGCCCCAGTTCCAGCTGCAGTGTTCAAGACGCTATTGACCAATTAAATGAATTGACGGAGGATGTTGATGAGAAATTATTGTGGTTGAAAAATTGTTGTGACCCGTGGGTGACTGTTGAATTAAACTGGGATATCACAGCCAAAAAAAGGCTGTCTGATTTAACTTCTAGTGAAATAACAGTTGAAGACTACCTTCGAGAGTATAAGCCTCTCAACCAGCCAGGCGGTGTCTTTTTGGTAAGTAATTATGTAGAATTTCTTAAATAAATCTGTGTTAGCTAAGTGGGAGGTCCCTCGACTATTATTTATTGGTATTATATACTACGGTTAGCTGTGTATGTATGAGCCGTGTTGGTCGAATGGGGTTGTGCCGCGACTATCAATCCGAAGGTCGTGCGTTCGAATCCCGGCCGTACATCAATGGTACCTCCTGACGCTGTATAAATCATCTAATAAAGATGTAAAGGCCTAAGTTTAGCTATGTACTCGTATATAGTTTTAACAATGTACCTACTACTTTTTTTTTTGCAGCTTCTGAAAGACTTCAAAAATCTTTACCAAGAAACTGATGATAAATTATACCAGAACTGGCCAATAGTCCGGCCAAAAATTCTTGAAGAAGTTAAAAAACGACCCCTTAATGTAGATTCTGGGCTAAAGGATATTACTACAGATATTTATGGTAAGTTTTGTCGTCATCTTTTAATCTTTTGTGCCTGTTGACCAATCTTACTTAATGCTTTGTTGAGCTTTTTTTTGAGATTGGATTTGATTACCCCATGGCTAAAATGAGGAAGGACTTTAGAAATTATTGTAGGATTAAGTTTACTGTTTGCGATACATACGACTCTAAGATCTACAGACACTAGGATTCTTAGGGATGTTAATAGAGGTAGACAGAGGCAGGTCCAAAAATTAAATTCGGTACCTATACAGGGAGGGTGGGTTTTTGAGATAGGATATGGAGGGCAGGTACCCTAACCGTTGTGCTACAGGAAAACGCTCTTAGGAGACCTTCCCTAACTTTTTCAGATATTTTGAACTCGCAATTCACAAATTTTGAAAAAAATGTACAGTCAGCGACATAAATGCTTTAACTATTTTTTTATGCCAATCGATTCTGTTTCGTATAGGGATCAAAAGACTCTATGGAACCATTTAAGGTTTGAGTAGGTACTAGAAAAGTCAGAAAGGGTGTAATAAGACTACTTCCGAAAAATTTGGGGGGTTACAGTACCCATCAATATGAACAACTTTTTCTATGGAACCACCAAAACTGCTTCTCCATACAAATCTTATTACCTAATTGGCTAAAATGTATAATACAGCTGTTTTTCTGTCTCGTTAACGTTAGTATTTTTTTACAGATGATGATGACGAGGTGCTGGATCTCATTAGTTTTATGGCGCTGCCGTTTTTGATGACGACATCCATAGTAAAGAAAACTAATTCGAAAAAACGGTGGCGCCCTTCGAAGCACGAAGCCCTACAAGGTTTCATATGTCACGTGAAGGCTGCTGCGGAAATTGAAGAAATAATTACACGTCGGAAAGCTAAGCTTCTGGAATTGGGGTTAACTTTGCAACCATTTATAATTGTGGTAGGTCCCTCATTAAAACAAATATCTGCAAGGTATATCATCCTGAACAAGTTGCGTTATGAAATGCCTTCAATCATCAAGACGGTTGACGCTTGTTTTAAGATAATATTCGTTTTGAATGCCCATTATTCCGCAGAAAGTACACACGTTTGGCAGTTCATTCAAAAATATGTTTTCAAACTAAACACCAAATATGATAAAATCTACACCACAGTGCGCGCTCTAGCAACTGACCTTGGCTTAATGTAAAATAAACAAATAACTATCTCAGTAAATGGGTATAGTGCCCAAGTATTAAAAACATAAAATGATGATGCTGTGTGAAAATGTCCAGCATTATTTTTTTTTATTTTTTTTTTATTTTATTTATAAAATCACTTTTACGTAATTTAAAATGATCACATGTTTTTTTATGTTTTGGTAGGTTCTCATCTGTCAGAGATCAGTTTAAACATTTTGATTTAATTCATAATTTTTGTTGATTTTTGTTGTAATTGGTTGTGACCGTTCATTTTATTTAAGAAATACATTTAGCAAACATATAAATAATAATCATGTTGTTGCAATTATGTAACACAAAGAGTAGTTTTTTAGTAGGTTAGCATAGATACTGAGGTATTATAAATATTATATTAACCAGGTGTAATATGACTTCCTAATTCCAAAATGTTTGGGGGGGGGGGGGGGGTTATAGTCCCCATCAATATGAAAAAATTCTATGGAACCAACACTGAGCACGAAAAAAAATAGCTGTTCCGTACATTTTAGCTAAGAGAATATTGTATGGAACTGCTGTTTTTGCATTCACAGAATAGAATAAAATAGAAAACAGCTTTATTGTACACCAGAAAAATAACTAAACACAGTGTTGGTTCCATAGAAAAAGTTTTTCATATTGATGAGTACTGTAACCCCCTAAAGTTTTCGGGAGTTCACCCGGTATAATATAATCAATGATCATTCTTTAATATTCGTAATTAAGTACAGTGATCATTATCATTACTGTCACCTCAAGTGAAAAAAGGTTATGTAACGCAGAGTGATAAAGGACTAAGTAACTGTAAGGTATATGAATAAAAGTGTTTATTTTTAATAAATAATAATGTCATTACGAAATTGCTTATTTTATTTTATCATACGAAAGCAGTAAATCTTTCCTTTTAATTTATAACTAGAGACTGATTTTCCTAATGGGCAGCTTTTTATATTATTTTAGTTGTTAACCAGTTTTACATAGTAATTTTCTTACAGGTGGACGCGCATTACTCTGAGCCACAGAAATTTTCTCCATACTTTTTGTTAGCTGAATTGCATTTGTCAGCTCAAATTGTATAAATACCGAGTGTAATAAGACTACTCCCGACAACTTTGGGGGGTTACAGTACCCATCAATATGAACTATTTTTTCTATGGAATCAACACTGAGCGCGAAACACTGTTCATACATTTTAGCTAAGTGGGTCATTAATTAACTATTATGGAGAAGCTATTTTTTTTCGCGCTCACCGTGTTGGTTCAATAGTAAAAGTTGTTCATATTGGTGGGTGCTGTAGCCCCCTAAGTTTTCTGAGGAAGTCTTATTTCACCCGGTATATTTCTGCGGCTTCGGGTAGTGTGCGTTTACTACGTATAACAAAACAGGTTATCTAAATATAGCATAACTATTGGTTCATATCTAACAAAACAGGTTATCTGAAAATAGCATAACTATTGGTTCATATCTAACAAAACAGGTTATCTGAATATAGCATAACTAATGGTTCATATCGAACAAAACAGGTTATTTAAATATAGCATAACTATTGGTTCATATCTAACAAAACAGGTTATCTGAATATAGCATAACTATTGGTTCATATCTAACAAAACAGGTTATCTGAATATAGCATAACTATTGGTTCATATCTAACAAAACAGGTTATCTGAAAATAGCATAACTAATTGTTCATATCCAACAAAACAGGTTATCTGAATATAGCATAACTATTGGTTCATATCTAACAAAACAGTTTATCTGAATAAGGCATAACTATTGGTTCATATCTAACAAAACAGGATAACTGAATATAGCATAACTATTGTTTGAGCTGTAGACCCACTGTTTGAGAACCCTCAGCTAAGGAGAATAAGCAATACAAAACAAAAAATAGTTTAGTTAAAGGCTACATAACTCCCGTTACCCAACTGGGTTTAGTTATATGTTACATTGGTTTTGCTGTCACTCATTTTGTGTAACTGGTAGACAAAAAGTTGGTTACCTAGAACTAAACATTTTTTTCAGTGTTGATTCTCCCTTTATACATATAAAATGAATACAACGTAACTTGGATATCATAATAAGCAAGCGAGTGCGTCAACACATCAGTGTAGAAGGTCAATAATCCCAAAGCCAGGAAGATGAAGTTAATATCATTACAACAGCCACAGACAAAGCATATTATAACAAATGTGATTTTTCAGAATACCTTCAGCATCACAAATTTGTTCTACAAAGATCAAGATTACTATCAAATTACCGAAAATTTCAATATGGTCTTTGAGAGTGAAATAACGAAGGTAACAAACCCAGCTTTGTTCTAAAAATATAAGGTGAAGAGGCCAAATATGATTAGTTTGTATTGTTTATCTTCCGAACGTCTTGTTTCCTTTCAAGTGTTGTGATAAAAGAGCCACATGGCCAGACACATGTTAGACTATTGACTTTTTATAACGGCCGTGACCGTGATGCTCGAAGTTCGATACCTTAAGATTTATAACTGGTATCAATCATAATGTTCCCAACAGGTAGTGAAAATGGCACTTTTGGTATAGAACAACACCTAATTGAGAAAATCTAACTCTTAGTGAAAGAGAATGATAATAAACATGCCTCAACAGCCATGTTTGTGGCCGGAAGAGTATAACAAACAAACATCGTAGAAAATTTTAAAATAAACAAAATGTGAACATAAAAGAAAACAAAACTGAAACCAAAGAACACGTAGTGCAGAAATAACTACATATTTTAGCAACACTTGTAACAAGAGACGGTCAAGGACATAGCAGCAAATATCTTTAAAGGTTGCAGCAAAAAATGAAGATATGAAAAAGACACATAAAAAGCCAGCCCCTAAACAAATGTGGCCGACGGGCGGTCTTCGTATAAGGGCAATTACGTCTTTAGCGGGATTTTGACGCGGCATTAGCCCCCATGGGAACTACAATTTACTTCGCCACGCGTTTAGAAGAGGCCCCGTTTTAAGTGCTTCACTTTCATTGCGGAGAAATTAATTCCTTGGCATGAAATGTCATGAAAGGGGACTGTAACTGAAAAAGAAAATGTTCTGTGTTCAATTAGAATATCTATTTACGTTACGGGTAAACTATACTCATTTTGGTGAATGTAAGGCTACTCGTTCTTTGATATTTAACACGTAGGTCATACTCGTATGACTCAGACAGACTATTTTATTTTGTAATAGAATACTTTCAGTCACCTGATAAGCCGCTATATTTTATTTCCTAATCGGAATTGAAATGCTAGGTTATGTTTCTTTAGTTACATTTTTAGCAAAGTAGAAAGTATAGTCAAGTCACGCAAAAAAATGTCGACACAACACCAAGTAATTTAGGTAAAGTAATTTCAGATAATTATGATTTTGACACGTAAACCTACAAAACATTACAACGTAGTAATTACCAAATGTCACGCAAAGCAATCAATTCAAAGAAGAAGAAACACATAACGGTAAATACCATAAACTAAAACCTGAAACAGGTATTCATTACCATTTGGTTACCTACCAATATGATATTTTAGTGTAGTAATAAGTGCAAAATGTATTTGACGACCTCAGTGGCGCAGTGGACGAAGGCCCGCCTGCGACGCAAAAGGTTGCGGGTTCGATCCCCGCGGCAGGACTAATGTTTGTATGATCTACAAATATTTGTAGATGTTTCCATGTATAATATGTATGTTAAATACATACATATTATACATGGAAAAAGTATATAAGTAGTATATCAGTCATCTTAGTACCCATAACACAAGCTCTGCTTACTTTGGGGCTAGATGATGTTGTGTGTAATGTCCAGCATTATTTATTATTTATTTAAACATTGCAACATCACGTGTAACTAGACCCTGAGCCTCCATCACCATATACAGACTTACACGACTTTCAAAGTAACAGGAGAAATCACTTAAGAAACTGAGCTTTACAATGGAGCTAATTAACTAAGAAACAGAAAAAACCATTTGAGAAGGCTTTAGACAGTTTCTGAGGCGGAGATTCTTTAGAATTCTTTGAAAATGTAGGAGACAAAGGGTTTTGTTGAAAAATATCCAGGTTCTCGAATTTTTCATACAGAATACTTTGCGTGAAGCATTCGCTTTTCAATAAAATAATATTAACTCTAGACGTACAATTTACGATGGAATGTATGGAATGTCTTGTCTTAATACCAGTTCTAATAATGGCATTCATTAGGCAACTGTCCACTTTGTAAACAGTTAACCAGGGGTAATAAATCAATTTGTTTTGAACATATAAAAGACTGGTAATTTACAATTTTATGGTTCACGAGACTAATCATAATAATAATGTACCGGCAGTCAAACTAGTCGGACGAGTCAGCGACCGTTCTGCGTGCAGTCCTGGGCCTTGCCTCCCACTTCACCTGGCAAGGTCAAGGCACCCCTCTGTCTTGGTCTGGCAAGCTATTCCTGGAACGTCCCCATTCAGAACCGGTGTTTTGTGTTGATTTAAATCACTGCATTTGGTATTCCCCAAAGTTTCAAAGCCCTTGGTGAGAACACTAAACAATTATAATTTATTCACAAGTAGTTGGTATACGAACCAGTATCAGACGAAACGTTATTATGTCTGATTTAATTGTTTACATACATGCCTTTATAAGAACAATGAACGCTATAATATTAAATAGGTCGCATATTCATCGATTCGCTCATGTCAGATCACAATCGACATGCGACCTAATAAAATTCACGCTAACAGAGTAGAGCAGGGAAGTGGATCACGAGAAAATTTGCAACCTAGTGACAATGTGTCAAGCATGACGACCATGGCACGCATGCATGGTACGACTAATAACTGCCTAATTATCACAGACAACATGACGCAAAACGAAGATAACCAAATCAAAGCACAGAAATAAAACAAATCGACAAATTTATGTTTACATAACTGTGCAAAATCAGTAAAAACAGACAATCCGAAAATTTCGATAGAAACGGAATTGGCTGACATTGTTGTTTTGCAACAAAAGGCCATTTTTCTACAAACGCAGCATTCTATATTATGCAATCTAGATCGTGTATTCTTATGTAATGGCCATGGTCGGAGCAAACCTCCGCTTTTCTATACAAACACCATTTCAGGTTGTTATTGTTAGTTTCATTTCAAGCGACACCGAAAAACACGTTAAGATCTAAAGATCCATATTATTTAGCCATAAATGGTTTGACAGTTTTAGCACTACATAGTTGATGTAACCAGTTTTATAGACATACCGTTCGCCGTGACTTTATTATTATCTGAACTGTTTCGAATACAATTATGGCAAAAAAAAACCCGGGTAACGCATTACATGTATAGTATCGTAAAGTACACAGATAAACATAATAGATTCATTGCAATTCGCAAACCATTTAACATAATCTTGTAAATATTGAAGTTATTTAATGCACTCGTATTTAAATTACTTTTTCTGTGCATTTTCCGTAACAGAAAAAAATGTTAGTTGCTCCTCGCAAAAGTATTCGTATTCTAGACTAGAGGATGAGGTCGTGTAATTTGCAAAGCGTTTCCATGCAATACTATTCGGTGGATATAGAGGAAAACATGCATACCTATTGAAAGTCATGCACGACCGGATCTTTTATGTGGGATTTTTATACAAACCAGTCACGGCAGACGAATACGTCAGTGTTCATACTGTTAGTTTTGTCAAAGAACAGAAGGAAAAAAGTTGTACCAACGCAAAAAAAATATGAAGAATCTAGAAATAATGAGACTAACGTACGTTCATTATCACAAGAACAATATTTGCAAAAGACAAGTCGAGTAAACAGATTAACAGAATGTAATGTAATTCAATTTGTATGCTTATGTTATGTAAACCATACAAGAAATACGATTAAAAACAAATAATGGATTATTATGGATTATTAAGGCCCATAAAAGAGGACATAATAGACACGGGAAGTAATCGAGGAATTTTATGTTACATTTTACGATCTACATACAATACGGTATTGGTAGAATTAGGAAACAGACGGTAGAATTTTCATTTTAGACCTACAATAGATGATAATTATTTTACAGGTCAAATATTACTTTAATAATCAACAGTTTTGCCCAATAACATAGTATTTATCTGTTGTATAGGTGACCATTTGTAGAAATACTTTCATGCAAATAACTTAGCTGTTTATACTACGAGTAGGTACGCTATTGTTTTAACAAAGGACACATTTGCATGTAATGACGAAGAAGAGTGGCAGTATTTCCATGAAATGAAGACACAACACACACGAATACATATAGGTACGTGTAGTAACGTCAAATAATACTTAACGCCAGACTTTACTTATCATAATTGAAATGAATTTACAGATTTGTAGTAGTATACTGAGTCAGCAACTTCTGAACGCAAATATAGAAAATAATTTACAGAACTAGCAAACGTAGACAAAAAATACATCCGAATCGATTCCCAACAAGATAACTGCATATCTGCGAAGATTCAAGATACGAAGAACATTTGAAGTATTTGTACAAGTGTAAGGATAGTAGCATGATACTATTGATGCTATGTGTCTGGGTCATTGTTCTCTTCCCTTTATGAGAACTATTGGGTTGAACAAACAATGTTCAAGTTAAACATACTGCAGCCATTTGTTTAATGATGTCACAGCGAATGCTGCCAGAGTTGCAGGCTAACTTTAGAGATACAATCGTTAAGGTTTTATATAATAAAGACGTACTGAATGATCTACTGAAAGAAAGACAATTTTGGTTGATACGTACGCTTGGCGATTCCTATTTGCTTATGCCCGGTTTCTATATTCAACGGACAGTCGTAGGTAAAAGCTACGACTCGTTTCCACATACAAAAGTTTGACAGCTAGAAACCGGCGGTTAGTTAGCTGTCAAAATTTGTATGTGAAAACGAGTCGTAGCTCTTACCTACGAATGTCCGTTGAATATAGAAACCGGGCATTAGCTACCTATAACTATTCGCAACGAAACTTGTGACGGACGGGTATATCTACCTATATATTTTTTTTTAAACAGGTGTAATCTAGTCAGTGGGTGTAATAGTTATAGAAGTTGCCTACCCTTTCCTACACTTAAACTTACTCTATTGAATAAAAAAATGTAAATAAATGGAAATCAGTCAAAATATCATGTAACCTTTGAATGAAAATCATTTGTTTGGCAACAATTAGAGCAATACCGACTGACTGATAAATTCTGCCATATCGAGTGTGCTATCGCTGATAAAGGAACAAAATGTTACAACGTACAGCGTATCCGAATTAAAAATACATTAAAAAAATAAAACATTAGTAAAAATTGTGCAGTCATTTTGCATGCAGACGCAAACAGCGTGATCGATCCAGTGATTTGGATATCCGCCAAAAGCAGTCTCCAGCGAGTTGTCGTCGTGGCATACTGTACGATAAAATCGAAACTTCCAAATAAGATACAGACCAGTCTCGTGACGGTGGACAGGTCCCAGGCAGACCTCGTTTTGCCTCGTGGCTGTGGGCCATCTTTCCGCCTGCCCAGAGAACCGTAATTTGACGGCACAGTTGTCTCCTCGCGCTTACGGCGACCCGCACCACGTCTCAAGGACGAGAACCAGTTGGAAACAGATCCACGGCGCTCTTGTTGTTCGGCTGCTGCCGACCCATTTTTGATAAACATAACTTCACAGGTGCCCGAGCACGGCGCACATCACACTTTAGTACTCCGTAAACTTCGGTACCACACGAACACAACAATATTAGAGAAGCTTGCAGCACACGTTACCTAAAAAAGCCGCATTTTAAATAATTGCCAAAATAACAAAGCGAAAAAAAAACTGGAATGTGGATGACTGCGTTTCGTCGGACCATCGTTGTCGTGACCTACGTTGGAGTTGTTGCCAAAACAGAGCGGGTGAAGCTACACAAAGGAGGTTGGTTTGTGAGGTGCACAGCAAGCGGCGTCGCTGATGGCTTGAAGACACACCTGTTCATAGTCGTCGTCGTAGCTGCGGGTGGCGCGCGCACAGCGAACCAGCAGTGGCCACCACAAAGCTCCACACAGCAGCCGAAAATGTAAACACATCGCGCGCCATACACTTCCCTCTAAGGAACGCACTCGACTGAAGATAGTCGCGGGCGCCGTCGCCGGTGCTTGGCACGCTGACAATTATAATACAACCTATACATATAGATATACATACGTTTTATCTTTTTGCACGCACGAGACAAGGACATCAATATTGTTTACTTTAAATAATTCATCATTTAAATGGCTATTACTTAAGAAACTTCAGGATTATTATGGATTTAAAAGTCAAACTGGTTTTTGACTTCCAGCCACGTTAAATTTTATACTTCGTCGGCTATAAGCACCTAATTAGTGAAGGTCTGATGACGATATCGAAGTGTCAAAGGTCTTTAAATAAGAAGTCAGGAACCTCAAGCCAATGAACTTTAGAATACCGAAACAATCACCAGAATTCAATTAGGAGTGTTTGTGAACAGGGTATTTTGAGTCATGGTTTGATTGTTGCGAATATTTTGTTGCAACTGGCGTGTGAATGTGTATGAATCAGAGGGTTTGTTATCGAAACCAGCAGCCACCGCGCGGAAGCGGCGAAGGAAGTCTGATAAAACTGAAATGAATCGCAAACATTGTCCAGTTCGAAAGAACTTTACGCGCCGATTCAGAATAACTGTTATAAAGTGAAAGAGACTCATGGGAAACCCTGATTACTTTTTGCGAGAGTAAAATATATTGCGTAGGTACTCAGCCTAGTAATGTAATTAGCAAAGTAATTACAAGATATTTACTAAATGAGCCCAATAATAAGAGTACGAAACATAGAAAGGTTATAAGGCAAAGAAGAAATAAGCGCCACGGGTAGGCTGTGCGGGACAAATCTATAAAATCACAAGAATTAATAGGAATACATATAACGTAGCAAGGAAATGATTTAGTCATAAATGTAACTAATGGAATATCAAAACAGTTGTGGAATATTTCAATCTTTCATTATGATATGACTGTGTATTTTGGAAGTAGCGATAGATATGGCTCATGAATGTGGTATATTGAGGGTAGTTTTGCTTGAAGGCGAATAATATTACAATACACTGAGGAAAACTAGCTATGTATTTCAATGTTCCTGTATTCATCAATAAACGCAAACAAGTATTTATTTTCCACGTAAACGATGACTAATGTTTTGGCATGGTTAACAAGAACCCAACAAAGGTGAAAGTTAGGCAAAAATCTTCATGACCCTGCTTCATAGAAACAGAAAGATCCTTTCAATTTCCTAAGCAAAAAAGAACCGGCAAAAGTAGAATCTAATGATAATACAATAAACACGACGTCCGACGAACGTGGTCTCCACATCCATCATCACAGCAAAACTTACAGGTGAGCACAGCACTATGAATGAAAAATGAACACAAAACTTAGTCACAAAACGTGGTTTTTGTTTGATATCAACGGTAAATCCCTATTGTGGTTAATGTAGAAGCGCGCGACGGACGAAACGCGTACCGCCCGTGCCGCAGCTGGGCTCTCACTGGCTGGCTTACTACACGGCAATGCCAGCCAGGCTTCGGCATGAGTAGTAAGCCCAACCCTAGCTATACGATATACATTCACGGCTTACGTCAGAGTGGTCCGCATCGCGTAGTATTGAATGAAACGAGGGGCCGACGCGGTTAGGGTGCGGATTGCAATACCGTTAATTTAAATCTATCGGGATTGGGATGATTAAAAAGTTGTGGGTAACAGATTACCTACCTACTACATTTTTGCTTTGCAATGATAGAACTCATTATTTGCATAGAACTCAATGAGTTCACTGTTGCTTTACAATTCTTTTATCAGTTTTGAGAACCATTCGACAGCTCACACAGTGTAATTAAAATCATGGTTCTTAAATAAAAGTAGCATATAAAAAATCTCCATTAAAAACTAAGTCCCTTACTAATAAACTTGACATAAGTTAGGTCTCATACATAAACTAAAAATTTGTATTGGTTACTCATAGATTATGCATGACATAACTTTATGTCAAGTTTATTAGTTAGGAGGGCATAAGTTATTTAGGTAGGTTAGGTACTATTACTACATTTGAAGAGCTTGGTAACTTGATTGACAGTATGAGAATGTAGAATCATTAATGTCATTCAAAAGTACAAATGTATGTGTGTGAATGTGTATGTGTGTGTGTGTATACATATGTGTGTATACTCTTACTCTTAATTGTGTCTTTAAAATTCATCCCAATCCTCTTAGCTCAATAATTTATTTTTTGAATTAAAAAGTATCAAACAGAATGTGAAATGTAAGTCGCAACTCACAGTCAACTTTTATCAGCCGTTCAATTAAACGCCTAGCCATTTCATTAAACGGCGCCATTCAACTAGCGATAAGCCCACTGCTGTACTATACTCATCATCATTTGCCTGCCCTTATCCCGCTTATGCGGGGTAGGCGCAATCTCTATGTTGTGAAATATTTTTATTCTATAAGAATACTAGCTGACCCACTGCAAACATTGTTTTGCCATTTAGAGGAGTTTTGTTTCAAACACTATGACATGAGAATGTATTAGATAGATGGTATATGAAGACTTGAGTTGTGCTCATCCAAGTGGCCAGGAAGAAGAGATTTGTAACACCATAAAATCAATTGCCATCAGAATCATTATCCAGTATTATTATTATCCAGTGTAGGATGCCCTCCGGCCAGGTGGAGTGACAATCAGCGAAAGGTTGCTGGCAGAAGCTGGATGCGATGAGCTCAGGACAGGGTGCAATGGCACACATTTGGAGAGGCCTATGTCCAGCAGTGGACTGATATAGGCCGATGATGATGATGATCATTATCCAGCAGATTGCATTCATATCTGTATACCTATTACCTATACTTGATTTAGTAAGTTCGTATGAGACAGTGGCCAACTCTGGTGACTGAGTATTAGGCTGCCTTATGGCCTATGTCCTGACAGAGTGGACCCCAAGATACAACACAAAAAGAAAGAAAGGTAGACAGCGGAAAAGATGGTCGGACGACATCAAGGAGGTTGCGGGACCACTCTGGCTACAAATAACAAGGAGCAGATCGGAGTGGAAGCGGTTGGAGGAGGCCTATGTGTCCACAGGACACGCTGAGTAGGACTGGTGTGCAAAAAATATATGATAATTAAGAAAAAATGTAAAAAAAACCCTCAGTATTAATAAAGGCTTTGAAATTGAAATGGCCTATGTCATGGCTTAATTTCTAAATAGCTAGGACTGATAATTTAACATGCCCTCCGAAGCATGGAAGTACTCAGATAAAAATGTCACTGGCAGTCACAAAAGCTGTTTGAAATTACAAATAAAGTTAGAATTTTATTTTTTGAATACCTAGAGATGTCTTGATTCATTGCATTCAATAAATAGAATTGTTAAAGCAGCATATTAAATCTCTTTTCACATTGTTTGTGATTGTTTGACATGTGATTCTAAAGCCGGGTCCGCAGCGACTTGTTTTTGTGTTTTTGTACAAAATAAAAACATAACCGCCCGTCCTCTGCGCCTATTAGTAGTTATTGTTTTTGTTTACATTTCAAAAATGAGTTCCGACGCAGAAACCATGAAAACTGTTTTATCCATAAAAAAATAGAATGTATCAAAGAGGTACCATGCTAAATATAAAGGTTTTAGTTTTTTAGATTTAGTTTTTTTCTTTAGTCTTTCAACGTAAAATCCCAAAGCACCGTTCTTACTCCTAACAGTTGTATTTAAAGCAAAGTTTTTTCTTTAGTCCACTGCATTTCCACAATAATGGTCGCTGTTAATGGTCACCTTCTTGAAGTTGTCTCGCAGTACACATACCTCGGGCAGATTTTGCCGTTAGGTAGAAGCAACTTTGAGAAGGAGTCCAAGAGAAGGATTCAGCTGGGTTGGGCAGCATTTGAAAAACTACGTCGAGTCTTCTCGTCACCCATACCGCAATGTTTGAAAACGAAAGTCTTCTCAGTGCGTCTGTCATTTAGGGGAGGCCTATGTCCAGTAGTGATATAGGCCGATGATGAGATGATGAAAATCTAAGCGCTAAACCAATAATTCAAGACGTTCCAGACCATGAATTTAGCATGGTACCTCTTTGGTACACTATTTATCTTAGTTCCAGACCAAAAAAAATTACACATTTGACATTGACTTCTTCAACACAAACCACTTTCCCTCCCCGCAGGCAAATGCGGGGGATGGATGTTATCCATTCTTCTCGGAAAACATTTTGTTGTTATTTTTGTCTATGCCAAGCCCGAATTGACAGGTTATTTTGTACAAAAACACGAAAACACGTCGCTGCGGACCCGGCTTTAAATTACCTTCTTTAAATTACACTTCAATGATTGAAAAAATCCTTCATTGGCTTCATAGCCAAATAACAATGAGTAGGCTAGGCTCATGCTTAAACCTGATTATTATTGTTTTTAATAATATGGTAAGTACAAGTACCTAATTTGTTTGTAAAACATCATCTTGGTAGTTAAGCAGGTACCTACATCATCATCCCTGCGCACATATTCAATACCCTAATTTACGAAGTTTAAGGATGAATTACGAAGTTATTAGTAAGCTCTGGCCGAGGAAAAGCTTAGTTCTGTATGCACATTACCTGGATTTCTAGCAGCAATTCCGTCTTCCGACGTCTGATGTCAATCAAAGTCTTCTGCTGTTCGGGTGTTAGCTCTGAAAATAGCAGTAATGATAAATGCATCAACGCTGTAATATCTAAACCATTGAGGTCATGCTAGTAATTGGAAAACAACTTGTTCTACGTCTACAATTTTCATCAAATGTTACAACTAACCTGTGTGAGTAAATGGATCAGCATGATTACTAGCAGCATTGGTTCCTCCAAGGGACAAGTTCTCAAAGTCACTAATCATGTCTTAGATTTTATTTTAAAAACAGTAAACAAAGTTTACATCGTTGGAAACTTCAGGGCGGCCATATTTATTTTTATTTACAAAAAACTTGCCTCGCCGTCAGCCAGTACTGCCAGCTAAATCCAGTTGCTTTTGTTAGACAGCGTAAAAATTGTACTTGAACCATATTTTTCCTTACTATTCGAATCTAGAATTCCTTGTATTGCGTGTGAACTGCGAAAGTCCGTAACCGTATAAATATATACCTATTTATACCGTGTAAACTATTAAAATGGTTAATAGCTACATTCTTCTTCTTCTTTTTTATTTAGTGGCAATCTAAACAACTATAGTCTTTTTCACGCCGGAACGTATGCAAGACACTTCGAGATAATGTCAAAATCAGTCTAATAGTAATGTCCTAAAGTTTAATCGAGATTATCAAAATCGATTTTTGTTTCACTCCTATCAATTCATCTCAATCGATTACAAGGTTCATTCATAGACAAAATTACTAAACTAACGATTATTTTTTTACCTATTGATTCATTGATTGTTTCGATTTTCATTTTTGCACTCTCTAATAGATTACGTTCCATTTTACTCAGTACTGTTATTTGGCGGAGTTTTTTAGAAAATGTTTATTGTTTATTTATTTATATTTTATGGCTCGTTTATGATAATTTATGAAATAATTAAACAGGAAATAGACAAAAATACTTTTTTTTGTATGTTTTATCGTTAAAATTTTTTTCTTGACTTTTTTGTTTCAAAATTGTTGTGAGCCACACAACGTGAAACGAAACAAGTTCAATGTGTCTTGCATACGTTCCGGCGTGAAAAAGACTATAGGTATAATTCTGCCAATGTCAAGTTTTAAATATTGAATTATAGTCATGTCAGTCAGTCAAGTCATGTCGATGGTTTGAACAAAACATGGCGGCTTGTTTTCTTCAAACCTAGCGGAAATTTTTCGTCAAATGAGAAATCTGCTTCAATACTCCCCCATTCTATTTTCCAGATCTCCTGTTTCAAAACCAAGGCTTCATTAGTAAAATGCCACCGAAATTACATAATAAAACTTAGTAAAACACAAGAAAAAGAAAATAAAATAGCAGAGCAGTGCTTCTTCCTAAAATGGCGAACAAAAAACCAATAGCTAGCTACATTAAACACTATCTTCCAAGTTGGCAGCACAACGTCCACAACGTCAATTGTTTTTATACTATTTTAAGCATTAAAATGAGACAGTACGAGTAATAGAACGAGATGCATGAAATACCATCACAAAAATATATACAATTTAATAGTCAACAATTAAAAAAAAAACGTACCGTACAAAAAATACAGTTTACAATAAAATCTTATTATTTTTACTAGTAGTATTTTAGGTAAAATTAAATAATACAGCGTTTTGTCAAATATATGTACCTATGACAGTTTTGTTCCAAGCTCAAAATGTTGTATTGTTTGTGCATGCTTTGTTTGCATCTCGCTTCCACTTGAGGATTTTAGATAGAGCTCTTTGTGTTCCTTCTTTTCTTGCTCACTAGCTAGTGATGGAGTAGCTGGTTTTGTTTGTGTTTTGTACTAGTACTACGCGAGGCAAGTCTCAAGCAAGCAAGAATCGAGTTATTTTGTTATTTTGCTGCGTTCAAATTGCGTTGCGTAGCGTAGCGCAGCACGCGGCAGTGTCGGCAGCGTAGCCTTCAATCAAATCGCGTAACTTTTTATTTCAGCGATTTTTTTTCTCAAGTTGAACAAACACGCCCCAATTGGTATTTCATCTGTTTTTAGCATATTTTGTTAGAGTAAACACCACGATCTAAATAATTGAACATGATGATGAGTTATTTGTGAATAGTGCCTGTGGTGATTAGTGGAGAGAAGGGCGAAGGGAGACGCACACAGTCAGCCGGTTTATAAAACTTTTCAATACTTATACGCAAAGCTCGCAAGATGAATGATAGTGGCTGCATACACTTGAATAATTTTAAGGCTGCAAAGGGTACAAACCCTTACAGAGTCGTGCATGCATTTTTCGTTGCATGTACGTCTTCAGAAGCAAGGAAATACAAGGTGAGTATAGTCCTGTGAATCCGAAAATTCTTTTGTGTTTCGTAGATCCATTGATTTTTCGAGATGTACCTTAGCGCAACATGAAGTCGCTCATGTTACAAGCTAACTTGCATAGATCTAAATATTACTGCTAGATAACCAGATTCGTAACTCTAATTCATAATAATTACCAAAGACAGCTGTATGCAGTAAGTAATCAGCTGATAAATTGATCTTTGACCTCAAATCAGCTGTTGCTGGAAATATCTAAACAATAGAATGATCACTCATTTATTTAGTGCTTGAAACTTGTTTATTATTAATTTCTAAAGTGATTATACTATAGTAAGTAGGCAATTAGAATAAAATTATCTGCATTCTCTTGTAGTATAATAGAGCATAAAAACATTGTAACAAACCAACCAAAAAGCTATCTTTTTCAACTACCTACAATACTATTATTGAAGTCACTTTTTAATTATTGTAGCCTTGTATGGTTTAATGTGTTGTTTAGGTAAGATTTTAAATAAGTTTTGGATTAATAAGGAAAATACAAAATTCAAAAGCTACTGGAAAACATTCCTAGGAGATGTTCCCTAACTTTTTGAGATATTATGAACTGCATTCACAGATTTTGGAGATAGATAGGTACAGTAAGTGAAAAAAAATGATGAAATACAAAAACAAATGTATGCCAATCAATTCTGTTTCATGTAGGGATCAAATACTCTTTGGGACCATTTAAGGTTTGAGTAGAAAAGTTAGACCATTATTACCACTCACACCCTTCACAAACGGCACAGAAAGGCAGATGGCAAGATTAGGAGGTATAAAAAAAAAGTCAGAAATCGGTTTCAATTTCAATGTATGGGCATAATTATGTTTAAAATATCTTTCCAGGCAACAACATGCCTTTGCTTTGCATGTGGCAAGACCGGACCTCGGATGCACTCATGCATGCATTGTATCTACTTCGCCTGCTACAATGGCCACATCCAAGAACATGCCAAGATGAAGAAGCATTTCCTGCATATAGACCTGAACTATGGTAATGTGTACTGTACACAGTGCCAGGATTACATCTATGATCGGGAGCTCGCTGAGATCGGAGTCTCCCACAAGATTCAACAAGCAAAGTAAGAACGGAGAGGCTATTGTAACTCAACTGACAATGGTCATCGGCTTCCTTTTGACATTGAAACCTAGCCTGGACTTCAATTGTCATTTTCGTATTGTGTGATTGGTTGAGCTCTATTGGGATGACAACTGGGAATGTATTTTGAGTTAGACAATTTAGTCTTACCATGAAATGTGACAAAGTTATTTCTCGGAATAAACCAAGAATAACCATACATTTTGACAGTTTACAATCAGGAATAACTTTATACTTATATAAGTACTACTTGTTTTGTAATTATACATACATATTATACATAGAAACACCCAGACCCAAGATAAATATATTGGCAGATCATACAAACATTTATCCGCAGAAGCATTTAGGTGCAGAAGGTTGCGTCCCAACCGGGCTTTCACCCACTGCGCCACAGAGATCGCCGTTATGAATAATATTGTTACTTCTCAGATCACTTGGTATCAGCGTGCCGTACATGCCATGGCTGCCTTCTAACGAAGAGGCGATGGCTCTCAGGCGTCTTCGAAAGCGCCGCGTCATCAGCCCTCACACCACAATCGGATTACGTGGACTGCAGAATCTCGGCTCTACTTGCTTTATGAACTGTATTGTACAGGTATAGTACATCAAAAGTATATATTTGATTGAAAAGCTTGCTGTCTCTTTCTTTAATTAAAAAAAATGTGCCACGTTTACCTTGATGCTTATTGCGTCGTGCGATATCTATGCGTAGTTGATCTAAGAAGGCGATATCTGGCTGTTCGAAAACCTTAATTTCCTAAAGATGTATAATCATGAGCAAGGTGCACTTAAAATCCTTTTACTTGTTGGGATCCCGACGTGACAAGAAGATAAGCAATACTACCATTATTTTTGTAATTTTATAGTGCTAATCCACACTTGGTATTTCATTAGGAAATGAAAAGTCTAACCGAAAAATATGAGCTTATCAGATAATTGGATACTGGCAACAAGGATTCTGTGGCCGAGCGGTAAGGCACTCCGACTTTAGGAGGATCGTCTGATCGATGTGGGTTCGAATCCCGTCGGAATCCAAAATTTTGATAAGACTTTTCATTTCTTAATACTACCATTATCATTAAGAGTTTTCATGGATGTTTTTAGACCCTGATCCACACGCCTCTGTTACGCGACTACTTCCTGGCGGAACGGCACAGGTGCCGGTCTCAAAGCTCCGGGAAATGCCTCGTGTGCGAAGTCTCTAAGCTATTTCAGGTAATTTTAAAAATAACATTATGATGACTTAGACCTACACAATACTATGGCCCTTACTAATAAATTTGACAAGATAAGTCATGCATAAACTAAAAATTTGTATGGTTAGTCACAGGTTATGCATGACATAACTTTAAGTCAAGTTTATTAGTATGGGCCTTTAGGTTTGTATTTGCATTAGTTCTACTGAAGCTTGAACTGAACTAGTAATCCATCATTCAATATTATGATCCGGAGATTTAAACTGTTCTGTCATTGTGTCCCACTACTGGGCATAGGTAAGGTACCCCTAGAATTTTATGATGCTAGCGCAATCTAGTTTGTTTTGTGTCGCGATCTAGTATTGTATATCTCCAATTTGTTTTGCAGGAGTTCTATTCTGGTGCAAAAACTCCGCTCACTCTCCACCGCCTGCTGCATCTGATCTGGACTCACGCGCGCCATCTCGCGGGCTATGAACAACAAGATGCGCACGAATTCTTTATAGCCACTTTGGATGTGCTGCACAGGTATTGAACCTTGCTAAATAGTTTATAATCTTAAAAGGTCTTTAATACCTTTTCGCATTCTCAAGTGGAAAGAGGAGCTGTGTAGAGAAGAACAGAATACTTTATCGCTGTGGTAGAAAATATGCTTTTGTCTACACTCAAATATACTTTATCTAAGGCTCTTGAGGTGCACGAAATGAAGACTAATAGTTCCTAAAATCACTACATTGCTGGTCAATTACATTTTATTTTTAATTTTGTTTCCTCAGACATTGCATGAACGGCGTCGACGAACAAATCAGACCAGAAGAAAAAACTGAAAACGGCAACCGCTGCAACTGCATCATCGACCAGATCTTCACCGGCGGACTTCAGAGCGACGTCGTATGCACCTCATGTTCAGGAGTTTCCACCACCATAGATCCATTCTGGGATATAAGCCTTGACGTAGCTGGACCTGGTTCACTCCACGCGTGCTTAGAACGATTCACGCGCGCGGAACATTTAGGCTCCGGCGCGAAGATCAAATGCTCAAACTGCCGAGCGTACCGCGAATCTACAAAACAGCTGACGCTTGAAACTCTACCTATAGTTGCAAGTTTTCACCTCAAACGCTTCGAGCATTCCTCGCAGATCGATAGGAAGATATCAGCGTTCGTTTCCTTTCCCGCTGAATTAGATATGACGCCTTTTATGTCATCGCATCGCCGCGCGGCTGACGTTGGCGCTGATAATAATAATGCTCCTGAAGGATTGTTTGAGGATAACCGCTATTCACTGTTCGCGGTTGTGAATCATCTTGGATCGTTGGACGCGGGGCATTATACTGCGTATGTGCGGCAGATGAAAGGGAGCTGGTTCAAATGCGACGATCACATGATAACTAAGGCGTCGCTGCGTGAGGTGCTAGAGAGTGAAGGGTATGTATATCTTGTATCTCAAGTCTAACGCTCAAACCACTGAATTGGCAAGCGCGCGTCAATTAGTTTTATAGCAAGCCATTATAAACCTTATGAACAATGCTCGCGCTCGCGCCGGCGCGTCCCGCTAGATGGCTTTTCAAGAACTCGTTAATTCTACAAGTGTTTCTATATCTTGTACTTGTTTATAAGGTTTATAATGGCTTGCTTTAAAAACTAAAAGTAGCTTCGCTTGCCAATTCAATGTGGCTTGAGCCTAAATCAAACATTCAACATCATTGCGGAAAATATAGAGCCTGCTCTCTTAACCTCTCGTTCACTCCACTTTTTCCGGCCCTTTGTAATTCAAACCCAATGCTTTTCTATTACCATTAGGCTCAATGCACATTGAATTGGCGACGCGATGATCAGTTTCAATACCAAGACATTTTAAACCTTATGAACAATATAACAAGATACAGAAACGCTTGATAGCTCGTCACACCACTTGCATTCTATATCTTGTTACATTGTACTTAAGGTTTAAATTGTCTTCTTACGTCTCGTCGCGGCCAATTCAGTGTGCTTTGAGCCTTACGATATCGTCGAAACCAAATTTCTCAAAGCAACCTGTTTTTATTTTAAACTTGTTTTTCAGGTACTTGCTTTTCTACCACAAGACTGTGTTGGAGTATGAGTAAGCCATATAGGCCCAAGTAGTCAAGCTACAGGAGTAACACAAATATTATACGCCTCGGCAAACTTCGTGCTTATGAAAACCGATATGCAACCAATAGTAAGCCTTTCTCATCCCGCCATTCCTCGAGATTCGAATACATTTGCATTTCAAAAGCTAGACGAATATTTCCGAGTCGTACAATATTTGTGGTATATACTGTATCTATATTTATTTATATATCTGAATGTTCAACGGTCTACACAAGTCGCTCGATGTTGTGTAAGTCATGTCTTCTCGTGATACTAGTGTTAGATGTTTGATAAAACTATCATCTTGGTGTTGTCTGAATCATTCACGAATTTGTTAGTCTTAAGCTTTACTGTAAACGAATTAGAGTTCAAAATTGACTATACCTTGTCTGTTTTCTATAAATTTTTTTAAATAAGGAAATTATAAGTTACCTGATCTAAGTGACTCGCTATCTCTTCGACATTACAGACATACATAAGAAAAATACATTTAGAAAGGTATTTTTACTCGACACTTTTACTGGTAGTCAGTGGAAGTGGTCCTATATAACAAGTATATCTTTATGAAAATAAGTTTTAGCACAATATTTGTCTCCTTTGGCTCGTAAAATTATCCCAGACTATTTAAGCTTGACTTATTATTGGTAAGAACATGTATGAGTATCATCCCTAGTAATATACGTGTGTTGTCTTTTATTTTACATGTTAGGGCTTGCCTAGACAGAACCACTTGGAACCACTTAATAAAGACAACTCATTACTTTGCATATTATACTTTCATATTATAGTGCCATAAAGACCAACTTCATACAAAGCGCGCGACCCGCATCGCAACTACACTAGCGTGGGATCCGATTCAAAAATGGCAAAACCCATCACTTCCTACAACGATCTCTGATGTCTACTTCCTATTTTGATCATGCGTTCATAACAGTGATTCTGTCAAGCAGGCATATCTACAGAACAAACATTTCAATCTACCTCGCTTTTATAACTTGTTTCCATTTCACTTGAGCCTCGTGAAGAAAATGTTTGAATGATTATTGAAAACCGCTTCATATCGTAAGGGTAAATATACATGAGCGAGTTCAGTGTAACTTGCACTGTGGTTACACTTTATATATAACTCTTGACTAGTATGTATTGTAATATTTGTAATTATTGGAGTGCTATAGAATAAACAGTCATACGTTTAGGTAAATAATTACTAGAGTAAAATTATACGGTATATTCAATTTTCTTCATGTTTTGACAAAATTTTAATTTGAGCAGCAATTTGTGCTGTGTTTTTATAAATTATAATTTCAATTATTACAGTTTTCCTACATAATATCTTTGAATATTTTAATTGGCTTCTTGTAACATTTTTAACGAGTGGGTATAGAAAATACCTCTTAATTTGTTTGTATTGTCTTATGTTAGTAGTACGTAATTATTGTGTTCTGTTTTGTGTGTTCATGTAATTATTTGTCGCTCATGTTTATTTATCATGTGGTCTTAAATAGATGACAGCTGGAGACGTCAAGGATAAAAATTACAACCCAATGGTCAGCAGTGGTTGCGAATACGGAAGGTGACGTGGTCCTTTTAGCTGTTAATCTGTTTCTGCCTGAGTGGATAGAGTAGTATGTAACTATGACTGAACTGACATTAGCTTAATGTGATATTTAATATTTATGACTTGTATTAAAATGTAGTTAGCTGTATGGATTTTACATCTGAGTGTAGTTATTAATTTTGTTTTATTCATGTCCAGTTTGCTAGCAAATGATCAAAATGTTAGTTGCTTTTCACAGTAGGATTAGAGAATAAAAGTGGTTATGTGAGGAAATGGCATTATAGGAAAGTTGAAGTAGTCTAATTGCACAAAATATTTTCCAGAGCATATTTTGATTATTTGCTAGCAACACTGAAGATTTATTTGCATTTAATATTTTAATTTTGTAATTTTGATCCGAGCCTGTTTCTGATCGTTAGTCCATTCAACAAAAGTTATGTGATAGACACAATGTCGCTTATCTATTTTATTATTTTGTGGATATAATCAAATTTCATTACAAAAAATTGTATACTATCGATCAAAATTTAGATGTAAGAATCATAATTGTTTAGTTTTTCAAAATCAATGCAGGTATCTTCAATCAATTAATATAAGATTACTGTGGAGAAATTGTATCGTTCATAATGTTTATTTAGAAACTATTTGACTAGAAAATGATCAAGATGTGTATTGGCACATTGAGGCAGTAGGTATCTCTACTCAATACAATGCCTAGCTACGCCATATTAGTATGGGCAATCAGTTATAAGCAAACCAATTAAATAATTAAATGTATCAGTGAATAATAGTTTGTGACATTATGAGAATTAATCTATATTACCTATGTGCCCTAAATCGCTATCAAAAACTGTATACTTACTTACAAAAAATAATAAAAAAATGCAATCCAAGATAGCAGATTTAATGCCCAATGCTTTCAGTGTACTCAATTTGCTGTTACCTAATGTTACATGGAGTATTGAATAAATCAATTATCATTGAAGATGAGAAATGTTAAATATCAGTGCTCCCTTTGAATAGATATTACAAGTTGTACTTTTACATTGGGAATGATCAATTGATGTAAGTCCCAGTGATTGAAATGTGCCCACCACACGTAAACGCATTTATCCATTAAAATCGTAGTATAAATCGATGTTTTGCTCCCAATATCATAGTTTAATTATATTAATGTCATACCAAATGTATGGATATACCTAAATGTGAAAAAATAAACATCTATGAAATTACTGAAACATTGCTTATTACTTACCTACAAGCGATCAAGAAAGATAATTGATCGAAGCATACAAGCTTTTATTTTAATGTACAACAAAGTGATCCTATAAGGGTTCCGTTTTTCCCTTTTGAGGTTCGGAACCCTAAAAAGAAGAGGGCTTATCTACTATATAAAAATAAGCCGGGTTTTCCTTCCTGACGCTATAACTCCAGAACGCACGAACCGATTTCCACGGTTTTGCATTCGTTGGAAAGGTCTCGGGCTCCGTGAGGTTTATAGCAAATTTTTAAGGAGGTTTAAGAAAATTCAGGAAAAATCTGGTGGTATCTGGTGGCGAAACGGAGTTCGCTGGGTTTGCTAGTTACCTATAAATACGTAAAATGAACTCAATTTTTTTTGCTAATTTTAACTCAAGATCCCTTCAACCGATTGGACTGTAAAGCTGCGTACGCACGGACTCGGAACGCTAGTATTACAAGTATTTATTACCGGCAGCAACGCGTATACATTTTGACATTTTACGTAACTCGTGATCTTTAGCTCTCTGAAGTAGCTGCGCAGAACCCATTTTTGATTAAGGCTCTACGTTGTATAGCAGCCTCGCTCACTCGCTGCATCGTCCTATCTCGCCTACTAATACCAAACCTGCGCAATCGTTTAGTGGACCTAACCTAAAGAGCTAAAGCTTGGTTGTGCGTACTGTACCTATCCATGGTCACTAAAACTCAAAATAAAAATTAGTTTTTAAACATATTAATTTAATAAATATCACAAAAACTTAAATTAAAAAAAAAACATAATCGCTTCAAGCATACATACACTAATAAAATTTATCAATTTACAAAATATCGAAATAAATACCTACTGTATTCGAGTAGGTACAAATATCAAACACTACAAAAAACTTATCCCAAATAACAAACACAAGTCATTTTATGACAATTTAGCTTGCCCTTGTTTACAAATGAGTCCAATTTTACGAGCTACTTGACTCATGTGTTCAATAATAATTCAATTCAGTTCTTATTTCTATCACATCTAGGTCATATCGTCGTCAGACTTTTCTATTCAGAGCACGTAGACTTGACCAAGCGCATGCTTACAATACTCGGAGCTCTTTTGCTCGACTTTATAGAAAGTAGGTAAGACTTTATAGAGAGAAAGTGGTAACATTTGTTTGTCCAGCTATTATTTTTTTGTTTCTAGAGAACTAGAGAACTATTATATCTTTTAAAAGCGACATTTACATAACAGCTATAAAATACTGAACAAGCTACAGATATTTAGACATTCGTCAATAAGTAAGAAGATAAGTCTGAAACTATCTAAGATCTAAAATACGATAAGAATTTGAAGAAATATTTCTTGGAACGTATAGACATAATAATGAATTTTGATTTACAATCCAAATTGAGATCTTTTTTTCCGAAATGGCCTCTTTGATGGGTAGCATAGAATTTATTTTTGTTTAACAACCGGTGCGGGAGCTTCGTCGAGAATATCTTCCAGTTGTTTGACGTCGGTAACAGGCAGCGAGCAGGCGTAGCGTCGGCAGACATATGCTGTTGGCACATCGTTAGTCTTCCTTACACGACTCAGCACTGTAAAGGGAAAATTTAATGTAGTTTCATACATATCAATATGTAGAAACGCTTTATTTCACTAATGTGAGTTTAAGTGTTGTTATGTATCTGTCTCTACACACAGTTTTATATTATTTTTGCTGAACAAGCGTGTTACAATTTGTTATATCTTAAGATTTCGCCTAAAACTCACATCAGTCAAACTTTTTTTTCACATTTTTATGAAGCGTCATTCCATACAACACACGGCTTTTAGTATGGGTGTAATGTTTGACTATCCTCAGCTATAGGGTGATTTACAATGCAATATTCTAGTATCTAGGTACCTCGACATAGGCACTGGCTAAATGACGTGATTGTAATTCAATGCTAGCCTATTAGCAAACCTAATACTTAGGTACCTAATTTGTTAGTATGTGATGAAGATAAAATCAAAATAAATAGATCGTTTATGCTAAAGTATGGTAGTATCGATCGTTAGCCATACACAGTATAAGTACAAATAAAAAGACATTTCCTACACGCGGAGAGTATCAGCTATTGACTCTACGTGATCCAAGATCTTTTGGAAGTCGTCAGAGGCGTTTAATACATATTTGGCCCGTATAGTGATACCTACCTATAAAATCCATTTTCTAACGATAAAGATATTTTGATTGCGTTCATTACACCTGAGTATAATAACGACTATTTATTTCGATTTTATTTTCAGTCATGCACGTTCTAGTGGCATGGATATCAAACGGCTATGGTAGTAAATATTGCGGTCACAATGTATGATGTGGGTAAGTCATGGTTGAGTCTATGTCTGAATTAGCACACTATTGCAACTGCTCATGATTTGATTGGGTATTCTTACTGTCACCCTCAGGCACGCTGGTTTCTATTGAAAAAATAAAAACCAGTTACAAAAATGTTATATAACTTCATATTCCAAAGGGTATGTTAAATAGAAATATTCTTCATCATCATTAGCCAATAGAAGTCAACCGTTGAAAACTGGCCATTTCAACGCATATATTTACCAATTTCAGAAGTTACAGTTTTGTGTTGCTTTTAACCACAGATCATCCAACGGTAGTAGGTATCGATATTTATTTATTTATTTTTATTTCTTAGGAAAACAAACAGTACTTAATAACTACACAAAAAATCAAGTTGAATATCTAGTTGACCATTTAACAGTTTTCACATTTAGATGCTAATTAGCTTACTTGTTTACAAGAAGAAGAAAAGTGAATAATAATTTTTATACAACCAGGAAGAAGCAATTACTATACGGAAGAAATAATTCAAAACAAAAGTTACCAATTATTACAGGTATAACAGATAAACAAAAAACAGAGAGTTAGGTTATATTGTCTGTTACAATGGGCAAGCTTAACTGTTTCACTCTCTGCTTGAAACTTATGCTGTAGGTACAGAACGCTTCACGGCATTCATGAAGATTCTCGTGTCAATGCGCAGTAAACGCTTTTTCATACAAAATTGTCAGCTACGCATCAAAACAGCGACGCGAATGCCTCAGGGTGCGTAGGTTTTATTCACTTTCGGTATCGACGACGTCAACGTGATTTGTATGGGATAATAGCAGCGCAATCTTTTGGAACTCGCTGATAACTAATTAAATTCAGTAAAAAACCACCTTTACGGCGTCGATACCGAATGGTGAATAAAAGCAATACTAGGCATCCCACTGAGCGTACAGTATAGTCCAGGCAGTTTTTGAACTGCATCAATTTTGTGTAACCCGGATCATTAAAGAAACGTCGCAACTTATCATGGTTTCATGCTTGCAGTCACTTGTGTGCAACCGAGGAGAGAACATGATAAGTCGGATTCGTTTGTTTATGTCAAAATTACAACGGCCTGGAATCTAGCTCATAGTAACCCCCCAGGACTGAATAAAAAAAGTATAAGCGAGTGTGAAACTCACGTATATCAGACATACCGGTGTCAGGAGCGGCTGGGTCGGCGACGCATAGCACCCTTCCTGGTAAGAGTCGCGAGCGCACCACGCGCACCAGTTCTAACGTACGGGGGTCTGTGCAACCGCCTGAGATTAGCACCTGGAATATATAAAAAACTTAACGTAAATTGTAAAAACTATTTCATTACTTATTTATAACACAAACGCGGTTTTTTTTTCTTTAAAATATATTTTTGCTAGAGGGTGGAACTCCAGAGGAACCTATAACAGGAGCGACGCGTAGAAATTGGGGAACTCTGTGCTCCGCGTGACAGTTTAGGTTGATTAAAAAAAATACGAAATAGTGGAAGAAGGGAAGGGAGGCCTTTGCCCTGCAGTGGGACAAGAATGGTTTTAAATAATAATAATAATAGTTTCCTAGGAGCAAAACTGTATAACTACAAAAGAACGGGCCTGCTCCAACATTCAACGACGTAAATTGTTGTATCCTCGCCATGTCTCTCTATACATCAACGGGTGAAGCACTCTTGTGAAATACTCGTACGCGTGGGCGAATCTTTCTAAAACATCAAAGCGGACATCATTTCTGGCAGAGCAGTGGTTACGGCATGAAGTCTCCTCACAAACGCGTGCAGTATATTCTTCGCCATGTATCTCTCCTGCATTGCCAGGTGCTACACTCTGAAATACTGTGAAATACTCGTACCTGCGTGGGTGAATCGATGTAGAACATCAAAGCGGACATCATTTCAGGCAGCGCAGTGGGCATGTCATGAAGTCTCTTCGCAAACGCATGCAGTATCCTCTTTGCCATGTCTCTCTCTGTGTCACCGGGCGTTGCGCTTTTGTCGTACGCAGCCAAACGGAGCAGGTTGTGACATGATACGCTGTTTCCCGAAGGTTCTGCGCTGTCTTGATCTGAAATGATTATTCAAAAAAAAAAACATCACGACTGTTTCCTATAAAAGGTAGGGCACAATCCCATCACCGCCTATTACGAGTATTAGGTACCAACTGGTTTCCTCATTATGTTTTCCTTCTCCGTTTAGAGCTCGTTTTAATGCGGATCAAAAAATCCATAGACCAAACTCACAACCTTCGCATTTAAAGTTGAGGGTACATCCTACCAGGCCAACACCGCTCGAGCATTGTGATTGGCCAATTCAACTGCGTGGTCACGTGATGTCAACTTCCGGCGTATCAACCTATACTAAACAAGCTGTTACCTTCTTTTAATCTCAGCACAACAGTTTCATCATCAGCGGAGCAGGTGTAGTACCCTCCATTGACGTTGTCCCAAAACAGTTCGTTCTGTTTCTGTTGCAACTCGCGAGCCCATTTCAACCAACGAGAGTCTAATGATGCCTCATACAGATCCAGTAAACCTTTGATCAGAAACGCGTAGTCGTCTAGGAAACCGTTTATTGGTTTCTCTCTGAAAAAGAAAAAACGACGCCATGAGTACACCAAGAGACTACAGAGGATGAAGGAAAATATTGTCAAGATAAGTAGTGAAATTCGGTATACGATAGATGAATGAATACGGAATGTCTGATCTTGATCATGCATTTACTCAACAGAGGAAATTGTCAGGTTGTGCCTAATCGAGAATAATCAATTCAAACAGTCTAATAGTTAGTATGTCATAGGCCTTTAGGCGGTATGGGATACATGGTGTGAAATGACGGCAGACACAAAAAGTGAGCGCTCACTAAAGCAAGATGTGGCGACCTCTAACTACAATCGCCTGAACTATAAGGGCATCGTAATAGAGTTGCCAATTACAGCGTCCTAAATACTTCAGAGCTGTACCGCTAGATGGCGCTGGAGCGCTACTAACCGACGCGATTTGAATCTAAGATCGCGCTTATGATGCACACTACACCCTTTTCAAGCACATCTAACCTATATAGAACTATCCGACATTAACTGTCGGTCGAAAGACCCCAGTGTATGTGGACCAGATGGTATCGACCTTGGTGAGGTTAGTACTACCTCTTTGTTTGCCTTGGATTGGGGAGTAGGTGTAATTACACCTACTCCCAAAAAGATATGAGATGATGGACAAGAAAATAAAAATGTTAAGCAAAACACTCACGTTTGAGCTAGAGATCCATCATCAGCTCTATAACAAGAATGCAAAAGCGTTTTAGTAGTTGGATTGTAGAGATTTTTATGAATAAATTCCGCTGTTTTTATCGCATCATCTACAAACTCCTTTTCGCCCAAGCCTTGGCCGGCGCGCGCTAATCCAGCAATCATTAGTCCGTTCCATGAACATAGCATTTTAGTATCCAAATGTGGGCGTGGCCTCTTTTGACGCTCCTCATACAGAATCTCTATACATTCCGTTAACACCCGTTCAAACTCTTCCAAAGTCAACCCAAACTTACTAGCCGTGTCAGCTTTCGTTCCGTAAATAATCAACACGTTTTTATTGGTCAGTTCTTCGTGAGGATCACTCTCTGGAGATATATTCCCGTCTTCTTCCACGCCGAAGTAATCTGCGAATATATCCAAGTATGGGACATCGTTGATTTTCTTTCCATCTAACAGAGATTTCAATTCATCATACTCCCAAATACAAAATGCTCCTTCCTTTTTATCCTTAGCGCCAACATGAGGGTATGAGTCTGCGTCTTCCGCGCTATAGAATCCTCCAGATTCATGGCGCAGATCTCTGTTCACATACTTCAGTATATCACGAACTACATCTGCGTAGAATTGGTCTTTCGTCGCAACGAATGCGTCGGTGTATGCTACAGTCAGCTGAGCCTGATCATACAACATCTTTTCGAAATGAGGCACGTGCCAGTCGTTGTCAACGGAATAGCGAGCGAAGCCACTTGACACGTGATCATGGATACCTCCCTTCGCTATTTTAGTCAATGTATAAAGGCACATATCTAAGCATTTCTTCCCTTCAGGGTGGGTTTTGTCACGCGCGTAATAATGGAAGAGAAAATTGAAAATCGAAGCTTGAGGAAATTTCGGGGCGGTTCCGAACCCTCCGAACTGCGATTCGTATGACGACATGTATCTGCGCACGCATTTTTCCCAAGTAGCTTCTCCAGGCACTGCTGCAGTATCAGGATCGACAATGGCAATCTTCTGCAATGCCTCCATAATATTTGTGCTGGCTTCCAAGAACTGTTGTCTGTTAGCATTCCACTTCTTAGCTAGAGACAGCAAGATCGATTTGAAGCCTGGCCTTCCCCAGCGATCTTCGGGAGGGAAGTATGTTCCCCCAGTAACAGGGCGCAAATCTGGAGTTATAAATACAGACATTGGCCATCCACCACCTCCAGTGGTTGCCATCACAAAAAGCATGTACACTCTATCAATATCAGGTCTTTCTTCTCTGTCAACTTTAACATTGATAAAATGTTCATTCATGATTTTGGCAACATCTTCATTCTCAAATGACTCCTTCTCCATGACATGGCACCAATGGCATGTGGAGTATCCAACAGAAAGGAAGATGAGTTTGTTTTCCTTCTTAGCTTTGTTAATAGCCTCCTCTCCCCATGGATACCATTGGACAGGGTTGTGTGCATGTTGCAATAAGTAAGGAGACTTTTCTGAGATTAATTTGTTGGTGTGCTTTGGTTTGTCTATGGGTGTATCAGTACTTGATGAAGCCATTCTGATTTTGGTTTCACTGAAACTCCTTGCACGCGGAGGTATCACCAAATTGTTATGACCATATGATGACAGTCTGGGAACACAAATGACTCATTAAGTTCATAATCTTTTGTACTTCATTATTTACATAATTATAAATAAACTAGGTTGATATACAAGTGTAGTAAATATAAGGAATTACAGATAAAACAAGGAAATAACTTTAACCTTATCAAGTATCGGGTTGGAGATGACAAGGTCAAATCTGATATTGGTTTGTTAGTTTGGCTAATGAGTTCCAGGAAAACCTTTTGAATCTGCAAAATATTTTTATTACAGGTAAGAGAGAGCTACTAGTTAAAGAAAATATAGGGTAAACTCTGGCAACTTGAAAACCTTGGATGAAATTCACTAAAAGGAAAAGTAGAGATAAAGTAAAGTAAGTTTGTATGAGTCAGTGGCCAACTCTGGTGACGGAGTTTTTAGGCCGCCTTAAGGCCTCCGTCATGGCTTAGCGACTTAAATAGCCGGGACCGACAATTTAACTTGGCCTCCGAAGCACGGAAGCGCTCAGATGAAAATGCCACTGGCGGTCACCCATCCACTTACAGACCGTTTCGAACGTTGCTTAACTTCGACGATCTATCAAGTACGACTAAACAAGCACGACCAGCTTCAGAGATAAAGTGGAAAATACAAAATTCATTCAAATAGAGAAAACACCATGCTGCTAAGAATTTAGATACAGCCAGAGTCACCAACTGGTAACTCCCCAATTAAACCTGATCGCACACTGTCCGTGCCATACATGCTGCAGTCATTTTCTCTATTGAATTTACAGTTCTGCGCTGTGAGACCACCCTAAAGCAGTGAACTGCATACATAGTGCGATGGGGTTAACAGTTGGTGAGACTGACTGTACATTATACATATTGATAGCTGTGTGAAATGTCCGATGTGTATTTATTACTTATTTAACTTATTTTAGCTTTTTTTTATAAATGTTCTTACACATAGGTATTAACCTATGTCGATCCCTAGAAGGCAATCTATAGGAACACATAAGTACCAAATTTAATATATTCTGTGCTTCGGAGGGCAGGTTAAATTGTCGGTCCCTGCTATTTAAGTTGTTAAGTCATGACGGAGACCATAAGGCGGCCTAAAAACTCCGTCACCAGAATTGGCTACTGACTCATACAAACTTAGTACCAAATTTTATCAAGCCTTAGGCATGAAAGATGCAGACAGACAGTTACTTCACATATTTTATAATATTACTTAGTAAGTATGGAAAGCTTAATTCAAGTCATGTCATGACCTATTTAGTTACATAATTCAATACATCACCACATTATACCTACAGCATGCTGTACAATCAGCCACATAAGGTTTCAATACCCTTTTGAAATACTTATGATCAATCCTTTAGGATCCTTTCACTTCTTACATAGCTAGTAAACAACTTAAAAACAAAAACAAGGTCACAGCATAGGTAAATGCTGTAGGTACTTACAACTGCTGTAGCTACAAAATAAATTCAAGAATAAAGAAATTGCTCTTTTGTTAGCAAAGATACTTACTTTTTTACTAGCCCAGAATCCCTGTGATTGCAGGCCGGATTCCCCAAAGTTTCCTTAGTGGTGTTTTGGTTCAAATTTAGACTTTTCAATCTGTTATCCCCTGTAGACAAACGCCGTAACAACAATGCAGCTCGGCCAGTAGGCATAATAGCAAGATGCAAGCCAATGATTTGGCAGTACAGCGGCACGCAGTAACCGAGAATAGTACAATCAACTTACATAATTTAATTTTACAAATTTTAATGCAAACTACGCAAGTCGGTCGGTGCGTTGTTATTTTAAAACTGTCAAATAGGCTTGTGTAGTTCCTGAACTAAGTACTAATAGGAATTAATTCCCACAAGTGTACTAGTTGACCTAGTTCACATAACTCGGTCCTAATAGGACTATTAGTACTCTAGTACACTAGTTCATTCGATCGTTTCGTTAAGGAAATTATCATAACTGCGCCTTCCTGCACTGTAATAGGGTTCAAATCGGCATGCGTATCTACCCTTGTACTAGGACGGAATGAAAAGAACTACACGATCCTATTAGGACTCTAGTTCATTCGATCGTTCGGAAAAAGAACTGTTAGAAATGTATTCACATGTCAGTGTCTGATTGGTTTGTCAAGCGCAGACAGAGATAGACTCATTAGGCGAGTAAGCGGTAATAAAAGAGACAGAGATATCACGGTGGCGGGCGTTTCATTCGATCTTTAGTTTAGTACGAACATCGTTCATGTCCTACAAAACACAAAGCTAGTACGTAGTTCAGGACCGACCGACCGACCGAGCGACTCATTATAGAACCGAAGATCTACTGTACTAGATGTACTAATAGTACTAGAAGTCCGATCTAGTTCTTCACAACGATCGTACTAGTACGGAGCGCTCTCTGTACTGACCGAGCAAGCACAAGCCTACTGTCAAAAAGAAATGAAAACAAAAAACAAACGATGTTGTCATTGACATTAAATCAAAACTAAATAACGACTTTGACATTGGCAGATAGATAGTGTTCGCCTTGCCAGTTGTCAATTTTATTGTTTGCATCAAAGATAAATAATGTACTAGATAGAACCATAGAGTAATTTGAGTGTCTCCACTTTTCAATCCATTCATAGACAACTATAGATATGTTTTTAAGGTGGAATAGTGTTGTGCATTTCTTATCGATAATTACATGAAAAAGGATTTAATGAATTTTTAGAATTGTCTATTATATAAAGGTATTATTTTATTACTGTAGAACGAATTATTTTATTACTACATTTTAGTGTACTACATGGTGAATTATTCTAAATTATAAATCACGAGGATGCAAGGATGTATAATTGTAGTTGCCTTATTATTCATCATTCATTGGCCTGCCCTTATCCCGCTTATGCGGGGTCGGCACAAAATGTTCTCTGTCTCAACTCTCCTCTATCACTCGTCATCTCCATATCCACTCCTTTTTTACTCATATCTTCTTTCACACAATTCTTCCATCTTTTCTTAGGTCTACCTCTACTCTACTCACATAATATCCATCATTCATTTCCGTCACCCTTTTAGTTACATGAGTTTCATCCCTCCGCATTACGTGCTAACCTATTACTCCTCAACTTTTCAGTCACCGGCGCTTCTTTCAGACTTCTTCAGTTACCTAATTATTAAAATAAAACAAGTATTAATATACTTGTTATCTATTAATTATTGGTTAAATAGTTTTAACAAATAATTAACAGACTGCTTAGATGGTATTCCTCGATATCTAAAGCAGTCCCATAGCCAGAATGTCTAGCTACGAGCTTTCTTTTTCTGGGTAATTTCAGAAAATAAGGAATACGTTATTGAGGGTAGGATCCGTATTCCGTAGCTACCTTCAAACGAACCATTGAATTGTACCGGGCACGAGACTCGTGAAGTGAATCCAAAGATTTATCCCTATCTCAAAAATTCCCAACGCGCCTAAAGAAGTTTTCACGTCAAAAAATGAGTTGACATTTTCTTCGTTCTTACAGGTTTGCACGACAAAAGTTGGTTTGGAAATATTGTTAGCACTGCATAAGAATGCAAAATTTTTCATCCGTATACCATGATTTTTCAAAGTGGAGCATATTCTTGTAGTTGTGTAGGACTCCATTCTTCGCCTTTCTCAATATTTCTAATCCACGATTATTTCAAATCTAGGTCAGCTGGAATCCAGAATGTAAAATAGACCAAGTTAATAGTTATGTTCGTACCTACCTAGTATCTACACAAAAAATGCATTAAATATCGATAAATATGTCGATACAACTACAACACTATTGCGCAGCGATGGAGTACAAGAAATGTCAAAAATGGAATGTAAATTTCGCTAGAATGAAAATTCTAAATGAGATTACCCAAATACACGCATGAAATCGAAGTAAAACGATGTTAAATGATGCAATGATTAACTTTTTATAAAATAGCTTCCGTAACTCTAAACATAAACGTATTTTTCACTGGTATGACTTACCGATAAAAAGAAATATTTGTTTCATTCTCCGTAAGCATACCGATTCTGCTTGGAAATTGTGAAAACATGACATAATTGCCAAACCAGCACCTTATCACAAACATAGTCCAAAAAAGCCATTTATTTAGGAGAAAATTCAAAATTTTACATCTCGAACTTGCACACCAGCTAGTGTGTAAACAAAAAATCTATGGTGTAGAGGTGGCGCGCTACGTCACAGGCCGGCACGCAAGTGTCGTTGCGACCTCTCTTTTTAACACAGGCAAAATGGGCCATAGAGTGACGAATATGACGGACAATTTCCTAGTTCAACTTGAAATGCGGAATCTAATGAACCAAAAAGGTTCCATGCTAAATCTATGGTTTGCATTGTTCGCACTATTGACTGAGTACTTTCGTTCGTTCGTCTGACTTTCGTAATTTTTCAAGGTAAACAAACAAACGAATTACGAATAAAAATAACATTACTACGCATGTTATTCGTAGAACTGAAGATACGTCTAATAAAATGTAAGTGATAAGCGGCACGGGGCGGCGGCGCCGCCGGCTCGCCGGTGTGCGCTCTGGTTCTCTAGAACTTAAAAGTAAATACCCTTTAACATACTTAGAGAAAAATACTGCATAAACCTTTTATAATACGTTTGATAGATTGTGATTGTGTCACTGATTGCGGTCACAAAATGGATGGGTGACCGCTAGTGCCAATACTGAGCACGTCCCGGCCTAAAAACCTTCAAGAGCCTAAAAAGACTCTACAACTCTGGTGGCGAGTTAAGTGATAAAAAAGTAAAAAAAAACCTTATTTTTTATTTTTCTGAAAATAAAACTATGATGATGACTTTAACATACAAATATGTGTAGAAAATTCTATCATGTCGATTAATATACCTATTGCTAAAACAGGCAATTGAAGTAAATATTTTTCGAGATACTCCTAAGGTTCAGTATGCAATTATTGCGGTAACGAAGCATTGTATGTTTCAGATGGAAAACATCACTGTCTCATGTCCATACAACCCAACTCACCAAGTCCTGCGTTCCCGGATTCAGGCACACATAGTCAAATGTGAGAAGATGTACCCAGCTTTGGAGATATGTCCATACAATGCCACCCATCGTATGCCTAAGAGCGAGCTGGCACAACATGTAGTCGACTGTCACAAAAAAACTGTGACTAAGAAGCCTTATCCAACACATAGTAATAATATGCCAACAGAGACAAACCAACTTGCCAAGTCCACGGACCCATACTATGATGAGTGCTGGGATTAAGTGCCTTATTGTTACATTACCAATTTTTTTAATAGCATCTACATTTAGCCAATGATGTTTAATATTGGGTTTAGCTATATCTTTTAGTCGTCTATGTTTTATTCTATAAAAGTTGATGTAGTGGTTGAACTGTGACTCAAGCACTGCCATATTATTTTAGATACATATTTAAGATAGTTATTCATAAAGATCTGTAAAGAGTTTAAGATCCTTTGAAGAAAACCAAATACAATTTATTTCTCCTTAGGAGCGTCATGTGAGTCCTAGGCACGTAGGCACATATAGTGCTAGACTGCTATGTTTATGTGTAGGTTTAAAGTGACTTTTGAAGTTGATTTATAATACAATGGCCCCGATTCTCTTGTTCACTGACTAAAGTTAACTAAACTAAAATGCTTCATTCTTATTTCGTTAACGATAAAGTCCAAAATGGAATGACTATTACAGTGGCATTCTTAAAGTTTCTTAATTTTAGTAAAAATGAAGTATTCGTGGGTAGATTTAGTCAAGACCATTTTGCTTGCCGTGTAAAACAGCTGCTAAAGAAGCTCAGAGGTGCCATTTTGATTATACTTTTAGTTATGTCACTTTCAACGACATGCCATTTTCGTCTTTAGTGAGAACCAAATAAGAACGTGTCAGTTTTAGTTTTAATTAAGTTTAGTCAGTGAACAACAGAATCGACGCCACTATTAAGATAATTAGATAGTAAGATTAGATATGATCGTTTAAAGAAAACCAAACTTTTATTCATTCATTAATTCATTACCAAATACAATTTATTTCTCCTTAGGAACGTCATGTCAGTCCTGTTCGTACGGAACCCTCAGTGCGTATTGAACACGTAGTCCATCTGTCTGTCAATATGTATAGGTTTAAAGTGACTTTTGAAGTTGATTAACAAAACAACACAATACAATATATCTTTATTGTAAAACATAAAATAAACAATAACAGAAATAATAAGTATAGGCAGTAGGCACAAAAAAATTAATTACAACGGGCGGCCTTATGGGCTAAAAGCGATTTGTTCCAGGCAACCATTGGATGAACAGGACATATTTGAAAGATAAGGAGATCTAGTACACATTCGTCAGATTCCTTTTTCGTCAGAATATATTATAGCCTGTTTTTTTTCGGACGAAAACGGAATTACTTTTTGGACAGAAAAAACTTTGATTAATTTTTATAATTTATTTATTTGTTACACCTATTAACAAATCAATCCTAAGCTTAATCTAACGATAGTATGCCAACTGTCGTAACCGTCGCAAACAGTCAAAAATTGTTATTTTCCTCTTATTGCAACTTCTAACGATAAGGTTTAAGAGGAACAAGTCGGTTCTGGCACTCGCCGGCCGCTACCGCGGCACGCTTCGCTCGGCTCGTGCATGGTTTGGTCACTATTGAAACCATGCTCGTCGCTACGCTCCTCGCAACCTATTCTATAGGGGAATCTGCTCGAAAGTCCGTTTTCGTCCGAAAAAAAACAGGCTATAATATATTCTGACGAAAAAGGAATCTGCTCGAAAGTCCGTTTTCGTCCGAAAAAAAACAGGCTATAATATATTCTGACGAAAAAGGAATCTGACGAATGTGTACTAGAGGGATAAGGACAATAAGAATTCAATAAGTTATTCGAAAAATATGCATTGAACTACCTATCTGTTAAATATAAGTACTAAAATAAATGATGATTTAAGGTTTTTTATGGTGACATTAAATGTAAGATAGCACCAAAAATGTTCTTTGATTTCATTATGAAAAAATTATTATGGTAAGAGTAGGATTTCTTTCTTTTTCTTTCATTATTGAGTTTGCTAAAGAATGTTTTTTTCTTAAGACAATATATTTTTTTGTAAGTATAAGTATTCCAATTAAAAAGTAAAAATATGTTTATTCAGAACAAAATATGTAGTTTAAAATACGTAAGTACCTTAGGTACCTACTTTGTTGTGAATAAACATACATATTTTTACTTTTTAATTGGAATACATATACTTACATAAATAATAATAGTTTCCAGAGAATAAAACCATATCATATTGAGTGATACCTACATTTTGAAAATACATATAATGTACTTTTTTTACTAATTATAATGTTAAGAACAAGAATTCTTGTTGAAAGTTGAAAATAAAATTAGTAGGTAAGTAGGTATACCTACCTATAATATAGGTAGTTAGATATTATTATCTTTTATCATGAAAAAAATGGAATCAGAATAAAAGTATGTAGGATTAAAAATAATTAGGTGATAAAATAATATTGAAATAAGAAAGTACTTATGTAAAAGTAAGTACCTACCTATAATTCTTATTCTTAGGAAAATCTAAGAGCAAAAAGCTTTGCTTGCTTACATTGCTTATAATGCTTTAGGCGCAAATGTCACGTACTGAAGGTACTGGGTGTAATAGTGCTACTTACCTAATTCTAATAGTATTTGTAATTTTGAGGTTAGTAGCTTAGCTAAGTACCAACACAGATTAAAATGCATGGATAGGTACTTTGTGACATCTGGGGTAAAGCTACATAGAAATTCGGCTATGTTTGCAAGGAAAAGCCAGTCACCGCGGGGCACTGCGGGTCACCCTACAAAGCGCAAGCTACTGCATATTTCATGCCACCCATGCATCGCTCCTGTTTTGAATGGGTGTTAGTTCACGCATGCGCGAAATGCTGGACGCCGCAAACACTTTCACTAGAGTGCCAAGTGTTTTGACGTATGGCCAAATGTCCACCGCGTTGCTAGGCCTAATGTGTTCTTATCACGAAACCTTGCGATAATTTTGAGAAATGAAGCCACGTGCTGTCCCCTTATGATGGTGAAGTGAAATGATACTAATGATAGAGAAATTTTGTAAAGGTGAGTTATTGGTTATGTTTCCGTAGAGCAGTCTTCTCCCGGTTGGGGAATAATGTAAACAAACGTGAAAAAGGCGGTGCTACTTTAATATTTAAATTCATAGTTGCTGTATTTTGTAATTGTGTAGGTAGATAATTGTTTGTATAACTAGAAAGACAGGCCGGTAATCAAAATATGTAAATTAAATACCTATCTAGGTAATTACGGTTAGGCCAGTCTACACTAATTCTAAAAGTAGGATCAGCCATGTTTCAAATTAGTTACGTAGGTACATACCTATATCTGTGTTACCTCGTATAGATTGCTAGTAGCTTATTGCATATCCATGCTTGTCATTAATTTTAATTTAAGGCTGATTCCACACTAGCAAAATTAAATTCACGTGTTGTGTCGTGCAAACCGAGATCCGTGTTAAGTGGGGTATATAATTGCGGTCCGTTGCCATGGCGACGTCAAGAGGGTTCAAACCCTCTGCCCGTTCGCTCACGTTTTCCTCCCTCAGCTGATTGCCTATCTCGGTGCTCGGAATTGCATTATGCTTTATGAACCCCGTTCATACTTACCGTTAGATGTCTTTTGCTTACCCGATTTAGGTATACTAGGGAAAAAAAATTATGAGGTACTACCCCACAGATTGGACAATTACAAATAGGTAGGTACCTTTTGTAATTGACATAGGTACTTAATGCATTCTAGAGGGTTTACGAAACAGTAACAAATAACACACAGTAGCTAACAATTCGATTGCCTAGTAGGTAGCTACTTAAACAAAAGTAAAATGTATAAATTTTGCACCCAGTAGTTTTTGTAATTTTCTGCATTTTTGTTTCAGATCAAACAAAGCAATACAAAATACGGTGCCTTAGAATGAATCCAATTCTCTACAATTTTTTACTTGTTACTAGATAATAGGTATTGTCCACTTTGTTACTGTCCAATTTAAGTGTCCACACCTTGTCCAATAGAGGTAATCTGACCAATATCGTCCAAGATTTTATTCTGTCCTACATGACGCATGGTTAAGAAGCGAAAAAAGACAAATTATAATAATAAAAGTTGAATCTGTGCAGTGTCCAAAAACTCTACCAGACAGTAATACTATCAGAAAAACAATGATTTGGATAAGAAAACAACAAGTTACTAAACCAAATAAGCACTTGATTGCATTGTAAAACAGTAGAGTTGATCGCACGTCGTATGTGGATGCTGTTGCAAGTGAGATGTCGGTATGGGTGGGCAGTGGCCGGACGGGCGAGGCACGCCCGCCTACCACGACCATGCTGTCCACTAACACGTCAATGGAGTCCGGGATCGAAGCTGGGGTGCTACCAACAGTCACAGGGTCTCTGGCGTCAGCGAGGGACTCACTCGGGTCCTTATCCCGCGCTGCTGAGCCGATGTATGACACTGATCACACCGATCTCGGCTCGGAGCTGGATGAGGCGGAAATACGGAGAGAGTTGATGCATGATGTGAGTATGTTTACCTACAAACAAATTGTCCTTAACCCTTAAACAAACGCGAGCCCCTGGCCATGATATTTTAAAAAAAGATGTGGTTTCTGGGTAATTAGGGGTCTCTGATTCCATTTCTTTTGGAAAAAATCAAAAAAAGGGGGTGGAAGGGGGTGATTTTTTGGTGGTATGTATATTACCATTGTCCATGTAGGACTTGAAATTTTTTTCGTTGGTGGTACGTATATTACCATTGTCCGTTACGGTCTGTTCATAACTTTAGACTAGTTGTTTCCCGTGACTACAGTTGTAAAAATAATTAGCCTGAGAATATGAAAATAAATAGGATTTTACCTACGTAAAAGGTTTTTTCCACAATTTCCCATTTATTTATGATTGTTATTTTAGTTTTTGTTCTCATCTAGTCTAATTTTATATTAAACTTGTTAACTTTGGGTCTGAGATGCCATTTAGAGCCCTGCTGTGGTTTGGAAGATGTTTTTTCCTTGAAAACTGATTTTTTTAGGTTTTTTAAACATGGTAATTTACTAAAACAAACAATTTACGTTCAAAAGTCACACTATACTTGCACACATTTTTATGTATACAATTCGATTAAGAACTTTACCTATACGGACAATGGTAAAATAGATACCACTTACAGTCTCTACTTTGAGTGATCAAAAACTATGCAAACCTTGGTAATATTCTCATTATTATGCATGTAGGACCTCATAAATATAATAGAGTTTACCTATTTGAACTCCAAGAGCACTTAACGAATTCTTCGCCGAACAAAAATTCCAAAAGTTTGAAAGTGACACGCAAAAATACGAACTAAATGTCAAATTTGGCGCAAAAAAAAATTTGACATCATTTTTCACTGACAGGCAAAAGTGACAAGGATAAAGTTGCCAGCATATTAGATAGCAAAAATATCAGAGATTACAATACTTTCAAATTCAAGTCCTGCCAAACAATAGAAAATAGTTTTTTTTGTTATCAAACTAAGTGGTACATATATGACTTTTGTTTGATTAAGGGTTAAAGCCTCTGGCATGAATAATTATGCATTTGACTAACTTAGACGTTTTCAAAGGATATTTAATTAATTGATTTAAAATGTCTATAATGCCTTAGGAATAACAGTCGATAAAATAATGATGGAACACTAAAGTCACTCAACTCGGAATCCTCAATTCAAACCAATATAAAAGAAACGCAACAGATGACCAATAGATGGCGTTATGTGAATCATTTCAAAATAATGTAGAGCGTGGTAGAGCTTCCTATTGATTATTACTTACACTTTCACATAAGAAACTAATATTTTCTCGCTTTTTTCAGAAATGGCGCCTGCTCTTCGATCGTGTAAGTATATTTGGGCTAATTATTATTCACTTACCTCTTATTTATTGGTACCTAGGTTCCCTGCCAATTACCTATTTAATTTTGAAAACATCTTTATCTCACAAAAACAACTTAACGATTCGGAAACAAATTCAGAGAAGACTTTGACTGATTAAAATGTTAAGCAGGGTAGGTAGGTAGGTACCTATAAAAGTTTATATTGTTGGAAGCTTGATAAAAGCGGTAGCGCCTCGGATCAAACGTTGTTTTAGTATCATCATGATCACGTAGAGTCGTAGAAGAGATAATCTGTTGTCTTCATAGGGGCGCTATTTTTTATAAAGTCTGTTTTCGGAAATGATATTATTAAACATGTGTGAAGTTGTAAGCATGTTCGGGGTGCTACGTGGAATGGCTACGTGATATTATAATTAGGGGTGGAACGTGACCATGACGGGGTTTTCGAAGGCTCTTTGTTAAAGATTCGCAAAGGTGTCGTTTTTGTTACTCAATCGCGTAGAACCCTTAACCTTGCACTAAAATTGCTGATATGAATTCGTAGGCTGATGATGAGTTACGTTAAATTACACTTATAGTTTGTTTAAAGCATAACAATGAAATAGCTCTACAGATACATAGATGCTCTACATAGCCCAAATAATAAGTGTCCAGAAGAAAAAGTTTCATTTCCAAAGAAAAAAAAAGGTTTTCTCTTTTACCGAAAAGCTTAAGTATGCGATGTTGGTTAATATTAATTACGCAATAAACTCAAAAATGGATCACCTGATTTTGATATTCATGTTTTGAGGTAAGTTTGAAGGTACTTATATTATCGTGGTGGATGGCAGAAACTTAGGGAGGCCTCTATCCAGCAGTGGGTGAAGTTAGGCTGTGGATGATGCTAACTCACCTTTGTGTTTCAGTTCGATCCTGAAGGGTTTGGCGAGATCCCCTGGCCAGACTTCATACAAACATTGCAGCACCCAGACTTCATAGCACAAGTTTCACATCATAAACGTGAGGTGAGTCTTTATTTATTACTTATAGGTACTACTAGTATTATATTTATTTTGCTCAGGAAAAACAACTGTAAAACTTAGGTAACTACATACTTAAAGGAGAGAGCATTTTGGTACACGATGCGTTTTTTGGCTCGTCTTGCTTGGCCGGTGCTATTCAGTGTTCTAGTCTTTTAGCCGTGACCGTTTACACTTAAAAAATTGCAGTGCGATACTAAATCGTATCGGTTGAAATTTTTCCGTGTAAATGCTCCAGTGTTACCTGAGGTCCCTTTGGAATACTTACCTACTTCACTTTTCCAGGATAAAAAGTAGTTAGCCTATGCGTTACTCCAGGATATAAAGCTACCTCCTATTACTTTCATCCGAATCTATTCAGCCGCTTCAATGTAAAGAAGTAGGTATTCAACTTCTGCTCCTCCATCCATCCAAACTTCCATATTAGAGTAGTGAGAAAAAAATATTTTCCATCTTCCAGATTCTTCTAGATAAGGCGCAGAACTCGTCGAGTAACGCGATCACCTTCCAGGAGTTTGTCAATGTGGTGAGTGAGTGTCATATTTATCTTACAACTATTACCTACTTACAGAAGAACGACAAAATGCACTGCAAAAAACCAAGAGTTCTATGTACTTATACGTGTACCTAACCTACCTATGTATTTATGTCTACTTACCTAGTTACTACGTATTATAATCCAAGGACTTAGTGTTAATTCGTTTGTCCGTGGTACCCAAACCTACTACTAAGTAGGTATACCTAACCGAAAAGCGTGTAAAAACTAGTAAAGAGCTATATATGCTATCTTTTCATTCTCCAGCTCTTAACATTTTTATGAAAAATCATAGGCTCTATACGCTCATAATAAAGAGTCAAACAATATTTATCAACATCCATTTACCCGACACGCACACAATTAGGCTAATATATTTTTACGGTGCCGTATAAAACTCGAACACCGGCGGTCCACAGTGGGTTAGGTTATGTCCCAACTCCCACAATACAAGACAACTAAATTAAGATGCAACACCGATTAAACCAAAGCCGAAACCACGCAAGTCTCTACCACATAAACCAGAAAAGGTAAAGTAAGCATTTGATAAAACAGTGGAGAGGAAACGTAAACTTTTGCGTTCAGGTCCATCCTAAAGGTCCTCTTTCTTATCTGGCCCTTACTGTCGCGTCCAAAATAAGATAAGACTCGTACGATTTATAAGGTGGACACTTATTTTTGTATGGTTAAATATATTATCTTAAATGCGTATTAACACTGAGCACTGTCGTTTGTTATTTGGTTTTATTCTGTTGAGATAAAGCGAAGCACTAATTAAGAGAGATAGGTTACATGTTTTATCTAAAACTAAGCCAATGGTTTAAGAGATAATTTTGATTGAATAGCACAGAGGTGTTTCATGGTGGGTGGAATTGACTAAGTTATAAATTAGGTAGAGCTATCCGCATAAAAACAATATACCTAGGTACTTAAACATTATATTACCTATAGAAAAAAGAAACACGTTCACGACAAGGCATGGTAGAAATTTTCAACTTTCAGATCCATATGAAGTTCAAAATACTTTTGAAGATGCTATGGGAACTCGCAAGTAAACCTCGATGCACGAGTTGGACTCACACTTAGCCAGTTTTATTTTCTACCTACCACCACCTACGCTTCTCAAAATCAATAACAAAAATCAATAAAAACAACTGCATAAAAATCACCTTTGAAAATTTATTTTATTCTTAAGCTGTTTAGATAATTAAATGATCTTATTATCCCTCATTTATCACATTAGGGTCCGATATGACAAATCCAAGTGTACCTCCAATTAATTTATTCTTATACTTAACCAATAAATAAATAAAAAATACAATATTTGCATAAGTAAAGGAATCTTGAGGAGCATTTTAGGTTTTCATAATGTCCACAGTGATTTATTTTTATTGACCCAGCTTTAGCTTATTAATGAAGATATTTTAGAGGGTTTGTTTACCTGAGTACGGTTATTGATATCTTCACTTGTAGAGTATGACAATAAGATTAAAAGATTGCCAAGCAGATAAGTACTTAGGTACTTATAATAATTTCGCAACTCCACACGACTGTAGGTACCTACAAAAATAGGAAGTAGAATTATAATTGTTTTCTGTTATAGACTAATGTTTATTTACAGAAACAACTACAATATGTACATAAAATTACAAAATACAATAGAATCACTCAAGCTATCTAAGTATCGTCGTAAAAACGATCTATAGATAGCTCAACTGATCCAGGTTTCTGCTTATGTATACCTACATAGCGATTGTATTCTTCAATAGGTATAATTTATAGCGTACTTATACATAATCATATTCAGCTGTATGTAAAGTTAGGTTAAATTTTACCCTCATTTGCTCAGTAGTATGAGACAGTAAGTAAGTTCGTATGAGTCAGTGGCCAACTCTGGTGACGAAGTTTTTAGGCCGCCTTAAGGCCTCCGTCATGGCTTAACGACTTAAATAGCCGGACCAACAATTTAACGTGCCCTCCGAAGCACGGAAGCGCTCAGATGAAAATGCCACTGGCGCATGGCGGTCACTCATCCACTTACGGACCCTTTAGAACGTTGCTTAACTTCGACGATCTATCAAGAACGACTAAGCAAGCACTGCCACGAGAGCTTCATATGAAACAATATGAAGTACCTATACAATAATCTCTAGAAAGGAGCGCTGGCACCGATGACGTGTGTCGTCGCATCTCATATTCATTCCAAACTTTTTACTTACAATTGTGTGTATGGCTGTAAATCAAAATTAAATTCGACGTATAAAGAGACAACGAGGGACATTGTGGTTCGTAGGCGTTCTGATGCAGCATTATTATGCTAATCCGGGCGAACCGAAGCCACGGTCACGCTATTAGCTAGTAAACAAGCGGACCGGTATCTTTGCGAAACTCTAAAAATATTCTTCAGAGTTCTGAAGACAGATTAGCTTCTTTGAACCTTGCTAACGTGTAAGTCAAACCGCTTCTTACATAAATCTATTAAAATATGACATTGACATAAAAAGTAAGTACCTAAGTTCGTATGAATCAGTGGCCAACTCTGGTGACGGATTTTTAGGCCGCCTTATCACCTTCGTCATGGCTTAACGACTTAAATAGCCGGGACTGACAATTTAACGTGCCCTCCGAAGCATGGAAGCGCTAAGATGAAAATGCCACTGGTCACCCATCCATTTAAAGACCGTTTCGAACGTTGCTTAACTTCGACGATCTATTAAAAACGACTAAGTAAGCACGACCACCAGCGCTTCTTAAAAGTGGAGTGAAAGAGATTTATTATAATTATATTTCAGTGGGACATTGAGGGAAAGAGCCTCTCTCTACTCCCTTCATTCATCCCTCTCTTGTGTTATAAGGTCCAGTCGCCACGGGATTGGCCAGCTCTTCCCTTTACCTAGTTAGCGATTTACAGTATTTATTTTATTTATCGTAGCTTGTAGTGTAGGAACGGAATTTTCTTTTTTGTTACCAGCTTTCTATAAAAACGTGTCCATACGAACGGGGTGGGCCAAATTGTTATTTATATTGTCACCTCACGCTTTTTTGTTTGGAATGCACCGAACTGAACTAAATTACTGGCTGACTTCATTGCCATTGCCATGGGCAATATCGTGTGTGATATATGCTGGAATATCTGCGTTTGTTTGCGTGCCTTTATATAAACAAATATTTATATTATTTTTGTAAGAAAAAAGGAAAACATATTTATTCTACACGGATAACACAAGATACTTAGTAAAAACATGGACAGGCAACAACAGATATTTGAAACTTAAACATGCATCAAATTCAATATTTGTCGCTTGCTAAAAAGCTCTATAAAAGCTTTACCTATAAGAGCGCTAGTATAATAAAAAAAACAGTGGCACTCCAGGAGTGCTGGCAGAAGTGATAATCTGAACGGTTCTAAACTTGACAAATAACCCGCGGTGTCGGTGACCAGTCACGTGACACGCACGTGACCCTTTCGAGACGAATCCAAGAATTTTTTCTCATCTCAAAACTGCCAAACGCGCTTAAAGAAGTTTTTACTTCAAAAATGTCTACTACTCTACTAGGTAGGTACATACTCGGATGGTAGGTAATACCTTCAGATATTTTTTTTACTGTAAAAGTATCAGTCTTATTTTGAAAATTCCCCCAGGAAATGGTAATACCTACTCAGAATAAATAACTACAGATGATTGATGTTCGGAAGGTGACTGGAAGGCTTTTAGGGAAATCGGAGTCGGCAGCGCAATTTCCTTTCGGAAATGAGTTCACTCCATTTGGATGATTTACCAACTCGTCGTTTTAATACTTTGATAAAAACTATTTAACCCTGAAATGGCAGCAGTAACTTATTAAATGTGTAGACAAAAACGGAGTCGCTTGGTCACTAAGCCTCTAAGGAAGAAGGCTCCATGGTAAAGGCTACAAAAATAACCAATTTCTGTTAGTATCTAAACTTGGTAGGTATAAATACATGGTCCATGAATCAATACCTCCGTTCAATCAAACCTCGTTATTAAATACCTACTAGCCGTCCGTCGCGGTGTTACCCGCGTTCCTTCGGGAAAACTTCACTTTCCCGGGTTAAAATATAGCCTATGTTCATCGGCAACAATGTAGGATTCTAATGGTGAAAGAAACAAATCGGTTTCGGAGCCTATTCATTTCAAACAAACAAACAAATCTTTCCTCTTTATAATATTAGTATAGACTAGCTACTGCACGCGGCTTCGCCCGCGTGGTGTCAACATTTTAAATAGCCTGCTATTCCAGGTCACTATCTATGCCTATACCAAGTTTCATCCAAATCGGTTCACTGGTTTAGGCGTGATTGAATGAAACACAAACATACAAACATCTAAACAAATTCATAAACTTTTAGCTTTATTATATTGTGGGACTATTCTTTTTAAACCAATTTATTATTATAAGTTATTTATTGTAACATCTTGAATTTTCCTCTCGTATATTTTCCATATTATAATTCACAGTCTTATACAAGCTATAAAGTGTATCAATTGTCTTCTCTATGAGCTGTGTTACCTGTCTCGCGCCACAAAAAACTTTTGACCGTCGCCGCTGACGTGTTGACCCTTAATCAATTTATAGGGTGCTAACTGGAACACGGAAAATGTATTAAAGGCAGGCAAGCTCGGTGGGAACGGCTCACGTCAAATATCTTTGAACTTACCTACATTCTTACTTCGAGCGTGTTAATAATATGTTCAAACTAAAACTGTAGGAACTGAAATTACCTTCTATTTCAGGCACTTTGATAGTATTCCGAAAAAAAACGCAGTAGGTACTTAATTAACCAGCAATGACGATCATAAACGAATGAGTAAAATCGACGGAAACTTAACACGCCTGAAAAAGTTTATTGTGTACAAATCAGAACATGAAGCGTTTCAAATCTACATTGGGAACAAAAACAATTACTTAATAAAACACACCTCAATCAAAATTAATTGCTTTACGCATTAATCTCTTTATCTCTGAACAAAACAACGTGTCCGTCTGTCCGCTCTGCAGGTAATGGAAGCAATCATTCGAGATAAGGTCCCTAATGTGAGAAAAGGTATACTCCGTTCGGATCGTTAATTTAATTTGAAATAATAAAAGTTATATCTATCATTTATCACTTTCGACAAATTTATTTTTAAATGCCCACTTTGACGTCCTTCTTATCTGTGACTGGTCAGTGGGGTGGGAGAAAAAAGGCTAAAAGTTGGGTTACATAAGCGTAGGCGTGCCTTCTTGGAGGCCAAACACCGTACTATAACTTTATATTGTAACTACTTGCGATACACGTTTGCCCTTGCCTTAGAAGGTGGACTCCGGGGCAAGTACAAACCCGGTGGCACTCACGTAGCACCTTACGACTAGGAATTCAGGCTTGAAGTGTGCCAAGGACGCTGTCTAGGCTGCAATTAATAAGTCTTTGGACTGGACTTTATCAAAAAAAAAATTCGAGGTATTATTATCAGGCAGAGGTCGTTAACAGCAGGAGTATTTTCTATGGCTTAAACAATAGGAAATTTATATTTATTTGTCTTTGACAGCTAGGTTTTTACGCTTCTGTAAATAATAAATGTATGTACGTAAAAATAAATAAAGAAGCCTTTGTCCAGCAGTGACAAACTGTTCATGATGTTGAATAGAATTTTGTGAAATATACATTTTCCCACATTAATTAGTTCTAATATGAACCAGTTACCCGAATGTTCTAAAATAATCGATGAAAAATTATCCATAGAGATTGATAAATTAAAAACAGCCTTATATAATGAGTTCAATTAGACTCTAATGAACAATATACTTGGAGCCTCTAATAATCAGAACCTACTTTTAATCGGGTTTTTAAGAGGCACTTTCTAAATCATGAAAAATTAATCACGACTTTCCAAAGCCTCTAAAACAAACTTAACGCCTAAATCCTTATAAATTATATCGCCGGGAAAAAAAACATAGTGAGTATCCAATTCGTTAGCGGGTCCTGTCTTGCATTCCATCGTCAAGTAAGTTTTCGTGTTCGTCGCTGTGTCCGTCCGTAATTCACTCGTATCGGTGCCATCTAAATTGAGATTTTATTGACGATTACTATTCTAGCGATGGTATCTTGCGATCTTGGCGCCTGACGGGCCCGATTGATTCTGCCCTTATTGTTTTGATTTTTTAGGTGTGATAAAAGGTAGCTGAGTAACTAAAATAAACTCTTTACTTACCTACCTCATTACATTTTCAGGAAATCAACATCCTTTTAAGATTATAGTCTCGTGTCTGGTAATCGGCTTTACATAAGATTTTGCATAGTAGCGAGTTACAACTTCATTTTCCTTTCCTACATGGTTTTTGAATACCATAGAAAAATAGAAAACCAAGAAGGAAAACTCTTAGTTATGATTTACTCCAATATTCATTCAAATTGGCCCACTAAGATACAGGAAAATTGATAGGTACACAAACATCCAAAATCACTCTGAAACTTTCAGATCTTCGTTAAATTGGAATCGAGTAAATTGTTCGGAGTAATGGAAGCTTCCGATTCTAGCCACGTCTAAGCGAGACATTTGGCACATGCCCTAATATTGAAGTGGTTCATATTTCATACTAAAACACTCTACATTATGTTTTCCTTCGCCTTGAAACAAATACTGCTTACATTAACTTGCCTCTCTCTTGCCAGATTATTTCATGTTAGTTCGGCTTTTCGAAATAAATCCCAAAGAACTACTTAGTAAGTACACTATAATAATTCTGAAGAACAACAAATATTATGTTTAGAAATGATAATTCGGATAACGGATAGTAGAAGATCGTAAACTGAAACAGAATAAACTTTTGTTCATAAACTTCATAAAATCTGGAGGAAAGTCCTAGCCAAGTCAATTCTTGTTGACTATATGATTATATCTTGGGGGCGCCTGACACTGGCGCCAATATTGATCCCACTTCTGATTGTACTTTTTTTAACATCGGGCAAATAGTTATATAAGATATCATTGAAAAAGTAAAAGTTTTGAGCCTAAGTTATTTTTATTGATTGGTAATAAAATTAAGCACTTGGTAACAATTGCTGCTTTTAGGTACAGAAAGTTATTTCAGCTAATACAGAGTAATGCTCAAAACCCGAGAGGAAATGGTAGTAATCTGTGTCACTTAATCGCGGTTTCGAGTAATTTTCCTCGACTCGTCCTTACATTTGGGTTGTAGTTGATAAAAACTCGCTTAACCCTTTCATGCAGGGAGGTAAATGATGATAGCGTTCGGAGGTATCCGTGCCGAATTGTCGGCGGGGGTTGATGGTTCGTGAAATCGTAATATTTTTTCTAAGACCACACCGAAGCAAATTTACAGTGATTTCACGGTACTGGGTTCACACGCACCTGTGGCCACAATGGGTTTGTTTACGCTGATGGTCGGTAAAGGGTTAAACGTCTTATTTTGTCAGACAATTAAGAAATACTAGACACGCTAGTTAATCGCATGGCGATTCCCACTGGAACTGCTCATAGGTTAACAAAACAGGATTACTAAAATATCGCGTTACCTATACATTCTCTTCATAATCCTTCCCTTGAATATTTCTAGAAGAAGTAAGTGGGTAAGTACGACAGGCGCGTCCACATACAGATTTAGCTCATATACATACTTACGACTAAGTCGTTTCGCGGCGTAAGCATTGTGAAAAAGGATTACAAGTGGTAATTTTAATGAAACTAAACTGTTATAATGTCTAAGAATTTCCAACTCATATTTTTGATACATAGAGTAGATTTGAGACAACAGTATAATGAGCGAGCACATAGCAAACATGTTTCAACAAGACGTTGCCAAACGGAAGTATTGACTGCTTCCTAATGGCTTACTAGCCCAAGGCTAACAATGCCTTTGATGTTACATAAAAACGTCCACTATTATGTCACTAGCTCATGTAAATAATAATGAGCCTATTTTGAATATAAAGGCATCAAGCACATTTGGCAAGAAGGAAAAACCAGGCATTTATCAAGTGGATCAGAAGTCCATACATCACGTAACGACAAAAATAATTTAAAGCTGTTTTTGTAAAATTTTAAAACATTGTTTATGAAACATACATATAAGAGATAATGAAAATAAAAGTAACATTTATTTTATGAAAAGCTGAAATTTCATATCATATAAGTATTTAAAAAAAAGTATCATGAGGTCCCATAACAGAAGTCTGCTTACTTTGGGGCCAGATGCAGATTATGTGTTTCCAGCATTTATCTACCTAGTTTAATTTCTCGTTGACTGTACAGTGAATACAACGACCTTCACGCACTCGCACCTTACCATAAAATAAGTAGCATCCTCAACAATTTAAGCCGAGACAATGTCTTTGTCTCATCAACTCATGCTAAGATTGCAAATAGATAAATCTCTGTTGACATTCAGATTCCGGTGAATGAACCCTGAGTTGTGGAGGTGTTGATCGTAAAGATTCCAAAACGGGCCCCTCAATGACGGCACTGGTCCAATACTGGTGACATCACCCACTACAATACTCTAAATAGACCGGCAGACCACCTTCCCGACGCAAAGCAAGTGCCATTTAAAATAAGAAATTGTAATCCAATAAAATACACCAAGAACGTGTCAAGCTACCTTTGTAAATGGTTCCAAATTACCTTGAGTCCCAACCTTACTCCGACTTGGAGACGAAACAATTTTCTTAACATAGCACATAGGTAGGTCTACTCAAATCTTTGACATGCCTCTGACTTCCCCTGTGACATCTTTCACATCTTCAAGGGATTTGGAAAAAAGATCTAAGAGTGTCTCGCGTCTGAGGATACACCGTCGTGATCATGCTTTTTTATATTAGTTTTGACTAGATGAGCCAAATGTTTTCAAGGATCCGTTTTCGCGTTCGACTCTGGAACCCTAAAAAAGGATAATAAAACAATTCGAGAACAAGGCGCTTCATGGAATGCTGCTCTCTATATTTAGCGCGCCCGTTTGTTGTCGAAATGGATGATATTGTATGAACAGGGAGCTTATAAATTAGCAGAGCGACATCACCTGCCGAACTATACCGCGCACGCGACTGTCGACAGTTGATTTATGGGCCTCAACATTAATAACATGTGTACTTTATTATTTACTAGCTGTTATGTTTGCGTGCTTACTTCCACTAAGTTATCATAGGAATATGGTGAATGACACTAGTGCATTCGACCAATTTGGATGAAACTTGGATTAAGATTGGATTGGATTTCATTTAGGGTTTGTGTTGCTATCATCTGACCTCAAGGCCATAGAGAAGACTGTAAAGATCTTTTTAAGATGTTTATAAAGATAGTCTACTAGGGCATATGCAAAAATACTATTGTAAATTTCCACATTTTGCGACTTGATTTGAGATAATATCCATCTGAGAGACCAGTCCTTATCCGGTTTTTTTTTATTTCCGAACTTTAAATAAGTCCTATCGTGTGCTGTCTAAACGTAACTTATCAGACAGTGCATGTTTTGTATTCGTTATCCTGATGCCACGTGCCAGTACGTAAATAAACAAGGTTGCGTTGCTTTCAGGAAGCGGTGGCACTTTCTAATCATTGACTGTTGCATCCAGAATGTTCCGATAGAGAGATAAGAAGGGTGTGCCAGACGCCTCAGCACCAAATATTTACAAATTACAGTTCCTGTTTCATACCGTGGCACAATTAATATGTATTTGTACACTACGGAAACGCAACATATTGTATGGAATGCTAAAATGTGCAAAATGTGTATTTGGATGTTCTGATTTGATCTTTCAAAGGAAAATATAAGGGTGGGAGAGAATGTCTAGCGCGTAGAAACTTAGTTATAGCATACGTTTTTGTAAACATGTTTTATGCAGTTCAATAATGCAGTACTACAGAGAACTTCACTTTCCAATCATAGCAAACATAATCTTAATTACTTTTATGCCGCAGTAACAGTCGGGAATTATAAGTATTTAAAGTGCGAGAGGGTAAAGGAAACATAAATAGTGCACGTCCGACAGATTCGTTAGTTTGTTAATTGGACGCGTCATGTACTCCAGTTATAGTACCTCATAGCCTGTGGCTTATAATCATAGAAGATATCAAAGTCAGTGTTCGTCCGTTTTGAGATAATGGCTAAACCGTGTGGCATAGATATTATCTACCCTCAAGGTACAACATCAAAACTCATACCTTGGCCCAATGATATTTTACTACTGGCCACTAATTTATGAACTTACTGTAATGTTATGCTGACAGTATTCCACACGAGCTCTTAATGCTGAAGGAAAGCATCGTTAGGAAACTTCTAAGTAAAATTAATCTTATATGCGGCGATGGGCTTGCACCCTGTCACATGAGGACAGTGGACATGTTTCTCTAACCCAAGACTTCTTCGAATTTTGAAACCATAAAAAAATATCTGTAAAATGTCTGGGGATACAGTCATGCTCTATTACAGCTGTGATCATGTAATGCAATTTTTGTAACTAGCTTTTATGCTGTAGCAATAAATCAAATTCCATTCCATACTTCAACAATGAAGCAAAACAAAGAAAAGAAAGCAGGAAAGAGTCATTACTCGAAGCCAAGCACCGATCGAGAATGCACGCGAATTACCCTCATAGCTATGCACATAGAAATATAGGGTAAACGCCCCCATCACTGCTATGCAGGCCTACGCATTAGGCTAACGTAATAACACATGTCTGACAATTAAACTGCAGTTCTCAGGCTCCAATTATAACGAACATGTACCACAGGAATGTCCAATCGCTGATTGGTAGCGATCTAGGAAAGTGTAGGGATTTGTATAACTGTTGCTTGATATTTGCTATGAGAAATTAAGTCTTATCAAACCCGCGACGATCAGACGATCCTCATAAAGCCAGGGTGTTTTACCGCTTGGTCACGGAATCACTGACATCGTAATCGAAAACTTTGATAAGCTCATATTTATCGATTAAAGCACCGATAAGTATTTGCTGTAAAAATTACTCAACTGTTTACCATAACCACCCAATCTCTACGGTAGAATACAGAATGAGGGCACTTTAAAGAAGTTTAATGAAACAGCCTTACTTTGGTACATTTATACATTACTTTTATTATGAGTATCGATTTGAGTTTTATAACTATGTAAACCACTATGTACTTAGTTTTTTAAAGACAACCTTTCGAGTTGAGCGCTCTCCGAGAATTGCTCGTTCTCCTGACTATATCCTATTCCAACATTTATCCCCTCTTCAATACAAGCTCCGCCCCAAAAACCAACGCATTTCCGATGGCCAAGATCGAGTCTGAATGCTTGACAGATGACACAAATGACAGCAAGAAGGAAATCATAACATTCGGCCATCAGACAATGTGTTGCCTCCTGGCGGCACACGCTTAAATAGAAATTTAATGCAAATTTTATACAAATCTAATTTAAATTTAATATAAACTCAATATAAATTTAATACAAATTTAACATAAAAATAGACTGAATATAAATTTAATACAAATTTGATATAAATTTTATACAAATTTATTACAAATCTAATTTAAATTGAATACAAACGTAATTTAAATTTAATAACAATCTAATTTAAATTTAATTAATATAAACTTAATATAAATTTAATATACACTTATAACAAATTTAATGTAAACTCAAAATTAGTATAAATCAAGGTTCTTACTCAATCAAAATTGTTATTTATTACGGAATCTAAATTAAATATAAACTTAAAACAGATTTAATTAATATAAATTTAAAAGACTCATAATATAAATTTAATACAAATCTAATTTAAATTCAATACAAATAAAAATTATTTTAAATTTAATAAAATCCAATTTTAATTTAATACAAATAAAAAATTATTAAAAACTTGATATAAATTTAATATTACACTTAAAACAAATTTAATATAAATCAAAGTTCAATCTATATTTCAATTGATATTCAGATGTAACTGTTTTTAGAATATTTACCTACTTAGAATAGAAAATACTATTGTACACAAAATAAACACAGCAGGAAATACACAAAAACCATTAGGTACAACTTAATTTTAATAAATAGTACCAGTGAGTATAACAAGACAAGTTTTAAGGAAAATCATAACATTCGAACAAGTATGTAAACACAGAAGACACCTTAATATTAATTATATTATTGGGAATCACACGTGAAATCAAGTGATCGAGCGCCGCTTGTGGCGTCGCTTATATAGCTGCCCGACCGTATTGGTTCTCATCGCCGGTAGAAATATCTAACACGGCCTCTCCTGACATCCTGTCGCCCTCGACAGGCTCATCACAGCGTCGGGGTCAAGAACAGGTTCTGGTCCGTAGATCTCGTTCTCATCGCGCCTTGAAGAGGCAGCGCCAGGCAGACCTGCCTCTAGGCTCGGTGAATACCCTGGATGGACATTATCATCTGAAGCGTTAGGTATCTGAAACATTTTTAACGTTACCAACAGAAATGTTTTATTTATTTATTTCTTTCTTTTAGGAAGACCAATACAATAGAAACTATTTATAGGTTACTACGAGGCCATTTAAAGATCTCCACTTCTAGTGACATACTTGATAACCAAAAGACAACAATAAAGTTAACAACCTAGGAACTAAACACATACATCCAGATAGTTATATTCTAATCATCCACACTCACTATTGAGAAGTTAAATTAATCAAAGGTAACCGATCAAAGAATGTACTATTAAGTTTATTTCTAGATGATGTAACACTGCAGCTGAAAGGATCAAGGTCATGCTTACTGTCAAAACTATTAAAAGTTTTGCTCGCACGATAAACAAAGGTGTTTTGGTAATAATTTGTGGGTACTAAGGGAAGATAAAACATATTGTTATTCCTAAATGTTCGCACAGGGTCATAAAGCAATGTTAAGGAGAGCTGGGCAATCCACTGATGAGTTAATAATACGGTGTAGGTAGACTACGTCTGCAAAGTCTCTTCACAAAGAGGAAGAAAGTGTTGCCAGGCACAGTTAGACAAATAATCAGTGTGGTAACTTCTCATTTTAAAGTAAGGATTAAGAATTTTCTTTGTAGAGCCTCAAGTCTATCAATATATATTCCATACTTAGGAAGCACAAGTGTTCTACCTGTCACTAAGCAAGCGCAAGCGTAATCTCGAGAAGGTAATCGCATTAAAGAGTTCCGGACCACAATCATAACCAAAGCTACAGCGTCTGATTAATCGAAATAGGTAAGTAGCCATAAATCTCGAGGTTACACAAAGCACTGCCATGCCACAATGTCGGGGCAAAAGATAACCAAATGGCGCGCTGCATCGCACGCGCAGGACAGGCGTGCAGCAAGCGCACCACCAGCGCGGCCAGCACAGGAGAGGCGTGCAGCAAGCGCAACCACCAGCGCGGCCGGCGCAGGAGGCGCGCATCAAGCACAACCACCAGCGCGGCCGGCGCAGGAGAGGCGTGCAGCAAGCGCAACCACCAGCGCGGTCGGCGCAGGAGAAGCGCGCAGCAAGCACAACCACCAGCGCGGCCGGCGCAGGAGAGGCGTGCAGCAAGCGCAACCACCAGCGCGGTCGGCGCAGGAGAGGCACGCAGCAAGCACAACCACCAGCGCGGCCGGCGCAGGAGAGGCGCGCAGCAAGCACAACCACCAGCGCGGCCGGCGCAGGAGAGGCGTGCAGCAAGCGCAACCACCAGCGCGGCCGGCGCAGGAGAGGCGTGCAGCAAGCGCAACCACCAGCGCGGCCGGCGCAGGAGAGGCGTGCAGCAAGCGCAACCACCAGCGCGGCCGGCGCAGGAGAGGCGTGCAGCAAGCGCAACCACCAGCGCGGTCGGCGCAGGAGAGGCGCGCAGCAAGCACTACCACCAGCGCGGCCGGCGCAGGAGAGGCGTGCAGCAAGCGCAACCACCAGCGCGGTCGGCGCAGGAGAGGCGCGCAGCAAGCACAACCACCAGCGCGGCCGGCGCAGGAGAGGCGTGCAGCAAGCGCAACCACCAGCGCGGTCGGCGCAGGAGAGGCGCGCAGCAAGCACTACCACCAGCGCGGCCGGCGCAGGAGAGGCGTGCAGCAAGCGCAACCACCAGCGCGGTCGGCGCAGGAGAGGCGCGCAGCAAGCACAACCACCAGCGCGGCCGGCGCAGGAGAGGCGTGCAGCAAGCGCAACCACCAGCGTGGTCGGCGCAGGAGAGGCGCGCAGCAAGCACAACCACCAGCGCGGCCGGCGCAGGAGAGGCGTGCAGCAAGCGCAACCACCAGCGTGGTCGGCGCAGGAGAGGCGCGCAGCAAGCACAACCACCAGCGCGGCCGGCGCAGGAGAGGCGTGCAGCAAGCGCAACCACCAGCGCGGTCGGCGCAGGAGAGGCGCGCAGCAAGCACAACCACCAGCGCGGCCGGCGCAGGAGAGGCGTGCAGCAAGCGCAACCACCAGCGCGGTCGGCGCAGGAGAGGCACGCAGCAAGCACAACCACCAGCGCGGCCGGCGCAGGAGAGGCGCGCAGCAAGCACAACCACCAGCGCGGCCGGCGCAGGAGAGGCGCGCAGCAAGCACAACCACCAGCGCGGCCGGCGCAGGAGAGGCGTGCAGCAAGCGCAACCACCAGCGCGGTCGGCGCAGGAGAGGCGCGCAACAAGCACAACCACCAGCGCGGCCGGCGCAGGAGAGGCGTGCAGCAAGCGCAACCACCAGCGCGGTCGGCGCAGGAGAGGCACGCAGCAAGCACAACCACCAGCGCGGCCGGCGCAGGAGAGGCGCGCAGCAAGCACAACCACCAGCGCGGCCGGCGCAGGAGAGGCGTGCAGCAAGCGCAACCACCAGCGCGGCCGGCGCAGGAGAGGCGTGCAGCAAGCGCAACCACCAGCGCGGTCGGCGCAGGAGAGGCGCGCAGCAAGCACTACCACCAGCGCGGCCGGCGCAGGAGAGGCGTGCAGCAAGCGCAACCACCAGCGCGGTCGGCGCAGGAGAGGCGCGCAGCAAGCACAACCACCAGCGCGGCCGGCGCAGGAGAGGCGTGCAGCAAGCGCAACCACCAGCGCGGCCGGCGCAGGAGAGGCGTGCAGCAAGCGCAACCACCAGCGCGGTCGGCGCAGGAGAGGCGCGCAGCAAGCACTACCACCAGCGCGGCCGGCGCAGGAGAGGCGTGCAGCAAGCGCAACCACCAGCGCGGTCGGCGCAGGAGAGGCGCGCAGCAAGCACAACCACCAGCGCGGCCGGCGCAGGAGAGGCGTGCAGCAAGCGCAACCACCAGCGTGGTCGGCGCAGGAGAGGCGCGCAGCAAGCACAACCACCAGCGCGGCCGGCGCAGGAGAGGCGTGCAGCAAGCGCAACCACCAGCGCGGTCGGCGCAGGAGAGGCGCGCAGCAAGCACAACCACCAGCGCGGCCGGCGCAGGAGAGGCGTGCAGCAAGCGCAACCACCAGCGCGGTCGGCGCAGGAGAGGCACGCAGCAAGCACAACCACCAGCGCGGCCGGCGCAGGAGAGGCGCGCAGCAAGCACAACCACCAGCGCGGCCGGCGCAGGAGAGGCGTGCAGCAAGCGCAACCACCAGCGCGGCCGGCGCAGGAGAGGCGTGCAGCAAGCGCAACCACCAGCGCGGCCGGCGCAGGAGAGGTGTGCAGCAAGCGCAACCACCAGCGCGGCCGGCGCAGGAGAGGCGTGCAGCAAGCGCAACCACCAGCGCGGTCGGCGCAGGAGAGGCACGCAGCAAGCACAACCACCAGCGCGGCCGGCGCAGGAGAGGCGCGCAGCAAGCACAACCACCAGCGCGGCCGGCGCAGGAGAGGCGTGCAGCAAGCGCAACCACCAGCGCGGCCGGCGCAGGAGAGGCGTGCAGCAAGCGCAACCACCAGCGCGGTCGGCGCAGGAGAGGCACGCAGCAAGCGCAACATCAGCGCGGCGGGCGCAGGACAGGCGCACAGCAAGCGCACCACTAGCGTAAGCTAATTAACTTGCACATTCCTAATAATGCATAGATACCTTTAAAATTAAGTTTTACACAGGTAGGTAATGTAAAACTTAATTTTAATCTTATTTAACATAAAATACTTTAATTTAACTTTGAATAATTTACTTTACTTTAAATATACTTTTAATCATTAAATTTAACTTTGAACAATGCGCAACGCTCCTTTGTCGATTACAAAGAACACAAAACAAACTTATAAAAGTTTTACAAGGCTACCATTATCTAACACCAACTAAACAATTATATTCAAAAACAAAACTATTAAATATTCGACAGCTTTATATATATTCCACCTTGAACAATAAAATCCAACTTTGAACAATAAAATCCAACTTTGAACAGTAAAATCCAACTTTGAACAGTAAAATCCAACTTTGAACAATAAAATCCAACTTTGAACAGTAAAATCCAACTTTGAACAGTAAAATCCAACTTTGAACAATTAAATCCAACTTTGAACAATTAAATCCAACTTTGAACAATTAAATCCAAGTTTTAATAACTAAATTCAACTTTGAATAACTAAATTCAACTTTGAATAACTAAATTTAACTTCTAATTAATCGAATCCAACTTTAAATAATCGAATCCAGCTTTAAATAATGGTATCCAATTGAACTCTAAATGATCCAATAGAACTCGAAATGATCCAATTGAACTCTAAATGATTTAACTTTAGATTAACTTTAAAATCAAATCAAATCATTTATTAATTCATAATTCCAGGTACCTTTAAACAATGATTTTAAAACAATTTTTCCAGCCGGAACCTGCCCTTACAGGCGTATGAATAAAACATTCAAGTATTAATCAAATAAAACAGAACAAAACACATGCGATTACAGTTAACTCTTCTCCAATTACATTAAAATAAAAATGTCAAAGTAGTTACTAAATTTTGTAGTCAAAGAATTCATTCAAACTATAAAAGCATTTAAAAAAGTTTTATAAACGTTAAGTTTTTATAAAAGTAAATTCAACTTCACAAACGTTAATTCAACTTTACAAACTTTAATTCAACTTTACAAACGTTAATTCAACTTTACAAACGTTGATTCAACTTCACAAAAGTTAATTCGACTTTACAAACGTTAATTCAATTTTACAAACGTTAATTTAACTTTACTTTTAACTTTATTTGAAGCATACCCATAAAGTAAAATTTAATTAAATAATTGAACAAGCATAGTTCAGTATAAACGGGAAACATACCCGTGAAATTAAATTCACTGGTGCATGCCTAATAAACGTAGGCAATCATTAACACCTATGAACAAGCTTAAGTTAACTGGTGCACGCCTAATAAACGTAGGCAATCATTAACACCTATGAACAAGCTTAAGCTAACTAGTGCACGCCTAATAAACGTAGGCACCCATGAAATGATCAAGCATAAGTGCACTACATTAATTATGATAAATAGTTGATGACCATCTAGTAATAATAAAAGTAAAATCGGCTCTAATAATTAAGAATTGAGATGAGCCTGGTATCTATTTATTTATTTATCAATAGGAAAACCAACAGCTACAATAACTAATAGTGTTAGAGATTCCTTACTTTGTATGTTTACAAATTACATCACTAGATGGCGCTGTTAATATTGGTCAATTCCTAGATCGCGCTATCGTTGCGTTTTGCCGATTTGACGGCGTCGGTTAGAAATAGAACAAAAACGAGCTTGCTACATTATCACATCTTTTAATTACCTATGTACCATGGTTCAGTATTATACAAATAGGTCACTGAGATGGTATGGAGGAAACTATCAAAGATGTAAGTATAAATGACGAAGGAATGCCAGAGTCATCTTAACTAGACTCAGATACCTTTGAACAAGCGATTATCGTACGTTCGAGGATAATGCCAAAGTTTTGGTACTTAGCGTTGCAATTAAGTACAGTCAAACCCAAAAAAATATATATATATTTTTTTTTATTAAAAAAATAACTGGCTAAAAATATCATCGGTGTTTATGAACAAAACCACAAATAGGTACAGGTACTGATTAGATTCTATGGTACACGGCCTTCAGACATTTTGAAAAATCCGCCACCAAAGATTCCTGCATTTCATACAACGAATATTTTATTCAACTCTAATTTGGCTATAATGGATGAATAAATTATGGCTTTATCACATTCAACGACTCAAAACGATAGGATGTGGCAGTTGCTATCAGAGAGCAGCCCTGAGCTAGCAATGACACGACTAACATTAGAATGTGCATGAAACTATCAGAGGTACAGTCATCACACTAAAACTAATAGATGTAGGTTAAAAACAATAAACGGAGATTGATTTCACATTGAACTAGTGGCGAAATCAATAAAAATACCAGAACATTGTAGGATATGTTGACCTGTACATAAGTTGAAACATTATGGAGTGTATACATCCCATTGTCCATGACTGTACCTACCTAGGTCAGACTTAGTTTAATGCACATAATTAGCTTAAAATGTCGTTGAATGCTTAGGGTAGGTGGATAAATAAATTATGGGTAAAGGAACCCACAACCACATAATGACACAGCAGGACGTGGCAGATGCTGTCAGAGAGTAGCCCTGACCTCGCATTGACTCGTTCCACAACGCTTATACATCACATTATCAGAGAGTAGCCCTGATCCAACATGATGCATACAGCATTTATGTCATTGAATGTATAAGTAGGTGGAATCATAGGAATTTATAGGAAACTGCATCCAATAAAGACACCGCAGGACGTGCCAGATGCTGTCAGAGAGTAGCCCTGACCAAGCATTGACACGTTCCACAACGCTTATAAATCACATTATCAGAGAGTAGCCCTGATCCAACATGATGCATACAGCATTTATGTCATTGAATGTATAAGTAGGTGGAATCATAGGAATTTATAGGAAACTGCATCCAATAAAGACACCGCAGGACGTGCCAGATGCTGTCAGAGAGTAGCCCTGACCAAGCATTGACACGTTCCACAACGCTTATACATCACATTATCAGAGAGTAGCCCTGATCCAACATGATGCATACAGCATTTATGTCATTGAATGTATAAGTAGGTGGAATCATAGGAATAATAATCATGAAGCATCCAAAAGATAATAATTATCTGTCCAAAATGTAAAAAAAAGTTGCACAGAATCGCAGAATGTAGTACTGATCTAAAACAGTTCCAAATTATAAAGTACATCCAATGTGCGGCAACCTACCCGCACACCGAATATAATATTTTAGCTCGCACATCAGCACATCAATTATGAATCGTACAAGATGCTCGATAATTTTTACGTGGACGTTAAAAAGCAGGAAATTTTCTAGCATTTACTTAAAAAGTACATACCCCTTTTGGTTTCTTCATCTCGCTTCTGAAGTTTAATGAAACAGCCTTACTTTGGTACATTTATACATTACTTTTATTATGAGTATCGATTTGAGTTTTATAACTATGTAAACCACTATGTACTTAGTTTTTTAAAGACAACCTTTCGAGTTGAGCGCTCTCCGAGAATTGCTCGTTCTCCTGACTATATCCTATTCCAACATTTATCCCCTCTTCAATACAAGCTCCGCCCCAAAAACCAACGCATTTCCGATGGCCAAGATCGAGTCTGAATGCTTGACAGATGACACAAATGACAGCAAGAAGGAAATCATAACAGAAGACAATTGGCTAGGCAGCGATACAAAAGGACTCGATGCCTAACTTTTATATGACAAATCATAGCCGTCCGTGAGCAGTCCAATACCCGGACTGCAGAAGTCCGGCTCCAGTCATCTAATTTGAAAGCATCCTAAGCTTGAGTTTGTTGCCAGAACATTGAGGAAGTCTGTTAATACTGATGTGAACTTGCCTTCAAAGAATGCATTCTTGCTTATTTCCCTCAATATTTAAAAATAATCACAGTTGATTGTTTTGCGCTATATGTTTAAATGTAATTTCACGGTGGATGAGCGAGGCAATTAGTCACTCGGACGTGAGAGGAGAGATGATAACATCATATAGTTACTTTATTCTGAAAGGAGGGAAAGTAGGCGTCGCCAGAGCCGCAGCTAGGGTATTAAGATCTTCCATATTTTAGCCCGACTTCAAAATAATGGTTATGTGTTTACCAGTATTTGTAAAGAGACTAAAGAATTTTAATTCAGGCAGAAATTTGTAAAATGTAGGTATAGACAGCAACGTACTTTACGTTATTCAATTGAGCTCCTTGGAGCTGTAGCAAGTTAAGTGATATTATTTTATCCAGTCCACTTTTAAACGAATAGTACGTTAGTGGCAATTTCACTGTCTGAATTCACCGTTTCTGTTTTTGTTATCGCGCATGGCTTAGGTTACCAGTGCTTAGTACGGCCTGTGTGCCAGTGTTGGTTACACTGTATGCGCCTGTAGATTAGGTGGTTCTCACGAGCCCCAGCTTTATCTATAACTGTCATGGAAGTAGGCTTAATTGTTTCGAAATTGCATGTACTTATGCCATCTTTTATCGCGGCAAGTATTTATGAAATTGAGTCGTTATCATAGACAGATGATACAATTTAAGCTAGCGGCTCAACCGGTGTATCAGGCTACGAATACACCACTTTTAACCACCAACTCTAGAATCCTTTGATGCGCTCGGGATTCAATATGCGCCCGTACTGACATAAGACTGATTTATTCCCTGTGAAATATTTCAGAAAATCTTTGTTTCTCTTCTCATCGATCATTATAATCTTTTTCCGTAATTATTACTGCAATGTAAAAAGGTTACTTATCGCGTCACTTTTTAGCGAAGTCAATAAGTGGAACAGTATAATCATAGGTGTGAAGGCTGGGAGCGGGTCGCGTGTTTGAGCTGTGGATTAGCGGCGCGTAGGCCTTCGCCTCGCCTGTTCTCACGCCCACTGGACCTTTCTTCTTACCGGCTACTTCACCTGACTTTGACTTAACAGTATAAAAAGCCTTAATATCTTTGATGATTTAGGTGACCTATGCCTACACTCAGGGACGCTACTGTTGTGTGGTAAAAATAGTTATACTCTTTACTACGGTATTAGATAAATATAACTAGGAAAAAGATTGTTTGTACTAAGGTCATGGTTATCATTAGCTGAAAGGATGGTTTAGGTGCTGCACAAGCTTATTCCATCTCAAAACAATGTCCCAGGCACTACAGAATCTCGTTAAGTGTAGGCAAAGGTTGCCGTATAAATCATTTACTATAAGTTAAACTATCTAAATGTATATATTATTTTTCATGAAAATGGTATTAGATGTTCAAAATATTTGATCACTAACTGTCCGCCGCGGTGTTACCCGCGATCCCTCGGGAAAACATCTCTTTCCCGGGATAAAATATAGCCTATGTTCATCAGAGATCATGTAGGATCCTATTGGTAAAAGAATTTTTCAAATCGGTCCAGTAGTTTCGGAGCCTAATCATTTCAAACAAACAAACAATATAGATATAAAACATCGTCGCAAAATTGACATTGGACCACTTGGTTATCATTTATCAGCTATTTCAGTAGCTAGTCAATTAAAGGAAGGTAAATATGCATTTGATTATGTCAATAAAACTTCAATAGTAGGTAATAAAAACAACCCGACACTTGCATTTCATTGTACAACTTGGAGCTTTGTTCCAGTCTATGAGGCACGCTTATCTGGATACTTGTAAAGTTATTTATATGCAAATGTGCAAATTAATTCTTATCTTTTAGAAGATGAGACTACTTTTATTGCGATAAGAAAGGATTTATATCACAATACAAGTAATTAAAGCACTTGTTCACATGAAGGGTTAAAAATACGAGGTAGTAATCTTCAGTAATTGGTACAGATGCGACAGTCAATACTTATTACAGTTTTTACTTATTCATTTAATTGTGAGTAAACATGAAACCGGTAGTTTCCAATAATAAAAGAATAGGGAAGAAAGAGGAAGAGGAAGAGGATCAACTCGTCTGCCAATAATGCCAACAATAACACCAATTCGCAATGATTTGAAAGGGTGTTGGCCGAATCGGATTGTACCGTGACTTTCAATCCGAAGGTCGTGTTTTCGAATCCCGGCATTTTGCGCTTTTTTAAAATGTGCTCTAACCGCGAAGGAAACCTGTCACCTACTAGATTCTGCAAAATGTGGGCATGTATGAAATATGTATTTGGACATGCCTCTGACTACCACCCTTAGACATCTTCATACATTACAGATCTGAGAGAATACGAAACGCCTTGGGGATACAGTCGTGACTCTGTTTTACGCAATGATTTAAGTTTGTCCCCTGATCCGTCAAAATATCAGGAAAAATAAAACAAATGGAAACTATCCTAAAAAAATGTTAAATGTTTGTATGATCTGCAAATATTTATCTCGGGTTTGGGTGTATCTATGTATAATATGTATGTATTTACAAACAAAAAAGTATATAAGTGGTAATATCAGTTATCTGGTTCCCATAGGTAGTACATACAAGCTTTGCTTAGTTTGGGGCTAGATGATGCTGTGTGAAATGTCCAGCATTATTTATTTATTATTTATCTTGTTTAATAGTGCTTGTGCTTATCTACTCGTATATATTTATACCTCTTCTTTCGCTACTCATACCGTGAAGAATTGGGGAAACAAACAATGCCTTGTATAAAGCAGTCAATTGTGTTACGATACATTTAAAATCGTAAAGCAAATCTTTCTAAAGTATCTAAAATCGCAAACACTATTTATACCGACATCCGAACGGAACTAAGCATTACCCGCGATCACCACACAAGCGGGCCCAATCCCCTATACCAAGAAATCGTCTGGAATAAGCCTCGGCCAATTGTCGTTACTAATGTGTTGTTTACCTTGCATTAACATCTAAAGGAGTCTGAAATGAAATGTCATTGAGGGATTCATAAAGGGCATTGTGCTGAGCTAAAATCTGCATTTCGTTTACGAGTCCGGTAGCTAATCCGGTAATACCCAGATTATACCAGTTTTGTTTTTTTAAATATCTTGTAGGAAGTAGGGATTTGTCTTTCATTCATGTGTTCAATAGTATTTTTAGTTTTTTCATTCATGCAAAGTACTTCCATTGTAACAGGCGTAGAACATAGATAAGTGTAGGTAATAGTTGAAATTGTTCTCTGTTACCTAAATAAACAAAATGTATCATAATCATACAAATTAATTAAAAATAAATAAGCCAGATACTTATTGTGACCACTTCTATTTTGGGAAAATGATTGTCTATATCTGTTCACGATGATCTCGATGACTACTTATACAGAAACATCATGATATAATATTATAGCGCTGCCTTTATTGGTAAGTTAATTGTACAACCTCTACAGACATCCCAATTTACATTTGAACACTAAGTAAAACAGAGTATAAATGGTTGGTTAAAATACTTTAAACTAGGAAAATTAAGCTAAGTTAACAACGTCAATACACAAACGGAATTTGGAAGCTGAGTGAAAGCTTTTTTTTTTATTTTTTTTTTTTCCTTGCTTCGCACTATTTGTGCATGCGCCATTTTTCAAAAATTAGGGAAACCGTAAGTTTATAAAATAATCACGGACTAGGACGGGATCAGGAGAGGTAATGGAAAGCTTTATTCTTCTTCTTCTTTTACTAAATGGCACCAGGCAAAAATAGGCACTAACTGTAATATCAGTATAATTCTGCCAATGCCAAGTTTTAATGTTTAAAAATTCATATCATGTCAGTCAGTCAGCCCTGTCAATGGTTTAAAAGAAAATATGGCGGCTTGTCACTTCAAACTCCAACGCAAATCTTTCGTCAAATAGGAGAAATCTTCTTGAACACTCCCCCATTTGCCAAATCTCCTGTTATATATTCAAGGCTTCATTAGTAAAATGCCACCGAAATTACATAGTAAAACCTAGTAAAACACAAGAGAACGAAAATAAAATAGCAGAGCCACTACCTTCTCCAAAAATGGCAAAAGATGTTCCCGTGAAAGCTTTCATAACCATTTAAGGCGACTGTCGATGCTTTCGACATGTCAATCAAATCCAATATCATGTGTAGATCGTATGCTAGATTGTATGTAACGTCATAGTCCAATTGCATACATCTGCCGATTGCATTGCCCTAACAGATCGCGCCGAAAATCAGGTGATCTGTATATCTCCCATGTTTTGCGAGTGGCCGTTTTATTTCCCTTAATTACCTAGATGATGTACGTGACGTCATGTCTCCTCGCCGTCTGGTTTCCTACATGTGGGCAGTGGGTAGACAATAGTTGGGGTGTGGGTGGCGCGACAAAACGCAAGCCTACACGGTCACGCCACGCTATAGGGCTGCTAATAAATTATCGCAATTGACCTAGAAAGTTGTTTTTATACGGATGAAAGCTATTAGCTGATTCGGAGCCTATACTTTCACAGTTCTCTTTTTGGTGTAAGAATAAATCTTTGAATTCAATTCTCACCTCCCCCGCATTTTATGGAGGCATTGTCTTTATTGCATCTCGATTCTTAGCCTTATTTTCAATTCTTAAATGTTTTAACCTTTTAATGTAGTCTAATTCTATTTATTCCTTTTTCTAAATTTTAAGGATTAGCTAGGACGACAGAAATTATTAAAAACATTTTTTCATAAGTACTCTAACATCATTGATTTGTTGTGATCAAGTGACAGCCCTGGCAGAGACCATCGACCGGCATGACCCTGCGTGCTGTTATTAACAGATTTACATAATATTTTATTGATTAATTGCCATCAGATAAGGTAGTCCAGATAAAAAAGCTTTTATGCTGGAAAATGAGGTCTAATCAGAGCCAAATATTTGGAGGGGAACTTTTATACTTTATTATTCAATTTTGTTCAGGGAAAAATTATAGCTTTATAGAAAACATTTCTTAAATTGCTGGCTACGGACTTTTTAGGACAAGCTGCTTCCTAGAAAAATAAATATATCGTGAAATAAGGTTTATTATGTGTCTTTTTATGGAAACAAATATCAAAAATTATGTGGTTATTAACAATCTGCACATGATATGACCAAAATTCCCGTGACCATACAAAACCTGTTGGCATGTAAATTCAAAATATATAAAATCTCTTTCAAAACCAAAGTTTCGAAACGTATGACTTACCCAAACATTATTCAATATTCCTTTGACTGTAAACAATAATGTCCTCTCCCAAGTATTCCAAGCTTATAAATAAATACTTTCTACTAATAAAGAGGTAGCACGAGTGTCACATTATTGGCTCAGTGCTGTGGGTCCGCTGGCCCCCGGGGGCTTTGTCGGCACCCCCCGGGGCTTGTCGCCTCTGGAGGGACACACTTACGAGTTATCTGTTTTAACTTACGCAAAATCCGTCGACTGTGGTTCTGTCTGGCATTTTTATAAGAGTATGTTTTAATATTGAGTAATATTTTCGCATACCCAAAACATTTTTTGCGCCGGACTCGGACCTCGTAACCTTCTGATTTAAAAAGAGAACATGACACTAGGCTAACACGGCTCTATGATTGGTGTAAGATCAAATATGATTAGAGGTATGCATCATAAAAATGAGTTAGTAGCCAAATTTTGTGACTCTGGTGAGAATAAGGATAGTAATGCCAGGGACTGCGTGTAATGCCCATAATTTTAACGGGATATTTGACGCAAAAAATCATTAGAATTGATGATATTAGACGCAGAAGAGATCCTAGTACCCATTTTCCAGTCGCTCAAAATAATGACCGTCCCAGACCTTGTAATTTTTCATGCTGCCATGTACACTAAAAACCACCTTAGTGAGTACTTAAGGTTTGGAGACGGTAACAGGTTCGTGACGCGGAACGCACAAAGGCTAAGAGCCGTACAGCGGCGTCTTTCTAAATCGTCGAAGCTGGTGCATGTAATGGGACCGGCGGTATATAACCGCCTTCCTGAAGCCATCACAAATGCTCCCTCAACGCAATCCTTTAAACTTAAATTAAAAAATTGGCTAATTGAGCAATCCCACTATAGTGTTGACGAGTTTATTAGATAAGAAACTATGTACTAAATTAATGTTATTTTATTTAGCTAAATGATTATTGTAGAGAAAGGTGACGATTAAGTATCTACCTACTAACTTTACTTTAAAACGAATATTTTTTACTTTAATACTGACATGTAACCTGTTTTTGTTACCAATAAATGAACTGAACTGAACTAGTATTACAAACACACATAGGTTGATATGGTTGCTCTTCATCAGAATACAATTTTTCATTACTAAATAATAATACTATTTTGACGACCTCTGTAGCGCAGTGGGCGAAGGCCCACCTGCGACGCAAAAGGTTGCGGGTTCGATCCGCGCGGCAGGACCCATGTATGTATGATCTACAAATATTAGTCTCGGGTCTAGGTGTTTCTATATATAATATTTATGTATTTACAAACAAAAAAAAATATTTATGTAGTATATTAGTCTCTTTAGTACCCATAACACAAGCTCTGCTTACTTTGAGGCTAGATGACGCTGTGTGAAAATTCCAGCATTATTTTTTATTTATTTATTATTTTCATTTTCAGCTCTCTGTACTAGACTGCAGATTCTAAAACGTATATTTAATAATTTTTATAAAAGTATTCAACAAATCTATCAAGGAATTCACTGACAGTTGGATTGGCTACAAGTCTGGCGTGTGGCCCGTTGGTCAAGGTGAAAAATTACCACCATAACCATACAAGTGACATTTCAATACATTTATCGATATTTTTATGTGAAGTTTCTTAGTGTGAAACGTATGTTAGTAAAATAAAAACTTTTATATGTGGAAGAATTTATCCATTTATTCAAGTTTTATTCTTTGATCCTTAGTGATATTTTAATAAAAATATTTATAGCTTTATATTTTTCTCGTATGCGAATAGATGGCAATAATCAATTAACAGATTACACTGCAGAACTACACTTAACACCATGTTGTCAGTGTCCATATTGTAATTTTTCCTCGAAGTATTACAAGCTTAGAGAATTTATTGCTTACAAGTCAAGTAAACTAGTCCTTGAGTTTATTTAGTTTATTTGGAGTTAACTCCAAATGAACTAAATAAAACTCATGGCAATAAGCCTGAACTTATATTGTAATGAAATCACGTCTCTTTCTTCTAGAGGTGGAAGATAAGAGGTGGAAGAGTATTTCTCGCCCCATTCACTCCCATATACTTGTAAAGTTTAATAATCATATTTCGAGAATTAAAAATAATCAATTCTGAATGCTGTGTGGGTTTCTGGTAAGCTTTGATACGTTGGTGTGAAGTAAAAGTCTCAGTAACTGGTAGTCGTGCATGGAGGCGGTATGTCGACACAATTTATAGAGTCGTCGTCAACGTGAGATCAATTCGTCGCCGGTCAGCTGTGATCTACCTGCAGGAACGGAGCAAGATCAGAGGCAATTCAAAGATACTATTGGCTCTGAAAAACTATTAAAGTGTCACAAGTTTAGTTGGAGCATGTTCTTTAGTACAGGTGATAATCTCCTTGTATTCACCAAGTCAGAGTGCATTGTAGAGAAACTACATTTAAAAACCCACATTTTAAATGCAGAACATTTTACAGTTAATGTATTTAGCAATAGAAGTGGATTTACTCTAATGAATATACATACCACTTCTATGCCTAAGCTGCAGTAGAGTTTTAAGAGTCGAAATTTTGGAGAAAGGCCGTCAAAAGTGCACAACGAAAACTATGAAACGTCTTGATTTATTACAATTTGAAGATTGTAATACTAGGCGAACAACTTGCACACCGCAAAATTTTTTAGTGCACTTGTCTCATGTTTTCTTCTACAAACAGGTTATGACTTAGTACGGCCCTGCATGACACGATCGTGACAGCAGGTGGGGCGACACGCCAGATCGGTGGCGGTAACGATCCAATCGATTATTTAAAAATAATCCGATGCTCTCGATACTGCGGTCACGTCTGCTATCGAAAAAGTTTATGATGTATAGGTAGGTTTTCCAGTATCGAAAGTGTATTGATTACAAGTGTATGTTTCGTCAAATTCGATTTAAACGGTACAGTATTTAGTATTCATCACCATCTAAGCGCAGATTAAGATTAGAATAAATTAAGTTCAAAAGAAGTTAAACAAATTTTTTTTTGTGCTTCTCGGGAGCTAGAATAAACTAGTAGGTAAGTTTCCTCAAATTAAAATGAATCAAAATGTCGTGCGGAAAGCATAAACGATTCTTTCCTAGAATGATAGGTACTACTGAATTTAATTCCTTTTTCCTGCCGAGTTTCTCAGAGTGCAGATAAAAAAAGTCGTACAACTTATTTAGGGTCATCAAAATGCGACGCGAAAGCTTACTTGGCGATAAATCAGGCAGGTAGTAGTGCCGTGACGAGAGGGTCGTTATCGATAAAATATGAAATCGTAAACTGTCATACTTTTTGTTTTTACGATCGTAAAAAATAAACCAGTGTTTTGTTTTTCCATCACACGATTTTTTTTTGCAATTTGAATGTGTTTGCATTTTATTGTATTGCCAAGTTTCTGTTTGAATATTCTATCGACAGTACGCAAATAAGTATCGATAAATTATACAGCTAATGCCTAACACATTTCCAACCCCTTGGACTAAGTCCCATTTATAATAAGTTAATTTTTGACAAGGCTTCGTAAACCGATTACTGCTAACAAGGTGGTCCGTGCCGACGCCGTCTCTTTCCCCCACAGTTTGAATAAATTGTGTCCTTTTGTGAACGTGATGATGCACTGTAAACACAGCGAGATTCCGAGATTGCCACCTTCGGATGCCCCTTTATAATAAAAGTGTCTGGCGGAGACATCACATTCATTTTATTATTTACATTGTCCCTTGGATTATTGTTGCAAGTTCCGCCACAATAAATAACACACTCTGAATTGAAGAATTTGCGGATACATCAAAGCTATGATGCGGTGTGGTTCCTAATGACTCATCGCAGATTTGCTGCTTAAGAGGGAGCGACCGTGAATTAGCTTTTAAGTGTTGATTGCCATTTATGAGCGCGGCGGAGTATCACTGGGCTATTCTCGTCTTGTCCCTGGATAGCGGTTCTCGGAATGCGTCGGAAGTCCCGGGCGGATCCCGCGGCCGCCTCCTTATTAATGGCCTGTTTAGACGAGCTCCTTTGTTACTCGCTCACGTCTCGCCACTTCAATGCTCCACACTTCTATCCACGGAGACATCCGTTTCTGCTTTTATTTTGATCTTGTATTCAATGCGACGTACTAAAAAAGTAACGGACAGCGTGCCGGTGGAAATATACGGCGACAAAAACAATAGGTGTGCTTCGGCATTCAGTTCTCGGTTTCGACTAGTTTAAATTGACGTATCCTGTTGTCAGATTTCCTGGCGTTAATCCTTGGTGTTTGAATTAGCTACGAGCGGCTTCACCTTCTCTTTGATGTTCGATTGGGTAGCTGTAACATGTATTTTTAAAGCTATTGATCTGTTGTATTTAAAAGGAAGGTGTATCAACCTGTTGTGTAGGTAACTAGTGAAGTGTTCTTGTTTTTTGGCCGTGAATCATTGCGTGCCTCTGTGAGTCAAATCCGGCGACATTCGCAAGGTCGGCTCTTGTCCCTTGCGTGCTAGCCTTAGCATCCTCCTGTAGTACACACCTCAGCTCTCTAATCATGACTGTAGAAAACAAAGCCGTATCATTTATAGTAGTGATGTACCTACTAGGTATATTCATAATGTCGATATCATTTTGTCAAATATGCAACACAATGGCCGATAAGTTATAATTTGACTCGGTGCTACGTTTACCTATTAGGAAACAAATATTGTGAAGTTTGTGTATTTCTAAATAACTTTGATAATGACAACACTCAAAGCGATATATTTTTATACAGCACAATAATAACAACGAAACCGAGAGAACAGCGAGCAAAACAAATACTTACTAATAACCAAACAACTGGAACAAACAAAACAATAGTTAAATTTTCATTTATACATAATGCGTCCGTCGCTTACCGCAGCGGCTAGAGTAGATGATTGCTCAATTACGAGGACCTCCTTAGTAGAATCACTGACAGCCCCACCAAATTACACTTTCGACTTTATGACATTGAGATAAACACTTTTTTGTGTCGTCACATTAACGATCTCGTCGGCGAACGCAAAAGGCGACTCGGTGCCCGCGCCTTGTCATTAGGCCTCAATCAAATATTGTGTTTAGGACTCGCCGACAGCTTAACCTGGGTTTTTCATCCATTTCATAATTTGTTATTTCGGATTATAGGGAGCGTGCCGCGGAGACAGAGTAAACATTAGCCCGCGGCCGGCGGTTACTTTGGGTGATAATTGAGCATCAGAATGCTTTTTACGGCGCTTGGCATGCGGTAGGTGCTGTGCACCATTTGCATAGGCATGTCACTACGCCATTATTCCGTCACTTTTTAAACATGAGTGCAGTTCATTGTGTCATTTCCTTATTCTGAACTTCCTGGTTTTAAGAAAAATAAAAAATGTATGATAAAATTTCTCAAATAAAACTTTAATTGCTAATTGAAGCTACAAAAAAATAACTACAATTAAGTAAGTAAATGGGACCAAATTGCATTGCATTTAACAGGGTCAGTGACCTTATATTCTACGGTTAAATTAGTGGGAACCTGGTTTTGATGATTTGAATGATTCATTTTTTCCCAGAGTTTAAGGAAACAATGAGCATTGATAAATATTCTATTACGCGATGAATGTAATTTATCTAGTTGCTTTATTTTCATAGTTTTTAATCTACTTATGTAGAGGAATCGAAGTGAACGCTCTACTCCAAAAACGAATGATAGATGCAGTACTATTCGTTTACAATTGAAAATCTTGCTGAGCTTGAATTGCTCTTCAATGCTTCTTCGAATTGATGCTGTATGCGAATGCCTTAACACAATTTTAACCTATTTAATGTTCTAAGAACTTTTGTAGAGTTTTCCATTAATGCCTTGTCTTTTAAAACAACATGAATGTAATTTTTGTAATTTTATAGTGCTAATCCACACTTGGTATTTCATTAAGAAATGAAAAGTCTTATCAAAATTTTGGATTCCGACGGGATTCGAACCCGCATCGATCAGACGATCCTCCTAAAGCCGGAGTGCCTTACCGTTCGGCCACGAAATCCTACTTGCCGGGGTCCAAAAAAACGGGGTGCTTAACCGAAAAATATGAGCTTATCGAAATTTCTTAATGAAACATGAATGTAAGTCTATGATAAAAACTTTTAAAGTGTAATGTTATGTTATCTTTCACAAAAACGCTTACACTTTCCCAAATATGTAACATGTAACCGTCTTTACACATAAAATTTGAGCAGCTTGCATCAAAAGGTTGCATATAATCGTGCATGTCCGGACTCTCCGGTGATACGGTAAATGCTAATGCCACTATCAGTTCCGCCACATACCACCACCACAGATACTACCATAGTTACTATCGACAACGTCACAGATTATAAAGCAGCTTGTATGACACAAGTCACAGATGGAGTGATAGTTTGTTAGGCGTGGTGACCACTTGGTCTTCACGCAACCGTCACGGTTGACGACGCCGTAACTGATGTTTTTTACCCTCTTTTCCGGGATCTGCATATTGTGAGAGAAATTTTATAATGATACCAGAGCTATTGATAAATTCCTGATTAGATAAAGAAATTATGGTGCTATCAACAAGGTAGCTGTACTTAATACATGGACAAAAACCTCAGCTTATTTGAAATGTTTGTATAAGTAGGCAACTTGTATGACTGAGCTTAAAGGACCATTCCTTTTGGCCCCAAAAGTCAAAAGTGCCGGCCAACGAAAATAAAGGTGTCACCACTATTGAGGAAGTCAATCGGAGTATTATTCAGTAAGGCACCAAGTCCTTAAGTCAACTACTTCAAATGTAAGTCAAAGTATAGAAATTCAGATTTTTTATTAAGTCCACAAGTGCGGCGCTGGCGCACTAATTATTATGAAGCTTAATTTGTCCAAACTCACAGACAAATACACAATCCAAACAATAGTAGGTACAATAAAAGATTACAGCTAACATGCCAGTAATAAAAACGCGAATATTCATAAAAGTATTATTTCGTTCAGATCTGGAACTGTTGAAAATTGCTGCCAAATGAAGCATGACAACTTTTAAACGAGTTGGAAGGCTTACAATGTGAAACAGAATAATCACATTGAAAGGGTTCCACAGAATGAGCATTATTGGATTTGTATGATACAGTTATTAGATATGGGCAACTGAACTTGCAATCCTTTCATACCAAGACTTAATATGTAAGTCAATTGGAAGGCATTTTGCAATTGGTTCGTTTAATGTTTTGCTAACTACATTTTCACGGATGATTAGACTGACGATGATCAGACAGTTATATTTTTTGCGTTTATAGAAGAGCATTTATTTGAACAAGCGTGTAATTGTGTAAGTGATGTTGACCCGACAATAGAAATAAAAAAAAATCTATTGCAATTCCAATGCGTGCAACCCAAAGACGTGCAACCCAATTGCCCACAGAGCAGCTGATGTGTACCGACAGTTATTACTCGAAATTGGCGAATTTGTAAACATTACTAAATCGAAATAATACGAACAAAGACGTACCCGGATCTAGGACCTTACCTGCGGCTTCCGAAATCGCAAAAAACATAAAATTGATTCAATGGGTCCTACAAAAACTGTATTGTGTGTCCCTATATTTAGTGATGCCGATTTCGCTGGACAAATAAGGTTACATCGCGCAGAAAAAAATTAAATTCAAATCCAAACGGAAGAAATGTGCAAGATGCGTTTCGATTGGATATCGACCTGAATACCGCATTCTGAAAATATAGGTCAGAAAAAAATCTATACCGAAGAAATCTTTGTCATACATTTTTTTATGAGAGCTCATCTTCAGCCTCTACCTTACCTACTATACTCTAGCTAGGAGATGCGAAATGAGTCAGGATGTGGGCAATGAGACCCGGATGCTCAATAACTGCGACCCACGCGACCGGTGAGCTACTTGAGAAGTATCTGTATCATTAGTGACCCAATTTTATGAACATTATGTAGAACTGAATACCTAAACAAATAGTGAACACAAACCAGTTGAAAAATGAACACAGGAAATTACCATCTTCAATGCGGTACTTACTCGTGGTACTACCAATGCTCTAAATTTGTCTTCCAATATACTTACCTAAACTTAAATTTCTAATAGATGTGTTAGGTAAGATTTGGTTCTTCAGTGAGTATTTTTATACATTCGAATAATTTACAATCAATGTCTGTCGTTGATTGTAGATAAATGATTATTTACTTTCATTCTATGATATTACACACCGACTTAGAAAAAAAAATAAAAGCTTTATAACTTTTTAAACTATCATGGTTGACACTATAAACACAATTAACGGGATATTTACCATGATTACATATTATTTGAGTTTCCCGATATTTCGACGTGGTTGCACACGCCATGATCACGCCATGATCCGTGATCATGGCGTGTGCAACCACGTCGAAATATCGGGAAACTCAAATAATATGTAATCATGGTAAATATCCCGTTAATTGTGTTTAAAATAAAAGCTTTCTACAAAATCCGCTCATCCATAATCACCCATTTAATCGATAAAATTAAAGCAACGACACAAAACACGCGGTTAACATACAAAGCGGGCAGCGGCACGACAAAAACATTGTGATGTCGCTTGCATTCCTCGGACGCGTGCGGCAATGAGGAAATGCTTGGGATGTCTCATGCAGCGCATACGACGATTTGGCGCATATAGAACGACCTGGGGTAGAAGTTGCTTAACCTGAAAGAGCATTTACACGATACGATTGTTTAGCTCGTACTGCTAAGCCGATGCCGTCTTCTAAGACTTTTAGCGCCCGATGACCATCTAAAAAATTTTAGTGCGAAACTAAATCGTATGGGTTGAAATTTTCAAATGCTCTTTGAGTGCTACTTTTAAAATCGTTGGTAAGTGCATCATTTGACTTTTGAAATGGTCTGTTCTAAAAGTTTATACATTATTTCGTTCAATGAATACCTATCCCCCAGCCCCGTGATTAGGGACGTACCTAAGATTACCGCATCTCAAACAGTAGTGATGCTAGATTGAAAACAGTTTAGATCTAAGTAAACAATTATTTTTTAAATTTTGCCGATGCGACTGTAGTGTTGTGTTGCAGTGTAAGTCCATTAGGCGCATACGTCAGTTTCGCACACGATTTGACTCACATTTCTCATAGCATAATCCATTTGAGGCATATAAAGAAACCCTCTACAAAACACTATTCCAACAAGCCTCCACATAGATTAAGTGAAATCAGATACTTCGGAAAATCGATGTTTTGGTGAAAAAATAGTGACGACTTAGGGGTTTCTTAAGGTGGTAGCGCTAGTGGTAGGTAGCCCTTTACTAGCATTTTTATATGCTTTTGTACAACCTCCCCCATTTCCCCGGATCGTATTCGTTTCTGGGTTACTTTGAATCAGTGCTAATCAATACCTGAAAACAATAGGTATACTTATTACGGTATGAATAGTATTAATAAGCTAACTGTGATGAGGTGTGAAATCTTCCTTGTAGGTATTAATGTAATGATAAGCAATTGTGGTCTTCCGCAGGACGCGTCGCGCGGCGCCACCGATCATCCAATCATAACGGCTAGAGTTGCCAGTTCCCAACAGACCAACTATCGATTGACTACTGACTATTATGTTAGGAGGAATGTATTTTGTTACGACTCGAAAAGCTTTCGCGATCGACCTAGCAGGGGTGCTCAATAACATTACATAGTATGAAAGTAACTTGCGCCCGGGTAATATTTCTTACTTATTGTAGCAAATAAAAACGTATTAAGAATCTTACAAGCTATTACTGTAGTAGGCATTGATTTTCATTCTAATAAGATACCAGCTCTTCAACTGCCCAGGATTGTAAAAGTTATAAAGACGAAGAGCTCTTAGCCCCTGCCCTACGCTATATCCAGGTTATCACGCCAACTAAAGAAATATCGACAAAATACAACCTTATCGAAATTATCGATTGAACATGATTTTCTATTCACAATCAGCAGTACAATTAGGGCAGGAAATTACCGATATTATTCGACCTTACTTGCTAACAAAGCGGAGGTCGGCGCCGGGTGATTGGAAGATGAGCAATCCAGCTGCGCCACCAATTGGATGATTGCCACGCGTGGCAGCCGACTCGTGATAGGCAAATTGGTTTCTACGAATGATACGAAAAACGGAGACAGGACATGTGACATATGGTAATTGGAAAATATAGACCACGGATTAAGGAATATTCCACTTCATAGATTCAAATAAACAACTAATATGAACAGAAACCCAAATCTCTCGATGTTTTTCCTTAGCCAATGGCTAGTCTAAAAGATAACGTGTCCCATCACCAAACTCTTCTTCTACGCTACTGGAGCTGCTACGTCCATTCAAACTATTTTTTGTTGAATTGATTGTTGAATGATATAAAATCGCAAAACCGTCTTCAGTGCAACTCCAACTCAAGTTTTAGCCACTAAACGAAACTAGGAACTTACTTTATAACATAACCAAATGTAAAGATTATCATAATTGTATAACGTTACGGTTGTCTGATTTCACGTGAATTCATCCAATTAATGTTAATTGTTTTCTTCAGAGCGCCATGCTTGCAAAAAATAACGGTGTTCAAAGTTCAACGGTCTTAGTTGCTGAAATAGTTTTATTTTCTAAGTTATTGAACCTAGTCGAATAACAATTTTTCCTGTGGTCATTGTCTTTGTGAGAAAATAAAGTAAAAAATTTGAATAAATAATTGAATTTTTAGTTATTTTAGCATTTAATAATTATTTGCTGCAAATTGCGATAACTATGCAATCATCCTACAAAGTCAATATAGGGGTGTCCTATTTCAATAGGACGTGGCCGTTACCTAAGACATTATTCAATTTAATAAATTGGTATCATATTAGGTACAATGTACATTTTCCTAAATGAAACGATGACTACTACTCTCTTGAAGAGCCTCAAGTGCCAAGTTTTGATTTCCCAAAGCTTACACATTTACATTTCGAATCTGAGAGGACGTCTACCGTACTAGTTGTGAGCTATTTACATCAAACTTAGGCCTTTACATCTATACTTGATAAGGCGCCACGAGGCAACCTACGCCTAGACTCGCCGTAGTGACTGCCGCAGTGCCTGGGATTGTTTTTACATCATCAGCAAGTAATTAAATGTTTTACACCTGGGAAATTTTCCAATTGCCTTGCCCGTATCGGCTTTGTTGGCTAATTTTTTAGACGGCATTAGACTTCTGTTCGTTGTTGCGTGAAAAGAGGTACTTACCTCATTTACCTGCTGTTATAGCCGCGACAAAAATATTAAGCTATTAAAAAAAAATATTTAAATATGTTGTACAAAGTCAGCATAATAATATTACAAATAAAAGCTGGGACACTGTCCGTTTTGCCTATTTGTTCCAAATCAGTGGCCACCAAACAATATGCTTGATTTGATTTTGTATAAGACTAATTTAAATATTTGGTTCCTTACCTAGGCTTAGTCGACGCTACTAACAAAATATTGATGTAAGTTGTAAAACGAGTGCAAATATCTACTTTACACAGCACGTACAAGGAGGCAATTCCCATAAAAATCAAACACCAAATGTTGACCAACCACAAGTTCAAAGTTTTCCCATAAACTTAGAAAAATAGTCTTCAACACGTCTACTCAGCCAGTTCTGTAGGGCTGCCATTTAGCCATGATTCCCTGAGTTAAATTATTGCAACTTATATTTTCAATTATTATCACTTTGATTTTTTAAAAGAATCGCAACGTTATGTCGAACGTAAACATAGAAAATAGTCTACGTAAGAGTCAGATGCAATATCCAATGTGCCGAAAAATATTAAGTTTATTTTCGAATAAATAACGACTAATCTAAGAAAATTACGTCTACGTTCATAACTAGAACTATCCTATATATATATTTTTATTTAGTGGCAATCTACACAACTAGGTGTAATTCCAGTGTAATAAATATGAAATGTCATTATGACAAGACACGCTAATGTATAAACAAAAGTTCATGTCACAACCCTACCCCTTCGTTGGGAGCGGCAAACCGTCGACGCAAACAAGTGGTCAAATCCCATAAGTAGCCACTGGGTCAATATTTTTGTTAATAATTTACTGTGAGCATTCATATTTCCCACGGTTCGTAATGGAGAAGACTCGATTACAGGTCACACCCCTAGCTGTACTAACTGTGTGCTATGCTGTGGCCAGGGTACTGTTTGGACAGTTTAGATGACTAGGAGTTTACACGACTGTTTTCAACTGTTTGTCAACCCTTTGAACTTTGCTTCGTTTGTTTTTGGTCTTTTTCTTTTGTTGAAGTTGTTGTAGACTTATTATAATTCACTGTCTATCTCATCATAATCATTGGTCTTTCCGATTTGGCATTACTAAACTACATATAAATGAATTCCCTATATTACAGGATTTTATTTTCAAATCATTTTAAAATAGGCCGAAAAGTATTCGAAAGGTATGAATTTTTCTAAAACCAAAAAAAATACAACTACAGAGAGGGGATAGCCTCTGCCTAATTGAATGACACAAAAAGTCTGTCAATGGTCAAACAAACAAACCGCACACAAAAGATTATCAAAGTGTGATGAAACAACACAATGGTGTTGACAATAGGCATAGTATGGGAATACTACAGATAAGAAAAAAGGTACAAAAATATTTAAAAGCCATGGCTATTTCGATGTGAATATTTTGAATGATTTTATATTTTATGATTCGAGTTTTCGTCAGTTGGGTCATAGGTACATGTTTTTCCGGAACGGACCAATTAGTTATGTAGAAGACTGTATAGATGAATCACCCAATATTTTTTTTCCCCAATCATTATTTTCCTATTCGCCTTTTTCCCCATATTGTTTAATTTCCAGACGTCACTATCACCAGCTTATAATTTCTCACGCTTTTTTATTTCCTATCATATTTTTCGCTTATAAATTTATGGTGTTGCCATAACAGGCTGACAGACCTGTAGAATAGGTTGCGAGGAGCGTAGCGACGAGCATGGTATCAATAGTGACCAAACCATGCCAGAACCGACTTCTTCCTACCGTATAAATTTATAATCCGTATAAATATAAGTCCTATCTTACAGTGCTACTCCCGTTACAGGAGTATTCGTCCTACTGGCTTCAATTAACATACCAAAGCTATTCGTTCCATTGACTGGTGTATAATGTTTTTTTGTGAATCAATTGTAGCAATTTTATAGCAACAAAGTCTTTAATTACATTGCGTGTTGTAATTCTCTAATAGGAGATCGTGTTTTAAAGTTTGAGCACAAATGATGCAAGGCTGTTTTTGTTTACACGTAAAATTGCAACAAGTGGGCCTTACATATTTTTTTGAAACAAGACTTAGCTAGAGATGTGTAATATGTAAGTAAACAATATTCCAGCTGTGAGCTGCTTCGCTTCTCTTGGGTGTCTTTTAGAAATTAATTAATTAAAATTACCTAAAGAAAATGAAATGAAAAAGAAAATAATTAAATTAATTTATATCTTAGACAAGATTTAGGTTAATAATGCAGTGTTTTTCAAAGTTCTTAGTATCGAATTCATTTGCATGAAGTCTGAATCTACAGGAGCGCACTGAAATGTTGATAAATTCCTTAGTTTTGCTGTTTGATTAATATTAGTACTACAATTAGTTCTATGTTTTTTTTACGCTCTACGAGTAGTACCTCCTGACATGAGAAATGCAAACATATGAAGGCTTTTCCCATGCTGTGGAACAGTCGTTATGTTTAGCACATTTCGGCTCTAGTTATTACGAAGTGACTGGTTTATCTAATTGGCGCTAAAATTCCTTTACAGTAGCTTTTTGTTTGGGTTTTGCAATTCAATACCTAAATATATCAACGAAATAGTAAAATTCATGAATTATGTTTTCAATTAAAAAAAACTCTACGTACGTTGTTGCTTGTATGAGACATCCAAGATCTTCGATAATAATCTAGACTCTAGATCTAGTCTAGATCATCTTTAGAATCTAAGAAAATCTGGTTTTATCAGGGAAACAGCCTTATTGTCGGTTCAAACTCATTTATAAATGATTGCTATAACAATTTTATCATTGACGTTACATCGAAAAAAGTTAGTAAGTTCGTATGAGTCAGTGCCAACTCTGGTGACGGAGTTTTTAGGCCGCTTTAAGGCCTGCGTCATGGCTTAACGACTTGAATAGCCGGGAACGACAATTTAACGTGCCCTCCGAAGCACGGAAGCGCTCAAATGAAAATGCCACTGGCGGTCACCCATCCACTTACAAAAACATTAACTAATAAAAAGTAAAAAAACTTGTCATTATATTAATAGTTTTCGACGCACGGATGCACTTGATACAGTGAATCGTGAATGGAGGACAAAGGGAGCGACAACGCACCAAAACAAAAACAATGCCGACAGCGGCGCGTGCGCAGCGTTCACAACGCTCTTACTGTGGGTATCAGTAAATAATACACAACGTGATAAGAAGTAAAACGTTTTTCGTCGCCTCAGAGCCCTCAGAGCGATGAACTAGTAGGTACATTAGTGATGAAAAAAACAAAATGCCATTTTGTTATTCTCTACCCAGTATCAGTCTTAAAGACGATGATGTTATTCAGGATTGTTTCTGCTTACGGAAATAAGGATTGTACAGTAAACGGGATTAGATTTTGCATCTGTTTGATAGAATTACGTCCACAATGAGACAAACATTTGCTTTAGAATTTTAGATTGAATTAAATTCAACATGTTTTATAGAAATTATAAACACTGAGATTCAAAATTTCATTTTGTTGTTAAAAATAATGTGCTCAATACAACATCAAATTTTTTTTAGCTCATGTTTTTTAGCTTGGTCAGAGTTCTTTCCATTTGTCCCTATTCTCCTTTTCTAATATAAATACTTATTCTGAGATTCTAATAAAATAGAACACTTATTTTGTTCATTGAGTTGTAAGGAAGAAAAGCCTGCAACGGGGCCGTAGTAAAACTGAAATGAATTAAAATTGCTTTGCTTTGTTTAATCAACTTAAATGAACTGTGTCAGTTCATTGATAATGTTTACTATTCATTACACCCGACTCTTCTGTTCAATGCGTGACGAATTATGGGAATTTCATTGATGGTGTGAGTCACCGGAAGGCTGTGGGCCGGACGGACATGGTGACGTAGGAAGGCTTCGTAGGCAGAACACTGATTTGTGCCGGTAGACGCCGCATTCACCTCTGTCAAAGAATAATGTACAAAATAAACAATACGGCCGGCGCGAGTAGGTAATAATTTATGTTGAAGCACTTTTGTTGTTGATCGTCGAAAAGCGAAATGTGCTCTCAAAATGTGAATGGATGATCGTTTTGTGAGTTGTGACATTAACTGTGCACTTCTGTGTTTCGGAGGGCACGTGACAGCTTAGCTCCTAAGTTTAAATCAAAAACTCTGACTTCAAAGTTATATTATTGTTTCCTAATATCTTCGAGCATCAATTTGATCAAATACTATTATCATCTAATATCCACTGGCGTAACTATCGATTTATGTTGAAGCACTTTTGTTGTTGATCGTCGAAAAGCGAAATGTGCTCTCAAAATGTGAATGGATGATCGTTTTGTGAGTTGTGACATTAACTGTGCACTTCTGTGTTTCGGAGGGCACGTGACAGCTTAGCTCCTAAGTTTAAATCAAAAACTCTGACTTCAAAGTTATATTATTGTTTCCTAATATCTTCGAGCATCAATTTGATCAAATACTATTATCATCTAATATCCACTGGCGTAACTATCGATTTATGTTGAAGCACTTTTGTTGTTGATCGTCGAAAAGCGAAATGTGCTCTCAAAATGTGAATGGATGATCGTTTTGTGAGTTGTGAAATTAACTGTGCACTTCTGTGTTTCGGAGGGCACGTGACAGCTTAGCTCCTAAGTTTAAATCAAAAACTCTGACTTCAAAGTTATATTATTGTTTCCTAATATCTTCGAGCATCAATTTGATCAAATACTATTATCATCTAATATCCAGTGGCGTAACTATCGGAGGGTTAGGCTGTGCACCGGGGCCCACAAGCTCAAGGGGCCCAGTTTTTTTTGCACCAGGGTCCTTGGCTACCGAGCCATGGCACTTCTACTATCGTGATTTTTCTTCTACGTTTTGCACCATTCTGTAATTAAATGTTGTTAAATAAATAAATAATGCTGGACATTGCACACAGCATCATCTAAATCTAAAATCCTTTCTGTAAAATACTCTGTGGCAACGATATCATTTACAATGCAACCGGTCTCGGTCAGACGTGACTGCACTACTCATACATGCTATGAATGAATTCATTCACAACTCTGACTACTAACTAAACTGTGCCTTCAACAATGACAGGGTTTTTACAAACCTTCTACAAACACTGATATCTTTTATAATTTGTTTTCGTTATACAGAACAATAGTAGTAAACAATTGCACCTTATTGACAACGGAACGTGAGAATTTGGACTAGAACAGCGTTATCCTGAACAAAGTAATTTGTACGTAGCTGAGAGAGAACAGCTGGGGTATTTTTGGAATTGCGATGCGTAAAATAATAAGCAAAATTACTAAATTACTTTCTCAACTTCATATAAAACTTTCTCTAAATATTATTCAAATCAAATCAAATATTTTATTTCAGTAACTTAACCTACTTTAGTTACATGGGTTTGAGACCTCGTTTTAAGTATGTAAATACCTGTATTAGGAGGTCACTAGGATTATTAGGCTCACCTATCATTCACCATCAAAGATAAGTAGACCATACGCTCAGATTTTCAAACAATCAAGATCCTTGTCAGCTGATCCTTGTTGTGTCATTAATTCCCATGGTATTTGAGTGAAGGTTTATAAATTCACTTGCTCTTACATACCTTGCTATAATTAAAATCAGAACTTGAATCCATCAGTACTTTATAGAAATTACCTAGCTGATCCTTGACTGTTCACTTTTTTCCTATAATCTGGTAAGGACAGACAAACACCACGTATTTATTGTGGGCGGCTTCACAAAAGGCTGTAAACAATAATAAGCCATTGCTGCCATTGATACACCTAAGCTGCCGGACTTGCATACTATCACGTAATGAATTTTGGGCGTAAAATGCAATTGTTGGTACCGTGGGAAAGAATTGGCGTCGTAGCTTTTGAAATGACACGTTTTGTTTACTTTGGGAGACAATTTTTCATGCTTTAATGTAGGATTTTTTGCAGCAATTTCGTAAGAAGATTTCAAACTACTTAATTAATCGATAGATTCCTAGTAACATCAAAATTACATGTTTATTATTTCTGCGGTAGGCCAGAAGCACACACGATAGAATAGACACGGGCTAGGACTACGTTGACAGTTTGCATATACATTTTTGGACAGAAAAACGCATTGATGCACGGACATGAGCCCACGACCATAAAACAGAAGGCGGGTCCGCTTCCACTAGACCACCAGTCTATCACGAACTCATTAAAGGATGACACAACTCAAATGTAGTTTTAATTCTGATTTCCAATTTGCTGTGTGGTCTGCATCCGGCGGACACGCTTCCGTCCTATTGTCCTCATCCCTATCCCTATTATGAGCCCTTACTTAGTTTAAACAGTAATTTTCTATGCTCCGAACGTTCGTGCGATTTGAACACGATAATGGGTTGACTGTTATATAACCACAAAAATTTATTGGTATCGTTTCAGCTTACCTCTTTATAAGAAATTTCATACGCACCGCCATATTGTGGAACTCATTGCCGGGCTCTCTATTTCCCGAAAAGTACAATATAGGGGTCTTCAAATCAAGAGTAAATAGGTTCATTCTAGGTAAGCATGCTCCATCTTAGACCTCACTACTGCTTAACATCAGGCAGAGTGAGGTCAAATACTGACCTATTAAATAAAAAAAAATACTTTTAAGAAGTTTGTAAGCTACAAAAAGCACATCGTTTTTGTAATAACATATAATTCAATTTCGCCCTTTTTGTTTTTATAGAAAGAGCAGGGTTCTTACCAGTAAAATCAAATCAAAATTAAATAGAATCTCTAAGTAGGTTTTTTTCTTTATCAAATAAGTTTACATTTTTTCGCAAGTCGAGACAGTTAATTAAGCTATGAACCTTAATTACATCGTAAATACGTAAAGGGGTTGTAAATGATAATGACTAGACATCTGTTTTTGTACTTAGTCAAACGCTATCAATGGATCAGGCAATTTACTTCTACATTATTTTAAGCGTTCTTAACATGTGTTAATGACCTGAACACATCGGGTAGCATGTGTTGAGCTGGGGTTCCTAGATTGGTTTAGTTGGACTTGCTGAAATAAGACCTACAATATCTACCTAGTTCCTAAGACTATCTAAGAGATCCGAGCGATCCTACAGAGTAAATGCACTTTGACATAATAAATTAAATGTAACGACATTTGTAGACCAATCACTGATTCTTTGAGCTTTCTCCCGATAGGTATTAGATAGATAGATAGGCCCGCCACGCGGTTCATCTGCTAGTGCGTTAAGAACGCTTAAATCTTGTATACCTACCTATACTGTGCTCGAACCTACTAAGCTATTGTCTTGTATAAACTGCGTACAACTCAAGCGTATCTGCAACGGATGTTAATTTCGGGATAAATATAGAGTGGATAAAACTTAATTATCAGAGCATTTTTTTTCTAGCGACACCCCTGAAGGGCAGCAGGTGCGCAAACGCACGTGCGAGCGCAGCTTTCCACCCTCCGGGGATCAGACTTTGAATAAAAAAGTAAAGAAAGTAAGAATTTGAATAAAAAGTATTCAGATTCATAATTACTTTGTGATACTGATCGAATTATTACGACCCGGGGTGGTGTTAATATTTAACCGCAACACTTTCTAATGTACCCTGAAACCTTTGGAGGGTTTCTCAAAAATGTTATACGGATTGTGATTTTATCGGTAAACACATACTATTGTGTTCTGTGAAGTGAACATTTTATTATTTTGTCATAGAGAATGAAAGTGAAACATTGTCAAGAAATAAATACAGAAATTCTTTGAGAAATGATACTTCCAGTTGTATTTCACGTAACTTGCAATATTCATATGGATTTCTAGCAATTATATGTACAAGAAAATGCAGTGCTTGCTAGAGTTTTCTCTATCAGATGATCAGAGATTTCTGTGAATTAATTACTGCGGTCAATTATTTTTATGTCTGGTCGATGATAGCCTATTCTCCTCTGAAGAACTTAACCATAAAAAAAACATTGTAAACCTACCTACACAGTATCCGTACCCGAAATGGATGTGTTAATGCTCCAAGACTTAAACCATTTTCGTGTCCTTATTTGTAACAAAGAATGCAGTTGTTTTATTCATTAACTGCATTCCATATTCATACGCCACAAAACTAGTAAGATGCATTTATTGGTGACCACAAAATACAGGTGGGTGGAGAAATATATAAATTAGTATGGAACAGAAGTTAATGGAGAAGATATTTACAGGTTGAAATTAGATTAGTCAGATATGCGCTTTTCAGTAATTTATGGTCACTTTTGTGACCTAAAATATCTCTTCTGTAGGTAATCTTCTGGAGGATCGTCTGATCGTCGCGGGTTCGGTCAGAATCGAACATTTCGATAAGACTTTTCATTTCTCAATGAAATACCTAAGCGTGGATTAACACTTTAAAAATTACAAAATTAGTCCTAAGTTCATTTTCATTGAATTGAATTTAAAGGAATTTTAACTAGGATGCATTATCGCCTCTATTTAATTCATCTCTCTTTATACGATTAGTTGCAATTATAAAGGAGAAGCATCACAATTGACTTCACTGTACGGCGTGACCTTTCGGAACCACATTGTGGCCGCGGTACTGCACTCGTTGTAATTTTACTTTACACCTGCCGGAATATTTAACGCTCTGGTAACAATGGTACCTACAGGCTAACACGTAGTTTCTTTATCTATACCATTGGCTTACCGAGCATAAAGATTAAAATGTAAACTGAAAAATCCTTTATTTTCTACGTGCCCCTTTCTTAATTGTTGCTGTCCAAAGAGTTCGAAGACCAAAGTTGACCTCTCTTTAATGCCCCTCTTTAGTTAATTAATTATTTATTGCAAGTGATCGTCAACATCATCATTCACACCCGATTTAAGGTGCGTTTACTCGATGCGATGTCTCGTACGATTTGCTAAGCCGCTCTAGGCTGCGCCCATTCGGTATGCCAACTTGAGTTAGACTATTACTTATTAATCTTATTCAACAAAAACAGCGATCATTAATTCCCGTATTTCCATAGTGATTGTTAAAAAATCTGAGGCAATACTGCCCATATCTCATTTTTGAGCTAAACTTTTACCAATGCGACGTCAAAGTTGTGTCGTAGTGTGCTGTTCACAATAATAGTACCGCGGTCATTACGGGATGATGCGGAGTTTTTGAACCTATTACATTGTTTAGCCACCGGCTGCGTTTATGACTCGTGTGAAAACGGGACCATTCCCCTTTACAGCGGAAATAATAAAAAAATGGCTACGTTGGTTGGACATGATTTGACGATTGGTAAGTAAGGATTCAAATCTTGAAGAGTTTATTTATGAGCTGCCTGAGCCACATAAATGAAACTCAATGTCAAGTTAGAACTTCAAAATAACTACTGGGATTAGGTACTTTAAGTTCATAATTTAATTCGATTTAATTGAAAATAGGATCACAACAACCAACTATTTCCGTATGCATGGTTGAATTTCACACATCGTTTAGACATTCAAGATCCGCTAACGACGTCTTAAAAATATCGGGTTTATTAATTATTGTAAACGTATATGTAAATAATACTCTATGAGAATCTCCACGGTACAGGCACATCTAGTTCGCTAGACAATGCAGATCGACAATAGCCGCAGCACCGTTGCTTAGCAGTTAGAGTCGGGAGCCGTGGATATACAATGGCACTGTCACTTGACTCCCCATATTCAAACCTGTCTGACTAATTCATATTGTGTACTAGAGTGTTTTAAATGTGGGATTGTACAGGCTCTTTTATTTATTTCAATGTTTCACACTAAACTAGGAAGATAATATAGATTACATTATATACAACTGTGAATAATTTTTGCAGATACTGCAAAGAAAGAAAGAAATAATAGGTCCCAGGTCTCTAAAAACGTCCAGAATATGTACCTAACCTAAATTTGCCTCAAAAGTTTAAAAATGCGGACATCTGCCAACGTTACCGTTACTCGATCAAAGAATAAATTGAGTTGGATTATTTAAGCGCGGCATTTGGTATGTCAATTCATGTCCACCCTAAGTGCCCTTAAGTGAAGGAGCAAGTACAATCGGCCGGAAGCGGAAGGCGCGCGTTTCGCGATCTCGGCGAAATTCGGGCGGCAGCTGCGCGTGCGCACACAGCTGCTTTTATTCATAGATAGGTCATTTCCGCTTTGTATCCCGTATTGATCGGACGTCTATCTGGTATTACATTTTCATAAATGGAAAATCTACGCAGAGTATTAACCTATTATTAGAAAATGTTCATTAACATACGCTTTAAATTAATGTCCCCAAGCAAATAACTATTTATACTTTTGCATCCATATGGCGTTTCTATTTTAGACATATTAAAAAGTTATGATATAAAAAACTATGTTTTATTTTTAGCTACCCTGTGGGGACACTTGGCTTCCGCCGATTTATCACCTGGATTTAAAATAATGATGTTTTAAGACAACCAATGCAAAGGGGCTTTGAGTATTAAGCCGGGGTTTTTAGAGTAGCGTCAAAAATTCTACGTTAATTATTATGGTTTCAGCGCTGCATGTATGTACTCCTAGTACAGATATGTATGCCATTTAGACGATACCATTCTCGCACACCATTCTTGCCTCTTGCATGTATCGTCAGTATCGTGTAAATGGCGCTTTAATTTGTTAATTTGGGTCCAAATGTGGTGACGATATCGCTTTTTCAAAACGCCTTAAAAATACGGAAGTTTTTTTAATAACTTAAGAATAATTTAAAAAACTATAATCAAATAAAAAATGACATGGTTTTTACGTTCACTGTAGATTGTTTTCAAAACGGAAGCGTCTAGCTGCCTCATTTTTTTCTTTGTGTCAAAATTAGATCAAGAGGAACGTTTTTCAAGCTTCGTCGTTGACAAATGGATACTTCTTTGTATTGATTATGACTTCCATAAGTAGCCGACCAAAGGGAGTTTGATAGAAATACGATTTATAGACTACTTCAGCAGGAAGCATAACTCTAACTTTTGAAGATGTGGTCAATGAAATTTATTGCTACTCTTCTCTATCATCTGAACATATTTTTATTAAACATTTAAATTTTCTTTTAAGTTTAAGGTTATATAAATAATACAAAAGGAAATCAAAAAAATTACATTCAAGAATAATGGACAGAATCAGATTCAAACAGCCATACTAAGCTCTCACCTACAACCCAGTATAACTATCGAAATGTATTATGCATCTACCAATTCGTAGTCTGAAGCAACCCTACGTCATAAAGTACTAGTCGTCTAGTAGACGTATATGGTAATCCAATCCGCAGCTAGCTGTCAAGTTACAACTGCCGACGAAACCCCTCAACGGTTCACAAAAACCCTTCCAAAACTGCCTTCCGCCAACCTGTATCCGGTGCAAACTAAGGGCATATTCAGATGGCACTTATAAACTTCAACTATTTTAGACTAAGTTTAGTTTCAGTCATATTGATATAATTTATTCTAAGGTTAGAGTTGAGAGGATGGTTAGATTAGTGTGGACAGTGCCTAATACATCTCATCAATGTCTCAAGCATTAGTTACAGATTTCCCTACTGACTCTGCAGAAGTTATTTAGAAGTCCTTTCATCTTTTCTTTTTTCTTCCCTAGTAAAGAAAAACATTTTAATGTTATTTTATTTACTTAATCAGCTTCAACATTGTACGGGAGAAGCTACTTCCGTGATGTGTCACGACCCCCAGCATTGGGGAAACGATGCAAGGAGGAAGAATCAGAACTTCATAAAATTGTTCAACAAAAGATGACTATATGTATAGTCTTAATTTTAGCATTCAAATATTTATGCGACGATATTTAAGTGAGCTTTACTAAGAAAAAGAAACCACGGACTTGAGCTTGTATCATGAGGACCATTTGCAGATGTTACGTATCAACAACCTTCCGGGACCCATCAATAACTAATTTGGAAACGAAAACACTTGAAAAGTACCGTAACATCTGGCAGACGAAATATCTACACATTAAAAAGCACTCTTATTGCGTAGGAATAAGATTCAATGTAAATAACAGCTGGTTAGTTAGTTCTATAGCAAAATTTTGGTACTATTTTTGTCTGACACATCGTAAATCTCAAGTTTGTTTACAATATGTCGTTGTGTTTATTCGTCAGATTATTATATTTGACCGATATCAGTTTAATTAGCTCCTTTGAAGATTGTTTACATTTCAGAAATGTTTCTGAATTGTTGGTTTACGTTACCACAATAATGTTTAGTTTAAGTACCGGTAGCCTTACGTATTTAAAATGTAGGATCATCCTCAATAGTATAGTTAGCATCAGAGTAATCATTATTTAAGCTTTGTGAATGTTTGGAGGCAGGTAAGTTAGTTTTTTCTTCACTGAAACGGCTAATCGAATTTGGAATCGCTATAGCTTGTATCCTAATTAAAAAAAAACTTTAGAACCGGATAAAAATTCAAAATACGAAGCTACTTTTCATCAGATACGCGAGATAGAGCTTCTATTACTTCGTCTACTTGCATGCTCTTTTGTCAGAACACTGATTTCTTTCAAGATAAGATAACATTATTTTGTAATCTGTGGTAGCGCCATGTAATCTTGTTACAGCAGTTGCCCTGTGTAAAACGAGATTAGCTCCACAACCCCTGTGATAAGGCAAAGCTTGGAGAAGATAGCTGGGGCATTGTTTTCATTACACATTTCGGCTTTAAGCTAGGACTATGGATAACTTTGATGTATTTCATCATAAAATTATAGTTATTACTTATTTTTTGATTAATCGACTGATCAGAAATAATTTTTCTCCTTATTTTCTCTTTCATCATCATCATCATCATCATCCACAGCCTGACTTCACCCACTGCTGGGTATACGAGTAGGCCTCCCTAAGCTTGTGCCATACACCACGATCCTAATCTGACCCATTGACGGCATTTTCTCTTTTTTATACTGGTTTTTCAATAAAGAAATTCAAACATAAAGCTTCAGCTCTACCAACCTCACCAATGATCCAACTGTTTCCTCTTAGCTGTGGCTGATGTTCAGTATTCTAAGATCCTATTGTCCAGCATTGTTCAGCAGAAGCTTATCGACAGATAAAACAAGATACGACACCATTCAACTAATAGAAAAAAAAAAGCTAATAACATTATCTCTTAGTTTGGCTTTATTTGGTGTAATCTTATTGAATTAGGTGTTTGCGATGTAGTGATAACGATGAATTGATTCTATTGAACTTGATACTGATTTTATTATGTTTTTGTAAAACTTTTTCATTTTGCGATAGATTTGAAAATTAGATATTAGCAGATATTAAATATCAACGCCTTAGATGCTTGTAAGGTCTCGGATATTTTACTATTCATGTGATTTTGTATGATTTCACCAAAAACACATCTAACTTCGTAGTGAGGTAGGTATATGTATATCTGTATTATAGTAGAGATTGTGTGTCCAATTATACATGTAGGCACGAGGCCTAAGTTGAAAATATCTTAAGAAAAGAGTTGACTTTTATAGTAATTTTGAGATTAAGTTTGCTTAGGCCAAATCGAATCTCATTAATACCATTGTATTTAATTCTTAACAATATTCTCCCTAAATAAACACAATGACGCTACGCCGGAATGTCCACCGTTATACAATGGCCATCACTGGGCCATCTTAATTAAAACTTAAAAGGATATCCTACTCAACCTCGGAACGGCGCAAGCGCAATATTAGATTACGTCACTTTGTCTAAGCAGAACTGTTTTATCGGTGAGTTGCTGGACAAAGCTCATTGACAAAGAAAAAAGAAGTTAACTCATAGCTTTACTTTTACTCTTCATTTATTTGACTCTCGATCTATAGAATAGAATAGAAAAAAGTTTATTTTGTGTCACAAAAAGCTTACATTCAATTTAAAAACTAAGTATTTATACTATTTAGACACAAAATTGGCCACCACTCAGCGTGTGCTGCAGCAACTTGAAGGTGCTACAGCGCTGGTTTTCTGTGGTGCCGGTTTATCTCAAACTAAGGAAATTTAATATCCAGAGCATAATATGAGCACATTGACACGATGAATGAATAAAGAAATAAGTACTTTTGTGAAAATTCGATCAATGGTCATGATCATGATTACCTATCGAGCTTCTAAAGAACGCTAAAAATGATCTTTCGAAAACCAAAATCTCTGGTTTCTCAACATATTTTCTACCGGATTTGGGGTAGATTCGCGGAAACAGCACCTAATCCATTACATTCACGATAACATCTGGCCGGCAAGGTGTCTGCGCACATTGTAACTATTCTATTGCATGCACACGTGTGCCAATGCACTTACCCCAATAATAGTTTTACACGATACCAATTTGGCATAACATTCTTGCCTCTGCTTTCTCAAACTCAACGGCGAGAGACAAGATTGGTATGCCAGAATGGTATCGTGTAAATGACATTTTAATAATAGTATTAAGACTTAATAGAGACCATATTTTGATAATCAACTCATGTCCGGAGCTTAGGCCATATCGAACCGGATTTAAGCGTTTCCTTTATGGTCGTGTTTTCGTCAAGCTGATAAGTAAAGCCATAAAAGCAATATTCTTGAAATACTCTGTTCACTATCTTCCCATTTGGAATCTCTCTCATACTGTTTGAAACAACCTTTGGCTTTAACTTATGCTAGATTATTCATATAGCGTCAACGCAACCTGTGCCACACGCTGAACGAAGGCCACACGCAATTGGAGTACTACACATAACACTGACTTATTCATCCTGTATTTTTCGTACTAATCTATTGTTGTTGATGCTATGGCATACATACATAAAATCTCGTCTCTTTTCCTTTTCTTTCTCTTGGGGTAGGCAGAGACTGCTTTTCACATTGCGTCCTGACAAAAGTACGAGGGCCTATATGTCTAATAGACAAACTTCTAGCTTCAATAGTCCGTGGCCTTATAAAAACAGTTTAAGGGTGACCGCCAGCAAGGGTGGAGTGCATTAGCCGGGTGTTAATGCCTTTTTTCTAAGACATGTGCTACCGATAGCTAATTCGGGAAAGGTGCGTCGTGATTTGGTGTATACGCACATTTGTTGCAAACACACGTTTCCGATAGCATCAGCTTGCGTTCCGCAAAAAGGGAGGCGTTCTTGAATATTTGCTAAGTATAATGGTTTTTCTATTCAAAAACAATGCATGATATCCCTTTGACTTTCAAGACACGGTAGATATTTTCTAAGATCTAAAGACTTCAAAATCTTTTGAAGATGTGTAAGAAGGTGGAAAGTGGGGAAAATGTATACAGCACTTGGGATAGCGGAAAATAACCCTGTGGAAATATGAGTACCATATTATACTACTTAAGCTTCCATGGAAATCGATAAGAGAAAATAACTATCTAAACGAAAGTATCCCAGACATCATCCTCTCCTATATCAATTTGAGGAACGATGTATTATTCTTTACAGCCATAATAAACATATCACCATAATCTCGTTCGTTATGAAAAACATAGGTAAAGCAATTCACTTAACTCCCAAAGCCGTGGCAATTCAACCGTAATGCTCCATACAATGAAACCCCATGACACAGCGGTCATAAATAAAGAGTAAGGGCTCAGAATATTGTAGCACAAATACCGACTCTATCAGCAATGGCTTAAGATTGAAATTACATTTGTTGAAAATCATGGGGAGGACTAAATAATTCCTATGAATGTGGAGCTGGGGGGCTGTGCAAGTTTTATTGACCAACAATTTTGCAAATTGAACAAGTTAATCCTTGATTATGAGAATGAGGCAGCTGCTCTTGCAAATTATACTAACACTCATTTGTGTAATTCAAGCAAGGCCATAATCTAAACGATTCCTATTATACCTAACTAATTGGCTAACTCTGGTGACGGAGATTTTGAACCTACCATATGACATCTTTCTTGGCTTAAAACATGGATCGCCCTGATCTGAAATAGATATTGTAGAAAAATATAAAACCTTTATTAAATATCATAAGTGATGATGATGATGATGTCCTCCTTGACGTATCCGTCAACGGCGAACCTTGTTAACATATCATAAGTTATTTGAAATCAACTTATTAAATTAAAAAAAAAAAAACAAAGATTTTCACTATAATCGAAATAAACAATCTAAATATTTTGAAAAAAAAAACAAATATTTTCACACTCACAATGGGTACAAAACACAATCGTTTGTAATTGCTTTTAATTGGACCTGTCGCATGTTGGACATTTCCTTTACTTCTTTGAGTACATACCTTTTCCATTCCGTAGTGGGTCTGAGTGTAAAGTGCTTTAAATGCATTTGTACACAAAAAATTCGGAAACATAAAGCGACTGTTACACAAGAAGAGTTTCTCGCACGCGAGCGGCGAAAAGTCGTATACGATTATCCCTCGGCAAAACTCGCCATTCGAGTCTCGCCTGCAGTTGTTTACATTATGACAGAAACTCGTATTATTCAAGCGATTTTCGAATTCAAGTTTGACAGGCGAGAGGCAAGGCTCGAAGCATTTGTTTACACTAGGCGAGCATATTATTGCCTAGAAGAAATCGCCGCTCGCATGCGAGAAACTCTCTCTGTGTAACAACCGCTTTAGATTACCTATAGCATCAGCAAGACTGTAGGTAATCTATAATTTATTTACATATCTTTTAGCCATTTGAAGATGAACATGAAGAGAATGAAGAAGATGAAAACGAAGAGACATACGATTTACAGATAGCTAAACTGATCTAGGTCACTGCCAGTCAAGGCTTTGACACATAGGTAGTACAAGGAAGAATCGTATTTATGACAAAACTTTTGATGTTTGTTAGCTTAAAACTTTAAATATTTTGTTATAAAACGGTTTTCGTGGATTCTTTATGTCTTCGCTCAGTAATATAACAGGATTTTTGTTTTGCCTAAATGTGAATATTTTCACATAGAGCGTAGTTAGTTTTTTGCGACAAAACTCTTGGCGCCACGGAACCTAACGCGTCTGGTCACTATAGATCATTCCTTTCAAGTCGTCCTAGATACGTTGTCTAATAAAATAGCTTTTATGGGAAAATATCACACATTCTCCATTCTCGAGCTGGGTTCATTGAGTTAGCGTTATAATATTCCGCAAATTCTTTATTAAACATAATAAAATATACGATAAAATAAAATATTAAAAGATAAACGAGGATGGTTTTTTCTGCATCATTTCATTCGTTTCTTGGTTTGATCATCAACGACCCGCTACTATGTCATCCGATTTGTATTTAGTTTGTTTTTGAACACAATGAGACGTTTTTAAAGTCTGTAAAAAGCATTCTTGCAAACTCTTTGTCTACATTTCCCGGTAAACTTACTATGAGGATATTCTTATTTTCTACTTGTTTCCGCGTATTACATCCCGGATGTATTATGCATGAAAAGGGATGATTCCATGGTCAGTCACTAAACAATCTTGAGTTAGGTTTAAGCGTATGACGATAACGCTAAAAACTTATTTGGATCGTGACCATAAAATTAGATGACCGACGTACTACTGCTGTGGGTTGAACATTGATCAGTCTAAGCTAAGCTAAAGTTATTGAATATTATTGTCTGCAAATAAACCTTTCCCCTTTTCACATCTTATTTTCGCTTTACAGATAAATAGGTCCAGTTACATAAGTAGCTATACAGTTTTACCGGTTATATTATAGATCTATTTTAATTTGTGATTGAAAAAACGCTTTCGCACTACGCTTAGACGCTTGTCTTACAGCAGATCGCTATTTTTGTGAATAACAAAAAATGAAATGGTAGCAACAGTTAATGAATCGCCGAGACAGGCCGGCGTCGGCGCCGACATTACCATGCTAATGTTTGTTTTGCACACTGGTATCATTTTATCGCGGTTTGTTAGAGATTTTGTAAGAGGCAATCTTTATAATTCTAAGTTATTCCACTGAATCTATCGGTCAGCCAATGTTTTTTTCTAGAATGTTATGTTCTGAGAGATTTCTTTTATATTAAGAAAATTGAAGAAAACGCTTACTTTTTTGTCCTGTCAAAATCATAAAATGACTCACATATATGCTGTAAACACCTACCTATGTTATTTAGGAAATGCGAAATTTTAACGGGTAGAAGAGAGCTGTAGTGAGCTATTGAGCATCTATTTTTTCAAAAATAAACTCAAAAATAGACTGCAGGAATAATGCCAAAATATATTCTGCTCTAGACGAAACCCATGAAATGCGGAAAGCAATTTCCCCGACATCCCCTTCTCCCCCTGAATTTATAGCAATCCGATACACGTCGAAACCCCTTGGATTGTACATGGTTCTTAAAAAAGCGGTAACCACTATATTGACGGCTATTACAAATGTAATTGAAAACCTATAGTAAATATATCACATACATAGGTAAACGTTATCCCTGAGACTATTGTAAGTAACAATAGTCTCAGGGATAACGTTTACCTAACTATTTGGTTCTCCCTTGCATGCTGGCTAAAAAACACTAATGAACACAATTTCCATCACCGCTCCTTACAAGACGGTACCGTTTTTATAAAACAAATCTTCAACCACTCGTGTCAAACGATAATGGCACAACTTTTCTACTACCGATTGTTTGTTGTAAAATTGTAATAGATTTGATTGATTTCGTGAACTGTGAAATGAAATGTAACTAAATTCTGTGAAACTGTGATTTGAATTTTCAACTTTAACGGTACAAATTCGATAGATCTATAAATCACGGAGCATCGGTCGGTACCGGGCAATGAGAGTTTATTTTAAAGGAACGGTTTTAGTACAGTATTATTCAATTGATCCTCGGCCCAGACTTTTTTGTATAATTTTATACGCGATAATAAGTCAAATTTATAGTGCGGTCATCAAGTGGTCATCATAATTGATCGCTAAATGACGTCACCGGTTGAGAAGGGTCAGGCGACGACCCGTGGTCACGCGTTTCCCCCATTTCCCCGCAACACGTCAAATACTGTAATAAACAGTCGTTTAGAACATGCAAGACCTTATTTGAGGTCGTGACACCTGTTACCATACATTAAGTTTTATTTTTGTAGAGATCTTTATAAAAGTTTTATTAAACATTTTGTTTTTTTTTTGCTTAATTAAATTTTTTCACGAGGTTTCCATTTCAACGATAAGAAACTTCAACGAATAAAAAAAAATATCCTTCGTTCTGCAATTAGATTTTACTGAGTCCATGAAAAAGAGCTTTGTAACATGTAAATTATAAATTTTATAATATAAAACAAAAAGTCGATTGATGTTTGGGTTTTGGACCCACGGCCTTCTAATCTAAAGTTCTCTTACGGTAGCTGTCAGCTAATGCTTACCTACTCGTAATGCTCTTGCTATATAGTGGGTAATATAGATCTATGAGCAAGAATTAAAAGATTGAACCTAAACTTTTCTGTGCCTATACTTACGTAGAGCATCCTCTGAAAGTTCATGTCACCCGAACAATTATTATACAATCCATATACATCTCATCAAACTTGGATGAGTAGGTACTGCTGTAGGTGCAACTTACAAGTACGTAAATTGTACAGACGCGGAATGAAAAGGTTGACCACCTAAAGATCTGATAAGGCTTGCTCAGTATTAGGTATTTTGATAACCACTTGACAGTTAAATATAATTTTCAGTATAGTTTATTTATTTATTTATTAACAAAATCCACAGCTCTTATGATTATGATTTATAAACTTAAAGATTTAACCTACAGCCAATAATGGATTTATATTATTTAGTTGAAGGTAACATGGAAGAAAGAAACATGTTGTGCCGACCCCACTTAGTGGGATAAGAGCAGGAAGAAGAGAGAGAGAAGAGAGAAGGTAACATGTGCTTGCAACGCGTAGGTAAACGAATTTATATGAAAACTGGTCAACCTTTTCATTCCGCGACTGTACAAACACACATTAGGTTCCCAAAATCATAACCTTCCATTTGGTTTTGTTTTAGTGGGGTTAATATTAGCAGTGGCCTACAACATTAGTTCTAATTTTCAAACAAAATGATTCGAATTACGTAACATTATTAGCATGTTCAAGCTACTAAGCCTAGAATATTTTAACAATAATTCGAAACAAGTGGACCACATCACGAACATTACAGACCGTAATTGCTATGGTGGTCCCATAAATACTTTGGATAAAGATTAAGGAAAATTCAAATTAATTAGGTATGCGGGCTTTTAAAATATTACAAGCGATAAACAAGTACAACTAAACAAACAATTAACTTGTTTTAAGGTGAATTATGTGATTTTCATTGTAATTCTTGAGATTGCGTAGCTGCTAGCCTGAACGCGTGACTTTGGTACCAATTCTCAAATATTGCTACAAAGTTGCATGTAGTTTTATAATTAACCCCTTTTCTAAGCCATTTCAAAAAAACTTTCGTTAGCAAAAAAATAAAACTAATCGGGATCACGACTGTATCAATAAGGCACGGTAAAGATTCTCTTACTGTCATCTGGGAGAGTACTATTTCAAAGTCAAAGTCAAAAAGCATATTCAGTAGGACCGCTGGGATCACTTAGACATACAAAGTATCATTTTAATTGATTATGGCTATTATACATATTTCTATTTCTTAGATCAAGCCTCTCAAGCAAGTTCCTTTGTAGATGTCCAAGGAGATAGACAAAGGCCCATCCAAATTCCAAATAGCTACATATTTGCCTCATGCCAACATTTGCATTCCAAAGTGACAGATTGCAAGTCCATCGTCTATTAGAATGGAATTTATGTTGATACCCCACTATGGTTATGGCATTATGAGCACGTGTTGCGTTTGAATATTTTGTTAAACGAAAAATCTAATTATCGAACACATGAATTCGCATCGTAATTCGAGGCACTGACTCTATCCCACACAGCCAATAACGACAGTTTCTTTTGCTTACAAATCGTATAAAATACAGAACGTTATTGACGTAACTTCTATATTTTTCCGATTTGTCGCGGATAACGTTCGAAACTCTTTCGCAGCACTTTCATCGATTATGCCATTATTGTCGATTCGTTCTTATCTGGCAGTGAAAGCTTCCGATAAAGGAAAACGTGGGAGCTCCCGCCAAAGAAAGTACCTTACACAATATCACAATACTGCATTCAATTACGCTATTTTCTAGTGATTTACCGTTTTTTGACGCAATTAGTGCAATTGTCTAGAGATTGTTGGGAGAAACGTGGAATATGTAGCGAGTTTTGGATCTGAAGAATTTTGATTGGGTGCACATGTTGAAATTTGTAGGTATTCAATTGCTGTTATGCGGAACTATTGCAATCATTTTCTTAATAAACATACATTAGCCAATATATTTTTTGACTTTGAAAAAATGCCATCTGATGATACCTATCACCTATACAGGGCGTCCAAACTTATGGGACATGAAGGGGAAGTACCTTAAATATCGTAGATAGTGTATTTTGCTTAAAGAAGACTTTATGTTATTTTTAAAACTTAGTAATTCCGCATTCATAGATTTTCTAAAAATTACTTGCTTCGTCTGGGAATCGAACCGACTCAAATGTCAAAAAAAAATCACCCTACTTTTATGATGCCAATCGAAAGAATAGCTAAAAAATAATAACCCTGCTTAGGTAACATTGTATTTTAAAAGAAAGGAACAACGTAAAATTAATCATTTTAATCAACATAAAAACATACATGTAACTGCCGTAGTCAATTAAGTGGGTATTTTTTTGTAAATTAATTAATTAAATGCTCAAAATGTGATCCCTCTTGTCTTACGCAAATCGCCAATCTTTTAATGAGTCCGCTACCTGTTGATTTTCTTATCATTTTATGGTGAACACTCGATGTGATATGGCACAATTCAGTTTGAACGTCGTCGACGGCAATAAATAACTTTCTTGAAATTTGACTCATTCAAAACTCATTTTACGTTGTTCCTTTCTTTTAAAATACAATGTTACCTAAGCAGAGTTATTATTTTTTAGCTATTCTTTCGATTGGCATCATAAAAGTAGGGTGATTTTTTTTTGACATTTGAGTCGGTTCGATTCCCAGACGAAGCAAGTAATTTTTAGAAAATCTATGAATGCGGAATTACTAAGTTTTAAAAATAACATAAAGTCTTCTTTAAGCAAAATACACTATCTACGATATTTAAGGTACTTCCCCTTCATGTCCCATAAGTTTGGGACGCCCTGTATATCAAAGATAGTGTTATACTTATACTAAGGTATTATGTAGGTACAATAATTATTTATTTACAGCTTTGATACATCGATTTTAAAAGGTAGGTATACCTAAGTAACAGAATTACTTATATCTGTTACTTATATCTCTACTTATTTTAGATCGTTTTTTTTGCAATTCAAATCGATTGTGATAAAGTATAAGTGAATAAATAAATATTTATACAATTGAGTGTAGACTGTGCTGTAAAATCATCATAATGGTCGCCAATAAAAACTGTTAGCTTAATTCTTAAAGGAAATCACAAAACATATCAAAAATGCACACACCTGCAAATAACGGTACAACATTTAAGTAACAAAACACTGTAAATCTGAAGTGCGCTGTGCGACAAAAAGTTGCATTCTGTTGCGTGCAGAATGTTGATACACGACATTATGTTGCACCTGTCGTCGGTAAGACGCGTGCGCAGCGTATTGCGCCCATTTAACTGCCGACCAGCTATTCATTAAACAATTTGTTAAAATAAATAATGCTGGATATTTCAACATCATCTGCTTCCAAAATAAGAAGCAAGTCTAGGTCTCGTAAAACTTGTCATTAAAAAATAAATATAAATGTTTTCAAAATTATTCATCAACTGATTATTTAGTGCGATTCACTTACTGCGCTACTAAAAGTAGGTATTAACTTACCTAGAAAAATAATCAATTGCATACAAAGTTGTGGGTAACTGCTAGTAAAATACATACAGTAGTATACGTACTTTATTCATACATCTTACACCATGGATTCCTCGATAATACATCGCTGCTGAAACAAGAACGGCCTCTAGCACAATTATCTGTCTTATACGCATTATGGGCCCTCTACACATTCGCCGATGATAGACGAATGCCGACGGCCATGATCGTTTAGACTCTAGAGGGCCTCATCACCTGTATTCGCCTATCATCTATATCTATCGAAATAATAGTTCGGCGAATGTGTTAGAGTGGCCGTTAGCATGAGAAAACAAGCCACCTAATAGGTACTGACATAAAGTCATTAGATTTTTAATTGAAAAAGTGATTCACTGTACACCACGGGTAGATATTTAAACTGACTTTCTTTATTAGGCTACCAAAGCCATACTATTCATACTAATATTATAAATGTGAAAGTAACTTTGTCTGTCAGTTTTTTATCTTTTTACGCCCAAACCACTGAAAAGATTACGCTGAAAATTGGCATGGATCTTTATCATGTCCTTATTATGTATGTCCTTCCCAGGGATACAACAAAGGTTGTATCCCTGGACATATACATTGTTTAATTTTTATCCCGAAAAAATCCTGAGGGACCGCAGGTCACACCGCGGGAGCGCATGCTAGTCAACTGTACGTTTACGAAAAGATATCAGCCCAAAGCTTCCTTAATCATCGGAAACTAGTGCTAAGGGTACAGTGCGCGGGCGCAGATCCAGAGCCAGTTTTTACCCACATTGCTTTCAGGCTGTTCTTTGTTGGTCCTTATGACGTGAAGAGCATTAATTCTTATCAAATACGTTTTTATAAATTCATTGATGTTTTACACCTGCAATCTACCACATCCTTAGTTCAATGTTAAGAAAAAAAATATGTTCCTGTTACGAACAAAGAAACAAATACTTACAATAGAAAGATACTTTTACTAGTATAATCCTACAACTCATTCTAAAGTAGCGACTACATGACCAATTAAACCCTGAGCGTCACGCTTTCTACTTCACATTGTTATGTAAATGTTACACATTATTGTAATTTTAATAAATATAACGAAACCATCAAGCGTTTCAATTAGTACTTCTGTGCCACTACACATGTTGAAACGAGACATTAAATTATGATACTTTACTATAGGTATTATCAAAACTAAAGGAGTAAAGTCGCTTGAAAAATTAGGACAAGCGTATCGTTGCGAACATTTTTCAATAAAAAAAATTACGCTATTAGATACTCAACCTCTTTGCTTTATCATGTCATGCAGATTTAAATTGGGAATTGATTTTCAAATTTAGAACGGGTTTTTTGCCTAGCTTTTTTTCTGTATAAAATAGTTTTGATTATGATTACTTTTAATTCCGGAAGTTCTTTTTCATCTGTAACCACGTTCAGAAACTTTCTCCTTTTGATCCTTGCATAAAACTGTTGCGTTACACTGTATGTAACAACTTACAGTTAGGTATTAGATCTTTCGACATTCAGGAAGTTTTCTTTATATTTCCTCGGCCTAAGCCCGGCATCGTGGGAGCAGTTTAGTGACTGCGTGTGAACTCAATGCGACAATAGACTCAGCACACATGATTTACGCACTAACTGTTAGTTAAGCTGTGACGACACAGTCCACAGATAGAAAAGAGGGCTCTGATTTAGAGGAGACATTATATCGAACAATGCTGGATCGGAGTTATGCAATCGCACTATAATTATGCCACAGTCTAGAGAAACAGCTTGAACTCTATAACTAACAGATTTCAGATTTCATTTATTGACCATGAAGTTACTTAACATAACATTGGCACGTCAATTTACATTGGTACACTTAACAATGATTATATAGTAGGTAACATTAATTTAAAGATAGGTGGTAGGTAAAAGTACAATACATATTATTAGACTTAGGACTTAGAGTACAAATCAGAAAATGAACAGTTCATATATTCATCGATATGGTAAAATGGATGTGATTCAAAGAACTTTTTTGATTCATTTTTAAATTTGCTCATAGGCAGACAAGTTATTTACAACAATAATCAAGCTGTTACTTCATGTAAGACTATAATAACCAGCTTCATTATGGATAAATAAAGCTTGTTTTTTTTTCAAATTTATCAACAACCACTACCTACTTTGTTTTCCCATAGGTCTGTATTAAATCAGTACGTCATAATATCAGTACGTTGGACAAAATATTTGCTGAATCGAACCGATCGGAGTCAAAATCAACGATATTCTAAGAGTGATGTATATTCCCGTGTTTTTATTATAGCCGTCTCCTACGTGCTATGTCAAGTTGCGTAGGACGCCTGGGAATATATCCTCTTTTCGGTCACAGGTAAGTCGTACGCACGCACCAATTACCGCTGATTGGTGCTTAATTAGCCTTTCTGCATGCAAAGCGATTACTGTGCCCTGATTCTTCATGAGTTTCAACGTCGTAGTTGTTGGAACAGTTAAATGTTATCGTGAGCTTCATCGGTTATAAACGTTTTTACGCTTTCTAGCTAAGCTGCTGAAACTATGCATATGCATATTATATATTCTGTAATTTAGGTTTCCTACGAAAGAAAAGTGTAGTAATAAGTAGAAAATACACAGAAGAGTAAGTAGTAATAATTGACCCATTTTCTAAGTTCCTACCTACTCCTAGTAGGTATGAAAAACAAAGAAAAATATTTTTTTCTCTTTGAGTTCTCTTCGTAGATATTCCTTGCACGTTTCAGAAATTATAAATAATTGTAATTACAATACTTGCTATATTTGATAGTAGGTAATGGTACGTATGCGGTAAATGCCAGGTTAGTCCAGGGGATTATAACACGGGGGGCGGAGTGGTATCCCCTGCCAAACAGGGGACTTTCCGGATCCGCGGGTGGTCGAAGTGGGGACTTCGGCTGTCCATGATGCGGACCCCGGGAGGGCGGCGGCGCTCTGTGGCGAGCGCCGTCGTAAGCACCGCGAGGGTGCCGGGTGTGGCTGTGGGTGCCGTTCCCGGGACAGTGCCTAGGCAATGTGCAAGAGGGGCACCGGTGTGTTCCGTAGAAGGTCCCGGAGCCCCTTGGCAGGCCACGCGTCAGTTTTTAGTCGGTGAGAGTCGTAGCCCTTCCGCTGTCCCCGCGGCGGCGCGGTCGGGTATCCATAATGGATTTTCTGACGTTATAAAAAAAAGGAGGATTATAACAATTAGTTTGAAATGAAGTCAAGAAAGCGTCTTCAAAATCTAGTGTTTTCGTATCATTGTACCCGCGGTTCTCATTACAATATCTGTGTCAAAAAACTTAATCATACAGAATCCTTTAGCATATACATTAGTACTCTGATTTCACGTGGTCTCGCAATCCATTGTCGTCTGCTATTGTTGCACCCACCAGATTACATGCGTATCTTTCAGGGCGATTCATCATCACGATCTGGGTTGAAGTTACTAAACTTATGTGTGAGAAACATCCAGATAGGATTACATTAAGCTTATCTATCTTGTCTATCTATGTACTTACACAGATAAGTGTTTACTTGAAAATTATGGAGTTTACGCTAAATCCTTTTTGAAATATTTCTGAAAAGACCTCACACACAAATATACATAATACATAGCCTTTAAAAAAACGTTTAAGTTGAATTAATGTATGTTTGTATGAATACTATGGCTATATTCATGAACCTGTAAATTCCCAGAAACTGTTAAAGCTATGAAAATGTGACTGCGGCACAGTAAAATACGGACACGGTTAAACCTACAAGTTTCAACTCCTCTTTCAAGCTTAAAGTGTGGAGTCAATGCCCAAAATCAGTAGTCCAATGGTCTCTACATTGGTACATTAATTTGACAATGTTGCCGCATCGTGGCGTGCGGCACGCCAACATTCACCGAGTACAGGCTAAATGGAAATGCATTGAACGTTACGGCTTATGAAACGATGTATATCAGCGTTTCAAACGTCTCAAACACGAAATGCTTCATAGACCGCACCAATAACTTATTGATATCTTTGAAATATGGATTCGTGCAGAACTGGGGCAACGGGTCAAACTCTTTCGTGCAGTGAACTGCAGTTTATATACATAACATGACTGGTTAGACCTCGTATAAAATATTCTATTATTACAGTGTCCCTAGAGTTATCAACTTAAGACCCCTCGCAAACTATCGGCCGATAGTTGAGACGGAATTACTTTGGCTCGTAATGAGTATGGAGCAGTATAGCTCGTCAAAGTCTGTAGTCTGCGAGGGGTCTAAGCCGCTAAGGCCGGTCTCAAAGTCCATATAACCTAAACATAATCATAATCATTTTATTCACAAAGTTTTAGGTTACATAATTATGGTCTTATTTAAATATATACTTAACATAATATTATAGTTACCCTACTAAAACTTACCTTTACAGGTGTATGAATAATATTTAAAGAACGGACGTAATGCAAGACAGACATGCAGTCTTGTAAAAAAAATATCTTGGTTTATCTTTATTAAGTATCAGGTTGGAAATTGATTGTGGCAAAGATTTTAAAGAATTAAATTCTGTGAAAGTTATTTCCTACCTAGAAAATAATAAAAGAGTGTAATCGCATGATTACCAACTGTAAAGAATCATTGAAGAGATGATTTTAAATGAGTCGACTGTAAACCGGAGACAACGGAAACGGGAAATGGTAAACAAACACAAGAAACAAATGAATGCAAGAATAGCGATATGTTTTACATGCGGATTCGCAGACTGAAGTCAGTGTGGAGACAGAAATCGTTTATAATTAACCGCCCGTGGCCTACAGACAGCCGTAAAATCACAAATAAACAAACATTACTGGCTGCTCATTCAGATTAGACGTGTTGAAAATAAGTATGACACACCTTTTATAAATGGCTCGATATAATTATCTCTATGTAGACAAAACAGTGGCGAAGGAACAGGGAGTACAATCATAGCTCCTTTATTCTAAGTGATCCCAGCGGTCCCATATAATAGTGCTTTTTGACTTTAAGTAGATTTTGTAACTAAACAGTGTACCAAAATTTAGATATTTAGATATATAGATAGATAGATAATTCTTTATTGTTACACCTTAATATAAATTACTAAATTAAAAAAACTTAAGTCTAAATTCAGTGGCACAATGGGCGGCCTTATCTCTGAGTGATCTCTTCAGGCAACAATTTAGCTCAATTGGAAGTCGGAAAGTGGGCAAAATCCAGCTTGCAAGATTTGACAAACATTTGCAAGTTAATAAAAAGCTTTTAGCTGATCGCACATTTGGCCGTAAGTGCCGCAGTCATTTTTCTATGATGTCAGAAAATGTGGCTCACTTCTGACGTCAGCAGCATTTCCTCTATTGAATTGACAGTTCGGCGCGTACGGCGCGCGGATAAGTTTGCGACCACCTAATATCGTTTTTTTTTTTTTATGGAAGAGGGGGCAAACGAGCAGGTGGCACACCTGATGGTAAGTGATTGCCACCGCCCACAGACAACTGCAGCATCAAGAGGCACTGCAGATGCGTTGCCGGCCTTTGAGGTAGGAATAGGCTCTTTTCTTGAAGGCGCCTAAGTCGTATCGGTCTGGAAACACCTCTGGCGACAGCTGATTCCACAAGTCTGATGTGCGAGGCAGGAATTGGCGTGAAAACCGCACAGTAGTGGACTGCCAACCATCCACATGATATGGATGGTATAGGTATTGCTGTCGTTGCATACGTTTAGGGTATTATTGCGAGTTTGCACCGAACATGCAATTGATCAGCCTTATTTGTACGAAGATACGCTATTTTTTAGGCTTACTTTAAAGGCAAAGTCACAAAGTTAAGTATATCTATCTTATAAATCTTCTTACAACTTCAAAACTTTGTCTCTATTTCTGGTTATGAGAATGTCCGACATTATCTAAGTTTACGACAAGATCCAACTGCTGTAAAGTGCGAAATTGTGAGTACCTAGGAGTGATGGCGCCGCGACGCCTCGCTGAAAAGAGAAAACGTTTGAACGCCGTCTAAGAACGCACTGCAGCCACCGATTCAGGAAGACCCAGAGAGAGATAATAATTTGAAGATTAAAATCCCGCTTCTTATCGCCTTCTACCTTCCTATCATCTCTCCCTCTGTACTGCCACTTAATACATATACGACCAAAATCTTTTAAACTACGCAATGAATTTTTATGCTGATTTCGTCAGATCGTTTTTGAAAAATACGTTTTTTTAATATAAAGCTAACTAGCGGTATCAGGTAGGTCCCTGAGATGCTAAAGACTGAACTAAAGGTATTCAGGCGTTTAATTTTATTGTTTGTGGATTAAGTGTAGATAGTCGTTCTCGATAGATGTTCTGTGTGTGAGGTCATATAGTGGATGGGTGTGGCTTTTGTCGTTCCTGGCAGCGGGCGGCGTAAAATCCGCCCGCGTCATAGGAGTTAATACTCCTATCTATCTATCTATCTAATCAGCCTACATCTACCCACTGCTGAGTATAGGCCTCCTCATTTTCACGCCACTCTTTCCGATCCTGCGCCAGTCGAATCTATTGCCTTCCCGCTACCGCGACAATATCATCACACCATCTGGCTGGTGGTCTGCCTGGTGGTTAATACTTCTATGAACTTACTATTGTGTAAAAAGTATATAAGTAGTATTCAGTCATCTTAGTACCCATAACACAAGCTCTGCTTACTTTGGGGCTAGATGATGCTGTGTGAAAAGTCCAGCATTATTTATTTATTATTTTTATCAAAACTGTCCTCCTTAGTGCGTCCTCCTACCCAGACGCGGATGTAGCCGCATTTAGACGGAGTGCGAAGGATCTGCAATGCCCTGAGACACCGCCCTTTGCGTTCTAAATTATACTGGGTGTAGCACAGGGACCGTGTTAGCTTATCAGCTCTCTCGAGTGAATTGCAATTTCTTTTACATGAGAAAAACATGTGAATTTATTATTTTCAATGACGAGACGAGGGTTTGTGGGCAATATTCACACTAATAACTTACTTACGACTCTTCTTTTTCTTTTCTGCCCTCTGTAGAGATGGTCAAGAAACCTGGCGAGACGTGATCGCTGGGGTAAAAAGTTAATACGGTCTGAAGCCACTGTTTCAGTTTTCAGGAGTGGTTTTTATACACCCAGTATAAGCAAGTACGCTTTAATTTTAGTTTTCAGTGTATTTCCAGAAACAAAGGCACTATTTGGTTTCCTTTAAATTGTTTCTCGCATTGTTTCGAAATGTTCTTAGTGTTTTAATGGGTTATGGTTGTGGTAGGTTTAGTAAAAACTTAGTACCCCTATGTACCTAACCTTCCAAAAGCTACTCAGCAGATTTGTACTAATGTAGCATTTACCTACATAACTTTACAAAGGTAGATTTTTCAATTTGATTTTTAAAAATTTATAAATCTACCTTTCAACGACCTTAAAATATGATAAATAGATTAGTCGAATAGATCTCAAACAAATATATTTGAGAGAGTGTAGCCTCCTACAATTAAAGTTTAAATTTCAAACAAGTTGTAACATGATTGTTCGCAGTAGCTGGGAAATTTAGTTCCGTAATAAATGAACACACCCAAATGACTCAATAACCAGTATCCAATCTTAGTCCTTGAACCGCGCCGCGCCGCCCGGTGCAAGGAACTAGAGAAATGCAAGTGCTAGTGTTGCCAACTTGGCCACTTCGGCGCTAGATATAACCATTTTTTGACGACCTCAGTGGTGCAATGGGTGAAAGCCCGCTTTGGACGCAGAAGGTTGCGTGTTCGATTCCCGTCGTGGGATAAATGTTTGTATGATCTGCAAATATTTATCTCGGGTCTGGGTGTTTCTATGTAGGTATAATATGTATTTATTAACAAACAAAAAGTATATAAGTAGTATATCAGTCATCTTAGTACCCATAACACGAGTTCTGCTTACTTTGGGGCTAGATGATGCTGTGTGAAAAGTCCAGCATTATTTATTTTATTTAATAATTTTTTACTTTTGATGGCCTTAAGCTTAAGCCACCTAAGCTACTAAATTTTTAGGACATATTATAACTTATTAATAAGTAGGTTTACGAAACTATATTATTTATACTTACCTACTTATTTTGATATTGCCTATTGAATTCAAAGAATCGCCTCAATATTTTTACTATTACCTTGAAGATTTTTCTTCTTGTTAGGTAGGTAGGTACTCTCATGACGATGAAAAGAGATGGCAATGGATTCGGCACCCAGTTTTAACCAGAAAAGCTATAAAATTGCATTATGAATGACATGGTTAGAGTCACTGAGTAGCTACCTAATTAGTATATGCAATTTTTGCCATATAGTTTACAATATTGTATAGCAAATTTTTCTGAATCCAGATGGCAATGGCTAGTGTTAATAGCGGGCCGGCCTTGTGACCTATAGCGGCCTTGCAGTTGCAGTAAGCAGGTGCCACCAACCATACAATGCCTGATTACAACGGTAGCAATGCACTAATTATTATTGGCAGAGAATATCTCATGATACTACGTAATGAATGGACACTTTACTGCGCACCAATTGAGATGTCCATAGAGTTCTCGATTGCGTTTATACACACATGCACGCATACAAAAATGACGCTGTTCTGGCTGGCTTCTTCTGGTTTTTTATTTGCTAAGTGGGAAGCGGAATTTCGATAAAGTTTTGTCGAGTGTCCGAGGTGTTACTGGGGCAAGACAGCAGCTTGCTCAGGTGCACTTTTACATAACCACGCATATTTTCTGGTACAAAAAATGTGGCTTGCAAATGTGCAATGTGCATTTTGTTTTATGGATAGTCTATTTTGGTTGTGAATAGTTGAAGTTCTGGTTCTTTATGTGAGGGAATGAGACTTTTGGACCTTCCACGCCTTGGATATCTACGATCTGGAGTCGTGATCCTGTTTCGTTTTTTTTTTTTAGAAAAACCCGTTTAAACCTATTGTGATTTAAACTGCTGACCCTACCTGCACCATATCATTGTCAAACCTTTTATCATGGTTAACAATTTATTGGTACAAATAGTCCAATAGATATCGATAAGCAAACCACACTTGTCCACAACACAAACACAATGACCGCGACTTCACTTGAAAACTCCAAGATAATTCGTCGCGTGTCGAAGATGGGCCACAAACTGAGATACGCTATTGAGTTCCTGCCAATTTTGGCCAAGATTTCAAGTACCTTATTATGTAGGTTGTAAGGTTGGTTATTGCGTGGTGAGTGGTAAGTTTATGTTGGCAGGATAGTCGGTTCTGGTTCAAACAAGAGGTGTTTGCAGGAGATAGCAGCTATCGCCTGGGAACGTCAAACAGGCGGGCCCGTGCGTGCCACTGCAGCTGACAAGTCACTAGTGAGGAAATACCTCCTTAAATGGAGATAGCTGAATCATGTTTACAATGCAGGTTAAATAACCCTTTTCTTCTTCTTCTTGACGTGTAGGTACTTACCACACTAGTTCGAAGTACTATCTTCGAACAAGTGTGGTGAAGTGGGCCTCAAATGGGCCATTTTCGTACAAAAACCTGTTTGTCAATAATATAATAGATACGTCATTTTCGTATTGTGTGATTGGTTGGAATGGGAAATGGGAATGGATTTCAAGTTAGGCCTCTGGTTCAACATACATAAAATCTCGCCTCCTTCCCGTAGGGTAAGGCAGAAACCACAGATTTATGCTGCATGCTACCGTGCTAGTCACACGGTTTATTTGTCCATTAGGTTGTAATTTAAGATGATTATGTGCAGTATTTTCATTCATTCATTCAAAGTAAAATTGGTATGTTTTTATAGTATTTGCAGCAAAGATTTGGTATGTGGATGCGTGATTTAATTTGACGAGTATCGGAACTGGGACCGTTTGGTATGCGCCACGAAGCGGCTACATCCGTCCAGCGGACATTGTAAATAATGCAGTACTCTAACAAGCAACAATAATATTCTAAATACAGATGAAAAGAAAATATCTGAGAGAATGTCTATCGTGACTTAGGGACAGTAGTGTCTTTTTGAATAAGAGTCGAACCAAAACATGTTTTAAATATTTATTTGTAGCTTACTCTTAGAGGCTCAAATCTCCTGTCAATGAGAAGATGATCTTCCATATTAACTAATATAAAATATTAGGTACTTTTATGTGTACTACTGCGTTTTGTCAAAATCAAAATCAAAATCAAAAATCATTTATTCAGTAGGACCACAGGGATCACTTAGAATAGTCTTAAAACTAATTTTACTCCTGTTCTTTCGCGACCAATACCGTGAAGAATCAGGGCAACAAACACGGTCTGGGGCCTATCATTTTTTTAGGTGATCCATGGATCCATTGAGTTGGAGCAAGTCCCAAGCTTTTTTGTCATCCAAATAATCAGATATCTTATAATAGGCTTTTTTACAGAGATGACGTTTAATTGTATTTTTAAATTTAGTGATTGATAAATTTTGCAATTCGCTTGGGACTTTGTTATAAAAGCTTACACATTGCCCTTTAAATGATTTCATAATTTTATCTAATCTAGTAGTGGGAACAGCGAGTTTATCCTTATTTCTAGTGTTTACATCATGATTATCGCTTTTTTTCTTAAATGATTCAATATTTTTACGAACATACATCAGATTTTCATATATGTACTGACAGGGTACTGTCAGTATGAATATATCTTTAAATTTATTTCTAAGCGAATCTCTGGGACCCATATTGTAAATTGCTCGAACAGCCCTCTTCTGCAACACAAACACGGTGTTAATGTCTGCAGCAGTCCCCCACAATAAAATGCCGTAAGACATAATGCTGTGAAAGTAGCTGAAATAGACTAATCTGGCAGTATCTACGTCCGTGTAATGACGTATCTTTTTAACTGCGTATGCTGCAGAAGCAAGTCTCTTCGACAATCCATCTATGTGTGGGCCCCATTGTAGCTTACTATCTAAGGTTATGCCTAAAAATGTAGTGGTGTCCACAAGATCTATCTGTTCATTTTTTATTATTACATTGGTTTTTATTGGTTTTACATTTGGTAGTATGAAGCGAATACATTTAGTTTTCTTCTCGTTTAATAATAAATTATTAACATTGAGCCAATTTACAACCTTAGAGATTGCATTGTTCACTTCGTCAAAGTTAGCCTGTTTACGTTTCAACTTAAATATAAGTGAAGTGTCATCTGCAAACAGGACAATCTCGTGGTTGTCTTTTACAAGTTTTGGTAGGTCATTAATGTAAATTAAAAAAAGGAATGGACCTAATATTGATCCTTGTGGTACACCCATTGTCACCACTGACCCCGGAGAACGCTTCCCATTTACGTCAACTCTTTGTATTCTGTCACATAAGTAGGAAGTGAAAAGGTTGAGAGGGTTGAGAGCAACACCCCTAACACCATAGTGGTAGAGTTTCCTAATTAATGTTTCATGATGTACACAATCAAATGCTTTAGATAAATCACAAAAAATACCAAGCGCGTCATGAGAGTCTTCCCAAGAATTAAAAATATGAGATATTAGATCAACACCGGCATCAGTTGTTGATCGTCCCCTTGTAAATCCAAATTGTTTGTTGTCAAGTAAGTTGTTAATATTAAAATGTCTTTGTAATTGAATAAGTATAAGTTTCTCAAAGATTTTACTAAAAGTTGGTAAAACTGATATTGGTCGAAAATTGCTAGGGTCAGAGTGAGTACCAGATTTAAAAAGAGGCGATATTTTACTATATTTCATCAGATCAGGAAACACACCACTATCAATACATTTGTTAAATATGAGAGCTAGTTCAGGTGCAATGATGTTAATCAATGGTTTTACGACGCTAACGGAAATTCCCCAGAGGTCTGTGGTTTTTTTTACATTAATGAGATTGAAAGCTTTGATGATGTCTTTATAATCCACATAATCGAAGGAGAATTTGATGTTACATTCAGGTATGTTATCTTTTAGAAATGACTCTGCGATTATGTGGGAAGAGTTCAAACATTTTGTAGTAGAGACTGGAATGTCAGTAAAAAAAGTTTCGAATGCCTTGGCTACGGCATCGTCTTGGTTTACGATGGAATCACCAATTTTAAGTTTGTAGGTATTATTATGAACCTTAACATTTCCAGTCTCACTATTAATAATATTCCAAGTAGCTTTTATTTTATTTTGACTATTTTTAATTTTATTGCCTATATGCAGTGATTTAGCTGTGCGACACACATTTTTGAAAACTTTTGAATATCTTCTAACTCTTTCCTTAAACTCTTCACTAAAATTATATTGTTTTTCGCTATAAAGTTCATACAATTTTTGTCTGCTTTTATGGATCCCCGCTGTTGCCCACTCACAAAAGTTTGAACCTTCAGTAACCATAATCGATTTAGATGTATATATTGAGTTAAATTGGTAGGTAAATTCATTAAAAAATTTATTGTACAAGTAATTTGGGTTATCATTGTCATAAAATAGGTTTTCTAGTCTGGTTGCTAATTTTGATTTAAACTTTTCCAATCGATTATTGGTCATTGGTACATAAGTAATTTTTCTCCTTACATTTTGCTTTATTTGATTTTGAATTTTAATTAATTGACCAAGATGGTCGGATTTAAACTTACTTACTAAACTTTTATCAATTATTTTAACATTTGTAAAAATATTATCTATACATGTGGCAGAAGTAGCTGTAATTCTTGTAGGTTCCATAAATGAAGGTTCAAGGTTAAATGACTTAAATAAACTAGTTAATCTGGTATTATAAGAGTTATTTTCTAACAGGTTTACATTAAAATCGCCACATACTAGGATTTGTTTCTTACATTTGGTTATTTTAAACAGAATTTCTTCCATAACTTTTTCAAAAGTATTAAATGTAGCGGATGGTGGGCTATAGGCGCTTATAACAATTAATTGCTCCAACTCTACGCACGCGATTTCAATGTGTCTTTCTACAGAGTGGTGGACAATATCTTTGCGTTCTTTAAATTTAAAACTCTTGTTTAATAATATTAGTGAGCCACCTCGAATAAAATGAACTCTGCAGAAAGCACTACCAACCTGGTGATCACTGAAATTAAACATAAGCTCATGACTTTTCAGCCAATGTTCTGTAATACATACAATGTCAATATTATTTGAGGTCATGTACAAGTCCAGTTCTAATTCTTTACCGCGTAAACCTTCAAAATTTTGATGCACCAAGTTAGTAAGATTTACATTTGATTTTTTATTTTGACTCTCTATTTTATTATTATTATTTGACTTTATTGCAATGCTAGAGGTTCTCTCTATTGTCTTAAGATTTAATTTAAATGGCTTGGATAAACTTCCAAAGCCATGTTAGGCATGTCAGTTTTCTGCTCAATAGAAGCAGATTGAATAGCCAAGTTTTTGGCTGTTATACTAAAATAATAAGATAGCGAAACAGCTACCTGTCGTTGGTCAAAATGGGATAGGTAATAGCTACCTTTGGTCAAATAATAATTTTTACTAACAATATTGGTAGAGTCAATTACATGTATTAAATTATTATTGCATGATATTGTATGCAAAGTCATATTTAACCTATATCTAAGTTCGTTTTCTGCTTGTGGCAAGCTGTTGCTGTAGGGGAATGTAAACATTACAATTTTATTTACATTTAATGTACACAGTGTCTCAAAATATTTTATTAATTCAACTTTATTTACATTTCCCCTATTCCCAACCCAAATTACTATGTTGGAGCTATTATTGAATTTATTTTTAGTTATTAAACGCATGATATCATGTAGATTTGACCCGGGCAAGCAATTATTTAAAACCGAGTGTCCCATTCTTATATTTAAGAGCTGGCCCATATTTTTTCCTATTTCATCGCTGTACATGATAGTTTGTTGTGTATTTTTGCACAACTTAGGTTAACTGACACTCAGCGGGGAGGCTGACTCGGTGACACTTACTGGTTCTGGAGTCGCAGGGCGTTGGCAGCCACAAGAGTGGTTGGCCACAAATGAATCATAGCGGTCTTTGTTGCTATGTGAAAGTTGGAGTAGCTCATCCATGGCCAGTGAGTACTCCCGCATCGCCTCCTGGGACTTTTCATAGCGAGTAGTGATGGATCTCAAAGATGCCTCAACGCTGGCCAGTTCACTTTGAAGATGTTGAATGTCAGATTCATACTGAATTTTATTATTTTCTAATTGCAATGTAAACATTTGCAAGTTATCCAATATTTCTATTTGTACTGTCCTAGACTGTTCCTATCTGGATTAGGTAATCAAGGGTACTTTTCAATGAATAAATTGTATTTAAATCGATTTTGAAAAATGAGGTTTTATTTCTGATCTGCCATTACGTGTGTATTTAAAACGAATGAATGTACGTACAATTGAAAAGATTGAATGAATGTGAAAAGAATGAATGAATGTTATGAATGCTAGAATGAATGAGTGAATTTATATAAATCAATAGGTAATTGGTTCTAAAATCCAAGAACCTTAACTATTAATGTTTGAACCCTAAGACGATCTTCATTCCGCCGCAGACCGCTAGATGGCGCTGAGCATAACTTCTTAAACATGCCGGCCACCTTGGAAGTGCCCGGTTGCAGGCTTCCAACAGAGACTCGTTTGTAGCCTCGTTACTCGCCGGGTAGTTCAGGAAGCAGCGGACAGACCTTGGAGAAGGCCCGCCGGATCACGCCCGATGATGTTCTGATTTCCGCCACGCGCGAAACACCATCTGCGCCTGGAAACAAACGGGTAACCCGCCCCATTTTCCACTTGAGGGGAGCTACGTTGTCCTCCTTGACAAGTACTAGCATGTCCTTCTCGATGTCTTGACTGTCCTTCTTCCATTTGGTTCGTTGTTGGAGTTCCGACACGTACTCCTTCGACCAGCGCTGCCAGAAGTGCTGGCGTAGTTGCTCCACCATGTGATAGCGCGTCAGGCGAGAGGGCGCAACGCTGGTCAGGTCTTCGCAGGCTGGTGCGGTCAACGGCCGGCCAATTAGGAAATGGGCCGGGGTAAGAGGTAGGAAGTCATGAGCATCTGAGGACAGAGGGGACAAAGGCCGGGAATTCAGGACGGCTTCGATTTGCGTCAATACCGTGCCGAATTCCTCGTGCGTTAACCTTGCATTGCCTAGTACTCGCTTGAGATGATACTTACATGATTTTATTCCAGCCTCCCAGAGGCCACCGAAATGAGGACTGTAGGGAGGGATGAAAGTTAATCGAATTTGATTATTACTCAAATAATCAGAAATATCGTTGGAATTTTGAAATATTTGATTTATTTCTTTAAGGGCCCCGACTAGATTTTTTCCATTATCTGAGAAAATTTCTAAAGGCTTTCCACGACGAGCTATAAATCGTTTCAAAGCTAGTAGATAGTCCTGTGTCGACAAGCTGCCTACCAACTCTAAATGTATAGCGCGCGTTGTGAAACAAATGAATAAGCAGATGTATGCTTTTATTAAAACGGCGCCCCGACCTTTACGATTTAAAATAAATACAGGGCCAGCAAAATCACAGCCGCATCGCATGAAACTAAACGTCCCACCTTCCAAACGCTGGCTAGGTAAATTACCCATTTTTGGGGTAAAAGTTTTACCTTTCATGCGCGTGCATGTAACGCAGTTGTGTACAATTTGTCTGGCTAGATTCCGCGCACCTAGCACCCACCACTGCTCACGCATGGAACATACGAGAAGCTGCGGCCCAGCATGTAATAATTTTCTATGTTCATGTTCGCATAACAATCTAGAAATTCTATGTTTACCACTCAAAAGCACAGGATGTTTTTTATCATAACTAAACTCGGTTGAATTACATAACCTGCCGCCTACACGAATCAAACTATTTTCGTCGAGAAATATGTTTAAACCCGCGATTTTATTTCCCTGCTTACTCTTTGCGTTAAATGGTAAATTATTTACGAGCCTATGATACTCAAGAGGGAATGATTCCTGCTGTACTGAGCGCATCAATGTAATGAGTGAGCGGTCAAGCTCAACAGCTGATAATGAACCGGTTTTCTGAATACAATGCGCGTGCGGCGATGACGCTCTTGTGTTATCTATAAAACGAAGTAGGTATGCACAAGCGCGCTGCATGCGAATAAATGATGAGAAATTGTCATAGTTAAACAATGGACTCTGTTGCGTACTTATTAAGTTTATAGTTTTATGAGACTTACATTCTGGTAAATCATCGTTTATTGAAACATCGTTATTTGACCAAGTGATGCTACTTTCACTTAAAAACCTAGGGCCACACCACCATGGATTATTCGTGTCATATTTTAATGAGTCTAACTTAGTACCGCGCGTAATAAGGTCGGCGGGATTTTCCGTGCCCTTTACGTGCCGCCATATCGTGTCATCGGTTGACTCATTAATTAGCACGACTCTGTTTTGCACGAACGTTTTTAGAAGATGGGGAGACATTCGAAGCCATCCCTGCACAATTGTGGAATCCGTCCAAAAATATACTTTATCGAAAGCTATACGAAGAGATTCTTTTATGCTAATGAATAATTTCGAACCCAACAACGCACCGCACAGTTCTAGTCTAGGAATGCTAACTGCTTTTATTGGAGCTAATTTGCTTTTAGCGCACAATAACATGACAGAGATAGGAGGGGTGTGAACAGAATCGTCCCTACAGGTACGAACGTAAGCACATGCACCATATGCCGTTTGAGACGCGTCTGTAAATATATGCAACTCCGTATACTTGCCATCTACAGTTGTAATGTACCGAGGAATTCGAATTTCCTGTAAACATTGCAGACTAGAAATGAATTCACGCCAGGTACTTTGTATGCTATCGGGTACCTCTTCGTCCCAGTCTAACTTTTGCAACCACAAACTTTGTAACAGACATTTAGCTACTATGACCGCCGGAGATAGCAAACCTAACGGGTCATATATCTGTGATATGACAGAGAGCATGATTCGCTTGGTGAGAGGTGAGTTAACTTGAGATAACTGAGTTGTAAAATGTAACTCATCACTCTCCGAGGACCAGCCTAGACCTAACGTTTTAGATAGATGATTTTCACCTATGTTCAGATCTTTACTACTCTGAGGACAAACTTCATGATTAAATGTCCATTTATGCAACGGAAAGCAACCCTTTTCTAATACCTTACTCGTTCGATTACATAAATCTAACAGCGTGTCAGCGTTATTATGTGAGATTATGACATCATCAACATAAAAATCGAAATTTATGATTTGAGCTACAAGTTCATCATCGCATTCCTGAGCTAATTGTTTAAGGCATCGGATACTTAAATAAGGCGATGATGAATTACCATACGTAACGGTATTTAAGGTATACAGCTGTAGAGGCAAGCTTTGATGTTCCCGCCACAAAATCATTTGTAAGCTACGTAAGTCAGTCTGTACTAGGATCTGTCTGTACATTTTCTCAACGTCAGCGCATGCTACGTACTTATGCTGTCTGAAACGGAGAAGAATAGAAAATATACTATTCTGAAGAGGTGGGCCTATGTGTTGAATGTCGTTGAACGATTTGTTTGTTGTTGTTTTGGCACTCGCGTCAAAAACAACTCTGAGTTTTGTTGTGAGACTATTTTCGCGGTACACTCCGTGATGCGGAAGGATGTAGTGCGGTTTGTCAGGATCAATGACGTTTCCTGACACTGGGGACATGTGACCCAGCTGCTCGTACTCACGCATGAAATCACAATATAATTGTTTGTATTGCGATGAAGATTCTAATCTTTTTTCTAGCGACAAAAAACGTTTTTTCGCCGTCGTAAATGAATCGCCTAAAACGTCAGCTGATTCCTTTAGAGGAATGCGAACAGAAAACCTACCGTCTGCATCGCGCTCGGTTGTTTCTGTAAATAGATTTTCGCAGAATCTATCATCTTTTGTCAATGCAGACGGTATGTTTGTCAGTTCCTCTAATTCCCAAAATTTACGTAATTGAGAATCTACGTGAACATGATGACAATGAACATGGTTTGTAAGATACGATTGAATGTTATGAATCGGTCCGGATATAATCCATCCTAACTTTGAGTCGAATAGGTATGGACCGGCCTTGAGTTTCATTCTGTTTTCTAAGAGTAGGTCCCAGAATATGTCTGCGCCTAAAAGTATATCTATCTCTGACGGAACACTAAACGTAGGATCAGCGAGTGAGATGTAGCTAGGTATACCTAAAGAATCGCAGTTGAGCTTTACCGAGGGTTGCTTTGAAGTTATGCTAGGTAAAACTAAACATTGGATTTCTTTGTTGAAATCACATGTTTTTGAACGTATATTGAGTTTGCAAGCGTGAGTACTTTGTGATATGGTTTCCCCTACGCCTGAAATACGAACAGTGGACTGTATGATTGGAATCTGTAAACGCGTTACTAATGATTGTGTAACGAAACAGTTCTGAGACCCGTTATCTAAAAGAACCCTAATAGTGTGATACCTATTATTCGAATCAGGTACGTCTACTAGTGCTGTGGACAGCAATATTTGCGGTATGATCGACCCGCAAGCTATTGTATCGGAATCAGCGCGGTCTTTCGGCATGTCAGCTGACTTTTGAGAGTCTTGCTGAAGCAGGGACACGGAACTATGAGCGACTGTACTTATGGTTTCCTTATTAACGTGAAGGAGCGTGTTATGTTTTGCACTACATAACTTGCAAGAACTATAAGAACAGTCATTGGCGGAATGTTTGTCTGAACGCAGACAGTTTGAACAAAGTTTTCTATCCGCGACTAAATTCTGCCTATCTAGCACGGACATGTTTAAAAACTTAGCGCAAGAATATAAGAAGTGATCCTCGCTACAATAACAACACGAACGCGGTTGTTTATTTGTCGTTTCATTCGTTTTATTTGCAGCAATTAATGTGTGCGTTTGCGAGTGCGGGTTCGATTTAATTTGTTTTTTGATTTGATTATTTGAAGTTACTTTATTAGTTTCGCTCTGCTTTTGTTTCACTGATTTGATACTACTAGAATTACTGACAATCATTTCTAACATGTCGGCCCGGTTTCTAAGGAAAACAAGTAAATCGTCTAACTTGATTTTATTATCAGTACCTACCTCACATCTGTTCGAAACAAGTGTACCCTTATGAGTTTCCCATTCCCGTTCCGTGACCGCATCGAGCTTTGACACAAGTAGGTATACGATCAAGGTATCCCAAGAATCAGTAGGTTCGTTCAACGATTGCAAGGCACGCAGGTTACGTAACGTTGAATCTACAAGCTTCCTAATGTGCGTATGCGACTCGGTTTGAAGCGCTTGAATGGTAAACAATGATTTTACGTGATTTTGAACAAGCAAGCGATTATTATGGAATCTATTTTCCAGTAAATCCCACGCGTGGGCATAGTTGGGCGCGGTGAATTCTAATGCGCTTATAACTTGCGCAGCAGTGTCAGTGAGCGACGTTTTCAAATAATGAAATTTCTGTATCGAATTTAAATCGTTTCTGTTATGTATCATAGTGATATACGAATTCCTAAATTCTAGCCATTTGTTATAAGAACCGTCAAAGGCAGGCAACGTTATTTGCGGAAGTTTTACCGACACAGGACGACCTACTCCTTCGTTACTTTGAGGCAAAGAATTTAACTGAGGATATTCGCTTAAGATGCCCTTCGCAGTAGCCATTAGAGAGAAATACTGTACTTCGAACTCTTCCCTATATTCGAGTTGAGAATCAAGATCGGATCCTTCGACCAATTGCTCGATTTCACTCTGAACTTCATTATAGCTTTGAAATAATGCAACAATTGATTGAACTCTCAAATCAAATTCTAACCTGTTGAGACTCTTTTGATCAGAATCTTGTTGGATTTTATTTAAATGCTTGCTAAACAACGTCAATCTACATTTGAGAGTAGACCTCTGCTTTTTGAGGGCAGCTAGACGAGAATTTAATTCTGTAGGGAGTTCTCTGTGTGGAGATTTAGATTTGGATCTGCTAACCCTAACTTCTAATTGGGAAGTCTTAGATGGAGGGCAAATCTCCTCGTCACTCATTATGAAATGAAATAACTTACAGTTTCTCAGCGGTACAGGCGATGCAAGGCACCAGGTAACGAACACGAACGCATGTGGTGCTGAAACACGAGACAAATATTAATGCAAACTGAGCCAGAACGGGAGAAGGAGGATGGGTAAGCTGAACCGACCGTTGTAGGTGCTTGCCGCTGCTCCAGATCTTCTCCAGGAGTCCGCTTGCTTCCAGGTTTCGATACCGGGAAAACGTGGCCGCGTGGCCGGTGGACTCGGTATGGCAGGTTCTTCGTTATCCGGCTCGAAGGACCAAATTATGTACTGTCCTAGACTGTTCCTATCTGGATTAGGTAATCAAGGGTACTTTTCAATGAATAAATTGTATTTAAATCGATTTTGAAAAATGAGGTTTTATTTCTGATCTGCCATTACGTGTGTATTTAAAACGAATGAATGTACGTACAATTGAAAAGATTGAATGAATGTGAAAAGAATGAATGAATGTTATGAATGCTAGAATGAATGAGTGAATTTATATAAATCAATAGGTAATTGGTTCTAAAATCCAAGAACCTTAACTATTAATGTTTGAACCCTAAGACGATCTTCATTCCGCCGCAGACCGCTAGATGGCGCTGAGCATAACTTCTTAAACACTATTTTATTTGTTTTATTTCTAATCTTATGAACTACACATTTTTGATTTTTAAGCATTCTCTTAGTTTTAGTAATAAATTTGTTGATTTTAACATATTTTTTAAGTTTATTATTGCTCAGTGTATTTCTAGTGCATGCTGCAGAAGCCCTTACTGAGTCATCATTGGTCAAGTCAATTATTACAGCCTGAGTACCACAGCATGCACCAGAAATTTGGCCTTGAACCCTATCAGCCGATACTAGCTCTTCGAATAAAGTTTGGGTTTTCAGTGTGGCAGAGCACTGTGCGGCCTCTTCCAGCTGTGTGATATGTTGGTGGGCATCACACAACTCCTTCTCTAGGGTAGAAGTTCTCTTCAGAGCCTGTTCGTACTCAATACCACACTGGTCGAACCCCTTACTATGGTAGCCGTCCGGCGCCGCAAGTAAAATGACGTAAATAGATAGGACACAATGAAACGCAGTGATAGGTATGCGTATAGGCATTAATAAATACGGTATTTTACTACGCACCTTATTGTACGAAATAATGAAGTTTGTAAAGATATTTTTGTAAACTACAGGTACAGAAACATAGATAAAATAAAAAAGCAAACTAAGCAAAGCTTGTACTATGGGAACCAGATAACTGATATTCTACTTATATACTTTTTGTTTGTAGAAACACCCAGACCCGAGCTAAATATTTGCAGATCATACAAACATTTATCCCGCGGCAGTTATCAAACCCGCAACCTTCTGCAACCTTCAGCGGGCTTTCACCCACTGCGCCACAGAGGTCGTCAGAATCATTTAGTTCATCAGACTATTTTATTCTACAAGTTCTATGTGATCCTAGTGTTCCTTATATGGCGATCTAGAAGAAGAATTTGTCAAAACAAAGAAATCTATGATGAATCTTCATTCAAGTCTCAGTTTACTTAAGTTCAGCTATGCCATAGCGGCTGATCCTATTCAGATAAAACTTCGAACGCAAGTAGAACATGACGTGAGAGAAGTAGCGGATGCAAAAGTTTAACTAAAAATATGCCTGATTATTGTATCAAATATTACAATCGCTATAGTACCGCTCATTAGACAAAAGTACTACTATAAGCATGTTTATTCAAGCATCGATATAATCGAGTATCGAGCGAGTTGCTCGATCGTGCGGAATGCAACCATCGAAGCCACTTGGTACTAGTGCGAGAGTCAGCTTCAAAAAGTATCAGATGAAATGAGAATAGATAGAGAAGGGCTGTGGATTATGAATCAAAACCTTGTCGACTAGATTTAATTTAGTTACCCTATCTTCTAATTATACGAGTATATCAGGTAGATTTTATTTAAACACTGAAGAATGCTTTAAAATATAAAATTAGATAGATGAAAATACTTTATTGCACACCACATAATAAAAATAAACAAAAATGAAAAACTAAACAAAAAACACAATGACATACAATCGGCGGTCTTATCGCTAAATAGCGATCTCTACCAGACAACCTGTAATAGGACTATTATCTTGGATTATAGTGAAATGGATATTAAAGTTTAAATAGTACGAGTAGGCTTTCGTTTTTTTTTTTTTTTTTAATTAAATGGGTCAGCATTTGACCTCACTATGCCTGATGTTAAGCAGTAGTGAGGTCTAAGATGGAGCATGCTTACCTAGAAGGAACCTATTTACTCTTGATTTGAAGACCCCTGTATTGTACTTTTCAGGAAATACAGAGCCCGGCAATGAGTTCCACAATTTGGCAGTTTCGTTTTTCTGAGTTTTAAATTGTTCAGCCATGACAGAGGCCTTTAGGTGGCCTAAAACATCTTTTATAATAGTCCACCTATTAAATTACTTTACAGGATAAGAGGTCGCAAACTCCTGCACTACATAGAAGCATTCGAAGCACAGGTGCCGGCACACCTGCCGCGACCCGTGCGGCGACAATTCGCGGCAAACTCGATCGCATCTACTCGATACCATCGAATATACTTTTTTTGTGTAATTAATTGATCACTTATGCAGCTACATTAAACATACAGAATTATTAATTCAAACATCTTTACCGTTGACAGAAATAGAATTTTAGGACGAAGTAAACATTTCACGCTCCAACTCAAATTTTCGCCTTCGCCTAATTAACGCTGGAACTAGAAAGGAAAATAGGCTGAGATAGGAGAGCAAACAGGGATAACAATCAACAAGATTAATAGTGTCATTGACCTACAAACAATGCCCACAAACTAAAGGATCTAGGTTTATCGTTTATCTGTCCTCGAAACCTACGGCTCTGTATTCTGTGCCTGCGGCAAGCCGGATCAATGATGACGTCACTGACAAACAATTCTGTACTTTACCACAGTCCTTTAATGACCATTTTACCATGTTACTTCAATTTCCGTAAAAAATCGTTTGTAAAACAGGGATTTCCACCGGATAGATTGGTTTTGGCTTTCTATCCGTGTTCATTGGTCATTGAATTGAATTCCGTGATCGGAATTGGATAAAAAAATTGAAAGGGAAAAAACCTCGGAAGAGAAGCCTATGCCCAATAGTGGGATAAAACTGTCTACAGCGGGATACCTACGTTAGATCAACAATGATTATGTCAAAGTTTATAAAATCAACAATCAAAAGTGTATTAGGTCAACAGTTCACTACATCAACTAATTATGAGATCAAATGTTCATAAGATCAACAGTTTATTAGGTCAACAATTCACTATATCATCAGTTTACTAGGTCAACATTTTGAATTATCATCTCAGTTTACTTTCCTAGCTCTCATTTTTTCAATGAGAACGTAGCAGGAATATACAAACTATTGTGTGATGTTTAAATGTTTGGTAAAGTGGGTACGACAACCTCCCGTTTAGAATTGGCTGTAAGGCCTGACGCTGAATAAATCATAATAGTACCTAAAGATGTAAATTAAGTTCTTACAGCAACTTATAGGCATTTTGATTCTCATTCCATAACAATTTATCAAGTTGAATCTCCAACGCGGCCAAGCGCTAAGTAATTGGTTCTAGAACTCGACAGCATCGATTACTTACACAGTGAAGCGAATAATCGCTCGCATTGTGCTTCCGACTCGGAAACCACAAACATTCCAAACTTGCCTGAGACTTAAAGCTCTTGGACGCCAAAATCTGCAAAATTAAAACCGATTACCGACACTATGACCGATTTGTATTGGTCCAAAATCAACAAGAAATGCTATGACAAATCGGTTAAAGTATTTAGTGGTATTATACTCGTAGTAAAATTGATTGATATACAACAAGAAATGTATTAGGATAGATTTCCCGTTAGTATTTGATCATTAGAAATCAATAAACAGTCATGAAAAAGTAATGGAATTCATTGTAATATTCGTTTTTGTATTGCATTTGGCCAAGTAGGTTTTTGTCTTGTTCCATGACGTCGTAGTTTCGAACGAATTTTCTACCTAAGTGATAATTTTTTGTTCAAAGATGAATAGTTTTAAGATGAATTTGAGTCTAGATATTGTGCCGTTTGTTGGTAGTAAGGAGAGGCAAGTCGCAAGGTGTGTCTAGACGGGCGAGGCTGCGGTCACAATGACTCGCAGACTTTATTGGCCAATTTGTATGAAAGTTTCGTAGATCATAATATTTTTGGAACAAGTTTTTACTGCTTATTGACGAACTCTTGTCAAGACGTTAAACCCTTGTGATTCTTGATTTCACGGGTATCTACATTGACTTTACGTAACGAGCCTCGGTGTTTAATTATTTAATTTCATTCTACCTAAAGGTTGTCTGATTGAAAATCGGTTCTTAGCGATAAAAACACTCATTCTAAAACGGTCTACTTATATATTATTAGTTCAAAAGTTTCTTTACTGAGTTTCAATAAAATATTTTCATTCATTTATTCAAAGCCTTTCTTCTGCTGTATGTATAACTAAAATAGCTTAGATATGTTTTTCTCAACGGTGGTCGGCGCCGGCGCCGGACCGTGAGAATCCGCACTTTGACACGTCGACCGTGACAACGGAATCCGCGCAAAAACGTGTCAGTTGTCACGGGAATCAACAAATCGATTGTCATCGTCATGACTACTCGATCGATACCGATCGCGTTCAAATCGATTACGCGTTCAACTTGTGACAAATCCGGCATGTCACTAGTCTCTGGTTTAGCGGTAGATAACCGGTTGACGACCTCAGTAGCGCAGTCCGAAGGTTTGCGAGTTCAAGTCCCGCTGCGGGACACGTTTGTACGATCTGTATTTGTCTCTGGTCTGGATGTTTTGCATGTATGTATTTACAGAAAAAAAGTTAAACACAGACTTTGTAACGAGATGCTGCTATACAGAAAAATTTAGGTACTTACCTAATGCCCAGCAAAATTAGGGCAACCAAAACAAATTGGGGACTTAACTTTCTTTTATATATTCCATTTTCTCTCTTTATACTACCAATACTTGCCAATCACACAAAAAAATATTGTGTTTGTGCTTAACCATTAAAAGTCAATGGTGAATCGTAACCAATCAATTATTAGTTTAGTCGGCAAGTTATCCAACCAACACTTTCCCGAGACAAGTGGTTAGAGGTAATAGGTTTGGATCGGTTCTGGCGCCGGCGACGAGCAACCCGCTTCTGTAGTCTTAGCCCTGTTTCACTTAAAGATTATTAAAATGTATCTTAAAAATTGCAAGGCGGACTTGAACCCACTTGAAGGATCGAATAAAATGTCGTCGTGCCTGTGTTTAAAGTTTGCGTGTTTCAATTATTTTGCTTAACTTTTGTTTTATTAACCGATCTCGTCCCACTGCTGGGCAAAGGTTTCCCCCTTTAGCTTCCACTCCTTGCGCTCCAAGGCCACGGTTTGCTTTACTTTATTGAAACTATTTTAGTAAAGTGTAGTGTACAAAAACGAATAAGAAGAGAGAATTCAGATAACCTACAAAACTTTGAGGAGATAACTTCTGAGACATGAGACAGTTTCTGTAGCTTCCACTGACGGAGTTCTCTCTCTCTTAACAGTATTTTGTCCATTGCACTAGACTACGTAGTTTCAATATCTTTTTCCTATGGATGAGAGTACATACATTTTAGCGCAGTGGTGCAGGCCAAAACGTTTGAAGGCGGTAAGGTGAGGTGATTAAAACCGGGGCGCGCGTGCCCCGCGGCGTGGCCCGCCCGCGCGTATATCACATTCCAATATAAATTAGTTTTGGACGCCCGTTTATATGCCGAAATAAGCTCCTTCGGTAACCCACAAATAAGTGCTTACCGTAACTGTTCGGTGAAAAAAAAAAAAACAAAAAATGGACAACGGGAACATATTCTATACTACTGTCCTGTAGTAATATTAGGTACTAATGATTCTGTGAGAACAGTAGAGCGCGCACACTAACTACACTCTGTCGTACTACACGTGTGCAACAAAATTAATGAAGAAAGTACAAAATTAAATTGAGTTGAGTTTTCCAATAGGCTTAGACTTTTGAGCAAAATAAGGGTACTGGTTTGGTTTTAATGGTGCAAGCCTACCTCTGCGCTCATATCACCATAGTCAGCCCATATTAACAACCGTAATACAGTGAATAATAGTTTAATTTCTATAACAAAATTTAAAAAATAATGTTCTTGTAGCCATTGATTAGTCGCATCGGAATTTACGATTGGTAAATTGCAGTTTCGAGTCAAGTGCCGGCTGCGGTCGGCACGCGATGCAAGTTAGGTTCGCGCTGAAATCTGCTGCAATTTCTCGTTTCTTTCTCCGTTTCGCCCGCGGCCATCGCCAAATTATAACACACGCCGCCAGCTTAATTGCCAGTGGTTCGGGCTTTAGGCACTATAGAGGTAGTTAACAGTAGAAACGGTACAGGTACTAAGACTTTAGTATTGATTTGGACCGCTTGAATTTTTTTATAAGAAACATATGATATTAAATATTGTAGACGACTTTAAATGATAAGAAAATGTAAGATGGATTTTTCATCGGAAAATAAATACTATTATTATTACTGTATGATATATGCATTGTTATTTCTGTCTGTAGACGCGTGTGGGAACACCGTCCGATTTATTAAGATTTAATCGCGGCCAATTAAAATACGCCGCATATTACAGAATACAAAAAGCCTATGCAAATTCTCCGTTGTTGTTCGGCGCCGTGCCACAGATGCTATAGGAGTAGCAGACGCTACGAAGAGCCCTGCTACGCTGTAGCGCGTAGCAAATTGCGTAGCACTAACTATTATTGTATCTTTATGCAAAATGATAGTTTGGTTTGCTTTAGGTTTATAAATGAACCATGACTTCATTGATTTATTTATCCACCTAATCAAGTACCGTCTGTTTTGCATTTGTCAAGTAACGTACAATAGTGCAACTGGTCTTTCAAGCTTCCGAAGCTACGGGTAGGCTCATGTAGGTACTCCTTATGATATTTACAAGTAAATGAGTTTGTGGGAAGGCTCCCACGAGACCTCCCCAGCGTGCATACATTAAGACACGCATTGTCGTCGCCAGCTGGACCTCCCCTTCCCGCCAGAGTAGTAGGTAGTGAAGGGGTTACGCGTAGGAGTGGAAAGATAATAAACTGAAATTAAAAATCGATTTCTGTAAAGTTGACCAAAAGTCAACGTAGAGACGCTTGAACTATTTACGACAGCTAAAAATTAAATCTTGTTTTCAAATCTATTCAATCATCTTAGCTTTACGCATCTCTCTTAAACGTTTGTAAGTTTTCTCCTCTTTTATTGATTTTAATAGAGCTTATGAAGACTTTGTGAGAGAAACCTTAGCAAGTCATTCAAGACCTAGAGATAATCTATTAAAAAAACATTTTCTCTATATTTCTTACCATTCAGATTTAATCCTGCACTCTAAATAATACATTTATACTGGTCACATTAAAAGTACATAGATTCTTCAATAAAAAGCATTTATCTGATATCACCCATACCTAGCTCCAGCCCTGTACATACTGCGACATATTCTGTGTCCGGCCACACGCACGCAATCGCGTCCTACACCCTGTGACCAATCAGAGACTGGGTTACTCTGAAACCTCCGAATGTTCCCGAGACCGAAGTTGCAATTTTTGACTGAAAGGGCTAATTTTTCGGCTTGAAATACTAGGTTCATACCTTCTAAAAACATCCGAATGTTCCCGACAAAAACACAGCCAAAGATCAGATTTTTGATCTCAAGGACCAAATTGTGCGGAATTAGTCCTGGTTGATCATAGCGAATACAACGCATACGAGTACAATGTAGGAAACGTCCGAATATTCAGCCAAAATATCGCTTATCACACAGACGTTCTGGCTATAAGCAGCTCGAGACTCGCCGTTTCGGCACTAGCCGTTCATGCCGACTCATTTGATGCCTCAATCAATATTGGTTTACGTTTATGGTATGGTTTTACGAGGTGAACCTATCAGAGTACTTTTGGTTATTATAGTTATCAAACGAACCGCGTTGGTAGCAATCTTGGTTTGATAGGTTAGCTTCACTGTCGATTCCTTACAACTCCACGACTTGCGTCTTCTAAGCAATACCTAGTTGTTTTTCCGAACTAGCAAGAGAATTTATGCCTCCGTTCATCGAGACAGTTATTTCCATAGTTTGCTAAAAAAGTTCAACATCCTTTGAAGATGTAGATCATGTAGGGGTAGTCATGTAACATAACTCAAGTAAAATTTGTGAGCACTGGCTATTACCAGTTGGATTATATTGTTTGAACCGTATTAATAAGATTTATATGAGTATCGAGAGCAACCCTCAGAGGACAGCTGACCCAATAAGCATTCCATCTAGATTCAGCATTAGCATGTTAATGAAGGGGCGTGGCGCTCACAAATCAAGGGCCGGCCCCGACGTGTGATATATGCACTTTTTAATAACCAATTACATTGTCCATCTTCTTGATACTTTGTTGGGTTAGTTAAAAGCGGCAGAGACAAAGGTTTAAGAAGTGCGACGGTTTTGTTTTTTCCCCAATTGTTATTTTTCAATTATCTATCTACCTCCCTTTGACTGAAATGTATTTTGATGTGTCTCTACCCCATAGACATCTTTTTGTTCTCGAAATCATCTATATTTCAGGTAACGTTGAAATAAATAGTACCATAGCAAGGAATATGATACAAAAGTGATCCCGGAGCCGTATTCGCGTTCCACGTTTCGTTCTTTTGATGAATATTCAGATTCCCAACACGATTTCTGACTTTAAGGGCCAATTTCCAAACATGGTCCTTACCTAGGACCAAATATTCCAATCCGAAAAATTGGCCCTTGGAGTCAGAAATCGTGCTGGAAAGCATCCAAATATTCATCAAACGAACGAAAAAAGGAACGCAAATACGGCCCTTGTTTCGTATCTTCACTTATCACCATTAAAAGATACAGGATAACCTTAATCCAAATACCAGAGGTATTCAGACCATTACCAGCCGAATTCCTGCATATATTTATTTTTCGGGGCGTGTGCCCGCCTCTTCGTTACTATGTTAATTTGTGCTATGGTGCTACCTACCGACTCCTCCTGTGAATCAACAAAAGACATACCATAAAAATATTCATAGTGATTTCAATAGACCTATTTTTTTCTAGATATCTATATCTAAAAAGAGTTAGATGTGTTTGTGGGTTTGTTTGTGGCTGCGTTATCGGTTTCGATTAGGTATAGTACATATAAATTGTATTAACAAGACTTCATTTCATACGTAAAAACCTGTAGTAAAAACATTTATAGTATTTCCAATAGACCTCTACTACCTGATATCAAAAAGAGATATGTTTGTGAGTTTGTTTGTGACCGCGGGATCCATTCAATGAATTTTGAAATATCATTGTATACCCTTAATTCTTACGTCTTTGCCGGCGCGACCTTAATCTCTATAAATTGAACTTTATAATCCTCGATCTCTTTGCCTTCTGTCATTATACGACTAATCCTCTAATTTACACATACCGCCCAATTAATGCAGAATTGCAATAAAATCTTTTAAAGTTCGCGGCATTTAAACTATATTAGTTTTTATAAAATTACTTTTTTTATTAACCTATTACCCCACTGGCACAAAATTGCCCACTACAGTAAAACGTACTATTAGCTGCGCCCCGTGGTGGTAAATTGCCACTTATTTAATAGAGATGAATAAAATTACATGGATACCTACATTAGTTGCCTATTCGTTATCCCCATAACAAAAAAATGCGTTCAGTACATTTGCGTGAAGGGTTAAATCCAAATGGTGCACGTTACGTCTTGAATTCGAAATTATCACTCGAAAATCAAAGCACTACCGATGTGTGACGAGATGATTTTAGGATTTTAATATCCAAAGATTTTTAGAATAAAAATACATTGAATCCACTTTGAGAGGAGGGAGAGAGAGGAGAAAACAACAAAGTTTTATTTTTACATATTTGCAAACAAGCCAGATGTCTTAATAAAACATTTGAGAGGTTTACTTCGTTTATTGGACGTTCTCCGTCGTGTGTGCATGGGTGGCATCGACATTTGTCACTGTGGTCCGCAACACACGAATGAATGTAGGTCTGAAGCGCACTCTAGATTTCGAATGAGCCCTTAATATCAATTCATCATAGTCTTCTAGGCTCTTAAAAACTCTCTCTTTCAGGACTTCCTACGCTCTTCTCTTCTAGATTCACGTTGCTACGGGTTGCCTCTAACATCATCTACTCTGTGCAAAAATTAATTTAGATAGATTTTATGAAAAGTTAAGCACCCTGCAATAAGTGACACTTAACAATTTCATAGCCAAATGCAAAATCGAAGAACTCGTATTGAAGTTCCATTACAGACATATAATTATTATTCTTAATCTATTCTTATTCTTATGTGCATCTTTGATAATCGCAAGAGGATAAGCGCTTAAAAACTTCAAAGGCACCACACCTTTCTTTCGTTATCCTATGTAGCTTGGTCGATATCAATTTTAAATCAATTTGATGATTCAATCATGTTGTTTTTATTCTAAAATTCAAACAAAAAAAAATATTTCCATATAAAAGACATAAACGCGCTCGGTTATGATTAAAGACATTATGTCATTAAGTGTCCTTATTTTTTTACTTATTAGTTAAAAATAAATATACCTACAGAATTATTTTCTAGTGTAAGTCCCATTTCCAGATATATATCGTATTCCGTCCTTATCCAATCATTCGTATATCCGAAGAAGTCGTAGCGGGCAACGCTATCGCGACACACATCGAGCACTATGCAAATGCAGTTTTTGCTAGCAAACAAATGAAAAGCAAGCCGACCCTCAGGGTGGCCAAATTCACTGCCAAAACAAACCTTACTACATCACAATAAGGAAAATATAGACAACTGCATAATAGATCGCTACGTGAACATGGAAATCGGGAAACTGAGAACTACAAATCTTCAACATTTCAGTAGACTCCTACTTGTACCTACATAAAGATTATATTATTATACATATTATACATATTATACAGAAAACTAACGGGTTGCAATCAGACCATGATTCTAAACATATTTAGCGAAAAAAATACGAATATTAAAAATACTAAAAAATAATAATATTGACTTAGCTTCGTCATGTTATGTTATTTACTACTAGTACGACATAATAAGACCATACCTACCTAGTATTTTAATTTATAAAAGAAAAAAACAGTTAAAACTTAAAATCCAGCAATCTACGTAAAACAATGCGTCCAGTACATACGCAAACAGTTCTTTGAAACGGTGTTTTCTCCGGATATAATGATTTTTTCGGAAAATCCTTTTGGATTTGGTTGTGTATTGGGATACCTACCCTTTTCGGCTTCGGTAGACGTCTTTTTACACCCTTTATATTTCCCGAAGAGACCACAGATTTCCACTTGCAACGATTCTTACACACATATTTCCTTCTAGAACATAATCATTAAACCCTTTTTACACCATTCTTCTCAACGTTCCTTGCTTCTTGATACTTGACCCGACCATTCTTCAAAACCTCAAAAACTAGACACAATTTAGTAATAATAAACTGACTTTTACAGCACTATCTTGTAACTATTCGACCTAAAACACAAAATAATGATTATGCTATCAGAAGCACTGAAAAGATAAAAACGGTGGACAAAACAAAGTTCGAATGAAGCATATTTTGATAAACGTTTCGGCATATCCAAAGCACCAATAAATAACACTAATTGTATTTCGGAGACATCCCAGAGTCACAACAAAAGGGAACCCCAGCGACTAGTTTACATATTGTTTACATATTATTATGTTCAAATTGCTCTCGGCGACTGAGTCATTCTGTCAGGACCACAGACTTGTATTAGGTTAGATTCACAACACTCACGATTTGAACGTAAAATCCCTATAACTGTCTGTATAATAACACTTCTTTTGTAAAATAGATGGGTTTGTTTCACTTGTTCACTCCCAAAATTAAGAAAAGCTCTGAGAGAACAGCCTTATGATAATTGATCAAAAACATTGTGACAAAATGACTTGTTTTTTTTATCTAATGTTCTACGACGACTCCAAATATTTTCCTTAAAGCCTTATCATGCTGCCAGAACACAACAACTTAACTTGATATTTTTTTGTGTCGTGGTACAACAATAAATTATATGCGAAGAAATGTTTTGTAGGTATAGGTACTTACAAGGGTCTTGGAAGTTGTGTAATAAATTGCTTTGCTTCATACTCCATGATAAGATCTAGACTACTATTGACGGTCTAATAGTTTTTAGAAGAGAAAAATATTGAGGCAATACACTCACGTTTTATATTATTAAGTACTTGAGTATTTATTACTTTGATACACTGCATTTGAAGCAAGAAATAATTTTGTTATAGACAATTTGTTACCTACCACCTTATAGTCTATACCCCAGTACACTACACAGTACACACTCGGTTCATACATTTACATTACTTAATGTAAATATTTCACGTAGTTCACGAATTTATTACTTTGATACACTGCATTTGAAGCAAGAAATAATTTTGTTATAGACAATTTGTTACCTACCACCTTATAGTCTATACCCCAGTACACTACACAGTACACACTCGGTTCATACATTTACATTACTTAATGTAAATATTTCACGTAGTTCACGAACGTCACCAAAATATAACACCACAGCAACTCTTTACTATGCATTAATCTGTGTCAGTACCGCGGGGGGCGCCATTGTGTGTCCTCAAATGTTCACACATACACAAACATAGCCCTTCCACGCCCACACACTATCACATATTCTGCGGCCTAATGAAGGATTCGTCGGGACCTGCAATTATGCGATAAACATCGTCGTCCACGCGGCCATGTGGACCTCCCGAGCTGTCGGCGCAACGATGAACATAACTACAATGCATTGTACTTACCTCTTTCTTGTAATAACAATTTTAAGTATACCTATGTACCATCAGCGAGCTAACCATGACTGCTCTCTACGTTAGAAAAGAGAAAAATTATGTTTGAGTTTCACTCTATCGCTCGTGGTCGTGCTTGCTTAGTCGTTCTTGATAGATCGGCGAAATTAAACGTTCGAAACGGTCTGTAAGTGGATGGGACTGCCAGTGGCATTTTCATCTGAGCGCATCCGTGCTTCGGAGGGCACGTTCAGCTGTCGGTTCCGGCTATATAAGTCAGAGTTGGCCACTGACTGACTCATCCGAACTTACCTAATCTATTTGTCGACACTTTTCCATTTTACTCTATTCTGATTTCTGCCGTAGCGACAACTAGAAATACATTACAGGGACATATTGTTCAAAATGTTCGTTTCTTTCCATCCAAAGGTTGTCTGGAAGAAATCGCTTCTAAGTGATAAGACCGCCCATTGTACATTGTCTCGTTGGGTTCTATTGGTTCATATGTGTATGTTTTGTAATTATTGTGTAGGTACAATAAAGAGTTTATAATTTTTAAAATTTTTATAGTACTAATCCACACTCGCAAGAGACACACGAGTTTCATTCATTCATATTGTAAAGAGGTCTAAAATCCGACTAGGACTTTTTATGCAAAATATTGATAATCATGAAGGTGACTAATATGCCATCCAGTTTATAATAGTTTTACAGGGCTTTATGAGCAAAGTGAAACAAAAACTCTATATAGCTAGTTCTAACAGTTTCACAGGGATAAAGGGCCTGGCGTGTGCGCATAGCGTGTAGCGCGCACCTGCCGCAATCATCTGGTCATTAGCCGACAAACTCCCGCAACCCGAAATTACGCGCAGGCGCAACCCTAATAGTGCGCCCGGCTGTTTGCCTTAAACGGGCAACTGTACGGGATTAGGGGTTTACTTGATTCTGTCTGTAATTTTTTTTAATTTTGAACATGGAACAAAAAAACCGGCCACGTGCGAGTCGGACTGGAAAAATGAAAAAAGCATAATGAAAAAAGCAATAAAGCTTTTTTCATTATCTACAAAATCGGCAAAAATCACGTTTTTGTATGGGAGCCCCCTTGTTTTTTAGTATTTATCTAAATACTTTATTGTACGAAATTACAAAATAATGCACAATTGGCGAGCATGATGCCTAAGTATTTGTTATTATAGCGGCAACAGAAATACATCATCTGTGAAAAATTTCAACTGTCTATCACTGTTCATGAGATACAGCCTGGTGACAGACGGACGGAAAGCTGAATCTTAGTAATAGGGTCCCGTTTTACCCTTTGGGTACGGAACCCTTAAAATACGGTTTGCTGGATCTTTTGGCATTCGCGGGCCTTTGTAGGTAGATGTTTAATTATTGATTATGAGGCACTCCGTGGGTACTTACTTACTTTGCCATGCCTTGGCACACGCCTCTAAGTTGCTCATTTTTGAATACTTATCTTACTTTTTGTGAATACATACAGAGAACTAGTATGCCCTAAATCCAGAAAATTCAGGTTCTCTTTAAACAGACCAACTGTCAATGGACCATGTGAAGTGATCATCGCTGAAGACAAACAGTTGTGAGATCAGATGGGCTTCATATTTCATAGTTGTATGCTGCGTATTTACAAGAATTCAACAGCTTTATATAAACACTAGCTGTCCGCCACGGTGTTACCCGCGATCCCTCGGGAAAACTTCACTTCCCCGGGATAAAATATGTCGGGGATAATGTGGGATTATATTGTTGAAAGTAGTTTTATTAGTATAATAGTTTAGAATATGGTTTAGTTATTTATTTTGTTTAAATATTTTGTAAAAGCACCTAGTAGAAATAAAGGCTTATTTAACTTATTTATATTGTTGAAAGAATTTTTCAAATTGGTCCAGTAGTTTCGGAGCCTATTCATTTCAAACAAACAAACATACAAACCAATCTTTCCTCTTTATAATATTAGTAAGTATACTCGTAGATAACGAAAAGGATGTTTCAACTTCCTGAAGCTTCATGTACCTACATTTAAAGTGGGAATCAAAAACAAAGTTTTGTTACGTAAAAGAAATTTTATAACTTTTGTCAAGCAATTTCTTTTCTTAATTTTATGGAATGTTCCATTATGCCAGTTACAGCTGTCGTTAAGCCACGACAGAGTTGGCCACCAACAACTTTTAGCTGTCATTCAAATGTGTAATTTCAAATCTAGATTGCTATTGTGGTTCATAAAATCATAAAGAATACTATAATATCCAGTTTTAACGCACAGATATATCTTTATAGTTACAAATCATTTCAGAAGCAAATTGTATTTTCACCTTACTAGCTCAAAAAGGGCGCTTTTGCCGCGTAAAAACAGTGAGCAAAACTCTACTTTGCTCACACTATGAGGAAAATTGATTTGAATTTAGAATGCTGCAAGCAAGCAATGAGAATCGAATATGACAGGCCGCAGCGTGCGCCCTGGCGAAGGTGCTCTGGTTTTTGGACTTTCGCCTGCCACTGGCGATATTTGTTGCTTGTGCTTTTGAATCGCTCACTACACTCAGGATTCTAACTAAGAATCCTTCGCTTGTTCGGGATTCAAACTCGCAGCAAAAACTAATTTTCCTCTCTTGCAGTACAATGTACTATTATTTGAAGTAATGCCCTATATACTTAATTATATTATAGAAGATTAATCCCCAAAGAGAAATCATGCGCAGCATATAGGTACCTACTGCCTCCACCCCAGCAAGCTGTTACTATAAACTTTTTTCTGGACCACCTGGCTCGCCCGCGCCACATCCGAAGAAAAAATCCAAAGGAAAAAACGTCACAATATTTGAATATTTTTATAAAAACAATTAAGGGTGCCGCGTCACCTGTCGTGGGCACGAGATACACATTTGCATAGACTCCAATAGGCTGTGACAAACGAGAATGTTTTTCATTTTGAATTGTATTAATGCGATAATATCGAGGGTATTATAGAGTCAGATGGGAGAGTGCGCCACGAAATGAGCAACTTTGGATAAACACGCTACATTTTTTTTATAAGGAATCACTTCATTTATTACCTAGCAGACTACTGCCTAAGATAAAAACCAATAGAAATATACTTAAAAAACATGTTTTTCGTAAGGAAATTTCCACATTTTCCACACTCTCGAAAAGACAGTTTAGAAAATGTTCAATATCTCGAAGACACAAGTGTCAACTGTGCTTTAGGACGATTTGTAGTGAACTAAAAAATAAATAAAACATTCGATTTTCAAAACATTGTATTGCGTTCACTCCTTAACTTTTTTATTTCCCAGAACACAACCAATTAAAAAAATAAATTTGAAATTCGAATTTATGGTAACGACTGTGTTTTAGTGTAGTGTGACATGTCATTGTGTGGAGAAAAGAGCTAATCATCGGGTTGTCACTGGGTAAATGTAAACGCTTCGCCTCGCCTATTGTCGACGGTAACAATTCCATGTTATGGATGCCCAACCGCTGACTAACCGACAGAATTAGACAAACCCATTCTTCTTGTGTTATGTTTACATTAATTATTCCTTTTGTTTGGAATTAGAAAATATTATTAATTTAAACGTGGAAATGTAGAGAATGCTGATCTGTAAACATGTCATCAGAAAAGTTAAACAATTCTCGTCAGTGCCATTGTCATTATTGCTTGCTTTAAAATGTATTATCGCGAGTCGTCTCTAATCGAGGGCACATAAATATTATGAAAAACTAGCATTTAGTAGCTTCTGATAATAGGAATCTACCTATACACATATAATGTTCCCGACACTCTTATAACAGTCATAAATTAATATAGGTAGGTCTTTTAACGTGTCTATGTCACATTCAAAGTCAGAAAGCATTTATTCAGTAGGACCGCTGGGATCACTTTGAATCGTCTTAAAACTAGGTGATTTTACTCCTGTTCCTATGAATATAATTTATTCTCATAAAAATGACGAAGTACCTACTTATTACGTGACGCCGCGCGCCGCACATTCCGTGGTTTGCCACCGACTCAAGTGGCTTCGCCGCTGAAAACTTATCCATCACACCACTAAAAAGTGGCAAACACCTTCGAAGCAATTCATCAAATTTGAACTTTCATACTTATGTCTGAGGGCTCAAAATAGAATAACCGTGATTGCAATGAAGGTGCTATTACGCGATATTTACGAATAAGCAGGTGCGGCGGTTGCTTTGAAATCTTGATGACCGCTGATCTGCACATTGATACAAATTACGTCGTTACACGTACTTGGTCATCTATATTACAAGATTCACCCACTCGTGTTCTATCCAGGAAGCTTAGGTACGTACCTAAGTACCTATGCTATGCCTAGCTGGATCACATCAGGAAGACGAACTGTGGTTTGCCACAGTAGCACACAGATTCAATTTATAAAAAGCTTCGTTCCGTTTTCAAAATAATTGGGATTAAATAATCCAATACAATCGGAACTAATTTCGATTCAAAATAACATCTTAGCATGAAATCAAAATTGTCTGTTTCCGATAGCTTCCAGCTACCCAATAGTGCTTTTACCTAAAATTCTAAACTCTGGCACTCACGGAACAATAAATAAGAAGAAAATTGGTTTGAATTTCGAACGCGTGCAATGTCGGTGCATTTCGGTAGCGTATAGCCTCGGGCGCTCGTGCCATTCGCGTTCCAATTTTGAATGCAAATCTTCTTTTTCGTAAACAACGATGCAACGAGGTGTAGCGGTCATTGATACCAGCAATTTAGAATGGCGGTTATTAGAAGGTACAAACATCGTAGTTCTGGATCTTACGAGTACCTACCTACTACTGGGGGTACAAACCTGGCAATTTTTAAAATAATTTATAAAATAAATACGAAACCTTCACCTCTTGCTGGCCTATATGTATATTATATATTTTTCCAATAAGAAAAATATATAATAAGTCACTGGGTCCGATTAGCGCAGGACCGTGGTGGATGGCACAAACTTAAGGAGGCCTATATACCCAGCAGTAGGCCTATATACCCAGAAGTCAGGCTATGGATGATGATGATGATGAAGAAAAATTCATTGATTAAATTCGTGTGTCTGTCTAAATCTAGAGTCTAGCTAGGCCATATCCCACTCTGCCAGGACGGCTCTTGATACGAACTTGAATGAAATACTTAGGTAGGTGCTGTTCTAGTTTCTAGGAGTGTTTTTATACCCTTGGTAAACTGCGGTAACCTAAATAAAACAGAAATAAAATGTAGGTCTCGGGGAAATGCTTCATCAAATGGTCGATTGCTGTTTTCAGTAGCTCGAGTAAACTAGGCTAAGGCGATGCTAAATTATGTTTAGCGAGTTGAAAACAAAAATACAACGTCTCGACTGAAGAATTTAAATTGTAAGGGAACACAAGCAATTAATACAAGGAAAGCTTATTGGAACCATCAATTTTGTATCAAAGATCTTAATCTTTTCGTTTCGTACCATCCAAAGGTTGTCTGGAAGAAGTCGCTTCTGAACAATAAGACCACTCATTGTAAATAAATAGGTAGTAATAGGTAGTATTTAGGTTTTTATTATTTCTTATACTTTTTGTGTAAAATAAAGAGTTTTTCATTGATTCATTCATTCTTTTTCATACAAAATTGTCTACGCCTAGATTCATTGGTCGTATTCTATGTAGGATTGCAGTACACATTTTTCAGAGTTCACGACCGATATAGCACTTATTAATAACCACCAGCATGGTATGTTTACAAGGCCGGTTGTTCACACTATCGCGGATCCGTCTAGGTCAGTGCGAGACTACGTAACGTGGCGTAATTTATGACTCATCCGGGATTGCTAAAGAAATGATTCATTTTTTTCGCGCGCGACGAGACATGATCTAAACGGATTTGAATCATGAGATTTGATCATCTTTTCTAGTACCTAAGTAAATTTACGATAATACTCTTACATAAATTTAAGGAGAGTGCACTGAAAGTCCTTTCAGGTAGGTTGTTTTTGTTGTTTTTAGCCTGTACTATCCCACTGCTGGGCAAAGGCCTCCCCTCGTTTTGCAAGCTTTCCGGTCTAACGCTATGCCTGCCACTGATAGTCGCCGAAGGTGTCCAGCTCGTCGCGTCATCGTTTGCGTGGTTTATTTAGCTAGAAGGTTATTCGCCGCAACATCCCCGGGATCATTCATTTGCTCGAAATGTGGTCGTGGCTGCCACTCCCGTAAAGGCCTTTTCAGCCATGAAAGAAAATGCTCTACCCAAAATCGTGTAACTTGACCACATCTCTAGTAGATGGAAAACGGCCAATGATGATGGTGATGAGGTTATTTCACATAAATCATAATGATACTTTTAAGTACTTAGGTACTACTTTACATGCGAACAGGTATGCTCGCGTCACCTAAAAAGAACGCTGGAAAAAAGTGGAGGGGGTATGTTTGCGCATGGGTACACTCGCGCACGAAAGTACTCAACCTAATGTTTTATTTTTGAACTAGCCTTTCGCTTGCGGATTCGTATATTGGTTAGTGGTAGGTACATTCAAATATATTTGATAGAGTAATCTTTAAATAGAATTAAAAACATATTTAATTCCGTAAAGAATGTTTAATCGTATTAAAATCATTCAAGATAATGTTAATGTTGAAACTCCTTCCACTAAGTCGTAGTGGTATTCCGAATCTTTTGAACCTTTTACAATTTTATTCGTCTTACTGTAGACACGGAATGTTTTGTTGCCTTTGTTGTCCGTTTCATACTTTGTTTTACAATATCAAATGCATTATTATCAACCCCTCTTTTCATACAGCAATATACCTACCTACGCCATAAATATTTTTCTATTTTTTTTATGTTAAACGATTTCGTAATTAAAAACTTTTGTGCGCGATGGTATTTTGAGAGAAAAAGTTACGTGGACACAGCGCGAAAGGCAAATGCCAACTGACGAACCAATAGCGCGCTGGCAAGCGTGTGGTGCGCGACCATCCCGCCCCGCGCCTCACCCCGTACCGTCAAATGGACCCATAATGCCGCGTACACACTCTCCTGGAGGCGCCTCCGCGAGGCCCTCGCACGAGACTTGGCGAGTGGAGGGGGCACGAGTATAGCCATCCACACTCTCGATCTCGCAGCAATCGATCAGTTGCTGCTACGTCTAGCAGCGTTGACATGCCAATGTCATTTCATGCTAATGTCTTGCCAAATTGACAGAACTTCACTTGACATGACATAAATTTAGATACACTGGTAGAATTAAACTGTAACCTAGTTGCCATAATCGAAAAAAGAAAAAGAAGAACCTCAGCAGAAGCAGAATGCATGCAGATCAATGTACCTACACTATATTTTTTTAATTTTCAACTCTTCTATAGGTATATCTAAACCTTTGCTTAGTCGTTCCCACGCGTCATTTACTTTATTTCTATCTTTGTGGTAGGGATTTTTCGGATCCCAAATAATGGGTTCCATTAGATAAAGTTCCATAAAAGTGGTACATAACTCATTATTCCACTCCACCATTATAGCACTTAAATAATTCAACACTCGCGTCCTTACTTCGCAGTAGCCAGTGAGTGCGCACGAGAGTGTGGATGGTTCCCTCGCCTCGCGTGCTCGCGTCCGAAAAACCGACACAAAACGGAGCGACCGCGAGGCGAGGCGAGGGAACACGAGGCGACACGAGCGCACCGTCCACACTCTCGTACTCGCGTTGCCTCGTGTCGCCTCCAGGAGAGTGTGTACGCGGTATAAAGCGTGCATGGCGCAGCATGACAGCCAGCGTTCTTTTTACGTGACGCGATTTATACCTAGGTATTACCTAATTACATTAGGTACCTCTTTACTTGCAAAAGACCGACGTAAATGCCAGTTAAAACCTCTAAGGACCGCTGCAAATGATATATCTCTCTCTTATTTTAAATAAATAGGTAGGTACTTAAATCAGTCAATAATAATATTGACCATTGACGCAGTGATCAGCTCTCAAAATGAAATGAACGACATTATCGATTCCTCTTGCGAGTTTCCAGTTCATTAGGCAATAAGTAGAGCGACTTCCAAATCTACGACACTCGTAAAATAAAAGCTATCTTCTAATGATGCTTAGGAAAACGTTATAAAATGTCCGTTTATCTGAGTAGACGCGGCATTATTGCACGAAGAGCTCGGAATGTCCTAATAAAGCCGCTCACCCGATTGGCCGTCTGCTCCAAATTACCGATCGTTTACTTTTAAGTCGTTGTAATTGCTGACCACATCAGTATCCAGATTGCCCGTGCTTACCTTACCAAGCTCGCCACCGCTCCGGTCCAATTTGTCTGTGCTACTAAATCATCGCACAAAAGCACCGCCCGATCTAAATCGATTTGTCCAAATTATGAACGATCGGTAACCTCCGTATCTTTAAATATTGATCGTCTGGACACCTGCTCTTTTGCTAAACACACGCGCCCCCTTAGAGAAAAGAAATATCAACACTTTTTTATTTCTTAGAGCTGATGAAATCAGGTGAATTCCTAAAATCACAGTACCTACTAGTTAAGGACGTGTTTCATATTTTCGTATTTAATAATAATTTATGTTATGATAAGTTACTGAATACTGAGTAACTCTATATTTGTGGAAGTTGCTAGATAAAGGAGCTTTCATGCACAAACGAAGGTCCCTTTCGTGTGTGCTTTCAATTCAAGGGATCATATTCGTATTCGGAGATGACAGATGATAAGCACGAGCTTGCAAGTGGAGCTTACGAATCGAGTGTTGGACAAAATAATCTGGACAAACTTATTTAGCAAATCCACACTACGGTTAATGGATCTAGGCATTCGTGAAATTAAACGTTTCGATGCGCAGGATTCTTTTTCATACAAAATTGTCTTCTGAAAAGGCTAACATTTTCACGAATGTCTCTAGATCCGCTCATAGCGTTTCGGAAGCGATTGCGCAATCTTCGCTGTTCTTTCCGTGTATTCGAATTGGAACATGTTTTTAAGCAAGTTTATGCGGAGGGGAACAGACGGGATGACTGTCTGTTTTGAGTAGATCAACGTAATTTTGATACGGCTGGCCACGGAGCCATATGTTTGACTCGTTGGAAGGCGCCGGAATGACGAAACAGACAAGGATATTATTCCCTTTAAAAAAGTACCCTATCTACAAACTTTTTCTCTATTTAAGCACTTAGACGAAAACGTGTAGTGAACTCGATTGTCTTTGTTGCAATACTTTATTCCGTTCGAGTTGCATCACTGATTTGAGTCGGACATCCGGCATTCCATAGGTTTCGCACAATGAACTAATGTGGGTAGAAAAGTAGCACAGGTATGTAATTAGGTGTATATGTAGAGGTAATAAGAGTAGGTCTAGGTTAGTACCAAACCAACCCATTGAGTTATTTATTACCATCCCTAGTCGGGGCGTACAGTGACACATAAAAACTAACGTTTAACTTCACACTAAACGTGTTTGTGTAGGTAGGTAGGTACTTCCTTTGTCAAATTAATCGATTCTACTTTGCTAAAATAATGATTGAAGAACACCTTAGATGAAGTAGGAACCAACGTAGTACTAAGCTTCGGTATCAAAATATTGCACAAAAAAAATGGGTACCTAGGAAGGTATTGGAAGATTGCAGTCAGTTTTTTATACACAGTCAACTTTTTTGACCTCAAAAATGACCCAGTACCTACCTATGTATCGCTACCTGGTTCATCACAGGGCGCAAAAACAGTGTTACCTCGCATTAGGGCAGGCACCTCGCCAAATGGCGCCTATTATAATGATCCATTAGTTTTAGAACGACCGCCATGTTGCAAATAAATATTGTACAAATTAGCTTGCCCCCTGTCGTCCACCTGCTTGGACTGGCTATAATAGCATGTGTTGTGTGTGATCCGCTGAGTGCCACGCTAATATGGCGTGAAATGTCATTATCTGTGATCAAAGGTGCCGAGCTGTCTTTGTTTGGATTGGTCCACGGACCCATGGTGTAAGTATATTATACCCTCTACCTAAATTATAAATAAAATAAAATACGTTTTATCACACACATTTAAGCACATAAAAGAAGATGCTGTGTGAAAAATGTCCAAAATGTCTAGCCCCAAACCTGTGCCTAAACCTAAACTAAGCTAAGCTTGTAGGTAGGTACTATGGGAACCAGATAACTGATATAGGTACTACTTATATACTTTTTGTTTTGACCACTGCGGCACAGAGGCTGACAAAGGCCATCATAGGTAAATCAGTTTCTATTACTGTCCATATCTGTCTTATCTTATTACTGGTTATCCAGTGCGAGTGAATAGGAGTTACATGTAGTAAGAAATAACCCTTTCGTTGTAGATAAGTTCCAAAATCAACAATAGAGAAAAACATCTGGAAGAGATTACCTAGCTAGGCTGCATGGCTAAACCTGGCCTCTTAACAGCGTTCGTTTGTTTGGTCCACAGGTGTTCTGCCGTAATCAATGAAAGACAAAAGTGTAACTTACATAGGTAGGTAGGTATTTTTGTATTTATAACGTGGGAACAATTTAGCTAGCATTACATTACTTAGGATTGGGGTTTCCTGAGAACAACGGATTTATGATTAGTCCGTCACATCTGGCGCGCGAATGTTCATACCTATTGTCACTATTGTGTAGGCCTAGGCGCCTCTACGGGAATCTACTTACACCTACCTACCTTACCGAGATAGGTAGCTTTTGGGCTACAGACATCATTGAGCTCGAACTTTGGAGTTCAATGGCTACAAAAGTAGGTAGGTACTTAATATTTATTTAAGTATTCATTCTCTTTGTAAGTACCTACCTATAGTACCTAGGTACGATCAAAGACAATAATACCTACTACCTAAGTAGGTAGGTAATGTAAGTAGGTAGGTAAGTACCGACCCACCTACGTAATGTAACTAAGTAGCACAGAGTTTGTATGTAAGTAGGTACTTACCTACCTTACCTGAGCTAGGAACCTACCCACTACCTATTAAAATTCCTTGGTAGGTAGGTATAGGTAGGTACCTACTTGTAAATCTGTTTTCATTTCTCTAGTAGGTAGGTACCTACCCATTTCTACCTGGGTCACAGGGTCAAGTTCTTCAGTCAGACCAACTACAAATCAAAGAAAGTAGATAGGAATACCTATGGTTATACCTACTATCCGGACGGAAGAACAATGACGCTGGCGCGGGACCACCAATAAGATCGCGACGAAACGCAACGACAATAAATATTCCAACAAAACCAACCAAGGGTGGATGGAACGTGCGGACGAACGGAACGTATTCGTCCGTCCAGTCAGTCGGTCGGGAGCGCTCGTTGCGAGCGTGTGTGTCGCTCATTTAGCTCAACACAGCTGATTTAGATCGCGGACTTCGAGAATTTACAAATTCATATAAAATAATCCAAAACTACCTCAAACGTGACTTTATGCAGTGTTGTGATTGAAAACGAACTATTTCAGTGCTGGTTTCAAAATTTGTGAAAATGATGGGTATGTTTTACTTGAGTTTGTTGATTATATTTTCTTGCATTTTGGGAAAAATTATAATAGTTACTTCATTTATTATGGTTGTTTCTCCAATAAGTAGGTACACCTAAATAGTTAGTGTCATAATATAATAAAGCAAGGCTAATTTTATTTTTTCTTACGGAGAGTAAATTTCACCACGCTATGTAATTTTTAGGTAGTATTCTACTGGTTTTTTTTATTTTGTTCTAAGTTCTAAAATATAACGAATAATTTGCTCGTTCGTACTCATCTAGGTACTTACTGTATTATTAATAAAACAAAAATAGATACGAAAATAATGCGCGCCCAACGTGTTTTGATCCTTCAGAATTTGTTGACGAACTTTTATTGAAAAGGCCCATTTTATCCTTTTACCTTAATATTGGGTACCTACCTATGCACCTATAACGCAGCTTTTGACGTAATGAAACATGGTAAAATTATTAAAATAAATAGAAGTATATTTATTATTATACATACCTAACCTACGGCCTTAACCTTATAAATAGACGTGGTGTAAAAATTACGACAGGTTTAAAATAAAAAATTGTATGGTTTCACCTAAGTTACACCCATCAGAACTTTACACCACGGTTAATAAGGCCAACAATATACATATATTATAATGTTTAAACAATAAGCGGATAATAGGTAGGTACATTACCTAGTACTATACACCCCTTGTGGGTATTGTTCTCAATTATCCTAATCTACATAATAGATAACTTACTGTATTTTTTGGAGACCCACACGTAAATACATTTTATTGTTTGATTACGATTGTTATACCCAAAATCAGTATGTGTTTGTAATAAAACAATTTATAGTCAAATAAATTTGGAACTAGACATTTTGTAGGTGGAAGTGTCCCTGCCCACACTATGTGGGTGCCACTTTTGCAACAGAAACATCATAGATTAATATAATGGTCAATTTTAATGTATGTATGTAGATATGTATGTACCTATTAGAATGTGAACAGCAATGCCTTCATAAACAAGTAGGTATTGTCTATTAGGTACCTAGTTATTTATTTTGTTTGATTATTTGTACCTAATGAGTACTTCTAATAGTATTGTCCCAAGTTGCGGAGATTTACATACCTAAGTTGTTGCATCACATCACAGACGAGGGAGCCATCGTCTGTGCATCACATGCTCATAAACTGACGAACTTAAATTTGATTTACGTCATTTTAGAAACTAGCTAAAAGCTTAAAATCATAAATATGTACTAAGTAGGAAGGTGCTTGGGTAGGTATAGGCACCTGGGTACACAGTATTTAGATACCTAGATAAACTTATTTATATTCCACTATAAACCTAGCATATAAAAAGTTATTATCTGTGTTAACAGACAATCAGTTAAGGTGATCTTACCTACTTTTACATTCAATACAAAAGAATACCTAGATTATCTGTAACTCGTATGGACATGTTGCGACTGGGATTGGCGAGCAAGTATTTACTTATATTTATTGAACGCCACCTCAAGGGCGCATTCCATTCCCAAACTATATGTACTTTATGTATATCTTACTAATACATTTATTAATTTGAAAGGTTGTGATTAATTCTAAACTTACAGTGCACACATCTTTTATCCACGCCTTGAATCAATGAACAGATTTAGTTAGATTAAACTGCGCTCGGGATCTAGTTTATCATGTCATACCATATCTAATAATAATTAGATTAAAGGAATATAATACGTACCTGTCTATGAAAAAAAAATACACCTTACCTGAATAGATTTCAGCCTCAGGTTTACATCCAATGAATTGTTTGTATTCAGATCAGTAAGTAACTGTACTACTGTCAATTAAACATTTAACTGATGTTTTGGTACGTAAGTTAAGGTAGCCGGAAGTTCCAGCAGGAAGTTGGTGCGCAGTTAAAACCTAGTGTATGGTGTAGATAGGTGTCATTTGTTAGTACAACTTACAGCTAAACTTGGTTCGAGTTAAAACGCTTCTAACTGACTGTCCAATTAAAATTCGATGGGCAAATAAGTACTTGACACTAAAATATCTTAGACTAGCTAATGCGCGCGGCTTCGCCCGCGTGGTACCAACATTTTGAATAGCCTATATGCTATTCCAGGTCATTATCTACGCCTATTCCAAGTTTCATCCAAATCGGTTCGCTGGTTTAGGCGTGATTGTTACACAAACATACAAACATCCAAATATCCAAACATACTCACAAACTTTCAGATTTATTATATTATTAGGAATTAGGATATTAGGATTATTAAATCTAAAAATAATAAACTAGTAATGCTTGCTTCGTTAGATAGTAAAATTCTGCTATCCATCCAACTTCCCGCTTGCAAAACGTATAATATCGTACTTTCACGGCTTTGTACTGTAATGGAAAGAGACTACAAGAGGTTAAAACATAATGGTGCGGAGGTGGGCGCGTGGGAACACTCCCAGCGTTCACGTGCCCAGCACATCATTCTACCGTACCAAATCTAACATTAACATGCTAGATTTAGATAAAATCCCCCTATCAACTGCTTAGATTCTCTTGAATAAGTCATTATTTTGCAGAGAAAGCACAGGCCAAACACCCAGTGACAATGAGCTGATGTTATCTCTGCGAAAATGGTCTTTTAATTGCTTTGATTGTCATTTCATTCATTGAGTAAAACGTGGCTGTATAATTGAATATAGGTAAATATTGTACAAATAACTTTTAAGGTAAATCTAAGTTAAATTGTAATTGTAATAATTGTAATTTTACTGCAAGTACAAATTTTTAATGAACAAGTGAATGAACTTTGTAAGCAAATCAATTTTATTCTTCCATTCATAAACACGCAACGATTCTCTATGCGGGCGTAGGTGGCCATAAGTCACAGAGTCACAGCAATATACCATCTCGGTTTATACTTAACATCATTTTAAAAAGTATTTCAATTATGATTGCAATATTACAACGAATTTTATTCCCAACTATATCACCCATTACTGTGAAATAGAAGGATTGAATTAGAATAGATACCTAATTATTTTTGGCTGCAAACTTTACCATAAAATAATTTATTGAAAGTTGGTTATAAACCTTGCTCGTGCTGTAAGGCTTATGCTTGCTCGTATGATGAGTTTGTCTATGGCAAGCAATAGAACCTAGTCAGTGGTTCCGGATACGTATCGGACGTGTCGGATGTCGGCATGAGTCATCCAGTGGGCGCCCACGCCACGCGCTGTGTCCACACTGCGCCCACAGGCGCCCTAGTGAACCTAAGAATTTATGTGAAGACTTAAAAAAACTTGTTACTGTTATAAACTACAATAAAGCTAAAACATCATAATTATGTTTTTGTAATTTCTTTACTTAACTGCATTTGTTTACGCCTGGACGCCTGGAACGGTGTGTGCAGTAAAACTTTTTACTCTAGTTGTTAAAATGTTCTTATTTTGTGGGTAGAACTTAATCGGCATAACGACAGCGCATTACGACCGTAACGCAATCATGACAATGACTGCGGACAATCTTACACGCACTGTCGACTAAATTAACACGAACTATGCCGTTGCCGAGACAGATTTAGCTGTGTCTGAGGCGCGTCTAGGCTATTTGTATTTAGGTTTTGGCATTGGACATTTCACAGTCTCGTGGGAAACGAAGTTGAACGACTGCAGAGACAATGCGGTTGTGTGATATCGCGACCAGTCGGTTCACCGGCGTGAACCACCGCCCACCCGCGCGACCTGCTTATGCTGAATGCCACTGCACCATACGATCTAATAGTAATAACGTACATCGAGTAAATCGACCATATACCTCATGTAGGCACTCCAAGGACTTGTATGTAAATTATTTAAATACATAGGTACTTTAAAAGTACATTTAATTCAAATCCTGTACATGACCTATACAGTTTATATATTAGGAAAATAGTTCTTAAAATACCTAGCGCTGGAACTTAAAACAAACTAGGTTAATTGTTGAGTCAGTGCGCGAGAATTTACAAAAAGAAAATTTAAAATAAGGTGTCTCAAGGGCGGGCGGCCGCGGCGGGGTTCGAGAAGTACGGCAGCGGGGTCGATAAGCGCTGGACGCGAGCCAGCCGCCATCCATAGCCGCGCGCGACACATAAATACACCCTTGTAAGTCGCGTCTGTAAAGCGGAAGCGTTCATGTCATTATTGCTATGATTTAATAACTGACTTTTTAAATTATTTAGTAACTTGCTTTTAAATCATAAATCAATATTTTATAACTCCTAGGTACGTCTAGTAGATGCATGTGAATATTGCAATGATATTTTATTTATGTATTTCGATAATCATTACTATGTGAACATTCAAGTATCAAAACTTGTTACGCGCACATCGCACTTTACGGGCGGTGACGAAAATGACATTCGAAGAATCATGTCAAACGAATGTAATCTCAATGGTCAAACGTTCTTTCTGTGAAGCTGGAATCAGAAAATTAAGCACTATTATGTATACCTAGGTAGGTAAGGTACATTTAAAGAAAATGTAGCCTTAACGAAATCACCACCATCAAGAGAATTAACTGTCTGTGACTCGAGGGAAAGAGTTATGTTTTATTGTGTTTCCCGGAAAGGATTACTGAGCCGCATATCGCATCGCACATCCAGCAGTCACCTATTAAGATCTTACAGCTTTTAGTAGGTACATCTAACAATACTACTTATAACTATATTATTACCAATAATTACCTTGCTTTCACATCAACAATCGATCAAAACTTTTAACATCCATTTTAACCAGAGACCTTATTGTCTAACTTGAAATCCATTCCCATTTCCCATTCCAACCAATCACACAATACGAAAATGACGTATCATGACAAAATACGTCATTTTCGTATTGTGTGATTGGTTGGAATGGGAAATGGGAATAGATTTCAAGTTAGACATAGGCCTCAGGATTAGATACAGTCATCCATAAAAAAGTGTGAAAAGTTTTGATCAGGCGGCAGTGGCGTAGCTAGGTAGCCAAGGGCCCTGGTGCAAAAACTAGGGCCCTAACCGTTTAGGGTTTATCGAGTCAAAATATACAAGATGTGGCAAAATTTTACAACATTGAGGGCAGCTTCCTGTTTTTTTGTAGTTAGGTTTTGTTCTTAGTAAACTATACCTACTCACGGGGTCACCATCTCGGGCTTCGGACTCAGAGTCCGAGGGCCCCTTGAGCTTGGGGGCCCCGGTGCACAGCACCGCCTAGGCAGCTATGCCAATGTCAGTAGATATTTTCTCTTACAGAAGTAAACCAAACACGATTTCTGTATAATCCTTTGCTAAATATTTTTTTGTTTTGTTGTGCAGATGAGCGGGAAGCGAACTCGAAGCTATAGATGCGCAGTGCACCAGAGAGACCGTGAGGTCAGCTCGGAGAACGACTTCCATCTCCTTTTAGAAGACCCTACATTATTTGCCAGGTAAGACAAAATATAATGCTAAAATAATTTAGGTATGTGGTAACTACATAATTATAAGTATAATAAGTTCCTACTTAATCTAATACTAATATTCAGAGGAAAGGTTTGTTTGAATTGAATAGGCTTTGAAACTAATAGACCGATTTGGAAAATTCTTTCACCGTAAGAATCCTACATTATCCCTGATGAACAATATGAACATAGGCTATATTTTATCCCGGGAAAGTGAAGTTTTCCCGAGGCACCGCGGGTAACACCGTGACGGACAGCTAGTACCCTATGTGATCAAATAATTCAATGATAGTTTGTAAAACCACAAACTTAATTTATCTTCCCGTTTTTAAACGAACGTTGATTTTTCAGACAAAACTTTCTTTGAGATCTCTTTGGTTAATAAAATTTGACATTGCTTCAACAGTGACAAGATATAGTAAACAAACACTTTGGGACGCGCTTCCCATTTCCCATAAAGTTCCTCTAAAATTCGAGTATGCCGTGACGATTCACAATTTGCGAAAATACAAAATTTCGTGTTATGCGCGCCTCGTAAATTTTAAGTCACATTAAATTCAAAATTTCCGCCTCCAAGCTAAATTCAGTGTTTAATTTGTGAAGTAGGGTTTTATTAGATCCTGTATCATTCGACTGAACAAGTTCATCGATTACTGTCGCTACAAATATTTTTTATGGTCACCTGTCGTGTCACAATGACATTGTGGTGTGCTTTCGTACGATAAAATCGTTAAAATTGCTTTTATACGCCGAGAATAACATAGAAAAAGCTATTTGATCGATTACATACACAATACAGTATGAAATAGAAGTGCTGAGTTTTATTAGAACACAGAAAATCCAGGTAAACTTTCGCAAATTCAAAGTTAATACGACTCCAAGAAAGCGTAAAGAAGTCCAACCCCAATAAAAAATTTCTCTGAAGCGCTACGGAATCAACAATCATTACATATTTACAATCTTTTTCGCTTTAATGTACCTTCTTACACGTAAATTTATATACCTTTTCTATCGAGAAGAACCTTTAGGTACATAATCACTGTTATCACTATAGGTACTAATCGCGCTTAAGATATTATTGTAATGTAACTAGTATTTTCCTTACAGAATGGTGCACTTAGTAGCAATGGAGATGCTCCCTGAAGAGCGGGACCGAAAGTACTATCAGGAGAGGTATACCTGCTGCCCACCGCCATTCTTCATAATCTGCGTCACTTTACTAGAGGTTAGTAAACACCATCCACCTGTAAAATCTCATGGTTTTCCCGAAACTAGGTAGTAGACGCCAATAGAAAAAATTAGTGTGGTAGGCATTTCAATCACAAGTTATTGATTTGAGTTGAGCCATTACTCTAGCTAGATGTTAGACTTGATCTGTCTCCTTGCACCTTAATCACTTGTATATGGGACTACTCAATTCGCCAAAATTGCGAATGTTGATGTGATTGTGATGAATCGCTACCGGATGCAGAAGTATAAATTAGTGTAAGGGACATTTTGAGGAAAATTAGTTTTATATAAGTAGGTGCTTAGTCGCTTTCATAGGAATGGCACAAGTTACGGCTCTTGTTTTAATGAGCAATGACAATGCAACAGTGTGAGTAATAAACACGGTTTCTGAGGACACAAAAATATTTGTCATACCTGAGTAGGTAAGGTAAAACCAGTCACAGGGTACGCGCACACTTTGAATTTCACAACTCTTTACAAACGTATAGCGTGAGATCTCATTATTTACCTAATTCTTTACGAAAAAAGAGCAAGGTCAATTTACGCGACCTCGATTTGTATTTAGGGCTTTGTTAGCTTGTATTTATTGAGATCTTAAAACTAAAACTGCGTATTTTGAATCGCGCCCCCAATATTGTTCCATTTTTTTTTACGTTTAAATTTTTTTCCATTATCTCAAATTTTTATTATCTCTTATTAGTTCAAAAGTAGATTTACTCAATAATGATATAAATAATATGTAGGTACTGTCAGCACTGTCAGCAGCAACAGTCGATTAACATTTAATGTTTCAAGAAATTTAGCTGTACAGGCCATATATCGATTTCAATGTCAGTCTGTGAAAAGTTAACCCTAGTTGTAGGTAGGTACTACACAGCGTAGCGTGCAATACAGAACGATCACTTTCTACGAGCGAGTACCGCTCGAATCCCGCTCCAATTGCTGCGCTTAATTAAAAATTATAATAGCGGATTTCACATCCGTGCAAACAAGCGGTTTACGTGAATCATAACAATCGCGTCGAAGCGCGTGCGCCGGCCGTCACACGTTGATTCACCTTACGCTTACGACCACAGAATAACGTTATCAGTTTCACTAATTTGGATTCCTGGCAGCGCGCGTCTTTTGCTCAGGTCAGGATTGCTCATTATGACATACCTATCTACTTCATTCATTCATGCCGTTTGTGCTTCTTTGGAAATTTGCGAATTTATCGATTCGGATCACGTCCGATTTGTTCTTTCATTGATCTTCTCAAAAGCTGTGTGGGCTGAAAAACACTGACCTAAATGCTGGTGTAAACGGGTTTATAGTCTTTCATGGCGGAACATATGCCTAAGTAACTTATACTCGTAGTTTGTTTTAATAAATAAATTAAGCAGTGGCGTAGCTAGGTAGCCAAGGGCCCTGGTGCAAAATAAACCTGAACGGTTTAGGTTTTATCAAGTATGCAGGATGTGGCAAAATGTAAACGTATTTTGAATTTTGTGTAAAAACTTACGATTTGATTCGTCATTTTCTAATTAATTAAGTATTTAGGTAGTGTATCAGTTATCTGGTTCCCATAGTACAAGCTATGCTTAGTTTGGGGCTAGATGATGCTGTGTGAAATTTCCAGCATTATTTATTTATTTCTGGGCTGACTGTAGAACAGTTACCTACTTAAGTAATTTTTTTTGAAAATCTAAAAGTGCAGTTGTTTTTATTTTCAAAATAATCATACGTCTTTAGTTTCCTAAGAACAAAACCTTTAGGACTCTCGGGCGCTGACTCAGAGCCCGAGGGCCCCTTGAGCTTGGGGGTCCCAGTGCACTGCACCGCCTAGCCCTCCGGTAGCTACGCCACTGAAATTAAGTAACTTTAAAAGTTATTACTATTTACTTTAACACATTTAACTCTCCTAACGGTGGAAAAATGCACCACGAGGAAACTTGTAGGCCCTCCTACCTTTTCATGCAAGTGACGATGGTTTTGAAAACAACCACTTCATATCATGACGAACGAATGTCTGAAGTTCAGTCGTACAAGGTGGACACAGTGAGCCCTGTAAATTTTCAACGGTCTTTTTGTTTTACCGTTTCTGCATTGTGTTATTCTGTGGGCTGGTGTATTTACTTGATTCCCGCCACATCCAGGTGTGCCGCTAGTTCCGATCGCGCTGGCTTCCAACGGTTTTCCCTAATGAATAATGCGGTGTAGACGTCATTTGTTACGTAAAACGAATAAAATAAATGGAGCAAATTGATACGACTACCTAGGTATTATTTTCTTAGCCGGAAAGTTGCGGAAAGGAAAAACAATTTCATAGCAAGTTTTCTGAAACCTAATATACTGCTCAAATTCTGGCCGTTGTAAAGGAATGAAAACTCGGCTGTACCTTTATCACAGCGGTTATTTGATATCTGGATCTGGGTTTACAAGCTAGATGAATCTTGATCTGTTCTTTCGCGACCAAGACCGTGAAATTCTTGGAGCAACAAACCAGGGAATAGTCCTTTCAATGTGTAAATGTATTGTTCCAGCTAGGTGTGTTCACATGGTACGCGTGCAGTACCGGGGGAGTTGCGGCCGCGGCGGGTCCCGTGCCAGTCGACTCGCCCCTAGTGTACCGTCCCGACCGGCGACGGGAGCTTTGGCGGTTTCTTACGTACAGCGTGGTGCACGCCGGATGGCTTCATCTCGCCTTCAACTTGCTGGTGCAACTAGCTGTAAGTTCTACATTCGACCATGACAAAACTTTTTATAAACGCAGCATACTATACCTCTCTGTATTCTGTGACTATACTGTATCATTTTACACACTTTTGCGCATATGTATGTGTGTGTACAAAAATGTGTAAACCCTTTAAATTTAAGCTAAGACCCTGACGTTTCTTCGTATAAATCGTCTAGTAGAGGTAGGATTTAGTGTTCCACGTCAAATCCTAAGCCTCTATTTCTTCCAGGTGGGTCTACCTTTAGAAATGGTGCACGGAGCACTCCGTTGCGCCGCAGTGTACCTCGCGGGGGTACTAGGAGGTTCTCTCGCCGCGTCTGTACTAGACCCCGACGTTTGCCTCGCGGGTGCTTCGGGCGGAGTCTACGCCTTACTAGCTGCCCACCTAGCCAATGCATTGCTGAACTTCCATACAATGCGGTATGGCGCTGTGAGATTAATCGCGGCTCTTGCTGTCGCGTCTTGTGATGTCGGCTTCGCGGTTCACGCTAGGTATACTAAGGTAAGGCTCATCGTATTTCATCTCCAGATAATGCTTCCTTCCTTCCGGTACTTTATTCGTCTTTATTTAATTTAGTTTCGCATAAGCGGGATAAGGGCAGGCAAATGAATGATTTTTGTTTCTGCATAATCTCATATTTTTAAAATAGCTATACTTAATGTGCCTAGTTCATGTTGAATGAAGTGCAAGCTCGAAAATAGAAGGCTGATTTTGTATTTCATATCAAAAAGGACACTTGAATGTCAGACTGTAAGACTACGTGATGTCAGTCTTGTAAAATAGACCGTAATTCTACCCTTTTATTCAGTTTTTCCTCAATAACTATTCCAATTTGCATGAGAAATAAAGTATTAGATAATTAAAATTAGATGGTATAAATCAGTCACATGACTGTACACCACTGCACTTAAAGTGCAATAAAACACTCAGCTAAAAGCCATTTTTCTTTGTCAAGCAGGAGGTGCCTCCCGTTTCGTACGCAGCCCACGTCGCCGGCGCATTAGCCGGACTTACAATCGGCCTTCTGGTGTTAAAACACGCGCAACAGCGGCTCTGGGAGCGTCTACTTTGGTGGACGGCCCTAGGAGCTTACGCGGCCTGCACTCTCTTCGCCGTATTGTACAATATCTTCAGCGGACCGGTCGATGAACTGCACTACATGCCGCCAGACCCACCACCTGATGTCGGCTTCTGACCTGACTGCTCTCACATTAGCAGACATGGCCGGCCTCAGAGCAGCAAATCGGGGAAAATGATACTTGGATCGAATGCTTGAGTTTCAAGTGAACTAGGTACTCCAGATTTGCGCTGCATGGGTCGGTTAGGCCCCGACTCGACCTCGCCTGATTATTTCCTAAGTTTCCCCGCACCGCGTCGAGCCCGTGCGTCTCACAACACGCCTAGTCAATTTACCTTAGTGTGATTCGCGATAAGTAGTAATAAAACGAGGGGCCTCGCAGTGTTTACAGTGTATCCCTGCCTGGCACGTTCCGTACGCTGAGGCCTCCTCGCGATACTTAATTGTTAAGTAGTAATAATTATATTGAATAGGTGAACTATTTTTGTACCTATCAGCGTCCGTAGTGTTAGGATGAAGGCGTTACCGCGACACAACACAATATGTTCCCTGTGGACCGGCGGCGCGGCCGAGCGCGGCTTAATCTTAAGGATAATACAATAATAAGGTAATCGCTTTAATAACAGGACGTAGCGTCGCGCTCGGCCGCGGGCTGGCGTAGTTATGCCCACCACACCAAAGATTAGTGTAAATCTGGCTGGAACCATTATTGGATGGTGTTTCTTCTTTCCTGTTTTCAATTTTAATTGTTGTGAACTTCATAGCTCCATTTTTGCTCATTATGAATCGAATACTTTAAGTATGCCTCAATAGATGATTTTAAAAGTGATTGTTATGTAAGAAAATTGCTCAATCGCAATTATTATTTTTAATCAGATATGATTATGCTCAAAAGTGAGTGTTTTATTTTATGGGATCAATTGATTACTGAAAATTTGATTGTATTTTGTGTGTAATGTGAATTCGTCCATTTCCATTCGCCACTAGTTTTGTCCATTTAATTGTCCTTCAACTTGTAATAACTAATAACTTGCTGCACTAGCTAATAGTTAATTAATAATGTGCCTGATTCCTATTATTATAACGTTAGTTGATTTTTAAACTTTAATTCTAATCAAATAGCGTCACAAAATGACTGATTTTTTGTATAAATTATTGCAGTTTCATTTAATTTATTTGAAAATTATTTTAAGTATGAATCGGAATAACTATAATTATGTGATTATAATGAAGAATGAGAATAATTAAAAAAAAATATTGAAAAGTTGCTGTGTTTTATTTACAAGGAAACTCAATATATTTTTTTAACTTTTATTTCATTATTTTGAATCATAACATAATAAATTAATAACAAAGTCAATCAAATCGATTGACAAGCTGGAATACTACAAGGTATAGAAAGCTACATTATAATTGTACGTTATGGTAACTGGTCATTTAACTAATACTTCGTGACTAAACTACGACCATTATGGAATAAGGTTTAATACCTAACTTTAAATTGAAGTTCCTTAGTAGCGCAAACTGCAGAACTTACGACCTTACCAATGAAAACCTAAGTCCATACCATAGTACCTATAAGTAACTCGGCAAGATAAAGCTACTATTTTAGCCTCGGAAGAGCGTTATTTTATACTATATGTATAAGTCCAGAAAATTTTGCAATAAAATTTAAATCTGTCTGGAGTACTTAGTAGGTGAACCGACTAAGTGTAGGTCTCCGTGGTTTTACACTGCAGCCGAATTCGTGAAAATACGTTCCAATAGCACTCAGAGAATTAGGAAATACGAGTAGAATAGTGTAGAAAGTTATGAAATCGAGTTCAGGGTTGAAAGCTGAATTAAAAGTAAGTCCTGAAGAGGCCGACAGTGGCTTTGACCCAAAGCGGCGTCTCTCGCTTCTGAAGTTCTTCGCTGGACTCCGTTGCGTGGTCGTGGAGTAACGTCACTTCCTTATGAAGTCTCTCCTGGAATTAAAAAAAATGTGTTCAGTGTTTGTTTACATAATCAAAAAAATAGTCATCAATTTCACTAAAATTAATAGAAGATAAACTTTGAAAGCATGACTAAACAAAATCGTCATAAAAAAACATAACCCTTCCTTTGACAGTCGGGTAAAAACACGTGTAATTCTTGGACACGAGGGCAGGACCAATAGGGCAGCAGCGAACATCCAGCTGCCTGCCCCTTGATTACGGATCTCGTGATAGGCTAATCTCGCAGTCACCGCTGTCAAACTTGTGTTAAACGGTGTGGATTGGTTCCTTTACGCATGACTACGTAGTCATGCGTAAAGGAACCAATCCACACTCATATCGAAATTGAGTTAAATATAATTCAAACTCGACATGAGTGTGGATTGCTTCCTTTACGCTTATTTACGTCCATTTAACACAAGTTTGACAGCAGTAATTGCGAGATTACGCCTGTCGCGAGATCCGTAATCAAGGGGCGGATATAGCACGCTGTTTTGCTGGTGTCTTATAGGTGCTGCCCTCACTGTCCTGCCTTCGTGTTGTAGGCAATTCCACTCCTATACCTTTGTAAAGAAGTAAAGCAGAAAGACAGATTAGGGCCTAACTTTCTTTTTACACAAATGACCCTGTATCTGTGCCTTCATGTTGTATTTGGTTGGTGGCGAAAATAAAACGTTACCTACTATATTCTATTGTATAATGATGGGCACCTGTAATTCCGGCGAAGCGGTGAAAATAGCCGCTTGCGCCTCCAAATCCCGACGCACAGAGCGCTCGCCTAGATTCGCGGAGCCCACTACGGTCGCCCATGGGACACCGCTGCCTGGGGGATAGTACCTAGAACAACACACAAGAATTTCACTACTGCTAAATGTAGGTAGTGCAAAATGTATATTTATAGTTGCCTCTTATTATTATTAGGTTTAGATACATACATAAAATCACGCCTCTTTCCCAAAGGGGTAGGCAGAGACCACGGATGGAGATCCGTGGTCTCCTGTCCGTGGTACCTACATCTGAGTGAGATCAAGTCATGACTTGATCTCACTCAGATGTAGGTACATAATCGCCTGCGACGTAGAAGGTTACGGGTTCGATCCCCGCTGCAGGGCAAATGTTTGTATGATCTACTAATATTTGTCTAAATATTAGTAGTAGAAACACCCAGATGTTTCTATGTATAATATTGTATGTACTTATTTACAAAAAAAAATAATAATTAGTATATCCTTCGAGAAGATAGTTGATCGAGAGTATATCAGTCATTTAGTACCCACATGGACGAAAAAATGGTACCCATGACACAAGCTCTGCTTACTTTGGGGCTAGATGATGCTGTGTGAAAAGTCCAGCATTATTTATAAGCTTAGATAAAGGTTTTATTGGATGGGAATCGTGGTTTCAAATGCCGCACAAGGATTGAATTTTTAAATATGCATGTTGTGTCTACTTTCTTATATGAATGAACAAAAATGAACATCTAGTGAGTAACAAAAATGATCATTTTTGAGACCCAATTTAAATCCCTTACACCTCACTTTTAAAGAGCTTTAAGAATCAACAAGAAGAAGATAAAACAGCTGTTCTTATAATTTGGTCAAACTCACCACATGCCCTTTGCATGGAAAGTCCATCCAGGTCTCTCATACTCCATCATCTGCAGTCTACTGGTTTGGTTGGAGTCAACAACTCTCTCCCAGAACCTGAAAAAATAGATAAAGCTATGTAATATCTTTAAAAACCTGTATCAAAATTGTTAAAAGAAGATAATTCTGATTTGCCAACCTTTTAGATTTTTTTTAATAACTCAAAGGAGAATGAGTTCAAATAAAAGTCTGACCTAAACTAATACGGACAATCTGAAAACCAGCTTTACTCCATTACCAGTCTGGAGTCGAATCAGAAAACATTTGCAAGTCTAGTTATTAAAAACATGAAAATAAAAGAAAAATAAAAACAAATTGCAATCCTCATCCAATTACAGAACTTATTCCTTGGGTAGAAAGCTACAGTATCCAGGGGTATCCTTTACTTAATATTGGTTTGTAAGAAAAATGAATGCTACCTACTTTCTTGCAATCAATGAATATGCATGTGGAATGCCACCAGCTGGGCCTGAAGCTCCAAGGAATCCATTTGCCTGAAGTTAAAAATATTTCATGAGTAGTCTTTTTAATCTATGAGCCATAGATGAAGTCAATAAATAAATAGATATTATTTCTGTTAAGTTCATATTCAATGTGAATTTTTGACACTGATAAAAATTCTGATAGTGTAGTTAAAGAAAGAAAATAACTCACATTAGGATGGGCCATCAGCAGGCTTATATTTGCCTTACAATTGCTGAGCAAAGTCTTTGCATAATTGTCCGTTAAATTGAAGTACCCAGTGGCCAGTCTTATGTAGGAGCCTTTGGGTACTGAAGCCAGGAAGTGGTTGGTGACTTCTTCATCTTGTGTGATGTTGAACTCTCCCATTTGGATAAGAGGGAACACCCATGTGTCATTGTTGGATGCTGAAAAAATAATGACGAATGAATAGGTTGACATTCTACTAACATTAATGTACTCTATTTATCTCTATTAATTACTCTATTAATGTTCTCTATGTATTCAGCCAGTAAAGCAGGCTACAACTGAACAGTTGAACTGTTCAGTTAAATTAAAATGCATGTGTGTAGGCATAACTGCAAGCTGTACAGAACTGATTCTATTCAAAATATCCTTATCCATACAATACAGAATGCTATAATGAGCAAATATGTGTGTGAGTGCATTAGTGTGTGCATGTTTCAAAAAGGTTAGTTCTGATATCTTACCTTCTTTACTATCTAACCTAGATAATTTGGAGAGCTGTAGCTCCTTCCATTTGTAAATAAGATTTAATATTCTATTATTAATATCTTTGGTAAGCAATTCTTTGCTTTCATACTTATTGCTAAGTATTCCATCTTTGACACAGGTTTTACTGAAGGCACTTACTTCATCTGAAAAATCACAATTACAAATTTTAACAATTCTGTAAAATTATTCTAGGTATTTCAATAAGTTAAAAGTCAAAAACATAAACATTTCTAAAAACAGTAGCCAAACTTTAAAAAAATCTTGCTTTCATCATCATCAGCCTATAGCAGTTCACTGCTGGACATAGGCCTTACTTACCTCCTTGCTTTACACAACAATAAAATATGATCAAAAAAAAATTGTTTTAAATTTTTCAAGAACAAGAATTTTATAAAAAATAAAGAAAAAAATTATAAGAATAACTTACAGAGTCTTCATACCTATAAGTTCTTTGTAAAAGTTTGCAAGATCAGCATCCTCTATTTCAATATATCGATCCTGACGCTGTCCAAAATAATCATTGGAACAATTAGCTCCACTTAACAATACAGAGTCATCTGCTATGTACAACTTCATGTGTTGCAAGCCAACTATTTCATTATATCGGGAAGGTAATGCCTTTGACCAAGAGCCTTGCAACCGAGGTGTCTGATACAAACTTAATCGACACTGTTCAAAGCCATTTATGAAGTCCTGCAATAATGTCACAGAATTCACCTCCCCACGGGTCCCTCTTTGGTAATCAAGTAAGACATCCAACTTTAAGTTTTTATTCATCAATAAATTTTCTTTAGTACTCTGCAATAGCCTCTTCTCCAAATTACCTGTACCAATGTATAGACTTGCGATTGATATTCTTCGGTTTGCATTCCGAAATCTCTCACACAAAGTATCGTAAAACTTCTTAGGATCGCTGATAATATTAATTTTCGAAGAATTTACAGGGAAACATGGTGCGACACTATACAACCAATTGAAGTATTGCAACTCCATTTGTTTGAATCTTATCGGTATATTGGCGTTCATCAACATGGTGGCAAGATTTCAATATTTTCAATATTATTCACCACACACATCAATGTAAAGGTACGAAGTATTCCTCTTTCTTTCCAAAGATTTTTGAAACAAGTCACAACGAACGAAGAATGTGCGAAGAATATTCCAAAATGAGAGAGAATCAATCATCTGATCGCGTGGTCAATGTCAACGTCATTTACATTTTATGCCAAAGTCAAATTTCAAACCGATCTAACGTTCAGTTATCTCATTGAACGAATGGAATTTCCAATCGTTCAATGAGAATTTGCCGGCGGTGCTACAAATTCATGCAAACATACGCACTTAATTTGGAGAATGATTTCAACATTTTCAAGAATAAGGCTAGGAACATAATATCGGGCGCGGCTGACGTCCGACAACGATCTGGCACGCAGGATGTTTTAGCACTGTGCGTAACTATCAGTCGCGCCTGTCAGTCGCGTCCGTCAGCCGCGTCCGCGTTTGTTTCTAGATTAAGTTTATTCAAGTTTATTTCACGAACAGGCAGAGTGAGATCAAATGCTGACCTATTTAATTAATAAAAAAAAAAAAAAAAAAAACGAACACAAAACAAAATGTAGGTTTGTATTTTGAAGATATACAAGATATTTTGTATTTAGTTGAATGACTTCTGTTTTGGTTATGTGGGTTGCGAAAATGTTTTTAAATTAAATAAAACGTTGGTCTGCTCGTGACCACTGATGATTTGATGGTTGTAATGCCATCAAAACGTCAAGGTACATATTATTATACCTATAAGTTTTTACTACGCCATTATGCCCTTTATGATTTTATATGATGAGTTCAAGTCGCGAAAGTTTAAAACGTGTAATACCTACAACTACAAAAGTTGGTAGTACTTACTTACCTCGGTGGTTACCTATCTGTTTTCAAGTAATATCAGAGCTAAATAACAGAGAAATGCGTTTAATAATCGTACAAAAATGGGTAGACGTGTTAGTAGTACTTAATAATCTTAATATACATCCTCAAGTACTTCTCCTTGTTCGATCCCGTAGAATATTTTAGAACCTTTCACATAAGCCCAAGACATCCGCTTTGAGCTGAAATGTACCCCAACTTCTCCGGTTTTAGATAAAGTTATTGCACCTGCTGTATTATGCAGACGTTTTGTCATACCTATAACAAAATACAAATTCACGAAATATGATTACAATGCTACAAAGTAAGTAGGTATGTTGGCGAAAATAATTTAAGTAAAACATACCATTCACAGCGTTTGTGGTTGCAGTGTTAGCATCGACGCCAGATTCCATTATTTTGATGATAGCATGTGCCAGGCAATATTTCAAAATAGTCTCTCCGTGTCCTAAAAGCAAAGGATGATTGGTAAAATAGTTGACATAATACAAAATTACTTTAAGATAATGCTTACATTTTAAGATAATGCTAACATTCATCACTCCGTTTTAGATAAATACCTAACTCTTATTTCAAGAGCTGTCTTGTTACTTACCTACGTAAAGTTAGCTTACTTATCTATCCTGTGTACCTATTTACCTGTCGTAGATACGCCACCGATGTTATCATCAGCGTATGTTCCACTCCCAATCTGGGGTGTGTCACCAATGCGACCAACTGCTTTTCCACTCATACCACCAGTACTGGTAGCAACAGCAACATGACCTTGAGCATCCACAGCAACAGCACCAACTGTTCCAACACCCATCTAAACAATGCATGTAGGTAATTAGAAATTAATCCCCAGCATTTAAAAATATTCAAAATAATAATTGCACCATCAGACGCAGTGAAATGTTCTAATGTGTAGTCTAGTAGAACTTCAAAACGTTCAAAATAGATCAGAAAAATAAATTATGCCACTTACATCACAGGCTCCGATTTCAGTCCTACCGAATTCCCTGTGTTTCAAAAATTGTTCAAGAGCATGTTTAGCATTTGAACTTATCAAAGATTCTTGAGGCACGGTTGGAAACCCCTGTAAAATAAAGAGTAGATAATCTTATTAGGGTTGGTGCTTTAGGGTCTAGTGGTTCAAAATTAATAAAACCAGAGATAGGGCTTCTATAAACCCTCTTATAAAAGACACAGGAACAGAACAATGAAAGTTCTCTGATACCTTTTCCAAGGCGAATAGTTTAGCACCATCCGCTCCTAATAATGAGTGTGGAGAATCTGTTAGAACTCTACGGGCGATGCTTATTGGATGAAGGAAGTCTTTAACCAATGTAACAGCTCCGACGTCTAAGTTCGCGCCGCTCATTATACTAGCCTCCATTTCCACTTCACCGTTTAGGTTTAAGACAGACCCAAATCCTGCAGAGGAAAATGTATTAAGTACGTTGGGTAGGGTAGGAACCTAGTAACCCGCAATTAAGCATTCTAAAATTAATCTGTGTAGAACAAAGATTTGATTACAATGTCATTTATTTGTTTTGACCTGCGTTAAAATTTTCATCCAACTCCATTGATACTACCGCAGCTTCAACAGCATCAAGTGCACTTCCTCCTTTGAGTAGTCGCTGGTAGCCTTCCCTGACTGCTACTTTCACTCCATCAAGCTTTCCTTGGACGCGATTTTGTGGTATGTCTCCAGCACCACCATGGACAATAATAATTGGCTCCATAGTTTTATTTCCTTTTAAAAGATATAAGACAGGAAATAATGATTTTGCATTTCAAAACTACATAATTTGTGCATTTATAGTAGGTAACCTTACCTACCTTTTATCGGCTAATGTTTGTGGGTTTATAGGTACGTACCTACGTAGCTACCTATTGTTTGTCGAAACTCGAAAGTACAACAATCGTAATTCATACTATGCGTTATCGAAATTGTCGCTCAAAGATAAAGGTCTGTTTGTCTAGGTAGGTATTCTGTGTAATATTAGAACCAGTGTTGCCAACTTAGTGGAATTTCCACTAAAACTGGTGGTTTTAACCCCCCATTTAGTGGTGAAATATTGCTTTTAGTGGTTGGTGGATTTTTCTAGCGGTTTGTAAAATTCAGTTTTAATTACTAAAATTGCGATCACTTAGCCTCTTAGCCATGTTTTCATAAATACCTGTTCTATCTACTTTCTTTATTTATTAATATGATATCATTAATTAGTTTTTTATATTTTTAGGAGTGTTTACTTTTACTGAGTAGGCAACATTGATTTCCTAGGATTATGCAGTTTCTCTATACGCGGGGACTCCCCGTACAATATTGTTTAGTGAACTGCAACTCAGCTCGGTCTTTCTTTAGAATATCTGTTCTGTTCAGTGTTCAGTGCAGCGTATTCAGTGTGTGTGTTTGAGTAAAGTTGTTAACATCGCGAGTTTATTTATCCATATTTACTGTACTATGCCGAACCCACAACAATATACGCAAAAGTTTCGAGAGTCATGGCTTCAAGACCCACATTTGAAAGATTGGCTACAAGTTATTGAAAGTACCGCGGGTCAAGTAGCGAAATGCAAATTTTGCGGTTCAACTTTAAGGTGTCACTACGGAGATTTGAAGTCTCATGGGATGTCAAAGAAGCATCAACAAAATAAAAAGGTAAAAGAGTGATTTTTTATTTGTTACTTTTATTAGTACATTGATTGGTCCGTTTTTACCCGACTCCAAAAGAAGGGTTGTGAAGAACCCCGGAACAAAATGTCTGCAGATCGTGCACAAATTTGTTCCGGAGGCGGGAATCGAACCCGCAACCTCCTGCGTCGCAGGTGGACTCGCGCCACGTAACATACAATAAACTTGTATGTTTTTTATTTTGCTGTAGTCGGGTTTTGATTTGTATACCTACTTTTTTGCTACAGCTATAAATAATTACCTAAATACCTACCTAAATTGTTTCAGGTTATAATTTCGCAGCCAAAGATTCCTTTCAAGCCAGAGCCCGTTGGAAGTAAAAAAAAGGAAGAAGCCAGACTTGCAATATTCACAGCCATGCATACTAGCATACGTGTAGTTGACCATTTAGGAGAGGTAATTAATCACAGCCATGAAAAGGATATTGAAAAAGTTCAACTGCACCGAACAAAATGCACCTCGGTTATAAAAAATGTGTTAGCATTGCATTTCACAGAGGTCCTAAAACAAGATTTTAAAGATCAACCATTCAGCCTATTAATTGACGAATCTACAGATATTGCTGTGCATAAATACTTGGGTTTGGTCATAATATATTACAGTAAATTACACCAAAAAATTGTATCCACGTTTCTAGAACTCGCTGAATTGCATGACTGTAATTCTGAAGGCATTGTTACTGCTATAAAAAAGACGCTTTCACGATTCGATCTCCGACTTGAAAATTTAATAGGAATTGGTACAGATAACGCTTCTGTGATGGTTGGAGTAAATAACGGAGTTTATGCCAAATTGAAGGAAGAGGTACCACATCTGATTTTGGTGCGTTGCTTGTGCCATTCTTTACAACTGGCTGTTTCAGCTGCTGCAAAAGATTTTTTACCGAGAAATTTGGAGTTTATAATTAGGGAAACATATGATTGGTTTAGTCGCTCGTCTTCCAGACAATCGTTATATAAAGAATTGTACAAAACCATTAACGATGGACAGAAACCGCTAAAAATAGTTCAAGCATGCCAGACAAGGTGGTTGTCAATAGAGTCCGCTGTATCGAGAATATACACGCAATGGCTAGAGCTAAAAACACATTTTTCCGTGGCTAAGGTGCATGAAAGGTGTCACACTGCCGAGTTATTGCACTCTATGTATGCGAACGAAATGAATTACGCATATATTTCATTTTTATATCCAATATTAATTGAAATAAACAGAGTCAATAAGATGTTCGAATCAAAAGATACGGACCACACAAAACTGTGTGAAGAGTTGACTAACCTGATAGATATGCTTGTCAACAAGGTTACGTTACCTACGAATAAAGTGGATATTTTTACTCAAAATATTCGTGATTTCCTGGATCAAAAATGTTATCTTGGATTCCGATTTGAAAAACAAATCAATGAAATGAAAGAAAAAGGATTACCAAGAGAAGACGAAGAAAGGATACGGCACCGGTGCATAACATTTATAGTAAGTCTGATTGAAGAAATAAAAAATAGGTTACCAGAAAATTTAACACTAATGAAAAAAATTTCCCGAATAAGTGTTGAACACGCACTTAATCACAATAAAGAAACAATAACTGACATAATGGCTCAGTTCAATAAAAGTGCAGAACATATAGCAAGAGTCGATGATCAGTGGCATCAAATTCATTTATTGAAGTGGAGTGAGACGAAAAACACAAAAACATTTTGGAATGAAGTATTGCATTTCAAAGACGCTCAAGGAGAATCGAGGTTTGAGGAATTGGCGACTTTTGCGATTACTCTCCTAATACTCCCTCATTCCAATGCCGATGTTGAGAGACTATTTAGCAGTATGAACATAATAAAAACAAAACAGAGAAATAGAATGAAATTACATCTTCTAACTGCTATATTAAGAGTACGCTGTGGTTTGAGGTTGGTAGGGAAATGCTGCAAAGATTATGAAATTCCCGCAAGCGTTTTAAAACAAATCGGTACTAAAGAATCATATATATCTGAAACTGACGATGATGATGCCGACAAAAATGATTCGTCTGAAGATGAATTAATTTAAAATAATTCTTAAAGTGCCTATGTAAATGTACCTAACCTTTGTAAACGTTGTTGTATGTAATAATAAAGAAAACTCATAACTTTTATGCTTATTTTCTTTAGTAATAAAATAAAAATATACCTAGTGGAAAATTTGGCGATTATGTGTGTAGGACCATTTTTTGTTAGTGGTTTTCTGGTGGTTTTGAATGTTGAATCTGGTGGTAAGCCAGTTTAACTGTTGGCAACACTGATTAGAACAAAGTGGAACAATGGTTCGGTCTATACTAGGTGGATAGAGGGACCTAACTGGGCTAGATATATAACTGAATCGCATCTTACTAATAATATAGGTAGGTAGGTACCACGCACGGATTATAAATCCGTGGTACCACGCTAGTAAATCCGCAGACGGAAATTAGTTTTTGAAAATGATGCTATCACTACGCTTCCGGTCTAATATGACTACCTTCTTAAGCTTTTAAAAAATTGAGTGTATTAGGAACGTACCTACTATTTTAGGCAGCCAAGTACGTAGGTACCTATTAAAAAAAAAAAACTCACTTGGTGTAGTACTGCCACAGACAAATACAGATAGTTCTGCTGCACACGGTCGCAGGCGGGGTAGAGCACAGGGGTAGAGCGCACTAGCGGACTTTCACTTGAATGTTGAAATTCTTGTACAATAAAGGAGGCCATTCATTTTGGGCCCAAAAGTTAAAAGTGTCGGCCAACGAAAATAAAGGAGTCACCGCTATTGGGAAAGTCAATCGGAGTATTTTTCAGGATGGCACTAAAGCCGGGTCCGCAGCGACGTGTTTTCGTGTTTTTGTACAAAATAACCTGTCAATTCGGGCTTGGCATAGACAAAAATATCAACAAAATGTTTTCCGAGAAGAATGGATAACATCCCCCGCATTTGCCTGCGGGGAGGGAAAGTGGTTTGTGTTGAAGAAGTCAATGTCAAATGTGTAAATTTTTTTGGTCTGGAACTAAGATAAATAGTGTACCAAAGAGGTACCATGCTAAATCCATGGTCTGGAACGTCTTGAATTATTGGTTTAGCGCTTAGATTTTCATCATCTCATCATCGGCCTATAACACTACTGGACATAGGCCTCCCCTAAATGACAGACGCACTGAGAAGACTTTCCTTTTCAAACATTGCGATAAGGGTGACGAGAAGACTCGACGTAGTTTTTCAAATGCTGCCCAACCTAGCTGAATCCTTCTCTTGGCCTCCTTCTCAAAGTTGCTTCTACCTAACGGCAAAATCTGCCCGAGGTATGTGTACTGCGAGACAACTTCAAGAAGGTGACCATTAACAGCGACCATTATTGTGGAAATGCAGTGGACTAAAGAAAAGACTTTGCTTTAAATACAACTGTTAGGAGTAAGAACGGTGCTTTGGGATTTTACGTTGAAAGACTAAAGAAAAAAACTAAATCTAAAAACTAAAAGCTTTATATTTAGCATGGTACCTATTTGATACATCCTATTTTTATATGGATAAAACAGTTTTCATGTCTTCTGCGTCGGAACTCATTTTTGAAATATAAACAAAAACAATAACTACAAATAGGCGCAGAGGACGGGCGGTTATGTTTTTATTTTGTACAAAAACACAAAAACAAGTCGCTGCGGACCCGGCTTAAGACTCAAAGTCCACTACATACTTCAATTTGATTGTCATTCCTTAAGCTAGAAACACACGGACGCGGCTGATAGGTATGCACAGTACAAAAACATCCAGCGCGCCAGATCGTTGTCGGACGTCCGAAAGCTCAAGGACACGTCCGCGACTTACGTCCGATAGTTTGCACAGCTCGGTGTAAAATCATTATCCAGATCGTGGCTGTCAGCCGCGTCCGTAAGCCGCGTCCGATAATATGTTTCCTGCTTTAGAGTCACCACTATAAACTAACTTAAACTAAAAGGCCTTTAGTTTAATTGGCCGGCACTTTTGACTTTTGGGTCCAGCCTTCTATGGAACGTGAATGGTCTCCTTTCAAAGTCAGTATCAAAGTCAAGAATGTCTCCAAATTGTCGTTCAATTGTTTCGTTCTCTTAATCTCGATCTTTCATTACATTCATTCATTTGAAAATGGTGGTTGAAAGTTTACGTGAAAATCGTGTGTAAAATAAGTTTCACACAGTTTTATTCCGATGTATCTCTAGACTCAGAATAAAATGACCACCCCTATACCTAATCGAAAATACGGTGCTCAAAAAATAAGATTGACCAGTGAGTAACCTTCCTTGAAACGGTCCAAATTGTTGTGAATAAATTGCTTTCAAAAAGTTTCAATTTTGCATCACATTCCATTTCTTTTACAAAAATTTTGTTTTGTTTTTAGTTCTGTGCGCGAGAAACCTAGTCCGGAAGGATATATTTCGTAAGTATATTTCTATTATTTGATGTGATTATTATAATTAGTTTGATCTCAATGTGAAACTGGCAAGGCAAGCACTTGTTGTTCCAGTGTATAATGACATAAAAATGTGATGAGACTATTTTCAACAGGTTTACCAGATCCTTTCGCCAAAATCTCAGTCGATGGGAGTGGGCAGGTCTATTCAACCAATGCTGTAAAAGCTACACTTGACCCTAAATGGAATACACATTATGATTTATATCTGACCAAAGGTGATGGGATAACAATAAGGTATGTTATTCAGTTTTATTTTTACATACATTTGGCCTTGAAGATAATATAGGTACTGACAAATATCACAGGTCCTACTTGTTTTAAAGTTCTTTATATTTAAATAAATACTAAGAATGAACATTTCTTGTGTTGCATTACGCTTTGATGTTTATCTTAGTGTTTTGTCTTCAAAACACTTTATTTTGCAAGCAAACCATCAGAGATTGATCAATTTTCATCTATTGCAGCTTGTAATTATACTCTTTCATACTTAGAGCAATAAAGTGATGAAACTAAAGTCATTATTTCTCCTATATGAATTCAATGACCTAAAATTTGCATTTATCCAATGTTTTTAGTACTTACGCAGTCCTTTGTATTTAAAATACAAAGGATTTCATACTTTGTATGAATTGTATAGTTCTTTTCTTTGAATAATGTAGCCACCTGCTAGTTTCACTAGTTTTAAAAGATTATGTTTGAACATGAAAAGTGGTGATACTTTTAAAAAGTAATGTACATCCATACTAATATTATAAATGTGAAAGTAACTGTCTGTTTGTTACCTTTTCACGCCCAAACCACTGAACAGATTAGGCTAAAAGTTGGCATGGATAAAGGTTGTATCCCAGGAAAGGACATAGGCTACTATTTATCCCGAAAAAATCCCGAGGGACCGCGGGTCACACCGCGGGAGCGCAGCTAGTTATTGTATATTTTAACAAATAACATTTTAAGCCTGATTAATTGTTTTGAGACTGATATTGTAACTTAGTACAGTTTTAATATGATGTAATATTAAAATTTCATTTCATATTTACAGTGTATGGAATCAACGAAAAGTTCATAAAAGGCAGGGCTCTGGCTTTCTTGGCTGTGTTCGTATTCAACCATCTACAGTACACAAGCTGAAAGACACAGGATGTAAGTGTTTGTTGTTTTATCAAGCTTTCAATGAGATTGGCGTCATAGGAATTTGTAGCTGAAAACATGTGGGGATACATGGAAAGATGAACAATATGATGATTTTAAGAAATTAATGTATTGTTTTTGTATTTCTTCATTTCTCTGCTCTTTGTCTAGGTTACATAAGCCGGATGGTAACATGTTTTTTAGTTTTTGATAAAAGTATGTAATCTATTAATCACTATTTACAGGCTCCTGATCATATCATTATAATAATAATAAATAAGCCTTTTATTTAGATGTTAACTTCACAGTTCTTATTTCTTACTTACAATGTGTCTGCATGCCCCTTTGGACAAAAGCCTCTTCAAATTGCGACCAACGATTCCAATCTCCCGCTATTCTAATATCTACATACTGTATATAACTAAATTAAAATTGTCAAAAAATACTGTATATTAGTAGCTTCAGCCATATGCATGCCTGTCAAAGGACTCCCTAGATTTAAATATTTGACAGACAAAAAATAAATATCTATTTTTAGACCAATGCCTGGAGCTTCGCGATGACGGCACAGGCGAGTCTATAAGTGGTAGGGGGCAAGTGATAGTGTCGCTCCTCTCGAGAGATGGTTCGAGAGGTGAGCCAGCGTCGGCGGCCGGCGAAGGCAGTCCTTTGGCGGTGGTCGGACCAGCGGGAGAAGTTAGGGCGCCGAGGGAACCTCCTGTCAACTCGACAAACAACACACAGTTACCACTGCCACAGCATTGGGAGGAGAGATTCACTGGTGGCAGGTAAATATCATTAGCAAAACTTTCGTGAGTTCTAAGTAAACATTCCTTGCTGCAAAAAGGATAGTCTTAGCACTGCCGGTAGAAGATACACATATTATAAATGCGTTGAACAGTATTTCTTTTGATTTTATACATCAGCACAATTATTATTTTCCAGGCCATACTACGTGAACCATGCGAAACGCCGCACGCAGTGGGACAGGCCGACTGCCGACGACTCTGTTTCTTCCCCAACACATTCAACGCCGCCATCTTCCCCGGCGCCTGCCCTCTCTCCCTCTACACCCATTTCGCCCTCGCCAAGCTCGCCTGCCTTGCTATCAGACCCTGAAGCCCACGCCACTTCCATATCGCTCAGGTTAGTACCTACTATAGCCTTTTTTAACCAACTTTCAAAGTTCTCATTTCGCCGGAACTTTTTTGTTCTTGAATTTGATTCCTCAGGGATTGATACTTTTCTTTTAAAACGTAATTATTGCAAAAATAAAATAAACATGCATCGAAAATAACAGGATAATTATACTGTATACTCAACATGCTTTAATGATATCGGAGGCACGTCCAAATACATATTTGGCGCATGTCCATATTTTGCAGAAGCTAGCATTACATACGTAGATAGGTGGCAGACAAGCCCGTCGCCTTATTACAATACTAGCATCGAATAACACTAATTGCGTTTTATGTAGATACTAAGTTTCGTGTTCCGTGTTAGGGCTATAACATAATAATACACTGCACTGAGCAACACCAAAACCACTTTTTGCCAGGCATGTCGTAGTCGTTACACCACATCGTAACACAAACATTTGTCCCGCGGCGGGGATCGAACCCGCAACCTTCTGCCTCGCAAGCGACCCTTCGCCCACTGCGCTACAGATATCGTCAATAGGCGTAGATAAGTGTGATCTGGAATAGCATATTATTATAGGCTATTCAAAATGTTGGTACTACGTACTAATATTATAAATGTGAAAGTAACTCTGTCTGTCTGTTACCTTTTCACGCCCAAGCAGCTGAATAGATTAGGCTGAAATTTGCATGGTTATAAGTTTTTGTTTTTGTCAACCTTTATACCTTTATTTATGTGCTTGCATAGGGTACTTTTATCCCGAAAAAATGAAATTATCCCGAGGGACCGCGGGTCACACCGCGGGAGCGCATAGTCTATACTTCTATACTAATATTATGAAGAGGAAAGATTTGTTTGTATATTTGAATTGAATAGGCTCCGAAACTACTGGACCGATTTTAAAAATTCTTTCACTATTAGAATCCTACATTATCTCTGATGAACATAGGCTATATTTTATCCCGGGAAAGTGAAGTTTTCCCGAGGGATCGCGGGTCGCACCGCGGAAGCGCATAGTACTACATAATTTTATTAATTTGCTTTCAGGCCCGAACCCCAGCCTCAGACAGCAGTGCGATCCCGTCAGCCAGTCGCGCCTCCAACCCCTACGACGGTCACACCTGTCTCACCTGTACATTCGCCACCTATCGCTGCTACTGACTTACCGCCTGGTTATGGTAAATATCTCTGAGACTAACATTATAGCCTCTGAGACCAACAGTTATAGGTGACCCGTAGGTCGGATTAAGCTTACACAATCAGTTCTGTTGCTAGTGATAATATAATCAGTCATTATTGCTGCACAGAACGTAAAAACAGGATCAAGGCTGCATCCCCAAGGCGCGGTAGACATTATTTCAGATCTTTTTATGTATTCCAGCGATCCTTTGAAGATGTGTAAGGGGGTAGTCAGAGGCATGTTAAACACAGAACGATCTTTTACAATGCATAACTTCAATGATCTATCAATCACGAAGCGCATTCAACCTTGTTTGTTAATGTTACCTTTGACTTGGACCTAAAAGGTAGTCCAAACATGTTTGTCTACTCTACATCTTCCAGCTATCCAATACGCACTCGCCTTTTACTTAATAACTTATTTCATATTTTCCCCAGAAATGCGAACAACAGCGCAAGGCCAAGTTTACTTCTACAACACAGCGACAGGGGCTTCCACATGGCACGACCCGCGCGTGCCGCAACATTTGCGACATTGTGCCGCGGCCGCCGGCCCTTTGCCGGCTGGTTGGGAAATGCGGCATGCGCCGTCTGGACGACCCTACTTTGTAGACCATACTAATAGGACTACACAGTTTACTGACCCTCGACTTGCACTGGCTACTAGATTCGTAAGTATCTAGAAAGACAAAACTGCATATACAATGTTATATCTAACCAATCTGGAATGTAGTCACTGACAGAAATGGGGGAGGGCTTTGCCCTACTAGCCCTAGAATGGGCTAATATGTAGTAGTAGTAATTTTACCAAGGACCATCTTCAGTTTCCACCAAGCATAGTTTTTTCAGGGCTACTTAGGGCAAGCCTGAAACTGTGACAGTTATCGAAAAGTCGATTTACTTTAAATTACTTCAGCATGAAAAAATTGAAATTCATAGTTCCAGAATTCGTCAAAGTTACCTAATACATCCCTGCATCGACTAATTCTCCTTGATATTTCAATTACTCCAGACTCCACCTGAAACGCCGGCAGTGGCAAGCACAGCACCCGCCACGCCCGCCGTGTCCGAGCCCAGCGACGTCGACGCACTGCCTAAATACAAACGAGACCTCGCGGCTAAAGCGAGGGTGCTTAGAGCAGAGCTACAGGCGTTGCAGCCTCAGACTGGACATTGTCGAATAGAGGTAACAATATTTACTAGACAAAGCTATCCGATCCTGCAGAGTTTGAGCAAGGGAACCTCGACGCACTGCTTTAATAGGTGATAGTAGACCTGTGACGCAATGTGGTACGTGGTATGGGCAATGGCTTTTCAATCGGCCTAAAAACTCCGTCACCAAAGTTGGCCACACTTTTAATCATCATCAATGCCATTAGCGATGGTTAGGCGTCATCTATAATAACTAGATACGAGTTAGTGGCTTTTAAGGGCTAATATCTGTTGGCCAGTTTGGACTAATATAATAGGAATATACTTATGTATGGTAAATTATTTATGACCTATTATCATTTCCAGATATCACGCAACGAAGTGCTAGAAGAATCGTACCGGCTCGTGATGAAGCTCCGCGGCAAAGAACTACGCAAACGGCTGCTCGTGAAGTTTCGCGGTGAAGAAGGCCTGGACTACGGTGGAGTGGCGCGAGAGTGGCTCCATCTGTTGGGCAGAGAACTATTCAACCCCCACTATGGACTGTTTCAGTATGCAAATGCAGGGGACGACAGATATGCATTGCAGATTAATTGTGATTCAGGGGTAAGGTTCTTCTTTTGATTTGAGGGACAATCCTTGTCGGCACAACTGATGACCATTCACTAAGTAAGGGCATGCATCCCTCTTCATAAAGTTATTGGGCAGCCAGCTAATCTCTCTATATGATAATGTGACATAGGTTTTTATGCAAATATTTGCTTGCAGATTTTTTAAATAAGTTTAATGGGAATTCATCGTGTTAATACCCTAGTTATTGCTTCCCGACGTATCGCTATATTTCAATAGGCGTGGTCGCGGGCCAACTGATTGTATTGAGATCACCAAGAAGAAATCTGTGAATGGCTGTAAATTGGAATTTGCCGATATAATTGACAGACACTGTTGAAATGAAAGATTTGTGTTGTATATGAATGATTAATGGGTAACTTTACGATAAGGTGAAAAGCAGTGAGATAAGTGAGGAGTGAAAAATGTATTCATTCATCATACATCGAAAATTTTGGAAGTAAACAAATGTTGACAATCTACAGGTGAATCCAGAGCATCTATCGTACTTCCACTTCGCGGGTCGAATACTCGGGGTGGCGTTATTTCACGGCCATCAATTGGACGCTGCGTTCACGGCTCCCTTTTACAAGCAGCTGTTAGGACGACCTATTACGCTGCGCGATATAAAGGACGTTGACCCTGAGCTCCATCGCTCACTCTCTTGGATGCTGTAAGTGAAACTGTTTATCTATTCTTTTAAAAACAAACGTACAAAAAAACATCAGAGTAGAGTGAATGCTGTTGAAATGAGAGCGTTGCGTAGTATGTGTGGGGTAACGTTGAATGATAGAGTGAGAAATAGTGATAAGGGAACAGTGTGGTGTGAAAGAAGATGTAGTGTTGAGGATCGAAAAAGGTATGTTAAGATGGTTTGGGCATGTAGAGAGGATGGATGACAGTCGTTTGACAAAGCAAGTGAGGCGAGTGTGCATGGGACAGCTGGAAGGGGAAGGCCTAGGCGAACCTTCTTGGATCAAATTGGCGACATTTTGGAGAAGGGCCAAGTTAAAAGTACCCTAAACCGACGAGCATGTATGTAGAATGTAATGAGAGTGAATGAGGCGAAAGTTGTGTGTCAGGATCGTAGCGACTGGAGATCCGTGGTCTCTGCCTACCCCTTTGGGAAAGAGGCGTGACTTTATGTATGTATGTATGTACAAACGAAATATGGAATAGAACGAAATATGCTCGTCGCGCCACCGAGGTCGTCGTTTTTGTAATAAAATGTTTTTGCTATAAAGTTTTGTGTCATAAACATAATCTTATATTTATTTCTCTTCACAGTGACAACAGCATCGCCGGCGTAATAGACACGACCTTCTCTGTCGAATGCTCCTCCTTTGGCGCCGTCCGAAGCATGGAACTCCGGCCGGGTGGAGCCAACGAAACAGTCACTGATGCAAACAAACGCGACTACGTGCGTCTATACGTTGCACATCGTTTCACACGCGGCGCAGAAAGACAATGGCTGGCTTTGCAACGCGGTTTGGCTGATATAATTCCAGCGCAATTACTAAGGCCTTTATCAGCTCGAGATCTTCAGCCTTTGCTCGCTGGTAGAGCAGATCTAGACCCGGCTGATTGGCGGCGTCATACGAGGTTGAAACATGTGACGCCTGAAGCGCCGATCGTCGGATGGTTCTGGGAGATTGTAGAGGAGTTCGACCCGGAAATGAGAGCGCGTTTGCTGCAGTTTGTCACCGGATCGAGAAGGGTTCCGCTCGCTGGGTTCCGAGCTTTACAAGTATGTTCTATTATGAGCTTTATGTTTGCAATTCGCTACTAAAGTTGGTCAGCTTGAAACAAAGTTAAAATAAGAATCGTGATTTTCTTTATAATCCCATGACCAATTCGATTCACAATTGGTTTTAGCCCTTTATTGAATCTCGTACATACCTTGGTATGCCCAAACCCGAAGTAAATACTTGAAAATATTGCATGATATTGAAACCAGTTTTGTTTTTAGGGTTCAACTGGCGCTGCGGCTCCGAGACTATTCACGTTACATCTAGTACCAGACGCGTCCCCAGATTCGCTTCCCAAAGCCCACACCTGCTTCAACCGACTCGATCTACCCCCTTATCCAAACAAAGAGAAGTTTCACGACAAACTCAAACAAGCCGTGCTCGAGACCGCTGGCTTTGCTGTCGAATGATGGTGACGTCATACGATTTTATGTGTACGATGATATCTATCGATCTGCCATTCTCAATAAGGTATAAAAACAAAAAAGAAAGGTTAAAAAATAGTAAGTATTTGTATATTGCATATTTTCGCACTCTTTTTTAGTAAAAGTTTAAGCTCAATTGACTCTTTATTGTCATAAAAATGGTACTGTTTTTAAACAATTACTGCTTATGAGTATTATGCATCTTATTGGGAATGGCATACTAACGGGCATCTATTGACGTGCGCGTAAATGTGATTATTGTGTTCATACGCGCTAAAATTTTAGGTCTTATGTACCTGTGTTATCGACTGCTTGTAAATATTCGCTTATGCTGTAATCTCCTGCTTTGTCTCTCTTTATAATCAGGGCTTTAGGTGTATTGAACTTCTAAAATTATATTTACACGCTGACTATAAAAGTATTACAAATATATTATACGAAAAATCACACATTTCGAAAGGCATAGAATCATCAATTATTTACATTTTACGGTTGTATATAACATGTTGAGGGCTGAAAATATTTCAGTATTTTTCAAGTATTTGTACATCATTTAGGATAATATGTATCAAGTGTTGTGTGGAATATTGGCTGCTATAAATGAGACTGAATAATGACCGAAATGAAATGACACGTTGGCTTTCCATATTTCATGCTTATTTTAGTTTGTGTAGAAGAACATAATTATTGTATTTAATGATACAAGGAAGGCGTTGGTTTTCACTTTGCACATTTTATTTGGGGCATTTTAATGTGTTCTGTGTAATCCCACACATTATGTTACACATTTTAAACCATTTACTCATTAAAATGCTACATTTTACAATTTCTATAATGTTTGTGATAAAATGTTATACTTTAGTGATAATAATATGTATAACAAAATATGTTATACAACGATAATAACTTATGTGTGGGAATTGCTTCTTTGTATAGTTTGGTTAATCAATCTGCAGAACTATTTTAATGCTTACATTATTTTTAGTTACTTATCCATTACAGTAGATATTTGGTCTTCCATATCCTTTTTAACATACAATTGATAATTTCCAGCATAAGTTATAAGTAGCATAATAAATAGGCACTATTTTGTCGTACAAAATAGCATTCTAAGAGCGTTATTTATAGAATGTATGTTTATTTACAGTACAAATTAATTCTGTAATATTCAAGCCATGTAATGTTTCCCAGTAGCTTGGTTAAATATAAATAACAAGAGGCCTATTTACTTATGTTGTTGGTGCCTTAGTTTGGAACACTGGGTTTGCAATTATCAAAAATTGTCCCATTTATTTATTATTGTGTAATATTTAGTAATCTATGGGTGTTGTTTTCAATATTATTTGGGGAGTTCCAGTATTTATAATATGTACCATACCATAGCAAGGTGAATTATACAATTACATACCTATTAAAAATGATATTATTTATTGTAAGGAAAAGTGCCTTTTAGACTTTATATACTTAAGTAAGCTACATACATAGTCTAATTTTACATTAGTTAATCATTTATGATAAAATATGTATTGTAATCTGTAAGTAATAATGAATTTATGTTAAACATTATATTATTTTTGCACATTAATTGGTATTTTTATTTATTGTTAGTTCTATTGGTTCCACACTCTGTAGCGAATATCAGTTCATTTGCTGACAGCTTTGATGAATATCATTAAATGTAAACTCATATTTCACCAGCTCCCTCCTTAACACGTTCACTGTCCATGCCCCACATGTGGGTCATTTTGGGTTTGAACGAGACGTCCGTGCCATAACTGTGGGTCACTGCTCACTTCGAACATAATGGGCTCTTACTTCGTGGACGTAACAGAAACTTACTAGTAGACGTATGTATGATTGTATAGGTAAAATATAAATCCAATGAGCCAACGAGTTTTTTTATTTATTTAGGATTGACATAACTTTGAACATTGAACTTAAAAATAACCAATTAAGAGTAATATTAGTCTAATGAGTTTCATTAAAACATGCAAGACACATAGGTTTTTTGCAGAATTGGCATTGTGTGTCAGTCTTTTTTGATTTTGTACGTGCATCAGCAACTGAACGACTTTCTTTCAGTTTTTTGTAGCAACCAGCGCACCTCTTTCTATAGATTTTGCCAAAAACAAAGTTTGCAAAAAAGTAGGGTTATTGTAATCAAAACAAACAAAACTTTTTTTCTGGGTGGCTAATGAGTGGTAAATCTGGCCGTAAATCCTTTTCTACCCACAGATAACGCATTTTTTTTATAATTTTTACCTCCTACGTCCATGACATACGAGTGGGTCACTGAATTTTTCAAAGGTTCAATGCTAAATCCATGGAATTTTTAGCTTGTACGTTCGTGACATACATGTGGGTCATTCTAAAAATGGGGGTTACAGGGTTCCCTCCCCCTTTTTATAGCATTTATGGACCTGAGGTGGCATGAAGGCAAGTACCTCAGTACATAGGAATGAAAAAGTAAATTGGACTTGACAGTTAATTTCGGAATTTTGGCTGGACAGTGAACGTGTTAAAGATCTCCCACCACTTCTTTCAAGAATATTAATTCATTTACCCACTAGAAAAAAAAACTAAAGTAAAATATCGTTGCTGCTAAAGATACATACAAAACCAACCTAATAAGTATGGAATTCTGTCGTGTATTTTGTGGTGTGGTATTGTCTGGTATTACTAGGGTACTTCGATCACTAGGGTACTACATTGATACTGTGAAGTAAACAAGACATTATGCCGACTTTAATAGTACTTGTAACTTTAATAGTACTTGAACCAAAAATATTTAAATTAAATATCTTTAAGGGCTGAGCCAATTTATACCTACATAAGTTAGTTTACCTACATAAGTTAGTTTATAAGTAACCTACCAAATGTTGCAGTGCCCCAGCGGGGTTCATGTTATGAAACGCCTACCTATATTTAAGACATTGTAACTAACATGAAGCAATAAACAAAAATTAAAATTGAAAAATTTATCTTTTTATGAAACACACCCCATGTCTTCGATCATTAAGGTAGGGATGCGCCTTGTATTTCCCCTCTGTCAAATGTACACGACTCCGAGTCGTTTCAGTTTATAAAAACTACTTCGGTAGCCATTTTGACACAATACTTCTGAACCTGAGCGAGAACAGAGCTGCCATAAAATGCCTATTTGTGCTGTATTTTGTTATCGAAACAAGTCGGCAACATCAAATTTCAAAAGCGACGGCATCTCTTTTCATTTGTGAGTATTTAATTTGTAACATAACTATTAATTTCCTTATGAATTTATGATATTTATATTTGAGTAATTTGAATTTTCCGCCATAAGAATGAATGAATAAGTCTATTCACGTGACTACAATACTATGTAATAATCTATGTAGCGAGTCAGGGATGTTACTAAGTTTTTTCAAAATCAAAACACGTTTATTTTAATCTAGTTACATTTTAATTGCGTTTCTATAATGTGTTCCATAATTTTTAACATTTAATAAACTGCCAACAGTTCAGTTATTAAAAGAGAGTTGTAGAATGCGTGAGCTGGTATATATGCGGTTCCTTAAGAAACTTGTTCTGGGTGCTTAGGAAGTGAACATACTAAAAGTACTGATGTCTAGTAGGTGAGCCGGAGTGGGAGGGAGTTGACTAATTTATCAAAAACGGTGCGTTTCAATGCAATTATTATGCCAAATTAATTTACTTATGCTAAATGAAAGATCATAAAATTTTCTTCAACTCCATACCTACCCTTTTCCAGAATTTCCAACCGTTTTCAAGCTCCGTAAAAAATTTCTTTTTTATCTTTAAGTTAGGTTTTTTTAACCTTTGTAGCTTAACATGACTGGTTCTGAAGTTATAAAGCTGAAAAGGAATGTAGCTTCCTTTTATTCTTCCGGAGCGTTTAGCTTGCCTTTTTCCGGAGCGTGTGTCTCAAAACCGCAAAACCTGATGAAAATTCGGAATAGTATATTACAAAAGTCGTAGAGAATTATATGATCTTTCATTTAAATTATAAACTTTTTGTCATACGACGCACCGCTATCGGAATATAAGCGAAAAGCCCAAAAGTGGGAACTTTGATCCCCCCTCCCCCAATCCGACATAATAACTATGAATATATTGTGAATTCAAAATAAAATGAAACCACGCAAAATAATTATAGGTAATTTATTTTAAAACATAGTAATAATTATTTCAAATTGATGACAACCCTAACTTGACTAGTTGAAATGTTCTATAGTGCAGTGGTATTGATATCGATGATTTAAATGAATGAACGGAAGATGAACATTTTTAAAAGTTTTGTATGTACCTACTTTTCTTTGCTTGTTGATTTTATGTTCCCAAGAGATTATTAAAGAAAAATGGAAACAAGCATGCAATAGACATCCATCCTGGACGCCTACTCGGACTATACAGGTGGATTTTTGAGATGGGCCATGGAGGGCAGGTACCTTAACCATTGTAGCTACAAGAAAACGCTCTTAGAAGACCTTCCCTATCTTTTTGAGATATTTTAAACTGCATTCGCAGATTTTGAAAAAATGTACAGACAGCGACAAAAATGGCAAAAGGAAAAAAAAATTGATTCCAATCTATTCAGTTTCAGGTAAACATCAAAAGACTTTATGGGGTCGTTTGAGTACTAGAAAATTCAGAAATTGTCAAAAACTTTTCCTATACTTTTTGTACTAAAATCGATTCAGTTTCATGTAAGGATCGAAAAAGCCTATGGGACCATTTGAGGTTTAAGTACTACAAAAGCAACAAACATCCCTACAGAAACGACTGTCAAGCAAAAGTCTAGTGATGCAACATCCCAAGGGCTATCCAAATCACCCCCATGTATGTTCAACGATTTTTTGTAGTTTAGAAGTTATTCATGTTTTTGTGACATTGCAGCAACAGTGGTCCTGCATCACTGGACTTCCGCTTGACTGTCGTTCCTATGACATCCTGTATATACTTACATATGGCAGAAGTAGCTATAATTGTAATGAAGGTTCAAGGCTATTAGATTTAAATAAACTAGTTTTACAGTACCTAAGTATTCAGAAAATATAAGTTCCTACCTATGTAAACTCGTCATCGTCAACGTATAAAGACGCCTCTTTGGGGCGCACTTGAAATCCTTTCGCCACACTGGTTCGAAAGAACTAGTGGGACGACATCAATAGACCGATAGCTTACACACATTAATAGTTTCGAAATTCGATATTTTGGTGGCACTGTACAATTAAATTTTACGGTCTAACCGATTTTTACTTGTTATTAACTTATCTACTACATTGTAAAGCATTGTTAAGTTAATTTTATTCACAATGCAAAATATACGATTAATAGAAACTGAGAAATGGAAGAAATAATTTGTCATCATTCACTCATTCACGCATATAATCGATAACGATAATATTATTGACGTTCCCTTCCCTAATTTTCTTGATGTGTGCTACTTTCTGTTTTACGACGCTACATTATGTTTATACGAAATTTGCAATAGTGTGTGTAAAAATGAGAGTGTGTTGTATTTTTTATGTAGTGTGCTTGTGTAGCGATACAAAAACGAAATGCGTATGTGTGTGTAAAATGCGTTAGTGTGCTACCTCGTCCCCCGCAAAAATTGACAGAAAATTTTGTATGAGGACTTCCTTCAATCAGACGTCCTCTTTATAGTTCGTCCGAGCCCCATGTATGTGTAACTTTGTAAATTCATGCTAGGTTAATTAACACCGACTTCAAAATTAAGCAGAAGTTTATGGGAATTGTCAATGTCATTTCAATCATTATCATTCATTCGTTCGTTAGCGTCGGGCTCGCTCGTTCGAATCGCTTTCCGTCTTCGCATCACATTTTTAATTTTATTCGTTTTGGTCTCGCTCGGTATCCCTAGTACGTCTGTGCTCGGCTCACCAGTCACTTTATTTATATTTATTTATATCCAAAGCTTCGTGCATGTATCCCGCTTTGTTTTCTAGCTGGGTTTTTAGTGATTGCTCCAGCCAGCAGTCAGTGAACAGTGCTTGAATGGTGGATTTATAGTGATCGTGAAGTGTTTTATTTTTGCGACGCGTTACTCGAAAATCGATCAGAATGCCCACAAGCGCGGTGTATCAGCCCACGACAGTGACCTATGAGCAGCAGCCTAATGACCAGCGATGGAATTGCCCTATCAGCTACTTCTCACGGCGTGTGACGAGTAGCCTGAATCGGGCGGTTTGCGTGCGAATCGGATTATGTCTCCTGGGCAGCACACTATCCATAGTTGGTGAGTATTTTCTAAAAGCCATGGATATTGTTTCAGATAACCAGTACCTAAACATTGTTATTACTATACTGAGTATGTTTTCTAATAGCTCAACAAACAACCAGTATTTCTAAGTCTATAAATTACTTACAGCTTGATGATACATCTATGATCTACCTAAATACTTAAAAAAAAACCACTTGACTTCTAATAGGTAAATGGGATCACTCAGTAGGTTCATTATTTTGCGCTGCTATAGTTGAGTGGTAATCACAGCTTATCATCTTCGTTTTCAGGCAAACATCAGCTCTATGTCTCAGATTGCCTTCTAAGACTTTTACAAAGACTATTGTTGCTTAACAGCATCCAACCATGCCTTAGAATTCTAATGAAAATTATTCAAGCAGAAGAAAAGCTAACACTACGCGTCTTACTATAAAACGTGACATAAAGTTATTCCGGAGTGTAAACTGTCAAAATGTATGGTATATTCTTGTTATGGTTATTATTCTCTCTCTATATTTATTCGGTGGAATAACTTTATGTCATGTTTTATGGTAAGACGCTATGATTATATGACACTAATCTAATGTATGTGTTTGTATGAGCTAATGGCCAATTCTGGTCTATAAAAGTTTTACTCCTTTACAAAGTCCATTGAACAAGTACCTAGGTATGTTTTTTTAATATCTTTTTTGTCCAACTTACTTTTTAGGTAATGTTATACTGCCTAAGGCTTTAATCTAAGATTGAATAAAATTGGAGTCAACAACATCAACATCTATTAAGTTTTTATTGCCTCTTTTTATTAAAATGTAACTAAAAAATAATTGGATTTGTTACATCAGATAGAGGTAGGTTTTGTTCATTAACTTCTCTATGAAAATTGTGTTGAAATTTCAAATTCAGCAGCAGGGTCACGACTGTATCCCCAATGTGCGGTAGACATTCTCTCAGATCTTTTATATTCCAGATCCTTTGAAGATGTCTAAGGGGGAAGTCAGAGGCGTGTACAAATACATATTTGATACATGCCCCTTGCAGAAGTTAGTTCCATAAGTGACAGAATTTCAAATAATATAATAGGTATTCTGTCATTTTATCCTTTTCAACGATCAATGAAGAGTTTAAAGTTTAATGAAGATTCTTTGCATCATTGGAACTGCTTTCTTAATTTATTCAGAATTTGGTTGTAAGATAGTTAGTTACATTTGTAAACTACTCAATACATTTTTAAAATGACCATTAGTAAAACAATACCTGAGGCCATACATATTGTCTTACTTGAAATCCATTCCCATTTCCCATTCCGACCAATCACACAATACGAAAATGACGTAAGTAGCATGACAAAATACATCATTTTCGTATTGTGTGATTGGTTGGAATGGGAATGGCCAAAGTTGGATACTCTCTAAAAAACACTCAAGAGTCAGCTCAAACCTACACAACATGATGTCGCAAGTACCTTTGAAAACTGCAATACAATATGGAACCTATATACTACTCAAAAAGGTATACAGTTCAAAGAACAAAGTCCGTCAGAGAACTGCAAATGACCTCTTGCACTAACATAACTGTGAATGGAAAGTACTACTTCCTGACAATATGCCGAAATAAATACACAAGAAAACAATCGCATTATAATACCAATTAATATTCTTTATACATACACAATTGAGCAGCATGACACAGCTGCATCTTTAAATAAGCAAGAAATCAATAGTTCTACCTACCTACAAGTTATGTGTCAGCTACATCCTGTATATTGATGTGTCACAAAAGCAGAGAATACTTATTATAATATTGCTACATATACATAGAATAGATACATACTTCTTTCCCCGCGCCAATCGAGTTGTCTCTTGAGTTCTGGATGCGTTCTTCTGTATATGAGCGCTGTGGAGTTTTGTCAAATGTCCGGGGCATGAAAAAGGTTTATAGATGTGTTTATGCGTAAAGGCGTTACTATCGTCCTTCACACACACTGCCATAAAAGGGATTTTATGGCAGTGTGTGTGAAGCTACAATAATAAGACCTACACAAACATTCACACTCATAACAGATAGCCAACTAGAAGCATTCAGTAGCGTATCTGTTGTGTGTCTGATTTTTTAATCTCCTATACAAATATCATTCGTCATAAATGGTATCAGATAACCGGCGCTAGTAGCAACTAGGGATTCCATAAATCTCTGTTTGCATTTAGGACGCAACCTTATTTTACTAGACAATTCGTTGTTTTCCCACGACTTCGTCTTCGTTGAATATCTCGTTTTCCCATATAATCTTTTATCAATTATTTCCCCTCCATGATTATAAAAATAAAGTAACCATCCCAAAATTAAAATCTGTTCAGCACTTTAGGCGTGCAAAATTAACACCAGAAAAACAGAGTTACATTCACATTTAGGATTAAATTAAAAGTACCGAATCTATTTAGTTTTTCTTTTCTCGTCGCGCCCGAGTTATCACGCCTCAAGGCTGTCAGTCCTGATCTCATTTCCTTCATCCGTGGTCCTGACATATCGGCACGGTTGGCAACCCTAGTGGTTCGGTGACTCACAGTGGCTGTGATCAGATCACGGCGCGCCACAGACACCGCTAAGCGCAGACACGGCGCTCACACGAGTCTAGTCTAGACAGTTTACACTAGAGCTTTCTGCGTTCAGTGAACCTATGACGGTAAATACAATGAGTTATTAATAAATTCACAAGGATAAAAAGTGGCTAAGCGTCATTTCATCATTGTTAGTCATATACTGTACTATTTACTGTCTTAAAAGTATCTCTGAAAAAAGAACTGTCCAAAATCGGTATAAAATTCTTTCAAAGTTTATTTCAAGAAACAACATCGGACTATCGGATTCTATTAATTTGTCGAATTTTAAATGAGTGGGGTCATATCTAGTAATTGCTAACGCCTGCATTGAATTACAGGAACAGGCATTATGAGCGAAGGTCGATAAACTCTACGGCTCCGAACTGCCGCGAGACGTTTCCTTAATCGTTTATTCATTTACACTTCCATCCTTCGACTTCCACTACGAAGCATACAAATTACTTACAGCTTTTTGTCTCAACAAAAAACCAGATTTCAAACCTGTTTTGAAAGTTACTCTTTCAACAGTTTCAACGCACATTTACAGAACTGCTGAAATTCTGCGTAAATATGCACGTATTTCGATTTCTTGGCATTGAGTTGAGGAAGCTTGTTATAACTTTTTAATGCGTTCTATGTTTTTGTTGTTGGCTTCGTTTCCAATAAACTAGTTTATAATGCTGCCGAGATTGTCTTATTATTATACCTGGCTGTTTATTTCTGGCTGTGAATAAAGCTATTTTAAATTCACAGTTACTTAAAAAAAACTAGTCAATAAATTATTTCAAATTAGTCTAGCATTATTTATTTATTTAAACCGACTATTGTATAGTCACTGTCGTAAAAAACACCTTAAAGTTAATATAAAACGAATGCCTACATAACCAACCTGGAGAAAGCTTCGATTTCACAAGCTAATAGCGGGCCCTTGCATTTTCGACACTACAAATAAACAAAATGTGGTTTCCCTTAAACTTTTACTTACCATTATTTTTTGCCTGTACAATTTTACGGTCAAGACGTTAATATTCGTAGATCTTTGATCTACCTACTTCATCTACAATACAAAGATCAAGATTGTTAAAAATATTATTTTTAATTCGCATTGGTCGTACAGTTCCGCTGCGTTACATGCAAACAAAATCAAGTAAAGGGCAACAAACAAATTGCTCTCTTGTTTCTTAATAAACCATGATTCAAATGCAATGTTAGTCATAGCCAAAGTCGACAGGCAATTCGATTTATTAAGAGCAAATAAAGCACTTGAAATATCTTAGGTACACTACATTACATACCTATCATCATGCTGATTAAACCGAACCAGCTAAGAGTATCCAATTGTGCCCGGCATCCGTGCCCACAAGTTTCATTCAAAACTTCACCTATATGCTGTAGGTTGAATATAGCAGACTCGTGGGTGTTAATGGTTACAGTTCCATCGTGAGTGAAAGCCGGTCTAATGAATCGCTAATGCGTTTGCCTGGCATAACCCGCATCCGCTGCAGTGGCCCATTTTCGCAATCCTCCAGGCACTGTTGACCGCTCACTCTACACTAAAAGATTTATACACTTCTGGCTTATTCTTCTGGTTTATTTACCTCTGTAACTGATTTAAAAAAGGGATTAAGATGATTGACGTCCCCCCCCCCCTTTGTAATGTCTTCATCATCTGCGAAGAATAGAAGTCGGTTTTTAGTTTTTGTTTTTTATAATATCTTAACAATTTCCTTCAATCCCATCGATGTTTAGATAGGCAAGTTGGTATAAAGTTTAAATCGGACGTCCTGATGGTGGCCCCATAAATGCTTCTATTGATGAATCCCTTCAACATCAGTTCTAGTCTCATTTGAAAAAGGTACATAATACCTTACTGAAAGAAAAACCTCTTAAAAGTCTTTTTCCACGAAAGAAATGAGGCATGCTCGCTTATGAAATAGGTCAGATTCTTTACTAAACTCTCCGACCTCCGAGCCTAGCTCGATAAAAGATTCAGTAAAGGTTGATGGAATGGTACACCGCCCGATCATAGCTTGTTTTGTTTTAAAAATAAATAACGAGTAGCTTTCAAAGGGGAATGACTCACTGAGTTTTGCTGGTAATGCTGCACATAATTGCAAACGAAAATTGCTTCTTAGTTTCCATATTATTCTACGAGTCAGTTGGTATGGTACCTCCTACAACCAGAATGATAATAACGTAGCCTTGGTCAATCTGTGTCAATTGATCGATTGATTCGTTGTTACGTAGAATGCTCTAATTTTGTTTGCAACTTTACACTTTTCTTTGTTTAGTAAGTTTATTTTTTTATAACAAAAACAAAGCCTTTTTGAAGTCTTCGAGTTCAATAACCTGTGAATTAACTCGTCATAAAGTTACTTAAAGGTTGAATATTTAGGCACACCTCACCTGCATGTTTCTACCACCTGCGTCCATCTAAGTATTGATTCCGTCTGGATTGTATTTATTTCAACCGCAAGCGAGTGTCCATATCAGCTCGCCTACATTCAAGGCACGTAGGAAGGAAGTCCGCCCACATATACCGGTACTTAATCCTAATCCAATAAGGCCCTGGCGTAAGTTGCGTAAATATTGTGTTGCAATTGGTTTTGATTTCAAGTTTTGATGTTTTATAGAAACTCCTATTGAATCTTGTTTTGAGCATACATTCATTACTTACAAATTTTTCTTAAAAAGTCTAGAAGAAAACCGCTTCAAGTTTGAGAAGTAACATTCAAACTCTTTATTTTCAACTATGACTACGAGCGAATTAGCAAAAAGTTATTCCAATTCTCTTTATCGTCGCTGATATCGAAAAGTTTTGAGATCTCTACAAACGTGACTTCTAGTAGGTTCAACCGCATAACCTTCGTCTGAGGAGTCTGCTAATCGTTGACAATACGACTTTACAAATACAACTTGAATTACTCCTGCATTATTAGAAAGACAAAGTCGTAAACTTGTTATCTCTCTCTTGTCTCCTCACTTGTTTCGATAGCTTACAATTAGTTGATTACCTACTCGCAAACAACAAAAATTCTCTAACGATAAAAGTCATTAGAATATCAAAGTATCAATGATGTCATAATTGTCCGCATTTCAGATGCATTATTGATGAGTTTGTAGTCACCTTGCGTGTTACCATTCTGAGTAAATGCTATTTTTGGAACGGCAGTTGTGGCTTTTATAATTGAAAATTCTAAAATACAAGGCCCTTTGATAATTAAAAACCTTGCTTTATATTTTCACCTTTGAGTTCGTTTGAACCGATATTTGAATACAATTCGTCGTGATGTATGAGTGAGAATATTTTATGAATGCTCTGCTCAACTCGTGCGAGTTTCAAACGAATTGTTTGACGTCAATGAGGGCCACGGTACTCGGACGGTTATTTTAATAACAGGAAATGCACTGTTTCTTTCTGCCCAATTAAATCAATTTATACGTAGTTTTGTTACGCAACATAATCAGTGTTTATGACTCAATCTATTGTGAGTAAATGGTGACGGACATTCAAAAGATGTGATATCGGAAGTCGGAAGACAGAGTAGCTACCTATAGTTATGTATTGTCGATGTTATGCTAGGTAAGTAGTTGGATTACTCATCTGTTCGGGGTCATTTACGATACTCCACACTTAATAGGAGTTCCGAGAATAAGTGCGTTGAATACATTAAAATACTATGACAATGAATGGCTTGTTCATGGTCACTCTAAGTGTACTCAGGAAGCTCAAAGTATGCTCAGCGTACTCACATTATACTACCTACACTATGATAGTAAAGTCAATAGGCATTTCATTAAGTAAGACCACAATAAATAGTCAAGTCAAATAACAAGGAGTTAGGTACTACCAGATGTACACAGTCCCGAAACAAAATACACTACTGTTTGTAGTGTACTCAATTAATTTAGTTTAGTTCTGTTGTATGTGATCCTGATGCGGGAATGCGGTTAATTACCTATAGCGTACTGACTGCATCATATACGCATACTATGTACCTAAGGCCCCGGCTTTTGTAGAGGCATACTGGTAATAAATATCTTGAATTTTCGTTGCTAATTCGTTATAATATCACATTGGGGAAACAAGATATCGAAACTGCAAAGTTTGTAAGGCATGTGTCCAACTGATTAAATGATTAGTTTTTTAATTATGTTCAGCTCATATACAGATAACTGTACATGAATGAACTGAAGAACCTTTAGATTTTATATATTATCTTCGTGATTTCATGATGATTCTAGATAGAAGGATTATTTACCTAGCCCTGTGGATAAAGTCGCGATCCTGTGTATGTTTATTTTGTCCAGAATATGTCGTATCATCAGCCGGAAACTGCTTGTTGAATTGGGCCCGCGATCTAATTATTTAAATTTGTTTTACGTCCCATCAATTAGCCGTACTTGTTACACAATTCCAGTTCTAATAATTACGGCAATTTGCTGCCCCTACTATAAACTGGAACGATATGTTTCCGGCACTCTTTTTGTCCGAACACAATGAGATAAAAAATATAAAACGCTTCATCTCTGTTTGGGAAACAATGAACTTTGTTACGAGCCCTGAGTCATCGGCTAAAAAGCAATTGAATCACTCCTTGAGGTCATAAAAACTCACGAAAACGCCGTAATGCAAGTCAACGCACTAACTAGTAATACGGTACCTGTACCTACCTACTTAACTGATGAAAAGTGTAGCTGATTACTTTGCTGGCAATTGTTCGGGAGATACTACAATCTTCGCAAGGAAAAAATCACAAAGGAAAAAACTACGACACGCCAAAGCCGTGTCGTCATCGCCCGCTTTTGTTAAAAAAATATCACACGTGTATGAATATGATAACAAACTGGATTTTCTAGTTCATATTCCAACTGATGAAAATCGTACCGGGTTAGTCGAGCTACCAAATGACCCGTTTGTTCTCAAGGTGAATTGGTTCGTTATGCTTCAATGAACGCTTTTAACATAAATTACTTGAAGTTTTTAGAGCATACTTAATATCCTTACAATATAGGTTACTTTACTATACCTACTAAGGGCTGCCCAGTTTGACTGAACACTGTAATGTACACTAGTGCATTCAGATGGCGATGTTCACCCAAAATCACATCGACAAGTTTAAGCGTAGAGGCGTAAACACCACCCGGGCTCTCCGCAGCAATAAGTTGACCCACCTCTTGGTCGTACCCACTCACAAGTTGTGTAAATCGGAGAGGTCCGTGTACGTCATGGGTCCCTCTGTATATAATAGGCTACCAGACATAATCCGCGTAGATGCAACCTCCAAGACGGCATTTAAATCGCGGCTACGCAAGTGCCTCCTCCAAAACTCGTTCTACTCTGTAGAAGAGTTTTACGAACTGCCAATGAGATAATGTTTAAATTTAAATATATAAATCATTGTTTAAGAAATATGTAAATACCTACCAGGGTAGTTACGTACCTGACCTATAACATATTGTTATTAATAAAATTATTGTATTGTATTCGATATCTAACATTGCATAATTTAACTGACCACACACTATTTCGTCAGTTCTTGCGGTGTGTGTTGTGTATGACAGAAATCTAATCCTTTGCCAGAATTCTATTCAATTTGTGTCAAGCAACGCTTTACTTCGATCATAAATTAACGAGTTTCAATTTAGTTGATGCCAAGAACGTAATTTTGTTTGGCATGTCACGCCACGCACATGCAACACATGTCTCTACTCCAACAAATTCTACTTGAAATATTATCGACGTAAACGTTAAAACCGAGAATTCTGAACTTTGTAACAGTTCAAGTTCTAGCTGTTTATAGAAATCCAGTCTTGGTGACTTCCTGATTAACAGAAAAGAACAAGTTTTTAAAATTCATAGAGACGATTAAGGTAGTCCAGCAAGTATAAAAAGTCTAATATAATTCAGTAGGTATGCAAATTACATACATCTCTGGTAACATTTTCGTATAACAGTCTTGGTAGGCAGATTATTATTATTATTATTATAGCTTTATTTCCACTTAACATTGAATTGATAAATATAAAAAATCACTTGGTTTCCATTCGTTCTATGCTAGGTGGCCCCCTTTGGGGTAAAAGCCTCCTCCATCATTTTCCACCTTTCCCTGTCTTTGGCTGTTTGCATCCAGCTCTTTCCTGCTGTCTTTATTATGTCATCAGCCCATCTTTTTCTCTGTCTTCCCACATTTCTTTTGCCTTTTGGACCCTGCCATTTGGTTATTAGATAAGTCCATCTCTTGTCTTTGTATCTTGATAGGTGCCCCGCCCAGTTCCACTTCTGTTTCAAACTAAAGTGAAGGGCGTCTGTTAGTTTTGTTTTTATGCGGATGTCTGTGTTTCTTGTTTTTTGTATTTTTCTAAGTTTCAGTATACTTCGTTCCATTGCATGTTGACAAGATGAAATTTTGTTTTTTACTTTTTCCGTGAAGACCCATGTCTGGCTCGCGTAAGTTAAGCTTGGGAGAATGCAAGAGTCCATTATAGTCTTTTTTATGTTAAGACTGTAGTTCCCTTTAAGGATTTCTTTTTGGGCCCAGTATTTTCTCCAAGCTGTACTCATTCGTCTATCTATTTCGTTATCGTTGCTATTTGCATCAAAAGACACCAATTTACCTAGGTACACATACTCATTTGTGTATTCTATCGGTTTTTCCTCTACTTTGATTGTTTTCTTTTGACTGTTTGACATAATTTTAGTTTTGGATGCATTCATATGTAGGCCGATTTTTTTGCTTTCATCATTTAATCTTTGTAGCATTGCTTCTAAATCTGTTGCAGATTCACTGAAAAGAGCAATGTCATCTGCAAATCTGCGGTAGGCAGATTAGAGATAACTAATAGGCATTATACATAATGAGATTTCCAGTAAACATACATAGATGGATAGAGACGATATGAGTAAGATATTATTGAATGTTGAGATGACGGCTGATAGAGCGGAGTGGTTAAGAATACCTGTTTAACCGACCCCACATAAAAGTAGGATCATCTCCTATTCGTACTCTTGCATCCAACGCGATGAACTTTTAATAAGATTTGTGAGGATCCTTAAAAGGAAAAAAAATCTGCAACACGCTCAGACTCTTAAAACAATTCCTTATAAGAACAAGAAGTTCTTTCCCAGAAACTGATGTTCTTGTAAGAGCCGCAGGCAAATTCTCACCCGTTGTTTATTGTGAAGTGGTTATGCCATATGCCACTTCGACACGCCATAATTCACCATAACCATAAAGGGTTATACCATCTGCACCCAGAAGCATATTATCGCAATTGACCATCTCGCAACAGTAAACTTTCAAGAAATACTACAGCTTACCTGCCTGGTCGTTGTGCAAATCCTTTGACTATAATCGAAGTCCGACTCATTTCCGGGTAGAGTATTACGCAAATTGAATAGTAGTAACAACGAGTCATCTAACCTAAGCTGCTCAATGTGCTTGGTGCTCGAAAAGCTTAAATATCATAATCAAATGTTGCACGAATTTGAATAAAATATTTATCTGAAATTGCATTACCTCGCGATGGAACCGGAGTAGAATCTCCTAGCTATTGATCCCAGAGATCCTGACTTTCTTTATTGAAACTATTTTCTTTTCCAGGCTTGGCGCTGCTGATCGCAGGAGGCGTTGAGTACTCAAACACACCGGTGCCCACACCTGAAGGTGCAGAGACCGGTACTGGCACACTCATTGCTGGGGGAGTCTTACTCTTCGTTGGTCTATTGTTTGCTGGTTAGTATCTTTTTCTTCTAATCGTGTCAATGACCACTCGGTTAAATACGTGAATAACGTGGCCACCCGTACCGAGCTATCTGTGGCTGGGGGGCAAGACACAAGAGGCATCTGTAGGTGCGGTATGGATTGTGCTAGACCACTGCAATTTATGAACGAACGACCGTATAATGCGGTTCTCCAAGCTTATATCACGGATAACTATGAAAGCCCAATCAGCTCAAATGAATACGAATTATAGTAGTTCAGCTCAAAGCGTTTCACCAAAATTGTTACCATGCATAACGTTTGACGTATAAATCTTCCTTGTTTCTAACTGAATAAAAAAGTGTTTTTACTGGTTGCTATTGAAAGCAATAACTACTTTTATCGTGAACGTGTAAGACGTAAGCACTGGTGACGCAGAACAATTTGAACAATGAAAAAGATCAAGGCTCAGTCATAAAACAGGTGTCAGCGTGGGTAAATAATAGGTATTCTTAGCAATCAGTTAATCCATCCAACAAATCGTTTTGCCTGACTTCGCTCCCACTGACCTTAGGGGTAGATTACTCAGACGATAACATTTCACTATGTCAAAGTTTTATAACATATCGAAAATTGTATGTTTTATCAGGTATTCCATCGAATACCTAGATGTTATGAATAACGTACGGTTAAATAAGATCAAGCCTAACTTAGCCTATCGTACGAAAAAAATCGTCGTGAATATGAACATTCCAAACTTCCAAGTTTTGTTTCCGCGATACTTATTTCTCGTACTCCCGGTCTCGTATTTAATTGTCTCTTTTCATGAAAACCCCTTGTTTCCTTTGAAAGGTTGAGTAGGTACAAGATTGATAGTGTTATTAGCACTGCAATAGTAAATGTGTACATATCACTGGTTTAACTAGAATATGCTAGTTATAACAGGGTTAGAGCTATGTTAGAAGTCAATAAAGGTTATATTGTTTCAAATGATGGATGAAATCTTCAAGTACAGATTCGTTATATTATTATGGAATGAACGTTATATTATGGTTACGACACACGTAATGATGGAATGATTTGATACTTACATAATATTGTTATAATGGAACATACCTAATGATAATGTATTTGGGCTTTTATGGGCATTAGCAAATAAATAGATTTGCTCTAAAAAACGGCTATAGTGCGGCATTCAGACTATTGCATGTGAAAAAGAAAAATCGTTTTAATACAAATTGTAGGGTTTTAATTGTTGTTCTATACTATCTTGGCAACGGACAATCCCTGAGACACCTAAGTGTCTCAGGGAACGGCAAAGTGTAGCCGATGGATCTCACCTAACCGGTTACTCATGAGTCCCACTAGAGGCGCCCACAGAAATCACACTAGTACTCGGTTATTTTTAACCTGCAACCTAGGAGAAACAATTCCCACGCCTTCGTAGTAAGCTCAATACAATTCTTTGTCATTAAAGTCTTACCATATTGTTCAACGTTTTTAAATATGCTACCGATTTCATTAAAAATTTAACGTCCTCGGACCAAAATTTTTATTATTATTAGTTATAAATCCTTCCTTACTTTTGGATTGTGTGAAAGATGATTTGTGTAAGAAGGCTTTGCTAATCCTTAGGGGTCCTGCCACAACTTAAGGTGCATTTACATGATGCGATTTTTCGTACGATTTGCTAAGTCCCCATTGAAAGTGCCGACTGCCGACGCGACGAGGGTCGCGCTTACTGTGACAATATGATTAATATGATAAGCGTTTACATGTGAAAAATTTCCGTGCGATACGATATCGTATGGGTTGAAATCGCATCGTGTAAATGCACATTATATCATTCTTCCATGAGTTAAATTTACGAGTAGTTTGCCGTTACGTGGCCTAATCTGGTATTAGGTTTAAGACGTCTGAAGGCCCTCAGTCATGGCTTAAACGTTAACGACTACAGCCGGAACCGATATTAATTTAACGATACCTGTGAAAGACATAAGCTCTTAGCTGTTTACAACGCTTGCGGTTTCTCAATGGCACAGAAAGCTACTTAGGTAACTACACAATTTGTGTTGAGATATTTTGAAGATTCTTATCATTGGAAAGTGTATCTGAGATGGTCTTCCACATCAAAGTAACGCCAGAAAATAAACAATCCAAAACAAACGAATGCTATTTTTGTTCTTTTCTTGTTATAGAAATTTAAGAATAGTGACCGACCGATAGTGCTTCGGGCACGTATATGTAAAATTTTCGGTGCTGGCTAAGAAGTTTCGTGTACCCACCACAGTCGGGACTTTTTAGCTTTTCAACTATCGCGCCGACTGCTTATTGGGTCAGAAAGACGAGCGTCACCACAGATCGGTGTTAAAGTCATTGGTAATTCTTTGGGACGCATTTTAAAATCTTTGAGTCCTAACATAATCAAAGTTAGCCACTAGTTCCGAATTTCCTTGTCCAGGTGTAGGAGGTTGGGCATGGTCACGTCTCGGCGGCGGTAAGGAAGCGCCGAGCGGCGGCGCAGCAGCCCTAACTGCCCTGAATCCTTCCACCGACCCTCTGGTCGCGGCACAGTACGCGCCCGTCAGGGACGCACCGCCAGCGCCCGACGACGAGATGCGCAATCTTATGGACAACAAGGAATGGTGAGTGCTGATCATTATTAGGTCGATGACATTGAAAAAGTCTCGGGCAAAACCTGGATCAGCGACGCGCAGGACCAAAGTCTGGCAAAAGTGAAAGGAGGCCTATACCTACCCAGCAGTGGGTGATACCGGGCTGAGATGGTGATGATAGAAAAAACACCGCGATGTATCTCTAGAAAATGCACTAAACCACAATTTCTGAAACTTAGCATTCTATCATATTAGAATGCCAACTAGTTTCCTCACTATGTTTTCAGTTTTGACTTCTATTTTCCTATAATCGATGTAGATGTTACATTTCCCACCAGTTTACCAGGAAAAGCTTGATTGATAGGAAAACAAGTTTCTTAGAATAGTCTAGCTAACTTAGTGCACATGTCTATTGTCAAGATGGTTCAAGGTGTAGAGTTACGCATTGTCTCGCGTTGTTGACTTGACAGCTCCTTGGCGAGCCTCGTGACTACACCCGCCTGATACATTCACACACTTTATCTTGTTAACAATACAGTATAGTCTTATTTACATAGGCAAGCATAAGGTAGATGCAAATATACTCGTATTCATAAATGATTTGTTTGTAAAAGAGGCGTTTTGGAATTATTGATTATTCGTTATGAAAATTAACGATACTGAAAACATCCGTATTGATCATGTTTTCGGTGGAGCCTTACCATGAGCTTTAATTGGTTTATTTTTCTGTGAAAACTGTCACTTTGCGATTCAGATTACTAACCTAAACTGGATAGCACCCAAACTGAATTGTTTATAAGGAGGTCATGGTACGGCTCCTGTCCTTCCCTTCAGTCGCATCCCGTCTTTACTTATAGAGATGCTGTAGTATCTGAGATAAAGTTCTAGGTGCTCAGTACAGTACATCAGACTCCGTCTCCACTAGACCTTGTACACGTGAATGAAATTTTCCTCACGATGTTTTCTTTCATCGTATTAGTATGAGCACGAATCAAAACGAATAAATCATTGAAGCACGACCGTACTTCGAACCCATGACCTTCAGATTCAAATGGGTACATCCAGCTATGCAAAATTGCTAACACACACTAGTTAAAAATTGACGTATAATGAAAGCACGTGCGTACTAAATCGATTTGAAACTGAACTAATTTACAATTTCGTGACCGTTTGTTTTTCAGTCTGAGCAGCGCGGAGGAAAGCGATAAGATGCTGGACGGCAGGCCGTCCGTCGCGTAATGATCACACCCTCCACTAGGCGAGACCTACCCCAAGACGAAGTGGTATTCCCGACACAAATTATACCCTAACATAAGTAACATAGAGTTTATTTTTATGACATTTTCATTATGATAAGGCATGTAATCATACCGTTCCGCAATACCACTTCGTCATCAGTGTGTCCATAACTAAGATTGCATTTTGTGGTACAAAGTATAGACGAGCGGTTGAGTTTGAGCGTTATCGTTACTGTGTGTACGACGCGACGCTGTGTGCTTGTTCGTGTGATATTTGTTTTAATGCACGACTTTCTCATTATTGGCGATTATGTATCCCCCGAATTTTATAACTAGATTTAGAACGAATATATTTAGGCACAAACATTTCTTCGTTATTTCGATTCTCATATTCTAAAGTGTTCAGAAAACTCTTGTAATCTCTCTCAGTATCTAAAACAATGTATTTATCGCAGTTGTATAGTAAATAGGTGTATGGTGTGTAACACATTCTATTTTGCAATAATGTATGAAAGCTTGGTAAGAATTGTCTTAATCAGTAATTAGGAAAAGACAAGTGGCCAAATTATCGTCCAGAAGTTGTAATAAGAATGTGTAAGATAACAGATTTACAGATCTAGGAATGTTCATTACTTTTAACCATCGATCGGTAGGTACTTGTAAGTAATTATTTTATACGTTTTATTTTCTTCAAATAATGGTGTGTTAAGTTTATGATAGTTTTAAACGAATGTAAATGACATTAATGTTTAAAATTCACTGGTTTCTGTAGTTTTCGGCATTCCGCCTTATACCTAGACATTAGGTAGTTACTTTGTCCTTATCGTAAACGTTTTAGCAATATAGGCCTTTTCCACCGATGGAAAATTACTGTGAGTGGCCCCGCCCTTATGAAACTCAAGACATAGGTACTGTCAGAAACATGCATAGCAGACAAAGTCTTTCAGCCTTCGATCGAATAGTATTCTTGATCGAAGCTTTTTGCTACAACACTCAAACTCCTTCTGTGTTTTTCTTATATTTTTTAATGAAGGTGAAAGGGGTCCTTAAATATTGTTTTATAATCCTATGTGGTATTGTTTGATGCCGTCCTTGCTAGATTTAAGTGAAAGATCGGATCAGAGGTTTACATACATCTGGTTGGACGGACCGCTTAGCATTTAATTTGCATAATTCTTTTGATATTCATTTCTAAAGCTCTCTCATAAAGCTCATTGTAAAAACTGAACATCACAATATACTGAGAGTATAAAATTTCTAAATAAGTATATTTAGATTTTAAGAATTATCTGTATAGTTTATAAGCTTAGATCCTGAATGTTATTTTTCGAATTATTTTATTGTTTTTTTAATGAAACCCAATTTAAGTTCACAATAGAAATACGAATTATTGTATTCTGCTAGCCGTCTTTTATAATTTTTCTAATAGATTATTTATTTTATGTAAACTTTATGCTAAGGTGCATTTTCGATTAGCACTTTTATATAAGTGGTTTGGAAATGGATTTTTCATGCATCTCGTTTAGCTGTCTAATAAAATATTTTATTTTCTCTTCGATTTTCCATATTTTATGAATCAGCTAAGGTGGTGAATCTAAATCCATATTATTATAATTTTGATTGTACTTACGTACAGCTAGAGAGGCAGTAACTAATACTATCGACTTATAAAATGATGCGTAGGGTCGCATTTTAAATTTTTTTTGGCTCATGTTTGAAACTTATTAAATTAAGACCATTGTGACAACATGAAACAAATAAACGAATTTGAATTTTTAAATCTTACCCTACGTAAATTTAATCTCAAGGCGCCTTCAAATTAGAGGTGTGCTCTAATTTAAAAGCGCCTTAAGTCCATTCATTGGTTTAACTGATACACTGCCTGTAAACCATATTTCAAAATTTTATTCTCAAATTCAATGACTTGTATTAAATCTGGATATTTAATATACGTATGTACTTACTGAATACCTTTGTTTTACTTATCTAAAGTTACCATTAGTCAGATCATTAATGGGAAATAATTGGAATAATAAATGAATGGGAATTTAATGGGCTGTTTAGTCTAATCAAGCTGTGTGTTAGCTATCTATTTTTATAGAACTAATAAGTAGTATACCAATTCACTGATCTCTATACACTATGTATACTTTAGGGTTGACATATGACAATAGTTATTTTAAAGTATAGTGCCACAAACATATCTGATCCGTTGAGAGGCGCTGTTATCGCATTTGGTATGGCAGACAAAAATTTATACGTTAGTTCCTTTTTTGGCCGCCGGTCCAGATAAGTTTGTGGCCCGGTACTCTAAGCCAAGTATATTATTTTCTGAGATGTCAACAAGTATCTGGTTTAGAGAAAAGTAGCGCATTCAAAGCTCGATCGGAAGCAGCATAAAAGAAAAAACATCTTCAATTGCATATTAGGTACATGGTTTATTATAAAAATAACAAAATTATTAGTGTTATATCAAATAAAGTTTAAATACAAAAGATCCACAACGATGTGAGAGTAAACTTAAAGCTAGTCAGTCTATATTGGCGCGGCGCCACCAAGGAACTCCGGTCACTTCCTCGTCAGCGCAGCTTACTGTCGGCCTGGGGGATAACAATTTTTTTTAAATATAAATAACAAGCTTTAGAAAATTAAATTTGGGTACATAAAGATTCCAATGAAAGAATGTTATGATGTAGCCTGTACTTTTAATCATCATACTGTCTCGATTGATTCATAATAGTTAGTAAAAGTAGTTAAGACACTATGGTGCGACACTGGAGTACAGAGTAGACAGGAAAGATCAAAGTCATAATCACCCTAGTGTCTTATCTTATAAGTTATCTACTTGAAAGGTATTGAATATTGGCTAAATTAGCCTGATGGTCTATGAAAATAAAATGTTAAGGCTCATTGCACATTGAATTGGGAAGCGACGCGTCTTTTAGTTTTATAGCAAGCCATTATAAAACTTATGAACAATGGTACAAGCGTTTCTATATCTTGTACCATTGTTCATAAGGTTTATAATGGCTTGCTATAAAACTAAAAGACGCGTCGCTTCCCAATTCAATGTGCATTGAGCCTTAAGAATGATAAAAAAATTACCTATACACTTGCGTGTGATGTAATGTGGACGTCAATAATGGGAAAGCTGGGGCAGGCGCTTCCTGGGAACAAATATAAAAGTAAGAACCAAAAGTCAAATAGCATCATCTATCTTGCCTCAACTTATAATGTGGCAGACAACTAAACGTTTTTGAGCACAGATGATGGAACGGCGCTGATAAATACGTCACTAAAAATATAAGTAAGTCGTATAAGTTAGTGACCAAAAACAGGCACAACCCATCTTTAGCCCTCTTAAGTTAGGTGCAATAAACGATTGCGCAGGTTTACGCATGTAGTACATTGCGTGTGTAGAGAAGGCGAGATAGAACGATGCAACAAACTAAGCGAGTGAGCGAGGTAGCTATACAACACTATGGTTCGTTGGCAAAATAAAGTTATTTGTATTTGTACTACAACACTGTCTTCGTCTTTTAGGCTTCATCAAAAATGGGTTCTGCGCAGCTACTTCAGAGAGCTAAAGTTGTGACTACTGTACTGACTTTTCAGAGTGTTGCAACTTCGACGTCAAGAACGACTAAGCAAGCTCACAAGCTCTACAATATCTAGTAGATTGTTCAAATGGGTGGAAAACTACCTGAATAGGTTGCATGGGTATGTGCATATTGGCTCGCATCTTCCGCTGTCGAATCTCCCGACGCACGCAGCATTGCACGCCCAGCAGTACTCCGCATACACATGACGCGAGACATCCTGGAAAATCATATTTATTGAGTAAGAGTCCAACATTATAATAGTCTATGGATGACATGAGGTTGGAGTGAATTCAAATATGTGTATAATGTTATATTATTAATCCATAATCTTCCATTTCAACTCTGTTATGTAGGGACAAAAAATAAGTAAAAAAAAAAGGTTTGCAGAAGTAAAAGTACAAACAGACTGTGAGCTCAGTCTGTTTGTACTTTAACTTACATACACAACACATGATGACATTTGAACTCAGAATCTCTCATAAAATTTGTATGAAAACAGTTTGTACTCTTAAGCATCGCGTCCATTAGGCGGACGGACGGGCCGGGCCGCATCGGAGAAAAATCCGCTTGCTATACATTTTGTATGAAACTGCGTCCACTACAGGCGGATCGGGCCGGGCCGCATCGAAATCCGTCGGCAGATCGCTCGGCGAGCGTATTTTTCCGCCGATGCGGCCCGGTCCGCCCCGCCCCGCCTCTAGTGGACGCAATGCGCGCCGCATTTTTTGGAGATCATTGCTGCGAGCGGACGCATAGAGGAAAAATGAACGAGGAACTACTGATATCGATGGTACAGCAGTATTCGGAATTGTACGATACTGGTGATAGAAGGTATCATGACGAATTACGAATTACCTACCTAAGTACCTTCCTATCTCTTTCTATGTCATAGTTATTAATAAAAGTTTTAGTATAAAATGTATCTTTATTTCTATTTTAGTAAAATTACCTTAGGCACACAGAAAGGCGTTCTCTTGATTCAATTGGTCTTCTAAAGCATGTAGTTTGTTTTTGTAGATAATATATTAAAATATTATGCAATTCTTCAAATTCGTTGTATGACATGCGATAATATTCAAAAAAATTAACCGGACTATTCATTAGATCATAGAATAAGTGGTGAAATTCTCCACAACATCTTCTTTTCTTGCAAATATCGTGAACCCACACTGTGTTTGCGTTTCTTCTTTTGCTCCTCATCCTCCTCATCCAACATCATAAATAAAAATAACTCCTCGTCAGAACTATCCATGATATCCATCGTCCGCTTGCTAGCTTGTCTTACGTAGGAATGGCTGTAAAAATCCGCCGATGCGGCCCGGCCCGTCTCCTATAATGGACGCAGTACGCAAAAATGCTCGCCGATGCGGCCCGGCCCGGCCCGTCGACAATGGACGCCTAGCTTTAACCAACGCTCAACCTGTCAATACTATGCTATACTCAACCACTCATAAGTTTTATTTTGTATAGAAAATGATCCTACCTATGTACACTAATACACCAAGATCTCCATTCCGATTAGTGCGCCTTAGAACTATACCGGCAATGCACAGAGAGATGCCAGTCAAAACTCCAACTACGAATACCACCTGAAATAAAATAGAACATCTATAATGAAGCTTTTAAGCATGAATCTGCCAATACATGTAAAATGTTTCTATCCGGTAGGAGTACAGAGACCACAGGTTTCCACTTTACAAGTTTAGACTAAGAACCTCACTCATATTTCAGATCATTAACTCTCATTACTCTCCATAAAAGCCAGTCTAGGATACTTTCCCCATGGCCCGTCTTTATAAACTGACACTAATTTGGTCCAAGTATGACCAGCCATGCAAAGGCAATACAAAAAAAAACTTAAACACTAAATAATAAATGTTTCTGCTAGCTAAAGCCAGACTCTTTTATTACACTTAATATCCAACCTTCATGCTCACAACTCCACACAGCTGGATACAAGCTAATAACTACGTCTCCCACCCATTGTGATATTATGGTCCTATGCTAGGGGAATTAATATAAAAACCCTCACCTGTAAAATATAATAGCACACATATTCAAATCCAGGGCAATGTCCCCCACAGGCCCCTATAATTGGCACTTCAGGGCTCACTGATGAAGCAGTAGGCATTGGAGATCTACTGACAATCCTCTGAGGCTCATCGCACAGGGGTAGAGAAAATGCAGAAGCACACTGTGGGAATGTAAACGCGTCTGTTGGGGCACCCCTTGTATGAACTTTCTCCCCCTTTTGATAGCTATGCCAAGTACCAGTGCTGTATGGAGTGTGATAAACTGGAGATGGAGGACCATATTCTCTCAATGTGGTGTTGTATTGAGGCATCTGAAAGAAAAGTAGGGTGATCTTGTTTAACATCTGGCAGTAAGGTCAACAACACAATGGCTTTGTCCATTCTGCTTTTTATTTATTGTAGGCAGTGACAATAGAAATTTATCACTGCATTTTGTTCTACTGTTGCAATAGGGTCTTATTCCTCAAAATTTGACGTTAAATATATTTATCTCATCCATAAAAGTTGAACTTCAATTGCATTGTCTGTAAGTAGTTAATTCATCATAAAATTGAAAAGGAGATGAAATATACATATTACTAGCACCACTTACATGGTAGGCATTTTCCGAAGTGGAACTATCAGTACCAGCGACTTGGTACACAGGTGGGTGCTCCGCCCACGGGTACTTGGCTCTTTGTTGCGCCGCCGACGCGAACTGTTGCTCCGTGCGAGGCACCACTGTTGTTTGGTACGGGTGCACGCTCCGTGGTGACAGCTGCTGCTTGAACATCTTCACACGTTACCTAAAACACCAATAAAAACTAAAACATGTACTCATTACTCGTAAACAATGCATGGTGCAAATAATGTTACCTCATTTTCTTGAAAGAAATATTTAAGTTCTGATGATCAGGTTCTAGCACGGTTCAGTGTTTACGATTGTGATCCATTTCATTGCATATTTGTTTCGTAAAACTTATAAAAATTCAAGGAAAAGAAAGAAAGAATAAGCTCCCCTGCTGATTTTAGATGCCTTATGAATGAATGAATGAAATAAAATATGAATGAATGATTGATACGCGTATAACATTACCACAGAGTAAGAACAGTACTTACCCTAGAATGCCACAAACTTATCTGAACTGGTAGCTAAAAGAGGATAACGAATTTTACCAAAACCAATCAGAGCAGCAGCGCCTCCCTCACCGAATCAGATAAGTTTGTGGCACTCTACCTATCTCTGTGGACTGAACGGACCAAATGACCATGGTTTTTCGTGGGTTTTTCTTTTTTTTGAACGACCATCCAGCTCTTTTCATCCTATAAAATTTTTGCTAGCGCAGTTCGTTTTTAGGGTTCCGTACCCAAAGGGTAAAACGGGACACGTATTACTAAGACTTCCTGGGGAAACACTAGATATAAGTAGCTTGGTTAAGCAATAACTGATATTGATACTACTTTTGTGATTTTTCCATTGGATGTCCTTAAATAAATAAATAAGACTTCACTGTCCGTCTGTCACTAGGCTGTATCTCATGAACCGTGATAGTTGGTTGAAATTTTGAAAGATGATGTTTTTCTATTGCAAATACTAAAAAATGAAATAAAAACAATATTTAAGGGGGTTCCCATACAATAAACATTTTTTATAGATAATAGATGGTACATGGCCATGAAGCAGCATATGAAGGGCAACCTTCCTATATCCCTAAAGCGCAAACTCATCGACACCTGTATCCTGCCCATACTGACCTACGGTGCTCAGACATGGTCTTTGACTGAATCACAAAAATAGGACCTCAAGATTTGCCAGAGAGCTATGGAGCGCAGTGTTTTGAACATCAAAAAACAGACAGAGTCCGAAATATTGAAATCCGATCGAAGACTGGCATAGCGGATGTAGGTACGAGGACTGCTCGTTTGAAGTGGGACTGGGCAGGACATGTGACTCGAATGCACCCAGAACGTTGGGCGAAGCTCGTCACTCAGTGGGTGCCCCAAGACAGTCGAAGACGACGCGGCAGACCCAGGAAGAGGTGGCGAGACGATCTGGATGCATTCGAGCCAGACTGGCAAACCGTGGCCTTGGAGCGCAAGGAGAGGATGTTGAAGGGGGAGACCTTTGCCCAGCAGTGGGACATGATAGGTTAAGTAAAAAAAAAAAAAAAAAAAAAATAGATGGTACGGAATCCTTCGTCCGACTTCCGACTCGCACTTGGCTGGTTTTTTTATCTGTGCAGTGCAAGTAGGATCTACTCGGACCAAGAATCATTGGTCCTAGAGGATCTATGTATTTGAATGAATGAATGAAGGTTTTACGAATATGAAACGAGCGATGTTTTGATAGCTGCATGTTCTTTGATTTTGCGTAAAATAAAAATTCAGTTATATTATTTGTCCCAGGCTGTGTGTGAGCTCTGTCGAGGGTTCCTTTTCTTCTACCACAAACTATAAGATGCATAGGCTTCTACGTATATAATGGTGACTTATCGGAGCTGTGCATCCACCCTCATTTACTGTGAATTGAATACGAGCGAGACTGTTTCGCGTAGACGAGATTTTTGCATCCACATCAAATTTTTGCTTCCGACAAAAATGCACTTCGAAAACGTCGATTCTGGTAGAGTCTAATTAATCTTCGTCTAATAACAAATGACCCTGAAAAACTCTGTAAACATGCCGGAAACTAACGTTATGAAAAATGCTAGCGCCTTCTGCAAAGATTGGATTCGAGGCAGCTGCACTCGAGAGAACTGCAGATTTATTCACGAATTACCACCTCCTGCCTACCTGAAAGAGCTATTTCGTTTTTGCCACGATTACCAGAACAAGTGTTGCTTCAGATTGAATTGCAAATTTATTCATAGCACTAAAGAGGAAGAAGATATGTTCTATGAGACAGGAGTGTTCCCGAATAGCCCAAATGCCAACGAAATATTACCACCTGTACCCAGTATTCCTCCGCAGCATTTGTTCCAGCAACTCATGTTACACTTTAGAGACGATGATTCTCCTCCAGAAGCTAAGCTCAGGAGAATTGCACATGAAGGCTGTGAGCTAGAGTCAGTGTTGCCCAACACTAACTTGTGCCCAAACTGTAAAAGCTTAGAACATAAAGTGAAGCTACTTTATGACAACATTAACATTTTACTGAAAAATGTAGCAGACTTGAATGAAAAAAATATTCAGTTGAGTTCAATGAATGAATTTTTACTGGTGCAAACTGCATCAGTGAGAGATCAGCCCTGTGTGATAACGTCGAGACATGGCACATCAGCACCTGTTTCTCTGGCTACTGTAAGCGTGACTCCTGTTGTAAGTCTAGCTGGAGCTTTACCTGCTTTGGTCCCTACGGCAGCCACACCAAGCCTTACTCTGGCACCTGCTGCTTCTCGAGCCCAGTTGTTAACCCCTGCACCTCAATTGCTCACGGTGAGCACAACTCAGCAACTTGTAGGGAATTCAGGCGCTTTGATTGTAACCAGTGCTGGAGCCCAGCAACTAATGCAAGTCAGCGACTCTGGGACTCTCATGGGAGGTGGTCAGACAGTGGTGGCTGTACCTGCTCAGTTAACTCTAGCACCATCAACTCAACAGCTGATTGGCAGTGCATCACAGACTACAGTTCAACAGTTAGTTCAAAGTCAGCTGGCTCCGCAGCACCAGGCTCAACAGTTTGCAGCACAGCAGTCTGTTCAGCATTTGGCCCAACAATCCGCTCAGCATTTAGCAGCACAGCAGTCAGCCCAACAACATCTCGCACAATCTGCCCAACACTTGGCACAGCAATCTGCTCAGCATTTGGCTGCCCAACAGTCTGCTCAGCACTTGGCGGCCCACCAGAATGCTCAGCATATGGCGCAGCAATCTGCCCACTTGGCTCAGCAATCAGCGCAACACGCACAGCACTTGGCGCATCAATCAGCGCAGCATTTGGCCGCTCAGCAATCCGCTCAACATCTTGCTGCCCAGCAATCTGCTCAGTTGGCAGCTCAACAGACAGCACAACAGATGGTTGTGCAACAATCTCAACAGTCCCAGCAACAGTTGGTACCATCTGCTCAACAACTTGTCCACCAAAGCTCTACTCAGCAGATAACAATCGCTAGCACTAGTCATAGCCAGCCGATGGCATTGTCCAACTCTCAGGCACAGCCCATGACCTTTCCGATGATGTCCCAAAGTATTCTGCCACATTAGTTCAAATATTATTAAATTAATTGCTCCATGCATAATTCTAAGCTGTGAGAGGTAGCTATTGGATAATTGTAAGTGTAATCTTGTGAGGATGAGATCTCCTTTTGTAGTTTTAGTGTTTTCTCTAAACTTTAATGAAGAGATGAGCTGTAAGTCTGAATAATAATTTAAGACCTACTTGGATGCAAGTTCTAAAAGCCAACGAAGTAAACTGTACCAACCACAAATTATTATATGCCATATTTTATAATCATGCCTGTTTATAAATAATACAAACTGGTCTTCTTGTTATTCTTACTTCTAGGCATTACGAATGTAAATTGATGTTTGTTATTCCTGTGGATGTGGATTTTCTTGTGAAGTTAGCTTATGCCTGAAGCCTGGTCTTCTGCGACACAGTTCTTGTGTTTTCTAACACCTAACAAAATATGGCCGTGGCCTAACTGTTTTGCAAGCAAAAATGTTATCCCGCAGAAGACCCGGCTTTAAACCTCGTAACATACAACCTTCAGAGGTCGACGCACTATCCCACTTGGCCAGCACTGCTCAAAATATTTGACAGAAACAAGCCAAGCCGTGTTGGTCCTTTGGCCTTTCATATTTTACGATTATAAAATAAATAAATAATGCTGGACATCACACAGCATTCAATAAATCATTGCTTAGGTATTAGGTACCAAATGTTTTCTAATGTAAGTTAAGTATACGATTTTGTTTTGCTTTTGATTGTTTGTTATTGAAGTTCTAGGACTTTTCCCCCATGCCTATCAAAAAATGTATGTGGCTATTATGTACAACAATAATTTAAATTATTAGTAGGTATGTCTGTATAAAATGTTGAACTAACTTATAAAATATTGATGGTGGTAAATTTATGGGAATACTTTGTATTGGTCTTTGGTGTTTATTTGTAACAGAAAGAATTACTTAATGAGTAATGTTTTTTCCCATAGAACTAGGATATGATGAGTGTTTAATTAAACCAACTGCTCTGTTTTGTTTATTTATTACTTTTAAGTATCATAGAAAAATAATGAAGTCTGTAAAATAGTATCTAAATTAGGTAATAATTATACTTACTTAGTTCAAATGTCGGAAATATTTTTTTTAATTAAGTACTTACTAAATAAAATGTTGCAAATCACAAGCTTATTTTATTTATGTACTACACAGCGCATATGGTTTTACAAATCAGTGGAGTATTCATCTATAACCCTATTGTCGCGCAAATAGCATTCACTTTTCTTGTACTTCAGTAGTTTCCCCTGGATGCCTAGAATGAATCCATCATTGTGATCAAACGCTATGGCTGTTACGTATCCAGGGATATTGTCCACCGATTTCAGGTTCCCAGTGTCGTTTTCATGGAAGTAAGACAACTTATCGCTGGCTATGAAAACATTATCCTTGTGAAAAGATATTTGAGCATTCCCGCCGTAACTAACATTGCCGATACATGTGGGCGCCTCATTTCTGGACTTCATGATATAAAGTTTGTCTGCCCTTATAAAATAAAAGTTATTCTTGTCATCTATAGCCATTTCATTCAATGCTTCCAGATTCTGGCACCGAATTTTGCTGTCGCCATCAAGAAGATAGAATTCCTCGATCCCGTTAATATTTTCAATTATGTACTTGTTGCTATTTTTGTCGACTACGATCATGTCCATTTTCATAGAAGAATTGGTTACGGGTATGGCATTTAAAGAGTCATAGTTGTAGATGTACATTCCCTTTCCAGTACCAAAGTAGACTTTAGCATTCTTAACATCGACTGCTATTGAATAACTTATTCCTTCTGGTAATCCTGGAAAACAAACAAAAAATTGAAGGTAGAATAAAATAAAAGGATCTTTTAATTTTTTATTGTTTATTCGTTATTCCGAATGCGTTCTTAACTTGAAATTTTGACGCATAAGTTTAGTCAACTTATTTTTATCTAATCTTAAACCTTCTCGGGCGAATGAAAATAATATTAAACTATTTACCTGAAACCTTTTTCGGAGTCGTTGTTTTAGATTTCACAATATAAATGTTGAAACGAAACCCATCATCGTTGCGTATCGACTCTACGTAAAATAAATTCCCAAAGGTATCATAGTGGGCGTCTGTAGGGATAACCTCGGTACCAATATGATAAGTTTCAGAAACATTGTAGTGGTCATTATTGATTCTCACATCGGAAAGACACTTTGCTGGAAGATCAAAACTGAAACAAAGTTGGTATGAAAGGAAATATACTACTATTTTTAACAACATGACTGCGCTAAGCAAAGGAATCACTGTTACTGAAAAATAAGGAATTACTCTGCATAAGAAACCTATCTCTGTGATAGGTAATGACCTTATAAAACAGATTAATGACTAATAAATAAGTAATAATGTACATAAACCTACTAAAATCGTTTAGCAAACAAAATAATGACCAAGAGACTTGCTATAAAACATCACTTATCTCAATTAAGTAGGTGCTGATTGTGAGGAAATACAATGTTGCTAAGCATTTTATTTTTATACATTTCAAAGTCCGTTTTTTGCACTAAGATATTATAAGGATATTTAAGTATCTGCAGGAAGTATGTAGGTAGTTGTTTTTTATATCATAGAACAAAATATGGACCAAGTAATGATCCCTGTATAGTATTCCTTTATGAAACAACAAGTGTAGCGAGCGACACATCAGCCGAAGTTACGGTCGTAATTTCGAACGCGAAAACGCGACGTTATTTTCGGCTGATGTGTCGCTACACCTAATAATATGTAGTATGTACTTGCTTACCTATAACATGAGACATTTAAAACAAAATGTTATTCAGATTCTATCTGTGCTCGCAAATACGCAGGTAAGCGTCCAAGTCCTTTTATCTTGTGTTTTATTTTGTGCACCTTGATTTGGTGATCAAGTAATGTGTGTCTGTAAAACAAAAACTGGCTAACAAGATTGCCGCAAACACACAGATATATTAGGTAGGCATTATGTATAATAGGTATTATAATAAAATCTATCATCATCATCAACACACCTATCACAATTTTGGGTATAATAGAATGATAGTCTGTGTCTATAAATTCAAATGATGTAGGTACTTACCTAGAATTGAATTGTGTAAAACAGACTTCACATTGTATTATGTTTTGCTTCGTGTTCATATGCTTTTGTTTAATATGCCTCGTCATATCATATTTGTATACAAAAGCTGTTTCGCAATAAGTACACTGAAAAAAAAAATACAACTATCAACCTAGTTAATTTAATCCACCTGAACAGACATGTTAGCAGCACTATACCTAGGTACCTTGTAAGATTTATTAGAGACTTTCGCGCGTGCATGCCCCCGCATATGCTTAGCGAGGTTGCTAGCCGATGTCATGGCAGTCGGGCACATGCTACATTTGTATGGCAACTTGTCCTTCGGAAGATGTGTCCTCTGATGTGTGTTCAGAAGGTCCGGGGTACGCCCTTTGTACGGACATTTGTTGCATTTGTATGGGAATATGTTTTCGTGGATTGTTCTGCAAGATATTACTTGTATTGATACCTATTTCTGCAACAGCCATATTTTAAAAAACTTTCTGAACTTATGCTTGGTTCATAAAACCATGGATTGAATTGAAAACCGATATTAGTTGGTCTTACTTGTGAGATAGTAAACCTTTGGGTGTGAGTGATTTTCCGCACACATCACAAAGGCATAGATTGGATGATTGGCTCTCATTCTTGCGGCGGCGCTGGCGCTTTTTTCTTCTAGGAGAATTTGACGCGTTCATTGCCTGTAAAAAATCACATCTCATTTTGGGTATAATTCAAATTAAGTACCTACTATTATTACCTAAGGTACCTACCTATCTAGTACAGCCCTTAATATTCAAAGTCACTATTTAATACCACTTGTAGTGTCTCACAGTGGATAAATGTATTTCTTTGCAATTCCTTTACAAGACAGACAGAAAATTACTTACAAAATCAGTCAAGTACTTCTTGTTGAATGTCCATGGTTCCATGTCCTCGGTGAAGTTTGGGGATGGAATGTTATAATCATTATATTTAGTCTCCTCTTCGAAGTTATCACATTCTGGGATGACATCTACACTACCACCATAAGTGCCTGAAATAAAATTCAATTAACCTTTAAATTATGCATCCTAATTTAATTTACATGTGTGGCGACCTCTTAACTATGATCGCCTGTACTACAAGAGCATCGGCATTAGAGTCGCCAATAAAGAGAAAGCCATAGGAAAAACTACAACTACCTAGCTAAGTACGGTCATCAACACCATCTGCATCTGCAACCCATGCAGTACAAAGCTACCAAACCTACTAAGGGGGTTACCAATTGGTGACGCTGACTGTACCTACTTCAGATCTATTCCGCTAGGTGGCGCTAAGAAAATTCCAGAATCACGCCTTACGATATTTTCAAGCACAACTGTCCAACATTAACTATTGGTTGAAAGACCCCAAGTTAAATGGACCAGATGGTGTCGACTGTGGTGTTGACCTTGGTGAGGTGAGATGTCCCTTTTAGCAACTAATTGGGGGAATTACACCTACCCTCAAACATGCATAAAGTTAGATTTAATTATTTTTATTATTATTGAGCTTTTGACTGACCTTTAATAATACACATTTCAACAAACATTTTATTTGTTTTTCGACACATTTCTCTGAACATGATGCATCCATTGAGAAGATCCAAACAATTTTGACACATGTACTTTGATAGCGCATCAGAAAGCTCCACCTAAAAAATATATATTGATAAGAGTAATTTCAAGTCCACATTTAAGAACAGAAGATGATTTTTTTAATTTATCCAGTTATTACTGAGATACCTACTTAGTACCTAATAATAGACCGCCGATTGTTTATCATAGTTGAGTTTTTTTTGTTTAACTTTGTGATGTGCAATAAAGTACTTTCTATCTATATAAACTTTTTTTACCTTCACACCTGAAAAATTCAAGATTTCCTTAGATATGTTAGGGAAAACAGTATTATTTATTATCGGTATTACTCCCTCTTCCTTATCGCATATCCTACACATGTGGAGGCAGATAGTGTGATCCCCAGATTTCGTTACGAGTTTCCTGAAAATTAAGTAGGTACGTTTAGGTAATTAGTAACTAAATGTGGTAAAATTTTATGGACAAAAATATACTTGAATTATTATAGAAGATCTTATAAATAATTGTTAAAAACACATAAAGTCACAAAAAAATAATATACAGACAAACTACACACGTCTCAATTGTCTCCTTATTCTTAGCTTTTGGTATCGCATTATCTATCAGAATGGATTTCCATAATAATAGCGAAGTCATTTTCTTGAACAGTAAAAACCTTTTCTTCTGTTGGAACAAATTATTAGAAACATGAAAAATTACAATATCTTCAATGCAACATGACAAAATCAAAACAAACAGACGGGACGACGTCAGAGACACAGACAGACGAAGACCTACCTAATCTGTGACGAAGACTCGGACCAAGAAATTGGTCCTAGGACGAAGAGATTTATTAATTTAGTGACAGCTGTCATTTTTTAAGAACCTTCACTCATTCATTCTTTTCGTCAACCTAGCTAAAATTCAGCGAAATAAAAACATAGTTGGTCCAAGAATTGGTCCTAGGACGAAGAGATTTATTAATTTAGTGACAGCTGTCATTTTTTAAGAACCTTCACTCATTCATTCTTTTCGCCAACCTAGCTAAAATTCAGCGAAATAAAAACATAGTTGGATGGATAGTTTTGGAAGTGGAAACTTCTTGTTGGCCGTTGAATATTTTTTAACCGACTTCAAAAGTGGCTTGTTGGACGTTGGGTATTTTTTAACCGACTTCAAAAAAAGGAGGAGGTTCTCATTGATCGCCGTCCTAGAAAGTAACGTCCTCCCCCCATACATGCCGAGCCCGCCAATCGGCGGGTTCGGCACTGAACGAGTTACTGCCTAGCGGCGCGGCGCCCGCCGCCCGGCCGGCGTTTCCCACAGTTTCAAGTTTTCACTTCTGTCGCGGCACTGCCGGAGTGCCATATCTCTCAGATATTTTTATGTTATAGAGATCCTTTGAAGATATCTAAGGGGGTACTCAGAGGTATGTCCAAGAGGCACATATTCGATACATGCCCACATTTTGCGGAAGTTAGTATTCCATACAAGTGAGGATTTGCAAGCCCATCACCACTTTTATGAATACCAACTGGTTTCCTCAGGATGTTTTCCTTTTACCGATTGGAGTACGAGCGCATATAAATCAATATGGAAATAGGAAATCAGTGTATCATGATTTTAAGTATAAAATATATATTATTCACACGTAAGTATAAATATTAGTAAGTACCTACTAGGCATTATAAAATTAATGCAAATATAATAAATAACTTATGTTAATACCAAATCATGGCTAGGATGTGCCAGGTTCTAACATAATTGCGAATCAATGGCTAAGCTTATAAGCTATAAAACTAAATGCCAACAATACTACAGACTTCTGAGGATTAGTGTCTAACAACTTTTAAATAACGAGTCAGACAAGAAATCTAGTGCTAGACCCAAGCAAGATCCTATCAATACAAAACTTTACGCAAATCAGAATAGTAAAAGTCTACAGAAATTAAATAACATATTCAGGGCCATTGTCAATATTGCCATTAATATTTTCTTCACAGGGTTCTTCCAGTTGGGCTTGTAAATAAGCTGGTATTCGACCTTGTCTTTCACCTTTCAGTTTATGTATCTTGTATTGGTGTCCACGTAATATTTTCCTGAAAAAATAAAAGATTGTGGGAATTTAATGATCATAACACAAAAAGTGATTCTAATACATAACTGATACATGGCTTTGCTTTATATTCTAATATTAAGGATGATTCAACTTACTTTGTATTAAATTTCTTGAAACAGATATCACATTCTACCGTGCCCTGTCTCAAATGGATTTCTTTGATGTGTCGTTTCATATCATGTTGGAATGAAAATGCTCTGTCACAATAAGTACACTGAAACAAGAAAAATATATTAACAAAACACCTTTTGCTCTTAGCAACCAAAAAGTACTTAAATATGTTTAAAAAGTAGAGTCTCTACATATTTTACTTATAGTATAGGAATTAGAAATAAGACTACCGCGCGACGACTTTATGTTTTATGTTCTATCTATGAGCACAGTATCCAACATATTAGCATAAATTACCTTGTAAGCTTTATTTGCACTATGCACATGACGTACATGCTTTGACAGATTACTGGCTGAAGTAGTTGATTTTGGACAATGAGGGCATCTGTACGGCCTCTCAGCCTCAGTCAGATGCGACCGTTTGTGCACTTTCAGAAGATCCAATGTCCGCCCTTGGTACGGACATATTTCACACTTGTATGGGAATATGTTTTCATGTGTAGTCCTGAAAAATGTTTGGAGGGTTATTTACCTTGTTAGCGTTTGAGCGTTTTTTTCTTTCGCTGCCATGTACTGTGCGCATGTGCCTAGAGAGATTGCTCGATGTGGTGGAGGCTTTGGGACATTGTGTGCAACGGAACGGCAACTCTGCCTCTGACAGATGTGACCTTTTATGCGTTTTCAGAAGATTTCGTGAGCGGCCTTTGTATGAGCATTTGTCACATTTGAATGGAAATATATTTTCATGTGTAGTTCTGGAAAAAGGTTAATATCTAAGAAATTATTTTAAACAGTAATTTTTTTGCAACACATAGCAGAAATTGCATAATACAGCTTCCCATTCAACAATTAAGTTATTTTTAAACTAGCTACATAGGTACATACTTGTGGGCCAGCAGACTTGCTTTAGATTTTGAAGTTTTTCCACACACATCACACAAAAACTTTTTCTTTGGCATGCATGTTACATCTTTGTGGCATTGTGTCCTGTGTGCACTGTATGAAGCCTGCAAAAGGACATTAGTTTATACTTCTGCCTACGCATTTAGTATGGATTTTATAAGTAGGTATTATAATTTGTTTGCTTCTCAGCGATATTTAGGAAAAGCCTGGTGCTCATACCATATCTGGGAAGTCCTTAGCACATGAGGTACACCGGACTTCTGTGCATCCCTCAGAGTAGTTTGGAGAAGGCATGTTATATGAACTGTCACTTTCTGCATGTTGATCTATATCATTGTTTCTTGTGTAGTTGTAGTCTGAGGTATGGTCCACATTTTTTTCTGTTAAAGTTAAATGTAATTAAATACCTGGTATATGTAGGTATACCTTAATTATGAAAATTACTTATTAACCCTTAAACAAACGCGAGCCCCTGGCCATGATATTTAAAAAAAAGGTGTGGTTTCTGGGTAATTAGGGGTCTCTGATTCCATTTCTTTTGGAAAAAATCAAAAAAAGGGGGTGGAAGGGGGTGATTTTTTGGTGGTATGTATATTACCATTGTCCATGTAGGACTTGAAATTTTTTTCGTTGGTGGTACGTATATTACCACTGTCCGTTACGGTCTGTTCATAACTTTAGACTAGTTGTTTCCCGTGACTACAGGTGTAAAAAATAATTAGCCTGAGAATATGAAAATAAATAGGATTTTACCTACGTAAAAGGTTTTTTCCACAATTTCCCATTTATTTATGATTGTTATTTTAGTTTTTGTTCTCATCTAGTCTAATTTTATATTAAACTTGTTAACTTTTCGTCTGAGATGCCATTTAGAGCCCTGCTGTGGTTTGGAAGATGTTGTTTCCTTGAAAAATGATTCTTTTAGGTTTTTTAAACATGGTAATTTACTAAAACAAACAATTTACTTTCAAAAGTCACACTATACTCACACACATTTGTATGTATACAATTCGATTAAGAACTTTACCTATATGGACAATGGTAAAATAGATACCACTTACAGTCTCTACTTTGAGTGATCAAAAACTATGCAAACCTTGATAATATTCTCATTATTATGCATGTAGGACCTCTTAAATATAATAGAGTTTACCTATTTGAACTCCAAGAGCACCTACCGAATTCTTCGCCGAACAAAAATTCCAAAAGTTTGAAAGTGACACGCAAAAATACGAACTAAATGTCAAATTTGGCGCAAAAAAAAATTTGACATCATTTTTCACTGACAGGCAAAAGTGACAAGGATAAAGTTGCCAGCCTAATAGATAGCAAAAATATCAGAGATTACAATACTTTCAAATTCAAGTCCTGCCAAACAATAGAAAATAGTTTTTTTTGTTATCAACCTAAGTGGTACATATATGACTTTTGTTTGATTAAGGGTTAACAAGAATCCCATAATAGGAAGAGATAAGTAAGTGTGGTGCTTGCTGTTTTAGGTCAGATTTGTGGGACAGGTCTAGTTTTTTTTTAATGTTGTTACACTACTCACTCACCTTTTTTGATACTCATTTCAATTATCTTTTTGTTAGTTTTCTGACACATTTCTCTAAACATTATGCATCCGTTCAGGAGATCCAAACATTTCCGACACATGTGTTTTCTTAAACCATCAGCATCTTCCACCTAGCATAAAAGGTAATAAGTTAATCAGTTTTCTGAATAATTGTGTATTCACATTACAGATAAAATTGTGTATTGATTAAAATCGTCGACCTCTATAGCGCAGTGGGTGAAGGTCCGCTTGCGACACAGAAGATTCGTTTGATGTATGATCTACAGAAATTTGTCTCAGGAGTGGGTGTTTTCTATGTATGTGTTTACGAACAAAAATTATTTAAGTATCAGTCATGTAGTACCCATAACATAAGCTCTGCTTACTTTGGGACTAGATAATGCTGTGTAAAATGTCCAACATTATTAATTTATTTTAAAATAATAATTAAGCAAGGTAAATAGTGTATACTGACACTACTTTGCTTTGTGGAGACATACAAAAAAATACATCACCACCACACAAGATTGCCTCAATGTGGTTACATTCTAAGCTGTTGCTATACCTACTTACCCTTACACCAGAGAAATTATGAATTTCCTCTGATAAGTTTGGATGTGCTAAGTTATTGAATATAGGTATTTCACCATCTTCTTGATCACAGATTCTACACAACATGTTTGCCTTTTTACATACTTTGTTGATTGTCTTCCTGAAAATAATCGAATCATTGGAAAAAGTAGTTTTCTTGATCGAAGGAAAGAGTATGTACCAAAATTCTGGGATTCTCAAATGCTGATAAGCTGAACAAGGCTGTGCATATATTTTTCTCCAGTCATCTATTGTTAACCCTTGTTTCGCAAAATAAATGAATTTGAATTTCCTACCTCTCCTCTGTTTTATCTTTGTGTCGTTTCGTTCGTGCTGAATAAATGTATTTTCTTTCTTTCTTTCTAAATTTCAAAAATGTTCTCAAGAGGTAGAAAGAAGTTAGACCATGCAGCTTCCTCAATATATTGAATTATAGCAAATTACCATTCTAGTATTAGATAGGAACTTACGGTTTTAGCAGTAGTTTCTTCTTTTTCTTCTTACTTTTGGAAAGCGCATTAGCCATCAACATAGACTTCAGTATCAAAATCGAAGTCATTTTTCACACGATTCTTCAGTTATATTATAAATATTTAGTTTGCCAAGGCTATGTTACATTCAAATAAATTGATATTTTTCAAAGTTTTTGTGGTTTTTCCCAAAACACATCGTTTTATGTCGTCGAGCAAAAAAACAACAAGCAAGATGAAGAAAGCGGCGACCGTCAGCCACAGATCTATAGTAGCAAGCTACCGTCAGCCAAGCAAGAGGAAGCTGTCAAAACCGTCAAAACAAGCGCAAAAAAAATGCTTTCTAGCAAAGATAAATAATGTACCAAAAAGGTGCCATGCTTTCTAGCATGAAACAGACAAGAATATTTTTTTTCTTTATTTTTCTGTTTTCATTCGTTCAACTCATGTTCCGGTCCTCCGGGTCCACAGCGCCGTGTTTTAAATATGGTTTTCCACCAATGGCACGCGCCATTCGGCTAATGATAACATGTTAAAAACACAAAAAAAATTGGTTGTCTGTAAAGTCGGTTTACTGACGATAGTTGAACGTGACAACGTTTGTGCTTCTTTGTCGCTCGTTCCGCGCTCTCGCTTGAACTTGAACTAAGCCTTACATGGAACGCCTCAGAGCGAGGTAACGCCGCATTTTTTCGTGCGTGCAGCCGGCTCTATCGAATTATATGACGTTGTCACGTCAAAAACACGGCGCTGTCGATTCTATTTTGTCTGAGTCTACCTCTGTGTGTTCTACTATCTGTGTATTGTAAATCATTCACTCATCAACTTCATTGCTGTCATTTTCTTTGGTTCATTCATTTGGTTGTCATGTTGTAGTTTGTTTTGTTGATTCTCGTCATCATTGTTGATTCTCACTCTCAGTTTCTCAGTATCTCTAAAGTAAAGTTTGATTGATGCAAAAAGAAAGAAAGATGCAATTGTTGCAATGTTGTTACGAGTAGTTCGATCGTGGATCGTTAGTTTTTTTGGTTTTATAAATGAGATAACTAAAAACCTAGAATGGCGGTCTATGTGACAAAATCTATGTTATCGCGGATGAACAATGTTCAGTATCCAAGTTACAACCAACCGGAAAATGAAAACATCGGCAATGATCATTGGCATAAAATGTTTTCCGATGGGTAATTTATTTCAGTTTTGTTACCAGCTGTGCTCTTATTACTTCTGGTTTACCTGTGTGGCTTACCTATAATCTTATTGTCTCATACCATTATTGTTCTTAGATCTATTCATCACATACTTACGAATTCGTAGTTGGACGGTTTTGGTTCACTTTGATTCTTTGAAGTTTTGTACTTACGAAGTTTATTTCGTCTTGCTAGCTGATACTTCCATTTATCCTTTTCAATGTGCATGCAATATAGCAAACTGAAGTGTGCCAAAAGCACCATATTTTATAATGACAGCTAATATAGATGCTGTTTATTTTTAAGGTATCACAACACTCCCCTGGCAAAAGCTTTGATCTGCCGAGTGTGCGGACGTGATGGATGCACTCCAATTACTGAAAAACTCAATGGTATCAGCATTGGCCTTGCAATTTGCATGGTTACTAATGTTTCGGTAAGTATGATTGCAAATAATCCTAAAAGATTGTATAATCATACATACTCTTTTTGTTTAGAAGAAGTTAACAACTACTGCACAAAATATAAGGAAAGACTCAACAAGCACACTAACATGTTGGCTAAAAATCTACTGAATGACCAAAGCACAAAACGCGTCAAGAGATCCTATCCATCCTCTCACTTGAACAGAGGAACCGAAGAGTTCATCCACAATTATTACGCCAGCTCAATGCTAAAATTCTAATCTTCTGCTCCTAAATCTTCTCCCCCCGGAACACATGATAACACATGATTATGGCTGACGAGCTGATAGCAGATATAGAGAGAGAAAAAAAAACATACTCTTGGGATTTGTTGTCACTGTTGTGCTTCAATTTCACTATCTGTAGAGTGAAGAGTTGATGGAGATATCAGTTCTGGGATGATAACCATCAGGAATTAAATTCTATTGTACTTATACTTGAAAAAGAGACAATAAATATTCATGTTTTTATCCACCTACTCTGTCCATACAGATTTTTTTTATGGTGATTTTTGTAGAGATTTCTGTAAAAAATGATGTAACCAATTTTAATTTTAGATTGAACCTAATGATTCCTTACCCAAGTTCATCTGCACAAGTTGCATTGACAAGCTGAGTGTGGCATTGGAGTTCAAGAAAACATGTCAATCTTCTGAAAAGAAATTCAAGACAATCCTGAATCCTAATGGTAAAGTACTTAGCTTTAATCGGCTTTCTAAGTTATGTCAGGTATTTAAACTAAAAAGTATGGTTATTCTTGCATTTTACCTCTTATGCTGATGCATGTATTTCTTAGTCCTTGTTAGTGCGCTTTAAATATTTGTCCAGTCTATTCTTGAAAGTCAGCTGATTAGCTAGGTTAAATAACCTATAGATAGATCAAATCTTATTCCAGTGACCAATCTACACTTGAAATCTACAATGGAAATGATGATACCTGTAGAGATAGATAAATAAATAATGCTGGACAAACTAAGCAAAGCTTGTACTATGGGAACCAGTCTGCATCCCAAGCAAGCTTTCACCCACTGCGCCACAGAGGTCCTCAGATAGATTAACACTTTATTGTACACATGAAAAACATTACTTATAATCTTTGATTGATTATTATGTTTCAGGTGAACCAGCAACACCCTCCTATCCATACTCAAAGCATGACTTCCACTTGATTCTACACGAGATGAAGCAGGCACGACTGAAAGCTGAAGAACAGAGAGCCAGGCTGTTACAAGCAAAGCAGAAGAAGAAACTAATTAAGGGCAAGGAGTTCAAGTGCTCAATGTGTGATATGACTTTCACTGGAAAGGTAATCTATTTGTTATTTATTAGTTGTTATGTTATGTTTCATAACCCTCTTAATATATAATAAGAAATCTGCTTCCTAGGGAAATCTGTTAGGCTTTTATAAAGGTCTAGCTGTTTCTCACGATTTCGGTCATGCACCTTATCAATGCGATTTTTTTTAATTTTTTTTTTAATTGAATAGGTCAGCATTTTACCTCACTCTGCCTGATGTTAAGCAGTAGTGAGGTCTAAGATGGAGCATGCTTACCTAGAAGGAACCTATTTACTCTTGATTTGAAGCCTATATTGTACTTTCCGGAAAATACAGAGCCCGGTAATGAGTTCCACAGTTTTTTTTGGGCAATCTGTTCAGGCTTAGGCGTAACACACATACAGTTGCTTCCACATTTTATAACATTGATCTGGACAAAGATTTAGAATCAGAACACACATACATCCTAGATCAATGGGATATAAAACAACACGATGCAATATTCTAGGAGCTGTTAGCAGAACACCGTCGCGAACGCATGTGTATGCGTCGTGCCTGCGACATCTGCGGGCAGCTAGTGGCCAGCATCCGCCAGCACATGCGCGTGGTGCACAGGCAGACCGCCACTCACCGCTGCGCCGTCTGCGGGAAGGAGTTCCCAGTGCTGGCCAGGCTGAAGAACCACATGTGAGGAGTTGCTTTATCTTAGCGACATCTGCCCACAGTTAGTGGCCAGCATCTGTCAGCACATGCGCAAGCTTCAATAAATAAAATTAATAAATAATGCTACATTTCACCCTTAGGCGCTGTCTCCACGAGCGAGAGAATCATGACGAGTCCGCCCTCATATCGTCGAAGAATCTCCACGAACGAGCGATAATTTCGCCGCGTATCGTCGCGAGTCGTAACGGAATCGCAGCGTTTCCGCGGCGACTCGTAACGGTATCGCCGCGTTTCCTTGACGAAATGTCCTTGCTTGACGAGAGGCAACGCTGAAATGACGCTGCGTTTGACAGCGCGCCCGCTGCGCGCTCGTCGCGAGAGCGCCACGAGCGCGCGGCGGGCCCGCAGCTAGTCGCGACGGGCTAGCGACGATGTAACGACGTTTCGCGCGCTCGTTGCCACTCGTCGCATGGCGGCGATAATATCGCCGTGTGGAGACGGCTTCTAGAGAGGTGTATAGAAATACGTGGCACGACGATAATATCGCCGCGATTCTCTCGCTCGTGGAGACAGCGCCTTAAGTATCAAGCCAAAGTAAGCAGAGTTTAGATAGGGGCCTAAGGTCTAATCAGTAATACAGTCGGTATCATGTGATACCGACTGTATTAGGTCAGACCTGCGACAAATAAGCAGATCATACAAACATTAGCCACGCCTTTTTTACTCACACCTACTCCACTCCGCTGCAACATGCGCTGTAAAAAAATTTGTTGAAAACGTAATCTTTTTACTCATGATAACTTGATGTCCTTTATTTTGCAGGGTGGTACACTCGGACACATTCAACTTCTTCTGCGACCTGTGCCCGTACAAGTGCAAACAGAAGTACTATCTAGTTATGCATATGCGGACGCACACTGGCGAGAAGCCATACAAATGCCAACAGTGCCCGGCTACGTTTGTAAACCCGTCCAACCTGAACAAACATAAGCTCACTCATCAGGAGAAACAGTTTAAGGTACATTACTTCTAGCTGAACCCTGCGATGTTACCGGATGAAAATCACATGAATTTGGATGCAGTTTTCAGCAAATAATTTTTCTAAAACTCTTAATTACTGACATTGTTAGGGTATAGTTATATTATAAATAAATAAATAAATAATGCTGGACTTTTCACACAGCATCATCTAGCCCCAAAGTAAGCAGAGCTTGTGTTATGTATTATAGTATTTATCGATACATTTCGTCCTACTGCTAGGCAAAGGTTTTCCCCATATCTTTTCCAACATCTCTCTCCTTCGAAATCTTCCTCCATTCTCTCTCAAATGCGTCAAGTTCGTCCCTCCAACGCTTCCTAGTTCACTCACGACCCCGTTTCCCATCGTGCTGCCAAGTTTTGCAAGATTATTCTAAATTTTAATGTGTGGTTTGTCCCAGTGCATGATGTGCGAGAAAGCTTTCCGAACGAATGCGGCGCTACGGGAACATCTCGGCGCTACGCATATGAACATCAAGCATACTTGCAACTACTGCGGACGGGACTTCTGTTACAGGTACCTACTCATACAACCAACGAACAGAAATACGATTTATCCCAAACATTGAGTCAGTAGGTGTCTCTTTCATAAATGCTTTGAAAATAAATAAATTGGAGCTTATCCTTTCTCCGGAAGTTGAATAAACCCATACTATTCATATTATAAATCTGAAAGTAACTCTGTCTGTCTGTTTGTTACCTTTTCACGCCCAAACCAATAAACAGATTAGTCTGAAAATTTGCATCGATAAAGGTTGTATCCCAGGAAAGGACATAGGCTACTTTATATCCTAAAAAAATCCCGAGGGACCGCGGGTTCGCAACTAGTATAAAATATGTATGAACTAGCTGACCCGCGCAACTTCGTCTGCGCATTATTAGGAACAAAGTGGAGGAGTTTTGAGTGAATCGAGAGTACAAAATATAAAACTCCGTCGCATGATATAATATTTTTTTTATATATGTTTCTCTCAAGAATCATTTAATAGATAAAGGTAGGAAAAATCTTACCCAGATCTTGCAATGCTAAGAACAAAACGAATAAGGTAATTGGTACAGAATCGCTGAAGCGAGCGCAGCGAGTTTTTGAAGAGAGAGAGAGTTTTTGAAGAAATTGACTCGAAACGTATTTTTTTATAGCAAGAACTGTGTGGTTTAAAATTTCGAAATAAAATTATTAACTAATATTGCGTTATATTTCTCTCAAGAATCCCTTAATAGATAGAGGTAGGGAAAATCTTACCCAGATCTTGCAATGTTAAGAACAACACGATAGCGACAACCCGCGACTTCGTCAGCAATATAAAAATATCGAAAACTCTTAGCAAAAATCTCCATTAACTTTTCAAAACTCAAAATCAAAGAAAATTATACTCGATCTCCGCCATAGTAAAAACGAATAACGCCAATAGGAAAAAAGTGTAAAGTAGTTTTGACCTCTAGACCGATAGATGGCGTTCTAACTATAGCCAAGGAAAAATATTTTAATATCAAAAAATCATAACTTCGGAGTTCGGATATATTGATGGGTGGGAACACACATGTTACATGTTTATCATTAATTTTAAAATAATTTATTATGCAAAATACAAAAAAAAACGAAAAAATTTAGAGTGCAAAAAGTGGCTTCGGGCGGTCACCCATCCTTATTATGACCGCGCCCAGGGTTGCTTAACTTTTTTCCCCATACAAACTTCCAACCCTTATTTTCCCGCCCCCTTATGGTAATTGACAAAAAAAAGTAGCCTATGTCCATCCCTGGGGTATACTCTTTATCCATGCCAAATTTCAGCTTAATCGGTTCAGCGGTTTGGGCGTGAAAAGGTAACAAACAGACAGACAGACAGACAGACAGACAGACAGACAGAGTTACTTTCACATTTATAATATTAGTATGGAGTATGGATAATGCTGGACATTTCACACAGCGTCATCTAGACCCAAACCACCCAAATTAAGCAAAGCTTGTACCTACTATGGGAACCAGGTAACTGATAATATTAACTGATAGTGTTATAGGAAAATGGGAGATAAAACATGTTGTACCGACCCAACATAGTGACAATAAAAGAGCAAGAAGATGAAGATGTCTAAATTACAGATCGGATCTCCGCAAACACGAGATCCGCACACACAACCGTACAAAACGCGACTACATCGGCGGCGAGCCGTCTTACAAGCAAGTTGAACGAATGCAGAAAGTGCAAGAGACAGTCGAGATGGACAAATGGCAGACACATGAAATCGTAGTTGCACAACCAACGCAGATTATACAAGCTACTTACTTGGATGTCGATCCCAATAAGTACTGTCAGACGAACCAGGCGATTTACTTTACGGATGGCGCGGGGTTGATTCAACAACCGCTGCAGCATATGGGTAAGTTTCGAGTAGAATCATCTAGCTAGCTATTATATTCTTACTTTATTATGGGCACTGAAAAAAGTTGGAATCAGCTTCCAGCGTCTGTATTTCCGCTGAGCTACGACCCCGTTGTTTTAAGAGTTAATAGGCACCTTCTGGGTAGGCTCGCTTCATCGTAGACCTCACTCTAGCTGTGTAAGATTCGAGGTCAAGAGCCGATCCATTCATCATAAAAAAACTTAAAATAGTTGCAACATGGTGCGAAAGTAATGTTAGAATGGTGTACTTATTTAAATGCTTATGTGTGTACTAATTTGAAATAATGCTTTTGTATTTCAACCTTTGCTGTCTCACTGCTGGGCAAAGGTCTCCCCAAATCTCTCCTTTGATAGGTTCCACCACCCACTATCAAAGGAGCCGAGTACTTTCCTTATTGCCCCTGCATCCATATGCAGGGGCAATAAGGAAAGTACCATACACGAAGGAGTACTTTAAAAGTTGATTCACGCACTTATTTATTATGCGATAAATATTCAACACCGATAAAAAGATTCTGGAAAAATAAAGCTTACTTTATAAACCGTTACTAGAAGGAGAATAACGAATAGACGCGAAAGTAAAATGTGAGTGATGCGGAACAAATTTTTATGTTCAATAACTCAATAACATGAAAAAATTTCGTGTGCCTATTGAAAAATCAAGCTCCATAAAATAGCGAGTTCCCAGTCCCAAGCTAGAAGAGTTAAAAAAAGGTTTTATCACGTTGAAATTGAAATGTACCGAATATATATGCTCGGGCACGTTCAATCAATCAATCACTGTCTACACTACTCACTCAGGATTAGGCTACGCTCGGTACATAGGTACCTACATTTTGTACATGCATTACCGATAATCCGGCTTAGTATAATCCCCAAGCACGGTATGCATACGCTACAGTCATCTACAATCCCACTCATATACGCTGAAAGTTTGTGAGTTTTTTTTTTATATTTGGATGTTTGTGTTTTAATCACGCTCACGCCTAAACCAATGCACCGATTTGGATGAAATTTGAATAGGCGTAGATTGATGACCTGGAATAGGATATAGGCTATTCAAAATGGTGGTACCACGCGGGCTAAGCCGCGTGCAGTAGTTAGTACAAGAATAAACTCAATTATCTGCATTAACTTCACTTTAAAACCGTGATTGATGATAACGCTTAAGTTAGTATTTTCGAATGATAACTTGTAGGAACGACGAATAAATATTATTTTATTATTATTTTCAGCCGTTAGTGTCCCACTGCTGGGCAAAGGCCTCCCCCCACTCCCTCCAGACATCTCGGTCCCCAGCAACATCCCTCCAGTATAAATAAATAAGAAAAAAATAAAAAATACAAAAGAGAGATGAGTAGACTTATTAATAAACTTGACATAAAGTTATGTCATGCATAACCTATGAATAACCATACAAATTTTTAGTTTATGCACGACATAATTTTATGTCAAGTTTATTACTGGGCCTTAGAAATTAATTACCTCACTTCAAAGCTGAAACTTGATTGCGAATTGTTGAAGTCAGAAGATCCTAATGAATAAAATGTGTATTTATCATCTCTAGTTATGTTTCTTTGTTTCAGTTCACCAACAAACTGTGGAGATTACACTGTAAGTGCTATTTTTAAGAATTCGTACTTTCCAGTATTCGTAAGACTTTTGCCTAAATCTCTAGTCTGGTTTTCTTGTCACGCTGACCGTCAGCGCATAATCTTTATCACAATGTAGTAAGGACACTGATTATACAGCAGCGTTGAGAGAAATCAGCGATGCAATCTGCTGAGACATTAGTATCCTTACTTCATTGCAATAAAGATTATGCTTCTATTAGTGCCGACACGGTACGTGTGACAGGAAAACCAGCCTTACTTTCCCCTTGTTATTCCAATTTCTCTCATTACATCATTAAGTTTGATGGATAGTTCAAATAACATTTTATCTCGAACGAATTCGTGATGTTTTTTTATTTCTTTTCTAGGCCAGAATTAACGCTAAAGAAGGATGAGGTAAAACTCGATTATGAAACGCAACAGAACATTGCGTATTTCTAAAAGGGTAAGGGACAAACAATCGTAACATTTATTGTACGAAAAAGTGCTTGATTTTTAAGAAAAAATATTTGATTAATCTGTGGTCGCTATACTGGGTTATTTGTAAAACACCGGTAACCTTTTAGGACTGTATTACTATCATCATAAACAACAACTTTTGTTCTATGACTTACTTTACAAAACATAATACATTTATCAAAAACACACATTCAAGATTTCGTTTTCCTGTCTAAAACATTGTCCTATCGAACATATTTCGGCCCCCACCGCCCTAACTCCGCTCCATTCGCATTGTGCTATCGCTTTCTTTTTTTTCGCATAAACTTCGTAACATTTAGAGCGTTCAATTTAAATATTTTTATTTTTATATGACAATCTGATGAAAAAAAATTATGATGAATTTTTAAAAGTCATAGAACAAAAGTTGTTCCTTATGATGATAGTAATACAGTCCTGAGAGGTTACCGGTGTTTTACAAATAACCCTGTATAAATGCGGTTCAAGTTGTTAGAATATTTTATGTCTTGTATATTTTTTGTCCACAGAAATATTACGATTTATTTTGTAAAATTATTTACTATGACATATTTTAAAATGTATAAGCAATAATCGTAGGAAACAATTTCAATTTTATAATGCAGTATAAACATCGAATAAATCTAATTTTACACCCAAAAATGGTTATTTTAAACTAGCTGTCCGTCGCGGTGTTGTGTTACCCGCGTTCCCTCGGGAAAACTTCATTTTTCCGGCCTATGTTCATCAGGGATAATGCAGGATTCTAATGGTGAAAGAATTTTTCAAATCGGTCCAGTAGTTTCGGAACCTATTCAATTCTAACAAACAAACAAATATTTCCTCTAAAATATTTGTTTAGATTACCCACTATTATGTCAATCTTTTAGCTTTTGCCCTTTGATTTGTCTGGAAAACGTTTTAGTAGTCTTGAGGACAAAACCTTCTAACTACAAAAGAAAAAGTAAAATTATTATAACCCAATGCTTGGATTAGTGATACTTTTTCCGCGTAAGGTGAGCACACTTTGTAATAATACGCAGATAAAACAGCTGAAAATTGTAATGACAACACAACTTGATAAGAACAAAGTACTTTGAGAAAGTTTGTGGCTGGCTTAGCATTAGCGGTTCATAACAGGAAAGATAATATTCAAAGGAAATGAAACGGCATTAGTTGGGATAATTTGCACAACTAATGGATATGGATGAAGTTGGCCAATATTAATTGAGTTTGCTTTTGTTTGGTCGAGTCTGAAATATCGACGGAAACTTTCGTGAAATTGAACATTTATTATAATAATGGAACGGAAATATTTCTTTGGGTGAATGGATCCGTTTTGATTCTGATTATAAGTTCTATGTGATTATACAAACAAATGAGTTGAGTCAGTCTGGATATTCCAAAATTCTTCTCTGCGACTCTTGTCAGAAATTTTTGACGACTTGTATAAAGAATTCTGTGTAGTAAGTGGCTTTCCGAAGCACGTTTTACTAAGAGTTCTCTTCTCTTTCTCAGCCTGATAATAACACATATTGTATCGATATTACCTAAATATTGGATGGTTCTGGTCCAATAAATTCGAGCTCCATTAATTGCAAATTACAGTTTATGATTGATTCTATGAAACTATCTGAAACTCGAGATTGCCCGTGCTCTAATTAATATTGGAACACCTGTCGTCGTAGTACCTACAAAGTTGTAGAAACATCAATAGGTACAGGCCTTTTACATCTATATTAGATGATTTATAAAGCGTCAGGAGGCAACCTGTGCCTACACTTAACGGGACGCTGCGCTGTAGTGCCTTAGACATAGTTTGAGATGGAATAGGCTTGCTCAGCACCTAAACCATCCTCTCAGCTTATTTAACCTGGCCCACAGGAAAGACGACGTCAATACGTGTGGAGCTCACGATGTTTACCTTCACCGTTAATAGCTCGTTTTAGAGCGCATATAAATTTCACTTAACGATAAATCCATTGATTTGATGTACGTCCGGGATCCCACGACCTTCGGATTGAAAGTTAAGGCACAACCCCATTCGACCAACACGGCTCAGAAATGAAATTGAACATCAATACCGTGTGGATAATTCGTGCAAATTGTTGGTTAGTATTCGAGAACTTTGTTAATTGCTTTAGAACAGTTAATTATCTTAGAACATTGAGTTGTATTATCCCCGCAAATTGCCAATACGTGCGGTTGAAGGGGGAGATAATCTTGTGTATAATGGTAGACTTTCTGTCTCACACAATCCACGCGCATTATTATTTTGCGGGGACTGTAAGATATAAGTAACAAGTTACGCCTTGGACCTGAGTATACAAAAACTTGGGTGAGTGAGTAGGTACCTAGACCTACTAGGTAGGATATACCTAATCTTAGATGTTCCGGATCTTCGAGATTTTAGCTGAGTTAACAATTCTGAAAATACATAGTGAAGTTAGGTAGGTCTTCGATCGTGAATACTTTCTCAAATTGATCATAAGTAAGTACGGTACATAGGTATCTATCTAAAAACAGGTGAAAAAAAGTTATCTGAACCGGTGAGAGAGGCGCTGTTATCGCATTTGGTGTTGGCAGAAAAATAAAATTTTACAGTAAAATTCTTTAGTTCCTCTTTTGGCCACCAGTCCAGATAAGTTTGTGGTACTGTCAGGGCACTGTAGATTGTACCTACTACGAGTATACCACAGATAAAATGATATCTTACCAATGATAGCAACCTATATACCTACAATCTATTATTTCAGATTTCCGGGAACAGTCTAAATATATTTAGACTGTTCCCGGAAATCTGATTGGTATTCAAGAAAGCTACGCTGTAACTTTGATTGGACTCGGGCGTTTGATCAGGCGGTGTGAGAAGTGCCTGGCGCTACGGATTAGAATATCAAAATATCTCGTTACTAGCTGTCCGTCGCGGTGTTACCCGCGGTCCCTCGGGAAAACATCACTTTCCCGGGATAAAATATAGCTTATGTTCATCAGGGATAATGTAAGATTCTAATGGTGAAAGAATTTTTCAAATCGGTCTAGTAGTTTCGGAGCCTATTCAATTCAAACAAACAAATCTTTCCTCTTTATAATATTAGTGTATAATAAAATTAGTCTAAAATTGTATGCCCTATTTTCACATCAAACTAAAGCTTCAGAAGTTTTCGCGCTTTCAGAAAAATAAACATCCGAGTTTTTAAGTTCCGCCGAGGAAAGGATGTTAGGACCAAGATTATTAAATTGTCCAATAGTTTCCTACTTCGCAAAGAAATAAGTAGAAAAATAAACACAAAACTGAGGAGCTGTTCTCCAATTTACTGGTTGTTATTAGATGTAAAATATGTTGATGTAGAAATTGGGAAAGAAATATCAAACGAAACGTGTACCTATGCATCAATATGTTCCTAGCGCGCATGACGTATTCCCAAAGCGACGGATAATCTCGTTTTCAACATCAATTTTCAATTTACTAGACGCTTCGGACGTTTCTTCGAATGCCGAAAATGTTATCGGAAATTAAATCTGTGATATCGCGCGAGGAACGCAGGATCGTAAATTGTGCCCACTTAAGTGATGTTGGTACCTTTGTCACTAGTTTTATCGTTTCCAGGATTCCGGATGCCATACTTAGACATATTATCACCTGGGAAGTGGATGTTTTGTTAGGGACAAAAATCCTTTTCGCCATCCTGCCCCTTATAATTGAATGTTCCTAAGATTTATTCCAGATGAAGTTATTTTTTCTCCCGTAATTTATCTGGGAATAAACAAAAACTCCTTGGTATGTACGAGTAAGTAGAATCATACCTAATTACTTTCGAAGATATTTTTACGGTACCTACTAATATGTGTTCTGAGGTTAAACTAGATTTAAGATTTATACCTCAGAGTAAATAATAAATAAATAATGTTGGACATTTCACACAGCATCATCTAGCCCCAAACTAAGCAAAGCTTGTACTATGGGAACCAGCTATCTGATATACTACTTATATACTTTTTGTTTTGTAAATACATACATATTATTACATAGAAACACCCAGACCCGAGATAAATATTTGCAGATCATACAAACATTTATCCCGCGGCGGGGATCGAACCCGCAACCTTCTGCGTCTCAAGCGGACTTTCACCCACACACAGCGCCACAGAGGTCGTCAAGTAAGAGTAACTATGTATATTGAAACACTAGCCACAGAATACAGATAGACTTAGCGTGGGATAAGGGCAGGGAAATGATGAGTAACTTTATTTAAACAAGGATGCAGGCTGGTGTAGCTTCAGAATAGCAGAATTCAATTTGTATGAATGAAATGTCATAGTTATGCAAGGTGTAACTTTATAATTGGTTCATTGGTAGTCAGTTGAATAGCTTAACTAAGGAATAACTTTACGCCGTGTTTATTAGTAAGGCCGTAATGCTCCGATGCGAATGTCTATTGGGGATTTGATTTCTTTTGGGTAGCATCGTCCCCTTTTTTCTCGGGAAAATGATGATTGGCTCCCATTATGCAAGGTCAAACGTGTCTTCCCTGTAATATTACCGAAGGTATCTCCCATTTTCCCAAATGGCTTTACGACGTAAATGAAATCCATGTGCGTCTTAACCCCATGTGTTTGAGGAAACATTTTACGAGAAACTAGGCCGTAAGTGCCTGTCATACTTACCTATACTTACTTACTTATTTATTTTTCCTCAACTACTTACTCTCACTTTTAAGTTTTCAAGCTCTCGTAATCTTTGTTTGACTTGTTTGATTCTTGTAGTCAGCTTGTCGGTGGAAGTTTGAAAACAGTTTGCGAGGTGATTAGAACATTGTTTGCGGCTTAAGTTATGCTGTAATAAACGATTATAATCCTATCATAGCCATCCACACTTGGGTTGACATCAAAAAATACCATAGATTATTAATTTCATGAATATTTTAAAACAAGTTAACTAGTTTATCGACATTAATGACTTAGAAAGCTTTACTTATTAATTTTATTTTATTAAAAAAAAAAAAATAGTAGGCTGTTTCTGCATTGGTCTTTTTTCATTGGTCATTTCTGCAGAGACTGGCTTTCGCTTGCTTGCGTGGTAAAGTATCTAATATTGATCTTTGTATATTTAGATTTAGATTGATAAAGTACCTAATTAACGTTATTGGTAAATGTTGGCCCGCCACCATGTCGCCTGTTCTGGTGGTATTAGTTTTATACGAGATTAATACGTTTGCATTTTTATTACTTAGGCATCTCTAGTTCACTTTTTTCTCTATTCTATAGACACATTTGATCAAATTGCTTTGCCAAAGAGGGGATTGACACTTGCATTTGGTTGCTGCTTATCATACATTTCTTTATCAACACCACCTATTATATTAAAATACCTACCTAGAAAGTCTAGGTACCTACTATGAGTCTACTTGCAATCATAATTCATAATAAGTAAATCATTTTCGGGTAAGCCAAAGTTAGCGCCGATTAAAAACTCGATTTTTGTCTCCGTAGAGCTCTTTGTTCGACGATTTTTGTGGGAATTCAGTGACCTCTCTTTTGCGGTCTTTACAGACAAATAAAGTCAAAGGATGAACGCCCGATGCACTAAACTAATATCGTACGCTTTTATTACACGAGCTTTTGCCCGCGACTTCGTTCGTGTGTAGGTAAATGTTGATGTTCATGCGTGTAAACTGACGGTGTGATTAAAATATTCTATAGGAACCGTTTATTATTTCGGGCATATATGTACCTATTAAAGGTACCTCAATAAATCATATGTCGATCTCTTGTTCTGTGAGAAACAAAACAAATCTATCTTTGTGCCTTTCATCTAGAACCATTCAGCGGCTTTTTCGTCATTAGGTATCAAATAACCATCCAAACTTTGACAATAATAGTAAATAGTAAAAATAGTAAAATTTTATTTCCAAAAGTACTTATAGTCACAGTCACACAGGTATGGCAATGGGCTCCGCACTGGGTCAGGCCTGTGTCGCGGAAACCCGAACAAGTTTCACAAAAACGTTTAACAAAGAGAACGTGATGCGAGGCAGATACAAATAATTCATGGACTTACATTAATGAAATACAAACGTTACTTAATTAAGTTGAAGTACATCAAAACAATATTAAAAAGCACTAACAAAATGTAAACAATTTATCTTAATTATAGATCTACTAATTCAGGCAGTGAGGACTTTTTTTTTTTTTTTTTTTTTTTGTGTTTGTTGTGTGTGTGTGTGTGTATGTGTGTGTGTGCGCGTGTGTGTGTGTGTGTGTGAGTGTGTGTGTGTGTGTGTGTGTGTGTGTGTGTGTGTGTGTGTGTGTGTGTGTGTGTGTGTGTGTGTGAGTATGACTTCAGAGTATTTATATGATTGCGACCAAAATTTCCTCTGTTTCGTTGTAGTCAAGAGTGATCAGCCATAGTAGGTATATAATACGTTTATTTTAAATAAATTGTCTAATAATTGAGTTTTCGTTTAGTTCAAGATTAATTTTCTTCGGTTTTTGACAAGATAAAGCAAACATTTTTATGTTATCTTAAATTCTTAATTTTATATAGAACATGGGTACAAGAGACTCTTAGAATGTTCTTATGTTAACATTTTATATGGGAAACAAAACAGCTGTTACGAACCTAATATCTACGATCAGATATCGGATTACTACCACTTACGGTCAAGAGACTTAACTGAAAGGATTGCGCATATCAGATGGACATTTTGAACGACAAGAAAAATATTAGATTTGTATCAAGTTATATACAACTAAAGTTACATACAAACAAGGTTACATGTTTAGAAAAATCTATTATTATGAGTATGACCTTGGTAGCGCAGTGGGCGAAGGTCCATTTGCGACGCAGAAGGTTGCGGGTTCGCTCTGCTTACTTTGGGGCTAGATATCATCTAGCCCCAAAGTAAGCAGTGCTGTGTGTAAAAGTCCAGCATTATTTTTTAACGTAAGTAATAGAAACCTTAAATCATTTACTCTGTAATTGAAACCTTAGAAATCAATTCTAGTTAGACGAGGTCGCGGAGAGAGCGAGACTGAATAATAAGTAGTACCCCGTAGTACTTAGGTAATTTGAATAGTTAGGTCAAAGAAAATTTTAAAGTAGGTACTATTCGTAGTAGCCCAGGTAGTAGGTACCTACTGGAATATCTGAAGGAAAACATATTTTACTTTAGAAATCCACTTTTTTCTCAGACGTTCAAGGGAGCTTAAACTGTCAAAGCATTGGAGATTGGCTTCAACCCTGAGGCATTCAGATATTCCCTACTGAATAATGTCAGGTAAAATGAAAGCGATTTCTAAATTGCAACAGAAAATGCCACTCCGATGGAAAAAATCTCGGAAGACATTATGACTATACGTAGTGATTTGAAACAGTGTTGCCGTTTTAGCCACTTTGTGGCTAGATCTAGCGGATTTTCAACGGTTTTAGCCAACAAATATTCAATTTTAGCCACCAAAAAGAATCTAGCTACTTCTAGCTACTTTTGGTATTTTTTAGATAATTACTGTTGGAGGTCTTCCCGAGTAGGTAATTTTAAAGAAATCTGTGGTTATTACCATCTATTAAGTAGTAACACTAACGCGGTCCGCTCTCCGCGCCGCTGTTAAAATTCCGAGTATTTCTGAAATGTATTTGATACTGTTTTAATTATACCTACATATCCATATCCCTGTTTAATAACAATATAATATCATTAGTAATCAAATATTAAAGAAGCCAAAGAATATTATGATATTCAGCCACTTCTAGCCACATTGCGCAAGCAATTTTTTGTACAAAACTGGCCACTTTTTTATGCTTTATAGCCACAAACAAGACTGTCATAGCGGCAACGCTGATTTGAAAGACAACGGGGATAACATTATTGATTGATCGAGTGGTGGTAAATCCTACGCCCTGGCTAATGTAAGAAATAATGATTGATAATGACGAAGATACCTACGCCATTCATAAGGCAGCTTTTGTATGTAAGTTTGTTTAAAGATAATGTAAAAATCGCTGAGCCTAATCGTCCACATTAACAAGAAAAACATTGTCATGTTTCAACCACGCTCTACTACTTGGCTTACTTATAATAACACGTTTAGTGCCACTACTTTCTTTTTCTAGTGCCACTGACGCACATAGTTCGGCTCATGGAGGCGCAGCTGCAGTAATATTATCCGCTTAATAAATTTCTACAGCTTGGAAAGAAGATTGAACCTTCCATCAGACAATGGTGCTTTACGGGAGGATGGCACATAGTTATATCCTGTTTGACACAGAAAAGTTCCATCCGGGCATCAGTTACACCTGCTACAGTAGCGGCGATTCAAGCGATACTAAATTTAAATAACCTACTGTATAATATCGTGAAAAATTTTATTTAAAAGATTGAAAAGCATACACGGACGATATTTTTTTGCATGTCCAATTAAACTTTCCCTAACGTTGGGAAAACCTTGGTAAATATATATGGGTATGGGGTGCGTAACTAGGACGGCGAGAGTTATTTTTATTGCAGAAAAAGTACGGTAAGCCAGGGAGCTGGTAATAATGGAATTATCTGCCTAGTCAGCGTAGCCTCGGGAGAGGCCGGGGAATGGGCTGGCTTTGATAGTGGATTACAATATTCTGCAGCGCTATTCAAAAGTACCTTGTTAATGATAAGTGCTTAGGTTCCTTTGCGTCAATACAACCCTCGTCTCGTGGCCAGTGATCGAATAGATAATTTGGTTGTAGCGTAAATAGACGCTCGCGTAAGGACAAGCTGCATTACTTCGATAATCGAAGATTACTACCAAAATCAGTAGATGTTTAAATTCCAAACGAAAATGTATGGTTCAGTACTGAACCATTTTTATTCATAACCGATTTTCAAAAATTAAATGTGCAACTTTTATTTGCGTTTGACATCATGAAATAAGTTGCACATAGCTGTTTTCATTCTCATTTTTCTAAGGAAGCTATATCCTTCCTATTCACATTTACGTTTGTTTATGGCTCGTTCAATCTCCATTCATTCGGTATTATTAATCAAAGGCACAGAAGTCGGGATTGCTAGCGTTCGCATCATACTCCCTCCGGAGCTACTCTGAGCAGAGGTCGTTAACCTCTCTCTAATAAGTCTTTGTGCTGAGACATATTGTCCCGAGTGTACTTTGACTGCAAATAAAATTAACTTTCGTGTCAGAATGAGAATGATAGATGGAAGGGTATGGTAAGAAAAAATCATGAAGAACATTCTTGGCGTTATGCGTCACCTTATAAAAGTGAGTAAAAGTATTTACCGAAAAAAACAATAATTCAAAAGTGAAAACTATAGTTAATATCAAATCTAAATTCAAAACTAGATTCCATTCCAATAAATTAAGCTGAGGTGCAGAGAGCAGATTAGCAGCTTGTGTGCATTAACTAGCTAAAACTAATTTGCAGATTATGTTCCCAGTCGAGGAGGTAGCAGGCAAAATTTTTATTGCTTTTTGAGGTTGAACAAAAACTAAGCGTAAACGACTTTAATATAATCACCCACTTACTTTCTGTAATTTTCTCATCTAGATGCTAATCAGATTAGTCTCAATTACAATTTCCTTGCTCTACAGTCTTTGCTACGATGCTACGAAACATCGTAGCATTACGTAGCAGTACCTACGCACGATAATTGCACGATATTTGCTGCCCAATTTACATATACATTTAGCATTTAAGCTGTTGAAGAATTAGCATTCGAATTTAATTAGAAAGAAAGTACTTATTGGTAACAAAACTACCGGGAACACGATTCATTTTCAACATACATTATAATAAATCATTATATTAAAAACGTAAATATAATTGATTGCCAAACAAACCTCTGAAAATTTCTCTCTGAAATCTTCGATGTATTAAAATTAAAATATCATTGGTTATCTTGCATTGCGCAAGGGTTAGACTTTATAATACTTAGTATTCTACTAAGTATTATAAAGTCTAACCCTTGTCTATAGACAGCACCTATAGACACCCTATAGACCTTGTCTATAGGGTTAGACTTTATAATACTTAGTATTCTACTAAGTATTATAAAGTCTAACCCTTGTCTAAGCAAAAAATTAAAAGGAAGATGGATAAGGAAAATAAATCAAAAGGAATTTTGATGATTAATAGCAAGCTTCCCGGTAATGTAAAGCGAGATAATTTTTAAAGCTTCGGGTTGTTAAGTGGAAAGGTAATAAAAATATGAATAAATATCTATCCTAATATTATAAATGTGAAAGTACTTCTGTCCGTCTGTGTTTCTGTCTGTTTGTTAGTTACCTTTTGACGCCCTAACCGCTGAACAGATTAAGCTGTTTGATATGAATAAAGGTTGTACCTATAAGGACATAGGCTAGGTACTTTTTATCCCAAACCTGAGGGACCGCGGGTCATACCGCTTGGGCGCAGTTTTAAATAAAAAAAATTAGTCAATAGTAAGTACCTAGAATTACTTCTCCTAGGGAAGAAGATTACTTATCTAGGTATTGATGAAATAAATAAACGGTTGTTTTTGTTTACTCAGTGTTCATTGAATATTCTTTTCCGAGACATCAGTTTGTTTTGTATTCAAAGCGAAATTACGAGGCGTAAGTGATGTTTTTGGGACGCAACTCAAATATATTTTATTTATCCAAGACTAGCAAATGCTATCAAAGGGTCTTTGTCCCTAGATACCCTTTATACCTTAGTAACTGTTTTCCTGACGATGTTTTATCATCAATTACCGCTTAGAGTTCGTGTTATTGATATACATTTTCAAAAACTAAAAACCTGTTGTTGACCGTGACTCGAACTCAATTTACGATCAAAAATCAAGTCACGGTTAGTGACGCTGGGGCAAGTGGCAACACATTTATTAGGTCCCATTCGGTTGAATAGTTCGATAAATCAACTAATTACCTCGGTGGTTATTTATCTTTGTTCAGCCTGCAGTGATCAGCCATCCGATCCCGAGGGATTAATCTCGATCTAATTCTAGATTAATGAATGATTGGATATCTTGGGCTTCTCGTGATTTTGCAGTGTTTTGTTAATCCCTACGCTAGGAAGAAGAATTATTTTTACCTAAGATTGACGTATTTATCTGAGTATCTGTGTACGCAAATGTTTTTGTACAAACGGATAGTATACAAACGGATGAACCGATTTGGATTAAGTTTATGTGTGAAAGGTGACTTGGACGGACAGTGTTCTCAGTTTTGAACAAAGACTCTAGAATAAAAAAAAAGACGTGTGGCACTCGGGGACTGCCGCGGTAAAGCTATTGCATAGCATTTTTTATCAACTTTATGCAATTATAATTATTTATTTATTTTATTTATGCAGTTTTTTTTGTAATGAATAGTTTAATAATAGTTAATGAATAGTTGCGGATGACATAGTCTTGTTTTCCTCATCAGCAACATGTTACAAGAAATGCTTCACCGCAAGCCACGAGGTAGGACTCCACATGAACATGGCAAAGACAAAAGTGATGACCAACCAACGAAAAGTTGAAATCGGGGATGTGGAGATTGCACATGTCCACGAATACGTCTATCTGGGCCAAATAGCCTCTTTCCAGGCGAGACAAAGCGGTTGCTCGACGCACAGAAAACGCCTGGAAAAGCTTTTGGTCCATGAAGGGAACAATGAAAGGACCTCTCCCACTCTGCTTAAAGAGAAAACTCATGGACATGTGCATTCTTCCTATCCTTACATACGGTGCACAAACTTGGTCACTCACCAATAGCCAAAAGTTCAGCCTCGGGGTATGCCAGCGGGCTATGGAGCGTATTATCCTGGGAGTCAAACTTACTGACCGCGTTAGAAACACGAAGTATCGTGTTTCTAACGCGGTCAGTAAGTTTGACTAAGTTTGGCATTTGGGAGCGTAGTAACGCTCCCAAATGCAAATAGCCGATGTAGCTCTGAAAGCTGGAAACCTAAAGTGGGACTGGGCCGGACACGTTAGCCGCATGCCCGAAGACTACTGGGCTAAAGCAACCACTTTATGGAATCCGATGGTGCGGCGACCGCGTGGAAGGCCCAAGCAACGATGGCGGGATGAGCTAGACTCCTACAAAAAAGATTGGCCTGTTATGGCCCAGGACCGGAAGGCGTGGAGGGAGGGACGGGAGGCCTTTGCCATGCAGGGGGAAACTTCAGGCTTATAATAATAATAATAATGAATAGTTTATCTAGTAGTGTTGTTAAGCTAAACTTTGACATAATGAATGTGTATCCCGAATTCCCGATCGAAGTTAAAGATTTAAAAATTCAATCTTAGTCTTAGCGAAATAGAAATTGGACCTTATTTCAATCTAGTACTTTTTAGTTTTGCCATCTATCGATGAATAGCAGAACTTTTAATGACTTTTTTGAAATATCACGCTTGTCTCTTTAGTTCAGCTACTCGCCTCTAGGTGGCATTGGTTTTGGCTGGCATTATTTCAGCTTTATTACATAAAAATGTTTCATTACTCGTATTATGTTCTTAATTAAACAAATTCGTGAGTAAGGAGAACTTGACAAAGTTTCGGTAAATGGTTCTTAACTTTAAAAAGTTGTTTAAAAAGTTTATGGACCTACGCTAGGATTTGAGCCCGGTGCTCTCTCATTGAAGCCGATGTCTGTCCCTTCTAGACTACGAAGACTCTAACATTGATAACGAAAATAAGCTTCAGTTCAAACAAAAATTTACTGAGATAGAAAACTCAACCGTATTTCAATCTAGTTAGAGTATTTTGACTTAGCGCGCGCTTTGACGTGACGAAGTTGACGGCTATTTGAAAGCGTTCAATCTAATAGTAATTTCTAATGCCATTGAAATACGGTTCAGTTTTCTATCTCAATAATTGCCAGGTTTTTTCGTTACGAAATTTCTGGATTCGGTCACCCCGCTCAAGGCCCGCGATAGACGCTCAAGGCCCGCGATAGAAGCTATGCAATAGCTTAAAAGGGAATTAACACTGGCAGAATTGCAACAACTAGTCGCAATAGCCATTAAAGCAATGATCTTACTTAGTAATTAGTATGCATTTCTCTGCCGTATTCTGTGCTTAAAGTCAAGTACTCAGAAATAAACTTACTCTATGCTAATAGACCTAGTACAGTCCAGTGCCACAAAGTTAACTGAACCGGTGAGAGAAGCGCTTACGCATGAAATGGCAGAGAAGTAAATCTTCCGAAAATGGCGAATAACAACAACCTCAACCTCCCTGACCTTCACATTGAGTAGTAATGTATGTTCCTCTGGCTGGTATGTTCACATTGAATTCATTGCTCACTTCATGGTTTATTTTATGTTATGACTATCTATACGAGTAGTTACAATGACGACCTCTGTGGCGCAGTGGGTGAAAGCCCGCTTGGGACGCAGAAGGTTGCGGGTTCGATCCCCGCCGCGGGATAAATGTTTGTATGATCTACAAATATTTATCACGGGTCTGGGTGTTTCTATGTATCATATGTATGTATTTACAAACAAAAAGTATCAAACAAGTATGCAACATGTATAAAACAAGTATGCAACATGTATAAAACATGTATGCAAATAGTATAAAACATGTATGCAACAAGTATCAAACATGTAGGCAACAAGTATGCAACAAGTTTAAAACATGTATCAAACATATATGCAACAAGTATAAAACATGTATGCAACAAGTATAAAACATGTATGCAACAAGTATAAAACATGTATGCAACAAGTATCAAACATGTAGGCAACATGTAGGCAACAAGTATGCAACAAGTATAAAACATGTTTGCAACATGTATCAAACATAAAAACAAGTGTATGTATGTTTGATACCTGTTGCATACATGTTTTATACTTGTTGCATACTTGTTGCCTACATATTTGATACTTGTTGCATACATGTTTTATACTTGTTGCATACTTGTTGCCTACATATTTGATACTTGTTGCATACATGTTTGATACATGTTGCATACTTGTTTGATACCTGTTGCATACATGTTTTATACTTGTTGCATACTTGTTGCCTACATATTTGATACTTGTTGCATACATGTTTTATACTTGTTGCATACATGTTTGATACATGTTGCATACATGTTTTATACTTGTTGCATACATGTTTTATACTTGTTGCATACATGTTTTATACTTGTTGCATACATGTTGCATACATGTTTTATACTTGTTGCATACATGTTTAATACTTGTTGCATACTTGTTTGATACATGTTGCATACTTGTTTTATACTTGTTGCATACATGTTTTATACTTGTTATAAATTGTTTGTAATTTCGGAGGTTTTTCCAGCTTCTCTCCCATCGCCTTAGATGGTGTATCCCTTCCAGTCTGCTCCGATTTTCGATACCTCGGATCATTGATCCAAGATGATGGAGGAATAGACCGAGACGTCAAAAATAGAATGAATGCGGGATGGATGAAATGGCGACAGGTCTCGGGAACAACTTGTGACCCTTGTATGCCCCTTAAACTTAAGGGGAAAATCTACAAGACGGTCATTAGACCTGTCGTGCTGTATGGATCTGAGTGCTGGGCTACGAAAGTGACGGATGAAAGAAGAGTGCATGCGACAGAGATGCGAATGTTGAGATGGATGTGCGGAGTGACGCGAATGGATAAGGTGAGGAATGAATATATTAGGGGAAGTCTGAAAGTAGCGCCGGTGACTGAAAAATTGAGGAGCAATAGGTTAGCGTGGTATGGGCATCTAATGCGGAGGGATGAAAGTCACGTAACTAAAAGGGTGATGGAAATGAATGTGGATGGATATGTGAGTAGAGGTAGACCAAAGAAAAGATGGATGGATTGTGTGAAAGAAGATATGGGTAAGAAGGGAGTGAATACGAAGATGACGAGTGATAGGGGAGAGTGGAAGAAGAGAACATGTTGTGCCGACCCTGCATAAGCGGGATAAGGGCAGGCAAATGATGAGATGTTTTATACTTGTTGCATACATGTTTGATACATGTTGCATACATGTTTGATACTTGTTGCCTACATGTTTGATACTTGTTGCCTACATGTTTTATACTTGTTGCATACATGTTTATACTTGTTGCATACATGTTTTATACTATTTGCATACATGTTTTATACATGTTGCATACTTGTTTTATACATGTTGCATAGTTGTTTGATACATGTTGCATACATGTTTTATACTTGTTGCGTACATGTTTGATACTTAAACATAAACATAACATAATGCTGGACACAGCATCATCTAGCCCCAAACTAAGCATAGTTTAAGATTTTGTGAGCGACATGACATTTAGGTTGACATGATTAATTACTATTTATTTTGTGCAAGTTTGTTAATTTTAATTATTTCATATATCATTTGCATTCTAAGACTTTATTAATTGTGACTATTGTTTTGTATTGTTAGTTTTGTATTTAATTAATGTACTAACGTATTTAATTAATGTACTAATTTAATTAACACGGTAATAACCGTGTTAATTAAATTAAAATAAATAAATAAATAGCTTGTACTATGGGAACCAGATAACTGATATACTACTTATATACTTTTTTGTTTGTAAATACATACATATGATACATAGAAACACCCAGACCCGTGATAAATATTTGTAGATCATACAAACATTTATCCCGCGGCGGGGATCGAACCCGCAACCTTCTGCGTCCCAAGCGGGCTTTCACCCACTGCGCCACAGAGGTCGTCATTGTAACTACTTGTATAGATAGTCATAACATAAAATAAACCATGAAGTGAGCAATGAATTCAATGTGAACATACCAGCCAGAGGAACATACATTACTACTCAATGTGAAGGTCAGGGAGGTTGAGGTTGTTGTTATTCGCCATTTTAGGAAGATTTACTTCTCTGCCATTTCATGCGTAAGCGCTTCTCTCACCGGTTCAGTTAAGTTTGTGGCACTGGACTGTACTAGGTCTATTAGCACAGAGTAAGTTTATTTCTGAGTACTTGACTTTAAGCACAGAATACGGCAGAGAAATGCATAGGTACTAATTACTAAGTAAGATCATTGCTTTAATGGCTACTGCGACTAGTTGTTGCAATTCTGCCAGTGTTAATTCCTTTTTTCTATTTTTGGGAATTTCTCCTGTCTACATGACAGATTTGAAAGCGCGCTCTCTCGGACGAAAGAACCTCAGACCCTCCTTAAAAAGATACTCATTAGAGCGCCGTTGCGCCCTATCCTCGGCTCGACGCAGCCTTTCGCAGATCGTCTCTCCACCTGGCCGGAGGGCGTCCTACACTACGTTTGCCAAGTCGTGGTCTCCACTCAAGAACTCGTCTACCCCAGTGGTTATCGGTTCTTCGGCAGATATGGCCAGCCCACTGCCACTTCCGTGAGTAAGGAAAACTTGACAAAGTTTCGGTAAATGGTTCTTAACTTTAAAAAGTTGTTTAAAAAGTTTATGGACCTACGCTAGGATTTGAGCCCGGTGCTCTCTCATTGAAGCCGATGTCTGTCCCTTCTAGACTACGAAGACTCTAACATTGATAACGAAAATAAGCTTCAGTTCAAACAAAAATTTACTGAGATAGAAAACTCAACCATATTTCAATCTGGTTAGAGTATTTTGACTTAGCGCGCGCTTTGACGTGACGAGGTTGACGGCTATTTGAAAGCGTTCAATCTAATAGTAATTTCTAATGTCATTGAAATACGGTTCAGTTTTCTATCTCAGTAATTGCCAGGTTTTTTCGTTACGGAATTTCTGGATTCGGTCACCCCGCTCAAGGCCCGCGATAGACGCTCAAGGCCCGCGATAGAAGCTATGCAATAGCTTAAAAAAACAACAGTTTGAATGTAAGGGAATTTTTAAATTACAATTTACACTTGCGCTTCTTTAGCTTTGAAGTGATTACTAATAGAGTGATTAAAAAGCGTTCTCGGCAATCTGTTTCGTTTTGAAGTTACCAAATTAGAATTTTAATCTACTTCATTAAGTTTGTATAGTGTATTTGGTACCTAAGCCAGGGCAGGGACCCACCTGCGTCTAATAATGTTGCTAAAATTAACAGTACCTAACCTGACATTTAAACTCAAAGTGTAGAGGAAGGGGGGGTAATTTGGAATACCATTTTGTTTTAGGCCTGTGTTTTTTTTTCTGTATTGTTTCAGGATATAAAACCTTTATTAAATGAAAGCTACATCTATAACCTACTAATCTGCAAGCTATCAAAAATATCTGAACATTGCTACTAGGTAAAGTTTTAAGGTAACCGCAAAATGGCTGAATTCGGTTTTCGACATTTAGTGCAGGTATTTTGGAATAGAGGTATTCCAAATTATATGCACTATGCTTAACTTGGTTATATAGATACTATTACGCCAATGTTTTAGAATAAAATGTAAGATATACAAATACAAATGATATCCTAAATCAATACCTAGAGCAATACAATAAAATTGGTTCATAACTTGACTGAAGGTAATTTGGAATCCCAATTAGGTATGCCAAATTACCTGCAGTGAGTTTGAGGTTTCACTAAAGTATCTAAGTGAGTCTACAAATAATATAATATTCTATAAATAATAGGCATATAGACTTAAAACAGTATAATCTCTCTTTAAATCAAATCAATCTAATCAGTTTTATAAATCACATAAATATATTATTTGCAATACCCACACATCACAAACATAGGATTTACAATAGGCACATTTTTAGTTTAATCAATCAATTATATGGATTATTTGCAAAACACATCACAAAAATAGGATCCACCTTCATAGTCGCAACATTCACAGTGCACCCAAATCCCACACATTAAGAATCAATATCTACTGACTGGATACCAACAGATGTCTTGCAAACAAAAATGATGGTGATTTGGCATATTCCAAATTACCATCACCTCGGGTATTCCAAATTAGCAACAAGATGTGGTCAGACATAACCTTGCATCATTTAGTTATATTTATACAAACTACTGAAATCAAAGTCAATATGCAAAATTTATGATTCATTTTACAGTATACATAAAGCTAAACTGTATAAACATAACAAATTGTCAAGATCGAAGCGGGTTAATTACGTAACTCAAAAATTTTCAATGACACTCCTTCACAATTGAGTCTCTGATCGCCATCTAGGAAGTTCGGCTTACGAACGGTGTGAACATATCGACAGGTGGCGTCAATCTCCATTGCTTTACTACCATTAAACCTAGATTGCACAGCTAGTTTCTGTGAAACCTTACTATTCCAAATTACCTGCAGTATTCCAAATTACCCCCCCTTCCTCTACTGTTGATTGATCCACTTTTTGAAGAAAACCCTGTAGATCGTATCCAGCACTGTAAATATTTCGAAAGCTCGTTCCTAGTTGAACGTCAATTATTAATGGCTGATTGATATAAATTGTAACAAACTTATATGTATAATAGTTACGTTATCATGGTACATTGAGGTAATACCGTATGATGAGTGCGCATGAAACACGGCGCGGTTAATTTCCTCTCACGTTTGCGTCTCGTGTAGGTACATGATTAAGTATAAAATATTTGGGGAATCTGTGTTAAAGTTCTGAATGCTAAAAGCTGGAACGAAAATGATTTCTTCCTGGTTTTTCTCACTATAGCATCTAATCCAACAAACGATAACTTTCTACTGAAACCATTTTAAATCAGCGTTGCGCTTAGAAATCCCAGCACCAATTATTATCGAATCATGTTCACAGGCATTTTATTTCTCACGGGAAAAGGATTAGGTGAATAAAGCCGAACCAATCCCAATCCGCTTGTTTTACAGCTTCTATCCGGATCGTATGCTCTTATCGGCTACTTGCGGGCATGGACCGAGTCGATCTTTTGTTCTTTAATCTCGAAGGCACACTCAGCGGATTTGCAACGGAAGCCGTCAGTCGTCGCTCCTCTGCAACAGAATCCGACTGGAAATGCCTGTCGCTCTAAGCCGCTTTCAGTTTGTGCAACTTCTTTATGTTGGATACAATGGAAATCTGAAAGAATACGGGTATGTAAGTATATTTTACTGTCCTATAAGACGCCGTTTACACAATACCATGCTTGTCTCTTGCCACAGAATATTAGCTATTGCTTCTTTGAGTTTAAGAAAGCAAGAATGGTATCGTCTAAATTTGGAAGTGCCTCTGACTTATCTCAGGTTATGAGGGCAGTTTTTATGAGTACCTAAGTATGTCTAATGTGCCATACAGACACAGTCGGAATCATACTTTGTTTTTTTGTAACCTGGCAATTTTATGCTTCCTAGAAATGTCTATTAGGTACTTATATTTCATTGTAAAGTGAAAACATAGAAGGGATTATTTATGTTTGATAAACATTTGTATTTTCCGCTCTGTATTTCTGTTGTAGAGACACAGAACCGTGATCCCGATGGAGAATACTAAACGTTACAGCTTCCACTTCTTAACTAAGATGAGGTTGCGATACGAATTTGTATGCAAGGCAATTTCGCTTAGGACCTACGTGTGAAGAATAATCTGCTTGATTAGTGAAACAATTTTGAACAAACAAGTTCCTAAGGTCACCGTTTTCTCTATTTAGCCAGCGAATTAGAAACTGTAGGTACCTCCCTACTAAGAAAATTAGTCTACTACTAAAAAACAGTGTAAAAGTATATTTTTTCTTACATACTTATTGAATAGCATAGGACACAGTCACAATGTGAAGACCCACGTGGTCAGGGGAAGGTATACTTGGTGATGACTGACTGGAGATATGCGTCAGGATGGTTAGCTATAGCGGCGTTACAGCTGTCGCGTAACCTGTGCATCGAGGTAACACGGCAGCGCGCGCACGCAGCGTCGTCGCCGGGAAACTGTCTACATGCGCGTCCGAAAACATTCCGCTCGCACTACACCAACGCGGCAGCTGCAACAGCGCCTGAATGTATTATTAAATTCATAGTGATTCATAGGTACTTCAGCGGAACGCATCCGCGAAGGAACCGGTCAGCTGTTCAACCGACCGCAACAGACAACAATCGCAGTGCAAGAAACGTCAGTTTTGTATCAATTCCACGGAATGGTTTCATGGCGGATGCGTTTCGCTGAAGTATGAGTCGCTATGCAGGACCAGGTAGGTAGACAGTCTCAATTTGTAACACCAGTGTTAAGCCCGTTTTAGTTTTGGAAGGGTCGTTTTTTACATCCTTTAATATTTTGCTGTGTAAAAAAGTAACACAGTATCTACGTTTTGATGTTACTTTATAAGTATAGCACAGCAAGCAATATTCTCTTTGAGCCTCGTAACACATTTAAGGTACCTATTATCCTTGTTTATAGTCTTCATTAATTTTACCGTAAATCTTTTGTATTGCTCGTTTCCTCTTACTTTGTTGGTAGAAACTCTTGTTGAATTGATTCTTATTTAAACGTCACAAGGAGGTCAAGAATGTGACCTTTCATGTTACTATAGTACATACATACATACCTATTTGGGTTGGAATTTCGGGGCTACTCTGCTAGGCAGCTCTTCGCTTAATTTAAATGAGATTTGGTAGGGGGAGGTTTAGCGTGGATAAGGGTGCTAGACGTTTACATGATTTATTTAGGTAAAGTTAGTCATTTTAAAATATTCCAAACAGTCAGTGCTTTATTATGGTCCTCGTCTGGTCCAACCTTTACCTATTCTATACCTTCTGTTAAAATTGGGAAACATTAAAAAAATATCCTTATTGTTACGATCCTTGGTGTCACATATTATTTTGTTGTTGATAAGGCCAATTAGGCGAGCGGCCGCGTTCGATCATCTAAGAATTAGGCTCAGATACGTCTATGGTAAGGCACTCTATGAGTAATGTCCTGTTAAGTTTACGTGTTGCCAGTATAAATAAATCTAGTAATCAAGTAATGCTGTTTAATCCCACACGGTAACAACAACTGACCTGACCCACGTGCCCTGAATAGGTGTTGGAATGATGTTTCATTCACTTTGCCAGAACGGAAAAACAACGGATGTGACGTCAAATCCACTTGAATGGAAGCCAAAGTGAGAAAAACGAATTTATTTTAGGTAAACTTTTCGCAGAATTTTTAAAACTACATGTTTTATTTTTAACAAAACGTATTTATGTGCCTAGATATATTGCATGCGTCAGAATATTATTATTACATCCACACAACCCCAAATTAAGCAGTCTGATCATCTATCAAATAAAGATGATGTATGATTTTTCATAACTCCTCCTGTTTAATCTTAAACGAAAGAAACGTGAGATTTTTAGCAGGAGACCTTTTCGTGCTCGACTACTTACAAAGATAAACAAACATTCAAAACCAGTGGAGTATAACGTAAGTCACAAACGTCTCGGCTCGCTCGTGTTCCGAGTTCAAAGTCGTGGCAGTCGTTTAGACGTGATTTGAATTCACTTATTGCGATGAAAGCTGAGGAACTGGATAACTTGTTTTGTTGAATAAAGAACCTATCATTTTTTTAATGCTCTTGCGTAGGCTTATATGATTTAAAGTTAGCCTTTCTCATCCCACTGCTGGGTTTATTCAGTAGGACCGCTGGAAGCACGTTGTATAGTCTTAAAACTAGTGTCTGCGTAGTAGTAGTATAGGCGTATAGATTAATCTACTGCTCCTTCGAGACGAATACAGTGAAGAACCAGGGGAACAAACACGGTTGGAAGCCTTTGCTCATGTACGGCCTGCGGACTTTATGCCATCGATCCATCTTGTCCGGGAATTTTTTGCCCACCGAATAATATGACGAGTAGATAAGTATTAAATTACGTCTTTATCAACCTGTACCTACCTACTTTACTAATAATATAAAAGCTTTTGTAAGTAGGTATGTCTTTTTTTTCTATTTTTCTATTTTTTATTATTCCTTAATTTTGATATTTTTATCCAGGCGAAGTCGGTGCGGGCAAGTCCTATAAATAAAGCTGAAGTGTTCGATCAATGTTGCTCGTTCAATTAATTACCCCATGTCAGTTACGGGCTTGTGGCGTTGAAGCACCCATTCTTTCACACTTCAGTCGACATGTTTTGCATATATCGAGGGACATTGATTTCATTGAATTGCCTATTCCAATAATGGAAGAGCTTTTAAGAGGAATACCAGGTCTTTTTTATTGGCATTGTTATTGATTGATCGGTATTTAGGTCACGCAGGGTTGGAAAAAATTGAATTCTCGGCAAAAACGTGCAGTGATTGGTGGCTCTGTAGGTTACTAATGAAACATTAGTTTTTCATATCTAACTTGTAAATGGTAGATGATATAATTCTTAGTTCACTTTACTAAAGATTGAGTAGGAACTCGTAAAAACACGCCTTCGGTCTGGAGCGGCTGACAGATATTGGGTCTCTTTTCAAATGCATGTGAAATGGAATGGGCTTAACGAGGATTTAACGACTTTAAAAACAATACCGATTCGTCTTTGCCATGTAGAATGAGTAGAGAATTGCTCTCGAATAACTTTTTATATCTAAGTACTTCTCAAAGTACTTGGCTCCAATTCCACAAAGCGAAAAAGAAATGAGAAAAAGTACTTGACGTTGCAATTATTTATGGAAATTACTTTTCTGAGGATGATTGAAGACTCACATTGAACTTATAAATTTTTATATATCATTTTTATAATGAAGTATTAATTTTACAATGAACTTATTAATTTTTATATATCATTTTCACAAAAGTGGCGAAATTAATCCATGATTGATCGGACCTACTTATTTGTGTGTGTGTGTGTGTGTGTTTTACCTGGGTATTACATATATTCAGGCTTATTTTACAGTGGTCGGGCGGATCGGTCTGGCAAAACTAAGTTTCAGCACAGGTTTTAGTCCCATAAGTTTGTCTTTTCAACTAGGCGATGACGTCATGCCTACGAAGTTGACACCTATCCCTCGTTCTCAAGTTTCTTTGTGTTTCATTTGGGAAAATTGCTCTCAAAGTTTGAAGATATTGCCCAAGACGTTTTAAGAAATGGAATTTTTCAATTTCTATCCTAGGAATATAGAGTTGGAATATTCAGCATTTTCATCTGCAATATACGAGGGAATAACTGAAAACTACATAAAGCAGCTAGACAAACCGATGTTTGTCATTAAAAAAATTTTTGAAAAAAAAATTGAACCGACTTCACATAACACAAATAGACACTAAGAACCTTCTATGTACCTACACTAAAAAGAGAAAAATAAGAATATACACATGCAATTATTACTTACAGTATTCAAATAATAAATTATTATGTCATATTATATTTTGAAGTCGGTGCCAACTACCTATGCATTTACATCTAAGAAGAAATTACGAGTACCTACAATAGAACTTGGGTGCAAAATTGTATGGAGTAGTTAGAGTAGAATAGTTGGCACCGACTTCAAATATAATATAACATAATAATTTATTATTTGAATACTGTAAGTAATAATTGCATGTGTATATTCTTATTTTTCTCTTTTTAGTGTAGGTACTAGAGATGGTCGTTTTTGTAAAAACGTTTTTGCACAACGATGCCAGAACACGATGCTGGCAACCGATACCGATTTAATAGAAAACGGATGCCCGCAACATCCGATGCAAACCTGTCTCGCGTCTCGCTCGCTCGCACCGCACCGCACTCGCGAGTGAGACAGTTGACCTCGCATCGCATCCGCGGCAAACCGAAGACGACATCGCATCGCTCGCTCGCTCATTCTTGGTACGATCTGTGTGTGATTGATTGAATTTGATTGCGTTTGCGAAATCTTTTCTTTATTTAACCTTCTCACTTTTATCCTTATTAACAATTATAATTGAAGGAAATTGGCAATATTTGTTTAGGTACCACGCGAGCGAAGCCGCGGGCGTCTACTAGTTAAAAATATGTACAATAATGAGTAGAAGTCGTTTCGTTAAATAGGCAACAAATGTTATTATGACATCGTTGCTACCGAGAACCTATCTATACGCAGACTTCAGCCGGCACCTAATTTTGGCAAATTCTATAGTCGAAACGATGCCTAAAAAAACGATGCCGGCATCGGATGCGCCTTACATAATAACGATACGCATCGATGTCAAAATTTAACGAAAACGCCCATCTCTAGTAGGTACATAGAAGGTTCTTAGTGTCTATTTGTGTTATGTGAAGTCGGTTCAATTTTTTTTTCAAAAATTTTTATTTTTCAATTTTTAGTGTAAATAATATACCTAGTAGGTTAGGTTAGATATTGGAATAGTCAAGATCAAAGAAGTTAGAGTGAGAATCCCTCAGGAATAAAATTATATGGGATCACCTCGAGCGTATTTAAACATGTCAAACTATTCAATGTTTGACTCAGATTTTGTAGTGAGAATGAGGTTTTTTGAGATTTATAGGAAAACTATCAATCCCTCAGGAAAAAAAAGTATGAGGACCACCTAGATATGTATACCCTTTCAAGCAAAAAAAAAATTTTGGAAATCGGTCCACATTTTTCGAAAAGATCGGTGATTTTTTGAGTATTATGGGAAAACTATCAATCCCTCAGGAGTAAAATTTTTATGGGACCACTATGGTAGCATACCCTTTCAAACAAAAAAAAAATTTTGGAAATCGGTTTACAACTGACGGAGATATCGATGAACATACATCCAAAAAAAAAAAAAAAAAAAAAAAAAAAAAAAAACATACATACACCCGAACATAGAACCTCCTCCTTTTTTTGAAGTCGGTTAAAAAGGTAAATAAAATAAACCCCTGCTAATCGCTAATAGGTACCTACACTCGGGCGCTATTTCAGTAACTCAGGCGAGGATAGAGATTGCACCGTAATTGATTTGAATTGTTGAAGAAAAAAAAAAAACATACATACACCCGAACATAGAACCTCCTCCTTTTTTTGAAGTCGGTTAATTACGAATTATTTGAAAAATAACAATTCTTTGTTGACTTCAAAAAATAACAATTGTTTGTTGTTTTTTGATTCGAAAAACGAACGTTCCAGTGCATTATCAACTTAGCTACGATTTTCCAATAGAAATTAAATACCTAGCGATCATCTCGCGCTCCACCATCCATCATCCACTACAGTTCGGTCGGGTCGTGCATGTAGAATTCGTAAAAAGAACACACGTTTTCCGCGAAACAGAAATTTAATTAACGCTGTAACAAAAGGGGCCTGAAATGCTATGAATGTGGCCATTTATATAAATTCTAACGCTGTAATGAGAAATGTACCTACCTGCTTTTGAAAGAGTTAAAGTTAACACTTTGAAAAGCTTTAGCTAGGTACGATAATATTTTATGGCATAGGTATAAATGAATTTAAAAAAGTACCCCAATTTGTACTTTTAGGTACCTAGTTATCTTAATCTATAATTTTGTATGCAATTAAGGTATTTACAAATATGTGTCAATGCTCATTTATTTGGCAATAATTTTGTGTATTTTGTACTATGTTCACTATTATTGTTATTATTAAAACAGTAATGTGTGAACTTAACTTCATATGAGGCTATAAGACTGCTAGCGTGATTTGTAACAAAAACCTAGAATGTGTCACCCTACAAGCGTCAGTGGGCACAACGTACGCGAGGAGCATATTTTATGGCTCTTGTGAGCTGTAAAAGTCGGATTCTGACAAAAAAACACTTATGCTGGGATCGGACATTTTTCTTTCATTTTCATCTTTTATTTTGCTTAACTCACTCGACACATCTGAACACACACTGAAACAAAAGTGTTCACTTGAACGAGCTTTAAGTGAATGCTCGGGACCACATTTTACTTGGATGCATGTGAAGTCTGATCCTTTGAGCGTTTGTTTCATCATATCTGAATAAGATCCCTGTCATTCAAAATGTCGAATAGCGCATATTCGTGTTTATCAGGTGTGGTAAAAAGATATAGGTATTATGTCTTTTTACCACACCTGATAAACTAAATTAGGTGTCGTTTGTAGGAGTTTGAAGATCACTTATAAGGTTATTTAGGTCGACAGTTTATTAAAAAACGTTATTCAGAATTGGTGTTATAACTGTTATAAGTCTTAAGTGTGTGTAGGTACTGTGCATTAAATAAAGGAGCCGAGTTACAAACAAGCGGAACTTAAAAAGTGCCGCTAAAGCGACATCGTCAACTCAGAATAGAATCCAATTTCTAAGAACTTTTAAAGATAATTATTTTGACATAAACTTCCATGAAACTTTGTCCCTAATGGCAGTCTTAGGCAGTTTTATTTTAAAAGTAAAATACAATGTTCTTTAGAATAATGTCGCCTTTCTTCCTCGTAAGAAACCAGAAGCGGCAAGTAACAAAATATATTGCTCTATAAAACCACTGTATTCGTTTATGGATGTCATGAGTTAAGAAAAATCTTTAGGCAAAATACATTACTGCGTATTTCCTTAGCATATATATATATTATATACCTTCCTACTTCACAAAGAGTGTTATGCTGATGTGACTAATGCTGCGTTTGCCTTGTTGATGTAGGTAGGTACTTATACCGCTTATACTTAATCCTGAAGATTCCTGTTTAGTGTAGGTACTTACATAGAAATTGACCATACGTTGGGTAAGGAAATGGGTTTTTGTGTGGGAAACTAAAAGCAAGCTTTTATTTTTATGTAGGCGTTTCCTATTTATGACTTTAACGGCTCAGAACGTTACGGCACGGGGAGTTTTTATAAGCCTTATCTTTGTATAAATTTTCGTCCCTTATTATCCGTTGAAAAATCGTAGAACATAAGGTATATTATCGCAATAACGAGAAGAAAACAAAATATTATCCTTAATATGAGTATCCAAATATTTTTAATAATATTAGAAATATTGTAGGATGCTTTTGAAATAAAATAAATCAAGTTACGGATAACAATGGTAAAAGAGTAATGAGTTTAAAGTGGAAATGGGCAGGACCTACAAAGACAAAAGCCAAATAGATGGCCCCACATCGCCACAAACTGGATACCTTTAAACTTAAAAAGAAATACCACTAAAAAGATGGTATGATGATATCATGCAGATTGCTGGGAAAACATGGCCAAGAATGGCAAGGGATAGAGAGGAATGGTTCTCTCGGGAGGAAGCTTTCACGGCCACAGGCGGCATATTAAATTATCATGCACATTTTACTAATTTTTATTTACTGTTATGTGTATTTGAGCCGTGTTGGCCGAATGGGATTGTGCCTCGACTTTCATTCATCAATAGATTTTTCGTAAAAATTTATGCACTTTAACACGAGCTCTTAACGGTGAAGGAAAACATCGTGAGGAAAGCGGCTTAGTCAGCTTCACACGCATTGACTTCGTCTTTCCTGTGGACTAGGCCGATTAAGCTGAGAGGTGGTTTAGGTGCTGGGCAAGCCTATTCCATCTCAAACAATGTCCCAGGCAATACAGCGTCCCGTTAAGTGTAGGCATAGGTTGCCTCCTGACGCTGTATAAATCATCTAATATAGATGTAAAGGCCTAAGTTTTAAGTGTGGAAATAAAGCTTATTTTATTATATAAACAATACGTTTCAAGCACCCTAGTTACATAAATAAATGCGTTGTTTCACTAACTTCGCACAACATCACAAACATTGAAGGTATTCTCAGAATTTCATACAAGTTTCATAACAGCTATTCGAGTTCGTTCAACAAACTGAATAGTGTACGATACGAGCCGAATGTTTGCATCTGACACCATTTTCCTGAGCTCACGGTGGAACTTTGCTTCCGAGGTTGACGGTCCCATTGACAGACTGCTTTTACACAGAGAATACCTAAAAACACGACGTAGGATACTCTCTGTCCCTCAAGTTCTAGACTGCGTCCTTATGAACGAGGAACGCGTTGCGCACACCATGCACATCTACAAAAATTACACTATCTTTGAACGGTCACCATCATCAACCCCCCTGCAGTACAAACCGCATTACTACGGGGTTTACCAGTTGGTGACGCTGACTGTACTTAGTAAGGATACCGACCGTGTTGTTTGTAAGGAGTTTTGTCATGGTGTTTGGAGTGTGCAATGAAATGAATATTTTCAAATTCCTACAACACTATTTAGTTGGCGGACGTTTGCTGACTGTCGCTTAGTAAGCGAGGTTTCAAGGCAACTTTTGAAACGAGCGCGTTTAATCCGCCAAATGAGTTTGCCAAACAAAAACTTTAAAACTCGCTTCAAAATTGAGTTACCTACCGGATGTGAACTCATGTTTACTGATAAAATGGATGGTGGGGACTCGTAGTCCCGTGGGAACCGACTTAGCTTTCGGTACACGCCTAGATAATCTGGTTTCGATACCTAGGCGTGTATCGACGTGTAGGTACTTATAACTGGTATTTTGACCAGTAAATTACCTTTGTGTAGGTTGTTTTGTCGTCGAAATAATAAATATGAAAAAAAGGTAACCTAAGCTTGCGATGGTGAAAGATGTGAGTGGTGCCTGCCTATAGTTACGGGAAAGAGGCGTAAGTAATTGGGAAAACTCTGCATACTGTTAAACTTAAAATTAGTGATGTCATTGTTTTGTAAACAAAACCAACTTAACGCCCAAAAAACCGAAACTTGGAATAAGGCCGTCAATACACGACCCACGAGCAGAGATAAGTCTCGAACCTCAGGTGGAATTTTAATAGACTGATGAGCATGATCAAAATATTTTATGAGCAAGGGAAACTTTTTATTGCATCATATTTTATAAAACTTGCTTTAAAAATGCTATCAACGAAGCTCCATATTTCGTAAGTGGCAGGTAAATCACCCAACTTGTAGGTAACTAGTCCATAAAATGCTCAGATAATTTGATTTATCTCTGTCAATTTAAATATTTTACTTCTCAGTTCTCGTACTTGTTTACTGTAGACGAGGTCAAATGAACATATCTATAACTCGTCCTTGAATGTATAATGTAAAGAAATACTTGTCAGCATTATAATACTAAGACAAACCGATTTCTAATAAGAAAGGCTTTCAAAATGCTGACGAAAAATTCAATACCATGTTATTTAGATAGATGAGACGTCTTTCAAGTTTTATGGAGTGTGTAACCATTTCGCCGAAACGAGCGAAATCAGTCGCCACGCTAAGTAATGAAATTGTAATTTATTTAACGCTCTACTATTTCGGCAGTTGTAAAGAGTAATTTACTTAGAAGAGTTTATGGGAACTCTGTTGTGACCAATACCTAACGTAGAGGAGTTTGTATGTAAGTGTTACGGGGGTGAAGCCGTAGGGCACAGCTAATTTGACTTCGCAATATTTTTGTAGCGTATCTAGCGACATACCTAGAACCAAAGTTATCGACATAGCTCAGAGAATTAGCAAGCTAAAGTGGCAGTGGGCTGGCCATATCTGCCAAAGAACCGATAACCGCTGGGGTAAACGAGTTCTTGAGTGGAGACCGCGACTTGGCAAACGTAGTGTAGGACGCCCTCCGGCCAGGTGGAGTGACGATCTGCGAAAGGCTGCTGGCAGAAGCTGGATGCGTCGAGCTGAGGACAGGGCGCAATGGCGTTCATTAGGGAAGGCTTATGTCCAATAGTGGACTGCTATAAGCTGATGATGATGATGATGTATCTAGCATAGATATTAAAGAGATAATAACTTTTATTTATATCCTACCTATTTGCAATAAGAAAATCTCCATAAAGCTGAGCTATATTCTTGTCACGATTGTGTGGCACTGCGACCCACTTCGAATGAGCTTGAAAGTAGAAATGATATTAAAAATGGATTAGAGTAAGATAAACTGAATTTTAATGCTATTTGTTATAACGTTTCGTCCAATTCGTCTTTGCATTCGTCGCTTCAAAATAATGGCAAGAAAACAAATCCCGAGTCAAATTAACTCTGTTTCAATGCAAACGAAATTCGTGAATAGGAAAGGACGGCTAAATTGAAAGCAAACAATTGCCTGAAATGTTGGCAAAACGTAGAAATATCCTGGAAATACAAAAATTATATGTTCTGCAAGGTCGACTGTCTCGATAAATAAAATAAATTGAGTTTGCCAGATACTTAGGGAGTTGGGTCTGGGATTTCCGTTCAAGTCAGCCATTTATTGAGTGAATCAACTAGCGTGTTTTCAGTTTGCAAGAATTGTTAAAGTTTTTATTTACTTGTTCGTCGATTTGTTGTCCATCCAAAGACCAACAGAATCTGTTGAGTAGAGCCAAGTTAGAGGTTAGTTTTCCCAAATTATGTTTCTGTAGGAGTCCAAACTTTGTGCTCTAAAACAAAACAAGGAGTTTAGGTGCATTTACACGGTGCGATATGATTTAGCATCGCACGCCAATTTTTCCCGTGTGAACGCTCATCGTATGCGATGTGTCTTAGTATGCGATGTGCCGTCGGGACTTACTTAGTGTTTTTGTTTAGTGTTTTGCGATGCGGCATCGGTAGCTCCGACGCGCCGTCGGAGAACAGAGTAGGGTTACCATACTAAAAATTGGAAACCCGGACAAATGCCAAACAAAATGTACGATTTAAATGGAAACGCACGTGGCTTACAACATATTATGTTGGTACCACGTGAGTGAAGCCACGGTGCGTTCCGCAAGCTCACATACATAAATGTAGACATTGATATTTTAATGTTCAATATAATAGTCTTAATAACGAGAATTTCATTATTTTTCTACATAAAAAAATCTTGTAAGTACTTATTTTGTATCATAATATCTTAGAAAAATCTAAATAAAACGACAGGTCTGGAGAAATCTTAACGTATGGTTACTGTGAAATGGGCGGATTATAGGGGCGTATGCCACAGAATAAGTTTCATAGTTACCTAGACTTTTACTAACTGCGGAAGAGCGTACAATTTTTGGTAGATTGTAGCGTTGTTAAATTTCAACAATGTTCTCAAGGGATCGTTAGTGGAGTGGTCTAGCGTGCGGTTTCCAAGAAGAGACATGCTGGTTCAATTCCTTGCACAAAAATTTTTTTGCATTGTTTTTTATTTTTGCTTCTCTAGAATTTATTTTTTATGTTAATGGTGAACATCTCAGTTTCATAAACTTTTTAATAAAAACTAAAGAAAATAAAATTAAAATTCAAGGTACTTACTTAGATGGTAATTTTACCTAATACTATTTTACCTAATATTAGCTGTCCGCCGCGGTGTTACCCGCGATCCCTCGGGAAAACTTCACTTCCCCGGGATAAAATATGTATAGCCTATGTTCATCGGGGATAATGTAGGATTCTATTGATGAAAGAATTTTTAAATCGGTCCAGTAGTTTTGGAGCCTATTCATTTCAAACAAACAAATCTTTCCTCTTTATAATATTAGTATAGATAAGCTGGCCATTTATTATTATAATAATAGGTAATAACATTAGGGACACAAAAATGTCTGAAATAAAGATTTTTTATTTTAAGGATAATGTAGCTACTCAAATCCTTCAATCCGAAGGTCGTGGGATCGAATCCCGGCCGTGCATCAATGGATTTTGCGTTTCGTAAAATTTATATGCGCTTTAACTCGAGCTCTGAACGGTGAAGGAAAACATCGTGAGGAAACCAGTTAGTATTCTAATAGGCGGCGATGGGCTTGCAACCTGTCACGTATGGAATACTAACTTCTGCAAGATGTGGGCATGTATCAAATATGTATTTGTACATGCCTCTGACTACATTATATTCCAGATCCTTTGAATCTTCAAAGGATCTGGAATATAAAAGATCTGAGAGAATGTCTACCGCGCCTTGGGGATACAGTCGTGACCCTGTTTTTTGTAGCTACTACCTACGAACCTACCTACCTGTGGTACCTGTGGTACCTAATGGTACCGAGATATGTAGGTACATAGGTATGTATAATAACATGAAAATATAAAGCAAAAACTCAAAACTAGGTAAACCTACCTACTTACATATGTGTGTATAATGTAGATATAGGTATCTAAGTAAGTTCGTATGATGGCCGTATATGGCCTCCGAAGCCGACAATTAACCTTACCCTCCCAAGCATGGAAGCTTTCAAATACCACTAGCGGTCACCCATCCATTTACGACGACCATGAGCGTTTCTACAAAGTGACAATGACGCAGTTGCGAGTCTTTCTGTTGGAACTACCTACTATCTACCGTTGACCTAAATAGGTAAGTAAGTAAGTACCTACATTGTGATATAGGTAGGTAAGTACAAATCGCCTCTTTATTGTATTGGAAACATTTAGGTAGGTAGGTAACTAGGTAGGTAGTACCTACCTTACCTACCTAGTTACCTACCTACCTAGTCTGCTAGGTTATCTAGCCAACTTTACATCCACAACCTACCTGTTTAAACTTTAGTTAGGTACTACCTACAGTTTTTTGAAATGTTTCCAACACTGCGTTTGAACATTGAGCTAAGTAGGTAGGTATATTATTGTCCCCCCCGAAGGATTCCAATCGGGATAAAATATAGCCTATGTTTATCGGGGATAATGAAGGATTCTATTGGTGAAAGAATTTTTAAATCGGTCCAGTAGTTTTGGAGCCTATTCGATTCAAACAAACAAATCTTTCCTCATTATAATATTAGTATGGACCCAGTATGGATAAGCTGGCCATTTATTAAAATTATGGCGAGTGCACGAAAGAGATGGAGAGTTCTTAGTTTGCAATGCAACTACCTTGGGAGAAAAAGAGATGACACAATTTTCTCGGTAAGCGCGTTGTGCATTGTGCAGTACGCAACCTCACGGTCGGTAGCGTCAGCAGATTCAATAGATCATGTTATTGAATAAGGAAGTCGAAATAGATAATTTCATTTATAAATTTTAATATTTTAGTTGGTAGGTAGGTGTAATATATTAATATATATTTGGATAAGTAAGTCTTATCTATTTAAAACTAAACTGTATAATGTACAGAGTATATTCATAAACCTTTAATATAATATTTAGGTACGTTACTTATAGCTACTACTACCACTTAAATTATTCAACATTAATTTGTATCTCACATTCACACCACCATACAAATTCAAAAACACAATACAAAAATACTTAGCGTCATAATATTCACAAAAAGGATCGTCACGGAGAAGTCGTAGCGCACTTGTTTTTAATGCAGAGAACTACATTAACAAAAAGTTTTTATATTTTTTGAGATAGGATATTATTGAATTTTTTTTGCGTATTTGGAGGCTCTATCTGTTTACAAACAAATACTTCAAATAACTATGGTCTTAATTTTATTGGAACACTTAAAAATACTAAATTTTAGTTTTCATGCAAAATGTATTGAGAATAAGTTTTATTGAAAAATGGTTTTTCAATAGGGACAAGTATGGATATTATACTATTATTCAGGAGGAGTTCCATTGAACCGCTCCTAGTTCTAGTCCTACTGCCATCATATTTTAAAGTTTAAAACCACCAGATTTAGTGGAAAATCCACTAAGTTGGCAACACTGCTGAAACGTGAACAGAACACTGACTGAACAGTGAACAACAATGCGCTGCGTAGCGTTGGCACAGAATTCAGAGAGGCGTTGCGTTGGTAGCGTAGTGCGTGCGATGCGATGCGAGGCAAGTAGGTAGGTAGGTAGTAGGTACCTACCTACCTATTCCTCCAAGTTACATACATCACAGGTATCGCTCGCAGTACCTAGTAGCACAGTAGTAGGTAGGTACCTTTTCGCAATAGTGTACCTACTTTTAGGTATGCTAGCCAACTAGCTAGGTAGGTAGATTCAGTTTTTCGAAATGTTTCCAATACAATAAAGATAATCTCAACACCTACCTAGTAGGTAGGTACCTTACACTATTGCGAGAAGGTACCTACCTACTACAGCTGTGCTACCTACTAAAAGTAAGTAAGTTCGAATGAGTCAGTGGCCAACTCTGGCGACGGAGTTTTTAGGCCGCCTTAAGGCCTCCGTCACGGCTTAACGACTTAAATAGCCGGGACCGACAATTTAACGTGCCCTCCGAAGCACGGAAGCGCTCAGATGAAAATGCCACTGGCGGTCACCCATCCACTTACAGACCGTTTCGAACGTTGGTTAACTTCGACGATCTATCAAGAACGACTAAGCAAGCACGACCACGAGCGGTACCTTACCTACTACCTATCCGCAATACGCAATAAAAAAAGGTAACCTAGACAACTTCACATACCTACTAGGTACCTAACCTACCTAGTAGATAGTAGGTAGTTCCAACAGAAAGACTCGCAACTGCGTCATTGTCACTTTGTAGCTTCCATGCTTGGGAGGGTAAGTTTAATTGTCGGCTTCGGAGGCCATATACGGCCATCATACGAACTTACTTAGATACCTATATCTACATTCTACACAACTATGTAAGTAGGTAGGTTTACCTACTTTGAGTTTTTTCTATATATTTTTGTTATTATACATACCTATGTACCTACCTACCTAGGTACCATTAGGTAAACCTACCATAGGTAGGCAGTACCTATCATAGGAACCTACCAACCCAGATGAATATATAACGACACCATCCTCTTACTATACCTACCTTAATTTCGTCATATTGGTAGAGTTGTTTGAGTGACCTCTGGTGGGATAGCCCCGAGTTCGAATCCCAGTGGTACAGTAACTTTTTGCTGTTTAAAACCGTTACCGAAGCCTTCACTTTTGTCGGCACACCTGGGAGTGCCACTCAAAGTCAAAGTCAAAAATCATTTATTCAGTAGGACAGCAGGGATCACTTAGAATAGTCTTAAAACTAATTTTACTCCTGTTCTTTCGCGACCAATACCGTGAAGAATCAGAGCAACAAACACGGTCTGGGGCCTATCATTCTTTTAGGTGATCCATGGATCCATTGAGTTGGAGCAAGTCCCAAGATTTTTTGTCATCCAAATATTGAGATATCTTATAATAGGCTTTTTTACAGAGATGACGTTTAATTGTATTTTTAAATTTAGTGATTGATATATTTTGCAATTCGCTTGGGACTTTGTTATAGAAGCTTACACATTGCCCTTTAAATGATTTCATAATTTTATCTAATCTAGTAGTGGGAACAGCGAGTTTATCCTTATTTCTAGTGTTTACATCATAATTATCGCTTTTTTTCTTAAATGATTGACTGTTTTTTTTCACATCTTTCTAGAATATGATGCCTTATTCCACAGTCGACAATTGATAACTTGATATCAGCATACCACGCGTGATTTAGAGCTGTGGCTAATGCCCTGGGATATCCAACAGATTATTGAATTGTTTTTGTTATTTCCAGAAAATTGTTTTTTTTTTCAGTTTAGGTACTGTTTTAGTTATCCTTATGAAACTTATTTTTTTTTACTTGCATGCTTTTTATTTAATTACATAACTGAAATCTATAATACATTTAGCTTCTTTTGATGTATAACAGCTAGGACAAAACAAAGTGGAAATAAAATTAAACACTAAATACCCTTGTTCCCCAGACAATTTTAATGTGTGTCACCCAATTAAATAAATTATTTTTATTTGACACCCTTTTTTTATTTACTGACAAACAAAATAACAAATAATAATGAAACAAACAAAACAAGAATAAAGAGGTTACTTCATTTATTTGCGAAACTCAAATTTGTTACTCTACTCTACTCTAATTCATATTGTTTTGGTTTTACTCACCCAAGCCAGTACGTACATACTTAATCTGATGAGTTTGCTGACCGTACCTCACAGATTGCACATTTTTAGACTTGTACATTATTTTCCATTTCAGGGCATTAATAGGACCTTTGTTTTTTACAAAAGTCTGTGCAATATGGTTGCACAATAAATGATAATAATTTCAATTAAGGTTATTGGCAATAACACTATTTATATGTTATACGTACTCATTAGCTAAGTTGCGTGCGTAGGTATTTTGAGCCACACATTTTTCAATTTCATACATATATTTTTTCACGAAAGTTCGTGCAATATTATTGCACAATAAATGGTGAAATAAAAGTTTAGTTTATTGGCAAATCCACTAATTTTTAACTAATCATTAGTGTGTGTGCGTACGTCGGCATTTTGATAACACACATGTAAAGACAACGCCATAGTTTTTGGCGTCCGGACATCTAACGATTTAAATCTTTGACATAGGCTATATTTTATCCCGGGGAAGTGAAGTTTTCCCGAGGGATCGCGGGTAACACCGCGGCGGACAGCTAATATTAGGTAAAATAGTATTAGGTAAAATTACCATCTAAGTAAGTACTCTGTTCGGACCTTGAATTTTAATTTTATTTTCTTTAGTTTTTATTAAAAAGTTTATGAAACTGAGATACTCACCATTATCATAAAAAATAAATTCTAGAGAAGCAAAAATAAAAAACAATGCAAAAAAATTTTTGTGCAAGGAATTGAACCAGCATGTCTCTTCTTGGAAACCGCACGCTAGACCACTCCACTAACGATCCCTTGAGAACATTGTTGAAATTTAACAACGCTACAATCTACCAAAAATTGTACGCTCTTCCGCAGTTAGTAAAAGTCTAGGTAACTATGAAACTTATTCTGTGGCATACGCCCCTATAATCCGCCCATTTCACAGTAACCATACGTTAAGATTTCTCCAGACCTGTCGTTTTATTTAGATTTTTCTAAGATATTATGATACAAAATAAGTACTTACAAGATTTTTTTATGTAGAAAAATAATGAAATTCTCGTTATTAAGACTATTATATTGAACATTAAAATATCAATGTCTACATTTAGGTATGTGAGCTTGCGGAACGCACCGTGGCTTCACTCACGTGGTACCAACATAATATGTTGTAAGCCACGTGCGTTTCCATTTAAATCGTATATTTTGTCTGGCATTTGTCCGGGTTTCCAATTTTTAGTATGGTAACCCTACTCGCCGCGATGCGATGGCGAGTTGGATCTCCGATATCGCATCGTAGTGACGACGCGACATCGCATCGCAAGCGCAGTTTGTCGTGTGAATGCGCTAAGTCTAACTCAAGTTGGCACACCGAATGGGCGCGGCCTAGCAAATCCGACGACAAATCGCACCGTGTAAATGCACCTCAAAGGTGCATTTACACGGTGCGATTTGTCGTCGGATTTGATTTTTCGGATATTATTTTATATATTTTTATAATTTATATTTTTATATTATTATTTATTGGATAGTCGGATTTTGGTTTTGGTAAAAGTAAGTAGGTAACTTCGTATGAGTCAGTGGAGTTTTTAGGCCACCTTAAGGCCTCCGTCATGGCTTAACGACTTAAATAGCCGGGACCGACAATACGGGAAACGTTGCTTAACTTCGAGGATTTATCATGAACGACTAAGCAAGCATCGACCGCAAGCGAGTTTTTAAATTAATTGTAAGTTGTAATTTTTTTCAAGGAACTATCTAAATCACAAGTTATATTCTAGCGCAGTGTTATTCGATAGGTCTCGTTCACTTTGCTCGTACGTAGTATTTATACACAATCGACCTACCATTGAACATTACTGAACTTTTTGATAGAAAAACTTTGCAAATATGAGAAGTACCTTCCTAACTATACCCATCAAAAGGATGCTTATAATGTTTTTCATAAACCTACTTTTATGATATTCCAAACTACTTTCTGATCGAACACTTTGACATAGTTTCGCACAAACTACTTTTCGTAGACATAATGTTGATGACTATTACATATAGACCGTTATAAAAAACGCGGTGTAAAGTTACGCCAGCTTTAGACCTGGCGCAACGTAACTCGCGTTTATTAATAACAGCCATAAAGTATACCGTTTCGCTTTAAAAAAATTTACATGATTAGGTACTTAAGTATGAACTCGTGCTTGCTTTAGTATGAACTTTTATGAACTCGTGGACATAACAAGATCTGCGAGGTCAGCTAGTAAGTATTTAATAATCGCTAGTCAAGTAGGTAGACAATATTAGCAATTTATCTGTACTGCTCTTCCCGACGATTTGAGCGCTAAGTGTTCATAATAGCTCCTTAGAGAAAGCGGTCGAGGGCAGCTCGAGTGCTGCGCGTCACTTCACACGACCCATTCCTCTTTTGAAGTAGAACCATTATATCCACATACTAATACTGCTGTCTTGATTCTCTGACCATTATCTTACACATTATACATGTATAAAAAATTTATTATATATTTAATAGAATGTCTGTTTTTAAAGAATCCACTTCTGGATAAACAGCAAACTACACAATATCCAAATGACTCAAGAATGAAATCTCGATCAGTTTAATTAGAACTTGTTATATTTCTGTTGGGTGTAATGTAATGTATGCAATTAACCTTGTCAAATAAGCATTGAAGAAACCGTTGAAGATTCTAATCCGTATTTTTCTAAACATTAATACATGTTTTCAAGACGAACAAAAATTAGTAATTGCTTAAAAATATCGGTGCGTCCATTATGCGAGTATGATGTGTGTTACCCATTTCGAGTAGCTGCCCTGTCTGCTAAAAGCCTATTGCCGGTGCCTGTCAGGTTTCACTTTACGAGTACGACGCTAGCGACCGACTTAGTTACTACTCCACTTCCATGGTTCGGTTAGTGCTTAGGTCTTAAAATGGGTTTGTGGTTTACGTCGCACCACATTTTGCTTTTAAGAGATATGTTTGTGCACATAATAGTGTATGACTGTTAAGAATTACGATTAAGAATGACGATGTGTTGTTGCAAAACTGGTAGTAGTGTTTTTTGTTTGAATTAAGATATTTAGCAACCAACTAAAATCTCTCTTCTAGTTATTTCTGTGATCATTAGCTTACTAATAGCAAAGACGCCAAATATTCGAAGTACCTATTTTCGGAGTCTTTCGTAGCCTTCTCTCGTGTAGAGAATTTCGTAGCCTCGTAGCACCAATAAAAATATTCTGACAATAAAAGCTGCAAAGAAAAATCCTGCAGACTTTTATTTCAAACCGTTTGAAAATGAAATTTGATTTATGATCACGAATTGTGAAAAGCCATAACTCGCGTGAGGGATGGCTGGCTTCGTATAAAAATTGACGTAAAATCCGTTTACAAGCCCTTGCGGCCATCATAGTCTGTGTGATGTACGCTGAGGATTTCGGAGATTACTTATGGCAGACATGTTTAGGTTCATAGCATCGAGGTTTAATGGACTTAACCCTCATAAACCTAAGAAAATGTAGTATCCGAGACTTCATTGAATGGTGCTATGACAAATACAGATATAGAGTTGGTAATTGCAGATTGAAATAAATATAAAAGCGTTTTAAAAAAGTAATTTTATATGTTAAGTTTTACCCTGGATCTACATTATATTTATATTATGATGGTTTAATACAAGTAAATAACAAAGAACAAATGAATTTCAGAGTAGATTATCAATTGATTTATTGTGGCTTATAGGTAAAACTAATTGAAATAACACATTGGCACAGCTACTTGTAAAACAATTTTTTATAAGAAAAACTGTCTTCGAAACGAAAACAAAATACCTTTCACGAGGCCTAGGGACCAAACCAATAACTTATAACATAACATATTACTATGCAAATATGTGAAATGTACGTGTTCAGCTTAGCTCACTGAAAAACACCTGTCCCACCGCCGGCATTTAGCAATACAGTAAAACCTACAGCTAAAGATAGTTTGATCAAATAAAACAAGTAAAAAATCCTTTGATAGCTATTATTATTGCAATAAACAAGAGTACGGGGTAAGTTCTCTCTAGCAGCAGGTATGTACAGTACAATCATCGTGTGTTACAATTAAAAAAAAGATCTAATAGTCAGTCTATTCCTAGTCGCGTTGGAACAGGGCCTAATGCAAACCATCCCATGTTCCGCTTTGTCCTCCGTCCACCACGCCTCGGCCTATATAAAAGCAAACACCGGTTACCATGAATAGTTGCTCCACTTGCTTTGATAACACTAGATTGTTGTGATGCTTATGACTATAATAATAGTTTACTACGTCAGGAATGGGCGTTGTTCATACTTTAGGTACCTACGGTCAGCTACGGAAAACAAGGTAGGTAATTTACCTACACTTGTAGGTAGGTACAGGGTATTGGAGGTTTTGGGCCACCTATAAAGCACAAATATGACAAGGTAAGCTTTCAGATTGTATGAAATTCCATTTCGTGAGAGCACTTGAGACTCAAGTAAGCTACACCAATGATTAGTGATTATGAAAATGTTAGACCCTTGTCAAGATTTCAAACTACGATCACAATCGGTAGTTGTGATCTACATAAAAAAAAATCTTATGACCATCTACATCCATACAAACTTTCATAAATCTATTTTCTTGTTGAAGGGTGATTGAACAAGCCATACAATCTAAACTCACAAACTTTCAGATCTATAATAGTAGTAAGAAGTAGGACGAGAATAAACATATTGTCGGAACTTGAACATTGTTGGGAAAGCGTCAACATAACTTCCTATAGACATTCTATTTGAATTGTTGCCCCGTCATTTTATCATCCAACGAACACGTTCTTTCGTCAAAAAGAAGGTTTATACATACTTATTTATACTATTTAGGTTTCATTTTATCAACGAAAATATCTCAAGGGCTTCTTGCATTGTCATGTTTTTGAGATCCTTGAAAATTTTGGGTATTTAGTGATAGAAGTGAAAATAAAAAATAATCTTTCATAAAAATTATTGCACTGCTACCAATGATGATTGCTACATAGTAGAGAATACAGATAGGATTGATTTACAGCATTTATACTCAATGCTCTTTGAAAGCTTAAAAGTTGCATAGGTACGGACTACGCGTCCACGCGTTCCAAGGCTCGCGCGAGTCTATGTACGAGTAAAATGTCTTTGGTATTCATTTCTCCTGCTTTGCTTATAAAAAGCGAATATAAAAGTGGAATCTTTAGTGACAGGTATTAAATCAACTTGGTAGCGTCTCGCAATTTGCAGGAATCTGTGCCGTCGCTGGCGAACAGCCAGCCGAAACAAACAGTTCCTTAGCTTCCAACTTCACAGACGGGTTTTATTTAATCTAGAAGAAGTTTAAGAGGTAGGTACTTTATAATGCCAGACCATTTCCGGAAACTCAAACTGATCTGAACCTGCAGTTATAGACTGATTGATTTCTATTCTAATACCAGATAACACGTTTTTAAGTAGGTATTACATTGATATTGTTACTTTTCTCTCTCGTTTCAACATTCACTAATTTTTTTTACCATTTAAGTGTTCACATATGTATAGGTACCATACCGTACCGTACCACATCACTAATCAACTCAATTTGGCAACAGCTTCCGGTATACAAGCATAACGTCAATCAACATACCTAGGTACGAGTACTGTTGACACTATTCAGCGAATATCTCATTTATTCCAGAAACCAATTATCCATAGGCACAGCTGCTAATTATAAGGTTGGTTTGCGTTTCAATTTGAAACTGTTTTGCATATTGGTGTCGTAACAAATAACGGTTCGGCTAAATTGATTAATCTGTTCGATCACCTGTGGAGCAACGTGACAGCTTGCTGGCGGCGCGCCAGCCGGGGCCGGAGTCAGGATTTGAGGCCGGAAATGTAAAGCTAAATCTAATCAACCTAGCTTATCTTCTTGCTGTTTACCTTCATTCCAAACTGGCGAGGAAACCCGTAGCTATCTGTATTATGCGGCTTAACTCTACACGTATTGACAATATCATATCTGTTGAAGGCTGATTGAGGTGATGATTTAATATGCGCTGGGCAAGTTCATTTCATCATGACAACAACTGTAGCATATTATCACACATTTGGTATGAACGCGATGTTTTCGGATGACGCACAACATAGCGCAATAAAGGTGAACGCACATTTGTCAGCATCGTATAGGTATGCCGCACGCATCATATGAAAGCTATGCGAGCTTTCATTCGAATAACGTCATTTATAATGCATTCGGTGTATACAATGCTGACAAAATGTTCCATCACGCACACGTCGTCGCTCGAAGGTTTTTAGGGGAGATGTCAAGGGCACGACCAAATTTGCATTTTGTTGTTTTTATGGTATGCTAATAATGTGAGAGACAGATGATGAGGAAAGGAAGATACATGTCGTGCCTACTTTATCATATTAATGTATGTAGTTGAGTGTGTGGTGGGAAGATGCTATTTATGTGATAGTAATGCAATGCCTGTATTCTTTTGCCTATTTTAAGGAGTTTTGATTCTTCGTCGAAAGTGTCAGAAGATGCGACCTAATAAAAGATATCCGCCCCTAGGTCGAGCCTCTCAGGTCTCTGGCGGAAGGCTTGGTCTCGACTCTCGACACGAAACAATTACTTGGTAAGCTGACCTGGAAGTAATTTCCTGGAGCTCATCAATTTCCGCCTATAAAATAAATTAATAGTACGAGTAAAAATAACGTTTCTAATTGACCTACTTTAAGGGCTTAGACCGTTCAATTTCGTTTGAATTTGCCTAAGAATTGCCTCGTTTAAATTCAATGAGTACTTGGAGAATCGAAGTGGGAAGTTCATAAGTATAGGTTGATGGTTTTAACCTAGATTTGTTAATTACTTTCCCAAAGTTTTTTAAAGAGTATTTCGACTTCTTCGACGCTCGACTAAACTAGTTGAAAGGGTATCTTAGTTCTTTATTTTTCCTATTTGACTTTTATTTGACTATTGCAATTTTTTACTTATTTTTCAAAAAAAAAATTACTTTAAAGGTTGATGACCTTTAAAGTAATTCTTTCTAGCTGTTCAAATCGTTAATGCGTTTTATACAAAAATAAAATCTTATCAGGTAGGTATATCACTAGTCAGTGTAATATTCTTTATTTTATCTCGAAAAATAAGTTATAACTTACACGAACAGAATTTTACGGCATCGTAAACAAATGTTTTATGTGACATCCATAGAATGCACATAAAATATACGCATTGTAGTTTGACGAATCCGAAAATCATATTGGTTTCCAAGAATTGTCAATAAAAACAGTGAAGTGATTGATTCTGTAAATTCTATGCTTGTATTGCTTAGTTTGGGGCTAGATGATGCTTTGTGCCAGCATTATTTATTATTGCATCCTGATCATGATCCTGACTTGCTACAACCCCGGTGGAGCACCTTTGTAATCTTTCATTATAAGAAATTGATCCTAAGTGCACTATACTTAAAGCATAAGATTCCTTTGGCATAAATTAACGAGAAGGTAGATATTCTAGGTTCTTAGGTCGGTTAATTCACATTACCGAGTCACAAAGGCTCAGCCTCTGGCCATTTTATCGATGATTCCGAATTTTCGAGGTTTTTTCAAAGATTGTGAACGTGCCTTTGTTTTCATCTACATATTTGACATTTTGGTTTTCTGTTCACGTTCTAAAATTGCTGAAAATTAGGCTCTAAGTTAACATAATTTATGTAAATAACATTTTCTATAATCCTCGTTCGCTATGGCTTAGTAAATACTACTTACATATTAATCGCTAAATCATACTAGATTATGCCAGTGTCTTTGTTTGCATTGTATAAAATTATTTATAGTGGCAGGATGTGGTACCTACCTCATAGCGATAAACTTTTCGAATACGATTCACCTCTTAATGATTGAATAGTTTTTGTAAAAATACTTACGAACTCGCATTATTCCTATATCTGTAAGCATCCCGGTTTTGTGTCATTAATACTTAATTAAGATAATATACTGAGATGTGTAATCAAGTGTAGGTGAGAGAGATTAATGCTGAGCTATTTATCACGGCAGAGTGATATATTACGAGGGTGATAGATATTCATAGAGCTTACGGGTCAGCTCACATTCATGAGCGACACGACGTGAAACTTACTTATAGATTAAAAAAAAAATAGCCATTTTTAAATGGGTAAACCAAACAAAAAATGGTTGCTAAAACTTTATATCGTTTCGCATCTCGATGTAAGCTACTAAACCAACACGCGTATCCTAGCACGCTACTGGAGCTTCATCAATAAATTTGACCGGGATCACCTAGTTTTAAGACGATTCAAAGTGATCCCAGCCGTCCTACTGAATAAATCCTTTTTTACTTTGACCATCAAATCCTTATTTTTAAATCCGGGTCCGGGTCATTATCAGCGTGTTTACTAAAAAATATGTATTTGCTCACTTTTCAATAAAAATCCTACTAAAACATAACAATCGTCACGTACATTTTGCTCGTTCTTCCTTCCCGGCATTGCATTGCGGAAAACCTACTTTGCCTGTTTCATCAGAACACAGTGCTTGTGCATTTTAATGCGATTGTTGTGCAGCGTTTTAATCTGGAAATGCAGACGAGTTTCTCCTGCTGACAAATGACAAATAGAATAGTTTGGTTGAAATTTCCATATATTTTAGCTTCCCGCTTAGTATTATGACAGCTGCACTGGACGCTAAGGGCGTAAACATCTAACTACATAACTGTAAAAACCTACTGTAGAGACTCACTCACGCCAGTCACTAACAAATGATTGACACCTCATGAAAATCGGATTCGAGTAGGTGCCGCCTAAGTATGGAACATAGAAATACAAACATACAAATACCTACCTACTGCTAAAATCATAACGATTTCTCGGATACTACGAAGGCCTTCGTAGTATCCGCCTAAATAGCCTTAAAAAATATTATTTTAGTTTTTATGATAAAATATCTTATCTTATCTAAAATTTATTTTGGATTTGAATAATAGCTACGAAAAAAAATACAAACTGGTCGATGAAACTTAAAACTTAATGTGTGTAAACGTCATTATTCATGACGTAAAATACAAGGTTGTATGTCTGTGTGTAAATTATGTCAGTAATCCCAGCATCATAATTTGCAGCTCATTTTACGCTCATTGAAATTAATTACGTTTCCTGGAAGTTACAACAATGGATATAGCTTTGAAATATAGCATCTACAGTAGAATAGAAATATACTTATTTACTTGGCAATAAGGTATCTTTTCATGATACTTTCTCTGTTGAAAATTGGTCTACGCCTCGGGCCAAACATTTTTGCCAGCAGACCAACCAATAAGAATGAATTAAAACATGCCAGACACAGCTAAAACATTTTCGTAAGTTAATTACACAATGATTTATGTAAATATTACACAAATATGAGTCCAGTGGTTAGCTGCATAAAGCTGAAAGGCGTTGCTTCGTTAGTAGCTTGTTGAATGGTCATTGAAAAATAAAAATCGGTTACGTCCGCGTCCGCCACACGAGCTCTACGCAAAAAAGAAATGATAAACGAGTATAACCGCACGTTCACACCAACAAACAAGATTTATACCTTGGCCTTTAGACCTTTAATAGATATCTGTTTATTACAAATGTTTGTTTGATCTAATCTGCAAATACATTTCTCGCGTCTGGGTGTAGGTACGTACCTAAGTAGTATATCAGTCATTCATTGATTCTTATAGCACAAGCTCCGCTTACTTTGGGCTGTGTTTTGAGGCCAGATAGTAGGAAGCGGTGTTATCGGGGTTCTAATTTCCCGTGTAATAACTAAAACCCTGCGGTAGTCGGGACGCCTGACAACGCTGGTTCCGATCTGCCTACGCTACAGACCACAACACTATACCTGTCATATTCATTATGCAAACTGACCTAATAATTTGCAGGAACAATCCTGAAAATTATGCAGAGGCTCGTATTATTCGAAACGTTCTACATTGCAGAACCACTGTTCGCGGTTTGGTTGTTTGATAATGATTTACGAAGCAACTTATTGATTGTTTGGTATTGTATATGTACAACCAAGTTTCTAGATGATGTTTGGTAAAAACCTACATTACACTATCACCATTCAATTCCAAGTTTCTTCCTTTCATTATGATCATAGGTTTTATAAAAATCAGGGTTTGCATAATTGAGTCGGAAAAAACAAAGACAAATTTAATTTTTTTAAGAGTGCGATAACATTTATAACTACTAGTAAGTTCTTTACAATTTCAATTTAAACTTAACTGAAACTCTTACGCAAAACATCATAAACTGATTCTTGCTTCAAATAAAAGGTCTTGCAGACTCAACTACCCAATTAGTAATATCCCTACGCGTACAACTAGTAAAATGCGTGAATGGTCGAAGGTCCATCACGTAGGCTGACCATTTATCTCCCTATGTCATCAGGAGTTTCCAAACGGACCCTAATAAAGGTTGTGATAGCCTTCCGTGTCCGCACGCCGACTTGACAGTGATAAGTCGCTCCAGTACGTTTTCTATCGCTACATTCTTTCTCATTTGGCTCTGAGTGTTATAGATATAGGATGTAGACCTTAAAACCTTAAAAGTCCAGTTTATAATTAAAATGCTCATTATTATAGCAATATTGAAGTAAAGTGTGACTTAGTTACTATAAACACGATCATTTGCAAATGAATAGAAACCTGCGGGAGAGCTACATTTAAATGATGTCATACCTAACCACGGATATAAATAAATCAACGAGTAGCTGTGTATGAAATATAGTTTTTACCATTCATTTTACATATACTTTTAACTCAAAACTTTGAAATAACAGTAAAGCCTATAAACAATATGAAGTAAAGCGAAAGCCAATATCTATGAAACACTATTAGCACTAGAACTTTAAAAACTAAGTATGGTTTGCTCTATTTACATGTTGGAAACTAAACCGAGAAAGTTGTTTCTGCTTCCCGTGTTATCCGATAAACCTCAAACCGAGCACGCAAGCGGAAGATTACCTTTCCGTTGACTGAACTTAGTAGAGCTACGGCGTAGCACCTCGTAGCATGGTGGGATCGTCATAGGTCGCAACAGTGCATTCGTTAGTTATGCATTCAAGCGATAACAGACTTTATACAGTTATGATAAAGATGATAATAGTTCACAGATAAACTAAAAGTCGTATTATGTCTTTTTTTTGTCTTGGGTGACATGAACTTTTGTTGGAACAAAGATAATGTAGAAGACGAATGAAATGAAGGTTTGTGCTGTATAATTTATCATTACAAGTAGAAAATCACTTTTATTGTTTTTTTATCTTTTTGTTCTCAAGTTTGAATACGTTTGAAAGATAAATGAGTTGGTCGTTAATTTGCGATAATGAAGGGCGTGCCGAAATATGTATAATTATTATAAGTCAACTCATATTTTTAAATTATAAAGGTTTTACCTTGAACACGATACGTGAGATTACCATGACAAAAACGAACCAGACGAGGGTTATGCTGGACTTACAGGCTTTGAAACTTTGGCACAAAAAGCTGGTTATTACAATCCAAAATTGAAACAGTCCAGATGGTCTAATATCAGCCAAGTTTGGACGGCCACCACCTAATTAAGTTGTCCAACGTGAACTATGAAGTTTTTAAGTAATGTGAAAACTTTCCCCTATCAAGCTTTAAATAAAAATTTACTGAGAATATTATCACGACAGTTCACCTTATTTTAATCGTCAGTTAAAACATTCCCTTTAAAATAGGGATATAAACTAACCGGCCCCGGAGTGAGCTAAAATTTACATTTTATTATTAAAATTATGCATATGCAAACCAGTTTAATGTTATTAGGACTGGAAGCCAAATTAAATAGCAAAGTAATTGCTTGATTATCATAATTTGGTGCATATCATCAACATTTTGTTTTGTAAAAGATAAAGCTTTTTGTGAAAGTTGTGTGTCAGGATCGTAGCGACTGGAGATCCGTGGTCTCTGCCTACCCCTTTGGGAAAGAGGCGTGACTTTATGTATGTATGTAAAGCTATTATAAGAATCACATCACAAGTGGTCACGTCATCGGGTAGTCAGAGAAAACGTCAAAAATACAAATGAAAAATACTATTCTTGGTCAAAAGCAGTCCGGGTAGCAGATTCATCAAACACGCTATTTTGTAGCGATATCAATAGGCTTTTGTCTACCGTGTCGGTTTTAAAAAAAGTGGAACTTTGCTACCATTTTTTCTACCACTATTCGTATAATATTTTGTTTTCTGTAGTGTATGCGATTGTAGACTAGTAACACGAGCCTTTGTTTGTTCATTCAACGTGATTTCATGTGTCAGGGATGCGTATATAAACTCTTGTTAGCTTAAGCCTTTAAATTACTAACTTAAACTGAGGTTAGGTACAGACGGAGTTAATAGCACTCATGTTTATGCATTTGCGGGGAAACAGACTACTAATGTTTTCGTATACGTTTATGCAGACTCCAATGTGAACTCCAACCCCATTTGAATAATAGAAATTGAGATTGAAACGGGCTTTAAACTGTATTCATTATAATTGTAGTTCGGTATTGTTCTTTTGAAAAATAAGGACAGTAAAAATCAATCAAAAATAAATACTTATTTTAATGATTCAAAGCAAATATTTAACTAAGATTTGTCAGGCAATACCGAAGAATTGAGGAAATACAATGGTTTGCTTCTCAGCTTGCGTTCAATAATTAATTTAATATCGAAAAGATCACATGAGCAGAACTGTGTTCCACTTTTCGATCGTTTTTACAGCGCTAGGTTCTCACTGAAAATTTGGGCTTCGTCAGCAAACTCGTTCCAGTTCAAGCTAAATCAGTATTTACTCTATTACCTAGTACATTACCTCTGAAACAATAGATTGCCGGTAGTTAGTACAATTATAATACCTACTGTAGACAATAATGTTGATTGAAAGCCTATTGTACCGATAGCCTCAAGCACGTCAATCAATAACGTAGATACTACTCCAGTAATGTCAACTGACTCCAGCACTCCCGACTCTATCTCATCGAACTAGATCTCATTATAAAACAATGACATTATCAACTTCTAAAATTTCGTTGTTTATAATTACATTCCGCTCGTCTGAAGAAATTTAATGATCATCAAAGATTGAATTCTCATTAGAATTGTTTATTTAATTAGAAAGTTTGTCAGAATTTGATTTGAAATAAATTGGTGTTCGTGATTGAATTACAGCTTAAGGTTTGGGCACATTGAGTACGGACAATGTAATTAATGTGACATTGTTATGAGAATGCGAGATCCGACGGTACGTGGCGCCAGCTCGCGTTGTCACAGGAAGATAAACCTATTTTTGACACAATAGTACTTAATTCATGAAATAACCCATGATATTTTGATTACAGAGATATCTTTGACAAAAAAAATCACAAAATCGAGCAATGTGTATCGATCGGATATTTAAATGATTAAGTTCAATAAATTATTATTCAGCGGCAAACTGTCGTGTACCGGAGATTTTCCATTTTTTTACGCAACATTGAATTCAGAATAAACTTAAATTTTATTCTCGCTCCTTCATTCAGAACCTTTTTGTAGCATTTGTAAAAGTTTTAAAAACAGACACATTTTGTGAAAGGTTTTCAATAAACAAACTCCTACATAATTAGGCGAAAGCTTCAGAGTCTTTAATTAGGCACGAACTGTGAATACAGGCGAAGATAAAAGGTCTGGTGGCGAAAACAAATTTTAGGAGCACCGTTATGGAAGAAAGATTTAGGCCTAACATTTAGGTATAATCAAGCCAGCTGATAAGGGCAAGGGATAATCGTATTACGGAGGTCAAGAACTTTGATATCCATTTACTGGGAGATGAATAAAAATCAGAAATATTTGTCTTTAGTTTAGAGTATGCTCTTTTGTGACTCGTCAATAAAAAGTGAACCCATACATACATATCAAGCAGCCGTTTCAGTTATAGCTAGTATATTAAGTTATTAATAAGATTAACTTAGTTATATATATATATATTTCTCTTGCTGTAAAACCTATTTCTGAAAATCAACGTTTTTATTATTAAAATCATTTTTAAAGTCCACTATAAAATGTAAGGTTAAGTTTCCACTTTCATTACTACATTTTCATACTTTCGTTTTTGTTGGTGGTCATAAAGTACGATTGAATATAAGAAGTAGGTTTAGATAGACCACATACATTCAACCCTTGTCAAGATGCGTATTCGGTAATATTGTTATGGTATTATGTAAGACCCAAGTTTCATTGTAAGAAGTATTTGGACGATAACCCAACTAGATCTCTACCAAATGTGCGCCAGCCTAGAAATGCTGTAGATTATGTTTCCACCATATTTTCTACATTTTTATACTTTCAAAACATATTACGACAGTAGGTACCTAAATGCAAAAGATATATAATGAAGAATGAAAAGTGCGATAACAGTATAGTGCTCTCTCTAGTCTTCCTTTAAACTTTAATAAAAACGTCTGAATTAAGTGTGTGGTAGGATTGTATCGTTTTATACAGTGAATTGGTATACAGGTTTTATATGAATATATATCGATTGTATGTATATGTGTTAACGAACCTACACTACGCTTGAATTTTTTCACCTATAAGGTTCTTCGCACTATAATTTGAAAATGTTCGCTTTAGATTCTGTAAGCTTTTCGATTTGGCGATGCGCCAGACAGCAAACTTGATATTAAATTAGGTTTTCTAATGTGCTTCTTTTACATGATATTTGACACAATATTGGCAAATTTTGATGCGCTCTCTTTTATTTTAACTTTGCAATACACTTAGGTACGTGCTTACGCTAGTTGTGTTTGCTTATCGATTTTTTTTTACAAGTTTTCACAGATAAAATAATGCACTTTTACCTGTGGTTGTTATTGAAATATCGAGTAGGTAAATACGATTTACCTACTAGAAACCTATAGAGCCTATTGCGGTAAGGCCCAGTAAAATTCTTGGAGTGAACGTAAATCTAACCGCATTCCGTTGAGGTCACCGTTCAATACACATAGCTGGACTAGATTGCAAAGCGGCGAACCTCAATTGTTGAACTTAGGAACAAATTCTACTATTTCATTAACCTTTACATGACTCTCACGGCATTGGCCGTTATCTTATCAACATAAATCATTCTCCGCCTAAAACTGAAGAAACACCTCAGTGATATCCATTAATGAATTTGCCAAATAGCGAATCTTGCAACCAACAGTAGCGCTAGGTAAGAAGCTGTCTGTTGTAAAAATAAAGCCAGCTTCCAGTTGGTAGAGATAGGTATGTACCTACCTACGTTTCTGCATTTTTATAGTAAACTGTTTACAAACAACGATTTCTATGTAATTAAAAGCGCACACAGCAACTCTAGAATTGGTAATCGATAACAATTTTCGCTTGTTACTCTGTGACAAAATCAGCCTACAATTGCTGGTAACTGAAAAAAGTGCCAATTGCTAGTGAGCTGTTGAAACAAGGCATTTAAGTACTACCTTCTTGTTCTAATTAAAATATTTCATTAAAATTTTTTTTAGCTTTTTTACCTATCTACTTACAAATCAGATTTTTTTTTATTCTTGTTCATGCTTTTATTATTAAAACTGTTGTTTGCTTTTCAGTTTTCCCACAAAACAAAATTGCTTTCGCCCCGAGGTTTTTAATCAGAAACTGAACAAGAGCGCTAGGCTCAAGTGAATATCTAGGCACTTCGTCAGGGCGACCATCGTCTGATAATAAATTCATGAAGTGAAGAGGGCAGGCAGATTTGCGGAAAACTCGAGAACTCGACCGCAATTTGTTCGCTTTTATTTTACAGCCGGGATTTGATTCATCAAATGAAGATGTTCGGATGTTCTATATGGAATTATTTGCAATTCAAACTTTAGAATAGCGAATATCTACGTCAAGAACTACTAAACCAAGACCTGGGTCTCCTATAATGAAGTAGTAAAGCGAATCCTAGACACAAACAAACATACAGTCACAATTTACACTAGGAATATCCAAATAGTAACGTAGTCGCAGTTGCCTGTTAGTATGTATAATGATATAAAGCTAATAAATGTTCAAAATTTTTACTAAATACAATGTACTTATTTGTACAGTATGCTACCAATTACGTTTCCGCAACGAATTTTCTTTTAACTGCTCAACTTTCTGAATAATGTTCGTTTCCATAATAATTGTTTGTAATCAAATATATACCCGTCATCAAAAAGGGAAGCTCGCGTGACCTGAATATGAAATCTTATTATGTTCTAGTCGGTCGAGTTCACTCGTAGCCTCGAATCGTGGCACATCTCGTAGCGGAATGATACGACTTGCGATATCGACTGCCTTATTCGCTAAGATTCAGGGAAGCCTTTCTCTGCAATTTTCTTTATGGCATCCGGATTTTCTGTCATAATTATTTGTTTATAGGTACTTATATTTTATAATTGAGTAGGATTTTTGTCGTTCTAAAATTAAATACGAGAAACAATGAGCAACTTATAAAAATATAAGATTCCATTATAGTAGCGTATTTTTTTATGTACATTTCACACAGCATCATCTAGCCCCAAACTAAGCAAAGCTTGTACTATGGGAACCAGATAATCCAGATAATCTTTTAAATAATATGAACGGAGAGTTAGTGAATTCGGTAAAATGCTGGGCCGGTGAGTATTCCGTCACTGTAAATAGAAAGGTCTGACTTTGCATGCAGTAATGAGTAGTCGCAGTCTCGCTTGTGCATAGTCAAGCAATTCTTCACGAAAAGGTATGATCGTATACCTACTGTTTGCATCCAACATTTCATTTGCTTGGAGATTTCAAATGTAAAACAATAGGTAGCCTACGCTAGTGATCTTTTAGAGATTTTTTATTTAGAAGTAGTTTTATAATTTGATTGCTCATGTGAAATTGGTAAATTAACGTACCTTTTACAAACGGTAAGTCACAATATGTTCTTCATTACAAAATAAATGATTTAAATTTAAAAATTATACGCCACAGAACAGAACGAAATAATGCAGGCATGCCGCGGTAGTGAATTAAATTTTCTCGCAGTTTCTCGAATCTAGAGCTCTCCAAAACTCACCCAAACTCGTCGTCGAAAAACTTTTCCTGCAAAAATGCAAACATTCTGGCTGCAACAGCTCTACCGACATGTTTTCGGAATTTCCATGAATGAAAAATACATAAACATTTCAATAAATTACTGAAATATGTTTCAAGCTTGTATAAAACTCCGGTCTGTGATAGTATTGATGATGACGTCACCATAGTTTACTTGTACATAGTAAAAACAAATCACATCGATAAATATGAGCTCGATGCGATCTGCTTAGATTTACGAGCGCTACATCTGCTAATTTATCACAAAGTTATTTTGTTTCTAGTCTGACCAGAAACTGTAACGTATTTCCAGTTATTCGAGTATTCAGACCCACATTGTTTGGGGGCACAAAAGAAATGACCATTGCTTTGAAGAGTAGACCTCGAGTATTTTGAGGCTATTCACAAAACTGCCAGTACTGCCACTTGTTTCGTACAATGTCCCTGCCACAGTTCTCCTACAGCTGCGGTGAATTAGATAGCAGGGTCTGTACAAATAAACTTCTTTATTACATGTGTAGTGTGAAGTATTTGCCACAATTATATTGAAACACGTTTCTATTGTGGTAATAATACATTTCAGGGAATCTATTTGAAGTCAGAACTATGTATGTGACTGTCGGGTTAAATTTATTTCCATAAAAAATTGCACAAAAAAGCATCAACAGTACTTCTTTTCTTATCAACCATTTTTTCCACAGCTTTAAGTTGATAACAACTTACTAGCCAATTAGATCAATTAGCTTCTCCAATATATATTTTTTTAATTCTATAGCAATTAATACCAAGACATAAATTGTACTACTCCACTTGTATCTGCTGTAAGACAAAGCTTCCCGCTGAACCTTTATTACGCACTCAGAGATGTAATCATACGACATTATTTCTACACGTGGCGGTTTGTAGCACACATAACAATTAGTAAACAGGGTCACGACTGTGTCCCCGAGGCGCGGTAGACATTCTCTCAGATCTTTTATATTCCAGATCCTTTGAAGATGTCTAAGGGAGGCATGTACAAATACATATTTGATACATGCCCACATCTTGCAGAAGTTAGTATTCCATACGTGACAGGTTGCAAGCCCATCGCCGCAACAATTAGTGCATACTATTATTGTGGGTTTATATCAAAACACTTCTAAAATTCAAGAATTTATTCTCAAAATACAAAGTCACATGAGATTATTAATAAAATTACTGTTCATATTGAATTCATCGCGTTAAATTCCCTAGGTACGCCTATGTTTCAAAAGAGCGTAGTCGTAGGCAGACGCGATGGATGACTTGATTGTCTACTTATATCTATAAACAGGCATTTTATCCTTGAATCTGCTATTGTAAATCAACGATTTTAATTATCGGACAAGTTTAAATCAAAACACTCTAACTTAGATGAACAATTGTGCGTAGGAGCAATTTCTCGCTCAGCAATGCTAAAAGGCTCGTTTCAAAGTCTATTCTCAAGCGTGAAGCGTGTCTCAAACGGATGATTAATTACTCAATTTACATAGAAAACTGCCCATCAACTTACATCGATCTCTCTCCAAAAATAACGCCTATAATATTACAGTAAAAAATATGGGAATTCCGATGAAGTCTTCTGAGATGAAGGTTTGAAGGATTATCTCGAAGTAAATGTGCGTATGCTAATGGCATATACTCTAAAGCACTTTGTTTTCATTACAGTTCGTTAGGTCGGAGTATCGTTTCTAATGAAATAACTTGAAGGGCAAAGTTATTAGCTCGACTCAAGTCAGCTTAAATCTTTTAAACAAATCCTCAGAATAGCAGACTTTAAATACCTTTTAAGGGTTTTAAAAAGGCGATTTTACCACTCCTGAAGATTTTAATGGTAGGTAATTTGGATATGAATAAACAACAATGATTAATGTAAAAAAAAACATTTTGGGCCAAAGATTTTAATTATCTAAACCCCATCAACTATTTTTATATTAAGTACACATTCGAAAGTCATACTCTAAATGCGCAAAAGAAAGGTTGAAATTATTCCTTAGCACTAAAATAAGCATTGCAAATGTGAAGAGAACTCTAGAGAAATGCAAGACCAGTTCAAGTAGAATAATAAGAACAAAAGGTGATTGTTCACAATAACTAGCTAGTATTATTTGGTAGATAGGCTATGAATAAAGGTACCTAAGTACTTGACTTTATATTAGGTAGTCAGGAACAACAAATACCTAAAAATATAAATAATAGCTAAAAAAATATTGCATGTGAAAGGTGATCCACGCTTGAGCCACTTATGAGCTTGCATCTCTTTGGAGCTAGATATGATTTTCTAGATTCTGCAAAGGTAAATGTATCTATAAATAAAATAAGTAATAATCCAAGAATTGTAGGTATTTGGGCAATGCCACAAACAATAGAGTACGAAACAAAAATCACTTAAGATACGAAAAACAACATTAACATTTCCTCGAGTTCAACTCTCCGTTTTACTTTTGATATTCTCTTGATTACAAATTGCGTTATCCCTAATCCTTATCAAAGGGGCGACATACATTTCATTAAAATATAATCTCATTTTACCCACAGCTCATTAACCAGCAATCGCAGCCCGAATGGACCAAAGAGCTCAATCGCGGCGGAGCGTCCTAAAAGCTGGCACCTAGCCTCGGCCATTAAACGTAGAAGTTACAAGGGTGAAAACATGAGGATGAAACAACGCGACGGGCGAGGCAGAGCCCGGGAGGAGCGAAGCCTCGTCAGTGCCCCACAGAGCGCGACCGGGACGCCACGCTCGCGCGTGCCTCTCACGCTCGCATCGCGGGAAACTTCGTCAATGAACACACGAACAATGGAACTGACCCTGTAGCGATTCACGATCGAACATGTGAAGTGATCCAATCACACCCATTAGTACCGAGATTTGTACCAGCGGGATTACATTTGAACAGATGTCGTCGCATGGCTTGCAATGATGTAATGTATGGTTGGTAATGTGATTATATTTTTTTCCGATTTTCTCTTATAATAATATTACGAACAATAAGTGCTTACTTAATTTTAACTGGTTTCTATGTATTGTATATTACCTTACCTACGAGTATAACACCAATTAACAAAGAACTAATTTGCAATGCATAAGGTCAAAATGTTCTAGACTTAGGTATATAAAATGAACTCAAACATAATTTTATTAATTTGTTTATACTTTATGGATCACAATTAATAAATTGTCCACTAACAGTATTTCTATTCTGTACCTATCTCAATAAATAAATAAAGACATGGCAATATTTCGTATCTTGACCAAAGCTATGAAGAAAAACTTAAGTATAATTTAAGGATGTCACAAGCGTAGCTCCAAGATAAGGAAGTTTAAATTTATTATGATAATAACTCAAAGCCTTAAACTTTTCCGTGGTGTTTGGCGGTATCATTAAAATGTTTAATCGTTTAGAACAAGAAGTAAAAAAATATTCAAATCCATCTAAAGGTAAAATTAAAATGCTGCTCTTAATTTTCTCTTACTAATTAAGCCACTAGGGCTCAGCTTCTGAGCAACATTGTAAAATCTCTTTTGCATTTTAAATTGAGCCAGTTAGGTGCTATAAATCTCGCCGCTGCTGATTTGTTAGAGTTACTTTAGTAGAGCTTCTAAATTCTAATAAATATAGAACATTACTGTGACATTACTCAATAGGCGTTTGTAAAAGCACTCTATAAATCTTTGTGAAGCTACAAAGAAGCACCAATATTTCTTTTGAAATAAATAAATAAGTACTCAAAGGAAAACTTATAGACAAACTTTTCTTTTCTTAAGAGCTTCCGTATAAATTGTTGTTTTCTTAAGAATTGCATAGTGATCGCTCACCAAATACCTATTGTCATTCGTTTCATCCACATTCCATTAACATTAAAATACCTACATTCTATCGCAACTCGGCAGATGGGCTTACAACGGCTACGTCATTTCTGGAACTCTGTCCTGAAAAATTGTGTATGTGCCATAAAAGTTGAACGTGTCTTAGAAATCTTTAATGGTTATTGTATTTCGGAGCCTTAGGGATACGGGTTTAGTTTTTTTTTACGTACGCATGTACTTTATCTTTATTTGCACAAGCTCCGCTGGGTCAATCCAAGGCCCACATAAAAAGTTGGCTTTATCTCAACACCAAAACAAATCCGATCTTTATTTAGATTACCATTTTACGAAGATTGTGCCACATTCGCGCACATAAGGAAAAGACGTAAACCCTCGAATAAAACTGCTGGTTTTTATCAATGCTATCGAAAGGGTTAGTCCATAAGGTGCCGGAAATCTTTTGTGTGATATCGACTACATACTTTAATCCAATCGTATATTTCTTTTTGATGTTATATCACCGACATGAAGCAGTTATTTCGTCAAATGTTATTTTATTACTACCTTGATATTCGGCCAATATTCTGCCCATGCTGGTTTTTCTTAGTTTTCTTTCTTTCACATAAAAAGGGTTATGAAGAATATTTGATTGAAGTGTTATCACGAATGGAATGCAAAATTCTGTAAAATGGGCATGTGCCAAATGTATTTCTAGGTGTCTCAAACTAGCCCCTTAGACATCTTCCAAGTATCTTGAATGACGTGATCAAAGATAATATCTACCGTGCCTTGGGGTTACAGTCGTGATCCCCTTTTGTTTTTCATTTATATTCATTATATCTCGTAACGTTGTTATTAAAACAGAGCACTTTATCATCCTGTGTTGTACAACAACTAGAGGTGCCAGATAACAGCTTTTGAGGTAAGAGGCCATTAATTATTTTGCAGGGAGGCAGCTCCTTCAATTGTGCACCTTGAAACAATAGAACTCCTTCAGAGTTTCTCGTTACGACGCGAAAAGGAATTTGGTTCGTTACAACAGTTTTCTAATGACTCCAAGTTTGAACTTTGGTGACAAAAGATATAATTGTAGAAACTTTGAAATTGAGTGTTTGAAAAGACTGCAATAATATTTTTCTTAAATAAGACTTCAAAAGATAATTTTCAACAGATTTTATTCCTCTACAATAATGATAAAATAACTAGTTAAGTACATACTTTTTTAAATACAGAGAACAAATTTATTGTAGAGCTGCAATCAATTTAATTAGTTCCTGGTATACAATGTACCTACCTACAATATAAATTGTATTGCGTTCTGAGAAATCCAACCGAAACCAATTAGAGCAGGAAACATTCGCTCTTGACGCGGTAAACTTTTCAGTATCCCATTTACCTGCATAATGTGGGCAAATTTAACAAAATTTTATAGATTATTACAGTTTTGTGTTTGTTGTTTTAGCTTCTAATAACGAGACCCATCAAAAGGGAACCGAATAATCATGACTCACAATTTTGAAACACGAATGTTTTAGCCTCAACGTAACACACAATAAAAGACTTGATTACCTGTGTTTAGCAAAACTCTTCTCAATCAATTTGAAAGCTAAAAGGCGCGGATATCCCTGGCTATTATCTTACTCAATCTGGGAACAGAGTCCTAACAAAAGAATATAAATGCAAATGACGTGAAAGGGGACCCAGGTAAGTGACAGATCGGATAACAGGAACAAGCCTAGTATAATACATTTGCAAGGAGCCGTCTAGGTATTACAGCCCAACAAAACACAAATGAGATAATGCTCTCCGGGTCAACCCACGTCGACTCACTTCAAGAGTGAATAGGGTCAGACGCATCTGTATAGTAAAAAGGTCTGTTTGTTCTTATATTTTCTTGTGGAGCTATCTCGAAAGACAGTAGCTATTTTGTTCTCGTTTTCCATAATCAAACTTAAGTGAAACCTGTCGAGTCGCTCATTCTTTCTTATCTTGTACATAGGAAAATTAAAAAAAAAATAATGCATATGTTAAGATAAGAGAGTTTTTTCATAGGGTTTTCAGAAACGAATCATTTTATTCAGTAAAATGTTTTTGAGAATCCTATGAAAAACGAATCAATTCAAAATATACAGGTACTATCCCAGATAGTATATCCCACTAGTACTACTATAATCCCACTCATATAATAAAGCTGAAAACTTGTGAGTTTGTTTAGATGTTTGTGTTTCAATCACGCCTAAACCATTAAACCGATTTGGATGAAACTTGGAATAGGCGTAGATAGTGACCTGGAATAGCATATAGGCTATTCATAATGTTGATACCACGCGGGCAAAGCCGCACGCAGAAGCTACCTATTGCTGTGTAGCTTCAAGATGACTGATGGGATATTACCTATCTGAAAGTCCGATCGTAACCAAAATAATAGATAGATAGATAATTTATTTCATAAACATTGTTAAATTACATAGGACACTTAAGTATAATTGAAGAGTGAACAGCATATTCCATGCTGAAAAGTACATAAAGGTATACATTTCTCTGAATCACTTTAACAGTTGCTTTCCTTTCATTAAAATGTATTTTGCTCCAGGTACGTGCATTATTTCTCTTCTTGGAAACTTATAACTTCGCAGGAAGTTTCTTGTTAAAGCCTTTTTAATTTGCTTTTATAAAAGACATTCAACTCCGCTGAGAACATAAAAATGGAAACGTGGAAACGATCTACCTAGTTGTTATGACTTATATTATACTTTAGACAGAACATAGGTACCTAGTTGAAAAAAGATGTATCTCCTTAAGCTCTTCTCACTTCATTAGTAGTATGTAGAATAGACAGAGTGGATGGATGGTCCATTAACGTTCTAATAAACTGCCAGTCAAACTTAAATGGGCAAAGCGGTCGACTTGGTCGTCCATTTTCTTGAAACTTTTTTACAAGAATGTAGGGAACGGAAAACTTAGGAAAGGCAATTATTTGTGTTGCCTAATAACATTGTAAAAAATTGTAGCAAGGCTTCTATTGATTATAAGTACTTGCCAGGTACATCTTCTCTTTAATTAATTTCAGGTAAAATAAAACCTTTGTACTCTCAGATCTTTAGGCAAACAAAACCTGAAATGAAAATCTTATCAAAATTTTGGATTCCGAACCAAAACCTTTGATCTCATATCTATCTATATTTTTTAATAATCAGTGTTTGTTTCAAACTCAAGCCTCAAGTTTGCAACCATAAAGCCGTTACAGTACATTAGTTACATAGGTACTTACTGCCAACTCCAAAGTAACAAGTTCGTATAAGTATAAAACCGTTCCGCATCATAAAACATTTCACAATGCCCGAAAGGAGGTCATAAGTTTAATCTCCTCAGTTTTATCCTAACCCTTCGAGCTCATATTTTAAAACGTCACATGACTACTTCCAAACTTTACAATGAAATTACTACGGTCCATCGGTGTGCCAACTTTGTCTTTTCTGGCTCAGACTCAATGAAATTACAGAATTTATATGTGATATAATTTCTGAACGACAACCCTAAAGCTGGAGTATAAAACCAGGAAGACCAAAGATGCAAAAACCTGAGCCAAATTATTTCGTGTTATTATTTTTGTTTTACGCTGCTAACAGAAAGGTACATAAGTGGATGTATTTTTATTCAAATTTTACTCAAAAGCAAGAAAATATATAGGTACCTAATAATTTATTTTATTTATTACAATTTATGAGATGTACCTACCTGTTTGACAGGGGTTGATTGCTTTAACTAAGCCCGGAAGAAAAACCGTGGGTTACTTCGTAACAACTTCATTTACCGACGTCATTAATTACGTGTCACGTCTTTCTTACATTATATGGTTCTCTTTGCGTTATTGTATGGCACCATATGAGATATGACGGCTCCTAAAACAATATACAAGGGTCTTTGAACAAAACTAGCTTATTCATATTAGCTTTTTCTGCTTATTCGATTAACTGACTTTCCAAGTACTCGAAAGTACCTATTTATTAAGTACTAAAATAACCAGCTTGTATAAATTAAACACCCACATCCAGCTAATTCATCGCAGCTCTAACTGTTATTTTAGGCACCACCCAAGATTCGATTTTTAAGCTTTTCGGTTTCTACGATTATTCATGATAGACAAACGAAATGAACATGATACAATTAATTAGGAACTTATAACATTTCTCTGTGAGTAATACCTTGAAATTATGAGACAATATGCGTAATAAAACAAATCCAAATGGATACATTCGACTAAGAAAATTATTTGACGTAGAAAAGAAAATTATTTCATTTCGGTCGGCGGCATAAACTTTGCGAGAAACCAGTTAGTATTATCTAAGCAGCACTGGAGGCAGACGAACTTCCTGTTTGATTAGATAGGTACAGTGAAAATTGTTTAACGACCAACCAGGCCTACGCGTACTTCACCAAATCATTCTCTTTTAGCATTAGCAGCCGCATCGTAACTTTCAATTAAACTTTGATAGGTCCATATAACTAGGCACTAAACTTGGAAGATTGGTCAAATGAGAGGCCTTGGGTTAGATTGTCAACGATAGGTACATCTTCGCTATTTATTACTTGTATGGCACTCGCCCGTGGTCTCGCTTGTGATGAAAATTATTTAAGTAAGTAGGTACCTAATTCAACTGGTAGGTACTTACATTATTGCTAGGTACAGTGTTTGAAACCTAAACATAATAATATCGTCTCGTATTTTATACAGTGTCAGAAAAATTCAAAAATCATTGCTTATTAAAAAATCAAACTTGATTAGTATGTTAGTCTGATATACAAGACATAAAATGTTATATTGCTGTAAAACTGAATAGCATACTATGTTCCTTATTGGTATCTACAACGTGAACTAGTCTGAGAGCAACAAAGAAGAGCAATTTTCCGTTTGTGATACATGAGCTAGTAAGAAAGAATTTCTCGGAACATCTACGTCATCATTACACAGGTAGTTGTAGCCGTTTCTTGTTAAAAAATTACTTGTTTGTGAACTGAATGTTATTTTTTTTGTACAGAAATTACGACAGCCGAACTTAGGTATGCAATGCAAATGCACCCGTGCAGCTATAGTTGAAACCTCAATAATTATACCTTAATCACGTTAATATGTTAATGAAGACTACAAGCTATCACTCTTGAAAACTATGTATTGTTCTCCAGCGGAAACAGCTTCCTGTCCCATATCCTAGAGCTACGACATTGTTGTTTGTTTCCACCGCACTGAAACCGCATGCTCATTGTCAATGCTTGTATTGCTCGCTCTGGGTGTCAGTCCAACCAAACAATAGGCAATATTGTTTAATGGCGATTTGAATGGAGAGATAGCGATAAAGGAATAAAAATTACCACGAAACGCTTTCTGAAAAGTGAGTGCCTTTTGCTTGTCATGGCACACTACGCACCCACAATCAATGATTTGGATTTTTGATGATTAAATCAAACTTTATTTACATTGGTGCAAAATTAAGGCGTATTTTGTTATTTTAGTAAGTAGAATGAGATCTCCTCACATCATGATAAGACAATCACAAGAGATTTATAATCCAAGCTAAATCTACGTCTTGTAAATAAAATATAATGCTTAAGGGTAAATTCCACTAATATTGTGTATCAATATTACTCTACGCTCTGTCACAGTATATTCTAAGTGCATACAATCATGATCATTACTCACGCTAATTGAAACCCTTAATGGCCGACGAATCAATATGAAATTACAATGAGCTGTGTTTGAATCCATACAAACGTTCTCGATTGAATAACTTCAAAAGGGACAAGTGGAAAATGGCTTCCTCTCAAGTATTTTTCGGTAATCGGTCACAAAACCGTTTGCTGTTTTATAAATGACAAAAGTTCGGTTAGAAAGTAGGTAGGTTATATAGAAATTGGCATAGATTTTTTTTCTTTTTGAAAAATAATTAGGTACTTACTTATCAGTCGTGACTAAGACGCTTTTCTCCGGTTTCCTTTCCTTTTACCAAAACACTAATTATTTCCGTAAACCCACGCTATTCAGGTATCACTCAGGTTATTCGTAGGTATTATTGATTGTGTTTTTCACACATGGAATTTTTAAATGCTGCAGTCGTCACGAAAAATATATCAGATAAAATATATCAGACTAGCTGCGCCCCGCGGTTTCACCCGCGTAAGTCCCGTTCCCGCGGGAATATCGGGATAAAAAGTAGCCTATGTGTTAATCCAGGGTATCACCTATCTACATACCAAATTTCAACCAAATCGGTCCAGCCGTTTTTGCGTGAAAGAGTAACAAACATCCATACATCCATACATCCATACTTACAAACTTTCGCCTTTATAATATTTATAGGATGACAGAATTACAATAGTACAAAAAATGCGCGCCTTATTCCCATGAAGGAATACATTCATGTTTTAAACGTTCACTTCACTACCCGGCGGTACCAATACATCCTATTTATGCATATCCTCTGATTTATAGAAGCGCTCGTGGTCGTGCTTGCTTAGTCGTTCTTGATAGATCGTCAAAGTTAAGCAACGTTCGAAACGGTCTGTAAGTGGATGGGTGACCGCCAGTGGCATTTTCATCTGAGCGCTTCCGTGCTTCCGTGCTTCGGAGGGCACGTTAAATTGCCGGTCCGGCTATTTAAGTAGTTAAGCCATGACGGACGCCTTGAGGCGGCCTAAAAACTCCGTCACCAGAGTTAGTCACTGACTCATACGAACTTACTTTTACTCTGATTTATTTTACATAATAAACACAGTACCTAGATGTAAGTATGTATATTCATAGTGTGAACTCTCTTTGACATAGATATAGACAATTTATTTATTTGCTACTTAAGCACACACAAAATAGAGTAACAAAATGAGAGTAGAAAAATAAAAAGAATACGACAAAAACAGAAAGCAGAATGTACCTTTATGTGTGCTACAACAGCAAATAGGCTTCGACTCAGAATAATGTCTTCTTCTGTCGAAAGCCAACGGTCAGTCAATGGTGTGAGGATATTTTATGTGGATTCTTTCTGATCAGATTTCCATGAATAGTGTTTTTTATTTGTACCTCAATTCACATAGTAATCAAACAGTATGTTAAAACCCACTTCCGGTTCATTGGGTCAGAAAGTTGGGTCAATTTCAGACTAGTATTGGTAGCGTATAATTTTTATGCATTTGTATTGACTCATATTTCAATTTTTTCCGTATATCGATTTAAAACCAAATGTTGGGATGCTTGAAAAGAGCATGGAAAAGAACTCTGTTTTTTATTTATACAATACCTACTGCTCGCTTTGTGTACATTCATCTTGTTCAAACAACGTTGGAATATCAAATATTTTTTTCAGTTTTTTGTCTTATATTTTTGTACGCCGCCCCTGTTGAAGTATTGTAAAATTCGAATAGACGTCATAAAGGCAGGCACGTACAAAGCAAATATGTAATTGTAGAACGTTCATAGTTCTTGCTGTGAAGCTACGAATGAGCGGATGAGGCGTGGTTAGGAATTCTAGACACAAAACCCCGGTTATGTCCGGTTATGTAAAATTTGCGATAAATGTGCGATCGATTGCTCATCACTCCATTGTTTGTTAAATATTTGCTCCCTGATGACTAATCTCGCTACAAACTTGTGATAAACAGACGTAGTTATGCGTAATGGAACCAATCCATACTCATGTCGGAATTGAGTCTAATATAACTGGAACTCTACATGAGTGTGGATTGGTTCCTTTACGCTTATCCACCATTTAACACACCTTTGACAGCGGTGACTGGTAGATTACGCCTGTCGCAAGGTTCGTAATCAAGGGGCGGAAGTAGCACCACTGGAACTAAAGTAGTCATGAGAAACCAAGGAAATTTCAAACCTACCAACGTACCAGTGAGACACATGAAAATTGTGCTATTTTTGCTATCGCAGTTACATATTAACCTCGCGTGTAGGTATTTTGCTCTGATTTTTCATAGCATGGCCGCGAACAAATAGAAGAACCGCTTAGCTTCAAGACGCTGTATACCCGGCAGACTATTAAGACCCAAGGGTTGTTTTAATGATGTTGAATAAATGTATATTACCTGTTGACTATGCTTTTCTTTCATACGCTATCGCGATAAGGAAAATCATTATCGATTGTTTTTTTCAGCGCGACATAAAGTTAATTGATGCGGAGCTTTGCTAATGGAGAGCGTTAAAACCTACATCATAAACCGAGTAAAATATTTACCGTGCTAAATTATTAATTCTGCGGTGACGTTGCATGAATATACATAGTTTTGTGTTTATACAGCTAAAAGCTCAGAGGAGGTTGTGGGTTTGTTAAGGAAACAATGATGTTGTTGTATTGCGTGAAAACTAATGCAAACTCTTCAATATTGGAGATTGAACGATGTTTTGGTCTATAAAATGCTCTCTTCGAAACTCGTAATACCTATCTAAGGTACCAACGGCAATCAATCCCTGATAGGTACTAACAATTCGTTCTCAAATAACAAAAATAAAGAAGAGTATTTCAGTCGTTCGAGTTCAAATAACGATTGATTTTTAGTAAATAGCTTCGTAAATCTTTCGTTTATAGTTACATAGCTCAAACCTCCAAGATGCTCATCACTGAGAGCTTTTTTATGTTTTCGCCTTTTATAAAAGAATATAGTATAGTAATCCTAACAAACACTATCAACTCAGCTTGAGAAAATAACATTCATCAGTATTTGGCAGCGACAGTGACGAAATACATCCCTCTAATGCTTTTGGAAAAAAAAATGGCAAGGCTCTATCGGCTCAATCGATCATTTCTTTATTAACATCGTTACGCAGTTGTTTATATTATGGTGAAGATAGGTCCCAGAAACAAGATTTACGGTAAGTTTAGTGCATAAATTGTCTAGCGGTTGGCATAAAAATGGCGCCAAAAGAAACCTCTCGAACTAGTCTAGAATCTACTGCAGAGGTTGGCGCCGAAGCCACTACTGAGGAAAGCTAATATATTTTCAGAAATAAGTACTGTGCCAGACAAAATTTACTGCAAGATACTAGCAGCGTACGATACGTTACAAATTGTGAAACTCGTCCTCAGAAATCTGAGGATAGGATCAAAACTAGAGTTGGATCAAAAATGGACTTAGATCTCCATAAGGCCACGCTGAAAATGCTTACCTATTCTAATGTTAATTTAATGTAATATTGGTTTAATGCCTTTTGCTGAAAGCTTATTTTATCGTTGCGGAAAACAGTATAAAATAAATGGTCTTTTTGATCGCTTGTAAAATATAGCTTATAATAAATAGACATATCCTGAGCAACCTTTCTGCGCGAACTTAATAACACGTAGTCAGAATGTAGTAAAACGAAAAAAACCTTTCTCACTATATTCTGTGCCACTTTGAATTATGAACGGTTGGTATATAAACATCCGCTCAAATCTTCAGATTTAATACTTGGTAGCCTTAAATGTATGTATTTGCATAGGTATTCAAGCAGAAAATAACACATGCTATAAGTTATGAAAATCTTACGGAAGCCTATAAATATAAGTGCCCCGTTAAAAGAAGGCAATGGAGACGAAAGTCCTGAAAAAACAAGCTTTGAACCTTTACACGTACCGAAGAGCCGAGTGTTTTATGTAGCGCGAGAATAGCAATGTGTTATCTCAGAAAATATGACGCAGCCCAACGCAGCCCTTAGGAACACGGTTCTGTCCTATTTGTATTTCGTAAAATAATCTATTTATTCACTGGGAGACGCTCCAATGTCACCGCAATTTGGTTGATTGATGACGTCACAGGGAGCGAGTGATAGTTACAAGAGAACGACGAACGACAACGTCTTGAATTCAATCCTTAGAGGAAGGAAATTCTATATAATTCAATCAAAGGTTAGATATTAGCCCTCAGATAAAATATTCCTATACGTTAAAGGTAGGTCAAATAAACGCTACTTTGCCGTAAGCGAGATGAACTCGTATCTATATTCGTGGGCGAAGCAAATCGTGTAGACTACAATACTCAGCTTCACTGAAATTTTATTTGCGTCGAGAATACCAAGCCAAATCGAATATCATATGGAATGTTGCTGCGCATGCATTATGTATGTGAATATGGAATAACTAAGATGAAAATTGTTTGGATAAACGGACCGGTCACTTGGAAATTCGGAATATCTCGCTCTGTATGAGATCAGATAAGGCGCGTCACGCTTGTTTCACAAATGGATTTCATACTGTAGATGTCTACTTCAAAATAAGTAATACTCGTATCATCGTATTTATGTGACGGCTGTTCAAGATTTTGTACTAATATTCAGTACTTATTTATTTTCACTGTAAGTTACGTTCTTAACAATAAGCTGTTACAAAACAATAGGTAGGTAATTATATGTAGTCTTCATAAACTTTCACGATTACCATACTTATACCTAGTTACATATTTAGAAAGTGTTATCAATACGAAAATTATTCGTGTTTTTAAAATAATTTATTTTATTTTCAGATGCTTCTAAACACAGTGGATGATAAGTCCGGTGTGATTTAACTGCTTTACATTTCCTGACTTCCTGAAGAAAAAAAAAACAATCCAAAATGGCGATAATAATCGGTAAATTCTTAGAATATCATAATTTCGTAGAATGGTCTACGCCGTAGACCCTCTAGTACAAGTTATTTTAACGATGGTTCGTATACAGTTTTTTTTTTCATGTTTGTAACGTTTGTGTAATTTTAGGTCGTGCGTATATTCGCACGGGGACTGTGATCCTGGTGATGGCTGGAGGCGCCTCCGCTAGAGTTGCTGGCAAAATGGGCGGCTACTCCAATAAGCAACATGGTAATTATTGATTGATTGGGCGTTTTAATAAGGCCGTTATCACAACATATTTAATAGTGCTACATACATAAACTAATTATTATGATACTGATGCTACCCTAATTTCGGATGTTTTCTCGTAGTCCCATTTTCATAACTTGGTGGAAAGAATGATTGATACTGGCGTATCGGCGGCCACTGCCGCGGCACGCGCGCTACGCTCGCTCGCCTCGCGCTTAGTTTTTCACTACCCTTTCTTTTTTTTTTTTTTTTTGTCGCTGGGTAAAATGCGTTACGCATCCCCTCCGCCGGGGGGCGAGAGGGGTATGTGGGACTCCCGGGGACTCCCGGTATACCCACTAAACATCCCAGCGCCTTTCCGGCGTCGCCTGGAATGGAGGGGGCCCGGGCAACCGGCAGAGCCTCTACATCCAGTCCCCCTCCGGCGATCCCCGCCCTTACGGCGGGCCCCGCGTCGTGGTGAGCAGTGCAAGGCGGACGAAGGTGCCCCCGCACCTAGCGTCCGCTACTCACCACTAGAGCTCTCCGCTCCCTTCGTCCACTGCGCGCTCTAATTAAAGAGCTGCGCGTGGAGAAGCCTCCAAACGGCCGCAGAGGACAGGGAGAGCGGCAACGTAACACCGACACTCCTCTTCCACTGCGGCCCCACCGCCAACGCAACAACGGTGCGCCACCGTTTGGTCGCGGAAGATAGGGCGAACGGCAACGAAACACCGACACGCCTCTTCTCCCGCGACCCCTCCTGACTGCGGGGGACAGAAATTACTCCGTCCTCCGCACCCGCCTCAGACGCATCCAGAGCGGGCCCAACCGCAAGCCCACTCGGAGCGTCCCCGCTTGAGTTTTTCACTACCCTAGCATAACCTAACCAACTGACTTTGATCAAGATACTATCTTCTTCCACAATCGCACATACTAATGGGACTACCAGAAACAGTTCCACCTCGTGGTCCCATTAATGGGACAAAATAATGTGACCACGAGAAAACGGCTGTAATTTCAATATCGATATCGTCGTTTTGCAACATGGGTGCCCTGATATCGAGTTACGACCGGTATAAATCACCAATTCTCTGACGTGATTCTATTGTTATTCAGTATCCTTGAACAGAGACATATTGGTAAAGGCAAATTGAGATCTCAAATACACAAATGAGCGTGTTATTGACATCGCATAGTGGCATTGTTGAGAGAATAATGGGTGACTATCATTTGTTACAGCTATTTAAAGATAGATGGTGTGTCATAGAAAGTTAGAAGCAGGCAGAAGCAGACGAGTTAAAGTGAGACTTTACGTCGACGCCAACTTCTTATAAAACACGCCGCTGTCTCACATCAAAAATGTTTATTTACCCTACATCAAACTACTTTGTCTTCGTTAGGTTTTGCCTCACTCCAACTAATAAGAGACAAAGATCTTAATCCCGATCCTTTCCGGACGGTAGAACAACACGGACCATTTGACAAAGGACTTGGTATCCACTCAGGCGTAAAACAACCATTTCAAGTTGTTGTTCAAATTTATAAAAGGCTGTGTCATTTTAGAAAGTTATCCTCTTTAGGGATGAAAATTGACCATGCCTAGAACTACTTAAATCTCAAAAGTTCTAAGTTATAACAGAATTTCAAGGAGAAAGTTGTTTTTTATTCTGTTAATTATTTATTCGGGTCTCAGAGTAACGAATAAATCCAGGATCTAATAAAATATTAACGTTAAACCGTAAGGACAAATCGTGAATCTTTCCACAGAAGGTTGACTGGGGCCCGCAAAACTATACCCTCAGCATTTGACACGGGGTTAAAGACAAGGTCAAAACTTTGCTTTCGGTTAGTCCGAACCTTTACATCTATGCTTGATGATTTATTTTAAACAGCGTTCAAGAGGCATCATATCTTATGTGATTTTGTATTTTTCAAGACTTTGTTAAGATTGAGTAGGCTAGGCTAGCCAAACACCAAAACCATCCTCATATCATCAGCTTTGAGGTAAGACAAATCCGTATTGTAGCTATCAATGTCGGCGTACGTGCAGTATTTATTACGATGAGGTTCGATCACCTAAGGTCTCACTACACCCACACCACCTAAGGTTCCACTACCCCGACACGGCTTACCCAAATAGCAGGTCCTTTCTTAATGTTTTATTTATCCCCGAAGAAAAATAAGGCGAATAAGATCGCCACTTTCTTATTTCATCGTCGGATGTTGGTTTTCAGGAAGGATTTATTTTTATAGTGTGTGTAGGTATCACATGAGATAAAAATAAATCCTTGTAGGTAGCAACCTACCGTAGTAAAACGTAAAGTAACTTAATTTTTCATCTCACATGTGAAAAAAACAGGATTTATGGGATTCAAGAAATCATGTACCTACCTATCATACGGAAACTCTGGTAAATTTCAAAACGTATTTTAATCAGTTGGTACCACTTGGCTTGGTTATCTACCTATATACTACTTAGTATCTAAATTATTTTAATGGCCACTGTGACATACATCTTTGTCTTTGTGTAGATACTTGCTACACAAACTAAAAGGCATTCCTAGCTCTACAAAGGCAAATGCTATGTGACCCTGGCTCGAGTTAGTTTTGTTTGTGCCCAAGTAACCCATCCATCCCAAACTCTCCTTTGACCAAACTCAACTCCTTTAGCCTTGATTCTGCATACTTAAAGCCTTATTAAAATAGAACACTAGTTCTAAGTGGTGATATTGAGTAAACGCTTTCATTTCTTCCTCGATGATTTAATAAAATAGAGATTTCATATGTGTCAATCATGATGTCCTGTAAAATAAAATAAAATCCAACAAGAATGAACCACCTAGAATTTACATTTCTTTGAAGTTGGATTCAACTACAAAGTAGGTACTTACTTACAATCTAGGTAGACGAAAAAATACTTAAATATGGATGAGATTAAGTAGTCAAATTCACATTTTCTACAACTTTTAGAAAACAAAAGCGAAAATTCCGCTCACCTTTCATACCCAATTTGCTCATCTTTATAGGTCCAAAGGTCTGCTCCCATTCTCCTACGTGTTCAGAGATCTGAAAACATCTAACGAACGACATTATTGCAATCGTTGTCGTTTTTCTAGAAATGAAAGAAATGTCTAGCGTAAGACATAAGTATCGTCGAGCTGTCCCGTCGTACCCTAACACCTCGAAACAATGCGGTAATGCCAATATAGCGGAACAGCGCAAAATCATGTTAGGGTTGGCACCATAGGACCTACATATTGTTATCTAATTTTACCTAAATATTTTAAACATATAATTAATTTTTTTCTGTTTGTTATAAAATGTGTTCAATAGGTCTTACTTTGTAAATAATAATCTAAGTAGAGGATTATAAATATGATTTTATAATAATAAGTATAAGCCCCCTCGCAGACTACCTACAGACTTTCTATCGGCCGATAGTTGAGACGGGCTATTATACATCTCCATACTCATTACGAGCCGAAGTAGGCTATATTGCGTCTCAACTATCTCAACTATCGGCCGATAGAAAGTCTGCAGTCTGCGAAGGGGCTAAGATCTCATCTAGATTATCGCATTAGATAAAAAAAAATCTGTAATGATAATTACAAAGTGAATAATAAATAGTAACCTTAAGTAATGCACCTTTACACAAAACATCACAGACACTAGTGATCGCAAAAGTATTCCTTCGATAAACTTTGTCGCGAATTTTGGTACAAAGCTGAAACAAAGTCACATTGGATCTCTTGTAGGTAACTTTTAAAATCGATTTTACTTCCAGTAGGTTTTTTATTCCTAGCTCGAGGCTCAATTTGCGCTGTACCTACCATTTCCTAGCAAGGCTAGATGCTTTCATAAAAAATAAATGCTTTCATGTTCAATGAACTTATCTGCTTCTTTTTTATGTCAAGTAACTATCAGTCAGAGCCCTATCATCAAAGAGGCCTTCTGGCTTCTTTACACAGTCAAATGACTTGTTTCTTTAAACTCAGTTGTTCCTGAAATATTGGTATTAAATGGCAACCCTGGCACGTACAATGTCGCCACATAACTCATCTTGGCTGCTCGCTAGGTTCGTGTCTGCAGCTATAGCTGCGTAAATAAGGGGTTCGATCTTGCAACTCTAAATATATTTCGCTTATTCAGGCAAGATTAAAGCTTTTACTCAAATACCGAAGGTTGGCTAAAGGTAAATTCAATAAATACTTACCTAAATTCCTTAAAAGTGAATTAGGTACCTAAACCTACCTCAACAAATCATGGGAGGCCATCTCAACCACAAAAAAAATTTCCAAGCATGACAGGCATGACCTAAGCAAGTTTTTATTTATTCTAACATTTTACCAATTACCAAATTATAAAGAAAATCAATTGAGAGAGCCATCACATTATTGTACCAGATTATCTAACTATTTCTTGACAGAAGATAGGTAAGATAATTTTTATAAGATCATAAAGTTCTACTACCGATGCGATTAAGTCCCGTATAAAAATATTGGATATATATAATACCTACTTAAGACATTTTCTTCCAATCAAAATCCTTATTTAATAAAAGTTAAAGAAGATGTTTGAGCTCTGCATACTGATAAGTGTTCTTAAACCTAATAAAATATTCCTATATTATAGTGAGCTAAATATCTGACTGAAATCGAGTAAAGGGCTTGTAGGTATTTGCATCGAATTTGAATCATGGAACTTGGAAGAATAAATATGATGCTGTATTTTCTCTCTGGAACAAGTAATAAAAGCGACTGCTGGGTCAGGGATTATCATGAAAAACTTATGTTCGTTTTTGTATTATTATTATCATTCTTTTCAGGAAAATCCACAAGTGGTATCAACGAAGAAATAATCTGGATCAGCATAAGCATGGCGATTGCGATAGCTGTGCTTATAGCGATCGCTCTCTGCTACATCTTGAAAGAGAAGTGTTCCAAGCGGAAAGCTTACCGGGAGCAGTCATGACGATACAAAGAGGAGTTCGCCAAGCACGCTCTGGCGGACTCCCTTACCGAAATCGACTTTCCTTCATACACTCTCTACCCACAATACTCACCCGATGGCAAGGAATACTACTACAACTTTCACCGCTTCTCATATCTTAGAAACAGCTTCAAACTGCCCCCAAAGGATTACCCGAAGGATTTGTGCAAGGATTTTCCAAAGGACTTCGCTGCGGACTTTCCTTTAGAAAAGGACTATCTTGAGGACGACTATCCCATCAAAACTAAACAAGAGATTTACATAAGTGCATAGTGATGTGATAGTGAACCATTTTACTTATTAATATTGTAACTTTCAACAGATTTTAATACATTTCACCGAAAGAAAACATTGATGAACAATGCAATGAACTTTGGATTACCTACGTTGGTTATTTATTTCAGTGGAGCGTGTTTTTCTTACCTGAGACGTAGACTAAATAGTTTTTCGTACTGGAGCTTGAAGATTTGTTGGTAAAGCAGCTTACGGCCTCGTAATATGTAGTTACAGGAAAATAACATTACCTACACCTCTATCTCCGAGTTTATGAACATGGCAAGTAATTGGATAAGGTGCGCCAAATGGAGCTGGATGAAACTGCGGAATTGAGTCGAAACTATGTCGAACGAAACCTCTTTAATACACTTATCAATATCCACATAGTTATAATGTTCTTAGCTAGAACTACTTATTAATACTTTACCTGAGCGAATGTTATTTACATAAACATAATATCGTACATTCGGTAACTAGGCAGCTGAAACTTAAAAATCGATTTATAATTAAAAACTTGCAGCGTTGTAAGCTATCGGTTAGGTACCTTACAGTCACAAACTTCCAACTACAAATAAAGGCACAAATGAGTCGAAGAGGAACCAGGTCGGGGATTTAAACTTTCCTCATAGCATTCAATTCAACTTGCTACTTCACCTTCAAAACTTTCGCGAATTATTTAAAAAATAACGTTTTTTTTAGAGACTTTTCTACCTACGGTATTGATTTATGCTGAAAACTGAAAAGCATCTTAGTCATAATAAAAATATTCTACGAGACTATAGACAATGTCGGTAGTCCTCGAAATCAACCATACGTTTTTGGTATTCCTAACTTGCTATTTTTCTACGACGCAGAAGGTTGCAGGTTCGATCCCCGCCGAGAAACAAATGTTTGTATGAATGATCTACAAGTATTTGTCTCGGGTCTGGGTGTTTATGTAGGTATAATGTATGTATTTACAAACAAAAAGTATTTAAGTAGTAGGTATATCAGTCATGTAGTCCTACCACGGGCAGGTAGTAGGTAGGTACAGGTACACATAACTAACACAAGCTACGCTTACTTTGGGGCTAGAATGATGCTGTGTGAAAAATTCAGCATTATTTATTTATTTTATTGTAAGTATCTATAATTAAAACGGTAGGTATCTTGACTAAACTAAACTTGATGTTTTTCGTGGAAACCGTTAATATAACCTTAAGATATTGTGACCATTCACGATTAAAATCGATGTAATTAATGTGTATTAATTAAATACAGGAATTTTACAAAAGATATAATAAATTGTAAAGTAAAATAAAGTAGGTGGTAGGTATCTTTATCACGAGTAGTTAGGTATACATACCTAAAGATGTGAATCTATGAATGTGTAGAGTAGGTAGTTAAGCTAATATGTAATTGTAACTAAATAAATAAATTATCTAAATGTGTTTACCTAAATAATGATACCATTGTAAAGACCAACTTAGGAATAACGAAGAACATAGTAAGAAAATAAAGTACCTATTATAAATAAAATAAAGCTCTAACATCGATCGAAGACATATTTTATTTTAATTCCTAATTGCCATTTCGTTATCAAAACAAGTACCTAAAAGGCATCAAGTAGGTACCCAAGTAGTCACAAAATAATAGGTAGGTAGGTACCTACCCTAGTAATAAAAAGGTAACCTAGGTACCTAATTTTAAAAATAGGTAGGTATTACCTAAGGTAAAGTCTTATACCTACTATGTAGGTACCTAAATTAAGGGTTTTATTGTGTTGTATTGCAACAAATAATAGGTATTTAATTACTGACCTATTTTAATATTGGTAGTTACCTACCTAAATATCTTTGTATAATACCTACCTAAGTAATGCTGTGAATTTCAAGGCTTCCTATGGTAAATTAGGGTACCTACAGTAGGTAGGTGCCTACTTCAACAATATCCTGACTGTAAGAGGATAGAGATATCGATTTCAAGGAGTTCCATTATAGGTTACTAGTTACTCTGTGTAGGTTACCTACGAAGGCTGTTCCGCTATCTGTTATTAGCTAAGTAATTAATATTCGGCGATCATTAATTAACCTGTTTACAAAGATTCTCCATGTTTGTTTGCTGCCAAGTCAGTAATATAGAAGGTAGGTGCAAACGAAAGTTTTGAAAGGAAAAGCTTTTTTTCTTACTCTCAACTTTGTTTTTCAGAGCGTAGGTATGTACCTACCTACCTACGAGATCTTACCTCTCCACAAACGTAGCCGCGCGCCTAAAAAAGTTAAATAGCCCAGATAATATAATAGAGTAGAGTAGTACCTAATATGGTCCTGTTTTACCCTTTGGGCACCTTTGGGTACGGAACCCTAAAAATCAACAAGACTTTGCTTACTACTTTGCTGTTTTTGGGATTGGAAACAAAATCTTTTTTATCAATTTCATAAAAATTTTTAACGACCAAATAAAAACAGACAAAAAGGCTAATTTGTCTGTGATTACTTAGCACTCTTAGCAGTATAGAATAGGGATTCTCCGTAATAAATCTTCCCCAGTCTACGAACTTCTCAACCATGGAACCTAATCCCATTTATATGTGTATCAATTCTTTCGAGTGCCTCGATCGGTGTAGTCTACGACATTGAAGGTACTATATATAATGTGTGTAGGTCTACTCAACTAAAAAGTAAAAATCCGTCACCTAACTAAAGATCTAGAACCTGTTATACGAATAAGCTTGTCGCTAAATCTACTCGTAGAGTGGTAGGTAGTACCTAAACTACGTCCTATTGTTTTTGGCATAGGTACCTACCTACCTACATGCATGCCAAAAACCATAGGAGTAGGACTAACAAAAAAAAGAAATATATTTTTCGGGACAGTGACAAATTGCACTGCCTGTATCACATGAGTGAACACTGAACAACTCCCGACAAATCCGACAATCCGTCTTCGTCTTGTAACAAATCAACAGCGCGAATAGGCAAAAATACAGCCTTTTCTTCAGACTCTGAGCTGAAACAGAGAGAAAAGCAACTGGGTCTAAAGCTTAGCTCATAAAGTAGCAGTAGTGTCTGAAATCTCTTTTTTATGATAGGTTAGGTACCTACACACAAGGGATGTTTTTGAAGCGAAAACTTCTTTAGGTGCGTTTGGCAGTTTTGAGAAGAGAAAAAAATCTTGACTTTGCCTCGAAAAGGTCACGTGCGACTCACGTGACTGCTCACCGACACCGGGTTATTTGTCAAGTTTAGAACCGTTCAAGTTTTCACTTCTGCCGGCACTCCAGCCTGCGTACTATGGCGATTGATTTCTATTCTACCCTGGAAAGTAAAAAAGCTAATTCTTCAGTTGATTCTAATCTACGATCTCGGATACTCTCCGAGCATGGCGAATGAGGGAGTCTAGGATCTCGGCTAGACAACTCCTTTCCATAGCAACGGAGGTTGAACGGAGGACCCATTAGTGATGGATTTTTACGTTCATTCTTTTCATCCGAGCAACGTTCCATTTTACGTAATACATTTAATCGAGTGGTTCGATTAGTTACTAAATAGTAAGTAATCGGAAAAAAAAACGTAGAACGGAACGAAATTTTGACATTATTTTTGTCATTTTCATGTTTCTTTCAAAATAATGTAAACAAAGCTGCAAAATGTGAAAATCCGCTAAAAATGTCTTGAAAACTAAATATCTACATTTAAGGACTTGTTTTTCATGCTGCTAAAAGCAAATATTGTCTAGCAGCTGACTATCTATAGATTTTATAGGTAAGTCTTGTCTAAATTTTAACCTATCAATCGAATCCCGGTTGTTTTATCAATGGATTTTGCGTTTCATAAAACTAATATGTTATCTTAACATTATACGAGCTCTTGACGGTAATGGAAACATCGTGAGGCAACCCGGAGCTGTACTCAGCTCCACACGTATTGACGTTATGTTTCCTGTGGATAAAAGCAGATTTATCAAAGGATGTTTTATGTGCTGGGCAAGACGGATCCATCTCAAACAATGTCCCACCCAGGCACTATTACAGTACCGATGAGTGTAAGCACCTATGCCTACACTCATCGGGGTACTACCTTGGCCTTCTGATGCAGTATAAATCAAGTGAAAATCGTTAATTGTTTCATGTTCTTACATAGAGGTCTTAATTTATTTATTTACCAAATAAAAGCCCGGATGGGGCATTGTATTACCACTAGGTGGTACAATTTTATAAGTACTAAGATGTAAAGGCCTACATTATATTATTTCTTTATGTTTCAGGAAATCAATCAAAAGAAGAAATTTAGAAGGTATCAAGTGAATAAGAGACCATTCAGACAGTTCATAAAATCTTGAATTTTTAATAAGGTAAATAAACAAGTACAATGTAATATTTCAAACTAAGAAAAATAGGTTCCCTATGTAGCCATTGGGTCGCACAACATTTAGCAACAATGCTACTGTGTGTAGTCTCCGCCGGTGTGCCAGGGACAGAATTTTTGTAATCTGATCCACGTACTAACCATATCTCCAGTGCATAATATCTATAATCCCCTAAAAATAAAAAAAATACTAATTATTATTATCATTTTGTTACAGATTGGGAAGATCACAGATAAGATGGAGTTTCTAGAACATAAACAAACAATCATCATTCAACCTGATAATGCCCACAGCTGCTGGGTGTAAGTCTCCTCTCGCTCGGTTCCATGCCACCCTTTTACATTGTTGATCAATTCTACGCTTTGTCATCTGACTAAGCAATAGGCTAGTGGTCTGTTCCGAGAAGAAATAAGAATAATAATAATTTCCTATGTATGTAATAATAATAAATAAAAACGTGCTATTTTTACTGTTTGTATTAATAAAATAAACGCCCGTAACTTCGGTCACGTCATACCAACATACGTTCATGTTTCCAGGACTTATGGAGTTAGGCTATAGGTTGCTTGCTATGTCAGCCAAACACCAAAGCCTTAATTATAATAGATGTAGGTACCTAGGTATACTTAAAACTAACCTAACCTCTCCAGCAAAAAGTTTTAATCAACACAAAACCTGCATAATAAACCTAAATAATCAAGGTTAGGTGGATATTAAAATGAACATTACTTCACCAACCTACTAGGTAGTAGACAGATATTAGGTAGGTACAAGTTAAACCACATAATAGGTGACAAGTTCTATGTAGGCAAGTATTCAGCGTGATAAATGTTTGTATGATCTGCAAATATTTCTCGGGTCTGGGTGTTTCTTTGTACATTATGTATGTATTTACAAACAAAAAGTATATAAGTAGTGCAGTTATCTGGTTCCCATAGTAGGTACAAGCTTTGCTTAGTTTGGGGCTAGATGATGCTGTGTGAAATGTCCAGCATTATTTATTTATCCTTTATGTAGGTACTTCGAACTGGGCTGGAAGATCCTGAGAGATGCAGAATCCTTATTTCATGGCACAAAATGTATTCCACCGCTTTCCGGTTCACTTAGTTGTTTCTCATTCACAATTCTTTGTCTGGCTTGGAAATGCTCTCTGGCTCACGAACGTTAGTTTTCTGAAGATACCTATCATTTATATTCTTCAAATGATGATGAAAACTAAGCCAAAACATTTTTTTGGGGCTTTTTTAGTAATGTAAATCACCTTTCTAGGTCACTGGAGGCGTAGACTATTTGAGAAGATTGTAGATCTCAAAACTCTAATCCTAAATGTCAAAAATAGAAAGAAACTATTCCCCATGCTCGCAAAAGATGGCCTTTATAAAGGAAGATTAGAAACAATTCTTTAGATTCTTTCTAGGGAACGCCATGCTCGCGAGTTTCTATTCTACTACTTAAAAACACACTCTAATGTCATTACTGTCATTTCTTTCTATTCTCCGGTACCTAGACAATCCCCATGCTACGCCGGCTGGAGTGCCACTGTTTTTTTTTCATTACCTACAACTCAAGTCACTGTTTGGACCATAATATTATCCTGTTGTATAATAGCACTTACAATAGGTTCCTAGTCGCTCCACATAAACGCTCTACAATTTCGCCCCAAAATAAATACTTAGGTATTTTAACTATGTGTAGGTACTAACTATATGATTTTCTTTCTGTCTGTCTATCCCCGCGTCGTCCGTCCTTCAGTCCCGCCCCGCCCGTACCGCACTTGTAAGTAGTAGGTAAGTAGGTTGGTGACTAGGTACCTAGGTACGTAGCTTCGATCATGTAGGTACCTACTGGATGGATCAACGAGAATGGCCGACATCCGTCCATTGTCAATACCTATCTGTTGTGTTTAATAAACACTACTTCGTATAGGAGTGAAGGTACATTCGCATACGTAGGTACGTATACGTACCTCGGACGAACTAGAACGATCGAAGATACGTGCTACTATAATAATCTGTGATACGTACCGAGGTAAGTTCGCTTCGTTGATTTTTTACTTGGATATCTAGTGGCGCGTCGCGTTCAGTCGCCCGGTTGATTCCACGCTACCTAATCTGTGATTCCACGGTTACTTTCAAACGTGCTTTGCTCATGTCCAAGTTGTCCAACCAACACGCATCGTGGCCGTCGGTCGTCGCGAGTCGGTCGGTCGCGCTATTCACCACTATTCATAAAGGCGGAAACATACTATTAACACGCTACGCGACCCGATGAAACGCGACGCGTGTCGACTCATAATAATGGAGACACGTCGGATGTTCATAGTATGATTCTAGTCATAGAAAATAGTACAATTTGATTCGAGTCGACACGCGTCGCGTTTCATCGGGTCGCGTAGCGTGTTAATAGTATGTTTCCGCCTTTACACTCGAGGCATTACACTATCGTTGCGTTGTCGACGCGAGCGCGACCGAGCCGCGCCGGCCGACCGCAACGACCGAGACGGTCGTGTCGGGTTTTGTACTCGACTGTATCTTCTTCGCTTGTTTACTCGGTTGGGTAATTACGTCCTTAAAAATAACATTTACAAAAATACCTTTCGTTTTCAATGAGACGTTGTTTAAGCGTTAATTTAATACCAGACGGTGAAGGGTGTGGTGTGGTAGTCGATACTTTAAAAAAAATCCTGGCTCCATTGAAACGTCAAACAACATAAACCGTAAACGTCAAATATATTAAGCAGAGCAGAGCAGCTGTCTGCAAAGTTCACAATGGGTTATCAATGCCGATAAAATGAGCCTATGTTTGTGAAAGAAAAACACGTCTCTATTCTTATTCGTAAGAATACTCAGTTAAATAATCATCAAAATGCGGAGTAACCTTGCAAAAACTGGTTTTTACGCCATAACACGAAAGTACAGTGGATTTTCATCACGTTTAGCGTCCGATCAGCTGATCGCGATACAGTCGAAAATAGACTCTAAGGTAAGTCTTTTATTGATAACAATTAGTAAACAAGTGAGCGTTTTTTGCTGACCATATAACTAAACTAACCTGTGCGTGCTCAAAGCCATGCCTTGTATAGAAAGAACGTAGTGATTCAACCTCTCTCGTAAACTTAAAGGCTACAAGCACCAGAACTAACACTTCAGGTAAATCAGGACTCAGGCCAATGTTATTATTAATCAACAGGCGCGCTAGTTTGAAATAAATCATCAATAGTTACTACACCATTTATTGTTATGGAATAAAAACACGTTTCGCCGCTGATCGTTGATGCAATAGTTAGTAATAAACATCAACTTGTATTTGTGATTGCACTATCTTGTTATCAGCATGAGGTCAATGCTTGTTTTTAGCCAGTAACTTGTTTAGTTCAGTTATAATTCGATCTTCAAAAGGTTAGGCCACATCCAACTAAACTTTTTTTAAAACCAATTATATTTTACAATTTATTAATTTATACAATACATTTCAGATTTTTTATCCAGTGAGATATTTGCATAGAACTGTTACAATGAGCAGCCAAATCATGAATGGAAATCTGTGGGATACTGATCCGCAGCTTTTTGAGCTGATCAAGAAGGAAAAGAGCCGTCAGAGAGCTGGGCTTGAAATGATTGCATCGGAAAACTTTACCTCGGTCCCTGTTCTGCAATGCCTGAGCACATGTCTGCACAATAAGTACTCGGAGGGAATGCCTAATCAAAGGTAAGTCAAAGTAAAAAATCATTTATTCAGTAGGACCGCTGGGATCACTTTCTTGTATTACTATAATATTTCCTTAATATCACTAGCTAGACCCCAAGCCACTGCTTTGCTCTAGTTCTTCTGGGAAACACAGGAATAGAATCACTCAAGTCTAGACTTAGATGATTCAAGCTTCATGATTGTTGAATTGTTTATTCAGTATGTCCCAATCATCTATCTATCTATTCAGCCCGGTTGCACCCACTTCTGAGTATAGGCCTCCTCTCTATAACGCCACTCTTTTCATATATTAGAGTAAAATAAATATCATTGGTATGTCCACTTTGATTGCATAGAATTGTCTATGAGCAAGGGATTCTACTCCTATCCTACTAGTCTCTGACTCTAACAATGTTAAGAACTAAATTTTTAATTTTATGTCGGAAAATTAATTGACTTGATACAGGGTGGGGCAAAATTTTAATGAAACTCTTTTGATGATTTAAGGATTTTTTTATCAGAAACAGTTGTTTGAGACAAACTAGTAGTAAGGCTGACTGTAAATTGTTTTTCTTCACCAATAGCATCCTATTATTATTATTTATTTCAGATATTATGGAGGCAATGAGTACATTGATGAAATAGAAATGTTAGCACAGAAGCGCTCCCTGGAAGCATACAGACTGAATCCTGAAGAATGGGGTGTGAATGTTCAGCCATATTCAGGTAATATACCTTCTGTCCCACCTACCATAGAAAGAAAGAAAGAAAAAAAAATACATTTATTCAAGAATTGAAATAATTACCTACACAAGAAAATAAAACATTAATAAAATTAACACAAATGAAAAATGATTGTTGAAAAGGTAACTACTCAGCTACTTGCCTAGATCTAGGGATCAGGCGCTGTTTTTCAGTGTCGACTTAGAGGGAGGGGAGAGGGTGGGACTGTAATGTCCCAGTAACACAAGTCTCTCAAGAGCCACCATACTTTAATCCTTACTACCTCCTGTATACCTCAGATTTTTCCTATTTGATATCTTCAGTCCTTAAACTCACTCACTGTATCAAATAGCAATATAATAATAGCTAAGTATATCAACTATCTGAATCTATCAATTCTACTTAAATCTAATTCAAATTCTTCCAAAAATGTTCTTTCATACAAACTTACAATGAGTAATTTTTCGAAACCAATTAATTTAATTGTTTGATGGTTCCACTGATAGGAGTTTATTTTTGTTTTGTTTAATTTATTACGCCTTTTAATTAACTTTATCTTTGCACAAACAGTTTGTTTATCCAAATGTAAGAATAATATTATTTCAAGCTTATCATAACTTGAATAATAATAACATTATTTGCTTCACAACTTAAAATGGTAGGTACTTACCTTGTTTTAATGATTAACCTTTAAAGAAAAAAAAAATAACCTTTAAATCGAAAGTCGAGGCAGAATCTGATTTGGCTTTCCGAATATAACAAAAATGTTGCGGTGGGCTAGCAGGGTTCATATTGCGGAATCTAGGTCTACATATATTTTAAAACCTTTTGATAGATAGATAAAAAACACTATATTGTCACTACATCCCACTTTTGTTTAGATGTTTGGATATTTGGATGCTTATGTTTCAATCACGCCTAAACCAGTGAACCGATTTGGATGAAACTTAGTATAGGCATAGATATTGATCTGGAATAGCATATAGACTATTCGAAATGTTGGTATCACGCGGGCGAAGCCGCGCGCAGAAGCTAGTGGATCTTTGTTAGTAACCAAGCCAAGGCATCCTAAAAACTCCACCAGAGTTGGCCACTCAACTCATACGTACGAACGAACTTACTTTACCAATATGAAGAAATAAAAAATTGATTGATTGATTGATGATTGAATATTTCAGGTTCGCCAGCCAACTTCGCCGTGTACACGGGAGTCGTAGAACCGCACGGAAGGATCATGGGATTAGACTTGCCCGACGGTGGCCATCTTACCCACGGCTTCTTCACTCCCACCAAGAAGATATCCGCCACATCCATGTTCTTCGAAAGCATGCCGTATAAGGTAGACAACCATCATCATCATCTGTCCTGCTGAAACCGAGTTTAATATGCTATGTTAGAGTTCTTTAAAAAGTCTCTAAATGGGCTCATGGGTTCTTTAATCCGCCGACGGAGTTTTAGGCCTTAAGGCCTCCGTCATGGCTTAACGACTTAAATAGCCGGGACCGACAATTAAACGTGCCCTCCGAAGCACGGAAGCGCTCAGATGAAAATGCCACTGGCGATCAGCCATCCACTTACAGACCGTTCAGAACGTTGCTTAACTTCGACGGTCTATCAAGAACGACTAAGCAAGCACGACCACGATGTAGATGAGAAAGTTTGTTCCATTGGTTTCTGTGTAAAAGTTTCTTAAGTTCGATTCTCATGTCAAATAATTCCTATAATTTGACCTTAAAAAAATACTTTTTTTAATGAAAGTCATGTCACATGTCTTGCTGTTCGTCCAACAATGACGATGAGGTCAAATACTTAGCTTGTCCTTGAACTAAGTAACTATCGACCTTGTTTGTCTGATACAAGTCACAGATATCGTTAAAATAAAACTTTAGCCATATTCGCAACGGTTTCACTCTTAACTCGCTTGAACTCAATGTGACCTTTGAGTAAAGATAAGAAATGATAGGGCTGAACAAAGCTAAGTAATTATGAGATATTATGTAACTACGTACTTAAGAAGTGACCTCATTATCTCATTACAATACAATAATCGCTGGCAAAGGACACTGACTCTTAGAAGGGTACCGGCGAACTTGCCTCGCGTTCAATTGTAACTTACTAGGTAATGGTATGTACCTACCTACATATACCCATTACCTAGTTAGTTACAATTCTATGCGATACTCGTGTTTGTAGTAGTTCAGTTGAAATGAAACAACGACTGCGTGTTTTGTGTCATAACAAAGTATCACGGAACAGCGTCTGAAATTATGATATCTTTTTTGTTTACGCCTGCGACGCAATGGTTGCGGGTTCGATCCTCGCGGCGGGACCAATGTTTGTATGATCTAAAAATTTTTGTCTCGGGGTCTGGGTGTTTCTTTGTTGTTTGAGACAAATATCTGTAGATCATACAAACACGTGTCCCACGGCGGGAATAGAACGCGCAACCTACTACTATATGGTGCGGTATGCTGTCTATAGTTACTCTGAGGTTGCACACGCGGGATCCACCAATCACACACATCAGTTGCACCATAAAGAGGCTCCTTTCGTGCACTAATATGTTTTTCGAGGTTTCCTTACGATGTTTTTCTTCAGCGTTTGAGTGTACTGGCCTATGTCTAGGTTTAAATAAACCTACTTACAAACTTTTAATTGGTAACTTCAGTCACCTTTCTGTTAAATCATAGACAACATTTCTTTTTACCAGGTGGACCCTAAAACAGGTTTGATCGACTACGACAAGCTAGCGGAGACCGCTAAGTTGTTCAAGCCTCGCCTTATAATCGCCGGCATCAGTTGCTACTCGCGTTGTCTCGACTACAAGCGGTTCAGGCAGATTGCTGATGAGAATGGCGCTTATTTGCACGCGGATATGGCTCATATTTCTGGACTTGTTGCTGCAGGTATGAAACTCAGAATTAAAGTTTAATATAATCTCGACTACAAGCGGTTCCGGCAGATTGCTGATGAGAATGGCTCTTATTTGCACTCGTATATGGTTCATATTTCTGGACTTGTTGCTGCAGGTGATTCTGATGACATAGGCCAGATTCTACCAACCTTTTAACTGCAGCTTAACTTGAATTTGCCATTGAGGGAAAGACTGGAATGATGAGATTAGCAGAGGGCTGTTAGTGGCATTTGACTTTTGAGCGAGGAGGCTTAGGTTCAGCTATGAGCTATTAGGTCTTGAGCCTTATAGGTACTGCGAGTAACTAATTTGGTGGAATTCGGCCTTCGGTTTATATAAGTCGGTAATGTTATCTCGACTACAAGCAAAGGTTGCCTGGAAGAGATCGCTTCTCAGCGATAAGGCCGCCCATTGTGCTTTGTATTATGGTTCTCTTTTCCACTGTTTTTTGTAGTTATAAGGTGTGCATTGTACAATAAAGTATTTTCATTCATTCATTCATACAAGCAGTTCGCAGAGTGAGGAAGTATCCCCGTTTATTTTAACTACGTTTGCACTTAAAAATGCAGACTTCTGCTCGAACTTATTGGCATAATAACTATGGCCACACTGCCATATTAGACAATTAACTTATGATACAGAAGAATGGGGAGCCAATGAGCAATGCTATACTGATATCTTTCCTCTCATGAGTTCTAAAATAAAATAACCAACGTTACGCAAAAACCATGATTATTTATTTATATTCCAGGCGTAATCCCCAGTCCGTTCGAATACTGCGACATAGTAACCACAACTACCCACAAAACACTTCGCGGCCCGCGCGCCGGTATCATATTCTACCGCAAAGGAGTTCGCTCAGTGAAGGCGAACGGACAGAAAGTGTTGTACGATATTGAGAACAAGATCAACCAAGCTGTGTTCCCTGGTTTGCAAGGCGGGCCGCATAACAACACGATTGCCGGTATCGCCACTGCGATGAAACAGGCTACCACGCCGGAGTTCAAAGAATACCAAATTCAAGTATGTAACTGAAATATGACCACTTAGACCAGTGGCCTCATTCACTCACATTATATTTTCTGCCTAAAATAATGCAATGATAGTGAATGAGACCACAGATAAGATAGAGGCAAAAAATATATGACAGGATCGTGGGAAGTGAAAATCTGAGGCATCTGCTTACCCTACGCTACTTGTTTAAGCTTTGAGCAGTGTTTAGCTAGGAGGCATAGTGCCACGATTTCTAATTCGAAAGTTCAGAGGGGATCAGAATTTGCTTATAAATTAATTGTTTGTGTTTCGGCACAAGCTATACCCATGAGGAAGAAACAAATTCGAGAGGAAACCCGCGCCTTAGTCCAAAATATTAAACTAAACATGTATTTTAAGTAGGTAAGGTTGATTAAGCTAAGGGGTACTAAACCTGTTGAAGTCTCTTAGGCCAAATGTTTAGTAAAGTAAAGTAAAGTAAAAGTTTATTTTGCTAAATTTGTGGTAGGTACAAGTTTAGCAAATTTTTTTTTTTTTTTTTTTTGTTTACGACTATTGATACACTAAACGAACATGGTGTTTATTTCAGGTGATAAAGAACGCACAGCGTCTCTGCGAGGGACTGAAATCCCGCGGCTACGCGATAGCTACAGGCGGTACCGACGTGCATTTAGCACTGGTCGATTTACGCGACAATTCGCTGCCCGGCGCATGCGCAGAGCGCGTACTCGAGCTGTCAAGCATCGCTTGTAACAAGAACACCGTGCCCGGGGACAAGAGTGCGCTCAACCCTAGCGGTATTCGCCTGGGTAAGTAGATTAGAATGAATGAACGATTATATAAATCCATACTTCCATACTAATATTACAAATGTGAAAGTAACTCTGTCTGTCTGTCTGTCTGTTTGTTACCTTTTCACGCCCAAACCACTAAACGGATTAGTTTGAAAATAGGCATGGATAAAGGTTGTATCCCAGGGAAGGACATAGGCTACTTTTTATTCCGAAAAAATCCCGAGGGACCGCGGGTTACACCGCGGGAGCGCAGCTAGTAGTCTATGAAGGCTTACCTTTTAATAGGAAAATAAGAAAGGATATTTTTTCCTGCAAGAAAATTAGCTAAGGATTCTTAAGACCGGCCTGCCTGACGGTGGCATAAAATCGTGCAAGCAAACCGTGGATTGGATATGCTACTCTGACATTGAGTTAAACTAATTGGTTGAGGTTGAGTAGTATCTCCATAGTATTTTAGACAAAAACACTATCCCTATTACTAATAAACGTTGTATAAAGTTATGACAGGTATAACCTATGAATAACCACCATACAAATTTTTTGTTTATACCTGTCATAACTTTATGTCAAGTTTATTAGTAAGGGGGCGTAGCGAAAATTTTTTATTCAACAAAAAAACAACATGCTTTATACGTTCTTTTTTTTCCTTTTGAGGCTCGAAACCCTTAAACTTAACATGCTTGTTATCTCTTATTTGCATCCACCTGCATAATAATAATAATGATGTTTCATACTTACTATCATTAGGTCTTCACATTTTGATAAGGTGTGTCAAACACCTTATCAAAAGGTGATGACTTAATATCTAGGTGAATCCGGTTTTTGATCTTATCCCAGACAATTTCATAACATTTTTTTCTTGAGTGTAGGTAAGTAAATAATAAAAAAAAGTAGGTACTAGTGTGCTATAATCTTACAAGAATCTAAAATCTTTAGTTTCGCAAAGCTTTCTTAAACTCTTACTAAATGCCGAGAAATTTTCTATTCTCACTTCAAATGGTGAGAAACTTTTTAGGGTTCCGTACCCAAAGGGTAAAACGGAACCTATTACGAAGACTCCACTGTTTGTCTGTCTGTCCGTCTGTCCTTCGTGCGCGAGTCTGACTCGCACTTGGCTGGTTTTTTAACTTCAAGTTAAAAAGATTATGATCAAAGATTTTGGACATTAGCATAAAACTTTAGGTTGGTATCTGTTCCTATCAGCAGTGTTGACTTGATAATGCATCCCTTGGTTTTGGTGGTTAATGCTTAGCAAACCAATTGGAATGAGTGGGTATAGGTACCTACTTGACTATTCTAATTACTTATTGTTTTACAGGTACGCCGGCTTTGACTACACGAGGGCTGAAAGAAGCTGATTTTGACAAAGTGGTGGACTTCATCGACAAAGCTCTGAAACTAGGCCAAGAAATCTCCAAAGTCTCCGGCCCTAAGGTGGCGGACTTCAACAAAGTAATTACTGAAAATGCTGAATTTAAGTCTAAAATTACTAAACTTAAGGATGAAGTAGAAAAATTCAGTGAATCATTCCCTCTGCCAGGATTTGAAACATACTAATGTTGACTACTCGTATGTTATTAGCATAGCACAGAAAAGCATTTATCATGACTACAAAGTGTAATTGTCTACGGCAAGCATCGTGCATGTTTTTATGTGATTTATATCCTCTATAATTATTTAGCGTATAAGTGCCTTTTTTATCATATAAACTATTTATAAGAATCTCTGTCATGTCAGTTATTTTATTAATAAAATGTTAAATAATATGCTATTCGTTTTTATTCCATGTCCTACGGTCCTACTTTGTCTAGTTCTGGTTTTACACCATATTTTTATGCAGGTAGGTAGGTGTAACTGTGAAAGTATAGGTATGTAGGTAAGTATAGGTATGAATCTGAAAAATCCATGAGATGGTAGGTTAGGTACCTACACAGAATCGAACCTATGGAGTTGAAATATAGATGCGTAGGTCCTCTTGTAGGTATTAGGTAATTAGTGGATACTAATTACCTAATACCTACAAGAGGACTGCCATACGGGAGGTGGAAATTGATCAAAAACCAATAAAGATATTTTAGGGAAATAAAAAGAGATCACGTTTTTGTATACAGGGTGTAAAAAGACTGCTACCGAAAACTGAGGGGTTGCAATCAGACCATGACTCTAAACATATTTAGCGAAAAAAAAACGCAAAAATTTTTTTTGACTTAGCTTCGTCATGTTATGTTATTTTCGGTTATTTACTACTAGTACGACATAATAAGACCATACTTACCTAATAATTTCATTTATAAAAGAAAAAAACAATTAAAACTCAAAATCCAGCAATCCACGTAAAAAACGCGCCCAAAACTTACGCAAACAGCACTCTTCAAACGCTGTTTTCTCCGGATATAATGAATATTTCGGAAAATCCTTTTGGATTTGGTTGTGTGTTGGGATGCTGTACCTTTCGGCTTCGGTAGACGTCTTTTTACACCCTGTATAGGTATATCCGTGTTTGAATGAATGGTTAATAATTTATAGTCCTACTACTTAAGTAAGAATTAGCTTGATCCTACCCAGCTTTGAAGTTGATTTATGTGCTAGTACAGTAATTAGCAGGCGGTGTACGTTCTAATTTATTTTAAGGTCCGTGGTATTTTCATAAAACTTTACTACACCTACAATGGACTCTCAGACAGACGATCTAAGCATGGACTCTATTAGCAGCGAGTTTTATCATTATCTTGAAAAAGAATCGATTATATCAATTCGTTCAATAATCGATTTTCAAGAACGACAATCGCTATCTGTGGAACATTCAATGTTTCCGTTCACTTCCGAACCACTATATTCGTTCATTCACTCTTACCATTCATTCGCTATTTTTGTGAAAGAAAATTGGGTTGTTTTGTGTGAAGTGGAACAAATAAAATCTAATTACTAGCGCAACTAAATGGAATAATTAGGTTTTATTCGCTATACCGATAATGTCCTGACGGAAATACCAATTATACTGGCGTAGGAGTCCATTTAGGTGACGACCTTGTGTTCTCAAACGTTGTTATTTTAGCTGGCGAATCCACGAAAAGTGGTCTAAATAGATCCTTACTTGAACGTACACTGAATTCCTGACTTATTTTAGTGAACTGTGATAAATATCATATTTGAAACGGAGCGATACAATTTGAATGCATGTAGTGTGTGTACGGCAGTGATGTTTCAAGTTGCGTGTGGTAAATACCACCTGGAGCTCAGGCGAGGAGTTGTTACTCCACGATGACTATGTACCCGTCTCCCGGAGCGGCCGCAGCGCCTCAGCAGGCCACAGGCCAGGTCGCCAATGGAAGCACGACCTTGCCTCGATCACATCACCAAAGAACTGGTATGTATGGTTCCCACACGTCACAAAAACCAAGCACCATAGAAATCTAAAGAGCTGTAATACGCTAAGCTGTGTGGGTAATATTATTTGTGCCTTCATTGTTTGATTGTATTTTTTGTAGGTCGACCTCCAGCAGCCCCTAAGTCATATGATTACCTCCTAAAAGTATTACTCGTTGGGGACTCTGATGTAGGAAAGCAGGAAATTCTGCAAGACTTAGAAGATGGCTCCGCAGATTCCCCCTTTTGTAGTGGGAGCGGTAAGTACTGTTAGTATTGATTTCTTCATATTTTATCTTTATTATAATATAGACTAACACTTTAACTGGAAATACTTGAAACAAGTGTGTAGTAATGTTTAATAAATGTAATCAGGTTTAAGATATTGTTATTCCATAATGTCTGGTGTGAAATAGATACTAATATATTTAAAGAGAGAGTGTTAATTGTGATTGTTCATTTGGATTGGAAGATAACCTTTTACCTTTTGTACCACAACACCTATTCATTTCTAATATTTCACCATTTGAAAGATTCATTATGCCAGGTAAAAATAGGCTGTATGATGTATGTATGTATTCTAATCAATAGTGTTAGTATATTGTAAATTAACTAATATGTTATATTCATAGTTATCGAAGTTTAAAATCTGGGCTTGGAACATGTCTGTCACTGACAAAAACATCGCTCTATTTGATGCAAACTGAAGTAAAAATTGTGACAAAAACACCTAATAAAAGATAAAGTTTGTTGTGCCAGAAACAGATATAGCGGTACAATGGTTTTACTAAAGAAAATATTGGTGTGTTAAGTTTCATGATAGGTCTGTACCCTGGTTAAACCTCTGTTCCCCACACTACTAGGACTAAAAAGAAAAAGCTCAATAATTTATTTATTAACTTTCTAATCATGCTACTTGTAGAACTCAGAAGTAAAACCAGTTGTGATACTAAAATTATATTGCTAACAGAAAACTTCTCATATTAATGATTTATGTATAAACAATTTGTAAAATGTATGTGATGCGCAGGCTTACTGATAAAGAAACATAATAGAAATTGTTGTTTGTGCATACAATGTGAGATTATTTATAGTGTGAAACATACTAAGTTTCCATGACAATTGACAAAGCCTACCAGGCAATGAAATCCCATCCTGCAGTTGCCAAAATAAAAATAAAGTACCTACTTATTTCCTAGTAATGTCTGCAAAATCGAATAATCCATCAGATTTAAAACATGTTCAAATATTCTATATTGGAAGAGTTTAGTGGAATACCATTGGATTCTTCACGGTATTGGTCGCGAAGGAACAAGAGTAAAATCACCTAGTTTTAAGACGTTTCAAAGTGATCCCAGCGGTCCTACTGAATAAATGCTTTTTGACTTTGACCACTAAACTCTTCCAAGAAATTCTCAAGATGCCCAAACAAGTGAACCTTAAAAATATTCCTTGTAATATCTTTCCACAGCATACAAAACTACAACCATCCTCCTTGATGGTAAGCGGGTGAAGCTCCAACTGTGGGATACATCTGGCCAGGGTCGGTTCTGCACAATCATCCGCTCCTACTCCCGAGGGGCTCAGGGCATCCTGCTTGTCTACGACATCACAAACAAATGGTCCTTTGACAGCATTGACAGGTGGCTTGAGGAAGTTGAAAAGGTAAATTTTGTTTTTCTGCTTCTTTTGTGTTACTAGTTATTTCGAACCACTGTGGTGAAAGGATTATATGTGTACCTATCTAATCCCACTAATATAATAAAGCTGAAAGTTTGTGAATTTGTTTAGATGTTTGTATGTTTGTTTCAATTACGCCTAAACAAGTAAACCGATTTGGATGAAACTTGGAATAGGCGTAGATAGTGACCTGGAATAGCGTATAGGCTGTTCAAAATGTTGGTACCACGCGGGCGAAGCCGCGCGCAGAAGGTATAAAGCTCTATAGCACTATGCTGAAACTGTGGCCATCTCATTTCTTTTACTAGTGAGACTAGGAAAAAAAATCCCTTTTCGCTTGCTAAATTGACAGAAGACTTTGAGACGAGAAAACTCCAGGTAATATTAGAAATCTAAATGTTAGTTTGTCTTCAATCATTCCTCAAGCTAAACCAAGATTGGAAACTTGGAATACATTAACCTGACTTGGGAAAGCAAGCAAGGTACTTTAAATGTTACCACGCGGGCAAAGCCGTGGGCGATTAGTAACTACTCGTAATACATGTCAATTGTTTAAATTTAACTGCTATGTGCCTTACTTGTGCATTCAGTCATTGTGAAACTTTACCTATTGTGTGAATCAGTACATGAGAAGTGTAACATGTTTACTGCTTATACAAACTTACAGTATGTGAATAAGGAATATAAATAAATCTAAAGATTACAATGAAGCGTCTACTTAGTCATAATTAAAAGTAATATAGCACTGTCATGTGAATGAATGTTTGAAGTGAAAACTTCTTTTGGCGCGTCTGGCAGTTTTGAAATGAGAAAAAATTCTTGGATTGGCCTCGAAAAGTTCACGTGCGAGTCACGTGACTGCTCACTGACACCGGGTTATTTGTTAAGTTTAGAACTGTTCAAGTTTTCAGTTCTGCCGGCACTCCTGGAGTGCCACAGTTTTTTTTATTGTTTTGAGAAAAAATATGTTAGAACTAGCTGTCCGTCGCGGTGTTAGCCGCGTTCCCACGGGAAAACTTCACTTTCCCGGGATAAAATATAGTCTATGTTCATCAGGTATAATGCAGGATTCTAATGCTGAAAGAATTTTTCAAATCGGTCCTGTAGTTTCGGAGCCTATTCAATTCAAACAAACAAATCTTTCCTCGTTATAATATTAGTGTAGATAAAAAAGTATAAATAAGTCAGTAATACAACAAACTTACTAAACTATTCTTACTTAATAATAGTGTCTATTCTAGGTCTTAATATTTCCAGCTTTATTCAAAACTACGCGCGGCTTCGCCCGCGTGATACCAACATTTTGAATAGCCTCCAAGTCACTATCTACGCCTATACCAAGTTTCATCCAAATCGGATACACAAACATACAAACATACAAACATCCAAATATCCAAACATCTAAACAAACTCACAAACTTTCAGCTTTTTTATATGAGTGGGATCCACTTTCGCTAAATACATTCCTTGATCTTCTCTGTCTTTAGTATTTTCGACTTTCGCTATAAATTCTTATTTCTCTATCAGCGAGTCTAATATTTTATTTTGTTCCAGCACGCACCAGGAGTGCCGAAAGTGCTAGTCGGCAACCGACTGCACCTGGCGTTCAAACGGCAAGTGCAAGAGAGAGACGCAGAGTTGTATGCAGCTAAGAACAGGATGGCGTTCTTCGAAGTCAGTCCCCTGTGTGACTTCAACATAAGAGAGAGCTTCTGCGAGCTCTCACGAATGGCTCTGCATAGGAACGGCATGGAACGGCTCTGGAGGAGTAATAAAGGTAATTATCCAAGACTCATTCATCATAAAAAAGAAAATAACTAACTTTCATTCGCAGCTTTGCTTGCGAGATACTTACATTTTAAACTAGCTGACCAAGCGAACTGTACCGCCATATTTAAATGAAATGAAATGATTTTTTTTTATTTATATAGATGCTAAGAACACCTATTCCAAACCAAAGTATCATCCAAATCAGTTCTCTTTGTAACATAATAGTAAACAAACTTTCATATCGATAAGATTAGTAGGATAAGATCACTTTGAAAACTCAAGTGCTAGGTATTATACGTGATCCTCGCGACCGACCGACAACTTTCTATAATATTCCTTCATTTTAGTTTGAAAGAAGAGAAACAGAGAACAAATTGTCATCCTAGTAATATAATAAATCTGAAAGTTTGTGACTTTGTTAAGAAAAAAAAAATGAAAAAATATTTATTGCAGTAAAACAAGTTATAAAGGTTACATAGAGAAAGATTAACAAAGGAAAGACTTATTTTACAGATATAGAATACTAATAATAAGATGTTTGGGTGTTTAGATATTTGTATTCAATCACACCTAAACCAGTGAACTGAATGAAACTTATATAAAATAGTAGGTGAGGTAGAATAGTAGGTGGTGACCTAGAATAGTATACATATAGGCTGTTCAAAATGTTGGTACCACGTGAGCGAAGCCGCGCGCAGAAGCTAGTTTGATTATAGATCTCAGTTATGGTCTTATCAGTATCACTAGTGCGTCTATCGGGACACTAACATTCACCTGCAACGCGATATTATTTACGATAGTACTGTTACATGCTCCATCTGTAATCATAATCAAACAAACGACAGTGGTTTTTCTATTTAGGAAACATGAGTAAGCGTCATACGAGTAGAATACTAAGAACGAATTTAGGGAGGAGTATGTTAATGCGTTCGAAAACGGTTTCTTTATCAGAAACTGCATCTATTCCAACATACTCCAATGACCTTTCCAACTATTGAAATCGGTCGAAACGAATCCAACAGCTTCCGAATTTAAATACCTCCCAGGGTACCTTAGTGGGCAGGCGAAGTCGAGGAATTACATAGGTGTCATAATAATATTTTTCTTTCAGTTCTAAGCCTCCAAGAGCTCTGCTGTCGGGCGATAGTAGCTCGTACCTCCGTATACGGCCTAGAACGGCTGCCACTACCCACCACTCTGAAGTCCCATCTCAAGTCCTACGCCATCTCGGCCGCACCCAGTCGGCACCGAGCCCGCACAACAAAGCATCCGCATCACACACGGCTCAACTGCACCGGACGGAACTCATGCAATATCGCTTGAAATATGTGAGGAGTGTGGTATGTTCTTTATCCTCAACTGAGGTTTTATCAGCTCTTAAAAAAATGGAGCCATGGCGGAGGTCTAAAGACTCCGTTACTAGAGTTGGTCACAAAAATATGAACTTTTTTAGACACAATTGTACTGGTACTCCGAAATTGTCGCTTGCAATAAGAATATCAATTGAAACTATAATAATCAAGAAATATTGTATAGTAGAACTAAATGTGGATGGAAGTTCAGTATCGCGCGAAACTTGATATCACTTGAAATTTGGAATCCATCCGAACTTTATACATCACAGTATTGTTTCGCCTAAATTATTTTGTGACGAATCAAGATGAGAAGATCTATGAGCACGGCTCTTCAGCTTTGAAACCGGCACATTACACGTGATCTTGTGAATAGTAAGTATTTTCTTAAGCATTCAAAGACCTACACGGATGTCTGATGTATGTTTATTTTCGTTTTAAACTAAGGACATGATACTTAAGGGCGTTTAAAAAAGTTTACTAACCATATTTTGATTTATTTATAAATTCTTGTGTGAAATAAAACATTCTCTGAATGCCAATTTAGAGTCTTCTATTTACCGAAGATAGTTCAAAATCAATAAATAATAGAAGCGTACAATACTAATAATGTTGATTCACAAAAAATCTTATCAATCTTGACTGTAACATGGACTAAAGATAACATAATGTGACCTATATTTGAAAAATTACTGCATCATTCAGGGGATACCCTAACAATACTATTCATATTGAACTTAAGTTTCTTTTAGCTGCGAAATTGACTGACAACTATTTTCATTGAAATACTATAAGTGACAAGAAAAAAAAACACTTGCTGATATGATTCTACTCCACTCGTCTGACAAGCTTTTTGAACTCGCATTATCCTAAAAATACAGGCTGTAATTTAAAACGGATTTGTGACTAGTTTATAGAAGTAGGGTAAGGTATTGTTACTTAAAGGATACTATGACAATGTGTTATGTAATTATATTTTGATGTAGCTCGGCAACTAGCCCTCGATTGGCAATTTTTTTTTATTCAAAAACGTACTTTGGTTCTCAATTTGGTCAAAAAACCGCATAAGTTCAAGTCGAACTCGCACACAAAGGGTTCCGTGCCATCGTAAAATATTGAAATAACACAAAATACTTTTGCAAACATCTGGATGAAGAGACATAATAGAATTTTGAATAGTCTCCTATCTTGAAAGTCGGTCCTCTTATTACCTATTCGTTGGATATAAATGTATTCGATTCTCAAAATTAATTTCCTAAATTTTGTAGAGAACCAAAGCTAATCATACTAACATAATAACGTGATTAGTAATAAATCAGGTTGCAGTGATAAAATGCTACAAATCTTAGGTGCCATTAATTTATGGCTCATCTTATTAACTAAAACAAAACAATTTAACCAATTGAATTCTTGTAAGATATTAATATTCATCTTATTTATTGTGTGTATTCACGTAAGGAAAGGCTAAATATCCAGTTGTTTTTTATTCTCATAATAGGTACTTATAGCTGCGGTCTTTTAACGAGAGTAAATATAGATCGCATTTTTATTAATTGATATAAAACAGTCAACAAAAAAATACATCATCAAAAGAAATCAGTTCTATTTATATATCTATTTATCTCTTACTTTTACGTCATCAACATAATATTTATTTCTTTTTCTAACATTTGAGCTCACTCTTTCACGATGACAACATTTACTATTCGATAACTTAATTTTTTTTGTATGCGCATCTATATTTAATTATCTATGATTGTAGGTAAATTTGAAGTTGCATGAATATAATTTAATTAATCAAACCTATTAAAAACTTGGATATTTAGCCTTTAAAAAAGTCACATGTCCATTATCTATAAGCTATTTTGTATCGTAAGTTCTAACATGTAAATACTTTGGCTGAATAATTATAATCTAATGCGTCAGCAAACCAAAAGTTATTTCTAAATTTTTATGTGGTAAATATTGGCTATTTTCAGAAATATATTATTTACTCGTAAGTTATAGTCGGTGTTCATATTGTATGTTTTCACTGTATTTTCTATATTATGGTTGTGTAGAGTTTAGCATGTGACAATACAATGTTTTTTTTTTGCATTTACATAAACGTTTTCACGTCTCGAATTTACAAGCGGCATACGTTTCACTAACAAATGATTTGGTTAAGTCCGTCCCTAGCCACTAAAATATTGAATTTAAAATCAATTTGACTTTGTTTAATTTTTTTACTTTGCCAAAATATTTTATACTCTGTTTGTGTTTTGTTTACGTTATACTAGATATAAATGTTAATATTAAAGACTAAAGTTTCAACACTTTGTTTACAGGCAGCACGCTATAGTGTTTCCTATACAAATATGTTATGTACCCTCTAACAAAACTTAGTATAAATATAATCACAACAAATGACTTCAATCTATTTTGTTTCTTAACGTTTGGCGTGAAATATCTATCTATTTCATGAACAAAAACAGTAATTTTGTATATAATGTATCTCAAGTTACTTTATTATATTTATGTAATGTGATAGTTTTAGTTATAAAATTCATAATCCAAATACACACTAATGCCAGCTATAAGTTTGGATTAGGTTGATACAGTCATAACTTTATAACTACACTAGTAAGTTGTGAAATAAAACTAATTTATGAATAAGAACTTTCTTTTTATTGAACGAAACAATACATAAACAAGTAATTTCGTAATCGTATATCACTTCATAATTCCACAAAAATAGAACAAAGACTCCTTTAGTTTCTCTTTGAAATGACTTTGTTAACTAATACCAAAATAGATATACTTTTTGTAGCAGGTAGAAGTATACCTACACAATGAAAAAGTGTAGGTACCTAACCTACCCAAAGTTTAGTGGATTTCAGAAAATGGCATCCCTATCTTATAGGAACAATGGTATTAGTGAAGAAGGAATAGCCTTTGCCACTAGGTATACCCATCGCTCGCTGACATTTAAATATTATACTTACACATACTAGGTAACATTTACCTATACAAAAATAAGTTATAAGTATGTAAACATCGAGATTTTAACAAATTCTGAATCATTTAAAGCTTTGTCAAGTCTACATGCCACTCTTGAATTCTGTCTCACGCACGCACCATGCTACTGAGACTAGAGACGACTAGAGAAAAGTAGAGAAAGTACCTTTAGACTTGCGCGGTGCTCCTAAGAAAATCAATATTTTCAGTCATGCGCTTTCCCTTTCTCTACAGGGGCTAAGTCCAAACAATGCTTGCAAGTTGTGCAATTCGTATTTCCGTGGCAATTCAGTGATACTACTATGTTTGTGAAAGGAGGAGACTGCTATTTGTCTCACAATATGTACATTCGCCTCAATAACTTTATGTACATTTTCAACTTACGCCAGGGCACTATTCTCATTGCCGTCCATCAAATCGTAAGTACTATTATTTTCACTGATTATATTGTGGGTTTTAGGTACTCGTAGAAGAGATGAGGAAGAAACAAGTCAAACAAAAGCAGATCAAAACTGTAATGCTGCTGTAGGCAATTGTTTATTTTTTGTTCGATACACAGTTGTTACAAACAAATATCGTGTAAACCGAAGTGAAATTTTCATTTCAGGCCCTTTCATCCTTCATCCTCATAATTTTGCTTGTCGGCATCTCTCATGTCGGAGAGATGCTATCGATGCTGCATAATGACATGGAAGACGATGCAGAAAGACATGGCATCTACGAGGTCGCTGACGGAGACACTATGACGTTCCATGAAGGGGATGTAGTCAGCACCAACAACCAGCGCCGATTCGCGAAAGCCCAACATCTTGCTTCAGGTAGCTTTCTGCTAAATATACTCATGCATGTTTATCGTATTATTATCAGCAAAACTTTCATTAGATTATTATATTCACATAAAACTATTTAGTTACCCAGGTTATTATATTATTTAAGTAGTCCACTACACAGTGCGTGCCAAATTGCGACATTATTATTAGAAAATACTTACGACACATATGTGAATTGTACGTAAGTACCTACTGTTTCTATGAGAATAAATGCTTCTTTGAATCTACTAAGCACTATCCAGTACTATAAAACATTTCTGTTTTAACAAGCAATTGATGAATACCTAAGCAAGACACTCGTTTTTTGGAGTTCCAAAGTTAGGTAGGACCTACCTGAAGTTTAGGTGATCGGCAAGCACAAAAGCATCCTGGCGGATCCGTAAGGTTTTTTTATTATTTCCAGTGACCGTAATATTCCTGTACACGAGCACAATGCTGATATCTGTGTACCTCGTGTGTTGCATCTCGTTATTGCACGGCGCGGTGCGATACAAACGCGAATACCTCGTCCCTTGGATCTGCGCTGCCTGTGTCGCCGTCGTGCTTATCATAACTGCCTTCATCGCTGGTGACAAGTATCCCACACTCATCAACTTCTTCAATGGTCATACCATCTATCGTGAGTTTTTAGCTATGTTTTTTACTACTGGATCCCGTTGAGTTTAGGCATAGGTATAACCTGGCGCAGGTTTAAATCCTTTATTTAAAATGTGAAAGCATAAAGAAGTTTTTTAATTTATAAAAATGATCAGGCCTGCATTAGGCTCAGCGTAGATATTCTCTCAGATATTTAGGCATTGTAGAATCTTTAAAGGTGTCTAAGGGGTAGTCAAAAGCACGTCTAACTTACCTACGTTTGGTGTACCTACCTATGCCTACCAGTTTTCAGAATTTAGCAATTTCTATATGACAGGTTTATTTCATCTATGAGGATCATTAGCTTTCATGGCACTTTACCCAAAAATCTTCCCAAACAGATTGCGTCGCCGGCATCATAGTGACAACCTACCTCTACGCAATCTGTACTGTGACAAGTTTCGCCATCGAGACCGGTAGGGGGAGCTGCCGCGCCGTCCGCACCACAAGTGACTACCAGCTCGGCGAGAGACTTCTTCTCCTTGACCACGCAGCCCACTCTAGCCTACTTTCAGCCGCTCAGATCAACAAGCTTTCTCAAGGCACTAGGACGCAATTTGTTTAAACTTTCTCTTCAGCGAAGCAGTGACGTAATAAGAAAACTAGACTTATTTCCAGAGTAATAAGGCGCAGTTTTAAAATCTCGAGGATTTAATGAAGGGCTAGTTAAGGCTAAGCTAGAGCTGGTTACGGCACTGCCGCGAAGGAAAACATTTAAATTCTCGGAAATTTCAAGAGTTCATGCAGTGGCCAATTCTGGAGAAGTCCACTTAAAACGCACCAATTTATGACCGCTTACAACTGAGTGCGGATTGATAATCTGAAGCCTGCCTTGCCTACCTTGAGCGTTTTTTCATGATCTAGATTTAAGCATGAGTGTTTAATCTACAAAACTATGTATGTACATACTGTATATTCTTATTATTATCCACGCGTATCTAAAAACCATGATAATATTTGAACCAAAAATTATATTTGAGTTTTTTGTAGATTCAATAATTTATGTTCTTAACCATGATAGTTTCAAAAATGTAATGTATATCTGGGGGCACGCGTGCTCCCGCCAAGACTAGGCGAGGCACTTTTCTCGAAGCGTTTCGTCCTACGTATTCTATCTATTGTCTTTCGGTCGACGACGCGACGCTGACGTTCCACATCTTCTTTATTTGCGCGAGGAGCTTTGATAAATTTATGAATCACTGATTTTAGGGACATAAGTTCATAGACATTGTTATTTAAATGAAGATAGGTAGATAATTCCCTCAATCTCTGAGTATAGTACCTACTGTCAATGATAAAAGATACAGTATTATCTCGGAAGGATTTCTTAGTAATAACCCACATGGTATGTTTGATCAAAGTATGACCGTGCATGAGATACGCAAACGGTTCCATTTTATTGATCAGCTTCTATGTAAATATAATATATGTAATGTACCTACCTATTTGCAACTGTTTGCAAGTCAATTATTTAAAGGTCATGCTATATCTTCAATCTTATATCTATCAATGCCTATGTAGGAAATACTTAGGTTGGTGGAGTAGAGTGCACTAACATTATTATAAGATTGATTTTCTTAGTGCACTAATGTAGGATCTATAGAAAGGGTAAAAAGGGACAAGTGGAACCTAAAGGTAGAAGTTATTACCCTTGGCTACTTTTCTATGCCTTGCTATACAATTTTGCAGTATTATAGTGTCCACGCTAAAATTGATCACTGAGTATAAATACTTTTTTGTCCTTAGACCGAATTTTATGTGTAAGTATTTAGTTTTATTATTCTATGGGAAAAATCGCACAAGAAAATATTTTTTTTTAGAACTTAAGTACAAACAATATGACTGTCAGCTTTACTTGATTATTTTACTTAATGCTTATCAAAAAACCCCAAAAGGAACAAAATTCCAATTTTACCAGGAACAAAATATGTTATACTCATTTTAAGGCCAATTTTCCAATCTGAAGAATTAATATTATAGATTGCCTAATATTAGGTAATCTCTGTTCAATAGTTGTAAAATTTATTACTCGGACAGATCAGAGTTATCTGAAAAATGAAGCCTTTAAGAATATAAACAAGCTATTGTAAGAATATGATAATCGTCTTTTACGTCCATGCCTTAAGTGCATTACAAGTACTTTATTGATGCTTATATTAGATATATTCATGAATATACTTGTGCTATTTTTATATTGAACTTTATAAGTTTGTGGTTTATTACAATTGGTACAAAGTAAATGTAATTAATGGGGATTGTGTGCAATTTGTTAATTATGCTTAATTCTTATAATTATGTAATAAAAGTTTAATAAATCTGTATGTTATTTCAAGATTATATTTCTTAGTAGACTAGATAATATTCTGAGCTAGTGTCTAAAAGTATTAAAATGCTGCAAATCATGCTATGTCGAAAATAAATATTTTTTCTTGTAAAACATTGAGTTTCATTTTATTATGTTCATTTCCTTACAAAGTACCTACTTCTTAAATATCTGACTGTTGTACTTAGAACAATACCTTATGATCTAAATAAGGTGGAAGACTTTTAAGTTTATCAAAACATCACCAGGGCCTTGAAAAATTTCGTCTATTCGTTTTCTCCCCATCTGCCATTCTGTAAAGGCCTTTGTATACCTTTGAATCCTCGGGCGAGTATGAATTTCTCTGATGATTCTGATCTGCTTGCTTGTGGCTTCAAAATCCTGATATTTTTGTAAAATCTCTCTAAATCCATTTGTAAGATGGGTACTTCCTTCCCATCCCATACTTTGAAGAGTAGGTTACCATCTACTTTAGTGACTAGAGCTGCAAATCTGATGGCCATATAACATAAGCCTATTATTCTGTCTTTGTCTAATTCTCTGACCCCAGTAGCACTAGGTGCCATATCTGATAGCACTACATCCACTTTTTTTCCATTGAGCAATTCAACTACTTTGTCATGAGCTTCTATTGTAGAGAAATCCATGTGATTGACTACTGTTGCACCCTGAAATAATGAAAAAGATTAGATATGACTAGTGAGAATTACCTAGCATGTAGAAAAATACGAAGCCACAGTAATAAGCGAAAGTATTCTTAATTTATTTTTTTTCTATTCTATTCTATTGTTGTTTACCTTATTCAGACAGTGAGTTCATTATGACAAAGGATCAACAAGTCTATTAGAATCCATTAGCATTGCATTGTCTCAGATAACAATGAGTAACTTCTAACAAGCTGTCACCAACATATTAATAAATAAATTTATAGGTATTTACATACATAAATCTGCTATCCAAACAATTTTGTATTATTGAACTTACTGTAACTGGGAATGTCTGCAGTTTATCTATAGCAAGCACTTTTCCTCTGGGTTTGGTGGGATCTGCTCCATCAGCATTTGTCTTTTGTACTGCTACTTGTGTCCAGGAACCAGGGCATGACCCCAGATCCACTACGGTAAGCCCTGGCGTCAAAATATTAATTTTTTCATTCATCTCAATCAATTTGAAAGCACTGCGACATCTGAAGAAACAAACACGAAACAATACAATTTTACAACAATACAATCTTTGTTTGGGTAATGGGTTTTAGTAAATAAACAAACCTGTAATTATATATCTTGGCTTTTTCAACGTATGGGTCTGCATTTTGTCTACTCAACCATTGTTGAGAGCTCTTGAAGCGTTTCAAACAATTTACTAGGAAACACATTCTGGCACAGTTCAGTGGTTGTTGCGCAAATGAGCGCAAGTTTATCATTGTCTCCGTATTATATTAGAATGCTCTGACGTAGAACTGATACAGAATTCTCTAAATTCTATTTAGATTAACAACGAACGACACAAGGTGAAGGGAAAGGGAATCAAAATAAATAAAGCAGACAGAATCACGGCAGGTTGACTCCATACAAACAAATTGGGAATTTTGTCTATGGGACCTCTAATAGAATCGGAATGAATTTGAACGGAACCACAGATGAAACAACCTCGTCTGTGAACTTCTGTGAACGGAACGAATGTCTTTTAGTAAACTTTCCGTTTCCGGAGCCGTGGTGCCGCGCAAACGCATATGTCCGCTAACCGCATCCGTCAGCCATTTTGTTTGTATTGTGATCGAGTGAAGTTTTGTGTTGATTAATTTCCGCAACTTATCCTCTCATAATACTCAAAGATGTACACAAGGTGCTGTGTTGTAAATTGTGATAGTAGGCGAAAGGACGTCACTCTTTATAAGTTTCCCAAAACTGAGATAGGACTCAAGAAGTGGTTGGAGTTTATCAATAGTGATAGTTTACGAAGCCTTAGCTTCGACCGGCTTCGAAGGCATTACGTGTGTTCGAAACATTTTGAGAAGCGGTTTCGTACAGCATCTCGCTTGAAATGCCGTCTTCGCTATGATGCCTATCCGACGTTGTTCACGGACAACGAGATAGCAAGTGGAACTCCTGAAGCATCTTCTAAGGACACTGGTGAGTACAGCTGCTTACCCTTTTGTACACCCCGGCCCATTATTTTAAAATACTTACATCTCGAAAGACTAATAATGTTACTAATGTTATTTACAGGGTATACGATGAAGATCTCAGATCATGACTATTCTCGAAAGAGAATTCATATTGAACATTCCTATTGTAAAACCATGCCGAAAGAAAAACGTTTGCGGACTGATAATGGTGAGCATTTAATTTAAATATCTAAAAAATATTCAATAGAAACCAGGATAGGTAGACGTACACTTCGCCCAACGGATCTAGGCATTCGTGAAGTTAGCCGTTTGTCTGCGCAGTGAGCGCTTTTTCATACAAAAATTGTGTTCTGGGCAGACAAACGGCTAACTTCACAAATGCCTAGATCCATTGGATGAAGACTACCTCTACTTCTGGTTGGTAAAAAAAAACTAGACTCATTACTGCCTAGGCATTGATTTAGAAGAGTAAGCAATAATAAATAGTGTTAAACATCTGTTAGAAACAGCAGGATTATGGAATTATGGCTTCCGGGAAGTTTCTCCATTTCGATACCCCTGAAATGTTTATGCAAAGTTTCATAATGATTGTTGAATATAATAATTAGCATGATTAGATAATATAACTAAAATCTATTATACGAACTTACTTACTAAAATCTTACCATTTTAAATATTTATTTTACCAATATTTCCATTTCAGATGTAACGGGTATGACTTCCAGTTCTGTACCTGTGCAATTTGTGCATGAAGCTGTTGAAAACCCAGCTTCTAAAGGTAATAAATGTAATAGCATGGATAAAATCTTACCATTTTTTCGAGTATGACCCCGCTGTGGGACAAATGTTTGTATGATCTACATATATTTGTCTATATGTATATTTGTCTATTTTATGTGTTTTTATATGCTCTTTAATTTAATTGTCACTATGTACTGTTTGTTTCCCAAATAAAATAAAATAAAAAAAAAATATTAGTAGGATTTATTGTTCAATATAATGTGAATCTTATATCAAGTCATATTGCAGATGAAGTTATTGAAATCAACGGACATGTCTTGAGTGTGATTTATGATCCACCACACCTAATTAAAGGGCTCCGAAACAACTTTCTTACAAAAAACATAATATACCAAGGCAAGATATCAAAATGGTCTGATATTGTTGAAGTATACTAAACAGATTGCAACCATGCACAGATGCGACTACTGCACAAGTTAAATGATGAACATGTCATTCCAGAAAAAATTAAAAAGATGAAGGTTAGTAATTTCTCTCTTTTGAATTTTGATTGTAATTATATTTAAAAATTTCTTGCTTTTAGTTTCAGCGGTAAGCTTATTCAACTATATTTATGTTTCAGGTAAAAAACTGTACTAGAGTTTTTAGTAAAACGGTTGCAGCCACTTTGTCTTACACCGCTCAGTTTGGTAAGCATTTTATATAATACTAGCTGCGCTCCCGCGGTGTAACCCGCGGTCCCTCGGGATTTTTCCGGGATAAAAAGTAGCCTATGTCCTTCCCTGGGATACAACCTTTATCCATGCCAATTTTCAGCCCAATCTGTTCAGTGCTTTTGGCGTGAAAAGGTAACAAACAGACAGACAGACAGAGTTACTTTCACATTTATAATATTAGTATGGACTAGCTGTCCGCCGCGGTGTTACCCGCGATCCCTCGGGAAAATTTCACTTCCCCGGAATAAAATATAGCCTATGTTCATTGGGGATAATGTAGGATTCTATTGGTGAAAGAATTTTTCAAATCGGTCCAGTAGTTTCGGAGCCTATTCATTTCAAACATACAAACAAATCTTTCCTCTTTATAATATTAGTATAGATAAGAACCAATTTAGTACGTAAGCTTAAATTTCCTTTAAGTACCTAGTTTCATAGTAAATCAGGAAACTACTATCCGACCCTCATAATAGCCATGATCATCATCATGTAGAGCGAAGCTTCGTTTTCGCATATTAATATCTTCATTTTTTTTTGTTGCAGCGCAATATGCAGATGGCAGTCCAGTGAGCCCTACATTAAAAAATACCGCAGAAGTGGTATCATTTTTTGACGATTTGTTCGACTCAGTGAATGGAGCGAGTTTATACTCAAAAAAATCAAAAGGCAAACCGCTAAGACATGCAGTTACAAAAAACTCAATGCACCACACGTTTTGGCGAGATGCTATAAAAAAACTTTCAGAAATAAGATATGTTGATGAAAAAGGAAAAGAAACATCTGTACCTTCTTTGAAAAATTGGATTGTAACATTAAAAAGTTACGAAAGGGTGTGGCAACAGTTGGAAAAAAAAGAAATTAAAATTATACGTCCGCGATATTTTAACTCGGACCCAATTGAAAACTTTTTCGGTCAAGTGCGGTCGTATAATTTCAGAAATAATGACCCAGATTGCCACACCTTTATAAGCACATTTAAATCACTGCTAATCACTAGATTTATACAGTTTCACTCAAAAAATTATAATTGTGAAGAGGATTCAGGGGTCCAATTGTTAAAATTGCAGGCTTTGTTTGGCACCACCAAGGAAAATGAAATTGAAAATAATGATAATGTCCCTGAATCCTCTGAAGTAGGACCAGAAATATTTCCTACATCTATTACAAGTAGGCAAGAAAGACTACATGTACACTCACGTGCATATACTGCAGGATGGGTTATAAGAAAAATATTAGGAAAAATTAAATGTCGGCAGTGTGAGGATGAGTTAACCGCTACAAATTTGAATTTTGAAACAGGCTCCATCCATAATTGGATATCTTTTAAAGAATACAAATCCGTAAAAGAAAAAAAATTAACCTACCCTTCAGAAAATGCCGTGAGGTTCTTTGGTATTATTACTGAGGAAGCCAACGAATATTTAGAAACACATAGTAAAGAAATAATTAAAAGCATCAAAAATAATATAGAAGCTAAATATTCGCTTGACTTTCTCCATTGCGAATTACACAAAAATCTTGTAAAAGATCTATTTCTGGGATTCACGTTACGTTTAGCAGTATTTAACTGGTGCAATACAGGGCGTCCCAAACTTATGGGACATGAAGGGGAAGTACCTTAAATATCGTAGATAGTGTATTTTGCTTAAAGAAGACTTTATGTTATTTTTAAAACTTAGTAATTCCGCATTCATAGATTTTCTAAAAATTACTTGCTTCGTCTGGGAATCGAACCGACTCAAATGTCAAAAAAAAATCACCCTACTTTTATGATGCCAATCGAAAGAATAGCTAAAAAATAATAACTCTGCTTAGGTAACATTGTATTTTAAAAGAAAGGAACAACGTAAAATTAATCATTTTAATCAACATAAAAACATACATTCAAAACTCATTTTACGTTGTTCCTTTCTTTTAAAATACAATGTTACCTAAGCAGAGTTATTATTTTTTAGCTATTCTTTCGATTGGCATCATAAAAGTAGGGTGATTTTTTTTTTGACATTTGAGTCGGTTCGATTCCCAGACGAAGCAAGTAATTTTTAGAAAATCTATGAATGCGGAATTACTAAGTTTTAAAAATAACATAAAGTCTTCTTTAAGCAAAATACACTATCTACGATATTTAAGGTACTTCCTCTTCATGTCCCATAAGTTTGGGACGCCCTGTATAATAAACCGAATTTTAAAAGGTACGGATGTTGTCAGATTAGCCAACAAGACATTACCTGCCATGCAGGCAAAAGCTTATAATAAATATAAAACTAAGTTAAAAAATAATAAATGATCAATATGTTAAATTATTTCTTGCCTTTCACAACACCTCCTAATTACCTAAGTACATTGGGCCTTCGGCTCATGAATAGGAAAGAATATAAATAGAATGAGTGATTGGAATGAATGAGGAAAGAAATCATTTATTATCTACGGTGGTAGCACGATGCTTTCTTCAATACTCTGTGGTTTCATTTGTCAAAATCTATGAGATGTGGCCCACAGATTAAATTACGGCGAGTAGATTTGTTCCTGAGTTTTCCGTCTGATACGCAGTATCCCTAGTACGTCTGTGGACAGAATGAATGACAGAGGTAAAAAAATGACATTAGCATCGTAATGTCGTTAAGTCTTGAATAAATTATGACATGACAACTTCGATGAGCGTGACAATGACATTAAGGTGGACATTAATTTCATTCGTTCTTCTTTGTCTAAATAAACATTCATTTATTTCATTCACAGACGTACTAGGGATACTGCGTATCAGACGGAAAACTCAGGAACAAATCTACTCGCCGTAATTTAATCTGTGGGCCACATCTCATAGATTTTGACAAATGAAACCACAGAGTATTGAAGAAAGCATCGTGCTACCACCGTAGATAATAAATGACTTCTTTCCTCATTCTTTCCAATCACTCATTCTATTTCTATTCTTTCCTATTTTTTCCTATTCATGAGCCGAAGGCCCAATGTACTTAGGTAATTTTGAGGTGTTGTGAAAGGCAAGAAATAATTTAACATATTGATCATTTATTAATTTTTTTATTTTTTAACTTAGTTTTATATTTATTATAAGCTTTTGCCTGCATGGCAGGTAATGTCTTGTTGGCTAATCTGACAACATCCGTACCTTTTAAAATTCGGTTTATTATATTGCACCAGTTAAATACTGCTAAACGTAACGTGAATCCCAGAAATAGATCTTTTACAAGATTTTTGTGTAATTCGCAATGGAGAAAGTCAAGCGAATATTTAGCTTCTATATTATTTTTGATGCTTTTAATTATTTCTTTACTATGTGGTTGCTTTTCTAAATATTCGTTGGCTTCCTCAGTAATAATACCAAAGAACCTCACGGCATTTTCTGAAGGGTAGGTTAATTTTTTTTCTTTTACGGATTTGTATTCTTTAAAAGATATCCAATTATGGATGGAGCCTGTTTCAAAATTCAAATTTGTAGCGGTTAACTCATCCTCACACTGCCGACATTTAATTTTTCCTAATATTTTTCTTATAACCCACCCTGCAGTATATGCACGTGAGTGTACATGTAGTCTTTCTTGCCTACTTGTAATAGATGTAGGAAATATTTCTGGTCCTACTTCAGAGGATTCAGGGACATTATCATTATTTTCAATTTCATTTTCCTTGGTGGTGCCAAACAAAGCCTGCAATTTTAACAATTGGACCCCTGAATCCTCTTCACAATTATAATTTTTTGAGTGAAACTGTATAAATCTAGTGATTAGCAGTGATTTAAATGTGCTTATAAAGGTGTGGCAATCTGGGTCATTATTTCTGAAATTATACGACCGCACTTGACCGAAAAAGTTTTCAATTGGGTCCGAGTTAAAATATCGCGGACGCATAATTTTAATTTCTTTTTTTTCCAACTGTTGCCACACCCTTTCGTAACTTTTTAATGTTACAATCCAATTTTTCAAAGAAGGTACAGATGTTTCTTTTCCTTTTTCATCAACATATCTTATTTCTGATAGTTTTTTTATAGCATCTCGCCAAAACGTGTGGTGCATTGAGTTTTTTGTAACTGCATGTCTTAGCGGTTTGCCTTTTGATTTTTTTGAGTATAAACTCGCTCCATTCACTGAGTCGAACAAATCGTCAAAAAATGATACCACTTCTGCGGTATTTTTTAATGTAGGGCTCACTGGACTGCCATCTGCATATTGCGCTGCAACAAAAAAAATGAAGATATTAATATGCGAAAACGAAGCTTCGCTCTACATGATGATGATCATGGCTATTATGAGGGTCGGATAGTAGTTTCCTGATTTACTATGAAACTAGGTACTTAAAGGAAATTTAAGCTTACGTACTAAATTGGTTCTTATCTATACTAATATTATAAAGAGGAAAGATTTGTTTGTATGTTTGAAATGAATAGGCTCCGAAACTACTGGACCGATTTGAAAAATTCTTTCACCAATAGAATCCTACATTATCCCCAATGAACATAGGCTATATTTTATTCCGGGGAAGTGAAATTTTCCCGAGGGATCGCGGGTAACACCGCGGCGGACAGCTAGTCCATACTAATATTATAAATGTGAAAGTAACTCTGTCTGTCTATCTGTCTGTTACCTTTTCACGCCAAAAGCACTGAACAGATTGGGCTGAAAATTGGCATGGATAAAGGTTGTATCCCAGGGAAGGACATAGGCTACTTTTTATCCCGGAAAAATCCCGAGGGACCGCGGGTTACACCGCGGGAGCGCAGCTAGTATTATATGTATAAAATGCTTACCAAACTGAGCGGTGTAAGACAAAGTGGCTGCAACCGTTTTACTAAAAACTCTAGTACAGTTTTTTACCTGAAACATAAATATAGTTGAATAAGCTTACCGCTGAAACTAAAAGCAAGAAATTTTTAAATATAATTACAATCAAAATTCAAAAGAGAGAAATTACTAACCTTCATCTTTTTAATTTTTTCTGGAATGACATGTTCATCATTTAACTTGTGCAGTAGTCGCATCTGTGCATGGTTGCAATCTGTTTTGTATACTTCAACAATATCAGACCATTTTGATATCTTGCCTTGGTATATTATGTTTTTTGTAAGAAAGTTGTTTCGGAGCCCTTTAATTAGGTGTGGTGGATCATAAATCACACTCAAGACATGTCCGTTGATTTCAATAACTTCATCTGCAATATGACTTGATATAAGATTCACATTATATTGAACAATAAATCCTACTAATATTATAAACTAGTTACTAGTTTTCCATTCTTTTTGTAGGTTTTCAAGTAGGTACCTACTTATGTTATTTAAGTCGCGGGTACCAGCTATAGTATGTATAACATGGTTCAAAATTAAGAAAAAATTTTTAGCTCAAACACTTACCAACAATTTTATCAGCACGTATCTGTTCTCTTTTTGTATCCTCCAGGAGACTTTTAATCATGCTCTGGAATGCTGTCCCTTGATCACAGACTATTGCCAGAGGTTGTAGACCAGCATTTATTATGGCTGTTACCATATTTTTAATAATAATTTTTAACTGAACCCCCGAGGTTGCTCCTTTGCAAAAGTAAAATGCAATAGGCTGCTGCCATTTGCAGAGAGCGCCCCTTAGCATGAAAACAAGGGCATGGTCTGCGAAATCCCTTGACTTTTCGTTGAGTTCAACAAAACCATTAATTTTATCTTTGTTTTTGTCATATGAAACAGCTGGCTCCAGGGCTACCTCATCAAACAGAATAGAACAATATTTTTTGTTTTCATCCCAATTTGAGACCTGCAACAAATGTAATAAGATGTAATTATGGCTAGTAAAGTAATAATTAATTAATTTAATCATTAAAAATCTTAAGTTACAGTTCGCCCAGCAGATCTAGGCATTCGTGAAGTTAGCCGTTTGTCTGCGCAGTGAACGCTTCTTCACACAAAATTGTGTTCAGCGCAGAAAACGTAAAATCTTATTTATTCTGAAATTAAATATATTGGCCTCAGTTCGGTGAAATATTACCTCTTGCTTTACAGCTTCAAATATTTTTTTATTGATTCCAGGTTCTATGTTCAACTCTGAGATCATTTTGTTCAGCGTCTGCTTCGAAGGCAAAATAAATATTCGATGCAGAAATTTATAGCATTTTGGGCTCTGCTTCATAATAGATAGGGCTATCAATTTTTCTTCATTTGTGAATCTTCTGGCATTGATATGTTTGGTGCACTGTTTAATTTGCATCCACATTATTTTCTTTGTAAGTGGATTCATGTTGTCGGTCAATTTTTCGAAAGATTCGTCTTTTGTGAATTCCATGGCTCTTCTGGCTCTACGGCTGAAGTCCAATTGTTTTTTTGACTTCACAAATGCACTGTAAAGTCTTCTACAATTAGGAGTAAGACTTTTCTTCTTATTAATTATTTTTTTCCTCATCAGTCGTTTAGGAGTATGATGTGCAGGTACTTCTGCAAATGTATTAATAGATTCAATAATTTATAATTTAAGGTTCAACACAGAAAAACATTCTATGAAAACTTGAATGATAAAGTTTATTCCAACTTTTAAAAACACTTCATGTTAACTTTAATGCAAAATACATACTGTGTACTATATTTTCTCTTACCGTTAGAAGCTGGGTTTTCAACAGCTTCATGCACAAATTTTACAGGTAAAGAAGTGGAGGTGATACCCAGTACATCTGAAATTGAAATACTGGTAAAATATTTATTTCTGGACTTTTCACACAGCATCATCTAGCCCCAAAGTAAGCAGAGCTTGTGTTATGGGTACTACATGACTGAAACTACTTATATACATTTTGTTTGTAAATAGATACATAATTATAAATAGAAAACAGACCCGAGACAAATATATGTAGATCATACAAAAATTTGTCCCGCAGCGGGGTCATACTCTAAAAAAATGGTAAGATTTTATCCATGCTATTACATAATTTATTACCTTTAGAAGCTGGGTTTTCAACAGCTTCATGCACAAATTGCACAGGTACAGAACTGGAAGTCATACCCGTTACATCTGAAATGGAAATATTGGTAAAATAAATATTTAAAATGGTAAGATTTTAGTAAGTAAGTTCGTATAATAGATTTTAGTTATATTATCTAATCATGCTAATTATTATATTCAACCAATCATTATGAAACTTTGCATAAACATTTCAGGGGTATTGAAATGGAGAAACTTCCCGGAAGCCATAATTCCATAATCCTGCTGTTTCTAACAGATGTTTAACACTATTTATTATTGCTTACTCTTCTAAATCAATGCCTAGGCAGTAATGAGTCTAGTTTTTTTTTACCAACCAGAAGTAAGTAGTCTTCATCCAATGGATCTAGGCATTTGTGAAGTTAGCCGTTTGTCTGCCCAGAACACAATTTTGTATGAAAAAGCGCTCACTGCGCAGACAAACGGCTAACTTCACGAATGCCTAGATCCGTTGGGCGAAGTGTACGTCTACCTATCCTGGTTTCTATTGAATATTTTTTAGATATTTAAATTAAATGCTCACCATTATCAGTCCGCAAACGTTTTTCTTTCGGCATGGTTTTACAATAGGAATGATCAATATGAATTCTCTTTCGAGAATAGTCATGATCTGAGATCTTCATCGTATAACCTGTAAATAACATTACTAACATTATTAGTCTTTCGAGATGTAAGTATTTTAAAATAATGGGCCGGGGTGTACAAAAGGGTAAGCAGCTGTACTCACCAGTGTCCTTAGAAGATGCTTCAGGAGTTCCACTTGCTATCTCGTTGTCCGTGAACAACGTCGGATAGGCATCATAGCGAAGACGGCATTTCAAGCGAGATGCTGTACGAAACCGCTTCTCAAAATGTTTCGAACACACGTAATGCCTTCGAAGCCGGTCGAAGCTAAGGCTTCGTAAACTATCACTATTGATAAACTCCAACCACTTCTTGAGTCCTATCTCAGTTTTGGGAAACTTATAAAGAGTGACGTCCTTTCGCCTACTATCACAATTTACAACACAGCACCTTGTGTACATCTTTGAGTATTATGAGAGGATAAGTTGCGGAAATTAATCAACACAAAACTTCACTCGATCACAATACAAACAAAATGCAACAAAATGGCTGACGGAAGCGGTTAGCGGACATATGCGTTTGCGCGGCACCACGGCTCCGGAAACGGAAAGTTTACTAAAAGACATTCGTTCCGTTCACAGAAGTTCACAGACGAGGTTGTTTCATCTGTGGTTCCGTTCAAATTCATTCCGATTCTATTAGAGGTCCCATAGACAAAATTCCCAATTTGTTTGTATGGAGTCAACCTGCCGTGATTTCATTCAATGTTGTTTATCGCGCGCGGGACGTTTGTTTTGTTTACATTTTTTCCGGATTTATCGTATGTACCTAGTTAGTTTTGCACCACTGCAATTCTAACTTATAGAATCAAAATCCGTACTACATACATTGGGTTACAAATACCTGAGCCATGATCCTTGACTATTGATTTACGCTAACATGATTATTTCAATCCGTAATGGATATAACCTCACAAGAAAAGTTTTTAGTATAAATTCATTTAATTACCCCGTTTTAACATTAGTTAGATATAAAACAGAAACAATGAAATATTTAAATGTGGCTGAAAAGAACGATGCTGCCAAAAATATTGCCCTTCACCTATCACGAGGAACTTCGAGACGGGTAAGTTAAGTTCAGAAGTATCCAACTAATTAGCTATGAATTAAGTTAATAAAATCACGCATAGTTCAATTAGCTCGACTCATTTACCTAGTACTCTCAGTACATAACATTCACTACAAAGAACAACAACATTCTCTTCAACGCCGACCTCTGTGGCGCAGTGAGTGAAAGCCCGCTTGGGACGCAGAGGGTTGCGGGTTCGATCCCCGCCGCAGATTAATGTTTGTATGATCTGCAAATATTTATCTCGGGTCTGGGTTTGTCTATGTATTTACAAAAAGTAGTTATCTGGTTCCCATAGTACAAGCTTTGCTTAGTTTGGGGCTAGATGATGCTGTGGGAGAATGTCCAGCATTATTTATTATTTACCTAGTACTCTCAATACATAACATTCACTAAAAAGAACAACATTCATTACAAAGATTGTTCCATAACAATTAAGTATACAAATCTCTGCTGCCTTCACTCACACTAATGCTTATTATTTACAGCGGGAAGGTTTATCTCAGTACAACAAGATTTATGAGTTTGAAGAAGATGTTTGCGGTCAAAGAAGCCAGATGGTTATGACTTCGGTGTCTGGACATCTTCTGTCCTTAGAGTTTGTAGGTGCATACAAGCATTGGCAATCCTGCAACCCTCTGGTCTTATTTGATGCCCCAGTGTTCAAGTATTGTCCAGAAAATTATGAAAAGATAAAGGTAATTCTTATCATTTATTGTGCAGAATTTTTTAAAGACTTTTTTACAGCAACACAGAAAATCGCTAAAAAGAGTAAAACAATATAATTTATAAATATAATACTTACTAGTTACTGCGCGCAGCTTCGCCCGGGTCGTAACAACATTTTGAATAGCCTATATCCCAGATATTATAATACTCAGATTTCAGATTTCAGATTTATTTATTCTGCGATACATGGGTTTAACAGAGATAGTGTAAGTATATAGGTAATTGTACAGCCATGATCAGCTTAGCAGCATGCAAAATATTTTATGGGTACATACACAGCATTCCAAATTATTTCTACTACAAGGAATAATAAATTAAATTATTACAAATCACAACAGTTTAAAAACACAACAATTTAAAAAAAAAAAAAAACTCCTATTGTACTGCCCTTGAGTTACCCAAGATAAGTTACCTTTTATCTTCCAAAAAAACTCCTATATACTATTCCAGGTCAATATCTACCCCTATTCCAAGTTGCATCCAAATCGGTTCACTGGTTTAGGCATGATTGAAACACAAACATACAAACTCACAAACTTTCAGATTTATTAATACAATAAATCTGAAAGTTTGTGAGTTATCCCATAACATTACTCTTACTTATGTAACAAAAAATCTAATCCGAATTTAGCTTAATAGCTAATTAGAGAACTTTATGATGAATTGAACTAAACAGCCCTCTTTATTTCAGAAAACTCTAGAAAGAGAGATACGCAGTTGCCAAGGTCTTATCATATGGACAGATTGTGATAGAGAAGGGGAAAATATTGGGTTTGAAATAATAGAAGTTTGCACAGCTGTGAAGAGTAATCTAAGAATATTCCGGGCTAAGTTCTCTGAGATAACTGCTGTGTCTGTTAAAAGGGCTTTACAGAACTTGGAACAGCCCAATAAGAATATCAGTGATGCAGTTGATGTGAGGCAAGAGTTAGATTTAAGAATAGGTAAGATTTTTACGTTTTAAAACATAAACTCCATAGTAAAGTTTGATCAACATGATCCTTTTTGCTAAAAATGTTAAAGGAGAATTAAAGTTATGAACAAAAAAAATATAGATCTCCTTGCCTTGAACTTTAAGCTTATTTAAAAAACTTACAGGTGCAGCATTCACCAGGTTCCAAACCCTGAGACTACAAAAGGTGTTCCCAAGCAAGCTAGCAGACAGCTTAGTCAGCTATGGCTCTTGCCAGTTCCCCACTCTAGGCTTTGTAGTGGAACGGTATAGAGCTGTAGAGAGCTTTGTTGCAGAACCCTTTTGGAAGATAAAAGGTAACTTATCTTGGGTAACTCAAGGCCAGTACAATAGGAAGACATGAAGCAGTTATTTATTTATTAATTTTTTTTATTAGAATTAGAAGTAACATTACAGTTATGTGATACTTCATTCATTTTAAACGATTTTTTGTATTGTTTTATAAATTACACTATATAAATTTTTTTAAAGTATCTGATAATCATGCATGAGATGAAACTAGGCGCAACATCGTTTAAAATTAATTAATTTATTGCTATGACGACATCCTTTGCCAATTAATTTTACTTTTTTCTGCTCTGTCTATCAATCTATGAGATACAAGGTAATTGTAAATTATCGAAGCACTCGTGGTCGTGCTTGCTTAGTCGTTCTTGATAGATCGTCGAAGTTAAGCAACGTTCGAAACGGTCTGTAAGTGGATGGGTGACCGCCAGTGGCATTTTCATCTGAGCGCTTCCGTGCTTCGGAAGCTTCGGAGGGCACGTTAAATTGTCGGTCCCGGCTATTTAAGTCGTTAAGCCATGACGGAGGCCTTAAGGCGGCCTAAAAACTCCGTCACCAGAGTTGGCCACTGACTCATACGAACTTACTTTTTTATTGTAAATTATTAAAAAAAAACAAAAAAATCACTTCTAGTAAACCATACAATGAATGGACTAAGCGTGGACTTTTCATGGGAACGCGTGCGTCTGTTCGACCAAGACGCGTGTCAAGTATTACATGATATCTGCCTTGAAAACCCTCAAGCCAAAGTGTGTGACGTCAAAACCAAACCCAAATCTAAATGGAGGCCGCTACCATTAGACACTGTGGTAAGCTATTTTTTCTGTTGCCATCTCTTTTCATCTTATCAGAAAGAGACCTAACAAAATCAGTAACACACCACTACATTTTTAGGCATAAATCACCACTACATTTTTAGGCATAACCTTAGATAGTAAGCTACAATGGGGCCCACACATAGATGGATTGTCGAAGAGACTTGCTTCTGCAGCATACGCAGTTAAAAAGATACGTCATTACACGGACGTAGATACTGCCAGATTAGTCTATTTCAGCTACTTTCACAGCATTATGTCTTACGGCATTTTATTGTGGGGGACTGCTGCAGACATTAACACCGTGTTTGTGTTGCAGAAGAGGGCTGTTCGAGCAATTTACAATATGGGTCCCAGAGATTCGCTTAGAAATAAATTTAAAGATATATTCATACTGACAGTACCCTGTCAGTACATATATGAAAATCTGATGTATGTTCGTAAAAATATTGAATCATTTAAGAAAAAAAGCGATAATCATGATGTAAACACTAGAAATAAGGATAAACTCGCTGTTCCCACTACTAGATTAGATAAAATTATGAAATCATTTAAAGGGCAATGTGTAAGCTTCTATAACAAAGTCCCAAGCGAATTGCAAAATTTATCAATCACTAAATTTAAAAATACAATTAAACGTCATCTCTGTAAAAAAGCCTATTATAAGATATCAGATTATTTGGATGACAAAAAAGCTTTGGACTTGCTCCAACTCAATGGATCCATGGATCACCTAAAAAAATGATAGGCCCCAGACCGAGTTTGTTGCCCTGATTCTTCACGGTATTGGTCGCGAAAGAACAGGAGTAAAATTAGTTTTAAGACTATTCTAAGTGATCCCTGTGGTCCTACTGAATAAATGATTTTTGATTTTGATTTTGAGTCTGTTACGCCTTGATAGCAGTTGAAGGTTAATGTTTTTTACAGGAACTCGAAAAACTAGGATCGCGCAAGCTGAAAATAAACGCGAAAGAAACAATGAGATTGGCTGAAAAGCTCTACACCCAAGGTTTCATTTCCTACCCGCGTACGGAAACCAATGAGTACCCTAAAGAGATGAACTTAGGGCAACTAGTTGGTCTACAAACAAACGACCCGAATTGGGGAGGATTTGCTCAAGGGATTTTAGACAGCGGAGGCCCAACGCCGAGGCAAGGGAACAAAAGTGATAAGGCCCATCCTCCTATACATCCAACGAAATATACAAACAGTAAGTTTATTACGTTCCATCTTGAAATCCTACTAATAAGCTGAAAGTTTGTGAGTATGTTTGTGTTTCAATCACGACTAAACCAGTGAACCGATTTGGAGGCAACTTGGAATAGGCGTAGATTTTAAGCAAAAAAAAGGCAACTTGGAATAGGTTATTCAAATTGTTGGTACCAAGCGAGCGAAGCTGCGCGCAGTAGCTAGTGACCAATAAAGTTTTTTAATTACAATTACAAACCAACCATATGACTCAGCAATAAAGTTTAAAATCATTCAACAGGCTTATCAGGCAATGAGCAGCGTCTATACGAGTTCATAGTTCGCTCATTTCTCGCGTGTTGTTCAAAAGATGCTCAAGGTCAAGAAACCACGTGTACTATAGAAGTTTCAAACGAAAAGTTCTCTGCTAGTGGTCTGATGATCACTGCCAGGAACTATCTAGATGTGTACCCATATGATAAGTGGTCTTCCAAGGAAATTCATGTTTATCAGGTGAGCGTTGTAGTTTTAATTTATATTATCGGACTCGGCAGGCAGCTGTTGTTGTGACATCTAATAAAAAACAGTATCTTCTTCTGGATGATATAGATAGGCAACTATTAGGTACCTAAGAAAAGTACAAAATAAATCATCAAAATATATCAAGCCGTTTATGTAGAGAAGAAACGTGTACGTAATGAAACACGATATAATTTATAAATTCCCTAGTTTTAAATCTTAAAACACGCGACATAATTTTCTAATAGTTTTAAATCTTTTTGCAGACAGGACAAACATTTTCTCCAACTAGTATAGACATGGTAGATGGCAGCACCTCCCCTCCGAACCTTCTTACTGAAGCAGATCTTATTGCTCTTATGGAGAAACATGGGATAGGTAACTAAACCCTTGTCTAAGGATATTTAATAATAAAATAGCCAAATACTGTACATGCAAAAAATGAACTTGAACTAATCGGGATCACGAATGTAACCCTCTCTTAGTAGATCTTTTTAGGACCTCCTAAAGGGATCAGCATAGCGATTCATACTTCAGCAGAATGGCCCCCTGAAAAAGAACCCCGTAAAGTTCGTTCCCCGTAAATGAACCAATCCACACTATGTCGAAATTGAGTTAAATATAATTCAAACTCGACATGAGTGTGGATTGGTTCCTTCACGCTGGTCTACGATTTGCAATCAAGGGGCGGATCCGTGACGAAACCGTTCTGCTATTCAATCGACCACAACCAATCGCAGCGCCGGAAACGTCAGTTTTGGACGAATTCCACGGAACGGTTTCGTCGGAGATGCGTTCCGCTGAACTATGAACCGCTATGCTGATGCCTCTAAAAAAAAAAAAAAAAAAATTAAATTGACGACCTCTGTGGCGCAGTGGGTGAAAGCCCGCTTGTGACGCAGAAGGTTGCGGGTTCGATCCCCGCCGCAGGATAAATGTTTGTATGATCTGCAAATATTTATGTCGGGTCTGGGTGTTTCTATGTTCTATGTATAATATGTACAAAAACAAAGGAGATATGTAGTATATCAGTTATCTGGTTCCCATAGTACAAGCTTTGCTTAGTTTGGGGCTAGATGATGCTGTGTGAAATGTCTAGCATTATTTATTTATATAATTGACTTCTTTTTCAGGAACTGACGCAACCCACGCAGAGCACATAGAAACAATAAAGAACCGTTCGTACGTAGCGCTGGCGGACGCTATACACTTCGTCCCAGGTCTACTTGGCATGGGTCTGGTGGAAGGATACGATGCAATGGGCCTTAGCATATCCAAGCCTCACCTTAGAGCTGGACTCGAGGCAGATCTGAAGGCTATTAGTGAAGGTCGGAAGCAGCCGCAAGTGGTTTTGGCTGAACAGGTAATATACAGGCTGTACTGTTATAAATAGGGGCTTAAAACCTTACTGAGGGCATTTTTTCTTAGGTAGATGTTTTTTTCTGATAAAAGCATTTTTTTTATTACAGTGTAGTTTATAGACAATTAGCTTCCGACCGTAGCTTCCAACGGATCTAGGCATTCGTGAAGTAAGCCGTTTGTCTGCGCAGTGAACGTTTTTCATACAAAATTGTGTTCTGCGTATCCAAACCGCTAACTTCGATCCGATGGGCGAAGTGTACCAACATTTTAAAAAGCATACCTACATGCTATTCCAGGTTTATGATCTACATAATATCTATTAAGTTTTATCCAAATCCACTGGTCAAGTTTTTACTTCGTATAAAGAAGTAAAGGAATCCGCAATGGAAAGGGAGAGGTGGAGGAAGTTGCATCATTGCACCGACAAGAGATGGTCAAGTGGTGATTGAATCACGAACGGATATCCTCTTTGTTATAATTTTGTCGTTGCAAGTTTTGCATGCCCAAACTACAAGCGGTTTTCACATTTCCTGTTTGTTTTCGTTTTGGCAGTGAATGATCCAATATATTGATTGCTACAGTCGTTTTTTCTTTCAAGGTAGCGAAATATAAGGAAGTATTCTTGACAGTGACCGCGGAGGCTAACAAGATAGACGGCGCATTGGCGGAGAGATTCAACGAACGGCCCAGCGCTTACACGCCAACTACGGAGAACATGCCGACTATGCAAACAGGTAAAACATTCACTTGCGTCATATTACAACCTAAAATAACCGGTTACTATGTAACTGTGATAGCAAAAGTCGCACTTTCGTCTGTGCTGCCTGTACAGGACAATCAAACCTATTACCTACGTAGTAGGTTTGAAATTTCCTTGGTTTCACATTACCACTTTAGTTCCAGTGATTGTTTCTTTAGTGGCGCTAGCCCAGAATTCAGACAAGCAATGAGCGATCAGCAACCGATCGCAAAATTGCCTGGATGCGGTGCGGACGTGATGTAGATCGTCCCTTTGGCGCAGTAAAGCCTGAAAAGCTACTAATTCAAAATATTACAATGCAAAGTCAAAAGTAAACAATAAATAAAAAAAAACGAATTGTTTCAGTATTCAAATGTCCAAAATGCGGCTCAGACATGGTAGTGAGGCAGAAGAAGAATAACGCAGACGAGTTCTACATAAGCTGCCTTTCGTACCCGAACTGCAAGAACGCCGTCTGGTTCCCAACTATTGTGAAAACATTGCAAGTTCTTCCTGATTCGTGCTCTGAGGTAAATCTGGTTTCTATTCTATTACTTTTATTCTAGCCTTCAGGGTACGATCTATCTCTATTACAGGTTTAATCCTAATTGTTCCACTGGTGATTGTAAAACAAGCATACATCCATCGCGCCCCGCGGTGTTAATCACGTTCCTTCAAGAATACTTAACTTATTTGGAATCTGCTTCTTCTTGTCGTAGTCGGGCATGGTGTAACAATAAGTTGAGACTGGACCTTTTTGACCCAACATAGTGCAGACCACTGCTGCACCCACCTATGTAGAGGTTATTTTTTTATTTTAAATAGGTCAGCATTTGACCTCACTCTGCCTGATGCTCGTATTAAGTACCTAGTTATGTTTAACTTGAACCTACCTACCTACTGTTTTGTACCTTTTGCGCCGTATAATTTCGTTCATTGTCTCTTAGGTACAGAAGCATAGGTGCTTCTGTAAGAACAAGTAAAAGTGGGTAGGCCCACTTTTACTTGTTTCTGCTCTTGTGTCTGTGATGTAATGTTGCGTCAAATAAATCATTTATCTATCTATCTAGTCTATCAAAAATATTGTAACACTATTGTATCTTCGATATTCAGTTTGAGTCAAATGAAAATTCCAGTCGCGTTTCGTATTTGACTGCGAACCCCAGTCCGGTTTGTTTAGGCAAAGTGTAAAGGCATTTTTTTCTGTTTTAGTGTGGACCAAATTACAAGAAGATCAAGTTTGAATGGCGTAACAATTCAATAAGCCATCTCTACCCACCTCCCTACACCGCGTGTCTCGGTGGCTGCGACACAACCTTTCTAGAACTACTCAAAATTAACTTATCTAGCGTCAGAACTACTACCAACACACAGAATACAACAAATAGACAAAATACTGTTCAAAACACAAGACCGAATACCAATACTGCACAGATTGTTACTAGGCCAAATAATGCTGGACAAAATATTACTAGACAAAATAATACTACTCAGAATACAGCTAGACCGAGCATTCAGAATACGAATAGACAAAACAGTAGCCAGAATAACGCTACAGAAACAAACACGGCACCAAGGCCAGCTGCGAGGCCAACGCAATCCATGCCTAATCCCGCTGCAAATAGAGTTCCAAATAGAATGCCGACGCCCAGAACTGGTGGAACTAATAATGATGGAGATGATAATAATGTTCTCTGTGGGTGCAATAAGGTCGCTATTTTGCTCACTGTCAGAAAGCAAAATGCTAATTTTGGTAAAAATTATACTTTTTATTCTTATTAAATAACGCTATCAATAGTTACTGGGTTTAAAATATGCCAGGCCAGGCCGCCCGCAGTTTCGCTTGTAATATTTTTTAAATTTCAATGCTTATTATTAAAATCCTGGAAAATGAGGAGGGAGGCCTTTCCCCTGAAGTGGGACAATGTGGGCTTAAAATAATAATGCTTATTTTCGGATATTAATTACCCATATACAAACTTCATCAAAATATTAGAGTGATTAGTAAATTTGTATCAGCTAGCTACCAATTCTGGTAACAGGAATTCTGGTAGCCCCCTAAAGGCTTATTGACTATATTTTTGTCACTCATCAATCATATTTTTTCCAGGTAAGAAATTCTACAAGTGCCCGCTAGGCAACGATAATGGCGGATGCGACTTCTTTCTCTGGGCGCCTGAAACTGACGGCGAAAACCAATTCGAAACGCCGCCACAGACAAACTCTTGGAGCAATAATTCGGCTTCAAATAGCAATGCTTGGGACAATCAGCAGAGTTCTAGTGGCAATTCTTGGGGCAATCAGCAAGGTTCTAATAGTGGCAACTCAAGGGGCAATCAGTCTTCCAGTGCTGGGAATTCCACTCGGGGCTGGGGTATCACTCCTAGCTTTTCCAGGGACAGCTTTGAACCGAACGAGGATAACGTGTCGTGTAACTGTGGACTGCCTTGTAAAAAGTAAGTAGAGTGCCACAAACTTATCTGGAACGGTGAGAGAGGCGCTCTTATCGCATTTGGTGATAGTAAAAAATAAAAATATACATTTTACAGTAAAATTCGTTAGTTCCTCTTTTGGCCACCGGTCCAGATAACTTTGTGGCACTATACATATACTGTAAAAATAAGAAATCCAAAAACTTCACTCAGATTGAGTTTGAACCCACAGTCTTGGTTGAGTCACTCTATCCAATCCACATAACCGGTTTAAAGTATTCAGATAAGAAATCGGATGAATAATTTTTTTTATCAGTGAATTGCAATATTTGATTTTATAATTCTGTTTTAGGATTACTGTCCACAAGGAAGGTCCGAACAAAGGTCGACCTTTTTACGGATGCCCTAAGGAGTTCAATGAGCGCTGTAACTTCTTCCAATGGGCGGACACTGATGGATCTACTACCACTTCATCAGGTAAATGCTTAGCCCTTAGAGCAAGATAAATGTTTCAGCAAGCCCTCGTTTTCAAAACGAATTCCTTTTTCCCATGGCATCACGCATAATTCTAGCCTTATTTAATAAAAAAGAAAAACAATTATTATAAAAAAAAGAGCAGAGAAGTAAAACTTTAACAATTAGGTGCCGAGTATATTTTTTGAATCGTCGTTCAAAATCGAAAAACATCGAAAGATGATGTCTTCGCCCGTTTAGTTATAAAATTAGCGTTTAGAAATGGAAAAATATTGCTATAAAAGTTTTGAGAGACCAGAACTAGATGGCGCTACTGGTAGGTGTCGGTGAGCAGGCTAAAGAAGTTTTTACTTCAAAAACTGATTTGTTTCAGACTGGGGCGGTGGCGGCGGCGGCGGAGGTGGTAGTAATTTCGGTTCATCCCGCGGCCGCGGTCGAGGAAGAGGACGAGGCCGGTCAGCGGCGTCTGCGACAGAAGACGGCACTCGCGGTCGCCGCTGCGGCATTTGTAGGCAGGAAGGACATACTAGGAATAAGTGTCCCAATAATAGGTAGCTTGGATACCTAAGTTGTGTCATTGTGTCGCTCGAATCATCAACTGACATTCATGCGAATTTATAAAGTTGCTAATAAAAAATGTAGGAAGATTATACCAATGTAAATGTGATTTGTGTTTTATGTAAAACATGTAAGGACCTGCCAACATAGCAGGGTACCTATTTACACGAAGTGATGGAATAGTTCTTTCAATAACTTGCGTTATTCAGATAATTTAGTAAGTTTTTATATTGTTTTGTTGTAAGTATAAAGTTTTTTATTGTAAAAACAAAATGGTATGTAATAAAATTGCATCATTTATTAGTATTACATTTCATATTTTACTTTTAGAAAACCCTCTTAGTCCTGGTAAATGAACTTTGAACTTCTTTGAAGTATCCTTAACCTTATACAATTCCTCCCATTACCAACGCTGCTTTCTACTCTTCTGCTTCAAAGAGCTAAGGCTCTGCGCGCGCTGTATTTGTTCCTGTTCGGCCTCTACGGTCTTGTCAGTCATCATGTCCAGAAGTATTTCAAACTTTAGCCTCAGCATGTTATTCTCTTCTTCCAACCTTTCTAATTCATTTTTCAGTCGAATATTCTCCTTGTGGGCGGTGCCCGCTTTTCCTGACGCTATGAAAATAGAAAGATTTAACGCTTTATTGTACACAAGTACCTACGTTAATATTATATTACAGAGAATACATAAAAATTAAAACATTGTACAGTAGGTGGCCATATCGCTAACAGCGATTTCTTCAGCATATAGGTAACCTTAGAAGTGGACTATACGTTAAAGTTATCTGCTTGCTACCCTAATTTATTACCTGGAATCCACTGCCCGTCTTCAAAAGAGATTTCGAAATCTCCTAATTTTAGCTTTATTGGTGCTACATCTATGGAGAGCTCCTTAGATGCGTAATCGCTGCCAAATTCATTCTTAATTACCGAAGTGTCCTGCCTTCTCACAGGTATTGTTTTTGGTGAGAACTTATTACTGAATAGAGGCATTTCATGCGCGAAAACGAGCAAGAGCTAAGATAGAAACCTAATCGTAATGTTTGTATTGTATAAAACACAAGTCACAACACACCGCAGCTGAGCGTACCGTACCGCACTATGCGCATAGAAAAAATATTACTCAAAGCGCCCTGTACGTATGCGCAGTGCGAACACAGAACATTTTTACAAATTTTTTCGCTGATTTTTACTCTCACGAGGTTGTGTGACTCAAAACAAACGGTTGCCATGGTAACAACTATTACCAATCAGCTTTGAGCTTTTGATTGTGAATCAATCTGTGCTGTGAACTTAGATGATCGAACGCGGCCGCTCCGGCTGTGAATGAATTTGTCAGCTGGTTTTTTAAAGCCATAGACACTAAGCATAGACAGGAAATACAAGTAGAGGTCCAGTCTTAAAATAGGAACACCAAAAAAGAGCGGCAAATCAAATAATTTGTTACGTGTGGACGCGGGAAAATCAGACAAACAAAACTCGGAAGGCAAAGAAGCAACGCGTCGTATTCATTCTTGAATTTCTTGATTTTATTCTTGTTCTCGCATGAGGCTCGAACACGCTTTGATTTGCAAATCAGAAAATCCGCAAATTGTATCAATGGCTGCAGCAAAGAAAAAAGCAAAAACAAAACTCATTTCCGAAGATGTGAGCGAGTTTATAAATCAATCACAATTTTTGAAAGACTCTCCACAACCTAAAAAAACTTTGAAGCGTGCTCAAAAAAATGAAGTGTTTGAAGAAGAAGACATGTCTAGATTGATTGGGCAATATCAGGCAAGTGCTAAGAAGAAAAAAGCAGAAGCCAGTTCCGAAACAAATCCGGAATCCAGGAAAAAGATTTTAGATTTGGTTAACAACCAACTAGAAGCAAGGTACTTACTTAAATCAAATTTCTTGATTCGGTAACATTATAGGTACTTATGTATTTATTAATTACTAATGTTAATTATTTTATTTTTTAGAAAACTCAGCAATGAGAACTTATTTCGAGGCCTCTCTGAAATAACAACCCAAGTAGAAGCAGATTACAACGCAATGAAAGAAAACGAACAAAAACTAGAACACCTCACAGGAAACTACATGAAGTGCATCCAACAGGCTACAACAGCTTACAAACACAAACTCAAAGCTTTGAAAGAAATTCATGTTGCATTCAAAAAAGAGTAAGAAAATTACTTATTATAAGTTTGTACATTAGGCTACTTTTAGAATCCTAATAACCTACTCGTACATACGTTTTATCGTTACTGTTTACAGGTGTGATGAAATGGAGTCTGAACATAAAATAGAAACTGAAAAAGTGGTTGATGAATTGGAATATGACATCAAGAAATTGCAAGACAAACTAATAGCCGAAACGAAGCGTAGCGGCTGGGAGTCGGTGCGCCGAAGCATTTTTCATGCCATGCACAATGATATCTAAATGTGTTGCATACTTAGCTATGATGGTTTTCGTTTTGATTCAATTTTCATTGTTATTTTATCTGATTCAATAAAATTATAAACTCTTGTCTTTGTTTCACTCATTCACTAGCTCCACAGAATTCTTTAAAGAACTAGGTATATAAAATTCTATAATTTGCTCATAAAATATAGATCACTGCTAGGATAATTTAAGAATGCTCGGTTGGTCTGTCATAATACTGTTACGTGCTGGGGTTCGTCGATTCTGAAGATAAACACTAGGTATAACTTTCGAAACTTTATTACACACTAATTTACTCAAAACACACTTTAAAGTTACGAACAGTCGTACTGAATATCACTGGTCACTATTCACTTTGTTATATCACAAGTTATCTCGCTCGTAATTCACAAAGAACTGAACGTGACGCGCAAATCGCCCCTTTATACCCGAACAGGACGTCTAGAAAGATCGCAGAAAGAACTCTCTACAAATAAACAGGAAGCTTCTATAATAAACAACAACACGTGACAAGCGACCTTGAACCTTATACACTTGTAATAAGGTCGCTTGTCAGTAGCGCCAGACAAATATGAACCTTAAGTCTAGGTATTACGATCCAATTGTTAATTCGGTATGTCTAAGCGAGAATGTTCGTGGAATTTATCTTGCACGCGAGTCTTCTAGAACGTTCGAGTGCTTGTACGTTACAATACCTAATTTCATATTTATATAGAAAATCTGTAGTATCTGCTATTATTTTATACAAGGGGAGAGACAAAATTAATACAAACATGAATTATAATTTGATAATTTAATACTGTTATTCGAGATAAATCATCAAAAAGTATGTAACTAATTAATAAATACTTATGAAGAAGGCATTTAGTGTATAAAATTAAATACTTAATGGAATTCAGTGTAAATCCGGAATAAAAATATTGCTTAAGTAAGGCAGTGTAAAGGCTGCTATTAAATTACAATGTTCACGTCTTCAGTCTAAACAACATCACAGCTGGAATTATTAGAATAACCGCTCCTATTGAATAAGTTACCGCAGCGCCAGAACACCAGTAAACTGAAAACAAGATAAAAAATATATTAATAATACCTCTTAACCATTTGTTTAACCGTATTAGAAAAGCAGCGAGTATTTTGCGCCGTATCACGTACGAAAAACAGACTTTTGCAAAATTTGGGCATGTGGCAAAAATGTATTGGACGTGGATGTTCCGATGGATCCGAACGCTTCGGTATTCGGTTCGGTATCGACGCGGTAAACGCAGATTTGTATGGGGAAATAGCAGCGCGATCTTTTGCGGTACTCGCTCATGACTAATGAAAACCAGTACAAATCCACATTTACGGTGTCGATACCGAATGGTGAATAAAAGTCATACTAAGCACCCTGATGAATTCTAACGTGCCTTGGGGATACAGATTTTTTTTTCTCTACCGCGTTAACGGTAAGAGAGCCTACAATGGCCTACATTTTCGTTACAGGCATTATAAAGGTACGGTATCCTAGTGTTTTCAACTTACTAGCTGAAGCGAGCAAAGGCCCGGCCGCCCTAGCCAGGGCTCCGAGCGACCTGAGAGCGCCGAGCACGGCCCCTCGGGCTTCAGTCGGCGCCTGCGCAGCGGCCATTGACGTCATACAAGACACAGCAAACGCCGTCGCTGAAACCACCATATTATTTTTTAAACTCAATCTGGAAGATTATATTATAATAAGGCACCCGAATACCTAATATTGTTGACACATTGTTAATTTTGGATGCAAAGTGATACATGTCTCAAATTTGAACTTTAGAATCAGCTCGAAAATGGTCATACAAATTAGTTGATTCTACTCCTGTTATTTCGTGACCAAAGAATCAGATCAACAAGTTTAGTAGAGCCCCAGTAGAGCATAGCTTCTTTTCTTTACTTGGTTAAGAAGAAATTCATCGTAAGTTCTAAGTTTAAACTTACATAGAGCGAATAAGATCAGCCCAATCCACAGCCAGGCGAGAGGCGATGGTGACGTCACATCCGAGGCAGCTAGCGCAATGCAAATGAACGAGAGTGGTGTTAGAGCGAGAGCACCGCGCGCCGCTGTCTCCGCACTCTTCGCACCGAGCCTACGCGCCGCGCCTCCTTGTAATACTGCCATTATCAATCCTGTAACAAGGAAAAATAACATTAGTTTCGTAACGTTCTAGTCTTGTATCTTTATTAATATTCCTGTAATTGTTACGGAAATATTTTATACATAATACATTCAGCGCCAGTGTTTTAGGCACGCTTCCGGCTGGCAGTGACCTGGATCTTATATAGCTTGACTGATTCTATTGTATTTTGTAATGTAATGTACATTTTGAAAAATATTTTAAACATTTTCTAAAAGGTTGTTGCATGCGCTTAACAAAAGTTGATTTATTCACAGTCACAGTTCCGTCAAATCCTAGAGTGGACTCTATGAAAGACTTTAAAAAATAACGACTCATCTCAACTCTTTACCGATAATTAAGTGTAACTTTCAGCTCAATTCAAAAACACCTGGGAGCAGACACATACATACCTAAGTACATAATATTCAACAAAATATACTTGTAGGTATATCTCTCTATAAAATAAAATGTTAATTAACTTTTGTTTTGGAATTTTCTCACAATTTTAATTTATATTCTTATCTTTCAATACTTCAAGTTAATGGGGTTTTATTATGAGATCATTGGTTTTATATCCGATTTAGTATTCGGTAGAAGTATTATATTACACTTTTTAAACTTTCGCGACTTGAAGACATTTTAAATTTTATAACGGGACTTAATCGCGTAGGTATAACATTTGTTTATTTACCTCGACGTTTCAGTAGCGTTACAGCTACCGTGGTCACGAGAAAAAAAAACAAATGTTATAAACAAATGTTATACCTACGCGATTAAGTCCCGTTATAAAATTTAAAAAGTATTATATTATCAAATATCTCACCACAGCTAATTCTTTAGCATCCAGCCAAAGGCATGATTAAGTTATATTTATTACTCACCTATGACTAAGAACATTTTCCCCTGTTGCATGGCAGTGTACTTGAATGTGTGGTGAGTCAGGAATGTAATGGTAAACTCCAGTCCGGAATATATAAACAAGTATAGGAAATAAATCAGTCCTAAATTGGAAAGTATTTTGTTCTGATTTTTTGTTAAATTTTTCACAGCTGTGAAATTAAGTAGATGCAACGGAGAGACATAATCCACTGTTTTGGAGAGTGTGAATGTCAGTGGTGCTCTTTTTTCCTGAAAATAATAAAAAACAATAGTTTTCAAAATTGTTAACATTTTTCAAAGTGAAACAACATAATATATTTTCATTTTTACGGTAAAACTTTTAATCTTAATAGCATGCTTGGCATGCTTTCAGGAAGGACTATAAGTTTTATGAGTATACGTGCAAATATCACGATCAAAAAACATACTAAAAGAGGTGCATCAAGGTAGACTTAATTTTGATACAAATAAGGTCTACATTACCTTGGCAAGAGTTTCAGGTATAAACAGCCAGACAAGCGCGATGTTGGCGAGTGAAAGAGACAGCGCATACATGGCGGGCCTTTCACCCCACAGGCCGGAAGAGGCGTCACTGTTCTTAGCAAACCAAGCTCCGGCTAAGGGACCCACTATGAAACCTATTGAAAACGCCAGTCCTATGAGAGCCTGAAAAATATTAGTCAGTAAAACATAGGTTCACATCATCAGCATGGTTTTAGTAGCGTCAGTTAGTAACAATGTCAAAAAAAAAACATACGTACACCCGAACATAGAACCTCCTCCTTTTTTTGAAGTCGGTTAAAAAGCATTTATTCAGTAGGACCGCTGGGATCACTTAGAAATAGTCTTAAAACTAATTTTACTCCTGTTCTTGCGCGACCAATACTGTGAAGAATCAGGGCAACAAACACGGTTTGGGACCTAGCATTATTTTAGGTGATCCATCTTAACACTAAAAAGTCAAGCTCCAGAGGGGAGCCAGTCAAACAAAATTATAATAAAATTCTCACTCTGTAGACTAAATAAATATACTTACATGAATTACAAACAGACGGGTAAATAATAATGTTTGGAATATTAATGTACAGGTGCAAAGAAATTGAACTAGGTATTATTTAAGAAGATTCTAGAAAAATATAGTACCATGACTTACGCATGACCTAGCTGTCTTCTTAATATTTTTTTTTGTCTACACTAATATTATAAAGAGGAAAGATTTGTTTGTTTGAATTGAATAGGCTTCGAAACTACTGGACCGATTTGAAAAATTCTTTCACCATTAGAATCCTACATCCTAATTTATCCTGATGAACATAGGCTATATTTTATCCCCGGAAAGTGAAGTTTTTCCGAGGGACCGCGGGTAACACCGCGACGGATAGCTAGTAAGTGATATTTTGATTTGATTCTGTCTGAGACAAATCTAAGTAAAGTAGGTAGTGAATGCAGTTTCAGTATACTTAGCAAAAATCATGACAATGCATTTCGATGTATGTTTAAATAAATTTACATCTTAAAATATAAATGGATCTTACCATTCCTTTTGCTCTAGACTTCTCATTTGAAGCATCAGTGACAACAGCCATGCTGAGGCTCACATTAGCTTTGCTCAGACCTCCAATAAACCGAGCTAGCACAAACAAACTAAAGGTGCTAGCACAAGTCCATAGTGCATGAGAGAGCGCTATTCCTGTCTGGAAATAAAAAAAACAATAAATAATGAATGCTGGCTGCATAGTACAAAAAATGTTGAATTTAGAACTACAACCTATTTTTTTCTTACTGGCCAGCTTGACTAATCAAAAAATAACTATATTTTTTTTTCTTTTCTTAGAGTATATTTCAAAAGGAGTTCTTTTATTTTTATTATTGTTATCATTTGGCAAGTCAGTAAAACTGGTTTCCTTGATACAGTTCATTAAAAAGGTTCATGCTATCATTTATTACAAGAAACAAAATGTTTTCCACTAAAGTCCTTGAATTTAAGTTTCACCTAATTATTATCTGTTGCCTAATTCAATTAAGTTAACCTACTAACGTGTTTCTTGTTCATAATATGAATTGAAGTATGCCTACTAAACTAATATAATAGATATGGAAAATATGATTATTATTGTTTTATTGATATCTGAAGACTTATCAATATTGAGAGCAACTGACACTCAGCTTATAGAGAGAATTGATTAGATTATCCGAAGATTTCATAGAACAACAGTATATTAGATTGTGTACCATATTTTACCATAATCCCTCTTAAGATTTTAAAATTTTATTGATAAGAACTTACTAAACAGATAAGTAGCATTGGCTTCCTCCCATAGGCATCCGAAAGGCTTCCAACGATCGGGCTAGTCAAAAACTGTAGAAAGCTGTACATAGATCCGAGAGCCCCTCCAAATAGTACGGACGCGAAACGGTCCGGCGCCCCAGTGAGCTTTTGGAACCCCTGTACTGCCTTCAGTAACCAGGCATATAATCCGTTACCTTGCCCTTCTTCCTTGTTGTAGTAGTCCATGAGCGAAGGAAGCAGCGGTAATATCATAGTAAACGCTAGTAAATCCAGCAGTAAGGACACAAATATCAGTGCGACAGTTTTTGTGTTTGTTGACACATCCGGTTTATTTGTTTCCTTGTTGTTAACAATAATTTCATCTGCAACTTGACCTCGGGTTGAGGCTACTCTCCTTTTCACATCTCCGTTACCATTTTGGTTGTCCTTTAAATATAAATAAACATAAAAATAACGATTAAGTACGGAGAAACCCTACGAACATGAGAATTATTTACTTTCTTGTAAACTCACCATTTTCAGAGAGGAGAATTAAAATTCAATAAAAATACATACTCTAACTCGTATGTTAGAGTTATCGAAACACGTATTCCTAAAGATTGAGAAATAATAACTTTCACTTTCGATGCGGAGACGAGATGAGCGGAAAAACAGCAATCTCCTCTCGTCGCAATCTTGTACAGAAATGAAGGGAATGAATGAATTGAATAGAACTAAAAACGAGTTTCGTTCTCCGTTCATCAAAACGAGCTTAGTTCATTCATAAAATGTTTCCAACTTACATACCCAAAGACAACGCATTTCTATATAGTTATTCTGAACTGCTCTGAGCATTAATCCCTGCCATACAGCCTAGGGGAGACAAACACTCAGACAAAAGCAGTAAGGAGCACAAAAGCAGTTTTGCGGGGGAGGAGATAGTACACGAACGCATTTTACACACTCAAGCATAAACTCTGACAATACACTCTCATTTTCACGCACACTCTTGCAAATTTTGTGTAAGGCAAGACGTACGTAATAGTTTAAGACGCACATGATTTGGAATCATGTACATTTTCGCAGAGGGGGAATTACAAGCAAACACAAACAAAACAGTAAGCGGCTAAAAGGTTTTGTTTCCGAAACATTAGTCTTTGACAGAGGGAGAGACAAAGATCCTTGTCTTTGTCATGGTCTTGTAGCCAGCCCACAGAGTAAATAAGCCAGCCGCCCGCAGCGAGAGCAGGCAGCGCCATTTTGCTTTGCTGATGCGAAGAATTGTTTGATTTGTTGTGCGTGTAATTTTGTTGAAAATGGGTGAAGACAAAGGTGAGTTTATGAAAATAATTACTACAAGATATTCCTGATGGGCTAGCTTCTAAAGGTACTTATTTATAATTTGTGTTTTAGTAGAACGTAGACGCAGATCTCGTTCTCGAGGTGAGAGGCGTCGTTCGAGATCTCGATCTCCGCAACGAGACCGAGCCGAACGCAGAGAAAAGAAAAGGAGTCGGTCCAAATCTCCTAACCCTGCAAGCAAGAGGTCCCGTCGTCGTAAGCCTTCACTGTATTGGGATGTCCCGCCACCTGGTTTCGAGCACATTACGCCGTTACAGTACAAGGCAATGCAAGCGGCCGGCCAGATCCCAGCTAATATCGTAGCCGATACTCCCCAAGCTGCCGTGCCAGTCGTCGGTTCGACCATTACACGTCAAGCCAGAAGATTGTACGTCGGAAACATTCCATTTGGTGTCACTGAAGAAGAGACTATGGAGTTTTTCAATCAGCAAATGCATCTATCTGGATTAGCCCAAGCCGCTGGCAACCCAGTACTCGCATGTCAGATAAACTTGGACAAAAATTTTGCATTCCTGGAGTTCAGATCTATTGATGAGACAACACAAGCTATGGCTTTTGACGGGATTAACTTCAAAGGGCAGAGCTTGAAGATCAGACGACCACACGACTACCAGCCAATGCCGGGCACTGAGAATCCTTCTATCAATGTGCCTGGTATGTGTTTCAAAATATGTTTTGATACATTTGACTTCATTTGTGACAACATGAACAACATTTTAAATCACTTATTTTTTTCCAGCTGGTGTAATTAGCACCGTAGTTCCAGATTCCCCACACAAAATATTTATTGGCGGTTTGCCCAATTACCTAAACGAAGATCAGGTAAGAGGCCTTTTTGCTGTAATTCACGATGAGATATCTATGGTATATGTGAAACATTTATTGCAAAAAATTGATAAAACCTACATTCCAGGTGAAATAAGTTTTATGATACTCGTGATAAATGTTTCTCAACATTTGGTGTAAACATTTGCAAGGTAAAGCTACACTTTGAAACCATGTAGTAAGGTATTACATGTATAAAAAAAATTTATCTTTACTATTGAAACTGTATACCTACACAAACTACAAGTCTTGTATCTTAGTGAAGAAGAAATGTGGCTTTACCTGCTTGATAAATTATTATAATTATATAATGTCACATACATAACCAATGTACAGCCACAAGGCATAAAGCAAATTATAATAATCAAAACACTTAATGATTGCAGTATTTGGTCTTGAAATATTTTGTCAATTTCTTTTTGATTTGCAAAATTATATGTTGCAGGTGGGTAACCAGTCTCCGCATTTTATATTATCTTTTTAGGTCAAAGGCTGTTCCATTCTATCCTCTGTCAAAGTAACACATTTTCACTACCTATTAAATTAGGAAAATTCAATCCCCTTATAGCTCAAGGCAGTCACAAATCAATGACAAGTATCCAACATGACTAGCATTGTTGTGAGTGCCTATCTTTAGGCAGTTCCCACTAGGCGGCATCAGATGCCGTATTTCAGGGCGAGATTCAACAGTTGACAGGGCACCGGTGAAGCCAGCAGTGAGCCGCGTTGTTTTGTTCCTTTCAGGAATTTCCACAGGTACCCTAGCGGGACGAGCGTGCGCCACACGCTCAATCATATACACTCACTGATATAGTTTGCTTTCTGCCCCTCCCTAGCATAGATTTGGCACACTCGCGGCTCGCGTGTCACTGTTGTCTCTCATTCTCATCTATACGTCTTGTACTTGAATGAGACATCGGCACTTCAAGGCAAGTCTCCTCCATTCACATCTGATTCTAACTTGCGGCTAGACACAGGTCAGAACAGTAACATTCAGTATATTTGCCGCCTTTGCAAATCTTATGGGAACAGTAACTACCTAAATATCCAATCAAATTAACTGCATATCAATATTCTGTACAAAAAATATTTAGTATTTGTTTATATAGGACTTGTGACATTGCGCTAATATGGTCCTGTGTGTGTAGGTTAAAGAACTGCTGATGTCTTTTGGGCAACTTCGTGCATTCAATCTCGTCAAGGATTCGTCTACGGGACTCAGCAAGGGCTATGCTTTTGCTGAATATGTTGATATTTCAATGACAGACCAGGTAAATATTTGTCTTTTCTTATGCATTTTTTATTATATTTAAAACATATTTCTAACTTATGTTTTCTTTCAGGCAATAGCTGGGCTGAATGGTATGCAGCTGGGTGACAAAAAGCTGATTGTACAGAGAGCCAGTATTGGAGCTAAGAATTCGACACTAGGTAATTCTACTCTCTAACTTTTTGACCCCTTTCAATTCTCTTTACTAAGATTTGATTGATTGCCTATTACCCCTTTGAATTCTGTTTACTGAAATCTATCCCACTAATTTAATAAAGCTGAAAGTTTGTGAGTTTGTTTAGATGTTTGTGTTTCAATCACGCCTAAACCAGTGATTTGGATGAAACTTGGAATAGCATATAGGCTATTCAAAATGTTGATACCACGCGGGCGAAGCCGCGCGCAGCGTAACTTTAACATTACAGTAACTAAGCTTATCAGAATTTTCTTACCTAAAATATACTTGCTCAATTTAATCATAACAAAATCTTCTTTTTAGAATCTCTGAACTATACAATGTAATCAATGTGAACTAGAACTATCTGATTAACCAATCACAGCTATGTTACTGTCATCAGCCATGACGGGGGCTGCGCCGGTGCAGCTGCAAGTTGCCGGCTTAACTCTTGCGGGCGCTGGTCCGGCCACTGAGGTGCTGTGTCTGCTGAATATGGTGACACCTGATGAACTGCGTGATGAAGAAGAATATGAAGACATCTTGGAGGATATCAAGTAAGTATCAGTACACCTTTAACACAGAATATACACGCAGTGGTCATTTTCATACAAACAGCCTGAGAGGTTTATAGAAAATATTGTCTTTGTGTGACATGTTCTTTCGATTCAATGTGAAAGGATTTTTAGCGCGGCTATTTTCGTGCACTAAAAACAAGACGCTAGCTGATTTATTTTGCAATTATTGTCATAGATAAATCCGATATTACCTTCAAATAAGGATGAGATAAAAACGGAATTCTAAATTAAATGTTATTTGTCTTTCAGGGAGGAGTGCAATAAATATGGTTGTGTACGCAGTATAGAAATTCCAAGACCGATTGAAGGTGTAGAAGTACCAGGCTGTGGAAAGGTATAGTCATTTATTTTATTAAACTTCAACTAATTTTTAGAGTCTAGCTGCATGAGAGTGCCTGTGCAATGCACATGTATACTTTCAGATTATGTGCACTAAACAAGCTCTAAACAGTGAAATAAAACATCGCTAGTTAAACCATGTCTAATTATGAGCTAGTACTAAATCTGGATTCAAACATACCACACAGTGGTTAAGTTCATGAATAGGATGGCTTAAAATGTACTTGGTTATTCGAGAAAGCTGCAAAACAATTATAAAATTAATTATTAATTGCAATATTTTGTTTCAGGTATTTGTAGAGTTTAACAGTATTGCTGACTGCCAGAAAGCGCAACAAACGCTCACGGGACGCAAGTTCAGCAATCGTGTGGTCGTCACCTCTTACTTCGATCCCGACAAATATCACCGCAGAGAGTTTTAATCTTATATTCCTTGCTTCCACATAATCTAATAACGTACTTTTTATTCCCTATAAAATCTCGTACAATTTCCAGACTAGACATCAATTAAAATGACTCTCATGAAATTTTAACCCAGAATATGAATAAAATACAATTACACTTATAAACAGTTTTATTTTTCCACATAATCTAATAACGTAGTTTTTATTCCCTATAAAATCTCGTACAATTTCCACACTAGACATCAATTAAAATGACTCTCATGAAATTTTAACCCAGAATATGAATAAAATACAATTACACTTATAAACAGTTTTATTTAAAAATACAACCACAAAGTAATTTGGTTAGTTAAAGATAAATCATCAAAAGTTAACAATAAAACGTAGAAAGATTATGACTCGATGGGACTATTGTATTCCTTAGCATTATCACACTGACCTACCAATAAAACAAGACTAACGTTACAGAAATGGTGGCAATTTATACTTGAATATCTTGCTGCATTGCAGGCTGATATGTGTTCATCATCCCTGTTTCTGAAGATAGAACGATCTTCCGCATCACAAAGTAAAGGATTGCGCCGATGAACATCATCCCTATACCGGCCATCAAGCTAATAGCCCATGCTGGAACTGCGTTTCCACCTGAAAAGTAATCTATGTAGAACTCTGTATTCTGTGGTAGAACATCCCCTGTGGTTACTTTTGCACCGAAGCGCTCGTGGTCGTGCTTGCTTAGCCAATCTTGATAGATCGTCGAAGTTAAGCAACGTTCGGAACGGTCTGTAAGTGGATGGGTGACCGCCAGTGGCATTTTCATCTGAGCGCTTCCGTGCTTCGGAGGGCACGTTAAATTGTCGATCCCGGCTATTTAAGTCGTTAAGCCGTGACGGAGACCTTATGGCGGCCTAAAAACTCCGCCACCAGAGTTGGCCACTGACTCATACGAACTTACTACTGCACCATTGATTTGCCCCAGGTGGTGTTTACTTTTGCACCAAGTTGGCTCCCATTAAACCGAACCCAAGAACACTATTTTCATTCACTGCTTAGTTCAGGTCGAGTCCTTACGGTTTATTCTTTGCTTTGAATTACTTACGGTAATAGGTGCGAGTCATCACACGCCTTCCTCTAAGGATTTTTCGTCTCGCCTCTGTCTCTTGGGTGAGCGTGCTGAGGATAACTGAAAATATTAACGATGTCGTAATAATGTCTTGTAGACCTAGGTCGTCTTGTAGACCCTACTGTTCCATTCCATGGTAATTACAAGATGCATTAGGTACTTAATTTTTGCATGACAAGATGTATATTGTGTTGGTGGCTCTAAATAAATAAATAGGTTTTTAGAGCCACACTGTGCATCTCTACAGCCGTAGGTAGGTAAATAGCATATTTTACAGCTAGGAGGCATTTGGAAAGCTCTCCACATAATTTGGCCATACAAGATCATACAATCAGGTAGATTGGTACAAGTGGTATGGTTTAAGGATGTTTCAACATCGTAAATAAAATTATAGCGATAAGGTGAGTAATACTGCGACAGGTAGGTACCTACTTTAGAACAGAACAAAGTAACTTGTAATTATTAAGGTTACAACACTCTAAAAACGCTTAACTTACCTAGAACTACAGCAAAGTAGAACAAAATTGATTTCCTTTGTGCCATTTCAGTTTTTGTTTTTTAACAGTTTTCACAAAATATTATTGTTACACAGCAAAGTAAAGCTTGATCACTGACATACTAAAACCAAAAGCAGTAGGTGCGTTACTAGTCCTTATCTCCAAGATAAGATTAGTCTATTAGTAATACCCCAGTATGTGCAACAGTAACTAAAAACGCGAACCTGACTCAATGCTTATCATTTACATGGAATATGTTGTAGTTTTAGAATTTATTTGTTTTTGAATAAGCAACCTGCCTAAAACGGGGACTACTTTACAAACAACAATCATAGTTCAGCATAGGCTGAGGCTACAAATCATTCTTCTCTCTACTATTGAGATGTAGCAGGCCTGCCTAGCCTAAATCATCCTCACAGCTAACAGGAATAAAAAACACTAAGGTAACATTCAAACGATTTATTATAACTACAATTAATTATCTACATGTACTCTATTAATTTCTATTCCTTAAAAATATTTGTCAAGTTTGCCTCCGTCAACACTTTGGCTGTAACTGATTCAGGGTTGCCAGGTATTTGTGATTGTGCTTTAGCAGCTTTAGTAGCCTCATATTGTTCCTTTCGTTCAGCACCAACTACTGCTGCAGATTTTTCTACAAGCTCTTCTTCAGGGATGCCCTCAGCTTTGAGTTTCTGATACTCTTGTACTAGCCTTTTGGTTTGGGTTTCGTTGTTTTGGCTGAGCAAATCGATGGCACCGGTACCAAGTCCTTTACTGTGGAACTTTCTGTAAAAGGTCAAACACAAGAAATCAATAAAAAAAAATCAAAAGCAGTTTAAAATCTTAAAAAGACTAATCTCATAAAGTTATAGAAATGATTATAAGTATTAATGTTTATATTGAATTATGGTAAATATCCCAATAATAGTGTTGATAACCATGATAGTTTAAAAGTTATAATGTTTATTTGAACTTACGCTCGGATGGTATCCTCATTATAAAAAATTTGCCTGATCGGCTTAATCTCAGGTTTAGGTCTTGAAAACAAAGGCTCCACAAGTGGTGGAAATGCTTTGTAGACATCAAACCAGAGTGGTCTGTCATCTGGCTTCATTCCACCACGAATAAGCAGCCCTTCCACACTGAAAGATATAAAATTAGAAGAATTTAGATGAACAGGCTTGATATCTTTTAACAATGATGAAACAAATCTTGACCATGGATGTTCGCTCGTCCTTCACCGACTATTTACAGAGATTACAGATTTATTTCGTAAAGAAAATCAAAACAAAACAACTAATGAAGAAGTATGAAATCTAGTCGAGAGTAAATAAAATCGAAACTTACCGAGTAAATATCGTCCCTATTCTTTCTAATCTACTGCTAGCCATGATTAGATTTTTTAATTATTAAACAAGATTAGGACTTTGATGTTATAAAAACAGGATAATTCACAGGTTTGTCGGGTTTAAAACTCCCGTCTCCCTGATTTTGAGGTTATTTTATTATTTTGTTTTGACAATTTGACACATATGATTTTGATTTGTGTCACAGATTATTTTTGTAATCAATCAATCCGTCGGTTTTCGTCAGGCTAAGGTTTTATGGAGGTTGTAGGACCGTAGACCTTAGCACTATCAGACCTCGGACCTAAGAATCATATTTAAGATTCTTGTATGATTTTTCTTTCATGTATGATTCTTGGTCCGAGCACTATTAGAGATTTATATAAACTACCACCCTTGGAGGAAATATATCAAACACCCACCCAATGGCTAGATTTTGCCTCTCAACTGGTTTAATCAGCCGTTCAATTTATTTACAGAAACAAAGCTACTACAGTACATAAAATTACTCAAGCTATCAGGATCGTCGTATATACGATCTACCTTACCTATAGATAGCTATTCAAATCAAGTTTATTCAGGAACAGTAACAATGGGTTATCTAAACAGTGGAAAAAAATGAGAATTTAGATGAGTGGAAGGAAACTATGTTAACTGCCATTAGCCAATCGGAAGCGTAAATCAGCCTGAATGATATTGCCACTATAGGTGGCAGCCGTGGCGTGACTCTTGGACATGGAAGCCAGAGAATTTTGAGATTTGCTAAATCAATTAGAAAAGTAAAACAAAACAAAAATTATTAGGAAATTTATTTAAAAATATTTATTCTAACTCGCAAAAAACACAACACATTCAAGGAACCCCCAAACTTAAAATAAAGTATTATGTTTTACTTCATATTTTTACACTATAATTATTTACAATTATTGCCACATTAGAATCATCAGTTTCATTGAAGGCATTATATTATTATTTATCAATATTATGGACTTTATAATTACAGGAATTGCACCTTTATTCTACTGCTATCTTATTCAAGTAAACTGCATTCTGTATGGAAATTGGTTGAGATTCGTCGGTAGCGTGCTGCTACGATTGTGACCGATGTTTTCTGAAGCATCTCTTGTCGGCTTGCCGCGCTAGTATGTCGGACACTGATTTTCTGTGCGTAAACACGCGGAGAATGTCCACTCGGGCTTCTTGAATGCCTTCACAGACAATCTTACTTCTCTGGATGTTGCCCTGAGGGAAAATAAACATTATTTGTTTTCCTTAGTTGTTTGTTAAAAATTATAACTTGCAGTTATTAGATACAAATTCACAGCAACATTTTCAAAGATCCAATAATGAATGACTAGTTTGATGCATACCTTGAGTAGTTCGAGAATAGCATGTGAGTGAGGCTGGAGTGCATTGATCGCTTTCCCTGACGCAGTTTCTAATGCTCTCAGCAATCCCGCGAGCTGATCGCCCACATCTGATTCCAGCGACATCTGTTATTTAAATATAGTTTTATATTAAATCTAGCAGACCAGACTGTCCATAAACAACATGGATCAAACGGTTCAGTACCACAAGACAAGTATAAGTTGGCAGTGGCGATTTTTGGAACTAAATTGGAAATCTTACTTAACAAACTTAGAGCACAGTGGCGCCAAGTTATGCTTGTTAGATTGTATATTGCAGTCAGTTTCAGTGCACGAAAGGAGCCTCGAGGCGCACTTAATAATCCTTTCAACATACAGTTTCGAAAATACTAGTGACAAAGAGAAGTATCAGTATAATTTACCAGGTCGTCCATTTGCGCAGTAAGATGATGCACCTTCCATCCTTCAGCACTCGTGAGTACATGTTTTTGGCTGGCGATGGCAACGATATCCCGTGGCTTAGGCTCGCGTCGCCGCACGTCTGCCGGCCGCAGGAAATGTAGTGCCGTACTGCGCCAGCCGCAAACGTAACTGGAGCTTAGTAGAGGCCCTGCGTAAATAAAAATCAATATCATAGAAGATTTTAATAATTGTATTAAATGTTTTTACAGTTTCAATTTCAGGTTGTATGAAGTAGTTAATTGCTCTTACGTTTGGGAGGCGGGTTGATGACGGCGGGCGGCGGCGACCGCGGCAGATCCTCCGCTGGGTACTCGCATTGTCTGACGTCGTTGCTCAAGCTAGAAACAAAGTGGACACTTTTAGTGAACAATCACTTTTCGTCTAACTAAACCAACATCAACCTATATCACATAAGGGTGTAAATATTTTCAACAGTACAGTAGTAAACTATTTTGATGTTTTGTTACAATAACACCCAGCATGACTGTTCAGCAAATTTTCAAAAGTATCAGTGACGTTAATCAGACTGTCAACTTTACGAGAAACATCAGCCGTTATTTCCAATTTATACAAAAGTTTCAGATTCAATTATGAATGGCAAAAAAGCCATACGATTATACAATTGAATAAAACTTTTCAAAGATTCAATTGAATAAAATATAAATTTGCCTGCAGTAAGATTGAATATAACATACAGTTGTTTCCTGGGTTTCTTCCTTGGAGACAGGTCTACATCTCTGGGTGGATCTGGCTCATCATCCGGATGTGGAGACGATGATGCCGACATTGTTGTGGAACCGCCAGAGCCTCCACCAGTACCCACGTCATCCCAGCCTGTGCTCTCTGATGGGTATGTTACTGTGCTCATGGACTTGGTTGGTGATCTGAGTTGGTGAACAGAATACGAGGAAGTACAATAAATATCCTCAGTGCCATAAGTCGAAGGTTTTCGATCAGTGTGTGTTACCAGTGATGACATATGGAACTGAGAAGTGGTCCTTCACTCTGGGTCCATAAGAAGGCTCAAGGTCGCTCAACGAGCTATGGAAAGGGCTATGCGTGGTGATCTCTACGAGATCGAATCAGGAATGAAGAGATCCGTAGACGCACTAAAGTGGTGACTTTAGTGCGTCCACGGATCTCTTCATTCCTGTCGCTGGACTATGTCGGTGGACATAGCCCACAGGATTAGCAAGTTGAAGTGGCAGTGGGCGGGGCACATAGCTCGTAGGACTGACGGTCGTTGGGGCAGAAAAGTTCTCGAGTGGAGGCCACGCACCGGAAATCGCAGCAGAGGACGGCCCCCCACGAGATGGAAAGACGATCTTGTAAGGGTTGCTGGGAGCCGTTGGGTGCAGGCTGCACAAGATCGATCGCTGTGGAAATCTATGGGGGAGGCCTATGTTCAGCAGTGGACGCTAGATGACTGAGATGATGATGACAATAAATATGCTGACTACTTACCCTTCTAGGTCTCTCTTCCTGAGTATGGTTGGGCGGGCTAGCACTGTGCTCACAGGCACAGAGGCTGGTTGTGGTCTGTTCTCCGATAGAGCTGAAACAGCTGCGTTTACCACTGTCACTGTGAACAACATTTACAAGATATTTCAAAAGTTGTCTTAGCTATAGAAGAAATGATACTGGGGGGTCAAAATAACCTGTGGATGTGGTTGAACGAAGGCCATTCTGCTGAGGGATGTGGTTGAAAACCATTTTAGCTTGGTAACAGCTGAGGTTACGAGCGGTTGTAAAGGTTTTACCTTGAGTCTGCAGCTGCTGTGGTTGTGGTTGGGTGTGGTTGTAAGGCGTTAGGGGACGGGGCGAGTGGTGCGCCATTGGTGGTTGTGCCGTGGTTGCTGCTCGAGGGACCTCATAGTACAACTGAGTTGGAGCACTGTTTCCTACCACACCTCGCACGCCTACAGAACTCACTCCGACCACCTGAAAAATTTAGATATTTGTAATATCTAGCTACGAAACCTGCTTACCCATTAGGTACACCAATTTTATACAATCGCTACGATTTTGACATGGCGCAGTGTGTGAAAGACCGCTTGTGACGCAGACGGTTGCGGGTTCGATCCCCGCCGCAGGATAAATGTTTGTATGATCTGCAAATATTTATCTCAGGTCTGGGTGTTTCATGTATAATATGTATGTATTTACAAACAAAGAGTATATAAGTATATTTATCGTTCCCATAGTACAAGCTTTGCTTTGTTTGGGGCTAGATGATAGATAAACGCTTTATTGTACACAAAAACATAATACAGAGAATACATAAAAATAGACGAATGATGATGCTGTGTGAAAATGTCTAGCATTATTATTATTTCTTCCAGAAAACCGTCGCATGAAAACGTCACGATGTTGAGTTACCTTAGCAGGTTGATAGTTTCTCTGCAGTAGCGGCAACGGCCTGGGGCCGGTGACGACGGGCGCGGGGGTAGGCGTGAGGGCGCGGGGGGTCACGCCGCGCACTGTACCCGTTATCACTGTATTAGCTGTAAATAAATAGCCTTATAGATTACTTGGCCACTAAAACACATAGCGCAAAAAGAAAGAGGGTACAAAAAACAGTGGCATTCCAGGAGTGCCGACAGAAGTGAAAACTTGAACGAGGTTTCGGTAACGGTTCTAGACTTAAGATGATGGTGTCGTAACAGTCACGTGACTGAGTTTGACATTTTTCTCCCATCTCAAAAATGCCCAGCTCGCGTAAAGAAGTTTTCACTACAAAAATACGATAAAATAGAGATAAAGGCTTTCGTCTGTGCATAAAGGCGACATAAAAAAAAAGAGTGGCACTCCAGGAGTGCCGGCATAAGTGAAAACTTGAATGGTTCTAAACTTGACAAATAACCCGGTGTCGGCGCTGTTGTTCCCGAATTAATTTGATTTACAAATTAGGCACTGTTGTTCCTGAATTAATTTGATTTGTTACTCACAGTTGATAACAGAGGCAGTTGATAGAGACACGATGTTAGAGTGCGGCGCATGCGGCGTGGCTGGGGGCTGCGGCGCGCGCGCTCTCCCACCGTACACCAGGGCGCCCCGACCTGCGCGGGCATTGCCCCATGATCCACCTGCGGAGTATACAACCATTATGTGAAATATGCAATGTTGTTAAGGACTCGGTAATGGAATGTTCCCGGAGAGCAGACCTATGCAGGAGTTAATTCAATTCAATTTATTCATAAAACTTAATACATAAAATTACAATTATTATAAATAATTTACATCGAACCCCGCACTAGGCTAGGCCTGTATCGCGGCAGTTCGAGTGTAATTATTAAATAAACATATTTATAATAAATACCTTAAGATTAATAAAAATATTAATGTTCTTGATGAGGGCTTAGTTCAGAGTGAGCTACATCTGGTGTAATGGTACGCTTTATTAGTCCACCTACAAGATACAGTAGAACTCCAATTATCCGAACTTCGACTATCCGAATCGCCGATTATCCGAATCACAAGACTTGTCTTATGTTTAAAAAACAATGATTTTTATTTCTAAACTTGTATATAAGTACATTTTATTTATATTTAAAACATGTGAAAATTTCATGTTTCTTTCATTTAATTCAATAAAAAAATAGTGCAATATCAAAACGTAGCTTTTATTCTCTCCAATGGCAATTTTTTTTTTTTAAATCCGATTATCCGAATATTTGGTTATCCGAATGGGTCCCGGTCCCCATTAATTCGGATAATTGGAGTTCTACTGTACTCTTAAATGAATAATACCTTAGGAACTCCTAAGGGACTGAGTTTTTTCTCAAAGTCCCTAGATATATTAGAAAAAAAAAAACTGCAGTCACAAGCTACTTTAAGAAATCTTACTAGTATTATAAATACTAATGTTTGTGAGTATAAATTGAATGGATTATAATGGATCAGAGGTAGATTATAATCTGGTCCAGATAAGCTTCTTATCTCAATAAAAGTAGCATCTCTCTCTTTCTCCCATAAGGGTTCGCTGGAAGAGAACTCTTTTTAGGGCTAAGCTTGCGTTTGCCATTACTTCTTTATTTTAAGGATTTTTATGTACCTGTGTAATTTCTTTGTGCAATAAAGAATAAATAAATGTTATATACCTTGATTAGCCGCAGGTTGTGTGACAGACGAAGGCGTGACAGGGCGGAGTGCCAACGAAGCGCCGGCCGCCAACCCGCGCGGCACGTGACTAGTCACCCCAACGTTAACACTCTTGCTCACCAACACATTGTTGGCACTGCTTACACTTACGCTGGATAGCTGGACTGATGCTGGAACATTATTTGACACTCAGACAAACTAAACCAACACAAGTTTAAAATTAAAATTAGTAGCATAAGATAATTTCATAAACAGTTAAATACAGCTCTTACCAGGTCGGTTATTATGATGTGATAAAGGTGGCAGAACCCTGACTGTGGGTGGTAATGTGCGCACAGATGAGTTCACCATGAGGTTGCTGCCAAGTTGGTTGCCCACATTCAGAACTTGAGCACCGCTTGTCTGGGATATACTTGTCACTACACCCAAGTTGCTAGAGTTTGACACTTGTGCTGATAACTGGGTTCCTGTAGATAGTGAAATTCTTTTTTAATGTGGAGACAGGCAATTTAGTATCTCTAAGAACAATATACAAGATTTAGAGTGTGGCGTTTTTGTTTTATTTTAAGAGGTAGGAATCCGTGAATAAAAACAAAAAAAACGTCAACAAAAAAAAATTGAATAAAATTCTATTAAAAAAATAACATGAGGGTTAACAATGCCGATCTGGTTCTACTTCGTAGTCCGGTACTCTCCTGATAGTCGAGCGGCGGGTAGGGGGTCTACGGTGGAACGAAAGAGGAAGTCAGCCGTCGAGGGTGTTCGTAAGTTTGGGCGATCCAGGTATCCAGATATGATGTCCTGGGTTGGACCCCGGAATTGGAATTTAAGATGTTTAGGGGTAGTTTTGGAGGTTTTTATAGGAGTTTTGTGAGATTGACTTTTAAACAAAAGGCATAAGAAATGTGGGAAGACAGGAAAAGATGGGCTGATGACATAATAAACACAGTAGGAAAGAGCTGGATGCATACAGCCAAAGACAGGGAAAGGTGGAACATTATGGAGGAGGCTTTTACCCATAAGGGGCCACATAACATAAAATAAAAATAAACTTAGGCCTTTTACATCTTTATTAGATGATTAATACAGCGTCAGGATGCAATCCATGCCTACACTCAACAAGATGCTGTAGTGCCTGGGACATTGTTTGAGATGGAATAGACTTCGCAACATAAAATAGAAAGAAAAGAAAACAAGTATTTTTATATGTAAAAATATTGTTAAGTGAAAAAAAAGCTAATAATAATAATAGAACTTTTAGATTATTTGTAATTAAGCATGATGTCTGTGTTATTGTTGTGCTTCAAGCAACTCCTTATAACTTTAACGAATTTAAAAATTTACTTTGATGCTTTATTTTATTGAGAATAAGTGTGAGGTGATATTTAATTTCTGTTTTTTTTTATAATATTGGTTAAATTACCTTGACTTATGATTTGTGTGCCCGGACTAAGTATCTGGCCGCTGGCCAAGAGTTGTGAATGAGATATAATCTGTGGGCCTGGATTATGAAGTTGTGTTCCTTGACTGATAATCTGGCTTCCTTGCAGTATTGGTGACCCGCTTACTATCATCTGAGTCTGTAAGGTTACAACCAAATCATGTTATTAGCAACTTTTGACAAAAATTAATGATTTTCTTATTCATTAAAGCAATTTTTTTATTTCAGAGGTGAGATGATGTGAGTTGAATTCTCGCCGCAAGAGAAATGACCGTTGTTCTGGGTATTGTTATACTTTGGATTTCATTGTCTACTAACCCTGATACAGTTGATTTTTTGAGAACGCTCTCTGAGGGGAAAATCTTAAAGGCAATAGTTATGGAAAAATGTTGTTGGGAGTCACGGGCTCGATATTGATAAAATTAAGAACTACTTTCTAATATATTAATAACCGTTCAGATTTTCTCCTCACAGGATGCTCTCAAAAACTCACCTTGCCATAGGAGTCATGACTACAAGGGTGACTGCCAGGGGTGTTATTATGCTTGGCATGTCAACAGACTACAAATATTAATGAAATTTATGATAATTAGTGTAATGCATCAGTGCATATGGTTAAGATAAAATTTTGCTGATGTGGATTTGAGAGACATGATTAAAATAAGATACTATATGAATAAAAATAAAGAAGATTGATACCTTTTAGTATAATTGTCTGAAATAAGTTAAAAAGTGGAGTGCTTGATGCGTAAACATGTAAAAACATACCTGCGACGACGCATTTGGAGAAAGGATCTGAGCCAGTCCAGATCGCATCATTCCTGATGCTGCACTGGAATGGGACACTAGCTGACTGGACCCTGTGTTTTTAGGCTGGCTCGTCATCAAATGAGCCATTTTCACTTCGGTATTCTTCACAATAGTAATCTTTTGAGGCGCCAAATCAATGGGATACATTTTGCCAGTTGTTACAGTTCTATCGTTGTCCAAATTACCGCTCATTCTGGACATAGTTGTATCATATACACATTGTGACGCATATAACTTTTATTTTAAATAACACTTTTATTTAGGAAATAAACAATAAGTTCCATTTGATTTTGACTATTTTTCTCGAAGAATTTCAACTTTTTGTGATTGTGACATAAATCAAAACTTGACACAAAGTTGAATGAAATGAACGAAGGTATGACCGATGCGGTACCGCGTCCTTATTCTATCATAGACAAAAAGGTGGCTACCTCTACTACCGCCATCTATTGGCAGTTTTGTGTACCAGCTTTGCTAAAGGTGATGTCTCAGGTTTGATCGTGTAGGTAAAGCCTTAAAAAAATATAGTAGAGGAGGATGTCGTCTATGTACAAAAAAACGAGACAATCAATCAGTTTGTTTTGTTTATGGTACGCCATGGCGGAACGACTGAGTGACGATGATATTTCTGACGAAAATATACAAAAATTCAACAATGAAAGGCGGAGTAGTAAGCAGTGGGTAAAATTAAACGTCGGTGGAACATATTTCTTAACTACTAAAACAACGTTATCTAGGGATCCCAATTCATTTTTGTATCGATTAGTTCAAGAGGATAGTGACTTGATTTCAGACAGGGTTTGTATTCATTGTCGTTTTTGTATGTAAATGAGTGATTCCTTATTCGTGACCCTAAAAATTTGTTGTCGATGTTGCAGGACGAGTCTGGGGCATACCTAATAGACAGAGACCCGACATATTTCTCTCCAGTGTTAAATTTTCTTCGTCATGGTAAACTGGTCATCAACAATGACATCGCCGAAGAAGGAGTGCTAGAAGAAGCGGAATTTTATAATATTACGGAGTTGATAAGATTAGTGAAGGAGAGAATATGTCTCAGAGAAAGGAGGCCGCTCAAAGATTCCAAGAAACATGTGTACAGAGTGCTACAGTTTCATGAAGAAGAGTTAACCCAAATGGTCTCTACAATGTCTGATGGGTGGAAATTTGAACAGCTGATTAACATCGGCTCTCAGTACAACTATGGCAATGAAGAACATGCTGAATTTCTTTGTGTTGTGAGCCGAGAATGTGGCAGCTCACTGAACAGTAATGATATAGAACCAACAGATCGAGCTAAGGTGCTTCAACAGAAAGGCTCACGGATGTGAGAGTAAATGTATTCATCTTTTGTTTTTGAGACTGTCAGCTCTGTGGCGTGATTGTGTACATATTATGTAGTGTTGCAGTCCATTTCATTTCTAAATTTTCTCTAATTCTTCCTAGATTCAGCTTGTACAATACTAGCTTAGTCAATTTGATGGTAATTTGTTACTATACGGTATTGTATCTTTGATATAGTAAGTGTTCAAATACTCAGTTTGATATATTTAGGAAAAATAGATTATGTATTTGAAAGTAGTAATTTAAATCTAAAAAAAACGGAATATGTATGTAAGGAAAAATCCTAAACTAGCAGATAAACTAACAAAGATAGTATGTATATTTTCCCGTTTTGAAACATTATAGAAAATGTAATTGAATAGCAAAAAAATAAGCATACTAGTTCATTTATGTAGGCTAGTATTCAAACAAACTTGCAAGTGCTATTATTTACTCCAATTTTGTACATAAACTAACCCCTGATTTCTATATTCAACGTATAGTCGTAGGTAAGAGCTACGACTCGTTTCCACATACAAAAGTTTGACAGCTAGAAACCGGCGTTAAGTTAGCTGTCAAACTTTGTATGTGAACACGAGTCGTAGCTCTTACCTACGAATGTCCGTTGAATATAGAAACCGGGCATACCTAGATGCCTTCAATCAGTAATAAAACAAATTCCATTTATATGCTCATTTACAGAATATTAAAATAGTTTATGATTATGTACATTGTGGTTTTATTCATTTATCATTATAGTAAGTTAGTGATCTATACTAATATTATAAAGAGGAAAGATTTGTTTGTTTGAATTAAATAGGCTCCGAAACTACTGGACTGATTTGAAAAATTATTTCACCAATAGAATCCTACATTATCCCAGCCCCCTTACCATGGCGTTTGTCTAGGTACCAGAGAATAGAAATAAATGACATTAGACTGGATAAAACGGGTAGAAAAGTAACTTTTTTCCACTTTCTACGCGTTTTATCCACACTACGAGTATAATGTCATTTCTTTCTATTCTCAGGTACCTAGACAAACGCCATGGTAAGGGGGCTGATGAACATAGGCTATATTTTATCCCAGGGAAGTGAAGTTTTCCCGAGGGATCGCGGGTAACACCGCGGCGGACATCTAGTATAAAATAAATATCATAAAATACCCACTCAGTGGCAACCGAGATGTAAGAGCCAGCTTGATTGTGGTGCTGGAAAAAAGTTTGCATCATAATTTCGGCGTTTTTCATGAGTATTGACTTAAAGAAAGTCTTGGCCCTGCAAGCTAATTCAGGATGAATAGTAACGTAAGTATTCGCGTACTTATCTGTTTTCCTAATTCTTAAGATTTTTTTTCTGGCATTCTACAGGTATATTTTAATTACCTATTTACAATAAACAACCCTATTCTGCTATATTTCATTTCATGTGATGGTATGAAGGGTCGAATCAAACTACAAAAATAAAATACCCAACAATATTTTGTTGATACCTTTATTTCACAGAATAAGTAAACAATTGACTGAAAACGTAATATGATTTGACACGCCTTCACTTATTATTTATTATTAGTCGCTAAAGTTAATTAATTTCATAACCACGTAATATATAAATCTATAACACGATGTTTTTAAAAAAATAAACATTAGCACTATTTAAAACTTATTAAATTACTCAATTTATAAAATATTGCATTTAACTGCATTAAATACAAGTTAACAAGAGAATCTATGTTAGATGCTCTATGCAAAGATAACATAGTTTATTATCAAAATACAAGTTCACACACTTTGTAAGGCATTGGGGTTTTATTGTTTTAGATTAGAATAGAATCTAATTTAGAAATTGCTTATCAACAAAATACATAAGAGTTCACACACTCGTAAGGCATTGGGGTTTATTGTAGAAAATTGTAAATGAAGTGCTACCAGTGAGTTAGCACCAGTCAGCCATGTAGGTAAAGTCTGAGAACATTTTGTGGTCGCTTGAGGAGAGCGCTCGCGGCTCCTTCGGCGGCGTCAGTACCGCCTGCTCCGAGGTGAACTCGCTGTCGAAATTACTAACATCTTCTAAATTATTAATAGTTGGCACAAACGGTGGCTTCACCTTACGCAGGAGTAGCTGCTCCCAGTTCACGTTCCGGAAGAAGGCCTGCTTCTTCACGTCTTCGGCGTCGCGCTCGGAGGAGCCCAGGCGTCGCTCGGGGTTCTTCCTGAGCAACCGACGCATTAGAGCTATGGCCTCTAAAGACAGCGTTCTCGGATACCGCACTTCGTCGTTCACGATTGAGTCGAACACTTCGCCTTCGTCCTCCCCTGGGAAAGGCGATTCGCCGACTAACATCTCGAATATCAACACGCCGAGCCCCCACCAGTCGACAGCCCGAGTGTACGAGGTCTCCGTGAGAACTTCTGGCGCGAGAAACTCTGGAGTCCCGCAGAACGTGCCCGTGCGGTCTCCCCAACCCATTCCTTCTTTGCACAACCCAAAATCGGCGATCTTAACGTAACCGTCGGTATCTAATAGTAAGTTATCTAATTTCAAATCTCTATAAATAATGTTATTCTCATGTAAATACTGTAGGCCTAATACTACACAAGCTGCATAGAAGACCGCGCGGGGCTCGGTGAACACATCGGCGTGGATATGCATCATGAGGTCTCCGCCGGCCGCGTATTCCATTACGAAGCACACGTGCTGCTCCGTCTGGAAGCACGCGAACAGATTCACCAAGAAGGGATGTCTGATCGCGTTAGCTACCTCAAAAATTCTCTTCTCCGATAGCAAGGAGTCTACCTCATCTCTCGCTATGATATCACCTTTCTTCAAAGCTTTTATCGCAAAGTATTCATTCGTAGATCTGTATTGAGCGAGAATTACTTTACCGAAGTGACCCCTACCGAGGACGCTCAGCAGTCTGAAGCTGTCCATATTCATGTCACCTGATTGCCTCCTGGAATCCTGCTCCTTGCCGAGGGTTTCGATGACGGATGACGACCGCGAAGATGATATCCTCATGTTGTTCGTGACATCGACAATCTGATCTTCGTTGCTCGGGAAATCGAGAACTAGTTTAGGAGACGGTGACGGTGGATATTCCACTAAGGGCGTGTCGCAAGATGGTGTGGTGGGCTCTTTGTTAACGTACACCTCTCTTGTGTACGAGTCTTCTAAAAATGCGAAAGCTTCCTGCAGTTCTTTCTCCATCCTTAGGGTAGAGACGTTAGGTGGGGGATGCATGGGCAGGGTTGGTTTTGGAGGAGGTGTGACTGGTGTCTGCGGGGTCTGAGGCGTAGAAGGCAATCCTAGAGGCCTCACACCAGCCATTCCACCAAGAGTAGCATTTTCCGCTTCTCGATTATCTAGCGATGTCGACTCGAACTGCGGCGAAGACTTAACGGCACTTTGAATGTTCTGGATAGAAGGTGAGGAGCGTTTGAGAAGTCTGCCTAGAACAACAGCCGGGATATGCATTTCGCCGTATGATGGTCTGGGTATGTTCTTCCCTTGTTGCTTGAAGATCTTTCTCTGGCGCTGCAGTTTCGGTTTCCGGGATATTATTGGGTTAAGGAATTTGATTTCTGCAAAGAGAAGGCCCTGCGGTTCGAGTTCGAGGGCCATACCGTGTCGGATGTCGTCGATGAATTCCTCGAGCCGTAGGAACTTGATGGCGCACAGTCCGCGCCAGTCCTTCCAGTGGATGCCGATTTCCAACTCTCTTGACTTGTCCAGCTTCATGGTGAACCTGGAATTTAAAAAAGATCGTATTTAAAAGATTACTTGCATTTTTAAATGTAAGTAGGTGTTAGTTAGTGTGTTTCCCTTCTGTTAAAAACTGATAAGGAAAACACTTTGAAGACCATTAAGATAACCAAGAAACCGGTAATCCCAGGTACGAAAATTGCCATGTGGAATACAATTTACCTGTATTATGGGCTACATACTAGACTGATTGTCATAAAAAAAAACGTAACTATTTTCAGTAAAAATTTACTTCTAAAATGAATCATCATACATCATACAATGGTTCATTGGGGGCAGAAAAGAGTTAACATAAAATACAATTAATTTATGGGTGAATCGAATCATCTTGCAACCTATAATGGTTCTTTTAGGACTAACTATGTATAAAATCAGTACCTATCAAAATGTAATGTAAATAAGGAATGTTTAGAATAGTGTAAGGTGTAACACAATACTCTACAAATAATTTCAGTAATATATAAACTGTCATGCGTTAGTGTTGTAAGATCATAAAATACCTAGTCATATCATTCACTTGTAAAAACAGAGAAGTTGTGAGACTGTTTCCATAAAAAGCCCAAGGATTTGGATTTAACGCCAGAACATTTAATTAATCATTCCACTTTTATCAGAAAATTATCAGATACGCTGTATAAAATACTTCGATGAATTATGCAGATCCAGCCCAAATTATCAGGTGATAATTAGTAATAAACTAGGTAGTTTGCAACCTATAGAATATAATGGCCCTAAAAGGTCATAAACTACAGTGTGATGGAAAATATATAGGCTGTTTAATAAGCTTTTAGTCATACAATAAATATGTAGTATGTACATAGATAAGATAATGAGTAATAGTTAGCATCATAAAGATTGTACTTCAAGGAAGGAAAAGATAATACATATTCCGATCTACCTGTGTTATGTAATTAAATGCAAAAACAAGCTTACAATAATATAAGTCAGTATATTTCTAATCAGTTGAAATTAGTTATGCATATTGCAATCATAATTTTAGTTTTTATTTTGTATATTACATTGTTTTTAAGATTTTTTTTAATGAGGAATGCAAAAACATTTTCATTTCGGTATAATTTATGCAAAAAAATTGTTTCACATCCCACTAATATAATAAAGCTGAATGTTTGTGAGGCTGTTTAGATGTCTGGATGTATGTTTGTGTTTCAATCACACCTAAACCAGTGAATCGATTTGGATGAAACTTGAAATAAGCGCAGTAGCTAGTTATTAATAAAATCTATAAATTTAACTGTAAGGTATCTCGCGTTATACCATATAAATATAATGTGTAATATAATGTGTATGAAGGTTACACAAAATAGGCTTTCAGATCATAAGTATTGATTTTCCATAAGCTGATTATGTTTGTTTAGGGGATGACTTAAGCTAGAATGAGCTAGCAAAGGTCATATGAATGTAGCTCAGTTGACTCATGGTGTATCATAATTTACAAAACTTTACGAATAACAATACATATATTAGGGTTTTGACTCTATGCCAGTGAGACAAGGACAAAGGCTGAATAGGTTTGGCATGAATCATCCCCAAGTAGAATAACTGCATTATTCATATTCGCCTGTTATTTTTGCAAGGTTCCAAAAAAATCTTTTTCTGTTTTCTCTCATCTCAATGACAGATGGCAATACAGCAATTTTTCTAACTGCATGTGTACAACCATTATGAATAACAGGGTAAGATTTAAAAGGTCTTACCTTTGATCCCAGGCTTGTTGAGAACAGGGTCGCCAACTCGTCTGTGCCACAGTATGGTTATCAAGTTTCATAACTGCCATTATTTCATTACTTGTATCCTCCTTGATACTATATGTGTACTTCATAGAGTTACGAATAGTGACTCCTTTCACAAAAGACTTCAAGTCTGATGGGCTTGCAAGTGGGTCCCGTCTAGTTCGTCCAGGTACATCCTCTAGTAAGGCTTGACAGCCCATTAGTCGAACTTCTAAAGTTCCTGTAACCTGAACACATGGGCTTATCATTGGTGCTGGTGATAGGAATTGACTTCTAGAGCCACTTCCTCCTGAGAGGCTTACATAGCCAGGACTGGATCCTGTGCTGCGTAGCTCATGTCCAAGCTCAATAAATGCAGGGCTTTCAGCTGGGAGCTCTTGTCGTCGCATGTCAAGAGATCTACGGAGCAGGTCTAGCTTTTGGGTTGATTCCAACAAGCTAGTCTGTGCCTCTTGTAAGGCTTTCTTGTCAGTAACCTTTTTGTCACTCTGTAACAATCTTATGGCATTTTTGGAACCTTCTACTACAGCTGCTTCTATTCTCAGGCGGTTCCTAAGCTCCGCAATGCGTTCATCAAGTAAAGCTTCAGCCCCACTCATTTCAGAGTTTCTACCATCATTACCATTAGCAGCACTGTCTCCTTTTTGCTGTTTTGTGAGCTTAGATATACGCAACTTGAGGTATTCAATTTTATCCTTTGAGTCTGCTAGCATTTGGTGTGCCTCAGCCAGGAGCTTCTTATCTCTAGATTGATTACTGCTACTGATACTTTGTATCATGTTCTCAGCGCCTTGTTTCACTTTTAGTTCTATATTCAGCTGCTTTTCAAGTGATGCAAGTTTCCGGTCCGTTGTGCCTTCACCAAGTTGCCTTTGTTGCTGAGCTGCTTCGGACGCCAGTATGATCTCTTCATCATAGGAGAGGTCTTCAGGGGAAGTGGGAGTGGACTGGCCCCGCGAGAGGAGAAGCTGGGACTCGAGTTCTTGAAGGTCTGACTTGAGCTCGTTTAGCTTGATGTTAGCTTTCTTTACGATGTTGGCGACGTCAGAGAGCGAGCGCCTGTCCGTAGCGACTTCGCGCAGTTTCTCAGCACCCTCCTTTATTTTAAGTTCCTTACGTATTTCCCTACGTATGACATCCTTGAGCTCCTCCAACTTTGATGGCAAAGCTATTTCTGGAATACATTCCGTCTTGATTCCGTACTTGACGCCCAGCTCGTGGAGGACTGGGTGCCGAATATAATCACTGTGGTAATAACCCGGGTCTGCCATAATTGAGGATGCACAGTCTAACGTCAGTTAACCATAATTATGTGGGAAAATATCACAACGATTGCTTGTAGATCACAAAAGGTTGGTCGACTTGGTATGTTTATGAATAACGGTACTGTTTGACACTAAAGATGAAATCATCATGTGAAAACGTATGAATTAAACGTAAATAATAAAATAATTCACAAAACAAAACAATTTACACAGTCAGTCGGTCAACGAAACCAATAAACGACGACGAATGAAATCCTACCATTTTGGCCGTAGACACGAGCGGAGCGAGACTCTATCCATAGAGAAGTTTATATCACAACAACTTGGCAAATTATGCCTTGCACACACACTACACTACACACAGTTTTTTTATTTCATGCCCTCAATTAGGGTCTAGAGAAGAGAATGTTTGGGCTACAAATTAAACGTTGCTGCGTATGCTGCGTATGCTGCGTATTCATTGAGTATTATTACGTCACATTCACTCCGTACCTTAAGTTTTTACGTCGGTAAGTTTTTCTGTACCTAGCTTATCTACTGTACTTTTCAAACACATTAGACCTAATGATTTTTGTACTCTTTTCTTACTCTGACTCTTTTGTGCCTTTCTCTATTTAAGTTAAGTTTAAGTTTTAATTAAAGATCTCACGCCTGTATTGTTAGCCTAAGTTTTTAATAAATAAATGACTTTATATCTGTATGTCTGGTCTGTCATTGTCAGAAATGTATTTTTTATCTGTGCTTGACGCGTATTGGTGGGTTTTGTGACGTGCGTGACTGACATGCCGTACATTCCCCGTTCCCGTTCCCCAACGTAGCCCATTGCATCAAACTTTCACTTCCTTTATTTTTTACATAGAAAAATCACAAGTCCTATAGCCTAAAACTCGTAGAATAATTTAGACAAACGAAACGAAAAGTATAATTTCTCACAAAACCAAACTGCGTAAAAAGAACTTACTGGAAAAAGCCACCTGTCAAGTGAGGACAACCACCGGAGTATCTAACCAAATACATCTGTCAATTTTACAAAAGCTGGGTCACTGTTTTTAATGGAAAAATATGCCAGTTAAAGTTGATATAACTCCACCTCCACCGGCAAACTCAAAGCAGCCAGGTGTGACTAAATCTCTCCTGTACAACGGGTCCAAATTTCAAGGGCACCAGAAAAGCAAAGGGAATTCATATGAGGTCGAAGTGGTTTTGCAGGTTAGTCACAATAACAAAGTACGCAATTTTGTTGTATCTTTGTCCCTATTCTGTTTCCTTTGTTTACTTTCTTTGTATCAGACACCAATAATGTGTTACCTACAGAGTGTAAATATTTTCCCCAAAATGTTTGTGTTAACCTAAGGCTCAATTTGTGTATTATGGACTATTCTTAGTGTTTATATAACATCCTTTTGTAGCATGTGGACGAAGAGAACTCTTACCTCTGTGGATATTTAAAAATAAAAGGCTTAACTGAAGAGTTTCCAACACTCACAACATTTTTTGATGGAGAAATTATATCTGCCAAGTATCCTTTCCTCACAAGAAAGTGGGATGCTGATGAAGATGTCGACAGAAAGCATTGGGTAAGCCATAAATCCTTATTTTGTATACCTATTGATCAACTTTGACCAGTCTCTATAATAATATTTTTCTAACTTGTGTAAAATTTTTGAATCAGAAAATTTTAAAGTTCACAATAAAAAACAAGTTTCTCAATGTCTAACATTAATTTATTTCTCTACCAAGCAAGCAAATCTGTGGATGAAAGCTTGTACATTTTTTTAAGACAATAAACGTAATGAAACCTCATATTTATTTTCAGAGTAAATTTGACTTGTTTGTACCGTACCTGAAGACATTCAACTCAGACTCGTTCGATTATGAATCACTAGAAAAGGCTGATTATGTGTTTATGAGATGGAAAGAACACTTTTTAGTGCCAGACCATACAATTAAGGATATAAATGGTGCTTCTTTTGCTGGTTTCTACTACATATGCTTCCATAAGTCAGCGGCAACTATTGAAGGATACTATTATCATCGGAGTTCTGAATGGTGAGTCTTTTTGCTGTCATGTTGAGCATAAGAATGTGCTCAGTAAAGATACTTAGCAGTTGAGCAGATTATCTTTACTCTGCATTGTTTTAATAAAAGCTTTGGAGTTTATGATGCATTGGTGATTAGTAGTTTGTTGAACTAAGTATTTTTATGATAAGTAAAAAGACAGAGTTGAAAGCATCTGAAAGAGACTTTTGCCCAGTGGCAATAACATAGATTAGAGAAAAACAAGTTAAAAGTAATATGTTTTTAACACAATTGGTGAAGCTTAGTTTCTTCTCGATAGATAGTAGAATAGGGGACCACCAGTGGCAATAAAAACTGTGCACTTTCTTTCACACTTCTATGTGGGGCTAGCACTACATAATAAGAATTTTTGGCTATAATTTTTTATAACTCATCCAATCCTAATGTATAATACTTTATAGTACAGATGGATCTGTGGTCCCTATAATAATATTGAACAATAGCTTATAAGATATTTTAGACCATTTAGACCACCAAGTTTCATTCATCAGCTATATGGCTGATGGAACCGTAATCTTCATTTATTTTGATTGAATAACAAATTCTCTCAACTTGCACATATTCTTTCCTGAACGATAATTTATTGTACACGTCTCAAAAAATGTTTTTGTGTTATTGCTTGATTCTTGTGGAGTGTGGAGATAACCTTCAGAAATGTAAACTGGACTGCAAGGATAAGGTAAGATATTTTTATATTTTCAGGTATCAGTCATTGACTCTAAGCCATGTCCCTGAACACAGCATCCAAATATACGAATTCAGATGAAACAACCAACTGGCATCTTAAAAATGGTTTTGTATATGTGTCTGCTAGTACTTACTTGTTCATTAAGTCATCATTTGTTTCTTGTAAAAAAAAGACTAAAGCAATATTGCCATTGATAAGTTTTCAGTAATGTAAGAAGATGTCAGTGATATTTGAGGCTTCAATAGGAAGGAATTGTAGAAACTACCAGAAAATGTTCTGTAATCTCATACAAATATCTGTTCTTGCATATATCTTTAGTTAATCCAAAGTGCGGAGGCTTAGTTTAAATCTAAAGAACCAAGAATCCGCCAACTATGGTGCACCAGTATGTAATGTACTCATGTATAAGGTTCTCAATAATGCTATGTATTATATTGTGATATTTTGTACAAATTACTTGAGTGTAAGTAGATATTTGCGTTGCTGTTATTTTAAATAGTTTTTTCGTAAATATACATAGTGAAATCATAGTATGTTAGTTACCACAGGCACTTCATGGGTTAGTAACAAAAGTATGTGCAAGTACAGGAAATCTCTATTTTTGAACAAGTTCATATTTTGAATGACACCATACTTGTAGAAATTAATTCAAGAAATGTTATTGATAAAATTGATTATATTTTTTTTTCAATAAATTTCTTACAGAGAAATTTTTGTTTCATTTAATAAATTGGAATTGTGGGAAATAAAATCCATAGCATCATTTCATTTAGTTTTAATGTAACACATTCACTATTTACAATAGAATACTTACTGGCATTGATAGATTTAATATATTTTACCAAATTCAAGCGATTTTTTTCTTTAGGTAGGTAAGTAATTTCTGAAAGTATTTAATTTATTTAGTTAAGATGCTAAATCACTAAAATCTTAAAATATTTGTACAATAGCAATTATATTTTGTAGATAAATAAGTGTTAAATCTTACATCTATACATTTATGCATCCATAAAAATAAGCAGGTATTTAGTACAAAAACAGGAATAGCTAAATATATTTTTTGATATCATCATATTATAGAACTCCCGCTGTTTTTGTACTATGAGTAATTTAATACCAAGAAGATTAGTTAACCACTTATTTTCTAAGCACTGGTGTATATACTTTGATAGGCGAGTCTTCGTTTATCACCTTAAAATCATAATAAAGAAATAAGTTAAAAAAACAAAAGTATTTACATCTTGCATTGAGTTAAGTGTGCATCGAACAAGTTATAAAAGCCCTTTAGGCTGTCATGAGAAAACAAAGTTGAATTTAAAAGGAGTGATAAACGTCTGACCAGCAGTAACCTATTTAATAGAAAAATACATTTAACGTCTACATTCTAGAAGTTATTATGTGATACAAAACTAAACACTTATACTAAGCTTTGGTGGGATCGTTATGTGTAAATAGTTCGGTAATGTACGTTCAGACCTTCACCTCTCTTGAGGACTAATCATAATGAAAATAAATATTTACCCAGCAGCAAGAATACATTAAAAATAATACCATGCAATGTTAACTGTTCCAAACTGAATAGGCAAGCATATAGATATCGACACATTTTATTAAACCAAAATGACCATGGCGGTTGATGGGATCAGAACTATAATATTAGATAGGTATGTGATTGTTATTTTAACTCTGTTTTTTTATTTGGATATTTAGGTGGGCTTCAAATGTCCGATGATTCGTTTGGTTATTGTCTTGAACTAATACAAATAATTACTTTAAATTAAATCTACCTAGGTACAAAAGAACAATAAGTTTACAGAGATATCAATCATCGTCGTAGCGGCAAAAGGCAATCCAGCGCCGAATTTAAAAAATAAAGAAATAATACGTTTTAATACATCAAACATCTAAACACAACTACATTCACAACTTATAAAAGAATGTAATATAAAAATATACATCGAATAAATACGAATCGGCGATTATTATCCATTGAACAAAATTAGCTAATACATTTAAAATATTTATGAAACAACGTAATTGTAATACTATGAAACAATTTTGATTCAAAATAAAACACTTATAAATAGACAGTACCTATTTACAAAACTTAAAAAATCTAACAAAAAGTATAACTATGACTGTATTATTTGGCTTTGAAATAAATAGGCTAATATAATGAAAGCTATACCTAAATAAAGTTTACTTATCACATCACTTGAAACTGTTTTTCATAGATGTCGGTAGAGTGAAAAATAACAGCATAGTATGCACAGCTAGTGACTTGTAGTGGGCACGATCAACGTTAAATATTTGTTTATTCATAGCTTTCATTATACGTCGTCGGGTAACATCAAATTGTCTAACAAAAGAGAAAGCAAGCTATCTTTTCGAGGTGCCTTCGCTACTGAACCAATGTCTTAGTCCGAGGAGGCTGTATAGGTCCTGGTTGTTGCCGTTCCCAGGACTAGCGTGATGTTGGGCTACTCTGTGGATGTAACCTTTCAGCTGTTCAGGGTACGGGTCTCGGATTGCAGGCGAGCCGACGTAAGGATAACCGTGAGGTCGGAAGTTGTGCGGGTACGAATGATGGTGACGCCTAGGATTCTCGTGCGTGTTGTATACTCCTCCGAATTGGTTGCGGCCGGGCCAGTAATCCTGCAGATGACGGAACGGATAGTTGGGAGGTGGGGTTGGCGAATGTTGACCAAGCCACGGATACCTGAAGTACAATCCGTCTTTAGTATAAAATTGTGCGGTTTTAAATGGCGCTCCTTGAACTGTCAGATGTCCCACGGTCTCCGATTCCTTAGGCCTGTTACGACGATGTTGAAGTTTAGTGCGCGTGCCAAGTATACTTTCATCTCTTGTGGCGTATTTCTTTTGATCTTTGGAGAAGTTATCGTCTGTAGTCACCTCAGCGTAACGACTTATTAATTTTATTGCTTCACCGATGTCTGAGTAATCGTTTTCAGGGTTAAGTTTAGTCTGATCTGCGTCTTTCTTTAATGTTTGAGGTTTGGCGTCGCTCGGCGTTTGGTGTTCAGTTGTGCTGGAGATTGCAACTTGTGACGTTGAGGAAGATTTGTTATCGTCGGTAGTTTTATCTGTTGATGTTGCATTTTGTTGGATTTGCGATGTTGAGCTATCCTTCGGTTCATTGTTTACAGTCTCATCGTTATCAATGGTGTCGTAGAGCACGGGATCCACATTCACATGACCGAAAACGACTTCCTTTTGTCCTATATCCTCCGAGATGTTTTCAGATTCAGAGTCAGAAGCATTAACAGCTACGCTGTCTCGTTTGGGCTTGTCCGGATATGCGTTTAATATTACAGTCAAGTCATTAGTCGTGTCACTTTTAGTCGGGTTGGAATTGTTATTTCCACTTTGCAGTTTTAATATTTCGAGTTCAGCTTCTATGCTAGCGCCGCCGTCCTTGTTTTCATCTTTTTTGTCAACTTTAACATAGTTCGCTTGCAGCTCTTGAGCCTGAAACATGATTACATTATTATTAAACATTAAAATAATGTATAGATGTCTACTTAAGGTAAGACAGAAAAAGTATGTAATTTATTTGTTGCGTCATTGATTGGATGGAAATGGATTTACCTGTGCGGATGGCTCTTGTCCCTGAAGAGGCGCTGCCTGCGGGTCTTCACCAATGGGTATGGATAGCTGGAAAGGTCCGATTTCATCGTCGCCATAATCATAGAGGTCTCCGCTGGGGGCAGATGTGAAGAGGGAATTAAGTTGCTCAAGAAGAATACGTTCATGCTCTTCTTTATTAACTGTTACCACCTGGAATAGAGAAAAATGGGTTTAATACACATGCTAATCATAAGTGAACGCTTATTATTTTTATTTTATATCGGGAGTAGGTTTCGTGTATGTGGTGTAGAATATTTACCTGGACACATCCATTTCTATCCAGTCGTTGTCCTTTAGGGCAGACTAGAGGCGTGATGAATAGAGATTTTGTGGTAATCCGTCTCGGCGGGGAATTCTGATTGCCATTCTCTGGGCTTTGGAGCCAGGTTTTCCAGGCTAGCTCAGGAGACTTCCTGTCGAGTGTCTGAGGTGGCGCGCGGGTGGTGGCCACCGGCAAGGCCTCGGGGGCCGGGGTAGTTGTGGCTTCCTCCGCAGATACCAGTGCGCAGCACACCAGCAACAGCGTCGTCCACTTGTGCCACATTGCAAACACCTGTTGACAATAAAAAAGGAATTGGAACTGTGCATCCATGCATTAAGATTTCGTTTTGTTTGAATATCATTGTTAACTAGGAATGGCCAAGACATACAGATTTATTGCAACTACCTAGTTTAAGGCAACTGCTGGTAAATAGAGACCCTTTATGATTGGTCGTGGTTAACTCTCCATAAGTTACTACTGGCTCAGAAAAATACCTATGTGATGTCAACCGGATCAAGGTGTGGTTCTAATCCATCGGTTCAATAGTTTGGGCACGATTGTATTCATGTTGAATTTATTGATATCAGTGATTCCATTGAACGCTAAAACCTGCCTTCGAACAGGTGTATAATTTGCCATACGAAAGATGATCTAAATACCGTTTGTCCGACCTTGAGGCCCTTTGTCACTTAAGAAAGTGAAAGTATCTCTACTCAATCATATGCTCACAGACAACCATTTCTTCACATGTACTTTTGGCCCAGAGCAAATTATACATACGTAGTACAAAATTATACACCTATAATATTATGGACTCTTCAGTAATGGATGTTAAATTGTTATTGTATCAAAACCCGATGTCGTAAGTTGCAGAAAGTACGACTTTCGGTTAATTTGATTTCGTTTTGCTTATAATGAGAAAGTGCCAGAAATTATAATATGTAGCATTTGGCTGTAAGATCAACATTCAATTTGCCAAATGGAATGTTTCTTTTGCACAAACAAACGCCTCTCGAATTTCTAAACAAATAGCGTGGCTCGATTGGCGCCGCATAATTTTCAATTCAGAGATTGGTTAGATGCGGTACACTGTTTTAATATCGATGGGTTACTAGATATACCTAAACTATATAACAGTCTGAGAAACTATGTGTCTTCCACAAAAAATTCTAATGAAAATTATAGGTCTGCAAACTGAATGTAAAAGGTCCTAGTATCCTCTCTTGCGAAACACCGTTTATAGTCAATGCTGTGGAGTGAATAAGTAGGTACCTACCCATTTACTTTACTGTTTCCCTACACATAATACCTGTTTGAAGGTTGTCAAGGATTTCTTAATTCCTTTCACTAGTAGGTATCTACCTGTTTTACAGTTTGAAATTTTTAGTAGTTGTTTGATTCTTTTTGGATAACTTGTTTTATGATTATTATAATCATTAGTAGGTATTTAAATTGTGCTCTTTCTTAAAATGAATGTCCTAAAATCTTCATCATTATAGGTAAATACTTCCGGAAATTCAGGAAGCTTTGTTTATTTTCATCTAAGTTAATAGCGCGGTATTTTAGTGATCCAACGTCGGCGTCGGCTTGGCACGGGAACAGGGCGCCGCTCATTAGTGTGTTTTGATTAGCTACAGGAAACACCAATTAGGTAAAGATGGTGTTGATGAAATCAAAGGATTCTTCTACAATCTATTCACACCCATTGTCAGTCACATTATTCATTAGATAAGTTTTATTACCTACGTCATTACGTAAGATCTCTGGGCATATATCAAGATATTGTCGACTGCGCTTGTTAATTCCCTTGACCTCAACCAGTAAACGTTTATGGGCGTCGTAGGTACGAATATATAATTTAGTGCGCAGAACAAGGGCAATGGCTGTTGACCCCGTCGCGCGCGATCTATCGGCATCTGGCAATGATCTCCAGGCGCCGCGCCGCACGCGCATGCGGAAGCGACAAGGGAATTGACCGTGTTTCAATGGGTGCTTGATTGAACCGCTTTACACTCACACTCTCTGTGAAAAGGATTAGAAAGCGGCATAATCTCGCGGTATTACTTAATGTTTTCACCCTTCACACTTTGACGAGCGAGACTGCGTCGTACCCAATGAGATTCTGTTTACCTACTTCAAACTCCTCATGTGTTCCGTTGTAGGTATTATTATCCGCGCACCGAATCCTCGAATATTGAACCCTACCTTGACATGTATGCGTGAGCGAGAAGACGTTGCGGAACAGAGGTGCGTCGGCGCAGGGTTGCACACAAATAGCTTTGCAGTCGAAGTCGAGTGCTTCTCAGAATACTCGGTGCGCTCAGTGTACGTGTACCGAGTATCGACTTATGGAGCAGAGATAAAAGGGACATTAATTACTCAAACGTTTGGTGCTTCTCGATTTACTAGAAAACTCATTCGGATATCTGCATCGATTTACGCGGCGAGACAGCATCATTGTTTATGCTCGACGCACTGGTATTCCCATCGCATTAGGTTCGAGTAGATTCATTCAGCCCACTTCCTTTAATGAATTCGTGCACTTTAATTAACGGCATTGGGTAAGGGGAGCAGGGTTCCTTACTTTCTACTGTCACGGTCTGTGAGACACCTTCGAGGATTGGCAGGTGTTTCGTATTCATTGTTTGATAACGAACTTTTTATATTTAGGCAGGTAAAGTTTTTTACTTTGAGTTTTTTATTATCATCATATAGGTATGTCTGCATCTGCCTTTGTTACGGTCGACCTAGTTGTATTTATTTTTAAAACGTCTGCATTCAATACAGTTCCCATATCTTCTACGAAGATTACTATTGGTTAGTTACCACCTACCTAGGTACATAAATCTGGGATAGAATAGCGGTACTTAGTACTTACTCTAGCTTACAAAGTATTGTGTTTTATTCTAAACTGTATCCACACTTTGGTTTCATTGTTGCTGTATCATCTTAGTCATCCCTTCTCAGATTTCTGATCCTGTTTCTGTCGAAACCTGCTTTCGGGCGATATCCCTTTCACTTGGTTCACTCTCTTTTGCGGATTTTACATAATTGCAATATAATTTAATTTTCTTAATGTTGTGTTCGGTAACATTCTTACCTAATACGGAACTCGCACTTAACCGCCATCCTTTATTTCAAACGTGGCGTCATCTCACAAAAATTTTGTGTCCTATGCTTTCGTTGCTTTTATTTTCCTTCAACAAGGTAGGTTTCTATCTTTATTACATTTTCCTCTGCAAATTCAATTTGATTTTTTTATTTTGGTCACAAACCATTAGGTAATAGGTATAATGTTCACCTATTAATGTCTCATTCATAACATTGAACTTCTCGATAATGTTTACAAGGATCGTGTCACTGATAGCCAATACCGCCATTGTGTGGTAATGGCAATTGCAGGTAGAAAGTGCCCGCTAACTGGACAGCCACGATTGCGGCCAAATTTGCATATTAGGTAACTGCCGATTTATGCTTAAACCTTGACTCGAACAGGATACGTGAGCCAGGACAAACGGCTGATGACAACACTATGAAAACCCCAGAAACATTGACGACTTTGGCCATATCATGGTCTTTACAAAGTCGTCAGAGTTTTTTGGCGGAAAGGTGTACCTACATGCTCCTTCAAATTTTGATACATTTTACATTTCAGAAAATATGCGCATTAATACGAATTCTTAACGGCGAAGGAAAACGATGTGAGGTAACCAGTAATATTCAAAATAACTCTAATAATATTTGTTGGAAAATAGGACATAGTTGGTAATTGTATGGAATGCTAGCTTCTGCAAAATATGGGCTTATTTATGTCAGACTGGTAGATGGATATGCCTCTAGAAAGAATCTGTTACGCAATTTAATTATGGAAAGGTCCTGTTTGTGTGCCCACTACACATGCCCGAAGGTTATTCAAACTATAAAGTTTGGAAGTGTTGCATAAACCATATTCAGTTTATTTTGTGTTATAAACTTGTTACAAAGCTAACACGGCGCTGTAAAAATTTCCGATGTTAGGGTTCCAGAATCTTGAATACTTCGACAGCCTTGTACGGACTAGGCGTTCCAATGTACGCGTATACGCGCAGCACCTGCAGTACCGGAATCGATTACATTTGAACGCCTAGTCTGTACAAGGCTTTAAGGTTCCGTATCCCAAAGTTGCCAACGGGGCCCTATGCCTAAACCATCTTTGTATACACAGTACAGAACCCCAAGTGCGAGTCCAACTTGCACTTGGACGGTATATTGAGACACGTGTGTAGGTAATGCACGAGTAGATGCAAGAAACTGGGTAAATGACCACAAATCACGGCAAGATGTCTATAAACAAAACCAGATTGCTTTATGACTTTTAAATTAAGACATAAAACTAACAACAGGGTCACAATGTGCTATAAATGGCTATTATACGAAAGTGGTGTAACAACTATTTTGAGATTTGACTGACTTTTTGAACCTGTTAGTCTATCCATAATAATATCTTATTATTTGTTTGATTTGGACCCGATCTTCACGATTAAAATATCGGCTTGAAACTATAGGTACAGATTCAGTAAATATTAAATAGCTAAGGTGAGGACTTAGGGCGTAAATGTAAGCATTAGTTAAGCTTATGTTTCAATGAACGGTATTGTTTACAAAGTGACGTCTTAAAAAGCTTAAATCCCCGTTATGGCTATAGTTGTCGTGTTCGTAGCCACTTGTCACGATTCTACTACAAACTAATACTAATGAGAGTGTTGCTTCCTGGCTTAATGACCGTGTCAACTGTAAACAAAGACACTTGGATACGGCCACAGGCGGGGGATAACAGCTGGTTTTCTTATGTATTGGTCCTTCGACCCGGATACTGTCGTCTGTTATTTAGGGCATAGGTATAGAGATAAACAATCGGTCGCGTCATTTTAGTACTTATGTGGTAATCTCTCTTTGTCATATTATTATAGCACAAACAATTATTTGTATTTTTAACTGACTTCAAAAAAAGGAGGAGGTTCTTTATAACACAAAGGCCTATAAAACATCAAGCATAAGATCGAATTAAAAACATTGATTGAGGAACAAGAACAGTAGATTGAGTTTAAGAAAGTAGTACCTTTCAGCAGTTTAGTAGGATGTTGTTCCCAAAAATTCAACGCTGGAAAGTGAGTTCATAAAAAAACATGTAAACGAACTACTTGGAAAACCTTTTTGAACTGTGATTATAATAACGATGAAAGCACTTTGTTTGAACGTGTGACAAAATGGACTTCTGCACGTTTTGAACCAGCGGTCTTCCAAGTCCCTGGACGTGGTCACGGCTTGTAAGGATAATGGGTGATGCTCCTATTAGACGAGGACAATGTCCTTTAATGATAATGTGACACTGTTTTACACTATGGAATTTTGTGTTTTCGGTGGCTTCAGATTTAAAAAAGCTTACTTTAATTGCCTGTTCGTTATGCTTCAGGGTCTAAAGAATTTTTACGATCGGTAGGTTTTACCTACTTAGGTAGGTACTTGTGTTCGTGTGTTTATAACCGGGACTTAACAAAGATATGATAAGTATTATTAAAATAATTATACTTCAAAGTAAAACACCTGTAAAAACCGGCTAGAAAAATAAACTTTAAAATCGTTGATGGCTACAAATTAATGAAAGTGTAAAACTTTTAGATACAAGACGAGAAAAGTTTCGATGTGACTCACTCATAATGTGCTAAAAGGAGGTTAAAAATTGTCTACTGGTTTTACAACAAAGTTGCTGGACTTTTGTATGGCAGAAGTTTCGATAAATACACGGATACTTATCCAAAAATAATATACACTTATTACCTTTAGTTGGCGACTGTCAAGGCTCTTCGGTGTTTTCGGTAATCGTTAACTTTACCTTGTTAAGTTTTACAGAAACCAGCTTTTTATCTTATGAAGTCATAAATAGTAATTGTAGTTTTTCGTTACAAGCAGTTTTGTTACTCTCTTGGACAAGTATGTCAGGCTGGCGAGTGACGACCTACTGACTGACTCGTTTGCCACTGGCGCGACATTTCACTATCTACTGGCATCTCATTTAGTTTCGGATACTGATAAACTTGCATAAACCTGATATGAACCTTGCCATCGATCAAACGCATATTCTTGCGTGGGTGTGTTCACAGTCCCCAATTTTACGCTTCTTAGTTCGCAGACGTTATCTTTTTGATTTGTGATTTTTATGATAAGCTCTTTGTTGCTAGACAGTTTTATCTTGACACTCAATCTTGCAAATAGAATGCCTTTTTATGTTTTTGACGCTTTATGAATTTACCTATATGAATGGATCTACTTTTATAAGCCGCAGCTTCCTGAAGCTTTTTCTACCGCCAGGTGCGTGTCATTACGTTTTATTCCGATGCGTAGTATGACGGCCTCCAGAGACACCCGGTACGCGTTGTTTATTTTTAAAACCCCATTCATCTTCCTTATGATTTTCGGCTATACAGTTAATACTGCACCGCAGTAGTGCTACTAATGCTGCAATGCTTAGAGAGTTTTAATTAGCCTCAGAATACAGATGTCTCTGTTCCCAAAGGGATTAGAATTCTTTGAAGTGTCCGTTGAGCTTAACTACTGGTCTGTGAATGAATATCTGAGAAGATATTATTAGTCCAGTCAGTGCATGCAGGTATTCTTCGTTCAATGTGATTTTGTAAAGAATAAATCGCAACATCTTCTGAACGAACGTTTCTGAAAGTTCTTCTCGAACGTAAAGAGATTTAGTTGTTACTAAAGGGGTACCTAACAGAAGTTATGCAACCCTTAATGGTTTCTAGTTGTCTAAGTCAAAGCTCAACCAGTTCATCAATCCAAAGCTGTAGTTTATTTATCAAAAAACCAACACGTGTTCAGTCTGCTGGGGTTTTGACTAACAGCCAATGTTTTTTGTGTTTTAATTGGAGACGAAAAGTCTCGCATGCTCGGTTACCGCGGAACAGCGAACTTCATTCGCGGCAAGCGTGCGAACCGAGCTCGAGACTGAGGCGAGACGTGGAATAATCTTGTATTTTTGGAAGGGAAACGTTTGACGGAAGCGGCCGGCGAGAGATTTCTTTGTGAATAACAATATATCAGTCGAATTCACGGTCGGCACTCCGTCTCGATGCAGCGCGATGTCACAGCTCGAATCAGATGGGTTGGTAAAGTTTCTGTTGAGCTACACTTGGCAACAGTATAGTGATGTCTATGTGGCGGATTGGCTGAAGACAGATGTGAGAATAATAAAAATTGTTTAGTACCTTGATTTATAGTACAAAATATTGGGGGCATGCCAAATGCGTCACAACCAGTAACCACATTCAAACACTTCACTCCAGCAACACCTATGGTAATTCTGGAAAGTGATCCAGCCAATTGCTTTAGGTCTGTGAGCTTTAGTGCATTAAAATAATATGCCGACTGCTGTCTAAAGGTTATCCAAAAGCGTTGCCTTAAGATCCGTTCAATGGCTTATCCAAAGTGCCGCAGAACTTTTAAAAACATTTTACATTACTACCGAACCAACCAGTCCAACAAATTGAACATTAAATTGCGAATCAGGATAATGCTGTGAATATCAATTCTGATAAATTGATGTTGCAGTGATAAATGAAAGTTCAACAAACCCCAGAATGTGATTGACCTGATGATGATGATGACATAACCAGAGTTGTGGTTTGAATGCAGTAGAATGAGGTCGCAAGGCAATCCTTGAATATCAAGAAGTTTTTGTCGCGCTTTTTATATTTTCTGTATATTAGGAAAGAATATTAAAATCTATTGGTAAGCAGAGACATCAGTAAAATTAGTAGTCTCGCGAAGTTTTCATTAAATTTTATATGCCATGGTCGCCTGGAAGCACTGGAACTAAACTCTTCGATTCTTCGCCGAAATACAATACCTACTATATGATAAGAATTTTAATAAAGAAGCAAACGACTGGGAAATGAAGGTTGGTGAATTGTTGTCGTTGTCCATACTTAAATAACCTTGCAAAACATCTTCGACCAAAGCAAAACATAGTGCACATGAAAATAATAGGTAACTGTATTTTTATTATTTATAGTTAAAAATAAGGTTTTATAATGCTATGAGGGTTTTTTTCTATACCTACGTTGCGTCGTCGATGGTAATAAAATAATGTATGAGTACAAATTACCAACTAATGATAGGCTGACATTTAGCTACCTAGTGCATTACCTAATGGTTACGTCACTCTGGATAATTAATTATTCGGCGTAGGATCATGACTTTAACTATCGATGTTGTGAAATAGTAGGTCTTCGGATCAACGATAATTTGAAGTACCAATTGCTTATCAAACGTGAAACTGTGTCTAAATAATATATCTAATGGCTTTTTCCTACCAGATCTTACTATTAAACATAGGCTATACTCGATGGCTTGGCTATAAGTATAAAATTAAAGATTAGCTAAAGTGCGTTCATATAATACCTATCATACATAAAACGTGGAATAAGAGGAGGGTCGATGACGATGAATTGTGTTGATTTATCTAATGTTTGTTTATTTGTTACAAGAGAGACTTAAAATCTGAGAGAACTACTCTGGGTACAGAGAACCTAGCTAGAGTCGTGATTCCGTTTCTGTTTTCGTCTTTTCGGCATATTCCTTACTTGTTACTCATCAAAGAGATAATTAAGATCTCAGAGCTTGAGATTTATGTTATCACCTTCTTTTTGCGGCATATTCCTTAGGCATTCACAGATATGACAGAGTGGAGTGCCCTCGCAAGCTTACCTTGGGGAGAGCGCGTCGTGCGCCGGTCACATTATAACGGGCGCTTGAGCTCGCCGTTTTTGAATCTGCAACAAAAATACAACGTTTACTTTCAGTCACTAAACAGAAGAACCCTAAAATTCTTTAAAAGACAGGGAAGCACTAGCATTTCTCTCTACTGCCGGTCTCAATGGCTACAGTTTGCCAGTTTGCTTAGATTAAATTCACAGTCTTATACTTTGCCGATCCCATACTAGGATTTCCTGTGGGTATCAAAAACTACTCTTTGTTTTACTCAGCACCCAGATCCGGAACAGGTATCCGCTGATATGCAAACTGTACTGTCGCGAGAATCGCATTCGCACCTTTTGAATTTCAGCCGAGCACTCGCCCGCCAAAGACCTCGTCATAAAGGTTTACATTCGAGTATCTTTTCATTGCTATACCCACTGGCTTATGAAAATCAACGGGCTTTTTTTACAAACCGCTTTAAGGTATCCTAGACTCTAGTCAGTGCAAGTGCATAAGTATTCAATTTTAAATACCGTGAATCTCTGATCAGATGTGAAAGCTGTGGATGTAAACCTAATTACATTTAGCTGAATCGTTTTAATCGCATCTAGCCATCAGTTCCTAGTAAATTGTAATCACGAGGTGTAACTAGGTAATTTTCTCTTGGCTATAGATATGAAGTTCCCGGCGACCCGACGTCCCAGACGAATCATGTCTGTGGGACACTTTCTAGCAATATCTGTGCAGCGGCTTAGAATATGCAGTAGTGTGTACAGTGATGTGTGTGAGCAGAATGTTGCCACGCGGCTTTGTGCGCCTCGGCACTATGCAAGAAAGTGGACCAGCCGAGCCCAGATCGACGTCTTGCAACCCGAAACCTACCTTGTGGAAAATTTTCTAGCATAGGCCATTAAATATTCAGATTTTGGACTTAGATCTTATTTTCTTAAAGTTAATTATAATTTAATCTAGGATTAGGTAATGATGATAATGTAATTTCAGCCAAGTTAGGTATATCCACGAGTACATACCTAAGTGGTCAATTACATAAGAGGGTTGTGTATATTGAGGACAAAACTTAGGCTTAGCTACACTAAACAAAGATAGGGAACAATTTGGCCTCGCAATCTTTTTCTAAGCTGTAACTAAGTCTTAAAGATAAACCCAGTAAAGCGTCTCATAATGTACTACGCAATATTTATTAGAGGTAATATGCGTGGGAGGTGAAATCAAAGAGGCACTAACAAAAGAATATGCCTTACAAAGAGATTAGCCGTCAGTGAGTGGACAAAGAATGTCAATATTGGTTTGTATGGCCGCAAACAACGTCTCGGGAAGCCGAGTCCCAAGAATCCGCCGTGTTCCGTCCACCACTTATTATGGACTCTCGATTGTTTCAGGAACAAAGAGTGTCGAGGCTTTCATGGAATGCTATGACTGGCCCAAGGAGCTATTATTTCAATATCCACTTTATTGGTAATGCCTATTCAGGGAGCATTTTAACAGGTATGCGATCTTCGAACATACCTATACCCACAGATTAAATCCCTAAATATTCGTTAATAGCTTTTTTCAATACCAAATTTTTCGCATTTAGATGAACAAGGCAGAAAAGCCGTTGTGCTATAATAAGATAATAATATATTCTAAGTAAGATAACGTAAAACTACTTAATTTCTCTGAATTATAAGAAACGATGAATAACCAATCTTTATGGATAGCATAATTCTAATAAACTCAAGAAAATTATTATACTAACATGGTATTCCATTGTTAAACTAATCGTAGTAAGTTATACTTAGAAGTTACTTAGGGACTTGCTCATTTTGTGTTAAAATTAATTTTATTCTAGCTAGACGTATAAAAATGTTTGATATTTTGGGTTGTGGATTTTTTTTCTTCAAATTATAGTTTGATATAGATATATGTATATGTTACTATCCTATCCATATTGTCGGATAGGATAGTAGGTAACATGATAGTAACTACCAAACAATTTTCTTTGCGGTGAGACTCACGCATACCTAGAAGTACGATACCTTGATTTAGTGGACAGTTGGCCTAACTCTTAGCAAAGAGACGTGAAAGCAAAACATCTACGCCGTTTGTTTCTAAACATTGTGTGCAAATTTTCTGTCGATAAAACCAAATAAACGTGTGCAAGTACCACGTTTAAATGCATTCTGGGATGTTATTGTTTGTGGAACCTACGAGTATTCCCACCTGGAACATCACTACATTCCAGACTGAGCATTGTAACTATCTATTTGACTAGATTGCTTAGTGGTGGATTGAAAATACAGATGTGAAAATCACACACGCATATTATACAGGGTGTAAAAAGACAACTACCGAAAACTGAGGGGTTGCAATCAGACCATGATTCTAAACATATTTAGCCAAAAAAAAAACGCTAAAAAATTTTTGACTTGGCTTTGTCATTTTATGTTATTTTCGGTTATTTACTACTAGTACAACATAATTTGACAATACCTACCTAATAATTTCATTTATAAAGAAAAAAACAGTTAAAACTCAAAATCCAGCAATCAACGCCAAACGCGCCAAGAACATACGCGAATAGTACCTACTCTTCAAACGCTGTTTTCTCCGGATATAATGATTTCTTCGGAAAATCCTTTTGGATTTGGTTGTGTGTTGGGCTTGGGATGCTATACCTACCTCTTGCGGCTTCGGTGACGTCTTTTTACACCCTGTATGTATTTATTAATTTTTTGCATAAACCCCAAATAAAATATGCGTAAACGGAACAGAAAATAAAATTATTGCGCGAAAAAGAATGTCTGAGCGTCAGTAAAACCTTGCGCGCAACAAAGGTTTAATGGTTGAAATAAGTTGTAAAGAACAAAATGACATAGCCAAAGAATTCTAGTCTCATTGCTGATATGTTCCAACCAAATACAGAACAAGAAAGGAATGAGCTCGGCTTATACAGCAAGATTGTTCGAAGAATAACTGCACAATTACTCATGTTTGTTTACGATATAACACATTTTGCGCCACGTTCCGTTATATGTAATCAAAACACGTGCGAGAGAAACAAAATATATGATAACAGTTTGGCAATGTTTACCTTTCATCCTGTGGTCGGCGTGTTTTCATTTATTTCGGAAAACCTTTTAGAACTACTCAGTGCAAAACCGCAACCGTTTTGTCCTATTTAAATAATAGACCTCTCTCTCTCTTTCATTAATTAGCTAGCCTACTAAACTATTCACAGAAAATTATATAAATTATGTATATAAATCTATCTAAGGATCGCTGAAAACGAAGACAGCTGGTGAACCAGACAATTACTACTCGTAGTAGGAAGTAGGTACATACATACTTTGGAACTCATAATGTTTATAATCATTATGTAGGTACTTACCCACTTGTTTATCAATTGAGCAAGAGCAGAGTAGATAGAGCTGTTTTGTTTTAAAAATATGATATAAATATTATTCAAAAGCAACACTTCGTTTCCCGATCGTAATTTGTCAACATTTATTACTTTTGCTTTTCGATCAACGTATAATATTGTTGATCAAATCTTTTGCTACATGGTTAAATTTTGTCTGTGTATAAATCTCTTCTCTTTCCAATTTTAGAGATAAGTACCTAAGACCTAACCGAATAATATTGAGATAATGTAAAGAAAAAACACCCCTACATAAATTTAAACAGGGTCACGACTGTATCCACGAGGCGCGGTAGACATTCTCTCAGATCTTTTATATTCCAGATCCTTTGAAGATGTCTAAGGGGGTAGTCAGAGGCATGTACAAATACATAAATTTAGTCTTCAAAATATAAGAAACAGTAGGAGCACCTACCTATCATTCTGTTATCATAGAGATCTTTATAGTAGGTACGTTTGAATAATTGCAATGATTTTTCTAAAGTTTATTGAGCATTTTATCGTGTTTGCGCTTGTAAGCATTTTATTTTAGTAGACATCTATACTTGTAAAAATGTTAAGTAACATTTAATTTATGGTTTAAAATCGAGAGGAATTTAGTTACCTACTAAGGAAATAATGTAGAGACTGTTTTTACTGTATTACACATAAAGTACTTTTATACGTGATACGTTTCGATATATCAAGGCAAGTTTAATTTTTATTTAAGTGCTTACTTATTTATGGAATTATTTTCTAATAAAAATATAATTTTGAATTGATTTGCCCTTGTAAAATATTAAATTTAAATATCAAATCAACCGATAAAACGCGTGGACATAAAAATATTTTTTTATCAAAATATGATTACTTACCTACGAATTGATTCGTTCTTGTATTGCATTGAAAATCAATGGTTCTTTATGAATTATTAATTGTATACTATAGTTGGTAGAGAAGCTAATCTATTTATATAAAAATAACTACCTACCACATAATAACTTAACTTTAAAAACACTAGAATCTGTTCAGCTATAAAGGTAAGAATCTTTAGCTAATAAGGAATCTAGATGTAACATAAGTCGTAGTCTACATGATTAATTTAATTCTAGGCAAAGGACGCCTCAAATAGCTAAACGGTATTGGTCTGGGTAAGATTGTCGTGTTTCCCGACACTACAGTAATTGCATCCTAACCACCGGGTGTTTGCTAGAGACAAAGTTCGTGAACTCGGCTTTCTAAGGAAACTGGGTAATTCTTTTTGGTTCAAATGGGTTTTTGATTAAAAGGTGAAGTTTAGGAGTCAAACACAACGCAGTCAAAATAAGATAATTCTTTTTGACTGTCTTTCTTAAACTTTCGATCACTATTCACAATTACGTATTAATTAAACGGGATTTATCGCGTACCCTATTTTATTGTTTAAAGACAGTTCGGCGAACTGTCTTTTTGACTGTGTAAATTCTCAGTGCTTTTAATAGTTTTCCTTCAAATTTGAATTGTTTGATGATAAAACGGCTTAGTCTCATTGTTCTAATACGTCTTTGCATGTCATTAAATAGTTTTAGTGCATCGTAATATTCTGCATCTAATCATAGATGTCCTATAGATTCCTCGTCATCGAATAAACCACTCTCCATTATCGTAATAAAAGTTCTCAGCCGTAAATTATGGCTAAGTAATATAACTACTTATTCTAGAAGTAGGCAAGGTAACTGACGACCAATGCAGTATCATTAATTTTCCATAGTCGCCACGCAACTTCAAACTATACTAAACTAGAGAAAGTGAGTTACTGCCGACTCTCAAATGTGACAGGGCAGGAGCTTTAGAGGATAGCCAATAAACCTACGTCTCTATTAATAAAACTGTAACCGTTGGCATTTAAACTTTGGCTTGGACGTTGTCTGGAGGCTGTTCTAAAAGTCGGTATAATTTCTGCATTCCAAAAACAGAAAAAACATACCTAGGCAATTTGAGTTTTGAACAAATAGCGTTATCTAAAATGGGGTTTGTTTTAGATTCCACTTGCGAACGTTGACACATGTATAAAACAGTGACTACTGTAGACCCGACTTTACCACGTTTTTAAAGTAAACAGCAAATAGGTCGGTTTCAGTATAAGTGCCTCGACGATTGACGCTCGTATGCTAAGCAGATGCTAACAAAGACAATCTTCGCTCATGAATCAAACATCACCTTTATTATTCTTAAAGGCGAGCGAATCGCGCCGCCTGATCGGACCTAATGTTTACATTGCAAAGCTTAATCCTAGTATAGCTGAACTAGTCAGTTAACTATTCATGAAAGTTGCTCCCGACACAAGAATGTCAGTTGGCGCCAGCCGTTTTGTACATGACAGTAGTTACACACAACATTGTATTACGCAAAGCGCGCGAACTCATGCGATTTTTTCAAGAAAGTAATTTTATAGCTCGTGTGTAAGGGAGGCTTTTAGACCACCCAAAGTCTTTTGACTGGTTGTTTATCACCCACATCGAGCCAGTCACCCATCTCTTTTCTGACTGCGCGATAACGACACTTGCCTACTTATTTGTTGAGATAAGTAAAGCTACTTTTGGCACTGTGAAATGTTCTTATAGGCCGTAAGTGCGTTTTATTGAGGTTGTCACCTATCACGTACCCGCCGGTTTTTAAACAACCTTCACTTTTTACTTTATAGTAGCTTTACTCGATATCCCACGAAAATGGGTCCAAGAAGAGAATTTAATGCCTCCCTTTTAAACTTGACGTTGCTGATAAATACATCACTATAAAAGCATGCGCTGGTAGGTATACTAATTTCAAAACCGATTTGTTGAATATGGCAATCTTAAAAAATATAAGATTTGTTCTGACTGATTTATTTTTAATTTATATGCCACGTTTTTTTAACTTTCAGATCTGATTAATTACCAAATGATATCATTCTGCTGTCTAATAAAATATGTCACAGAAACAACACAGAGTTATCGGTCTAAGCGTGTGTTTTAGTAATAAAAAAAAATAACGGGCGTACGATATGCGTAACATTCATCACCATAATGTGGATGGCTGGCTGAATGGCGATGAAACAAAAACTCATTGAGCTTTTGAATAATAATTACAATACACTCTACCGGATGGTAATGCAAAATAACTGTTGTTTTCACGGTTATCTTGATGATAATTTCTTTTTTGATGGAACTGCGCGCTGTATCAGTGTATCATGAATAATCAAAACCATCTAGTCATTGTGCCTATAGAAATGGTTTGTAATGATTTCACACCTCAATTACTTTTGTAAATACAGTTTCTTTGTTGGACAGAACTAGGCAAATGAGTATCTTATCTCCATTAAAACTGTCTTGCTGTCTTGTTCTTCAGACAGGCGTCAATGCAGATCAAAGACTATGTATATACTCATGCAGATGAACACCGGTATCTTGTTCTCAATGAGAGAGCTAAATCACGAGAGTAGGTAGCAAAGTTATTTAGCACAACATATACGAATATCACTTTCAATGTCTAGGCATATCATTATTGACTAGGCAATACTTATTTACAAGTAGAAACAATCAGATATACTCGAGCATCGAAATGTGAAAATGGATAAAATACCTTCAATAGTTTGTTTACTTGTAAGTGCATCAATATCGGAGTTTCTAGCAATTTCATTGATTATTATCTCGGAAATAAAACCTTATAGGTACAACCAACAAAACAAAGATTAAATTTTTTGCTTGAGTACGTAATTGGTCATAGATCAGTGTGTGAACAGGACGTGGTATAAGCCATCCCAGAGTTGTGTTGTCAGTCACGTTAACCAGTTCATCGCCAATCACATTCTATTGGGTCGTTTTGATCCATAAGGGGCGGGACGATTACGGCACATCCGATACAATACTTTTACTCGTTGCCAAACAATACTTATTATGTCATGTGAAATTATATGTTACGTGTGGCCAATTTGGTTCATTGATCTTTCGTTTGTTTCGATGATTTTTATCGTTGACCTTTTGTTGAAGATGGCGGATTAATTTCATATATTTTGTGTTTGGTTTTTAATGCATCGAATTTTTGCATACAAAGTAGGTATGTATATATATTTGATGAAAACTTATTTTATGACATTGCTTTCACATATTAGTAAAATGCTGTTGAATTTAAGATAAAATGTGTTATTTTACACCAAATGTTACTTTTACAACTAAGCCTTATTAGTAACCTTATCAAACTAATGGATATCACGAGCAATCAAACATATTATTTTACAAACAGCAACCATTATTTTAATTGTTCACCTAGTAATAAAGTGCTATTCACATTGTAGAATAAACAGTAGCTGTTTTCACTTTCGTCGCACTGACAAATGAGGTGATTAACTATTCCGCCCGCGGACGTCACGCAGCTTCCGCGTCCCGTCCCTTGGTGAACGAAACAATGACAGTGTGCACACGCCTTTGGGCAAAGAGCATGCATGAGCGAAGCGTTTTAAATGAATACGTATACATTTCGGTTCAAAATGTGTGTGTAAGCTAAGCGATCAGCGGTGTGATAAGCGTCGTAGGCGTGGCGTAGAGGCTTCGTAGCGGATAAATCATTATTTGAGAAGTAGACTAAAGCTATGGTTAGTATTTCTGTATAATATCTAGTTAGCACCAAAATAATTAGAGCAAAAATATTTACGTTTACTTCGCGAACTCGATAATACCGCTCCACGCTACGCTTGTATAAAAGTTGTCCAGCTATCATCGCTTTCTATACTTTCAGCACTCGATAATCATTGCATCGGCGGTGACAGTATATTAATAATGCGTATTATATATTTAGATTTATCAAATTGCGTATAATCGACGTGGGCGTACCCGAGTACTTTCACTGATTCAGTTTCGTAATACCGGAGTTGACAAAACGAACCTACATTAACAATAGTTAAAAAAAATTCATATGCACAAAATACGAATTGTCTTTATAAATATTTTATATAAAGTAGGCTAGAGGCAAAAGCAACAAGAAAGAACGTTATATCATTATTATTTTTTATTTCCAGTTTTTATAATCCATTCAGATCTGCCATAATGCTCATTAGGTATTCTATGAAAGTGCCGAGCTTCTTCCTTCCGTAGTATGTACATAAAGGATGTGTCAAGTACTGGTATACGTAATTGTTTTTTTAAGATAATTTAAAACAGGAAATAAAATACGAAGACCAGACTTAGATAGATCGATTCTTCTTGCCTTTTGGAGCTAGGAAAAACAGAATAATCATAACACTACGCTAGAATGTCTTTGAACTTCCTTTGCTTAAGAATGTTAAATCTTAAGATTTGCATTTTAACTATTTTTGCCCGTCTGTAATCAAAACGTTTATTGATAAATCCCATACATAAAATAAAATACATAAAATCACGCCTCTTTCCCAAAGGGGTAGGCAGAAACCACGGATCTCCACTTGCTACGATCCTGACACACAACTTTCGCCATAAATCCCAGATAAAATATAAAATTGTTTTGATGTAGATCCTCCATTGGTGAACTCAGTAAAAGTGAATTCGTAAAGCAATATTTTAGCCACTCGCGTGTCTAATTAGTAGCTGGAAATACCAATCGTTTATTTAACAAAATTAATGATCGCAAAAAGCTGTTGACAAACCGCTGGCTTGTTCTTTTTAATTGTGTTTGTTTTTGGTATAAGCCTAGGTGCACACGTGTGGCAACCGCGACTCGGGGTTTGATACTGTGATCTGATCAACCACAAGATTTTAGTTTTTCAGTTCTTGATCAAAGTTTGTAGGCGATCGATGTAAGTTTTCAGTCATTATTGTGACTCAACACATTGATGCAATGTCATTGCGTTCAACAATGTTCTTGCTGTATTATTTTCTGTGACTCGTGGCTGATTTCAAAAGTTTCCTACTTCGAGTAACTAAAGTATCAAATGATTTAATTTCAAGAAATCATAAAACAAGAAACTTTTAATTTAATAAGATTAGGCAATTTTCTAATCAACACAGCTACTGATCCAGAGATCTACTCGTGCAGTTTCTTCAGTCAGCAGCATTTGTCTGCCGCGTGGTGCGACACGTTCCGGTTGTATAGCTATTAAACCAGACGTTGAACTAGTCGCGCGACTTGTCGGCAGTCTCAAGTGTGTACCGGGGCTAACTCTCGTCCAACAAGACCGGATATGCAAGCGTGCAAATCTGGCGGCCTGTCAATCAACATAAGTACCGGAGCATTCCACTTTTACGAGCTTAAGTTTATGTTTAGATTCAATTGAAGTTCTGAGTAGTATTTTGTGGAATCTTGTACATTGTGCACGTAGATAGGTTATGTTTGTTTTCCGTGTTGTATAGGTTTATTTATCACTGAGTGTTGTATGGGTATATTATAATGAAATGATTTTTAAATGTTCTATTTATTATAAATTTCTTTTTTGTCTAAAGATTTGAAACAAAGGTGCGGTCACGATAACCAAACGTGACTCATTAGTTATACGTAGAATCGTAGTAACCGATGACCGGTTTCAACCGCAGGTGTGTTAGAACCAATTTAGTAAATTAGATGTTGTCGAAAAGTTACGCTATAAACAAAACTATCGGACAATATAAAAAAACTAGTAAGTTTTTATTATAAAATTAGAGAATCAGATTGAATGAAGGAACGTGAAATGTATCACCCAAAAACCTATTAATTTAGGACTGAAATCGTTCCATCTAGTGCCATGTCTATTTGTGGGTGTGTTGGCTTGGCTACACTACCTATACTTAATAGTGCATAATTAGGTTACTATATCAGATAAAACAGGATAAAATGTTTCCTAGTTTTTTTTGCCAAACCACTAATTTTATAAACCTGTTGCAATCATTTTTGTAATTCTTATTCAACTAACAATAGTGGTTTAAAATATTTAGGGCACAAGCGATTAGGCTAATAGCTGTCTTGACCAACCACAGATTAAGCTATAATCACACAGCACAGATAATTAGAAGCCCTAAACGAATTGGATATATAATTTAGATAACGTGGCGCCATGACTCAAGACACACATGAATAAACTCCTGTGACTGTTTTATGCTATGATAAACTGAGGTTTATTATTGTTATTATGATTTTTATTGTGTTAACCTCAGAACTCTTTTGGGTTAAAAGTGAACTTCAAAAATTGTACCCATTCGGGATTGAACGATTGAACGTCGATTGCCCATCCGCTCATTTGGCAGAGCATCACCATGGATACCACAATGCATGTCTCAATAACATACATACGTACTGTAGCGACCTCTATCCCATATCGCCACATAAAAACTAGCTATACCACCTAGCTAAAAAGAGTATTTACTTCAGTATCAGTATCACTAGATGGCGCTGAGATCAAAGATAAGCAAATTCCCATACAAATGACAAAATTTGTACTGAATCCTAGATCGCGATTACGAAGTTTTCAAGCACAACTAACCTATATAGAACTATCCAACTTCAACCATAGGCCGTAAGGCCAGCCAGTTAAGTGGGCCAGATGGGCCGATCTGGTGAAGGGAGCTCTACCTCTTTGGATCAAATTGGGGAAATCCAAGCACCCCAAAGTACATATTAGGTAGGTATACATAACAGAGTGTACGGTACGTAGTATGTTATTTTCTCATGTGAAGTTTGTAAAACCTGACATAAAATTAAGATACTAAGCACATACTTAGTAGATAGATAGTATATAGTAGTAGATAGAGAATCATAGTCCAAATATACGATAAAGAAAGAAGCTGCAAAACCGGTCCTATTAAATCCAAAGTTATTATAAGTAGTATATCAGTCATGTAGTACCCATAACACAAGTTTTGCTTACTTTGGGGCTAGATGATGCTGTGTGAAAAGTCCAGCATTATTTATTTATTTATTTATGTAGGCCCGTAGGTTACCTAGTGTTCTGTTACTAAAGCAACTGTTAGATATTCTATGTAATGAGTACCTACACTGGAAACTGATTGGGCAGTGGTTTTAATAAAGAGAACTGCGAGTAAAGGTGTCAAGGGCTTAGGTACACGGCGCGGTAAAGGTTACCCGCTAGTTTGTGGCTAAAACTTCGAGAACATACTGAAGATGCGTATAACATACTTATTGAAAACAATCCCGATTGCCGAGTCAACAATTTTAAGCTCGAGAGATTTTTAGTTTCGGAGATATTATAAGAAGGTGAAGGCTAATACCGTACCTAATCAGTTAGTATGAAATGCAAATTTCTGTAAATGTGGGTACATTATGGTCCCAAAATGTATTTGGACGTGACTAGGCACGTAATAGGACTACAACACCCTTGGATATAATTAATTTGGATGGATTTTTAATGCCTAAAGGTCTGACTGTCTACAGTGCCTGAGAGATGTGTTCGGTAATTTTGCAAGTGAAAACTTCTTTAGGCGCGTTTGGCAGTTTTGAGTTGAGAAAAAAATCTTGGGATCGCCTCGAAAAGGTCACGTGCAAGTCACGTGACTGCTCACCGACACCCGGTCAATTGTCAAGTTTCGAACTGTTTAAGTTTTCACTTCTGCCGGCACTCCTGGAGTACCACTGTTTTTTATTGGCTAATTCTAAATTATTCAACAAAAAGAAAGCTCTGCCTTTTATTTTTAGAAGTTTGACGCAAGTATTGTAAAAGGTTTGACGTATAACGTAAAATTATTTTGTACTTTTGTAAATTTGGGTCTTTGCCATGGCGTTCTAATTTATAAACTCTTTCATTAATAGCTGTACCCGTGGTTTATATTGAGCACAGGTTTTAAAATATGGATAGGATAATTATCATTTTCAGATTAAAAAGACAGCTCATTTAAGATCTACCAGAGGTATCACACGTATGTAACATACGCAGGTATACGTGCTATGATTTGTGTAGTATTAGTTAAAGAGCATTCACGGAAGAATTTCAATATGATACCGTATCGCACTGCAATTTTTACGTGAAAACGGTCATCGTCTGCAAGTCTTGTGTGATGATCGCTAATGTTCCTGATGACATCGGCTTAGCCAAACTCACGACCCAAAATTGCATCGAGTAAAGATCTTGTATCACTACATGGATGCCAGCTTTTAACTAGGCACCTAAGTACTTATCGAGCTCTGCAATAGTTTGTTATGAAGGTATTCAAGAATGGAAATTCGTTCTGAACTACTTTGATAACATGTTATTGAATTTTTAATGAGTTGTTGATGTGTTGGAGTTGGTATTCAGTGATTTTGGATTTCTAAAATTTTTATCAAAATAAGAATGCCATATGTGAAACAAAAAAAAATCCTTGAAATAGGTGCCCACTCTTATTTAATCAAATAAGTAATAATAAGAAATCTGAAAGTTTGTGAGTATGTTTAGATATTTGGATGTTTGTGTTTCAATCACGCCTAAACCAGTGAATTTGGATGAAACTTGTAGGTTTAGTGTAGATAGCAGATAGCATAATAAGCTATTCAAAATGTTGGTACCACTTCGCTGAAGCTAGTAGGTAATAAAATATCACAAACATGATGTTACATAGCTGTGTAGTAAAGAACTTTGTGTTGTTGACTGTATATTTTTATATTAATTTCAAAAATAAGGAATCACTACCGGAAACGCGCTGTTACGAAATTCATTCAAATACAAAAGGGAAAGGAAAAAGTTTAATAGGCGTTGAGACGTTCAAGCATTGTTTGGGAACTTTTACCGAGTAAAACACGGCTTGTATTATAAAGTCATCCGATTTGCTCATTTCTGCTCTTCGGACAATAGTTGCGATTGTTTGATGTGAACAATTAGGTTGTAGAAATTGATCACGACCCGTAGAGGGAATATTTCGCAACTATGCTGGGAACGGTTATCAAGGCTTTGGTAAAAATGTTTTTACAAGTGTGTTGCTTGCATTGGTTTTATATAAAATTTAACTACCTAATGCATAAACATTAATAAACAACACTAGATTGTAATTTTTCCGAAAATGTAGATGGTACAAGGAAGATAGCAATCAATTAGGTACTATTTATCTAATAATACCTACTATGTATCAATTAACTCGTAGTCATGTCATAGTTACAAACAATATAAAATAACACTCAGTTATACAGCAATTTTACATTTCAGTCTAAGTGAATATGAATTGTTGGGCATGTCCATTTTATTGCAGCAAATAGGCTTTAATAATATGTAATGCAAAGTGTATGGTACTAACTCAGTAGGTACCAGGTACCTATAAGTATAACTAAGTTCAGTAATGTAGAAATCGCATTCAAAGAAACGTCTCATGTGATAAGACTTATTGACAAATAAATGTGTGGAAAAACGGACCGGTCATAAAATATTCATTTGACTGAGAGACGTGACATGACAAGGGTTCCTCCTTGTTCCTCAAACAATGTGTAGGTAATGTGATTGATTTTCAATCTGTGATATCTTTTGACTTGATTATCTTACCTCCATAATTATGGTTCTCTCTCTTCTATTGTATCTATCTCGTAGTTTTAAGGTGTGCAATAAAGTATTTTCATTCGTTCATTCATTATCTTTTGAAAAACATTCGAAGACTTTAATTTTAATTTCATTTCATATCACGGTTTGGCAGCCTATTTGGGCAGGATAATGAGAAATTTTGATATGACGTTCGACATATTCGAGTTAGTTTCATGTGCAATGTTTTGAAATTTTAATTCGAAACCTTGTTGTGTGCAATTTCAATGCCTGCAAGCATGAATCAACTATGAATAGCATTACTCCATTGAAGACCTTGAGGCATGCAGTATTTTGTTACAATGGCCAGTTGCATAGCGACCTGAATCCCAAAATTGGGTCAGTCTATTAATTAGGGCAGATATTGGCGTGGCAGGGTTCCATGAAATTTGGCATCATTGAAATTTAAACCTATGAATGTTTACTCTGGTCAAAACTATGTATTGAAAGCGCACGGATCGTAATGACGTCATCATATCTATATTGCATAGAATGAAACCACACAATCAGCTAATGTGGAAATCAGTAAAATAAATAATAATATAACGGACGAAAAAACTATATTGCGAATAAAAAAACAGAAATGTTTAGTTAAAAGCTGCCGGATCACGCACAACTGATTCATTTCGGTTTCGTTAGACAAAATCATATCACTTGTTTGAATCTTATCTACTCGTATAATAAGACGACCACAGGTTTAGCAGCCGTTGGAGCTATAAGAAGCCTATAAGTGTTCCTGTAGCTCCTATGAATGTAAAGGTTTAAAAAAACATTTTAGGTATATGTCCAGAAACCTACGGACTGTTCCTATAAAATAAGATTATTTAAAAGTTATAATAGTTGTCATAGGTCAAGACTTTCTACAGAATTTGGCAGAACTTACGAATGGTAACGTGTGAATTTCAGTATGTTTTCAAAGAATGAAACTGGACGCCTTGTTTACTACTCACTCATTGCCAATCTATGGCATTGGCCGTACATTACCTACCCACCGGATATTTGCAATTCGTATTGAACTATCGTGTAATTGCCCGACCAAGTGTTTTCTATTCTTTGTAACGTTTATGTCATAATTCGTAATCATGAAAATACTGAAACCTATTATTTTTTAACCCAAATAAGTTTTTGTAAGATTTTTTGAACACGTTTAAACCTCTGCTTAAACGAATATTTTCTTTGCGTTAACGTCGGTCTCGGATGCATTCCTCTTGTCTCGCTTGCCCATTACCTCTGAGGGGAAACTTTTGGGGTAAGGGGAACCTGAGCTATTTTCCCCAAGGGAGTATACCTTGGACAAAGTTAAACTTGCGTACAGAGTTTTGGGAACTGGTGTACTTATGAGGAAGCGGCATCTTAGAGAGAAGGAACAAGATGAATAGTGAACGCATTTATAAGTTTGTTGACTTACTATTTATGCAATTCTCTGCGGGAAATGTGGTTCCATAAATTTTTGGAACCTCAAAATAGTCAGGTTATCTTCGGAGTAGAAGCGGCGAAAAGTTGTTGTTTTAACAAGAAGCGGAGATAGGTTCAATTTATTAGTAAATGAATTACCTTTTGGCACATACATGAAACATGAAAATGTACTGATACTAGTGTTTTTATATTTATAGGTATATAACTAGGAGATCTTTTGATACAAACGTGTAGAACCACAGACAAAGTAATAAGTAGTCACTCGAGAGCTTAATTAAGAAAATGCGTAACGGAAAACACCCTTAGGTAACACGTACACACACCTGAATAGATACTTACATGTGTACCTATGGGGTGACCAAGGAAGCGAGGCAAAACTCAATGAATTTTTGATAACTTTGCGTAGACATACTTTGCGTAAGAGTTTTTCTTTCGTTTTATTGAAAGATATAAAAACAAGATGTAAAACTGCTAGGTGAAAGCGTTTCAGTTTGGGACTTTTGTAGTCATATCATATAAATATGGTCATAATATTTTTATGTGTTCATCCATACTCACAAGTAGTTATACACCACAACAGTTTCCTTCAGAAAGTTTTATAGCGAACTATAAAAATATGAGACGAACTTTTATCTTAAATAAGGATCACCTGGAACTTACAGTAAAATAATTTAATTTCAAGATTTGAAGTTGAAGATTATCATAGAATCAAAGCGTTTTACATAATGTCGAATAGCATAACAAAATACACTCGTGTGCTACCATGAAATTGAATTGGCTATAGATGAATAACATACTTAATAATTGTATTATGAAGCATACGTGTTTAGATAGAATAGGCGTTTTTAAATTTTTTGTCTTCAATCCAACTAGAATTTTCAATTTTTTGATTGACTTCGCTGAAGTTACTAAAAAGACTTTTGAGATGTTAATTATTGGCCACAGACGACTAAACTACAAACTGAACTACCTATGCCGACTAATAACAAAACGAGATAATTCTATGTAGTTTAAACTAACCTAGTTTTTTACTCTAAACCAAAAAGTTACCAGGCTCAGTTTAAGTTAGTCCACTCCTTTTTTTTATCTTTCTGAATTTAGTCACCGGAGATCTAAATCTAAATAAATTATGGATGGATCATGGAAATTGCATTATAACTGAGCCTAAAATGGCTCCGTGAGCTCATTTAACCGACCAGAATGGGATTTAATTAATAGGTACCAGTGATCGCCCATTGCAGAACGACATCGTTAATATTAAATTTAATATTTACAGCTGTTTTAATGTCCCAGAAATTTAAGATTTCCGCGTAAAGTTAAGCTGAACGCAATAAGACAGCACTATATTTACTTATAAACCTAGATTATGTAGTATTGTGCAATAACATATTTTGGATGTAGGTAAGTAATTAAAATGAGAGAGATGAAGATATTCATATTTTTATTTAGATTTGATTTTTTTGTTAGAACATTATTACTTGTTTTTATTAATAAAAAATAATTTGAATTAATAGCTTTAGCTGAAAGACTAATGTTACATTGGTCCAGATAATAATTATTAAGGTACGGACAATAATGAGGGCTCAAATATTTTCTACGTCAAAGATTACATTGGCGGTTACCTAGGCGCATTACCCATGCCTAAACTAGCTCCCTGGTGTCTACATTTGGCTCAACAACCTGCCTGCAGACCTACCGATCAGAACAGACTTACTTTCTATAAAAGGAAATCGAAATTAACTCAATACATGGAGCATTCCATTTCTCTTTCGGTAGTTTTGATAATTGAGACCCCACTCGCTCGGTTCACTTGTATCGCGTACTTATGGAATCGAGTTAGAAAAACAGTCGCAATCAACATTCTTTTCTTTAGTGTACCAGTTCGTTATGGTTTCTTGCATAATCAGATTTGGAATACGGAGTCGGCTTTGTTCGTTTCTGTAATTTCTTTTGAACCGATTCCGTCCCTTCCATCACATCGGGAGCGACATCCGATTGTATTAGGAACACCAATTGAACTCTCACACGCTTCTGGGACTCAATCATCGGTAGTAGGTATTACCAGTACCTACCAGCTGGCTCTGCTCCATTTACTTTGTTTTACGTCTGACCTGGTACGGCTTATTGAGTTGGCTCCTGTCAGGTCATAGCCGCGAAATCCGATTTCCTGTTATTAGATGGCGTCCTGGGACTTGATAGTTTTATCTCCCCGATGCACATAAAAGCAGGACAAAAATAGTAAACTGTGACCGCAAATACACTAAGTTCACAAATCTGTTGGCATTGTTTACTCAACAAAGAGCCTTTAAAAGGTTCAACGACCTCGTTTATAGGTAGGTACTTAAAAATGACTTGTGTTACACCCATGAGGATATGGGAAATAAACGAGAAGCGGCCAGCGATCGATCGTGGACAAAGAAATCGAACAATATGTCTCAATGCACCGTATATGCGCATAATCGCAAAGCACATTCTAGTGCCGTAGAAGGAGTCGGATCTTCGCCTGGAGCGATATAAATAGCGAGACGGACTCGGCCACAGATGTAAAGTGGACACCAGTTAGAAGTGCTCGTGTCTATTTCAAACAAGTGTAAATAAATCAAGCGAGTTACTTTCGTAGTACTAGGTTGTCACTTTCATTGGTTGCCGGCCGCCGACCGCGCCGGCCGGGTCCTGTTTGTAGAGCTTATGTTTCATCGGTGATAGGTGCGAAGCCCTAACATTAATCTTTGCTTGTATTTTAAGAAACAGTCTTGAAATTCTTTGTATTTTGCAACTTGATCTGTAGTTGCATAAAATATATCTTTTAAATATATTTTATGTACTTCGCCTGTAACTGTCAACTCATTTGATAATACACAGTGTACTTTGGTATTAAATTAATTGAATAATTAACTGATAACCTTCGACGATAATTAAATAATGAACTTGACGGACGATGCGATCTCCATTATCCATTTGAAATTAATCATCTTTGTGTAAATATGGCCTTCATAAATCATTCAGCTTGATTTGTTACATAATGAGATGAATTGTTTTATGCATTTGCCATGTGACTGAAGAATCACTATACCTACATCTTTAAAAATTGATTGTAAGTATTTATATGATAATATTGCACATAATGTATGTAGGTAAGCAATAGTTAAAGAAAATAGTTGATCGGTAATGGAGATATTAGAATGCGTATAAGTGGCTAGAAGCACGTGTCAGTACCCAGGTCACATTTCACCTGTCGGCGGATTCCTCACGCATTGCGAGATTCCTTCCCACGGCCTTGCATTATTCGCAAACTTGGTCACCTCTCAAATACCCAGTGAAATGAACGAGCTCTAGAAAGACACAATTAATCTGACCATTAACTATGAACGTTTAGGAGGTCAAGCGAAAACATTGGAAAGGTAACATCGCGCTCAGTTTGCACAGTAAATTGTGTAATGCATTTTGAAATACAACAGAATAGGTATATTCAAAAACATACCGTTGGTAACGTTTGCATCAGACAAAGTAACGAGTGGTGATATAATAAGGACGCGTGCGCATGCTCAATGGCTTCAGTGAACGCAGCGAGCTCCTCGTGCCCGCGCTAAACCAAACTCGAAGCAAAACAAATGGACACGACACCGTTACCACTTCGCAGAATAAAAAAAAAATGAGCGAGCAACGGTAATCTTTGTTCGTAAGGTCGAAACCCTGTCTTCACGGTAAGCCACCGCAAATGCTCAAGATATAGCGCTGCGATAACTCTATAATTAAAATCAAAGCGAGCATTGAACGTGAGTAATTTATCTTCGCAGCAGACAGATGTTCAATACTTGGTTGGCTTTTTAATGCATACGGGTTTGAAGTAATGCCAAAAGAATACGCAAAAAGTCAAGTGCCACCATATGTTTTGAAAGTAGACGATATTACATATATCCTTCTACTTAGCTCAGTTTGTTGTCACCTTTTAGTGGATCCAGATGTCGCTACTCCCGAACGATTCTTAAGCGTTCTAAAATTGAATGAAATAACAAACTTGTGTGATTCGGATAGAATACTATGAACTCTCGGCGCTGAATCTGAGTTTTCTATAAAACTAAAAATCGGTTCATGAATGCCAGTAGGTACCAATTGAAAAGATTTGCCAGTGATTCATCAATAGACACTTGAATAGGCTATAACCATAACCTACGCTCTAAATACAAATTAGATTCAGGTCGGCGCCTGTACCAAAGGATTAGAATTGATAGCTGCAAATCTATGCGATCGCTACGCGGAAGCTACGATTCTCAAAGTATAGAAAAAGAAGTTTCTATTCCAGGAACTCTTGATGCACAATCATTAATGAAAACAAGAGAGTTGGAGCAAAAACGGATCAGTAAGTTTGCTATTGTCCGGAGGAGACGGAAGGTGAGCCGTGGGAGTCGGCGGCGACCTGCTCTGCGCGGGAAAATCTACCTCTATGGGCACCGTTCACATGCGCGGAAAAACGCACTCCAAATCACAGAAAACAACTAGTTTCACAGGCGCAAATTAACTCTGCTCGATGCAATGCGGATCCCAATTAACGACACTTTAAACTGACGTTCTGGACTCCATGTGCACTGAATTAATTGAAGGAATATTTTCAAGTGAATTTTATATGCGCCCGACAGCTTCACGATGTTTTGATGTAATATCACTTTACGGCCTTCATAAACGTTATTGAAGGTTGTAATTACGGAATACACGTAACGTTTTTTTTCAGTCTCATTAAATACACATGGTTGAAACCAATTAAAATGTTTGAAAGCTGTACAAACAAGTATTCTTTATCATCTTCATGACGATTTCTGTTGATCATTTGGCGCGTACTTTGCCATGACCTTTTGATATTATACCATTTTACTATCATTCAAATGTTCTAACAATCCGTGAAATTTAATTCAAATCATCTGCATTCCGTGTTAAGAACAGAAACATGAATTAAACATATTATTTCAGATCCAGAATACAATCATAATGCAAAACGAATTCAAATCAAATAAGTCAATTTGTTTTGATTTTACTAAGTAAGTTCGTATGAGTCCACTCTGGTGACGGAGTTTTAGGCCACCTTAAGGCCTCCGTCATGGCTTAACGACTTAAATAGTCAGGACTGACAATTTAACGTGCCCTCCGAAGCACGGAAGCGCTCAGATGAAAATGCCACTAGCACCCACCCACTTACAGACTGTTTCGAACGTTGCTTAACTTTGACGATCTATCAAGAACGACTAAGCGAGCACGACTACGAGCGCCTCTTTATTTTACTGCTTGCACCAGATAAGCTTTTTCAAATCGTTCATGTCCTTATTAGTATAAGTTTCTCTGTGTAATTGCTGCGTGATGATCATTTCATCAATTTGTTTTCGATGGACAGGTGCGGTTGATTTCGCTACTGGTTCGGAACGCCTCAGGCAGTACCTACCAATGTCAAGAGACTTGACCTTGCTAGGCTTACTTTTCTTTGCTTTGGTACTTTTATAGTCGTCGTTAAAGGTGAGTTCGACAACCATGCTGCTTGTTGGGAACAACAAGTAAATAACAAAAATATCTGTTTAAGTAGGTATACTTACATAAACTTTAAAGCTGATTAAAATCTGTAATTATGATTATAAAAGTTTATAAACAATCATCATCTCCCTGCCCTTTTCCCACATTATGTGGGTTCGGCACAACATGTGTTCTTCTTCCATTCTCCTCTATCAGCCGTTATCTCAACACTCACTCCTTTCTTACTCATGTCATCCTTCACACAATCCATCCATCTTTTCTTTGGCCTACCTCTACTTGTAAATCCATCAACGTTCATACCAAGTACTCTTCTAGTTACATGACATTCTTCCCCTCTCATTACATGCCCATACCATGCTAGCCTGTTGCTCCTCATCTTTTCATTCACTGGCGCCACTTTCACACTTCCTCTTATGTACTCATTCCTTACTCTGTCCATTCGCGTCACTCCACACATCCATCTCAGCATTATGAAAAGATATCTACTAAAAACGAATAAAAAGGGTTTAAGCATGAACGGGTTCCATGTATATCGGTGTATGCGTTTGATGTTTGATACGCATATTTCATCATATTTGTAATTCCTAGCAGCACAGCACAGTACTACTTACAGCAGTTACATTAAAAGAGTGTAGGAGTAAAGGGTAAGGTAACACGCGAATAATGTTCACATTCTCATTTACCTGGCCGGTTTCTATAATCCAATCCACGATAAAGGCTTCATTACACACACCGAGTAGATGGGCGAGTGAGACAGTGATCTCGGCCTAGCATGTGGATACATCACCGACTGCTCGGCCGAGCGCTCAACAAACACTCAATTTTCATGCCCAGTATCATTATTGCCTAGCCAATCTACTCGGGTCGTGTGAGCATGCTATAAGATGGAGACGTATTATTTCATTGTATCAGAACTGAACTACACAGTTTACAAACAGAATATATGTTGACAAATTGACGGTCTTGGAATTGTTAAATGAATGCTGGTATACGCGTGCTGTATAAATACAAATTAGTAAATACACCTTTTGTTTACTAGGGGTAGTCTGAGTCACAGATTTTTGCGAAGGATCTTAAATTCTTCAAGATCATAGGATGTGTGCTACAGTCTAGAAGACTACTATAAGTACTAAAAAATATTTATTAGTTCTTGAGTTACTTGATTTACTACATTTAATGATCCTAAATAGCTAAGTTGAGTAATAAATAGACTTGATTCTAAGGCAAAAAAAAACAAACATGTTTACAGCATAGTTCTAAAAAACACTTTTAATGCTCTTTAAAAGAACATAAATTACTCAACAGATTTCTACTGAAGCTGTCAAGTTTATCAAGTTTTTATAATAGAAAAGGAGATGTCATTAAAAGCTTTAAAGTGACACATAATGAAAGAGCAATCACTTGTGTAGAACTGGTTCCTGACACTTTGTGCTCACTCATACCTTGTACGGAGGGACGTGATCTTTATAGAAGTAGAAAAAATATACGGTCTTTGCAACATTTTCTGTTGTTTTCGAATAGTTGCCTGCCGCAAATAATCATTTTGATTTTTATCCTTTTAGTCTCACTTTTTAGACACGTTAGCCATTTGATTGTTAGGAAATTAATCAATTTAGATTGGGTTACTACGAGTAAAATTATTGTTTTCATTACCTCCTAAATGTGCTTCAGCAATAACCGGCAACATTAATAGTTCCCTCATCCTTTCCAGTTGTAGATTAGTTCGTGGTTTTATAAGCTTGTTTTCTACTTTGCACTCATTCGCGTATAATGACTCTTTTGTTTGATACTGTGAATTGTTTTTACGCAGCGCGCAGTCACACTTGCATATTTTAATACCGGCATTAATTTTAACCTTTGCATGAGGCGGGTGGCATTATTATTGTGCTCGGGACACGCTTTTCACGAAATCTTAGTTTTAACCGCAGAAATTTACTGTACTGTCGCCTGCAAAATTATGTACTTATTAGGTAAGTATTAATTTAGGTGCTCAACTGTAAATTTAGCCTTAGGTTTTATAAAATGATTTTCATAATCCATTTATCAGTTCAAAATGGCAACAGATATAACAGCAGTCCGAGCAATAAGTGCATTGTGAATAATTGCGGATCATTTTTGAACGTTAAAAAATGTAATATATAATTTTAATTGTTGTTGTTATTATTTTTAGGATACCTACTTTTTTAAAGTGTATTGTACTTCAAATATTTATTTTTTGTTCCTTATAGATCGTGTTATGATAACCAAATCTTTCTACATTGACGAAAAATTAAATAGGCAAAGTATAAAACAACAAACAAAAGTGTTTTATCACTCTAGTGATTCATTTTTACTACGCCGCTCCAGTGACACTGTTATCTAATAATTGTAACATTTGATATGTTCGTGTAACGGTGACAAGTGACAACTTAGTACATTCAGTAATTTCAAATCAGATGTTTGCTTAGTCAACATTACTACACCTGCGAAGTCGAAGTAAAAAAGTAACAGCACGCTGCGTTTTGCGACGTCGATCGCGTCGCTGCCGTTGATATATTCGCACTATCACAGAAGAGATTAGGTTCATTGATATTTTAATAAGCTCGCGTTGCGTTACCTTTCAATTACTTATATTGACTTATATTGTTTTGTGAAATAATTAGCACCGAATCTCGTACGATTACAACACTTTGTGAAATAATTAGCACTGAATCTCGTACGATTACAAGTTATGTTACAAAATGCACACATTGACTGGAGCAATAAACATTCAAATATTCCTTTATGTATTATCTACTATATAAAAATAAGTCGGGTTTTCCTTCCTGACGCTATAACTCCAGAACGCACGAATCGATTTCCACGGTTTTGCATTCGTTGGAAAGGTCTCGGGCTCCGTGAGGTTTATAGCAAAGAAAATTCAGGAAAAATCTGGTGGCATCTGGTGGCGAAACGGAGTTTGCTGGGTTTGCTAGTCTACTATATAAAAATAAGTCGGGTTTTCCTTCCTGACGCTATAACTCCAGAACGCACGAACCGATTTCCACTGTTTTGCATTCGTTGGAAAGGTCTCGGGCTCCGTGAGGTTTATAGCAAAGAAAATTCAGGAAAAATCTGGTGGCATCTGGTGGCGAAACGGAGTTCGCTGGGTTTGCTAGTATTTTATATATTATAGTTTATCTACACTAATATAATAAAGAGGAAAGATTTGTTTGTTTGTTTGAATTGAATAGGCTCCGAAACTTCTGCTGAATCCTACTGAATCCTACAATAACTCTGATGAACATAGGCTATATTTATCCCGGGAAAGTGAAATTTTCCCGAGGGACCGCGGGTAACACCGCGAACGGACAGCTAGTTTTTTTCAGATTTAGGTTCATAATTAGTAAAGAACGGTACTTATCCCTTTACCTACACGTTCGCTTACTTTTTTTGTGGTTACCTAAATCAGAATGTTTTGCAATTTTAAACTTTAGCACGCACGTCATAAGAACGAACATTTACGAAATAAGTGCCACTGTATTATTAGGATAACGAGGCGTGGAGTGGAGATAACTAGATACTGCAAATGTATCTATTTACTACGTCAAAATGATTGTACGTAGTAAAATTACACAATACACACATTACATGGGATTTTCCACACGCTTGTAAAAATACAATGATTCGATAAAAACATTATTGACCTGTTTACGCATTGTCTCAAACAAACTTTTATAATGAAACTTCACAAATATTTTTATAAGATTAGAATTAGTTTTTTTTTCTATCGTTTTAATGCTATGGCCCGCCTAAACAACTTCAAAAGATCCCAAATTACTATATCTGAGAAAATTTTAATGTTCCGTTTACAGACTGATAGGTAGGTAGGTACCTGCATGATGATCTTAAAAGGATCTTTATTGAACTTAGAGAACATCTACCGTGCCTTGGCCGATCCTGTTTTGTTGTTTTATACAGATGAATGTTTCTTTTTAAATTTTTTATCAGTCACATGTATTTTCAAAAGCAGAACTAATCACATTGCTTTTGTGAATTATTACCAATCACTGAATGGACTGATATCAGAAAGCTATAAAAACTAAGAAAGTTGATTGTAAATTGGAGTACTTAGGTAAATATTACCTATACATACAAGTATGTGTAGGTAATATACTTGTATGTATAAGGTACCTACAAATAGGTCGATAGTTTGGTTGACTGAACATAAGTGCTAAACTTGAAAATCCTACCGAAAATGGAATTCTAAGATTGCTATAATGTAGATCAACCGGCTGCCTAATCTTCTGCAATCTCTTTTCATTGATATAAAAGTAAATATCATCATCAAAACGTCGGGAAATAAGTAAAAAGGGTAAAAACGCAATAAAATCCTGTACATATCTATTTCTAAATATAATCATCATTTTAGTATTATAGTAATAAAACGTTCCTAAGCTTTGATAAATTAACAGGTGAATTGAATATGGATCATGATGCTAGAAATATGAGGGGATCCCAATGTAAAAACCTATTGGTTACCCCTTATTGGTTGATATTTTGGAAAAAAAATGTACCGGATAAATAAGGGTGCAGCAATTTCATTGAATTTGTTATTTATCAGAGATATACTAATGGAAATAATATTGGTTTGAAGTCCAGTATGTTTACAAAGCAACGAATCAGTGGAAATAATTTATCAAACATGTAGGCATAATGCTACTGATTCTGGTACGTATCAGTAATTCATTGTGAATGTATGAAGCTGATTGTTTGATCCATAGTAATAAATATTGACATGATTTATATTATCTGTGTAAGTCTAGTTTTTTCTTGTTCAATAGAAAGTTATCAAGTTCTTGATTTTCCTTGTAAAAGATTTAAACGCGCGCTTTTGTTCATCGATCTTATATTTCTGGTAAATTAGGTTTTATATTTTTGTTTCAAACATTAGGACTGGTTTAATATTTTTTTATGAGCTTCATTATAGAATCAATTTTGTATCCATTAAAGTGTTAAATTATTTGATTTTAATGATTAAACCGCAAAATAGTTCAAAAGTTAATTAATATGTATCTTTAACCGAGTTTTTATTTATATTTATGCAGAACCTTTGATCTCTTTTACTGTTTGAATATTCTATGTTAATTTATAGGTACCTACGTTCTAATTAATTGGTTTACGTAGTATTGGTCATTCCACTTGCCAAATGATTACGTGGTCAAGTACAAATGATAATTAGAAAAATCAACTAACGACGGCTAATAATTAATGCAGGTAAACAAAGGACTGATAAGTGAACCACTTTGACCCGATACTCCAACTGACATAGAAACGGTTTCGATTGCACTCTGACGACCTTCGTCCGACGAAATGCAGTTCACGGCGCGATCTCTTCACCGCATAAATCATCAGCTGGACGGTACATAAATAAATTGAGATTCAATGGACTTACCGTAAACAGACGGCAGTATAGAAAATATACCGATCACCTCCAATGTGAACAAAAAACAAAATAAACAACACAAAAACCAAAACAGTCTGTCGCGAAGAAAGCGTTCGTATTCGCTAGGTATGAGTCAAAACACCACTTCATTCACGTTATGCCGTACTGAGCGTGTAAAGTTTCGCTGTCGAGAGCGAACGCGGGCGTGCTGTGCGCGCGGCGGTCTCGCATCGAATGGCTTGCTCCGCTCGTCTCGCGGCAGCGACCAGCGAACCTCGTCCAAACGAGACGGACCGTTTCCGTACTGCGACGCATCGAAAAAGAAAATTGACTGCATTCAAACTAATATGCATATAATCGGACATCTCCCGACATCCGGCGAATCGCTGATACTTCATATTAGCATTTTGCATGACATGTTTGTCGCCTCCTCCGGCGGTGACTAACCCTTAAGCGCTTGATTTGTTGCAGCTGGGGGAGCTTCTACCTGTTTGTTTTTGTTCATCTATGAATTGAAGTTTAGTGACACATCTAAATGAACACTATACCTACTTGGTTGTTTTGTTGTCTTTTCATATTTATTTAGATTTAATAACATTGCATACCGTGTAGTTTATTCATTCATAGTTTGTGTAAAATCTACTGAATCTTAAATGCAAATATGAGGTGGAGATTTAATGGGCTCTACTTACTTCCCCATTGAATTGAAAGGTTCTGAAAAACCATTCAAAAATATATCGAGGAACAAAATTGCGTGACAATGGTTTAATAACGTCAAGGGCCCGAAGATGTTCGCGCAAACAAAACGACCATCCACTAAATTAATTTTAAACGCAATAAAACCACATTTGCAGTACAATACATTTTAAGAGTCACTTAACTGCTAAAAGGTCCTTTATCTTTTAATTTATGAACAAGAGAAAACATCCTTAAGCGGTTTTTTAAGTACCAGATAGTCCCTTGGGGTCCAAGTGATTACTTTGGGGGGAAATAAAAATATAGCCTTGCGCGGAAGGTCAATCATCACACCCCACTCCAAACAAGACCTACATTTATTTAGGGCACGGATGCCAAACAGGAAATCAAGGATTACAATGTGAAACAGCATCCTTGAACTTGAGGTTTGATTGATTCACAAAAAAATCACATTGTTGTTACTTACTGTTTCACAATGTATAAGTATAGGACGTAGGTACGTCGCGAAAAAACGGTAGTCATCGTTGCTGACTTAACATATTTTTTGTTGTTATAGGTATAATTTTCATTTCAGTTTAATATTTCCACCAAGATTGTCTTCACCGAAAAAAGTATTGCCTATTGTCTCCAAAGATCGTTCGGTAAAGATTCTAGGTGTGCCCGAACTGTATCTTATCTATGTAAACAGTAATCACATGGTAAACATAAGCAAATGTTATGATAGTAATGCAGGTAACGGGGATATAACAGTTTATCATCAGGTGCCCAGTTAGACTTCATTCACTGCCGGGGCAACATCTGTAATGTAATGAGGTATTACGTTAAACTTGAAAATCTAGGTTTCCATGAGATCATTCCTTTTGAGCGTTCCAAACGTTTGTTTGGCATTGGAACATTGTGTAAAATTTCATGTTTTCTTGGTCAGTTTTAAGTCGTACGTCGTGGCGAGTACGTTTAAGTATGTCAACTGAGATAATAGTTTGATATTTCTATTAATTTTTGGGTGTAACTTTTTTTGTACGGTACGGAATAAACAACTTACTACCTACCATCACTCACAGTTTCTAAAGTTATGGTTTAATCTATACTAATATTATAAAGAGGAAAGATTTGTTTGTATGTTTGAAATGAATAGGCTCCGAAACTAATGGACCGATTTCAAAAATTCTTTCGCCAATAGAATCCCACATTATCCCCGATGAACATAGACAATTAGACTATATTTTATCCCGGGGAAGTGAAGCTTTCCCGAGGGATCGCGGGTAACACCGCGGCGGACAGCTAGTTACTAATAAATAAACAAAATAAAAAAAATCGTCAAAGTTCAACTTTAGTTACTCGCTTTGCTCGCTCAATCAATATTTTATAAATGTGTGTGCCTTATTACCCTCTTACATTACAAACTTCGTCTCTTAGTAATATAAGTAGGTACCTATATCCACCCCCTTGCGTCTCACAGTTTTAATTTGAACATAAAGCTGTATTTCATAACATGTATAAGAATGGATTAGCTGAATAGAGTTTTAAAGTCATTAAAATACGTATTTCCTCAAGATATTTATATTTTAATGGTTAGCTCAAAAGCTGGCAACTAATTTATATTCCTGTTGGTTGTGCGCTTGTGCAGAACGGTTGCCAAGTTGAACGCACCACTGTTTATATTCACCATTCATAGAGAAAGAAAACATTTTCCTTTCCTTATCGCTGTGGAAATACCTATGGAAAACATTGGATTCGGGTCAAAAATAACGGTGCTTTGACCAAACAGTACTGTGATCAGATTAGCGTGTGTAATGCTAGGCGGCTGCCGCTTGGTGCGGATCCGACTGTTTTTGCAAAGTTTTCATGCTAGACGCTAGTGATACATAAACGGTTATAAATAGCACTTATCTATCACTCTCCATTTCAATAAACAAAAACACTTGACAATCACCAGTTTTGATCCCACACTAGGTTTCTCTCTACCATATTGTTTTCAAAGATTTGTACAGTCAGCTACAAAAAAATGTGATATCCTATGTTTTTAAATTTAAATAACATTAGTAAGTACTGACTTCATAAAACAATACCAAAAATGCAATCTTTGTTAAGATAAGCTTAAAATGTGAAAATCAAAAATATTATATTTTTTTAGAAAATTAGTATTTTGAAATACATACAGGAAGTTTTTATAATATAAATCTTTTACATTCTTGACTTTATTCTGACGTGATTATGATCGCGAAAGTTTAAAAAAATAAGGCTAAGCTTTCTTCTTGATGCGAATTTTAATAGATTTGTCTCAAGCTACTTTTTAATGTTGCTAAATTAGTAACATTTAGTATGCTTGAATTCGAAGCGTAGTCTATACTATATCTCTCCTTATGGTTATCTATTCGTTGGTCTAATGTCCAAGGAAGTGGGCCGATTTTGATGAACGAGGTGTCAAATGATTCGTCATGTGCTCGGCAGTGACCTGGTTTCTTTATTTCCCCTTAGTACACCCAAACTAGACGTCTGAGAACAATCTAGCTGCTATCATGACTGGCCTCGCAGCTCAGAAGGTATTAGAAGTCATTATACCTGCCACGCCATAGGTCGTGGGCTCGATTTCTAGCCAGGAAAATATTTGTGGGATGTTCTGTCTGTTTGTTATGAAGTACTTATTATAATAATTCACAAAAAAATTATGAATACTTACTCAGGTATTTTATCGGTCATCTGGTTTCCATAATAATATTCAAAGTATTTATTTAGTATTTTTATATTTATAATATAAGCTAGTCGTAAAAATATTTTAAGGAGTTTTTTTTTGTAATTTCTTGTCTTTTTGTTATTTATCTCTCTCATTTGTTACCTATTTCTGTTCACTTGCTAAATGATCTACTTAACGGTGGAAACTTGATTGGTTTATGTGTTTTTATATGCTTTTTGATTAATTGACATCATGTACTGTTTGTTTCCCAAATAAAAAAAAAAAAAAAAATAGTCTATGATTTAGCTCATGAGAAAAGGCGTGATTTTATGTACTTATGTTTTTGTATTGTAAATACCAAAAGCTGTAAGTGTCAATGGTTTAATGAGTAGTCCCGAATTGATAGAAACGTGTCTTGAACACCATTATTAAAAATGCTATTAGCACTCAACTACCTACCTATAGGTGTAATATTAATTATCTACTGCAAACCAGCGAGCTAGCTCATTGTTTATTTAGCTCTAGGGTCCTATTTGTTGTATATTACCTGAGTAAACAGTTTAGTACCGCTCTGCGAAAGCTTTTCAACTAAATTCCACCTACACATTGACCAGTAGTTCAACACCTAATTAAATCGTAACTGAAATTGGGTCATTCCTTACGTAACTTTATTAATAGGTACTTAGCATCATTGATACCAATAGCTAACTGACAACGCAGAATATAGAAATAGTATTTTTGAAGCATAATTTCATATTCATACTTTTTTAAACACCATACATGTCAGTGACATGTATGGTGTTTAAAAATACGGGATCTAGACTATGTGTGACATGATGTCACACATAGTCTAGATCCCGTATTACCATGGCACGGAGGCTGTATGAAAGTATATAGCAAAGAATATCAGAAAAACTGCAACAAATAGAGTTTATTCGACAAGCATACAGATGTTTCTATTGCCAGTTTTTTATACTCTCACAAACCGCTCGTCTATTTCTTGGTGAACTTCGTCCTTAAAAGTTGTGCCACACCTAATAAATAGTTTAGGTGGCTTCCTACAAGCGGCAAACTTTGAAACAACAACATGGTGCATTAAATTATTTCACAGGAGCGCTTTTACTGAGAAGAAACTACCAGCGAGTAAATATTTTCTTGATACTTACCAAAATTCATTAGTAGCTCCTATTTTTGTTTTGTGCATTTACTTAAAGCATTTACTTTGTGTTTTTGGAGCGAGTTTGTTTTGGATCCTTTGCCTAGTGGGTAAAGTTTAGAAATTACAAATGGTACCTAAAGGTAAAGTACCAAAAGGCAACAAAAGTTAAAAGTTATTTTCATAAAGAAAGGCTTAGTTTCTCCAGACAATTTGCGGCAGAGATGTCACGATTCCGCTTTCATTCATCACGCATAAACAATATTCACAAATCGAATCACTTTTGTCATTATTTCCTAATGCATGAAATAGATAAACGAGAAGCAAATAAAACATGAATGCAGTTTTATACACTCGAGGGCAAAAATTTCGTGTCATTTATAAAAAAATGATAACATAAAAAAAACATAAGTAGTTTCCGGGATATTTATAGTATTTTAGATGACCCAGAATTTATGGCCTCTACGCTACGCAAATTGGCCGGGACCTCGCCGGGACAGAGTCGTGAGCGAGGAACCATCAATTCCCAAGAAAAAGATCGCCTTTTGACTGCGCGTGACAGACGTCAGCAAATCAGTTTCGATATGGTTTCGATGCGTGAATTTGTTTGATTTTTTACAAAAATGCGCGTCTAATTCCTTGCAAAAGGATTTCATGTTTTATGTGCGTTCAAGGTATTGGTCGCGATAAAACAGTAGTGGCCAAGCCTTGAATTTAGCATCTAAGACAATTATACGTGTTAAATACTAGTCCTACTAAGTAAACGCTGTTTGACTTGTTAGAAAACTTTCCATATGGTTGGAGTGAGTGAAGGTGAACCCTTGAACTATTGGAATTAATATGTATACTTATACTGGCTAATATTGTAGGTTCATTTAATTTCATTCGAGTTTTTAGTATTTTTATAAAATAAATATTGGAGTAGGTAAGTATTCCAGTCATCCCTAGAGATCTTTTAAAAATCTTGAACTACCAATGATTTGGTTGCGTTAAAGTGTTCCGTATCCAAAAGGTAACAACGGGGCGCTATTAAAAGCTCTGCTGTCTGTATCATTTACCACCGTCCGCCCATCACAAGGCTAAATGAACCGTAGGTACCAGAATTTGCATAACTTACTTAATACTTTAGCCAACGCAATAACAAATGAATAAAAAAATACAGAGTCGCTTATGTAGGACTCTGACTTGCACTTCTTGGTTTATTGTTTTTAATGCGTTCAATTTAAGTAATAAAATAAAATTGGATTGATGCAAAGCATATATTTTTTCACACTAAACGATAAATAACACATGCAAACAAAGCACGATTAAGTTTTTTCTGAGCGAGTGTGCTGTATGCTCGCCCTTGGCATTCAGATGATCTTTGTACTAACTTCGTAGGTATATAGCTCAAGGAAGACCGTGTACGTTTCATATTACTACAGCATTACTCGCGACCTTAGATACTTTTAAATTAAAAAGTACCTAGGCAACTCCATATGACATTACAGATTAAAATCTATTCCTAACTCAAAAAGTTCTGACGTGATTGACCTGGAATACGATCACTCAAACTTTTTGAGATATGATGTATTGTACTTTACTTAGGTTATCTTATAAACGCATTATTAGTTTGTGAATGCCTACTTGTAGTTATAAATTCCCTACAGAGGGATCGTATTACTGCATACTGATACTGACATGAAACTACCTACCAACGGTCCATAAAACACAAAAAGAATCTAAAGCCCAAAAGTTAGTGCATAAAACAATTTAATGGGCACTTTGCAAGAACACTTGTAACGAGTTTATCATGTCAACATAAAGTGCAATTTTTGCTAAACCCCTCTCAATGCTATCTGCGGGCTTTTAGAATGAATATGGGTGACAGTTACACTACCATGTTACATTATATTTGTAGACTTACCAAGCAGTGTAGGTATTATGCTTCGAGCAATAGTAAAAAAGTAAAAGTAAAAATTTCGTTTATTGCCATAATAATCATGTACAAGATATTTTGAATCCATAGGCTCCCAAACTAGTTAAAAAAAACTGTATTTCAGGAGCCAGTGGCTTCTCCAAAATGAGTAATAACTAAAAATTATTTATGTCTACAAAAAAAGTTAAATATACAGAAATGATAATTCTACAGTAAACAATCTCTACAGTACCTACTTGTGAATGTATGAATTGAAATCCTGTCAATGTATTGAATCCTGTCTGGGTGCATCGAAGGATCCTAGAGTCAACTCTCTGTTGTCGGGAATATAAAACAAGCCATATTGAGTAAATTACCGTAAATCGGAATGCATATCTTAGGCTAGCTTTTTTGTAAAACAGACGGAAGATTCGGCATTACATTTCAGTGTGAGTGTGGCACATCAAAAGTAACAATGACCAAGGGCGAACGCGTAAACCTGCCAATTTGTCAGCGTCGCTTTCAACATATACTTGTTCGATAAGAGGGTTAGATTGTATGTAATGAGGTCTTATCATCGTGTGTCAAGGACAAATGTGCGGTGAACCGATTTAGAGTTTATTTTTCATCTACCTAAACCGATTTATGATCGGTTCAAACAACGTGAAGCTTTCTTACTGTATTATGTTGAAAAATTACATTATTCATGAAAAATAATATGAAACCTTCCACTACAAAAATACAAAATGCACACAAAGTAAATGTTAAAAGTAGATAAACGAGACTAAAACCGCGCGAAGTTCATTAAAGTGGAATCAAGCTAAAAGCAAAGGGAAGGTCGAGTAATGACTTGTGCTGACATCTGACTTCATTTGCTGCCTGAATTTTTGTAAAACTTTGACTATTACAGAATATAGAATCGGAAACAATTCGAACCCAAAGACATAAAATTAATAAAGAAAGGAAATATCTGAGGTAGCCATTGATGTCTCTGAGTGCGGCAGGAAGCCAAGGAACTCTCAGACATGAACTTGGACGGTCAACAAATCTTACTAAAAATACAAGGTTTAATTTCAATTTTCAAAAACTTAAATATAATCAAACAAACAGACCATCAGCTTAATACTATATAGTCGTTGTTTGTAACTTTTAAAATGTGTGGGTAGAAAATGCACGAATGTCCAGTAACTTTTAATGATTGCAATTTGTGGAAAAATACACTTCACGCCAACTCTGGCCAGCATGTTTAATTTCTAGAAAAAAAACGGGACATCGTTAAAATACTATTCGTATTTTATTGTCCCGTTGTTACGTTAAGCTTTTGATATTTTCATAGGATTGCCATATTTCACTACAAGCACGCAGGTGTTCACAAAACTCGGAGGTGCTGAAATTACTTCTTTGGAGAGTTAGTATTTACTATGCGCTTTTTATTGGAAAGCTCTACCGAAGCTCCATGCTCATTTTAGGTTTAAAGACATTTATTTCTCATACAAACAATTAATAGTTTTTTTACAATGAGATTAGCATAACATTAATTTAGGTATTTATCACACTCCGGAGCTGTCACTTCTGTAGGTAGGCAAAGTCATTTGAAACATGTTGTACATACGTGTGTTTTTAATTTGGATTTGAATAAGTTTATATTTACGCATTCTTTTATGTTGTTGGGTAATTGATTGTAAAATTGGACCCCCTCACATACTATCGTCTTTAATCCATAGTTTGTTCGTGCGTTCACCAAATGTAATTTATGTTTATTCCTTAGATTGTATTTGTTTTCCTTTTTAGTTAGTTGTATGTTGGATTGTATAGATTTATCAGTGATATTTTTGATAAGTACGCAGGTGGAATATATATAAAGCTGTCGAATATTTAATAGTTTTGTTTTTGAATATAATTGTTTAGTTGGTGTTAGATAATGGTAGCCGTGTAAAACTTTTATAAGTTTGTTTTGTGTTCTTTGTAATCGACAAAGGAGCGTTTCGGCGGCGGATCCCCATATTTCTATTAGGTAATCTAGGTGTGATTTTGCTAACGAGTTGTAGATGATTGTACGTACTTTAGGTGGTATACAATTCGCTATTTTGCGTAAGGCTCCGAGTAATGCCGTTAGTTTTCCTTTCAAATACCTTACAATAATCGGTGGAACCAAATAATTAAGCTCTAAGTAGATCTCACAGTAAACTAGTAATACAACTCAACAAAAAGTTTAATGAAATAGGTAGGTAAATGAAAAATCTTAACAAAATTTTTGATTCTGACGGGATTCGAACCCACGACGATCAGACGATCCTCCTAATGCCGAAGTGCCTTTAGGAGAATCGAAACTTTTCAATTTTTCTTTTTTGACTTTTAATTTCTCAATGAAATACCAAGTGTGGATTAACACTATAAAAATTACAAAAAATTATAGGTAGGTAACTTAGTTGAATTCCTAAGTAACTAGTTTCTATAAATACTTAAGTTGTAACCATCTGTAGAATTAAAACAAATGTGTTGTGCCGAAGCAAGTGCTTATTGGAACTTCCTCAATTGATAAATTGGTCTGTCACCCATATATTGTGCGATCTTCGCTGATTCACAACTGCATACTAACTGTTGCATACTCTGTGGAGTTGGGGCTTAGGATGTAGAACAAACTCATCAAAGTTTATGGTCCACTTATCATAAGAGATTTATATAACTATTCATCTATTAAATACCAATGTTTGTTTCTTAATATTTACTCCTGTAAGTAGTTGTTTTTTCAATCATAAATAGCTTTTATTGTCAAGGATCTATACCTACGATAAGAATAGTGTCTAGAGTTTCGAGCCGAAGGTTTTGATAAAGAATGAATAAAAGCTGCATAAAAAACAACGTTGAAGACTAACACGCCCATTTTTTATTCCTAGTTAGCAAGCCCATCACCAATTTGTTTGTTATCTGAAGTTTCCGTTCTTATATCGAGTGCCATATCAGAATATTGACCAATTATTTTGAAAACATAGCTGTATGAAAACATCTCATTCATTCACCTTTATCGCACTTGTTTTTAAACTCAGAGCATGGTAAGGGTGAAACACATGTTAGTGTGATTTCTACTATTTACTATACTGCATCATACGTTGTTGAGAAGCACTTTGACTTAAACTTGTGAATATCGGTTCCTTCCACGCTTATAGTTTCTGACCCTAATATGGACAATGATGAAGTACGCACTGAAACATAATGGCCACGTGCTTGAAAAGTCAACTTCATAGCAATATTTGCTATTGGTCCTTCTGAGTGCAATACAAACAAGTTAAAAAATCACTTCAAATGAAAGAGTTTTCCTTTATCTTCAATGGTTTCATTTTCTCATTCCGACCCATTCAAAAACACAGTATGCCCATCTGGAATCTTTAAATAAGTGGTGATTACCTATCTCCATATTAAGTCTACATAAAAATTACCCAAAATTCGCATAAGTATATCTAATTTTTATTACGAGTGGTCTCTGTCAGCATTAGGATTTTATGGAACTGTGTGTGTATGTATTAGAATATTAGTTTGCTAATATTAAAGACACTGTAAGTTTGCAAGTTTTTTTTCGGGGGAGTCTGAAAGTAGTAGAAGCACCAGTAACTGGTAAGTTGAGAAGCAATAGGTTAGTGTGGTATGGGCACGTAATGCGGAAGGATGAAAGTCATGTGTGAAAAGGGTGATGAAAATGAACGTGGATGGATTTGTAGTAGAAGTAGACCTAAGAAAAGATGGATGGATTGTGTGAAAGAAGATATAGAAAAGAAAGGAGTTGATACAGAGATGGCGAGTGATAGGGGAGAGTGGAAAAGGAGGACATGTTGTCCCGACCCCGCATGAGCGGGATAAGGGCAGGCCAATGATGATGTGAGTTTGTAAGTCTAAGTATGCCAAAGACGCAACGTTGGTAGCATCGTAGCATGTACTCGCATGCTTTTAGACCTTGCACGAATCACATGACTATTGCGTTCCGAATCCGATGTTTAGCAAACACCCTATAAATTTTACGTGACAAGTCAAGGAGCCAAAGGTACGTTATAGTTTCGCGAAGTGAGCTTTCTGTACGTATCTGTATTCTGTGACGGAATCTTTGCAAACTGCTGTCGGACAGATTGTCGGAGATTTCTCGCATAACTTTTCTTACAGATGGAAACGCGGCCTAAATAATGTTTTTTATAGATTGAATTGGCTGACTACTCTTACGGCACTCTACACATTCGCCGAACTGTTCACCGAACGCCGAAAGTATTATATGGATAGAAGATGACTTATGAATACAGGCGATGAGGCCCTCCACGCGTTCGTCACCGTCGGCATTCGTCTATTTTCTCCGTATATGTAGAGGGGCCCATTACAAAATTAGTGTGATCATTTTAGTTCAAAGATTTTAGTCTCATTCATTATTATTTCATTCCATAAACGCGAATGAGTAGTAACTTTTTACCTGGCTCTTATTGAAACCCAGCACTTACCAGATTTATTTTACTACTAGATATACTTTTGTAGAGACCAAATTAATGACCAACAGCCGAAAGCACAAGATATCTGTGGGTGGTGGGGAGATTGCATACGTCAATGACTACATATACCTTGGGGAATAATCTCTTTTCAGGCGAGACAGGAAAAAGAAGTCACTAGACGCACAGAAAACGCCTGGAGGAGTTATTGGGCAATGAAAAACCTAATGAAGGGCGACTTGCCACTTTCCCTCAAACGCAAGCTCATGGACGTATGCATTCTCCCTATTCTTACCTATGGCGCACAAACATGGTCTTTGACAGTTCAACAGAGGTCTGCGCTCGGGGTTTGTCAGAGGGCTATGGAGCGCAGCATCCTCGGAGTGAAGCTTACCGATAGGATAAGAAACACTATTCTGCGCTCCAAAACGAAGATCGTCGACGTGAGCCAGAAGGCCGCTAGATTGAAATGGGACTGGGCCGGACACGTCTGCCGCATGTCGGATGACCTTTGGGCCAAATTAACAACCGAATGGGCCCCCAATGGCGGAAGACGACGTCGCGGCAGACCTAGATTGAGGTGGAGAGACGAGCTGGACTCGTTCATGGAAAGCTGGTCCTCCATAGCACAAGACCGAGAAAGGTGGAAGGGGGATAGGGAGGCCTTTGCCCTGCAGTGGGACGATGCGGGCTAGCAATAATAATAATAATAATATACTTTTGTATATTTTAGGAAAGTAAGAAAATGAGCGCGGGCTCCTTAACTAAATCGTGACCAATTCGCGCGCACACTTCTTAAATCTTTACGAGCGTGTTTTCGCTCAGAAATGAAGCTGTTGTGATTAGAGCTCCTCTATTTGCGCTTTAAAGTGATTGGGCTATAAACATAGCTAATAGGAAATGGTTTAGTACTTTTTTCTATTAAGACTTTCCGGCGATTGGCAAAGGATATTCATATCGAAAATACCTAATACACCTCTACGGGAAAGAGGCGTGATTTAATGTACCTATGCATAATAAAAAATATTTGCCGGTACGCCCCGGGGTAATGTTGAAATTATTTTTCTTTCTTGAAAAACCTTAGGAACTCAGTGATAGCGATCCTTGAGTATGCAGTAGGTATACTAACATGTAGGTAGGTACGTAAGCATGATCTAATATATCCAATCGTTTTCCTATAAACGTCTGAGGCAGGTAAAAGAGTTGCCTTGTTTCACCAACAGCGTTGACCGTGATATCCTGTTTCATTAAAGAAAAAATAAATCGTATTGACTTGGATTTTCTCATATATTGTTTCCAGTATACGTAAATGTTTAACCCGCATATTAGATGATTAACGATCGCACATTAGACAAGAAATTCTCTCAGATCAAACTATTCAAGGCACGTTCAATATCAAAATGTTTTGACTGATGCCAATATATTGCAGAAGTTATGACACATACTTTTATTGCGGACGTAATGGAGTTTTAGCCGATTTTCAGAGGCGCTCTCGAGAGACGAGCCACGTGCGTAACCCGCCCACGTGACTCTCAAGTGCAGGCTTGCATTGGTCATCTTGCTTTTAAGGTCAGTGGGTAAAACTTATGCAGTATTTACTTAAGTAATATTTTTATCCTTATATCTTATAAATATTTTTTTCAATTTTCATCTTTTAGGAATTTCAGATCATTTTAGATGTGTCTAGAGATGCCTTTTAAAAAAATCGATTGTGACGTTCAGAATGTTAAAATTATAAACTTAGATAACGAGGTAAAAAGGACACGGCATACTTAAAAGCAAAGGTTCCTTAATAATAACGATAATGTAGGTAAAGTGAGAAGGTAAAAGCTGAGGTCATTAACCTTTATATTTTTTAGACGAAGATGTTTTAGAGCTGAGAGCTTCTATGTGCTCTTAGGAAGTTTCATGCTAAAGTTATCGTCTTGTTGGAAACTTAAATGGAGCTACGAACAACTTAACTTCATATGCTACGATCTAGCTGATACGTAGATGATCAATCTCAAATGAAAACCGCATTGGCCGATTGGGATAGTGTCTTAAGTCTCGACTTTTAATTCAACAATCATGGGATCGCATCCCTCTAGATCAAAGGATTTTCTATCTACTCCCCTCGGCACCCACTCTAGGTTTAGACTTCTTTATAAAGCGACTGTCTGGTCACACGCTTAGTAAAATTAACGATATTGTTTACGATCGGGCGAGTTTGGTTTCAAAAAAAATTGCATAGGTACGCGACCTTTAATCATTCCGAGAAAACCTCAGTCAGCTCTACCTTGTAGGTGATATCATCCCTGTGCCGATCGAGCTCAGAGGTTCCTTTCAGCACACTGGTTCGAAAGAACTATAACGACAAGGAGAAGAATCTCAAAGGATGGGTTAGATAGTTCCTTATTATTATTCATCTCGTACTAGTATAGGACTTGGTAGCGATACACATCAGTTAAGATCGCGCTATCGTTGTGTTGCGTAGAGCCGTGTTGGCCGAATGGGATTGCACCTCGACTTTCAATCCGAAGGTCATGGGTTCAAGTCCCGGCCGTGCATCAATGGATTTTGGATTTTTGGATTGGAAACACGAGCTCTTAACGGTGAAGGAACATTGTGAGGAAACCCGCAGCTTAGTCAGCTCTACACGTATTGGCGTCGTCTTTCCTGTGGACAAAGGATAGTTTAGGTGCTGGGCAAGCCTATTCCATCTCAAACAATATCCCAGGCACTACAGCGAGCCCGTTGAGTGTAGGCATAGGATGCCTCCTTACGCTGTATTATAAATCATCTAATAATTAAATGTAAAGGCCTAAGTAGCGAGTGGAGATCCGTCGTCTCTGCCTACCCCTTTGGGAAAGAGGCGTGATTTTATGTATGTATGTAAAGGCCTAAGTTTATCGAGTTTTTCCGAGTTTTATATAGTAGGAGTATGTGGCTGATTAATGATACCTACAAATTTACAAAAGCTACTTTAAATAAAAGCTTGTAAACGTGAAAGTCACATACCCCACGAAGCTATCAGTGAGAGAAAGTGCTTTTTTATAATTTCCGCTGTCTTTCCACAGATTAATTACAAATGAAACGATTTATTTACTTTGAACTTTCATCAAACCTGTCTGTGTAATTTAGTAAGAGTAGGTAATTATAATTAAAGTGTAAAATTTGTTTAATGTAAAATTCATTCAACTTTATTAAATTGGTACACAGTATTATGATAATTTTGGTAAATGAAATAGATGAATATTAGCTTTAATGTAGTTCCAAGTACCTACCTAGCGATTTTTTACGAGTGGGTACGAGTAGTATCGAGGGAATATTTAAGCTCAATTTAATATTTATCCGCAAACTCTCCTCTTTTTGTTGCTTTTAAGTAATGAAGAGATTTCTCAAAGGAGTTGTGAATTTAGCTAAATTAAAGCTATAATTATAAGCAAAATAAACAAAGTAGTCTCAACCCTGACCGACTTCAAAGATTGCTTTTAAAAACACTGATTTCAAGACGATTGAAAATATTAATCAGTCAACAAATTAAGGAAGGAAAAGGGGTGAAATCACGATCCGCTAATCCCCCAAAGACACACCAAGCCATGACCCACTTGTTGATTTAACGCGGTCTATTCTATTACCTAAAGGCTCCCTACAACGGGCTTAGCTTTACCTGCTAGATATTAAACCTTCTTATTGGAATCTGTTTTCTTCTTCTTATTTTTATCCTGGCGTTTGTGACGGTGAATATGACTTCAATCTAATTAATACTTGTATACCCTCAATCACATCTCCTGCAATTGTCTCATTTTATGTGTGGCAACTCGATGGTGGAACAAAATATTTTCCTGACACCATCTCTATTCTATTCAGCCCGGTTGCACCCACTGCTGAGTATAGGCCTCCTCTCTATTACGCCACTCTTTTCGGTCCTGTGCAGTCCTTTCCCACGCTTTCCCAGCTACATTAACGATGTAGAGACAATTAACAATTAAATACAAGACACCATCTATCAGCCGTAATCTCATTGTTCAATCATTTGGTACCCATATCGTTTCCTAGTTAATATAGCAAGTCTATAACTTTTAACATAGCTTTTCCCATAACTTTATGATTCCAGATATACCCTAAGCATCAAAACTCAGCCTGTTTCAACGTCAACGTTTAATATAAACGTTAGAAACCTTTCAAAATTCTAGGCCGTTATTAATTAACGTGGTGTAAAGTTACGCCAGGTCTAAACTGCAAAAATTGTATGGGTACTCATAAGTTACACCCGGCGTAACTTTACAGCACGTTTATTACTAGCGGCTGGGCTTTTACAAGACACCCAACGAGGTGAATGACCTAATGAAAGTCACCAAGAAAACCTTAGTGACATAAAGCTAGGTCATTTGCCAGAGCAAGATTGAGTGCAAGTAACCTCGTAAAGTTGTCCAACCATTTTTTGATTGGCTCATAGGTAGCGAGGAAAACCAACCTAATGACTGTTGTACCTTGTAAAAGGCATAACTAAATATATGACTATGAGTACTATTGGAAAATTGTTTCATATCTTTGTTTTTCGATGATATTTCTGTCAGAGAATAGGTATAGCTTTTTATCTGCTTTCATTTATAAAGTGATAACAAGCACATCGGATTACAGCTGCATGTTGCGAACCTCAATCCTACTATGTCCGATGTTTGTTGGCTTAGCTTCATAAAGGACTGCTCGATTTACGTTCTGGGATTATGCAACATTTTTTCAGTGATGATAAACAAAATTTTGATTTAGGAAAGTTTTATAAGACAAATATTTTGCAAACAACCAATATAAGTTTATAGTAAGTATAGATCTCATCTAGATTATTGCATTAAAATTTAAAAGTGTCTGTAATGATAAAAAGTGAATAAATAACTAATAACTAATACTGCTTAAGACCTACAAAATTGATTTAAATAGAAATAGTTAGTTTCATTTTCCAAAACGTCCGGGTTCGATTCCCGAGCTGAGTACAAGTTTTTTAAATACATAAATGCAGTATTTCTTGTTACTGAAATCGATGACATGGTTCCTAAGAAGATATCTTCGTATGTCTTATAGTTTCAGACTTTTCCATAGTGACCGACCTAAATGTTACACCCTGTATAAGAAACCTAGTAAAGATGTAAAGGCCTAGGTTTCTCTTCTTTAAGTGTTTAAGTGCTGTTATTGGAGCACATTCTATTGAAGTTAATAATAAATCAAAGTTAAAGCCAAGTGGACATTGTACAGGAATAGATCGCAAAATAAAGAGAATGTGTGTGACGCATGCTCGCCTCTGGGTGGCTGTGGTTAACGACAGGTGATTCCTGTTGTATGACGCATTGAGCCAGAGGTGGTGCACTGTTATGTCATTGAATGAAAAGTTTTTGCAGCTTTATGTAAAAAAGAAAATCATAAAATGCTTTTGAGAGCAGCGTGATAGTCAAATATATTTTTAGTAAAACTTAGACCCCTCGCAGACTACAGACTTTCTATCGGCCGATAGTTGAGACGGAATATACTTCGGCTTGTAATGAGTATGGAGAAGAGACCGTCTCAACTATCGGCCGATAGAAAGTCTGGAGTCTGCGAGGGGGCTTAGACTTCCTCTTTACTTTTCTTATGATTCCGATTTATTAGAATTGAACACGTCATCAATTGAAGTATTTTTCAAAGGAAAAATCGTGGTTTTTGTACCTTGAACCAAATTAAGGTAAAACCCAGAAACCCAGTAGGCTAATAGTTGTTTCAATTATGCCTGTTGATGAAGTCAATAACTTATCGTTCATAAATATTAAAAAATGTACCTATTTTAGAAAACCCCAGTACTATCTATTGTATACTTTTGGTCAAGGTATTGTGTATATTTATCAAAATATCATAGTCCTATAATTCAATAACCAATTATATTTCTTTATGGCAGTGCCAGCCCAGATCTTAAGTTATGATACCTAAGTTACCTAATATTGCGGTGCCCAAGCGGGGTTCATGTTGCGGTATACACCCCTATTTTTTAATTACCAAAAAAATTTTAAACATTGTCTCGGTGTCTGTTATTGATCACATTTCTGTAGTTAAAACTCAAAAAAATAGAAAAAAAAATTATAACCTCAAAAGGAGACGAGACGAGTCAGACATAGATTTATGATAGCTACTGCGGTTTTACTGACTGGGGATGATACGAGAGCTTAGTTCGAATGAGAGTCTGTACGCGATTGTTCTCTATAGTACTTATTTGTACAGATTTCATAAAATTTTGTTCGGTTTTGGTTGACTACAATCCTCGATAACTTTGTGATAGTAAAATAAAAAAAAGTTCTGACCATGCCATTATAATTTTCTGCATCTGCTGCAACTGTCCTTAAATTTTTTTTGGTAGTCATAAAATAGCGGTGTATACAGGCATATAATTATCATTTAATTTGAACGAATAAAATAATTGAGTTTATAAATTTTAGGACGAGCGTTTGCTAAATAGATACAAAGTTGTACAACTCTGTACCAAAAACGAACAGTCATGTTTTACTTTATCCACTATTAGTTCTGAAGTGTTTTAGTGAGAAAAAACACTGATAAACTAAATACAGATGGAACTGCTCTCTGTATATCAGTAACATCAACATACAGTCGAGTGTTGATACATAGAAGCCGCTTTGTCTAGTACTACGAGAACATTTACTGGGTTTGGGCTGATGCCAAGTTTTTTATACTACATCTATGATACGATAAACGAAATTGGTAGACTTATTGACTTGAAAATGAACATGTAGGCTTAAGTTTTCAAAGTTGCCGTTTCTTTTCTATACTAATATTATATAGAGGAAAGATTCGTTTGTTTGTATGTTTGTTTGTTTGAATTAAATAGGCTCCGAAACCACTAGACAGATTTGAAAAATTCTTTCACCATTAGAATCCTATACATTATCCCTGATGAACATAGGCTATATTTTATCACGGGAAAGTGAAGTTTTTCCGAGGAACCGCGGGTAACACCGTGACGGACAGCTAGTCATTGATATGACAGTATAAAGGAAAAAAAAACTCCTTCGAAGCCTTACCAAACTAACCAGGTTATGTGGGATGGTATGAATTTTAAGGCCATTCATTTAAAGGGTCGAATGTTTAATTAGGTACACTAAACTTACACACTTTAAAGTGATAAGTAGATTAAAATAAAATTGTTTTTAGTTCTACATGATTTTGAGCTAGAACGGTTTAAATTTTAATGAAATGAAGCGTGGATCGTTAGTATTTGGCGTTTATATTGTGCCGTGTTTCTCGAGACAAAATGTTTACGCCTAGCTCTCACGTAGCTGAGTCAGAGAGGTATCTTATTTGTATCGTTATTTTTTACCATCGATGCGTACAGGAAGGACTTTTTTCATCCCAATCGCTATGAGTCATAATGACAAGACATGGAAAATCATAGCTAACCTAATCGACTTTTTTATCAATTACCCACTAAGTTATCCAAACGTTTTTTAAGTGAAACAGTCATGAACGATACTGATTCGTAGAATACAAGTTAGGTAGGGTATATCTACCTAATTGTTACAAAAGGTACTATGATAGTTGGTAGGTACTGATCAGGATTTAAATGGACTACCATTCAAATCTCCTTTTGTATGAGTCGTTTTAAGGTAGAGTCATCTCTGATCTCCGTCATAGCTTGTCAATTGTACGTAAAGTTTAGGAACCCTACTCTTGGTCGATTCCTAAACTCATGTCTTTAAATTTTCATGACTTCACAACTCTTTTACTCTACAATGTCCTTTATCACCTACATTGCTTCATACTCTATCATTCAAACTATACCTACACTCACATTAATAGAAATAAATATTGATTATAACTTGATCTATAATAGTGCATTATTATAATTAAGTACCTACTACCTAAAATCGATGCCTAAGGTGTCCATTTCCTGTGATGTAACCGCCAAAAGGCAATATGAAAATGGGAGCTAAACAGTAAGCGCATATCCGGTGATAGAATTTGCATTTCTCGCTGCAGGCTCTACCGAATTACCGAACCTGCCGCGTCTGTCGGATGAATGAGATGCCAATTTGTGTAGATTTCTTGCATTAGCATATACGGAACACATTCTGCATTCGTGGCAGAGTCTGCATGGATTCAGGTTAAGAAAAGTGCCTGAATGTTTGAATTTCGAATATCTAGATTCAAATTTCGAACATTTTTATAAAAACTATAACAAAATTACCCCTGACATGTCAGGTATAAACAAAGTATGATTTATTCATAGGTTATGCATGACATAACTTTATGTCAAATTTATTAGTAAGGACCTAAATGTTTTGATTATATTAAGACTTCCTTGTGCTAACTACTTACTATCTGATAGCTACGAGTGATGCACTGATGTTCACTCTACTTCAACATTAATGTTAATTGATACTTATCTGTAACTCTGAGATGAGTCAACGCATTTTTGCTATAATATCTTTGAGAAAGCGGCAGTTGACCTAGACCTGTGAGATTGTAAAATATACTCTATACCACACCAAGGTAAGTCTAAAATAATATGCTGAGTTTATAACGAAACAGAAAATTGTAACATTTAATTTAACCGCCAACGTGTGTGTCCCTTTTAAACCATCACTGATATCAATTTAGCTATTTACTTAGGACCTGGATGTGCAAAAGTCAAATAGATAATTACATTGGTTTTTACTAGAAAATACCTACTGGAGGGTTTTTTTGATCGTCAGGAAATCGAAAGATAATGACTTCACCAGTTTAGTTATAAAATAAGCTCTTAGAAGTGTAAAATATTGCCATAAAAGTTTACCGAGTACAGAACTGGATGGCGCTACTGGTAGGTGTCGGTGAGCAGTCACGTGACTCACACGTGGTCTTTTCGAGGTGAATCCAAGAATTTATTCACACCACAAAAATGTTTTCACTTCAAAAACAATTGCCAGTTCAACCACGCTCAATCTAATTTAGGTCAAAAATACTTGACCTACAAATTAGTAAGTGAATCCAAAGATCACAGAATTCATTTTAGCCGCAGGTCAGCCATTCGTCATCTCTGTTCATTAATCACTGCTATCACATTTCGTCACAATTATGTTCGCACACGGTAACATGCCGAAGATACTCGAGATGCCGAACATTCCGCTCGTTGGAAATATCCGGCATCCGGCCACGGAAGGTATTTGTGGATACACACTTTACTCGCCTAAATTGGCACAGATCGAAGCAAGGAATGAATGGGGTATGAAACAAAAGTGGTTAGTGACAACAAGTTGCACTATACATTGAAGACTTCAAACACAATCTTTTATCAGGGTAAAAGTGTAAACAAACTTATGCAGTAGTCTATTATCATCATCTTGGACTTGGAGCCTGGGAGCAGCTGACCGCAAACGCATTGATGCCTTCGAGAGGTAGTGTTGGAGAAAAATGCTTCGCATTCCATGGACAGCACATCGGTCCAACATATCCATACTGCGGGAGCTCAAAATTACCAAAAGACTATCATCCGATTGTCTGCGTAAATGGTCACATTGCAAGGAAAGAAGGGGACAACCTCGAGAAGCTGATAGTGACCGGAAAAATAGAAGGAAAAAGACACCGTGGGCAAAGTCCAATGTGCTGGTCTGACCAAATTCGCACCACCCTCGACACCTCGATTCACAATGCTCTTCATACTGCTGGGGACAGAGGAAAATGGAGAAACATAATTAAGGAGAAAGTGATAAGTAAATACTTTGACTTTGACTATTTACGTACGCCATTCATTTCCTTCCTGTAGGTACCTCACGCATCCAAAATGTATGGTCTTTTTTAATTTTCTCTAAGAACCTACCCATCGAGCAAATTAAACTTCTAGTAGTTAGTAGAATTTGTTTTAGTAATTTTTTAGCAAATTAGACCAAAGAATGCCCCTGGTGGTCGAAAATGGTGGAACGTAACGAACGATAATACAAACATTTCTATAACAACTTTATAATTCCCGGCTTCCGACTCTCGCGTGCAATAGGAAACAATTTGTACGAATTAGTAATGTTTCTATTAATTCCAACCGTTTTCACCTTTCATGATCAAAACAGGAAATGCGTTTCATGTCTTCTCCAATCAAACTTCAAAGGAATTGATCGAATTTCCGGTGATTATGTCTGGATTGACAGAATCAATCGTGTTGCATTGATTTAAAGGAATGGCGCCTAGGGATGAGATATTTCCTTATTTTAATCGCAACCTTGTTACAGGTTGACTAGTAAAGAAGTCTCATCAATGAAATAAGTAAGCTGCATTGATAATTTGCTAGGTGTCTTTAGTAATCTTTTCCGTTACTAATAAGGTAAATTCACAAAACATTCCCGTGTGTAAAATTCTATTGTGCTTATGTATATTGTAGTGATTTCGCGACCGATGCAAGCCAGCATGCATGTTTACCTATGTTGACGACTAAAGACGAACGTCATGTTGAGGAGTTTCAATACCTGATAGACATGAGAATTTTTTCGCTATGCTCAAGAAGTCTGTTTTCAAAACATTGTCGATGCAACTTTTACATTATGTCCTGCTGTAGATAAGTGATTGTGCATGCTGCGCAGGTAATAATGCTGATGGCACTAGAGAATACGATTTGACTATAAATATTCAACCTTCGCGCGGAAAAACAAACATAAAGATACAAACTATTTCATTTGCGATACCGTTAAATTATTAAGGATGACTACAACACTTTGTAATTAGAATAAGTTGCAAACTACAGTGGTATATAAATACAAGTAAAGGTGGGTATTGGAAAATCATGACCAGTACCACCCCAGATAAGCCTAGGTTTCACGTTCAACATTGTACTTGTCAAAGATTTATTTGACCATGTTTGTACCGCATATGGTCACGCATTAGCATGAGTCTAGGAAACGGGAACAAGTTGCTTACATCATTAATTTTTTTTGATAAATTCATAATTAATTCAGCTACAAAAAGTATTCAAGTTATCTGGTTCCCATAGTACATGCTTTACTTAGTTTGGGGCTAGATGATGCTGCGTGAAAGGTCCAGCATTATTTATTTATTTAGCTAATGATGACGGCATCATAAAATACTACCATTTTCATTAGGTGCTTTATGCCAGTGACTATAACAGCTTTATATCAAGTAAAATCGTAGTAAATAGGTAAAGTAGGTATTATTTTAAGTATTGACCATGCAGGTAAGTGACTTAAGTAGGTATTTACTCACTAACTTAATTCTAGACTGATTAAGCTGATATTATGGGCAAGGTTATTCCATCTTACCCAGTGAAAGACTTGAAGGCTTACTTATTCTTATTTTTATTTTATGTAGGTAAAATTGTATTTTTAATGATAAAATTTAAAAATGTTTGATCCCTTGTAGATTGAAATAAATAAATGAATTGAATTGAATTAAGTTTTATTGGATTAGACATTAGACATAGACATTCGTTTATGGGTTATTGATATGACGTAAGATATAAATCTCTGGCTCTTGGATCTAAAGTAGGAAGTTTGTGATTGTGTTGGGATCTGGGCCGCTGAGATGGGCCGTGTAAGCAATGTCAAGGGACGCCTTCCTGGCGCATCGTCGATTACATTACACGGTGCACTAATGCACGCGGTAACATTAACATCAAAATATGTTTACTGAATGTAAGTATCGAGTTTTTATTTACACGTGACTCGTTTTTAATTTACACGAAGATAACTGGGCTCTAGATGTTTGTTGTCCTAGTTTTTCATGGTGTTGGTACACTATGAAACTTGAGAAAATCGCCTAGATCTTAACACATGCATGAACTGAATATTTTTTTTTATATTGCGTTCAATAGAAGTTTCCACTTTTCATTTCCACACTTTTTTTTTGGTGTAAAAATAATCACCATTCAGGATAAATGAAATAATCACAGTTTTGGCTAGAACCTATTTTCAGCTTTGACTGTACTTTCCTATCAGTGAAACACTGTCGAATAACGGTTGAGTTCATTACTACAATGATTCGTGTAAACCTTATCCTTATCGAATTTATGATTAACATTTATAGATGTCCTAGTTGTATCAAGGACTGGTTTGTATAATCTCTACAAAAGTCCCAAGTCTTAGTGGGTAATCAGATTATGTACAGTAACAAATATTTTCAATAATTTTATAACCTTTAGCGTGTCAAATCGGACATATTCGAATATTATAACGGTTTAATATAAGTTAATACCTAGGTATGTAGTTAACGGTATTTGAATGCACTTCATCATATTTCTTCTCATATCTTACCATAATTTATAGATAGAGTTGCCAACAAAACTTTGATGACTACTAGTTACTTAGTTTGGGGCTAGATGATGCTGTGTGAAATGTCCAGCATTTTTTTTTTTTTAACTTGGTTGATGTAGTAGTTTCATTTACAAATAAGTACAATATTATGTCTAGGACTTGTAAAAGGTCTTGCATACTTAAAATATTTGATAGAACATCTAACGTATCTTAGAAATACAATCGTGATCCTGTTTCTTTATATTTCATAAAAAATGGTCTTTATTTACCTAAAAAGCTAGAATGGCTTCGCATTTCTGTAAATATACAAATGGTCAGATGTAGCTATGAATAAACAAATCAGCCAGGCTCTCTTATAATATAACTTAAACCCAATTTCAGTGACTGCTACGTGCAATTTGTCTGGAAGGGCTTAAGACTATTGTAAAATGCATTAAGCACCCTTTCTCTAACGTATTGGCTTACGTCGCCTGTGGCTTGAATTGTTGATGTTAAATATGTTTTAGTCTAAGTAATCCACAAAAGAGTGCCTGAAAAAAATTTACCTATATTAGTCATAATGGACATAACTACCCGTAGTTTCAAGATAACCAAATATTAGTGGCAATTCCAGCATTTACTGACTAAAGCTAACTAAACTTGTTAAAAATCCTATCTTAGCTAGACATCCTAAAATATCTAATCCGGTAGCTTTAGCTAGTTATGTCAAATGTTTTTACATATTTTACTAAATTTTACAATAATTACCCACTACTTAATTGTACTGGCTTATCTAAATACGATTTGCGTCGGCGGTCCTCAGGTATTGGCATGTAATTAGCTGTTTGATGTAGAGCCTTCCAGGATGCTCTGTGGTCTAGTTCCAGCATCAAGTGGATCGTAGTCAGTTCTGTACACATTTGTGTACAGAACTGGAAGTAAGTAGTAGGTAAGTAGAAAATAAACAAATGGGTTAAATAAATGAGATATAGACTAAATAGTCTAAAAAATTGTCTAAATAGTATCTAAATAGTAGTCATTTATTTAAATAAATAAAATAAATAAATAAATAATGCTGGACTTTTCACACAGCATCATCTAGCCCCAAAGTAAGCAGAGCTTGTGTTATGGGTACTAGATGACTGATATACTACTTATATACTTTTTGTTTGTAAATACATACATATTATACATAGAAACACCCAGACCCGAGACAAATATTTGTAGATCATACAAACATTGGTCCCGCCGCGGGGATCGAACCCATTTGTTTATTTTCTACTTACCTACAGTCAGAAAACTTAAAGCAAACCGAATATTTAAAAAAAACTTGGCCTGTCTTTAAAAAAACTGACCTGGAATGTGAGTTGGATTCGCAAACAAAGTGTATCCATGCCACCGGGAAATATTATGACTAAATATATCTTATGTTAGTTAAAAAAAAAACGTTTTTTTATCTATTTATTAAGTGGGTAATCCCAGTCAAATACGTTTGTTACAGCTCTAATAGCGCTTAATTTAAGTAATCTGAAGATAAGGTTACAGTAAGCTCTTAACCTACTTCCAGATCCACCGTAAACAATAATCCTAAAAGTAATGAGCAGCCGTTATGGGTATAAGGTTTATATCCATCAATACAGTGCACACATTTGTCAGAGACCTGGGTATAACGGTTATACTGAATTGATTAAACGTCAAAACAGACGACCTTCGGTGCAGTCGGCGTCATCAATAGAGTTGGAATAAATAATTTAAGAGCTTAGAAATCTTCGAGATAAATAAAATAGAACTTTTCGCAGATTTTACTAAAACATATTCCTTTGGTAAGTATCTCTACATTTAAATTTCCAGTGTGCCCTTTTCCTAAATATTTGATATCTTTTCTAGGTTCATTCACTCATTACATTCAATAGTTTTAGCGTTTGTGTGTTTGTTTGATTTTCATCTAACCTGTTGTGTTTTATCTAAATAATCAACCTGTTACTTATTACTAGCGACCTCTATGGTTGATTGTCAAACTCTGTTATTAGTTTCGTTGTCTATTTCAGTTGAAAGTAAATGTTATTATAGTTCTCAATTTGAAACACAACGTGTCGTTTTATTATATAACCATATTTATTTTCCATTTATAAGAATGTCTTAATTTGTTCTAAATAATGTTTTATTAGGCTTTGTAAACAAAAAAAAGTAGTAGAACTTCTGCTGCTGAATGTACAATAACAAATGCGCGTGCCGTCCGATGCACGATGGTGCAATCCGCGGCAAATCGGCATTCCGGATTGTCCGCGCACCGTTACACCCGGACGCAGCTTACGCAACGTTCTTACAGATTATGTAACCACATGGGAACTTAAGGACCAGAAGGCTTTATTTTGGACTGTAAGCTTTCGCGATGATAATTTTTAGATATGATAAGAAAGTTTATGAAGCGGTCTGGACACGATCTTCTGTCTTGATGACTGATGTCGTAAACGTGTCGGAAGATTGTGTAAGATAACTATAAGGTTATTATGATTGTTATCAAATCTGCTTCAAAAGTTAAAAATATAACCCTTCGTTTTACAGTCGGGTAAAAAAAGGAATATGAGCTTGATCAATTGCTATTTCTTTGTGCCTAATCTAGAACTTCAAAATTGTCGAAACAATTTCATATATTTTTGAACTCTAGGTAATATTAGTTCATTATTATTTACATGCTGTTGAGTTCAGTTTATGTGCAAAAGGTGAAAACACTACGTTTTTTTTTAAATCTATTCTCTCTATGTGGATTAAGAAAGCGCGTAGTGTGTACTGGAACAAATAAACGCGTGCGCGGCGCCTGAGCGGCCTTGACGATGTCGTTGGACCACCAGCTTTGCTTTGTACCGCGCCATACCCTGGACACTCGAAAAACCGCGATACAAGCCACAGTATAATTACCTTCTTACCTAGACAGTGTCATTTGTGTACCTACACGCTTTTCTGTGTGAAAACATGCTCCACGTTCGTAAGAACGCAATTGAGAGCTCATGAGACTCAAGACTTGGGTGAGGGAGTTTTGTTTGCAGCAGGGTGAGGAGTGTCTGTTCTCTATATAGTCTTATTAGGTATTCAATGGCTTTGTATGCGCCTGATGCGACAGGGATTGACGTTTCTTGGTAATGAAGTAACGTTTGCTTGAAAAAGTGTATGTTTCTGAAGATGCCTTATTAGTTCTGAGAGTTGGTTATATACTTTGTGAAATATTTTGAAAATTATGAATACTTATTTACTTTACCCTGAACTGTCATACGAGTTACGTAATATCACCAATATTCTGGCGCCATCGACAGATCAGACTGAAGGTATGCAGCTGATTGGTCATCGGTGGCGCCAGAATTTTGGTTGTTACGCCAACGTGCAGGCGTACTAAACGTTTGGCGATCATGTCAAGGTAGACGTGTAAACTAAGTGCTGAGTATTAAATCAAAGCTTTACGTTATTCCCTTGGTTTTTTCCTAGACAGTGAAGAAAATTGATATTGGCACTAAAGTTTTAAATGTTCTTAATTCTTTATTGTACAAATAAAAACACAGAATAATAGCATAAAGTAAGGACACATGTCCTTTTTTATGCTATTATTCTGTGATAAACTCTGTGAAGCTCACCTTTGTACATACAAAGGTGAGCTTTATCCTTCAAGGAGTTTTCTTCCAGCAAACCTTTGAGGCTAGAGAGATGTAGAAAATAGATAGTGGGTACATGTACAAAGAGAAAGAAAGAATGACGTGTATGTAGGTTATAATGAAACTATGGTTCTTGAACGGAGGCTCGTTTATTACTAAACCAAATCCTGCTGCTCGCGCAGCGAACACAAAGCGCAGATGTCAATTCAAATACATATCATTCCTCCACACTTAATTAGGAAAACCTGGTGCCAAAACAATAACAATAAACAAACTTAAAAATACTTCTTATAATCTATTATTCTATTTCTCTCACGCAAAACACGAGAGGACGTGAGAGGGGGAACCTCACCGACAGGAGGTTCCTCACCGACAGGCGTCGAAACCTCACATGCGGGCGCCGCTGATGGCGTCTCCACAGATGAACTTTCTGTGTTCCCTCGCTCATTCTCTCCCGCTTCACAATCTAACCACTCCTCCACACATTCTGAATTTGAAACAGGTGGCGCTCCACCAGATCTATGCTCCGTCGACCGTTCTGCTTCTTCGACACTACTTGTGGCCGGTGACGCAGTGCCCTGTGCCGGTGGCGGTGCCGGAGGTGGAACAAAAGATGGAGACGTAGAAGAATAGAACGGATGAGGCGCCTCACATTCATTTTTATTAGCTTCATCATTCACTCTTCCTGAAAATTTAATTAATTGATCGACATGTCTGATACAAAAAATATCTTGTGCGATTACATAAATTTTAAACATTTTACTACCTATTTTTTCTCTTATAAAACCTTTTTGCCAGCATTCTTTCCGTGCACTGTACCAGCGAACCCAAACTGAGTCGCCTATCTCAAATAACCTCCTACTGCTTGGTACTGAAAAAGAGTTATCGTGATTTCCTTTAGAAGGCAAAATTAAATCGAGACGAGTTCGTAAGTCCCTACCAAACATCAACTTCGCCGGTGTCTCGCCGGTGGTACAATGCACAGTATTCCTATAGTTGAATAGGTACCCCAGCAGCTGTTCATGCATTTGATGCGATTGTGGATTATCTTTAATAATACATTTAAGCATTTTCTTACAAGTCCGAACAGAATTCTCAGCTTGTCCGTTACTAGGCGGGTGATAAACTGGTGACGTCATGTATTTAATACCATTAGATGCACAAAACGTTCTAAATTCTACCGAGTTTATTTTTACATCATTATCTGATACCAGTACATCTGGTACTCCAAAAGTAGCGAAAACTCCCTTCAGTTTCGATATCAAAATGCTCGTCGTTGTGCCATTTGACATACAAATACATTCCAGCCATTTGCTAAAAGCATCGACTATTACTAGGTACATCCTCTGATCTACGGTCAAATAGTCGATGTGCAGTCGCTGCCACGCGCGTGCGGGTGCGGGCCACGGCGCTGGCGGGTCTCGCGGCGGCATAGCGCGCATCTGGGCGCACGTCTCGCACGAACCTATCCAACCTTCGATGTCACGATCTATACCCGGCCACCACATCCTAGCCCGCGCGTTACTTTTTGTCTTAATAATTCCTAAGTGAGAATCGTGCAGCTCCTTCAGCATGCCTTCTCTCAACACTTGCGGCACGACAACCCTATGCCCTCTTAACAAACAACCATTTTCAAACTGCAAATCCGACTTGCATTGAAAATACGGCAAAATTGACTTACAGTTTATCTTTCGCGGCCAACCACATCGCAAATATTTAGCTACTGTCTGCAGTGTCTTATCGCTCTCTGTTATTTTTACAACTTCACTTATTGTAATGGCAGGCGATGATGCATCTAAAAACTTAAGCGTATAATAAGCATCTATGTCGCTATCGGTGCTCTCCAACAATTCGCCCTCTACAGGCGCACGTGAAAAATAATCAGCGACCTGATTGTTCTCGCCCGATATATATTGAACCACGTAGTTATATGCTGATAAAATTATAGCGTACCTTTGCAACCGAAGCGCCGTCGTCACCGGAATTCCATTATTGTTGTTGAAGATCGAAACTAATGGGCGATGATCAGTTTTTAAAACGAAAGGAATATTCTGACCATACAGATACTGGTGGAACTTCCTCACCCCAAAAATAATACCTGCTGCCTCCTTTTGTATCTGACTATAATTCCGCTCGCTAGGTGTCAGCGTGCGTGAAGCGTACGCGAGCGGGCGTTCGACGCCGTCGGCGTCTAGCTGCGACAGCACTGCGCCGAGCCCGCCCGGCCCCGCGTCCGTGGCCAGCGATAGACGCGCGCCCGGCTCGAAATGCGCCAGCACGCGCTCTGATGCCAGCGAGCGCCGCACTTGAGCCACACTTGCACGCTGACGTGGGCCCCACTCCCACACAGCGTCTTTACACAACAGCTCATGTAAAGGACTGAGTAAAGCTGAGGCGTTCGGAATAAAATTCCTATAATAATTAAGAACGCCTAGAAACCTTTTTACTTCCGTGACGTTACTCGGTTCCGGTGCATTCAAAATAGCTTTGACCTTATCGGGACAAGTTTTCAAGCCCTCCTTACTCAATACATAACCTAAATATGTAACCCTATCTTTGAAGAATTCACACTTTTCTTTCTGCAAACGAAGACCCGCGCTATTCAATCTATTCAATACCTTCTCTAAAGTTTTACAGTGACTATCTCTATCCGGTCCGGTAATACAAATATCATCCAACCAAACACTGACCTTATCTATTCCTGCAAGCAGAGTCTCCATAGCCTTTTGAAAGATAGCTGGTGCGTTAGCTAAACCATATACCAACCTAGTATATTTAAACAATCCCTTATGCGTGTTTATTGTAGTCAGCTGTTGGGAAGGATCGTCAAGTACGAACTGATTGTAGGCATTTTTTAGATCGAGTTTACTATATTGCTCACCCCCCCCAACTTTGGCAAAAACTTCCTCGATTCGAGGCAGCGGATACTTGTCAATCAAGAGATCTCTATTCAAGGTAACAGAAAAATCACCTGCAATCTTAACCTGACCATTATCTTTCAACACGGGCACAATAGGTGTAGCATACTGTGAATAACTAACCGGTATCAACACACCTAAACTTACCAATCTTTTTAACTCATTTTCAACCTTATCGAGTAGCGCAAATGGAACCGACCGTGGCTTAAAAAACTTAGGTTTACAATCCTCTTTTAATTGTAAATGGACCTTAAACTTATTAAATTCACCCAATTCATCACGCCACAAATCAGGATATTTTTTTAATATTTCAGCTGCTGTGTCACTACTCAACGAGTATATATTTGTATTTATCTCGGATGTGATGACAAAATTGAAAGCGGACATAAAATCTCTGCCTAGCAATGGTGGGCCGCCATCTCGAACAACAAATATTTTCATTATCTTTGAAATCTTATTGTACTTCAATTCAACATTGAAATAACCCAGCGGAGTGATTTTATGTCCGTTATATAAACACATCTTCATACAACTTTTCTCCAATTTGTATAAAGAAAAGTTTTGTCTATACAGATCTTCTGCAATAACACAAGCACCTGAACCCGTATCTAATTCCATTGACAATTCTAATTTGCCCAATTTAACGCAAATTTTAATAGGTTTTGTACCAACATACCTCAAATTGAAATTGTTACATTCCTCACAATAAGAGTCCGTATTATGATCTTCTGGTTCATCTTCTTGGTCCGTTTGGACATGAAAAACACTCTTAGCTCCGTTACACACACGCTTTAGGTGACCTTTCAAACCACATTTTTGACATTTATAAGCCTTGAATCGACATTTATCGCTGGCGTGATTTTTCAAACCACAAATGCTGCAACGCGAGGAAACCGACGATCCGTTGTCGCCGCGGATGGATTGGGCGCTTGTGCCGCCACTCCATCGCGACTCCCCGCCGCGTCCAGCTTGAAACTTCGCTCGATACACCGGCTCCTCCTTGATAGTGACAGCGTCGTTGGTGGACATCATCACCTTTGCCTGCTTAGCACACGCTGCCCGCTCTGCCACTTCAATAGCACACGACAATGTGAGTGTAGACGGGTCCTGCTCGAACAGCTTGTCTCGTTCCGGACCTGAGCCCAAACCAAGGACGAAACGATCCAAAAGATTCGTTTCCAAGGCGGTGCCAAAGCCGCAATAGCATGCTAAGCCTCTCAATCGCGCCGCCCAGTCTCCCAATGATTCGCCTGGACTCCTGCTCGCTGCATAGAACTTCGCCTTCTCCACAAAAGAAACCTTTTTGGGCTTGAAATGGCCGTCGAGTAATAAAACGAGCTCTGAAAAGGCAAATTGCTCCAATTCTTTTGGAAATGCAAGATTCTTCGCGAGGCGGTAGGTTTCATCATTTAGATGGGTCAAAAGTAATCCGCACTGGTTTTCTTCATCTACTCTATTTATCTTCACAAATTGGTTCAACCTCGCTTTAAATATTGCCCATTCACTGTTTTTGTGATCAAAAATTGGCAAATTTCCTAAAAAAATAACTGCCATATTTTTTCCGTTTATCTTTTTTTTTTCCTGAATCCTCGTTCGCCAATGACGTGTATGTAGGTTATAATGAAACTATGGTTCTTGAACGGAGGCTCGTTTATTACTAAACCAAATCCTGCTGCTCGCGCAGCGAACACAAAGCGCAGATGTCAATTCAAATACATATCAAAGAAACAATAGAAGATTATTACCAAGGGGATAAAAAGCAGTGTATTATGTCATGGGCGCCATATTGAATTTCAAGCGCATCGAAGAATTTAGTTAACCCCGAGCGACAGCGAGGGATTCAAGAGCGCCCAAGACTAAGAAAGCTTTAACTTCGAGGTGAATACTTTACTTTTCACACAGAATGCGAAAAAAAATAGTAAATACACCCAGAAAACAATAAGCAAGTCTAAGGAACAGATTTTATAGGTATAGTAATAATAATTTATCTACACGTAACAAATAATACGGACTTTACGGAGAAATTTACCATAGAGGTTAATTTCTCCGTAAAGGAGATCAACGCAGTATTCCTCAGGGTTCTTGTTTAAAAGTGTCATGATTATAAAATCCCGTTTTAATTCTACCATTAGCACAGATAGTAAATTTAAAAGTGCTTGACATCAACATAAAAGGATCTCCCAGTTTTTATTGCATATGTCTACAGCTTAGAGCATTGTCTACATTAATAGGGTTGGTTTGGTAAGATGAGTAATACATACATGGACATTTATTTAATGTACACCTAGCTACTTTCAAAATTGAAACATCGCAGACGAACTTTTATTAAAATCTGGTTTAATTCGAAGAACGTTTTTGGTATTGATGAGGTCAATAAATAATACCGAATAGTCAGATTCCTAAATAACCCTGATCCCACACTAAGATCACTGTGTCGTGGCTTACAGAAACAGGGAATACCATGGTACACTAGGTAGAGTACCATCCCCCCGAAGGATTCCAAAAAAAAAATCAAAAGGTAGAGTACCATGGTATTCTTTGTTAGTAGGTCCTTGTTAGTTAGTGGTAGGTACCACTACCTATAGGTAGTATACAACCAGACCAGGGTCAATTATCTGCAGAATTGTAATGCAAAGATTTATTCCACTGCCGCTTGAATCGAACTCTCACCCAAAATTGTTTTGGTTATGCGGAACAAAACATAAAATTCACAGGATTTCTAATCATGTTTTTCTTGGCTACCTTTTACCTACAGTTATGAAATATCCATTGATTAGGCCGGGATTCAAATAAATACCTACCACAGTAAATAAATGGGGAAGTAGCTAAGTACGTTCAGTGATAACAAACCAAACAGAAGAAAGATTTAAAACATGAAATAATATAGGACCTGAGTGTGAAAAGTCTGCATGTATCAATAAATTCAATATGTTTGCACACAAATGTAACGCCTGATTGTTTTGTTGGAGCTGAGCCAAAAAGCTCCATCCTATGCTATCAAGCAATATATTTCAATACTGCCTTTTACATAAACCATTGTACAGTGGTACCTGTATAATCAACATGAGTAGGTAGGTATATAGTTTTTTTACTCTTATGAATTTTGAAAGGACTTGGTTACTGGAAGATTGATTAGGTACTAAAAGGATATTTCTTAAGGTAAAAGCTCTATGACTATGTAATGTGTTTTACTCGTAAGATAAGTCAAGGGGCTTTGTTAGCGATTAAATTCTAACGCGTGGATGCTTATGCTATAAACTGTTTGGAAATAAGAGCTCATATTAATTACACTTGCAAATATGCATCTTCTAGAAACATCTCAAAAAAATAAAAATGTGTCGTTCTAAAGTCCTATCCCGAGAATGTGTCGCCTATTCAAAGAATTGGCGTCCAAAAATGATTTGGATATTTTTGACTCGCATGAAGGCAGGTTCAAGAGATGTATCCATAAAATTCTTATATTTAATTATTTTTGTAATATTTAACTTTTTCTACACTCAAGTTCTAGTTTTTAGGGTAATTTAATTTTTGTTCTTGCAACATTTTAACCCTTTGAACAGTTCTAGATTCGTAATCACATTATGTGAATACACACATAATTTGATTACGAATCTAGAACTGTTGAAATTTCTACCTCATGGTATGAAGTTTATACGATTGTAATCTGTTTTGTGATCTTTAAATAAAATAAAAATAAACTGGAAAAGATTTAAAAATTGCTCTATTTAAAAAACTCACAAATAGATAGATAGATTATAGCTTTATTGTACACTATAAAAAGTAACAGAAACAGAAATAAAAAGCCTCTATAATAAAAAGTGTAACAAAGGGTAACCTTATCGCTAAAAGCGATCAAATATACGAGAAGGTATCGAGAAAATTTTGAAAAATCAATTTACTTAACTTTTTCGATGTCTTATAATATTACAACAAAAACGTATAGGTACTGGTACTATCAGCTATGAAGATGTTTTCATCTTATTACAAAGTTCAGGGCCCTGTTGCGCATAAATGCGTCTTCAAGTTGTTTTCAGCGTCCGATTCAATTGTGTGGAGCTTCCAGGAATCAATTTGGGTCGGAGTGATACGTTGCCGCAGATAGTGGCACGAAGGTCGTCGATCGCGACTTGTGTTGCCACTGAAATGATTTTACCAGTACAATAAGGAACATTCCAGAAAGTTCTTAGTATTTTTGGTGGATAACTTAGTATAATTTACCTAGATTGCTTATTTATATTTTGAAAGGTCAAGAAAAAGCAAAAGTGAGTACAAAGTTTTTATGCATTTTTGAATGCATGATAATAAGAATAGAATAGAATAGAAAAACACTTTATTGTACACAAAAGAAACACATAATAGGAAATACACAAAGACAAGTAAGTACGTACAATGGACGGCCTTATCGCTAAAAGCGATCTCTTCCAGACAACCTTTATATACCTATAATAAGTAGGTAGGTACCCACTTTGCATAGAGATGCAGTTGTGATTCTATTCCTTTTTTGTATTTTAAAGTATTTATGGCAGTTGGCGAATAGTTTATTTTGTGTTGTAAGTATCCTTAAAATGTATCAGGGTTGCTGCAAAAGGCTATTGAATATTTTTAATTGAATTATTGTTCGGTGATATTTGATTGATTGTTGGCAACTTTGGATTTTTACCCACTGGACTGCGTGGCGGTACGAATTACGTACTTTTGATCCACAACTAATAAACGTCTAATAATAATTGTATTTCCATTACAGCGCAGTTACGAGTACATCTATTTATCTTCTACGGGGAACTTCCATACTCATGAATCTAGAAACGTCAACAACCAATAAGGCTCACGATTGTACCTACTCACAATCTACGTTTATAATAAAGTAGCTGTGTTCCCGTGTGACCCGCGGTCCATCGGGACTTTTTCATTTTTCGGGATAAAAAGGAGCGTATGGATACTAACTTTAATATGCATGACAAATTTCAGCCTTATCTGTTCAGCAGTTTGGGCGTGAAAAGGTAACAAACAGACAGACAGATAGACTGACAGACAGAGAGAGTTACTTTTACATTTATAATATTGGTATGGATATATCTTAGAAGTAGTACCTAGTTAATTTCAGAGGAAAGTAAGACCATTACTGTGACACATGGTAGGTGTGTAATCATGAATAGTTATTTGAAAGTGGCCGGAATTCGAACTTGCAATCAGCGCAGTGGATCAACACCGAGAGCCTCAGTATAGGTTAATGAATGATTTATGAATAATTTTATAGCCAAATGGTTTAATTCTGGCAAAATGCCTAAAATTAGTTTCCATAACCTCCGAACAAGGATAAGTTTATTAGAAATAATTTACCAATTTACGACTCTCTAGCTATCTCTGCGGTATGGAGTGAAATTGCATTTGAGTTAAGACAATTTCGAGTTTTATTGCGGTTATAGAAATTATTTTATATACTTTCAATAATATTGTAAAACAGGGTCACGGCTGTATCCCCAAGGCGCAGTAGTCATTCTCTTAGATCTATTTATGTTTTCCCAGATCATTTAAAGATATCTAGAGGGGGTTAGCCATTAGTGTCCGACCGAAGTTTCGGTTTCGGTTTCGGCCAGTTTCGGCCAAAAAAACGGGTTTCGTCCATAGTTTCGGTTTCGGCCAAAAAACGGCTGAACCTTCGGCCGTGCCGAAACTCAGTGTTAGTGGTGTATCGCGTTACTTTCGGATAACTTTTAGTGAGTTCGTGGCTAGTGTTTATCGCCAGTTGAGTCCGCGTGCTGGTGCTGGGGTAGTTGTGTTGAGATTGGATTTATTTTCTGTTCTCTCGCACATAGAAAATGATTTTGTTATCTAATTTTATTTGTTATCTTAGCATTTAATAAGTACTACGTACGATACGAAGTGAAGTTCTTCTAACTATGCCGTTTCACCACCGTTTAGATCTTGCGACGTGTCGGTTTCATAATAGTAGAAGAAAAGTAGGTATGTAGAAATACTAAAAGACTGCCCTGCTCGGTAAACTTGTCAGCATCTTAAATACATCTTGTTAAACTACTATAGCCATAAGTGTTACCATTTGCCAATGCGTGGGGGCGGTTTGTGGAGGGCAGACGGTAATCATTTCTTGTTCCTTGTCTTGTGTTGTCCAAGTTTAATATTGTTTGCCTCAACTTTCAATGGAAAGGCTGATCTGAAGCGTGCGAATTCAGGAAGTGACATGGACTTTTGGAAAATATATTTACATACACATTTAACACGAGTTCAAAACGGTGATGGGAACCTCTCACGTATGGAATGGTAACTTCTGCTAAATATTTGAACGTGTCACTGACTACCCCCATTTAACATATTTAAAGGATCTTGACTTTGACTAGCTAGATCTAAGAGAATGTCTACTATATCTTGGGAATTCAGTCAATAACCGGTTTATCTTATTTGATATGTACCAATAAAGTTTATATTTCCTTATCTAAACCAATAAAAAAATCAAAAAACCATCTGCCACTGATATGATACCTACATAATGTTTTTTTAATTGTCTTTTCACTAGTTTTCATTTGATGCCCATAATGGTATTGTAAGAAAAAAACCCTCCCGCCCGCCTTTTGCATTTGTGGGCGCCATTTTTTAAATTTATATTGCCTAATCAAATCACTACCACAATTCTGACAAATTCAACGACACCTCATATGCCAAAATCCTTCCAGCCATTAGGGCTGTAGCATGTGCCAAAGAAATGGACATACAAGCTTACATACATACATACCTACATACATTCGCTCGAAAAACAGCCCTCCATTTGATGCAGTCGGGTAAAAACACTTATTTTCGGGCTTCAACATTTTTTTTATGTGTTTGTAAGTTTCGGTTTCGGTTTCGGCCGAAACTGGGGTCAAGGCCGAAGGTTCGGTTACTGTTTCGGTTTCGGCTGAAAACCTTGTTTCGGTCGGACACTATTAGCCATAGTGATGTTCAAATACATATTTGATAAATGCCCACATCTTGCAATATTTTTGTACCAAAGATAAAATTAAATGTATGACATTTAAAAGTCACCGCTCTTTGAAACATACTTCCAGACTTCTTGCTATTTTTAACCGACTTCAAAAAAAGGAGGAGGTTCTATGTTCGGGTGTATGTATGTTTTTTTTTTTTTTTTTTTATGTATGTTCACCGATATCTCCGTCAGTTGTGAATCGATTTCCAAAATTATTTTTTTGTTTGAAAGGGTATGTTACCATAGTGGTCCCATAAAAAATTTACTCCTGAGGGATTGATAGTTTTCCCGTAAATCAAAAAAAATCACCGATCTTTCCGAAAAATGTAGACCGATTTCCAAAATTTTTTTTTTGCTTGAAAAGGTATCCATCTCGAGGTGGTCCTCATATTTTTTTTTCCTGAGGGATTGATAGTTTTCCTGTAAAACTCAAAAAACCTCATTGTCACTACACAATCTGAGTCAAACGTTGAATAGTTTGACATGTTTATACTCTCGAGGTGGTCCCATATAAATTTTATTCCTGAGGGATTGATCGTTTTCCCCCTAAAACTCAAAAAACCTCATTCTCACTCTAACTTCTTTAATCTTGACTATTCCACTAACTAACCTAACCTACTATATTATTTACGCTTACACTTTATTTACACTACACACAGTATTTATTACACTAAAAATTTAAAAATAAAAATTTTTGAAAAAAAAATTGAACCGACTTCACATAACACATACAGACACTAAGAACCTTCTATGTACCTACACTAAAAAGAGAAAAATAAGAATAAACACATGCAATTATTATTTACAGTATTCAATTAATAAATTATTATGTTATATTATGTATTTGAAGTCGGTGCCAACTACCTATGCATTTACATCTAAGAAGAAATTACGAGTACAATAGAAGTTGGGTGCAAAATTGTATCGAGTAGTTCGAGTAGAATAGTTGGCACCGACTTCAAGTATAATATAACATAATAATTTATTAATTGAATACTGTAAATAATAATTGCATGTGTTTATTCTTATTTTTCTCTTTTTAGTGTAGGTACATAGAAGGTTCTTAGTGTCTGTATGTGTTATGTGAAGTCGGTTCAATTTTTTTTTCAAATTTTTTTATATAGGTATTTACTTTCCCTTGATAGATGACAAGGATATTAATAGTGTGTCCTTATCTTTGCTTGTTCTATTCACTATTCGGCTACTCATATGAAGACAATCACTGCTTCTGTCAATATTATGCCACACAAACTTCACAGGAAACGTTTCAAGAGGTTCCAAGATAGTGGCGTTTGACTGAAGTCTTGTATGCCATTGTAAAACTTAGTAAATGTTACAAAATCAAACTTTCATAAATTGTTTCGAATTCAAAATGAATGAGTGAAACAGTTGTGATAAAAGTTTCATAGTGTTGAATGTGGTATCTATTATAGAGCTATAACACGGACGATTAAAGGATGTGTTGATATAATACAGGCCGTCTGACGTTGATTAGTGCCTGAATAGACAACTATTTCATATTTTGTGAAAAGATTGCATGTTTCAAAATATTCATAATTTGAAAGGTTGCCTAAGTACCGTACCAGTAGTTATATGCAACCTTTAGTAGGTAACCTTTAGTAATAGGTGTGTTTCAGAAGACAAAATCACATCACTAGGTTTACCTACCTGTCACAATTAGACAGTTATACCGTACGATAGGTTTATTATTAGTAGAGTCGTTATTGTCTACAAAATCAAAATAACAATGTTATAAACCCCGCAGTAAATTATCGGTATGAACACTCACCTACAACCTTTAGTAAATGTGCAAGCAATCTGTTTTATTGATGACCAAATCGATCCTTGAGTGGGATGTATGGAATGTTTGAGAATGCTTAATTTTAGTTGCAGTAGTGTGTCTCAGGAGAAATATACATTTACTAACACCTTTTTAACTACAGTCGCAAGCTAAAATGGAGATGGGCTGGCCACGTAGCAAGGTACGGCGACAAAAGGTGGACCATAGAGGTAACAAAATGGAAAGGACCTAATGGAAAGAGACGTAGAGGACGTCCCATGAAGCGATGGAGTGACGAAATCATAGCTACAGCAGGAAAAGACTGGATGAGAAAAGCTAAGGACAGAGAAACGTGGATCAGTCTGGAGGAGGCTTATACCCAAATAGGGGTTCCCACCCAGGAAGATAGTGAACAGTGATATTATGATAATATACAAATGTAACTGAGGATGGGAAATAATAAAAGCTTATTATTATTATTATAACACCTTTTTAAATATGTTAGATTAATTAACAGGTCAAATAGTAATATTTTACTGAAGTCTGAAGAAAGGGAGTTGGAAGAACTAAACGATCATCGACGTCATTGTAATCCGCTGAGACTGCTGAAAATCACAATTGAGATCAAAAATACAAGTCATTCATCAAACGAAATTGGTAGTATCGATCTTGCATCTATACTACCAATTTCGTTTGCTGCTTTTGATAAACATTGTCGTCACGAAAATAGTACCTTCCTCGAAAATAGTACTCGTAGTTGGCCAAGTACAGAGAATATGGCTTATCAAATCTGAATGTTGTATCCTATTAAACAGTTTAATTAGTGATAGGTTAATTGAATCCGTTGTATAAATAACATTTTGGATAAGTATATTACAATATGTTCCTTCAATTCGTTAGATACTTTATCGTCGCCTTGTGAAGTTTGGGGCGGGGCACGAGGATCTCTGAATTCTATGGGTTAGATATTTAGAAATAATTCATAAGCTGTTGCGATTTTGTGTTCTTGTACATTCTTATAATACACAGCTTACACAAAACAAATTTTATCAACGGTTAAATAAGATAATTAATTGTAAAGCAATAAGGCAAAAGTTACCAAGAGTTGCGAGAATGAATGTATTCTCAAAATGCAAAAAATATAGCGGATGTTTTCGAGTTTATTGTTGGATGAATGGAATCAATTTGTTTTATACTATACTACCTGTGACCAAAACAGTTATGAAATGATTTCCCTCCCTAATCCACATTATAGGTCTATCAAATAAAGGCTCAACAATTATGTCTAAATAGAGAGCTTCTTTAATGCTGCTTCATTCAAAGATTTGTTATGCTCGGCAATATAGTATTCACTTAAAGATTTATGCAAACTGTTTGAATCTTAGTATTATTTATTCTGTCTGGACAATGTTTACGAAAAACATACAAAATTTATATTCACAGCTGTCAGCAATCCCTGTTATAAATACTTAAAAAAACAATAAGTTTGATAAAATACTCAGATTTAGGTTTATAAGCAAAGTCTAAATCATACTCATGCATTTGGTAAGGACCATCATTTGAATTCAAATTCAAACGAATGTGAAAGATTCAAAAAACTTGTCACACTTGCGTTTTTGCTCCAATCGCTCCTGAGAACATTTTGATCATCTGCAGCTTATGATTTGAGCCGTTAGTTCTAAACAGCAACAATACGGGCAAGGTGAGGCGTCGGAAAGGGCAATCCTCTCGGATATATACCCAGGCCATCCCCGCTGCAAGTACTGCTCGCCGCGGCTCAGTATCGACACGACCCATCGACCACACAATGTCGAAACTGGTGAGTTTACAATGGCATGCATTGTTTTCAAGAGCACTGATTTTAGCTATTGTTTTAGTTTTGAGGCTATGGTATTTTTGCCTGTCTGTACCTATATTCAGACATACGTTCACTATCAAATATGAAAATACCGTGAGCAACTTGTCGAACTAGCATTAGCTCTGTAAGCAGAGTAGTTATTGAATTCTGAAGCACTTTCTTATGGCTTGTGGCTCTTGTGATTTTAATTTTCAGACTATTAACACTAGCAACTCAACAATGATTTACCTAACTAGCTCTAAATGCTGAAGGAAATCATCTAAATATACTATTGCGGCGATGCGATAGGCTTAAAACACGTCATGTGGAATACTAACAATAAGCAAAAAGTGACAGCGTCCTAGACCTCAAGATCGTCAATCTACAATCATATAAGTACATAACTGATCTTGTTGGTCACTCTTGGAGGCGGAGCGTGATGAGAGATATCGCTTTTCGTATCGTTTCTACGCTTCCCCAGACTCTATGCCTGACGGTTGTGCTCGTGGCTTCGGTCTCCTCCGCGCGTCTGGACCACCTGGTGCCGCAGGGCTATGCTCCCACCGGCGGCGGTGCAGCCAACGCCCAGCCCTACAACTATGAGAACGTCAACAACGGCGACGGGACCTACCGTTTCAGGTGAGATAAAGCTAGGGTTTTTACTGTGATTGCCTTTTGAAGGCTGAGAGTAATGAGAATAGCGCTGAAATACAGTGAAAACATTTCAACATCATCATCAGCCTATAGCAGTCCAGCAGTGAACTCACTGCTGGACATATGGCCTCCCCTATTGAGCGCCATTCTGCCAGCAGCATTTAACAAAAATATAAAACCATCCTGTTTCCATCTCCAGCTACGACACCCCCGAAGGCATCTCAGCGCACGAGAGCGGGTCTCCCCGAGCGCAAGGCCCCGAGGGTCCAGCCGTGACGGCTGAAGGTGGCTTCTCATACCGCGCTCCTGACGGCCAGCAGATCTCCCTGACGTACACCGCCGATGAGAACGGCTTCCATCCCGTCGGCGCCCACCTGCCCACCCCGCCACCGATCCCCGAAGCCATCCTGAAGGCTTTGGAGTTCAACAAGCAGAACCCGTCTTCGTGAGTTGATTATTGAGATCCATTCTTTTACTGGTTTAGTTCAGTTAGCTAGCTACGCCTTCTGCCCGAGGTTCGATTAAAATCCAGGATAAATATTTACTAGATGATTAGTTTGTTTTGTATAACCGCAGATAAAATAATACTATACTAGGTATAACCTATTATGTAATTGATATACTAAAACTAGACGAGATGAGAGATAAAGTTGTGAAATATCATGTCGGTTTAAGTATTCTTTTGGTTTTAGTGTGGGAAGTTCTATCATACTCGCAGGAATTATTTGAATATAAAGGTCATGCCCTCAGTCGATTGCATGCGTAGAAGTAGTTAAATAATAATGCAAACGAATGAATCATCATTAAACAATTTGTCTTATAAATTCAATCTGTGGCTTTAACTTATCAAGGTAGCAAATAAATGGCTATCCCCAAACGGATGGTTGAGCGCTTGTGAGCGTTTTCGTGCTTCAGTCTGGGTGAGGGGGAGGCCCATTGGCGGGCTAAAAACTTCGTCTTCAGATTTGGCTGCTTACGCATTCGATGTTTATTAACTATACAACATTTATTATTTCATTTCAGTGACGGCGGCGGCGGCGGTTCGTTTGGTGGCGCCCGCAACAGGTACTAAGCTCAACATTCCAGGATCTCGGACTTGGCTCTCGATGGTACCTCATGCAAGGACTGTGATATAAATGTTTAATTATAGTACTATAGCAAATGTAACATGTACACTGTACAGGTAATAAAGTGTGGTGATGTTGAAATTGAGTAATCTTTATACAAACCTTAATTTGGAGTTACAAAACCATAGTGATTATCAAGTAAGTTGAATCTACTTATACCATAGAAGAGCGTGTAGAGTTTTGGTATCAAATGAAATTTCCTCAATTCATGTCCTATTAAGCACCTACAAGTTTTCAATGTAGGTATGTAAACCATTTTCGTGAAGCCAAACTTCCGATGTTCTAGGATTTGGACGATTTTTTGTACCAGTCGACTTCAACGTCACTCAAATAAAAACAAATATTTTATTTCAAAAAATCTTTTTTCAAATTGACGTAGGTAACCGTGAAATTATTCATTATGAGCCCAAACACGGATATTATACTATTATTCAGGAGTTCCATTGTACGGCTCCTAGTATTGTACTTCCTATCATCAAAGTCAAAGTCAAATTAAAAAAAAAGTAAAACTTTTTTTTTTACCTTTCACCAATAGAATCCTACATTATTCCCGATGAACATAGGCTATATTTTATCCCGGGGAAGTTGAAGTTTTCCAGAGGGATCGCGGGTAACACCGCGGCGGACATTAAAAAATATTATTATAATGTCCGCCGCAAAAATATTATTATAATAAAATTTAAATAAAGTATTTAAAAATTTTAGAGGATACTTGATCGATAAACCAAGTTTCAACTCAATCAGCCTATTTTCTGAGGGGTTCCGTTGAACTGCTCCTGACTCTATCGTCAGATCTACTTACTGTCACCATATTTCAAAAAAGCAGCTGATACTAAAAAAACCGAGTTGCCGCCCACTAACCGCCGCAAAATTGTACTAAAATTTTTATTGCGGGGCGCGGTTCAACCGCTAGTGCGTATTGGGGCTAATTAGATAAAGACTGTAAAGGCAGTACCCGTAGATAAATTTTGAATGATTGCCTATTTCATTCAAATGTTGTATTGAATGAAAAATGTATAATCATACAAAACATATTACGAGAAAGATCACAAAAGACACCGAAAGAAAGACAGGAGTGAGTGCTGAGATGATAGCTTATAAATGAATAAAAAAAAAAAAAAAAATTAACGAGCAAAGGTCTCCCCCATATTCTTCCACGACTTTCGTTCACATGCTGCTTCCCACCAGTCCGTATTGAAGGCTTCTATGTCGTCACGCCAACGCTTGCGTGGCCTGCCCAGGCCTCTTCGGCCATCTGTAGGTACCCATTGGGTGACGATCGTGGCCCATCTCTCTGGGTGCATGCGGCTTACATGGCCCGCCCAATCCCACTCCAATCTGGCACTCTTGTCGCCCACGTCCGCGATGCCTGTTCTCGATCGCAACGTCGTGTTCCGGATCTTATCCAACCTCTTCACCCCTAGTACACTGCGCTTCATGGCTCTTTGGCAGACCTTGAGTTTGGATTTTTGAATCTCGGTCAAGGACCACGTTTGCGCTCCATAGGTGAGAACGGGCAGAATGCACATGTCTATGAGTTTTCGCTTAAGTGAGATTGGAAGGTTACCCTTCATCAGCTCTTTCATGGACCAGTAGCTTCTCCAGGCGTTGTCGATGCGGCGATCGATCTCTTTTCCTTGCCTGTTATCGAAAGAAGCTAGCTGGCCCAAGTAAATATACTCATTAACATAGTGCAACTCTTGCCCGTCCACCTCGATCTTCCGTTTGGTGCTGTTGGTCATCAATTGTGTTTTTAACCAATTCATCATCAATCCAACCTCAAGGCTTGCCAAACTTAGATCCTGCAGCATGCTTTGTAGATCGGGTGCAGTCGGGGCGAAGATAACAATATCGTCCGCAAACCGCAGGTTCGTTAGTCTCTTATCGCCTATGACGATGCCTTTTTGCGACCACAGGGGAAAGTGGGTCACCTTGCTTTACGCCTCTATCTATTAAAAAGTGTGGTCCTCCGTCCTGAGTTTATAAGTTTAATCTGCTGAACTACTATTATAAATATTTTTGAGGTCTATATATGTTTTTGGTATATATAAAAAGAGTTTTGTACATTTCATTTATTTAATTAAAGCTTGAAAATAAATTAACAGATAGCGGTGAAAGTTTTCGTTATTGTTGAGGTGCCCAATGCCCATAGACACGTCGTGGATACTTCGTATAATCTTCAATTTCCTAGTAGTTGTAATTCCTGTTGTAACCGCTGTTGTATGATCCTTCTCCACTGAAACAGAATTTAATCATGAACTCATTACAAATTGAACAATCGTTTAATCAAATATTCATGTGAGGACTACTGTAGGATTGATAAACCATGTTTGCTGAGTAGATTAGAATTCTTCAAAACCTTTCACTACACGGAAAAGTAGACTTAAGTACTATTCCAGACTATAATCTATCGGTGCCAAACATTCGAATCTATAGGAGTAAAATTAGTTTTAAAACTCTAAGTGATCCCAGCGGTCCTACTGAATAAATGCTTTTTTTTGACTTTGACTTTAAGTAATGATGATGACATACGAAGAAGGATGCAGCCTGTTGTATTCCAAAGACCTCAGAATAGCCTCTGGGATCGGTGGGGCGGTGGGGATATGAGAGCCGACGGGATGAAAGCCGTTCTCATCGGCAGTGTACGTCAGGGAAATTTGCTGGCCATCAGGAGCTCGGTATGAAAAACCACCTTCCGCCGTCACGGCTGGGCCTTCAGGGCCTGGTGCCCGAGGGGACCCGCTCTCGCGAGCTGAGATACCGGTTTCATAGCTGAAAAATAACATTTACATCTTGTCTCGTTAAAAAACTCTCTCACAAACTTGGAAAATTAATTAAAAGCGTGCTTATTTTGGAAACGTTTTCATGTTATATTCACATTTTTAAAAATGGCCATATTTTTAAACTCTTGTGAGGTGGGCGGTGGAATTCTAGCGCTTTTAATTGTAGCATAGCGAATCCAACTAAAAGTGAGTTTTGGTTCATTTAGCTTTTACCCCACGCAATTTGCGTCAGATGTATGGAAAACGGAAACTGTCTTAACTCATGTATTTACTTCCAAGATGAACTGTCTATAAGCTACGTTAATCCGACAAACTTAGACAAGGTCGGTTCATCCTATCTTCACTTAGACCCCTCGTAGACTGCAAACTTTCTATCGGCTGATAGTTGAGACGGGCTATACTTTCCCATACTCATTACGAGCCGAAGTATGTTCCGTCTCAACAATCGGGCGATAGAAAGTCTGCAGTCTGCGAGGGGTCTTATCTATTTTTAGGGATGTTTGTTAACACAAGTGCAATTGCGTAGTAACTTAGATATTCATAGAGCTTTGTACAGATAAAGCTCTATGAATACCGAAGTTACAAGAGCACAGGCTCTTATACGTAAGTACCTGTATCTGTAATTCCCATCGCCATTATTCACGTTTTCATAACTCAGTATGGGGATGTGAGCTCCTCCGTAGTTGTTGGTGTAGGCGGCGTTGTAGGGGCTAGGGTTGAAACCTCTGTTCTCTGCGGTCACTGCAGCGACCAACAATAGGGCTGAGATACACTAAAAACAAAAAGTTGATCATGTAGAGTAAGTGGCATTTTATATAAAATACGGAAAATGATGATGTGTATTTTATTACCATAGAAAAAAGCTCCACGTATTTTAGTATTGAAAAGGGCTCTACCATGCCCCCAAATAAGGGTTTGCATTAACTCTTTCTATACCTAGAGCAATAAGATTACGAAAATCACAAAAGTCTTTGCCACGGAGCTTCAACGAAAGATCACCAAGAAGTTCCCACCGAACAAAGGCAATAAAAGTTAATGCAATATTAGATTACCTTGAAAGCCATCATATTGTACTCCAAATTATAATCCAAAGCACTAGATCACCCAAACTCGTTCGATGATTGATACCTGTCGAGAGTTCAACAACTCTTTTATATCATGACCGTTCACCCATCACCTTGCCGTCAAGGAAGAGTAGTATGATCTATTCTATGACTTTGGGCGGTACTAAGTACATTCCGATGAAGCCACCCCCCATGGATGGTGCCATTATTATTGTAGGCAGCACGATTTATTGCAGGCAGCTAAAGCTTCTATCTGACGAATCAACATCATCATCCGAAGCTAATATTATATAGAATTCCAGAGGTATGCCTGAAAATAACAGGACCACGAAAATCCCCATAAGACGCGGTGGAGATTCTCTCAGATCTTTTTTTATATATTTTAGATTCTTATTAGGCCTTTGGTATGGGACGCTACTTGCGTAGATACCCTTGCGCTTTCACATCTACCGGGGACATCCGTTAGGCCTGGCGCGGCGGCAGATTCAGCTGAGGATCTCAAAAGGCGCAAATATATAAATCTTGATCGGGTTTATATATTTGAACCATTTGGGGTCGAGACCCTGGGTCCGTGGGGTTCCGGGGCCCATCGCGTCTTCAAAAATCTTTCAGGGCGTCTGGTCGAAGCGTCGCGTGATTCAAGAGCTGGCGAATTTTTGGCCCAAAGAATCAGCATTGCCATTCAGCGTGGCAACGCCGCCAGTGTTTTGGGCACGCTTCCGACTGGCAGTGACCTGGATCAGTTGAGCTATCTATAGATCGTTTTTACGACGATCCTTAGATAACTTGACTGATTCTATTGTATTTTGTAATTTTATGTACATATTGTAGTAGCTTAGTTTCTTATGAAATGAAAAGTCTTATCAAAATTTTGGATTTCGACGGGATTCGAACCCGCATCGATCAGACGATCCTCCTAAAGCCGGAGTGCCTAACCGCTCGGCCACGAAATCCTACTTGTCGATGTCCAAATTTTCGATAAGTCTCATATTTCGGTTGAGCGACCGATAAGCGCCATCTACACGTTCACTAGTGAACTAATGCTCATTGTCTGAAATTACATTCAGAATCAAATGACTAAGAGATGTCGCTTTAGCTAAATCTATAATTTCTGTAATTGTTTTATAGTGCTGATCCACACTTGGTATTTCATTATGAAATGAAAAGTCTTATCAAAATTTTGGATTTCGACGGGATTCGAACCCGCATCGATCAGACGATCCTCCTAAAGCCGGAGTGCCTAACCGCTCGGCCACGAAATCCTACTTGTCGATGTCCAAATTTTCGATAAGTCTCATATTTCGGTTGAGCGACCGATAAGCGCCATCTACACGTTCACTAGTGAACTAATGCTCATTGTCTGAAATTACATTCAGAATCAAATGACTAAGAGATGTCGCTTTAGCTAAATCTATAATTTCTGTAATTGTTTTATAGTGCTGATCCACACTTGGTATTTCATTATGAAATGAAAAGTCTTATCAAAATTTTGGATTTCGACGGGATTCGAACCCGCATCGATCAGACGATCCTCCTAAAGCCGGAGTGCCTAACCGCTCGGCCACGAAATCCTACTTGTCGATGTCCAAAAAAAATTTTGATAAGACTTTTCATTTCATAATGAAATACCAAGTGTGGATCAGCACTATAAAACAATTACAGAAATTATAGATTTAGCTAAAGCGACATCTCTTAGTCATTTGATTCTGAATGTAATTTCAGACAATGAGCATTAGTTCACTAGTGAACGTGTAGATGGCGCTTATCGGTCGCTCAACCGAAATATGAGACTTATCGAAAATTTGGACATCGACAAGTAGGATTTCGTGGCCGAGCGGTTAGGCACTCCGGCTTTAGGAGGATCGTCTGATCGATGCGGGTTCGAATCCCGTCGAAATCCAAAATTTTGATAAGACTTTTCATTTCATAATGAAATACCAAGTGTGGATCAGCACTATAAAACAATTACAGAAATTATAGATTTAGCTAAAGCGACATCTCTTAGTCATTTGATTCTGAATGTAATTTCAGACAATGAGCATTAGTTCACTAGTGAACGTGTAGATGGCGCTTATCGGTCGCTCAACCGAAATATGAGACTTATCGAAAATTTGGACATCGACAAGTAGGATTTCGTGGCCGAGCGGTTAGGCACTCCGGCTTTAGGAGGATCGTCTGATCGATGCGGGTTCGAATCCCGTCGAAATCCAAAATTTTGATAAGACTTTTCATTTCATAATGAAATACCAAGTGTGGATCAGCACTATAAAACAATTACAGAAATTATAGATTTAGCTAAAGCGACATCTCTTAGTCATTTGATTCTGAATGTAATTTCAGACAATGAGCATTAGTTCACTAGTGAACGTGTAGATGGCGCTTATCGGTCGCTCAACCGAAATATGAGACTTATCGAAAATTTGGACATCGACAAGTAGGATTTCGTGGCCGAGCGGTTAGGCACTCCGGCTTTAGGAGGATCGTCTGATCGATGCGGGTTCGAATCCCGTCGAAATCCAAAATTTTGATAAGACTTTTCATTTCATAATGAAATACCAAGTGTGGATCAGCACTATAAAACAATTACAGAAATTATAGATTTAGCTAAAGCGACATCTCTTAGTCATTTGATTCTGAATGTAATTTCAGACAATGAGCATTAGTTCACTAGTGAACGTGTAGATGGCGCTTATCGGTCGCTCAACCGAAATATGAGACTTATCGAAAATTTGGACATCGACAAGTAGGATTTCGTGGCCGAGCGGTTAGGCACTCCGGCTTTAGGAGGATCGTCTGATCGATGCGGGTTCGAATCCCGTCGAAATCCAAAATTTTGATAAGACTTTTCATTTCATAATGAAATACCAAGTGTGGATCAGCACTATAAAACAATTACAGAAATTATAGATTTAGCTAAAGCGACATCTCTTAGTCATTTGATTCTGAATGTAATTTCAGACAATGAGCATTAGTTCACTAGTGAACGTGTAGATGGCGCTTATCGGTCGCTCAACCGAAATATGAGACTTATCGAAAATTTGGACATCGACAAGTAGGATTTCGTGGCCGAGCGGTTAGGCACTCCGGCTTTAGGAGGATCGTCTGATCGATGCGGGTTCAAATCCCGTCGAAATCCAAAATTTTGATAAGACTTTTCATTTCATAATGAAATACCAAGTGTGGATCAGCACTATAAAACAATTACAGAAATTATAGATTTAGCTAAAGCGACATCTCTTAGTCATTTGATTCTGAATGTAATTTCAGACAATGAGCATTAGTTCACTAGTGAACGTGTAGATGGCGCTTATCGGTCGCTCAACCGAAATATGAGACTTATCGAAAATTTGGACATCGACAAGTAGGATTTCGTGGCCGAGCGGTTAGGCACTCCGGCTTTAGGAGGATCGTCTGATCGATGCGGGTTCGAATCCCGTCGAAATCCAAAATTTTGATAAGACTTTTCATTTCATAATGAAATACCAAGTGTGGATCAGCACTATAAAACAATTACAGAAATTATAGATTTAGCTAAAGCGACATCTCTTAGTCATTTGATTCTGAATGTAATTTCAGACAATGAGCATTAGTTCACTAGTGAACGTGTAGATGGCGCTTATCGGTCGCTCAACCGAAATATGAGACTTATCGAAAATTTGGACATCGACAAGTAGGATTTCGTGGCCGAGCGGTTAGGCACTCCGGCTTTAGGAGGATCGTCTGATCGATGCGGGTTCGAATCCCGTCGAAATCCAAAATTTTGATAAGACTTTTCATTTCATAATGAAATACCAAGTGTGGATCAGCACTATAAAACAATTACAGAAATTATAGATTTAGCTAAAGCGACATCTCTTAGTCATTTGATTCTGAATGTAATTTCAGACAATGAGCATTAGTTCACTAGTGAACGTGTAGATGGCGCTTATCGGTCGCTCAACCGAAATATGAGACTTATCGAAAATTTGGACATCGACAAGTAGGATTTCGTGGCCGAGCGGTTAGGCACTCCGGCTTTAGGAGGATCGTCTGATCGATGCGGGTTCGAATCCCGTCGAAATCCAAAATTTTGATAAGACTTTTCATTTCATAATGAAATACCAAGTGTGGATCAGCACTATAAAACAATTACAGAAATTATAGATTTAGCTAAAGCGACATCTCTTAGTCATTTGATTCTGAATGTAATTTCAGACAATGAGCATTAGTTCACTAGTGAACGTGTAGATGGCGCTTATCGGTCGCTCAACCGAAATATGAGACTTATCGAAAATTTGGACATCGACAAGTAGGATTTCGTGGCCGAGCGGTTAGGCACTCCGGCTTTAGGAGGATCGTCTGATCGATGCGGGTTCGAATCCCGTCGAAATCCAAAATTTTGATAAGACTTTTCATTTCATAATGAAATACCAAGTGTGGATCAGCACTATAAAACAATTACAGAAATTATAGCTTAGTTTCTGTAAATAAATACCTCAATTTATAAAAAAAAAAAAAAATTAGATTCTTTGAAGAATGTCTAAGGTCAGAGGCAAATTTTTTTTTTCCTATAGATTGTGCTGTGAATAGAGAACCTATAGACGAATAGTAGTTATAAAATAATCTCAAATTCAATAGTTTCATACCTTAATGTGTAGCATGAATACCTAGCCTTTACTTAGACAAATGTAGGTAATCCGAGACCGAAACTAGTACAGTTCAAAAATACGATAAAGCGCTTCGAAAAAAGCATACTTCCTTTTTCACATTCACAAACTTTATGATGCCTGCGGCCAACGGTAAGCATGTCAGACCTTGTGAGAATACTGGGTGTAAAAACTTTATCAGACTTTTTATTCTAAATCCGAAATGGATAACTGTTTAAAACTGTACCATTTACAATAAGACATTCACTACAACAGTACCTATGAAATAGAAATATTCTAATTCTGATTCTTAAAAAGTGACATTCGCCTTGTACAAAACAAGGAGGACTGTATAAAGTGGTAATAAAAGCAAGTGGTCATAATGAGGCAGGTGTATGATGATGATGAGTATGAAATAAATCTGTTCTGAAAACTACAATTTTCTTTATTTATTTGGCAGAACAACAACAGCATTATCTGTTCAGTTTCAGTTTTCTTAAGTAGATTTAATTCGCTCTATAGGGCCTAGGTTCTTAAAATTTTGCCAATTGCACTCAATTCACATTAAATTGCCATAAGTATCAATGTGAATACCACATAGGTTGGTGTACGGTTAACGAGGTGTAGGCCCGAATCATTTTTGAACTGAGTTTTAAAGTCAATGTGACCGCTGTTCTTCTCCAGACTATTATTATAGTCCTCACTTGGTCAATAAGCTTTTAACGGTCGTGGGTGGGTGTTCGTCAGATTGATTAAAAAATGTCCCATGAATTTTAAGTAATAACAAAACAACACAAGATCACGACTATCAGTCATTTCCATAGGTCTTCAGGCATTTACATCCTCTAACGATATTTAAAATACATACAGACATACATACATAAAATCACGCCTCTTTCCCGAAGGCAGAGACCACGGATCTGCACTCGCTACGATCCTGACACACAACTTTCGCCTCGTTCACTCTCATTACATTCTTCATAGATGCTCGTCGGTTTAGGGTACTTTTGACCTGGCCCTTCTCCAAAATGTCGCAAATTTGATCCAAAAAGGTTCGCCTAGGCCTTCCCCTTCCAGCTGTCCCATACACACTCGCCTCATACACTTGCTTTGTCAAACGACTGTCATCCATCCTCTCTAAGTACATGTCCAAACCATCTTAACATACCTTTCTCGATCCTTAACACTACATCTTCTTTCACTCCACACTGTTCCTTTATCACACTATTTCTCACTCTATCATTCAACGTTACCCCACACACTACGCAACGCTCTCATTTCAACAGCATCAGAAAATATGTCATCTTTTCCCTTAAATATCAAAGTCAGGAGCATTTGGTTACACGTGGAAATTTGACAAAGACGACGCGGACAATTTATCAAATTTTTTGTAATTTTTTATAGTGCTAATCCACACTTGGTATTTCATTAAAAAATGAAAAGTCTTATCAAAATTTTGGATTCCGACGGTATTTAAACCCGCATCGATCAGACGATCCTCCTAAAGCCGAAGTGCCTTACCGCTCGGCCCCAGAACCCTAGTTGTCGGCATCCAAATCTTTAATAAGCTCTTATCGGTTAAGCACCGATTAGCGCCATCTACACGTTTCACTAGTGAACTCATGCTCATTGTCCGAAGTTACATTCAGAATCAAATTCAAAATCTTTAGGAGGATCGTCTGATCGAATCCCGTCGGTATCCAAAATTTTGATAAGACTTTTCATTTCTTAATTTATCTAATTACCTAAAAAAAACGCAACGAGCATAATGTCAATTGGTGCGGGGCATGGATTTAGCATTGAACCTGTGCGGGGTGAAGAGGGTCCATTTTATATTTCAAAATATTCTCTGCGTTTCGTTACGTTTCGTTCTAGTGTTTCGTTACTAAATAAATTACAAATTCAAAATAATATTATTACTTTCCAAATAATTAAAATGCTCATTAGCAGGTGCTAAAACCCAATTACTGGTTCCAGCGGGTTGAAATAACACCCTAAATTAACAAAATGTATCCAATGTACGCGCCTAGGAGTTTCTTCGAGCAAAATAATTTACAGTGTGCTCTTCGTGTTCCTCACCTCTACATTATAGCTTTGCGCGTTTTGTGTATTCATTTGGAAGCTTATGAGTTCAATGACTTTAGTAAAATAGGTAATGTAATTTGCTATGATATTCATTGGATTTGTTCAGCTTGGATATTTAATAGGTACAAAAAAGCTGTAATTATAACCAACTGTAATAGACCCAGGGTAGTATTAATTGTAGACTTTAATAATCGCTACCAGCTGATATCGAAGTTTTCTAAAACTAAGAGGAATTATCTTGCAATCGAACATTGGTGATTTTTATTGTTAGATAGTTTAAGTAGAGCGTAAAAAAAGAGAGTGGAGAGTAAAATAACTTATCATTAGGATTACATAAAGTGAAGAGGTTGTTGGAATACTTCATCGTATTTGTAATTAAAAAGTAAACTTACATAAAACATACGTTTATTTCAAAAATTCATGCCTATGTACACTTTATAAGTTACAATAATATAAATTAAACTAAAACTACAGTGCGTTGTTACATAGTGATATCACAGTCCAAGTTCAAAACTGGCGTTCGTCATGATTTCATTCTGCTAAGCTCGCAACGAGAACGAACCAATCTAGATTTATTCGAGTTGTTTTCAAAGCGATTCCATTTCTTTTTCATCCCATTTCGTTTCCCATTTCTACGAAGGCTTTGAGGGTCGGTCAGGCACGGGGTGTCAATTTTCCCTGAATTATCTGAGCTGATCCTTTTCATCCATCCTTTTCTTATTTTGACTATTTTTTATATCCTGATCACTATCAGCTTGGCACCGATAAACCACCATTAAGCCGATACCGATATTGAATTTTCAAGAAGCGGTGCCTGCAATGACGGTTGTGATATATTCAGTACCGATACAATTAAAGCTATATTGCATAACAAAAACTATATCGTTACTGTCATTATGTCATTATAAAACAAAAACTATACCGCTATTTCACAACCACTTTCTGAAACCACCTCTGCTTAATCAAAGCTTTTGATATCTGCCGAGCTTTTTAGTGATTTGAGGCATAAATTAATTGTGCATTCTTAGGACAGAAAGAAACAATTCCTTCTCTCCTAAAACATTGCTTCATTCTTCAAATTCAGGCTATCACACCCTCCCTTTTTATCTATCTTTATGTCTCTACATCCGGCCTTCATTGCTTGATTGAATTCATCTCTTTTTTTCCTTAATTGCTTCTCTGTCTGTCATGGTGGGCAAAGTTCGTTCGTGTGCGATGCTGAGAATTGGTGAGATCGTTAGTAGTGGTAGCCGTTGGCGCTGTTGCCGCCGTTGCCGCTACCACCGCTGCCACCGCTGCCACCGCCGCCTCCACCGTTGGACCCGGAGCCGCCACCGTTGTAAGCTCCATCACTGGAAACATTGATATGATTATTATTATTATCTTGTGTGTATGTTTCCCGACTAGATGTGAGTAGAAAATGAATCTGTAGTTGTTTCGTTGGATTATTCTTGGTAGAGTTCGGACAAGAAAGGCATTGATAAAAAAAAACGTACATACAACCGAACATAGAACCTCCTCCTTTTTTTGAAGTAGGTTAAAATGTATCTTGGGTCAGTTGACATATTTTATTTTTATGATGATGGGTCGGCTCTCGACCTCGAAACTTACATAGGCAAGATTGAGGTCTACGATGGAGCGAGCCTATCCAGAAGGTACATTAACTTTAGATCTTATTAACAATCTAAGATATTAATTATCCATTACTGGGGTTAGAGGAAAACATACATTTTCCACATTTTGATAAGATAGCATTCCGTTGTGTTAGATTTCAGTGTTAGATATGTGAGTAGGGATACATTTTTACAAAATTTTAAAAATTAATTATTATGATCGTCTATTATTGCATTATTATCTTTTGTTTTACACCTCTTTTCTTAATTCCAAGGAAATCATTGTCTAGTTAGTAAAAGTAAGTTCGTATGAGTCAGTGGCCAACTCTGGTGAAGGAGTTTAGTCATACAAGGAACACTATTTCGTTTATACTTACGAAGAAGGATTGTTCTTGTTGAACTCGATAGAGCGGAGAATTTCCTCTGGGATTGGGGGAGGCGTGGGTAGATGCGGCCCCACAGGGTGGAATCCGTTTTCGTCGGCGGTGTACGTCAGGGCGATCTGCTGGCCGTCAGGGGACTTGTAGGAGAAGGAGCCCTCGGCCGTCACCGCGGGGCCTTCGGGGCCTTGCGCGCGTGGAGACCCGCTCTCCTGCGCTGATATCCCGTTTCCAGTTTCATAACTAAAACAAAATTTGAATTGATTAACATTTATAGTAGTAAGTGTAAATATTGTGCTTCTCGAAGTTTGCTTAACAGGGCCACGACTGTATCCCCAAGGCGCGGTAGACATTCTGTCAGATCTTTAGTATTCTAGATCCTTTGAAGATGTTTAAGGAAGTAGGCATGTCAAAATACAAATTTGATATAAGCCCACAAATTGATCCCCCGCCTTTGATGGCGCCATAAAAGACCACACTTTGGTGAATAAAACTGGTTTTTAAAAAACAAACTAAAATAGACATATATATTTCAATACAAAAAACTCCGTCTCTAGAACCATAAAAAGTTTGCTGAGCTGCACTTTATTTCGGTTTATACTTTTTCCCGCATGTTTTATTAGGTGCTACTGACACTCATTCAGTTATTGACCAGTTTTACTATTGCTATGATCTTGACGATTCCTTAACCGTTCTCCGATAACCGATTCGTCAATGGACTGTTCGTCGACAAAATCTTTCGTTTCATTTAGGTACTCTCATAATTTTTTTTTCAACACACTTGCTCATAAAGTGGCTCTATGGTCACTGCAATTAGGCACATAATGACACCCATAATCAAACTGTGACTTTTTCATTATTTTATCTCACTAGTGAGTTATAGATTTTTTTTTTAAATTTTATTGGTTGAGTTGCTTTGTTCTTAAAAAAGTTTTTATTAAAAAAAAGATCGTGTTCAATAGAACAAATAAATTAATGTTCCTATTGCTTGCTCATTTCATGCAACTTCTTATTTAAATAGATAATTTTAACTCGTACGTGTTTAATAAATAAAACTTTCACTCAAATATGACTTTTGTTTTCTCTGTAATAAAAGAAAATGTTAAATTCCCCATTTTGTACATACGTGGCAGAATAGGCGCGGAAAAAAAACCCTCATGCCTTTATTTAGTCTGTGGCCGATCGCAATGCGCGCGCATAGGAAAACTGATTAATTTTTCCCTTCTTCTTCTTCTTCTATTAATAGCAAATCATTTTTCACAACTCGTTTTCACTGTTGAAAATGAGTTTTTATTGTTATTTTATTCACAAATGTGTTGAAAAACGTCGTATGATACACGTCTTAAGAGAGCCGAGGACGGTAATCATCAATACGATGATTACCGTCCTCGGCTCTCTTAAGACCCTCGCCTACGGCTCGGGTCTCAATGGCGCCTCGGCGGTAATCACCAATGTTACACACTAGTACCATAATGTACTATTATACACGCTTGACGATTTAGGATATGATCTCAAACCTCATATACTAGGTTAAGGAGAAAGCAATATTTGTACGCTTCATTGACTGCCTATCCTGAATTAATGATACGGATAAAATACCTAATAGAGTACCTTGTCTGGATACTAAGCTTTGGTAAAAAATATGCCTAACAGATTATTTTTTACAGCACATACTAAACTTTTAAAGGTTGCACAAGCTATAGTTGCTAGATACTGACCTAAATTTGTAGTTCCCGTCTCCATTGTTCACGTTCTCGAACTTAGTGATGGGAATCTGAGCGCCACCGGCACCGCCACTACTTGATCCTCCGAAACTGCCACTACTACCGCCGGAACCCCCGCCAAAACCACCTCCCAGACCTCCGTTACCGCCGGAACCACCGCCGAAGCCACCGCCTAATCCCCCGTTCCCGCCGGAACCACCGCCGAATCCACCGCCGGAACCTCCGCCAAAGCCACCTCCCGCGCCCCCACCTGATCCGCCACCACCCGGTCTGGGTGGAAGGTACTGGGGCTCCAGACGACCGCAAGAGGCCACGGCTACGAGTGCCGAGGCACAGAGCACCTGTAGTAAATGGCAAGATAGGATGAACATGATGATAAAGGTGGTGGTTCTGAACACACTCTGAACTACATTCTGGTGGTGCAAAAACTCTCTAATTTGAATCCGTCCGATGAATTGAAAAACAGATTGTTTTATTGGAGCCAAAAATGGATTGCGTACTTGATTGTCTTTTTTTGCATACCGATTATATTTTCTCTAATCGATAAATACGAGTATATTTCGAAAATGTCAATATAATTTGCATCAATTCAATCCCAGCGTAGCTCTCATTCAATATTTGCATAACGTATGGGATTATAGGATATCCAAATGGCTCTGTTTACGGCGATTTTATTGTCGATTTACTAGCAGGATTTTACTAAACACCCCCGTTCTAATTCAATTCAACCCTTGGGGTAATTAAGTGAGACTCACCAGAGCAGTTGTCATCTTTTTAATCTCGAGTGGTGCTTTGTTCAGCTATTTACTGAATACTGTTTGCGAGGATGTGCCTCGTTTTATATTGCTCCGGATTGCCCTTTCTCGGTTGCCTCACCTTGTGCATCGCACATCCGCTGCCTGTACTTGCTACACTTCTGCCTTTACCTAACCTGCAGGTTTAGAATTAGGTAGTCTACGGAAAATGGAAAAAAATAATACTTATCAATATGAACTGAAGTATGTTGAAAATGAGTAACTTGTAAACATGTTTAATAGTTGAGTGAAATATTATTATTATTGTATCATCAGAAATTCATGATAAAGTGATGCTCAGGATTATCATTCAGGAGTGAGAAGATAATTATCACCTGGTGTCAATTGTACCCTGTTATTCAGGAATAAATTATAGTATATTGGTATATTCTATGCCATAATTCAGTTTATAATCTATCTCTATGGGAAACGTACAGTCCGTTCATTTGTTCCAGCGTAGCATTCATCAAAACTTTCAAAATTTATGATGTAGTAGGAGGTACGAAATCGTTTAAATATATATATTTTTAATTAAATAGGTCAGCATTTGACTTCACTCTGCCTGATGTTAATTTGTGATACCAATGTATGAAAAATTACATACATTGGGTTTATAAATACTTTCCCTGGATCTAGAATCTATTCTAGATCTGTAAATATAGTACCTATTATGTTACTAAATTATGTGCTAAGTTTAGTAGCCCAGATTCAGGGAGGTAGAACGTTTGCACTGGTCACGTGCATGCAGCAAAAGGTGCATGGGCATCCTAAAGCAGGCAAATATAGGTCAAACATTATAAATTACGGGCATGAGAACCCACAAATGCATTAAACAGTTGTAAATGTTATACACCTCAGTTATACTGAACCCAGTTATGTAACAGTTCAGCCTAATTCCAATAGGTTAGCTAAGGCTACTGGCTTATGCAATATTCAAGACAATAACAGTATTAGCAAGTAATTTATCTGAAAAATAATACTAAAGAACAGCATATCAATTAATAATACAGTATAATACTAAGTAGGTACCTATACGACCTCAGTGGCGCAGTGGGTGAAAGCCCGTTTAGGATGCAGAAGATTTTCTGTATGATCTGTTTGTCTGTTTGTATGATCTGCAAATATTTGAGGGCTAAGCTTGCTTAGTTTAGGACTAGATGATGCTGTGTGAAATGTCCAGCATTATTTAGTTATTTATACTTAGAATGAACCCGTCGTCCTGCACGAAAAGTTTTTATAGGCAAGAATTTAATGTACTTATAATAACTCTGAAAGGTCTGGTTTTGAAATACGAACATCTATGAAGACCTAATTGTTTGTTTCCTATTATTGAAACTAGGAACATTAAATAGTTCGTAATTAAGTAGAAGTAAAAAGGTCACAGTTCAAACCTTCTCTTGGACTCCAACTTTTGCAATAAAGACTGCAAATGGCTGAACTTATTCTTTTTCTAACAGAAAATTCAACGACTTGATAAGTTTTTAACGACACCCACTCTCTTGTTGACTAAAGCCGCTTTGAAAAACTTTTGTTGAATTTAATGAGATCCTGCTTCTTCTTCTTGTCGTGTCGATGCTTCATCATCAGATAAATTTAGAGTAATGATAGGCCACTTTAATAGCTCTATCTGTGGCAACATGAGGTCTTTAGTGAATTGATAAACTAGTAAGTAGTAGGTATACAAATTCGCTGGAGGTCTCTCAGTACTTAATGAGTTCTTGCAATTCCATTAAACACTCAACCGATGTTTAATTTAATATACAATCATGCATGATACCTTCTTAGCTGAATCAACTTTAATAAGCAATTGGAAAAAAAAAACAATAAATAGTTTGTGCGTAGTGTAAAATTGTATTTAACCCCTAAAGTAGAGCATTAAATACCTAAAAGAAATTCTCTCAACTCACTTTTATGAGTCTCACTTTGTTCGCTACCCACTGGAGCTTGACTATTTGGTTGATGATGGTTCATCTAAAATAAATCTATGCTAACCAGTGTTTGTTGCCCTAGTTATTCACGATATTGGTTACGAAAGAACATGACTAGAATAGCCTAACTCTTATGACATACTCTTAGTAATCCCAGAGGTCCTGGTGAAAAATTTTTTAAGTGAATCTTGATCTTAGCATTACTAAGTAGACCGCCGGACTTAATACCACAAAACAGAGTGTATGTATGTATAGCTAACATAATTCAAATAAAGGATAAATATGGTGAGTTATGATAGTCATGAAAAAATCGTAGGTGACGTAGAGCGTCTACGAAGAGTGGAGTGGCTACGAATCGCTTACGAAACTCGAAATATCATCATCATCATCATCATCATCTCAGCCTTTTTTACGTCCACTGCTGAACATAAGCCTCCCCCATAGATTTCCACAGCGATCGATCTTGTGCAGCCTGCACCCAACGGCTCCCAGCAACCCTTACAAGATCGTCTTCCCATCTATATAATATATAAAGTAAAAATAAGTAAAGTATTTCAAAAACTCGCATCTATGCAAGCACCATTCGATAAACTTTCATTAGTCCTCGCTCGGTATGAAGAGCGCGTCCGTGACCGTTCGGCGTTCCTCCCGTGTCAACAATGCTCTAAGCTCCGATCTCCGATCGCTACTTAGTGCAGTCAACCCTAGAAATATCTAAAAGACATTTTTTTTTTATATTTCACAACGTAAAAGGATGAAGAGGTAGACCAAAGAAAAGATGGATGGACTATGTAATTGTCGGGTTTACATTATTCCACTCCAGCGATCGAATCCAGCTGGATTCAAAGTACCGTCAATCCTGGAATGCTCAGTCCATGGATTGGAATGCGCAGTGAAGTCCGGTTTTCCATGCGCAGTAAATCCAGTGAGCATTCCAGTCTGGTAACTGCGCAACCGGAATAATGTAGACGGCCAATCCAGTTACATTCCAGTGCTGACGCATCATTTGTACAGTAAACACGTGTTTGTTGTTTTAGCGGATTTTACTGCGAAGAAAAGAGGTTTTGACAATGGGAAAAAAGTTATCTGAAGACCAAATTTTACATTTTATCTGTTTATACAGAGAAAATCCGTGTTTATGGGACATAACATCAGAAGATTATAGAAACAAACCTATGCGCCAATCTGCTTTGCAAAACCTGCGCAATGGAATGGAAATTGAAAGTTTTACAGTGGAGGATGTGAAAAACAAAATAAAAAGTCTTCGTTCTACATACTACCTTGAACTAGACAAGATTAGGAAGTCATCCACATCTGGTGGTGATGTTTACCAACCCAAATTGAAATGGTTTGCCGAATTCAATTTATTTATTCAAAATGCGATGGTGAAACGTAAAACACATGTATGTATTCTTAAATCTATTTTTAATTTACTAACATATTTTTGTTAAAATACGCAAATTATCAATTTTCTTTGTTCACAAAATAATTAATAACTTGAGGTCTTTTCCCTAACACTCATTTTCCCTGAATCTGAAAAAATACAATTTAAGTAGGTATTTTATTTTCAGGAAAATATTGACAATTTTCAACCTAGTGACCAATCTGGAAAAACTACTTATACAAACCAAGAAACAAATCTATCAGAACCCAGAAAGAAAAGGAGTAAAATTTCACAGATGTCTACGATAGTCAGTAGCATGAAAGAGATCCACGGTTTATCCAAATCAGAAACAGAGGAAGATGAATTCGACGTCTTTGGAAAACATGTTGCAAAACAATTAAGGACTCTTTCTACTGAACAGGCTATCTTAGGCCAAGAACAAATTCAGAGTGTGATAACAAAATGTCGACTGCAAGATTTGAAATACAGAAATATGACAGTGAGTAGTCCTGCATATTCTGCAGACACACAAGCCAGTGACAATTATGCGCCGAGACCATGTACGAGTACTTATATGCCATTGAATAGTCCAGCATCTACTGTAGACACACAAGCCACTGATAACATAAAGTTAAAAATTGAAGTTGAAACGGATTAGAAAAGAGGGTTCTATTGCTGATGACACACTTGCATAAAAGGATCGTGAAATTATTTGTCAATATTTACTGTATCTACCAATGAATTGGTATACTCTGGTACCTTGTGCTTGTAATTTTTTTTCTTAACTTAACTTTATTTTCTATAGTTGACTGTTGTTGGAATATTAATTTTGCAAGTACTTGCAAAATTAAAATTCCAAAAAAGATTTGGATATTTGAGCATTATTTTTATGGACTTTACCTTGCTATTCCTCGCTCTACTTTTTTATTTTTTTTAACTGTACTGGGTGGTCTTGGAAATCATTTATCCACCTGTCTGATACACATCAGTTTTTTTGTTGTAATTTAAACCTATATTTAAACTGTATATGGGCTGTATATGGATTTTAACATGCGTAGTTATAATTATGTTCAATGTGTGTTTTCTACATCGATAATAAAAAAAACAGGATCACGATTACATGACCTATCCCCAGATCAATTCATTAATGATTTTACAAATAACTTTTTTCTAAATAACAACTTCAGCGCGTCCAAAGTTCATATTTGACACATACTCGTAATATTATGCCCAATGTGTACTACATAATATAACTTCTATGGTGACAGATTAGAAGCCCAATCGATAAAATAGATAATTATGTTGAAGAAAAGCCATTTAGGTAATGAAAGTAATAGTCATTAATCAACTCATGTCAAGCAATCGAGTGTACAATGTCTTGCAATTGAGAGACAAGACGTTTGTGCCATGCTATGCTTCCATGACAAAACATACTGCTAAATTTATTTCGGGCTTATTTTTTAAAGCATAAATAGATAAAACATGCTAAGGGTTCCTCGATGTTGTATCTATCGTATTTACGACTTACGGTTTTCGATGGTTTGAGGTCTATTGCAATAAAAGGTATACGTTGCATAGACCATTTGTTGCATAGACAAACACATTATATTTACAGATTGAATGATATCAAGCTACATATTATTACATTCTTGTCACACATCGCTATGACGTCATTAATAAGCCCTAAGGCTTTAATCACATCCATAAAAGATACCATAAAATTGTAATGAAGTTTGATGATCATGAATCGGTCTCATCTGAAAAAAAAAATCCTTTTAATGGACCTTGGGCTGACTGCGATGTAGTAGTCTTATCGAGATTTGTAACTGGTCATACAGCTCAAATTGAGATGTGGTCCAAACGCCACCATTATCATAGCCACCATTATCGACTTATGAAATCCGATCTTGATTATTGTTTTGTTAGGAAATACACAGTTATCTACTGGCCTGACGTGCGAGGCTATTCCATCTTAAAAACAATGTCCCAGGCACCACAACGTCCCTTTGAGTGTAGGCATCGGTTGCCTCCTGACGCTGTAGGTATAGGCAAATCATCTAAAATAGATTGGCCAAAGCTTTTTTGATGTGCGAGACATTCTTGCCAAAGCAAACTGTTATGTTTTGATAAATTGTGTTTCCATGTTTCATTAAACAGTTATTTCACTGCGCAGTGTTAATAAAATTGATAGGTGATGTCATTAGGCCGATAATGAATTTATCACACGAAAAAAAGCATGTCTCAGTTTACATTTATTCATTAGGCATAGGATGCGATTGATAAACAAACACTCATTACAAACACCCATTTATGGTAGAAACTGCCATCTTCACCTATTAGGTGAGTGAGTTTTTACTGCTGTGGATGGAAATAGTCTGTTCATGAATTAATTGGTAGATGATTTAATCGTTTTTAGTTCTTGCACTAAATAACGAAATAATCTTCATCAAAATCAAAATAGTATGATGAGTACGATTCTTGCTGTAGGACACTGGACAAAATATGAAAAATTATAGCTGGCATAGCAACACTATCAGAATAAAAAAAACTTAAATATATTCTCATCTTTAATACTTTAATACATTCAATGAGACACTGCCAACATGGACTTGAAGTATTTCCTGTGGTCAAGGTACCAATTAATTTAGATTAATATTAATAGTGACAGTTGTACAAACGGAAAAGCAATGTTTGTAATTATTTGGTACCTCCTTGTTTTATCAAAATCATATTATGATCATCGGCTTTGATCGATATATCATCAGCTACTTTATCTTACCTACATCGGTAACGCAAATAGTATTACTGACAACTGCTATTTACGAAAATTATGGGAGCACAAAACAATTTCGCAAATTGCTTGTAAGTTTAACCTATCGGCACTTTGATGCAACATTATTTCTCGGAGGCAACGCCCTCAAACATCTGTTTTCTAAAAGACAATGACCGTAAAATAGCAGCAGTTACGATTACTAGCTAAAATATTTTAGGCAATGATATAATGAATCACTAATGAAAATTATCAAATACAGCGCTTATTGCATCTGTAAAACTCAAAACAGTGCCTTGTCCAGTGCATTTTAGTATTCCTATCAATTTAGCCGATGTTTATTTTTACGAGTTGCTGTAACATACAATATTTTTTATTTTTTACTAGATATATAAAATATAGAAAAGGCTTGCATTAAAAATACAAGCAGTGGCAGGCAGGAGAGTCCTAACCTAATTACAAGTATTGTAAAATCAAATGCACTTTTTGGAGTTTAGAAGTATGAGGTTGAACAAGTTACTTTAACGTAAACCACTTTCAATGAAACATGAAGCCATTGTGAGTCATTGGGCTTAATAAGATCGTCATAAATAGCGGTTGAAGTTTATCAGAAAATGTAAGTTTTAAGCGTAATAATACGGCCTCGAATATTCTGATGATCCATATTTCTTGAACCAATATCACAAGCCACTACGCTTGTCATGAATCATTCTTCTTTTGTAGATCTATTTTCCCATATTCCTTTATATCAGGGCTATACTCGTAGATGGCCGTGATTGTTCGAATGAGACGAAATAGGAGCGAGCTCGATTCTCGCCACGAGACAAAGGTCTGTAGCAGAAATCTATGTTTTATTTGACGATGAAGATTGATATAACGACCTCTGTTGCGCAGATGGGTGAAAGCCTGCTTGTGACGCAGAAGGTTGCGGGTTCAATCCCCGCCGCGGGATAAATGTTTGTATGATCTGCAAATATTTATCTCGGGTCTGGGTGTTACTATATTATGTATGTATTTACAAACAAAAAGAATATAAGTAGTATCAGTTATCTGGTTCCCATGGTACAAGCTATGCTTAGTTTGGGGCTAGATGATGCTGTGTGAAAATGTCCAGCATTATTTATTTATTTATTTATACTATCATCCAAACCTGATTACCTGAAAATCTAAAATCCAATATCAACAAGCCTTAACAGAATTTGTATAATTTCATTCGATGTCGATCAATGCAGAGACAATTTCATTTTCTCGAAGCTGCTTCGAATTGAATGGAAAGGAAATCACTTACCTCCTCCCGTTCTTTTACAATTTGTTGCCAAAGGCATGCCTATTAAACCTACTAATAAGCACATACCTAGGTTATGTAAGTTTCAACATAATATTTGAACAAAACATTTGAATAGTAGGTACCTATTTATCAACTAATATTCGGTCAAATATCGTCTTGTGAACCTTTGCTAAGCGAATGGATCTAGCACGGCCGTCACTTAGGTACCTACTGTGTTAAGTTTATCAAGACTTGCGTCTACATTGATACCTATTTGTGTATTTTTTGGATAAGAGTTTACATAGAAAAATATACAGCTTATTTTAGCACTCAGTTACCTACTTATTCGTATAAATGACACAAACACGGCGCTAAGCGAAGTGACGGCAAGGCACTTAAATTCTACAATGTTATTTCAGTCTGATTTTGGTAAATACCTACCAATTATGGAAACTATTAAAACCAATTTGCGTTTAAATTCCAAAAGCATTGTTAATATTGGGCAATAATACGCTATATGAGAAGGAAATAAAAGCAATACCGCAGCTCCTTGAACTTTCAACAGTCACGGAGTGGATGCTGCTCTCTCGAGATTATGCCCATTTAACTTAGGTACAAATGGATTCTAGGTGCCGATTGATTCAGGTCGCTTGAATGTTTTGCTATTGAGATGATCTGAATAGTTCATGCAAATTATTATGCACATGTGATGAGAGGATGAGCTTCCGTGAGCTTTTTTGACGACATAAAGAACAGTTGAAGACTTAAAATGAGCCTACTCCACAGAATTCCATATGGAATCATGTGGCTTAAAAAAGACCGTAATGTTTCAAAGACCTTGATGAGAATGTGATCTGATTATAAATTGATCACATTCAAATATTTTAAAATTACTTCTTTTCATCAATGTAAATTTATTAAGCTATAGAATTTTGTAATTTTATGTACATATTGTAAGCTTAGTTTCTGTAAATAAATATTGGCCTTAATTCTGAGTGTGACATAATTTATTAGTTATATTAATTAATTAGCTTTAAAATATTTTCTGTCTAGTTCATGGTTGTACAAATATTTTATACATTTTCTTAGTAGTTTCTTGTTATTTGGAATATTACTCGTTAATTGAAGTCATATTAATCTCCATAACTCTGTGTAGGTATACCTTCATGTAAAAAAAATGCAAGATTACAGTTGGAACCTCCTTTGATCTTTTCATAAAATACTTCAGCCCTTCGAGTTGAAGTTAATCTTGAATGTCACACAAATGTCACAATGGAAAACGCCTGTCCTTGTGTCTGTCTAGTTTTAGTGTCATGTGATAGTTATAAATAATTAGAATTTTCGTGTTATCTCTGTAAATTATTACAATTCAAAATGTTAATACCAACCTGTATTATTAAATTATTGGAATTAGTAAGTTGTGTACCTTTTTTCGAAGTTGAAAATATGTTCAATGGCAGTAGCCAGTTAGGGTCATCTTCCCCGAAAAAAAGTGGATACCTACGCGTCAATACACACAGAGAGATGGCAGGACATGCGTGTGTCATATCATATTAATGTTCGTTTAATTTACACATACTCAATTTTCTCCGTTCTCCGATGAAAGGAGTCTCCGTCCATTCCTTAAATTAGGCTTGAAGAAGGTAAGGGCAACGAATAAATGAATTTGATAGTAAAAGTTTGTTGCAGATGTTAACAGTAGCATGCCTCACACTTCACCACTACAGCTACGATCTGACGGACGTGCCCACACTGATGTTGTGCTCTGGCACTTACATCGGTTATGCGATAGTACTTTCAGGAGAGATTGTAGGTGAGACTAATGTCACACTTCCAATGCAGCACAAATTTTTATCTTGATAATCAACAGGAAACATTGAAAGCAGCGGGGAAGCAACCCACAAAAGGCATTAAAGTCTTAGCTTACATGTTTATCTAGCGTGATAACAACCTCAATAGTTTCAGAGTTTAACATCATAACAAGCTTTAGTTCTGTAAAATATTAGTTTAGGTTTGTAGTTATAGAAGTGTAAGCTTGAAATTGTTGTTTGATTAGGTAATGCTCTGTTTGTTTTTTGGTAAAGCTCTTCGATTTGGTCACGAAGCTGCTATTCCGAAATGTACAATTAATAGTTCATCTGTCAAAAGACACGTAAAATTAATTGCATGAATTTTGAAGCTTATTGTTCCAAACACAGCAAATGCAGTGTATCGACCATAAAATGGTTGTCTTGGGAAGGATTGTCTGTGATGCTATGAATTCGTTATGAGTGCTGTGGCTCAGATTGTGCTTTAATATTCAGCTACTGGGGATTCACTAGATCGTCAGGCTGATTGCAAATTTGTGAGATGTTACATTTAGATGGGATATAAAAATGGGATTCTGCTAAGGTTGTTTTAAAACTACGAAAGAGTATACTTAGAAAAGTTTGACTAAATACTTAAACAGTCAGCTAATGTTTACATAAATACTAGCTTATGTTCTATTTTCAGCTAGCTAATAATAACTTCGTAGAGCAGCTGGTATTGTGGATTGTGCTTTTAGCCGTAGTATTTGCCTTTAATAAGTAATGAAAGTCGCATTTACACCGCCTACACAGATCTTAAATAAATTATATCTCTTAAAAGCCTCCAAAAACATCTTTGAGTTTCATAAATCTTCATTAAGATTCCGTCTCTATATTTTCACAGGCACTTAAATATCCCTTGCCTCTTATTCTTTGATATTTCTCGGTGATAAAATATCTGACACTAAGTTTTTCGGAAAAAATGTCTGACTTCTATTATTTTCTCCAGGGGAAATGATATTCGCGCCACTGGACCTCGTCCAAGATATTTACTTTGGATTGATCGGGATCGCTCTCTTCTCCATCAGCGGCGGGCTAGTCCTCTCCACGAGGATCCGAGGGTCTTCGTACCCCAAAACTGGCGACCCCACCGCGGCGATGCTCTGTGGTTCCCTCTCAGTTATAAACGCAGTGATCATGCTGTTTGACTTGAGCCTGGCGTATTTAGACTCCGAAGAATATGATGATGAAGTCAGTGTTTGAAGGTGATTGGATTTGTAGATGATTAAGATATTTGAAGTAGAGGTTTAAATGCGACTTAGTTGGTTATGTAGGTAGATTTTGGCCTTTATAACAGATTAAGTAAAATAATACCTACTAACTCATATTACTTAAACAATTACCTACACATTTATCTCACAATCATTCATACTATTTACCTATGAAGACAAATTCATAAAATAACATCGTGCGTGATCAAAACGAAATAAGTTTTCTATAAATTATATGCAGTGATAGTGCTTGTGTTTGGCTCATGAAAATGCTGATTTGCATACATTCAATACATTCCTCAGAATCCTGAATGTCACAAAGATCTCAAATATCCGTTCAAGATGATGAACTGAATGTCACAATGATCAGAACGAATAGATATCTTCAAAGCCTACTGCTAATCGGTTTATACAAGCAGCCTGTGGTTCAGCTACACTCAAAAGTCGATGAGCGCCCTACGCGTCCAGTACAATAATGGATTCAGGATGCTGTTGGGGCTGCCACGCTTCTGCAGTGCATCTACTATGTTTGCGGAGGCAAGAGTTGATGGTTTTCATGCCATCATTCGCAAGAAAACAGCCTCACTGCTCAGCAGATTGCGGGGCAGCACCAACAGTATTCTGCAGGTCATACCTGATAGATATGATCTGCCCATTATGAAATCTTTCATTCGGGTTCTAGTCTAGCAGTGTCACTTGACACTGATGGACTGGAGCGTGAATGAAAGACCCACTCAAGGCTTAAACTAGTTGCCTATTCTAAACGCTTTTGGCTATGTAATTTATTTATTTATTTGGCAACACCAACAGCATACATAATACACATTTTGTAGGAACATTTTAAATCAGTCACTCTATAGAATGTACACCCATTACAGGCATGCACAACATTTACAATAAGTATTAGGAACTGACAACAGCTAAAATGCTAATATAAGTTAATTAAAATCAAAACAAAAAATAAACTCAATTAAAAACAAAACAAAAACAATTCTAAAGTTAAACTAAAAATAAGACTAGGCAAGTACTTAATTGTCATCTTTGAGATGGTTTTGGTGACCAATCATAAAATATTGTTCAATTTTCTCTTAAAAGTAAATATGGAGTCACCAAACAGATCCAAGTCTGTAACTTTATTATTAAACAGATTGTAGTCTTTACAAATGCGGGTAAGAGGAGAGTTGAGACCGATGTTGGAATTTGAGAAAGGGGCGTTAAAGATTATATTAATGGGTTTTCTAGGGTAATTATAAGGAACAGTCAGAGAAATGTGGTTGATCAAGCTACTGTATCCAGTTTGGCCATTTATGATTTTGTGTAAGAAACTTAAATCAAGTATCCTACGTCGATTTCTAAGTGTGATCATATTGAAATGACTCAATCGTTCAGAATATGGTGTTTTGTGGAAGACTCCTGGGGTGATAAATGCTAAATGTCTGGTGAAATTTCTTTGTAAGTTTTCGATTCTTTGGGAATGTACAGCATAAAAGGGATTCCACACAACAGATGAAAATTCTAGGTGACTGCGCACAAGAGCATTAAATAGTACCTTCTTAGTGATGTATGTAAATCCCTTTGTATTTCTTTTAATAAAGCCAATCATTTGAGCAGATTTTTTATAGTATGATCAAAGTGAGCGTTAAAATTTAACTTGTCGTCAATTATCACACCCAAATCACGGATTTGGTGCACTGTTTGCAAAGTATTATTATGTAGTGTATATGATGCAATATTAGGTGTAACTTTTCTGGAAAAATGAATATGAAAGCATTTATTGACACAAAGGTCCATGTAATTAATTGTACACCAACCCTGTAATGCCAATAGATCATTTTGCAAAATGTTTACATCATCAATTGTTTTAATTTCTCTATAGAGTTTGAGGTCATCTGCAAATAATAAACAATGGCTTTTTAGAATATTTGTTAGATCATTTATAAACAGTGTAAAAAGGATTGGACCTAGGTGTGAACCTTGAGGTACACCTGACTTAGCGAAATATATGTGTGATTCGTATCCATCCACCGCTACTACTTGCGAACGCATTAGTAAATACGAAGAAAACCAATTAAGAAGAGAGCCATGAACACCATTAAATTCAAGTTTTTTTTAACAGGAGAGAATGATTGACTTTGTCAAAAGCACTCTTAAAATCAGTATAAATCGAATCTACTTCACCCCCGTTGTCAAGCACCTCTGATATATCAGAAACATATTTTACTAAATTAGTTTGCACGGAGTAACCCGTTCTAAACCCATGTTGCGATTCCGTAACCGTAATGATAACATCAAGGTGCCGTGTTAGAAGACAAGAGATTCAAATAGCTTAGAAAAGCAGGATAACATCGATATGGGGCGATAGTTCGTTACATTCCCAGGGTCTCCTTTTTTAAGTATAGGAATAATTCTAGATCTCTTCCATTCCGTTGGAAATATGCCTGATTGTAGTGACTTGTTATATAGGATGAATAATGGATATGATGATGCTTTACCGCAGTTTTTTACAAAAATCGGAGGAATTGCATCGGGCCCTGGTCCTTTACTAGGGTCGAGTGCTTTTATTTGTTCTAAAATATGTTTTTCAGAAATTTGAATATTACCAAGCGTATCATTGGTCTGAACTGTAGTTGGACTAAAAAGACTGTCACCATTATCAGAATTATCACTGTACACAGATGAAAAATGTTGAACAAAAAGGTTGACAACGCCGTCCCCTGTATCAGCGTGAAAATTGTCCAGAAACATATTGGATGGCAGATTAGATTTACCTCCGCGTTTTGCTTTTACATAACTCCAGAAAGATTTTGGATTCTTTTGTTCTATGATACTCGATTCAATTCTGTGTTTATAATCATTATAACATATGTCAATCAATTTGTGACAATTTTCTCTTAATATTTCAAAACTAATTCTGTCTCTAGGATTTTGGTAACGTCTATATCTTGTTCTGTATTTATTTTTTTCCTGCAATAGCTTAATTAATTTATTTGTAAACCATGGAGGTACATGAGATTTTCTTTTTTGAAGTTTAGGTACAAGTTCATCAATGATAGTTCTTAATGTTGTGTAAAATGTGGAAACCATGTCATCAATATTATCATTACATCGAAGGAAAACACTACACCAATCAACGTCACTTAATCTATTGACTATTTTACTGTAGTCAGCTTTGTAATAGTTGTAACCAGTTCGTACTTTAGGTAGAAGGCGGTCAGGGTTTTTGTTAGGAATAGATATTAGTAAATTTGGGTGTTTCTTATCTAGTTTGCTTAAGAGGTAAATCGGTTTGGTGACTTCAATATCTGTTACATTGTTAAGCACGAGATCAAGAAAGTTATCATCTTCATTAGGTTCATTGTTAAACTGGTTGAGATTATTAATGCATATAAAATCAATAAGGGAATATCCACGATTATTGTGATAGTTCGATGGTGTAGCAGTATTAGGCATGTCAATAGAAGGACTCCAAGAGATAAAAGGCAGATTAAAATCTCAAAAAAGGCAGAAAAAAATGTAATACTAATATAAGACATAAGCATATTAAATACTAACCCGAAATGGACTTAAAAGTTGTCTGATATAATAAATTGATTTGATTTGAATAGCCGTTCATTCGCTGCAAGCATTTAAACGTACACCTTGTAACCCAGGGGAAGCAGTATCAGCGGCAGCAGACGCGTACATAGACGCCTGGTGGTCTGCCAGTGGAGGCGTGCTCTTCGCAGCGTGCGGCGGCCTGACTCTCCACAACTGGCGGGATGTGCCCTCGTGCCCTCGCCGCACGTATGCCCTCGGTGCCGCAGTCTGTGCCCTCGCGGTTGCCGCGCTTTTCATCGTGGACTCTCTTCTTGCCCTCTGCTCTGCGCATAGAGACGGGAGTAGTTTACGTACCAAGTCACTCAGGACATGCAACCCACGTAGCTAAGTCAATAAATTTTGATATTGTACTGGTTATTGTAGATTTTTATCTTATTGGACTGTCCTTGAATAGGTAAAGCCAACCAGTTAGTGAAACTTTCTAGTAACCTAACTTTGAAATGCTAGTGTAGTTTAACACTATACTAATGATGATTTTTAACACTATACTAATGATACTTACCTCTTTACTTATGTAGGTATGTAAACATAAGTTTTTTTATAGCACCTGCCCCTAAAGTCTTAGCTCGAGCCATCTGTTGCTTTTACACTGAACTAAATGTGTAGGAGGTCAACCGTAAGGTTCATAGATATTATTTTGCGTAGTTCAGTGACCTTTGCATCCTAAAAGTTCACGTTTCTTATGATAGATGGTTGAACAAACACAACGTTTGATATTATTTCAATTTAATTTGTTTACTAATACAAATTAATTATCTAAAAAGAACAGGATTTGTATCGCACGGTGTAGTCAGCGACACAACCAAATGCATATTTGTTGGCACTTGCCCACATTCGACAAGCTGATAAGATGGCAGCTTATTCAAAAACTCAACTTCCTCACGATATTTTTGTTCATGATTCAGAGCTTATACAGGAACGACCGTCAAGCGGAAGTCCAGTGATGCAACACCCCAAGGGCTATCCGAATCACCCCCATGTATGTTCAGCGATTTTTTGTAGTTTAGAAGTTATTCATGTATATGTGTCATTTTATTCAAAAGAGCATATTCAATTATTTTAAATTTAAAATCCTTTCTTAATGTTAGGCGAAATAATTATAAACAAACATAGGTAAGTGTATTAATTGAAACGAAAAGAAAGTTATCAATGATATAATCGTACAATGAAGTCACTGTTCAGTTTCATACAATGCATCTTCTAATGAAGCCGCGCCTATGTTTCTTTTTAGCACCATTAGTGAAGTTCAAACAAGCTTACATCTAAGATAGAGTTGTTACATGCTTTAATTGAGTGTAAACAGCTTGGTCTGAAGGACGAATCGATTATCTACCTACTGTTTTGAGTGATGACAAAAACTGTGTAGTTATAAAATTACTTCATTCTTATCACATAGGTCGAGGAAGACATCCTGGCGATCAATAAAAATATTGCTCCAACTTGGTTTAGTTTGGAGCGTTTTGATGGGCAACCAATTGCTCAGTGCTTATCTGAAAAGTATGATAAGATTACTTACTTAGTAATTTTATAATAAAACTAGCTGTTTGCCGCGGTGTTACCCGCGATCCCTCGGGATAACATCACTTTCCCGGGATAAAATATAACCTATGTTCATCGGGGATAATGTAGGATTCCATTGGTGAAAGAATTTTTCATATCGGTCAAGTAGTTTCGGAGCCTATTCATTTCAAACAAACATACATACAAACAAACAAACAAATCTTTCCTCTTTATAATATTAGTATAGATGTAATATTAAAATATATACCTATTTTTGATGGTGCACAAATCAAATGATAATTACTTCTACTTGCCTACAATTTTCAATAACACAAATGTGCTAATAGCTATGCGTCTGAAACTTAAATGATGTAACTAATCATCAATTAAATTATTATCTTAGATACAATTATTATATTAAAGAAAATGGAAAACTTCGTTGGACATTTCAACGATTTTCAAGTAAAAACAAGTGAAGTAATTTACACAAATGAAGATAAGTATTTATATTTCATTTGTGTAAATTACATATCCATGCTAATATTATAAATGTAAAAGTCTGTCTGTCTGTCTGTTTGTTACCTTTTCACGCCCTAATACTATAAATTAATATTATAAATGTAAAAGTAATTCTGTCTGTCTGTTTGTTACCATTTCACGCTCTAACCGCTGAACAGATTAAGCTGAAATTTAACATGAATAAAGATTGCATACCAGGGAATAAGCTTTTTATCCCAAAAAAATGAAGTGATCCCGAGGAATCGCGGGTTATACCGCGGGAACGCAGCTTAGTTGAGTGTCTAACTTTACACTGAGTTATTTGTTGATGATTCATTACAATTATAACCAAATTATACTTACAATTACTTATATTGTTTAGATTATAGTACGCATTGGTTTTTATAATGTTTCTCCAGCATAGATGATCTGTGTGTGAACCAATGTGAAGTTTTTTGTACCATGATTAATGTTCTATTTAGGCTATTTATAAGCGTTACATAGTACTACTACTTTGTACTTTGTAATACTGCGAATAGCTATTGCGTGACTATTTGATCTAATCTTGCGTCATCGGAACTGCCTGCTATTTGGGCATGGTAGGCGGCTCAGGCAAGTGGATATCTTAACTAGCTCCATTATCATTGCTGGAGACAAAGCCCAAAATACAAGCTTATGCCAAGCAAATATCCCATTTCATCATCAGTCCGTTTCACATTTCATTTACTTAATTAAGTTTCATTTACCTTTTCTTTCAGTTTTCTGGTTCCCAAAATACAAGCTTTGTTTACCTACTTCGGGGCTAATTCGCTTGAGATGAATGTCTTGTAATATTTTGTGTATTAATAGTAGCGCAGTAGGCGAAGGTCCGCTTGTGACGCAACGCGGGTTCGATCCCCGCCGCTGGATAAATGTTTGTATGATCTGCAAATATTTATCTCAGGTCTGGGTGTTTCTATGTATAATATGTATGTAGGTATTTACAAACTAAAAGTATACAGTGTTATTTGTAAAACACCGTTAACCTCTCAGGACTGTAATACTATCATCATAAGGAACAACTTTTGTTCTTTATTTCATTATTATTATTATTTTTTCAATTCCATAAAGTTTAAAATTTTCAGTAAGCTCGTAGTTAAAATCTGTTTAAAAATTTGCGGTCTTTATTTTTATCTAGAAGAGAGTTTTAAGCTAAGACGATAATTAGAAAAATATCAACATCAGCCAATTAATCAAGGTGCCTTGAATTAGAATCTTGTGCAACTATTATTATTGTGACTTTTTAAAATGAAATAGGTATCTAAGTATCCTACCAATAAATAAATAAATATAAATAATGCTGGACATTTCACACAATATCATCTAGCCCCAAACTAAGCAAAGCTTGTACTATGGGAACCACAGATAACTGATATACTACTTATACACATACTTTTTGTTTGTAAATACATGATGATGACGACCTCTGTGGCGCAGTGGGTGAAAGCCCGCTTTCGCGAGATAAATGTTTGTATGATCTACAAATATTTATCTCGGGTCTGGGTGTTTCTATGTATAAATATGTTTCTTGTAGAAAAGGACACAGAGGAAGAAAAAACATACATTCCCTGTTTTTAAACATACTAATAATTTTGTTCTTTTCTGTAGATACGTTAGTAAGGGTTTTTTTATAATAACTTCGTCACTATATTGATCTACAACTAGATGATGTCATTCCCTAATGGATAATAGGGGAGTACGAGTAGCATCGTAGTCTTAGGGTGTCCATGTCAACAAACACTAGTATTTTTGTAAAATAAAATCAGCTATGTTGATCTAGCGCCGATCCAGTGTAAATTCTCTCATACTTCTACAAAAAAATATTTTGTAGAGTCTCAAGTTCAGGGTTCAGGCTAATCTCATTTCGCCGGGATTTTCCTGTGCAAATCCCCATGAAATATCACTAAATATAAAATGGGAATTTAAGCTAATTTTGTTTTAGATAAGAAAGAAAATGAGAATTCTGCGCATAAAAAGACGTATGTACGATATCAGATACATCTCAGAATAGGCACTATCACTATAAATGTGTTTACTTACATATAATTTGACTTTTAAAAGTCCTATAAACGATAAGCCATATGGCCACACGACTATGATCTCACCAGGCGTCATTCAAGGGGTAACGAACGAGCCCGCTGCGCAGTCTCAGTGGCGACCTGGCATAGAGCACTCGTGTGAAAGTGTAAACAAACCTTCCAAAACAATTCCTTCCAAACAACAACATGGCTATCAGTCGATTGTCGATCATCAAGTTTTTGGAACTGGTGAGTTTTTTTAATAATCAGTCTTTTGTTTTTTAGTTATTTTAAAACAGTTGTTTTTATTAGAACATGCTACCTTGTTCCACCTGTTGATGTTGATACCAAAAGCGTAAAATACAACCTCCTTACTAAACATTAGATAGGTACTATACTTATACCGACACTCCAACTACGAGAAAAATGTATTTAGTACGCATACCAGTATTTGAACTAAAACATGATATCGTGTTAGTTGAGTAGGCCGTTAACTTTTGACTTTCATTGACCTGAAAAGGTTTGTTTGTAAGCAATGCACGTTCAGCGCGGGAATTAGGTAGATGGGTGTCTGCTGGTATTATTGATAAGTAGGTGAGTTAGTTATTTGTATTCTGTCATTTTTTATTACCTACTACGAGTAATATCGATAAAGCTACTTGATAATTTTTAATCTCAAGTATTTTTCTTTTACTTGGTTACATATTACGTGGTTTTTATGATAAGTTTGTATTTATGATTTTTAACCTACTTCGACAAGGAGTATCTATGTCATGGACTATCTTATCCGTGGATTATTTTTGTAATTGTATGGATAAGAAGCATTGGCATCTTGAAGGCCCTTTTTTTGCAGCTTGGCCTTGTCCATGCCAGGTGTACTAACCGGTTTGGTAGCTAATGTCCTTGGGAATTCCTGCTCCGGTTGTAATGAACTCCAAGGATAAGGGATATTTGTATGACCCATTTAGTTTTGAATGCCGCAAATAGTTTTAGATTATGTATATTGAAGCAAGGCATAGGTAGTAATGCTTTATCTATGGGCTAAGGCTCAAAATGAGGCGTTGTTTCCAAGTGTATTAAAAAGCTTGAAAAAGAAAGAGATAAAGTCAATTTTGAAAGTAAATTATTAAAAAGTAGTCGTATTGATTACCAGAACAGAGAAAACTCAAAATTTACGACATTTGCTTACTAGATCTGGTAATTATTTTACGATAATAAATTACTTACATCAATTTTTTTTTTCGAATGGACTTAGGCCTTTTCCTGATGGCGAGGAACTTTGTCAGACTGGGATCTTTAAAGGTACAATAAACTTAAGGTGCTGTCTCGAATGATAAAAGGAAGTTTATGTTATGGTAATTATATCATTGTGAGAACTAGTCCACCCAGACTTGCTTGACCCCAGTGACTCATAGTTTGACACTTGACAATCACACAAACTTTACAATGCTTATCTCCGAATCATGCCGAGGTCAGGATCTATTCCTGGCGCTTGCGTTATGAACAGTGATTCAACAGCAGCTTTTTATAGGTTTATTATTGTTTCGACAAACATGAGACCCACACATTAAAAATAGCTTTTCAAATAGTAGAAACGATGACAAAGATCCTAAAATAAAAAAATAAACAGACATTTGAGCAATTTGAATTTTAAAAACATACATACCTAGTTGAATTTCCCTTCTATGAAATGAATTGAAATGTAACCAATTTGGCTTAGCCCTTCCCTTTCCAGCTGTCGATTATTCATCATCATCAATTGCCTTATACATCTACACGAGATGATTTATGCAGCGTCCGTTTGGTTGGTCCAGCACTTACGTCGATGGATAATAAAATAAATAAATAATGCTGGACATTTTCATACAGCATCATCATCTAGCCCCAAACTAAGCATAGCTTGTACTATGGGAACCAGATAACTGATATACTACTTCTATACTTTTTGTTTGTAAATACATACATATTATACATAGAAACACCCAGACCCAAGATAAATATTTGCAGATCATACAAACATTAGTGAGGCCGATACGAGGGCGACAGCTACGATATTATAGCATTACTATAATACTGATATTGTAAAAGCCACAGTTTGTGGATATATTTTTTGTGCATGAAATGAAATAAGCTGGGGCGTAAAGCTGCAGTTTATGCCTTTTCCATCAAAGCATTCTCTCAATCTAAATTTTTTATTTGTTATAAAAATAAACTATATAGTAAACTATCATGCCAGCGTAGTTGGCACGTGAAAAAACAGCATCCGTTTGGCCCGCCCGTAATCTAAACAAGCCAGATAATAAACCACCCACGAAAGGAGAAGCTGTAGTGTAGAGTTCTAGAAGGTGCACCTATCTGCAACCAGATACCTCTATTATGCCTCTGCTGTAACTTATCTAAATACCCACTGAATGAAGAGGTCATCTATCTGATCCTACATATTATTTTATTTTCACATTGTTATTACCTACGCTACAGTTTAAAAATATGTGGATGTTTATCTTGAAAATATTTTAATCTAGCGGTTGTGGTTTCGTTCTCTTCAACAACATAGTATACTCAAATATACTGAATCTATCACCTGTGAAATAATTTTTGCTCCCGGTAACTCACATTTTAGTTCTGGCCAGAAATTAGAGGAATTCGTTACATCATCCGTTACTTCCTTCTTTAGGCACTTCTTCTGTGTGTGTTAGAACACAATGAATGATGTAAGCAGGAAGTTAATACAAAAAATAGACTACTTGATGTTTTGGCCCCCAACTCAAGGTTCCTTGTTTCGGTAAATCAAAGAACTATAGTTTTGAGTCATAAGGACCTCTTTACTTTAGGAAGTTACTTACGACGTATCATTTTGTTTAATTAGAAACACCTTTGAAATCTGGGAAAACGTAAAATTGTGAAGAGAAACGTAGCGAAGATTATTCGCCATAGTTCACTTCCCGCGATCTTGTGGTTGAAGATAAATCTATTTCCAATGGACATGCATTTGGACTCTGACAGCACAACATGCAAAGGCTACGGTGGATATAATTCAGGTGCTACCTGCTTACCACAACCACCATAATATCTCTTCGGTAGAATAGAATAAATTAAAATTGCATTTGAGTGTAGAATAAGACATACGGCATACTATTTAATGTAGAAAAGATGCTTTTGTCTATACTCAGATGCAAAGGTGTAACTGGATGGAGCCCAAAAATGTATACGCTCTAGTCTAGACGTATTGATTAAATTCTCATCGCGTTCAAGTTCAGTGCGTTGCATAGTGCACTCACCAAGGACGAAATTCGTCCTTGGCACTCACACACACAGACAAAAGCTTGCAGCTCGGCTAAGTTTTAAAGTATCTATAACAATGATTTGTTATACTCTACTGTAAGTAGTATCCCATTTCTCTACTATAAGTTTCATTAAGTACAGCGGTTTGACTCGGAGGACTCGGTGTTTCTATCTGTATCGTGCAGTGACATCTATACTTGCTTGTCAGGCTTTTGTAAAGATAATCAACAAAATTCACAGGTGGAACAGTTGAGTCGAAGTCTGCAGGTTTTTTCTAATACAATCAGACACCTACCTAGCTGTAGCTGCCTGCCTCAAGGAGCAGTTTACAAATTGTTTTGGTGGCATCGATGCCTTGTGCATAGCGCGTGAACGCGTAGACCATACGCAGCTTTATTTATTTATTTATTTAAATACTTTATTGCACAAAATTTACATAAAAATTTGCACAATTGGCGAGCATAATGCCGAAGGCATTTTCTACCTGCTAACCAACGTGTTGTTGAAAAGGTATAAATGGCGTGCTAACAAAAATAAAGCTACGTTTATTACGCTCTTTTAATTAAATTCTTCATAAATTCATAGAAGGGAAGGGAAATTTAAGCCAGAGTCTACTTAGGCCCATATTAATAGTCGCTACTCAGCTCAGAGACCGCACTTAAGATGCATCTTGAGATCCTGATCATATTAATAAACGTGATTCTTCACGTTCTCAAGTTGCGGATTAGGTTCACGTCATCAACTGAGTGAGGGACTGATTAATAAACGAAACTCAAACTTAAGTATACAATGAGTGCGTGATCTTGAGATGCTTATGATCTGAGTGCAGGCAGTCCGTGACTTGAGATCGTGATTATAGTAGGTAGGTAGGTATTATTCACGCCGGAACGTATAGGTTTGACACATTGAACTTGTTTCATTTCAAGTTGTGTAGCTATGAACAATTATGAAATAACAAAAATCAAGTAAAAAAAATTAACGATATAACATGTTTTTTTTTTAACTTATTTCGTCCCACTGCTGGGCAAAGGTCTCCCCCAAATCCCTCCAACCATCTCTCTCCTTCGAGATAAAACATGTACCTGCTTACTTCTTCAAAAAACCATCATATAGACAGTAGGTATACATAGGTATACAGACAGTAGGTATTGAGTAAAATGGAACGTAGAATAATAGAGAGTGCAAAAATTAATATTTACTATTGTAATTGAATTATTTTTATAAAATAATGTCTAATTAAATCAGCAGAATTTATGAAAAAGTTTGCACTCGGTCACTCTGACGAAGGTAGAATGCGTAATTGACGAGTAGGCAAAAATTAAAAAGAAAAAAGGGCGGCAAAACAAGAGACAGAGCTTGGACGCGCACGGGTGGATAGATTGAATTGCTGGATAAAATTGTAAATTGATGATTATGTTTGTATTCATGAAATAAATAAGTAAGTATTGTTATATTGGAATACTGTGTTTGGCCATTTCTGAGATATCCTATACTATGAAATAGATTACTATAGTGATATTTTGTGGATATACCAAAAGTGAAGATAAGAGATGCTTCAAATCCACGGATTTATTATAAATCCGTGTTCAAATCCTTTTGAGTTAGGTACCTACCTAGAGAAAATTTAAAAAACTATTCATGTTTGTTCAAGAGTCAATGTTGTTTATATAGTAACCATAGCAACAACGAAATGCGACAGATATCATTCAAAACTTCGGTCAATTTGACATTATCGTTCACGAGATCAAGCTCTCAAGTCAGAGTAACTGCTCTCAAGTACAGCTACTTGAGGAGCTGATCTTGAGTACTGAGATACTGTATTTATGTGTCTATTAATTAGCAACAATCTTGAGATGCTGATGACGTCATGATCGCGTATCAAATGATATCGCACTTGAGTACGTGATTGAGTAACGATTATTAATACGGGCCTTAGAGAGTCAATAAAAGTAAGTTAGCACGTGTTCCGTTTTGTCTACTACGCCTTGTATAGAATACTTTTTTTTCTTTGTCTGGAAAGCCTCCTGACTATTATGAGTCGATACTTTCTAAATGATTTTTGCTTGTGTTTAGTTTTTCCTCCAAAACTGACTACAAAAATTGACTAAACTATAAAAATTTAGTCAACCCAAAAAAATTCTATAATTATTGTTTAATTAGCTTTGTTATTAACCTACTTTAAAAGTAATACGATTAAGACTGTTGACCATAGACATTTTAAGTACCTACCTAATTTGTATAAAAATATTGTGTATTCTGTGCTTAAGTTGTTTTTTTATCAGAAAGTCTAGTGGCCTTATAAATTAAATGAATAAGTTTTTATAAGCATGAGAAATTATTGCCCTTGGATTGTGTCATGTAGGCTAATAAAGTCAATATCGCACCTTCATGGCGTAATGTATGGTTGTAACTAATAGTGAAAAATTATAGCATTTTCATTCAAGCAAGTCGTTCTATCAAGGCGAGCATACTCTGGCCTCACTTTAATGTTTGTGCAAAAGTGCAGTGAATATTTTTATCTCTGAGGTTAGTACATGTACCTAAAGCATGATAATATGCTAACGGAATTTAAATGACTAATTCTTGATTAGTAAATGAGTGTACAATACACTTCATCCGGTCACTGCGCAGACAAACGGCTAACTTCACGAATGCCTAGATCCGTTGGGCGAACTGTACAGTACAATGATGCACACTCTTTGGCACATTCATTGACACGGTCAAAGCAAGTGGATAAGAATTTAATTATCCTACGTTTTGCAATGATCCTGAGATAAATTCTCATAGGTAAAAAGCGGACGCTAAAATGCAAGATACCAACACAGTTTTCATTCAACCATGTCCATATTTTTTTAAATTTTGTAAGTAGGTACTTATGCAGGTTTTTTGACGAATATTTTTGTAATTTTATGCAATTACGTAGATTTGAACTTCCGCTTATTTGTATAGTCATACAATTGAGATCACCAAGTGTGAATAGTGACCACATTTGTCACAGTTCAATGTTCTCGGATTTTACAAGGCCTTACGCATTTGCGTTTAGGTTAGTCGTGGCTTGTGCTACATGAATTTAATTTGAACTGACTATGAGAGATCCTTTAAAGCACAGGTACCTATTTGTAATATGCCCATATTGCCCATATATTTCAGAAGCATTCTATACCTGACAGTTTGCAGGCTCATCGCTGCAAACATTGTAATTATACAAGGTATTGTACAAGGTTTTAAATGTAAAGTTAAAAGTTTGCTTTTACAAAAGGCATATTATAGTGTTGAACATTATTTATGTGACAAATTTTGACTTAAACTTGAAAACTACTGACATACTATTTATTGTTATTTGAAAGTGTAGTGTTTTTATTAATTATTTGGACACTTAAAGAGTATTAATCTAATTTATGACATTAATTAAGCTTAATAATAAAAATATTCTATGATTATGAACTACCAAATATTGCATGCTGAAAAGTTGATAATGGCTGATCTGTAATTTTTATTTAATCTGACATGACTCTTTGTTGTACTACCCATTATCGCAATGAATAAATGAATTGAATTGAATTGAATTGAATTTTATAGGTTCTTAGTAAATTAAAAAAAAAATATGATGCTATTTTTGAAATAAATAACTTTAAAATCGATACGAGTTCGTACGGCACGGCACACAGATGGTGGCCCGCTGACTCATCCTTGTGAATATAAATGTAAGCAATTACCTAAGCTATATAAAAAGAATTTAAATTTCAATTGTCCATCCAGTCATTGTATTAGTTCAATACCTACGAACTAATCTAGGTACATGCATAATTGCACACAATAACAGTAAAATCACAGCGGAATTAATTCCCAAGAGATATCCAACACAAACAAGTCTTAGTCCAGGAATTGATTCGGTAGGTACTTGCATAATAATATTATATTACTGGAACTGCTAATTAGGTAAAATAAATAACTATCCAAAACTGATGTACACACATCTCTAATTGGAAAAAATAGCGCTATTATTTATGCTTTTATTATATATAAGAGTTATAATTTAAAAGAATACGGACAGTCGCTTTATTCTATACACAAATTAATTTCATTCATCATCTTCGTGTCCTTGTCCCACATTATGTGAGGGTCAGCACACCGAGGTATTTTTCTTCCTTTTTCCTCTATCGGTCGTCATCTCACTCGATATTATCTACTTTTCTCGGTATCAATTCGTCTTCATCAATGTTATTTGAATAAATAAATAAATAATGCTAGACTTTTCATACAGCTACATCTAGCCCCAAAGTAAGCAGAGCTTGTGTTATGGGTACTAAGATGACTGATATACTACTTATATACTTTTTGTTTGTAAATACATACATATTATATATAGAAACACCCAGACCCGAGACAAATATTTGTAGATCATACAAACATTGGTCCCGCCGCGGGGATCGAACCCGCAACCTTTTGCGTCGCAGGCGGGCCTTCGCCCACTGCGCTACAGAGGTCGTCACGAATTCATAATAGTTGACTCTTTTTTCTTCTTAAAATAGTTCAATCCGTGACCCCCCAATTACTTTCAATCTCAGCTCTTATTGTAAGGGCCTTGCACACTAAAAACTCACAATTGAAAAGGTCATTCGATGTATTCTAATAGTCGAAAACATCATCATTTACGCCCTTAATTGACAAATTGAGCGATCGTTTACGATGTCCTTCTGTGCCCTCAATTGGCGTTCTTAGATCATTGTATAGGAAGATCTCAGATCTATTTTTAGAACTCATAACAAAAGTATTTATGACAACAAGAACGAATCGAAAAAATAATCTCATGAAACGATATTAACAAATTTTTATGGGTATAAAAACATCAGAGAAATTAGACTAAAGAAAGGATAAAAAACCGCCTAAATTCAATGTCGCAAATTTCTCGGACTCTTTGTAAGCCCCCTCGCAGACTGCAGACTTTCTATCGGCCGATAGTTGAGACAGATTAAACTTCGGCTCGTAATGAGTATAGAGAGGTATAGCCCGTCTCAACTATCGCAACTATGCGCTTGGAAAAACAAGGCGTGGCAGCACGTAAAAGCAGTGAAGAAAAGCATACCTAGATCACCCACCCTAGACTTAACTCATAAATTAAGATGATGGTCAATGTTGATGTTATAAAATAAACTCAAGGCTACAAAATCAACTAAACATATAATGACCTTTGCGGGTTGCTAATAAAAAAGTTTGTGACATTATCGTATGATACATGGCAGAAGTTACTCTAAGCACGTCGCAAGGTTTAGATTAGTTGTCGGCCTCGTCCCGCCTCGTTGAGCTGATGTCACTTCCTTCGAGTACATCGAAACTGGTCATATGACGTCATGCTTCGAAAGCGGTGATGATATCAGACTGTAGTGGGGTTAGTGGAACGATTTATTGTTTACTAATAAAAATGTTGCGTAAACAGTATGAGCAAAATCCAAATTATTCATATTATTCATCTCGGTTATTCACTACTAGCTGTCCGCCGCGGTGTTACCCGCTATCGGGAAAACTTCACTTGCCCGGGATAAAATATAGCCTATGTTCATCGGGGATAATGTAGGATTCTATTAGTGAAAGAATTTTTTAAATCGGTCCAGTAGTTTCGGAGCCTATTCATCAAATCTTTCCTCTTTTTAATATTATTAGTATAGATTTACTTATGTTTTTTTTTTCCAGGCCTTGACATGTTCCTGTGTTGCGCTCCACTACCACAGCTACAACTCCGAGGCTGACATCGGCATGTTGGTCACCGGCACTTTCGTCGGCTACCTCATCATCTTTGCAGGAGCTGCCGCTGGTGCGTATTCAAAAATAGTGCTACTAATCTTGACTGCATTGGCAAAAATACCTACTAGTGATAAGTGATCATCAGTGTTGTTGTAGTTAAATAGCAGGGTTATCTGTCACGTCGATAAGGCCATATGTTGAACACATATTTTTTTTCTAACCTATGCTGTCCCACTGCTGAACACATATTAAGTTAATTTAAAACTAATGATGATTGCTAATTAAATTTAAATTAAACATAATGGAAGTAAGCAATCTATGCCTAAATTGATGTAAAATCTACCTTAAATAATTATACAGATACAGTTGATAGGTTTAACACTGAAGAGATCAAACAGTAATACTGTCCATGTTTTCTGTTTTGACGTGACAACGTCTTATAATTCGATGGAGCCGGCTGCACGCACAAAAAAATGCGGCGTTACCTCGCTCTGAGGCGTTCCATGTAAGGCTTGAAGTGCAAGCGAGAGCGCGGAACGAGCGACAAAGAAGCACAAACGTTGTCACGTTCAACTATCGTCAGTAAACTGACTTTACAGACAACCAATTTTTTCGAAACAGGGATATCTAATGTACTTCGAAATATTTTTTATCTATAAACTACTTCTCATTTCCAGGATACGTGATGCAGAATCAGACCCACAAGCGTGTCGATATCTTCTACTCTCTGATCGGAGTTGGTCTTTTCGTAGCCAGTGGAGCTGTAATCATTGACAGGTAAACCTATTTAGGTACTTCTTTTATTTTGTAAGTTCAAAAAGAGTTTGTGCTAAGATGAATCTGATAGAGGGCAATGGAAGATGATACAATGTTTGTCGATTTTACACAATAAAATTTTATATTATCAGCTTTGCCACGAGACGAAGTAAAACATCGTGAGTATCCCGGAGCGTAGGGCTCACCCTGTAAACTGAGTCCCTTAATTTACGTTCAACAGAGCAAAAAAACAGCGAGAAGCCAAATGATACGTTAACTACGTGACTCATTTTCAGGAGTTAAAAACTCCAAAAAATGTGTTGTAGGATTGACCCAAGAAGATTATCTTAGACTAGCTGTCCGCCGCGGTGTTACCCGCGATCCCTCGGGAAAACTTCACTTCCCCGGTATAAAATATAGCCTATGTTCATCGGGGATAGTGTGGGATTCTATTGGTGAAAGAATTTTTCAAATCGATATAACTTTTTAAACTATCATGGTTGACACTATAAACACAATTAACGGGATATTTACCATGATTACATATTATTTGAGTTTCCCGATATTTCGACGTGGTTACACACGCCATGATCACGGAGGAACTGGTCATTGCGAGTTGTTTGTGGTTTATTGGCAGACGAAACGATCTACCCTCCTTCTAAGTCTTTTATTATTGCGAGATGTTTCGTTAGCACCAGTTTCACTCTCAACCGGGAATCGATTGCGACAAAACACACTCACACTGTCCGGACGAATTGGTTTTGCACTTGTGTTTCGATTTTTACACAAACTCACAACAGGATTCCAGGTTCCAGACAATTGAAAACCATCTTCACGATTGAAATTCCTGTGTTTGGTAATCTCAATAGCCTCCTGAACCAGTCTTGGTATGTAATGCCTTTCTGTTGAGATTACTTGTGGGTTGTGTAGCTCGATCCAGTGATTTGAACCCGACTCCAGAAGATGCTTCGCTATGGCCGACTTTTGGGTGTCCACGTTTTTTACCGCTCTAATGTGTTCCTTGACACGGCAGGCTATGGTACGTTTCGTTTGACCTATGTAGGAGCTCCCACAGCTACAATCAATCTTGTACACTCCTGGTTTTTCAAGTGGAAAACTATCTTTAGGTGAGCGCAGGTAGTGTACAATCTTTTTGAAGGGAGTGAAAATGGTTTTTACAGATATTTTATTTAAGATATTACCAATTTTGTCTGTAACTCCTTTTATATACGGCAAAAAAGCTGGTTTGCGTTCTACCGTACATCTTTTTGGTCTTGAGATAGAACGAGATGGTAATGTTCTTTGTTTGTAGCCATTCTTTCGCAAAACACTCCGGACATGTGACAATTCATTATCCAAACTATCCATATCACATAGATCATAAGCTCGGTTAGTGAGGGATGTTATCACCGAATTGAGATGCCGAGGGTGGTGGTGTGAATAAGCATTTAGGTACTTGTCCGTATGTGTGGGCTTTCTATATACCGAGTGGCCCAAACTCCTATCTTCTCGGACTCGCACCAACACATCCAGGAATGCTAAACGTCGATCGCTCTCCATCTCGTAGGTAAACCGGATCTTGTTATGTACCCTATTAAGATGTGCTAGAAAAAACTCTATTTCTGGTACATTTCCTTCCATAATACAAAAAACGTCATCCACATATCTCTTCCACAACCTCACTTGAATAGGGGAAAAAAAAAAAAAAATCTTGAAAAATCGAAACACAAGTGCAAAACCAATTCGTCCGGACAGTGTGAGTGTGTTTTGTCGCAATCGATTCCCGGTTGAGAGTGAAACTGGTGCTAACGAAACATCTCGCAATAATAAAAGACTTAGAAGGAGGGTAGATCGTTTCGTCTGCCAATAAACCACAAACAACTCGCAATGACCAGTTCCTCCGTGATCATGGCGTGTGTAACCACGTCGAAATATCGGGAAACTCAAATAATATGTAATCATGGTAAATATCCCGTTAATTGTGTTTATTGTTTTTCAAATCGGTCCAGTAGTTTCGGAGCCTATTAATTTCAAACAAACAACCTCCTCTTCCTCTTTATAATATTAGTATAGATATTAATTGATTAAATACTTACGATTAAATACTAAAATACTTACTTTAATTTACAGATTCCAACACTACGGCAAGAGCGACTTGAGAGACAAAAATCTGGCAAAGGCATCATTGGCCATCATCAATGGAGCTGTTCTGCTGATCGATGCTATGCTGACGCAACGAGGAGGCTAAACTATCTTTACCTACTCTATTCCTAATATTCAAGTCTGGTAGACTTCAAAAAATGCATCACATTGTGATTTTCTCTTTCGTTTGAGAATGAAAAGTTCCCGGTTTCACTTTTAGCAACGCTAAACCAGATTCTTGAATATTATAATTATTAAGTAAGTAATTTTCTTACTTGTAGTGTATTTTTGTATGCTTGCTCGTATGATTGTAATGTATTTCGTCCATTTCTGAGTTTTAACATCTCCGTCCGCGTTCTTTTACAGATTTTGTGCAAACGCTCGTATGACAAGTAGGCTAACTAAAGTCTATTTTCCAAAACAGTACCTTACTAAGTAATTACAAAATAAATAATGGACGAAATATCAGTTCAATAATGGCTTAGCAGATGCTTTCCGTTTTAAAAACTTCATATTTTTGATAAACATCTCAAACTTGTACAACATTATGTTTATTATAGCTTTAATAGTTTTTATACTTAGAGTTGTTTTGTTTTGAGATTATTAGTACAAACCACATGATCTACCTTCCAATCGTCTAATGTACCTAACCTAATCTTTATTTTGTTCATGAGGATAGATAGAAAGCACAAAAATACTTTTAAAAGTATATAATCTGTTATGGCTATGTTATTTTGAACTCGTAATTTATATCTGTCTATTTAATGTATTTTTAAGACATTTTTCATTCTCAGTGAGAAATGTAGAATAAACCATTGTAATTGTAAGCTATTTTTTCACTGCATTTTGATATTAATGTTTATCACTTTGAAATGTATTTTGTGTTATAAAATAAATTATACTTAGACGTTTTATGTTTTCCATTTAATAATAAAAATGCATTTTAACTGATATCTGATTGGTCTTCGTAAACTAGATACTGTTGTTTGTTAGGGTTCAAAAATGAACTAGTGCATAGAGAACATTTGTTCTGTATGAAATACTGAACACCAACACAGCGTGTTTACACGACTTAGCCAGTTTTATATCTTATCTATCATAATAAAAAATATTGGATAAAAAAGCTTTTAAGCCATTATTTTACACTGATATGAATAACTTCGTTAATATATACTGTATAAGTTAACAAACAAATAACAGTTGGATTAGTAGCTTCCAGGTAGAAGGCCAGTTCACTGTTTAGTTTCTTATTAATTTGTAGATAAAATAATTTTAAAATCTGAAAAGGTTTGACATTGCGAGAACTGCAGTCTTGAAAACCAATCAAAAACCACTTATTCAAATATCTAAGTGCACATGTAAGATGGATTCTATCAAATTAGTACTCATGATAATATATCAAGCAACCTCAAGCTGTACAATTTCGCCAGTTGTAGAAAAAGCTTTAGATATTGCAAGTTCAACTTATCAACTTCATCAAGATACATCTGTTGTTTGGAATGACGCGCTTCAAATTGAAGAAGTTACTTACTTCTTGAGAAGTTTCAATGGAACCGTTATCCTTTCTTCAATAAATAACCCAAGGAAAAATAAGGCTAACACAAGGGTAAAATACCAGCAAACAGTCTTCTTTGCGACAAGAGTTAGTGAGTTTTCTAACTTTATGTTATTGTTGAAGCCAGAAATAGTTATACCAATACGGCTTATATTGGTTTTGACAAACCAAGTGGCCGATGGAGAAGTGTTAACTGCAACTAAAACCGCTATGGAGAATGATCTTAGCAGTTTCATAATAGTGAGTACGGAGAATAAAGAAAATGTAGAGCTCTCAACATATTTCCCATTTAGTGATGGTATCTGCGAAAATCACGCTCCAGTAAAAATTAAGACAAACGACAGTTATTTTCCTAAAAAGTATTCCAATTTTCAGAGATGTCCAATAAAAGTAGCAACCTTTCCTCTGAAACTTTACTTTAACATTACTCTTAAAAATGATACCATCATGTCTATATCAGGCGTCGATGGGAATGTATTCATTGTGTTGATGGAGAAACTAAATGCTAGTATGAATTTTGTATCATGGAATTATTTTACTGATGTTGGTACTGTAATCAATGGCACAGCGACCGGTTCATTTGGAAGCTTAGTGAATGGATACACTGACTTTCATGCACCAGCTTTATTAATCAACAATTTGAGGTATCCATTGGCGCAGATATCACCTGTCTTCGAAACTATCGATGTGTACTGGTTTGGACCGCGGCGCCGTGACAAACACGAGGGCTTCAGGGTTTTTGAACCTTTGATGCGTCACATCACACCAGCTATCGTCATAACATCCATCTTGTTCATAATCACAACAGTGATAGTCATACAGCTTGGTCGTCCTGGGTTACATTTTAAACGCAATGTGGCTCTCCATACGCTCATGATATTTTTGGGTCAAAGTGTACATTTAAAGTCAAAATATTGGCTGGTAAATTACCTTTTCGCTATTTGGATTTGGTTTTGCATGGTTGTTCGCATCGTTTGCCAAGGAAATCTGGTTGAAGATTTACAGATGGTTCTATCAGAGAAACCTTTTGAAAATTTAAAGGAAGCACTCAACAGCATCGACAGCTTCGGAGGCCCTGCGGTAATTCTAGATTTTTATAAAGAGACGAACTATTTCCAGAGATATACTATTCTAAATGCAGAAGAAAGCGCTCTTAAATTGAATCGTATTGCTGATGGAGAAAGGTTCATTTTAGCTAGTGACAGATTGCAGACTTTGGACCTCAGTGATAATCTTCAAATGGTGACTGAACCCATAACTCACGCTCCTTTATGTTTTTTCATGCGACCTGGATGGCCGGCGGCGCAACACATCGGTGATGTTATCCAACGATTGGCAGAATCAGGTTTTGTGAAAAAAGCCTTGTCAGATATTACTTATGAAATAAATAAAATGAAAGAGCACGAAACTTCTAGAGAAGCCCACCCGCTAAACATGAAAACCCTGTTTGGATGCTTCTTTGGACTAGTGACTTTATATTTTGTCAGCATATTTATATTTATAGTAGAACTAATTTATTATAAATTAAAACCTATAAAGTAATAAAAACTTTGATGGTTTTGGACCAATAGGTAACCCTATGACACAGTGATAACAATCTAACTTAATGTTCAGTCAATCCTATATTCTATTTCTATAGAAAATTAAAACGATAGTGTACCTTTTAAGCTAATGTTCTATACCCTGAAATATTTATGGAGTCGCATGCGGCGAGCGACAAGTCGACGCGAGTGGCCGAAAACAGACCGATTCTATAGAAGATTAATTAATTATGCACGCTGTGCTGTGGCGGACTTTGCTTTTAGATGCCTTTTTATTAGTCTAAAAAATAAATTTCTGGATAAACTGAAAATATGCTTTTTCAATCAACCTTCTAGCGTTTCATCTGGTCTTTGTTTAAAATAGAGTAACACGACGACGGTCTGCGAGTGTGGGCTGCTCTTGCTGCTCATCATGCAGATCCCGGGAGGGCGGCGACACTGTTAGGCAGGTGTCGTCGTGAGCTCCGCGCACGTGGTTTAACAGCCGCGTGTGTGGGTGCCGGGCGTGGCTGTGGGTGCCATTACCGGGATTGTGCTCAAGGCAAAATGCGAGAGGGGCCCCGCGTGCGTTCCGTAGGAGATCCCGGAGCCCTTCGTTATGCATAGAGGCTGGCCATCGGGTAGTTTTTAGTGGGTCGTCGAGTGCTCGACAACCCCAATTACGTTTCCTCGACGTAATTGGATGTCTGTGAGCAGATTTTCTATCCGTAAAAAAAGGGTTAAAAAAAGCCTCCCTTATTTTATGCCAGCCTCCTCAATTTTATATCTATACGATCTTAAGTATGAAGTCGACCCGACATGCAATTTACATTATATTCTTACAGAAAAAAACCAATACTTAAATCTATACTATCTATACTAATATTATAAAGAGGAAAGATTTGTTTGTTTGTATGTTTGTTTGTTTGTTTGAAATGAATAGGCTCCGAAACTACTAGACCCCGTGACTAGACCGATTTAAAAACTTCTTTCACCAGTAGAATCCTACATTATCCCCGATGAACATAGGCTATATTTTATCCCGGGGAAGTGAAGTTTTCCCGAGGCATCGCGGGTAACACCGCGGCGGACAGCTAGTTATTTTATAAAAGTCATTTTTGGACTAAATTCATTACTCTGAAACCGTCAAACTTAGTTTGTTTATAGACAATAACTTTTTCAAAATGAAACTGTAATTCGCCTATAGGTATATTATAACAGATTGCACCTTGTGCACAAGTTATTCGGTAGACGACACACCCAAGTAGATTGACTTCCAATCAAAGCGAATGCAATAAGACTAATCAAAGTCTGAATATAACTCAATCAAGCAAATTGGCGTGGAACTCAGGTAAGACTAGCAAACAGTACATAGAGCTCCATTTGCCGATGAAACGCAAACAGAGGTTACCCACATTTGATCAAACTGATAGTAACTTTGGGGCGTGCATAATTTAATTGCACTGAATGTCTTCGATGGTTTGCTAACTAATTCTATTGAGTATCAACAGGAGGAGCTGGTAACTTGGGCGATGATCTATATGCAAGCCTGTAATGGTTCAGACATTATTTATTATACGTTTTAGTTTTCACTGGTACAGTAAGTTCGTATGAGCTGGTGGGCAACTCTGGGGGTGGATATTGTTTTAAACACATTATAGGTACCTACTTTTTAGTTTTAACTAATAGTAATGTATTATATATTAATACTAATAATGTATTTTTGTGCACATACCTAATAGAGATGTACTCGTTGATAGAGATGTACTCGTTGTGTAGCTCAAAAATAGCACGGTAGAAAGACGAAATCTTCGTTATATTATTTTTTTCTTCTCATTTTGTATGTGCTTGAGTGGCAAATAAATAAATGTCTATGTCTTTTACAGAGGTAGGGTGGTCGCACAGTCCAGCCGAGCCGACCGCGCCGAACTGTCAATTCAATAGAGAAAATGCTGCTGACGTCATCAGCAGTTTTTGTATAGAAAAATGACTGTGGCGCGTACGGCGCGGATGAGTGTGCGATCAGGTGTAAAGTTTAACTTGCGTAGGCCGAAGGCCTTCTAAACCCCTAAAACTCCATCAACAGATGCGTCGAAATATCAGGAAACAACAAAACTAAAAAAATATATAGGTACGGGTTTCGATTGACTATAATATTCTGAATATTCTGTTAATATACTCTCATAATTGTCAAAGAAGTCTTAACTCCTCCATTGAAGAGTAAAATGTTCAAAGTTTTATCTACAGAAAAGACAATGATTGGATATTGGTTGATCTTATTTTCTTGTGGCTACTTTACATTTTGACCAAGAAATCTATGTAAATGTTTCCATATTGTTCCCGATTTATATACGATAGCGTATATCGTCTGAATCGTTGAAATTCTGATGTTGTTTGGTGTGTATTTTTAAACAAAACATTTGCTGAGTTAACCAACTATGCTGCGAGATTCTTGGCTTGTATACTACCTAAGAGTAGGTACCTAAGTCTGATGAAAATGGATAAAAAGTAAAAGTCAATTCGTATGAATAACTTATAGTAGGTACCGGCATGGCCACCAGAACCCTAAACTTAGATATATCTTCTTCTTCTTAGTCGTTGCACTCTTGACAGAGTGGTCGTGGTGGTCAGGTCGGGAGTTATGTGGCTCGCTTCTCAATTCAGTGCCATTCGTCTCGGATGGTGGTCTTTCTGGAGCACTCATTTAAGGGTCTGTCCAGCTCTGCCTTCACTTGGTCCGTCCATATATTACCTACTATAGGATATCTCAGAAATGGCCAAACACAGTATTCCAATATGACAATACTTATTAATTTCATAAATACAAACATAATCATCAATTTACAATATTATCCAGCAACCCAATCTATCCCCCCGTTTCTGTTTTGCCGCCCTTTTTTCTTTTTAATTTTTGCCTACTCGTCAATTACGCATTCCACCTTCGTCAGAGTGACCGAGTGGAAGCTTTTTCATAAATTATGCTGATTTAATTAGACATTATTTTATAAAAGTAAACAAACCTTACACTACACACTTTCCGAAACATAGTAATCTACAAATAAACAGATATATTCAAAGACCCGCGTACACATTTGGTCCACACAGATCGATTGGAGGCGCGGCTTTCGCGAATCATTACTCACTATCATTCCTTTCTACTATCCGCTGTACGGCACATACGTACATCTAGCAATTAATAATTCCGCATATTCGTGAAATCCTAAAGGTGCATTTACACGGTGCGATATGATTTAGCATCGCACGCCAATTTTTCCCGTGTGAACGCTCATCGTATGCGATGTGTCTTAGTATGCGATGTGCCGTCGGGACTTACTTAGTGTTTTGCGATGCGGCATCGGTAGCTCCGACGCGCCGTCGGAGAACAGAGTAGGGTTACCATACTAAAAATTGGAAACCCGGACAAATGCCAGACAAAATATACGATTTAAATGGAAACGCACGTGGCTTACAACATATTATGTTGGTACCACGTGAGTGAAGCCACGGTGCGTTCCGCAAGCTCACATACCTAAATGTAGACATTGATATTTTAATGTTCAATATAATAGTCTTAATAACGAGAATTTCATTATTTTTCTACATAAAAAAAATCTTGTAAGTACTTATTTTGTATCATAATATCTTAGAAAAATCTAAATAAAACGACAGGTCTGGAGAAATCTTAACGTATGGTTACTGTAAAATGGGCGGATTATAGGGGCGTATGCCACAGAATAAGTTTCATAGTTACCTAGACTTTTACTAACTGCGGAAGAGCGTTCGATATTTGGTAGATTCTAGCGTTGTTAAATTTCAACACTGTTCTCAAGGGATCGTTAGTGCAGTGGTCTAGCGTGCGGTTTCCAAGAAGAGACATGCTGGTTCAATTCCTTGCACAAAATTTTTTTTGCATTTTTTTTTATTTTTGCTTCTCTAGAATTTTTTTTATGTTAATGGTGAACATCTCAGTTTCATAAACTTTTTAATAAAAACTAAAGAAAATAAAATTAAAATTCAAGGTCCGAACAGAGTACTTACTTAGATGGTAATTTTACCTAATACTATTTTACCTAATACTAGCTGTCCGCCGCGGTGTTACCCGCGATCCCTCGGGAAAACTTCACTTCCCCGGGATAAAATATGTATAGCCTATGTTCATCGGGGATAATGTAGGATTCTATTGATGAAAGAATTTTTAAATCGGTTCAGTAGTTTTGGAGCCTATTCATTTCAAACAAACAAATCTTTCCTCTTTATAATATTAGTATAGATAAGCTGGCCATTTATTATTATAATAATAGGTAATAACATTAGGGACACAAAAATGTCTGAAATAAAGATTTTTTATTTTAAGGATAATGTAGCTACTCAAATCCTTCAATCCGAAGGTCGTGGGATCGAATCCCGGCCGTGCATCAATGGATTTTGCGTTTCGTAAAATTTATATGCGCTTTAACACGAGATCTGAACGGTGAAGGAAAACATCGTGAGGAAACCAGTTAGTATTCTAATAGGCGGCGATGGGCTTGCAACCTGTCACGTATGGAATACTAACTTCTGCAAGATGTGGGCATGTATCAAATATGTATTTGTACATGCCTCTGACTACCCCCTTAGACATCTTCAAAGGATCTGGAATATAAAAGATCTGAGAGAATGTCTACCGCGCCTTGGGGATACAGTCGTGACCCTGTTTTTTGTAGCTACTACCTACGAACCTACCTACCTGTGGTACCTATGGTACCTAATGGTACCGAGATATGTAGGTACATAGGTATGTATAATAACATGAAAATATAAAGCAAAAACTCAAAACTAGGTAAACCTACCTACTTACATATGTGTGTATAATGTAGATATAGGTATCTAAGTAAGTTCGTGTGATGGCCGTATATGGCCTCCGAAGCCGACAATTAACCTTACCCTCCCAAGCATGGAAGCTTTCAAATACCACTAGCGGTCACCCATCCATTTACGACGACCATGAGCGTTTCTACAAAGTGACAATGACGCAGTTGCGAGTCTTTCTGTTGGAACTACCTACTATCTACCGTTGACCTAAATAGGTAAGTAAGTAAGTACCTACATTGTGACATAGGTAGGTAAGTACAAATCGCCTCTTTATTGTATTGGAAACATTTCGAAAAACTGGACCTACCTAGTAGGTAGATCCAGTTTTTCGATTTAGGTAGGTAACTAGGTAGGTAAGTACTACCTACCTACCTAAATCGAAACCTAGTCTGCTAGGTTATCTAGCCAACTTTACATCCACAACCTACCTGTTTAAACTTTAGTTAGGTACTACCTACAGTTTTTTGAAATGTTTCCAACACTGCGTTTGAACATTGAGCTAAGTAGGTAGGTATATTATTGTCCCCCCCGAAGGATTCCAATCGGGATAAAATATAGCCTATGTTTATCGGGGATAATGAAGGATTCTATTGGTGAAAGAATTTTTAAATCGGTCCAGTAGTTTTGGAGCCTATTCATTTCAAACAAACAAATCTTTCCTCATTATAATATTAGTATGGACCCAGTATGGATAAGCTGGCCATTTATTAAAATTATGGCGAGTGCACGAAAGAGATGGAGAGTTCTTAGTTTGCAATGCAACTACCTTGGGAGAAAAAGAGATGACACAATTTTCTCGGTAAGCGCGTTGTGCATTGTGCAGTACGCAACCTCACGGTCGGTAGCGTCAGCAGATTCAATAGATCATGTTATTGAATATGGAAGTCGAAGTAGATAATTTCATTTATAAATTTTAATATTTTAGTTGGTAGGTAGGTGTAATATATTAATATATATTTGGATAAGTAAGTCTTATCTATTTAAAACTAAACCTTATAATGTACAGAGTATATTCATAAACCTTTAGTAATTTAGGTACGTTACTTATAGCTACTACTACCACTTAAATTATTCAACATTAATTTGTATCTCACATTCACATCACCATACAAATTCAAAAACACAATACAAAATTACTTAGCGTCATAATATTCACAAAAAGGATCGTCACGGAGAAGTCGTAGCGCACTTTTTTTTGAGATAGGATATATTGAATTTTTTTTGCGTATTTGGAGGCTCTATCTGTTTACAAACAAATACTTCAAATAACTATGGTCTTAATTTTATTGGAACACTTAAAAATACTAAATTTTAGTTTTCATACAAAATGTATTGAGAATAAGTTTTATTGAAAAATGGATTTTCAATAGGGACAAGTATGGATATTATACTATTATTCAGGAGGAGTTCGCTCCTAGTTCTAGTCCTACTGCCATCATATTTTAAAGTTTAAAACCACCAGATTTAGTGGAAAATCCACTAAGTTGGCAACACTGCTGAAACGTGAACAGAACACTGACTGAACAGTGAACAACAATGCGCTGCGTAGCGTTGGCACAGAATTCAGAGAGGCGTTGCGTTGGTAGCGTAGTGCGTGCGATGCGATGCGAGGCAAGTAGGTAGGTAGGTAGTAGGTACCTACCTACCTATTCCTCCAAGTTACATACATCACAGGTATCGCTCGCAGTACCTAGTAGCACAGTAGTAGGTAGGTACCTTTTCGCAATAGTGTACCTACTTTTAGGTATGCTAGCCAACTAGCTAGGTAGGTAGATTCAGTTTTTCGAAATGTTTCCAATACAATAAAGATAATCTCAACACCTACCTAGTAGGTAGGTACCTTACACTATTGCGAGAAGGTACCTACCTACTACAGCTGTGCTACCTACTAAAAGTAAGTAAGTTCGTATGAGTCAGTGGCCAACTCTGGTGACGGAGTTTTTAGGCCGCCTTAAGGCCTCCGTCACGGCTTAACGACTTAAATAGCCCGGACCGACAATTTAACGTGCCCTCCGAAGCACGGAAGCGCTCAGATGAAAATGCCACTGGCGGTCACCCATCCACTTACAGACCGTTTCGAACGTTGGTTAACTTCGACGATCTATCAAGAACGACTAAGCAAGCACGACCACGAGCGCTACCTTACCTACTACCTATCCGCAATACGCAATAAAAAAAGGTAACCTAGACAACTTCACATACCTACTAGGTACCTAACCTACCTAGTAGATAGTAGGTAGTTCCAACAGAAAGACTCGCAACTGCGTCATTGTCACTTTGTAGCTTCCATGCTTGGGAGGGTAAGTTTAATTGTCGGCTTCGGAGGCCATATACGGCCATCATACGAACTTACTTAGATACCTATATCTACATTCTACACAACTATGTAAGTAGGTAGGTTTACCTATGCCTACCTATGGTAGGTTTACCTAATGGTACCTAGGTAGGTAGGTACATAGGTATGTATAATAACAAAAATATATAGAAAAAACTAAGGTAGGTTTACCTACTTTGAGTTTTTTCTATATATTTTTGTTATTATACATACCTATGTACCTACCTACCTAGGTACCATTAGGTAAACCTACCATAGGTAGGCATAGGCAGTACCTATCATAGGAACCTACCAACCCAGATGAATATATAACGACACCATCCTCTTACTATACCTACCTTAATTTCGTCATATTGGTAGAGTTGTTTGAGTGACCTCTGGTGGGATAGCCCCGAGTTCGAATCCCAGTGGTACAGTAACTTTTTGCTGTTTAGAACCGTTACCGAAGCCTTCACTTTTGTCGGCACACCTGGGAGTGCCACTCAAAGTCAAAGTCAAAAATCATTTATTCAGTAGGACAGCAGGGATCACTTAGAATAGTCTTAAAACTAATTTTACTCCTGTTCTTTCGCGACCAATACCGTGAAGAATCAGAGCAACAAACACGGTCTGGGGCCTATCATTCTTTTAGGTGATCCATGGATCCATTGAGTTGGAGCAAGTCCCAAGATTTTTTGTCATCCAAATAATGAGATATCTTATAATAGGCTTTTTTACAGAGATGACGTTTAATTGTATTTTTAAATTTAGTGATTGATATATTTTGCAATTCGCTTGGGACTTTGTTATAGAAGCTTACACATTGCCCTTTAAATGATTTCATAATTTTATCTAATCTAGTAGTGGGAACAGCGAGTTTATCCTTATTTCTAGTGTTTACATCATAATTATCGCTTTTTTTCTTAAATGATTGACTGTTTTTTTTCACATCTTTCTAGAATATGATGCCTTATTCCACAGTCGACAATTGATAACTTGATATCAGCATACCACGCGTGATTTAGAGCTGTGGCTAATGCCCTGGGATATCCAACAGATTATTGAATTGTTTTTGTTATTTCCAGAAAATTGTTTTTTTTTTTCAGTTTAGGTACTGTTTTAGTTATCCTTATGAAACTTATTTTTTTTTACTTGCATGCTTTTTATTTAATTACATAACTGAAATCTATAATACATTTAGCTTCTTTTGTTGTATAACAGCTAGGACAAAACAAAGTGGAAATAAAATTAAACACTAAAATACCCTTGTTCCCTAGACAATTTTAATGTGTCTCACCCAATTAAATAAATTATTTTTATTTGACACCCTTTTTTTATTTACTGACAAACAAAATAACAAATAATAATGAAACAAACAAAACAAGAATAAAGAGGTTACTTCATTTATTTGCGAAACTCAAATTTGTTACTCTACCTACTAAGCAATGTTTGATCATAATAAAATGCATTTTTAAAGTCAAATAAAATCACCCTGCTGCTTATGTCCACTATGTCACTGGCGATGTCATGCGAGTTCACTGCCACTGCGGCGACGCGAAGTATTTTGCGCGCGGCCTGAAACAGTGCTAAATGTCTACTGCTGCAGTCCAACCGGCCCATAATGCTATACCAGCTTTTCGGCCGACCACGGAACCACCAAACGATTTACCTGCTTACGAATAGCCCATAATAGTACGAATGAAACAAAAGAGTCTGTTAGATAGATAATTTAATTACCTACCTTTTCGAAACAATATATATTAATTGTCATGATTGTTGCTAAACATATAAAAAATGAGTTCGAACTAAAAATGGCACTTTTCCCCAGTGCTCGGCCACAAAAATCTAGTACTCGGCCTCTGCGATCCAGTACTCGGCCATAACCTTATTCTATATAATAATCACAGATTTAATCAGGAACGTTGACACTTAAGATACCTAGTTACTAGGAACATACCTACAAATAATAAATTATTATAATAAAATAAAAATATAAAATCCTTATAATATAAAAAATATAATGTTTCTTTAAATAATGAGATTATATTTCAATCACACCATTCAATTAGCCGAATTTGATAAAACGTCTAAAAACCTAGGTAGAAAAGCTTATTGGCTGTATAAAACGTCTGTGCCACGGGTGAAGCCGCAGGCAATAACTAGTTTAAAAATATTTGATGAGATAAGGCCGAGTACTGGGTACGTTCAGGCCAGTACTCGGCCGCCCATATCAGCAACTTTAAAGGCGGCCGACTACTGGGCTTTTCAAACAATTTTGTATGATATGGTACCATTAACTAAAAGTACTAAAGGCAGTCTTTAATTAAACTCAATTTCGCTTGAATTCGTAAAAAATCAACAAAATCTAGTACTGGGCCGGGGGTGGCCGAGTACTGGAATTCACAAAAAAATATATAACCAGTAGTCGGCCGTCTCGTAAAATATAGAAAAATAATATAAAAACTCATTTTTTTTTGTTAAATTATTTATTATTATTATTTTCAGCCGTTACTGTCCCACTGCTGGGCAAAGGCCTCCCCCCACTCCCTCCAGACATCTCGGTCCCCAGCAACATCCCAAAGACGTAAAAATTCATAATAAAGTACCTAGACGGCAAGTTGTTTCAAATAACTTGAGATAAAAAGATAAACTTACCTGTTTTCCAGACGCCGGTAGTTAGTAAAAAATTAGCGCGCAACGCACTTGACGTCTCTCTTGGAGACACCGGCGGAATGAACTGAAATTATTGCCAATCCTACCAACCTAATGACAAGGAAACGTCTTGCATCGACCAATCAGAAATCATAGTAGCAATCAAAATTAATTTGGCGCGGAAATCTGGATTACTCTGCTATTTATTCAAACTAAAAGCCAGTAATGGCCGACTACTGGAGAGGGGCCGACTACTGGGGCCTTTACCCTAATACTTGTACAAATAGTGTTAGGTAAATAATTTGTATTTGCCTCTAGTGGCACTTTTTATATAAACTCTCTTTGTCTAGATAATGTTGTGGGCTACAATATTATATTACCTGTCATGTATATTTTACCTTCTAAGTACTTAATGGTCATTTCTTACTATTAAGTTCAAATACGCTGTATATTGTAGCTGTTTGTTGTCCCTAATAAATAAAATAAAATAAAAATGTAATTCATATTGTTTTGGTTTTACTCACCCAAGCCAGTACGTACATACTTAATCTGATGAGTTTGCTGACCGTACCTCACAGATTGCACATTTTTAGACTTGTACATTATTTTCCATTTCAGGGCATAATATGACCTTTGTTTTTTACAAAAGTCTGTGCAATATGGTTGCACAATAAATGATAATAATTTCAATTAAGGTTATTGGCAATAACACTATTTATATGTTATACGTACTCATTAGCTAAGTTGCGTGCGTAGGTATTTTGAGCCACACATACAGAATTTTTCAATTTCATACATATATTTTTTCACGAAAGTTCGTGCAATATTATTGCACAATAAATGGTGAAATAAAAGTTTAGTTTATTGGCAAATCCACTAATTTTTAACTAATCATTAGTGTGTGTGCGTACGTCGGCATTTTGATAACACACATGTAAAGACAACGCCATAGTTTTTGGCGTCCGGGCACATCTAACGATTTAAATCTTTGACATAGGCTATATTTTATCCCGGGGAAGTGAAGTTTTCCCGAGGGATCGCGGGTAACACCGCGGCGGACAGCTAGTATTAGGTAAAATAGTATTAGGTAAAATTACCATCTAAGTAAGTACTCTGTTCGGACCTTGAATTTTAATTTTATTTTCTTTAGTTTTTATTAAAAAGTTTATGAAACTGAGATGTTCACCATTAACATAAAAAAAATTCTAGAGAAGCAAAAATAAAAAAAAATGCAAAAAAAATTTTGTGCAAGGAATTGAACCAGCATGTCTCTTCTTGGAAACCGCACGCTAGACCACTGCACTAACGATCCCTTGAGAACAGTGTTGAAATTTAACAACGCTAGAATCTACCAAATATCGAACGCTCTTCCGCAGTTAGTAAAAGTCTAGGTAACTATGAAACTTATTCTGTGGCATACGCCCCTATAATCCGCCCATTTTACAGTAACCATACGTTAAGATTTCTCCAGACCTGTCGTTTTATTTAGATTTTTCTAAGATATTATGATACAAAATAAGTACTTACAAGATTTTTTTTATGTAGAAAAATAATGAAATTCTCGTTATTAAGACTATTATATTGAACATTAAAATATCAATGTCTACATTTAGGTATGTGAGCTTGCGGAACGCACCGTGGCTTCACTCACGTGGTACCAACATAATATGTTGTAAGCCACGTGCGTTTCCATTTAAATCGTATATTTTGTCTGGCATTTGTCCGGGTTTCCAATTTTTAGTATGGTAACCCTACTCGCCGCGATGCGATGGCGAGTTGGATCTCCGATATCGCATCGTAGTGACGACGCGACATCGCATCGCAAGCGCAGTTTGTCGTGTGAATGCGCTAAGTCTAACTCAAGTTGGCACACCGAATGGGCGCGGCCTAGCAAATCCGACGACAAATCGCACCGTGTAAATGCACCTTTACTCATGTTTGAGGGATGTTCTAATTTTATATGGTCCATAACAATAACGTACGAGGACGGTCATATGTTCAGCCGCATTCACAAATAAAAGCGGATTTTACTCGATCTTACAAGCTTTAAGCTCTATTTCTAGCAGCACTGCACCAAAGCTTTTGAACCATCATGGTTCAAAAATATGACAAAACGCTTCGAGATAAGGTAGTAGGTACTTGTTGCTTTTGGCTTGTCCTGACGAGAGGTGAGTGAAACATTTCAAACATGAACAGTATTTCTCCTAATTCATCAAATTTTTCATCTGCCCTCATCCTACCAAGCGAGGTCGGTCAACGAGCTTCCTTTTTTTCCGTTCCATTTAATTTTTTCCTATTTTTTATTTTTACTATTAATTTTCTTCCTGTGTTTTCTTCTATTCACTGAAATGATCGTTGATTTTGAAGCAGCACTGACTTTCTGCTTCGTTTATGAATGCGCCCAGAAGGCCATACATTACCGGCCGGTATCGGCAGCGTATAACCGTAAATTGCAGCCAGCTTGAGACGGAAAATCTGTCTCTAGAATTTCGCAGAGAAAATACCACCTCATTGTTTGAACACTGATATTTTGTATATGCGAAAATTTTCGAATGTGCCCTAGAATGGATCGGAATACTTTAGCAGGATGAATGAGCTATTATTGGTATCTATTTGTTATCAGGCAAGCGAAAAATGCATGGATTTAGTCCGAATATGAACTCATACTTCCACCTCTGAACTTAGGTACAACACAACAAATTGCATTATACGTAAGTACTACTTAGTGATGTACGTCATATAAAATATGTATTATTGGCTGATATATAAATTGTATTAATCAAAATAGTTTATATGCTCTGCACAATAACCCAGTTCAGCAAATAGGAATATCAGTGACCGCTAATTTCCATACAGATGAACATTGTAACGACGCGTGATTTTATATCTCCGTTACATATCTTTAATAACCATAAATCTACAATTCGAGGCAGGCCCATTATTATTTATGGCCTAGAAAAAACCAGGATGTCCTTTCTCTAGCAGGAAATTTTAATTTGTAATTTTTGCATTGCCCAAAATAGTGCATGACGCTTGCTTTGATAATAGTTTGAAAAAACATGTTTTTATAGTAAAGATTAAGTTAAAAGTTCTAAGAGTTTTTTATTATATATATTTGTTAAAAGTCGCATTTAATGATAATGTTTACGTCAGCCGTATAAAAAAAACTAATATTATATGTATAGGTACCTACTTTGTGTATAAGTACTTTCCTTTTGTTGTTTTATATCGTGCTTAGGTTCACAGATAGCAATATAAGTAAATAACAACAGAATAACATACCTTTAAAGCTGGATTCGATAGAATATCTGAAATTAAGCACGTCATCAGCATACCTCATTTGTAATGTCGTACATTGTCCACGCGTGGTCAATACGAATTGTTGTGGCGTCTCCAACGCGATAAATCGTCACAAACAATAGCAGAGGCGTCCGGCTAACATTCTGCCATTGTCGGCGTAAATCACTCCATACAGCGCGTTGTATGGACAAGCATTGATACAAAGCCTATTCAATATTTTCAATGAGTTTTGTTAGTCAGGCGCTTGGCAGCTTCCGTGCAACCCTCCACTATGTCGTCAAATGCAGAGCTATATACAACTCGTTGACCATACCCATTAAGATAAGGACATCCCCTGTCCTGTCCATGTCCTGATTATCTCCCGATAATCTAGAGCTAGGTATACACACCAGGGCTCTACAGTTCACCGACCACATCTAATGAATTATTGACAGGGGGCTAATCATGGTGAAAAATATGTACTTAATTCTGAGCCTTTCAAAACGGTGACTCCACACTAATATTCCCGATTTTTATCAGAAACTACGAGTTCCTTGTTACTATCATCTGATGTAAATATTAGTCACGTCAGCGTCAACAATCGAACCCGTATCTTATGCATCTGAGCTCGAAAGGGCACCAAGGTAGTCAATGATGATTATCAACTAGTAGGTGGTCTATTATTTTATTTTTATTTTTATTATTTTATTAGGTGGTCTATAAATCTAAGTCATCATCATTTCCCTGCCCTTATCCCACTTATATGTGGGGACGGCACAACAGGTTTTCCTCATCCGCTCCGCTCTATTAGCCGTCATCTCAACACTCACTCCTTTCTTACCCATATCATCATTTTTTTTTTCATCCTTCACACAGTCCATCCATCTTTTTTTTGGTCTGCCTCTTTTGCTACATCCCTCCACATGCAAACCTAACATTCTTCTCGTTACATGACCCTCTTCCCTCCTCATAAATCTAAGTATCTAAGTAGTAAATCTAATTTTATTTAATCTTTGTAAGTACAGAGCTCTAGAATGCTATAATGCAAGTGGCAGGCGAAAAGTTTTGAATAGCAATGTATCAGATACACGGGTTGCTTGTTGTTGAACTCACAAGTTGCCCCTCAGCCGGACAGAAGCAAGGTGCATCTGACTTCCTGACATGTTACCTACAAGTTGCAGTTTGGAGTAACTTGTGGACAACTTGTAACAGAATAAGTACTGGAAGCACCTATCTAAAACAAATTAGGCACATGTAGATTTGAGTATTTAAATTTAGGTAGATGCCTACGTACCTTGAAGATCCTCCGTTCCGTGACAACTTACCTATTTTAACTAGGCCTTGTTCATACTGATTTTGATACCTAAGTACATCAAATTAATCTTTGCATTCCGTAGGCCAAAACAATTTCGATTATTTTCTCTTCAAATAAAACTTGTCATCATTCTGCAGCTGCCCCTAAAACAGCTTTTAATAAACAACATCATAATAACCTTTGTGATTGTAGTGAACGGAATAATTTGAAAATTAATTAAGCAGAGCTGAACAATTGTCTCGACGGTTCTCATAATTCTATGCTCAGAGTAATTCTACAGCTCATTATGTAAATTAATATTTATCAAAAATAGGACCTTCATAATATTTGAAGTGTGCGTTGAAAAGGTTTCATACTGACTGGTTGATATTCTGTGATCAGAGACCATAGAAACTATTTAAAATCTGTGGTCTGTGCCCAAACCAAGTGTCGACAACTGTCGTCGAAAATCACGATAATTTCCACTGCCTTTAAACTTCTAATGAAGTCTTTCAATTATTAAATATTCCTTTATTATAAGACTCTTTTGTACAATTTCAAGACTTTTATGTTTATAGGTGCTTAATAAAAAAAACAGAATTATTTAGCAACGAAGTTCTCTTTTTTTTTAGCGAGATTCAAGACACGTGTATAAAACGTCGTATAAAAATTACAAAGAATTACGAAAAATATTTTGACTCTACTCAAAGTTATAAACAACGAAGACAGCTATTAAATGTTATATCAAACATCCTACTATCCATATTACCGTTTTTACGAGCGTGGACGTACCTACTCGTATCTCTATTTCTTGGGTTTATGCGACCTTATACGACGAGACCACTGACCCAACAAATACGTTCATTTTTGATATCTTTATAATTCGGTTTCTCTTTCTTTGTATAACAATCGTGATCAGCTGGAAACATTACTTCAGCAACTAGAAGCTATTGACCAAAAGTACTCGTATTTGAAAATTATTCCCAGCATTGAAGCGGTTAATATGAGTATCATAAAGTTGTTTCACGGTTGAATGTAAAGAAAACAAAAGAAAACACTTTTAAGCATATTAAAACAAAAAGTAAGTTTAACACAACGACAAGGCCCCGACGAGATTCGAACTCGTGATCTCCTGTTTACTAGACAGGCGCTTTAACCAACTAAGCCACGGCGCCTCGAGAATTTTGCCTCAATTTAATCTACATAGAGTAAAAATCTGCTAGACATGAAAATTGCTATAGAAAAACTGCTGTCTTACTACTTTGCTATTTCTGAGTTTATAACAGCGTGAATGTGTCATTATGAATATTAGTTATGTAATATTCAAATTGAATTTAAAAATATTAAGTATCATGAATACCAGATAGGCTAATTATCAGCTGGACGAACAAGGAAAGCAGGCAAAACAATGATAAAAAAACTCCAATATCTTCAATTAACCTTTAATTTGTAAACAGTCAGCATCAACACGCATACATTGCATCACAATTTATCTACATAGGTATACAACAATTCGAACACACAATAATTTTAGGTACGTCTTTGGCAAGTCCACTCTATTCCAAACAATTACACCTAAATATGAGCAGAAGTTTAAATTAAAATAAATAAGCTGAACTTGCGAAAAAAATTATCAAATTAAAAGGACTTAACTAATTAGAAGAAAATCCTTATTAGGCTGCCTCACTATTCTATATTTTACAAGTAAAGTTTTCAGAATCTTTACATAAGTAGATATAAAAGCTAAAGATGAGATAAATGATTTTTACGAGACTTTTGCACGAGATCAGCTAAAATGTACAATAAATTTTAGACTAAAATCGATGAAATTACCCAATAAGTAGATGTAAATACATGAAAAAAAGATAAAATTGCATTGGGAGCCTCAAGAAAAAGAAAAATCTTATCAAAATAAACAGACGTGGTCTGAAAAGTATCACACGCTTACGATATGTCTTCTTGAGCTTTCAGCTGTGGTAACAAGATTTAAAAAGTAGCAGACAATTCTTAAAACTACGCTTACAAATAAAGTAACTGCATTTTCTTTTATGTACATTTTATCATTGCACTTTTGCCTATTTATCTCACGATTAAGATTACTTAAAACTAACCAAAATATACACAAAGATACCCTAGATAGCCTGCATACGAACCTAAATACTCTCAATTTCAATTTTCACAACATTTAATGCCAATAAAAACCAATAACAGCTGCTTTTATTTGGCATAATCATGGCTCTCCCGTGGAATGATTCTTAACATTATGCACATCAAATAATTCATTTGGACAATCTTTGGCACTATATTCTTATATCTAAAGTGTCGACAACCAAAGATTAGGTCGATGTTGGGTTAAAGCGTTGGTGTTGATTAGACCAGCGCGATTCAATATAACACAATCATCAATAAAATTTAAATCTCCTGAAAAGTATATCTCTTCAGGGCTGTAAATATGTGATTTAGACTCTCCTTAGATTTTATAAAATTGGAGTTGTTAAGTTGTCACAAAAGTGTTGTCATGCATTGCATTTTTTTAGGAACTTTCTAACTAAACGGAAACAAATGAATGATTATATAATAGAAATTCAAACAGATAAAAAGTTTTTAATGTTAGTTTCTCAGGTTTTGTGAGATTTATTTTATATTTTTTGTTTAAAACGAGGTCAGCTATCGTAATATGAAAATTACATGTGGACGCCATTTTGAAAACAAATGGCGACGGTGGTGTCAAAATATTCAAAAACCTTTCAGAATTAATAATAGGTATAAAAGGAAGTAGATTAAGAAATCCAGTATTTCTTTGAATCGGGTCGGTCTCACCAGCGCTTTACTAATTAAGTCACAAAAGAGTCGACTAGCGAGTCTCGTATTGCACCAATATCACATTTGCTCCATCGATCATACAAAGTCGTTCACTTCCTTCTGTAGTGGGTTCATAGCTTTATCTATGCACTTTCTGACAGCGTCGAGAATTGTCGTTATCCGCCTGTCGAGCGCAGCGAGATGCGGCTCCCAGAGTATAGGAGCCACAGGATCTACGCTCATGGATTCACGAAGGTACTTCGATAACGGAATGCCATTGTGGTATCTGAAAGATAGACAAGGTAAGATTTTAAAACTTTTGAGGTCTTACATTTTGGGTATGATATAACCATTTGATTAAGCTAAACATTTATAAGTACCTAAGTAGCATTATATAATATGTTAGTAATATGTAGTTTTTTTTTTATACCTATGTACATTTTTTTGTTGTATTATTGAGAACCTCATCAGAAAACGGTTTGGCGCTTACTCAAAACTGCAGCCAAATAGTCTTGAACTCTCTAGATAACTTTCAAGTAATCTATTTCTTTGTTATACGACGACATTACAGATAAGTTTCAATCGTATCCCAATTTTTATAGCTGTAGACAAATATTGTTTAAAACTGTTGGTTTTCTTCAATTTAGGTCGAGTTTTTGGGGCGAAATATATGGAAATATTTAAAAGATATATTTTAATATATTTAATATCTATAGATCGTTTTTGCGACGATCCTTAGATAGCTTGACTGATTCTATTGTATTTTGTAATTTTATGTACATATTGTGGTAGTTTAGTTTCTGTAAATAAATTTAAAAAATAATCACGGACAATCGATATTAATAAAATAATAACTGTATTGTTTATGCAGTTTTATAAAAACAATCTGGAATCGTATGATTAAAATAAAAAGCAATAAGTTATTAAGATAGGTCTGTTTTGAATGACCCAAAGTTACTACATACATTTGCAAAGATAGGTACATGCATCTGCGTTTAGCTCATTCCTAAATAGTATTCATTGATGATCCATTGATCGTGCCCGAATTGGAAATCGCATTTACATTGTGTCTCGCAAGGTTTACTTTGGGACAAAGCGATTATGGACTTCATTTTAGCATAATTTATCACCTGTACTGACTGAGCTAGCAGTTTGGCGAGCGGATGCGTGCGGCAAATCCTCAGGATGTGCCTCGCCCGCTGCAAACGCACTCTCTGCCTTGCGGTGAACGTTGCGAGGCAAACGCCCGAGGAAAATGCTCGCTCAGCCAGTACCCAGATGACGATATTACCATCGCCAATGGCGAAGTGATATCGTCATGTTGTCGTAACTTTTCTCTTAGCGCCTCGCGCCAAAGTCCTGTGTAACCCTAAAACGGCCTCACAGGCCATTGCCTCATGGGCCTCCGAAAAAAAAGCTCGGTCAGTACGTTGCTTTAGATTTATTTGGGTCAACCATTCCATTGCAACTTCAAATGAATATACAAAATGAAATGGCGAATGCTTTGTAATAACCGATAATGTTGATCGCATGTAATTTTTGAAAATAACCCAATTTATGCTCGACTTCGTGTTAATAAATCTTTATGAGATGAGTTATTTAATCAACGTCAATAAAATATGCGCATGTTTCAGAATTTTCATTCGGATTTTCAGTTTGAGTGCCACTTTTACTGTTCACTTTGGTTGGATTACATTTATCACTTAGCTAATACTAGTACTTAACAAATAGGATAACAGCATGGGTAGAGACAGTTCAAGTAGGTATGTACTCTATTGCTAATATTTCAAAGTACTACATGTGTACTGTATGTCGAGCTCACAAGTTAGGTTTGTCTCTGTGTTCGAAGTTTGATAAAAATCGGTTTAATCGCTACAAAGTATCTATTGAACAAAAATCCCTATTTATGTGGAGCTAGCAAAACGGATCGGTTGAGACTTCACGCATCATAATTAGATACGCTAGATACTATGATATACTATGGATGTGTCGTATTATTTAAGATTATAAATAAGTTTTTGATAAATAAAGAAAATACAGAATATTACAATGGAACATACGTATTCACATACACGCATGTACACAAACACTCGCATAAACACCCACACCCACACACACCCAGACACACACACATATACGCACACACGCACAAGCGCACACACACACACTCACACACACACACACACACACACACACACACACACACACACACACACACGCGCGCACATAATACGAGCAGTTATATTACTTGAGTAGAGTGGCGAGTGTAGAGTGTCGAACAAGGCAGCACTGTAACAGCGGCGCGAGGATGCTGAGCTCGTCGTGCTGCGCCTTGCCGAACGCGCGGCCCTGGTCCAGGTGCAGCGTGAACGTCTCGTTGCCAAACATTCTGGAGGAATACGAAATATATAAAGCAAACATTATAAATAAATAATACTAGACAATTTCACACAGCATCATCAAGCCCCAAACTAAGCATAGCTTGTACATGTGAACCACACAACTGATAAACTACTTATTACTTTTTGTTTGTAAATGCTTACATAGAAACAGACCCGAGATAAATATTTGCAGATCATACAAACATTTATCCCGCGGCGGGAATCGAACTCACAACCTTCTGCGTCTCAAGCGAGCTTTCACGAAGGAAAAGGATTAGGAAATATTTAGAAATCATTTATGAGATATTCATCAAAGTATGCTTCTGCATCATACATCTTCAAGATCTGAAAGAACATATAAGTACCTAGATTTAAGAGAATGTCTAAAGTGCCCTAAGGATCCAATCGTGGTTCTGTGTCTGTGTTTGACATTGTCATAAGTACGTACTACGTAGTGAAAATAAGAGTATCAAAAGCTCGAGCAAACAAAAAAACATTATCGTTTGAGAATTGTGAATCATCAAATGCGCGTGAAAATGACTCGCGTCTCGAATAATAAGACGATTGAGGATAACTTAAAATAAATATCAATGAAACTGAAATGCGAGTACTCACTTGAATGTTTCATAATGATGTCTGTCCATATTTCCCGTCAGGAAGTCAAATATGGACATATCCATCAAATCGAGGAGTCTCCTTCCGGAGTCATAAGGTGGTGTGTTTCTCACCTAAAATCATTTTACAATAAATACGTTTCAATTCAAAATACAGAGGTAAAGTGAAGGGTTTGTTCCAAATTAATTATCGTGCCTCTGACTTTTCAAATTCGAAATGGGAGTTTTGGAAGCTCAAATATTTGAGATACTTAATGAGAAATGAAAAGTCTTATCAAAATTTTCGATACGGACGGCATTTGAACCCGCGACGATCAGACGATCCTACTAAAGCCGGAGTGCCTTCAACCGCTCGGCCACGGGACCCACTGACGTCAGAATCGATATGTTTAATAAGACTTTTCATTTCTCAATGAAATACCTAAGTGTGGAAACATTTAAAAAATTACAAAAATTATTTGAGATAATGTCAACTGTGTCTTAAGATCGCAGGTAATTCCGTTTTTTTTTCAACAGCATTTTGAATTCATCTCTTCCTAGTACATACTAGGTACATGGTTATAAAAAAGAGCAATGAAATCGTACCGTTTCGCAATAATCCGATTGGATTTCCCACTGCGCTTTCCTTCTCTTGTGATACGACCTTCGCCACGGATGTCTCCATACCTGCAAAAAAATAATCTTGAATATTAAAAGAAAAAGGTAAATTTTGTTTAGATACATACATACATAAAGTCACGCCTCTTTCCCAAATTGTTTGGATGAAGGAGATAAAAACTGTAAACTAACATCTTTTAAAAGTTTTTAGGTCCAAATCCTCATACAAGATTTTAATTGTCATTACGATTAGTGGGGAATTGATAACTTTTATAATTTTATGTATGGATATTTTTATGAACAGTGAGAGTACTTTGCTGAGAATCTTATTTTTAAATAATGAGTTAATGAAACTAAGCTACTACAATATGTACATAAAATTACAAAATACAATAGAATCAGTCAAGTTATCTAAGGATCGTCGTAATAACGATCTATAGATAGCTCAACTGATCCAGGTCACTGCCAGTCGGAAGCGTGCCCAAAACACTGGCGGCGTTGCCACGCTGAATGGCAATGCTGATTCTTTGGGCCAAAAATTCGCCAGCTCTTGAATCACGCGACGCTTCGACCAGACGCCCTGAAAGATTTTTGAAGACGCGATGGGCCCCGGAACCCCACGGACCCAGGGTCTCGACCCCAAATGATTGTAACAATGAGTTAATTGTTATGAATTTTTTATTCAGGTACATTATCAATATTTGGCTCTTACTCCTTTCCTACGATTGTTAAAAACATAAACTCTACAAAGTGAGTGTATCCTAAACATCGTTCGTCGTAATTTGTCTACATATTTTACTCGGAGGTGGGCGTTAATTTCCGCGACACAGTTTTAAAAACTAATGCGGACATTATCGTTACCTATATGTTTTGTTTGTGCCATGTTTTGTTTTCCTAAATAAACAATTTGATTTGATTTGATATACCTAAATTGCATTGCATCTCCGATTTATAAAGTCCCATCCTGTTTAAAGACTTTAAAAGGTGCAATAGTCTGTACAGTGTGTTTTTTATGTTAAGTCTGCCGCCCATTGTGCCCATTGTGTTGTATTATGGTTCTCTTTTCCACTGTATTTTGTAGTTTTAAGGTGTGCATTGTACAATAAAGTATTTTCATTCATTCATTCATTTCATTCATTCATTCATTCATTCATTCTGCCAAAGCTGTGTTTTGAGTATGTACTTTTTGTTTATATATTTTTATGTCTAATAAAGTTCTTTTAAAAACAAAACAAACTCCTTTCCTAACTCATACAAACCTTTCTTTCAGCTATATCCGATGAAGGCAAAAAAGCCGCAAAGCTTCCCTCCAACATATCAGGGTTCCCACAGATGGCATGTCCCGTGTCACAGTAGTACGAACACTTCCCGTGAAAACAGAAGTTATTCGCTGGCGATACGAAGAATGTCTTCAGAATGTCCCCTTCGGTGACGTCATAGATCTCTGTCGTCATATTAAGCACTCGGCCCACGACTGGCATCGCTCGACGGAAACCCAGTATCCTGGATTGGACAATTTGAAGGATTGTGAGCAATTTCGTAAATTGCCGACTGCATTTTTTTTCATTAGCAAAATAAACTGGTGACAATGTTGTGAATTTCTCAAAGCTTTACAGATCTGGATGTAGGTGGTGATTTTCTTGGCCTGGCAGAAGTTTTTGCAAGAGTTGCGAGTTCGATTCTCGCAGCGCGGCAGGTCAAATAACTGCAGACTACAGACTTTCTATCAGCCGATAGTTGAGACGGAATATACTTCGGCTCGTAATGAGTATGGAGAAGTAAAGCCCGTCTCAACTATCGAAAGTCTGTAGTCTGCGAGGAGTCTTACAATTTATGTTTAGAAAGAGTCAACAATTTCAGGACTAATTCGATTAATGTGCACTTAAAAAACAAACTTGTATGGAAAATACTTAAAAGCATTATTTTTTCATAGTTTTATACTAAATAGTAACTGAAAATGGAATAAAACCCTGACTTTTTGAACTCGGAGTTCTCGTTTATTTTTTTCAACGATCGAAAGGTCTTTGAAATGATTTCTGATGTGATTACCTTTTAAGATAAAGTTATTTTAAGAGACATTGTTGATTATCAAATGTGTTTTGTAAATCTTATCTTGATATGACCTCACTCATGCTTTTCACTTGTGACTCAATGACTCATAAGTTACTCATGTTTTGAAAGAAAAGAACATACTCGTAGTATTATTACCATGTTTAGGTACCTACCTATTATATTATTTGGCAATACATCGATGAACCTACGTATAATATGTAATTTTAGTTTATTTTGGGCTTACCTGTCCAAATGAAAAGCAGCAATTTCAGCATTATGCCGTTCGTAGTCGGAGAAGTAGAAATGATTTGGTAGAGTCTGGACATCTCGTGCGAACCTGTAAGACAGACATTATTTTATTTTGGAACCGACTGTCATAATTCAAAATTCGAATATGTTTTGAAATACGAATTTCATTGTTTCTTAAAAAAATTATTGTCTGTGGTTTAGTGATCAAAACGGATTTGACCAAACTTAAGATTTTTACGTGTGCTCAATTCGCTTCATTAATTAATTCATCGACCTGAAATTGTGGCTTAATCTGTTCACTTTGCTATAATTTAAAATTAGTTTTGGTATTGCAATCGCCTCGAAGCATACCTAAAATTTATATTCTACAAATTATTCATTTAGTTTAAATTGATCTCTGTATATTCTAAGTAGTCAAGCAAGTATTTCAAAATTAACAAATTGCTGACTGCAAATCAATTCGTCACTTATAAAAATTACTAAGAAGAGCAGATAAGTGGTTGGCATCAGATAGAGCACGAACTTGGCTCACGTTTGACTTAAGCGGCAAACGATCTTATCTTCACCCTTCAATAATCAATTTTCTACTCCAGCCCGATATCTGTCTCAGCCGACACATAAAGGATATCCGATCCATGCACAAAAATATCTAGATCGCGATCACCTTGCATTCCGAGGACAAGTTTTAAAATAACATTGCAAGCCAATTAGCCTCAGTCGACCCAAAAAGGCAAAACAGGAGATATCTATACATATTCTGCTGCACTCAGTAAATTCCACAGGGGTTCCTGACAGGTACTTATTCAAAATGTAAATTGAAACCCAGTAGGTAATATAAATCCATTAAACAGAAATATCAAATATCGATAAGAGACCTCTGTCATATGAAATTTATAGCGTTGAAAAATTAGAATCACTACAATGGGGTACGAATGTAATACTTGTACTTAAGCTCCGGGTGGGCGGTTTATCAATTTCTGAGAGAAAACGATTAAAGTGGCACTTAAATCGTGAATCTGGTTAGATAGGAGCAATCCCGGTAACATAGTGCACCGGGAGTCTTCCGATTTATCGTCTGCAGCCGAGCTCGTAAGTGAGATACGAGTACTAGGGACGTTTTAAGAGGATCACAATCAGATGCATTTACATTTAGTTTCGTTTGTTTCAAGCCATTAACTTCGAGAACGATAGCATTTGTTCAGTTGATTTTGTACCTTTGCCTACCTAGGTAATTGATTACCCAATTATAAACACAAGTTAATGGAGTCATTTCCCGTCAAAATGAAGCCATTTTAAAGTTATCGGTAGTTTTTGCAATAAAATCTTTGAAACAAGTTCTTGGTGCTTCTAGCTGGTGATAAAACTAATACATGCTCGGCGGAGGGCACTATCGAGTGCGCGTGACGTATCGCCCCCGAGTGAATTGTTACCGAGGCCCCTTGAAATGTCGCCGGGATAACCCCAAGAGTCTATATTTTTTCTTGAAAAGTTACTCCTACTTGGTATTCGAAACCACGGAGTTGGATTCTATTTAGTTTTTGCAGTGTTCATGATTTTTTATTTTATGAAAAACACTGAATAGCATGATAGCATGTTTGCAAGTGATAAAAAAAAACAAAATGCCTTTATTAAAAAATTTGTTTTGATTGTAGGTAGGTACTAGGTATTCCAAATGGTGATTGCAAAACAAGTTGAATAATGTATAACAGGAAGATTAGACACATGTATGTAAGAGCATCACTTCAAAACGAATTGACCGATTTGGTTGATTCCCTTTTCATTTGATTTAGTTGAACCTTCCAGTAGAAATCTAAGGTTTAAAGATAACATTTACATACCCCTATTCCCCATGAAAGAATATACCTAAAGTGGGAACGAATTGCTAAGACGTTTGATACTCAATATACAAGCCCTCTGGGAATGTAACACCACTCCCGCGAGCAAATTTTTGGGAGCTGACGTCTTACCCTTTGTCACGACAAAAATTGTATTTGATAGCCTTTCAGAATATTATATGCGGAACAGCGGCTCAAAGGTACCCGTAATTTACTTTCAAGAGCTTTATGTTTGCGAAAGAATATAATAGAATGACGAAGTTCTAACAATCGGTAAGTACACGTAAGTAACAGAAGTTGTGTACAACTCGGTACTTGAAGCACTTGTTGGAGTGGGCAAGCCGCTAAGCCGATCGTGTGAAAGAACGCTCTCCAAGTTTTCTGAATAGAAGCAACAACGCACCGAACAAGGGGACATGAAAGTTTGCTCAAGTACTTCGGGAACATACGTGGCGCCTCCAACTAACTTGGAATAAAACTTCGGTCCTACTGGTTTACATGGCCATGCAGTGAGTACTTTACCCTATTAGGACAGGGAATATGAGTATGGTATCAGATGGCATGTAACTCGACTATGCAAAAAACGTTTTCTTTTACGGCGGATTGGAATGTAGAGGCGTAATAAGATCGAGAACAAAGTATGAATCGAAGTGTCAAATAAACGCAGTGGACCCACTGCTTTTTAGACAGATATGTGAACAATAATTTATTTTCTATCCAATTTAATTAAGAAGTGTAAATCAAGAAACAAAAGTCAAGTCGACTTACCTCTTAGGCTTGAACAGTGCTTGAACTCCATTCGGGTAGTCAATAATGAGCTTCAACTGTGTCCCTCCCTCCTTTTGCTCTGTCAAATACGATTACAATTTAGTTTTGAAATCATAATATTAAAATTTAAATACAACCTTCAGTTTATAAATTAGATTAGAATGTTGTCCAGTTATTGAGTGAGTGTACCGATGTCAAAAGTACCATGAGCACGAGTTTTAAATAGCAATGCCAACTAGAATATATAATTAATTAGAGACTGTAGAGACTGAGATATTACCTACCAAATTATGGTATGACTTCACAATAATTAAGATATGAGGTACTTTAGATTGAATCACTTAAAAAAGTCACGTTGCATCTCAGATTTAAAACATTTCAATGAAGTAGTTCCTAAGTGTTCGTTGTAACGTAATCGATTTGATTGCTCTAATATCACCTGCTCAAAGAAGGTTTACTATGGAGTCGGATCAACAATGAAATCCATTTAAATGGTTTAAATATTTAAGTCCAATTCGAAGTAAAGGGCGAGATTGTTGTGGCACTATTGTCCGCCAGACCGCTAACCCCACAACTGATTGCAGACCCGACTTCATTTAAAATACATACACCTTTACCTGTTTTAGCTTTATATAATCCTGTACATAATTAACTAGGGCTTTAATTATATTACACTCCTAAAAGTTTCGGGTTTATTCGTTTGAAAATAAATCGTTTAAACTATACTTGTTTTTTTTATGTAACTTATAGATTTCTTATTGATTAACTCAAATTCTAAAGGTGCATTTACATGAAGCGATTTCAACCCATACGTACCCATTTTTCACGTGTAAACGCTCATCGTATGCAATTTGTCATAGCGCGACGCTTGTCGGCACGTTGAATGGTCGGGGCTTAGCAAATCGTACGAAAAATCGCATTGTGCAAATGCACCTTTAGGTGTTGTATATTTGAATAGTGCATTATTTAAATTGTAATAAATAAATAAGTTGAACGAAGGTTCCCTCTTGGCTTATAAACAGCTAAGAAAAATTCTTGAGTAGGAATACAAATGGTTTTAACCATCAGTGGATACAAGATGATTTGTCACACCGATGATAATGATATTGTAATTCCTATAGCTGATGCATAACAATGAATTTGGCTAGCATGACTGACGTCTGTCGAATGCTAAGTGCCAAATAACCTTTTTGAAACCAACAGTCTACAGAATAGTGGCCGAAAGGTATAATTGGTTAAAGTCCGATCAACTGTAATCTGAATATTTTATAGCTCTACATACTTAAATTGAGATCACAGGGGCTTGCGTGGTGACTGAAATTGATTCCAGATAGCCGTATTTTATTGTTCAATAAAATCGGGTGGGTTCATGTTCTGAATAAATCTAATGAGTTTAAAAATGTGATTTTTATCTATTGCGAGCAAAAATTTGTTGTATTTTTCCTCATAATTTGAAAGTATCTAATTGTTTTATTGACAAATCATGAAATCTTTACTTGAAATGGGAATAGAGAAAGACATATTTTATGCATGTTTACCTGCATGTACAACTGGCGATGTCGCCATGTCCTTCAGTACAGCGTCAACTATCGGATCACCTTCCTCGTAGAGCTCATGTTGAGCTATCTTCAACTGGAACTTCTCCAAATTTGATGCGTTCACACTGAAAAAGAAAAGTTCTTGAGATTTTTCTCCAAAATTTTTCGACTTAACTGTAATCATGTTCGCATATGCATGAATGTTTACATTGTATAAATTTTCCTTGAGATTGGCCTTGATATTTTCAAGGCCAGCCTCAAGGAAAATTGATACAATGCTCCATTCAATTGAATTACACTATCTAACGTAATGTTATGATAACATGATTTCGGCGTCGATAAAGATCGTATACAGATCACACGTGCTCTTAGGATTACTTTAACTGGTTATAAAATCGTAGGATACTTAAAATTTTTAGCACACAATTCTAAACCTGGTCGTTAACGTCAAGATTTACATGGAAGATTTTCCGATGGCGGGCGTGTTGGTTTTGGCTGCGTGGAACACATAAGCGGACGTGACCCGCCTACTAGGTGTAGGTGCGAAACTCCAGGCGACGGCGTACGACGGAACTGAATACTAAGGAGCCTACGTGTAACGTTCCCGATTTGCGGCATGCTCCGATAACCTGCATTTAGAAATCACGCCGGCACCTATTCTAAAATTTATTGACTCTCTTCTGGAGCGATTGTGTCGGAGTCAAGTGGGATTTCAAAAAGCACGTTTGTTCCACTGGGACAGACGGACGCTTAGAACTCCAAATGTCCGCGACACGGCCTATTACATTAGCATTTACGAAGCTATTTCGGCAATTCGCTATGGGGTAAACAAACGAACAACAAAAGAACATTGTATCGAGCACAGACAATGTAAGCTCGTCTCTTGCTCATTTGCCTAAATTACACATATTCCTTAAGAATGTGAGAAAATTCGCAACGTAAAGTGACCCTTCTTTGTATGGACCCAGCAATATAAGGGTCCGTCATATCGCGCTACATTTTGAGGAAGCCATCATGCATTCATTCCATTTAGTTTTATTGTCAAAGACCCGCGCCTATCTCGGCGGGGCCCCGTAACTAGATTTTAAATAAGATTCCTGGTAGGCTGGTGAAATTCGCCTCGCACGAGATAAAGAAAGGTCACTGTCTGTTTCGTATTATAGAATCATCGTCTCGTGGAAATATGATACGATCCTTTTTTTATAGTAATGTATAAAACGAAATTCCGTTGATAGCGTAGGTAGTGAAGTGGAGCAATGTGATATTCTTTTCATTGCTTTCAGAGTGTCCTGTGAGATTTGGTCTAATATTTGCTTTGGAGAAATTACGTCAGCCGCGAGAGGCTGGCTCGACCAACCTGTTTGATTTTGATGCATACTTCAGTGCTCTGCGGGGCATTCGGGATGAAAAGGTATCGCTTTACAAAACACGCCGTAGTGTGGAGAGGTCAGGCGTTTCACATTTAAACTGCAACCCACTTGGCAAATGCTATGCACGAGTTTACAACACTTTTATTCGTATTTTTGTCAAAAACACTCTTGGTTGTTCTATCACTAGTAGTATAGCAATTCATTGGTTCTATCATTGTATTCAGAATGATACAGATATTTTATGCAAATAAATAAAATTAAATGATTCCGTTTGAGTTTGTTGAACGGTCTGGATATTTTATTTCAAACGAATGTTTATACTGAATGACGCTATATTAAGCTTATGGACCTTGGTACTCAAACTCATATCAAGGGTGAAAAGAAAGGATGTGTTTTAGAAGCTACAAACCTCGGTATGTCAACCGAAACTTTTACTTCAAGAAGAAGTACCATTAATGTCAGACTTTCAAAATGAGATATAAATAAAATGACATTTCTTATGGAAATATTTAAATTGATTGTTCACGAACTCGTGCTAACTGGCATGCTGCAATTTGCGTTATCACAGTGGACTTGCAGCAATAATGCGGTAACTAACAATTTAATGCGGTAAGTTTAATTTGGCGAGGAACATAAATCGTACTTGGCGATGTCAGCTGTCCGGAACTTTCCTTGTAATGTCCTTAGCGCGTCGTTTTTCGAGAAATATTTTAATTAATATTCTTAGCGGAATATTGTATTACCGAATTGCGCAGTAGGAGCTATAATAACGAAAGAGCTGGATTGGAGATTCCAGGAACATTTCGAAAGTCATTTTGTAGGTGAAAAGTTTCTGTTCATATTATGTCTTCCACATTTTGTGAAAGTTGAGAACTTTGGAAAAATATTGTACCTATCATAGACAAATGTGTACAAAAACTTTACAATAATTCGTTCTCTCATAACGAAATTCGTATAGATAGATTTCTGTATTTTTTCTTATTAAGACTTTTTGAAACATTGTAGGATTTTCAAAAACAAAATAAGGCGAAGTAGCAAATAAAAACCTTGAACAAACAATTTAATGAGATAGTGCATTATAGGCTCTATTCTGTCGTAACTTAGACCGTTACGCAGAAGCGTAAGATTACCGCCTTATGTATGTATGAAGAAAATCTTTTCATAACATTTTCTTGAATAGAATGTAGCGGCTAGCTCTAGGTTTTCTCCTTTTTATAAGCAATATTATTTTAAGCGTTGAAGAAAATTCGTGCCAATCCTCGAAGATGTGGAATCCACATCTTAGCTTTAAATTCTTAATTTCTTGGTGTACAATAAAGTGTTCATTCATTCATTCATTAATTCTAAGACAAGTGTCGCCTACTGGGTATAAGCCCATTTTCTATATGATCATGTGTGTTCTTGATCCTGGCTTTAATATACAAATTGACGGAACAGCCGTGTTCTTCTTCTTATCGGGTCACTAGTTCTTTCGACCAGGGTCCAGGACCAGGGGACCAGGGTGATGAACGAGGGGGATAGTGCCTCGATTCAAATATCAATTTTCTGGAATGATTTTATATTTCTAAAAATATATCCACTTTGAAACGAGTTCTAAGTAAGGAAGGAAAACATTGGCGTGGTTTGTAGCTTTAGTCACTCTTGTACCTAAGTATTGTTGTTTTCCTGTGAAAAATAATTATGAAAGTGGGAATAAAGGAACACACCTTGGCTCCAAATCCTCCATTTCCCCAATGCTCGGGTTTTCAGGACGCAGCACATTAAGATCCCGGTGGGTAGGCACGATCACTAGGTGGTCTTCCTCCTTCCCTTGCATCTGTTCGTTTAGGATCTTCACCAGGTCTTCGAATTTGTCGACAGGGGGCGCTGGGGTGCGTGGCTCGGTATCCCCGCCGCTGGTCTCGCTTGGAGCTGACTGCTCGTATTCACGAGAACCGTTGCTGCCATTGCTGTAAATAAGTTATGAATTAAAAACTTTGAAAAATCGGCAACTTAATATTTCGTTTTATTCAAAAAGTTATAAGTAAAACTTATTTCTCATTATAGTCTGGAGAGTTTGACAAAGAATTAGGTAGGTACACGTACAACTATACTGGAGAAACATAGCACGCATTTCATTATGTAGTCAGTTAAAAAGAAACACAATAGACAATCATGGCTAAGTAAACAGTTACGCCTAGGTAAATTTATTTGTATTCTAGGTAGAAATGAAGAGTTTTGTTGTAATACCTAACTTATCTATTTTTACAAGAATCGTCTAACCTTATTGACAGAACTCTCTTCAAAACTAAGTTTCATTCATGTATTGATTCTTTTATTTGATAGATTGTACCTAATAAAGCTGATCGCGCATATGTCCGCGCTGTACGCGCAGTCATTTTTTTATAGAAAAAATACTATTGACGTAAGAAAATGCGGCTAGCTTCTCCTTTATTCTCCTTTAGTCTCAGCATTTCCTTTATTAAATTGACCGTTCAGCGCGTTCGGCGCGAATGGATCGTGCGGCCACCTTAATTTTCACTCAGCTCAAAAAACGATAAAAAAATTGTTTCAAATTATCTTAATAAGCGTCATAATTTCATTCTCACGCGGAAAAGTGCTATCAAGGATTATTGACTAGCTTAGACATTGTAATCATAATCACAAAGCACTGGCTTCTATTGTTTCCTTGGTAGCAAACTTACATAATGATTACAAGAATAATTGCTACTTAGCCATTGATTGAACGAACTAAAATTAAATTGCAAAAATAATTAGTTCAATGTTCACCCGTTTTTAGTAATAATAAGCAATATAGATAATGATAATTCAATCAAAATATTGAACTTTATATTGCTTTTAAATAGTTCTTACTACTTAATCAAAGTGATTTGTTTTTTTTTACAAATAACTGTGATGCTTACAATCTTCATTTTGAGTGTTTGTAACTTTGACTTTATAATAATTATTATTCATTATTTTTTGTATTTGTGTATGTCTGCTACTATGTAATGTTGTTCCAAAATAAAACTTTTATTATTTATTTATTAAAAAACTACCTGTCCGTCGCGGTGTTACTCGCTATCCCTTGAGAAAACTTTACTTTCTCGGGATAAAATATAGCTTATGTTTATGAGAGCTATTGTAAGATTCTAATGGTGAAAGAAATTTTCAAATCGGTCCAGTAGTTTTGGAGCCTATTCAATTCAAACAAACAAATCTGTCCTATGTATTATTAGTGTAGAAATACAAACATTAATAAAATGCACTTGCCCATTATTCAAAAATAGGGAACGTTTTCATGAGTTTATTTTTATGTACGAGTAGGTATGTCACTTTATCGTCATTTTCAAGTTTAAAAAAATTAAATGTCTTTATTAAACTCACGGAGAAAATGTGGTACTGTATAAATAAAATGCATTGTTTTAAAACAAACGGTGTAAATTGATACTAGTAATAAATTATATGATTCAATTTTATTACGAGTACTCTAGAAAGATGTATGATACAAAACAATCGACAGAAATAACTATTTAGATTTATTTTTTGGTGGATTTTATTAAATTATGATTTCCGATTTGTTTCTGTAAGTATATTTTTCATGACTTCAAATACTAAATGTAAATGTTCTGGGAGATATCCATCTTGTCCGGTTTATTTATTATTATATTAGGGAATCCATAAAAATAACTTTCCAGGAAGTCTCTCTCAAGAAAAAATAAATTGTTAATTTGTACGCGCATGTTTGCAAGAATTTTCATTCATTCATTCATTTGTGTCTGAAAATAAAAAAAAACCTTTTATTTGACCAACTGCTTCCAGAATGAAATTATTACAGATACGATTCGATATGCATAGATGACAATAAATACATGGTCGACATTCCCAGAGTTCGTACAAAACTATTTGAGTCTACATTTTTCATACGCACTGCCAAATTTTGGAACTCAGTGCCGGGTTCTGCATTTCCCGAAAAGTACAATATCATCAAATCAAGAGTAAATGGTTCTTTCATGCTCCATCCTAGACCTCACTACTGCTTAACATCAGGCAGAGTGAGGTCAAATGCTGACCTATTAAATGATTTTAATTTCTTTTTTTTATGCGCGTTATTATTTAAATCAGGAATGAGTATATTAGAGGAAGTTTGAAAGTTGCGCCAGTGACGGATAAGTTGAGGAGTACTCGTAGGTTGTCGTGGTATGGGCATGTTATGAGGAGGGAAGAGAGTCATGTAACGAGAAGAATGTTAGGTTTGACTGTGGAGGGATGTAGCAGAAGAGGCAGACCAAAGAAAAGATGGATGGACTGTGTGAAGGATGATATGGGTAAGAAAGGAGTGAGTGTTGAGATGACGGCTATAGAGCGGAGTGGAAGAGGAAAACCTGTTGTGCCGACCCCACATGAAAGTGGGACAAGGGCAGGAAAATGATGATGAATGATGATGATATTCATTTTTTGTTAAGTGATCCAGTGTTGATTCAAGTTTTGGTTTTAACTTATAACATGAGATGTGGCAACGGTTACAGCTATTTATTTTAACCCTCCAACGGTATCATGCACTCGTTTATTACCTTAAGCGACTGATAAGTCCGTTTCCGTTAAAGAGTTTCTCAATATTATGGTTAAGACGATTAGCTTTATTTCTATACCGGTTTTAACGAACTCAATGCAAAAAGGCCGTATTTAAGTTTTTTTTAAAACAAAAACAAAAGAAACCAGGTTTATGACTTTATTTACACGTTCACGGTATGGTAGGCTATTTGTTTTAATTAGCAGGTCGATTTGATTATTTATGTATTTGGACGTGCATTTGACTATACCCTAAGATAAAACTAAAAACTGTTCATCGAATCGACGCCGACGTATGGTTAGGTTTAGAGGGGTAAGTGCGAAGGTTAGGTGTCTAGGGTTAATATCTTCAAAGTATCTTGAATGACTTGATCCGAAAGAATATCTACCATTGTGTTGAGGATACAGTTGTGATTCTGTTTTTTGTCAATACCTATTTAATTTATGTTTTGTGTGTGATGTACACACAAAACATAGTATCCCCGGGATAATTTATTTGAATTAAAACGTGGAATGAAAATTTTCAAATTACCTACCTATAGTGTCGCCTGACTGACGACACCTAAATCATAGATGGAAAAGACAAAAGCCAACGTGTGTGTGTAGTCTGATAAACCTGGTACCGTATTCGCGTTCCTTTTTCGGTTTGGAATTTTTGGTCCTAGGTTAGGACCGTGTTTTAACGTTTGAAAAATCGGCCCTTGGAGGCCAGAAATCGTGGTGGGAAGCATCCGAATATTCATCAAACGAACGAAAAATGGAACGCGAATACGGTCCCTGTGCAGATACTTTAATTTAGCGAATATCGGACAGTATCGATCATCGTCGATAACTTTAATTGAACAGACCAAATTAGATTTTTTATCGCTCTATCCAATGATAACGATAATTTTCCACGATAATGACCTTTTTGACATGGCAATAAATATTTTAGAAATGTGTTGTTTGAGTGTGATTTTGCCGCAACTTTCAATCCGAAGGTTAGGTTTGATTCCCGGTCGCGATTAATTGATATTTTTTCGGCTGTATACATTTATTTACAGAAACTAAACTACTACAATATGATATTTGGTTTAAATTTCTTTTTGGCTTTTTTTCATAAGCAAGGAAACAAATATTTGTTCTAGATAATATTAAACATTCACATAATATAATTAACCAATTATATGCACAAATTATTAGGATCACATAGTCTACAACGTGTTTTCGTTCGAAACATATTTCGGTAACATATGTCAGCCATTAAGTGTCAATGACTTGGATTTAAATTATTTCTTTGTCTAGTTTGTAAATCAAGTAATATTAATGTAACGGTTAGAAAATTTAATTAGATTCGCTTTAACGAGTCTGGTCCGTTAATAATGGATGGTTTGATCTTAGGTATAGACAATTCAATTTATATTATTAATAAATATTGATAATATTACATTATGATTGAAATTTTTTTTTAGGTTTTTGAAGTTAAATGAAATAAAGCTTGTCAGGATGTAATGAAATATAAGCCGAAATAATATTTAATCATGAAGAAATAAGCAATAGAAATTTTGAATTGCTGCAATGCCTTGTAAAAGACTTCAACGAGAGTCATAATGTAACACAAGCAATTTTTAATTTTATTTCAAGTAGTTAAGGACTAAAGTGCCTCAACAAAAGGTATCTTGAGTTGCTTATGCTTCTTATGTTTAACCGCAATAACATCTAAGTTATACATCGTATAAACTTCTCAAAAATCCATAGCATCCTTAGTAAATATTATAGTACCCTAAACTGCGATTGCATGATACCAACATTTTAAATAACCTATTATGCTGTAAATAATAATAATAATGTTTTGTTTTTCTATAATGGCTCATCAAAATCAATCCGTCTCGGACGCGCGAATGTTCCAGTAGAATAAAAATACATGCTTACATTCATCAAACTAAGTGAAATCAAGTTAATTTAAAAAGTAATGCATTTTTCGAATTGCTCTATGTAATGTACATTGATTTGTAAGAATTATGTTGATTTGTTGTCAGGGTCATCATCATTATTATTAAATTCATTCAAATAAGTACCTATATTATTGTAAATGTTCAGTCAAATAAGTATATAATAATAATAATAATAATGCTGCACATTTTCACACAGCATCATTTAGCCCCAACCTAAGCAAAGCTTAGTTTATATTATTATTGTTACCTCCATACTTTTAAAATAATATGGACACAATTTCTTTAATTTTATATTCTTAATACGACCTCTTATCTAAAAGACGTTGTCAAACCAGTCAACATGGTGATAACGAGTGTTAGATAAAATTACGTGTTATATACAAATAATCAAACAATATGCGTAAGTGTGTCATTTTATACAAAACTGTAAAAATCTTTAAAAAAAAAAGTTTGTTTCTGTACGGATTTTCAAAAAAATACTGAATTACTAATTTACTCGATGTATATAAACACGATCCAGCATTCAAACTTACTAATAATAATAATAATTAAGTACTGATATTATTATAATAACAGGCCCAGTAGGTAATCGTCACGTCGCACACCTAATAGCGTCTTTTTGTCAATTTTTGTCTTCTGTTTTAGATATTTAACGAAGACACGTTTTTCTCAAAAAGTGTCAAATAATAGAATCATTAGTTAATTGCAAAACCTTAATGGACTACGAGAATCACTTAGGAATCGGAATATTTGTTCCAGCTCGGCCTATTATTGTTTAATGCTATCAAGAGGTCATTGTAACTCTCGATAAGATATTGTGGCAATTAATTTTATACTTGAGATGTTACCCTTTATGTAAGAGTAGGTAATTAAAAAGTACAATTTTCAAAGAATGTAACTGCTGCTTTTTCAACCGGTACCGGAATGAATCAATTCAATACAACATTGTTTTGAGTTATTTTTAAATTATACTTCACATGTCATTTAAAGTAAAAAAATTAGTTTGGCCTGACAATTAAGCAAAGTTAAAAAAAACTAATTTAGACCTTTTCCTCACAAAATACCAAAAACACTACACCAACCTTTTTTGCAAAAACCTCTTCCTGAACTCCATATACGCGGACCGGCCTTTATCCTCCGCATCACCGATCTTGACTCTCCCGTGCAAGGGTACTTTATGCCCAGAGATGCCATAGTCCATTTGTAGATCGACAACGAGCATGAAAGTGAAGATGACGAGGAAAGCGCTGAGCGCGAGCGCTAGGCGCTCTTTTAGTTTCATGTTGAGCATGATGCGCGCGGTTGGCCGGCGCTGCGCGGGCGGACTGCGCGGCCCGGGCGCATCCTCAGGCGTCGGCGACCGCTTGACTCGCGCGCACTCGCGCCTCCGCCACCCCCGCGACCTGTAACAACATAGGGGCTGAAGCTTTTTAGTGCTACTTGGGCGGTGATTGCGACACTTATACAGAAAGTAGAGCGCAGAATTGATTACAACCATGTTTTGAGTTATTTTCAATTTTACTGTTAAAGTTGGATAAATTTTTTTAAAGGGATCAAAAACTCTTACTGAATGTAAAGATGGCTAGTTTTGTAGGTAACTTTGATATTTTGACTAAACCAGAGCAATAACGTATCTATTAAGGTACTAAGCAGATAGCATGTTATGAAGCATACCGAAAGTATTATTTCTGTGGTAGCGAATGTTTATTTTTCAGTGGTTATGGTGCACTCTCTTGCAATAAGCATGCAAAATGGTGGTGACGCACATTCAAAGGCGAAAACTATGCAACAATAAAACTGAGATATGCTGAAAAACTATTTCAATGTTTAGTTTATTTCTATTTTATTTCATTGTTACGAGTTTTCATACATTTTGCATGGTTTTCAAGATACTTATACCTAATAGAAAAGCTGACGTAGGTAACGAATTGCTTAACGTGTTTAGGTACTACTCGTCACAAATTCTATAATTTTGCAATATTTTGCACAGACATAATAAAAGTAATACGAGCTAGAAATTAGCAAAGTTTGATGTTATTGAATTATGCTGGTTCTTGTTTTCTAAGAAATTAGCTAGTTAAGAGTCTACTTTACAACACCAAACAAACATACATAACAAGTAAAGTTTATACAAAGTTTTAAGAATGTGAAAATACGAATTTTAAGGTAACGTTGATAATCAAATTATTCTTGAACTTGAACTGTGTTATGCTTTTTTTTGTGTACAAGTCGCATTAAGCTGTGAAGATGGTTTAAATGTCGGGAAAGCTTATATGTCATCTTCACAAAGTACTAGGTACCTAAAGCTTCCCATTGAGTGTAGGTAGTCACAGATTGTTTGATGCTATATAAAAATCTAAAGGCATATGTACATTATTTTTCATTGTACTGGTATCTATATTCTACCACTCATGTGCTATACAAAAATAGTGTAAAGGACTAGACACTGATGTGAATGAGATAGTTGGAATATTTATCAGTCAACTTTCTGCCAAGATAATAAAATAATGTGTCACTTGATTGATATTTTATCTACGGAATTCTCTATCTCAGAGTAAGTACATTATATTTGCTCAGTATAACAACATGCGTACATAAGCATCTAGAAAAAACGAGTTTTAATATGCTATAAACTTTATACTTAATGTGATTATTATAATAATATAAAGTATCTAAGAAGATTATCCGATGTGGTGTTAATAATTGTTTTTCCAATTGACATTTGCTATCTTATCATAATTATAATAATAATAAATAATAATAAAAAGCTTTATTTAATTCCATGCAAATGTTACAATTATTTTATTAGAATATCATAATTAAAATGTATTAACTACTTAACTCTAATTTAAATGTAGTTCTTTCCAAGATATTTTTACAATCACTAAAAAATACTCCGATTGACTTCATCAATAGTGGTGACACTTTTATTTTCGTTGGCCGGCCCTTTTGACTTTTGGGCCTAAAATGAATGGCCTCCTTTTAGAGATAAGGTATACAATTTTGTATCATCAGTTCGATACGTGGTTGTCGTGTGGGGTTTCCCAAAACAGTGATATCGTTCAGGTTAAAACCATTTAAATTCGTACTTTGCAAAACAAAATCCGCTATCTAGTGAAAGCTCATAGTTATTCCCTGAACGAACGTCTCTCCATTCAATCTGAGAGTGTAAAGATCATGACAGTTTTATCAAAGAGGTGGAAGCATGTTCGTGTAATAACACTTTTGTGAACAGAAAGTGCCTTTATTTCTATTCAATATGTGCAGTGTTTGAAATCAAGAGATAAGAAAAGATGGTTTTCTTAGGATAACACTCGGCTTATTTTTACATCTTGTATTTTGGTATTATTGTGAAGGTTTTTGGTTGAAAGTTGAATTTGGTAGAGCCCCAGCACGATACTCTAAGGTTGACGTTGAAAGTCTCTATGGAAAGTTTATATATGAACATTTTAATCGAGTCAAGTTGGCGTTTGCCAAATGTCTTAATTTCTTCACAATTTTTAATTATCACAATTTCCATTTGTTCCATTGTTCCAGTTTTAGTTTTCAAAATTATATTCAAAATTAACATTTTGCAGCTGTATAATATACTTAGAAATGTCAATATTGAATTACTGACAAACATTTATCAACATATATTCAAGGCTAGATAGAGATCTCGAATTCATTTTGCCTGTTGAAACGTGTTCTAGAAAATTGCCTACTTTGTATCGAAATTCTAACTACATTATAATTATGTTGATAACAGCGCAAAACTCTGAAGAACGTGTAAGCGACAATGTAAGCAGTAAACAGGGTCGAAGTTAGTGACCTGACACATGATCACACGTGTTCTAAAGTGAGTATGAATTTGTTATCACTTTTTATTAACGAGTGATCTTGTGATACTACAAGGGCTTATCTTGCTCGTTCTTGAGGGCGGTCACAAGCACCGCTATCGCCAATATAACAAATGAACGCAGATTTTTTTTCTGTTTTTTTTTTGTAGGTTAGCATTTAACCTCACTCTGCCTGATGATAAGCAGTAGTGATGTCAAAGATGGAGCATGCTTACCTAGAATATATCGTACTTTTCGGAAAATACAGAGCCCGGCAATAAGTTCCACAATTTGGCGGTGCGCATAAAAAATGTAGACTCAAAACGCTTTGTACGAACTCTGGGAATGTCGACCATGTACAAGTGGCGTCTTTCCGGGAACCTGTTTGCGCGATAGAAGAATGGGGATGGTGAACTAAATTGTGGAGTTCTTGTGCACACTGTCCGAAATGGAGTCGATAAAAGACCGACAAAAACGCGACTCTACGGCGATGCTCAAGGCTTTCAAGCCAAGACTCAACTAGAGTGTCATCACCTATTAGCCTCTTGGCTCGCCTCTCAGTCGACTCTAATGCCTGGAGATGGTGCTTGGCAGAGCCATCCCAAAGGTGAGAACAATACTCCATACAGGCTCTAACCTGCGCTTTATATAAAGTGAGCAACTGCATTCTGTAGTAAAACAGTGTCCAGTCGCCACCCAAAAAACTTCTCCACTGAATTAATTAAATATTTACACACATATATTGATGTAGGTAGACTTTTTCAATATTGTAATATATATAGGGGCACATCAAAATATTTTAAAAATACGTAACAAAAAAAATACTTAGGAAATAAAATCTGTACTTATCTATTATCATATTTTAAACATTTCTTTCTCGTAAAGGTCGTGATAAAATTTTGAAGGTATCTTTATCAGGGATCAGATTAAGTAGGTAGGTAAAATAGATGTTTCTTTGATTTCCTAGACTATCTTTACTTTGCTAACATTATTCCACCTTGTTTGAATTCAGAGGCTGTTTCTTACCTACTTACATGTTGTTAGAAAGTACTAAGATTAGTGAATAGGTAGTTACAATTCTAAAGTGTTTCAAAGCCGGAAGAACATACTTATTTGAGGGTGATTTTAATTAATACAGAGATGAGTTTTGCGCTTTCAGATCATTTTCTATGTTCTATCTCTCTGCGGCATTTCTTATTTTTAATACATTTGTCTTTAGATTTAGTTCTTATGGAGTAAAACGTTTACTTTTTAATGGAAAGATGCAATTTCGAATTAGTCAGTATCGTCGTTGAACTTACTTACTACTTAATAACTACTACCACTTTATTTCATCTTTGGTTGGACTTTGTAAGCGATAACCTATTTACCTCTGCATACCCAATACAAGAAATGTTTTCTACATAGTTTTGTTTTTCTATATGTTTATGTTTTTCTACAAAGTATCTCTATGATTATAATTCTTGCAATTTACTAATGCGCGAGGCAGATAAAATGGTAAAATCTAAAATGTGTAGTGGTGACCAAGAGTACCATACATCGCACTATGAGAACCAGATCCAGTATCCAGTTTAAGTATATTTAGCGTGACAATATTCATTAGAACCAAATATTATAAATCAATATCAAAACTCCGTAGAGATATATTGTAGTGCAGATAAGGTATTTGTAATTGATTAAATTATACCAAACGAGCCCTTAGGGTTTCAATTAACCCACTCTATTGAATTGAAACTGCCATTATCATGAATAGAAAATTTTAAATTGTTAAGCAAATTGTTTTCTATTTTAATTGGTTCCAGAATATTTGAAAGTTTTGCTACGATTTTGAAGAACATTTTCAAATTACGAAATTTTGTATACATACCTATAGGTAACTTAGTATCGATGGATCAAAGCATATAATATGTACAATGATAATTTATTGATATAATATAATAACGCTCACTATCTTAGACTGCGCTGAACGTTAGTTTACTTCAAACGATCTATCTAGACTAGAAAGTAAGCAAGCTAGCACCACAAGCGCTTATGTGACGTGTAAGCTTCCTGAAGGTCGATCGGCTGTTTAATTGGAATGTACACCATCATTGACTAGTGACAAAAACAGAAAAAATCTCTAAGTATGCATTTAAATTCAAAGCTTTATATTATTTGATCAAAATGTTTTATAGTACGAACATAAAATAAAATCACTCTTTCAGCAATATGCTGTGGCGGCAGATGCAAAAATGTTTAAGAAAAATACGCTGTTTTCAAGGAGAAATACGTTTATGAAGCGATATTGCAAGACCAATCAAACTATGCAGATAGTTTCGTTTCAGTGGCTTTTATTTTGTAGAATGGTACAATTATGTGCATTCGTACCTACACGTGCATTTTATGACTTTAGGTAGCTGACCCACACTTCTGTTAACAAAACGTATTACAGAAATATTAGTTCAGACAAAATATACGAGTACTTAAGGTACCTACATTTTTTTATTATACATATTTTAAAGCCTTTCTCTTATATCTTCAGAGTGAATGTTTTTTTAACTTTGTGAAAGTGAATTTAACTTCAACATTTTAGTTCAAACGTAAAAATTGTACGTATTTTCGAAGAATTTTAGCTGAAACATGAAGGAGTAAAGGATGACGTAGCAGGTTTGACCCTTTTACTTCGAACTCTGAAATCTATTGATCACTTTTCGTTGGAGAAAGTGTTATGATCTACTTTTAGTAGTCTAAGATTTGTTTTTGTGGATTGTAGGTGTAAAAGGGTACGCTACTATTCCTAAACGTATCGTGAAAACTTGCTGTCGTGAAAGGTGTAGTGAATGCTGTTTGAGAACAAAACACTACTACACAACGTGTAGATGGCGCTAATCGGTGCTTAACCGAAAATATGAGCTTTTCGAAAATTTGGATACCGGCAAGTAGGATTCTGTGGCCGAGCGGTAAGGCACTCCGGCTTTAGGAGGATCGTCTGATCGATGCGGGTTCGAATCCCGTCGGAATCTAAAATTTTGATAAGACTTTTCATTTCTTAATTAAATACCAAGTGTGGATTAGCACTATAAAATTACAAAAACTACAACACAAGTCATAAAAAAAAGAATAATTACAGTCAAATGCAAAATACAATCAATCGAGAACAACAACAGAATGAAATACTAATTAAAAGAGGCCTGACAGTGACACTCCATTCTTGCACCGAACAAAAAATCCATATACACAAATTATGAAAGAATAAATTCACCTCTACTGCATTTGAAATACAGATGCATCTATCATACAGGATGCTATTATGCAGTTATTGTTTATAAGTTCACCTTGGCATGACAATTTTAACAAACGTTACAGTAGGTACTTACTTGATGATTACTGCAGATACAAAAACATGAAACATGAGCATTTTGTTGTCTTTGAATTAGTATAGGAAAGAAACATTGATAAGAGTCAAGTATGCATCCTACACTCACGCAGACGGTTCCGTAAAAAATTGAAAATAGACCAGTAACTAAACATAGACGACCTCTGTGGCGCAGTGGGTGAAAGCCCGCTTGGGACGCAGAAGGTTGCGGATTTGATCCCCGCCGCGCGATAAATGTTTGTATGATCTGCAAATATTTATCTCGGGTCTGGGTGTTTCTATGTATCATATGTATGTATTTATAAACCAAAAAGTATATAAGTAGTATATCAGTTATCTGGTTCCTTTGCTTAGTTTGGGGCTAGATGATGCTGAGTGTAATGTCCATTGTCCAGCATTATTTATTTTATTTAGTTATCACAATTAAGATTTGATGCCTTGAAAATTAGAAAGAAGACATATCAGACGTTGAGTGACAAACGAATTTAATTTAGCCGAGGGTCTTATGCTCCTTTAACGTCTAACTGCAGACGCAAGCGCAAGCGAGCGTGGCACTATAATGTGCATGCATTGTAATAATCGCCGTCGTCATTGTGCAAACCGTTTCCCATAGGCTTTCGTATTAAATAAGCCTGAACGCGTGTTCACTTCACGGTGTTTGGATTTTCAATTGTAATCTTAACTTTTTAAAAACAATAAATATTAAAAAATAAATGCTTTCTCATCTTATGGTTTGTTAGATCAAAGAATACAAGTATTTGTTGCTGTTTTGCTTTATTGTCTAAGTTGTAGATCGTTTCTTAATGATCATACCGTTCAACCGCAATGTAATACTTATATTAGGAAATGTAATGCTACCACTGTTGAATACACAGACAAACAAAAGAACCTCGCTAAACATCGGTCATTTGAGCACAAAGCAAACATAAACGTCCAAATCACGCCACAACATCTTTAGGTAATATGTGAACAATGTCTTGGAAAACGCATTCATTGTATTTCTGTAAAAGAAAATTAGCACGCTTTTTTGGGAAAATCATATTGATACGACTTAGTTAAGTTTTTTATTAATTGAACATACTGATTAAATTCCTTAGTAAAATGTTAGAAAATACCAATCTTTTTTAATTATGTTGACGTCATAGATGCTTAGTTTCGGAAAACGAAAAAATTGAACAGTAAAGGGAAAGAAAGTTGTATCAAAACTTGGTTAGTAATCCAGTATGGGGCTCGACATGTGAAAATGTGGGTTGTACCAAATGTAACGTTTTAGGCGTAACTCTGTCTACGCCCCAGGAAAATTTAGCGAACTCTTATATTTATCAGACGCATAAGCCTTATACCCTGTTTGAAAAATGGAACTAACGTAGCTGCGCCTATCTTAGAAGAAATGACTGGAATGTTGTAACAATCAATTAAGAAAAGAATTGCAAAAATTGTATTGTGTCAACCATAATAACGATTGATCACGTGATTACCTAGATAATCTTGTTACAAGTTAATTAAATGATTACCTCCGTTTCGCTGAGATTCATTGTTTATCTTATAAATTTTTAATTATATATTTTTTTTAAATTCTAATCCTTTGTCTTGAAGTCAATGCTTTAACTAGATAAAATGTAAGGTATATACCTTACTACGTTGTTATTCCTATACCTAAAGCAGACGGCTTTAGTTTTATGCCATCCCTCGTAAATGATTTGCGAGAGAAATGAAACATACATCGTGTATGGTCCTGCATAAAACATCCTGATAAGTACGAGTATTAAAGTAGTAGCATTTACACAATTCGATTGTTCCTACCATTTGCTCTAGCCCCGCTCATTGCGTGTGCGATCGAGCGTGACTTTTCGCATACGATCAGCGTTTACACGTTAAAAGTTGCCGTGCGATACTACATCGTATGGGTGGAAATCGCATCGTGAAATGCACCCTTGCTTTGCGATTTCCACCCATACGATGTAGTATCGCACGGCAACTTTTAACGTTACCTAGGGATTAAAATATATCGGGTTTCAATGAGATGCGCTTCGCGGTGTTCCAAGGAACACTTCACGTTACTGGGAAAAAGTAGGCTATGCGTTAATCTAGGGGAAGTTGCCTCTATAACCATCCGAATCCAATAAAGTAAGTAATTGAAAGACATTTTGAAATAGCTAGTTCCTCGCCAAACGTAATCTAAAAGAAAAGTGTCTTATGGCTGCATCAGACAATAACTAGGAAAATTTTCTGTGTGAAATAGGGCAGTTTTTGCAATGACAGATGTCTCACGGCACCGATGCACAGCTATTGTAGCGATGATGCCACTTTAGAACTCATACAGCACCAGAGGAAATTAGATAAATTAAAGCTCGTTAGCCACCCTACTTAAAGTTATCGCTAGCACTTGCTTCCTAATTATATATAAGCCCTTCGAAGCTGGACAAGTTGTTGTTCTTGTTGTTCTTTACGGTATTAGTCGCGAAGGAACAGAAGTAAAATCACCTAGTTTTAAGACTATTCTATGTAATCCCAGCGGCCCTACTGAATAATTGCTTTTTGACTTTGACTTAGAAGAAACTTGACTTAGCTTTAATATTCAAGTAACCAACTATGGTTATAATAGCAGCCGTTTGTGATATATTTTTATAATAATATATTCTTATTATAACGCAAACGGCTCTGTTTTGTTCAGTGCGTGTTATTTCTTTTTCACAACATAACAGAACTGGTGCTAGATTCTGAGGTTATAATAAGGATGCTCGTTTGTGATTTGCCGTGTAATTGTCCATCAACTGCAGTTAGATGACCTTTGACCATTAAGTAATTACAATTAAGCGTATTTAGTACAACTACAGATACACGTAATATCTGGAATTCTACTAAAACTCACTACGACTAGAGTATTTTTTATAAGAAGGAGGATTATATTTTCCAATTACTGCTATAACGATCAATCTGATAATAAGCCAGCTGCTGGACAAAAAAAAATCTTGCAAATTGTACTATGTCTCTGCGGGGAGAGAATGAAGAGAACTGCTGTATAGTATATGAATGTTAATGGAATTAGAAGAAGACCAAAAAGATGAATGGATTATGTGGAAGCCGACGTGAGTTATTGATAAGACGAGATGATGCTCATGAGCTCTAAACCATAAACATTTTTTCAACTTTGCAAAGGTTAATAAGGAAAAAACATGAACACAGACCGTGTAGATATTGAATCTAGTAAAACGAATAACCAGCTGTTTGGTAAGGTGATACCATCATCATCATCATCACCCGCAGCCTTTTTCATCCCACTGCTGGGCATAGGCCTCTCTTCGCTCCTGCCAACCTATCTTGCGCTAGTCTGACCCATGTTCGACCTGCTGTTTTTATTATGTCGTCAACCCATCTAGCTGCCGGACGACCTACACGTCTGTAGCCCTCCCGGGGGCACCACTCGGTAATCACTCTGCTCCACCGGTCATCACCGCGTCTGGCCAAGTGTCCTGGCCAACTCCACTTGAGCCCCAATATTCGCTTGCTGACATCGCTTACTTTAGTCTGCTTGCGAATTTCGGTATTGGGGATATGGTCTAAAAGAGTGATGCCGAGCATGGCACGCTCCATGGCTCTCTGTGCTACTCTCATCCTGTGCACAGTCTCCTTCGTGAGCGTCCATGTCTCGGCACCGTAAGTCATAGTGGGCAGAACACATTGGTTATAAAGACGGGTCTTCAAACACTGTGGAACAGAATGTGATTTCAATATGTCGTCCAGTTTGCTGAATGCTGCCCACCCCAGCTGGATTCGTCTGGATACCTCCTTGGCCTGCAATTCTTTTCCAAAAGATAGAACATGACCAAGGTACACATATGATTCAACCATCTCCAAGTTCTCGTTTCCAATAGTAATATTAGAAGTCGAGGACCTGGAGATGTTTGACAGGTGATACCAGACATCGAATATTTATATAAGCACCATCATAAACGTGGTCCATTGGTGCTTGCAAATTATCGTGTTAGCATTAAACTCATAAAACATAGTCTAGTCTACACACCGGTTCTATGGACATCAGCCACAGAATGTAGTAAACAGCTAGCGCACTATCTTGATACAAAGCTTTCTTGTTTAATTAGATAGAAAGAGATTAAACATCAGCTCCGTAGCACTTAGGTAAGTGTTACGGAGTTTATCCAGATGAATAAAAAAATGTTATTTTTTTCTTTAACTAAATTACTACTATTTTACTATATTAATTAAGTAAATAGGTACCTATGTCTATTTTAATTTATTTATAAAGCTCTGAAGCACGGGTCTCTAAAAATATGATCTACAAATATTTGTCTCGGGTCTGGGTGTTTCTATGTATAATATGTAGGTATGTATTTACAAACAATAAGTATATAAGTCATCTTAGTACCCATAACACAAGCTCTGCTTACTTTGGGGCTAGATGTGTGAAAAGTCCAGCATTATTTATTTATATTTTATGTGATATTCATTCGTATTCATAACGCTTATCTCAGCGGCCTCTCTGCATCAAATTCATGATACTACTTCGATTATTATTAATTAAAGTGATTTAATTATTTAATTAAATCACTTGTGGCCTTGGAGCGCAAGGAGTGGAAGCTAAGGGGGGAGACCTTTGCCCAGCAGTGGGACACGATAGGTTGAGTAAAAAATTATTTAATTATTTTTTATTTTGCCATTCAGCGTGGCAATGCCGCCAGTGTTTTGGGCACGCTTCCGACTGGCAGTGACCTGGATCAGTTGAGCTATCTATAGATCGTTTTTACGACGATCCTTAGATAGCTTGACTGATTCTATTGTATTTTGTAATTTTATGTACATATTGTAGTAGTTTAGTTTCTGTAAATAAATTTTTACATAATAAACATTAAAGTGATAATGTTTGTTATTCATTAAATTGCACTTGCATTGCAATTGTTTTTAAATAAAAGTCCAACCTTGGTTATTCATTTTGCATGCACAAAACCGTAGACCAACGTTGGTTAGATTATAAGCGAAATAAACCGCGTTTCTTTGTACATATTTGAGTTAATCCAGCTGTTTTCAGTGCGCTGTGAATAGCTGTCCTTCAATTGCATTCCTAGACTGGACGCGGCGAAGGCGGCAAATTGTTTCCTTCCACTTTGGCGCAGTTGAGCAATTTATATGCACTCATAACGCTTAATGTCACATTATTCACGGTTTTTATGTTTTTTGCAGCTAGATTATATTCACTTCCTTTTATTTGTATTGTATAACCACAAGCCAGACAAAAAGGATGCGCAGGCGATGAAATATGGCGTCCTCATCTCATCCTCTGTGTAGGGTTTTCATCTTTCTAAGATATGTAAGTACCTATATTTTGTAAGAAAATTAACTAGACAGGCATCGCGTCCGCAAATCTTCGCTTTACGTCAGTCGCTTAACTGCGAACTAACATAAACAAAACAATTTCAAATGTTTTACTTTAGGAAGCTATACTTTTTTCTCAATTAAATCATTTTTAATTTAGTATAAAAGTTAGACGATCTTGTAAAGGTTGCTGGGAGCCGTTGGGTGCAGGCTGCACAAGATCGATCGCTGTGGAAATCTATGGGGGAGGCCTATGTTCAGCAGTGGACACTAGATGGCTGAGATGATGATGATGATGATGATAAAAGTTAGACATCACGTCGCACAACCCATCCATGCCGAACGCGCCGAACTGTCAATTCAATAGAGGAAATGCTGAGACGTCAGAAGCGAGCCGCATTTACTGACGTCATCTGCATTTTTTCTCTGGAAAAATGACTGAGGCGCATTCGGCGCGGACATTTGTGCGAGCTTAATAGAAAACCGTTTAGACATTTTCATTGGCCCTAGTTTTCAACTCATGGCAAAGAAAAATATAAAATGGAAAATGCTAAGCTTGGTCTGAAATAGTCACTCAGTAAAGAGCTCGCTGAAGGAAACTCATTTCCGGCGAGTTTTTCAATACATTTTCATTTAAATTCTGAGTCAGCGGTAGGTAAGTGTTTTAATTCTGCATTTCTTATCTCATGTGGGGGAGACATGGAAACGCTTTCTATAGAGATGGCATGGATAAAATCGTGAGCATTGTTGCATTAACTTATCTAACTTCTTTTCGTCGAAGCTTTCATCGAAATTCACTCATAATACTTCAGATGAAAATCGAAGCTTAAAAAGCACGTAAATAAACTGTTGACAGATTTTTTGTAAACCAAACCACATAATTTGTAATACGATAACATTTATTGAAAAAACTAATCTGACATGTAACTTTTGACCACGAACAAACCCTTTACCAGAAAACTTTTGATTGACTTTGCATTTATTATTAAGAGATTATGTTGTTGTTTATAATGTAGCTACATTTGTACATACAGTACTAAACAACTAAAAGGTCACACTGATGAAAATATTGTTTATTACCTTCTATTTTTCCTTTCTAAAATAATCATCTTGGACTTTATTTTGATATCGGCATTTTTATACTTAGTTAATCCATACTTCCATACTATCCATCCATACTAATATTATAAATGTGAAAGTAACTCTGTCTGTCTGTCTGTCTGTCTGTTTGTTACCTTTTCACGCCTAAACCGCTGAACCGATTAAGCTGAAATTTGGCATGGATAAAGAGTATACCCCAGGGATACTTTTTTTTGTCAATTACCATAAGGGGGCGTGAAAATAGGGGTTGGAAGTTTGTATGGGGAAAAAAGTTAAGCAACCCTGGGCGCGGTCATAAAAAGGATGGGTGACCGCCGGAGCCACTTTTTGCACTCAAGATTTTTTAATTTTTTTCTGTATTTTGCATAATAAATTATTTTAAAATTAATGATAAACATTTAACATGTGTATTCCCACCCATCAATATATCCGAACTCCGAAGTTATGATTTTTTGATATTAAAATATTTTTTCCTTAGTTAGAACGCCATCTATATCACCAAAGTCAAACTACTTTATACTTTTTCTCCTAGGTGGCGTTTCTACTATAGCGGAGATCGAGATACGATCGAGTATAATTTTCTTTGATTTTGAGTTTTAAAAAGTTAATGGAGATTTTTGCTTAGAGATTTCGATATTTTTATATTGCTGACGAAGTCGCGGGTAGGTAATATTAGTTAATCGTTTTATTTCGAAATTCAACACCATACAGTACTTGCTATTCAAAAAAAATTACGTTTCGAGTCAATTTCTTCAAAAAAATTGCCGCTCGCTTCAGCGATTCTATACCAATTACCGTATTCGTTTTGTTCTTAGAATTGCAAGATCTGGGTAAGATTTTCCCTACGTCTATCAATTATGGGATTCTTGAGAGAAACATAAATATAAAAAAATATGATTATTATATCAAGCGACGGAGTTTTATATTTTGTATATACCTACTCTCGATTCACTCAAAACTCCTCTACTTTGTTCCTACTAATGCGCAGACGAAGTTGCGCGAGTCAGCTAGTAATATATATATCCAATTTTCTTCCTTGACAATATCACGTTCTAGTCATTTTTATACTTAGTAATTAGTAATTTTTCCTGATAGACCTAAGTCGCCTGAAAACACCTTCATGGAAAGTGACTTACAAAACTCGAAGGTGAAATAAAATCCCATTATTTTTCCAAGAAATGCCTATGGCTCAATATAATGCCTGACTATTACATTGCCGAGTCTATCATAAAATCCAGGAACAAATCTCGCGAAGAAAAATTAAATGCCTAGGTGCGACCTCTGTTTTAAGTTGCTCTGTACAAAGTTCTACATAATTAGACTTGTTAAACTACTTAGCTACATCAATTTACTCATTATCTATGTAGGTTCTCGTGTAGTAAGTTAGAGTTAATTTATGTCAATCAGTTTGTAATTGTGTTCAATTTTATGGCCGATTGACTATTAAATAGTTACTCGGATAAATTATTTAAAACAAGGTACTCTTTAAAACATATTTATTATTTATCCAAAAGCCATCCAAAGCATAGTTGCTTAAATATTAGAATGTTTTAATTATTAAAAACACGTTTTTATGCGCATGTATTTTTCAGCTAAACGATTATGCATGGCAGTATAACTCACTGTCTTCGGAGGTGTTTGTAATTGTCGATACGGCACACCAAAGTGAGCAAGTATCAGGTTTAGATAAGTACTGTTTTTTTTTCACAAATTGCTGCTAAAATCACGTTCTGAACGAATCTGACGTCAGTGGTTCCGTGGCCGAGTGGTTGAAGGCACTCCGGCTTTAGGAGGATCGTCTGATCGTCGCGGGTTCGAATCGGAATCGAAAATGTCGATGAGACTTTTAATTTCTTAATAAAATCATGTTTTTATGCGCATGAATTTTTAATCGAAGAATGATGTCATTGTATTTCACAATCTTCGGATCAAAAGTCGAGAGTGCACAAGTGAGTCAGTGTCAGGTTAATAGGCGAGAAGCGATGGTCCGGCGTGATCTGAATGCTAACTTGTGTACTCTCCTCTTCTGTCACGGATGTGCACATGTAAAGCGATCTATATCAATGTCACGAAGGAAATTTGGTTGAAAGGCACAATCGAAGAAAGCGCCGTTTGGTCACGATTTATACAGTCTCTGAACTTAATATGTTGTGCTTAATAAAGAAGTCATGGAAATGGTTTTAATCAAAACTTTGGTGACAGATTTGTCCTACAATTTGCATACCCATTTTTGTAAGTCTTGTAATATCCGTCTCTCAGAAACGCTAACGGGTAAGTTCTTACCTAAATCCGTTTTTAGTTCCTAAGGATTTTTCATATAAAATAAGTACGGACATGGGTTAATTATAAGCGCAAAGAGCAGAAGAAAAGATGATAAAACATAGAGCATCATTTCTTTTATCAAGAAAAGATCCAACGAGTGAGTGTTTTATTTATTATAAAACATGTCATGTTTTTGAAGTACTTTAAAGTGTCCATGATTCTATTCGTATACACATCGTGGTAGAGTTCCGATGTGTTTGTTCGATTGGTACTAATTGCGCGTCTAATTCTTGAACGAATGTTTCATTTGCATTAATTTCGAAAACTTCCATCATAACAAGTTACTCTCGAATAGGTATCAGTTAATTAATTCCACAATGGTCAGTTTCGCTAACGCTCGATTTATTTCCACTATTCCTGATTCGTTAGACTGGTACGTGACCAAATCTAATGCTTTCAATACAAATGCGTCTATTAGGTTACCATTTCAATAATTATTATTACGATAATACCTATGTTGAAACAGGTTCAACGGCATTTTGTTGATATTAACAAGTTAAGCTGGCCTAACCGAATGTTCGTAGGTCTTCTATCTATTGTTGATAATATAAAAATTTTTGAAAAAAAAATTGAACCGACTTCACATAACACAAATAGACACTAAGAACCTTCTATGTACCTACACTAAAAAGAGAAAAATAAGAATATACACATGCAATTATTACTTACAGTATTCAAATAATAAATTATTATGTTATATTATATTTGAAGTCGGTGCCAACTACCTATGCATTTACATCTAAGAAGAAATTACGAGTACCTACAATAGAACTTGGGTGCAAAATTGTATGGAGTAGTTAGAGTAGAATAGTTTTTCAATTTTTAGTGTAAATAATATACCTAGTAGGTTAGATTAGATATTGGAATAGTCAAGATCAAAGAAGTTAGAGTGAGAATCCCTCAGGAATAAAATTATATGGGATCACCTCGAGCGTATTTAAACATGTCAAACTATTCAATGTTTGACTCAGATTTTGTAGTGAGAATGAGGTTTTTTGAGATTTACAGGAAAACTATCAATCCCTCAGGAAAAAAAAGTATGAGGACCACCTAGATATGTATACCCTTATAAGCAAAAAAAAAATTTTGGAAATCGGTCCACATTTTTCGAAAAGATCGGTGATTTTTTGAGTATTACGGGAAAACTATCAATCCCTCAGGAGTAAAATTTTTATGGGACCACTATGGTAGCATACCCTTTCAAACAAAAAAAAAATTTTGGAAATCGGTTTACCACTGACGGAGATATCGATGAACATACATCCAAAAAAAAAAAAAAAAAAAAAAAAACATACATACACCCGAACATAGAACCTCCTCCTTTTTTTGAAGTCGGTTAAAAAGGCGAAAGCCTATTTTTAACCGACTTCAAAAAAAGGAGGAGGTTCTATGTTCGGTTGTATGTATGTTTTTTTTTTTTTTTTTTTTTTTTTTGGATGTATGTTCATCGATATCTCCGTCAGTGGTAAACCGATTTCCAAAATTTTTTTTTTGTTTGAAAGGGTATGCTACCATAGTGGTCCCATAAAAATTTTACTCCTGAGGGATTGATAGTTTTCCCGTAAAACTCAAAAAATCACCGATCTTTCCGAAAAATGTGGACCGATTTCCAAAATTTTTTTTTTAGCTTGAAAGGTTGTCCATCTCGAGGTGGTCCTCATACTTTTTTTTCCTGAGGAATTGATAGTTTTCCTGTAAAACTCAAAAAACATCATTCTCACTACACAATCTGAGTCAAACATTGATTAGTTTGACATATTTAGACTCTCGAGGTGGTCCCATATAAATTTTATTCCTGAGGGATTGATAGTTTTCCCGTAAAACTCAAAAAACCTCATCCTCACTCTAACTTCTTTAATCTTGACTATTGTAATATCTAACCTAACCTACTAAGTAAGTAATTACTTACTAACCTAACCTACTATATTATTTACACTTACACTTTACACTAAAAATGGAAAAATAAAAATTTTTGAAAAAAAAAATTGAACCGACTTCACAAAACACAAACAGACACTAAGAACCTACACTAAAAAGAGAAAAATAAGAATATACCTACACATGCAATTATTATTTACAGTATTCAATTAATAAATTATTATGTTACCTATATTATATTTGAAGTCGGTGACAACTATTCTATTCTAACTACTCGATACAATTTTGCACCCAAGTTCTAATTGTACTCGTAATTTCTTCTTAGATAGTTGTAAATGCATAGTTGGCACCGACTTCAAATATAATATAGGTAACATAATAATTTATTAATTGAATACTGTAAATAATAATTGCATGTGTATATTCTTATTTTTCTCTTTTTAGTGTAGGTTCTTAGTGTCTGTTTGTGTTTTGTGAAGTCGGTTCAATTTTTTTTTTCAAAAATTTTTATATAATAAAGACTTTTTCAAAACATTCGATTCCTTATAATGATACCTTGTGACACTGCACTGACAATTGGTGAATCTACCTATCTTTGTAATAGCACAGTAATAGTAGTACCCACAGTGCCACAAACTTATCTGGACCGGTGAGAAAGGCGCTGTTTTCGCATTTGGTGTTGGTAGAAATATAGATTTTACAGTAAAATTCGTTAGTTCCTCTTTTGGCCAGATAAGTTTGTGGCACTGTACCTATGTTTTACGTTCCGTGGATAATTTCAGACAAAAACAGTTGCTGGGTTTTCCCCACCAGGCCACCACCGATATAAAAGTCTCTCAACTTTTCATTTATAGAGCCCTACAACAACGTGATCTGTCTGTCTGTTGCGAATAAAGTAAATAATTTTCTCCCCGCTGATCACAGTATCAGTGGAGACTTTCTCAACGTTCTATAACATGTTTGATGTTTATTTCCTTCTGTCCTTTAATAAATAATTTCAACATACCAAAAAGCGACATTGTGTTATGTATGTAGGTGATTGTTTTATTTAGTGACCTAGTCTTAGGTATTAATTCCTATTATAGGTATTTTACTCATATTAATCCAGTGAGATTATCATCTTTTAATCGGTCTAAAGATTAGGTAAGTTTATTATAATGATAACAAAATGTGTTCAATTATAAATATTATAGATAAATAAAACTAGGTAGGTCAGCTTGTAGTTTGGATTGAGTTCGACAAGTCTTGTAATTTTATTTTTTGGCTTATTTTAACCACATAATTCTATATAGTCTTATCTGTATAGAATTCTGTAGTTTTAACATGTTTGCGTCAAGTATTAGCGCACCCAGCGATGAGTAGCAGTTATGAAATAAATTAATTAAACAAACATCCTACACCTATATAAACATTCTTTCTTTTCTATATTTACGAATAAAAAACGCGGGGTTTTCATCCGTCTAAAGCACGTGCTAATCTACATAAGGTAGCTAATTTATAATCTATACAAGTGTAGGTAATTATATTTACCTTAAAGATTGATTGGGAGTTTTGTTTTTCTTTAAGGGCTTTTCGTCCGAGCCGAACGCGTTCGAACTGTCAATTCGATAGAGAAAATGCTGCTGACGTCAAAAGCGAGCCGCATTTTCTGACGTCATCAGCCGTTTTTGTATAGAAAAATGACTGCGGAGCGTACGGCGCGGCTTAGTGTGCGATCAGGTTATACTAGCTTTGGTAACTGACTCACATACAGCCGTACAGCCAAATCTTAGAAGTCCTAGAAACATGAAACACAGAGGATACATTTTCCTTTCTTTTATGATGTAGGCGAGCACTACGAAGTACGAAAGGTGTTATGGAAGTTCTTCCCCTAGGAGCGCGAAAAGGGGACCACGTGAGCGAAGACGCGGGCGTACCGCTAGTATGTAATATGTGCAGAGTAACAACACCTAGGTATATTTGAAAGATGATGTATGATGATGATGTAGGTTCACCCACCACGCCGGTTGTCACCATAAAGCTCTACTCTTATTTATTTAGTCAGTTTATTTGGTAGGTATATTATTTCGTTCTAAATTTCCTCACTTAAGTTGCAAAGCCTGAAACCGGTCGAATTCGATTTATAGTGTTTCAAATATCATAGCAGTGTGGTAATAGCCACCTGTCGACCCTCCATCAGCCACGGGCATTTATTAGTGTAACACTAAATACGGCCATATCTGTTTTGTTTTAATGTAGGTAGATATTAGCACATTTTACGCAATAAAGTCACTTGCTTAGAGGTCCTTGCATTCACTTTCAATAGACAATCTATGAGTACCTACAATCATCATCTCGTGTTTGCTCTCATATTGAGCATTTATTCGATCAAGAGCAAAAACAAATTGCAGCCCATGAAAAGAGTGTACCTATGTTGAAAAAGGTACTCCTCGCTACTGCTTAACATCAGGCAGAGTGAGGTCAATCATCATCATCATCATCGGCCTATATCGGTCCACTGCTGGACATAGGCCTCCCCTAATGAGCGCCATTGCGCCCTGTCCTGAGCTCGACGCATCCAGCTTCTGCCAGCAACTTTTCGCAGATCGTCACTCCACCTGGCCGGTCAAATTCTGATCTATTAAATTAAAAAAAAAAAAAAGATTTCATGACCTGACATCAACTATCAAAAATCCATGAGACAACCGCTAAATACGCGAGCCTATTCCATCTAAAGCTATCGCACTACAGCGTTCCGATGAGTGTAAGCTTATGTTACCTACTGGCGCTGTATAAGCAAATGCAGTAGCTTTTCCATGAGTTCTACTCGTCACAAATTGTTATGTTTTCTAAAATTAGGTATTATTTCTAAGTCGAGGCACTCCTTGACTTTCTACTCGAAGGTCGTTTGAATCCCGACCAGTGGATTTTGCGTTTTATTAAAATCTAGTAGTATTGGAGACATGTTTACAGTGCTCTACATTTATAGAATTATTTCATAATCTATCTATCTATCTAATCAGCCTACATCTACCCACTGCTGAGTATAGGCCTCCTCATTTTCACGCCACTCTTTCCGATCCTGAGCCAGTCGAATCCATTGCCTTCCCGCTACCGCAAACATAAAACATGAATTAAATTGTTAAACCAGTTCCAGGTGTCTAGATGCCCACAGATAAATAAATTAAAGGTATAGGTACTCATTAATCAATAACCGTTAATATATGAACTGTTATTATTAAAGAACACCTATATACCTATAAATCATTAAGCCATCCCTTTCTCTGATAAATAAAATGCTCGTGAGTAAACGAGATAGTGCTAAGGATGGCGCACAGCCAAATCGTTTTATCACAGCACTTGACCTAGAGTTGCATTTATAAACATAGAAAACTTGGTATTGTACCGGAATAACAAAATGCAAGAAGCGGTGTTTTGCTTGCAGAACGAGCAACGCTGGCGGACTGAGAATAAAATCTACATAATACAATATAGGTCGGGATGATACCGGCATCCTATACGCATAGACTATGTTTCGGCGTGGAAGCCCGCATTTATTTGCATAAGACAGAGCACAGGACGTAAGGCTACAGAAACGTAATACTAGTATTTTTCATCTAGTAAAGGTATGAACTTTGTTGCACCTCGTTTATTTTATTTGGTTATCCTTAGAGTTTGAACTTAATAATCATTCACGACTTTCTTCTTTCTTTCTTCCTTAGTAGGTACTGCTATGAATGGTATTTGAAAGCAAAATTCAATTCAATTCTATTTATTCAATACCAATTTTACAATTGTGTGTGAAAGTTATACATCGTTAAAATAATATAAATATAAATGCACCTAACCTAACTCAAAGTTGAATTTTATAAAATTCCTTCTTAAAATAATACCAACATAATTCAAAATATAATAAAAAAATAATCAAATAGACCCCACCCCATAGATCAGATAGTATACCTGCTCGTATAATAAGCCCGATATAACTTGTTTGTTACCCAGCTGATTTATTCTATTAGTTGCCAGATCAAGGAGACAGAAGTACAGAACACACATCCAAAGCACTTCTATAATGGTTCAGTGGTACCTAGCGGAAACATTCAATTATTATCGGTTGTCCCCTTAAATTATACCATTACTAGATGCGACACGCCCTTCACGAATCGTCTGTGACATAAATGTGGTATACATCACACGGTAACAATAAATTATTTTGTGCTAATGCTTCCCACACCCGATTATAAATTAGTAACGCTTATAGAAAACAAAGAACTGGACAAAATATGGATATGACAGAATTTACATGAAAATGGTTTCAATATTTGTCTAAGAATATCGTTGTCGTTGACATGGTCATAAAATCGACTTTTCAATTTAAAAGTTTAAGACACAGGCCACATCTAATGCCCGGTTTTTATATTCAACGGACATTCGTAGGTAAGAGCTACGACTCGTTTCTACATACAAAGTTTGACAGCTAACTTACCGCCGGTTTCTAGCTGTCAAACTTTTGTATGTGGAAACGAGTCGTAGCTTTTACCTACGACTGTCTGTTGAATATAGAAACCGGGGGTGATAGCTTCTAGCGTTCGGCGTCTTCCTATTCCATTCAAATGTCTATGCATGGAAATAAAGCACAAATTAGGACACACATGTCTCCTAATTGACGCCTGACGCCAGTTAGGTGGAGCTTGAAAACTACAAACGAAATGTCATTAATTACTCGAACTTGCAAATATAGTGGGTAATAAAAATGTTCTATGGATTATATAATATTTGGTAACAATTAGAAGACACGTAACATATTATATGTGTTCGGGTGTCTTGGCACGCGATGCTACAGGTGTCGTCGCTCTGTCGCGATCACTCTCGACGTCTCTCTCTGACGTCGATACATGGATGATTACACTAACTGTTTTTATGGATTAGAGTATTGTGTTGCACGGTTTATTGAGCAAATAAACCACAGAGCCGGACTCATAAACGAAGGTTTCCAAACATTTTTATAAACAACGGAGTTATGAGTATCTAACTTTTTTTGAATGCTCAAACCGAAGAAACCTCAAAACTCAACAGAACATAGAAACAAAAAAGTGGTATCAATTATAGCTCACTTAAAAATAGTACCATAGAGTATCGAAAAGAAAAAATATTTACACAAGCAATGTTCACACGCGTTGCAACTCTAGCGCATCCTCGGAAGCGGAACCTCTGCGCACGCGACGTTATGTGCTCCAGACTTAAGCTTAAATACACGGACATCTAGCAGAATCAGAACCTTTACATCTAACAAGATGATTTAATAAAGCGTCTGGAGGTAAAATATGCCTAAACTCAACGGGACGATGTTTTGAGATTTTTTTTGAGATGGAATAGACCTGCCCTTCATCTAAGCCATTTTCTCAGCTAAGTCGACTTTAACCACTAAAGTTTTTCTTTTAAATGCATACAATAGTAAAAGTATAAAGCCTAATACTATTATAAAGGCTTTTACCCAACAGAACTACAGCGTTTTAAAAACGTTGTTATACATGATAGTATATTTCTTTCAATCTTTATTGATGCTACTTTAATTGCTCGTCTGTTAAAATCCTTATATTCATTACATAAATGATTTTGTAGAGATTGTGTTAGCGGTTGTACATATCTAATCATTCGTAATATTTTATGATTTGCTAAGAAACTATTTATAATGGTTATTGGCAATAATATTTAGATTTTATTAATAAACATGAGTAGTGAATATCATCGAAGTTTGGAAGCTTCAAAATAATATGTATGTGCGCTTGTAAAAATGGTAGCCATCTAAATATAGTCGATTATCGATAAACCGATAGACAGTAGTCAGGAAATAAATGAAAAATTTTACGAAAAAAAGAAGACTAAGATAAAAAAAAGTATAAAAACTTGAAATTAAATCTTGTGTCTGCTTTATAGTTTAGTCACGCAACGAATTAATTTGTATCAGTTTAACGGTAGGTTGTCGAGAAAGTAAAAGGAAGTTAGTACATGCGTCACTGAGACTTTTTACACTGCTTTGAAAGCATCAGAGCAAGGCTCACCATACGTGCTTCAGAGGGTTAAATTATCGGCCCAAGCTATGACCATAGCAGGTGGGCGTAACGCGACAACATCACTAGGGCCCAGAAGACATTATCTGTGATCAAATCTCTCAAGATAATTTTGTCTAAGGAGGTAGTCAGACGATGGTCTAAAAAAACTTGGCACGCGCAAGGCATGCGCCATAGTTTTGAAGCAAGCCCATCTCTGCCTACTTCGATTAGAATAAATGGCTTCTATACAATGCTTTCCTTCACTGTTTAGAGCTAGTGTTCATTGATGCACGGCCAGTCGAGTCAAGGCATTAACACCACTCGGCATACACTTCTAATCAACATCTATTCAAGGGACAAGAGTCACGCACGACCTTGCCCTATACATTGACCCTTCACATCGCTAAACAGTTATCGATGTATTTTATAGTTAAGGGACAAATCTAGGAGAAAATTGAGGAGAAACACGGAAGCAATCTCTCGTAAGTGCCAAACATAAACCACCGCACGCAGTTTGATAACCAGCTACATAGAGGCAGGCATCACATGGGTAAATAACTAGAAAGTAACAACAATGTACTTCCCGTAAGTTGTAATGTTTATCTATACACATAAATATAATTGAAGTGTCTTTGTCATGTCAAAATACCAGCTATTTACTAAATGCTTGTGAAAGTATACGGTAGGTAGGTACGAGTACATAACACAAAAATCTGCCTTTCTACACTAAACTGGAAACTATAGTAGTACCTGGGACATTGTTCAAGATGGAATAGGCTTACCTAGACCAAAATTATCCTCTCGCTTCAATCAACTTTATCTACTATGAAGTACATGGTCACGCAAATTGACAAATCTGGGGGGTTTTCTCACGATGTTTTCGTCCACCATTTTTTAGAAATCAACATGATAATAAGTAGTAAGCTCGACCTGGGGTTTGAACTTGCAATTTTCGGATAAAATTCCAAATTCTAGGCCAACAAGGCTCTCAGGTCGGACAGAAATAGAATTACTTGGCTTTTAAGACGATTTTAAGTGATCAAACTGGTCCTACTAAAATGCTGACTTTGACGTAGCGTGCTTATAAACTGGCAATTATCTGACGAGTTTCATTGTCGAGTTCCTATTGATGGTATTATTTAAATAATAGCATTGCTGTTGCCATGGTAATAATACTGATACCTATTGTAATCCCTCGCTGATAATTGCGCCGAGAGCAAGAGTTCTCCAATAAGCATCTTGAAATACTATTATGGTGATAAACAAAAGAGAGCCTTCTAATTAGTTATTAAGTTATTGAACCTCCCAGATTAAATACTCCTGCTGTGAAGGTGCTTGTTTTTGTGTTTGTAAAAGCAGTAGGTAATTATTAATCGACTATTTTACTAAATTGGTTCACAAACAGAGATATCTGAGAAAATACAATCGAACATACAGGTTACAGGAAATTTTCCTTCACAAAACAAACATAAACATTTATCTCTCTAGCTAGATACTTACCTAAATATACAGAGAATAGAATAGTAAAAACGTGTCAACGTTGTACTACAAAGTTGTAAGCAAAAGTTGGCATATAGCTCTATAAGTACCTACCTAGATGGTGCCATTATGGTAGAGTAACCCCACCGATGCCGTTAACGTCAATGCACCATAGAAAGCCATGTGTTTTCCGAAGCACTCATACGTGTAATTGACAACTTTCCGTTTGCAGCTGACTGTACTATTATTAACAAATATGTTGTATATTATGACAGCTTTTTGCCTGACGTGTATGTTGCAACCCATTTGTTTTTTTTGTCGTTTGGCGAATCGTCAACTGCCTTCTTAGCATGACTGCAGTTCAAATTATATGTATGATTAATTATACAATTTGGTAACCTATCTGTCTTCCGAAAAACGTAATACAGAATTTTGAAATCCAGATAACGTTTGATAGATATTCAAAATCCAGATAGTACGTTTTACATCGTTTTATTATTCCGACATTACACAAAGCAGATGTTTCATTTGACAGATACACTAAAGAAATATTATCATTTAGTTTTTTTTTCATTTGACAGAACTAACTATAAGTCGAAGTCTTCAAATCCAGCCAGAACCGACTTGCTCCTATTGTACCTTAGCTTTATTACATAGGTAGCTGTGGTACAAAATTTCGTGCAAATCAAACCCAGGCTGACAGTCCTGTAGCATAGGTTGCGAGGAGCGAAGCGACGAGCAGTTGATAAACCACGCACGAGCCGAGCGAAGCGTGCCGCGGTAGCGGCCGGCGAGTGCCAGAACCGACTTGCTCCTATTGTACCTCATGTGGTATAATGAATTATCTGGATTTTAAAACATCTGTCAAACGTTTGAGTGTATTTTAATACATCTGTTATGTGAAAAAAATACCAAATGAAAATCTGGATTTTGAAATATCTGGATTTCGTTTATCTGTATTACGAAAAGAAGGTTAATCAAAAATCTGTCAAACGTTATCTGGATTTCAAAATTCTGGATTACATTTTTCGGCAGATAGTAAGGTAACCATACAATTTATACAATTTGAAGGCCGTTGACGATTCGCGAAACGACAAAACGAAAAATATACAGCATATTTGATAATAATTGTACAATAGGTGATCAGAAACATAGCTCCTGGGCTAGTTACTTGATACTTTCTATCTATCTATCTATCTATTCAGCCCGGTTGCACCCACTGCTGAGTATAGGCCTCCTCTCTATATCGCCACTCTTCTCGGTCCTGTGCAGTCCTTTCCCACGCTTTCCCAGCTACATTAGCGATGTCATCCGACCATCGGGCGGGTGGTCTGCCTCGTGGTCTTTGTGCATCTCTGGGCCACCATTTCGTAATTGCTGTAGTCCATCTTCCATCTTTCCGTCTAGCCAGGTGTCCTGCCCATCTCCACTTGAGACTTGCGATGCGCATACCTACGTCTACGACCTTGGTTCGACGTCGTATTTCTACGTTGGGTATGTGATCGAGGAGGGAGATGCCGAGCATGGCACGCTCCATGGCCCGCTGTGCTACTCTTATCTTGTGCATAGATTCCTTTGTAAGCGGCCATGTCTCGGATCCATATGTTAATATGGGCAGAACACACTGGTTATACGCCTTGGTCTTCAGGCTTTGTGGTATACTAGACTTGAAGATGTCCTCCATATGTCCTGTATATGTCCTCCTTGATACTTTACCTTGTGAAAATAAGATAACACAATTATTTGTCATTCATTCGATTTGTGATCATGTACGACCCCGTTGTTTTTAAGAAGTGTTAATAGGCACCTTCTGGGTAGGCTCGCTTAATCGTAGACCTTACTCTTGCCTGTGTAATTTTCGTAGTCAAGAGCCGACCCATTCATCATAAAAAAAGTCTCAACAAGCTACACCCCAAGCTATTTTAATATATTAACTTATAAAAGCTAACTATCCTACAGCTTGTCTCATTTATGATATGAGACGGGGAGTACATAGATTAGCCTGTGTAAAGTGTGTAAACTATGTTCACTTCTTGCGCACCACTCAAGCATTTAATTATTATAATCAATTCAGCTTGTACTCGTAGTCTCGCACCTTCACTTTCCTTCGATGCCAACGATACAGGCCAATGATTGTTCCACTCGATGCAAATTATATGCTCTGACGTCATAAATTGTCTACTTGTGACGTCAGTATTTATATTATAAAAACCCGTGAACCGATTTTGATAACGTTGAATAGATGTAGATTGTGAACTAAAATTGCATATAGGCTATGCAATATGCTAGTATTTTGCTGAGTTCCCCGCCTATAAACTACGCGCAGGTAAAGTATGAAGTTTACTCATTGAACAGTTCGTGCACAACAACAAACAAACAGGACTTCGTGAAATAGAACAACACCATACTACACATTATATTTACAAGTCTACAGTAAAAGGTGCACCAGGTCATGCATTGTCGTGAGAGCGTGTTGTGCTTACTCATTGTTCGATGTATTGCTGTTCCCGATTCCGAATTGTCACGCACAGGAGATAGCTTAGCGTATTTATCAAACGAGTTTATTCAGAACCACTACGTATATAGGTACCTATGTACACGGTTATAAGCGAATTAATTGTGTCGTAAGTTTGAGTTGGAAAAATCACTTTCAGTAATACGGCTGACCGCTAGAGTTTTCGTAAGGCAAAAGCTCGATTTTTGGTCAATCTCCAACATAAAGATATGACGTCACAACCATATACAATAGGAATCCATTCAATTAAAAAAAAATCTTCGCGAACTTACCCGCAACAAAAGTACACCGCCGCTCCCAAATTCCTGGAAAACAGAAAGATTTCTGTTAGAACATCAAAAGATTGAATTTAAATATTTTAAACAATAAAAACAAGTCAAATGTACCTACTTGAATCCTACGGTTCTTAATTTCCAAATGGAAAGTAAGGTTTAAAAAAAAAAAACTCATGTTATTGTAATCAGGATAAAGATTAAAATAACATGAGTTACTTATACATCCATATGTATAAGTACAAAAATACAAAAAAAAATACAAAATAGTTTATTTACCAACACAATTACAACATTGAAATGTACATGGGTAGTTACTTATGGCCCCGCACTAGGCAAGCCTGTTACTATATAAGTTGCTATTAAGTTACTATATTCATTCAGTAAATTGTATTAACTATCATTTTAATACAATTTACTTGAATGAATGTAGGTATCTAGTGAGCTTTACCATAAAACTAAGTACTGAAATTTACGACACCGGATCCTAACGGACAGACACACCCCCATCAAATTAAAGGCGAAATATCGAGGCTTTGGTAATAAATATTAATAACCAGTACTAAAATGTCAATAAGTGCCGAGCCATCAGCCCGCCATTAGGCCACATCAAGGCCACCATCTATCAAAGCAAAGAGAGAAGAAATTCAATAAACACTCGAAGCTTCCTTAGAACGTGTCGTACCCAGTGCTGCTTATAAACTAAACAACAAAACATAGGGAAAAAACAAAAACAGGGCAAAGGGTAACGCTTTATAAGAAATGTTCCTTTACAGAAGCTTCAGTCATTAGAGGCAAAAACGTTTCAAATCAAACACAAACTTGCGCTGACTGACGAAACTTCCTACTAATTGCTGGGCAGTCATTTGAGATACGCAAAGGAACGCAGTAAAAACAAACTGAAATATAGAACGGTGGTGAAGTTAATAAATAAATTGACTCAAGCTGTTTACGTCAATGAAAATAAAATATTTCATAAACTTTTGAAGGAACATTTTGCATTTATGTTCGTGTTTATAGCCGTTTTTAATGTAAATATCTCATGCTTGGAACTGAATGTTTTCATTCATAAAATTGTTGCGATTACGAATCAATGACGTAAGAGATATTATAATGACGTACCTATATAATATACAACATGTTTTTCCACTAGTTAATATGCAATGGTTACATGCAAAAACACAGTAAGTTAACAAAATATAACAAAAATTCAACGCTATCAAGGTTGTCAACGTGGCCATGAAAATTACCTGCCTGTTCAATTATGTTGGTTATAATAACAACGCTATCTACGAGGGAACATTGACCTCAATGCATATAATGAGCATAAAACTTATTTAATATTTTAGCGTAACAATGAACATATCAAAGGTCAGTTTTGAATAAAATTCAAAATAAATTATGAGCTATTATACTTTAGTTGTTTTTATATTGCTTTCGGGTACTTCATGCTTGTAGGTGAGGACAGTGAGTCACAAAATTAAACAGGGCTTACAGTCAGTGAGTCACGAAAGTAAACAGGGCGTAGGTATTCACAATATTTTGGCATTAACCCTTAATCAAACAAAAGTCATATATGTACCACTTAGGTTGATAACAAAAAAAACTATTTTCTTTTGTTTGGCAGGACTTGAATTTGAAAGTATTGTAATCTCTGATATTTTTGCTATCTATTAGGCTGGCAACTTTATCCTTGTCACTTTTGCCTGTCAGTGAAAAATGATGTCAAATTTTTTTTTGCGCCAAATTTGACATTTACTTCGTATTTTTGCGTGTCACTTTCAAACTTTTGGAATTTTTGTTCGGCGAAGAATTCGGTAGGTGCTCTTGGAGTTCAAATAGGTAAACTCTATTATATTTACGAGGTCCTACATGCATAATAATGAGAATATTATCAAGGTTTGCATAGTTTTTGATCACTCAAAGTAGAGACTGTAAGTGGTATCTATTTTACCATTGTCCATATAGGTAAAGTTCTTAATCGAATTGTATACATACAAATGTGTGTAAGTATAGTGTGACTTTTGAAAGTAAATTGTTTGTTTTAGTAAATTACCATGTTTAAAAAACCTAAAAGAATCATTTTTCAAGGAAACAACATCTTCCAAACCACAGCAGGGCTCTAAATGGCATCTCAGACCAAAAGTTAACAAGTTTAATATAAAATTAGACTAGATGAGAACAAAAACTAAAATAACAATCATAAATAAATGGGAAATTGTGGAAAAAACCTTTTACGTAGGTAAAATCCTATTTATTTTCATATTCTCAGGCTAATTATTTTTTACACCTGTAGTCACGGGAAACAACTAGTCTAAAGTTATGAACAGACCGTAACGGACAGTGGTAATATACGTACCACCAACGAAAAAAATTTCAAGTCCTACATGGACAATGGTAATATACATACCACCAAAAAATCACCCCCTTCCACCCCCTTTTTTTGATTTTTTCCAAAAGAAATGGAATCAGAGACCCCTAATTACCCAGAAACCACACCTTTTTTTAAAATATCATGGCCAGGGGCTCGCGTTTGTTTAAGGGTTAAATGGGTACTCTCGAAGTTGCAATTATTGATTTCTTTCCGCCTTTAGTTGTTTATAGGTAACATTGTTTCGCCACTCAACTGGGAGGGTCAACTGAAAGGCACGGAAATTATTTTAAAATATACGTCTGCATGATCTTGAAATTCACAGGCAGAATTTTAGAATTGCAGCATTTTCACATGATTTTTTATCCGATAAGATATCGTACCGGTTAATCAGTAAACATTTTTTTTTACAAGAAAAGATCATAACTTATTTCTGCACCGGGCGTTGCTCATCTGAACATAGTCAGTGGGTGCAAAGCTCACCCTCATTGATGAACAAAATGAATGAATGAAATTTTGATTTTGAGCGCCTAACACAAATGTAGGTACCACGGGAATGATAGTTTGTAGAGTAACCAAACCCTATTTTGCGCTAAGAAGATCGTATGAGTAAGTGGCCAACTCTAGTATAGGAATTTTAGGCCACTTTGAGGTCTCCATTATGGCTTTACATGTCCTCTGAAGCACGGAAGCGCTTAGTTCATTATACTACTAGAGCAATAAAATATCTTTTAAACTATTTCGCATTTATCAAACTAGATACCGGTCCGGCAGCCAAGGTCGAAGACAGGTTCCGAGGCGGTTGCACAACGCGCATAATGTTAGTGCATCATTACTGGTTTTATAGTAACATAAAGCTGCATTACACTTACGTGTTTTTTTATAATCTACACTAATAATAGAAAGAGGAAAGATTTGTTTGTTTTTTTGTTTGAATTGAATAGGCTCCGAAACTACGGGACCGATTTGAAATATTCTTTCACCAATAGAATCCTATATTATCCCTGATGAACATAGGTATATTTTATCCCGCGAAAGTGAAGTTATCCCGAGGGACCGCGGGTAACACCGCGACGGAGAGCTAGTGAGGTATAAACACCGTAGAAACTTTAACGTCGAACATATTGAACTATGTAGTATTTTGTTTCTTGGGTAGCATACGCACAATCTCAATTTTTCTAATAAAAAATATTAACTATGAACAATACTATAGAGTATTTTTACTTGTGAAAGTATCGCAGGAAATTGTATTTTTTCAGTTTCAGAACTAAGGTACGAGTATCTCATGAACTTAGAAATTGATTTAGTATGTTAATAATAGAATCCACTGATTTTTTAATCAATCCTTGTGCAGTCCTCTCACGCTTGTTTTTTATATATATAAATTATCATCTGACCATCAGGAAAAAACAAAATGATAAAATTTTAATATTTCCTGTGAGAATGCAGCCTATCTATAGTTTTTATAAGGGCATGAGTAAAGCTAGGATAGCTAAGCATTACCGATTGCATAAACTGACGACTTCTGTGGCGCAGTGGGTGAAAGCCCGCTTGAGACGCAGAAGGTTGCGGGTTCGATCCTCGCTGCGGGATAAATGTTTGTATGATCTGCAAATATTTATCTCGGGTCTGGGTGTTTCTACGTAGAATATGTAACATACCTATTTACAAATAAAGTAGCTCCTATATCCAGTTACCTGGTTCCAAGCTTTGCTTAGTTTAGGGCTAGATGACGCTGTGTGTACTAATGTCCAGCATTATTTATAAGTATTTAATTCTTGCGATCCTCATGTTCATGTAAAATGGTTACTTCATTAAAGGATTCATCATAAAATCGGTTCCGAATAGACTAAGATAAAAATTTTAATCTTTGTAAAGCAAACCCGCGGCTCAAGATTTTTGAAATTTCTTGAATAAAAATACAGAATTTAAAATAGATCGTCAATAAACTAAAGCTATTTTCCACCAGACATTCTCTCTCCCAACCTTGAACGGAATATTTTGAATTCAATGTACGCGGACCTTATGCTGGCCTTCTGATGTTTTGCGACCTCAATCCACATCTTACATAAACGTGTTACAAATTCACACAATGTGTCGATTTGACTCCACATTTCTAACACCATGTTTTTGAGACGATGTGATAGAGATAATTATTTAAACATTGATTATTTCGTTGACTGTTTCAAAAGTTATAAGGTTTACCTGTACAAAAGAACTATACAAAACTGAAAGTAATTCATCACAACACTCAAACACTACACTTCTTTCATTGCAAAAAACACTCTTTGAAAAAAACTGGGAGTGTAAAACGATCTGTGCGCGAGAGTCGAATGTTTTGAGCAAATCTCGAAGTTCTCGTAGTGAAAACGTGCGCCCACGCATCGATGCGGCTAAAACGGGTGCCGGTGACGCCGGCCCTGGGGCAAGGCCGCCTGGAATACGTAGACTGTATCTTCAAGTACGGTAGACACTACACTCAAGACCCGAAGGTAGTCAGAGGTAAACCCAAAGTGTAGTACGTGGTCGTTTAGCATTCTTTGTTTCTTTTTTATTTCTTATCTCATTAATAAATAAGTTACAGGCAGACAACGATTTTCTCATCTTTCACAAAATATCGCAGATTATGTTTAGAGCCTATAAAAACTGGCAAGTGACATTAATTAATAGTTAAAATGAAAAACTCGTTATTGATTTTTTTCTTTAAATACGACCTTAGGTATACATTATTTAAATACTTACTGATTATTATTATTTCAGTACGTGTATATATGGAGTAAGATTTAACACATTCAATCAAAAACTCGAAGACAATGAAGCATGCAATAGCCTCTTCTTTAGATAACCCATTAATAATATTATGACATCTACGCTAAAAAAATCTGCAACTTTGACTGAGACATGTATCACAATTAGACATTTTCTTATTTACATCGTTCTATCACGAAATAGGATAAATGAAAGTGAGATAAATTACAAAGTTGCCTGGTGAAGGGGAGAAGAGATACACAAGACAGTTGATTCACAAATCATAGGTGATTTAAAATTCAATAAAGGTTTCAATCATTTGAAGACACTGTACGCAAAGAAATGAATGGATGTGACTCATAAAAAGTTGATTATTTATTGCAATGTTGTAATAGAGTCTTATAAGGACGCCATCGAGTTTTATATTACTTTGTCTGTATCATATCTATACATACGCTTATTGTTATACAAAATCGTGGGTCCCATTTCAACTAATTAATAAAATATGCTTAGTTGAATTGCAATACAAATACCAATGCGAAAATAGATGTATAGTAAAATAATCGATTTGAAACTACGACAGAAAATAATTACCTAATAATTATACTACTAGGTAGGTAGGTACTCCTGTTTCTTTGCGACTATCCGAGCAACCTACACAATTAAGGGCCAATCTTTATTTTAGGTGATATCAAAAAAGATCGAAAATCACTTAATTTTTTATCAAATCCGGTGTTTTATGAACAATGATAAGGATAAGATAAAAATTGAATAAATCGGTCAAGCCATTTTTATTTTATGTAAACGAGTAATATTTCTTTTACAGTATACATACATAGATGCAAATAAATTGAAATGTACTACAGGGCACGTTTTACCTACTTAAATCTCTAGATTTTATCGCCTACTCAATAGAATTTTGCAAGATCGTAAAATGTTATCGTAAACAAACTATTTCTGATAAAAGTTGCTCAACGTTCACTTGCCCACGTTGTAGACATAAACAGTTTGCATTTTGATGCTTCAAGGTCTTGAATAAGCGCTAAAAAAGTTCCTCTTAATAAATACCGTTCACATACATATTTGGCACATGCTATTAAAATACATAAAATAGTATAGGGTTTATATGTTGGATTATTTAAATTGATGCAATCTAATACCTACCTCTTGCTTGGATGCGCCTATAGACACAGAATACAGATAGCTATGGATGAGTAATAAATAAATAAATAATGCTGGACATTTCACACAGCATCATCTAGCCCCAAAATAAGCAAAGCTTGTACTATGGGAAGCAGATACTACTTATATACTTTTTTGTTTGTAAATACATACATATTATACATAGAAACACCCAGACCCGAGATAAATATTTGCAGATCATACAAACATTTATCCCGCGGCGGGGATCGAACCCGCAACCTTCTGCGTCCCAAGCGGGCTTTCACCCACTGCGCCACTGAGGTCGCCAATGCTGATTATAGTAATAATTTTCCTAGGTACCTACTTTACAAGAAGATACCTATATATTGTCACAAGCACCTAATGTAGACAAATACCAAAGTAGGAGTAAATCATTACGATTTTCAACATAATTCATGTTTAGAAATAACACCACTATTTATAGCGTAATTTGTCTTACTGATTTATTCAATTCTGTTTATTGTCCATAAGCCACCGCCAGTTATAAAGCGGAATAAAATGTCAATCTATACATAGTCGTAATAAAACTTTATACTCACGAAATTGACCTATAGTTGTATTTAATTTAGGCATAGTTTACACGACAGTGAATCGGTGATGTAACAGTTCACTTGCATTACTGGGACGACTCGCGAAAGTTGTTGAGCCGGTTGTACATCTTGTAGGGCTGTCAAATGTCAAATACATCCAAATGGCAAGTATAATGTGTTTCTGTCTTCTGTCTATTCTATTTAATAGATGGTGGCCAATCAGAGATTGCTCTGAGCGATATGACCGCCCATCGTACATTGTTATTTTCTTGTAATTTCTGTAATGTTCTTTGTATAAAGCGTTTACTCTTATCGTTAAGCATTTACCGTTTACATACCTACTACACCTTTCTATGAAAATATCGTTAACCATTTTTTATAAAAACAGTTCTTAGAAACGTAGCTTATTAATAAAATTGAGATATTGAGACTGCTGTGTTTTTCAAAATAAGTCAGTCAACCAACAATCTAATATATTCAAACATTTGTCCATTTCAAAAAAATATTTATTAATAAGCCCTAACCATCTACGCACCTATTTATTACCCTCTGTTCTGTAATCTTGACTGGCCACTGTGTCAACGGAGCAAGACGAGTCAGCCGCGAATAATTTTCAATAGCCATGACGTCTTGTCGCCGAGAAAATCTTAATCACATATAGTCGTTATTGGTGAGTGCAATAATAGATTTCCGCATTGTATAGTCTTAAATATCAAGAATTGGGCTTGGCTTGAGAGTTAATAGGCACCTTCTGGGTAGGCTCACTCCATCGTAGACCTCATTCTTGCTTATGTTAGTTCCGAGGTCAAGAGCCGACCCATTCATCATAAAAAAAAAAGATATTATAGAAACCTGACAACTTAATATAGTTGGCACGCGAATGTTTGACTGAGACGTAAGCGATGCGAGTTTTTGCTTCGCTCGCTCAAACGTTTGTCTTTTGAATAAGTATGTATCAATTTTACGATTATTTATTAGGTAGGTATAAAATCAATTTTTTTCTAAACAAAGGAGCATAGAGTTGTACCAAAAATACCCGTCTCCATTTGTTTTCGATTACAAAACGTGTAAAACGCCCGTTTAAATGGTTACAACGCGACGTAACATCAAATTTTCTATTTGATTTGGTTGCGTAGAGCAACTCTACCTACATACGAGTAAGTAGGTACATATTTACTCATTGTTTGAATTCACACATTTCTTTTGGTGTTCTATTCAGTCAGATAGTCAAAATTTAGTGATAATAGTAGAACATGTTTCACTAGATCTGAGTCAAACTAATCAAAGCATTGATAGCTACGCAGGTAGGTACTAAAGTACTTGGCAAGTAAATGTAACAAATTACAAATGTCATCTTGGTAGTCCTCAGCAATGATGAAACAAACATTTGGTACGCTTGGTCTCCAGTACCAGTTAAAGGTAAACTTACCCAAATAAGAGATCCCCAAATACTTGTTATCCAATTCTAACTCTACCTAGGCTTAAAATTACACTCTTAATTTCTTAATTTGGCGTTTCAATATACGCATATACAGGAATACGCATCAACTGTAGTACTGCAACCGACTACACGACTAGTCCGTACAAAGCTTTAAGATTTGACACTTGGTATGATGCAATATCGAACGATTAGAATAAGTAGTGATGACACGCGTTATGCGTAGTTATGCGCTGCACGATGGACCGCTGGCAGCAGTTTAAAACCTCTCTCTAGTAAAAATTTAAATCAATTCGAATGTAGGAAGCCCCAAGTCACCTATTAGCCTAATCGCAACATCAAATAATCTAAATTAATGTTATTTTTACATTGCCTTGGTATGGATCGGATGTACTGATTGAAATCATAGACCGAATATATCTGGCGATCAAACAAAAATCTAAATGAATTTTAATTAAAATTCTTACGTTTTTTACAGAAACTAAACTTTTTTCAATTTTCCTTTCTTTAATGCTTTTACTTTTTACCCTTAAAGAATAATCTTTAATTAAATTCTTCGAGTAAATGCACCTTATATCGTGTATATGCAAGAAGCTGGAGAGATGGCAAATGACACATGGACTTTTAAGCTGCGAGGATGAAATATGTTCTGGGCAAGCCTATTCCATCTCAAACTATGTCCCATGCACTACAGCATTCTTTTGAGTGTAGGCATAGGTTGCCTCTTGATGCTGCATTATTCATCTATGTAAGGCCTAATATTTTTTTATGCCTTAGAGACGTGGAAAACAAACTATCTTCCGTTTATAAGTAATGAACATTTTGATACCATAGCTAGTTATTGTGGCGCCGCTGCGTCACAGTCTATGGATTTTAAAGAAGTAATTGCAAAGGGCGCTTTCGAAATCACTTGCCATTTATCTAGAGACATTGCAGGTTGACCAATCACAACCACTCACAATGATGGCTACTGACGCCGAACTAATTATATTACGAAAGATATTTTTGAAATGGAATTAGTTTCACTCATAAATAACACTAAAACAAATACCACAAACTGCAGTTCAGCGCTCTACGTCTCTCCCACTAGGAGCTTCTTCTCATCCAGTGTCTGTCACCACAATTAGGCAGATCGTCACTTCTTTTCAGACAAGACAAACAAGTGGGTAATACTTGTATTAGTCCTGCACCTTTTTTTGCCCTCTTTTTCTAAAGAAAAAGACTTGCTCAATTCGAGTCAACAATACTAATTAGTATCTGTTTAATCTACATGACCAACATAGAGATTATTTTCAGACAATAATAAGGTAAGTAATTCTGATTTCAAAATGTCTTCAAGACCACGTAACATGAAACCTATTTGAGTAGGTATTCCAAATAGGAAACCAAGAACGTGTTGCAAGAGAAATGTTTAAACAGGCAAGTAAACTTTACTGAGTACACTGACATTTTGACCATGTGTAAAAGAAAAGATCAAATGAATAATGCTGTTACGAAATCATAGAGTGCGTGCAGATTCGATGACCATTGAAGAGCCTGCAGGTATTTACTTTCTAATTATTGAGGGGTTATAAAAAGACGTAAAGTAATATATGGGTCTATAGATAAATCTATGAAGATGTACCAATATTATAATTGTAGGTCAATCTTGCAAAAAGTTTGATTATTGTACTAGCACTACTTTCAATTGGCAATACCATAGGCAAGCAAGGCATACAGACAAGCGAATATTATTTTCATCATTAGGTACAGTCAACGTCACCAATTGGTAACCCCCTTAGCAAGGTGATTTGTACTGCAGGGGGGTCACCAGTTGGTGACGCTGAACGTACCTATACGGCGCCAAGAAGCAACATAAAACTGTAACTACTTCAGATAGAGTAGACTCGTCCAGCCTGAGGAAAGAGAGTCTATTTTGAGCATACAATACAGTAACAGTATTATTGGCGTATGAATCGAGCCTTCTGATTATTAGGTTTTAGAAGCCATAGAACAGACTGATGGGATTGATTTGATGAGGTTTCAACTATGAACATTGCATTTGTATTAGCGAGTATATGGGAGTACATTGTCCTCGTTACGTATGTAACGTATGAAATTTTTGCAACGGTTGGTACTAATTCTAAAAATATAACACTATCTCGTTATCTATGGGTGTATAATATGTATATATTTACAAAACAAAAAGTATATTAGTAGTATATCAGTTATCTGGTTACCATAGTACAAGCTATGCTTAGTTTGAGGCTAGATGATGCTGTGTGAAATTGTCCAGCATTATTTATTTTATTTTTATCTACGTGTACAAGTGGAGCCATCAATCAAACACAAAACAAATGTGACCCAATAACACTGAGTGGTCGTCGAGTTAAAATCTCATTAAAGCCGTTGTCTCCTAAAGAACGTCAGCCGACAAATTCCGTCCATAAACTATGCGTCAAATATAATCTAAATTCTACAACAAAGCTATAAAAATGTTGCGCCTAGACAAATGCCTTCAGAATCTTAAAAACTTCAGCACCAGTCTGCTAGAGCACAATACATAAATAATTATGAAAAGATGTAATGTTTCATGACGGGTATAGTTTTTTGTAAACTATACTATGGTTTCATTTGAAAGGTCTCACTTTCAGTTCCGGTTGGCAATGAACTGCTGTTTGCATATTTGACTCTTTTATTGCAATCCAGCAGGTTTTAGGGTGTGAACATTGCTATTGTAAAAACAAGTTCTAAAAAAACATAAGTACATACAGCTGAACATAGAACCTCCTTCTTTTTTTGAAGTCGGTTAAAAAAGTCTCAAATTGAATGATTGCATAGATTTTTCCTTTCGCAATAAATCATTAGTTTTATTTGCTTCTGTGTAGGTTGAAACAGCAATTATTAAAAAAGACAGTGGTGAGAAACACAAAACAATATGATTACTTTTGGCTTCTGGGATGAACATGTGGGTCGAAACAGGAAATACTCGAAATCAACAATGTTGTTATCAACACTCAGCCCATTTCTGACAATTATCCGATTCACGATCTGATTTCAAAAAAAAACATGATGGAACAAAGCGTTTATCAGACAGTTAAAATCACGCATATTTGAAACACGTTTATTGAGGAACATAATATAATGCGTTTTTCTACAAAACCTTGAATCTATTTTCGTTTAGGACGTATGTGACGTATCTAACAAACTGTTAAGTATGTGTTTGAGCATGGATGTAATGTTTGAAGTAATTATGGCCCTTTGTCCAAATTATGAGAGAGTAACTACGTAATATGAAAAAACAATACATTGTTTAATTATTTGTGCAATTTGTTTTGTGTTCTACTAAAATATAATACTCAAAAACGATAAATGAATGAGGCTTCTTATGTGTATAAAATTAAATGTAGAGCTTTTTCTTTTTTCAAACAATACTTTCTTATAAAAACTTTCTTATGATTTACAACAAAAAAATGAATTTTCCATACCTATGTGTAAGTAGTGATCACTTTCATACACAAAAAAGACGTAGAGTGCCACAAACTTATCTGAACCGGTGAGAGAGACGCTGCTATCGCATTTGGTGTTGGCAAAATAACAAATTTTAGAGTAAAATTCGTTAGTTCCTCTTTTGGCCACCGGTCCAGATAAGCTTGTGGCACTCTAGGTACTTATTAAAACTACACAGTAAAGAAATAATGAATAGCAAAAACGCATCGTTAAAATTGCATTCACGCACAAAATAAAGGATCATTCATCAACCTACAAAATAAAGGACCTACTGACTAATAAAGGATTAATGATCGCTGACATTATGCAGGTCGCATGCGCGCGCGCATATAGTGGGCATCCACCGTGAACACACGCGCTGAGCTCTATTCACTTGCAAATCACTCATTGTGACTGCCGGACTAATTTTCCTTTCGAATAGATTGGAAACGATAAAATGAATATTAATTCTTTAGGTACCTTCAAGTACCTAATGGTCATATCGATGTAAAAGGATATCTGTTTACAAGGAAAATTGAAGCCGAAATTATTAAAATAGCTACTGCGCGCTGCTTCGCTCGCATGGTACCAACATTTTGAATAGTTTATATGCTATTCCAGTTCACTATTTACGCCTACTTCAAGTTTCATTCAAATCAGTTTACTGGTTAAGGCGTGATTGAAACACAAACATACAAACATCCAAACATCTGCATATGAACAACTTTATTTTTTTTATATCAATTTAATATCAATGTGTAAAACAACCACTATATTTAAAGCAATGATGTTTTTAAGATTATCTCACCAACAGATTAATTTAACACTTTGAGAGCGGATGATATAGTTCTCGGTGCTGTGGAAGGTCGCAAGTCAAAACGTTAAATAATTACGCGGAAATCAAAAAAACTGAGGGGAACACAAACTAAAAAAATATATAAAAGTGAATGTTGTTCTACTTTTAAAACCTTTCGACATTGATACCTACATGAAAGATACGAAAATGCGGAAAACGACCAAATCGTAGAACTGACGAATGGCCGATGACCCGCGGCTATTTGTCCCGGCGTGGGGTCATTCCGAGACAATTGATTCATCGAGACACCGCAAATGTCCTGTCGTTTGTAAAATTGACTTCATTATGACGATCTAGTTCGCTGAATGTTCTAACCAGACCTCACGAATCATTCTTTGTAACTGGTTGATTGTTGACATGGTAAAATTATAAACCAAGAGTCTTTTGAAGCTAAATTGTTTCTGGTAGAAGTTCCTAGTTGTGTGGCCAGTGGCCAACTCTGGCCAACCCATCCACTTACAGACCGTTTCGAACGTTGCTTAACTTCGACGATCTATCAAGAACGACTAAGCAAGCACGACCACTAGTCCTTATAACACCCATAAACGCGGGTTTTCTAGCCTATTTACTATTTGCTAACGAAGTCTATTCATACTATCATGTTATGCAAGGCGCCATCAAGTACCTGGAACGGATCTCGTCTCATGGACGTATGTAATGAGGCATGAGTGTCCAGCTTCATATTACAGAGCAAAACATAGCAAAAACGAATGTATAAGATGAAACCACAAAGTGCGTAACCACGTGTGGGATAGTTTAGCTGTCATCAGCATAGTACATGTTTATGAAGTGAATGTTCATACAACAAGCTATAAAATCGCAATATACTTTGATATCCATCAAGATTTAAATTGACTTACTTTCATAATACCGTTTTAGGAGTGGTGAAACATAGTGAAGGATAGAGACCGATGGAAGAGTTTTGGTGTAGCCTTTACCCAGCGGAACGAGATAGGATAAATAAATAAATTATAAAATATCTCCTGTATTTTCTCAATACTTTGGCAATTGCAGCTGTTGCCTATGGTCGTCTTTGAGGATACAATGGGTTTTAAGATTCACAACTATTTATTTATCTATTAGACAACGCCTACACACATTTAAAAAGACATCAAGACACAACATTAAAATATAACTTATACTATCATATTAAGGCTCAGAAAAAACAATTTCAACTTGTTGGTTGCGAAGTGCAATATCATCATCATCATTCACAGCTTGTAGTTAGCCACTGTTGGGCATAAGCCTCCCCGCTCGAACGCCATTTCACTCGATCCTGTGCCTGTTGCATCTAGTTTTTCCCCTGTATGGTCACAAATATCATCCATCCACATGGCTGCTGTTAAGTGCAATAAAGCCGCTCAAATATTGCTCTTTGTTACCTTTCTCGTTTACAGCAAGCTACAAAACGTATTTTTTACGTATTTGTACGAACTATTCATAGGAACATTTTGTAGAAATATTTACATACTAATCTTGAAGAAAACTTGTCTGCAATGCTTCCTTGTAAAAAACAGGATGTCTAATATTGGTGTTTTGAAATCCCAAGGTACTACAACTTGTTTGTGTGAATAGAAGGCATTTTATTGCGTGTGTGTTTATACGCCACTGATCTTCAGTCAGATTGTGTGATTACTTAAGTGCTTGTATTCTTTGCCCTAAGCATTAAATTACAGTACGTTCAATGGATCTCGGCATACGTGGAGTTATCCGTTTGTCTGCGCTGTGAAACTTTTTCATACAAAAATGTGTACCGCTCATCGAAACGGCTAACTTCACGAATGCCTAGATTTTGTTGAACGTACTGTACTCACTTGATAAATCACGGGACAAAAACGTGCAGATTATAAAAGTTACGCATTTGGTTGATCTTTATCATGTTTCGTAAGTAATTGTGAGAATTTTTGTGTTCATTGAAAACATATTGTATGCGCTTTGAATAGGTTTATTGCAGGTACAACACAGAAACTTAGAACATTATAGACAAGCCCTATTCATAAAAAGTTAGAGTAGACATAATATATTATCGTCGTGTATACGAAATCAATGTATTATTTAGACTCTACCTTGTTAAAACTTGTATAGAATAGAACACACAACTTGTAATACCAATCTTCGTTGGAATATGTTACGACAGGGGACGGGGCAAGTTCACTAATATTTTAAAATTACCATGGCACTATTATCATTATATTTTGAGGGGAAAAAGCGAATAACTAGTTGAAGCCCTCGTGATCGTGCGTACTTGCTAAGTTGTTCTTGATAGGTCGTCGAAGTTAAGCAACGTTCTAAACGGTAAATGGATGAGTGACCGCCAGTGGCATTTTCATCTGAGCGCTTCCGTGTTTCGGAGGGCACTTTAGATTTTCAGTCCCGGCTATTAAAAGCCACGACGGAGGTCTTAAAGCGGCCTAAAAACTCCGTCACCAGAGTTGGCCACTGACACATACGAACTTACTTTTTCACTAGTGAATAAAATAATCTTATTCAAGCTTATCAATAAAACAAATAAACGTCGACTAGTCAAGGAGCCTAAACCCTTTTAATCCTACCATAATTAACCAAAACACCGTTATCGTTTGTACTACTTATTAGATAGTAATGTTCCTAATAGTCTTTGTTTAATTTTGAAACTCAATAAGGGACAAGGGAAGTTTCCACTATTTCCGAGTGGAATTTAGCGGCTAAATTACCCATTACAATTCCCAAAATTTCTGCTGAAGAATGAAGAAGTTACTGTTAACGAAAAATCTATTGATGCACGACTGGGACTCAAACCTACAACACTTCCACTTGGCTAACGTGGCATTACCGTACACTCATAAGAAAAACCTAAATAATATGAATATAAATAAAAAATTTGCACTGAAATACCTATTATGAGTAACCTTGGCCGTCATCTATTGTAGTTAGAGTTACCGGAACACTTGTGAGGTTTTGTAAAAGGTATTCTAAGCGCGGTGTGAATTTATAGATGAATTTAATTAATGAATAGTATAGAAATGAATAGTAACGCCTTTCAAATCTCAAGGTTGATGGAATTCTATGGCGCACGAGTAACTAAATGGGTACATAAAATCACATTCCTTAGGGGTAAGCTCAATTTTCCACTAGCTACAGTCTTGAGCTTATCAACTATTACCTCTTTTATACTAACTGCATTTCAAGACACGGAGACATTCCATCAAATCTAGGGAGTTTATGATCCATTGAAGATATTTCAGGAGGTAGACAGATGCACGTCCCAATACACTCTCTTTCTCAATACCAGTTCGCAATACCATCAAAACTTATAGAACTTTTTACTTCGTAATCAAATCAAGCAATACCGTCGAACTTTTTCAAAATTCATAATCAAATCAAGTTAAGCAAGTCAATTAACAAACAATAGAGTGGAATTTACAAAAAACATTCAGTTTGCATGTGTAATGACACAGCTATCACTAATTTCCTAATCCTACGTTCCTTTCCCATACGTTATTGGCTCCGCTAGACCATTCATTCGAAACGCTGCAGTTTGATGCATTCAAAGAACAGCTAGTTCGATTTATGGATAATACAAGCTGCATTTTGCCCGAGTATAGGCCTATACTCGTATTCATCAAACATCTTGGACATTACAAGCTGCATTTTGCCCGAGTATAGGCCTATACTCGTATTCATCAAACATCTTGGACATTACAAGCTGCATTTTGCCCGAGTATAGGCCTATACTTGTATTCATCAAACATCTTGGACATTTAAAAATAAATGTTGTTCTGTTTAGCATACTGCTGAGCAAATGACTGAACACAGTGATATTGAACATGAATTTCAATTCCATTGTAACGCTAAATTATTATCAAAAGTAAGTTTGACCAAAATATATTTTTGTATGTAACTATGAATATACTATGAACCACGTCAGCCGCATTTCGGATACGTTGTGGGCGAAAACCACCACAGAGTGGACGCCTCTGAACGGAAAACGACCTCGCGGCAGACCACGCCGTAGATGGAGGGACGAATTGGATGCCCACTTAAAGGACTGGTCCACAGTGGCCCAAAATAGAGATGAATGGAGAGAGGGAAGGGAGGCCCTTGCCCTGCAGTAGGACACTACAGGCTCCTAATAATAAATAATAATAATAATAACTATTTATATGTAACGTGATATTTTGTTTTGGAATGTACGCAAGTAAACATTATCAATTTGGCTAAAGTGTCTGCATGTATGATTGTACAAATACATTATCAATTTCGCTTAGTATTGAATCAATAAATTGCCCTATGAACAATTAATAGCCTAGTAAATGAACCTTACATTCTAAAACCCTGCAGTGAACTATCTTTTCTCAACATGTAGAGTCGTAATAAATTGCTTTTGCTAATGAACTCTTTCCAGATTGGTTTATTTGTAACTGACTAATTATTTTTATTTTGAACTAAAGTTAAAGCTCAGCCACGCGCATAGTTGAATCTTCTAGATCTATAGTAGACCTATAGTTGACTTATAGTAGAACTTACTTCTTAAGACCATTTCTATAATAAGCTCTTCCTAAGTTTTGAGACCAGTAGGGTTATTGTCATAACATAACCGTGCCATGTTGGCCAGGTGACTAGGTCTTCATTGTGTGTGTAAAGTTTCTGTGTGCGTAAACGATACTAAACGCTCCATGGAGCGTTCCCGAGCTTCTTCTTCTCAGTCATTTCACTCTCGACAGAGTGGTCGTGGTCATCCCGAGCTTACGCACACAGAAACAATGTGCATGTGCAATGTGTAACACACACAATGAAGAACAAGCCTTCGTGAGATGGAAAAACTAAAACTTGATCAATTAGTTCGAATTCTGGCTATCGTCAATAGATGTTTCGTTTCAGATTTACATTATGCTATAGTGGGTAAAAGACTTAAGCAGTTGGGGCTTATTAGTTTACTGTATTAGTGGCACATTTTGCGGTGCCGTCACTTTCCATCATTATGGGAAAATGCGGGCCCATTCAGCCTTCACATTTTCTATTTCAAAACACTTTTCCGCTTTTATATAAAGATACTCTTTTTACTCGACTACAAAACCAAGTGAATGGTGGTATGATTTTAGTAGTCATTATTTCACCATAATACTGCTTATTCTAGTTTAACGAGGGCTAGTCAATCGATTCGCTATGATGGTGATACCTAATAAGAAAATAGATCTATAATTATCTTGCGACATATATATAGGATATTTTCTCTGTGTAGGCAGCGTTTAGGATCTACTTGCTTACAATAGAATTAGTTAATTAAACTATTCAGGATCAGTCATTTCAGATAAATACCTACCAAACAGAATTATCAATTCCGTTGAAATATTTAAATGTACGTAGAGAAAAATAAGGAGAGGCAACAACAGTTTCATGTGCGTGGGCGTGCCTAAGTTGCGCCTATTTTGAGCCCTTGAAACATTGGAACATTTCATTTTGAATCATATTAGTATGAACTTAAGTTTGGATTTCAATTATAATTTTCCATTATACCTACTTATCAGTTTGGCTTGGTTTTCATAGTGAAAGAGATCATGATACTATTTTTTCCGCTACATCAAATTATTAGTAAAAGTTTGGAAACATTTGAGGCGAAAAACATTTTAGTAAATTCATAAATGGTACCTACTAATCACCAAAACACCTTATTGCTCTCTATTACTACAAATACTAGGGAATAAAGGTTTAAATTAAGCCATGAATGTTGTTGCTTTGGACATGAATTGCACACCTAATTGACTCTGTTTACTATGTTATTTTGATCTGGGTGTAATGCAAGCCACCGGTAAACGCTAGTGTATACATGTTGCGCAAACACGCACCGTAAATAACTACGCGCATGGAAGTAAAAACAGTAACATAATACGATTGAAATTGATGCGATAATCGTAACACGCTATGTCATAGCAATGCACGGCTGTTCCGGTTTGTTTAAAAGATGTTTTATCAAGGAAAGGGGTCTAACAAATCTACACAATACGAGTAGGTACTGTTCTGGCATACCAATGTTGCCACTTGCTTTCTTAAATCCTTTTTTTTTTATTACAGATGTTTGGCAACTACTTACCTGCTGTTCTTGAAAATTTAATTTATTACTCTATTACCTACTACCTAAGCTACGCTACAAAGCATAATTATTATAATATATATAAGTATTTCTCTGTAAGCGAATTGTAAACTTCTTTGGAGAAATAAACATCTTAAACCGTAATTCAACGGAGCAAAATGGTATCGTGTAAATGGCAATAATGGTATCGTGTAAATGGCGTTTAACTTGAACTGCAATAATAACAATTTTAGAGAGCCGGAACAATTACATGATACATTAATTCTTAGCAATAAAATTAATATTGCTGGCTTTTCATTAAAGCGAAGCGCTCGTGGTCGTGCTCGCTTAGTCGTTCTTGATAGATCGTCGAAGTTAAGCAACGTTCGAAACGGTCTGTAAGTAGATGGGTGACCGTCAGTGGCATTTTCATCTGAGCGCTTCCGTGCTTCGGAGGGCACGTTAAATTGTCGGTCCCGGCTATTTAAGTCGTTAAGCCATGACGGAGGCCTTTAGGCGGCCTAAAAACTCCATCACCAGAGTTTGGCCACTGACTCATACGAACTTACTTTTTATTAAGATTTATATTACTAACAAAACAAATTACTAATCATAATTTACTACCACGCGTCATCCAAGAAGTGACACGCTTCTGACTCTAGTATAACCTAGCTAGATAGATTCCCAACCTAGGTCCTAGATCAATAAACTGATATAAAGGGATCCTTTTAGATATCTGAACTGAGGGCTTATTGTCTAACTTAAATCGATTCCCATTTCCCATTCCAACCAATCACACAATACGAAAATGACGTAGTTTGTCATGATACGTCATTTTCGTATTGTGTGATTGGTTGGAATGGGAAATGGGAATGGATTTCAAGTTAGACAATAAGGCTAATAAGGTCTAGTTATAAATGTAAAACAATTACACCTATTTCTTTGTTAGATACATTTGAATAAGTACCACTTTTAATATATGTGATACTTTTAATATAGTGATTCATTCTCTAAAATCCCAAACAGTCGTAATTATCACTTAGGTGCTTGCACTCAAAATTGAACAAGTGTTTCAAGTAGGTCAAATATTTGAATATGTAAAATGGTTAAGTGACTAGCCGACAATCCATACACAAACGAAACCAAATTCCTAAAACGTAAAAAAATATTTACGTTTGAACTGGAGGTAAATTTTTCCATTATTACAATTATGGAGTATAGAGCATAATCGTGCAATATACAAAAATTTCCGCATATTTGAAAAATTAGGGCTAAGATTACTATTGCAAACTGCTCCTACTCATATTCTTGTTTGTGTCAACCTGTTGAACTTTTGACATCCACAGTTACCTATGATTTTTTGAGAACAAAATCTTCTAAGTAGGTACAAAAGAAAAGTGAGCTGTCCTCAATGTTGTAAATTTTTTCCACACTCTGCATATTTGTATTTTGACTTGATAAAACCTAAACCGTTCCGATAAGGCCCAAGTTTTTTTTGCACCAGGGCCCTTGGCTACCTAGCTACGCCACTGGGTGTAACAAGTGAAAAACTATGGCCTACCTACGGGAAACTAGCCAGATTTTGTAAAACCTACGAAAGCCTATGAAACCTGCAAAGTTGACGTCAGCTCGTTTTCAAGAGAACCGTCGTATTCTCTTTTCTTTACCTGTAATCACCGCGCTTGGTAAAGTCTAATAGCCTTACCATAAAACGTGACATAAAATTATTTCTCGGAATAAACCAAGAATAACATTTTGACAGTTTACACTCAGGAATAACTTTATACCAGGTTTATTAGTAGGCATCTATGAGTAGTTAATAATGCTAGACATTTCACGCAGCATCATCTAGCCCCAAACTAAGCAAAGCTTGTATACTATGGGAACCAGCAAACTGATATACCTACTACTTATATACTTTTGTTTTGTAAATACATACATATTATACATAGAAACACCCAGACCCGAGATAAATATTTGCAGATCATACAAACATTTATCACGCGGCGGGGATCGAACCCGCAACCTTCTGCGTCCCAAGCGGGACCCACTGCGCCACAGAGGTCGTCAGTTAGACCAAAGACTAGAATAATCTAGAATAGACCCACGAATTCGAAACAGGAATAAACCCGAGCAGTCACTGTATTTCCATTAGCCTTAAACACACTGTAGGTTAATTATTACAGCGCTCAGCCAGTTGACCGTGACAAAGTTCGTGCCGATTTGTTCAAATTGTTCTAACGTAATGTTCGCTTTCATTTTTTGTCATTTTTACACTAGTCATTGTATAACGGTCTAGCGTAGTTTGCGGATTAGATAATAGGGTAAGGTACCATTGATTAGCCTAATTTCGTAATGTATTTTTAGCAGTTACAGTTAAAACAAAAATTTCAGGTAAAATAGTAGTGGAAACAATAGAGCTCTGTTAGACATATCACAGTACCTACGCAAGTAAAACTAAATTGAAGTTCAATACCAAAATTTTATTATTTTGTGTATACAGGAGAAGTAGGTACCTACCTCCTACCTAGTAGAGAATGATTCTCTTAACAAAATTGCAAAGTGATCCTAGCAAGATCCTAGTGGAATAAATGAAATTGACTTGAACTGTCATATTTGCTTACGTATCGGTTTGTTAATCAAAATAATAAAATAAAAAAAAAATAAAAAAAAATTTTATTGGTCATTTAAGCACAGAGAGCAAGTTACACAATTTGAAACTAAGTATACATTTATTTTAGGCTTGTACATTTATAGGTTACAGTCAGGCAGGTCAGGTTACAGTCAGGTTACAGTCAGACAACCTACACTAAGTTTATGCAACTTGTGTTGTAGTTCCTGCTTTCCTTCTAGTATTTATAAATTTCGTAGCCATCATCTATAACAATAAATTGGGTAAGTTTGATCAACCAATATTATGCTAATTTTAGATTAAATTTAATTTTGATAGGTACATGCATAATCAAGCTCAATATTATTATAATATCCTAATTATGTACTTATTTAAATTATATCCTATTATTATTTATCACACCATTTTACGTATGCAAAAATGTGTGATCAATGATTATATTTTGTATATACATTATAAATTATAAAATTCTAATGTCATTATTATCACATCATGCATAATCAAGCTCAATATCATTATAATATCCTAATTATGAATTTCAATTATATCTAATTATTATTTATCACATCATTTTACGTTTGCAAATATGTGTGATCAATGATTATATTTTGTATATATGTAAATTATATAATTCTAATGTTATTATTATCACATCATATTTACGTGTGCAAATAGATTGATAATTTATTATTAGTATCTAGGTACTTATTCTTATTTGTAGTGATAAGTGAGAGGTTAAGTTTAGATAGTTACATGTGTGTGTGTGTTCGTATGTGTATGTGTGTGTGTTCGTGTGTATGTGTTTGAATGTGTGTGTATTTGTGTGTGTATGTATATGTGTTAGGATGAGAAGTTTGTATATTCGTAGAGATGAGGGTGTATTACTGTTAATTTTAATTAGTCTATCTATATTACTATTTATTTTAATACTTGCAGCAATCCCTCCGTTTCTTCATAGTTCAATGTCAACAACCAGTTTTTAAGTGCTATTTTACACTCATTTTTATTTAAGGTTATGAAATTCTGGATAGCTTTGTTAATTTTGTTGTAGAGGAATGGTTTTAAGAAGTATTGTTGTCGTTGTGCAGATGTTGTATTACATTTTGGGATTCTAATGACTCTATCTTTCCTTCTTATATTGTCCACTCTCTCTAATGCTACACAATTACACTTTTTTGAATTACAATTGTAATGGGCTTTCATTGTGAGTGTTGGTTTTTTAACGCATATGTTTCTGAAAGTTAAGTATTTCGATTTTTCAATATTCAATGACAGCAGATTGCTTTGCAACCAGGTTATTATTGTTCTTAGTCCCTCTTCAGCGTTATACCTAGCCTCATCCCATGTTTTGCCTTCAAAGATTATTGCTGTGTCATCTGCGTAAGAAAATATGTGACCATTTTTTAGCTTAAGATTACACAGATCGTTGACATATATCAGAAAGAGAGTTGGACCGAGGACACTACCCTGCGGTACTCCATAGGTCATTGGTTCGTCTTTACTTACTAAGTCTCCCACCTTAGTTATCTGGGTTCTATCTGTCAGGTTATCTTGAAGAAGCTCTAAAAATTCTCCACGGAATAATATTGTTCTATCCTTGATGGGACACTGACCCTAAACCGCCCAGAGAAGCTTGGACTAAGTGGAACCCATGAAAGACTTCATTAATCAGTATCGATTGTTTACAAAACGTTCTTACCTAAGAAGATCAGTTAAAAAATATCATTTTTCACTGTAAAGTAAAAATCATCCATTAACCCCACCTTAGTATCATGTCAACAGCTAATTGGCAACCGTAGCGGACCTAATAACACCATGGACACCACAATTTTACAGACCAAGTGGCACGTGAAAAATTCCATTTTGATTGATTGGCCAGTTATTATGCTTTGTCATTACTCGCATAATGACACGTCTAGATGTGTATGTTTCGTTACAGATTTTTTACCTACTTCCTTTTGCAATTTAATATAATGATAATATTAAAGTAGAGCCTGTTTTTTTATAATGATGTAGAGTTCAACAAACGCATAGGTAGTGTCTAACTGGCTAAATTCAATTGGATGAATACTTGAGCTGGAACATTTGTCTGTCCTACTTCTAGGACCCTAATCGGCGATTTCAATTTACTAAACGGACTGTCCTCTACATGTTTGGGTACATCAAATATCTATAGTAATGAATTTATGTTAGTAGGTACATAAACTAATAAACTGATCAGATATATACCTATAAAGGTTGCCTGGAAGAAACGATAAGGCCGCCCATTACACTAAGAACTTGTTATTGTTTTAAATGGTTAGTTTTTATTAATTTATTGGTGTACAATAAAGTGTTCATTCATTCATTCCTAGATCGTTTACAACGATCCCTAGGCGGCTTTAACTGGTTCGAATGTATTAGGTATGTTTCATAAAGTTAAGAGAAAAAAAAATATAATAAGTATAAAAATAGTTATGTTTTCTGTCGGTGGATAGTTAAATATTATTTACGCATATTGAATACCAGCTTCCACCCTCAGCTTGGATTATCAGCCAAAGTACCTAAGCTTTTGAAAAAAGCATGTGAATGCAGTTATAGGTACCTACTTCCTATAATATTAGGTATCAGAAGTAGCAAAATGCATTCATCGATAATGCAAAACAATAATGTAGATAGATAGATAGATAGATAGATAATTCTTTATTGCATTACCACACAGCGAACAAGATATACAAGAAAAATACACTTAACTATAGGTAGACAACTGGCGGCCTTATCGCTGAAAGCGATCTCTTCCAGGCAACCATTTACGTGAGAAAAACATTATAGGCATAAATGGAAGGCGGTTTGCATAATATAACTTTAGGTTTAGATAAGGTATTAACATCGTATGAACTAAAATTTGATAATAATGAATAAGTAATAATAATATTAAACAATACACAAATAATTTATTAATCCTAATACATACAATAATATTTTAATAAACTAATACATAAACTAACTAAAACAAGTAGATACTTAGGTATATTATTAAATAACAATGCTAATTATATAAACGGGATAGATAATATTGATAGACTTTACTTTTAAAGGTGTTGAGAGAAGTTGATTTTTTAATGTGCAGAGGTAAATCATTCCACAGGCTTACAGCTTGGGCAGTGAAAGAGCTACTATAAAAGGTAGTGTTATGGACAGGCGTTTTAAGTAAAAGGTTTTCGGATGACCTAAGCGTACGAGTATCGTGTGAAGAGTGAAGATACTCAAACCTATTTTTAAGATAGGAAGGAGAGAGAGGATTGAAAAGTATAGAGAATAGTAGAGAAAGAATGTGCATGTTCCGGGCTTGGCTCGAAAGTGAGAGACATGGTCGTACTTGCGTAGACCAAAAATAAATCTAATGCAGACGTTCTGTAGGCGCTCGAGCTTATTGAGCTGCTCTTCAGTGAGGTCCAAGTAGCAAGCATCGGCGTAATCTAAAACAGGTAGAAGGAGTGATTGTGCAAGCGCAGTCTTTGTACTGGTAGGAAGAAAGTTTCGCAACCTACGAAGAGAGCCTGCAGAAGCAAACAGTTTTCGACTAGTCACGTCCATCTGTGCTCTCCAGGACAGTGTACGATCAAACGTTACTCCCAAATTTTTAACAGTCTCGCTGTAGGGTATCGCTATACCATCAAAAACTACCTGAGGAAGTTCCGACCAAACCACATTACAGAGTGTGCGCGAGCTACCAATAATAATTGTTTGTGTTTTGGAGGGATTGATTTTGAGCGCATGTTGCTTACTCCACTCCACAATGCGATTCAAATCAGAGTTAGTCACCTGTATAGCATCAGCGATATTGCTAAGTGGAGCTTGGGTGTAAATCTGAAGATCATCAGCATAAAGATGATAGGATGAAGAAAGGTTATTAGATATAGAATTAATGAAAGTAGCAAAAAGGAGAGGAGAAAAAGGAATGTATTTTTTATTAAAACCCCATTACATTTCACGTTGCTTATCAAACTATGTTTCCATTTTCCGTTTCAATTCAAAAACATGCTCATAAATGTGAAATTTCTTGAATAATTCCAAATAAAAAGAACAATAAAATCGTATTGAGCGTTAGCGCAATCGCTCGTAACGCGACAGTTTGTAAACAAATGCAATGTTTAAAACTCCTTGCATTGTGTACTCTACGATTTCTCTTACGCAATGGCATGCGACCATACGAGCTTGGAAACTGAAAATCAATTATTCCAAACCATTTCAAATACGATTAAACGATGAATGTTTAATCGGAAACACTCTGATAACGGGCTGTAGCAAAACCTTTTTATTTATTTATCCCATTTATCCCACTATCCCACTAATATAATAAAGCTGAAAGTTTGTGAGTCTGTTTAGATTTTTGGATGGATATTTGGATGTTTGTGTTACAGTCACGCCTAAACCAGAAAACCGATTTGGATGAAACTTGGAATAAGCGTAGATAAACCTTTTGGAATTAAATAAAATAACAGAAAAATAAATTAAATAAAATAATAGAAAAATAAAAGACTATAGTCTTTTTCACGCCGGAACGTATGCAAGACACTTCGAGATAATGTCAAAATCAGTCTAATAGTAATGTCCTAACGTTTAATCGAGATTATCAAAATCGATTTTTGTTTCACTACTATCAATTCATCTCAATCGATTACAAGGTTCATTCATAGACAAAATTACTAAACCAACGATTATTTCTTTACTTATCGATTCATCAATTGTTTCGATTTTCATTTTTGCACTCTCTAATAGATTACGTTCCATTTTACTCAGTACTGTTAATTGGCGGAGTTTTTTGAAAAATGTTAATTGTTTATTTATTTATATTTTATGGCTTGTTTATGATAATTTATGAAATAATTAAACAGGAAATAGACAAAAACATTTTTTTTTGTATGTTTTATCGTTTAATTTTTTTTCTTGACTTTTTTGTTTCAAAATTGTTGTGAGCCACACAACGTGAAACGAAACAAGTTCAATGTGTCTTGCATACGTTCCGGCGTGAAAAAGACTATAGTGTATTCGTTGACGAGGCTCAAGTACAACCTGACAGTTTATCATTCATAGATACTAAAACAATGTCATAGACAATAAAACGAGTATGTATGCTTATTTCAACAACCTGGAATAGCATATAGACTATTTAAAATGTTGGTACCACGCGGGCAAAGCCGCGCGCAGTAGCTAGTTTATAAATAACTTTAGATTTAAGCTTGAGGCCGATCAAATTGTTAAATCTTTCATTATTTATATTTATCTCTTGCTAGAGAGATCATGTCACTTCACACGATGCGATTTCAACCCATGCGATATCGTATCGCACGGCAATATCCAGTGTAAACGCTCATCGTATGCGATTTGTCATAGTTTATAGCGCGATGCTCGTTGGTACGTTCAATGGGTGGCTTAGCAAATGTACGAAAAATCGCATCGTGTAAAGGCACCTTAAGACCGATAGTTGAGATGGCATATACTTCGGCTCGATATGAGTGTGGAGAAGGATAGCCCGTCTCAACTATCGGCCGATAGAAAGTATGTAGTCTGCGAGGGGTCTATGGTATCAAATAACCGCTAGACGACAATGTAAAAGGGACATAAGTACCTACAGTCACTCAAACAAAATGGTTATTCGATTTGTAAAGCTTAAATGTTATTGATATTTCACACCTCGGCTATGATACCCGAGAAGGTGTAAAATATCAATAAAATTATTATTTTACAACTGTTTTATTGCTGAAAATTCTTCGATTTCTTACGTTAATTAAATTACATGTGCCATGTTTAATTGACGATGCCTCTTACCTTCCTCTATCTTTTAAGATCTTCAATGGCTAAAGATTGAGTGCCACATACCTTATTTGTATTTACATCGCAGATCTTATTTTGTTTGTATCTCTTATGAATACATACTTTATTATTATTTGCAGTAGGTTTGTTTTCATTTTGGTTTTACTTAGGTAATGGAAGTTAATATAATAAAATCATTATATCCAGATTTCTCAGTCTTAAATGTAGGTATGTTATAATATAAGCCATCTAGCACCATACTAAATACTACAAAATAATTAAGTTAGTAGTAAATCAATTTTCTTTTAAATTTTTCCATATAGGTACGGAACATAACAATATATTTTCTAATTAAAATAGTAGAGTTTGATGCTTGTATACCTAAACAATAGGTACATATATACATTAATTAAACAAGACATTTCATTTACCTTAAACTACAATATGGGTTTTTTTTTATAGGTACCAAATTTTTAGGTGAATTTTTGGTGTAACAGAAACATGTATAGTTTTAAGTAGGGATAAAGATAATTAAGTAAAGATAAGATTTAAGTAGGTCTATGTTTAAGTCGTTTTCACCCAGTGTCTTCCGCATTTGAAATGGGATAAGGGCAAAAGGAATAATGATCCAGGCTAGTAATCATAAAATCAGAATTTAAATAAAGTTGGCCACGTTAATGTACAAAATATAATTATTATATCTAAATCGACAATGCCATTACGCAAGTAGTTCCAGAGCCAACCTAGTTATTAGAATGCTTAGTATCTACTTACATACAACCAATACAACTCATGAAAGTTTTGAAAGTTAAATAATATAATAATCCAGCTTAGTCTATTTAAATATTGTTATTATTAAATTCTACTCATACTTTACTAAATCATAGTTATTAAACCAACTTTTATTTCGTAAGAAGTTGATGTCCTTGTTAATATTTCACTAACATGACCTTACCAAACAAATACCTACAAAACTCTACGTAAATTTGTAGTATACCTACATGTCTTATGTATGCATGAGACAATTATTTAACGAATAATATAATTTATACTAATTTACCGAAGATAGCTGAGGAACTATCAACTACAATACAATGATTTTTAAAATCAAACAAAAATAAAAAGATCTGAGTGAGTTGTTACAGAGGTTTGATTACTTAGATTGCAACAAATTCTTCAGAAAATTACATTTCAAACTGATAAAAACTCAAACTAAACGAAAGTTAATACTTTAGTAGGTACCTACGTATTTAAGTAATTTATTAGTTTGTGGACTATAATTACACAAGTGTAATTCTCGCTGCTGTTCTCATCCTACAAGGATTTGATGTAGGTTAGGTAAGTAGGTAGGTAGACATTCAGCCACAAATGCTGTTTTCTGATAGAGTAACACTTCCTTGCTCATTAAAAAAGAAATCGACAAGGACAAGTTCAGTTGGACAATGGAAAACTTAATTCTTGATAATACTTAAAAACTATTACTTCTAAACAAAAAATCTTACTTCACTTATTATGTACCTAGGTAAGTAAGTACTTATAGCATTCCCTGATCGACATAACTCCCTAACGCCCTATTTATTTTCAGCTTAAAGTTCAAAGAAACTCAAAGACTTTCGTGAATAAACAGAAAAGTAGATTCAAGAAACCGAGTCTGATTCTTGTTGATGATTCATCAAAAAATCACGTCTCTAGAATCTCGGTGTCTCGTGCCTACATAGCATAAAGAACATATTTAGCCTCACCAACAATTTAAGATGACATTCTCATTTACAAAGACGCTATTAAAGAAATTGAATTTCTATATCAACATAATCTTGCGGTAAAAAACCACAATGATTTCCTTACTATCATAACGCCTCACTTGAATTCCACAGATAATTTTTGCGATAAAAACTGGCATGACATGTAATAATGGTAATAGGACCGCATAAAACAATGTAGGTATTTTATTTATGAACAAACAGACACATACCTGTATTCGAAGGATGATACCGGCTGGCAAAACGCTGGTTTCCTAATCAAAACAAATTATATTATGTCAAGCAAACTGACAGCCACTAAAGTTTGTAAAGGTCTTTTAAAAGAGTTCTTACTACGTTCTCAACCAAACACACACACAGTTCGTAATAAAGTTCAATAGTATTCGAATTTCAAAAGTTTTAAAAGTTGACGTGAATTTACGCGGGAGTAAAATGTAGAGGCGCGCAGTCTGTGTAGCCTCGCAGTTATTACTGACTCCAACCAATCGTATTTTGCTTCAAGTTCCGCCGGCTACGACTACGTTCTACGTAGACGTACTCGTAGCCGTAGGTATGAGGGACTACGCCACCCTTGTTCCAGGAATCGCGACGTTGTACCATTTAGGTACAAAGTCCAGAACTGCTCCACACGATAGTATCAGCTCGGTCTAGTTAGGTTAGGACCAATTGAATGCATATTGCAAACAAAATTGATAATAAGTTATAGGTACTAAAGGAACTGTATTAAGTATATTTTAGTTATTTGTTACTACAAAGATAAATGCTTAACAAAACTTGTACCTACGACTACGAGTGAGTAGTAATTTAAAAATGATAAGTTATTAAACTATTTTAACACACTATGAATTAAATTCATTAAATTCTTCCGTGGTATTACCCATACCTAAGTAGGTATTATTATCTTATCTGTTGTGATTCTAAAATTCTAGCTACTAGGTAGGTATAATACGCACAACCAATCTTTAGCTCTCTGAAGTAAACACATATTTTATGGCGCCTAAAAGACAAAGACAGCGTTGTATAGCTGCCTCGCTCACTCGCTTAGTTTGTTGCATCGTGTTATCTCGCTTACTCAACCAAACCTGCGCAATCCTGATAATGCAACTAACTTCAGAGAGACAAAGATCTGACTTAGGTACCTTTATTCTTCTTCTTGTTCATATCGATGGTTGCTTTTTAGACTTTTTTCTTTCTAATTATTGAAATAATTTTATGAGATAAGTATTTACAATTATTTTATGATTTGACACATACAATTATTTTAATAATAATAATAATATTTTATTTCAGACAATGGATGCCCATGCCCACTGCCCGTTTAGATAAATTATGTACCTAGGTAGGTTACCTAGGTATGTTTTTCGAAGGTAAAGTACTTACACTACATATATACCAACAAAGTAAAATATTTTTTATATAGGTACTTAAGTATTTATCTTTACAATATATTAATTAAGTAGTTCATTGTTTTACTTTCATAATCATACCATACTTATAAGATAATATTTTTTAAAGTACCTAATTTCCTTCGTCTATTAAAGGTACCCGTAACTAAAACCTAAAATTGATAGGTAGGTATCTATTCTAGGTTTTTGAAATGCTTGACTGGGCTAGTTCCAAAAACATCCCCAAATTAAAGTTGTCTCTAAGTTGTGTGTAGGCATTCACTATTTGAAGAAGCGCGTTGAAATCTTTTGAATGAAAAATTATTCCCATCCACAAATCGACGTGGCGTGCCATAATGAAGTTAATGGTGTAACTTTTTTTGGCAGATACCTTGACTTTATTACGTAACTGGCTAATAATAATAATAAGGTAAGACGCCGTTTAAACGATGTCATTCTGGAATACCATTCCTCTTGCTTGCCACTAGCTCCTGCTCCGTTCAGTTTGAGAAATGGTATCGTGTAAACGGTATTTACCTAAGATAAGAGCCTACGACCGGCAGACCTTCTTCATTTTTGATTAAAGTCTAATGGTGATTTTTATATAAAGTTAGAGACTAGAGTAGACCTTCAGGTCTTCATTAGGTACAGTCCAAAATCAAGACTTTATCTCGACTCTAAGTTTTCATAAGAATCACCATAAAAGTTCGGCGGTTTATAGTGAGTCAAACATTGGATAGTTTTAAAGTTTTAATTTTATACTTATTTCACAGAATAATAGGAATTTTCAAGTATTCTGTGTTATTGCGACGGCTAACGCCATCTAGCCTGATATTATAAATCGAGAAATTTCTAAGCTGTAACTATTCGCCGGTAGATGGCACAAAACGGAAAATTTGATTTTCAATGTTGCCATAGAAACTAATATTCATCATTGACAACAGTGCCATCTACCAGTATTATTCATTTATAATAAATAAATGAACAATAAAATAAAAAAGCTAGACAAAAAAATAAGAGAATATTTTGCGTCTAATTTGTGAAAATAAAAAACCTGATTATTATAGGATTGGACATGATTTTAGATCTGAAATGTTTTTATTTTTCGAAGTTTGTTATGTTGGCACATCCGTGACCGTGACAAAACTTTCGTTCTTGATGTGTTTCGTGGAAATAAGTGTTTTATCAATTTTAAGAGAAGTATTTTGTAATAAATCTGATAATAGCCATTACAGTGCCTTCGGCGTGTTTAAATATTCATTTAATGTCAGTTTTGAAACCAAAGTGTATTAGATTTCATCTGTAATCTGAATGAAAAATGTTATTGCGATCGTAATGGCGGCCCGTCGCGTCCCCCGCGCCTCCATTTCGGTGACAGTCAAATTATGACAATGCCGATACGCAAAGCTCGAAAATGTTGTGTATTTGTAAATAATCAGTAGTAAATACATAATTTACGGTAAATGCAACGCAAATCATGAATCCAGATCACCACAATATCAACACGGGTGGAGGGCAGCCTCCTGGGAGTTCTGAGGTTCGCGAGATTGAAGTGTTATGTTTTTTTTATGAATTTGTTAGGACTGGTGGATATAATTTTGGCGACGATTTCAGTCTCAGAATCAGCGAGTGCAAGGCCAACAGCAGCAGCAGATTAGCCTTCCCGCAACGACGTCTGCTACTGACTTGAGAGTCAATTCGGCAGCTGTGAACGTTGCTTTGTCCAGCGTAGCAAAGTATTGGGTGTTTACAAATTTATTCCCCGGACCGATTCCGCAAGTCTCTGTCTATGGGCTGCCCACTGGAACTAGAATCGAAAATGGAAAAGCAGTACAGGTAAATGAAAAACTCTGTAAAACATCTTCAAATGCCTAAACTACAAAGCTGTTGTATATCTAAATTTAGAATAAGTAAGTATGAAGTTTATCCTACATTAGATCACTTGTTGAGAATCGTTTAATTTTGATGACATTAACTGATAAGATGTTGTAAATAAAACTGGGACTACAGTATAACATACATCTTACATTGAATAAATCGAATGTTGAGTTATTATTAGGTAAGGAGTAATATTGTAGTCTACACTTCATCCCACTATAAACTATTAGCTTAAAATAATGTATGCAAATAGTGTGTTCAACTAAGTGGAATCTATTAATATTGACCTTGACAATAACGTGGCTTGTTATACTATGCAAGTGTAACCGAACAGCACACATATTTAGATAACCTAATTTTTCTTGTTTTTAAATTTACATGGACTTATTATTTAAATACCAGATTGGCCCATTGCAGCCATGGATAGGAAAAAAGGGAGGGAGGCCTTTGCCCTGCAGTGGGACAATACAGGCTGAAATAATAATAATATTATTTAAATGCTTATCACTACCTTAGTATATATCAGGAATTTGTAAAGTTATTTCATCAACACTAATATTATTATGAGGAAAGATTTGTTTGTATGTTTGAATTGAATAGGGTCCAAAACTACTAGACCGATTTGATTGATTCTGCACTATCCCTGATGAACATAGGCTATATTTTATCCAGGGAAAGTGAAGTTTTCTCGAGGTAACGTGGTGATGGAGAGCTATTTCAGTATTATGCTATTGCAGATTTATGCAAAACCAAAAGTGACTCAAATGTTATTCTATTTCAACATACAATGCTAGAATATGTAGGTAATAAGCTATAATATTGCACATTTTTTAGGACCTTGGACAGGCACATGCAAGTATACTCAATGGAGATCCTAATATCATACTTGGGCACCATGGAGGGCAACCGCAAGTCACAGTATCGGCTGGCCAACAGATTCCTGTCTCACAGATCATTGCCACACAATCTGGCCAAACACATGGTAAGCAAATAGACAATTGATGACTCATATCCCTATTAGGCATAATGGGCTTGTTGTAAACTTTGTACTGGTTAAACAGAAATTTGCTATATTTAGGTCAATATCTTTAATTTATTTTTGATGATCAAACAATTAATTTAATAACGTAAAATATTTTCTTCTTGTGATTATTTTGTTTGACTTACTATTTTTCCTAGAAATAGTTTACCCAGCTATGATCAAACACTAATTACTATCATATTTTTGTTCAAAAATTTCACACAGAATCATGCCCGCATTACTAATATACAAGTTTAAGAAAACAGGCATAAATGTTGTCTGCCTGTATTAAAGTTATTGAGATTGCTGATCAATTATGCAATACATGGAAAGATGAAGATGAGATAAAATGTGATAAAAGCTTATGAGTAGCACTCATGCTACAATACCAGTGGATAACCTTTGTGGCGCAGTGGGTGAAAGCCTGCTTGGGACGCAAGGTTGTGGGATTGATCCCCGTGGCGGGACCAATATTTGTATGATATACAAATATTTGTGTCTTAGTCTTTTCTATGTATAATATGTATTGCATTTACAAACAAAAAGTATATAAGTTGTATATCAGTCATGTAGTACCCATAACACAAGACACATTACTTTGGGACTAGATGATGCTGTGCGAAAAGTCCAGTATTGTATATTTGTTCCAGAAGCCTTGGTGGCGCACAGTCAACAACAGGAACTCCAACAAGCAGCCAACCAGATCCAAGTCACCACGTCTCACCACCAGGTACCCAATAATCGGGTCGAATTTGTCCAACACCATAACATTGATATGGTAAATCCAAGTAACACTGAATACTAGCGGGAATGCTCCAGTCGCTGTTATGTAGATAGATAGCTTTTATTGCATGACTGCATTTGTGTAGAAAACAGATTGACTCTGGCTGTTCTGCAGTCATAAGATACTAAACCATGATGATGTATTATTTTATTTTGAAACTTTAAAGTTGGGCCTAGTGTGTCACGGCACAACATCCGATCTAGGTTTTAAATGCATCCTTAAAAGCATAGTACAAATTCCTTTTGTAAAATCTGTAGTAAAATGGCCTACGCCGACGCCCATGACAATGCCCGTAGCCTTCAATTGAGGAATTAAACAATTGCTATCCATACATTTCACTTATTGATGAAAGCAGAGTCAAATGACGTAATCGTCCATTTGCAATCTGTTTTTAACATAAATGTAGCCTAAGCGTAAGCAGTCTGCATGACAGTACCAATGGTCAAGATGATAACCAAACAATGAAGTTGCTAGTTCCATTCTTTGTGATAGCAAACATATTTTCATTGTTAACCCGTATTTAGTATCAGTAGGTAGGAAATAAACTTATATTCATTTTATTACTCAGTGTTATGCATGAGCTAATCTATTCTTGTTCTGTACCTACCTATTTTATGATTTGCATGACAGGAGAATGACAACATGAAGTGTATGTATGTAGTATTCTGATTATTTTAGATAGTTTTCATTCTTACTATAGTTTCTCATTTTCTGAAATTAAATTATCTTTTTGGTATCACAAATATCATACAGGACTAATATTGATAAACGGTCATAGTAGCATTAGCGTTATTCGAAAACGCTATGGCTATAAAGATACACCATAAAATAGGGGAGACCCCAAGGTAGGAGTCGTTCAGGGGCTATACATATAATTATAAACTCATCCTACTTAGGCTGTATGTTCACCGAGTGATTTTATACAATTCTGATTTACAAATGAATGGGTAGAGACTGCTGTGGCTACCTAGTCGCAATAGTAGGGATAATCATCGTATCATTTATGAAAAAGAAATGTTTTTTTATAAATTTTGCAATGTGTAGGGTCACCACGCCCAGCAGCAGCATATAATGCAGCAGCAGTTAATGGCCGCAGCGCGACCGGAACACTCCAATCAACAGGTAATTATGATTTTTAATACACACAGCCACTTAAAAATTGAGACGATACAACATGCTTGCATTATGCTACCTCTGTCGGTTTCTTTCGTAAATCTCCAGACGCACAAATTAACATGTCGATAAGAATGATTGCGCGTGGAGTACATGACAAACACAAGCAAGCTTACATACATACATACATACATAAAGTCACGCCTCTTTCCCAAAGGGGTAGGCAGAGACCACGGATCTCCAGTCGCTACGATCCTGACACACAACTTTCGCCTTATTCACTCTCATTACATTCTTCATACATGCTCGTCGGTTTAGGGTACTTTTGACCTGGCCCTTCTCCAAAATGTCGCCAATTTGATCCAAGAAGGTTCGCCTAGGTCTTCCCCTTCCAGCTGTCCCATGCACACTCGCCTCATACACTTGCTTTGTTAAACGACTGCAAGCTTACATATCCATTGCAAATGCTAGTCTCGTTGCCAATCCCCATATTGTTTACGTTTCACTTATGATTGTCACTTGTCTGCTCCTAAATCTCCTCCCGCCCGGAACAAATAACATGCACTTGTAAAATATGTGTTCCTATGCTCACGCTGCTTCATAATCTCATCATCAGGTCAGCGAGGTAAGACCATAGACTAACAAGGACAAAGTTGATTTCCATAGACTTACTGCATAATCTAATAGCTTAGAAACTAGGCGATCTATCTATCGAGATTTATATCTTTCATTATGTTGCATTTTTGTGTTTCTTTAGATATCCTGCTCTTTAGCTTTTTTGTTTATAAGGCGTAGTTACAATTTTGATAATACTTATAGTCTGATATCGTCTGTGACCATACCTTTTGAATCTATATCTTATAAGAGTAGGTTGTATAGTGATTAGATTTCGTAGTTATATTTTTCTCTTGAATTTTTATAGCAGGTGGGACCTGCAGGGAAAGGTTCTTTTATTACATTCTTTGTATTATTATTGTCATGTGTTTGTTTTGTAACTTAAATAGATTTAAAGCAATAAAATTTCATAAAACTATAACTAATGACTGCGACGGGTTTCCGTGCATGCTAACGATATTATGATGAATAATTTAGACATTGAATAGTAAAGATGACGCAATGTTTATTATATTCTGACGGAAATGTATTGTTATAGTAAAAAGCAGTTGGTCAATCATACATAACGTTTTCTATACTATTTTAATTATTTAACACTACACTTGCAAAATTGATTCCACCAATATTATAAATGTATATTTGTGAGGCTTCAAGTACGACATCGGCAACTTGAAGTGATGACGCACCTACCTATACTTAGGCAAATTTTTGTCTGTTATTTTTACAAAAATTTTGAAAAATAAGTGTGAACACTAAGAAAATAATACGCGATCTCAAAGACACTGCAACACCTATAAAAATATAATAATGAAGATAAAAACTGGGTGTGTACAGTAAACTTGTAGAGTTTTTCTATAAATTTGCTTTGCTATTATCTAATGCACACTCTTTTTCATAGATCCAACTAACAGTCAGCGAAGATGGCATAGTAACAGTCGTGGAGCCTGGAAGTACCAAAATGGTGGAAAAGGAAGACTTGCATGAGACCATCAAGCTGCCGGCCGATCACACGCTGACAGTGCATCAGTTGCAGCAAATTGTTGGACAGCAAGTATGTTGTAGAATGTTTATTTGACCTTTAATAAAACAAGTAAAGCCATTTGTTATACCTGGTACGTGGTACCTTGGTACATACCAAATGTTAAACTGCTCAAAGTTTATAGATAATCATTATAATTGTAGGTAAGTAAATTAAAAAAAAAATATTTACTCAAAGGGATGCTGTAGAGCCTGCTTTATCATAAAACTGCATGTGATACCATCGTTTTTGTTTTCAGTCGTTGCGTAAAGAATACATAATTACAAACTTCTAATATTACTCTTGATCATGATCCCAATTATAGTTTTTTATAGCATCTACAGAAAACATCAAATCGGATAAAAAACCCCACAATGCTTATGACCGTTCCTATTATTTTTTACCCACTTTGAGATGACCACGTATGTTGTCTGTAACTGCATAATATTACACTTCGTCTAACTGATCTAGGCATTCGTGAAGTTAGCCGTTTGTCTTTACCGCTTTTTCATACAAAATTGTGTTCTGCACAGACCTTCGACAAATATTTGATGATCCGTTGAACAAAGTTAACATATTATTATTGTTAGAAAATGTAGACACAATAGTCTCAAAAATCTGTAGTTGAAAGATCTCTTTATAAATCAAAAGCAGCATTTTTCCCAACAGGTGCTAGACAGCGTGGTTCGCATCGAGCAAGCGACGGGCGAACCCGCTAACATTCTCGTCACGCACAATCCCGACGGCACCACGTCGATAGAAGCGAGTGCAGGCGATCCACTCGCCATTGTCAAAGATGAGAAGAATGGGAAGATGGAGACAGCGCAGTTCGCGATACCTACAGAGATCAAGGAGATGAAAGGCATTGATTTGAAGGTAAATTGCATGTTAAAGTCAAAGACAAAAAGCATATATTCAGTAGAACCGCTGGGATCACTTCGAATCGTCTTAAAGCTAGATGATTTTACTCCTGTTCCTTCGCGACCAGAACCGTGAAGAACCAGGGCAACAAACACGGTTTGGGACCTAGCTTTTTTTAGGTGATTACTATTATTAGTCTTCTCTTGTCAGCGGAGATTCTCGGAGGTCTCTTGTCGGCATAACTGATGCATCCTTCGCCACTTAGTTCTATATATGAAGCCTCCTTGACCTCTTCATACGACATGACAGCAACCTTCTCATGCAACTAATCCTCGAACTTCCCCTACCTCTCCTTCCTTCCACTTTCCTTTCCATGATCTTAGTCTACTCATCGGCGACTTTTTTCTTATTGTTGCACTTATTTAATTTACTCAGTGAATGAGCAAGTGACCAGTAAGATAAAAATTGATGTAAATTAGCCCACATAGACCAACAATTAACTGCTTACAAGTTGAATTTGTAACTATTCAAATGTTGGTAGATTGAATAATCAAAACATTGATTTAGGCTTGGACATGTCTAATACCCAAGGGGTTAAGATATTTTAAACTGTTGTTTGGTTCGTTTATGATTTCGTCAACAGCAATTCATTTAAAACAATTTCTTTATCCAGACTGTAAACGCGATGAACATGGAAGGTGCCGTTGTGAAGATATCAACAGGCGCACCTGAACATGATCTGCACGCGATGTACAAAGTCAACGTCGAGGATCTCTCGCAACTGTTGGCGTATCACGAAGTGTTCGGCAAGATGGGCCCCGATGGACAGCCACAGGCTAAAGTTGTAAGTAATTATGTTAAGACGAAAACTAGCCAAAATGTTCATCAACTTCTTGAAAGGTAAATGGAAATAATTTCTTGTAATTTCCTAAATGTTACTAATTACAAACTTTATTACTATACTAATTTTGATATGATTTATCGGTAGAGAATGTAAAAATCCAATGTGTCTTTTGTCCTGACTGGCTGTCTAGTCTCAGGGTTATTTTAATTAAGTAATTCCTCCTTTTTTTGTCCGTTTTTCTATTTAACAAATATAAAATTAATACCCAGAAATCACCAACAATCATAACTCGGCCCCATACACGCTCTACATAATTTTATTCTATTGCCGCAGAGTGATGTAGAAATAGAAGTTCCTGGAACTAGTTCGGGAATGTCAGAAGCGGAATCATCGCCGGGCCACCACGCTTGTGATATTTGCGGGAAAATATTCCAGTTTCGATATCAACTTATTGTTCACAGGTAATTCTATAATTTCATGTGCTTTGAGCTCTATGGATCTTGAATGCTTTATATTATTCTCATTATGAAAAATATACTAATAACAATAAGGCGATCAAGATTCATAAGTAAAAATATGTTGTATTTTATACCGCCTTTGTTTTTACGAAAATATAGATCGGCCGGAATCCCACCCTCGGGCTCAGTGCGTAAATACACCTCATCATTATAGTAAAAATACTTGATACTTTAACTAAAACCACAACCAATTGCCTTGACCTTAGCACTTTAGCCTCGACAACGTATAACGATGCTTAGTCATATCTGTAATTATACTGCAAAAGAAGAAAATGACGGGGAGCGGCTAAGTTTATTTTTTATTGTATTTTATAGTTTTGTTTTATTTATTTTCATACAGACGTTACCACGGCGAGTCCAAGCCATTCACGTGCCAAGTTTGCGGTACATCGTTCGCGAATCCCGTCGAACTTTCGCGTCATGGGAAATGTCATCTTGGTAAGAAAATAAAACAGTCGCACACAAGGACTTTTCTCTTCATTTGATCTCCGCGTTTTCTAAAGCTCTAGATAGTAATAAAAAAAACTCATACAATGCACAAATTCTATTTATCAAACCAATGCGATTCATAAACAATTACCCAACCCTCTAGTAGACCCGGCACGGTCGAAAAGTTTCTCGGAATAAAACCGCACCTATCAATTCGATACATCCAAAAGCCAGCTAAAAACATAACTTCGAATGAATTTATTCCAGCCGGCGACCCCGCTGAAAGGCACGCCAAGAGAATGGCCCAAGACAAACCCTATGCATGCTCCACTTGCCATAAAACGTTCTTGCGTAAGGAGCATCTAAACAACCATGTACGCAGTCACACGGGAGAAACTCCATACAGGTTTGTTTTAGCTTTGCAACGATGGTTCAACTAATTTAAACTCAATACTCATAATACATAAAATACTTTTTGTAAAATTAATTAGTATCTAACGACTTGACATGATCCCAAAAATTACAATTACATGTTACGGACTACTCAAATCAAGAGTTTAGTTTTTATTTCAATAGAAGACGCACTGAGCCCGCATAAGGGGTTGAGGTCGGTTAATAAAGTAGTAAAGTTAATAAAACTTACCTAGATCTGATTTTAAAACATTACTTTTGAGGTTCAAATAATTAATAATCGTTTCAGATGCGAGTTTTGCGCCAAAACGTTCACCCGCAAAGAGCACATGGTGAATCACGTCCGGAAACACACAGGCGAGACTCCGCATCGATGCGACATCTGCAAGAAAAGCTTCACAAGAAAAGAACACTTCATGAACCATGTCATGTGGCACACAGGTTAGTTTTACTTAGTAGCAACAGCCGAGAAATCAACCGTGACTTCATTCTGAAAAATTGTAAGTTCAAGAATAAGGTCAACGTTTTCATTTCTTCCTGTAAAATATGCATTATGGACATTGATAAAAGCTGTGTAATATATATTACATGAATAAGTGATTTTCTTCATTCTATTACCTGATAGAAAATCTTTTATTTTTGTGTTTGTGTAGTTGTTTAGTTAAGTTTTATTTTAATTTCGGAATTTTTAGTTTGTAATACGAAAAACCCAAGCCTGCACCAGTTGAATAGGCAATTCCTGTGCAGAAAGTAGATAAAAGACAATTGAATGATTCAACTATCTATCCAATCAGAGTTCAAGTCATACGTAAATAAATATCATACGTAAAAACAAACTAAATGTTTCGAGATACATAGTTGCATCATTGAAATGTTAATATTTCATTTTCTGCCTACCCAAAATAGGTGAAACGCCGCACCATTGTACGATATGTGGAAAGAAGTATACTAGAAAGGAGCACTTGACAAACCATATGAGATCGCACACGAACGATACTCCGTTCCGATGCGATCTGTGCGGGAAGTCCTTCACGAGAAAAGAACACTACACCAATCACATTATGTGGCACACTGGTTAGTACAGCTTTCTTTTCATGGCCACTAATCTTTCTGTCAGACGCTATCGATATGGCAAAGTACAATTGGTTCGAATGAATTTTACAAAAGAGAACTCATCTTGTTATTGGCATCCTAAAGCAACATCTATAATCTCTCACTCATTCAATTACCTTAAGCATGCCAAAAACTAATTTTATTCATGTGTCTGAATTTTGAAGTATCGATCACGATCGTATTTCGGTTTAAACAAGGTTTAAAGTGAAAAATCCTTTAAAAAGTTTGGATTGAGTTTTTATGAGGTACTTTGCCATGGCTTCCCAGTGGCTCTAAGCGTAAAAAGATATGTGATTTGCTATTTGCTGTACCCTGAATCACGGCAGGCTTGGATTTTTCTTAAAAGAATTTCTGTTTCCAATATATGTATATCTAACACAATAAGTAGCATGTGTGTGCGTTTACTTTGACAAATTATTGTTAATTTTATTATTTGCATACTCAATACCAAAACCTTCGCAGTGTTAATTGATTTTACAAATATGCCGGTCTATAGTTTTTTTAGCAGCAATTGATGTGTGATGTGATGAATCAACTCTGCAACCACTCTATAGTCCCACTAAATTATATTTTCCTGTGAGGGAGGCGCTGCTATCGCATTTGGCATAGAGAAAGTAAATTACTTAGGCATTTGGTGTTGCCAAAAAAATAAATTTTACAGTGAAGTGGGTAAGCAAGGGATTCAACATAAACAAGATTCTGTGATTGCAGTTCCAATAGTAGCACATGAGTCAAATTCATAGCCTCCTTTTTTGTGGAGGTGGTTAATTAATAATGGAAAAAAAGGTATTTTGGAATTTTTTGAATACTGTTTAAATCAATTCTGAGGTCGTAATAAACTAGCAGAATTTTTATTTCAATGAAAAAAAAATTTGACGAAAAATAAACACTGAGCAAACACGCAATGGCGGATAAGGCAACTGGAAACGAATGGCAGATAGATTGACATTTCAAAATGGCGTCGTTAGTTCCTCTTGGCCACCGGTCCAGATATGTTTGTGGCACTCTACTAGGATTTGACTAAGCTGTGTTATCAATTATCATCCGTCATCTGTTATTTGTTCACATATCGCGAATCCTTCGCTGAATCCAGAAAAGGTAGCTTCAGCGATTAAACAATAAAAATTGACGTTTTGTTTCAGGTGAGACGCCGCACCGCTGCGATTTCTGCTCAAAAACGTTCACGCGCAAGGAGCATTTACTAAACCATGTTAGACAACACACGGGCGAATCGCCCCATCGCTGTAACTACTGTTCGAAGTCCTTCACGCGACGCGAACATCTCGTCAACCACGTGAGGCAGCATACGGGAGAGACGCCCTTCCAATGTGGCTACTGTCCCAAAGCTTTCACAAGGAAAGACCACCTAGGTAATACTATTTCTTATCTTTCTTCCTGTTCACCTAAACTTAGCTACTCTAATGGAGCAGTTAGCAATCATCTTTATAATTCAGGGGATTAGCACTAACTCTTATTTTGCAGTTTTTGAACTACATGTCAATTTTGGCATAAATAAAGGAATCTGAAGAGGCGGCTTATCATGCTCCATCGCTTGCACATTAGTGACTCCACTAGTGTGCAAGCGAGAGAACATGAAAAGTTGCTATGTTTCTACATATATTTTACAAACTTAGGTATTGAAAATTGACATGCAGTTCGAAGACTGCCAGGAATTAAGAGTGAAAAACGTGTCAAAGGGAAAATCCTAAAATATTTGTTTTTAAAATACCCCTTTGAATACCTGTCCTTCAAAATTTCTACAAAGTCGTTGTAGAGGTTAAACTCCGGCACTCATAGCAACTGTTATTGTTAGCGATTTTGCTATTCATCAACTCCAGTTTTTTATTGAGGTGTGTAATTTTGAATATTTCTGCAGTGAACCACGTGCGGCAACACACGGGAGAATCTCCGCACAAATGTTCATTCTGCACGAAATCGTTCACGCGCAAGGAACATTTGACGAACCACGTACGACAACACACCGGCGAGTCTCCGCATCGATGCACCTTCTGCTCAAAGTCGTTCACGAGAAAGGAACATCTCACCAACCATGTTAGGTGAGTTCACAAGATATAGCTGGTTTTGTGGAATATTATTATGGATCAATAGTTTCATTCTGTGAGCCGAGCCTTATTTATCACTGATACCAGTGCAATACAAGATCCCGCGATCGCAAATCCTAAACGTAAATGACCGATTTGCAAATACATTGTGTGTGATATCAATTTACATAAATATATTCCACGTAAATCACAATTTACTTATTTTACCTATAACAATCTCTTAGATGTTGTAGTAGAAGAACAGAGTATTGACTGTTACAATGCTGTGCTACGAACCAATACAGAGTCGCATTAAACTTTGCCCATATTGTCGAGTAGTGTAAATGCATGTGTAGAAGGCATGGTGTTGGCTTGTCCACTTTCAAATATACTCTAAGGTAAGACATATTGGAGCTATTTTTCTGTGCCCTGCCCTCTAAATGAAATCAACTTAGAAATGAAATACAGTTTGAATTTGAAACCAAAGAAATACCATTAAATTGATTCATGTAGTACATTACATACTAAAAAAGATTGCTTTATGAAATCCATTGGGCTCTTGTCCTCAATAGTTGTGTAGCATTATGGGTATGCTATCGGGATTTCTCCTTGCACCCAATTAACCTACTCATTCAGTATCTTTAAATTCATAGTTCTATTTTCGCATGCTGGAGCTATAAATTAGTCGTAAACATCCATCCCAGACGGCATTTGTGTGAGGTTTCCTGTAGCACAGCATTGTGCATTCCGATTTGTGTCAACTCTGATGCATCCCTAGTTCACTTTACCGTCACGGTAAAAGCTTACCACTTAGCGATTAAGGTGACGATATGCGATACGGTTATTATAAGATAAAGCTGTGTGCGTGAGTAGTTATGTATTAAATTAATGTACAAATCGGAATGTGCTCTGCAGACAGCATACTGGGGAAACACCACACAAGTGCACGTATTGCCCGCGCGCGTTCTCGAGAAAGGAGCATCTGAACAGCCATTTGCGGCAGCACACGGGAGTCACGCCTCACTCGTGCTCCTACTGTAACAAGACCTTTACAAGGAAGGAACATCTCGTCATCCATGTGCGGTACGTAATACATACAAACATACTCCATATTTCGTTTTATAGAAATAAAAGCTCTAGCTCGAATCTACTAAGAACTTTTTTGCGTATCGTGTTGCCTCTGATTGACGCGCATTATTAGAGTTCATCGCGAAATCGACGCTATTTGTCTAATCTTTACACAAGTAAAAAAGCCTTTTAAATAAAAATATATCTGATAAACCATACCACGAAAAATTCAGGTTTAAGATGTATTTATTTCTCATAACAATTTATAAATTATTTTTTAGGTAAGGATTATATTTTTTTACAAACAAAATTTTAAGGGCATTGAGCTCAATGTAGGTATCTCCTTTGATTAATTCGTTATTTTGCAGCGCGCACATTAAAACTATTAAACAAAGTTGACTTGAACTCTGCTCGAGACAACTCAAGTTTATCCAAGTCGCTCAATCTTCGCATTAATAATTTGAAACGCCATTCACAATAAAGACATATTGCTCTCGACTCTAGTCCACCCGCGCATTATAGAACCATCTTCATTGCCTTATGCCATACAACGTATCATAACAGTTCGAATACGATGACAGGAAACACACCGGCGAAACACCGTTCAAGTGCACGTTCTGTTCGAAGTCGTTCTCCCGAAAGGAGCATCTCACGAATCATGTGAATCTGCACACAGGCGAGACGCCCAACAAATGCCCGTTCTGCACTAAAACCTTCTCTAGAAAGGAACACCTTACCAACCATGTCAGGTTAGTAACTGATTGAATCTGGCGACATGTATCTTGGCCGCTGTAATTTACCTTGTTTTACGAGGAAGTTATGATACTAATAGGCTTACGTTGTTGAAATTCAAATATCGATGAATAATGATGGATTCTATAAACTCAGGCTGAATTCAACGACCAAGATCCGTAGCAATTCTTAAGACTTTACCACTACTCGAACTGTGTTGAATGTAACGCATTGTTCCCAATTAAGTTTATTGCTAGTGTTGTCTTTTTTTTGCTGATTTGATGTGCACCTATTCAATGTGATTCAGTATATTTATCTATGTATCTTAGTAATCATGCTTGCTAAACTCATATTCTGAACTGAGCCTTTTTTGTTTACTAGTTAGTGCTTACTTTGCCTACTAGTTCTCAGTATATTTGCTCTGCCTTATGCCTTCAAACCACAAATTGCTTCGTCTATCAATAATACGAAAATAATCCAATAATCGGTTTTATTTCTCAGAATACACACGGGTGAGTCGCCACACCGCTGCGAGTTCTGCCAGAAAACATTTACGCGTAAAGAACACCTCACGAACCATATGAAACAACACACGGGAGACGCGGCACATACTTGCAAAGTCTGCCAGAAACCTTTCACGAGAAAGGAGCATCTGCAAACGCATATGAGGTTAGTGTAGTGATACTTAATAGAACTCGAACTCCATAAAAGGTTAAAAGAATTTATTCTCAAAAAGACAAAGTCACTTACATGAGAGCACTTATTTAGTTAGGGTATACAAAGTAGTAAGTAATCGTCGATCTGTTTGTACAATATATGTAGATAATAGATTCGTTCAGTGTGTACACAGTAGGTACAGAGTAGATAGGTACAATATCTTGTATGTAGGTAAGTGTACGTAGGTAGGTATACAACAATTTCACTAATCAAAGTAATCATTTTCAATTATTAATTTAGCAAGAGATTTTTCAAATGCATGCAAGGAACATTACATTGAGATTACACTTTTTAACATTGCGGGTAGTTTGTTATACAGTTGCGCTCCTTCAAATGTAAACATCTTTTTTCCATAATTAGTTCTGACCTTGGGCAAAACAAGAAAGCTGGCTCGTCGAGGGTTGCGTTTTGTTACCTCATTCTTTGTTTTAAAGGATAAGCTAGTATGGAGAGAGTTGTTTATTATTTTGCGAAAAAAATATCACAAACACTTATTTTGTCACAGGTATCACAGTTGTGGAGAGCGGCCGTTCAGTTGCGGTGAATGCGGCAAATCATTCCCGTTAAAGGGCAACCTAATGTTCCACGAGAGATCACACAACAAAACCGGAGGCGGTCCTAGACCATTCCGATGCGATATTTGTTCTAAGGACTTTATGTGCAAAGGTAAGCTTTTTTTTTTTTAAAATTAAACAGGTTAGCATTTGATTACGTTAAAATAAAATCATATTCCTGATATATGTATAGCTAGCTAGTATGTTTTCTTAATTACATTTTTGACAAGCTATCTCTTTCATATTCGAAATTTCCTATTACATATTAATAATGGGATGGGATATTACAGGGCATTTGCTAACCCACCGGCGGATACACACCGATGCGGGCGAAGAAGCCCCAGCAGAGAACCGACCGGAAACTGAAGAGTGCCTGACAGTTACCACTGACTGTACAAACAAATGCATCAAGGTTGAGCTTGAAACCATCGAACGACCTGAACAAAGGTATGTCTCCAAAATTGTACAAAAAAGTTACATCTGATGAATATTTATAATGGTTGTCATTAATCATTATAAAAAGTAAGTCACACAAAAGTATTCAATGAATAATAATTTATTTTGTAATATCAGATCTTCGGTGGATAATGGACCAACTGAAAACAATGTTGTGGTGCAGCCGGCACTCAATGATACAACAAACCACATTGTGACGCAAACTCAAAATACTGTGATGCAAATAAGCAGCCAAGTAAGTAGAGTTCCATTATGCGAAAAACAGATAAAAAATAGTCCTACCTGATCATCCTACACATGAGTAATAAAACCATGTGTTTTTTTAACGCCGCACTTTTGTAACATCTCCTGTGCGTAGAATCTTAACATAAAATAATACTCTTCCCCTTCCGTTTGAATGACCACCCGAGCTTCGCCGAGTTATCTGAAAATAACAATATCTCATCACCTTGTCGCTCAACGCTTTGGTGGAAGCTGGTCCAAAAAGTGTGACTTGTGCCTCCATAAAATAAAATGTAATAGAGTGGTTTTAATGATTTATTGTTACTTTACAGCAAGTTCGCGTGCCTTCTTCTAGTCCAAGCGGCGTTGGCGTCGCCACAGGCACATTCACGCACACTGTGTCAACACAGCATCACGCCGGCACCACAATCTCTCATCACCCCGTCACTGTGAACTACTAGCATACAGACCCGGGCGGCGATAGCTCGTTTGCGAGCTGACCGACGCTTGTTTGTGATAAAGCTGACGTTATGTGAACTACTTCATTTTGTGAGTGAGGAAGTGAATACAAGTGGTGATATTTGTTTTATTATCTTGTCAATGACTATAATCGGCACAAATGGTTAGCCCAGATGTTTAATTGGGTGACTACTGGTAAATAATTGGAATTCTTTGACTGGCATATTATGTTTACTGAAATGATATTATAAGTTCTACTTATCAACTTATATAGCCAATCAAGTTATTATCGCTGTTATGTTTTGTAGATATTATCTAGACGCATCCACTGAATTTAGCTTCACAAGTGTAACAATAACATGCATTTTTGCAAATGTGGACACAGTAACTGGATGCTGATCTTGATTTACTTCTAACTTAAAACCTGCAGGTTTTATTAGAGATGTTCATAATGTAAATACTTAGTATTCATTTAGATATTTAATAGTTTTAACAGTTACTTTATCTTAAGTTTTAAATCAAGGTTTATTAGAAGTTTTTTTATTGTATTTTAGTTCTAACTAGAAAGTCAACTTGAATCCCATGAATACCTAATACATATTTTCAAGTGCCATTCGTTTCCACTGTACTTTATGTCAAAAGTAGAAAAATCTATTTTTATTCTGGCGTTTGTGATGGTAATGTGTCACAATTTTGCCAAAGTCGAACTACATCGGTAAAACGATGGAGGAATATAAAAATGCAGGTTGGCGGTCTGCAGGAGAGTCTAGATTTGTATTTTTATTGAAAAGTAGAAAAATAAAATTATGGTAGAATGTTGATAGTGACATACATTTGAATATGAAATAAGATCGTATTATTTTATTTTTTGACGTGGGTCAGGGAAAATTTTACGAATAATAACAAATCCATACCGTGGGATACGATATAAATGCCATACTACTGAAATTTATAGTATTTTTTTATGAAACATGCTGTTCAAGTGTGACCTGCTACCAGATTATCATTATTTAATTCTTATTGATTGTGCTGTCATATTAATTACTAGATGTCCGTCGAGGTGTTACCCGCGATCCCTCGGGAAAACGTCACTTCCCCGGGATAAAATATAGCCTATGTTCATAAGGGATAATGTAGGATTCTATTGGTGAAAGAATTTTTCAAATCAGTCCAGTAGTATCGGAGCCTATTCATTTCAAACAAACAAAAAATATTTCCTCTTTTTAATATTAGTATAATCAATGTTGCTGTTTCTTTACAATCCCTGATGACAAAGTAACCAAACAGATCACCGGAATAAATACAATGATTATGAACAAGATATTTTATGACAGCATGTCTTTTATGTTTAATCATTGGTAATTTAATCTTACCTCTCCTTTGAAGCTCTATTAGGGCAGTTGCTGGACTGATTGAATATGCTAACAAAAATCATGCAGTTGGTTTTAGGGCCCTAATTTTTGTTAATATTCAGGCTTTAATTTATGTACATACATACATAAAGTCACGCCTCTTTCCCAAAGGGGTAGGCAGAGACTACTAATTACCATTAATTTATGTATTGATGAGAAAATTCAATGTGCATAGCTTTTTTAGCACATTCGTTCCATACCATTATATTTCTTTACTTATTAAACTTACACAATTTATAATCATTGTTGTTTTAATAACGGGGCGAGATTGTGTACATAAAGGTTTTAGATAATATTCGAATTATTATTTCTACGTTTCTATCAGGTTGCACCGATGCACAAGGGAATTCTATTTTTGCTTCATATCTAATACTTACTTACATGTATGTATATTTATTTATTTTATTGGTTTGTTATTTACATTCCGAAATTATTGTATTTGCGCTTGCACTGGTTTTTCTGTTTAAAAAAAATCCTAATTTATTCTAAGATCCAATGCATAAAAGGTGATTTAATTTTTTCTTATTTTGGATGGGCACATTGTAGTTATTTGCAGTGTTGTAGAAAAGAAAATGGCATTATGGCAAGGGTTTTAAAATGTTAGTGTAAACACAAAAGTAATTCTGATCTAATTGTAATGGGACCACTTCAAATAAATTCGGCCAACGCGAGTCAAACTCATAAATAAATTTGTAACTGTTGAAAATAAGCTGTGGACAGCCAGCCAACAAAACTTACAAAACGAAATTACTTTGCTCTTCTATGATTATTTGTTGAAAGTTGAGTTATAATAATTTCCATTTTCTGTTATCTTACGCTTTTACGTAGATGCTAACTTTGTAATATTTTTTTTTATTGTCACAGAAATAGTTAATAGAATAACTCGATAGCTTCATAGTGTATATCGTCAACTATTTTACAATCCCAGCCGCCAAAGCATTCTCTGAAAGGTTAAACTTAGTAATGTAATTCCTCAATTTCGGAAGATAATAAAATTTATGAATCAGTTATTTATAATTATTACTTAACTCTCATTATGGATCCTGTATATATGAATGTAAATAGTAGCTTAGGCAAATAGCCGTTACTTGCTTGTTTTATAAGTACCTAATATTAACTGCCGGAATATAATAGAACGATTCAAAATCGTTATCAGTAAGATTTTAGTTTTATACATAACCACATTATGCATACTTGTAAATGGTGTCTATCTGTGAAATATCATTCTGTGCAGTATGATAACCAGTTAAGTGTCTCACAGAAAAGCTGTCACTGCATAAGGTGTGATAAATCATGTAGATAAATATAAATAACTATGGTGGTTTCAAGGTAATTTATATTTTATAGCAAATTGAAACTGTTAGAAACAATAGCTTGTATCCTAACTTATGTTCAATCATTTGATATGAGATTAAAAGTATGAAGAAATCATATGTGGTGTTTTTCTTTGGAAGAAACAAACAGTAAAACAAAAAAAATTGTTATCAATAATAGCATCTAAAAATGCAGTTCTTAATTTTATCAAAATTGAGGCTGTGATTTCCTAACAATTTTTTTCCATAACTAAATCTGTTTTGAGGTTGGATCTTTAACGGCTGAATACCAAGAAAACTTATGAAATGAAATGATTTATTAAAAATAGATAGAAAAATCCAAAGCGCTTAACTATCTTTACTTATTATTTTTTTTTTTATTATCAGCCATGAGAGTCCCACTGCTGGGCAAAGGCCTCCCCCCACTCCCTCCAGACATCCCGGTCCCCAGCTTCACCTCTCCAGTCTGTCAGAAATTGGTCGAGCTCGTCCCGCCATCTACGTTTTGGTCTGCCGCGTCGCCTTCTCGCTGGGTCGGGGCGCCACTCGGTGGCTACCTTCGCCCACAGCTCACCTGGCATGCGACAGACGTGCCCAGCCCAATTCCACTTTAGCTTGGCGGACTTCAGAGCTACGTCTGCGATTCTTGTCTGGGAGCGCAGTTCGGTGTTACGGATTTTATCCATTAACTTGACACCCAAAATGCTGCGCTCCATCGCACGTTGGCAAACCTTGAGTTTGGACTTCTGATGTTGTGTCAATGACCATGTTTGCGCACCATACGTGAGGACGGGGAGAATGCAAGTATCCATAAGTTTTCGCTTAAGCGATAATGGAAAGTCTGGACTTTTCATCAGATCTCCCTTGGCCCAATAGCTCTTCCAGGCATTCTCAGTTCGCCGAGCGATTTCTTTGTCTTGCCTGGAATTGAAGGAAACTATTTGGCCAAGGTAGATATAGTCCTCGACATATTGCAATTCCTCCCCATCTACTCTAACTCTGGTCTTAACGCTGTTGGTCATGACCTTGGTTTTTAACCGGTTCATCTTAAGTCCAACCTCAAGGCTTGCGATGCTAAGGTCTTTAAGCATTTCCTGTAGCTCCGAAGAAGATGTGGTAAAGAGGACAATGTCATCGGCGAAGCGAAGGTTTGTTAACTTCACTCCGCCGATGTCAATTCCCTTTCCCTCCCATCCAGCCGCCAATTTCCTAAATACCTCTTCCAGGGTACTAGTAAAAAGTTTCGGAGAAAGAGGGTCGCCTTGCTTGACGCCTTTTGAAATTTTGAAAGATGGGCCTATTGACTCTAGTTTTATTGATGCAGTACTATTAGAATATATATTACGAAGTAAATGGATGTAAGTGGGATGGATGTGTTGGTTCGTAAGGGATTGGAAAATGGACGAATGAGAGATGCTATCAAATGCCTTCGTATAATCAACGAAGGCAAGGTATAAAGGGATATTGTTTTCCTGGTGTTTTTCAATTATTATATTTACGGCGTGAAGATGGTCAGTTGTGGAAAGACCTCGGCGGAAGCCTGCCTGCTCAGGTGGTTGTTCCAGGTCTAGCTGTCCGGAAATTCGATTCTCAAGGACTTTCACAAATGCTTTGTATAAATGGGAGACTAAGCTTATAGGCCTGTAATTATTAATATCTGTTTTGTCGCCTTTTTTGTGTAAAAGGATGATATTGGAGTGACAGAAAGAGCGTGGAAATGATCCAGTTTTTAAGATTGTGTTGAACAAGTTAGTGATGTGAGGAAGTAGGGTCTTTTCTCCAATTTTTAAGGCCTCGGTGGTTATTCCATCGTTCCCCGGTGATTTATTATATTTCATTTTTGCTATAACATTGTGAACTTCTAATCCAGTTATGAAAGGTACATCGTCGGGGCATGAGTATAGAGTATCGTTGGATGGTGTTGGAGAGTGTGTGGATTCTGAGTACAGATCTTCGTAAAATTTTGTACATATGTTTATTATTTTCTCCCTGTTTTGATGTTTTGTTCCATCGATATCTTTCAAACATGTCACCCAGGATTTTCCTAATGAAGTTAATTGTTTAGGAGCTTTTAATGAACTGTTTTTCTCTAGTGCCATCTCAAATAGTTTTGTATTATAATTTCTACGATCTTTTCTAATACTTCTTTTAACCTGTTTGTCCATAATTCTATATCTAGGGTCTTTGAAGTTTATATTTACTCTATCATCTATAAGTTTAATTGTTTCTGTAGATAGTTTTTTAAATTTACTTTTAATTGTTTTTACTCTGAGACTTGCTTCTTTAATAGATTTTTCAATTCTATCAAATTCTTTTTGTACGTTTTCCGTTTGTACTGGTAATAATTCAAAACTGTTTTTTAGGTCAAGATTAAATTCCTTTTGACTTGTTATTAAGCATTCTCGGTTAAGTTTTCTTATGTTGTTCTTGATCATATTTTGTCGTTGGATCTTTAAATTACATTTTAGAGTAGCACGTACGGGTCGATGATCGGAGCTAAATTTTATTTTATTTAAGCATTGTACATTTGTGATTATGGTTTGTGTAGATGAGAGTATGTAATCTATTTCGTTTTTGTATACATTGCCTGGAGAGCGCCAAGTCCAGCGTCTTTCAGGATTTTTGTAGAAAAAGCTATTGCTGATTCGAAGGTTTTGCCCAAATGCGAATTCCAGGAGGCGACTTCCACGCTCGTTTCTAATCCCTAAACCGTGTGGACCCAAAATGTGATTACAATTGTCCGTGACCTGCCTCTCTCCAATCTTGGCGTTGAAATCTCCGATTACTACATTCCAAGTACTTCGATATTCGCTACAGGCTTGGTTCAATTTGTCGTAGAAATCTTCGACTTCTTCATCTGGATGGGTCGAGGTAGGGGCATGTACTTGAATTATTGTTATGTGTTTTTTATCAGTTACTTTAAATTTCAAAACTGCTATTCTATCTGAAAGACCTACGAATTCTAAAATATTGTTTTTCCATTTTTTCGCTACCAAAAAACCTACTCCGTACTGACTCCCCTGTTCTCCATACTGGTAAAAGATGTTATTATCGCGTTCCACGGTTTCTTCTCCTTTTCTACGTACCTCACATAAGCCCACAATATCCCAATTCAGATATTCAAGTGCATTTTCCAATTCTACTAAGCGGTCATTTGATTGGAGTGTACGCACGTTGTAAGTTATGATGTTCAAAGAGCAATCAGTGTCCATTTTACGTTTAGCTCGGGTCATTTGACGGGGAATCGATCTCGCCCGGGGATTCTTAGCACCCCTGGCCCCGGGGTGGTTCAGTCTTCCGCCATAAACAGACCCAACCCCAGAGCCGCCGGGAACTTGGGGCCTATTCCTTATGATGTCTGTCATAATGAGGGGGTTTGGACCATAACCCACCACGCTGGTCCAGTGCGGGTTGGTGGGTGGGGCGCCAGAGCCTCGTTTGTTGATCGGCAGGGTGTACCACGGGCCGGTGAGGTTGGCTTGGGGTTCGAAGTTGTTATGTGGACCCCCTTACACCCCCTTACATCTTTACTTATATTTACTATTATGGATACTTGCATTCTCTCCATCCAAAGTTTGCAACGTGCGATGGAGCGCAGCATTTTGGGTGCTAATGAATAGAATCCGTAACACCGAACTGCGCTTCCAGACACGAATCGCAGACGTAGCTCTGAAGTCCGCCAAGCTAAAGTGGAATTGGGCTGGGCATGTCAGGTGAGCCGTGGGAGAAGGTACCCACTGAGTGGCGCCCCGACCCAGCTAAAAGGCGACGCAGCAGACCAAAATGAAGATGGGGCGGGACGAGCTAAACCAGTTTCTAACGAACTGGAGGGATGTTGCTGGGGACCGTGATGTCTGGACGGAGTGGGGGGAGGCCTTTGCCCAGCAGTGCGACTCTTATGGTTAATAATAATAATAAAATCCGTTTAGATTTTACCCTTAATGGGCGCTCGAGTGAACCTACCTGTATAATTAAAAGGTGCTTGATTTTTTTTTAAGTAATTGGAAATTGTTTTGTTCAACTTGCTTGATGGCTTGGGTGCTGTTGTCACTATTAAAAGTCACACAAAAGTAAGTTCGTATTTTTAAGCCGCCTTATGGCCTCTTTTCATGGCTTAACGACTTAAATAGCCGGGACCGACAATTTAACGTGCCCTCCGAAGCACAGAAGCGCTCAGATGAAAATGTAACTGGCGGTCACCCATCCACTTACAGACCGTTTCGGACATTGAAATCTTCGACAATCTATCAAGAACGACTAAGCAAGAACGACAACGAGCGCTTCGAAGAGTAGTATTATGATTAGGTACTTACATAAAAATTTACCTATAATTATACTATTTTGTTGTTGGCACAAGCGAAGAGAGGCCTATGCCCAGCAGTGGGATGAAAAAGGCTGTGGATGATGATGATGAATACTATTTATGAGGTGGTAACTTCCACATCTTCAAGATGCCATGTGATGTTGCTCTCTATTAAGTCATATACTAGGCAAACAAAATCTTATGCACAGGGTAGCCAAAACACAACTTCATACTGATTACAAAATATAATATTCTTATTTAAATAATTATTTATATGTATATTTACACATCTTTATCACATTTACTATGTTAAGCTTCAACTGCAACTTTGGTTGCATTTTTGACCTTCTGAGGCTTTTCTGAGACCTTTTCTTCTGGAACCTCTGGCAAATTGTCTGCGGGCACATCTGGAAGTTGGTCATCCACATCTAAGATGGCCTCGAGTTCTGCTTCAACTGCCTCATTATCTTCCTCAGTCAACTGGCCAGAAATAAGTTCATCTATCTCCTGCTGCTTCTCTATACCCTCTCTTGTCTCATCCAATATCTTCTCTATTTCATCTATGCTGAGGATATCATGAACCTTCTTCAGTGCATCATTTCCTATCTTCAAGCCATTTATTACCTGAAAATAACATGATAATTTAGTTTAGCCAACTCACTAAGATGATAGTAATTTTTGTAGTACAAAATGTACTGATATAAATTTTGAGCCTAAAACTAGAGTGGAAGAGAGTTTAAAAATAAATAATGATGGACTTTTCACACAGCATCATCTAGCCCCAAAGTAAGCAGAGCTTGTGTTATACTACATGACTGATATACTACGAGTACTTAAATACTTTTTGTTTGTAAATACATACATAGAAAACACCCAGACCCGAGACAAATACTTGTAGATCATAGAAAATGGTGGTTCTAAAACCATGGTATGCCATTTGGCCAGGGAACTGCTTCCAGTTATGAAAAGATAACAAAATGAATGTGAACCAGTCATGCAAGCAATGAAAATCAGACATCCCATTTTACACTTGGATAATAGTAAACAGAAGAGTTTTGTGTCGGAAGACTAACCTGTACTTCTATCTGCGTAAATTCAAGATCATGAGTAAGCTGTTCTAGTCTCTCCAACTGCGTATCTGTGTTCTGCAAAAGATTCTCCTGGTACTTTTTCTTCTTCAGCAGTAGTTTCGCTCGATCACGTTTCCCTTCGCCTAAAAGTTTCTTCGCTAATTGCCGGTCCCTCTCCAGGTTCAATTCTATCTTTTTCTGATACTGCTTCAGTTTATCCCTTTGTTGTTTTAGCTGAAGGACTGCTTTATCTTGTTCTGTGACTCGGCTCATTGGCTTTTTATGTTTTCCAAACAAACCTCCCATTGTTATTTAAAAACTTATTTATCTACTAAGGAATGTTGAAAATGTGGCGTTTATATGTAAAAAAACTTATCAATACTTCTTGAGAACAAAATAAATACACGTACAAATAAACAAATTGCCTGCCACCACCAAAATTAATCGAATTCGAATAGAAAGAAAGATTCCAGCAAGCAATCAACCAGCAAAATCATCACACCAATCAGCTGACCACAGCTGACTGTTTTTTAATTTTTGAAGTTGACTGAATATAATTAAGACGTTGACAAGCAAGATTAGCAGGTGTTTGGTTTGGCTACACACATGATAGACCTGAGACCACCTTCGATCATTAAGGTAGGGATGCGCCATAACTTGTATTTCCCCTCTGTCAAATGTACACGACTCCGAGTCGTTTCAGTTTATAAAAACTACTTCGGTAGCCATTTTGACACAATACTTCTGAACCTGAGCGAGAACAGAGCTGCCATAAAATGCCTATTTGTGCTGTATTTTGTTATCGAAACAAGTCGGCAACATCAAATTTCAAAAGTGACGGCATCTCTTTTCATTTGTGAGTATTTAATTTGTAACATAATTATTAATTTCCTTATGAATTTATGATATTTATATTTGAGTAATTTGAATTTTCCGCCATAAGAATGAATGAATAAGTCTATTCACGTGACTACAATACTATGTAATAATCTATGTAGCGAGTCAGGGATGTCACTAAGTTTTTTCAAAATCAAAACACGTTTATTTTAATCTAGTTACATTTTAATTGCGTTTCTATAATGTGTTCCATAATTTTTAACATTTAATAAACTGCCAACAGTTCAGTTATTAAAAGAGAGTTGTAGAATGCGTGAGCTGGTATATATGCGGTTCCTTAAGAAACTTGTTCTGGGTGCTTAGGAAGTCAACATACTAAAAGTACTGATGTCTAGGAGGTGAGCCGGAGTGGGAGGGAGTTGACTAATTTATCAAAAACGGTGCGTTTCAATGCAATTATTATGCCAAATTAATTTACTTATGCTAAATGAAAGATCATAAAATTTTCTTCAACTCCATACCCTTTTCCAGAATTTCCACCCGTTTTCAAGCTCCGTAAAAATTTTCTTTTTTATCTTTAAGTTAGGTTTTTTTAACCTTTGTAGCTTAACATGACTGGTTCTGAAGTTATAAAGCTGAAAAGGAATGTAGCTTCCTTTTATTCTTCCGGAGCGTGTAGCTTGCCTTTTTCCGGAGCGTGTGTCTCAAAACCGCAAAACCTGATGAAAATTCGGAATAGTATATTACAAAAGTCGTAGAGAATTATATGATCTTTCATTTAATTTACAAACTTTTTGTCATACGACGCACCGCTATCGGAATATAAGCGAAAAGCCCAAAAGTGGGAACTTTGATCCCCCCTCCCCCAATCCGACATAATAACTATGCATATATTGTGAATTAAAAATAAAATGAAACCACGCAAAATAATTATAGGTAATTTATTTTAAAACATAGTAATAATTATTTCAAATTGATGACAACCCTAACTTGACTAGTTGAAATGTTCTATAGTGCAGTGGTATTGATATCGATGATTTAAATGAATGAACGGAAGATGAACATTTTTAAAAGTTTTGTATGTACCTACTTTTCTTTGCTTGTTGATTTTATGTTCCCAAGAGATTATTAAAGAAAAATGGAAACAAGCATGCAATAGACATCCATCCTGGACGCCTACTCGGACTATACAGGTGGATTTTTGAGATGGGCCATGGAGGGCAGGTACCTTAACCATTGTAGCTACAAGAAAACGCTCTTAGAAGACCTTCCCTATCTTTTTGAGATATTTTAAACTGCATTCGCAGATTTTGAAAAAATGTACAGACAGCGACAAAAATGGCAAAAGGAAAAAAAAATTGATTCCAATCTATTCAGTTTCAGGTAAACATCAAAAGACTTTATGGGGTCGTTTGAGTACTAGAAAATTCAGAAATTGTCAAAAACTTTTCCTATACTTTTGTACTAAAATCGATTCAGTTTCATGTAAGGATCGAAAAAGCCTATGGGACCATTTGAGGTTTAAGTACTACAAAAGCAACAAACATCCCTACAGAAACGACTGTCAAGCAAAAGTCTAGTGATGCAACATCCCAAGGGCTACCCAAATCACCCCCATGTATGTTCAACGATTTTTTGTAGTTTAGAAGTTATTCATGTTTTTGTGACATTGCAGCAACAGTGGTCCTGCATCACTGGACTTCCGCTTGACTGTCGTTCCTATGACATCCTGTATATACTTACATATGGCAGAAGTAGCTATAATTGTAATGAAGGTTCAAGGCTATTAGATTTAAATAAACTAGTTTTACAGTACCTAAGTATTCAGAAAATATAAGTTCCTACCTATGTAAACTCGTCATCGTCAACGTATAAAGACGCCTCTTTGGGGCGCACTTGAAATCCTTTCGCCACACTGGTTCGAAAGAACTAGTGGGACGACATCAATAGACCGATAGCTTACACACATTAATCGTTTCGAAATTCGATATTTTGGTGGCACTGTACAATTAAATTTTACGGTCTAACCGATTTTTCCTTGTTATTAACTTATCTACTACATTGTAAAGCATTGATAAGTTAATTTTATTCACAATGCAAAATATACGATTAATAGAAACTGAGAAATGGAAGAAATAATTTGTCATCATTCACTCATTCACGCATATAATCGATAACGATAATATTATTGACGTTCCCTTCCCTAATTTTCTTGATGTGTGCTACTTTCTGTTTTACGTCGCTACATTATGTTTATACGAAATTTGCAATAGTGTGTGTAAAAATGAGAGTGTGTTGTATTTTTTATGTAGTGTGCTTGTGTAGCGATACAAAAACGAAATGCGTATGTGTGTGTAAAATGCGTTAGTGTGCTACCTCGTCCCCCGCAAAAATTGACAGAAAATTTTGTATGAGGACTTCCTTCAATCAGACGTCCCCTTTATATTTCGTCCGAGGAGACCACCCGCCCCGTTTACACGTCTGGCACACGGAGTGTATAGCGTCTGGCATCGGGCTCGGTCTGTGCCGTCTGTGCACGGAGTAAGTATAGCGTGTCGGCCGAGCTACAAATATTTTATCTGTGGTATTATATTCGGTCGTCGTCGGGTTCATTCTCTGAGTTTCATTTCATTCATTCCTTGTACGCGCTACGACCTTACGACAATGGACGACCGTGTCATGTTTATTTCTTGATTTTCCGAAATATAATTTGTGCTGAATCTTTATTCTTAATTTTTGCTTGTGCTAATGAACTACTTCCATTTTAATGATATTAATCCACCTATAATTCTACAAAAAGCCTAGTGAAACTAACGACAATGGCGGTCTTAGCTGCTGCCCAGCTACTTGACGAGCTGATGGGCAGACATCGCAATACGAATCCTAATGAAAAGATAAGGAAACCTAACTGGGAGGACCCTGAGGTATCGTATTTAGCTTAGATTATAATGTTTTTGAGTAAAATATTTTGAGTAAAACAAAAATCAATAGTTCGACAGTCAAGACTAACATAACCTTTCGGCGTCTCTCGTGAGGAGGACGTTTACAAAATTATCTCTAAAAACAAAACATCAGTTAAAAGTGTTGGATCCTATGGCTATCTACACACCGGGGCCGCCGCCCTGACACCTAACAAGATTGTTTCAATTCAAAGCCAGCGTTGCCCGGCGGGATGGACCGCCGCGCTGCCGGCGGCTTAGCTGTAGAAATCTTATGAGTATCACATCACACACATGTCATTTTTTACATCCTTTTTCGTTCTTCGCTGAGTTATTTGTGAGTTGTTCAGTGTAATTTTGTATTTTGGATGTGAGGAACTTAATTGTACCCTGTATAAACTCCTTCAATATACTAAGATATCTGATTATTGAGATGACAAAAAAAACTTGGGACTGAATATGCTCCAACTCCATGGATGATAGGCCCCAAACTGTGTTTGTTGCCCTGATTCTTCACGGTATTGGTTGCGAAAGAACAGGAGTAAAATTAGTTTTAATACTTTTCTCAGTGATCCCTGAATAAATGCCAAAAAAATTTGACTTTTGTTTGACTAAACCTCAGGTCTGGACCATAAAATTCAATGTTCTGTGGTATATTTTAGTATAATTACCCAATGATCTTTTTACTTATAAAAGATCATTGATACTTACCTGTTTCAAAAATTTAAGTATCTTCGTAAACCCACTCATGTAATAAAGCTGGCAGTTTGTGAGTTTGTTTTAATGTTTGGATATTGTATGTTTGTGTTTCAATCACGCCTACACCAGTGAACCCATTTTGATGAAACTTGGTATTAGGCTATTCAAAATGTTGGTACCACACTTGTACACAGTATTTAAAATAAAGACTACCATGGCACACAATACCCATACTTTATACATCTGCAGTACATCCTTATACATACTCACAAACCTGATATGAGAATCAAACTCTTACCACTTGCATCTGCCAGGCATTCCATTAAGATCCAATCCTATTAATATAATAAATCTGAAAGTTTGTGTTTCCATCATGCCTAAACCAGTAAACCAATTTGGATGAAACTTGTAATAGGTGTACGTAGATAGTGACCTGGAATAGCTTATAGGCTATTCAGTTACCACGCGAGTGAAGCCGCGCGCAGAAGCTAGTGTTTAATAAGGCCACATATTGTTTTTTAATAGAGTTTATCTGTTGTTTCAGTACTGTAAATACTACATGGTAAAGTTCTGCCCTCATGACTTGTTTGTGAACACAAGAGCTGATCTTGGTGTTTGTCCTAAAGTTCATGATGATGAAGTCAAGGATTTGTTTGAGAGAGCAGAAACTTCATACAAAAAGTCTCAGTATGTTGAAGAGTTTCTACGCTTTTGTCGCCACATGATTAATGATGTTGAAAGTAAGTGAATGTATGCATAGAAACCAAGGGTAGAAAATATGCTTCTATCTACTTGATTGTGATTCTTGTAAAATCTCTTATAAAAGGTATCATTACCAACAATCAAACAAACAAGCTTCAGCCATCTTATTTTACTTCTTTTGCTTCATCATCATCATCATCCACAGCCTGACTTCACCCACTGCTGGATATAGGCCTCCCTCTGCTTTTGCCATTCTTCCCGGTCCTGTGCCAGCCTGATCCACTGTCGGTCTACGACATTAATAATATTGTCCAATAATAATTTTAAACTCGTATAATAATTTATTTTGCTTGCTCTAGGGAAAATACAGAAAGGGAAGCAAAGACTAGAATTGATGAATTCCAAGCCAGAGGGACCTCCCATGACTGCAGCTCAGACTGAGAAGAACCAGGAACAGGTAAAGTACAAATAATGTTAGATTGAATGCTACAACATATTTACGCAGAATTTGCATTTTATAGATGTCCTCCTCCCTCCTCCTTTCGTCGTTTCCCCAATGCTGGGGGTCGTGACCCATCACGAAAGTATCCTTTCTCGGACGATGTTCCGCCATCTGTTCCGGTAATAGGAGGAGATGTAATAGAATCTATTTTATTTTACCTAGATCATCTTAAAAAAAAAGATTGGTCAGCAGTAGATTCGGCTGAGATGATGCTGATGACTTAGATAGTCTTTTCATCCGGGAATGTATGCGTGACACTTCAAGATGATGTCAAATTCAAATACCTAGTAATGTTAGTAATGTTCTACAACATCAATTTTATTTCACAATTTAGTAACGCGATCAATTCATCTCAATTGATTATTATAGTTATTTCCATGGGTTATTTCATAGATCAAATTACTAAAGAAAGGATTATTTTTTTACTTCATTGATTTTTCATTTTTGCACTCTCTAATAAGTTAGGTTCCATTTAAAGCAGGAGGTTCTCAAGTCAACACGTCATATATTTATTTTATTATACTCAGTATGGTGTTTTGAAGAATATGTTTATTGTTTATTTATTTATAGTATCATAAGGCTCATTTATGTATGTATAATTTTTTTATAATTTTCATTTACATATATATCAAATAATTAAAAAGAAAAAAAAATGTATTTTGTATGTTCTATCGTTTGACTTTTTACTTGATATATTTTATTTTAAAATTGTTCAATGTATCAGGCATACGTTCCTCCGTGAAAAAGACTATAATATACGAATGTACATTATTTATTTAATATACAATGTCTTGAACAAGGACTTGAATGTTTCTATCAGGTTACACTCCTTTCTGAAAAAGTGAAGGCTTTGGTGCAAGAGGCCGAGGAAGCTGGAACAAGGGGTGATGTGGAACAAGCCCAGGGTCTGATGAAGCTGTGCGACCGACTGAAGGAGGAGAAAGATCAGCTGTTGAAACAACAAGAGAACAGGTAAGGTTTTCTTCTAGTAAGCAAAGCTTGAGTTATGGGAAACCAAGTATGTATGTTAATTTTTATAAATTTATCACAGTAAACAGGATCACGACTGTATCCCCTAGGCGCGGTAGATATTCTCTCAGATCTTTAATGTATTCTAGATCCTTTGAAGATACATCCAAAAATATGATTTATTCTCCCAAAATAAATAAATTATTGCAGATCATACAAATCTTTGTCTCGCGACGGAATCGAACTTGCAACCTTCAGCATCACATAGTACAGGTCTCCGCCTACGCCACTGATGTCGTCAAAGGACAATGCCCATTTTTGTATGAGGATCCGTACCAACATGCTTCACTTTTACTGTGGACTTCTGCACTGTAGATATGGGTTTGGATTCTTAACGAAAATTAATTTCGTTTCTTGGTCCATTCCATAAATTTTCTTGCAGCGCTCTAGCGGATACTTTGAAGATCAAATGTATGGCAGGAAAAGACACGAAATGTAGTGCCCTAAACTATCAAACAATCAAAACCCACTAAAGGTACAGAAGTTTAGGGTAAAACACTTCAGCAAGTATTAGAACAAGTTTATTTTTTTTCACAGCCATTGGTCGATAACTGCAGAGCTGGCGGCTGCGCAGGAGAAACAAATGGAGGTGTGTCCGGTCTGCGGCGCGTTTCTCATCGTTGGAGACGCACAGCAAAGGATCGACGACCATTTGTCTGGGAAACAACATGTTGGGTAAGCCAGCTGAAGAAAGCTCTTCACTCCAGACACATTTTTTTTACTCCTCTTTGTGTACATACTAGCCGTCCGTCACGGTGTTACACGCGGTCCCTCGGGAAAACTTAACTTTCTCCGGGATAAAATATAGCCTATGTTTATCGGAGATAATGTAGGATTCTAATGGTGAAATAATTTTTCATATCGGTCCAGTAGTTTCGGAGCATACCCAATTCTCTTTCCTCTTTATAATACATATTAGTGTAGATAAAAATAAGGCGAGAATTTTGGCGAAAATACACGCAGTGTAAAACAAACGAGATTGCTGTCTCTACCAAACAACTTTTCCTTTTTCTTTCTGAACGTGGAACAGACTCTAATAATTTATTAAACAAAGAAGAATAGCCATTCAGGCATGGAGCTCCGCCAGTATCAAAAATTTATAGCTCTCCTCTAGACAACAGCTCATAGAACCTTACATTTACAGCTACTTCAAACTCCGCCAAGCTTACGAAGAAATGAATGAAGCCCGAGAGAAAGAACAACAAGAGAAAGAGAAGAAGCGACGTGAAGAACGAGAAAAAGAAAGAACTCGTGCTGGCGGCGGTCTCGGCTCCGATCGGCGCGACAGAGAGCGCATGGAGAGAGACAGAGAGAGGGATAGAGACCGCAGCGATAGAGGTGACCGGGACAAAGATAAAGACAAAGACAAGAACAATGTTATGGATAAGAGTGATAAGGAGAAAGATAGTAAGGAGAAGGACAGTAAGGACAAGGAACGTCATAGGTAAGTTTTCCTTTTTTCACCAATTGAACAACCAATAACTTGAAGATATAGATTGCTTGCTATGCTCCTTACAACCAGAAATCGGACTGCAGGAAATAGCACGTGCCATACCATTCCGCAGTCCGGTTCGAGACGTAAAAAGACATTATAAACCTTAAGAACAATGTTACAAGATATTAGAAACGCTTGATAGAATGAACGACGCGCGTCAGCTCGCGACCGCGCGAGACTGCACGAGCCGGCCGGTGCGAGGCTTCGCCACACCTCGTTCATTCTATATCTTGTAACATTGTTCATAAGGTTTATAATGTCTTGTTACGTTTCGTCGCGTCGCGTCGTTGCCAATTCAATATGCATTAAGCCTTAGTGTAATTAGCTATTTATAGCCCTTTTAGGTATACATATTTAATATTTGTGTCTTTTATGCACCTGACCAATCTTCTTTTCACTGATGTCCCTCTCCATCCAAAGGTTGCCTGGAAGAGAGCGCTTCATAGCGATACGGCCGCCCATTGTACATTTTTATCTGGTTTTTATTTTGTTTTTTTGTTGTTACTACTGGGGTGCAATAAAGAATTTTTGTTCATCTATTCATATTTTGTAGGTATGTATGTCCAAGATATAGAATACTGATGTATTTGTGTTGTAGATCGAGCCGCGACGAGAAGAGCCGAGACAAGGACCGCGAGCGAGACCGCGATAAAGACCGCGAACGAGATCGCGACCGTAGGCATCGTAAAGATAGACACCGTAAGTTTGCTAACAAAATAAATGTCTATTGATTGATTCGCCGAACAATGGAACAACATGACATGTGACCCTTGAGGAGAAAATTTACAAGACGGTCGGTACTGTCGTGCTGTACAGATCTGAGTGTTGGGCCACGAAAGCGACGGATGAAAGAAGAGTGCATGCGACAGAGATGCGAATGTTGAGACGGATGTGGATTAGGAGAAGTCTGAAAGTAGCGCCAGTAACTGTCAGACAGGACACCACACCACACTTACATTCAGTCACAAGGGACATGACTGAATATAAGTGTGGTGACCCCCCTGTTCTGGCTGCGACCGCACCTGCAAGACAGAGACAAGCGAACTTTTGTCTAAATAACGTAGCCTCCTAAAAAATTATAAATGTTGTTTCTAGGGTCCCCGCACGAGCGGTCCCGCCGGCGCTCTCGTGACCGTCGCTAGCGATGACTGAGGTATCACAAAAAGCGCCTGAAGCCGGTAAGTAAGCCACCCTCTCCCCTCATACACTTCCATCCCACGGCTAACCTCACATCAACTCCTAACCAAACTCCTTCCAAACTAACGATCACGTCATATTTTAACAATCCACGCTATCCAAAAGCCCTATCCAGAACTGTAAAAAAATACAAGTAATAAAATGAACACTGTTATTTTACAGCATAATGTAGAATTCCAAAATATAACTTCGTTATATGGCAAAAATGGGGCGTATTGTTGACCCATTATCGATTCGGTAGATACGTCACGCCGACGGACATGGCAGGTATTTGATTGGTATTTTGAATAGTTGCCGAGAGGAGGCATACACTCGCCTTTCTATCTATTCATGGGATTCCCAAGGAGCTGTTGGCTTCGGCGTTGTTTTGAGGTATTTCTAAACATGTATGTTTCGTCGTCGTGAGCACTGGTGCCGATTGAAAATGCCAGGTATTTGTTAGGGCATTCGTGATGTAGGGCTCAATTCAAACAAGCATTTTTGGTCTTGATCAATAGTTGAATGATATTGCCAAATACTAGAAAAATAATGACTGAAATTTTACTATCAACCCCAAAATTCCACGATTTTTCATTGTGATACCGATGTCGCAATACGGAGTATGGAGCACACGCTGTGCGCTTATGACACCATCTACTGTGTGTTTCCAGGTACCCAAACTTAATGTGTGGCAACAAGTTTTAATTGTATTATAAAGTTATTTCGATTGTATATAATTTTTGTTTTAATTTTGTTTTATTGTACAAAACTTGATGCTGCAAACTAATTAACCACTACCCCTACAGTAACGGAATCTGTCTGCTAGTGATTATTTTTACAACTGTTTTTTCAAATTTTTATGAATTTAATTAATCCTAGCAGCTGATTTCACTCACTAATGAAGGGCCCACTACTAGCATACTCGATGGACTTTTCAGTTGGACCGTAGACGAAGACAGACGCAGAGAATCGCCGGGGAAAATGAGGTACTTTTCAAAATTCAGGCACAAACCACCAAAGCTGAAGAGCCGAACGGCGGCAAACAGAAATCTCAAAGAACATCGCTCCATCGGTTTCAAGGTGACTAATGAAATGACATAGAATAGTCACGTTTATTCTTACTTCTGTGCTAGAGTTAAATTTTAAATTACGAAGTTGCATGTTCACAAATGAACTAGTTATATTTCTAGATAAAATGTATTAACATGTAGCTGCAAAATGAACCCTAGGGAGGTCACTGTTTTTTCTGTATACCTACCAGTTTCCACTGAAGAATATTCAGGTATTTATAATTTTATTCTATTCACGATGTTATGTCACGTGTTAATGATGTGTGAGTTAGGGTTTGTTTTATGAAATAATAAAAAAATGCACATAATCGTTGTTTTCTTTACATTTTGATTTCCTTGGTTAGACCCTGTAAAGAATTCGCCCAAGCCTGGAACAGTACAGGCGATTTCCGGTAATTGGTAAAAAAATTAAGTATTATTTTAGCCCCTTGTCGAAAACGTTGTGAAGAAACAATCAGACTATTATGAGGAAGCCATCATAGGTTATGCTACTATCTATATATATAAAAGAAAGTCGTGTTAGTTACACCACTTATAACTCAAGAACGGCAGAACAGATTTGGCTAAAAATTGGTAGGGAGGTAGCTTAGAGCCAGGAGACGGACATAGGATACTTTTTATCCCGTTCGGTAGCTTAGAGCCAGGAGACGGACATAGGATACTTTTTATCCCGTTCGACAGCGTTCCCGTGTGACTTGACATGAAACGTCAGTCACTATAAAACGTGGTATAACAAAAAAGAATCAGACTTGGAATAATAAAACGCAAATGACAGCTATGTAATTGACGTAAAATGACAGCTATGTAATGACGTATGGATGACAATTTGATATTTGTAAGAAATCAATATTAAAACTATTTCTATTAAATGTTGTACCTGTACCTACCCATTATCGCAATAAATAAATGAATCGAAATTGAAAATAAGTAAGGGTCAACATAATCTAGGCTTAGTTTAAATCTTTTTTTTAAATTTAAATTGTAACGAGAAGAATTGTAGGTTTTAATGTGGAGAGATGTAGCGGACGATGCAAACCAAAGAATAGATGGATAGACAGTGTGAAGGATGATAATAATATTATGGGTAAGAAAGGACGAAGATCATATATTTAATTTAGATTTCAAAATCCATACTAATATCCATACTATACTATACTATAATACTAGCTGACCCGCGCAACTTCGTCTGCGCAATATTAGGAACAAAGTACAGGAGTTTTGAGTGAATCGAGAGTATAATCATATTTTTTTAATATTTATGTTTCTCTCAAGAATCCCTTAATAGATAGAGGTAGGGAAAATCTTACTAAGATTTTAAGATAAGATTTTCCCTACCTCTATCTATTACGGGATTCTTGAGAGAAACATAAATATAAGATCAGATCTTTATATTCCAGATCTTCAAAGGATCTGGAATATAAAGATCTGAGAGAATGTCTACCGCGCCTTGGGGATACAGTCGTGACCCTGTTTTTTTTTTTACATAAATATAAAAAAAAATATTATTATCATATCAAGCGACGGAGTTTCATATTTTGTATATACCTACTCTCGATTCACTCAAAACTCCTCTACTTTGTTCCTAATAATGCGCAGACGAAGTTGCGCGGGTCAGCTAGTTGGCAATATTTAAAGTCGCGGACTACGCATACAAGAGGTAGCTACCTACTATCATTATTGAGCTAAAATTAGTTGCACTTAATTTGCAGAAATTATCAATGAATCCTTGAACTATGTGTTCTATTAGGTAAAGCTCAATGCATTGAATAGAATCATAAATAATCTCTGATCTTTAGATGTAGTGGATAAAAGAGCCACTGCGTAAGCAGCCGCGCTGCGCCTACTTTGAAATTGTTTCGTGGGCACGCATAAAGTAGCGCCTAGCGCTACCTACATTAGTACTTAGTAGACTGTTTACTCTGAGGGTACTTTTAGCGCTACACTGACTGAAAGGATTTAGGGTCGTAGCACGGACTACTGTCACTTTATTACGTGCGCTAAACCTGTGAGGATGTCAATGTCATGCGTTATCCAGTGTCTGTCAGTGTCGTACTATGCACAGAAAAAAAAGTGAAAACAAATCTCAACAGCTCTTTTTGTTTCTTCGAAATAAACATTTTGCTTCGACCGACCCCGTTAAAAATTCGTCAACTTCTATGTAAAAATGTTCATTGTAACTCCTCAACAAAGAGCTCGGGCAGAGTTACGAGCAAATTTTCTTTACGCCCTTTGTGAATTGACTGGTAAGTTTTTCCTCATTTACCGGTACCTGTAATGCTACCAGCTTAACCTTCAGATGCTGAATGAAGCAGATGTCAAACTCGTAATTCTTGCAAAGAAAGTAGGTAGACAATTGCATCTTTGCCATCACCGTTTTTAGTAGGTAAAAATTACATTGTTGATGAGTTGCTGCTAGATGGACAGGAAGGTATCCTGACTTCAGTTAGTGATGATAATAATTATATGTATGAATTATTATTTTGTTATGATGAATGCTCTCGACCTCGAAACTTACTCAAGCAAGAATGAGGTCTACAATGGAGCGAGCCTACCCAGAAGGTGCCTATTTACTCTCTTCTTAAAAATAACAGGGTCGTAACTCAGCGGAAATACAGACGCTGGAAGCTGATTCCCAATTTTTGCAGTGCACTTAGGAAAATAAGTAATTAAAAAGATTTAATGGTATATCTCCCTTTTACCGAGTTGGTCAGACCACTATGTTATGATTATAGTTATGATTTAATAATCTAATTAGCATACCTACATAAGACTTCTCAATTTTCTAGGTGAGCCCTGTCAAATAACAACATTTGAACAATCAAAATTGAAGTGTAATTTCAAGGCATGGAAAACTGATGGAGCCGAAATTCTGGTGCGAGGCCTGCAGACGCCAACTGGTGAAAACATGAATACAGCTCTAATGAGAACATCAGACATCATTTCTGTAGAGTTCACTGAAGATATTGTCCTACCTACTCGCTGTAAAGCAAATAAAGCACCCTGCTCTGGAGATTTCCGTAGTCGCTGAGATAAATTAATGTCTTTATCATTTTATTTTATACGCTGTTTGTATCTGGAGAAGCTTAAAAATCATAGTATTATAATCTAAGGGTTAAGTTACCTGCAATCAGGATAGATACTTAGTTCAGTTTTTTTAATGTAGACAGACAGTCATGTAAATGCAAGTTAATTGTGTTGATTTCTTTCAATAAAATCACTTTCAATAAAATGGTTGTACTTCTTGTCTAGAATTAGAGCTTAGAGTTATCTTGAAAATACTGTGAAAGTAGCAAAATGTTGAATTACCTTATAAGATTCAATGTCTTGCTTGCTTCCTAGATAGCAAGCGATACATAGAATAATCAATTTAAAAAGACCATAATTTAGAGCATATTAACAATAGATGGTGTGACACTACAGAAACAGGAATGCAAAGTAAGTCCGGCTGACTGAGGCCCCTAGATCATTTAGACCTATGGATTAGAATTTAGGCAGTCCAAAAAAAAACTGCTCCATGAAAGAGGTTCGAAGCAACCATATGAAATAACTGCACATTAGTATCTCCAGTACATTCAGAGTGCCTAGTATTATCTGGGGTAGTGCGTTGGTACTCTAGATCAGATTAGGAGCACTTCCTCCATCATGATTAGAACTAGCGGTAGCTAAGTTACATAATTTAATAGACTACCTAATACCTATACTACGGGATTTTTTTATTCTCTGAACAAAAGACAAGAGGCCTTTACTAATAAACTAAACACAAAGTTATGTCATGCATAAAGTAAAAAATTGTAATGGTTATTCATGGGTTATGCATGACATAACTTTTGTGTCATGTTTATTAGTAAGAGCCAGAGAAAGTAGGTACCTTTTAGTTGAATAAATTAAATTGCAATTAAAAAACTCGGAGGAAAATTCGCAGCAGCCCTAACGACATCACTTGGAGTTTGCGAAAAACAAAAACACGTGGATTGGTGTCTTGGGAATAAATGGACGTCTACGAGGATGGATGACGCTACTTTGTATGGGTTATTAGGTTTTTGTTCCGAAAACGAGGTAGCTGTTGCGAACGTTGTTTACCATTTATTAGCGATGGCTCCTAAGTAAATGTGCCTACTTTGTTAACAACAGAAAAGTTAGTAAGTACACATAATTAACTACCAAAGAAAATTATACTCTAACGAGTTAACTACCAACCTAACTTTTCTAAACGCGTCTAGAAAAGTACCCCTGCTCTGCTTGCTGGAAACCGAAGTTGCGTATCTATTTAGGTTTCCATTAAGGAAGATTCAGGGATAGGTACCTAACTACCCTGCTGGTAGTTACCTATCCCTGAATCTAAAAATCTAGCTGCATAATTAAAAGTTTTCCATCAAAAATCATTGGCACGAATATTCTACGTAGGTAGGTAGGCTTGTGAATGTTGCACGTTTCAAAGCTACCTACCTACATCGATGCTGTAGCGGGATCATTTGCAGATAAGTGTGGAGAGCCTATTAGTGTTGGACGGAATTAGGTGTAGTAGAAATAGAGACGGAGTCCGATTAATATAAAGTAAGGATAAAATCTGGGAGAAATTACATGAAGATGACGGGATGAGCTGGATGTGTGTGCGTGCATTTACCAGAGGCAAACCACTTAACTCTTAAATATATCTAGGGCAGGCACGTATCTGTATTACCTATGTGTCTAGGTATAGAAAAATATAACGATTTTGGTAGGGCTCAAAGCTCTTTATTTTACAGAATTTTTCTCTCTGGGAAAATAGGCTGGAGTGGGAAAATAATAATATAGGTATATTATAGGGAAAATAATAATATAGGTAGGCTTTTTGGTTAGGTACCTACTACCTATTGACAAATTATTTCACATACTAGGAACTAGTGTTGATAGGTAGTTGTAAGTAGTTTTTTAGGGTTCCGTACCTCAAAAGAAAAAAAACGGAACCCAGGATCACTTTGTTGTCCGTGGGATGGGTGACCGCGAGACGCAACTTTTTGCACTCTTATTTTATTTTTTCGCATGATTAATGATTGTAAAATTATTGATAAATATTGTTATGTTTATGCCCACTCATAAATAAATCCGAAGTTAAGATTTTTGTAACGTTTTTTACTTTGGTGTAGGTATTTAGGTAGTAGGTAATAGCAGTTTGCACTGTTATACGTACCTACTTAGTCCTTTGTACGGAACCCTCTGTGGGCGAGTCCGATTCGCACTTGTCCGGTTTTTTTAATTTAGTAGACCATTTACCTTTTCGGAGTTAGTTAGGGACCTACATCTGGTCCCAGCTCTATTCATGGAGGCACTCGCAAGGCCGAGGCCCGGCAGACCTGTTGCTCGATCGATTTGTGCCACTCTTTGTGAGGCGCATACTAGCGAGCTTATTAAGCGCAGCTTTTAAAGCTATTTTTGCGTTTTATTGCAATGTGCATGAAGGGTTGGTTGTCCATATAAGGGAGATAAGGACGAGCTTATAATGATGATGTAAGTTTGGGACCTACGCCTATTCGTAATATAAAATAAAAATTGATATATTTCAACAGTTTGAAAATTAAAAAGAAATATTTGAATAGCTGATTGATTTATTAAGTAGGATAAGTTTACTCAGCTGTTCACGACTTCATTATTAGGTCTAGGTAGGTACCTTATAATGAAGTCATGAACAGCTGTACCTACCTGTACAGTGCCTACTTTCTAAAATAGTAACTAGTTTGGGTATTCATCTGCATTCACACATTCCGATTTTTTATCGCTTATGTACTGAGGATCATTACATCTCGTATCATTTTTTATATATTTTTTTATATTAAGTACTTACCTCGACACAGGTCCAAAACAAATTGTACTTATGTACCTAACCTAACCTAACCGCATATGGTTAAAACCATCCCGTGTAAATGTGTCCTTATTTACTTTCCTATCGACTGCTACCTAGTTCAATTTCGAAATGTTTGTAAACTAAATATTTTTTAGTTAGGTACCTAACTATCTAAGTATATTGCTTGGTACATTGACATGTCTATGTAATGTAGCCGAAGCTCAGGCCGAAGGTAGGTACATAGTAGAGTTTATTTTGTCACCTGCGCCGTTATTTAAACAGTTAAATGTGGATCACTGGTACTTATATAAGGTATTTTTATACATGATTGTATTTCAAGATTATTCAGGCATTTAAATAGACGTGTATCTAGAGCTTTTTGAAACTCTTACAAACTCAGAAAAAATCTACAACATCTACTGCAAACAAATTAGGTAAAATTCGAAATTGTACCTAGGTATTAAAAGTTGCGCAAGTTGCGATCATGAAAACAATAATTTTGGTAAGTTTCTATATAATAAAAAAGCAGTGGGTGAAAGCCCGCTTGGGACGCAGAAGGTTGCGGGTTCGATCCCCGCGGCGGGATACATGTTTGTATGATCTGCAAATATTTATCTCGGGTCTGGGTGTTACTATGTATAATATGTATGTATTTACAAAACAAAAATTATATAAGTAGTATATCAGTTATCTGGTTCCCATAGTACAAGCATTGCTTAGTTTGGGGCTAGATGATGCTGTGTGAAATGTCCAGCATTATTTAATTTTATTTTATTTAATAAAAGGAAAAAATGTAGGTAACTTACCTACCCTAGGTTCCTACTTAGTGTTTTATAATACTGAGGTGCCCATGTGATTTTTTTTCATAGAAACTTAAAATCTTTTAGATATCCTTGTGTGCTGTTGCCCTCAGCTGGTCAGGTTGTGTAGATGGCAAGCATTTTATTATTCGGAACAAAAACGCCAATGAAAATAACCGATATGTGAACGAGTTAGCAGACAAACTCAGCAAAGGTAAGCTAACCAAACCAAGTTTTTTAGAATATATAGGTCTGGTTTCTGGCCAGCTTTTAAGTGGTGGTTGAACCTTAAGTTTGTTTTGTAATAAGTGTGATTTACCAATTTTTTTTAGTTTTTTTTTAACTTTTAAAAACTTAAAAATAAAAACTTTGCTGACGTTATAACTTCTTTAGGCGCGTTTGGCAGTTTTGGAATGAGAAAAAAATCTTGGATTCGTCTCGAAAAGGTCACGTGCGAGTCACGTGACTGCTCACCGACACCGGGTTGTCATGTTTAGAACCGTTTAAGTTTTCACTTCTGCCGGCACTCCTGGAGTGCCACTGTTTTTTTGAGCAATAGGTTCGTTACGATAACTTTCTTACCGCACTATGTAGTGAAGGAAAACAAATAATAGGTCAATTTATATGATTAGATTTGCTACAAATAAATCTATTGTTAATTTCAGAATTGCAAGAGAAACCGTTTTTGAAGTTGAATCAGACAGTCATTGACTCTGTTCGAGAGAGCATATTCGTGGCTATAGTTGTCGGTGAGAAGAAACCGTCAATAGTCAAGATCGTCGAAATTAAGCCGAGAAACAAAAATACGGATGACGAAAGCTCTGATGAGAGCTCGTCTAGTGAATCGGAAGAGTAACTTTCCCAAGTGAACCTTCGTTTGTTCACCGTGGTGGAACCTTACCTGGTTCCAAAAATGTGCAACGACGCCAAATTGACCTCGCTAAAAACATTACCTAAGTGGTAGGTAGGTTAGCTATGAATTAATTTAATTTTTAAGGTGGCTTTAATAAATGACTGTGTTTTACTTCGATCAAGAATACCTACTAGTGTTTTATAAATAATTTCGTGTAATATCTTGGCAAAGATAGGTAGGTACCTAACTCACAAACTAAAGTTTATCTGGTTACTTAAACATTCAAATGAACATCGAGAAATAGATTTACCCATTCTGTAAACACGATACATTTCTAAAAGTGGACGAGGTGGACTAAGCCGCAGATTTACCCTTGAAAAGACATGACAATGTCGATATATTCCTGGTACGGTATAGTGAAATATTACCGTGGGATTCTGAACGAATTCAAAGGTAGGAAAGGCACAATTCTATCGCGTGATAGTAGAACTTGGAGTACAGAAAAAGTTATTGTGGCACTTGTCAAGTTTTACCAAAAGTGTCGTCTTTCCTATTTTATGGTCGGTTCAAATTGCTCTTCTATGTACCTAGGTATCGCAATAGAGGACGGCCGGAAAGACGATCCTGGTAAAGGTTGCTGGGAGCCGTTGGGTGCAGACTGCACAAGATCGATGTGGGAATCGATGGGGGAGGCCTTTGTTCAGCAGTGGCCGATAGATGGGTGAGATGATGATGAGGTACCTCCAGCATACTGGTCGATAGATGGCTGAGATGATGATGATGATGAGGTACCTCTTGTATACTAGCAGATGCCATACAAATTGACTACGTCTTTCCCATATGTGGACGCACATAAGGGAAAAACGTAGTCAATGTCAAGCCCGCTGAGAGAGGCGCTGTTATCGCAGTTGGTGTTGGCATAAAAAATAATTTTATAGTAAAATTAGTCAAATCTTTCACCATCGCGGCATAATCACACACATTGAAATCCTTTGCTCTCTTTGATATGGTAAAGCAGAATGATCTTAACTCTTGATGCCTCATCTCCTAGTTTCCTGCTCCGTGCGAGGACAGACCTGGTTTCGCCTGCGGTCGCCAGACTCGCCCAAGGGACGCTAATCTATTTCCCAGCTTACCTTTTTACCTGTCCATTTGAGCTCACGTAAAAAGACATTTTGTTGTATATTTTGGATTGAGGTATTATTTTGTTATGCGATTTACTGGTATTTTTCAATAACTGAAGGTTTATGTCAGTATCAGTACCTTAAGAAGAAAAAACTTGCTGCAGTATTTTTAGGCTGATTTTTTTTACCCTAGCTGTGTTGATTTTTTAAGTTGTCTTACAAATATGTTTATAATCTTTCAAAAAGCAAGCACGACCACGAGATAGACCGTCTAAGTTAAGCAACGTTCGAAACCGTCTGGGTGACCGCCAGTGGCATTTACCTACATCTGAGCGCTTCCGTGCTTCGGAGGGCTCCGGGTTCCGGAGGAGCTATTTAAGTCGTTGGGCACTGATTCAACGAACTTACTTTTTATCTTTCAAATATCTTGATTGACCCAAAATCTACCTAAGTCGTTTGGAAATTTTGTTGTAGGTTAGCATTTTCAATCAATGAAACTTCTATCCAGTGAAATACAAAATGGAAATGGTACCTAAAACATGTCAGCCGCTATAAATGCTAGCTGTCAGAAACGAATTTAAATAAAGGAAAGCCCTGATACGAAGGAAGATAAAAGCATCATTAAGTTTTTCAATGACCCTGCAAGCCTTAACGATGCTTTTATGGTAGACAAAGGCATCATTACGGTTTGGGGATTCGTAGTGGAGTATTTTGAGTGGCGACGGATGAGCTGCTTGATAAAATATTCATTTTAATATAAATCTCGTCTGTGAAGTTAATATTACTTAGAAATGATCATAATCGCTTCAACACATACATCACATAAACACATACACATCAACACATAAACATTTTGGCTTGCTGTTAAGGTGTTTTAATTTTTGATGAATAAATAAATAAATAATAGTGATACGAGGTGGATAATACTTTGTCGTACACATTAGGTAGGTTCCTACTAAGGTAGAAATGCCCTTAAATTTAATTTTAAGCCGTACCTAAGCATGTTTTCAACTTCTAGCTTTGATTACACCAATGATCATCAACTAACTTAGAATGTGTTTGTTGTTTTAATTTAAAATTCTAATGATCTCTACAAATGAGCGTGGAAATTCTCCCTAAATGAATTGTGTTCCGCGGGGACTTTTCCTAAATACTTGGAGCTACCATCTTTTTGTTCTTGTTCTCGCAATCTGTTCGTATTAGGTATCAAATGTACGGAAAAAAAGCAAGAGACTTATTAAAACGAAAACTGTGTCCTTGATTAATTTCTATTTAGTAGGTACCTACTTGATTGCTTTCCTACAGTACCTAGTCCCACAGATTAACAAGAGCCAAACAATTGTGTATCTGTTGCTCGCCACAATCTAGATTTCTTGCAATCCCGCTGTAATCCATTAGCTGATCCGAAGCCGATAGTACGCTCGTGATCACGAGTGGAAACAGCCTTCGTGTAGTACCTATATGTGAACAATAACGTTAGCCATGTTGAAAGCTTTCAATTTAAACCTATCTACTCTTGATGGTCGAAATGGAACCAAAAGTGGTCTTAGAAAATATTATTTTCAATTGACACACTTCACGATGTTTACCCAAAATGCTGACGAAATAGCACGCTGAATAGCAATGCAAATTACAAAGCTTGGATAGGTACCACCTACTAATATCATGGATATCGCATTTTGAAGTTGAGCAATTATGAGCCTACAATAGTAGAGTTGATATAACTTCAACAACTGCCAAGTTGTAGAACTTGTAGTACATGTTTACAAAGACAGTGATTAACGAGGTAAGTAATTTGCGGATGAGGGTCCGGTCAGGTCACCATATTTGCTCCTAATCCGACCCCTGGACTCTGGAGGTCACGCGGGGATTTGTGATAACTTGACGAAGTTATTTCTGTCAAAGCCGTATGTTTGTCGAATGGTATAGACCCTCCACTTGTCTGACTTTCAATCCGAAAGTCGTCATGAGCAGCGCCTTATCAGATGTAAATCGCTCATATTTTTTTAATTCATTCTTGAGAATTTTAATTAGTAAGTACCTACCTACTCATATCGTCAACAGTTTCAATTTCTCCATTGTAACCACGCTACGTGGAGTCGACAAAACAATTTTCTTTTTCCACTTACTCCTATCATTTATCAGCTTTAAATCTTTTGCATTCCATTTCTTTCGCATTTCTCCCACACACAATCCAATCACTTATTTTTCGGGCGTTTTACCGTTGTTTTACCCTCAACCACTCGCAATTATGTCAAGCTCTACGAATTTACTCGCTAATCCGACCTAATTCCCTGACCTTGTAACATATCCGGTAATCCCTACTAATTTCATCTCTTCCGACTTCGCTAAGCGCACGCCAAAGTCTGTAACGCGCCAACAAAGCAAAACGAACTGCCTCCTAATAAAATCAGTTGGCAACCCTAACCTAAGTCAAGGGAAACGCCTTCATTTCTGCAAAAGCTTATGTTCCAGTGAAAGAAGGCGCTGTTTATAGACGGTCTTCTTGTCGTGTCATTAGGTAGTTCTTTCGAAGAAGCGGTGACAGGGTTTTTAGTGCGCATTAATTTGACTTATTAGATGCCTACATTATATAGGTACAGACATGATAAGTTCTCAAGAATTTTTACGGATAGACAGACGGATGACGGGACTTAGTTATAGGCCCAAAACATGATTTATCCTTTCTATGTTGGTCTCTACATGTTAGGTATTTGGGATTCTTCCAGGTGCTTGTGATTAGAAACACGGAACTCCAACTTGCTAACAGTTTTTATTTAAATAAATACAAAAATAATCTTTACGGGCGTGAGATGTTCACGGCTTCCGAATAAAGCTGTAATGGCGTCTTGCCGGATGTCCGTGCGCATAGGGATGGGCTGGTGTCCGCGTAGGGATGCCCATCGACCACAGATAATGTATTTGTTTCCTAAACACTACATATTTATCAATTTTTGATTGTATCAAAGATAGAAAACAATTTTCGTAGCTTCCAGTCCAACAAAAGCTTTAAGAAATAGCAGTAACATGGCAACCAATGTTCGGTAACTAAGGATAGCTTCCTTAACCGTCGAATAATCGTTCGGTTTGCCGACACGCATAATGATAATTACATGTTCTGCATTCATGGCTTTCTGGATTATACTGTTACTTCGCTCGTTCCTGGTAAATGTTATGTCTCATTCAAATTTGGATTATAAATGTCCCAATATTCTTACATTCTGACATACCTAATGATTATGTTATAAAATGAAGTTTTTCTGACCTATCTCTTATAGCCCTATCTAATCTATAGAACTGAAAGATACAAGTTTTTCTAAATATACACATTCTTCAGGTGTCCATGTTGGAACAGATACTTTTCAGAGGCAAGTCCAAGCGCAAATTTTGACCGTTCATAAATACCTTATCAATAACGAATATCTTTTACGTAGAGGCCTCTACGCCGTAGCCGCGTAGCGTATGCGCTATCTCCATCGTCTAACAAATCACGAATATAGCGTGAGTATGAGTATACGTTACACAAAACGAGTGGAAATCAGTTTGTATCAGTACTGATATCCGAATTTAAGCTTAAACGAAATCAGTTTGCCAAGATAGTACGTAGATATCTATCGGCGTCTCATATCTAAGGAGTTATGAAACTTCTAATTTCCTAGACCAACACGAACTACCTAACCTGATTTACTGAGCTTATCCTGAGCACATGGTTTCGGGAAACTTTGGAGGCTGTTCAGGCGATATACGAGTATTATAGCAAGATGATAGCCTGAAATTTATCGATCAGTTAGTATATAATTATTGCTCGAAATTCAAATTATTTTAAAATACAAAGGAGAAGAGGCAATCTTGATCGAAATTAAAAATAAATAAAGCGTTTCTAAAAGCTACATCAAGTACACAAGTCCACCCTGCGGCCATTATTTTATTAACTTTGGTCAAAGCTCTATACATATTCTACCGTCTCAAAAAGACCAAAGTCGTCTTTTTCTATTAGCCTGAAAAGCACTGTCCTGATCTAAGATTCAACATTTATATTTACCGTTCCGTCGGAGAAGACTCAATAAATAGACCCTATTTGTATAAATTACCGAAAGAAAGTCGGCCTTTTGTGAATCGTAAAAAATGAATTTGAGAAATAATATTTTAGGGTTAAACAAATTTATTTCGTCCCGCAAAAGCCAAGGCAGTAAATCAAGTGGCACTGCTGCTCCTGAGCACCTATTTAATGTAATAACTAGTACCATTACCTAATATTAAAATGAGGCAACAGATGCTATAGATAGGATGTGGTTGGCGGGAATCACCGATCGGACGGAAAACGGCTGTTGTCTATTGCTATTAAGGATGCGCAAAGACCCCATCTTTGAACTTTGATTAGGTATAATCTTTATAAATGAAGAAAAATATAATAATAATAATATAATTATTATATTATTAATATATTATTATTATATTAATTATTAATATTAATTATAGTATGGTGAAATTTCTTTCTACTCGAGTAAAACTCGGTATACTCTAAGCACCCGCCCCGAGACCCTCAGGGACCAAAAGGTTGCTCAGACTCCCTATATATTATATTATTATTATTATATGTGAATAATAATAATATAATATTTTTATTTCCAAAGAAAGTCTTTACAATCAGGTTTTAAGTGACTTAAACTAAAAAGGTTAAGTAGGTACATTTAAGAAGGATTTGTCACCATAATTTGTAAAGTCTTGACATGGACTCCTCACTCTAACTAAGTATTATCTACTTGTAATACAGACATGAGGGATCTTTGCTTCGGCTGTTACAATGCATATCTATGTAGTTTGAGGCTCCATTAAGATGACTTGTATCGTGGGTATCAGAAACATAATATACTCGTAGTATAATAACACTCAGACCCGGAACAAATACGGTCTACATTTTGTAAAACATGGAAACATTTTACCCTCCACCGGGAATCGAACGCAGCTTTTGCGTTTTATCCAAATTGTGATTTCAATTGTCATTGAAGTCGTCTATTTGTGTAGTGTTGACTTTGGTTGTGATTGTTAGATTTAATTAATTAAGGTGAAGTGCGCTCTGGCTTCCGCAGCGCTCGCCACCCTCCTAGCCCCCTAGGCCGTCTGAAGGTGTGCTGGCCGGCCTGCGCACTATTACACTGAACGTTATTTATAAATTTATTTTTTGCTACAAAATAATACTCCTTGGCAATAAAATAATTCAGTAATCCTCTACCGTATTTATTAGGGAACACGTAGACGAAATTTCATTAAAAAAATTTAAACAACCAGCAAATGAAACTGCTTTATGATGAAGATTTAGAGGTAACTTTGTGATTATTTTGTATCGAGTCCAATTAAATTAATCGTGTTTCGACTCCCATAACTAATAAACTAATATCCTAAACTATTTATTGTCATCAAAAAAATATAAAAAAATCGGTGTTTTTATGCCTTAAAAATGACTTTACGTACAGTCAAAATGTGAGTTTTGCGACCTACATCACCTTAAATTAATGTCTACAAAAAGTCTATGGAGAAAAATAATACTACAAACTGAGCCCCGCAATGTTCTATCTCACAAGGCAGATTGGTCTTCATTGTGTGTGTATATTTACGAGTGCGATCATAGAAGGGAATGTGGAAGGAAGGAGGGGGACTAAGTAAGTAATTTTGCTTTTATAGTTATATTTTTGAAATAATACAATCCTCGTTTCAATGGCTACGAATAATTAACATATTCGAATAATTAATGTATTGGACCACTTAAACTTTACAAAGGGACTACCAGAAAAGCCCTAAAGGACGGACAAATATTGATTCACGGCCTTCAATTTAGGGTTGTTAGCCAACAAAGAGTTGGACAAACATATGAGGTTGCTAAATGTAACAGAAACTATATTGTTTAACATCTACTAACGTGATCATGGCAATGGCATTTTGCGGGCGAGTGTTCAGCTGAGACAGCTAGTTTGATTCTCGGGGTGAGACATTGTCTGCGTTATCTGTAAATATACGGTCTATTGAATAGTAGAAAAACTTTTAGAAAAGTCTGAATTCGCACTTGAAACTTGCAAATCTGAATACTATCTACAAAAATAAGGCGTTGGCTGTATATAGGTACCTGTTTTCATTTCAACAACCTTTTATCGGAACAATTTATTTTATTATTCCGCGATAGTCGTATGTAAAGCGAATTGACAGAATATTAATTGAAACGTACTAACGGAATACAAATATTGGATAGCAAAAGGTTTCGCAATTTTATTGGATACACATTTAAAGAGTTGTTTTTCACAGAAATAATACAGTGTTTACTTAAAAACACAGTAAGTAGGTACCTAAGTACCTTCGTAATGTGTTGTAAAGAAAAGCTATTCAGGAACTTGACCGCATTCTATGGACTCACTCACGGTATGTCGATTCTATTGGTTCTCGATGTGGCGAAATCATAGTGACTTGATAAAATTACTTGTTTTAAATTTCGGACGAAAGTCATGACTAGTTGTGAATTGACAATGCTTGCTATGCCACCCTGTAATAAAGAAGTTCTTTTTCACAATGACGAAAAACTGCAATAAGCTAGCGGTCTGACCTAGATAAAATATACTATACTAACTCTGATGACGACTTTTTTAAGTGCAATAAGCTAGCGGTCAACTCTGACCTAGATAAAATATACTATACTAACTCTGATGACGACTTTTTTAAGTGCAATAAGCTAGCGGTTAACTCTGACCTAGATAAAATATACTATACTAACTCTGATGACGACTTTTTTAAGTGCAATAAGCTAGCGGTCAACTCTGACCTAGATAAAATATACTATACTAACTCTGATGACGACTTTTTTAAGTGCATTATGTTTTGTCGTGGTTGTGTCCGTTTTTCGTGTAATATAAATCTATTAGCTTAACTTTCTTATGTTTGTTTATCTTGATAAATTATACTATGTATTAACAATCCATTTTGTACCTCTGCACTGAACGCAAAGATAACCTCACCCAAACAAAAATAATAAAAACGTTTGTTTAGCTGGGTGTCCCAAAATACAAACACGTAACAAAATGGCCTGGTTATTCTAGAGTTCTATTGTCCAATTTTTCATTCAACATCAGGAGACAATACACATTTTATTTCCCAACCGTGCACAGAATAACCATGATCCAATATTTGCACGTAATTTTCCGCTTATTATTTGCACAAAGAACTTTTGCCCAACATTTCCAGGTACATAGCTTTTGTGAAATCGGACACGATTCATTCATAATATTATAGGTACATATTATGAAGGTTTAATCTCGTTGAATACCTGAAATTCAAGTTTCAGATACACAAGCATGTTGAGTTTAATGAACTTTGTTTCACTGAAGCTGAATAAACCACACACACGTGTCGTGTTTTTACAGTAACGTCCGAATTATATTTCAGTATTTTCTCATATTTTCGTTCTTAGAATATATTCCAAGTAACTATAGATTACGTGCTATAGATTCGTCTCATACATAATTTATTGAACAAAACCTTACGTAGCGGCAATGTGTTGTCTTATTTCTTGTTGACACGGTTTTCAACTCATCCATCCGCCTCAATCCATCATCATATTATGATCAAATTGTGGTACAAATGATCGATGATGTTCTCAGTGTGTTTTGATGTACGAGTAATTTCCATTTTCCACTTAGAATTTTAATTTATTCACTTTTACTGATTTTGAAAGTCGGTGAGGCCGAGACAAAGCATAGACAAATGTCCATATGTCACTTAAAAGAGTACGAGTTTGTTTTTTTGCTACTTATTAATTGAGAAGAGGTTTTAATGAGTAATAATAATGATCTATGATAAGCCATCTAAGCCATGTGCGTAAAAACCAAAAACCCAACCAAAAACCACAATAACTATTCATCAATAGGTAGGTATGTTGTCTTTTCCAAATTTTATAAGCCGAGCACATATCAACGTATTCACTATTCAGTATTTATACATAACCTAGCTATAACTAAGCTATCAAATTAATAACCTGCTGTGTACAAACCAGCCTATACTAATTTAATTAACAAGATGCAAGCTTAATATCACAATATTTCGGGGTAAATTTTCTAACCTAACCTTATTCTATAGACAACTACCTACTTAGCTCAAGACTCGTTAACGGCTCTAGTGAACTGTTTGAGCTATTCATTAAGCAAGGAGCACCTTTTAGCTCTCATTTACTAAATGGGAGTTTCATTTTTGTTGGACTTATGGCCTGGTTAGAGGCATTCTAAACATGAAATTGTATGCTTGATTAAATTTGTGACCTAAGTGGCCGATTCTGAATATTCTGATAGCATTTATGCAATTTTAATATAATATATCTGAAAGGAGTCAAGTCAACGAACATGAGGTCATGAGGCGATTCGTGAAGAAGACGTAATTTATAAACTCCCCAGTTATAAATATATAGATAAGTTCATTTCCTTTAGATCTAACTAAAACTAAAATGTTTGATAAGATAATCTTCGAAAGAACAACTTTGGTAAAAGCCTTCAAAACTGGCGCAAAAAGAATATTAAACCATAGTACCTATACATATATTATACCTACCTACTAAGCTGCTATACCACATACTCGAGCAAAATAATGACCTGTCAGAATTGCGTATTCCCGAGATCTTTCATGCCAAACTAGAAAATATATGAGCCTAAACAAATAGGCTTCAAGCCACAACCTAAGTCCTTAAATAAATAACTACACGCTTTTTCGGTACGGACTGCTATAAGTACAGGGAGTACGATGACTACTTGCGAAAATTGAATGATATTTCTGACTACGATGCCATAGTTGGTTTAACCAGTCGTCGATAGTATCATTCTATTTTCTAGCTAGTCAGTACCTACGTAGCACTATTGTAGGTCGTTTTTTATCACGCGCAGGCATTAAGAGCATGGGAGAAAAACGTCCTTCCATACCATTGCACCTGAGATAAGCAAGAAGCTTGCAGTAGAGTATCGCTGAGCGAATGTTTTGATGTTTTCTTCTCTTAGGCAAACAGTAGAAGTTCACCATTAGAACAGTCAGCAATCAACAGTCAGAGATGGGTATGGAGGTGCGTTCCTAATAAAATAGTCGGCAGCAAGTCGATGCTACTCATTTCGACAGGCACCTTATAGGTATAAGGTCTGATTATTTTCTCAGGAACGCACCTACCTAACAAAATAAATTATATAATAAATAAATTAGCCTTAGCACGGAGATGGCGGGACGAGTGAGATGTGTATCTTCCAGATTGGCCAACTGCAGCCATGGATAGGAAAAACTGGAAAAAAGGGAGGGAGGCTTTTGCACTGCATTGGGACAATACAGGCTGAAATAATAATTATAATAATATATGTTTTGTACTAGCGAATACCACATGTATGAGGTGGTGAAGTTTTCAGCAGTTTTAGTACACCCTATATTTTTTTTTTTTTACAAAATTCGGTACAAATAAAGCTTGTTTGAGACGAAGTCGTCAAAACAAGCCGGGACACGGTAAAGACGTCTATTTCAGCTGTAACGACTGCCGCCATTTCAAAATATCAAGGAGATAAGGCTTTTTATTGCGCGGCCCGCCTTTATTAAATTGTTATAGACTGAGGAATGAGGCATTTTTGAGATCTTACATAAATATTGGGTTTACGGGTGATATGAACGAAGGTAGTAGGTGCATACTGCATCGATTAAAAAAATATATTTCTGGTGTTATCCCTCCACTTATTGACCGTTCTAAATGTTACAGCCTGTATTCGGATGACAATAGGATGATTATTTTTCTCGTTTTTACGTTACTTAAGTTACATTTATACCAAATAAACTCTCAATAGGTGGTACCTACTTTACGTCTCTCCAGTTGCAAGACCCGTGTCACCCCGCTATGTGAACACATGACATGGCCAGAAAAAACTTGCAAAGTAAAATGAATAAAGTTTGCCTTCATACAAAGTTTATTCATTTTAAATCCAGGTACAGTTAACCAAATAAGTAACTGTATTGTTTGAGCTGGTTTGAAAAAAGCTTGAGCTGCTTGAAAAGTGAAATCAAGGAACAAGTACCTACCTATTATCACAGGAGACGTGCAGCATAGTGTGGGGGTGTATACCTAATATTTAATTTGAATTATTTCTTCTGTAGTTTCTTCCTGGATATTATCAAAATAAATATTTAATTTTCTTCTTGTAAACAAATAAGTTAATTAGCATCCAAATGTGAAAACTGTTTAATGGTCAATTAGATATTTAACTTGATTTTTTTATTTAGTTATTAAGTACTGTTTGTTTTCCTAAGAAATAAATAAAATACTGTAAATCAAAAATTGAATGCCATGGTGTTCACTGAGGAAATTATCACTCAAAATTATTGTCATAATTTTCTTTTTACTATACTTATTGCTAGCTTGCGGCAACACCACGCATTGTTATGATGTTGCCACACACTTGAACGTAAAATATTTTTAGGAATTCGATTAAACCTTGCGCTAAAACCAGTTCGTATGAGTTAGAGGCCAACTCTGGTGACGGAGTTTTAGGCCACCATAAGGCCTTCGTCATGGCTTAACGCCTTAAAAGCCGGGACCAACAATTACCTATTTCGTTTCTCAACTATTTTAAACTTAACTGTACCCTTCAGTCAACTCGGAGTGAAAAGAGAGCTCCGTTATTATTTTCCCTAAAAGTTTCTACCATCGGATTATGTTGGGGTTTATCTCAGAGCGGACACTTTTCAACCCTAATATTTTATTGAAAAGGGATTGACAACTTTATAATAAGTTTTTGTGAAGGTATTCGTTTTTATTGAAAAGAGGTTACAAATCTCTTGTGAATCGCGCGAACGAAATGGGCGTTTGTGTTGCGGCAATCTTTAACAATAACTTTTTAAAAGTTGATATTTTCTTGAAGTATATTGATAGTATCAAGCTTAACAAATGTTTCTATAGCTCTGTCTATGGAAGTGAGTAGGTACAAGTTAAAACAATATTAACTGAATTCATAAAAGTGATGAGAACCAATAAAGATTTGACGATCTCTGTGGCGCAGTGGGTGAAAGCCCGCTTGGGACGCAGAAGGTTGCGGGTTCGATCCCTGCGGCGGGATAAATGTTTGTATGATCTGCAAATATTTATCTCGGGTCTGGGTGTTTCTATGTATAATATGTATGTATTTACAAACAAAAAGTATATAAGTAGAATATCAGTTATCTGGTTCCCATAGTACAAGCTTTGCTTAGTTTGGGGCTAGATGATGTTGTGTGAAATGTGCAGCATTATTTATTTATTCATTATTCTCTCATTAAATAATGTTAAAATTGTAATTAAACAAAACTATTAAGAGATTTCAAATATTAAAGCGGACTATAACCTCTAATAATTCCCACTTTTCTTTTGTAAAACGCAAGTAACAAATGTGAAATGAAACTGAATTAAACACAGACGGGCCGTAACGAGGCCATTATGGAGACGCCAGTCGAGATTATGGGAATGGCTGCCCGTCGATCCGAGTGCACTCGATTTGGCTGATTTACTGACCACTTCACATATTTGAAAAAATATGAAGGTATGAGCCACTAACTACAGTTAGTGAAAAGGTTAGAGGCCTGTGGCCTTTAAATTTGTAAGTGGCGAATGGATTTTGCGATTTTAAAATTAAAATGTGCAAGAGCCGCGATGAAAAACGTTGTGACGAAATCCACAACTTAGCTCTGCACGTATTGATCATTGTCTTTCTTGTACCCCAAGACTTATTTCTTGTGGACTAAGGCCGATTAAACTGAGAGGATGGCTTAGGTGCTTGGCAAGCCTATTCCACTACACTCTACAGCTACCCTTAGGAGCGACCGATAGGCTTAGGTTATTTCCAGACGCTGTATAAATCCTAAATTATCTAGTAAAGATGTAAGGTCTAAATTCGAGGTGGCTACATAATTTATTTTCATAGGAGTGTTGTTGAGAATATTCGAGATGAATATACCTACCTAAGAGAATATCTCTATGGACTAGTAGGTACAGGCTGTAATTGAAAGTTAGCGTAGATTTTTTGAGATTTTATGTCCCTCTGCTTACAACTCTGTGGAATGTTTATAGTCGTTAGGATTTATAAAAATATTCAAAGTGAGCAATGAATTTTAGGAGGGCATTTAATTTAATGCCCTTCGCAGATGTTTTACATATTAATAGGCAACGACTTTACAGGCAAGATTAATGAAATAGGCAACTATGTTAAGTACCTAGGTACTTAAAGTGACTGATAGATTACTATAATTATTGTACACTAATACTATTTACCCTTGAGACAAGAATACTGCCTTGCCTAGGTTACCTTTCAAAGGCATGCAAAATCGTGGTGGGAAGCATTCGAATATTCATCGAACGAACGAATAAAGGAACGCGAATACGACTCCAGGCTTTTTTGGACTTGAATTACACTTGACCCGTGCCACCTTTCAGCAATTGCTATTTGTCTCTGCCCACTTACAATAAAGCGAGAAGAACTCAAAATCCTGAACCCATTTGCCAGGCAGCAGTTCAGTCACGTAGCTAGAACAAGTTACGGGCTTATGAAAGGCAGTGCTTACTAGACTTGAATGCAAATGCACGTTATACCATGAACACTGTAAAAACTTGAGCCTTATTGCTTTACATTAAGGTTTAAAGTCAGTTGGTTTTCTGTAATGCCACAAGTAACAGGTGAATGTGGGTTTGGTCGTTCCGTGTAATGAAAGCGAGGAACTCAATGGTAACAGACCTGGAAAGACCACCAGCGTTAAAGAGGACTGCATCAATTTGTTCTATGATAAGGGCGATATCAAAATAGTAGGTTTTAGGAAAGTTTTATGCACTTTATACTTTTCGCTGTGGCATGTGCGCCAAATTGTTGTGATACCTATACACCTAATGTGATACATAAAATGGACCCGCGAATTAACGAGACTCTAAAACGTTTTAGTTTATTTTCGATTCGAGAAACAAAATAGATTGATTGTCAACGCCATTTTACACAGGTGTTTGCTCGTTTGCTTTCTGGTTTTCTGTAGAAGTAGAGCGAGACCACAGATTTCCACTCGCTATTTCTGGCATCTTTCGCGTATTAAAAAGGTTATTTTGATCTGGCCCTTCTCTAAATCAATAAATATCATATTAAACATAATTTAGTAATTCACCAATGAGCTGCTTAATTAACATTCCTGCAATATTAATCGATAACTAGCTACTAGGCAACAAAACAGGAACACTCAAGACTAGATTTAATTAGGCAATAACTTCCCTCGTTTCTCTTAATTTCGTCTGCTTTCATTTTACTAAAGTATTTCTCTTTCGTTTTCTGTTTAGCGAACTAATTACTTACTGCAGTTTGTGTTAACATTTATCTACTTTTTTATTTTACAAGACTTTCAAGTTAAATGAAATAAGTGATGTTCTGATAAACATTAAAACATTTTTGTTTCTAATTACGGGATGAGATCGCGTAGAGGTTTCGTAAAATTTTCGCTCTACGAGCATTATTATGAACTTAAAATATTAACAAATTATTAGGGCACATTTAAAAAATACACATATTTTTTATTCAAAAGGTGTGAAAATAAAACGCAATTCTGATTAATCAATTGAAATCAAACTGAAATTCAAATTAATCTTAGCACTCTTTAGTAGGTAAAAAAAAACTATTGAAGTCTCAAATCAAAAGCAACACGTGCCTGAGGGATCTGAAAATTAACAAGACTCATTTGTATTTTTTCAAATAAAACCTGTTATTTTAAAAGTATTTCATCTAACAAACATTGGACTGAAAGCTCATAAAGCTTTCGGTAGAAAAGTTCAGCCAGAAAACTAATAAGATCCAAATCAAAGTAAATAGCTGTGTTTGTGTGGTCCACACGAATTATTAGATCTAATACATTTCAGGGCACTCTACTAAATAAATGTTTACCTTCGTATAGTTTCATTCAATAAATCGAGATACCTATAGCAATCTCATGAAGCAACCATGAAAATGTTTGCGTGATCTGCTGATATACGTTCCTGGTATGGTAGGTATCTCCATTTACTAACAATTTTATTTTATCATGGGACCACACAGGGAATTCTGAAGTAAAACTTTTAAGTGTATCAGAGAAACAGAGTCTGAGGTATGACCATGTGTGTGAAATGTTATTTTATAAAAATAAGTCTCTTTATTAATTCGGTGTATTGTCTACCCTCATAACAAAATCCGAATGAGGTTTTGCGTTATCATCGTTGTAGTTTAGGGAAGTAGGTACCCATAGGTTCCTATATTCATACATTTCATCTTTTGCCTTCATCTTTAAACCTAATAGTCATTAAAAGTGGTAAATTCCTATTCATCAGGAACCTACTTTGTACCTAAATGTTAGCAACCCATCTCATTTCTTCTCTCTAAAAGACAATTTAGAAAATTCAACATTGTCTGAGTTCTGTTACACTGAAAATAATTTCCAGAAGTAACGTTTTGTCATCAACAAAGTGATACAATATTTTAGCCGTTAAATCGTGGAGCTGACTCTTTATTCGTTTCAGTGACCTTTGACGATAAAATATTTGTCGGCACTTTTCGACACTTTTATCTTAGAGGTAGTAAAAGTGTAAAACCAATTTGGAACAACTATCAAATATCTTAATACGGGGTACGTGGTCTCCATCCGCCATTAAAAATAGGAGTCGGACGGGAATAAAGAAAATGTGATGAGATGAGAAAACTACTTTATTTCCGACTTGCGTCATAAACAAACAATATTTATAAGCTTGGAAAAGGTGGAAAATAACGAGTTCCCGTTAACTAGATTAAAAGGTTATGAAGCATGAACTGGGCAAAGAAAATGTGATCAGGCGGGCTCTATCGACTTGCATACATTATCATAATCAGCCCATCTATTGATTTTGCCTCACTATCTCTCATGCCGCGCTAAAATCGTTTACGGAACTTTATAGACTGTAGGGGAATTTCATGGACAGTTTAGCAGACTTTTTAGGTAAATTCTTTTACTACTGTATTTTTGGTAAGTTTGGCGTGGTTTGGCTTCTTTTATTAAACTAAGATAAAATTGTTTTTTAGTTTTCTGCTTACCTATTTTTTTTTGTATAATGTGTTAGCAGGTACAGCTGCGAATAAATGTTATGTCTATTTATGCAAGGCGACCCAAAAACAGTTTTATATCGTTATATTGCCTTGAAATGAATCTAGCTTTCTTTATCTAGTTTCTGTGACGTCACTTCGTTTTAATGAGCCTGTCGAGAGCCCTCACAGTATAATTCCTCGTTAGTGCAATCAGCTGGCTTCCATCTCATCATTACTAAGCTACTGAATATATTCCATATATGTTTGAATTACCTGAATTTCAAATTTTTCTACAACATTTTTAAACTGAGTTGAAAGTAAATGATTGAGTTTCAACTACGCCTCAATGACTGAATCGATTAAGATAAAACTAGGGTGACGCATAGACGCGTGAAACGACAATGGTGCCAAAACACTATGAATATTGTTAGAACAACATCATACATTTCAAATCACAGACACACATACATCATCATCATTCATCATTTCCCTGCCCTTATCCCACTTTCATGTGGGGTCGGCACAACAGGTTTTTCTCTTCCACTCCGCTCTATCAGCCGTCATCTCAACACTCACTCCTTTCTTACCCATATCATCCTTCACACAGTCCATCCATCTTTTCTTTGGTCTGCCTCTTCTGCTACATCCCTCCACATTCAAACCTAACATTCTTCTCGTTACATGACTCTCTTCCCTCCTCATAACATGCCCATACCACGACAACCTTTTACTCCTCAACTTATCCGTCACTGGCGCTACTTTCAAACTTCCTCTAATATACTCGTTCCTGATTTTGTCCATTCTTGTAACTCCACACATCCATCTCAACATTCGCATTTCCGCAACATGCACTCTTCTTTCATCCGTCTCTTTGGTTGCCCAACACTCTGATCCATACAATACGACAGGTCTTATGATCGTCTTGTAAATTTTCCCCATACAGACACACATACGTAGGGCGGTATTTTTCGGAGCACGTAGGTATTGCTAAGCTTGGCTTTACAAAAATAAATCTGCCCTTGTTTATAAAGTTCCCTTGTACCTAATATCACAGGTGTAACAACAGTGTATATTTTTCAGAAGTAAAACATTAAGGCCTGTATACTACTGTTACATGAACAGAAAGGGTTTGTGTTGTTGAATGTTTAATAACGCCTCTTCCGCGCAGGTATGAGTTGAATAAATAATAAATATGAGTATCTAGTACAATGCCCGTGGGCTCAATTTTGTGAACAGATTTCTACGGCGATAGAACAAAGCATTCCTCAGTAAGTTCGTATGAGTTAACGGCCAACTCTGGAGGAGAAGGTAGAGTTTTCAGCTGTGCATATCACGTTTTTTTATGATGAATGGGAATGAGAAATTTTTTTTCTTGACCTCGAAACTTACATAGGCAAGAGTGAGGTCTATAATGGAGCGAGCCTACCCAGAAGGTGCCTATTAACTCTCTTTTGAAAAACAACAGGGTCGTAGCTCATCGGAAATACAGTCGCTAGAAGCTGATTCATAATATGTCAAAGAACTTTGAAAGCACTTAGTTCTAATAGATGGAATATCAACCAAATGAGGATTATAGTCTTTAGTCTTATTTCTTTATTCGCACATCGCTCAGCTTCCTCACTTATCACTTGATACCTAGTACTCTCTTTCAGTAATCTTGAATGGCTAGTAATGATGTTTAATGGAATTAATTGTATTGAAAACCTTCTTGATGTTTAATTTTTCACTTAGCAAGTTTATCTCTGCTTGAGTTTAGATCAATTTACGAGTTATAATTTCCTGATCGGGGTCGTGTACGCTAAACTAGGGCCAACTGATTACTGGACGCAAAAATGTTTGTTTTTATAAATGTTACAGATTATCGTTATTCAGTATTACGTCATGTTTACAACCCTCAGAAATAAGAATAACGATGCGAGGAGGAGGATCATTATTCAATGGAATCTTTTCGCAGAAAAAAACTAGAAACTTCTATGTCCGTCCATTATACCTAAACCATTTTAGAACCATAATAGCATGAATGTACTTTGTTTTCATGTTAGACAATTTGCAGTTGGTAAATTATAAGAGCAGTTTCAGTTTACTAGTTCTCAAGTCCAGTGGTAATAGCTTCCAGGTCTTGGGTAATAGATTCCGACCGAACATCTGATACCCGGTGTGCGACCCCAAATTTGCACCTGAACTCTGCTAATGATATTATCCTGAAGCACGTTTGACTGATAATTTTGAGGCATTTGCTGAAAGCAAATGCGTTTGTAAATGGGTTTTTAATAGCGTGATCGAGATTATCATTACCCAACAGGTAACTGAATCATTAGGCATCCTGGCCTTCGGAGTTAAGCACGGTTTCTAAATCACTTATTAATGAAAGTTTATAAGGTTCAAAGTTCAAACAGATATTTCAAAGATTCCGAACTTCAGATAAACTAATTAAACGAACACGTAATACTGTTCGCTAAGCACTTTGGATATTTCAAAATCTGGAAATATATTATTTTAAAAGTTACAACCGATTTCCAGTCTTTTCGAGAACGAGATTTACGAAGGTAAGTCAAGACAGAGGTGATCGTTTAATTGAATTTATTTCTCGTTATAAAACAAAAATGAAAACTCAAAGATAAATTCTTTGAATCCAATTTTGTCACCTTTCAATGAAAAGGCTACAGATGCCGATGATTTAATTTTGTAAAGTGGAACTCAGATAATCGTTTTCTTGGATTTACATTGGCGCGATTCCCTTAAATAAACACATAGACGCTTCCTCGTCTATCATGGAGAGATGTAAAAAAACGCAACGTTTTTTTGCAACACAATATATGTTTGCTGTTCTCTCTATTGGTGCAAGCCAGCCCTTTAACTAACCCACGTCACAGCGAGGTCAACAAAACTCACGGCTTTAACTCGTAGTACCAAACAATAAAATCAGTTAGTTTCACTTAGGAAAAACTGGATTTATCGAATATACGTGCGCGGAATGTTATCGGAAGTTGTCGACAGTCTCCAACATGACGCGTAATTTCCGCCCTTATTGTAGATTGGCATCCACTAACTTTGAATTAACCTTTGCTGCGAAACTAGTGTTGGATAACTTTGACGTGATTGGCGCCAACTCTCCGGCCCTCTATTTAGAAATATCCTTTTGTAATAAATACAAATATCTTTACAGGAAGAATGGTATGCGGTGCTAAGATTTTTGAAATATGACAAAGCATGTTTTTTGTTCCAGATCCTTTGAAGATGTCTAAGGGGGTAGTCAGAGGCATGTACAAATACATATCTGATACATGCCCACATCTTGCAGATCTAAGAGAATGTCTACCGCACCTTGGGGATACAGTCGTGACCCTGTGTTTGTATGTTCTTTGTTAGGACATTTTTAAGTACCTAGGTATGTAGGTATAACTTTCTGTTGTTTAACCTTTCGAGACCTTTTTATTATATTAACACAGAGTAACATTATTAAGGACCATAGGTTCTATTATAACAAAGTCACGTTATGTTAGTGGAATAACAGCTCAGAGGGTACGAATCAAAGATCCCAGGATTTGCTCATGTCATTTATTATTCATGGTGACCTTTCGATGTTGTAGTTTGTTCAATGTTGCGCCAACGACTTGAGAGCTTGCTCTGGGTTAAGGAAACTAGGCTTGACATATAAAGGTACCTAGATGAGGAAATTTATAACGGATAAGGTGCTATCCGATAATAGGCATCAGTGAAATCATATTAGAAGTTTGACATGCCCCAAGGTGCTTTTATAATCAATTTCAAAAAAAGAAGGAGGTTCTATGTTTGGCTGTAGGTATGTTTGTTTTATTTGTTTTGTTTAAAGAGTTGTCCACTATAAATTTTATTCCTGAGAGATTGATATTTTCACTTAAAACTAAAAAAACTTCATATTCACGTGATTTTCGACCTGAGTCCAACATTGAAGTCGGTTTTCTCTTTAGTTTTTAAAACGTAATTATTGTTGTTAGTTTGCGAAGCGGTAAAAAAAATATGCTTTTCACAAGATATATACAAAAAAATGTTGATAAAATTCTATTCGGTGTCGAGAGGTTGAGCGATGTTGTGAATTACTGCGGCACAACGCTCGCTAGAGGGAGTTATAAAACATTGCAGCGCGATTTATCTCCCGTATAATGCATAAAATAGATTATCTATTGCCAACTTGGGATTCTTTTAAATGTACTACTGGGACCATTTTGAATATAAACCGCTAGTTTATTCGTTTTTTCAAATCACCCTGTTTGTTGTTAAGTGGAAGTCTGAGGTTGTATGTATATTACTATTTTTGATCCGAAGGTTGGTAAATCGAATAAATAAGTGCCTGGAGCCGTATTCCCGTACTTTTTTTCGTTGTTTGATGAATTTTCGGATGTTACTTACTACGATATTTGACTTCAAGGGCCAATTTTTCGGTTTTGAATATTTGGTCCTAGGTTAGGACCATGTTTTGACGTTTGAAAAATTGGCCCTTGAAGTCAGAAATCGTAGTAAGAAACATTCGAATATTCAGCAAACGGAACGAAAAAACGAACGGGAATAACCACCAGGATTCGTTCAAAATGAAGGTTTATATTTTTCAAGAGATTGTATTTTATTGTTTGATGGTGAGATTCATCATCATCATCTACAGTTTGTCGTCACCCACTGCTGGACATAAGCCTTCTCGCTCAAACGCCACTTCACTCGGTCCTGTGCCTCTTTCACCCAGTTTTTCCCTTGCGTGGTCACAATGTCATCCATCCATCTGGTCTGCCTAAACTTCTTGTATGTCCTCTTGGCCACTGGTGAGATTAATAATAATTAATGAGATTGGTAACTTACATCTAGTAGAAGACGCATTGGATCAAAGTAGTAAAAACGAGGACTGACTACCACCCATGACCCAATTGTAAGTGAATGGCTCTTCATGGTATTTAGGTAATTAGATGAATATGCTTATATTAACTGTATAACTTTAGTACTACAAACTAAGCATGCAAACATTAGGCCGGCCTAGTATAATGTGGCCATCTAACTAGCAAGAACTAACTTTGTTCTAAGTAGTAAGTAGTCCCAAGATACATAGATTAGCAACTTTAACAGAGGTTGCTATCTACTTAGCTAGCGACGCGACGTTTAGGCTACTTATTCCACGAAACATCTGGAAATCACTATGGGAATAACTTTTTTCTTAACTAGCTTACGCTTGCAGCTGTGCTACCCAACATTTTAAATGGCTTAAAAGTACGATATGCAATACCCAGCTCGAATATAGATACATTTATTCCAAGTTTAATCCAAATCGATCTACTGGTCAAAAAAAACATACAAACATCCAAATCTATCCAAACATACGACATGACGACCTCTGTGGCGCAGTGGGTGAAAGCCCGCTTGGGACGCAGAAGGTTGCGGGTTCGATCCCGGCCGCGGGATAAATGTTTGTGTGATCTGCAAATATTATATAAGTAGTATATCTAAGCTTATAACTAAGCTTTGCTTAGTTTGGGGCTAGATGATGCTTTGTGAAATGTCCAGCGTTATTTATTTACTAAGTTTCAGATTTATAATATTTACATTTGAAGTATTGGCCAATTGGTGATTTATATGCCGTCTGATATTGCTTCACTTTATAGCTAACGATTTAAAGTATCGGAAGCTCGGGTGAGTGCCACTGAGGCTCACGGTGTCGCTCAATTTAGGATATCTATCAAAAACCCTCACCCTTGTCCACTTAATCTTTTTCATATTTGAGGCAGTGAAGTGATAGCGGATTGCTCGATTGCCGTACATAGTGACTTTTTAAAACATGAGATCTTGTAACGGTGTAGGAAACTTTGTAGGCTATACTCGTAGATATATCGATGCAATTCAGCAGTTTTTTTTATTATTCCATACTTATGGATTATGATTATTGTGAAGCTTTGATAAGTCAGGGGTTAGCTGTTATGATCTCCTAAGTACTTAAGTTAGCGCACGCTAAGCCTGTTAGAAAAGCCTTGATTTATGAACACTACAGTGCCTTAATTAAGGTACAAAGCCTAGTTAGGATTAGTTGTAATATTAAGATATATATTTTAGTGCAACTCTGCGTTTAGTCAATGACTCTGCTCTGAATCACAGTGAATGTATCGTCAATTTAGATACGTTTACTTTTGCGCTGCACTTTGACGTGTTTAAGTTTACCGAATAACACCCTTTGCACCTAGTAATAAAGTCACAAATCCTCAAAACATTATCATAAACTTACGATCATTTATCACGAAAAACGTCAAAATGCTAAATAAAATAACAGCGCGAGCTGTTATTTACCGAGCACGGTGTTGCTGCGCTGACCCTTAATCTAAAATATTGTTGATTGAAGTTTCCGATGGAACAAAACATTGTGCCTGATTCTATAAACCTTTTCATAGCTTGAAGAATTCGTTTTCAAAGGAGCGAGATTAGACGTAGAATTCAAAATCTGGTTTCTAATAACAGTCACTTGACAATACAATAATGAAAATGCTGGAATTCGTTTTGTTTAAATCTCAAGAATGAAATGATTAATCTGTTGGGGCTAAGGAGTCGTTTTGTCTATGATTACAAAGACTGACTAGAATGATGTTATTGTTTTAAATAATATCACGTTTTGGCAAAATATTCATGTTTATTTAATAAGTTTTCCCTAAACATTTCTTTGTTTCTTTATTATTTTCCCTATACGATATATTTATGCCATGCAGTAACCGTTTATTCACCTTACCTTCATAATCTTCATTTAAAGCCTAAAGCGGGTGCACAATAGGAGGGAACGTTCTACAAAGGATGGCTAAATACTTAAGTATAGTCCCCATTAGCACGTGCCCAACTTGCTTATATTCCCACTGGCCCTTTCTGAATTAAGGAAATATTACAGCACCGATAAATACTCAGAATAAAGAACATATAAATAGTTTATATAAAATGTCGTTCCTGTTTGAAAGATGGTTAGGTATGATACCTACTTACTTACTCCTTTGGCGCAGTGACCCAAAGTGAGTCTTGGCTTCCGATACGAGAACTCGCCACTTGTTCCTGTCCAACGCAGTTAGGTAGGTTAGTATGATACCTACTTACATATTAACAAGAGTTCTAAGCTTTGATTCAAGATTAATCTGACCGCCCTTGTTGATGGTTTTTAAAAATTATTAACATCGATACAAGTTCTCTTACAGCAACATCGAAGAATCCAGACATACAAAACTTTACCTTTAGAAACATACATACACAAACCTGTAGGTCCGTTATATAAATAGCTATATCTACTTAGCTATGGACATTGTTATGTTTAATTACGGTGTGTTTATCTAAGACTATTACAACAAAGCGTGTGTTACAAGGGTTAATATGAACTGTATGGTCCAGCACTAGCTATAAATGGGAATTGGGTTGTTTGTTATAAGGAGTAAACTTACTAGGTATATTCAGCCGTAATATTAAACGTAGATGTGTTTATAGCATGTGTGCTTGTGTCCAGTACTGAGTTCATAAACGATATAAATTCATAAAAATGATTGTTACCTTGAGAATAAACACTTAGCTACGCCGTAGAGGTAACAACAAAGCGCTACGAAGCGTAGCTCATAGCCGTAGCACTCCTTGATTGTACTGTAAATATTTTATTACTTGCTATTTATTTCTTTAGACTTAGATGATTCTATCAGGTATACTCGTACTTAATTATTGATAAATAAAAACATTTTTGTATTACAAAAATCTTTTTAACGCTGTCTTAAAAATGAGTACCCGGTTTTACATAAATTGAAACGATAAAAATACCTTTTTCTTGACTAGTTTCAATAAAGTACCCATTCCTATATTCATCATATTACTTTTACAGAAAACGAAATAATGGAGAATGGTTCAGTCCAATAAACTAAGACCTTAATATATTTAGATCAAACAGTATTTCATCTAACGGTTTCTAATAATGAGTGGAGGCACTCACGGCGGGATTAATTTAAAGTGTGGACCTTGATTGAGTTTCCGCAATTAATTGAACACGGCCGATCGAGCGGCCGATGTGTGCCCGAGTTCCGGATAATGCCTGAAATTGATAGCTCTTGTAAGTTATAATTTTAGAGGCATTAAAACAAAGAGCCAAAACACAGCACACAAAATATGTTTTATAGAAAGTCGATTGCCGAATAGTACAGATGGCAATATATTCAGATCGACAATGTCGTGAGTTCAAATCCCGCATAGATGCTATAATTTGAGATAAGTACTTTAACCATAAAATAATAAAACCTTTTACTTATAAACTTTATGCTACCCTAACAATATATTTCACGCATGGAAAGTATTTTTTACAAAGTGGTATTGTGCATACACAATGTATATTTGAATGTACCAATGACTACCCCCTTATACATTTTCATAGGTTTATGTTTTGATCACGGCTTGGGAATGAATACTGTTGTTATATCTGTGCATGTATGTGTTACATCCTATGGTAAAGGAAACTACGTATTCGGTTTGTTTGTCAAACAATAACAATGAAGTAAACCGATTAGAGCCAAATTGAGTGGCCGATTACTGAGCGGCCTGACGAGGGCGACGATAAACGATCTGCCATAATTTATACGACAAATTGTTATTACCATTATGGATGAAATCCGCTTTGTGGGAACAACAGCGGAAACATCGATAGTTTTGGTTTAGATGGTACTGCCGGCCCGAAAACCAACTACGGACAGAATGGATAATTGCCATGCGAATTAGTTTCGAGTATCTGGGTACAAAATACTTAAAAGTTTTATAAACTAGTTGAATCCTAATCTAACCATAGATAGAAAAAAGATTAAAAAAAACTATAGGTACCTACCTACTTATAAACAAAACGAGTTTATGATTGGAACTCAATTTATAGTAGGTAGACACATAGTAGACAGTTTGCGAGCCCCTAAAATATTATCTGGTTTCACGATATTTTCCTTCACCAGTATGCATTTATTTTTCCGAAAAGAACAATGAATTATTATCGATACAAGCCTCAAGATCAAAAATATATGTACATACCTATAACCACTTGACCAACACTGCTACTCAATATCCGTGTGAGAGGCGCTCAAGGGTTTCTAATATCATGGCGTCACCTCATTCATCAAAATCCGCCAAGGAACACAGCTGTACAAAAATCAGACTTTGATATAATATTTCCATCAGAGATCGTTAAATGTTTCGCAGTCTCTTGTTTGTCATGTCACTAGTTCTTACGAACCATACATAAAAACACTGCAGTAATGGTGTCTCTCTCATAATGAGTAAATTCTGGGAGTATTACCTCAAGTTCAATCATTACTTTCCATTTGGCCAGTCCCTTAGTGGCTAGAAGTGGTGGCCGCGGGAAGTGACCTTGACGGATTGGTGGCAGACGGGAGGTCGAAGATCCGGGTGGTCTAATAAAGCGTTGGGTCAATGTTATCGAAAAAGTTGTGGGTGAAACCTAAATCAGGGACGAATCGAACCGAAAAGTTTGGCAGGAGCGACAGCGACTAACCAATGACCCTGGCTAAAATAATGATGGAGCACTAACAAAACAAAACTTCACCTATAAAAAGTTTTTTAAATAGCAGGGTTTTGCCAGGAAATTAACTGTATGAGCAAAATATTAACTATTCATACCAAGTTTTTTTTTAATGAAAGTTTTAACGAAGGCAAGTAGGAAGCATTGTCGGAACTTTAGCTGAACTGAAACTATGCGCAAGTTTTTAAGTTCCTGCGAGTTTTCCAACCAAAGTCGACGTGTGATCTACTTGAGAACTTTGTACATGAAAATCGTTTTATGTCGAAGTACAAAACGATTTTATGAATAGATTTTTTAGCTGATCCTAATTAAATGAGAAGGGAACACAATGAAGAAGTTTAATGTGTATTTGGACCAATTTTAGAGTAGCAATTTCCAGTTTCCATATTGATATATGCAACAAAATGAATAAATCTATACAGGATCACAAAAGCACGTTCAATTTTGAAACCATCGGATGTAAACTTCACCCAACGGATCTAGGCATTCATTAAGTTAGCCGTTTATCTGCGCGGTGAACGCTTTTTCATACAAAATTGTGTTCTGCGCAGACAAACGGCTAACTTCACGAATGCCTAGATGCGTTGGGCGAACTGTACCTACCTATAAAGTACCTGCGTGAAAGTTGGAAAAGTCCAAATGAGGGCTTATCTTAAATTGCATTAATAAAAACATCTTACTGCCTACTAAAAATAATGTAATTTCTCTAACAAAAGCGAAATAACTTTGTTCAGTTCTTGACAAATAGCCATAATTCTAGAGGACAACGGCTACTAAACTTTACCCATTACAAAAGCTACTTTATAACAAAACTTATTTACACATTGTAAAAAAAGAAATAAACAACAAATTGTAAGCTAACTTTCCCGAAGTGAATTAAACAGTTTTCAAATTGTTCTACTGTAAATTCGGGCTTTAAAAAACAAGACAAAATGTACCATTTTTTTTAAACTAAAGTAAGCTCCGCTAAAAAGTGTAAAGAAGGGTTGCCATCATAATATTATGCATATCCTTCATAGGCACACACACAACTTGCACTTAGATATTTTCTTCGTATTTTTCTGCTACAAAACCAAGCGCAAAACGGTGATGTTGGGTACATTTCGAAACTAGAAAAAAATGTGTAACCAGACGAATAATTAAATATATAGAGTTTGTATTTTCGTCATGGATCCAGGCGGCTCATTGCAACTTTATACCTATGCTGCGTCTAGGTACAGCATACGGTGAGGCAATTAAAACTTATAAGCTTTAAAACTTAAAGTTTATTATGACAAGTTTTCTTTCAATTATAGTATATTGTATCCTTCAGCTTTACTAGACTCGATGGCAAAAACAAAATGTACGTTCTTTGTTCTTTGATGTGTATTCGCTAAAAGTGACGCTAGCACTCTCAGTAGCGTAGCATATTCCGTTTGCTCGTGGCACGGGTTTTTTTGTCGCTTTCATGTATTACGTATTTAAAAACTGATGGCAACAGGTATCGCAGCCGTTTGAGCTATACAAATCTAATGCATATTTCAATGACACTTATTTTAAAAGAGGTTCTACCAATAAATAAATCTACCTAAACTGATTCGTTTCAGAAAAACTTACGATAATATCTAGAATACAATGTTTTTTTAAAAGCTTTTAACTGCCTAACTACCTCGGGAATTGATTCTTTTCAACCCTAGACTATAATATTGTTTTATAAATTTTAAGTTTGCAAGGGCACGCTTAGTAATTTGTAAAAATGTAATTTGTCGTCTATTTAGCATGGAAAGAAAAGTATCCATTTATTTAATTAAAATTCTGAGGTCCAACAAAGTTTGTCGAGCCTAGCTGAGTACATACCTTCTAAAAGTTGTATAATGGTATTTTATTCCAGGGGATTTCATTTTGTAAGTGACGTTTGCCACGTTTTGGTTATTTTAGTTATTTGGTGTTGTTTTTAGCGCTAAAATCCACTGTCTGGTTAGACAAATATTAACACCTGATGCAATCAGCACATCAGCAAGCATACATGAAGATAAATTAGTAAACAATCTGTTAAATGTATCTCCAAGCACTTTGGTTAAGCACTGTTAAATAGTGTCAGTCAATTCTTCTTAGCGAATTAAATATTTCCAGTACACCATTAATAATTAATTACCTAAATTACTTGCACTAAACAGAGTTAACTCTGTCCGAGCGCTTTGATAAATTACGTTTTGTTGTGTTGAGTAAAATTCCCTTTGTTCCGGAAGCCTTCTCAGTAGTTCCCCGTTTTCAGTCCTAATTATTTGACAGGCAAATCCTTTACTTCACTCCTCATCTTTCGCAAAGTGGGCATTATGTTGTTCAACATGATAAAGAACCCATTTAAATTCGTTTCGAGAAATTATGCAAATTGGGTTGTAAGCGCGCCGTAACAAGATTAGACACAGTTCAAAGAAGGGATGGCTATTGCTTGTAATAGGAATTACAAAAAAAAATATTTAAATGTAGAGGCCCAATTTTTTAAAAACCCGTTTTTAACAAGTTGGCTCGAAGGTAACTAAAAAGGTTAAAAATTATGGAACGACTAAACAATCAGGTTGAAGAAGAGTCTCCAAACCGTAATTAGAGCTCTCCTGGACACAGTTTGTATTGGCCCTGCCCATAGCTAATCAGTATGGTGATTGACATCACATTGTACTGATTTATGTTAACTTTTTATATCAGAAAGGATCTAGCCTTTCCATTAAAGCTGTGCATAGCAAAAATTGTTGCTAAACTCAATTCAGCTCGCCTGTTGCTCTTTGTGCGACTTGGCAAATTGAGAGCTAAACAAATAGAGAGATGTTTTATGCAAGCTATTGTGCAGTCACTACCAGAAGGACGTATTTCATTCGACATTTTGTAGTGTAACCTTTCGCCTAACTTTACTAATAGGCACTCCATAGCCTTTGTTTCAATATTTCTTGTGGCTTTACGACACCCATAATTAGTAGCTTATTATTAGTAGTACTTGTGTCGTTTTGCTGCTCTGCCGCAGTAATTTTTCACCACATCCATGTTCGGAAGGTTGCTAAAATTAAAAGAACATGTGGATAGAGCATTCTAACTTTTACGATTCTATGGACAAAGGATTTTGATTATATTAATTAACTCATATCAGCTACGATGTATACATAACTGTGAGGGCAAGAGGCAACCTATGCCTAAAGTATGCCTATGTCAACGGGACGCTACATTGATTGCCTTGAACTCTGAGATAGAATAGTCTTTCCAAGCATCTAGCTAGTAGAGTTGAACTCCCAAATGTACAAACGTCAGACATATTTGATTTGTTTCGGAGAATCACGAATGCAGCTGCAAATAGAGGCTTCCAATTTATTCAACCATCTGCAAGTCAGACAAAGATACCTTTAGCTATTAAACCGAAGTTTACTTTGACCATTCTTTGACTTGAGCTATTGTTTTTAATTGAGAAATGTCTGCTCCAGACAATGAATGGAATAACTGAAAATAAAAGACAACTTTGAATTTTACATTTATTTTTCAACCTAACATTGTCGTAACTTCGTAACTTGACAGGTCACCAGCTAATTTAACAGGTGTACTCAACTATGAACATTGTTCATACACTTAAAAGTAATTACACAATCAGTACCGAAAAACAATAATTCATCTTTATCACGAAATTTACTTTTATCACGAAAATACTATACTTAATATTACTAAATTCCATTTAATCAATTTTATTATGTGGGGATCAAATTAATATAATCTTTAACAATAATTAACTCTGGATATAATATAAGACACTACCTACTGATTTCAAATTCTGTTTGATAGCATTTGAAATAAACAACAGGAAATAATGGAAGACATTATTATAATTAAAAGTCAGACTAATGGAAATAAAAGCTTTATAGAAAAGATGTTATAAAAGTTGCTAAATAATGACAGTAGAAAATGTATAAAAGAATAAAGGCGACATTAAATGCTAGAAGTCCTATTCACTGGATACAAAATAGAGTTAGTAGTTCGGAATGATGAAATTAATTCCATTACACGGGAAATGTCTTAATTAATTATACAATTTACAATGACATCATAACGAAAACTTAATAAAGTTTCAACAAGAATCTTTATAGTCTACCCTCTTCTACAGTATACATTTAATGAGAGTCTACCACAATCAACTTCACAAGCTAATACTTTTAGAAATAGGAAAGGCACAGTCGAAGTATAAAATTTATTGCTGACTTCCCTAACTAGATAATTTCGTTACACACACTAGACACAATTTCAAAATAAATCTAGTTCAAGTATAAGACCTTAAAACCGATTCCTTTTTAATACTTTGAGTACTTTGGCATACTTTGTCTCGTTTCGGTGGCCACCTCTCCTCTCGAGTGGGAAGTAATTGAACAAGCCATAAAGTTTGAAAGACGACTGACTAGAATAATGAGCGAATTAAGTATGCCTTCCAAATTTACCACTAAATTCCGTGAAGAATATTGTATTTGGCACGGCTAATGACGGTTACACTAAAAATTTATTAACCTAAAAGTTTCAAGTATCTCTCGTTGACCACTAAACATTTTCGTGTTACACATTCTACGTTACATTCTAATGTCTAACTTTGTATGTGCGTATTGCCAGTTAAGTGTCTAAGTTACGTACGTTTTTGTAAGAAAATAGGATTCAATCTATTTATTCAGAAAATATTTTTGTCTTTGAGAGAATATTCTAGTCAATTCACAAACGATTGGTTCCATAGATACTAGATTGACAAAAAACTAGCTAATAACAATTTACTACGAGGCTACACAGTCGATGGCTAAATCTTGCGTTGAAGATAGAAAACTATTCAAGTTACATTACAATGATTACTCGTAGTTATGTTCCGTAGGCTTCTTGCTCAAATCGTTGGATTAAGAATATATTTTTTGATTAGTTCAATGATTTGAAACCGTATGCTACATCGAATAAAAACTAACAACATTCAAAATTGACATACAATATTAAACGAGTCTGCGGTTTCTGCGGTTCTACGATAAAAACTATTTCGATTAGTCGCTATAAACCAAATTCGTTGAAGTTTTTGAAACTCTATTTTCACAAATTACGAATAAAACTTTAACAGCAAGCACCGCACTAATAATAAAATTACGAAGTAAACTTTAGCTCTCGTAGAAAACGTTCCACCACAACAAATTGACTAGCTCTAATTCCTATCTAAGTAATTTTATACAACTTAAGTTAAATTTATTAAAGTCTCTTTGAACAGTTGAACCGGCCGCGAGCGGTAAAGAAAGGTAGCGTGGAAATAGAAGGAGAATCATCACATCAAATCATACAACAACAATCACCAATCTTCTGTCGAAACTAGAATGCAGCACTGAAACGATAATCCGAGTTCATGTAAGTCACTGCACTGTGCAACCGTGTTCAAACTTTCACTCATTTCATTCCTTATAGGTGAGAGGAGCAGGAGAGACAGGGAGTGTACGGGCGAGCGCTGTGCGCGCGCCTAGATGTACACCTCGTGGTGGTGGTGCGGCCGGCCCCGCCGGGACTAGGAGCCCACCTCCGCCAGCTCCACGCCGCCCTCCTCCGTCTCGGCGCGTCGCTCTGCACCGTCCATTTTCCTCCTCTCCGCAATCACAATTCTTATCTTCTCCTCCTCGCTTATCGGCCGGTCGGCCACTTCAGGCGTCAGGGGTTGGGTGGGCGATCGAAGCGTAGCACTAGCTTCGCTCGCAGGCGCCGGTTCCGAGGAAAGCCTTCTCTTAGTGCCGGTGACTCTGAGGCTCTGCCTGTTGGGAGGCACCGCGAGCAGCACCGGTCGGAGTAGGCGGGATTCTTCCCCGCGGAGAGAGTTGCGTTTGTCGACGCGCTGGCGGCGATTTTGCACAAAGGAGTCGCGGCGCAGCAGCGGCGGGCTGCCTGGCTCCAGCTCCTCGACCTCATCAGCGTCAATAAATCTTGCATCCTCCTCGTAGAGCGCTGCTGGCGCTTCTGACGTTGTAGAGTCTTGCCGGCGGCGACTGAACGCGTGCGGAGATAAAGAGGCCCTTCTAGGAGGTAGTGCTTGGGGCAGCAATGCGTGGTGGGAATGCATCGTTCGTCGCCTACTGCGGTTGGGGGAGGGCAGTGGCTGCTTTGGTTCGCTGTACGTAAAGTTGGTTGGCAGAGAGGGTACCTTAGCAATGGGTCGCGGCGGACTCACGCACTCCTCGAGCGCCCGACAGAGCGCGCGGTCTTCCTCATCATCAGCCTCCCGTTCCAACTCCCGCTCTAGCTCCACATCCATGTCCATTTCATCTTCCATTTGCTTGTGAGATTCTTCTAGGTGTTTCATCAGCACCTGTTGAAATATTAAAATGGTAGGTAACATAAATAGGTTCTATAAAGTATTTCACTTCTTGCTTGAATACTTACAGCAACAACAACGTTGACGAGTACAAATTGTGCCATAAGTACGAATACCACGAAGAATATCGGCGCTATGATTGTGGAAACGCAACAGTTCCTCACACAGTCAACAGAACTATCACAGTCCTCCCGAAGAGTGTCCTTCATTATACCATTCCAGTTGTCACCGGTGGCTACTCGGAATAGAGTAAGAAACGCCATTCCAAAGTTCGCAAAGTGAGCGTGTTCTCCTAATCCTGTAAAATAACTTTACGTTTATTTTTGTATTATATTATACTGGCCCAAATATTCTTATCTAAAACATTATTGTAGCCATACATTGTAATGATGGATTCAGATTTCACAATCTGGACCTATCGAATCACCAATTATACAAGAGTAGAGTTGGGAATTGCCCCAATTTAGATTAGAAATCAATTTTCATCGGATGTGAGCATGCGGTTTGATTTATCCGTCCCCTAAGATACATCAAAACGATGTTTGGAACGATTCCAACTAAATTCAAGGTTTACTCGTGCAAAATACGATGCTGATCTATATTCCACAGCCGTTGTTCTGTTATCTCAAAACGTCCAATTTCGTAACGTCCAAGTTGTCTTTCGAAGTGGCTAGTATTTTAGTTGAAATCTGGTGTTTGAATTCGGGAGCATTGAAACAATCAGTAGACGTAGACGGACACTATTTAAGCAAATTAAAGTTTTTACCTTGGCATGGAATTTCATCAGAGCATTCCAATCGTCCAAAAAGCTCCACTCCTAATGCCGCAAAGATGAAGAACAGCAGAAAAAACAGTAGACCCAAATTACCAACTTGTGGCAAAGCTTGCATTACTGTGTCTAGAAGTGCTCTTATGCCTTTTGCCATCTTCAGCAATTTTAATACCCTTGCTATTCTCAGCACTCTCATCACTCTCATTATAGTCGGGTTGATTGGAATGATATTTGTCTCAAGCTCCTCCAGAACGATTCCAACTATTGATAATATTACTATGCCCACGTCCAGTTGGTTCCACTTGTCTTTCATGTATATTTTAATTCCTAGAGCCACTAATTTCATAATCGCTTCTAGGATGAACACGGCAGTGAAAAAGTAATTGAATATTTTCAAGGCATATTGCAGTGCGGGTGGCATTCTATAGTATTCGATTGCCATAGTGACAACGTTTAGACCAATCACCCCAGCAATGGCTAAATCGAAATACTTCGAAGTGACTACATTATGGACGAATAATCTATAGTGCGAGTAATCCGCATAATAAGGTCTTTGGTGCATTTCTGAAATTAAAACGAATAAACATTTATGGTAAACCGAAACTTATCTTGGCATTGGTCACTATGAAAGCTATTCGGTGAAAATATATTTGATGTCTAGACAACTTTTATTGGAACAATGTTTTGTCTGGGGAAAGTTGTTTTACTTACTTCGTCGTTTTTTCTCCATTTGCAAAGCCCGTTTTGCCGCGCGACGGACTCTTTCTTCCTTTTCTTGTTCTTCGCGACATCGATGAAAGTTCTCGACGACAACTCCGACAAACATGTTTAGTACAAAGAACCCGACGAGCAATATAAATGCGATGAAGTACAGCAGTCGCCACTCCGAGTAATTTACAATGGGCTACGAAATAAAATCACACGTTATTTAAAGAATTCAAACAGAACCGTTGCAAATTGAGCTTTTTTACTTCAAATGGAGTCATTATCGTCGTCTGGATGACCATTTAATACATCTGTTGCCACTAAGTGGACATAAATCTAAAGTCGATTTACACAAATAATAGAGTTCATGTTGATTTACGCATAATTGCAAAATTGGAGAGTGTAATTTATCGTAAGTTGTAAATTGCAAGTCTGCCGAACCTAATGGGGCTTTGCAATAATTGAATACTTTATCGATCGCGCAAATAACCTTAAGTTTGTCTTTATAACCTTTCCAAACATGGGCTGTATTTTGATGAAGATCTAAGATGCATGAAAATATAAAATTCAATATTTAGAAAGCCATTTCTGTGAAACTTTTACGTGTTGCCTTACCTGTTGATCAACACCAACTGCGTCGAGCCCGGTATACATAATATTGACCCATCCATCTCTAGAGCTGAGTACGAACAATGACATCAAAGCCTTGCCCAGGTCATCGAAATTGTATTTTCTGTTCACCCAAACGTTTCCTTCAATAGCTAGGCAGTCTGTTTTGTTCTTTACGTTTTTTATGTTTGCACCCTCGCAATAGAAAAATGCACCTTTGAAAAGCTGAAAGTTCATTGAAGTTATTCAATTGCATTTCAGTTTAGTCCATCATTCTCGGCTTTTATTCATTTTCAATTCAATTACATATTCATCTATTATTGGAACCATTACTTAAACTTTTTAGAAAATATAAATGATATTGTAGAGGTAAAATGAGGACTTTGACAAATTACATACTGTCTGTGTACAACATTATAAAATATTCATAGATTCATGAGGCAAGATATTAACCTTCTATCATCGTATTGCCTACCGCTTTTGAGTCCAAGAATGTAATAATCTACAAACAGACATGCCGAGAGCCGAGCATTTACATAATCTAGCTCTTTAGAAATCAGAAACGGGTCTCAGGAGAGATACATTATACATTAGTAGGTAATTAGCAAACACTAATGAATTTCTAGAAATTGACAATTAGGTACCTACTGCTTTGTGATTAAGAAACCGAGAACCTGGATATTAAGCTTTGCTTCATTTTATACCAATGTTAATTAGTACTTATAAGTATTATTTTACTTTTTAAGGACACGATGACTGTAGGACATAAGTACTAAACGAGTGTAAGGCAAAGATTTTTTATAATGAAAACAAAAACAAATTAACAAATGATGGCGTTTATAACAAAACAAAACAAATTAAAGAACACCTTACCTGAACTCCTAATATGCCGAAAATTATGAAAAATGTGCAACAAATCAGCACAATGTTTCCGATTGGCCGCAGAGACGATAGGAGAGTTTGCACAACCAGTTTCAGGCCTGGAGCTCGATTGATCACCCTCAAAGGCCTTAAGGACCTCAATAATCTAAATACCTGCGAGAATAAAAAAAATATATATCTCCAGTACTTATTTAACAATTTGCGCGGTGACGCGGATGGAAAGAGTAAGGAATGAGTACATAAGAGGAAGTGTGAAAGTGGCGCCAGTAAATGAAAAGATGAGGAGCAACAGGCTAGCATGGTATGGGCATGTAATGAGAAGGGAAGAAGGTCATGTAACTAGGAGAGTGCTTGGTATGAATGTTGATGGATTCACGAGTAGAGGTAGGCCAAAGAAAAGATGGATGGATTGTGTGAAGGATGACATGAGTAAGAAAGGAGTGAGTGTTGAGATGACGGCTGATATAGGAGAATGGAAGAAGAACACATGTTGTGCCGACCCCACGTAATGTGGGAAAAGGGCAGGGAGATGATGATGATATTTGCAGTACTTATAACATAAATTGCATCAGGCTTTACAATAAGTAAGTATAGAGAAGCAAACCTAAGCTTGGACTAGTGCCAAACAGACTATCCTTCTTGGAGCTAAATCATAACCCTGTATGTAGTGTCCAATGCATGCGTTAACCACTTACCCTGAGAATTCCGAATATTCTTGGACTGGACTCTGAGACGAGAGACATAAGTAGATCGATGATGGATATTATCACAAGAGACCCATCCATGATGTTCCATCCAGACGTGAAGTAGGCTTCATGGCCATAGAACATACCAGAAGCCACAACCTGTTAAAACATAATTTTAAAGATTTTATCAAAACAACGTATTTTTTATGATTTTTTGAATCTGACCGTAAAAACTAATACGAAAGCTTATATCGTTTCCAGAATAATTCAATTTCAACTCTAACAAGGAAGGTGTCATATAATTTTATGGTTTAGTTCCTGTTGACGGATACGCGCCGTAAAAATAGCCACGATATAAAATAATGAACATAGAAATAAGATCCGTACATAATCACGACAATTTATCATAAAAATACACAAAAGATCTTTATATCATGTTGACGAACGTATCGTTTTCTACTAAGTTATACGCTCGGTTCGTAATATCTTTCAACATTGATTAAAACCTACTCAGTCCATGGGAGTCCATTTACAAGAAAGCAATATTAAAATGGTAGAAGAGGTTTTAGTGAAAAAATGTATGACGATAACATCTAAGGATGCGATGAAAGGAAATATCGTGAAGAAACTAGTTAGTATACTTAATAGGCAGATATAGTTTTGCAACCTGTCACGTGTGTAGTTTTTGTTTTACTTCTGCTGAATGCTTCGATCAATATTATCAGGTCAGCGCAGCAAAACTGTCCTCGGTAAATAACAGCTCGAGCCGTTATTTTGTATTTTGACGTTTTTCGTTATGTATGATCGTAAGTTTATGATAATGTTTTGAGGATATGTGACTTTATTACTTGATTTTTGCACCAAGTAATAATTCAGATAAACTTAAAACTTTTTTGTCACGCGGACAGAATTCAGCCTTGATTGTGTACGTCACGCTATATCTATAATATTGTTGATCGAAGGCTGAATGTGTCATAATGCGTATAGATTATTTTATAGATCTTGAGTGCTTAGATGTGAGAGAATAACTAATGTGCCTTGGAGATAAAAAAACGTGTTCTTGTTTTGTTTTTATTTTTGTTTACGTACCTTTATAAACATTTCAATGGCGAACACCACAGTGAACACATAGTTGGCGCTGGACAGAAATGCTCTCTCTTTGGAGTCCGGTGGGATGTTGGGTCGCTCCATGGCAAGTGTTATGCAGTTTAGAGCAATAAATAGTAGGACTATGTTGTCAAACCAGCCTCGAGAGACCATCCATATGCACAGCCTGCGCACCCTGTATATTCAAGAAACAAATATGTAAGACTGTATTCATAAAGTTTAACCTCCTCGCAGACTACAGACTTTCTATCGGCCGATAGTTAAGACGGAACATACTTCGGCTCGTAATGAGTATGGAGAAGTAAGCCGAAGTATGTTCCGTCTCAACTATCGGCCGATAGAAAGTCTGCAGTCAGCGAGGGGTCTTATAGTGAGTATGAATATGCATTATACTGGGGTAGGTCTAAATAGAGAGGTATGAGTAAAGAAGCTTATATTTTATAAAATATAGACCTTTACTTATAAACTTGACATAAAGTTATGTAATGCATAAACTAAAGAAATGTATGGATATTCATAGGTTTGGTCATGACATAACTTTATTTCAAGTTTATTAGTAAGACCCATAAGCTTCTTGGTATGAGTCAATACGTATATGAGTGACATGAGTGAGTTTTGAGATGACGCCGAGTGATTGGGTAAAAGAGAAACTTGTAAAGTTGAAAAAAAGATAAAAGATAGAGCAGGGTTCAAACATTTTTGGAGTTCTCACTAAGGGTATTAACCTTAGTGAGAACTCCAAAAATGTTATATATACGGCTGGATTTATGAGTCTGAATTACTCTCAAAATGCCAGTAGAGGAATACTCGATATTCGATATTTCACAAATTCAATGAGTGTAACATTTTATTACCTTCTAAGAGTTATCTACAGCTTGGTAATAAGAGTTACGAGAAAATTTAGTTCTTTTGCTGTAAATATTTCCTTTGTAATATTAGAGCCACCGTCTGCGAGATATATAGAAAAAGCTCTCTACTCATTGTCCATCTCTCCTTTATAATTAGATTTTGGTGCTTAGCAAGCTATGTGGCGGAGTAATCCCAGTCTAGCTACATGCTGTGTTTAGATTATTAACAAACTTGTAAAATATAGATGAAATTCAGCTAGCCAAAGCTCGGAATTTCAGTTTAATAACGTACTATTATGTTGGCTGGGTAGTATAGTTTCAGCAGGGTGTAATAAGACTACTGCTTAAAAATTTAAGAGTTCGTTCATACAATGATTGTATAAGAGATACAGAGCCGGTCTCTATCTTGAGGTATGTTTATATTTCCCGGTATTATCACGGGTAAGTACCGGTTTCGTTTATAATTTTTTTTTGTTTTGGATGCGCAAATTATTATTTTTTTGGTTTTCAATCATGAAAATGGAGCAGCTAACAAATGGTCTAATAATAATAATGAGTCAAATAGGTTAAGTACAATAAACTATTTAAAAATCAATAAATATGAATATGTTTCTACACAGAGAATCATAGTGGGGTCTGTACATTTAGGTGTTGTTTATTCATGAAGATCAAATTGAGCTTCTTTGTTTTGGGGTAGTTTAATGTCACCCTATATAAGAGTCGAAGAAGGTAGGTACTGTAGAGTCGAAGAAGAAGGTAGGTATTATTCGGAGTTCAGAGATTAATTTCGTTGTGGTGAATTTTGAAATAAACAAATTCATAAGATCTCTTGAGCTGTTTTTATTAGGCGGTGACGGTATTCACGGAATCCGAATTAATAAAATGAGATCTCATTTGGAGAACGTGACTCTTGACTCAGAAATACCAACCTGTAATTGGTACTTTTAAACGTACTTTTCGTTGAACTGGATCCATTAATCAAAATAAAACTTTGGAATTCATTAAGTACTTGAGGTATTTCTTGTTAGAAAGCACTTTATGTAATAGAAAACTTACTTGTTATCAGGTGCGAAAATGTACAATGAATAATGTTCTTTCTCTTTCAGACAGCCGGTGGGCTCCATGAAACGGAAGAGGTCTTTGAAGTGTAGCTGTCTTCGGTCGAATCTAGATGAAAATATGCACATTCTTGTGCTGTTGTTTATCGCAACCTGCAACAAAATGTATCAATGCAGCATTCAATATTGGTGATAAGTTTTTAAATCAAATATTGTGGATATTTACATAAACGTTTTATTGGTATATTGGCCATGGCCAATTGAGACACATTTTGTTTTTTACTGAGAAATTAAGTCTTATCAAAATTTTCGATTCCGACAGGATACATTTTGATAAGACTTTTCATTTCTCAATGAAATACCTAAGTGTGGTTTAACACTAAAAAAATACAAAAAATTTTTTACGTCTAATCCTATGTTTTTTGTTGTGTTAACCTACAGTTGAATGCAACTCAAATAAGAAATTCAATTTTCATAATTACAATTTTTCCTTACCGCGCTCGGTTAGAATCCGAAACATTAAATTATCTTGTGTTTTTGTTTGAGTGGCTTCCTTGTTCGTTATCTTCAGAAAGAATCGCGGTAACATTAAATGTATTTTTGCAGGAAAATATGTTTTCATTTCTCAACTCGAGATGGCAATGTTTACTACCTGTTTATTTGTTACTTTATCACGAGTATTATGTTGTTTATGTACTAACATGTTGAGATAATAAAGTAGTCTACTGCAGAACCCGACGACGTAGGCTCAATTTATTTGGATACGAAGAGGATACCTTTACTCTCGCCATCTCGTAGATCTTAAAAACTTTTTTAATTATGTGTTCTTTATCAGAGTGCATGCTACAAAATAATTAGTAGGTAACTCATATTAAAAATGTTATATCCCGGCCTAAAAAAAATTGTTCAACTAGTGATATATTTTGATTATTATATATTTTTTGTGTTTTTTTTTTAACCTGAAACACAGGACTACCTAGTTCAGGCCATTTGTATGTAAAAATGATATTGAACATGTAATTTTTGTGTAATCAAGTTTATGAATAAATTATTGACTATTATTTAAAGAAAAACGTAGCAAAACTAGCCAACTCCTGCTGTAGCATCATCAACAGCCTTTCTCAGCCCACTGCTGGGTGTACCTCTTTGTGTCTTAGTAAGTAGGTTTTAAAAGAAAGTCTCACTGACTAAACTATAATATTTTAAATCACTGATTTAAACTTACCTCTTCGTTGATCTGCTTTATCAGAGGTAAGGGCTGGTTATTCGGCCGCGTGGGTAGGGTTGCCACTTCGTTTATAGTCGCCCTCGCAGTCACGGGAGGTAACGGGGGAGGAGATATGAGATTACTCGCCTTTACTTCCGACACTGTGGTTACTGTTTAAAGTTGTAAAATGTTTATGTCAGATGCACGTACACAGGAATAAAAATAATATGGCTTGAACGTAAACGAATGTTATGTTGGATTGTTGTAAATGGGTTTTTTCACTTTTTCACTAGGAACATGTCATAAGTCGAAGAACCAAGGCGAAAACACGGTTAAAAGCTTAGTTTTCTTTCAGAAAAGTCCATTTAAAAATAGTCAAGCTCCAATGGGGACCAAATAAAGTTTGTTGAGCGTCCAGGGCGTGTTTTGGTGAAAACGGTCACAAAGTTTCGCAACTTATCTCCGACCTCGCTCACCGCCTTTCTACCTCAAACATCTTATAGAAAGCAGTTCTTGAAGGTTATCGCTAGGTTCAAGTAAATTTAAAATCAATAAAAGAGAAAACTTACTTGTAAGGTAGTCGTTGGTTAACGACAGTCTGTGTGGGGGAGGCCTAACAGTATCTAATCGCACCGTTGAATCTGATGCGAAACTAGCTTCCGGGGCCTTCCATGAAACCTAAAATTTGTATAATATTATTTTACTACAGACTTTTAATTTTAATTTCAAAAATCTATGTGAATTATTGAATACAGTAAGACTCTTCAGGATATTTACTGGGTAGTGTTAATATTAAACTTATTAAGTAGTCTTTTATCGTTCATGTAAAATCTAATTCATCCAAAGCTTGTCTTGAAAAGATTCCTTTTAGCAATAAGACCACCCATTGTACTTTCACCCTATTATGTCTATTTCCCTTCTCTGTGTTTGTTATGGTGTACCTATGTGGAATAAAGTGTTTTCTATCTATCTATTACACTTATTAGGTACTCAGTTATTACGTCCCAATTAAGAAACTTTTTTAGTTTCTTAAGTTTATTACCTACCTACTTAGTAAACTTTTTGAAAAACATACGAAAACTACGTGCTAGTAAAACTATTAGGTTATTATTTACAAAAGATAGTTAAGTAACAAGAACCTAAACAGAGTTCAGAGTGTTGTTCTATTGTTGTGATAGTTAACAAGAAAACAAACTTACTTTCTACAGCGCTAAACTGTTAGACTGAATCTGAATTATTAAGTCGAAAATGACTACCTTATACCTCATTATACCCAGCTCGTAATAGTTTACTCACGTCAGGCAGTAAGGGTGCATTATGCGCTGAGACCCGCCTGGCTGGAGGCGCCAACACTCTCGGAGCCGGCAGCTGCGGCCGCGGCCTGTTATTCGGGATTTCTGACTGCGTGTCGTTCTTGATCACCATCGATGATGATAGCAGGATCTCGTTCTTTCGGAGATTTGAACCTAACAATGCATATCAGATAATTGATCGTAGCATATCATTGTTGCGAATATCAGAAAGTTAAGAAACAAAGAGTTGCTACAAGACGAGGGCCTAGAACTATTGTTTTAGATAGGTACTCTTCCCGGCGTGACAGATGTTTGCCTGCCGAGGAAATAAACATTAAATTGAGGACGCTTTACACACACTGTTTCCTTTATAAATCATATTTTTTATAGTTAACTCTAGTGATTTCGAAAAACGATAGAGAGGAATATTCAAAATTAAAACTAGTCTTTCTCACCATTACAAACAGCATGATCTCTGCCATTGTTCAACACAACGGCATCTGAGTCAGACCCTGTCCTCTGTTTAGGTTTCCTCCGGAGGCTTGGCCTAGATAGCCTCCAGCTGTATCCTCTCTGCACCCTGCATTTATCTTCGCCATTTGCGGGAGCCGCACCAACTATGCTAATATTTCTAAAAATTTCAAGGAAATGTTACTCTAGAGACTTTAGAATATGTCTAATATATTGAAATTTTTGTGAGAATCTTGTATGCGAAAAAATGGTAGTTTGTTACTTCTTCACGCTGGAAAAGGCTGAATGAATTTCGATGAAATTTGTTTGTTTAAGTAGCTTATAAACCCATAATTGCAGGCTATCTTATAAGCCCAGAGAAGTGTTTTTAGGAACGCAGGTAACATTTGAGCTATTTAGATAAAACTTACTTTTGCGAACTAAGCAGACTGGACTTATCGCTGGTGTTCAAGCAATTATCTTCCTTCTCTTTCGCAATCGTCACTTGTAAATTCTTTTCAGGCAGCATCGGAGATTTTGGAGTAGTTGGAGTAGTGGCAGGAGTTGTGGACCTAACGGAGGGCAGGGCGAGGGTGAGAGAGGGGAGGGCGAGGCTAAGGGGAGGAGGGGCAAGGGACATGGGGAGTCTGGCCTTTTCTGACCCGAGCTGTGCTTGAGCAGAGTGAAGAGTTAGTGTGTAGCTATTTGGTGGCTTCAAAAGACCTGGTATACTTGCACACTGAAAAAAATAGTTCAAATACAATAGTTACCTACCTAAATAATCTTTTGGTTAATTTTAGAAACGTTACGTACTGAAGTCCGGTCAATAGAATCCAAACTTGACAGCATCGAACACCTTTCTAAGCTCAAAGCTACATTGAAGTCTCTGAACGTCGCCCCAGGTTCCAAAGTAGTAGATGGTGAGTCCTGAGGCGTGGCGGCCGTGTGAGTTATCATTGGCAGTGCTGGACCATCAGCATTTCCTGCACTTGCTAGCATTTTTTCCTACATAAAAATAATAAATAGTTTAATAATAAATAGTTTACTTCTTGATTCTCCGTGGCAAAGTCAATAATCCGACCATACTGAGCATGATCTCACTCTATGTGCCCGACAACTACGTACGTTGTGGCCGGCGCTATCATTCTCTGTTCGCATGCCACACCCCGCGTACCAATTATGCGACCAATGCTCCAACTTTGAGGGCTCTCATATTACTTAATGCCTATTTGCATGAGGTCCAACATGTCGACATTTTCAGTGACAATCTCTCCATTATTTTTAACACCTTGAGAATGTACTTAAGTTTTAATCTTAGATAGTTAGCGCTTTGGTGTTACTGTAAGCTTTCTATCAAAAACTGTTATAATAGATAAATAATAAATAAATAAAAGATAATGTTCTAGGACATCATCAAAACAAACCCTGGGTGATATTGATCTTACTAACGTTAACCCCGATAAGCATTTATTATTCCAAAACAAGCAAACCCAAACAATCTGATTAGGGTACGATCCGAAATAACAAATTGAATTTCAACAAGGCCCTGATTCAGGTGTTGTCAAAGCACTTATGAATATCAAAGCACCACGCCAACGCCCTGAATACAAACTCTATTTGTGAATAGAAGCCTAGTGGGGTCGCTTTCAAAGCGACTTGAGATTTTACGTTATCTTTTGTTCACATAATTCACTAGCGCTCCCCAAATAGGCTCGTAAACGAAATCCAAACATCGTTTCGTGCAAATGAAATCTTTTTTCAAGGGACCTAATGTAATGAGTTAGATTGTGATATATCTCACCTTCTGTAAATTACATTTGTTGGATTGGGCACAGTCCTTGCAGAGCGTGGGATGGTGGGTGGATTTGACTTTGCGACGACGCATTGACTTTTCCTTGTGCCCATTTACATCGCCCTTTGCTTTTCTAACGTCATCCGCCGATCGCCAATAGTTTTTTATTTCATTCTACGATTAAATATATAGAAAAATGATTGGGATGTAGGTAATGTTAAAATTTATCACAATATAACGAAAAATTTAACTATTGTTACCTATGCTATTGGATAAACAATTCACATAAAATACAAATTTTATTCACCTGAGAAAAGCTGTCGCTAGAATGTGATCCGGAATTGGAGTCATCGTATTGTAGTTCGTTGTTGTCTGAGAAGCATTCGCCTGACAATTTGGATTTAACTAACTCCCTCTGCTCACGCTCCCGCCTCTCATTTCGCTAAGGGATTGAATTTCACATGAGTAGATATTTGTCTGGAAATTTAGTGAATGATAATACTGATCTTATTACAGCACTTACCTCAGAGCTAAATCCTTCGACGAGAATGGCAACCAACAAGTTGAATAATACGTAATTCCCGAAAGTCATGAGTGTAACGAAATATAAAGCGGCCCAATGGCTCGTCTTTTCCATACCGTTAAACAAGACAACATTCCAATCCTCCTGTGTCAAAACCTGAAATGTTTACATCAAAGTGAGCATTCGACTCGAACGCGTAAAGTTGTTCTACCACATCAAATATCATCAATCAATATTGAATTCACTTTAATAAATCAAAATAAGCAAGGTGTGCTGTCATATTGTAAGTAGTGCTTTTGTTTGTTATAAACTGTTAAGTAAATCCGTGTTATTAAAGAAACCAATGTACAAAATTCACTTGTTATTGTACAGCGAGTTAGCTGGTGTTAGTGTAGACAAGTATAGCATTGTTGTGTTAGTGTACACTCATAATGAAAGGGAACACAGACGGCGGTTGGAGTACACAAGCATATCGAGGAGTCCAGCATTACCTACGACTAGACTACAAGCAAGATGCACTAGCTACAGAGCGTTTATTACGATGCATTACGTATAAACTCAAAAAAATAGTTCTAGAGCGAATTTCTCGTTGTTTTTAGTCTGTCCAATTCGAATTTTCAAGCAAGTTATTCGTCTTTATTTACAAACTGCGAAAAGATTGTAAAACAAGACCGCAAACTATTTCATTTCCATGGTTGCGAAAAACGCGGCATTTCTAACAAAAAAATGAAACGGGATTGCAAATAAACCGACTATGCCTAGTCTAGGGACGGAGCTAGGCTTACCTGGAACACGGTGACTGTAGCCCACAGAATGTTATTAAAATGTTTCCTGTCGCATTCGCATTTGGGGTGGTGCGAGACGATCTCTGGGCAGGTACAGTCGCGCTCGGCGCCATTGTCTTCGACGTACTTGCAAAACTTACCACCGAATAGATACATGCCCAGAATACTGCGCGTCGAGGGCCCGATGAAAAAATGAAAGAAAAAGAAAATGCTATGCGCATACGCCGACCGAGACAACCTGACGACGCGACTGTGCGAACGACAACACTGCTGCTTCCCGGTTCCAGCAAATAACACTAATGTTACGGACTGTGTATTTACAGAACTCTATGTTCCTGTGCTGTGCCAATTGTGCCACTAGACCTAGATTGCATACAGTTTGAGAATGACCGTAAAATTAGTTTTATTTCGGTAATTCATGGTCATTGATACTGAACTGGTGATTACAGTAACACGATCCAAGGCTAATTGGTTAGGCAGTGTTATCGTCGTTGGGACGCTACCTCCAACAGCGGGTTTGTTAATTAATCTAAATTACATAGGTATAGTAATTAACATCATGTTATTTAGTGCAATTAACTTTCTCAGTAAATGTCATACCTTAATTAATTTCATTCTTTATTTACTGCTTTGTAAACTGATATAAATAAAATTATGCAAGAAAATAAAATGGAAGAAGAACAGGCGAACAAGTGCATAAATTCCTACAATTTATAAAAATATATATTTCATTATTAAACTAAGTTATACTGTCATATAAAATTACTTTAAGCGAATATCATTAAGATCGTATGCAAAAACTGTTTTTTTTTCTTTAAGTAGATGTAAAAGATAAAAAAAGAAATAAGTGGGTAAAATTTATAAAACGTTAATAAACTGCAAGTAAAAGTTCTGCAAGTTCAAGAAAAAGGAAAGTAATTGAAAATTAGATTGCTACTGAAGTTAAAACAAGTGTGCTGGGGTAGCCGAAATCAGTAGAAACTTTAGTCGTAAAATCATTAGGTACAGATTTCAAGAACGCGAGCAAACAAAATGTGGACCAGAAACATAAATAAATACATTCCAAGAATTTCATAAGTATAGATAAATACTAAAGAATAGAAGCGGCATGCAGATTGATAGAGATATTGTAACCAAGTGCGGTCGTAGTGGGAGTCAAGTGGAGGATCGACGAGGTAACGCGACGCGGCTCCGAACGCCCTCAAGCTAACCTAAGTACGCTCAACAAGCTCACTGACTAATGTGCTTCGGCAACTTCTGATGAGTAGGTACTGTACGAGACAACTGGTGAACGTGACACTAAATGATGTTGGATCAATCTGTTACGTATGGATCTAACTCACTACGCGGGTTCTAGGGTAGCTGTTACGCGACTGAACGCCTGGTGACGGCACGATGCTGCAAGCGAGACTTCGCTTTACAAAACAGATGAGAAGAGTGTTGGGCAATGCGCTCCTCTTGCAGCAAAGTGACTGTTCGTTTGTGTACTCGCGTTGTTAGTCGATTAGCCGCCACAGTACAATCCTATGTTATGGGATTATCATACTGTCATGTGTTGACTTATGATGGATCCGTTTGTAAGCGTTTAGTAATGTTGCAAGTTCAGTCTGTTCTGGATTGTCTGTTAGGTACTTTATTGAAAAGTTGAATACCTGAAACACCGTGACAAAGGCCCACAAGAGCGTATCAAAGTTTTTTCTGTCACAATCTGGATCGCCATCCTCGTCTTTCTCGCAGAATTTGCACCCGAAGAGGTTCATACCGAGGATGCTGAACGTTACCACGCAATATACGATTAGATCATACGATAGCTATTCACCTTTCCATACATAGAGGACAATACAAATATAGGAGATATAAATACATACAATATCGTGTGGGTAGAGGCTAAAGATGAGCGACAAGTGCAAGTGTTAAATAAACTCGAGTGGAGGTAAAGCACAAAAGCGTGAAGTTTCTATGAATAAGATATATTAAATAGAATAGAAAAGTTGTGAAGTGTGACAATGGCGGTGTGTAGTGGATGTCGAAGAAGTGATACAAAGGTATAAGGATAAGTATGAAAAGAAAATAGGAGAAATCACTCACAGTTAGTGCACAGGTTAAGGGATGCGGGTGTGACAGTTAAGTAGAAACATTCAGAATTTCATATTTTTATGGAGAGTCGAATAAATCTTCTTTGTCTACGGAAAAATGAATGAGCAATCATTAAGTGATTGCTAGGGAGGTATCTACTCGCTACTATCAGGTATGATGTACGTTACAATAGAAACATTGAGATCATAAATAACTATTAGAACTAAGAACCCCGAAGGCCAGCATAATGAAAAGGTATTCGCAGATCGTAGAATAGGTTTAAGTCAGATCAAGTTTTAAAAAAAAAGTTGAGTATTCAAGAACAGCGTAGTCAATCGGTAGGTAATAAACAAAAATAACTAGAAGAAAGGTTCTCTTTAGACTGACTGGAACCTCATGAAAATAAATAGCAGTTTTGACTTTACATCTAACTCGAATTAAACTGAACACTGTTCTTCTGAACGACATGCAAATTATACCTTTTGTTATTAGTTTTAATTTAGAATTCAAGTTTATTTATTAGATTTATAATGTTAATGTATTCTTTATACTTAGATTTAATTAATCGAATATTATAAAATAGACATTTACCTGAATATAAAGATGAAAAGGACAAGTAATGAAAAAAATACGGCCACGTTGTCCATAGTCCGAAGCATGACGAACAGTTGTCGGCGCAGGTTTGGCATAAAACGAACTAGTTTCAAAATGCGCAGGAGTCGAAACGTGCGCAATACAGACAGCCCAGAATTTCCTGCCATTTCTTTCTCGTGACCATAGCTTTGGGCTAGCTCAAATGCGCTGTGTAAAAAAATAATGTTTTTCTGTACACTTTTATCTAAGATCAAAAAAATGGTATGTAGAATAAGTGGTCCTGCTTACTTGATAGCAATATTAAATGACAAATGACTAGTATAAATTGATCTTATTATAAGCACTTCTCAATCTCCTATCACTGAGCAATTTATGAGTCTTACCTTAAAATGACAATAACACCATCAAAAACGTTAAATCCATTCGAAATATACTTGAATGGGCCTTCTGCACCGATTTTGAAAATCATTTCCACAGCGAATATGGCAGAGAACACAATATTGCTGATTTCAACTATCACAGTCAATTCTTCAGGCTGATTGTGGTATTCTATGCCCATTGATAGTGTATTGATGAGGATTGCTAGCAGAATACCTGGAAATTTAAACTAGTTGTAATTTAAAAATAGATATATGTTTTAAATGGTTGGATGTGAAGAATTGACAACAAAGTATTAAGGCTTAAGGATTTTATAGCCAGGACAGACAATTAAACGTGTCTCTCAAAGTAACTATAGCTGTTATTGCAACTAGCAGTAATCCATCTACTTTGTAACCGAGTGCTACGTTGCTTAACTTTAAGAAAGTCGAACCAAGCCTCTTCAACACATCTCTTGCCGGCAAATACACTTATACTCGTAGTGAGAGCAGGTAAGTTTTGTGGAGTACGGTTACAAATTATGAAACTTTTCCATCTCTAGTTACATCGTGGTGTATCTTTGTAATTAAAAGTCTCCATGTAGAGGAAAATAACAATACAGTTGTAATATTTGTATGTTGACGACCTCTGTGGCGCAGTGGGTGAAAGCCCGCTTGAGACGCAGAAGGTTGCGGGTTCGATCCCCGCCGCGGGATAAATGTTTGTATGATTTGCAAATATTTATCTCGGGTCTGGGTGTTTCTATGTATAATATGTATGTATTTACGAACAAAAAGTATATAAGTAGTATATCAGTTATCTGGTTCCCATAGTACTAGCTATGCTTAGTTTGGGGCTAGATGATGCTGTGTGAAATTGTCCATCATTATTTATTATTTATTTATTTATTTAAAAAGTGGTGTAAAGCTATTGAGATTGAATCAATACAGCCACTGGACTCTCTTGAGTTAGTATAACCATCGATTTGGGGTAAAAAAGGAAGATGTTTGGGAGCCCACAGGGTCATATTCCCATGTTACTAAACATACCTTGTTGAAAGTATTTATGGTCGACCACGCTTTTGAAATGTTTTCGCACTAAGCCGAAGAATCTTGATATTTTTTTGCAGAAGTTTGAACATGCGTTCTTGATCCGCGTCATTTTCGTCACTTTTTTTGCCGCTTCAGCTGCGAGGAGCTCCGCGCAGCAGGAATAGTCATCAATATCTATTGTCTACAAAACGAAAAAAATCACTAGCTGCGCTCCCGCAGTGTAACCCGCGGTCCCTCGGGATTTTTTCGAGATAAAAAGTGACTTAGGTATATGTCCCTTCCTGGGATACAACCTTTATCCATGCCAATGTTCAGCCTAATATGTTCAGTGGTTAAAGCGTGATAAAGTTACAAACAGATAGACAGGCAGATAGAATTACTTACACATTTATCTATACTAATATTATAAAGAGGAAAGATAGATTTGTTTGTTTGTATGTTTGTTTGTTTGAAATTAATAGGCTCCGAAACTACTGCACCGATTTGAAAAATTCTTTCACCAATAGAATCCTACATTATCTCCGATGAACATAGGCTATATTTTATCCCGGGGAAGTGAAGTTTTCCCGAGGGATCGCGGGTAACACTGCGGCTGACCGCTAGTAACTTAGTATAAGTGTACTTTATTCGTATTAGTATGGATAGTTGGGTATCTTCTTTACTATAGGTAAGGTATCTTAGCTTTTTTGTTAATTGTTGTACCTACGAGCACAAATCTCTAAATTCATTCTCTGGCTCTGAATTAATCAGCAGTTTAAGTTTAAATTTATGATTTCATCAGACCTTGGTAATTACCAATAATATTTGACTTTATAGCAGTTTTATTATATTTGCCAGTGTTTGTAGTAGAGAGTAATAAAAGTAAGTACCTACTCAGTATACGAGGCATCTAACTTTGATGAATTTTGTTAATTAGAAAACATATTGGTACTTAAACTTACAGCAGTTTTAGTGCCTACATATTGTAAGTACTTTTCGTTCACAGAATTCAATGCACAATTCTGAACTACTACAAATGGAAACTTTAAAGCAGTGAGTTGACAATAGTTTCCGCTAGTTTGCGGATAGATTAAACAGCTTTGAATGCCGCAATGTTAACTTCAGTTTCAGTAGATCATCTCATGCTTGCCAATTTACCGAGAAGTTAGCAAAACCGTTATAATTTAGCTTTAGACATTGTATTATAAAGTTATGCTTTGATAATAGGCGTTATTACTTTTAAACACTTCGGTATAGAGCTTACGTATGTATTTTGACTGATATTTAGAGATAATCTGATATCAAGATTGATATAATTATACAGGGTGTAAAAATACGTCTACCGAAGCCGCAAGGGGTAGGTACAGCATCCCAACACACAACTAAATCCAAAAGGATTTTCCGAAAAAATCATAATATCCGGAGAAAACAGCGTTTGAAGAGTACTGTTTGCGTATGTTTGGGCGCGTTGTTTTAAGTAGATTGCTGGATTTTGAGCTTTAACTGTTGTTTTCTTTTATAAATGAAATTATTAGGTAGGTATGATCTTATTATGTTGTAATAGTAGTAAATAACCGAAAATAAAATAAAACGACGTAGCTAAATCAATTATTTTTTGTTATTTTCCGCTAAATATGTTTAGAATCATGGTCTGATTGCAACCCCTCAGTTTCCAGTAGTTGTCTTTTTACACTCTGTCTATAAATTTTAAATCAGAATAACTATTCATAATTTGGTGAAAAATATTACGAATTTACCAAAAGGGTTTATTTTATATATTTGGTATTATTTTGGTCTGATTCAAGCTACATAATTCTACTAATTTATAGTTTTTCCCTCAACTATCCCACTTCCAAACCGATTCAAATCAAACCCACCTTCGTATCTCCCTTCTCATCACCAGCCCGTTTGCTGATCCCCTTCGTAAGTTCTTCGAAGAAGGAGTCCAAAGCCACTTGTCCCGTAGGCAGAGCTGCTGACAGTGCCCCAGAGAGAGCTAAGAGCTCCTGGCACGACATGGTTCCACCGGCCGCGGCGCGTTCCTCCACTGTGTCTGTCGGCAGGTCGAACTCTACGCACGCAGAAGTATGTCACTACTTTGTTGCTATAATGCTATGCGTTGAAGATAAAGCATTTCTGTTTCTCGTGTAACTTTATTTTTCGTGCCAAGGTACAAAAAATAGCATCATCCTAAGAAACTACCACAGAACTCGAATCATCGAATAATCGTAAGCTCGTATAATTTTCACTTATAATACCACAAGAGCTTCAAAATTATCGGGTATTTCCCGATAGGTTCGTTGCAAACAAATGAAGGAGTCAAGTTTTTCAGGTTAAAAAAATAATTTTTCCTGAAAAACTTGACGATTTTATTTGTTTGCAGGGAACCTTGAGGGAAATGCCAGATAATTTTGAAGCTCTTGTGGTATTCGGGGGATTATTTTTCCGTCCCAAATGTCGGCCAATAGAATTGCACCATGAGACGAAATGTACAGTTAATTTCATTTTCATGCAAAATCTCCAATTTTCACAATTGAATTCAACCTGTCAGTTTGACGTGTGGTTAATTTGACTGGATCATGTTTTGTTTTTTATATATAGCAACTACCAGAGAAAATTTTCAAAAAATTATCAGTATAATACCATGTAGGTTGTACCACGTGACGTCGAATGGTGCAATTCTATTGGTCGATATTTGGGTCGGAAAAATAATCACTATTAGTGCACGGAAGGAGCCTCGCCTCTTTGAGGCGCACTTGTAATTCCTTCATCACACTGGTTCGAAAAAACCGGTGCCACGAAAAGAAGAACCTTAAGATCTTAATTAGTTTACTTTTGGAAACAGGAATGCTTTAGAGAGTAAAGAGACCTAAGGAAATTTTGCATCTAAATATTTGCTGAAAAGGTAAAGCGAAACACATTTGAAATACATTCCTAACCTAGATTATGTTCTATGAAGAAAGATAGTGGAAAAGCGAAGAGTCACACATGCCCGTCTAAACACCCTTACTAACAAACGCAATGACGTTTATTATGCTTCTTTCACATTAGGATCACAAGCGGTTAATCAGTCGACTGTGAGCGGAAAATTGGCGGCTTACGGAAGGTAAGGAAACTGACGCCGTTAGTAAGTATCCTATTTTTCAAATGGACGAGAATCTTATATGGGCCTCAAAGTCAGAGTAAAGTGAATGCTTAATTCAGAGTTGGGTAGACTAAATGTGAATCTAATATGAAAGAAGCTTTAGTAAGGAGGTCTGTCTAGAACTACCGTCTCTAGACTCACCACCGCTCGGGCACTTAAGCCAGTCACGTTGTATCAATGAATCTACAAATATGCATTAACGTTAAAAAGTTCCCAGTGAAAGTGCAACAGGTTAAGTTTACTCTAAAACAGTTTACTATTTTTAAATTTCCCAATTCGTACGATTTGGTACTAGATTTTTCGGTACGATATGGGAAATACTCTCTAAAAGTGTTTTCAGCTGTGGTTTGTTCAAAAAACTAATACATTACCTCTAAACCAACAAAGTACAAGTACGCATAACTAAACTTGATTTTAAACATAATTTAACGCATCGATAAGCATTGAATATTACTCATTAGTACTACAAAGTGCCTTAATGATTATGTACCGCTGTGCAAATGAAGATTGGTATTCGCTGTACGTGTTTCCAAACCATTATTGTATGCCACTCATCATTCGGATTCAAATTAGATTATACGTTCGTCTCATACATTATTGTGCTTATTGTGATCGAAATACGTCACCAATTCCCAAAAAATTGTCGGTGCCAACATTTTGTTTTTGTTGCTATCTATGTGTTTAATTAAACCATGTTTTTCTATAGTTAAAGTTTGTGTGACCCACCTGTTTGCGTCATTTTTTCAGAGGAGCAGACATTGTGAGGATGTGCCCCGTGAGGCGAGTTTGAGTGGAGAAGCACTGTGTCGCTGAACATCACTGATGATCTCCGCCTCGCTAGGGATGGAGGTGATAGTAGCGAGAGGTTTGAAGCGTTCTGTAAATAGGATGGGGTATTTTAATAAGGTTTCAAGGGTTATGTGACATTGAAATATGAAAATGTATTGGAGAAAATATAAATTGCAATTCAGTATTGAGTGGCCCTTGGGAAATTCAATTAGGTAATCGAAACTCTTTGTATTCGATTGTTATTTTGGTTTGAAGTTCACATTAAAAACACAATACCAATTTAGTAATAGAAATGATATGGCTTGATTGTTTAGGTTATTTTTCATAAAATATGCAGTAGGCATAGGCACCTACAGTTTGTACAAAAATAAATTATACAAAACTAGCTGTGCTCCCGCGGTGTAACCCGCGGTCCTTCGGGATTTTTCCGGGATAAAAGTAGTCTAAGTAGTAGCCTATGTCCTTCCCTGGGATACAAACTTTATCCATGCCAATTTTCAGCCGAATCTGTTCAGTGGTTGGGGCGTGAAAAGGTAACAAACAGACAGACAGACAGATAGACAGACAGACAGAGTTACTTTCACATTTATAATATTAAGTATGGATGCATTGATTAACTTTTCACAAAAACTCCTAACATAACGCAATAACGTAAATGTAAATTCAAATACCTGCAATATTACAAAATATATCACCCCAAAAGCCACATTAAGTGTAGCCCGTTTTCACTGAAAATAGGGACAGAGACGGCTCGATCTCGGTATTTTAACGGGCATGAAGAAATGAATCAATGAACGCAGTTACTTACAAATCTCAATCATATTAAAAACTCCTTTGTAAAAATATTGAGTTTAGTATTGATCTTGAAAAAAGGCTTGCAGAAGTAGCTACGATTATTTTGTCAAATATTAATAATATTTTAAGCTTTTAAAATACATTTCACCACTACTTCCATTCAATTATTTTGCTACAAGTTACATAATCGTCATTGTTAAAAAACAATCCTAAATCAATTTGAAAAAATACATGTTTTCTGTGTTTTTTTAGTTCTGTTTAAATTCCCCCCAGAAAGTGGATTTGAGAACTCAACCAGAATAATGCAATTACGTTTCTGCATAGGTACATCATTTTATTTTAAATAAGTTTTAAAAAAATAGAATAGCATCGAATAAAATTTTATTTTCTCCAAAATACAGAAATATAACAATTTAAGTGGCTGAAAATAAGGCTACCCCTCTGCATTTGTTCCAGCAGCTCAAGAGTCTGTTTGAATTAGACATATTAATATTTGGAATTTATTACATAACACATAATTATTAACACTAGAGGACTCGCGCGCCAAAATACTCCTAGAGTGCTCGCGCGGGTCACATGTGTCACCCATTATGACATAGGTTTTCTTTCTTACCACTCATGTTTGATAATAAAAAAAAGGTATAATGATACAAATCAACTTTATTTCTTACTAAATACTTTCACAAAAGTCAAAAATTGCTTAATTTATATGAATTATAAAACAAATTGTTAACCTCTCTAAAATTTACCACATTTTGTACTAATTGAGATCAAAAAGTTTTTTATTCTCTGAAACACATTAATTTGATAAAGAAATCATCTTATTACAAAGTTTACGAACACATTGTTCCTATTCAATAGCATTTTCGAATATCGAATTGAATAAATTTTCAACATGAAGATATACTTGATTTTCAATCACGATGGTAAGGTTTCTAAAACTTCCTCGAACGCTCGCGCGGGTGACATGCGTCACCCACGTACTTTATAATTGCACTGCGCACAAGTCGATGCGCTTAGCAAGATGGCGCACTACTGGTGTGTGGGACGGTCCATGCTTGAGGAATACCTGAGAGGGCAGCACTGTAGCGCGATTCGTTCAAAAGTTATTTATCAATCTTTCGCCCTGGGTGGCATATGTCACCCGCGCGAGCCCTCTAGTGTTAAGATTGCCTAGATCACCGGAGATATTCTTGCTATTACACAGATCACTGGATATATTCCTGTAAAGGTTGCAAGGTAAGTGTGTCAAGGTTACCTCCAAGTCGGCGGCGGAGAGCGAGGGCACGCGCAACAGGCTGGGCCGCGAGAGGGGTTCCTCTCCCTCCTCCAGGGCCTTTACTCCGTTGGTTTGCTATTTGAGAATAGAAATATTTAGAATCAAAGGTAAAGAAAGAAAGAAAAAATATTTATTTGCAACAACAATAAAAAAAAACGAATAATACAATCAAAAACAAAAGAAAATAAAACTGAGAAACAAAAACATAAATCAAAAAAAGATAAAGAGTGTCTCGCAATCGTCCAAGTGTGCTGCTGCAAATTGGTTTCCGACTCAGCATTATGTTGCGTTGGACAGTCGAAACTATACAACCCAACGCTGGTCTTCCGTCGGGACCAGCAGAGAGAGTCACGCACGGGTTAAAATAGTAAAATAGTATACTAATATTAATCAAAGAAAAGAAGGAAAGTTTGTGTATTTGGATATTTGTGTGTGCGTTTCAACCACGCCATAACATAGAATAGGTGTAAAGTGTTGGTATTGCATATCTAGGCCATTTAAAATGTTGGTATCACGCAAAGCTGTGCGCAGTAGGCGGGAGCTAGTTTTAGTAAATTTTTCAACTTCTTTTTGGGAACGTATTTGGGGATAGATGTAACGTCTGTTGTCCGTCCTCAAGATACAATGATAAATATTATTGTTGATAGTTTCTTTGAAAAAACAAACAATGATTTCTCAATGTCTGAAACTGTTTATTAACCCATTTAGTACCACCAGCACGGTGAATGAATGAATGAATGAAAATACTTTATTGTACAATGCACACCTTATAACAATATACATTTATTTACAGAAACTAAACTACCACAATATGTACATGAAATTACAAAATACAATAGAATCAGTCAAGCTATCTAAGGATCGTCGTAAAAACGATCTATAGATAGCTCAACTGATCCAGGTCACTGCCAGTCGGAAGCGTGCCCAAAACACTGGCGGCATTGCCACGCTGAATGGCAATGCTGATTCTTTGAGCCAAAAAGTCGCCAGCTCTTGAATCACGCGACGCTTCGACCAGACGCCCTGAAAGATTTTTGAAAACGCGATGGGCCCCGGAACCCCACTGACCCAGAGTCTCGACCCCAAATGGTTCAAATATATAAACCCGATCAAGATTTATATATTTGCGCCTTTTGAGATCCTCAGCCGAATCTGCCGCCGCGCCAGGCCTAACGGATGTCCCCGGTAGATGTGAAAGCGCAAGGGTATCTACGCAAGTAGGTACATTGGCGCTGACAAGCGCTCGGCGGATGATGTCATTAAGACTTATAACTACAAAATACAGTGAAAAAGAGAACCATAAAACAATGCACAATGGGCGGCCTTATCGCTGAGAAGCGATCTCTTCCAGGCAACCTTTGGATGGTGGGTGGCACGGTGGTATTTCAGAAAGTGGGATAAAAAAAAACTTCGGCCTTTACATCATATTAGATGATTTTTGGACATTGTTTGTTTGAGATGGAATAGGCTTGCCCAGCGCCTAATCCATCCTCTTGGCTTAATTTCAGGAAGTAGGTTAATGAACACGTTAAATACCACAAAATGATAATTAGCGTAAATAATTTAATAATCCAATCAGTAATACACTGCTTATGAACGTCTAACAAGGCCTGAAGCTACGCGTGTGCAATTTGTATAAACACCGAGATAAATGTCTTGAGCTGATGGAAATGACTAAGCTAAATTGAATTTAAATGATGAAAAGTGACTTCCGCGGTGTAGAGATCACGCTTGCGTTGCTTGAATGAGTTGATATATCGGAGTTGCGATTCTGAGTAGGCACGTAATTTATTAGAGCTAATAAGGTGAAGAATTTATTGGTTTTTTCAGCTCTTTACGTAGACATTGATATCTCTCATGTGGGCTATGGCCGACTTCTTTGAAAATTCGATGGGCAAGCTCTAATATCAGGTAAAGCTTTTAAAAAAGAATTACCTATTTTTATCTTCACTGCTTTTAGAAAAAAAAATTGAGTCTTGATGAATTTAAATAATCATCATTTTCAAATGAATTATTATCACATAATCTAGTCGAAATATCGAAAGAAATTACGGCAGAAATTTACGGCATTTGTCGTAAATCGGCATTACTCGTAAATCGACATTCTTCAACCATCAGATACGTACATAAATTAATTTTCAGAGTTTCACTTACACAAATGAATAGCTCGAGGTGTATTTCCTTTATGTCCCATTCAGGTATATTAAATCAAAGTTAACGACGGGCGTGCGTCATATATGGATATTAAGGACAGAATAGATAGATGGGTTTTGTAGAAAATAATGAAATTGAATTACTCATGTACACAAGTCTATGGTATGTTATCTGAATTATTAATACTCACTAACGTAGGCTAGTGAGTAGTGATCTTGCAAGTTACGAGTATCAAAGGGAAAATATTGGCGTTAGTTCGATTTCTGTGATGTGGATTTCTGAGCGGTTACACCGGAAAATGTATCGTTTTCAGTTCTATCAAATACACAATACATCAACTCTGCGGACATTTTTCCATCCATGATAAGTATTTTAGTTTTGAACTGTTGTTCATTTTTATTAAAACCACTTTTATTTTAAATGTGGTTTACTTTGGTAGTACCTTGATTATAAACGTGTTATGATAGAACCGTTGTTTGTTGAACGTTTCATCAAATATTCAGATCTGGTGTAGCTCATTCTACACTTGCATTAGGTATTCGTATGAATTCGTATTTAGGTTAGTACGCAAGACATTTCAAATGATATTCATGACAATATACCTTGCCTACGTGACTTTAAGAATCCTCCCTAATCTTCTATATATATAAAAGAAAGTCGTGTTAGTTACACCACTTATAACTCAAGAACGGCAGAACAGATTTGGCTGAAAATTGGTAGGGAGGTAGCTTAGAGCCAGGAGACGGACATAGGATACTTTTTTGTCAATTACCATAAGGGCGCGGGAAAATAAGGGTTGGAAGTTTGTATGGGGAAAAAAGTTAAGCAACCCTGGGCGCGGTCATAAAAAGGATGGGTGACCGCCGCCAGCCACTTTTTGCACTCTAGATTTTTTTACTTTTTTTTGTATTTTGCATAATAAATTATTTTAATTTTAATGATAAACATGTAACATGTGTATTCCCACCCATCAATATATCCGAACTCCGAAATTATGATTTTTGATATTAAAATATTTTTTCCTTGGCTATAGTTAGAACGCCATCTATATCACCGACGTCAAAATTACTTTATACCTTTTCTCCTAGGTGGCGTTTCTACTATAGCGGAGATCGAGATACGATCGAGTATAATTTTCTTTGATTTTGAGTTTTGAAAAGTTAATGGAGATTTTTGCTTAGAGATTTCGATATTTTTATATTGCTGACGAAGTCGCTGGTAGGTAATATTAGTTAATCGTTTTATTTCGAAATTCAAAACCATACAATAATTATTCAAAAAAAAATACGTTTCGAGACAATTTCTTCAAAAAAATTGCCGCTCGCTTCAGCGATTCTATACCAATTTACCGTATTCGTTTTGTTCTTAGCATTGCAAGATCTGGGTAAGATTTTCCCTACCTCTATCTTTTATGGGATTCTTGAGAGAAACATAAATATAAAAAAAATATTATTAATAGGTATAAACAAGCGACGGAGTTTTATATTTTGTATATACCTACTCTCGATTCACTCAAAACTCCTCTACTTTGTTCAATAATGCGCAGACGAAGTTGCGCGGGTCAGCTAGTATTACAATATAATTCAAATTTCAAAATCTTCAGAGACTTCGCTGAGAAACTTCGAAATTAAGGGACGAATAACTTATTAATTTTGTCACCTGGAGTTCAAATGGAAAGGATAATAAAATTTAAATCTATTTTAGGAGCGTCTGGATGGTTTTTTGACTCAATTATTTAATTTCAGTGTATTGATCTTAAAACAATATTTAATTAAATAAAAGTATCTTTAAGATTTGATACTATTATACCTATACCTAAGAGTTCACTTATTCGTTTTTGATTATGTGTTTAAGGAGTAGAAAAAGTGTTTAAAAGTACTTGCTTCAGGATAAAATACCTATCGTAATTTATACTTAAATTACCTGTGGGTGCGCCCGTGGGCAGCAAGGGTGATGCTGTTTCGGCTTGCTCGATGGCAGTTGAAGAGTTTCCTTGCTGGTCCGCCATTGCAGCTGTGCTCTCTGATATCGGTACAGCCTAGATATACAAAAAATATTAAACTACCTGAACCAATAGAAATTGCCATGACATACACAATGCACATACTATAATTCTATTGAAAAAGACATTTCTTAAAACTTAGAGCAGACATTATGACAAGATTACAAAATCAAGAATTTTTGCTGTCTATAACTAGTTATAAACACACTTTTTCTGTGCTCAAAACACTGAATAAGATCAAATGTAAATAAATCATGAACATCTCTGATGTAAAGAAACAAGATACTTCAATGTCGCGAAAACAAATCCATTCTTTCAACAAATCAAGGGATCTGTAACGTCTGGATAAAGAGATTTGCAAACAGAATGCCAGTGTTGTGTACCGTGATTTTGTCAACTAAAACATGCAAATATTCTTTGGAATAGAATAGACACGCTCAGATAGCAGGTGTATTTACGGTGAACGAATAACTCGGTAAAATTGTACATATACATGATTTGACTTTGTAGGTTCCTTATTTTGGTGCAAGCTTTATTTTGTTTTAACAGTACGGTATACGGTATGTCATTCTGTTCTCTAAGGCCGGATTTGACCAAACTAGTAAGTCGCAGTATAAGACTTATACAACAGAACTGTGAGTTTAGGAAAATTGGTATTCAAATCAATGTAGTAAAACTTACCTTATTTTCTTGGCCATTCTCCGCTTGAATCTTCGGTACAAATGTGCAACATATTTAACTATCTCTGCATAGCAGGTTGCCGGTTCACTGTTGTTAGTTGAAGAGGCCAGCGTGGAAGTGGAAGTGAAGCGAGCTCTCTCCGCCCTCATCCGTTCCATTTCACGTTTTTTTGTCTCCGCAAATTGCGTGGCGATAACGACTAGGCAGAGGTTGATCATGAAGAATGATCCGATCTAGGGAAGATACAATTTATTTGTAACAGTACTCAAGCATGACGATCAATGAACGTTATCACTGAGAAAAGTTGGAAATTGAGGATTTTTTGTAACTATTGCATCAAGCATCGGTATAGAAATTCTATCGATTCGATTTCAACTTAAAAAAAAAAACATAAAAAGCATGAAGTCATAATTCATGCCAAGCTATAAAATGTTCTGAAAAAATCCAATCGACTCCATAAGCCATCTGACAGAGCCAATACCTACACAAAGGAATTTGAATCTGCTGCATAGTTTTAGCACTTTTCATATTGGCAGCGCGCTCTATTTTCCATGTAACGTTTCAATAAGGATCAAAGAATGAAACTGAAATAACCCGTTCTAGATTTTACGGTTTCAGAAATACCTAAAGATCTATGTATTTTCATATATTTTATTGTAGTTGGTAAAACTAGAGACATCTCTTGATAAAACGAAAAATCTCATTGTTTTTATCACTAAATACTGTAATCATGAAACTTGTGTAGCAACTTAAGTGCCTAGATCTTTATTAATTAATTAATTTTCGTGCAGATTTGCGCTTAATGAAAGCTAAAGCGTCTTTACCCTCGCTGAGATAAGATCACTTTCAATTTGGAAGCCTTGCGAAAGGCAATTGAAGCGTTGATTACGGAGTATTGTTTTAATTAATTTTACATTCAGCGGTTATCTTTACCTGACAGGGAAACCCTTATCGATAGCGATCGGACCCTATAAAGTCGATGAGTTGAAAGCTGAGAGTAACCGCAAAATTATATCAAATCACAAGATGTTCGCTCCAAATAAATGGCTAAATGTAATGATTTAGAACAAATACAGGAAATATAAGCGTCAAATAGGTATGTAAAATTGTATTTGTATTAGGTATATTATAATGTAAGTAGTGGTCAATGTTTTAATTATAACTTACCACGATCAAAAGTACAAAGTAGATCCAGTCCCAAAAACTATGCGCATCTTGCACATAGTACATTATGTCAGTCCATCCTTCCAGTGATATCACCTGTAAACCAAACCACGTTACAAGACTTTCAATCTTATGATGAAATAGATTTACAGAATTATGATTAGCATGTAAGTACGAGGACTTACCAAAAATATTGCCACCCAAGCAAGTCCAATATTGTCAAATGAGATCGTGCCTTGAAAAGGATTCGATCCTCTCTGCGTACAGTTCGTATAATACTGGTTCCAATTCACACAAGATATGTTCGTCGGAGTGTTGTATGAGTACGGCTTCGCCGTCTCATTGCACACCAAAGGCCCATATCTGTACGGAGGGAAGTCTCCACAATAGTGCATCCCATTGTCCTCCGGCGTAGTGCATATGTAGTCCAACTCTTTTGAGAACTCGTAGTAAAACGATATGCTGTACAAAAAATGACAACTTACTACAATAATATATGCACAAGTTTAAGGAGTGCTATAGACCCGAAAAGGGTAAATACGAGTGCCTTTTTGATAGTGATTAATGTGGACTGCGAGGAAATGTGAAATGTTTTATTCATGTTGATAAAATAGCTAATGCAGTCGGTTTTGTAGCAAGCCGATTACGAAATGAAAAAAGCTATTTCTGACTCAACTATTTCGGTGAGTTGTTATTGAACGGTTTGGACACGTGAATAGAAAAATGCCAAGTTCAGGGTTGCTTCAACAGCAATCGTTTTCTGTTTCAAGTTGAGCCCAAGCTTGACAGAATTCTTAGGAAAGTTGGTCAGTTACTTAGAGCTTTTATAGATGGCAAATAGTTACTGAACATGCATTCTACACTACATGCTTCCAAAACATAGTTATTAATGTTGTTTAGTTATTACATGCTGATCAGTCATAAAGTAATTTTTTTGTTTATACGACACCTAACATCGAAACATCGAGTACAGGAGCATGCAAACGTGCGATAAATGAAGGGTTTCAAAGCATTTCTATTAGGTGTCCCGATTAATGGCAATGGTTACGCTAATAAAGGTAGGCTGAAGGTATCGGTAAGATTAACGATAGTAGCCTTACCGCCGTTATCGTTTAACGGCAGTTCATGCGGAATACGAACTGTGGCCGTAACCCACATCATTTGGGGTGGCCGCTCGTTACTGTAATGTTAGCTATAAGCCTTTTATTGTGGCCGGCTGCTCATTTATTTTTGATATTAGATGACAATGACCCCAGGATTTTAAGATGTCCCACTTAGTCAAAAGCGCAATTGATAGCAACACACAATGGATAAGCTGTTGTAACAGATAAATGATTTTAGCTTTGTGTTATGTTATTGATGTGTGTGTCCAATTATCGGCGATAACCAGCAAAAAGTTAATATTGTAGCTTTGCCTCTTTGTTTGGTAATATAACATAATTCATCGGAAAAAGAGAACTGTGTTTGATACGGAAAATAAGAGATACTGTTTACATATTTCAAGAGAAAGTCGCAGTAACTACCCATCGTAACTCGGATAACAAATCGGCAGTTCTTCAAATATAATTGTTTTTGATTAGGCCGTTTTTTCACAAAACGAGTAGACGGCCGAGTTCACTTGGATAAACTTGTAGCATGTAAGTATACAATCAGAGTGCACTCGGACATCACTATTATACGAGTACAACTAAGGAATCAATTTTCTGGATTCGGTTTTTCAAAACTGCCAATTCGTAAAAGGGAAGCAAATACAATAGCACATCTGAACGGCAGATGCGTGAAGGTACACGGAACAGTAGTTTGCAATATTCTTAATAGAAACACATTAATTTTGTACGCAAATTCTTACGAGTTGACTCTGACGCGCACTCTGTACCATTCGGACAGGTCTCTGGAACACAAAGTTAGGAAGCCGTGACGGGTGTTAAGTACCTAGAATACTAATGGATTCTATGTTATCAAATGATTTCAAAGCACTCCTAATGTTACTTGTTTCGCTATCGGATAAGCGCAGAAAACTCGGCACAATTCGGAGCCTTGAAATCACTTTTCACTACAATTTCTGAACATTCGAAGTTAAATAAAATCTATGATGTTTTAACCATTACAATTGAAATGACTTGGATTTCTACAAAATCTATTCAGTCTATGTTCATGTTATGTAAAACCATTTTGTATGTAACATTTGTTACATAAAATGGTTTAACATGCGTGTGTATCAGGTAATTCAAATATCAGTAATGTGAGTATTGACGGAATGCAATATTTAAGTTTTGTGTCATGATGTTAGTTAGTAAGCTGATCTCTTAACATGCGCGCTTCCCGATGTGTCAACTAGAAACAGTGCGGAAATTGTATGCAATGAAATATGTAATATTAAAATGACATGTAGAGCCACAGCCATGTAAGTGCGCCGCGATGATGTAAGCGTTAAATATTGCATGCAGTCAACGTTAGCAGTAGGACGTGCCGCTAAGACGAACTCTCGCGAGCAAATGGAACAAAATGAAAGTCGTTTTAGCCGCCATTCCATCCACAACACATTTCCACTCAAACCGGCTACATCCAATTTCAGTTATTTACTTATTCAGAACTTTGTTAACGCTTACTTATTCAAAGTGGTATAAAATGAAAACTAGTTTTCTTGAGTCTCGTTTTCATTTCAAACATTATCAAAAATAATTGTAGTGAACATACTTGGGTCGCAGCACTCCTGGTGGAAGGACGAGTTCACATCGTTGTCTCAAGATTCCTTCCCAAAGTTGTACTCCTACTATGCCAAATATGAAGAATACAAAAAAGCATAGCAGTAGGACATTGCCGAGCATAGGCAATGTGTCGAGTAACAGCATAACTAAGATACGCATACCTGTGAACAAAAAAATGAATAAGTAGTGTAATTTTTTATCTTGAATTTTTGTAAGAACTCGTACTTTGAACAAGAAAACCTGTATAATGGATCAGCTCCATTTAAATAATTGGTTTTATGGAGTGACGTGAACATTCATCATACGAAACAGTCCAACAAATTGCTTTTCAAACAACTCATAAAATAACCGTAGCCCTGAAGCCTAACTTTAGATTAATTATTGTGATAAAATATAAAAACAAGCACAAACTTCCACAACTAACAATGAGGTCGAACAAAAGAAAATATCCACCTCGCCAGTTCTTTGTATATTCATTTACTGCTGAATTGCAATTGTTCTACATGAACGAGATTTCAATTAATTTGTTCCCGACAGGAATGCTTACTAGTGACGCTATCGGGTGGTGCTGGCATGATTTACACAGCCTGCTATTTGAAATTAGCTTATTTTAGCACAAGTATGGTAGATTTTGTAATCGCTGAAGCGAGTGCAAATTCCAAAGATTATATTTTATGGACAAATAATATGATAATAGAATGAAAGAATACGTTAGTTATGATCCCATCGTACAGAATAAGAGCAGGTTAAACAAAAATTGGAAGGTACTATAAAGCTAATTATTTATTTATGAGTCTTACAACCGAATATTAAATCTCTCTAAGGATCTCGGTTTGCTTACCTTGGCTACTTATTTTAGATTATTTCTTTACTGAACTCTAGCCTAGCTATAAAATAACCATTCTTCTGTTCCTCAGTCGAGGGAACCCTAAAAAGTATGCGACAGCGATAAATCGTGCGAGCGCAAATTAGTGCCGATGTATGTCCAACCGCGAGCGGGTTGGCCCGATTTAATTTGTGTGAGAGTTGCATTGTTCCATTTGTTTGCGAGCCCCAGATGGGGTTTTGTGAAACTTTAGCGCGCGTCTTTTGTTTGAATGTTCAATGGCAACCATTTTAGAAGTCGCGGCGGTCCCGCTGTACAGATTTATTGAATTCAGCGATGCTATGATTCAGTTAGCTCGCAATGTTTTGCCGAAGTTTCTGGCGAATTTGCCAAAACTAACAATTTGTTGTTGTAAAGAAACTTGGCTTGGCAAGTTAGACTACGACAAAGTATCTACCATAATAAGCCAGCTTAATGCAATTATATTGATACTTATAGGTGCTACTATTTTGAACGCTTTTATCCACGTTTTATTTCTAGCCCTTTTTGATGTCGTTATAAGTCTTTATATTTCAAAAAGAATGGGAGCAAAAATCTTGACTTTCAAAATATTTCACTTTGCTGGCGTGAAGTTGAATAAAATATAGCACAGGTCCCGCGGTGGCTCAGAGATTAGAGAACTACCGGAAAGGAGCAAATTTCCGCCTTGAAAACGGCAGAGCGTGTAAAGGTCGGGATCATTAAAACATGATTAATGCTTTATTGCAAAGATCGCTTGCCTTACAGGATTACAACAATACTGGCTATCTAAGTGATGTGCTTAAAGGTGTCAGTGTCACGGACTGTAAACGATATTATGAGATATTCATTACAAGTTAATTTGTTTGAAATGCCTCTGTTATTTTACTAAGAACGATGATTGTGGTTTTATCTTCGTGCTGAAAATGCAAACTTCTAGGCCTTTTTCAGTCTCAAGATTTGATGAACATACCTATTGTCTTATGCGTACAAAAGAGCAGCTGGTTTTTAACGTGAAGCGCAATACAAATCTCAATTATGTGTCTAATTTGACAAACTGGGATTCCCAAACCGGGTCACTGCAATAAATTGCTCATATGTAAAATTTCTCCATCTATCCTAGTTCTGTAATCTCCGACCGTATTGACGTTTCCCAGAACACTCGCTGAGCCCGGACTCACTTGTTGCTGCGATCGATACGCACGGCCCCTTGATAAGCGGGCTCATTTCAGTATAGATTCTGACCCTAACGAGTTTTGATGTTTGCCTTCTATATTAAAAAAACTTTTCAATACAGACAAGGAATATAAACTTGAAAATTAAAAGTCTGCACGAAGTTTGAACAATGCTATCGTAAAACCTTTTTGTTCAAGCCGACACAAAATGCTTCGTTAGAAAACTTGTGGGCGTTAAAAATACGTGTCAGAACAAAATAAATTATGTTCAAGCAAAGCCTTTACCGCGTGGGTCACTAAGTAAAGCACCCTTGTATTAAGAGCTTTAAGCTTGAAGAACCGGGGTTTCTCGTAGTACAAGCAAACCTTTTTCAAACCAAAAGTCTTATTATAGAACGCTCTTGTGACGTTGATTTTGTTTATTTTCGAACGTTAAAACTTTTCTATACATTGATTTTGTAGGATAAGAAGTAAATTAGTATTCTTAAGTTGGTCACACGACTCATCCGCCCTGAATGCGCCGAACTGTCAATTCAATGGAGGAAATGCTGAGACGTCACAAGTAAGCTGCATTTTCTGACGTCATTAGTATGTTTTTTTATGGAAAAATTACTGCGGCGCGTACGGCACGGACATACCTATGTGCGATCAGCTTTAAAGATATACTTTGGAAGCGAGCGTCTATAGCGTCAGTGGCGTGGCGTCTGCGACGACGTGACAGAGCGACAGATAGATGCTCTATGCCAATATATGAAATTCTAGAGAACATCATTCAAGCGAAGCGACACTACAACGCGGTTCCCTATAATTTCATACATTTGCATAGAACATCTATCTGTCGCTTTGTCGCAGCGTCGCAGACGCGGCGCCACTGACGCTATAGACGCTCGCTTCCAAAGTCCGCCTTTACTGTCACAAAAGTTTTAGCTACTGCCCACTATTTGTTTTGTTGTGGGCGTTTCATTTATTCATTAGCAGCAAGGTTATGAAATTAGCCCATTCGGAAACTCTCCTTGTGTAACAGACGCTTAAGCTCAAAAAATATATATTATTCAAGAGTCACACGGATAATTGTCCTACCTACAATAGCTCATTACTTTACCAAAATATCGAAACGATATGACCGAATGGTAGAGAATTATAAAGTACTCACTTGGTATCCTGTTAATGGCTCTCAATGGACGAAGCACTCTGATAGTTCTGATCGCTGATAGGTTAATGTTCTCCACATTCAGTCCGTATTCTAGTGACCTAAAAACATGTTCACCTTAAAAATACAGGTATGCTTTGCATGCGAAGTAGGAACATTATCTACCCTCTTTGTAGATTGAATAAAGTAAAGTTGGGGTTGAAATGTACGAAACTTTTATAAATCTCTTCGCGCAAACATTTTCATAGTCTATGGAAGGAAAAAGGTCTTCAGCCTCATCGAGTGCACATACATTTTCCGCTATGAATAAATTATGAAGAAATTAATATGCATGAAGGAACTTACCCAGCCATAACAATGAAAAAATCCAGTCTATTCCATGAGTCTGCCAGATAGGTACCGTGGCCCCATGTACCCATAGCTACCATTTTAATTGCCATCTCTACGGTGAAAAATGCGAAGATAACATCGTCGAAAACCTGTAATTATTAAAATATTAACTATTTTGGTTTTGTTATACTTATCTAGAAATACGAGCTTGTGATTTGGTCTTTAGAAAATATTAAAACGTTTGATATCAGACCATTCAATCTCCCGTCTAAAAAGTGAGCTAAAAAGCTACGAAATATTATTTTACTTACAACAATAGAAAATTAAATGGATTTCGAGCATATTTCGAGAGGAAAAATTCAGCGCGCAAATAAATATAAACAAAAGAACGTCGAGATCTTATTTTAAATTTCGAATGCGAAGCTGCCAGTGCTCAGCAATACTTTCACATGAAAACTTTTTGAAATAATAAGTCTAAATAATAAGTGTTTTTATGAAAAAGGTTTTATTGTTTTTTTTTAATTAGTGCAATGAAGTGCATATTTTTTATGACAGTCAATGATATATTTTTTTAACATCATTGATGCCAGTCATTATAGAAGTCAGTAAATTTTTTTAATAGTTTTTATGAATTATAAATTAATCTAGATTTTTAATATTATTTTCTTTAAGCTTTGTTCATAATCTGATTGTAATCTGTTTTGTGAATTTAAATAAATTAATGTCCATTGACATTTTTGTTGGATGATAAAAATTACTACAAAATTACTACGAAATGTAAGTTAAAAAATAAAATTACATAATTAAACAAATAAAATAATAAAATAATTTAATATATTAAATGTAAGTTTTATACTCGTTATAGGTATACCTATAGGTACCTATAACGAGTATAAAACTTACATTTCACCCATCGCGTCGACTGCCCATTGGCTCAGATGGAAGAGCATCACCACAGGTTGGTGAAAATCGTGGGTATCGTAGGTCCCGCATGGGTGAAAATGTTTGTCATGCATTTAAAAAAAAGATTTTAAATGAAATACACCTGTAAATACTGACCTGTAATATTTTACATCTATTTGTCACGCATTGATCGTCAACGCATGGCTGGTACATCCCAAGGGTCACGCAGTTCAGCAGGATCACCAGCATTGATATTCGCTCGAACCATGTGTACTGGAGTTAAGGTATAATATTGCGTGGCAAAATTTTAAAGATTGATCCTTGAAGTTCCATAAAAAATAAAGGCTCATAATATGATGAGATAGTCTGGAGACGAATATAGTACTACCTAACATACCCAGTTCATCATTATGGTGGTTTAATGTATGATATTTTTTTATTTTCAGAATACATTTTTGATACTTAGAACACATACCGGAAGAGTGGGAATCAAACCCACGATCATAATATAAAAAAGCATGCCAATTTACCAATGAGTCAAATTATAATTTCCGCACAATATTCAAATCAATTGGTCGCCATATTTGTATTCAAGAGGATGAATGGTCACAATTCTAATTAGAGTTCAATCAGAACCGCATTGATTTTGGATACTGTTGAGTTATCTATATGTATGGCCATTGATATTAAACAATATAGATATGCTTCTCGCGCGCGGAAAATTATGATTCGAAAACGTCCCATTGGGATGTTTTTTCTTTAGCCCTCGTCAAGCAGGCATAGTAGTGAAAGTCGGTTTCTATGAACGTAACATATCTATAGTAATATGTCATTGATGGCCACTCATATAAGCCCATTTTATTTATTATTACATATTTTTACTTCTTGATTTGTAACGTCATCAGCAAATAAAAATATTGTGATGTAACAATAAAATAATACAAGAAATATAACTCTGCGTAATAAACTTCGCCAGTAAAATACTCACATGTAAATAATCCAAGTTTGGGGCGGAAAAATAAGATTTGCTTCTGGTTGGTTTATGTGATAAAGACCTTGAAGCTATATTTTGTTTTCACCACAAATACGGATCATGGGTTTGTGGTTGTACTTTAGTTTAGACGACCTTTGGCTTTTAGTATACAAATTATAAACGACAACCTTTTAGAATATACGATTCTTAAATCATTAATATCTTTAACATGGTTCAAATTGTTAGTCGTGTATAGGTGTGGTATGTACTCGTGAGGCAGTTGAAGTTATGTAAGGGGATCAATGAGCGAGAAATAAAAGAATAAGAAACGAGGAGGATTTGTAATTATAGGTAATTTTAATAGTTTATTCTAAAAAATATTATATTAAACAACAATAATAGTTAAAAAATAGTACACTTTGGCAAAGATTTTCATAGAAATATCGAAATTCAACTCAGAAATCCAATACAGAATTCACGTAGACAGAAATTAAAAAGGTGTGTTCAAACGTAACATTTTGAATTGGTATTTAAACTAGGTAATATTTACAAAATGTGGGTATTTATTTATAGTCCAAGTAGATATTTGTAGACTAAATTTATGAAAAAGTCTTTTTACGTTTACTAGACGAAAGCTAAAAGAAGAAACATAAAAAAAAGATACTACAAAAAAGTTTCACTATTAGTATTATATTTATATAATCTGGGATTTGATGCCTAACTGCGTCTTGTGATGGTTTACATTTCAAGGAATACCAAGGCTTCATAAGCCTATTTGTTCTCGCTATTCCAGGCTTAAGCGATTCAGATCGTTCTCCATTGTTCAACTCTATTCTGCGGGCATAAAGGGGGTATTTAAGAAGGTCCATTATTGAAATAGAGACGAATATGCTACATTGTAGTTCGCAGAGCTCAGACAAAAGCCACCCCTCCTAATTAGGAAAGCTACAAACAATACGAGGGTAAGAATAGGAGAACTTTTTACTGTTGAGAGTTTTACCTCTAGAGTCACTGTAAATATTTTACTATTAAAAATTCAGTGTTGGTAATTTTTTAGCACCGCCTATTGAATTCTTCTCTATGTGTCGAGAAACTTATTGTCAAGTGCTAGTTGCCCCAGTTCAAAAAGTTTAGTCTTCACAAAATACACAATTGATGTAGCCACATGTGAAAAATATAGGAAAATCTCAATCACAGAATTCTATACTTATTACTTATAGTATATAACATCATTGATCTTAATAACTTGAAAATGACAAGTTACCATGAAATGGCATCAATAACAAAAGTCAATACCGAGTTCCAATGTGAGGGTGTGTTTGATTTTGCCCCAAAATGTGCGCCTAATACCAATGAACGAATGCCTTGTTCAAATTTGCGTTCAATAATCGAGACACGTTCAGATAATCCAACCGTATTGGAAATTTCTCTTAACTTACTTGAAAGTAAAGCTTACATGTATTAAAATTGCATATCGAGCACTTTGGTTTACATGCAAGTTCAAACTTTTTCGCTGCAGAATCTAGATTAAACTAAATTTATGAATTCGAATTCATCCTGTCTAGTCGTGCTAGTGACGGCAGTTATACTTTAATTTTAAATTTTTTGCGTACCTACCCAAAGTAGGTAATAAAATGTATTGCTACAAAATTATAGTTCTTAGATTACAACTATTGAACCTACTAGCTGTCTGTTTTATGGTGGCTGATTTCTTCTTGAATGAAATTCTTGAATGATTGCTGAACGTCTTGCATGTTTTATTTGTATACAGGGTGTAAAAAGACGTCTACCGAAGCCGAAAGGGGTAGGTACAGCATCCCAATAGACAACCAAATCCAAAAGGATTTTCCGAAATATGCACAAAATCCGGAGAAAACAGCGTTTGAAGAGTACTGTTTGCGTATGTTTTGGGTGCGTTTTTTTACGTAGATTGCTGGATTTTGAGTTTTTTTCTTTTATAAATGAAATTATTAGGTAGGTATGGTCTTATTATGTTGTAATAGTAGGTAATATGTAATAGTAAAATTTTTGCGTTATTATTCGCTAAATATGTTTAGAATCATGGTCTGATTACAACCCCTCAGTTTTCGGTAGCAGTCTTTTTACGCCCTGTATACTTGAGCTTATCGATGAAATGAAGTGATTTGCTTCCAATAAAAGCATTTGTCGTTATAGGCTCCATCATGTCGTTAAATAGTCACCAGAGTACCATCAAATCATAAAAGAAGTATTTCTTCAACTGAAATATGCCATCCCTCAATAAAAGTCAGCTTTCCATGACGTAACGCGCAGTTTCTGCAGGTCTGTGAAATTAAAGTGACGTAAAAATAACTTGGTAAAGGTCGCAGTCTATATACAGCTTACACATGACCTAACTCTCATGGCCTCAAACGGTGTTCATTATACGCGTTCGAACCGACGCTTGCATTAATTAAGGCCCGTCGATCATGAATACCGATTCCTATCGCCGTATTTGAAACTGACGTTTTTTTTTAATCTTTACTCATATTTCAGTAGTTTGATCTTACCTCTGTAAATTACGTATTGCCTGAAAGCTAGGACAATCTATTTGAATTTGATTCAGTGCAGTATCATAAAGAAATTTTAATATATATACAAAACAGGAACACGCATAAAACTTCTGTGGTAAAACTAAAACTAGAACAATTAGAGTTTTGTCTAGTTGCATTCAGAGACCCATAACTTTGGCTTAGTTTTTGTTCACTGAGACCGTTCTGGTAATCTCTTGAAAACTTTTATGGAACCAATCCCATTGACAAACTGATCCAATAAGCTCTTTACCGCACTAGTACTTTTACGTCCCGACAAACATTGGGCGCTTTCGTGCGACCTCGGGCGCATTCAACCGAATTGGTGAAATACCGAAGCTTGATTACGCTGATGTTTGTGGGTTCAGAAACGTTGGATGAATGTTTTGGTTCGACTGTCTCTATGCGTTCGATTTGTTCGTTTAAGTAGATATCTACTAATGAAACAGTGCAATTGTGGCTTCCAAAATGTGGTGCGCGCTTTTGTTTAGTCGCTGATTGAAATGTAGATCCGTTTAATGCATAGGATTATGCGTAAGCTATACTGACAATGTTATCGTTACGGCTATTCATTTGAAAAGGTTTCTTTATAAAAGTTTAAAATTGTTCTAAAGTAGAGATTCTTCGATATAAGCTGTATGTATGGTTAGCGTCACCAACTGGTCACCGTCTCAGTTTAAACAGCCTTATCAAGGGAGCTACTAATTGCTGACGTACAACATATTTTTTAAATTTTTATATAAGTACATTATTTAAAAAATATTCCCACATGTAAAAGAAACTCCAAATTCTCAAATTGTTTATGAACTTATGTTTCTGGCTGTACCAAGACTTGGTAAACTATTCTGGAAAATCTATTTAGGAAACTTAGTCTAATCTGATTGAGTCAATAGGATGTCGAAGTGTGGATTATGAATTAATATACATTTCCTACTTAGTTTATTCTGCAAATAGAACATAGAGCGATTAGTAGCTTGAATAATTTAAACCACAGCTGCTGGTCATGTATAATCATTAATTCAGCTTATTTGGATTAACTGGACAATAATAATGTTTGGTTTTAATGAGATGGATTTATCTGTTTCATTGTTGTCAAATACAATATTCTTTATACCTACAGAGCTAAAGTTGTAAGTTCGTATACCAGCATCACGGCTGTATACAACGACATGGTTGTAATTCTCTTAGAGGATCCTTTGTTTGTGTATAAGGGGCTACTCAATGTACACTTATAAATATAAAATGAACCAGTATTGAGTGGTATTAAATTACTGGCTATGTTTTATCCAGTGAATTGGTATACTACTTACTTAGTGATAATTTGATTACAAACTAATATTGCATTATTTTATTATTCTTCTTCAACCCACCAGCGGTCACGCCAGGACGTAAATTATGAAAGCCAATATAAATAAATCGTTATATCACAATTATTCAAACGATGACCCGCCATGGAAGGTCATAGGAATTACTGACACGCCATTACTTTATAGAAAACAGCCTCTAAGTATATTTGTCCTTTTGAGCGTTCAACGTTAAGAAACTATAGGATAGGTTGATGTCGCCTTTGCAGAAACATAATTTTGTTTCACAACACTACGAACAAACTAATTTCAATATTTACTTGGAATTTATTAACAACGCTTGTGCCTATTCTGTGGCCAAAGCCTTCCATAATATCAAGGTAAATAAGAGCTCGATTTTTTGTAAGCTTGAAGATTATCTCAATAATGGGCGCGAGTAAGAACTTTGTAAGAGCAGCTCCAGTCGACCTGACTTGCGTTTTCCATTATATCCCCCATCTGTTTGCTAAAAGGCTTTACAATGCTGTGCTTCAGCGTGGCCGTTCCATAAATCAGTTCTGATGTCTATTCAAAGAACGAAGGAAGACTTCATGGTGATGCCGCGCCGTGGATTATTTCTCAGCATAAACTGACATAAATGAAATGTAATTTATACGTTGTAGATATTTTTGTCAGGTGTATAAGTATTTTATAGAACCAATTAGGTACGGTTATCAATAGTTCTTTTTTACATCTAACGAAAGATGCATCGTTTGTCACCAAACGCGAAAAGGGCCAGTTTACGAGTAGGTAACCATGTATTATATTATGTAAACGTAAAACGTAAACAGGGTCACGACTGTATCCCCAAGGCGCGGTAGACATTCTCTCAGATCTTTATATTCCAGATCCTTTTAAAGATGTTTAAGGGGGTAGTCAGAGGCATGTACAAATTCATATTTGATACATGCCCACATCTTGCAGAAGTTAGTATTCCATACGTGACAGGTTGCAAGCCCATCGCCGCCTATAAGAATACTAACTGCTTTCCTCACGATGTTTTCCTTCACCGTTCAGAGCTCGTGTTAAAGCCCATATAAATTTTACGAAACGCAAAATCCATTGATGCACGGCCGGGATTCGATCCCACGACCTTCGGATTGAAAGTCGAGGTACAACCCCATTCGGCCAACACGGCTTTTTTATGTATAAAAATATTATGTATACACCATATATTATGAATTAAAACAAAGCTTCTTTATAATCTCAGCACAATCGCATAATAACGCGTCTCGTATATTTACGGAGACGCGGCGCTGCGTGCGACGTGGCACGCGCTAAAATCAAATGTATGGCGATGTTCCTGTGTGTTTACAGAGAGACAGGGAGAGTCGTTTTTACCGCGCGAATCCACGCCTATCCGTAAATGCGGCCTGAGGCTGCTCAGTCAGTACGCGGCTATTGTTTATCAATGTCATGCAATTTTTTTTTTAATCTTTTTAATGTCATATGCTCATTAGTTAAACCTTCCTACGTCGGTAATAAATGATAAAAGATTTGGTGGAGTTCAAGGTCTTGCATAAAAAATATAGATTTTCCGTTTTTCCGATTTCTCTCACGTAAAAATTCCAACTCAGGCATAACTCAGGTAAACAGATTTTTTGCTCTAGTAGTCAGTAGTTATTCACAAACATTGAGCTTTCATCTTCAACTTGCATTAGCAATGTGTATTCTAACTAGACTTGTATTTTAAAACTGAATAAACCCTAAACATTAGCATCAATTTTCGACATTTCGCTATTGAAATCTGTGGGTATTATTCAAGTAAATCAATTCTTGAACTTAGTGTAGTTAGTGTAGTTAAATGCCACAAAGCTTTGTGGACGCTGACATTTTTTTTTTTTTTATAAAAGTACCTTTATGTAAAAATAAAAATTAAGTCAGACAGAAACACATAAACAACTTTTAACATGTTCTAAAATTAAATAAACTTAAATAAATCTTGGAGGTAAGTAAACCGAAAATCTCTTTTGTTGACAAATACAACAAAGCCTTGAGAGTGGAGTTGCTTGTGATCTTGTTTACTCTGAAAAGTTCGGATACCTACCGACACTGTTCTAGAGGGGTCATTGGAAAAACACATCGCCGTGATAATGGCCTATAAAATACACACTGTCAGAGAAACAGTATTTTATTTTCTAGAGAGATTTATTTCATTCGGTGTTATAATGTCGAGCCTACGACTTCTTTGACGATATCACCGAGGCGATCAAGTTAGCCGAGTTTCGTATTAGTCGAGACCTAAATTTTTCGATCCGTGTGATGTGGTGATGTGGCACAACTTTATTTGTGTTATTTTGTTAAAAATAATACCCAACCTTATCCACCTATGATAATCAGCCTTGTGCGATGGTAATATTTAATTAGGAAGACATTGGATAATTACTTTCCTTGTCACTCTCACATAAAATAAATGAATTAGCAGCCCTTTGAGCGACTAGAAGCATAAAACATCCATTGTAAATAATTAAGGGGTAAATCTGGGTTTGTGACGTCACATAAATGTCTCGTACGCTTAAGCTATTAAAATTAGCATAATAGTTAGTTCATATGAGTCAGTGGCCAACTCTGGTAGCATAATAATACAAATCGTTTGAATGCATCTGGGATTTACGAGCGTCTTAATGCACTGAGAATATGTTTTGGAGTGGTTTGATAGATTGTTATAGACCAGAAAATAGCTGTGACTTTGATAGGTATTTACGTACAAGAATTTCTAAATAAATATTTACCAGCACACAGATAATGTCAACAGTTTTGATCGGACGTGTTTTGCAGACACACGTTCATATCAATAATTTTGGTATTCCAGTTCGAGACTAAAACGAAAGCTGACAGCAAATTCAAAACATAAACAATATTAGCTACCCAAATGAGGATCAGTAAATCGTCTCTGGTTTGTTCACCTCTCCTTTTTACAGACGTCGTTCAAATATGCTGAGTCAGCTCGGCTCCCGTCAACTATAAAACCGCCATTAAGCAAACTCGCGTGTCAACTCAGGACATAGGGTTAGTCCAAGAATAAAATTGCATCCAGTAGGGAAAGTAAATCTACCGTACATTGTCGAGTAACGCAAATAAATCGTTTTCCTAAACCTCTGCCCCTATAAAAATGTTTATGTTACTTTGTGAGGACGTGTATAACTTAGTTTGAAAAGAATATTGAGAGAAATGTCTTCTTAAATCTAACAGAACCCTTTTTGATAGAATATACAATCTTGAAATTGACGGCGTCCTTTATCCGTTCCATTTAAAATGATATAATGCTTTATATGAAGTGGGCCTTTTTCTTTGCTAAGCTAGGCTATCAGATACAGCGGGGGTTACTTTTTTGGCTATATTTACACGATACAGTTCTGACATACCATTCTTGTTTCTTGCCACAGAATATTAGCTTGCTCCTTTGAGTTTGACTCCTTGAAAAGCAAGAGGCAAGAATGTTATCGTGTACATATAGTTAGGGAGGCGAGGTAGCTAAATGGCGTAATTCAACGGCGCCGTCGAGATCTATCAAAATCGAAAGATAAAATAATTTCGAAAAAAAAAGCTCGTATAGTAAAAACCATTTTAGCGGTGGGTTTGGCGTGTACGGTTTTTCAAAAATGTTAAAAAAAACAGTTACTTGGGCATTCTCGAGCGCGTCAGATATTCATACTACGTATGCCCCAAGTGCCTCTGATAACAACGGTATACTAATCTGCCGGTTTGCGTGGTGGGGGTAGGCATATAAAGTAGTCAAAAATGCAAAAAAAGTTTACTCGTGCGCGTCAGATTTTCGGAAGGGGTGTTAAGTAGACCCCAAGGAAGCTACCTTTAAAAAAACTGACGATTTCGGCGTGACGATAAGTTACGAGGAATTTTTGAAAATGCAAAAAAAAAAAGTTTTTTTGAAATACTCGAGCGCGTCAGATTTTCATAGGGGAGGTTTATCTCGGTATACTGAAAGCATATTTTCTTAATCTGACAAAAATGTTGGTGGGTTCTGTTAATCTGACCGAAAAAGGTTTTTTGGTTTCTTTTTTTTCCTTTCTTTCTCCTTGATAAAACGGGGAATTCATATCAATTTTTTTCAACACCCTCAGTTTTCGAGATATACTCAAAAAACCGGGAGTTTGAGTTTTGTATGATGCTTTCTTTGGACAAAAATGTAAAAAGACCTTTTTTGTGTAAAATAAAATTACCGTTTTTGTTTATTCAAACTTTTTTTTTGTAAAATGTATCGTTCGCGACTTATATGCCGCAACGCGTTTTTCGGAAGACGAAATGGCTCCTCCACACTTCCGGTCATGCGGAAACCGGCAGATTTTGTATTTTTAGTAAGTTTTAGATTATATTCTTCAAAATAAAAAAAATGAAAATCGCGCTCGAGAATGCCGGATTAACGTTTTTTTTTACAAGTTCGCGACCCTATAACTCGGCGGCGTCAAGGACTTATCGTCAGATTAGTTAAATTTAGTCTTAAAACACTAAAATCAACCCCCAATATCTTAATCTGACGCGCTCCAGTATTTCAGACTATCGATTTTTTTTTACTAATCTGATCGTCTATCCTAGGTGCGCGTCACTACATATAGAGCTAAATACTTTACAAGGTTGTTCTATTAGGTCTAAGGTATCTCTCATATCTTAAACTGCCACGCTCGAGTATTACCGAAAATTCCCCTATTCGCCTCCCTAACTAATAGCGTTTAAGTAAGCTCTGCTACTGAATGTCACTGACTGGTGATAAGGACCAATCGTAGTTTACGACAGAGTTTATTCGTCTTTTGATGTTGTATCCTAGGATTGCTACTTAAAGTCTTCAGGAAATGATGTCTCATGTCTGACTGCTAGGGTAACCTTTGCTTATCAGCATTTAACTTAGCTCATAAACATTATTTATTTATGTATAGACAAAATAACAAATACGATCAAGAAACAACTAAAAGTTTCAACTTATCCGTAAATACATTCCTAAATTAATTAATAAAAAATGCCACAAAGCAAATCTCGCAGTGTTTACAAAATGGATGAAAAGTAAGATAACCACCGCGACTGAGTTTTTACATATATTTTGACTACGGTGAAAAGCTTGGATATAGCGAGAATGTATTTCAACAAAAGTATGAGTCTATTGTTATTTTATGTGAAAACTTTTATACACTAACAAACAATAAATAAAGTTACCCCAAGAGATAAACACAAATTACGGTAAAGTACCGCTTTTGACGTCGCCAAATATTTTTGTCGTCGACATTTCTCTCATTTTGTCGTCAACGATGCTCCAAACTCGCTGTGATATCTGTTCCTTTGTTTCATGACCTTCAACATCTACAAGTAGAATGTTTGTTACGCTACAAGTGGGTACTCACCAAGGCATTATTTGTGTGTGTAGATTTTTTTCTGTGTGCTTTTTACCGAGCGCTCATTCGTCCATGGAGGGTTCTCGAGCATACGCACACAGAAACAAAGTGCATGTGCATCTACTCACAATTCAGACCAACCTGCTTCGAGAAATTGAACAATTGTAAGCACATTGATGCTTTACAAAAATGCTTTGCAAAAACTAAGGTTTACATCCTATTCTAGGTATCGTCGTAGTATCATTAGATATTTACTTGTACTCGTAAGTGCTAGCAACTAATAGTGCTCGAGCAAGACGCTATAAAGCTTGGGACTTACTACTTTAGAGAAGTCATTATCTAGAATTGCTAGTACAGTCTTGGTCTAGCCAGCTTTAGACCCCTCGCAGACTACAGACTTTCTATTGGCCGATAGTTGAGACGGAATCTACATCGGTTCGTAATGAGTATGGAGAAGACTATCGGCCGATAGAAAGTCTGTAGTCTGCGAGGGGTCTTAACGTCATCAAATAGAATGTGTATTAACCGGTGTAGAAAGAAAAAAAATATGAGCTTATTCACCACCGCAGTTTTCCATTTAAAATCCGTAAATAAGCGAACAACATTCGAAAATTCGTGTGCGATTAAAATCAATTGCACATTTTTGTCCGAAGCTATATTGATGTTCGTACCTTCATTCTGTGAAATTCCAACGTCATGGAGCATGAAACCCTGATGAACTGTTTTCCGGAGAAAAAGTTTTTTCTCGGTCGAGATTTATCACATCAATTTACCAGGTAGCGTCACAAAAGCTTCGCTCAATCGGGACTCTGAGTAATAAGCTTTGAACATTCCATCATTACTGGGTTTATGATCCGTCTGTTTGCGCGGTGGGGCTGCGTGACACACTAATGATCTCCAGCTTTTGTAGGTCCGTTAATTAAAATGAAAGCGTTATACCTACTGCGGTGAGCTGTGAATAAACGTGAGATGAATAATTGTGATGCAATATGACTTTTGTCTCAGTATCCTAATCAAAGCACACATGCGGGCAAACCTTCGTACATTTTATAATTTTTTCCTATTTTATAAGAAAAATTATCACTTGTAGGTAAATATCGTCCTACATTTAAAGGTATTGCAAATATGAATGACCAGCATAAATTGTTGAGGGTAAAATTACTGTCGTAGTTCTTGTTACATAAATCAGAGATTAGAAATATAGTTTGTCTGTGTCAGAGACAATGAGGTTGCTTAAACATTTTGTCAATGAACTTAAGGGACTTGTGACACAAACGCAAGACACAAACTAAAGCTTTGACAATGCAATTATTTGTTTGTGCAAACATGTTCAAGACGTTTGGATAATATCGTAGTTGTGTTGAGTAATGTTGATCGTTGACAAGGTGAATTTATCTGTTATTGTGTGCAAACCATGTTATCTATGATCTATTTTAAACACAAAAAAAAATATTAAATATTTCGCAAGATTGACTGCTATGATCTTATTAATATACATAAATATAGTTATAAAAATATTAAAAGAAACTCTATACTTATATAGTCTTTACAAATATGTTGGCGCTCCAAATACTTAGATTAACGTTAATTTTCAGTCTCAGAAAAAAGTAACAACTTATCACTATGCTTTTATTGTGCATTTACATGCACCCGACCAATCTTCTTTTCACTGATGTTCCTATCCACCCAAAGGTTGCCTGGAAGAGATCGCATCTTAGCGATAAGGCCGCCCATTGTAAATTTTTATCTGGTTTATCTTTTATTTTTTGTATTTATTAATGGTGTGCAATAAAGAATTTTCATTCATTCATTAATTTTATCTACTTAGCTTGAGTAAAAGTAAGGATTTTGTTAGAGTGGAAAAAGGGCGAATTGCAAAAGTTTTGTGCGAAAAAAACAGGCGACATAATGCTCATACATAATCATCAGTTTCCATTTGTACTCCTGCCCTTTTTCGTCAACTTTTTGCTAAGTAACTTGTTGTATTAGTAGACTTTGTCCCTTAAGCCCGCGTTTGCCCAAAGAAGACTACAAAACATATCAAGCTTTTGCTGCACCATTTTCAATCTTATGTCGTAGAAAATATGAAACACTTGGTTCATTCTGACCGTCATTTGACGATGGTAATGCTTGGAGAGCAAGGCTTTAGTTGGATTATTTCGTTCATGTTTTAACATCTTAGCTGTGTTTTTGCTTAGGGTATTATGCTTTATGCCTGTGTACCTATTTGCGCGTTGGAAACTTTTTGTAAAATCTTACCTATGTGTTCATGAAGGACCAATTTTTTGTAGAGTGATGCCTGGTGACTGATAGGGTTTTCACCAGAAAAAGGAGATTTACCGTGACAAAATAAAATAAAACAGAAAAAAAGAAAATGAAACAAAAATATGAAAACCTCGATCGAAACGGACAATGAACATCTCATACCGCGCTCTAGTGACCACACTCAGATCACAACAGAACAATTTTGTATCAAGTAAAATCTTTCGAACTCCGGACTCTGGACAAAAATATCACAGCGTTATATACGAGTAAGTACTTTAAATCCGCTTCTAAATGACGTGATGATTTTGTTTTACACGTTAAACGTAAAAAAGGGTCAAATTTGTTTACCCTTTTTAGTCTAATGACCTGTAAAATAAACCACCCTTCACCCTCCACCCCTTTAACGCTTCATAACCTATGACAGGGAAAAATGCCCCACGTTCCTGCTTTCAGATTGAATATGCTACAGATGATTAATTTTGTGAACGTTGTTACTTCAACAAGTTAAACAACAGTCACGTGGCTAAGTTTCATGAAATTCAGATATTTTCAGGTAAATTTTTCTACGAACCCATTACACAAGAGAAATTCTACCGTGCCTTGGAGACGGTTGTGATCAAGTTTCAATTTGTTGTTTCATCATATCAATGAAAATAAATGGCAACAAAATTATAACGTTTGTACAATCAAAGAATATTGGCTGAAAAAAGGCGGGAAACTCGAACAGGGAAGCCGCGTTTTTTTTTGCTAATTTGTGAAATTTAAAATTTAAATAGCTATTTAGGAGAGGTATTGCTGCTGAACTCTTTTTATCTTTTCTATTTGTAGATATATATATATTTCTTCTGATCTGGTAAGTCACTTTATTCTATTTACTGTTTCCCATGGAGGAGCCCCCCGATCCGGGGGACTCAGTCCCTGCGGTAGCATGTAATATTACTATAAGTACCGGTAATTCGTTTGAAAAGCTTCTATCCAATGATTCTGCGATGGATACAGAATCATCTGTGACCAATCCGTCCAATAAAAGAAAGAGAACCCGCATGCACAAAGTTTGCAAAAATTGTAACAAAAGAAAGAGACATGGTGATGGAACAAAAGGTTGCCAATGTGACGAATCACCAGTGCATCCTCAGTCCATTCTTCACTCCAATGTCACATCAGAACCTGTCGACTCATCTTCTCCCACAACTCCATCTTTTGTTCCCACAGCTCCACCTACTGCTCCCACGGCTCCTCCTTCGTCTCCACCGGTGTCGGTTGCCAGAACTCAGTACGAGTCATCTGACAGCGGACCATTTATTGTCCATGTACAAAGAATTACAGATACACCTAATGATAGTACCACACTCCACCCCATAATGTTTGGGAAATTTCTGCAAAGAAATAAATTTTATAATATTGTCAATGGCAGCGTTAAAAAGATAGGTCGTAACAAAGTCTCATTAGCATTTAATAGCCACAGTGATGCCAATGCATTTATCAGTCATGATAGTCTGTCTGTCAACAAATTGAAGGCTTTCATCCCCATCTACAGTGTATCCCGTATGGGTGTTGTTAGAGGAGTGCCTACTGACCTGTCCCCAGAAGAGATGCTTGAATGCACAACGGTTCCACAGGGTTGTGGAAAAATTCTAAAACTACGTAGAATGAACTACAAAGACACTTCTAATGGAACTGTAGAATGGAAGCCAACTCAGACGGTAGTTGTTACATTTGACGGCCAGGTCCTTCCAAGCCGTGTTTATATGTGTTACAATGCATTGATTGTACAATTATACACTTATCCAACTATCCAATGTTACAACTGTTGTCGGTTTGGACATACTAAAATGCAGTGTAGGTCTAAGCCCCGCTGTTTTAAGTGTGGCCAAGAACACACTGGTGATAGCTGTGATGTTGATGAAGAATGCATTTCCTGCTGCTCATGTGGAGGAATACACTTTGCCACTAGTAAAACTTGCCCAGAATATGTCAGACAGCAAAAAATTAAATTTTCAATGGCAGAAAAGTGCATCTCTTACGCAGAAGCATCAAAAATTCATCCACCTATGTCTAGGTCTTATGCTGAAATCCTTGCAACATCCAAAGATCAATCTGTTCCATCTCAAAAACCCTTTAGAAGTCAAAATTCTTCAGTACCCAGTCAGTCATACAGAAAAACTATCTTTTTAAAACCAAAATCTCATCCAAAACAAACCCAAGGCTATGATAGAAAAGCTCACTTTGACATTGCTGGTCAACCTACCCCAACCCTTCCTAATGGTTGTGCTTTGGTTGAAGGTGAAAAAGATAAACAACTTAATATAAACGATATTATTATTCTTTTAAAAACTTTATTACAGTCTAAAATCATAGAACCGACCAACGCAGCTAAAATTATAGACACAATTAGTATTCTACACAACCACAATGGATCACACCAGATCCGCAGTTCAATGGAACTGCAGGAGTGTAGTAAGTAAAAAACATGAAATTATTAACTTAACTAATTTATTTAACCCATTTCTTATTGCCATTACAGAGTCCTGGCTTAGGCCGGACTCTGTGTTTAAATTGAGCGGCTTCTCCTGCATCAGGGACGATAGGCCTGATGGTTATGGAGGAGCTGCTCTTCTTATTAAAAGTTCTCTTTGTTTTTCTACATTTTCTTTACCATATCATGATACCATTCATTTTAATGCTGTTGCCTGCATTATTAATAAAATATGTTTTGTGTGTATTTATATACCTCATCCTTCATTACCAATTTTTAATGAATTAGAAATCTTGCTTTCTAATATTCCAAAACCATGTGTAGTGATGGGAGACTTTAATGCTCATCACAGAGCTTGGGGTAGCACATTAACCAACTGCTACGGTAGAGATCTCATTGAAATAATAGACAGACAAAATCTTTGCATTTTAAATGACGGATCTCCAACACGCAGATCAAAGCCTTTTGAAAACAATAGTGCAGTTGATTTAACAATAACTTCTCCTAGCTTAGCTTCTTCAGTTTCTTGGAAAACTGAACCATTCACCTATGGAAGTGACCATTTCCCTATAGTTTTAAAGTTTTCTAAATTTACAGCTACTGAGGTTCCCAGACCTCCACCCAGAATGGTTCACAAAATAAAAAGTGATAAATGGTCCGACTTTACAATGTATGTTGAAAACAACATTACAGCCCTGTCACAGAGTTTCCAGGATAATATCTCCTGTTGTGCGGATGGTTTAACTAAGAATATAATAGATGCTGCTAATTTAAGTTTCCCTTTAAAAAATAAAGTTTCTGGTAGGTTACCATCCCCGCCATGGTGGGACACTGAATGTAGTATGGCTGTCGCCCAAAGAAAGGAGGCAGAGAGAAATTATAATATGAATATGACTGAACACAATTTTGATATGTTATGTGACATAATAGCGAAAACAAAAAAAACATTGAAAGATAAAAAAATTCAGGGTTGGAGGAAATTTTGTCTAACTATATCACCGAATACAAAATCTTCCGAAGTCTGGAGTAGTATCAGACGTTATAGGATTGGAGTTAGTACTTCAAATGTTTCAGTTATTTTGACGACCTCTGTGGCGCAGCGGGTGCAAGCCCGCTTGGGACGCAGAAGGTTGCGGGTTCGATCCCCGCCGCGGGATAAATGTTTGTATGATCTGCAAATATTTATTTCGGGTCTGGGTGTTTCCTTGTATAATATGTATGTATATACAAAACAAAAAGTATATAAGTAGTATATCAGTTATCTGGTTCCCATAGTACAAGCTTTGCTTAGTTTGGGGCTAGATGATGCTGTGTGAAAAAGTCCAGCATTATTTATTTATTATTTATTTATTTATATGATCTAGTAGCATCTGTGAATGACTCTGTTAGTATTTTACAATACGCCGACGATCTTCTATTGTATTCTATTGGCTCCTGTATTAGTACTGCAGCATTCAATGTGTCATTTGCTTTAAAGTCTTTAAAATTATGGCTAGATAAACATGGCTTAGAATTATCACCTACTAAAAGCATTATTGTTCCTTTCACGCGGAAAAAGAACATACCACCTTTGAATATATTTTATAATGGAGTATGTATTCCTGTGAAAAGTCATGCAAGATTTCTGGGCGTTTTATTGGACTGTAAACTCACTGGTCGTCCTCACTGTGATTATGTGATGGAAAAATGTGAAAAACATTTAAATTTATTAAGATGTCTTACAGGAGTATGGTGGGGTGCCCATCCTTTTTCTTTAAAACTAGTTTACAATGCTTTAATTAGAAGCACATTAGATTATGGCTCTTATTTGTTGGAGCCTGGTAGAGTGGAGGCTTTCAAGAGATTAGATGCCATACAAGCACGAGCAATGCGTATAATAATGGGAGCTATGAAGTCTAGTCCCATTAACGCTTTACAAGTAGAATGTTGCGATCCACCTCTATTTATGAGACGCCAATATTTGTGCAATCGATTTTTCTTCCGTACTTTACAGTTTTCGAACCATGAGATTCACCCTAAAATTAAAATACTTTCAGAACTCATTACTTCATCACCGTATTGGAATCACAAATCCCCTCCAAATTTAATAAATAGTTATAATATATACAAATCATTGTCAGCCCCTATAGAACAGTCTCAGTTTCTTCCAATTTATCATTGCAACTATAAAGCATTAACTCTACCTCCTAAAGTTTACTTTGATCTAAATATTGATCGTAATGATTCACATGCTAACATTTATTTTAAATCAAAAGTTGATGAACTCTGGAATGGATGGCATCAGATATTTACTGATGCATCAAAACACTTGCAAGGCAGGGTGGGTGTAGGTGTTTATCATAAACAGTTTGACATTGTACAAAAAATCAAATTACCTGCAGAGACGTCTGTTTTTTCTGGTGAATGTTTTGGCATCACGAAGGCATTGGAATATGTTCTGTTAATGAAACTTAAAAAATCTGTCATATTTTCCGATTCTAAAAGTGCATTACAATCGCTTGTTAAATATTCTTTCCGGTCTAAATCATCGTATCCGCTTATAATAAAAGCTAGAACTAAGCTGTTACAATGTGAATCAGACGGCTTGACTGTCGTTTTTGCTTGGATTCCCAGTCATTGTGGAATTATAGGTAACACCCGTGCAGACAAATTAGCAAATGAAGCTGTGGATTGTGGTGACATCTTTCCATACAGAATTTATTCTCACGATCTTGGTTCTCTTTCCAGGATATATCTCAAGAGATCTTGGGATAAATCCTGGAATGAGCCAAGTAATATGAAAGGCAGACATTATAGAAAAATTCAGGTAAATATCCCAATAAAGCCATGGTTTTTTAAAATTAAACTCTGTAAACGTGCTACTACTACTCTCATTAGAATGCGCCTGGGGCACTCGTGTACCCCAGCACATCTGGCAAGAATGAAAATAATTCCCGATCCGACCTGCACTTGTGGAGATGAATTTGGTGACCTAAATCATATTTTCTTTGCTTGTCCACAGTATGACCATGCCTCTTTCTTTTGTGATCTCCTATCTTGTAATGTTCCTCTACCAACTAATATTACTATTCTTCTTTCTTCTCTAGATTCTAATATATATAATTGTTTAGCTTCTTTTATTTGTAACAATAATATAAATATTTAAATTAAAAGTTCTTATACCTATACCTATTCATATTTTTAGATTACTTATATATTCATACTTACTAATACCTACCCTACCAGTATCCATTACCTCTCCTGATCCCGTCCTAGTCCGTGATTATTTTATAAACTTACGGTTTCCCTAATTTTTGAAAAATGGCGCATGCACAAATAGTGCGAAGCCAGGAAAAAAAAAAAAAAAAAAAAAAGAATATTGGCTAACTATAAACAATTGTCTTCAACTTAGCGTGTTTGTAATCTGAATAGATTCTTTGATAATGTAATACTATTTATATCCTACTAATATGTATAGTACTTTTATACTTATTCCATGTTAGTATAGAAGACAAATTCACGAAATACGAAATGATTGGCTGAATTTTGTCTTTCGTCAAAGTAAAAATCAAGAAAAATAGATAAGCCGAAAAATGCTTCGTATTCTTACAAAGCTTTGACGATGAAATTCATTTAGCAATTTGCCGTTGAGAAATCCAGTTGCGCGATTTTAATGAATAATCTCATTGCATTATGTGGGGCACAGCGACTGGTATCACAAAGGTTTGTATTACTGAAGGGAGAGCTACTGGCCTACCCATTGTGTTGACAAACGCTCAAGGTGTGTTTACATCGTTCCAGTACATATTCAGAAAGCTAGTGAATATACTACCTAACTATTATTGATATAAGTGGAAATGATATTTAAATACATTAAATCAAATTAAAATCGGTTTCCAAAAGTACACATTAATGTGTTTCTGTAAAAGTTTTGCTACGTTCGTGTCCTGTCCATTGAAAGCTAATAAATCTTATGCAAATAAGCTTATCACGAAAATACCCCAAGAACAATATTGGTTCACGGTTTCATTGAATGATTGTCATTGATCGTGCATGATGTAGTTTTATAGATCGTAAAACTACCATAAACTTGCACGTACAGTTTAGGTTTATGGCGTAATTGCTGGTTTTGCTTTTTAAATGTATTTGATATCCGCTAAATTCAACTTTCAACTTTCAACTAAATTGAGCAAATTTAATTGAATTATACGGTGATAAATTTTATTTTTAGGAGGAGAATAAAGTAAGAAAGCTTAATCACAGGAAACATAAAAGTAATGTAAACAAATTAAGCTTATTAACAGAAACACTTCATTATAACTCGTGGACTGACATGAAGTTTAAAAATAATTTAACTAGATGCAGCTCGCGGCTTCAGTCATGGTACCAACAGGTTTTGTTCATAATTTTATTTCGTGAGATTTTTTTTACATAATTCGTCGAGCTTTCTTAGAGCTTAGATGAACATTTACAGTTATGAAGACAAAAATAAATCAAATGATATTTTACACGTAAGCGTGTTTTAGTGTATGGGAAGCATATAAACGGGGCTTTATCTTTCTGTGAAGACACGCGATAGCTGCTCTCATTTCAAATCATCGAGTTTCCAGCTTTAATATTTCATTCTTTACAAATGGACTGACATTTCAGAGAGAATTCTGTTCCAATAAAAACTGTGAGTCAACACCATTATTTTGTGAATGATTGTGTTTTAGGCCTTGAGTTCTCCGTTATTTGTGTTTTCAGTATTTGTTTGAATCGGTATGTTTTATTATACCTTAGCTTAGGCTTTAGTACCTATACCTACGTTTCTCAGAAAACAAACTACTTCTTACATATCTTTACAACACATCATCTCCGATTTGATCCACCTAAGGCCCGTTGCAAACGATAGTTAGATAGCTAATCCGATCCATCATCCAGTCATACATAGTCTACATAGTCTAGTCATAGCTAGTCGGAAGTGTGCCTAAGACGTGCCTGGCAGCATTACCACGTTGGCAATGTTGAGCCACCCTCTTTCAGATCATCACTTCGACGCGTCAGACCGTGATCTGAGAGACGCTCAGGGATTATCTTTTTGGAGTTCAATATTCACTTAAGAATGGGACCAAACGAGCTTACTTTACAGTTAACAGAATAAAAACTTAAACCTGTAATCCCCAAGATGCGGAAAATTTCTTTCAAGTCATTTGGTATTTTACAAAAAAACTAAAAACTCAATTTGCATCGTCGTGTGGCAGATATTGAACTTTTGTATTAAATTGAAACCGAATGCAGCGTAAACTACGCGACTCGAAACTAAAAAATACTTTTGGTTTGGATTATCTTATGTAATCGTTTTATCGAGTCAAAGGTAAACGTTATCTGCAAGGCAACATTAAGCGAAGCACCTTTGACTGTTTCTAAATTGAAACAACGCGAAAATCTGTTTCAAGTTCCGCGGAAATTCAAAAACAGCAATTTGAGCTTGTAATAGAATCTGGATGTGCGAGTCTGGGGCTGATATTAGCATAATTGTGGGTCTGATACCGAATGGGAAGCAATTTACGCTCCGGCAACAATGTCCGCGCAGGGACGGTTGTGGACAATGTCGTGCTTGTACTGAAATTATGTTTAACTAGGAATTATTTAATAAGTAAATCGGAACGTATGAGGATCACGCGTCCCTAAAGTAAGATAAGATAAGATAAGATAAGATAAAGTTTATTGTGACAGAAACAGGTATAGCGGTACAATGGTTTCACTAAAAACAATATAGGTGTATTTGCAGTTTCATGATAGGTCTGTACCATGGTTAAACCTCTGTTCCCCACACTAGGACTAAAAAGCCTGTATAGTAGGGTCACAGCGATTCGCCGTTATAAGTATGGTGGATATTTTCTCCGGTCTATTTGCGAGAATTCAAATTAGGGGGTTTCAACATAGGAACTTAAATTGTAGCTGCATGAATTTATTCTGCAGCTTTTAATCGCGAAACATTTTTGAAATTAGATAAGTTTCTAACAGTTCTGTAAATTTCTCAGATTACCTTGGCCGTTATTAATAAACGTGGTGTAAAGTTACGCCAGGTCTAAACTCCATAAATTTTATGGTTAATGCTAAGTTACACCCGGCGTAACTTTACACCACGTTTATTAATGACATCCATAAAATATTTCTCCTCCATTTATAAAAAGTTACGAAAGATGCATCATCCGAACGGATACAACAAACGCAAACGACTGAAATCCGAAATGTAAACGACTCATGTTCGCATAACGACCCACTAACAAGCCATCGCAAACACGTAAGGAAATGCCGACGCCCAAAGTAGGCGAAATTACTTAGTGCTCTACGTGGCGGAACAAATGTTTACAAAGGCGAAGATAAATGGAAACTCTCTTTAGATAAACTTTTTTGGACCTACATTACAATAAGTATACATATTACGACCAAAATCCCTCATCAACATTTTATACTCGATTTTTTCGATTTAAATGAATTTTGAAATAGGAAATGGTCATCATCATCATCATTTGCCTGCCCTTATCCCGCCTATGCAGGGTCGGCACAACATGTTCTCCTCCTCCACTCCCCCCTATCACTCGTCATCTTCGTATTCACTCCCTTCTTACCCATATCTTCTTTCACACAATCCATCCATCTTTTCTTTGGTCTACCTCTACTCAAATATCCATCCACATTCATTTCCATCACCCTTTTAGTTACGTGACTTTCATCCCTCCGCATTACATGCCCATACCACGCTAACCTATTGCTCCTCAATTTTTCAGTCACCGGCGCTACTTTCAGACTTCCCCTAATATATTCATTCCTCACCTTATCCATTCGCGTCACTCCGCACATCCATCTCAACATTCGCATCTCTGTCGCATGCACTCTTCTTTCATCCGTCACTTTCGTAGCCCAGCACTCAGATCCATACAGCACGACAGGTCTAATGACCGTCTTGTAGATTTTCCCCTTAAGTTTAAGGGGCATACAAGGGTCACAAGTTGTTCCCGAGACCTGTCGCCATTTCATCCATCCCGCATTCATTCTATTTTTGACGTCTCGGTCTATTCCTCCATCATCTTGGATCAATGATCCGAGGTATCGAAAATCGGAGCAGACTGGAAGGGATACACATCTAAGGCGATGGGAGAGAAGCTGGAAGAACCTCCGAAATTACAAAACAGGTGTTCAGTTTTGGTTCTGCTTATTTTTAAGCCCACTTTTTCCAGTCTCTCCCGCCATTTTCCCAGCCTGCTCTGAACCTCAGAAGCATCTTCCCCCACAAGGACGATATCATCGGCGAAGAGCATGCACCAGGGTGCCTCCTCCTGTATGTTTGATGTCAATGCATCCATCACCAGGAGGAACAAGTATGGGCTTAACGCCGATCCCTGGTGCAGGCCTACAGCCACACCGAACCTATCCGTAGCACCAGCCTCAGACCGGAAATAGGAAATGGTATCGTAAAAAAAGTTTTTTGTACAATGATTCAAGGCTTGATTTTCTAGAGAACCATGTTCATAATACAGCCTACTAAGTTGCGCATATTTTTTCTATCTTGGAAACTAGCCAGTGTTTATTGGTTATGGACATTTTAATAGACCAATCAGACGTGTTTAGTAAAATAGTATTTAAATCAGTTCACTCGGTGGTTAAGGTATTGGGCTTTCTCTGATTCAGACATCAGATAAATTACATGGTTATAAATTAAATTATTTATTTACTCGATTTACTCAATAAATGTTTCAGGCAATAACGTTATTATTGGTTTCAGGTAAACAAACTACTACTATAAAAAACAAAAAACAATGTGTGGTCGTAAAATTGTTGAAAATAACCAACAGAAATACTGCTCGACCTTGTCCATATCTAAAAAGGTCAAGATGTAACCAGTAAATTCTCTATGAACTGCGCTACAAAGATATCTGGACCGGTGGCCAAAAGAGGAACTAACATTTTGAAATGACAATCTGTCTGCCACAGTGATTTGGTATACTAGTTTTACTGCATTTCTCTGGTCTGAGATTCGTTTCCAGTTGCCATATCCGCCATTGCTTGTTTGCTCGGTGTATTTTTTTTCGTTTGGTGCTTTGTGGATGCTTTGGTCCCTTGCTTACCCACTTTACTGTGAAATGTTTTTTTTTTTGGCAACACCAAAGGCCATAGACATTTACTTTCTCTATGGCCAAATGCGATAGCAGCGCCTCCCTCACCGGAACAGATATCCTTGTGGGACTATACCGACTATTGAAACGATTGAATACAATTGAGTTTTGATCATAATTTAACCAAGATTAAAAGTCAGTATTTTACGGTACCATTTATATACTATTATGATAATCGACCCCAATAAGATTCAACAAGAGCTATTAACACCTACTTAAATTTCTGCGACTCATTTTAATTAATTTTGTTCAGTCAACATTCAAAAAGATCTTTTTATTATCACATTTTCAATTAATAGATTCCAGTCTACCAATCACTCCACTTCCATGATTTTATTAGCTAGTTACGTTTATTTTACCCAACCTTCACACGGTGAACGCCGCGAAAATACAAAAATATAAAAAGTTCAAACAATTCGGTTGAGTCTAACTAATAAATTACAAAAATCTGGTTAATATCATAGAGAAACATGTGTGTAATGAATGTTGTTTCACAAACCATAACTCTCACGAAGTTACAGCGCTCTGTGGGCGTCTATTGTCTATGACTAGTATATGCGCTTGCGGTGTGACTAACGTTAAAGGTGGTCATTATGATGGATAATATGGACACACATTAATTTCATATGGATGAAGTCGGTTTACTAAATTGATTTCACTCAATACCTGGATATACATTATCATTGTAATTTTAGCATCATCCGCCGGTGGGATTGTAGAGAGCTTCCTTTTATGAATCAGATCATTCTAAATGTAAACCTATTAGGTAGCATTCTTAATGTGAATCAAGAAAAGAGTTACTTAGAATTATCGCTAACTTAACTGAAAACTTAGTCCATATCATTCTTAAAATTTATGTTACTTGACTACGTTCCAATATACGTTTACAAAACAAAATACGTTTCGTAATCTGGACTACCTCGTAGCTATTTGGTATTTAGCCCTTGTCTATGCAATATTGTCAAAATCTTTTGTACCCTGAATAACATCTTGTGGAACTTGATAAATGCTAAAAGATTCAGCGAGAAAAAACGGATGCTCTAGAATTCAGGGTGAGGTAACATTTTTACTGAATTCGTCAAGGCTGACTCAACTACCTTTATTTTAGCATTTGTAAGAGAGCCTAAATTAAAATCCGGATTAGTTAAAGCCGATTTCAGCAGCACTAAACTGGTTTTAACATTTTAAATAACATAATTTTTACTCTGTTTAATTCTTTGTTTAATATAAAAAGATTCTCGTTTTTCTAAAGCTTATTTCTGCACAAAAATAAACTCCTATTTTGTTACTGGGAAGCAAAAAACCATGTTTCCGAGCCAGTAAAGCGTACTCGAAAGATGCATATAAAGAAGAATCGAGTTTTGGTTTCCGTTTACATTTATTCCAGCAACACAAAGATACCTGCTAGCTATTATTAGTATATAAACGGTACCGTAAAATACTGACTTTGAATCTTGGTTAAATTATGATCAAAACTCAATTGTATTCAATCGTTTCAATAGTCGGTACCTACTTAAAGTTTATTATTTTAACATTTCAATATCATTGAAATTAAATTAAGTAGAGGCGACTATCAACTCAGGCAACATACCATAAGTACCACAATTTTCTCTTTCATTTATCAAAAGTCAAAAAACAATAACTATATTAATTCGGACTTAAATAGTTACCTGAACTCAGATACTTGAAATCATGTTTCAACCTCAGAGAGTCTCAGCCAGTTTCAATATTGCTCCAAATATGATTAGGAAGGCTCGTCCCAATTTGTGAATTGGGCTTTGTCTCGAGCAATCAAGTCACGAATCTGCTTGTCTACAAATTGACATCTTCATTTCCATGTTGGCTAGCTTCCACCAGCTTAGAAATATGACGAATAAAGTGGCATTATTTTAATTACGAGCCGAAGTATGTTCCGCCTCAACTATCGGTCGATAGAAAGTCTGCAGTCTGCGAGGAGGCTTAGACTGTCAAGTTTAACCAACTTAGGTAATATACAATACAATACAAGAAGAAGCAATATTTTCAATATATTATACAGCACTCGCTTTCTGTGTATATTGAATTATATTACGGGTAATGTGTGTAAATATTAATCTAAGTTTATATGGCTTAGGTATTATAATTTAAATATAATATTATGTAACTTAGCACTGATTCTACAGTCACATCTCGTACTACGATGCTTTTACATAACTATTATTATCATAACACTCTGCCGTATTGGTCGAATGAGGTCGCAACTCGATTTTCAATCCGAATCAAAATTAAATCTTCGATGTATTCATGTTGACTGTAACAATGTATAAAATACAAGTCTTAGAATAACCGAAGGAGCCACAAAACAAAGTTTTCCACGCCGAGGCTTATTAGCTTGTTCTCAAACTCATAATCACAGCTCAGGGTATTAGGCACAAACATTTAAGGCGTTTAATTGAAGACCCTGCCGCATCCTAATTGTCTACTACAGCTGCCTACAGATTACATTCCACGAACAGAATCTTCGTGCTTAAAAGACAAGAATTTAATAATAGGCTCAATTTACTTCATTCGCTATTTACAAGGTAGAGACTTTAGTATTCAGAGTGGACATTTAAACGTGGATCATGTTTAAACTCAAAATATTTTTCCTTCAATACTATGCCTAGACAAGTAATACCGAATCAGTCAAATTGGTGAAACCGGTGCTTAAAGATTTTCGAACCGAATGAATTTTAATAATCAGAATAACTTACAAGACCTTATTCTGAATTGAATTTCAAACCGATCGCGTCTTAAGTTCAAAATGATTCAGTGTAACAGCATACGGGCGTCAGGGTCGATAGAGCTAAGCCAAGCCAAGCTAACTTACAGCGCAATAGGAGCGTCAAAGCTTTGAGCGCAGTCATTGTCAATTATTCACAACGTAAGCACCTGTAGTGCATAACTTTGAATGTTTTTCGTCTATTTCGCGATTGGGTAGGCATTTAAATGGTTGTCTACATTTCAAATCTCATTCCTATGTTTTATTTGTTTGAATTATTATTTGAATAAATTCATTGTTCAAAGTTCATAATTAAACATTAAACATTAGATACATACACATTACACAGTCCTGATTTCACTAGGATTTCCTGTGACCTGGTTATCAGAAGCTGCAAGTATCTGATACCACGTCACTGAAAAAAGAAAATCAAATTCAAAGTCGTCAAATTAGAAAATCGCACCTCTTCATGGCACTTTTCATTTTGGCAACCTTGAGGCTTACCGGTTGACATGCCTCAAGGTTGAAAAAATGAAATGTCCTTAGTTCTTGCAAGAACTTTTGCAATGAACTTTTATACTCAATTTAATTGTTATAATTCTGTATAGTGTAGGTATATCTTTAAAGAATTTAATTAAACTTTGTGAGTCTTCGAACAATGGAAAAACAATAGTATTTGTACTCGCCAGGAAATGTTTTTAACTTGCCAATGTTTTTGAATCGTGTTGTTCCTCTCTCTTACCTCTTGTTCATTACCGAGTATCGTCAGGTAACTTTTGAAATAAGTTTGTTAATTAATTAATGCTCGAGCATGATCTAAGAAAACAACGTTTGTTCTTACGAATTTATGTACTTATTTTATTCATGCAAAACTTTATACTCCTGGCAAACATATTTAGCCAGCGCTCTTCATTATTTACTGAAAACTCGATAAGTAATTAAATTGTTTTATTTAATAATAATAATAATAATAATAATAGCCTTTATTCAGACAAGTGTACCTACATTACATAATATTTCACTGTTAATTTTTTTCACTGTTAAAGTTATTTGTCTGTGTGCCTTTTATAGGCAAAGGCCTCCCCCAACTCCCTCCATTTCTGTCTGTCCCTTGCTACGGCTGTCCATCCTCCAACTGTTGCAGTTTTCATATCATCAGCCCATCTTTTATGTGGCCTGCCTCGTTTTCTTTTTCTGTGTCCATTAAACCAGTACATAATTCTTTTTGACCATTTATCCTCTCCCCTGATGGTATGACCTGCCCATTTCCATTTGAAGTTTCTGGGGCCTTAGCCAAAAAACAAGTAGACATTGAAATGGAAATGGACATAGACAGATAAGGACTATAACTCACGTGCGGCGCATGACATTATTTAACGCGTTTTGTATGGCACTGCATACGTTTTATGCCAAATATCGCGGCATGTGAGTTCCTGGCTTTATCAAACGTCGGATTGACACATCGAGGATGGAAAGTTGCCACAGAATTCATTATAGTAGCAAAGTTACCATTGACATTCCGGGTTGATCATTCCACCGCACAATTAGAAGACGCTTCTAGGATAGACAGATTGTCTATAGACCACGTACACTCTAGACGATCACCCACTGTTGCGATGATGCGGCATGCCTCACGTGCCGTCATGCATGAACGTCTGGGGCCAGCTTATGGTCCGCAGAGTACAAAGAGTATACGTATTTAAAATAGCGTCTTAAGGTGGGTACACACTAGAGAATTTTATCGAGCAGTTACAAATGTAACGTTTTTACAAATAATAAAAATAAACAATAAATGATGCTGGATTATTAAAAAAATAAAATTAATATGGCATGTGCTACGGGTATACTACGTAAATATTTTTTGTGACTGTTACACTACTTAAATATTTTTTGTTTGTAAATGCTTAGGCACATTATATCACCACCTTTACCTATTTTCACAGAGAAAAATCTTACTTCTTACTAATATTATAAATGCGAAAGTCTGTGTGTGCGAATGTTTGTCTTCACGTATCTCCATGACGACTTAGCCGATTGTGATGAAATTTAGAATGTAGATTGTTTACATACTGGAATAAGATATAGGCATATAAAATTTTCGAAAATCAACCCTTAAGGGCGTTATACAGGCTGTTAAAGTTTGTATGGAAAAAAAATACTCCTTGGTCCGATTTACTCCAAACTCGGTAAAAATAAACTTAAAAGTAAATAATGAAACCCGTGTTTTTTATTTTCTCAAAACATCCCTTAGGGGTGGTGTGGGGCAGTTTCAAAGTCGTAAGGTTCGAAAGTCTGTATGTGCAAATGTTTGTCTTCACGTATCTCCATGACGACTTAACCGATTGTGATGAAATTTGAAATGTAGATTGTTTGTGTTAGATTTTCTGGGTTAGATTTTCCCTCCCTCTATCTACTATGGGATTCTTGAGAGAAACATAACGCAATAATAGTTAATCATATTATGTATTTTGAAAGTCAAAACCATACACGATAGAGAGGAGTGGAAGAAACGAAGGGAGGCCTTTGCCCTGCAGTGGGACACCACAGGCTATTAATAATAAAATAATAATAAAAACCATACAGTTCTTGCTATAAAAAAAATATTTTTAATGTGGATTTTCGTATAGTTCTCCTCTCTTGAACCGGGAACTGCATCAAGGATTGGCGTCATTAGCCAAGGGCGTTGTGGATATCCAAAGTCTCCTGAAAACAATATTTCTTTAAACCTTTTTTTTTTACTATTTAAAAAAGATTATTGTTTTTAATATATTTATTAACTTTAAGAGCCGTGTTGGTCGAATGGGGTTGTGCCTCGACTTTCAATCCAGAGTTTGTGGGTTTGAATCCTGGGCCGTGCATCAATGGATTGTTCGTTTCGAAAAATTTATATGCATTTCAACACGAGCTCTTATCTGTGTAGAAAAACATTGTGAGGAAACCCGCAGCTTAGTCAGCTCCACATGTATTGACGTTGTCTTTCCTGTGGCAGGCAGATTAAGCTGAGAAGATGGTTTTGGTGCTACAAGCCTATTCCATGTCAAACAATGTCCCAGGCACTACAGCGTCCCGTTGAGTCTACACTCAACGGGACGTTGTAGTGCCTACGCATAGGTTGCCTCCAGGTTTTTGGGAAATCAATCCATTTTCCCATTACAGCTGGGTGGTTCAGGGCGTCCACAACTTCTATAATGCAGCGACTCATTGTGCGTTGGGCTAGATGGTGATTCATCCCCACGATTCGTTGGTAGGATCCTGTGGCTAAAAAACTAAGCGTGCACAATACCTACAAACGACAAATAAAACATTATTTTAAGTACTTATACAAACATTAAGGTTATTAAGGTTATCTTATTAATATAAAAAATAACCTACTTACTAAAGAAATCGATCAGATTCTTTCAGGGGAAAGAATTAAGTATAATATTATCACGATGTGAGACGGGAACGATCTTCGGAGCATGAACATATTGAACATGTTTATGAGAGACAATTCCGTGTATCTTAAGCCGGGTCCACAGCGCCGTATTTTAATGTTTTCTAATATGTTAGCATTGTTTTTCACCAATTGTACGTGCTTATTCGGTTAATAACATGTTAAAAACTCGAAAACACGGCGCTGTGGACCCAGCTTTGGGTAATACACAGATTGTGCTTGTGCTATTGCCGTAGAAACAAAGAAAACGGAAACTTTTACCTTGAGTTCCAAGGAAATATCGCTCGATTCCTTCAAGGTAGATTTTTCACGTAGCTCTTCACACAAAATTTTAAATTCTTCTTTTTTAATCCGAAAGACTCTTCGACGGGATCCAATGTTTGTCTAAGAAGATACCCTTTCTGGCGTTGTAAATAACAGTCCTCATTTTGAGCGCTCCATAATAAATTTAGAGCATGCATTTTACAGCTTGAAAAATATTAGAAAGCTTTACAAAATCACAGAAAACTATTACTCAATACAAAATTACACGGTGACAGATGATCGATCAAACACAAGGCACCATTTTATTTCTACTGCGATTCCGCTGGGTTTTTGTCAACTTTGCCAGTTGTCTTGTCAGCGATCAAAAACGTAAACAAAGTATCAATTGCGACTATCAAAAGTGCATCTTGGCTACCATTTTTTCCATTCCATTCATTATGACGCGTAATTTTCATACATACTCTTTGTAATCTATGGCAGAATCAAGTGCAAAATGAGTGCAACATCGCCAAATCAGTGTTGATAGTAGCCATGGAATGGAAACGAATCTATGTCATCTTGGCTAGCCCCCCTGATTGCTACTGTAACATCCTTTGTTCTTTTTGTATGTTATTGATGATAGCGTGGCTTTTGTATGTTGTTTTATGGTTGAAATTCTTATTTTATCTGATAATTTCTTTCCCAGCATGCTCCTTTCCATAGAGTTTTGGCAAGTTTCAAGCTTCTTATCATGGGATTTGTTCATTGCCCAGGTTTGGCAACCATAAGTAAGTACATTGTTTTATTTACCTACAAATAATTATTTAAACATTTAACATAATCAAAATCAAAAAATTAAATATCAAATTTTGGTTTTGTTGGTTTTCTGTCAAATTGTAAATTTTGCTTTTGTAAAATGTACCATAAAAAACGAATAAAGTAACTTTAACAGTAAATAACCCTTTTGTGCATCTTAAAAAATTGTCCACAGGGTTTATTTTCACTACCAGAATCAACAATCTCAGAATGAATAATATTGAGGACAAAACATGATCTATTTCACACGGAAATGTCTATTACCGTAATGTTCGAAAACATTCCGCCAGCTATAGAGGAAAGAGGAAGTGTGTTTGTAATACAGTAAATTTTACGAGTACGACTCGAATATACTGACCGAGTGACCTAAGCAAATTGCAAGCCATTAAATCTCCGTTCACTCTCATCGTGTTCTTGAATATTCCATCCATAATTCTATCGTATAATATTAAAAAGGATATGGATTAGTTATGAGCGCCAAACACCAACTCCTCGGCCTGGTTTCCTGCGTGAGGTACCCCAGGGCCACTGGCACGAACCCCGGGAACGCAAGACCTTGCCCCACTGACGTCTCCGTGCTCAGCCCTCCTTCGGAGTCCGACTCCCCCCCATCCGACTCCGACCCCCCACTAATGTCCGACTCGGGCCCCCCTTCCCGATACCCGTAGTAAGGCATTTCTCCCGACATCCACCTAAATTATAAGCTCATTTTCACTTTAGTCTATCACTTCACCATTTTTAAGTTTTCAACTGTTCAGATAGGTATCTTGTATTCGGAAAGAATGGTTAGATTTCGAAGTCACTGATGCAGGAATCCCCTCCATTATTGAGTTTTGAATAGAAGTTCAAAGTTTATCTGTAACAAAAGAAAAAATAATGTTTAAACTTTTATGAAATGACGGACGGACGACATTTCTATTTTATTCACATCGTACTCTGACATCAATAATTACAATGCTGACATAAATAATACAATTAAATCTATTATTGAATGGCTTGTGGCAAACAACTTACAGGTAGACCTGACCAAGACAAACTTTATTCAATTTACCAATTCAACAAAGGAAATAGAAAAACTTAAAATTAATTATAATGAACATAACATAGAAGCAGTAAAAGAGACAAAATTTTTAGGTATTACACTTGACCAGAGGTGTAATTGGATTGATTATGTAAGAAAAAAATTAAATAAATTCGTCTATAATATATACAGGCTTCGCAAAACTTTTAGTCTTAAGACTGTACTGACTGCGTATCATGGATTCGTTACCTCTAATCTAAATTACGGACTTATTCTATGGGGTAATTCTACAGATGTAAATCTCGCTTTCATTGGTCAAAAAAAATGTGTCCGCGCAATAGCCGGTATACCACCATGAGAATCGTGCAAACCTATTTTTATAAAATTAAAATTATTAACTTTTCCCAGTATGTACATTTTAGAAGCTGCAAAATTTGTCAAGGAAGATTCGAATTTATATAATACCCTAGATGTGTACGTAATCCTAACATCAAAAACTTACCTTTAAGACTATTTATAAAAAAGTTAAAATTATGGCTCATTGAAAAAGCTTTTTATAATGTGAATGAGCTCTTGAACATTAATTAGGCAATATGGAGATACATGTATATAATTATGACATTCTTTTGTGTATTGTTTTTGTTGACATCCGTTTTTTTTTGTGTAATTTAATTTTTGCATGCCAATGTTTTTTGGTGAAATATGTGACACTGTTTATATAATTATTTAAGACCTTTTTGACCATATTTCGCAATAAATGATTTGATTTGATATAAAAGTGCAACAAGATATTAACAATTGATTTCTGGGAAGACTGCAGTTTTCATAAGTTCAGAGAGGCTCAAAATAAAGCGGTAGGTGCTATCATAAAACTCGTATTCGCATAACATATGAATTGGTTACGAAACCGAGGCGCAGATCAAATAATAGTACTTAGCTTGACTTATTAAAACTTGCCGGGCTAAATACTAAAGAGTTCGAAAACAAAACACTACTGGAGGTAAAGAAAATTCGAAGCTGAAATGAAAAGATCACCTTGGAGCTACGGTTTGGCTGCCATGCATAACCGACTATTGAATTTAAAAAGTAGATATTGAAAACAAAATTATTTAAGTTACGAAAGCAAAAATATTTCGATTTGTTTTGTCTTTCGTGTATAAAACAAAAAGGTTCATTCATATAAAAATGCAATTGTATTATTATTATTATACTCAAAGGTTTGCTGGTAGAAAACTCTTTTAGGGTTAAGCTCGCCTTTGTACATGAATTTTGTAACAACCTCTTTTCTCTGTGTTTTATTGTGTACATTATAGAATTAAAGAATTAAAGAATTATCTGTAGAAATTCAAGGTCGAATACGTTCACAACTTCACTCACTCTCTCTCTCCAAATCCATTGTACCGCTACTACTTTTACAATAAAATAGTCAAAATTCAAGTTTTTTGATATTTAACGAACAATAAGTTTATTTATACCTGATTCTTTACTTTGTTATTTGTCTCTCATGTTTTAATCAATTTCAGTATATTATATCAGACAACCCTACTGCTATGCTGTTCAGCCCTCATTTACTGACGGACGCCAAACGTTTTGGACTCAAACAACATTTTTACAATCGCGTTGACTGTGCACCAGCCAAAACAACACCGTACCAGCCACTGTCAACTCAGTCAATACTTTCAAAGGTTTTCGCTATTTACATGATACCATTATTGCCTCTTGCTTGCTCAAACTCAATGGACCTAGAGCTAACATTCTTTGACAAGAGGCAAGAATGGTTTGCCAGAATGGTATTGTGTAAATGGCGTGTTATACCATGTTTTGAAGGGACGGGTTTAATTTATGAAACTATACCCTTGTCTGCACGATAAACGAAGTTTATATCGCTCGTCAATTAAAAAATTTAAGATAACTGGTGAAATGTCGATATCTTTTTTACGCGATGAGAAAAAGCATACTTAAATACGTTTTATGAGAGAAGAAGAAAATCCAATTTTTATAAGTGCACTAAACCAGAAAAATTAAAAGAAAAAACTCATTGGAGCAAATCGATAGTATCCGCAAGTGCTGGAATTTGGCAGTAGCTTCCAATGACGCGTCGTAACTCGTAATAAATACGTGGTTCTAGCATGTTTGATCGAACCCAACATTACCGCTTCCATCATCAGTTTGATAGGAGTTTGTGGCTATATTATGGACCTTAAAACCCGTGTAAACACGTGTATCTCCCCCTGTTAATAGCATCGGAACATGGAACCTTTATTAGTACTTCAAGAGACGTTAAACTTTTACGAATGATATTTATTACGTGTGTATAAACCTTACTTAATACCCACCGGGATTAACATTAGGATTATCATTATTATTTTACACTAGCTGTCCGTCGCGGTGTTACCCGCGGTCCCTCGGGAAAACTTCGATTTCCCCGAATAAAATATAGCCTATGATTCATCAGGGATAATATAGGATTCTAATGGTGAAATATTTTTCAAATCGGTCCAGTAGTTTCGGTATTCAATTCAAACAAACAAACATACAAACAAATATTTCCTCTTTATAAGTACGTGTTGGTGAGATGTACTCCAAACTATTAATTAGTGGATTTTAATAGTACACTGTGATTTTGATTAACTTTTAAACTTTTTTCAGCAATCCAAATCCCAAAAAGAATGACACGGAAAAGATTAAATTAAGTACCTACCTGCTTTGTTTCAGTTCGGTTTTGTGCAAAAGACACTTGTCTATTTTCCCCACAGTTTTATCCCTGTTTGTCAGGGTCGCTACTTTTGTACCCATCTATGTTACGATGTAATAAAATAAAACCACCAACTTGCGGAAATAAAACTGTTCCGAAGAAAATTCAATTGGAAACGTCAGGAAAATGTAAAGATATGAAATGACTGTCATATTTCTTACCACGCTCGTTTTAAGAACATTCGCCGAAAGAGTAGGATCAAAGCAGCATTTAAGGAAACTCACTCAGCTTTGTGTTCAAACACAAGTATGAGTATCAAGTTTGAACCTACTTTTTTAGACATATTTAAGAAGTTGAAAGGAGTAGACGAATTTAGATGATTATCTGTTCTTGTCATTAGTAAGTATTTAAATGGTAATGATATGAGAACAAAGCTGGAAAAAAAAAACCAGCTCGAAACTAATTGAAAAGGCATAAAACTTCAGCTCCAAAGTTGAAAAAAAATCATAGGAAATGGACAAATGAAACGGCTCATCCCTAAAACTCTTCATTCTTTTTCTATTACAAACAGTTTATACGGGAAATATTTCCTCGATAGTACTTGCCCGGGAACCACCTGGGGGCAGTCGAATGGCAATAGTTCTGCCATTTGTCCAGTAAATCGATTTAAACCGATTCCAACCGCGGAAAAGATCGTTGGGTTTTGAATTTGGGTCTTAATTTTCATTGAACTTAAATAAATTCAATTTTAATCAACGATTAATTACGAAAAACAAAGACAACTAGCCAATCAAATTTTCTGTAAGACCCCTTGCAGACAGACTTTCTATCGGCCGATGGTTGAGACAGGCTACACTTCTCCATACTCATTACGAGCCGAAGTATACCCCGTCTCAACTATCGGCCGATAGAAAGTCTGTAGTCCGCGACGGGTCTAAAGCTACTTTACCTTGAATTTTGGTAAGGATTTGAACCCACGACCTCGTAGTATCGAGACGTATTCCACATTAATAATGCCTGTTACGATAGCACTTTTGATATCAAATTGCACCTTTAACTCTTTTACTGTAAACCTTTAGGTTAAAGGCAAGGTGCACATTGTATGACTCGATAAATTGAGATTTTATAAAGTATCTATTACTCAAAGTTAATGCCAAGAAATTTATCGGAACAAAGTTTTAATTGCACTTGGGTATTTTATGACCACTGTGTAGCTCTGAATTTAAAACTTACTTTAGGTCGGGTGTAGACGGACAGTTGAAAAACTTGCTCTGATATTGAAGCAAAAACGCTTTTGTTACTGAACTCTGTATTTGCCAAAGTTTCTTTAAACCCATTTAGAACGTCGTCAATAAGAATGTAGTTCACTAACTTATACATATAATAAGCAATGCCCAAACTTGTCTCTGAATTTTAAACGAGCCAATAGTTATCTCATGGCAACGTTGAGGTAGTTTTGAATTTGTCAAATTTCTCAGTCCTTTGGCCGCTTGCCAGAAAAATAAATGGTTTCATGCATAAATGAGGTTTCTTAGAGTTTGTCTTGATCCTTGGAGAGTCATAGAATACCTAAATAACAAACCCCTAAGATGGCAGATTTGAAATTGAATGTGAATTGGTTCACGTCCTAGTTTCATCTTAAGCTTTTATTTAATAAAAAAAAAATATAACAGATATATTTTTAACGATTTTCTGGTATAATTAAGCCTTAGGTTACTTATAAATTTTCAGTAAGAATGTATTAATGATAACTGAAAGCTGTTTTGTAAATGGAGTCAGGACAGTCGTGCTGTCATTTATGAAATCTATTCAAACTGCTCGTATATTTGTAGCCTTATAGAGAAAAGTTTCAATGGTAAGGTCATAACTGTTTTTTTAGATTTATTTGTATTTGGACGGTTCGCTGGTAACAAACCTTCAGAGTTTGTTGAGAAACCTGTAAATATATTTTATGACCTAAGTTTAGTAAAAAATACTGAATAGTTTGCTGAGAATTAATTGCATATTTGCACGAATATAAAAGTATAATTGTTTACTTACGACTCCAGCTTTTTTACTATGATCACAAGAATCGAATTGAGCGTCAATCACAAGCAAAGATTATCTCTTTATCGTATTTATATTTGATTGGTTAACAAATTATAATGAACAAGCTGCGCTCCCGCGGTGTGACCCACACTCCTTCGGGATTTTTTTATTTTTTCCGGATAAAATGTAGCCTGTGTCCTTCCCTGGCATACAACCTTTATTCATGTCAATTTTCGGCCTAATTTGTTCAGTGGATTGGCAGCCACACACAGACAGACAGATAGACAAACAGACAGAGCTACTTTCACATTTATAATAGGTATTAGTATGGATAGTATGAATACTACTCATGGTGAGAAATCGGCTAGAATTTACTAACAAAAAACTAAATGTCAATCCATGCATGGAAATGGGGACTTGTCGAACCGTGAAAATTAAAAAATCGAATTAGCAGTAACCCAGCACACTACAGCGAATCTCGTTAAGTGAAGTGCTTTTGGCAAACAGCGTGAAGGTACAGCAATTACCTTCACCAGAAGCTGCACAAGTTTCAACTTTACTCCTCAAACATAAGGTTCAGCGATCAAGCTAACTTGCGCTGGTTACTGTACGTGTCGGTTTATGGAAGGAAAGCGGCCATGTATGTACGGAATTATGGCAATAAACGTATGCGTGATAACGCGCAAAATTGCGTACAATGAACATGCTATGTCTGTATATTTCAAGCAAATGAACTGGAATTCAAGAAAATATCAGGATTATTGAAATGAATGAGCTTTTTATACTGAATATGAAATGAATGGTAACAGCTTGTAAATGATGTGTGGGGTGTTTGACTGAAAGCTTATTTGAATTGACAAAATGATTGCCTAGTAAAAGCAATTTACTACAAATGTAGAGAGAGGTACAATGAGCAGACAGTATGAGAAGGTCAACCATTTTACCTGTATTTCTGAAAATAACTTTTTATTATTATTATTGTTATAGAATAAATAACAATAACCTGTTGGTTATTGTTGTAATAAAAGCTTTTTTTGCGAGACGATTTTTATTCAGGGCCACGAATACAATTAATTTATAAAAAACTTTGACTAAAACCTACCTTTACCTTTACCTAAAAGTTTAATAGTTTAAATTATTCCCCCTCAACGTTTCGTCTTCCTACTACCTATATTTTAACTATTACCATTCAAATCTGAATCAAGGGCCTACTCAACTGTGAATTAATTTCCACTTTGACAAATAACCCAATCATAACGAAACTTTAACTACTTATAAAATCTGTCATTAATATTCCCATGACAGTTGAGATATCAAAGCTACATAGCGCGTATAGGGACACAGTAACGCAGTCCACGAATAGACTGCTACATTAATCATACAAATGACAAACAAACAACTCCATCTAAACCACATCACTTCCAAAAAGCGTTTTCATATTATCCGACACGACATCGATAAATGGAATGAGGACTAAAATGTTCGCCAATGACGATACCTACGAACGAAAAGCACAAGCACTATTTTTTGTGAAAATGTAGAACACATACTCGTAATAGCAAAAGTGCCGATTTATCACCAACTTTCAAACACTTCGAAAGAAAACGAAAGAAGAAGCAGTAGCTCAAGAACATGAACATTGAAAAACTACTGTGCGTGTTACCTAATCAAATCGTCCAATCCATTAAACATTTTTACAATCTGGCTAGCCGTTTCTTGTGTGCACTTCGGTAAACCGTTGATAATGAAATCGTAGCTTTCGTAAAACAGCTTGGATTTTAAAACCACTAAATAAAGCCGTGATGTAAAATTGCTCACGTTACCGTCATAAATCACAACACAGCGCTATGTAAGTGAAATTCTAATATTTTATTCAGCAGATACCTTCGGAGCTGTGCCAGGCAGACCCGACACCTCGTATTGGTTTTATTGAGCAATGCTGTGCCGTGGCATGCGAACTTTATTACTGTCAAAGCGAAACAGTAAAATTCGAATGTACTAGGTTTTTGATGAGTCTTCTCTACGAATAAACGCGGTCAGTCACCCCTTCTCGCGTAGAGAGGTCGGGATGTATCTAATGTGCAATAAAATTAAAAGAAAAGGTTATTTTTATCATGACAAAAGAAAACATGTCTACATTCTAAAATATCATGATCATTATTATTTAGAAACATCGTAGCTACTTGTTTTATTTCCTTTTTTGCCGAAGGATTTGTACCTATTTTCTATTGTTATCATTTATGTTCTATTGTAATCACATCACATTATGTTCTCTGTGTGTCGCCAACTTATGCAATAGACATTTCAAAGGTTTTGCAATGAAAACAATAAGCGACTACTACGGTTTGTAGTGACTCGGTAATTTTAATTCTCATAAAGGCAACGTGGTAGGGCGATACGAGCCTGAATAGTCCGACTGGCCGACCCTTTATTTTTATGTCCACAAATGCAAACAACTCACTGCAGTATTGCAACATTATTGTGTTAATAAAAAGGCGCCAATGTTGCATCGATAAAGCTAAATATCAAATGGAAATGCCTGCACGATCTGCTAGGTCATTACCCATGTAATTATTGCAATTGCATTCAGAAGCACGCCTCAAATCCTATTTGACACTATGACAATGTAAGTACAATGTTACCTTTATGTATTGAACCATCAAATTTTACTACAACGTAAGAATCAATTCTGTGACAGAAGATTTTCAATTTAGAGAAAAGGAAGAAAAAAATGACGACGATGTTGTGTCATAAATATGTGGGTGGAGGTAACTAGTGCTAGTTATTATACAGTGCCACAAACGCAAAAAAGGAACTTGGGTTCCTCACCACCACCACCACCATTTTGGACGCCATTTTGAAATGTCAATCTGACTGCCACTGTCCATTCGTTTCCAGTTGCCATATCCGCCATTGCGTGTTTGCTGAGTGTGTTTATTTTTCGTCAAATTTGTTTTTTTTTTCATTAATTCAAAATTATGCTTGTTCATTACGATTGATTTAAATAGTTTTCAAAAAATGCCAAAATACCTTTTTCAACATTTTTAATTATAACCACCGTATTATTATGCTACTATTGGAACTGCACTCACAGAATCTTGTTTCATACCTTGCTTACCCCTTTTCCTGTACAATAAATTTTTGGGCAACACCAAATGCCATAGTAATTTACTTTCTCTATGCCAAATGCGAAAGCAGTGCCTCCCTCCGAAACAGATAAGTTTGTGGGACTATAAGACCCCTCGCAGATATCTGTCTTATAGTATATACAACTCTAACGCAATAATCATAACGCTGTTTGCATAGCAGGGACCAACATGTCTGAAATTGATTATAACAGTACTTACTGGCAAAAAGCTAGCTACAAACTGTGACACGGCCATAAAAATATGTTAGCCAATGAGCATAGCTGCAAGCCGGCTGCTAACATAAGTTGCTTTGTTACAGTCGAAATGCACCTAAATTAAATATTTTGCCAGGCAATTTTGGTACTTTTTTGTTTATTGGAATTGAATTGTTAATAAATACTCGTAAAAGAAACATACTGCTTCTTATTTTATTACCTTTTTGAAATAAATGTATTTTTTTTTTATATTCCAACACTTGAGAAGATGAAATAGATTTAATGGTCTTTTTGTAGTAGAATTCTTTTGAAAAAGATCAATGGTTTGTTATGGTTGGTATGTTGAACGATTTATGACAATAAAAAAATTCATACATAAATCTTATCGCGTTATAAAAAATAGGTTGTTTGAAAAGTTACTTAAATGAAATCAGAATTTCACAAAAAATCTATGATAATATTATAACGAGGAAATATTTGTTTGTTTGTTTGAAATGAATAGACTCCGAAACTGCTGGACTGATTTGAAAAAATCTTTCTCCAATAGAATCCCACATTATCTCCGATGAACATAGGCTATATTTTATCCCGGGGAAGTGAAGTTTTCCCGAGGGATCGCGGGTAACACCGCAACGGACAGTTAGTATTTTATGAACTTGTAATAAAAGTATCCCTCCGTACGAGACACGTTCAAATCGCCTTTTTAAGAGGAGGGGTTACCAATTGGTGACGATTACTGTACGATAAATTGATACTAAGATAAACTGATTTAGCTTCAGGATACGTTCGTAGACACGAACACCATCGAAATAAATACAAGATTTCCAGATTTTACTATCTTGTAAACGTAGGATTATAGACTGTAATGAACTATATTTAGATCTGTGTATGTGGTCGTAAAATAAAATGCATTGGAATTCACCTCCGAAGATTTCATTTAGTCTTGTCTTTAAGGACAAAGAGAGAGATTTTTGTCTTTAAAATAACTACTAGATTGCTTTTTTTTTCATAAAAAAAAAATGATCGAATAAGTAAAAACCTCATACTTGGTACTTTTCTATTTTACATAAGGTTGCTTCATTTTATTGTTCAAAAATGACTGAAAAAGACTTAGCGCCTGAATTTTTCAATTTAAGTGTACGATTGGAATGCAGATGTGTCTGTAGCAGTAACATTACGACGTCTGGAATCACGGCAGACAGAAATAACGCTAACCTATTGTGCTCGTTCGAAACATACATCACGGATCACCGACTATACCGGTATAGCTATACATTTCAATTTTATCATAGGGTTGACTGTTAACTTTCAAGTGTTTCAAGGCTTACCTTGGTGAAAACTTTAAGAAAAGGACAAAACCTAGCTGTGAGTCTGTTTATTGCCTTTTCATGCTTTAGCTACTCAACCGATAATCGTGAACTTTCATACTCTTTTTCAGAGGAACTTTTACAGAAGGACTAAAGTTAGTACCACTTTTTTTTCAGAAAAATAAATTGTAGGTACATTTCACGAGGAATAATAACGTGAAAAGCGGGTTAAAGCCAGTAAATCAAAAATACGCATCTGTACCTAAAATCCGTGGCATTGTATAAGTGATAACCAGCACTACGTACCATGTGCGTAGAGATTAGCGCTGAGACCAGCCCAATTGCCGAATATTTTTGTCTGTTTTTGTTAATTTAATTTTTGTATGTGTGCTGTCTTTTTTCTGGCAATAAATGTATTTGTATTTGATAAAACAGCGCATTTCCGGTGCTTAAGTCGTCTGCACCTACACAAAGTACACAAGTTAAGTAAGTCTAAGGCAGAACTTTATACAATTCTATGGGCAGACAGCCCATAGAACTCCCACTTGATGTCATGCCCAGTTGATGTCATGTAGGCTTGCATATTCTTTTTTTGCTACATATAAAGTAGGAAAAAATATTAAATTTTGAATATACCTACTTACTTTACTAAATGAGTTTAGCGGATGAGTTATGATTATAACGGCGTATATGCATTTTATTGATTTACATTACATTCTTAATAACGTTCATAATAATAGGTATTTTAATCCATAAACAATTTTTTTTGAAACGAAACACAAGATTCTTTTGGTAACGGAAGTAAGTGTAGATAAATATAATGTTCATAGATAAATAAATATAAGTAGAATACCATACCATAGATTCGTAGCGGCCCTAGCACAGCTGCTTTGATCTGTTTGCGCTCAGCCAGGTCGGTCGATCGGTTTCGGATCATTTGGAATACCTATGTCGTTTAGTGTTCGACTTGTGGTGGTCACTTTGTGAAAATGACATAATCTCACATAAGCGGTAACGTGTATTTCAGTATAGTCATGTACTTATTTCAAATTCAGAGCCAATTTTCAATCAAGAATTTTAAAGCTAGGTTACTCTACTACTATTCGTTTGCCAGCAATACTGTTAAGAACAAAAGCAGAAAACACGGACTGGGGTCTTAGTTAAATTTGAATAATAGGTATTTTTTACGCAAACTTGATTGAGGAGACAATCGCACAAACTAAAAATGGGCGAGAAAAAAACCGGGCATTACGGTCACGACAAAAGTTCACCACTTATCTAGCCTAGGAGTAGATACTGTGGATTCCACCAGTTATTTGTAGAGTAAGTAGTTATTTGTCTAGGAACAAAACAAACATAGTCCATTCGAATTTATCATTTACGCTAAAGAGCTCTACTCTACTAACACAATTCTGTTGCTCTCTCCCTTCACTTGATAACGCCCTAAGTTTGTGCTAAGAATAAGCGGTTTGCACCAAAACTTCCAACAAATTCTTCCCAAATAATTTACGTGCCCACAAAATACCAGGATCTGGAAAACTAATCCACGGTCGTATCGAATGTCCACAGGAATGCCATTACGTCGTACATCCGTAATGGATCTGTCTTCGGGAACATTCTATGGGAGGTCACTTTCTAGAACGAATTCCACGGAAAATCTCGATTTATTCAAGGCAATTTAGCAAAAATTGGTGAAACGGTCTACCTATAATTTGATGAATGCAATGCTAATCATTTATATGCAATCAAATTCCCATTTATTTATAGTCACTAGAAAAATCTCTAAATATTTTCTGATACATAAAAACCACTAATATTTGTATGCTCTACTAACTACTAAATGGGAATAAATGGCTATATTCATAAGAAGAAGATACTAATTATGTTCTAATAGAAACAATTTGTAACCCATCGACAATCTTAGATTTTAATGTTTGTACAAAAACCAATCTACATTTTCCTAGGAATGTCTTCGTAAATACCTAATTGAGAATAATGCAAAGCGTTATTTATCTTATTAAGTGGAACATCAGCTCAAAGTGCGAGGCTAATCAGAACAGCTGTAGTTGCGGTTAATCTAAAGTGCTTGCTAGGGCAGTGTAGCTGTGTAAATGTTTGGTCAAGGTTAGCTAATACCTTTACTATACGTAGATGGTGTAAGCGAATAGGGCTACGCTTACAATGCAATAACGCTGAACAAATACACAGGACTTAGAGTTTAAGACCCCTCGCAGACTACAGATGATGATGACATTGAACTTAATGGGGATTACCCCATTAAGTCCCATTAAGATCATCATCATCATAGCTTTGTTAATACAAAGCTACTTTCAGACTTTATACGAAAAAGACGTTCCCGTCTGAGACTGGTTAATAATTTTACGGGAACAAAAATGTTAGCAATAAAATAAAAACGATAAAAACGATAGGCCATTAACCTTTATATTCGAACACGAGATTTCGAATCGATTTTACTTGTTTGGATAATTTTTATTGCGAAACATTTGAACTTATTTTCACTTCCACAAATTGTTTTCAAAGCATTTTGTACTTCAGTTCCCAAATTATTCGCAAATCACAAAGTGATAAACAATTCGGCTTTCTCTGATTTGTTTATTTCAAAAGCTCAAAGTCAAATTTAATGCTCGAGAGAATCTTCCCAAAGTGAGGAGGCTGGGGTGGCTCTGTAACCTAAGAACAAAAATATTATTATTATATCAAATTTACATTATTTGAATAAACCTTGGATCATTCATTACATCTAGAAAAACAACATATCATCTTTCTTTTTGCAATAAATATCACGAACTTAGTTTAATCTAAAACAAATCGTCTTTCTTTTGCGATCACTTGCCATACACATATGTACCTATTCCATAGGTAAACGGAGAATTAATTGCGTAAAATTATCTAATTTTATTTTCTAATGTTTCACTTATGTTACAACAGGCGTGATCGCGGGCTCTTAAAAACTTTAAGTAATAATAGTAAAAATTTGTAAATTAGCCCATTTTGGTCCAGATTCCTTTAAATGCTAATCCGTCATTCTGTGAAATGCAAAGCATCAATTTGTCAAATGACTGGATAAGTCGTTGCCGATTGTCAAAAAGAAGCTTTCAAGAGTTTTGTCTCAAAGGGTTTCAGGTATTGGTAAAATTATTTTTGTTTGTAGAGAACCAACCTACCTTTATTCATTCTTAAAAAATGTATTTACTAAAGTATCTCCCTGTATAATTACTGTAGGTAGAGCTAATTGAGATACCTACAGTAAATAATGTGATCTTGTTTTGTTCGGTATGGTACACCCAAGAAGTGCAAAAAAGGGGTTTGGGATCCATATTAATTGATTGAGCATAGGACCCCTTTCTGCCAGAGCATCTAGAAAATCTGAGGAATAATTCCTTCAGGATTTCAGGTATTGAGAAACACTTGTTCAGTTCCATTACAAAGGTCCCAACTTTGTTTGTAAACGTGAAACTTGATTATGGAACCAAATACTAATTTCGACGTTTTGTTCATAGGGGATATAGCTCAGTGGTAGAGCAACCGACTGCAGATCGGTAGGTCCCCGGTTCAAACCCGGGTGTCCCCTGATTGATGTCTTTTTTAGTCTTTTTTATTTATTTACATTTCCATGAATTCACAAATTTTCTACTTCAATTCAGAGTTATATTTTGTTTCATATAAAATTATTCAAGAAACCCAAGTAGCTGGGTTCTATAATTCTATAATAATTTCATACTATTTAATTACGCCTTAGGTACTCCTGTAGACGGAAAGAAGACCACAAAAAAAAAATCACTTAAATTATCTAATTTCGTAAGTACTAATGGCGTATTTAGAGCAAACGGTATAGCATTATTTATGTATACTTACCGAATAATGGTACCTACTAAATTGATTAAGTTCACCAAGAAACATTAAGTAAAGTAGGTAGGTACAATAAAAATAAAATGCGGCCAATCGATAAAAGGACATACGTCATACTCGTAGATAGAACTCATTGATTAAATAGTTCTCATATAACTTAAGCTGTAACCTACATTTTAGTTGCTGTTAAAGTGGTTTACTATCCAATATCCAGTGGGCGACGTTAATAAGCGACAGCTCCATCAAAAGCTAAAAGCATCGGATTTGTGTGACTTTTGCAAAGTGGATTGCACGAGAGATATCGCCCAAATTCCAATAAATTCAATGACGCAAAAAGATTTAGGTTTTAATTAAAGTGGAGGTAGCCAGTTCGAAAATAGTAGACTTGGATACAACAATTATAACGATTCCTAGAATAAAAAAAGTTGTTACTTATGGCACATTATAGGTCAATAACTATATTTACAAGAAGCAAAAAAGTGGTAAGTAGGATGTTTAAAAACTGTCTTTGTCCTTCAACGTTGGTGTATTATTGTCGAATCCGCGATGTTTTAGTAACATTCCTAATTTTGTTTGGTACTTCTATTTTAGACTTTCCTTGAGAACACCACTTCATTGATACCAACACAATGTGATTCGTGCTGTTTGATTTTGCAGCTTACGCTCATTGTAAAAAGGTTGATTGTGTTTTTGATCGGATCGGCTATACCTACAATTTACGTTCATTATTACGCTTTGGTATGCACTATTCGTCTGATTGTTTATGGAGTTATCATCCTGTACTAGCAATATTTATGTTTGAGCTTGCTCACTCGACTGGAATGCTTTTGGCATACCAGGGTACCTCCGTGAAAATCATTTCATTCACAAAAAAACGTAGTTTGATTTGCTCTTGCGTAATAGCAGAAATGTTCTCTATTTTTGCACAAAAGCTCTATAAGCAAGTTCAATAACAAAAAGCCTTAGGGGAATACATGGGTTCGACAAGCACCCAAAATGTAGACACCGTCATTATCCAACGGACATAACAGCTTACAAACATTGACTTCATAACCCTATTATAAGTAATCAGTTAACAAAAAGGTGCTAGAAACGGACATTTTGAAAGCCGTCGTCGTGGGCTCCACAAAAGGCGCTCGGCACCCGATCGGTCCTCTCGCCTATAAACGCGGGTAACAATGGCCAGATGATGGACATTGAAAATAGAACATACAGTAAACAGTGACCGACAAAGCGTTGTGAAGACGACGTGGTGAGATTAACCAACTGAGCTTTTGATATCCGTGACGTCATGCGGGCAGCGGGCTGATACGGGCATGTTTTGACAGGTAGGAAGTGTTTGGAAGTCCAACTCGTAGATTGAAGACTCTTTTCAATCCCTTGTCTAGGATTATTAGCTTCTGAAATCTTGTATTTGCCTGTTAAAGTATGAGAGCTGACATAAATGTAAACTTATGGATCGATATATGTAAGCCCTGCAGATGAAGTGTTTGGTAACATTACTGACCTTGCTATCAGCGGCTCTTCTTTTCTATCAAGTGTACTTTATAATGTGCATAATTATTTTGTAGCCTATGTGATACCCCAGTCTTACAGATTACAGATAAAATAATAATAACCTCAATTTTTCGGTTTTTCGGATAAGTGCACAATGGAAATAAAAACGTCGCATTTTTCGCTATTTCAGATACTCAGTGAACATCAGCATCCACATTGGTATCACGTTTCAATAGATTATGCCGTGTAAGCTAAACGATGCTTTGTGTGCTAGACATTGATTATGACATGCTAGTCAGCATTGTTGGACCTTCATCGATGTCATTAGGTGGTATTAGTAGACATATTGGATTAGTACGATGTGACACATGGATATTTTTGATATAAAGAAAAAGGAATCTCAACAATTTCGTATTCTGTGATTAGTTGAGCTCTATTGGGGAGACAACTGGGAAAGGATTTTAAATAAGGCTGCTGGAATGCATCTGTTACAAGACATTACAAATATCAGTCATTGTTGTATTGTTCATTGTGTTTAAATAAAATAACCAACTCGATTCGTATGTGTTTTCATGTTGCATAGAAGTTTGGCTAAGCATTGGACCTCCGCCAGAATCCATGATCAGTAATTTTTCAAGTCACTGCTCCATTTGGCATTCCTAATCATAACACCAAATATTCTCTAGGACACATTGCGAATGATAAACAAACCTTTGTGTACTATAGAATACTACGCAATCACATGCAATATAGAATCATGTTTACCAAATGCTACAAACATCTGTGACCTATCATAATAGTACCCAGATGTTATAGCGGATTTCAGATCTATCAATGTATGTATTAAAGGTTATTTTTACTTTAACATATACGAGACCTATTTGAAGTTTTCACGATAGAGATATCGATGAACGTCTCAGAGCATTTTTGGCTAAATGCTCGAACGTATACAAATATGCCTCTGTCGAAACTCTTCCTTTTTTGACGTTGAACTTTATAAAAAGAACATGGTATGTAAATGGAAGATGATTGTAGTTCTAAATTTGAAAAATGTTGCTATTCTGCTGTTACTGTGTAGTTTCTATTCGGGAACCTTTGCCAACAAAGTGGAAGCTATCAATATAATTACGATTTGCTTATTTACATTGCTATAATCGATTTACAATTGAATGGATATGTTATGACATCGCGTGGGTAATATTTTGAAAGCTACTAAAAAGATAAGAAATTGCCATTAAAATGTTCAAAATTGACAGGTTTTAAGTAATTACAGCTGCGAATAGTAAATAATGAGGCTCATTGCACATTGGATTTGCAAGCGACGCGTCAATTAGTTTTAAAGCAAGCCATTATAAACCTTATGAACAATGGTACAAGATATGGAAACGCTTGTAGAATGAACCGCACGAAAGTGCTCGAGCCAGCGCGGCCCGCTAGATGGCTTCGCTAGATCTCGATCTCTCACACGACTGTATCCTCAAAGCACGATATAATTTATCTTAACCCATTTTGTAAGATTTTTGTTAATACCTAGGATACCTAGTCAGTTTTATGTTTAAATAAATATTTGCGTCACATATTTTTTGTATCTCTGTACTTTTTTTGCAGGTTAATTGAATCCATGCATAGAATTGTATTGTTAGTCCCAATGTATACCTACGTAGAACTGGATATTGCGAAGTTTAGCCATTTGGCGTACTGCCGAGTGGTCTTGTCAGCTACAACCTACTAGATTAGGAGACTAGAGGTCTCTCGCAGCTCTGTACACCGCAATTACATTTGAGCCAGCAATCGTACTTGGTCAAACTATGAAATAATACTATTATTTAAATTTTCGGTGGTCTTTCCACTACTGTTTAGTTAGTGGGTGCAGCTTGAGATAAAACTTTTGCCTGCCTCACAAGATAATGATAATGCTATCATTATTGAATAATCTTACAATAAGTTTACTTAAAACTAAAAATATTATTTAAATTGACACCAGTGCGTGTAGATTGTCTTGCTTGCCAGCATAGGCCACCCCGAGTTTGCCACTGTACGCGGTTCAGCGCATGTCTTCCCCATTAGGCAATGTCCGCTATATTTCTAACGTCGTCCTCCCATCTTCGACGCGGTCTTCCTTTCTTTATTTTGTAGTTTCTTGGACACCATTCTCACAAGACAGGTTGTATAAAAATGTATACAGCCGAAGGTATAGCTAAGGTAGCTATTTAAATCTTGAAAATCTTAGTTTTGAAGAAATGAAGAATGTGGTGAAGGGTTCTTTCAATTTTTTCGTGCGGTGAATGATTGAGAGGTTGTTTATTTTTGTTGTCGAGTGTACCAAAACTGGCACGTTAACACGGCAAAAGTTAGGAGTAAAACTTAGTAATTAGAACCTACGCTACGTCTGTAGTTGCTTAAAATGTTGACAAACTAGTAACGAGTATCAAATATAGTATCTGATTTCAAATTACTTAGGTGCTAAAATTCATTGAGATTATTTCCACAAAATACAATAAATTAATGGACTTGTGAAATGATTTCTTCAATTAATCTTATTATTCTGTAAGCTCTCGGGCCGTTATTAATAAACGTGGTGTAAAGTTACGCCTGGTGTAACTTTAGTAGTAATCATAATTTTTTTGGAGTTTAGACCTGGCGTAAGTTTACACAAAGTTTATTAATAACGGCCTCGAAGAATAAGATTAATATGACTCAAAGAATATAATTAACATCTCCTAAAAGCTACTTAGATTACTAAAGATTACTTAGAAGCTATATAGAGCAAGTACTGGAACACTGACCTACTTATTTTATGTCTTCTCAGGAAAACCACAAACGCAGGTGGACCTATGAAAAGCTCACTTTCATCATAAAAAGTTTCCGTCATCTTCGGCGTAAAAAGTCTCGCATGAACCAACATAACACCAAGTCTTTCAGAATGTATGAATTTAGTTTGAAACTAAGTTGCAAGTACCTCTTATACATAACCAGACAATAAATTAGATCACGCTATCTGAGCTTTGTCTTTGCATTTCCTTTTTTACTTATAAAATATTCACAAAATATCTGATTCATACTTAATAATAGTAGGATATTGTAGTTTCATGCAATGGGAAATGAATACGTATTGGTATTTTCCCCAACCGCATAATAATGTTGAATTCGCCACAGTTTAATGTTCCAACGTTATACTACGTTCAATATAAACATTGTTTCGATCGGCCAGGGCATGTGTCCAGACAAGGCCAGCTGCGTTTTTCTCAGTTTTGCCTGACGTACTCATTAGGGAACGAGGTATACCACAGCGCACAAACCAAATTAGTAAGTAGAATTATGTTGAAGGACAAAATTACCGGGTTGGTTAGTTGACACGCATTCAATCATAGAACTTGAATATTAGTTTGGAAGTTTAGATTAGAAGGTGAGGTACATTAACTAAATGGTATCCAGAGGTAGAAACGTCACTCGTATAATCAAAGTCAGGAAATTGCCCGATATCAGACAGTAATCCTTGGCAAAATCACACTGTTGGGCAGCGGCTAATATTGAAAAATGAAACATGATAATGTATATTAGTTACCTACAATAAATGTCGTGGAAAAATATTCCGTCAAAAGTAGATAAACCTTTACAAACCGAGGTAATTTTGATAAAAAAACTGAGTCGACAAACGGTGCATGATAGACCTTTTGGATTCATATTCTTCTGATAGCGATATTACCTCTTAGGCACTTGAAATGTCGAACAAAACTAGAAAAAAAGCTTGCATATTTTGCGGACTCGATCTATGATATAACTTTTGGTGGGTGGAAGAAAAAAAACAATACAGTATGGGAACGTTTTATTCTTTGAGCCTGATTATGAGCCTTACACAAAAATATGCCCATTCTCCTTTATGATAATTTCGTGGTAGGTACTACACAGTAATACACTTTCGCGGTATTCTATTATAGTCTACGTTTCCCTTTATTTTATAATAGATGTTATGATAGTTGATTTATGAGGTGAACATTTTGTTGTATGAAAGCTGGTATCGCGAAATCTCAATGAATCATGGTAACGACCGGGAGTAAACCATCTAGGCAAAGGTCAAGACGAGTTTGAACGTGTCTGTTTTTAAACCGGATTCGGGAGGCATCCGAATTTTAAGATGAAAATACATGCTGTGATAGCTATTTATCGTACAAATAATGCATGAATAGGACACTAATTTATATATATATGATTTCTCTATTTGTCACGAAGAATTTGCGTTTTGATCAAAAATATGTACCTACATATCAGCTTAGATATATCGATAATCATTGTTAAGTAATTATTATTCATTTAGGTATTTTGTGATTAATTTATCAACCAGACTACTCTAAATCTTGATCCTGAGCTTATTTATAATAAGCTCAATTTCCATTGTAAACATTCTTCATATAGTAGTTTTCACTGTCTTTTTTTTTTTTTTTTTGCACTAAAGCTTTCGTTCGCGACCTCCATCTCCGCAAGTAGCGTTCAGCCACGCCAGGAGGAAAGACACTGCCACAAAGCATTGTCAGGAATGCAACCAACTGTATTGAATGGCCTCAATTTTCCTATGAAGTACAGTCACATCAAAAGTTGTAACTTCAGCTTATAAAATCTCTAAGTATACCTACAATTTTTTGTAAATTATGACTGTACCTTTGAAAACATGACTGTGCCATAGGTAATGCTAAATTTCTGTACCTTCGAAGTGCGGTAAGTAATCATTCTTTCAGATCCCAAATCCTTTGAACTCTGGATTTTTGTTCATATTATTTCCTAAGAAACCTTCTAACTAAACAAAACATAGCTGCCCTTAAGGTATAATCTTGACCCATTCTGTAATTATGTACATATTAAATTAGGTATACGAGTAAACCGCAATTGGACCTCGAAGCTTAATGCACAACACATAACTGATACCTAACTAATCTCGCTAAGCTTCTTGTTGTGAATCTAGATTGTAATCAATACCGATCTGAGTAGTTTGAGCTAGTCGGTACTTGAGAGCTTCATGTGGTCAACGATACAACATAAAGAGCACTTGATATATTAAATTACGCAGGTACTGCAAATAGGTGGCCACTTTTGCGTTCTCGGTGGCAGCATAAATGTCGTTGGAGCTAAATGGGTGGGACAGCATGTAGCATGCACTATGTTGTGTATCAACACCACAACGCGTTACTGTCTCCTGTCTTCGAAATAAAACACAATTGCACATGATTAGCTAGCAGCGTCCCACTTGAGTTTCCCAGTCTATCCTAGTTCTAACAATATTTTGAACTGGGATCTACAAATACACCTAACTAGCTAAAAAAACAGTAATTACACATAAGTACTCTTCTGAACGGTAGAGTTGCAAAACAACCCATAATTTTCTCCAGCGGACAATTATCGTCAAGACGTCGTCGATAGTAGCTTGTTAAATTGCTCGGTGTAACCATGTTACCCTAATGGGGCAATGACGCGAGTTAATTCATTAGAGGCGGCAACCATGCTAGTCAAAGATTAATGGGGAATATGTGGAACTTATGAGGTAAGTGTAAGGAAGTGAGGTGTAAGTGTAAGGAATTACTTATCATCAGGTAAAATTTAGATCTGAGTACGCAACTTTGGGATATAGTCATGGTGATCTTTGTTTGGTTTTTAGGTAAAATTGAACATCATTTTACTTGTTGTTTTCCACTACTACCACAGAATAGAGTACAACTGTATTTTATGCCAAGAGAATCTATTTTATGTCCCGAAACAAATATTAAACAATCTATAAAACAAACAACAAAACTTTGCCCGCGATGAGGAATGCAATAAAGTGAAAGGCTACGACTGAGCTGTATCTATTTCAGTACCGTGTGTTAAAGACAAGTAATTAAATAGAGCTGAACTAGTCTACACATATGAAATATATATCATCTGATATGACGTATGGAATGGACAGTCCACGCCCCGCACCAATTTAGACAACCCTCTCCTCGAGTTTTAAATTGCGTTATTTTGTACTTTTGTTACATCGTTTTTTTCTTGTGTACGAAAAGCTCGTTACTACTCACAATATTTGTACAAAGATGTGTTTTCGTAAGTAGTTATATTTATCGTGATAGTTGTAAGAATTTTGTTGAGTGTCCGGTATGTGCTTGCGATGTATAGAAAATATGGAGAGATGGCAATATCTCCAAGTGCATTCAAGTTGTCTTCAAGTGCATTATAAATATGAAAATACGAGTGAAGACATAGATGCTGGATAAAAATTGTCGCATTCGATAAATGTGGATAGCAATGCGATTGGGTCACCAACAAGAAAAAAAAATGAAAATCCTATTAATGAAATTATGAAAAGGAAAAGTTGAATGTAAAAGAGGTACTATGGCTTCCGTAGATGCTACGAAATTTTTTTCATTACATAAAATTGTTTTAATTTGGCAACCCAGTCCTTAATTTGCCTACGAGTATAAATTGACATGAATTAGATAAAAGCTGTTGGTATTCAATGATCACCATAAAGCAGGACCCAATCAACAAATTGGCGTTTTGATTTTACCTTTCGTTTATTTAGGCATTAAAAAGCTCTAATTTGTAAATCTTGTTTTATTATTTAGATTCCAATACAACCATATTTGAATTCTGAATCAAGCAATAATTTCAATTGATGTTAATGGCCGACGTCCTGATTAGTATTTTTTCTGTAAGAAAAAAACTTATTTTTGAAGGCAAACAAGTAGGGAAGTACAAATTGTCGTCATTCAGCATTGAGTTATAATGTACTTACGTACTAGAGAGGACACCTCTACTCGATTGTTTGTAACACCTTGTTAGAGTTTACGCACTCCGACTCACTTAGTCTGTGCCAAGCGCTTGCTGCAGCGTGACATGTCTGATGATGTGTGTGAAGTTTTGTTCCTTAGAATATACCTTCGTGTGCATTGAGATATTGCACAAACAACTCCAGAAACATAAGTAAAAGTCAAGGAGTGCCTTTACACCAGTCAGTTCAACATAATTACGTTTATTTTCATTATATTTTTTCAATTGCAACGCGTCACCGCGCGGCGGTGGTAGCGGCCATGTTTACGTGAATGTCAAAGAGTAAAACGTTTATGCACAGACTAGACACTATCGACGTACACTAGTCACAACGCATCTTTAGCTCTTTGGAGTAGCTGCGCAGAACCCATTTTTGATGACGCCTAAAAGACGAAGACAGCGTTGTATAGCTGCCTCGCTCACTCGCTTAGTTGTTGCATCGTCCTATCTCGCTTACTCTACACACGCAATGTACTACATGCGCACATCTGCGCAATCGTTTAGTAACTTCAGAGAGCTAAAGATTGGTTGTGCTTACTGTAAAATTTTAAATAATTATGGGCTATAAAATATTAATAAATAAACTAAACTTATATTATTTAAAGGAAATTTAAATATTGTTACAGTTTCAATAGGTACTCTTATTTATTCTCTGAGTAAGTACACACGAACAATATTAAGTAGGCAGAATAATAAAATTATGTCGCATCTGCGCGCATTGATTGTTATCTATGACAACATAACACCCCCCCCCCCCCCCGCTTGCCCCGCGCATGCCCCGCTGTCACCAGTCCGCGCGCTTATTTTGTTTGAAATAGCGTCTCTATTCATTTATCTCGATGTCATTCAGCGGTACTTTTACAAAATCATGAAAAAAGTAAAAAATATTCTATTATAAAGCAAAACTGAATGTTTTTACGTCATAATTCGACCAACGGCACCAAAACCAAGGTCTAACCCAAACACCCAGTAATTAATAGCAATGAATTTCCTTAGACATTTCCATTTCAAATCTGTACTTTGGCATGTCAATTAATTTGGCTTCGTCTGTTGATTGATTACAGCGATAAATCTAAATCAGGGAAATCATTTTACAGTTCACTTCATAGCGATTAAGTTTCAGATAAGTTATTATACTTATAAGTATTTTTTATGAGACGACATGTTTTATATTATAAAACATGTCAATTTGGTGGGTTTAATATGAACTCTAGTTTCAAGGAATTTTACGACGCCTGTAGTTGTTTATTTTGTAACGCTGATGTGCCAAATAATTTTTTAACCTCCATTAAAAAATAAATAATAAATAAATAAATAAATAATGCTGGACTTTTCACACAGCATCATCTAGCCCCAAAGTAAGCAGAGCTTGTGTAATGGGTACTAGGATGACTGATATACTACTTATATACTTTTTTTTTGTTTGTAAATACATACATATTATACATAGAAACACCCAGACCCGAGACAAATATTTGTAGATCATACAAACATTGGTCCCGCCGCGGGGATCGAACCCGCAACCTCTTGCGTCGCAGGCGGGCCTTCGCCCACTGCGCTACAGAGGTGTGTGAAAAAAATATGCTAATTTTCACTTTCACAAAAAAGGTAGCTTGATTATAATATTTATTATCTTGATCCAACTATAACAATTAAATAAATGTAGAGTGCAGCGACTGTTATGCAAACTGAAAGCTACATCATAAACTCAGATAAACTGACATGGCAACCGTGGAGCTTTGAAATCAGATACCCAAAACCGTAACCACTGCCAACAATCACCGGAACCGTGTGGAAACGGGAAGGTCGTCGGTAAATGGCGTGCGGATCTCTATAAAATCCTTTATGTACAAAGTCGATGGACATTTTCAATAGAACCGTCCTTCATAATATGACTTTGAATCGTCTTAAAATCTACTCAAGTAGATGGGCATTTATTCAATAGAACCTTAGATCATACGATCACTTTGAATCGCCAGAGCTACTCGATGAAGCTTCTCTCGTTGTCCTACTCTTCGCAATAAAGGAAATACGATGAATGACGATTGAACGGTTTTAAAAGTCTGTCTTCTTTTAGTTTGTATTATGTAATCAATGAATATTGATAGAAAATGTGCGTAGATCAAAGCTGAAAACCTAGTAGATACTGCAAAAAAGTATACTCAGCTCTAATGTGTTGAGTACTCTACTGATGCCAACAGTTACCAAAAGCGGAACACGGTTCGGAACTAAGAAGGTCGCTCATTCCAATCTTCGGTAATCATATGTCATCGACCGCGAATATCTTGAAGATCTGCCAAATGGAAGTCCCAACGCACTGAAAATCATCGCTTTTCCATAAAACTACCACCGTTTTATTAGCTAGATATAATGTTAGATTGTCGATGAAAGCTACTGGATTTTGGTAGACGTTGAAGATGATGAATTTCATTGAATTTCATCGTCATCACATCATGTTTCTCTCTCTCTCATTTTCCTCTATCAGTCTGATTATTTCCTAACCAAAAACCTATCACAAGTTTTGCAAGCTTTTTTTCTGTTGACCCACTTTCAGAGCAGCATTCGTGGTTTACTCGTTCAGCTTCTTCTTTTTGTCGTGTTACTAGTTCTTTACAAACTAGTAGTGGGTATTGTAAAAGGATTCGTCCTAGAAGCTCTGACGAAGGAGCTGAAAGATCAGCTTCAGTTGTTGCTTTCAAAAGTAGAACTTCTTATCTATAACGTTCATCGATTCGTAGAAATTCAAGCTGGGTCGAAAACATGTAGATTGAATGCCGTATAAACAATGGAGTGAATGTACGAGTATTTTCATAAACTGGACTCATGTATAATGGGATATCCTTTAATAGCTGCATAAACAGCTATGTTTTGTGCATTGGTGCATTTGTAGTCTAGTTTTACAGCCAATATGTCCAATTATGATTTCGACTCAGTACTTTGAATGTCGATCCAAAGGTCGTGCGAGGGAATTCAGACCGTGTAATACTTGATTTTCTTTAAAAAAATATGCAACATTATGTCGCAATGGCAAAAGCAAAGATCAAGGGGAGGCCTTTGCCCAGCAGTGGGACTCGATGAGCTAAATATAATAATATGAAACTTTAACACGTGAGCTGAACGGTGAGGGAACACAATTTTTAACAGCACTTTAATCGTATATCTTTTGATTTTACCCAACACTCGCCAGGCTACCTAGTTTATGGAATGAATAGACAGTATAATAATACCCTTAAAATTGTGTTATATCTCAGACATTGGAACGCATAGATGCGAATACTTCTGCAATAATAAACTCAGTTTCTCACGCAGACTTTCGTTTCAGAAAAGAAGATACCAGCATGACTCAGCATGTTATATGACAGGGCAGCAACAGTTCCATCTCCCAGGATGACTTGCAGAAAGCTTTATGAAGTAACACTTTTATTGTTGGTATCGTTGTGTGCCGTGAAAATGGGGTTTGTCTTCTCGTTTTCATTATGTATATACAGGGTGTAAGAAGACGTCTACCGAAGCCGAAAGGGGTAGATACAGCATCCCAACACACAACCAAATCCAAAATGATTTTACGAAAAATATATCCGGAAAATATATCATTATATCCGGAGAAAACAACGTTCGAACAGTACTTTTGCGTATGTTTTAGGCGCGTTGTGTTACGTAGATTGCTGGATTATGAGTTTTAATTGTTTTTTTCTTGTATAAATTAAATTATTAAGTAAGTATGGTCTTATTATGTCGTACTAGCAGTAAATAACCGAAAATAACATAACATGACGAAGCTAAGTCAAAAATGTTTTTTGCGTTTTTTTTTCGCTGAATATGTTTAGAGTCATGGTCTGATTGCAACCCCTCAGTTTTCGGTAGCAGTCTTTTTACACCCTATATTATATATGTATATTGCTCCCCCATGTAAACAATACAGTTATGACTGTATGTATTAAATCGTTCAAGCCGCAGCATATTGTAGAGACACGATTGACAGACAGAATGCTGTAAAAGATTTAAAATGAATTGAAAACTTTGTATGTAATGCTCTAATTTTGACACAGTGTGAACCACAAAGCACATATAAAAGAAGCCCGCATGAGGGTGGCCTGAATCCTAAGTTGTTAACGCAGCGCTGGTTCACGATACAAAATGTACAACTTAGTTTTTAAACCAACTTCCAAAAAGCAGGAGGTTTTTTTTCCGTTTGTTTTATGTATGTTGACCGATATCTCCGTCACTCACTTGTGGACCGATATACAAACAGCTAATTTTCGTTTGATAATGTACTGTACTTACTTGAGAGAGAGAGAGAGAGAGAGAGTGTGCCTACTGCCATATAAATTATATTCCTGAAGGACTTATACTTTTCCCCTAAAACAAAAAATGGATGGATGGAAAGACGATCTTGTAAAGGTTGCTGGGAGCCGTTGGGTGCAGGCTGCACAAGATCGTTTTCTGTGGAAATCGATGGGGGAGGCCTATGTTCAGCTGTGGACACTATGAGGCTGAAATGATGATGATGATGAAAACACAAAAATCTATTCCTTCCTGCAGTTTTCAACATAAGAACCACAGACCTAAAAAAAATTTTGCTACGCTAGTCGACTATAGAAGTCGGTTTTTTATAGTTTTTAAAACGTTATTGTGACATCCATTTTGTTTGCCTGCTTAGTAATAGCCGTGAACAGGTCTTCTATCTCACCTGATTAGCTTGCAACAATGCCATGCTTAAGTTTTTATGTTTTGTTTGGCGACAAAACCCTTAAATAAATTAAAAAAAAAATGTTTTGTTTGCATAATTTACTTTGACAGTCCTAAAACCAATATTATTCAAAGTAAAAGGTACTTCAAGATAAATAACTTTTCTAACAAAATCACGAACCTTCCTCCAGAGAGATTGATATAAATTATTCATTTTGGGAAATCTCATCTAATTAACCTGAAAATTACAAGTCTTGTTGAATTAAATTAATAAAAGTATAGAGGCTGTCCCTGGAGTTTTGAATAATGGGTCTTAATAAAGTTGTCACAGAACTTTATATTTAATTTATACTTAAAGAATACTCAGCTGATATTTTGAGGGGAAAATAAGCATCTAGATAACCTTTATTTTTATTTAACTTTAGTACCGTTTCCAGAACTTTTTGCGAATTTATTTTTTAATAAAAACCTCGCGGAGGTTTTATTTTAGTACTTTTAGTTTTTTTAGTACTTCATTAGTTGTCTAAAGACACACAGTGGCTACACAGAAATAACTTTTTTCCTTCTTTTCTTTAGATTTATCTTTCGGGAATAACAAGCAGTTACTAAATTTTCCCCAAAAGAACCACCCCTTGTACTGAATTACGAAATTTTAAGTTATTTTTGATTGCTATTTTGCGTTTTTTTTGTTTTCGTTGAACAATTTATCCTTTGTTCATTCATGCAGTATGTATATTGAACAAACACATTTCACACATCGAACGATAAGACTGCTAAGCTCTTATCATTGGACCTATGTTATGCAAATTTTCAAAAAAGTAGAAAACTAATTTAATTATGCTAGAGTCTAATACTATTAGCTAGCACAATTTTTGAAATTGTATGCATATATTTTTCTTATATCGCGCTAAGGACTACGTAGTATATTTCTGTTCAATAAGAGTAGTCCCTTCGTAACCATTTTTTTCTGCTTTCACCTACATTTTAACAAATCCCAAAACAGCATTCGTACAAATGGTTATTTTTTGTTTGTTTTCAAAATATATTTCCCCATATCATCAATTTTATTCCCGCTATCAACTTATGGATATCATTACAATAACCGCCATGACCGTAAGACTTCAATCGTATTTCGAAGGAATAAAGCTCAAATTCAAGTAAAGGCCATGCATGTTTTTGACTGGTGAAAATCGTTCATGTTACAGCGTTATTTATGTGATTTCTTGTATCGAACCTATTGATAAAAATAGTTTTGCGCTTTTTGGGTAGACATGTATTTTTTAAAGGCACTGTTAATTTAACCTATTGCATGACGTTTTTCCTTTTTTAACTCAGACTAGATGCTATACCTATGAAATAATATAGAACCGATACAGGCCTGAGTAGAATAATCTCAAATTTGTTGCATTCCCATTTCGTAATCCATGGTGTGTGGTTCATGTTGGTTCAATGGAGTTCCACTGAACCAACATGATTGAGGGAATATTCAGAAAAACAAACAAATAAAGCGCTACGGCTCTCAATAAACGAATTAGTATTGATTGACCGATAAAACTTATCCATTTAGCTATACCGAACGAGTTTTTACGAGCAATACGTCATTACTGAGAATATATGAATACCTTTCAATTCAGACCCTATTTCGTATTTTATGGCTCACTTGCAGAGTCATCATGTTGTCGTTATTCACAAACGTATGGAATAAAGGTAAAGATTTGATATCCCTAAGCCACAGTTTGCTGAAGAAGATATTTCTTTTTATTTGATAGATATTCTCGCGACGGAGTTTTATTTGATACTGATTTTCTGTATCACAAACTACGCGTCTAATGTGGGTAGAGTTAATTCTAATCATGTTCTGAGGCAATCAATTTTACAAGGTATCTGCGAGTATATAATGGGTATTTATTCTGAGTATATGTTTTCCAACTAGCATTGCATTTCAAACGATTACCTAAATAACCGAATGTACAATAGTTTTCCACCCATTGTTACAAAAAAAATTGTGAAATAACCTAAGTGTTGCCAGTGCTTAAAATGCTTCTTGCTCCATCAATGTAGATCGGCCGTTTAAGCCACCTTTAGTTCGCAGATCGTCAGGTAACGAGGGGCTTAGCCGTGATACCTGAACTGGGTCAGATAGTTCTGTTTGCCCTGATCGTAGAAAGGTGATATTAAAGTTGCAGCTATTAAAACAAGTATGGTTCCTTGTTTAACATTTCACTAAAACTTCGAGAATTATTTTATTTGTGAAATAAGGATTTACTTTCAACAAATATGAGTACAAAAATTTTTATGTTAGTTAAGTTTAAATTAACTAAGACACATTTCGTTATGTTTCTTATCATTCTTTACATCACTTTCCATCAGCCAACATTCCAAATAAACTAATAACTGCTCTGCAAAATCGTAAAATTTTATATTTATCCATAGCCATTTGCAAATAGCAACTAATTGCAACGAACGATATGTAGATACTTACACGTACAGTACACCACAAATAATAATGCAGGTAAATTCAAACAAACGAACGAACTAATGCACATGTATATGGAAAGCTTAGATGAGGCCACCGTTATCTGAAACTTCCTTTCAGTTTATCGCAGCGTTTCCGTCGCTCCGCTCACAATGTACTATGAATTTTTAATATCTTGTTTCATAGTTTCCTGAATGGATTTAACCGACGAGAAAATCAACTTCGAAAGCTATTTTTGATGGCAATGGTTTTCTATTGAATATCACATTTATTCATTGCCCAGCGACTAAAATGAAAACTAAGAAAAGTAAATGTTGTACCCCGACCTGCACTGTAGACTGATGACATAATAAGGGTTGCTGGTTGGTGGATAGCATTTATAGAATCAGCATGAAATAAGTAATTTGTCCTGGAGAATAGAAGAGACAAGTCCAGCAGTGAATTGATGATTATTATTATTTTTCACCTTATTTATTACTAGTTCTATCAATGCCATATGTACCAATGTTGGAGTTTATAGTAAGACAGAACCGTTTTTGCCTACCACTGATCTAAAACACATTGTAATAATAATGACTTGAAAAAATATATTTTCCTTTTTATGGTTCTATTTCACCAAGAAAGCGGAAAACGTTGACGGCTTTTAAATAATGGCTTTAGCCATCTTGCCGTTTAATCAGAAATAAAAACAAACTGCTACTCAAGCTCAATCGGGTACAAATCAGAGTTTCAAAATCGATTTAGTACAAAGGTAGCAATTCCATAAAGTGCAAACGGTATTTTTTTGTTCGTTACTCTACATTGTTACAGTTCCGAATTGAGCACAAGGGGCAATTTGTTCGAACGGTACAGTTTAGAGCCAAAAGTTACACTGAGTTTTGTAGAGAAAATTTTGGAGATAAATATCGATTGAAAATAATTGTTTTACATTTTTATATTGTGTTGGAAATTTGGTTATTTAGAACTGCTTTTTGAACCGATTCGTTAACCGAATAACCGATAAAATTGGTTATTTTTTCATTAAAATATCATCGGATTCTCAGTTAGTAGAAATTGTGAGAGGTATCAGGTTAAAAAAGTAAATAGCTTTTTGTAGCTATGTAAATGTTTTAGTGAAAATGCACGTAATTTATGCTAGAAAACCAGAAAATAAATGCGGTAAATTCTCATAAAAGTTCACATTTTCACATTCGTATAAAACCGCAAAAAGCGTTTCATTGTAATCACTTTTCCTGGACCTTTTCTGAGTTTGGGCCATTGTGGAACTTTTCAGTGTGTGGTCAGATTCAGCTAGCCCTCGAGCTCCATATAAATTTAGGCGAGAATGAGAATCGCCTTTGGCCATTTTTAATCATGTCTATATAAACCATTATAACTCCTGAAAATGTGGGAATATGCCAATATAAATTTGTATGAGTCTCTGACTACTCCCTTAGGCTATCTTCAGAGGATCTTAGACAAAGCTTTTTCTTTTCTTGTTTACTCAATCAACATAACTTCATATTGGTGCGAGACAAATAGGTACGGATCTGACTTATTTTTAAATCCTAGGAAAGAAAAATGTATGAAGAAATATTTCAGTAAATATACTTTATGAAGGATTTACTAGACTGTTAAACATAAAAATAACGGCCCTTGTATTCTCTAAAAAGCAAACCTCGGGTTTCCAGTTTATGTACAGAATGCGAGAACAAAAAGCTGCAAAAAATAACTGCTCGAAAAAACAACACGTGAAAAATTGTTTGGATCCAATGACGTGGGAATGTTTTCATTAAAACCTAGGCTAAGCATCTACGAGAAATATCAGCGAGTATTTTTACCACAAGTTTGATCTATTATTTATAGAACGCGGTCGAAAAAACGCAAAAATAAAGTTAAACAGGATCACGAATATCCCCAAGGCACGGTAGCATCCATTACACTTCAAGACCGATTAAATTGCGAGTGTGTTACGCCCAAAAATACATTTGACAATTCCCATATTTTGTAGAAGTTACGCTGTTCTAACGTGACAGGTTATAAACCTATCGCCGCCTACAGATTACTGTTTCCTCGTGCTCTCTTCCTACACAGCTTAAAGCTCATAATAATAATGGAAACGATATTCGTTACTTTGACGACCTCTGTAGTGCAGTGGGTGAAGGCTCGCCTGCGACGCAAAAGGTTGCGGGTTCGATCCCCGTGGCGAGACCAATGATGTATATTTGACGATCTGCGCCATGGGTGAAAGCCTGCTTGGGAAGCAGAAGGTTGCGGGTTCGATCCCCGAGGGATAAATGTTTGTATGATCTACAAATATTTGTCTCGCGTCAGGGTGTTTCTATGTATACTATGTATGTATTTACAAACAAAAAGTATATAAGTAGTATATCAGTCATCTTAGTACCCATAACACAAGCTCTGCTTACTTTGGGGCAGGATGATGCTGTGTGAAAAGTCCAGCATTATTTATTATTATTTATTACTCATAATTGTGTTCATTGATTCCGATCTGATGACATTAGATCAAAAAGACTCTCACACTCAGCCAACACGGCTGCTATCTATAGAGTGTAGTTACCCTATCGTCAATCAAGTCTATGCGTAGCACTTTACAAGTCTTCATTTTATTGACTGACAGGTTTCCTAAGGGAAATTGCTTTCAATATAAAACTTTGCTAGACAACGAGGTCGACGAGGTAATATAAGAATAAGTGAGACACTTTTCGGATACTTTTTTCCATGAAATCAATTTTCTATGATAGGCTGGAATATCAGTTGAGTGATATTCGAATAAGTGTATTTGTTTACGAAATACACTAGCTACTTCATTCACTTTTTCGTTCGCTTGCTGTGCAATTTTTTCAAATGCTGTATAAATGTCAAAAGTTATTTTACCTACCGTTTTATTGCTTTATGTTCTGCACACAACAATAACTGAGTAAATAATACAGGAATCGAACATCAGTTACACAACTGATCTTGAAACGAACAAAAGTCTTTTGTTAACGCTATAATCATTGTTGAGCGAGATAAGGAACAGTGGAGTTGTCCTACTTTACACCTCTCATGCTTGTTATACTTGCTGTGATAGTATCTCTGTTGCTAGGGCTACATAACTGAGATTCGGGGAATTATATGAAATGTGCGAGTAGCGCAGCAATATAAATAATCATAGAAGAGACAAAGACAACAAAAGCATGTAGGTAAGCTTTCGAGAAACAGCTATCATAAACTTTAAGCTTGGACACTGGACAGTCCTATTTGTGTTGTGGCCTGTAGGTATTGCTATGTTGAAGCTAAAACGACTAAACTATCAAAATCTCTATTTCAAGTTTAGTCATGCCTTGCTGTAATTATTGTACCAAAGATTCAGTTGGAGCCTCATGCAAAAAAACACTTGTTTCTTGACTCAGGTATATATTAGTAGAGTTTCATTTAAACGCTATAGTTGGTGAACCATAGCTTTTTGAAGAACAGTTTATTTAAAAATCATGAATTACTGATAATCATTAAAATATACTTATACTTAGATATATATAAATAGGAAAGATTTGTTTTTTTGTTTGTTTGTTTGAATAGGCTCCGAAACTACTGCATCGATTTAAAAAAAAAATTCATCATCAGAATCCTACATGATCCCTGGATGAACATAGGCTATATTTTATCCCGGCAAAGTGAAGTTTTCCCTAGGGACCGCGGGTAACACCGCGACGGACAGCTAGTCAAGAATAAACAAAAGCAAGAGAAGACTCTCATGAAACTGGGAGTTTCACAAAAAAATATTTGACTTCAAATAAAAAGTTCCACCTCAGAACTGGAGATTAGTCGTAAAATAAAATGTTCATATAATTTTAGCCGAAAGCTATCTTTTCCCGGCTGTTAAACAATTACAAGGAAGAAAACGATCTTCCAGCAATTACGTAACCTAGATAATTGTAATGAGCGCGTTTCGTTCCCGACTCTTCTAACTTTTGGAGTTTTTTGTATCTGGAATTGTAAAATAATCGTTTTATTTGGAGAAAAAAAATGGTGGGTTTATCGTCGCAAAGAGCTTGTAATGTTCAAATTGTAAGACCCCTCGCAGACTACAGACTTTCTATCGGCCTATAGTTGAGACGGGCTATACTTCTCTATACTCATTACGAGCCGAAGTATATTCCGTCTCAACTATCGGCCGATAGAAAGTCTGTAGTCTGCGAGGGGTCTAAAAGTGACAGGACATGAGAATACCGTTGGAAAAGTTCACAAAATACACTTATCCTTCTATTAACTGCCTGAACAGCTTTCAATTACAACTTCAACAAAAGCTATTTTGAACTTACCTCCGTTTTGAAAAGAATCGTCGACAAAGTTAATCAAACTTCCAAATTGTTATCACTGCACACTTCACAAAAACTTTCAATTAGTTCGGCGATCACCAAGATCTGTAACAAGGAAAGGAAAAGTGAGCATTTTTTATAGTTTCTCTAAAAAATAGCTAGAAATACTTTGTTTAAAGAAAATACACAAAGCCAGGAGGATTATTGTTATTATTACTAAAAAAAACAACATCAAGATTGTAAGTAAATTAATAGTAGGTAAGTACTCGTAGTATTCTTAAAGTGCTGTAGTCTCTCAAATCTTAAGACGATCGACGAAGATCCATACTAATAATATAAATGTGAAAGTAACTCTGTCTGTCTGTCTGTCTATCTGTCTGTCTGTCTGTCTGTCTGTTTGTTACCTTTTCACGCCTAAACCACTGAACCGATTAGGCTGAAAATTGGCATGGATAAAGGTTGTATCCCAGGGACGGACATAGGCTACTTTTTATCCCGAAAAAATCCCTAGGGACCGCGGGTTACACCGCGGGAGCACAGCTAGTCTTTTAATAATGTTTGAAGGAGTACGAGTAGCATGTACCAATTGCTCAACCATGAAAATGTATTTTTCTAGTTTGATTGTGTTAAATGTAAAATTAATAAATAATACTGGACATTTCACACAGCATCATCTAGCTCCAAAAGCTTAGCTTGTAATATGGGAACCAGTTATCTGATATACTTTTTTTTTTGTTAATACATACATATTATACATAGAAACATGCAGACCCGAGACAAATATTTGGAGTTCATACAAACATTTATCCCGTGGCGGGGATAAATGTTTGTATGAACGCGTTTAATTTTTTTATCTTAAAAACGTTCTAGTTTTCATGCAAACCACGCAACATCCACGCTATAGTTATTATCTAATACAAATTTAGGTCAACATCAGGTTACGCTAGTTATACATATCCAAAATAAATACATCAACGTTTATATTGTAATTGATCAACACAGTTACAATATTATTTTAAACGAAGCAATTTGTCCATACTCCAGAACTGTAATGATGCCAAATGGACGGCGATACGAAATACCTGAGTTATGTGTATGTTATGTATTGTTTCTCAACCCAGTTCTATTTACATTCAGAACATTACAATCATTCTAAATAAATGCATTACATACGGGAGCAAACAAATCATTTGTTAGAAATCATTTGTGAGACAGAGATTCGAATAGTTTCACGCGTATTATCTACACTTTTACACTAATAAAGAGGAAAGATTCGTTTTTTTGTTTGTTTGAATTGAATAGGCTCAGAAACTACTGGACCGATTTGAAAAAGATATTTTTAGAATTCGTTTTTTTAATAATTGTCAACATTAATTTTGTTTATTTTACTCATGTTTTTGTTAACTAAGGTAAAATTAATTAAAAGTTACTAAAAACTAAAATATGAATTAATAAAAAACCGTTCTATTTAATTTGAGTAACTAGATTATTCATAAGCTTCTACCTAATGGACGTTGTTAAGTTTAGGATACTTTATTTAGGGACATAAGCCTACGGAGGGATAGGTAATCCATCAATCAGGACTGTAGGTAATGGTCACCAGAAATTTATTATACGGCATTAGATAAAGCTTGGTTTACACCGTACGATTTTTGAAGGATAAATCTTACGTAATAGTGGCACATACATTGAGTATTCAACCGTTTTCACGTTGTTTGTATCTACTGCAAAAAATACACACAGATGTATATTTAGTATGTTTATCGAATACGCAACGAACTTGCCAAGCAAGCCGAATGAACTTATAACGTACTAGCTGACCCGCGCAACTTCGTCTGCGCATTATTAGGAACAAAGTGGAGGAGTTTTGAGTGAATCGAGAGTACAAAATATAAAACTCCGTCGCATGATATAATATTTTTTTTATATATGTTTCTCTCAAGAATTATGTAATAGATAAAGGTAGGAAAAATCTTACCCAGATCTTGCAATGCTAAGAAAAAAACTAATACGGTAATTGGTACAGAATCGCTGAAGCGAGCGCAGCGTATTTTTTTATAGCAAGAACTGTGTGGTTTTAAATTTCGAAATAAAATTATTAACTAATATTGCGTTATGTTTCTCTCAAGAATCCCATAATAGATAGAGGTAGGGAAAATCTTACCCAGATCTTGCAATGTTAAGAACAACACGATAGCGGCAACTGGTGTCAGATTTGCCGAAGCGAGCGGCAATACCTACCCGCGACTTCGTCAGCAATATAAAATATCGAAAACTCTAAGCAAAAATCTCCATTAACTTTTCGGAACTCAAAATGATCGATCTCCGCTGTGCCTCCGCTATAGTAGAAACGCCACCTAGGAGAAAAAGTATAAAGTAGATTTGACCTCGGCGATGTAGATGGCGTTCTAACTATAGCCAAGGAAAAATATTTTAATATCAAAAAATCATAACTTCGGAGTTTGGATATATTGATCGATGGGAACACACATGTTACATGTTTATCATTAATTTTAAAATAATTTATTATGCAAAATACAAAAAAAAACGAAAAAATGTAGAGTGCAAAAAGTGGCTCCGGGCGGTCACCCATCCTTATTATGACCGCGCCCAGGGTTGCTTAACTTTTTTCCCCATACAAACTTCCAACCCTTATTTTCCCGCCCCCTTATGGTAATTAACAAAAAAAAGTAGCCTATGTCCATCCCTGGGGTATACTCTTTATCCATGCCAAATTTCAGCTTAATCGGTTCAGCGGTTTGGGCGTGAAAAGGTAACAAACAGACAGACAGACAGACAGACAGAGTTACTTTCACATTTATAATATTAGTATGGATTAGTATGGATATGGATTCAATTTGCCGTAGTGCATATATCTTTTATGTATATTCACGACCTCTGTCTTTCACACTGCGTAATGTCACGTCTTATAAACAAATGAAAATGTATCGTGTGAACATCTTATCTGTTTATATTTAACATCAAATACTGCAAGAAAACTTGCAGTATAATGTCGAGTGAACAAGCCTTAGGTTGCCATTTCTGGTCTTTTTCAGAAGTCCACATTAATTTAGTGGAAAAAAGAACATTCTTTCGGTAACTCAATGATTCGGTACGACAAATACATCCATCTAGACAATTTGTTACGGCTATTCTACGCAAGCTTTTTTGCAGTAGAATTATCTTGGATAAGGTATTGTAGAATGTTTTTTTTTCGTTGAAAAAATAATGTTACGGTATTATTGTAACACAAAAGTCTTCCTTAAACTTTCGCGATCATAATTCATAATTGATTTGATTAAACAGGATTTTATCGCGTTATATACCTTTTATTTATTTCCCGACGTTTCGGCTGTGTTGCAAAAACCGTGGTAGCGGGCGAACTGGAGGTGGGCAACGGAGCCGACGAAAAGTGGCAGTAGTTAGATACAACTACCATCAACAAATCTTTATTCTTAGTTCTAATCTAATTCTTAATTCTAAACTAATCTTTATTATTGTTACACAAAGACTCAAGCTACGGTACTCTACTAATATACTGTATTTTAAGCCCGGTTAAACCTTCAGGACAATTTTTTAGTCTTCGTTTTCAAATAGGCAGTTAACATTTTGCTCAATTTTATGATCCTTAAATAAAAAATAAACTATGCATACTAACATATTTTCAGGCTATCTCTACAACAAACATGCTTAGAATAAACTGACCAATATACACACTCTTAATATCTGGGAGGCATGGATGACGTTTGAGTTCTCCGGTCCATGAATACCCCTCTACACGCTATTCAATTCATTGGCGAATCAGTGCTGACAACCGTAGCACAGCGTGGAGAATTTCATATGAGACTCAAAGCTCAACGTCAAAAAAAATTATGAAAAAAAAAATTGATCCGACTTCACATAACACAAATAGACACTAAGAACCTTCTATGTACCTACACTAAAAAGAGAAAAATAAGAATATACACATGCAATTATTACTTACAGTATTCAAATAATAAATTATTATGTTATATTATGTTTGAAGTCGGTACCACCTACCTATGCATTTACATCTAAGAAGAAATTACGAGTACAATAGAACTTGGGTGCAAAATTGTATGGAGTAGTTAGAGTAGAATAGTTGGCACCGACTTCAAACATAATATAACATAATAATTTATTATTTGAATACTGTAAGTATTAATTGCATGTGTATATTCTTATTTTTCTCTTTTTAGTGTAGGTACATAGAAGGTTCTTAGTGTCTATTTGTGTTATGTGAAGTCGGTTCAATTTTTTTTTTTCAAAAATTTTTATTTTTCAATTTTTAGTGTAAATAATATAGTAGGTTAGGTTAGATATTGGAATAGTCAAGATTAAAGAAGTTACAGTAAGAATCCCTCAGGAATAAAATTATATGGGATCACCTCGAGCGTATTTAAACATGTCAAACTATTCAATGTTTGACTCAGATTTTGTAGTGAGAATGAGGTTTTTTGAGATTTACAGGAAAACTATCAATCCCTCAGGAAAAAAAAGTATGAGGACCACCTAGATATGGATACCCTTTAAAGCAAAAAAAAAAATTTTGGAAATCGGTCCACATTTTTCGGAAAGATCGGTGATTTTTTGAGTATTACGGGAAAACTATCAATCCCTCAGGAGTAAAATTTATATGGGACCACTATGGGAGCATACCCTTTCAAACAAAAAAATAATTTTGGAAATCGGTTTATAACTGACGGAGATATCGATGAACATACATAAAAAAAAAAAAAAAAAACATACATACACCCGAACATAGAACCTCCTCCTTTTTTTGAAGTCGGTTAAAAAGCATTTATATTAGGTATGCAATACGAGTAGGACCGCTTATCGTATAGCCATAGAGCTAGGTGAATCTACCCCTATTCCTTCGCAACTAATACCAGAAAGAAAAGATAACTTAGATCTGGGGCATTTGACTGTTTAGTGAAGGATCCATCTCATTAGAGTTGTTTTAAATTCTACTTCTTCGAAGAATATAAATTCAAGTTTCAGAAAATGTGCCATGGTATGTTATGCAAATTCACGTTACCTTCGCGATTGTGCAATCGAAATAGCAAGTGAACATGACTTCAGTCGATCGCAGTTTGCCACTCACCTAGTCATAACAATGCTCTTCATCATGAGTCATCAAAACGCATTGTTTGGCATCTCAGTACTGCTGAGCAGTGAAGTTGGTGAGTAAAAGAATAAAGTAGGGAATCAATAAAAGATAGTTTAAAAATGCACGCCATTCCGATATCTTCACTTTCACGTGCTTAGGTAAATAATCACAAAATACCTACGCAACCTTTGCAATATCATTGGTTCTTATCAATTCAAAAATTGACGATTTTAGCTGGATTTGTTGATCAACCAGTAAATGATACGGAAACCCGACATTTTACAAATCCATTGCATATGAGGTGCGTCTGGTTCATGTGATTAGAATATTCTATTTTCTATTTCATTACAATGCACTTTAGCATAGCAAACGTGAATTAATATCCAGCGTTGTGTGTTCAAACTATGCCTGCAGTGTGGCGAGACATGCCCGCCAAAGCTTTTAGTTATCTAGGCACTAGGCGCCAGATTCACTCGAATTCCGATAACGCTGCATTTACTGTGATACGCGGTGTTTTGAGTTACTATGCATTAATGATAACACGACGAAGCGATCGCACAACGCAATGAGTTCTGAAACTAATATCGAGTGAAAGAAGTTTTTTTTATTCAACCTATCTCGTCCCTCTGCTGGGCAAAGGACACCCGAAACTCTTCCAATGGTCTCTATATCCCCAATCTTATTCGATATCGATCTATACGCCGCCGTCTTTCTGGCGTGACGATATTGATACACCTAACCATTACTAACTGCACGCCCGCGGTGTGACCCGCGGTCCCTCAAGATTTCGGGATAAAAAGTAACCTAAGTCCTTCCCTAGGATACAATCTTTATCCATGCCCATTTTCAGCCTAATCTGTTCAGTGGTTTGGGCGTGAAAAAGTAACAAATAGACAGACAGAGTTACTTTCACATTTATAATATTATATAGAGTAGTATACATAGTATGGATTATGTGCAGATGTTTTATTATTATCAAATTAATTTTCATAGAAAATACAATACAACACCATTGCACGACATTTTATTTTATTTCTATATCCGCAAAACCGTGAAACTTTTCATGAAACATCAAGTAAAATTATCCACAGCGAGTTTTATAAAACTTTTTGTCATTTAATATCTGGGCACTTAAATGGATCGCGACATAAAAATTTCTCTTTTCGAGTTTTTAATTCCATTTTACTACAAACTCTTGAGGTCTGTTGTCGACTTATAATATTATACTTTTAAATTCTTGAAACGGCTTGTAGAAGGAAAGGTATTGAGCAGGATTATGTGATACCATGTGAGAAATACTAACATACTCCACTCAGATTCAGATACTATAAAATTACATGCTTAGGGAATAGACAATACTAAGCCACAAATTCACAATTTTTACATTTGAACTATGCAAAGGAAAAAAAATGCTTATTGATTTTAAAAGTTATATACACAAGGCTAATTGAAAAGTTTTAACATCCATCTACCCAATACCTACATTTTCTGCGATGAAAGAATGCTAAGCTAACCATTCTGTAAATATTGTCCTGAGTAAATTTCGTAAAATCAAAATTGGCCTACAAATACGAATTTTTCGCGAATTTTCATCCTAGATGAACGTTCTTTTAATAGCAGATATAAACAAGCCTCGTTTATTGAACGAATGCACGAGTGATTGCTAATGAATGCTGGTGGATTGGAAGTCAAAATATGTGTAAACACACATATTTTGACTTTTGATGTGAATCATGTATTTATTTTATCAACGCCAACAGCATAATCAAACAGAACTAGTGCGTCCCCATGAATGAATTGAATGAATTTATTTGTTAGAAGAATGGTTACATAAAGATTTTAAAGTAATTAATAAGTATCACATTCTCTACCGTATGAACACGGTATACAAATCTCTAGTCGTAATTACATAAATAAAATCAGAAAAACTTATACTTAGATGTGAGACATGAGATTTGCCATGTTTTTATTAATCTGCAAAAAACAATTTAAAAAGATCCGAAACGTTTTGATATGTTAAATATACAGGGTGTAAAAAGACGTCTACCGAAGCAGTACGGGTAGTTACAGCATCCCAACACACAACCAAATCCAAAAGGATTTTCCTAAAAAATCACTATATCCGGAGAAAACAACATTTGAAGAGCACTGTTTGAGTATGTTCTGGGCGCGTTGTTTTACGTAGATTACTGGATTTTGAGTTTTAATTGTTTTTTTTTTTCTTTTTTATATAAAATTATTAGGTAGGTATGGTCTTATTATGTCGTACTAGTATAGTAAATAACCGAAAATAACATAGCATGACTCAGCTAAGTCAAAAGATTTTTTTGCGTTTTTTTTCACTAAATATGTTTAGAATCATGGTCTGATTGCAACCCCTCAGTTTTCGGTAGCAGTCTTTTTACACCCTGTATACTTCTTGTTACACGTAGAATACGATTTATTAAAAAAATATTTAAGCATATGATGTATCAAAGTCCTGACTGGAGGAAGCAACACTCATATCTAAAGTGTTCTTAATCTGTACGATCATCTAAGATTTCTCCTTCCAACTAACACTTCTTAAATAACTTAAACCTTTAATTTTTCTTTAGTTCAATTGAAAAGTTAATTTATTACGTTATTAATCCCTTTTCAATACCATATACACCGCGAATTACGAAAATATGAAAAAAACAATTGCTGATTAATCTTATACAAAGAAAAAACATCCCACAAGAGACTTTGCCCAGTTTGCACCCAGTAAATTAACCCATCAAAGCCAACTGTGTTGTTTATATCGTGTATATTCATAAACATTTCCAAATCATTGCCTCCGGTATCGCGTGACGAATGTCATGCACATGGCGATGACGGATGCCCGTGACTTGTCGGAACGAACGTCAATGAATCCCGGAAGCTCATAAACAGAGTTCGAACTGTGATAAACAGACAAACTTTGTGAAACAATAAACAAATTGATGGTAATGACATGAGGAATAACCGCAGATATTTCCCGTTATGAGTTTCATCGTCATTATTGTTAATAATAGCTTCATTTTCCCTACCACAGTTTTGTATTACTGGTAATTTCGGTAAATATTTTTTTTACACATTTTAAACTTTCGTGACTTGAACACAGATTTAATCCCTACGCGATTAAAATGACCCGTATCTAATTTAAAATACTTCTGTCAATATTTTTTGTCTCGATTGCAAAGGAAAAGAAGATAAGACCAAGACTGATAAGCCTCGTCAGGTAAAGCCGATCCAATCTCGTTCGTGTCAGAGATATGATTCTATTTCTTCAGGAAACAATCTTCGGGACTAGGATAGGCAATTTTTCTCCGTTCATTTTCCCAGCATTAAGGTGTACAGAGGGCCTATTTCCTTTACTACTGTAATATACGTGTCTTTGACTCAAACGTCTATCGAAAATTGGATTGACTTCGATCTTCTATTACGAATTCGATTCCAATATTGTAAAATCATACACAGAATTCCATGCAAGAATTACCATAGTAACTGTAACATTACGTTTTTCTGAATAATTTTCATCACTTATTATTTATCACAAAATGGAATGGTGACACACATCTGTGTGTTTTTCGTTTTGTTATTTGAAAGTGTGTCTAACACATAATTTTTGTCATTGGTAGCTTGCGATTTTAAATTAGTACAGTACTTCATAGTATTTACTTAAAAGTTATCTTCTGTGATTTAAAAAATATATTCGAAGTTTTTTATACTAAAATGTATTTTAGTCATCAATGAGCAGTGAGGTCGGGAGTTTTATTCCCAACTACCCCACTTGTGGGGAGATTAGTGGCGTCGTTGGTCATATATAAAATACTAGCTGTCCGCCGCGGTGTTACCCGCGATCCTTCGGGAAAACTTCACTTCCCCGAGATAAATTATAGCCTATGTTCATTGGGGATAATGTAGCATTTTATTGGTGAAATAATTTTTCAAATCGGTCCAGTAGTTTCGGAGCCTATTCATTTCAAACAAACAAACAAACAAATAAACTTTTTCCTCATTATAATATTAGTATACACGATGAATAATTTTTCACCTTATTTTCAAAAGGGTGGGAAAAGGGCAGGGAGATGTTGATGATTTTCAATTCACTATTTTCATTTTAAAATAATGTATTTTCTTGAGTTGGCGTGGCTGACACTAAGCCACACTTTACCTCACGATGCAAAGTGAAATGCTAGAATTTTGCTTCGCGCCTCGCTTACGCCAAGTTGCACGTCTTAAATCTACGTATCGCTCTGAATAGTAAAAAATCTAATCTAGAGTTCATTTTTAATACCAGTCACGATAAACTACAAGTTGCGAGTGTATACCTAATTGTTTACACTACACCAACACGGCAACACCACACAAAGAGTCACTGTCGCTGAGCGACCACATCGCCCAGTTTATACTTAGTTATTTTCTACTATTAGATACATACCTACCTAATATTTCCGAAACGAACGCTCATAAAACGTTTATATTGAATAACATAAAACTATTGTACTTGTCGTAACAGATAACAATATGATAAGGTGTTTAGGAAAATTACTGGGTTGAGGAACCTTACTGCTAAAACCTAAGGCTATGGGTACACATAACATGTATCATTGTATTTTTTTTTTACATTAAAAATGGCATCTGATTTTGGTATTGCATTGATTCACAAAGAAAAGAAAAGAAAAACTGGCAACAACGGTTACACGGACCCAAATTAATATTTATTTTGTTTATTTCTCCTTGCCTAAAAATTGTCTCTTTATTTTTTGTACGTAACAAAAAGTCCATGTCTCTGTCTCCCAGGGCTATCCCTGATTATTTAATGTGCCAGGGAAAGCATTGTGGCGGTAATTTCAAGGACTTATTTTCCTTCTTTCCATTATAAAGTTACGGCAGAATAATTGCATGGTTAAGTTGGGAGTTGGTTTGTTTTATCTAAATGAACTCGCAAACGAAGTATATAATATATTTGATCTTTATAAAGTTTTTAAAAGAGATTTCTTAGAATGAGTTCGGTTGGTCGAGAAGCATACTACCTTGACTAGAATAAACGCTATTACTTATAATTATACTTACTAAGTATATTACGCTGTATACATAAAGTATATGCAGCAGCGTAAATTAATCAAGTAACGATGCAAAGGAGAAGGGCCAGGTCAAAAGTACCCTAAACCGACGAGCATGTATGAAGAATGTAATGAGAGTGAATGAGGCGAAAGTTGTGTGTCAGGATCGTAGCGACTGGAGATCCGTGGTCTCTGCCTACCCCTTTGGGAAAGAGGCGTGACTTTATGTATGTATGTATGTATGTACGATACAAAGGCCAACCTTTTTACTTACCTGGTTATGTTGTTAGTATTGAACAGACACTCACAACGTAGTGTTCCATAAAGCCCCTTGAAAGCTGTATTAATCTTATACATCATAATATTCGCTAAACTATTCCTATTTATCTTCATAGACTAAATTGTCAGCAAAATTGAGAGAAGCCAACAAATAGATAAAAACGTCAAGAGAAATAGTCTGCTCCATTTGTGCATTAGATAAAGACGTCCCAAAGATCCCAACGGTTATGCAGTCCGAAAGATAATGTACAACTATTTGTCAAACCGTTCGTGTCCTCATTCAGATTTACATGATACGTATTCACTTTCGCCCGAGAATAGCACAATACATCATTTAGATGGTTCCTTTAACCATATTCTTGAGGCCAATGGTGCTGAAACCGGGACATATCGGGATTTCTGTCCCTTATTGAATTCTTCGAGCCGCGTTATTTTCCGGAATGAAAGGATACGGTGAGGTACTTAATGGCCGCATTGGAGATATTACTTTTTGAGCCGTATCGTTTCGGTAATACTGTTGAGATAATTGACTTGGAAGGGGAATTTGGTTTTATAATGTAATAAGGTCGGTGATACCGTATGAGGCACTTGAAGAATTGAAGCACCTAATTTTACAATACGCAGATCAGTGCTTGAATACAGATCAGAACGTCTCGTATCTGTTGAAAAGTTGAAGTAATATCAGGGACTCTACTGTAACATCAAACTAAAAAAGTAGCTACAGTGAAACAAACAGGTGGCATCACAAGGTGAGAGAGATAATGCTGCAATGGGCTGAAACAGGCTGTGATATTTTCCTACGCCTTGAAAATTAGTAAGAAATAATTCATCAAATCAAGGGCTTCTCAAAACAATTAAGCATGAGCTTTCAACTTGAAAGATTAAATACCTAGACTTGGTCCAACAACTTGACTACCCAGACAAGTAAAGTGAATATCTCAGGACCGATCTCAGCACTATCACGATGGAAATTTGAGTAAGTAACCATTACCCTTGTGTTATCGCAGACAAGAAAACGCCTTATTCAAAGGTAATATGGTTGATTTAAGAGTGATAGAATCCGTAGGTAATCCTGAACCAAATATTTGTAGCTCAATCATTAGCTTATTTTCTAATTTAGCTAATGGAGTGTTTCAATTTCTAATGAAAGGGAAAATACTTAGGGTTTTCCAAGAATAATCTAGTTAAATTGGAGTGGACTTTGAATAAAATTTCTTATGGGATACGAACTTCTGTTTTGAGTTTTCCAGAAAAAAAAAACTACAAAACTATATTAATAAACCAACATTTCCCTACTTTATGATTTGTAAACATTGACTGTTGTACAAACTATTCATCAATCTGCGTTCACTCTTGACCCGGAAAGAGTCGGGAACCTTCACGGCTCAGAAAATAAGCCCAATAATATTTTTGAAGCATTTTCATACGAAACTGGCTATTGTACAGATTCGACCAGAATAAACAAACTACTGAATGCTGAATTCGGTGACTCTTGAATATTTTTGTAGGCATGTTTACCTACCACGAGTTTTGGAGTGCATAAACACGAGTTTTGGAGTGTATTAAAAACATGGCTTTTTTTACAACGCCAACAAAAATAATTTTGTCTATAACGAGGGACTCTATTATGATTTCTGGTGCCACAAATAATGAGTCAAATGTTTGTCAGATCAATAAATATGTTATTAGCCGTAACAAAAAGCCCATAGCTTATGCAAATAAACAGTTATACATTTTAAATTGATAGTATAATTGAATGATAGAGTGAGAAATTGTGTGGTGGAACGAAAGAAGATGTGGTGTTGAGGATCGAGAAAGGTATTTTAAAGATGGTTTGGGCATGTACTTAGAGAGATGACAGTCATTTGACAAAGCAAGTGTATGAGGCGAGTGTGTATGGGACAGTTGAAAGGGGAAGGCCTAGGCAAACCTTCTTAAATCAAATTGGTGATATTTTGGAGAAGGGCCAGGTCAAAAGTACCCTAAACCGACGAGCATGTATGAAGAATGTAGTGAGAGTGAATGAAGAGAAAGTTGTGCGTCAGGATAGTAGCAAGTGGATATCCGTGGTCTCTGCCTACCCCTTTGGGAAAGAGGCGTGATTTTATGTATGTAAATTGTTAGTAGGATGTTGAAAGAAACCCTATTTTCATTTTGTGGGTTAAAAACTTCCTCAGAGTGAAAGAAGTATTGCATGAGCTGTTACTTTCAACTAGAACCTTGAGGTTCTAGTTTAAGGTAAAAAAAAACCGTTCCTTTGAAGGAACGTGTTTTTTGTCTCGGCATTTAACTTGATGTTTGAACGTGTTTTGTTTTAATTTTACAAAGCAAACATACCCTAATAGGGAAGGGAAATACGGTTCAATCAGTTCAAAGCAATAAATTCTCGACTGCGTCTGCTGGCTGGTAGTTTTAGGTTTGTAAAGATTAGCAAAACATGAAAAAAGCCTATCGAATTCAGATAACTTTTTTGATGTGTTTTCGGACGACCTATGAAATGTTTATTCTATCTGCACACCTCAAAATGCTGGTTACATCAGCGTTTGCAAACGTTATAAATAAAATATGCAATAACAAAGCTATCATTTTTATTCGCTGCTATTTAAAAATAAAAAATCCTGGATAATAAGTCACGATACGTTAGTGAAATGTTATTCTTTTCTGGTTGATTTATTTTATGAACTGATTCTTTGTTTCAACTGCAACGGACAGGTGAAACAGTTACGACTTTCAGGAATGAAATAATGTACTACTGTGTAATACCACATTGTTGTAGGTTCAGTTCAGTGATATCAGTGTACCTACCTACAGATCATGCAAACATTAATCTTACCAAAATACGGTCTTTTCAGAATTGTATGTTCTCGCTTCCAGCTCTCAGCATTGTGTTTAATTTGAGCGAACAGAACACGTACTTACGGCTCATTTGCTCTGCACAAAGAGCGAATATCGAATATGAAGCATTATTCCCCTTTGCTTGTTTCCGTGAAATAAAATATTTACCAAGGAAAATGAATGAGCACGCTTGCACCAGCAAAAGAGTGAGTGTCACGAATCAATATGTAAGCTCTGTTTTAGTGCTTTATAAGTTCTGTGGAACATGGACATTGGACATGGACAAAAAAGTTAAGACATCTAAAGTTGTCCGAAGCTGCAATCCTTTTAAAGACAGGTAGATTAGTTAAAAAAACGTATTTATTTACTTACATTTCTCAAAATTCATCAGTCTCTATTATGTGTCTCTAAGATGATTATCTTTTCAAAAATGGTTCTTTTTTATCGACGGTTACAAAACTTAACATTATTTTTGATGGTTTATTTTTGTTATTAATTTGCTCAGCAGATTGCGGAGCCATCGATCAGTGAACAGTTGCTGGTAAGCGTCTTTCAGTTGATGTTGTAAGGGGGTCACGGGTATGTTTATGAATAACTTCTCATAATGTGCAATTTGAACAAACAATGGTAAATTATTTTTGACTTTTATGTTTGTTGCTATGGTTTGAATCTTACTTCTTATTATAAATGTAAAAATTTGGATAGATAGTTTGTTGCTCCGCCTGGAAACAGGGCCCAGGCCCTATTCTCCCGAAGAATTTATAGTCCCTAACTATTGGCATAAAAAGAATACAGAACAAGGAAGAGGAAACCACATTCCAAGAGTATAGGATACCGTTAGGCCCTGTTAAGTTAGTCGCCAACTCTGGTTGAGAAGTCTGGTAGTTGAACTTAGGTTTTCTTGCCACTATAATACAACTCAATAACATTTATTTCTTTAATCTTAAAACAGTAACGGGTTTGGCTGTTCTATGAAAATACTTCCCAAGTTTACGACTTCAGCAGCTGAGGCCCTATTTCATGCAGAACTCGTTGGTTTCGAATATTCTCAGTGCTGTAACAATGTATCGTGAAAAGTAATGGTATAATCCGAAAACTAATAATTGCATTGGTTTTAAAACCAGACCAGAGAACAACGAAATTCATATACCGTTATGAACGTGTAGGTATTGGAATCTTCGAGCTTGAAAAATTAAATGTAAATGTACCTACCGCAGATATAATTAACTTTCACAATACAATCCTCATCTGAATTCCGCGAGAAAAAGAGTTTTCATTCTTATTTGTAGATAATTTTATGAATTTTTACGAAAACCGCAACAGCAATTCCCTGTTTGTATTTTCGTATTTTTATTGAGTCCCGAGTAAGTCGCTTCCATTAGCTACGCACACATTCGCGTGCCATTTCTCTCCCGAGGTTATGAAATTCACATCACAATACGCATTAAATAGAAGGATTACAAACATTGCTGATGTAGACAAATTTCCGGGGATCGGGATTGGGGAAATGAGAATTGGTCTGTTGAGGGAAAACGTGATGAAAATCTTTATCCAATATTGAGTTATAATCAGTACGTAACAACATGGTGATGACGTCAAATGCCAAAAATACCTGCGTCATCATTATGTTACGTCATTTTCATCATATTTCAGTTTCTCTAGCTATCAGACTTGTGTTCAAGGATCATGGCTTGATCGTTGGATGAATGATGAGGAAAAGAGCTTTATGGGTTCTTCTTCTAAGTAGACCAATCGCTCAATATTTTCACAAATAAACAGATTACAATTTTTTTGTGTATGAATACAAGTAGGTATCAAATAAATAGTATTAACTAGACTCTACAAGTCATGAAAATTAACATTCAAAAGCTGTTTCGGAGATCCAGTGGTTCAGATTTGTAGTGTGACTATATTTAGGACCGAAGCTACTCCGTAGCCCATTAAAGTACATTAGAACTGAAATTATGGGCTATCTCAAATTTTATTGCTCTGTACTTACACATCTCGTTCGGACGTGACTACAAATATTAAATTTCGAGAGAGTAAATGGATTACATGAACTTAGGTTACATCATGCTGAAATGCCTGCATGATATAAAGTTTGCGAAAGCACGTTTCAAGTTCCTCAAATATTTGAACAGCTTGGAGTAGATTGTGTTCTTAGCTATTTATAAAAGTTTAACAAAAGTGCCACGTAGTGACAGAGTATCTTTTTAAGTGTACCTATATTTCGTCGTCATTTGAAAAAAGGCGAGACCGAAGACAAACTGCCATCAGCTTCCTATGGTGGCTTATAGATGATCTACTGACAAAATAGTGGCTAGTCGATGCTCCTAATAGGATAGTCTGTGATGGTCCTCGAAATTGGAAAAAGTTTTAGACCCGTCGCAGACTACAGACTTTCTATCGGCCGATCGTTGAGACGGGCTATTTCTCCATACTAATAACGAGCCGAAGTATATTCCGTCTCAACTATCGGCCGATAAAAAGTCTGCAGTCTGCGAGGAGGCTTAGGTGGCACTACAATAACAGGCGACAACGTTTGGTAAAACTTCTGCAGATCCCATCGTTTCTATTGTATTAGTAAGTCACTGTATTGTTGCAATCTAAAAATTATTTCCTTGGCAAGATAAAACCTACATTAGATAGACACTAATAGGAATAGACCTTCCACTAAATCACATTTTTTTTGTAGGAAAATCAACGTAGTTCGTACTTTCTTTAAATCTTACAAATTTTACTTGATAAACCTTTGTGAGGCATATGACTGAAGACGATTAAATTTTACAGGTTCGGGCGTGGGTCGATCGCGCACCGGCTGATCTCAGCCTCTTAAATCTGCGAGATCGAACCACTTCAACAAGCCACAGACTGGAGAAAGCAGCTGGCTTTCTCAACATTTTTTAATTTTAGCTATGGCTTTGGCTTTTGATATGAGAAAGGTACAACTTTAATAATCAATAGTTTATTCCGCGTTTGGCTCAAAAAATCAGCGCGATATGGCACGGCAATGCTCGGTTTTAGACAAGATTTGGGCTATACTAGTTTCCAAGATATTAACTTCTGTAATGATGTTCGTAATAAGTTGCATAAAAGATATTTTAAATAAATAAGCAGTGGCACTCCCGGAGTACCGAGAGAAGTGAAAACTTGAACAATTAGGTACCTGTGTGCAATGATATCTGCGTGTGTATATCTTGAATCGTAAGGAAATCGAAAAATATCGAAAGTTAATGACAGCACGTCACAAAGAGATTTTTTCGAAATTATCACCACCCTGAACTACTACTACATTATACAATTCAAAAACTATTTAGTTTCATAATTTTATGCATTTTTATTCTTTATTCACCCAAAACTGCTCAACGCGCCTAAAGAAGTTTTGACTTCAATAATGAACCAGAAAGTTTCTCTCGAGTGTTTATTTTTAACCGACTTCAAAAAAAGGAGGAGGTTCTCAATTCGCCTGTATGCTTTTTTTTTTTTTTTTTTTTTTTGTATCATGTTACGCGATTACTCCGCCAATTGTGGCCCGATTTTCAAAATTATTTTTATGTTTGAAAGGGTATACTCCAGAGGTCCCATATAAATTTTATTCCTGAGGGTTTGATAGTTTGCCCGTAAAACTATGAAAACCTTCCCTCCTAGCCATTGTAAATCGAATCGACAGATAAGTCTAAGACTCTCTATGCAATATGTCAAATTGACAATTTACTAATGCCAGGAACTCACGTGTCGCGAGACTTGACATAAAATGTATGCAGTTTTGGTAATTATTGCCTTTAGACGCCGGTGGAGCCTAAGCATTATCTGTTTAGCATTATTTCTTTCTTTCTTTCTTTCAAGCTGATCTGATGATGGAGTCAAGAGCTGTTCCAGGGAACTCCTCAGACAATAGGCTGATCGAGTTGAAACTCGGTTCGTAGATTGAGTACCATCTAAAATTTTCAAAAATGGTGACAGCGAGCTGATCTGGTGATGGAGGGAACTCCTCAGATAATCGACCGATTTAGTTGAAACTCGGTTTGTAGATCAAGTATCATATAAAATTTTAAAATATAGTGACAGCGAGCTGATCTGATGATGGAGAATGGAACTCCTCACTTAATAGGTTGATTGAGTTGAAACTCACTACATCGGTCAAGTTTCATCTACTAATTTGAAATATGATGACTGCGAGCTGATCCGATGATGGAGAACGGAACTCCTCAAAAAATAGGTTGATTGAAATGAAATTTTGTACTTACATCGGTGAGTTCAATCAGATCACGGTAATCCATTAAAAGCTTGTACTTGTTGATATTTAAAAAAAAACTTATTCTTATTTAGATTTTTGTGGATGACTTATTGATTCCCTGAGTCACGCAGTGTGAAGTGTCGAACATTGAAGTCGGTTTTTCTTTTAGTTTTAAAACGTAATTATTGATTTATTTAGTTTAATGATCGTTTTTACGACGATCCTTAGATAACTTGACTCAAAGTCAAAGTCAAAGTCAAAAAGCATTTATTCAGTAGGACCGCTGGGATCACTTTGAAACGTCTTAAAACTAGGTGATTTTACTCCTGTTCCTTGGACTGATTCTATTGTATTTTGTAATTTTATGTACGTATTGTAGTAGCTTAGTTTACGTAAATAAACTCTCGAAAATAAACTCTCGAGTGTATATGTATAATTTCAAACGATTTAACTACAGTTTTGAGTATGAACCAGCTGAGTAGTTACATCTGTGTCTGCGCTCTGTATAAATAATTCCACTCCCAGTGGAAAACAGCGCGACTGCCCGCCAACTCATCCTGTTGGATAGCGTAAAGAACGATGCTTTAATATTCATTCACCTGACATTTTAGCACTGCAATAAAAAACGTTTTTTTGTCACTCTTAAGAGAATGAAAAGAGACAGTAACGAAATCAGTTTATCAATAAATCCATTGCAAATAACGTTACTATTATTCAAGGTTAGGTTATCAGCCTAAAGTAGATGCTTACTGCAAATGGCTTTACAAAACCAACGCTCAATAAATAACACATTATTATCGGGAGTTTTTCCCGATTTTCTGGGTGCAATTTGGGTGAAATATCATCTCTTGTGTTTCAGCGCCAGTAGCGACGATAAATACTATAAACTTGGAAGTTTAAAGATTGTCTACTTTGAAGGAAAATCAAATTGAATCAGATATTTTATTAGTTTTCTTCTTTACTTATAAAAGATCATTGATAGATTGGATTTGTCAAGCGAGCTTTGTTGAATAATAAATTAATTATAAGCATTACCTCTTGTCATTATATTTATTTAGAAACAAATCTGAAGCCTATAAAAAACGGTCTTGACTGTGGTCTTGACAGATTGAAGTGGCACAAGGTTTTCATTTTTCTGTTTGAGATTTTGAACCCTAAAGTATTATTTTCCACAAACTTGAAGCAAAGATACAATTTTATGACTTTGATGAACGTGACGGAGTAATAGGAAAAATAAAAAGCTGAAATTCAAGACACGATTATGGTGTTTTAATTTTACGTCCTGATGAAAAGTGACTCTATTTTGTAATATTATTAGGGCGATTTCAAAGAAAAAACTCGAACTCGTTTTTTGAACCCCTTAATCATTATTTATTCATTATCTCTTGTCTATCGTACTGATCAATCATCATGGCATATGCAACTTAGCCGAATATCAGGAAACTCCAAAAACATTGGCGTTAAAAGGATTTGTAGGTACGGACCTACAATATGTTGAAGGGAATACCGTCTAAAGAAAAGTTAGATGTTGAAGGCTGTTCTTCTACTTACTATTTTAGTTGTATTGTAATCCTCGTGAATTTTCGTAAGAATATCCTCAACGGGTATTGAAACTGTGAGATATGTGTGCATATACACGCATAGTGCAAACATTTTCCCCAATAAATAACTGAATATAGCCCCGAATGGTAGTATATCCTGATATATTAATATTTCCTTGTACAGTTTAATTCAAGAATATCTATCATTTTTAGAATGGTAATAGAAAAGTGCTATTTCTGATTTTAAATCCGAAACTTGTAAGTGTAAGTTACGGCTGCATGATCTGCTAAATAATATCAAATATTGGCGAAATATCATAAATACATTGACTGTCATCACGATCCGCGACGGTCATGAAGTAGGTGCATTATATTGTAATGAGTAGATTAAACTAAAGATAAAAAACAGAGTTTAAATCCCAATGTGCCCAAAAGGCTGGCGGCATTACCTCGTTGGATGGCAATACCTTCTATCTGAGGTAAGCACCACCCTTTCGTCATTGGTCTCGTCAACCTCTTGGATAACTCTCTGAAAAGGAGCCATGCCTCTGGACTGGACCTAATGTTATTACACCAAAAGGCAGAAATATATACCCAGCCATTACCTAATAGATATAGATATTTCCGCGTAGATTTTGTGATTATCTGCTGCTGCCGCCGCTGCACCATCCAGCCATCCTGGAGGTTGCTGACAGGTAATGAGTTAACAAATTCCTAAATACTGGATGAAATCAACACCTTAGAATGTATTTTCTAAATATATACCTGGTTAATCCTTGACCAAAATATATATTTTATAGACAATCTTGCTATAAATCTCCACGTGTAGGTATGGCAGGAATGCCGGATATTTTTAGCCAAGTAAAGAAATGGATTTTGACTAGGATTTTACTTTTCCAGTCCTAGCAGGTTTTGTCGGGCCTTACTTTACTCTTCAACATAAAAGAGCCTGTTGGTGATTTTTACCAGACATTGAAATAATAATGAAATAACATTTAAAAATAAGTTTCTTTGTGTCAGACACTCTGTGTCGACGAAGTCAGAGAATTAGGTACCTACTATAAATCGTCGATATTTTGACTTGACAAACTCTCGCGTGTCAAAATAAGCTTGCTAGATGTTTATAGAGTCGATTGTACAGTTTCTGACTCCCCAAACTAACCACAATAGAGTACAAACTTAATCATTGCAAGGGATCGCGGGCCGTCTATGTCTAATCTCTAGCGAACGTTGGACTCGGGCCAAAACACAGATTAGCACTCCCTAAAGAAATCCTTTGCTAACTTGTAATCCCATTCAACAATAGTTAATAGTTATAACTGGCGATCTTCATGAAACTAGATCCTATTATTGTCACTGAATATTAATTTAGGCATAACTGGGTTTTTCGTTTTGGAAAATTTATTTTCGCTCGACACTGACTCCAAAAAGAGAAGGAAAACATCAGGATAAAATCTACTACTGAGATCTACACGTTTTGATAATGTATTTTCTGTGGAAAAGGCTGATTCGGCGGATGAATCTCTACAACTTTATCTATACAGAGCGGTCTGTTGAGTACCTATGTATGTAGTTTTATATCCTGTGGGTAGGCCTATCCCATCCTAGTAGGAATTGAAGAAGACCGAAGAAGTTTTTATCTCACAATCATACGGATGAAAATAAGGCAAGAATTATACTTTGGTAAAGCTTGATTTCATGACGTCACGAACGCTTCAAACTAGTTTTAAATGCGATGCAATTGAATCGATGCTTTTATAAATCTAAGGTCAACTGGTTAATCTTAAAATAGGTCACGTATAATATAACCCTATTATGTTCGCTATAATTAATGGGACACAAAAAAGCCCAAAGTTCCTGTTACGGTGAAAAGCAACAAGTACGCCTACAAGTCTTTGTTACGCTACGATTATTCAATTAAAGCACTATTGTAACGAAAATGTTAGCTTTCAACCCTCCGGCTTTATATAGCAAATCGTAATTATGGGGTATTAAATCACGCAATTAGGTTATTATAATAAATGAGTTATATAATAGAGCTTGACTTTATTTTGACGATGCAATATAAATGGAATTAGTATTAGAAAATGGGTCTTTTCTGTGCCCAAAAATGGCAACATTACGAGTGGCTGATATGATAAATAAAAAAAAAATTTATTATAAAAAAAAACTAAATAAAATAAATGGATTTAAACTCTACCGTAAATAAATATTTCTATGTAAAGAATTATTAAAAAAAAGCCATATTAAAAAAATCGTAAAATAAAAAATTCTAAAAAAATTACCTTGCACAAAAAATCTTCCACTAGTCGATCAGGGTAGGTTAACTGAAAAAAAAAACACCGTGCACTTCGAGCCAACACTTCAGTCCACAGTCTGCAGGACGCGACGCGACCGTCCTGGGCGGAGGCGGCGAGAGCACTGCCGCCCGCCCTGCCTCAGCCTACCTGTTACAGGTATCCCAGGCAGACCGAGCTACAAAACATATATTCTACATGTAGATACACAGTTTTGTCATCGTTTAAACCAAAAGAACGTTGAAACGGTAATTTTGTACTATCATGCAGAAAACTTGTCAAAAATTATTGTTGCATAAAAGTGTTTTCAAGTCCCATGGTATATAAATTGTACTTGAACGTGGAGTTAGTAGCTGATGAATAAACAAGATCGATTTTCACGCTTTACAGTTTCTTATTAATTTCCTCAATTAATTATTGTTTCGTGTAAATATTTTTATGTTTTTATTAATTATTATACATAATAGGAACAATATTCTCATAATCACATCGCTATCAAAAACTACCGACGCAATTGACAAGGGTAGTTTCCGATACGGAATTTGATGACCTTTCCGCTGAATTAAAATAAGTACTTACAGTAGTAGTAAAAGTCCACATTCGGTAATCGTAGGCAGAAAAGCGTAGTATTCAGTTTTCCATCGCCTGTGAGCAATGAAGGCTTTGAATATTCAGTAGATGGTCCGGAATCGAATCAGCGGGAATCGGTTAGTAGTCACTAGTTTTTCACGTTTGTTTTATCACACTTTGTAGGTCAATTTCAGCAACAGACTAAGCTATAAAAATAATTGAGCTCGAGGCGGACTTAAACGTGATATTGAATTATTAGAACTCTTTGAAAATACCCAGCTGAAGTTTACTTAATAAGTTAGGTACTTGAGCCCCATGAAAAAAAAATACTTTCAGATAAATAACGGAAACATAAGGTATATGTTTACCGAGACATGTGTTCGAAATTTGTAGATTAATATTTTAGCTAACCTATAGCAGGCGACAGTACCAGCTTAGTTTATCTAAAATTACCAAAGTTTCTTCTTCTCCAAATTAGCGCCATAATAATCTGTCAAAACCCACACAGAGGTTACCAACTTTTCTCCCAGAAAAATTACGCCTTTCACTCCAAATATTTAAAAACTCGAAATGGAAAAAAATATTCTCATTCAACAAGTTATTCAAGAGGAAAATTGGAGAGAAAAGTTGGACACATTAATATCTCTTTGTAAAGGGTGTGCACATTCTGAGCCGATCAATGGCGCTGAAAAGAGTTAGTGCTGTTTTTTGAACGACCGGGTTTTTTAATAATATATCTCTTGATATCTGAACGTGTTTCATTTGGCGGCCGCAGATGGCACGCAGGTGAAATATTACGCAATTTGGAAACACGAAGGGCAATGTTTTGTGTGTATTTTGTACTATCAAGGAATGTGGACCCTTTTGACTTAGTACCTTTTTAAGCCTTTTTACATAGCAGTTTGTTTGATAGATTTGGATTTTTTTGGACAATTTGTTGAGTGACGTATGGTTACGGTGTAATCGGAGCGGGAGTCGATAATCTAAGGGTGTAATAAGCTCTTTTTTTACCCACGAAGAAACGGAGGTATGGTATGCGTTTAGGGTGAGAGATTGTGTGTTTGTGTTTTCATAAAGTCAAAAAGCATTTATTCAGTAGGATCGCTGGATCACTTTGAATCGTCTTAAAACAAGGTGATTTTACTCCTGTGGAAGGACCATAAAGTTCCTTTCATAAAGACGGATGCCCGGCATTGTCACTCACACATGGTTCCAAAATAGCCTGTGTTATTCAGGGGTGCAATACTCCCCCCTGCTCAATCTTCTTTGAAATCTGAATAGATAAAATAAGATTGGAGTTTTGAGTAGTTTCACAGATTACGCTATTACACGCTAACTCGTACAATCTGTATCTGTTTCAAAAGCAGAAACATAAGAAATATAATCAGCTATAAACATTCTTAGCAATATTTACGAGTATTTTTTAAGAACGCCCAGACAAGCCCAAACATAATAATATCTTTTCATTCTTTTTAAAAAAAAACTAAATAAGAGTAAAAGCCCTTTTAAAAGTAAATAGGCTGTGTCTAAAGCCTCGATAAAAAAAATATATTGCAAAAACATGATTAAAACAATTTTATACCGTTTTGGAAGTTTAATTGGCTGTAGGTTTTTCACGAAAAATGCTGAAAAGGGCAGACACGTCATCGACAAGGTCCAAGGTTATCTAATATAGGATTAAAGAGGTCATATTTATACTTTATTAAAGCTTCATTTGCAGATGGCCAGAGCATTGATTATGAGCATGATTTATGTCTTGTGGATGGGAATCGAACCCACCTAGCGTGGGAGGAAAAGTCTGATGAGCTGTGCTTTTTTTAAAACAGTGGGCAATTTTTATGTAATGTGTAGTAATGTATGTAGTCATTATAATAACCTAAGGTATTGTCACCTAAAACTAACATAATATATTTTCTTTTTCAATTATGTGTTGTGAAGTAAATGTGACATCGGAATTACATTGTTTTTTCGTTTATGTCTGAAGTAGGCACCCAACTGAACTGAAATTGCTGTCTGGTTGGAAATAACACAAGCCCCTTCACAAAGGTCTTTCGAAGTAATCTGTCACCGAAACTTGTAAGTACGATCAAAGTCGTTGCCTTTCTCAGGACATCTTTTTTTGGTATGCGTTCAAAATAATAAATGTTTACTAGGACGAAGGGCCATTAATAATGAGGAATTTAGTGCGCGTTAGGATGAGTTTACACTCGCTGGCTTCACGGAATACCGGCGCAATAGGCTAGCGTCTGAGTGACAACCGTTTCTGTAAATCACTCTACTATCTATCGATGAAAACCGCATGAGAATCCGTTCAGTAGTTTTTGAGGTGTACGAGTACTTGTTTTATAATGTGTAGGTAGTTATTTTCTTATTTGTGACACAGAACGAAACTTTTTTACATTTACATTTTACGAGCATAAAAACTCACTTTAAAAAATCTAATTGTATTTTCAACCAAGTTTCTCAGTAAACTCTCTCATCCGTAGAAATTGTACAAAGTTTTCTTCCGCCTTTAAGGTTCAATTCGCAGGCCAACTGAGGCTCAATTACTAGCAACAAGAGCGCAGATAATAATTATCTATATATAAAATCGCTAAACTTGCATGTACGCTGCATTCAACAGCTGGAACCTCCTGCCTCCCACTTTTTAAATCTCCCTTCCCCACTTTATTTCCCCCCTCGGCTTATTTACGTGGAATTAGAGTTTCTAGAATGAACCCATACATTTATAAAAACATCTTGGATTCCGTAAAAATCTGGCAAAATTCTCAGATTATTGAATTTCCGTTGAACTTAGGTAATATGAAGTCACGAATCTAATTGATAAAACATCCAGTTTACTAGGTCTCGTTTACGGAGACGGTTTCGCTTTTCTCCGTAAACGCTACTTACTCTACAACGTCATAATGTTTGAAATCAGTGAGGGCAATGCCGGGACTTCTTTCGCCATTTTTGGAAGAACTAGTAGCTCTGTTATTTTATTTTCTTTTTCTCGTGTTTTACTAGTTTTATTATGTAATTTCGGTGGCATTTTACTAATGGAACCTTGAAAACTTGGCAGGGGATTTGGCAAATGGAATGGGATATTGGGATATTGAAGAGGATTTTTCATTTGACGAAAGATTTCCGTTGGAATTTTGAAGAAACAAGCCGCCATGTTTTGTTCAAACCACTACTTGCTGACATGAATCAAGTGAATTAAATACATTATAACTTGACATTGGCAGAATTTTTTTATTTTTTTTTATTTTTCTGTATACAGACTACATTATTTACTCAATTATACTAATACTAGCTGCGCCCCGCGGTTTCACCCGCGTAAGTCCCGTTCCCGCGGGAATATCGGGATAAAAAGTAGCCTATGTGTTAATCCAGGGTATCACCTATCTACATACCAAATTTCAACCAAATCGGTCCAGCCGTTTTTGCGTGAAAGAGTAACAAACATCCATACATCCATACATCCATACTTACAAACTTTCGCCTTTATAATATTTATAGGATTGTGTAGTTGCCATTTAATAAAAGAAGAAGAAGTGGGCCATGCCGCCCAACGTTAACGCGCTTCTCCGTAAATGAGGCCCCAGACACACTGTCTGATATTTTTCGCGGATTTTTTCTTACAGGTAACGTACTTTATAACGTTATTGTACGAAAATCTGTGTCCAGCATATAATGAAGCCACTTCTATAAACTCTAACATTGCGCAGTAACTATGTGCTTTCATTACATACCTACCTACCCACGTATGCAGATAGTCAAGGTGTAAACGCGGTGTAAACAATGCTCGGTATGCTTACCCATCGCTATAATGAAGTACCTAGGTACATATTATCATAACTAGCCACTCCATTAAATTCCTGCTTAATTTTATCAGAGATGAGCTGGTATTTTTCTTTTGTTTTAAAGGGTACGATAGTTATTCTCTCAGACCTTTTATAGGGTTAATAAGATTTTTGGGAGTAAGTTTTATGCTTCGGAACATCATTTTGCTGACATGTTGCAAGCTCATATTCCTATAAGAATACTTTCAGGTTACCTCACGATGTATACACGCATATAAATAGCTATAGATGACTGACTGAAGTGGGGATAAATGTTTATTTTTACCGAAAATCTGAGTGGTTTAATTTTTATTCTCGCAAAATTGCAGTTTTTCCTGAAAAAAAAAAGACATTACGCGGTTTTTAGTTTTCTTGTGAAGATATTTTTATCATTAGTAAAGTACCTAAGAGTTGTAAAACCTTGTACAGTGCCACAAACTTATCTGGACCGGTGGTCAAAAGAGGATCTAACGAATTCAATATGAAAATTTATTTTTCTGCCAACTCCAAATGCGATAACAGCGGCTCTCTTACCGGTTCAGATAAGTTTGTGGCACTCTACTTAGGTTTTCTTCAAAGTACACTTTGGAATATATGAAAGTAGGTACTTACTCATTTATTTCAAATGTCATATGCGCATACCAAAGGGATTGTACTACCTAGTATTCAAAGCAGAATGTTGCCATTACACTTCAGCCAGCTACCTCCAGTAAACTACAAAGGCATGACGTCACTGAATTATAAATCAGCAACTTTTCCCAATGGTAAGAACAACGGAATAAAAGGGGCTCTACTGAATACTCTCATAAATAATAACTGTTGACTTCTCCAAGTTTTTTATAACCATGTTGATACATATAAAATCATTTCTTTCCCGTTAGGGTAGAGAGGAGAGACCAATTATTACCACTTGCTGAGTTAATATAACGTCAAAAATGCATATTTAAATTGTTAATATTAGATGTAAAACAAACGTAGAAGTCAAAAATATCCTTATAGACTTTCACAAATTGCATTGGCTCAAAAAAGATGGCTACATGATGGGTAAAAGGCCTGTAAGCTTCGTCACTAGAGTTGCGTACTAGCGCATAACCTTGGTAGGAATATCCGAAATCTATATCTATATTCTTAATTTTATGTTGAAAATTAAACGTTGATTATCTCAAACACATAATTGTAACTTTGCATCCAAACTTTTTTAACTTGCACTAATGCTAGAAAGCTGAGTTTTGTATGTATGAACGTACAATTCAAGTAAATTATTTTACAAGAAAAAAAACTTGAAAACACCTCCCAAATTTTTTTTTGGGTAACTTTAATCCGTTCCAATCGGACATTCTCAATAAATAGCTTTAAATGCTTATAACTCGAAAACTACAAAAACTCCTAAAACATACCTACATGAGGTATTTCCGGATAGTCCTGGATGTGTGGAACTTATTTTTTTTCTTTTGACGTCACTGGGTAGACCACCCGGTATAAGTTAAACTATCAAAAACAGATAGTATTCAAAGCTCAAGTATTAAGTAATATTATCTTCGTTGAACACAAAAGCTTTTAGCAATATTATTAATTTATTTTGTCTACAATCTATAAACTTTTCACGGGAGAATGGCTTATTCGTAACACAGACAATTTAGTGTGATTTTATATTTTGTCTATGTTACTTTAGAAGGCTTCTTCAAGCAAACAAGTGAACTACGAGTACATAGATAATACGGGTATTGAATGAAAGATTAATTTTACTTTTCAGTAGGCTACTGAATGATGGAGAGAAATGTCTCACGGGTCACAACTCACGCTTTTCCACGAGACAAGGATTCATTTTAAGGTAGCTTTACTATGTTTTGGTCAAATAAATTAAATATTTCTAATGAATAGATCATTTAAAGATTTATCAGCTACGGTCATTGCGCATATTTTGCATCAGGCGTTAACAAATTCTACAAATTGTGAGAGTGACGGCCGGTTTCTCGAACACAAATCATCTTCAAAATTACTAATCATTGGTCAATTCTGTCTTTCGACCAATGAAGACCAAGTATTCCAAGTTTAATCGACTTGTCAATTCGAAAAGCGTTCGAGAAACCGGCCGTGAAGGTACTAAATCTCAGATGTCTCTTTAGCTAGTGTAGATTAATTAATTTTGATACAATTTGATACGATAAAAACAAATTATTTGAATTAAAATGATGCATAAAACGAAATGTCGATTAACCCCTTTTAACTCTTACTGATTTTTAAAATTATTATCATCATTCAACCTTTTGATATCATTGTGGCCATTTAAATTTATATTAAGAAACACCCAACTTTTAATAGTCAAAAATTTTCTTGCTTTCTTTCATTCAACAAAATATTTGAACTAGAATTTTCTAATTAATTTGAAATATGAATACAGTATGCTGCACTGCATTGAAAGCACTCCAGTTTGCCTTGTTGCTACTAGCTGTTAAGGGACCATACATCCATGGTACAATACAACAGAAGCTGTTTGTGCATTTTAAAGTATTGCTTTTTACTTTAAAGTTTAATTTAGATCTTTATTTTTATACTTACTTAACCATGTAAGTATAATAAACCATTTTCAATGTGAATTCATAGATTTTAAAAAGAATGTCAAAATCATGTGGAAAATTGGCCTTTTTTTATGCGTGCGTCAATCACCAGCATTTATCATCATCATTTTTGCACCTAAACCAGGCATAGCTCTCTCGCCTCAAACGGCATTTTACTCGTTACAGTTTTTCTTGTTTCTTTCATTTCTCGGCTTACTGATGCAGAAATAATTTAATTTCTTAATAAATCAACATTTTCATATGCATGGAAGTCTGGACGGCCACCATCTCTTAACGAAGTAACTTCTACTGCTCTGCATCTGAGTTATATGCTGAGGAAGTTTTGGATGTGTATTTTAATTAATTTGGAGGATTTCAAATTTTAATGAACAAACTGAGACACCTGGAAATAACTTGAATTCGTTGAGATAGTAGTTTTGCATTTATAAGGGGCTTAAGCACGAGTTTACGCCAAGGAAACTTATATTATAATTATTCCCTGTAAAAACTTAAAAAATATTACATACATACATAAAATCACGCCACTTTCCCAAAGGTAGGCAGATATCACGGATCTCTACTCGCTACGATCCTGACACACAACTTTCGCCTCATTCACTCTCATTACATTCTTCATGCTCGTCGGCTTAGGGTACTTTTGACCTGGCCCGTCTCCAAAATGCCGCCAATTTGATCCAATAAGGTTCATCTAGGCCTTCCCCTTCCAGCTGTCCCATACACACTCGCCTCATACACTTGCTTTGTCAAATGACTGTCATCCATCCTCTACATGCCCAAAATATTATGAGAGTAAAATACAATAAAGAAACGTTGGCAAGCACAAAAGATACTCTAGGCTATTTTTTTATTCGCCTACTCAATTCCATTTCTCGTTATCATAAAATAAAATCTACAAATAAAATCCAAATTACGTTAAAAGGTTTCTTCATAGTAAATTACCATACCGGGCGTTAAAACCCCAGAACGATGACAAATTAATACACCCCTTATTACGGTAATGCGAATACGCGCTTAGCAATAATTAATCCTGGATTATGTTTCAATGGCGGCCATCATAACAAGCTATCTAGCGTGGAGAAATTAAGATCTATTTATCATCTAAACAGATGTTTACTGAAACGATCGAATGGCTATCATCGCAATTACTAACTTATGGATTTATTGAGTAATTTGATGGTGGGTAAGGTAATATGATGGTGGGTAATAATAGATTTTCTCTCGACTTTCAACCGTATCGAGTTGGAATCCTGCCCCCCTAGCCATGTCACAAATCGCAATTGAATAGAAATCGAATCGACAGGTAACGCTGAGACTGCACCTGCGTCTTACGGCATTAATTTCCAAAAATTCATACAATTTATGTCAAGTATCGCGGCACGTGAGTACCTGGCTCTATGTAAATCGTCAGTTTGACATAATGCCAGGTATACTCACGTGCCGCGATACTCGACATAAAATGTACCTATGCAGTTTTGACAATTAATGCCATTTGACGCTGGTGGAGTCTCAGCGTTATCTGTCGATTCGATTTCTATTCTAATGCGATTTGTAACATAGCTAGGGGGGCTGATCTTGTATTAATGGATTTTGTGTTTCGTGACATTATGTATCCGCATTAACACGAGCTCCGATGAAGGAAAACATCGTGAAGAAACCAGTTAAATGCAAAGTAAAATTTAATCTTTACACAAAAGTCTGCCAGAGGTACATAGGTAGGTATATAATTAGACAGTTTTAAGTAAACACAACGTATAATTTACATTCACAAACCTAAAACAAATCAACTGGATATAAATGCTCAAGATCTAAGGACTAAGTGATTTACTCGAAACAGAAAATAAATACTCATTTGAACCAAAGCGAAAAACTCTCGTAACATTATCTGAAATGTTTTTTCCCGTAAACATATCTATTGTTGAACAACATTACCACTAGCCTTAATCGAAAAAGGGGCAATAAAATAAAGGTTCACACGTGGAAGTTCAACAATAGCTATGGGCCATCAGTTTCACCCTTTCAATGGAGCTTTGTCCTACGACCCTTCCCGACGGCTTTGAAGGAAGTTTCCACTCCACACATTAGCCTGGCTAATTTTGGATTATGACCCGTATTGCGACGGAATAAGGCTTAGTATAAAATGAATGTATAATGACGTGGGATAAGTTGTTGGTTTAAGCAACTTTGACATGAAACCCTCATAACACAGAATAATAACTCTTCTCTATTGTTTTAATAAAGAAAAGACATTCTAAGAAAGCCTTAGAAATGTTGTACTAAGGAAATTTTCCTCACCAGAATTGGCCATTATCATAAAACTTTTAGTAAGTAAGTTCGTATGAGTCAGTGACCAACTCTGGTGACGGAGTTTTTAGGCCGCCTTAAGGCCACTATAATAGATAAACGACTTAAATAGCCGCGACCGAAAATTGAAAATGCCCTCCAAATACTTTAGTAATATCCCAGGTAATATTAAACTAACGTTTCCATCTCTCGACCTGAGACTCAAAGTGATAAACTTTTCAATGTTTGGCATTACTTTGTAATTACGCAGTCATCAATGTTCAATAAAAATGTTGTTTATTTATATTTCATTTATTTATTCTTTGTTTATAAATTAACAATTTAATTTACAATAACATTATTGAAACTGTTATTATTTTAACAGATCTTATAAGATGAATCAGTCACTACTGAGTTTATATACCTGTGTGTTTGGTTACTGCTACGACAGTCTATTCGCGTACTTACATCCAAGATTTTCTTTTAAAAATCGTAATATTTTGGATTAATATTCAAAAACCATAAAATTTTACCATTATCGTGATCGTGATAGTTGCTAAAAAAAGAAAAGCTTACATTTCTTCGTTAAAACTAAAAATGAAGACAAAACAGATTAAAACATACATAAAAGTGTGTTTGCGATGTATAGTTTTATTATTTCTATGTACAATGATTTCTCTCCGAGAAACTCCTATGCAAAAAATACCAGGAACCATGTACATGTTACAATGGGCTTATAAGACACACTCTCCACCCTTCTCAGGAATGGATAAAGGAAATGAATTATTTCTAAACAGAAAGTGTTCTGTCAAAAACTGCTATAATATTTCTTCAAATGCAGAGCTGTTGGGTGATAACACAAATGACGCTATAATCTTTGATGCAAAAAGAATCATCAAATCCGATGCAACCGTGCCTGAAACACGCAAAGACTATCAGAACTACATATTCGCTGGTATGTACTCCGCAGGTTGGTTTCCTGTAAACCCAGCCACATACTTCAGTTTCTGCAACACCACATGGACTTATAAATTGAATTCAGACTTATTCTTTGGTTCATTTGTAATCAGGAATAGTAAAGGAGAAATCATTGGTCCTAGTGCCATTCGGTGGATTAGTCCAAAAGATATGCCTGTCGAAGAATCTATTATAAAGAAGAAAGCAGGCAAAAAAAATACAGCTGCATAGTTTACCTCACTACATTTATTTGACTGCTACAAATATTTTATACAAATTGTCAACAGGAATATTAAATCCATAGGCCTTTTAATGAAATATCGTTGGACACGTATGAAGTTTGTGGAAAAACCTATTCTCAAAATGACGTATTACCACATTGCTTGAAACTGTGAGAAATGATTTACTATTTGTATTTTGTGTTTGAGCATTCGTTTGCTGAAGATTACGTTTATTTGCTGAATGCCTTGAATCACTATACGATTCCGATAGTTTTTGGAGACGCTTATTACAAAAGGTAACTAAGCTATAAAAAAATATATTTGCATAGTTAGCCACTGACTCATACAAAATTACTTACTTTTTGCACTATAAAAGCGCTGATTAAAATAAACAGGCCCAAATCTAACAGTGTAATCCCGCTTATACTATACGCACTTTAAATTTTTTTAAGTAAAAGTTTCAAAGTTTAATTATGTTTGGGAAACCAAAAGCTAAATACGCAACATAACGATCAGAATACTAACTAATAGTATAATTTTATGTTTTTAATATAATTAATTATGTATATTTTTGACGAGTCATTAGAAACTATTGATATATTATGTAATTGGTGATTATAATTTCATTGTTTTCTCAGATTTATCCCAGATGGAGCTTAGTACTTGGACGCAACTGGACTAGAGCCTGAAGAGCTTGTAAATAAAATGTTTGAATTAATGAACGACCCAGACAAATACAGTAGTTAGGGAGGCGAATAGGGGAATTTTCGGTAATACTCGAGCGTGGCAGTTTAAGATATGAGAGTTAACTTAGACCTAATAGAACAACCTTGTAAAGTATTTAGCTCTATATGTAGTGACGCGCACCTAGGATAGACGATCAGATTAGTAAAAAAAAATCGATAGTCTGAAATACTGGAGCGCGTCAGATTAAGATATTGGGGGTTGATTTTAGTGTTTTAAGACTAAATTTAACTAATCTGACGATAAGTCCTTGACGCCGCCGAGTTATAGGGTCGCGAACTTGTAAAAAAAAAACATTAATCCGGCATTCTCAAGCGCGATTTTTATTTTTTTTATTTTGAAGAATATAATCTAAAACTTACTAAAAATACAAAATCTGCCGGTTTCCGCATGACCGGAAGTGTGGAGGAGCCATTTCGTCTTCCGAAAAACGCGTTGCGGCATATAAGTTGCGAACGATACATTTTACAAAAAAAAAGTTTGAATAAACAAAAACGGTAATTTTATTTTACACAAAAAAGGTCTTTTTACATTTTTGTCAAAGAAAGCATCATACAAAACTCAAACTCCCGGTTTTTTGAGTATATCTCGAAAACTGAGGGTGTTGAAAAAAATTGATATGAATTCCCCGTTTTATCAAGGAGAAAGAAAGGAAAAAAAAAGAAACCAAAAAACCTTTTTCGGTCAGATTAAGAGAACCCACCAACATTTTTGTCAGATTAAGAAAATATGCTTTCAGTATACCGAGATAAACCTCCCCTATGAAAATCTGACGCGCTCGAGTATTTCAAAAAAACTTTTTTTTTTTTGCATTTTCAAAAATTCATCGTAACTTATCGTCACGCCGAAATCGTCAGTTTTTTTAAAGGTAGCTTCCTTGGGGCCTACTTAACACTCCTTCCGAAAATCTGACGCGCACGAGTAAACTTTTTTTTTTGCATTTTTGACTACTTTATATGCCTACCCCCACCACGCAAACCGGCAGATTAGTATACCGTTGTTATCAGAGGCACTTGGGGCATACGTAGTATGAATATCTGACGCGCTCGAGAATGCCCAAGTAACTGTTTTTTTTTAAATTTTTGAAAAACCGTATACGCCAAACCCACCGCTAAAATGGTTTTTACTATACGAGCTTTTTTTTTCGAAATTATTTTATCTTTCGATTTTGATAGGTCTCGACGGCGCCGTTGAATTACGCCATTTAGCTACCTCGCCTCCCTAACTACAGTGATTTCTTCAAATGGCACAACCACTATTCGTACCACGACATCATGCATTGACCAGATACAGATCCTTACTGTAAATTGTATAAATACACAATGTAAAGCAAGATATAATAATTAGTGTGGTGTACGACTTGGAGGATTGGTGGAATCCACATTTGACTCAAAGTTTACAATAAAAACTCTGATTAGGTATTTAGACGTAGTTTTGTGAATAATTTAACATGACATTGGTACAATATCTTTCTCATTTTATTATTTTTTAGACTTTTCTGTACTAATAGTAAGTCTTTTGCTTTTCAGCTGTATACAGTGTAAGTTTTTTTTGAGTAAATTGACTTTTTTTTCGTTTTTTTGATGCATTTTTGATGATCTATCTGATAACAAACAAATAATCCAAAATAACTATGGGGCTATGTTGCTGGAAAATTAAAAAACCCTTGAAAAAACTATTTATGCATATTACCTACGCAGTTTTAGAGCTAATTGCCACTTTCACATATTCACATTCGTGAACACACGACAGAATTTGTTTTTTGAACCTTATATTGTTTCCTTTGAAGAAGATCATTGCTTTGAAGGATCTAAAAACGAGCACCTATTTGGGTTAAATTTTATGAACCGGTGACCTTTTACGTATGTTCCTATAAGGCGTAAAAACAAATTTATCTATAATTAACATGCTGGGTTTAGCAGATCGTCAAAATGACGGAAATCGGTAATCACTAGTTTTTTAATGCTGTTATATTTCATCTTACAGAATGTAGAAGTGGTTTACAAATTGAAATGGAAAAGTTCACCTTTCATCGAACGAAACCAAGAAAGTCTTATTATGTTACCAGTTCGCTCAACAAAGCGTTTTACTTTTGTTGTAAAAAATATTAAGAATCGTCTGGAATATTTACCTCAACCAAGTAAAAAAAAATTGTAGGTATCCACAATTCATTAACCCCTAACCCCAGCTCTAAATTTGAACATGTTACAAACTCAAGTGTAGTCCTGTCACGGGCACTGTAATTGCTTTATGATATTCCTGTTGGCAATATTGCTGACGTAAGCGAGCCACACATACTGATCGATGAACCAGACCTTCGGTACTAAAGCACTAGTTTTTAAGGAGTTAGACACCTAAGAATCTGGAATACACATAAAATATTGTTGATACAGTCGTAATTCTGTTTGTTTTGATTCTCTGCCTTCAAGAAGATACATGCATCAAATTAGAGTGGGATATGGGATATTTTCTCGTGAAAGAGAAAGACGGCGTGATAGCTGCGCGAACAGAAAGTAAGGAAAAATTCGTTTTTATTATACTACAAGAAAACTACACAATCAATCGAATTGAATTTCGAAATACCACACAGTTCCTGCGATCTTTAAAAGTTTGAGGTACGAGTAAAATAGTTTTTCATGATTTCATCGTAGGTACTTGGGGACAGACGTGAGCCCGGTTCTATATGGTTTTATGGATCGTGCTCAACTAAGACAATGTTTCAGATGAAAGCTTGCCCAGCTAATCTAATAAACATTGTCGTCTCAGCTCAATCGGGATTTTCAAAAAATACGTGCCGAGCTGACTAAGCCGCGCATTTCCTTTCTTTTAAACCGTTTCCGTTTCAACGTAGTCTAATAATAACGTTCCTAAGAGCTTAGAAAGAAAGCAATTCAACATAGATTACCCTTATAAAAACTCATAATAAACACTTTGTATAAAATCTAGTACGTGTAATTTCTCAATAAAGATTTGTGTGTAAACATAGTTGTTTGTTTGCTCCACAAAAAATATTCAAAAACAATTTTATGTAAATACTTCAGCAATTCGAAAAATATTTGTGGTGAAGCTACTTTCACCATCAACCTAGAGAACTGAAAGTTCTTACAACAATCGCAAACATTATTCCTATAATAATCAGTGAACTGTGACAATTCCCCTTTTTATGTTTGTTATGGAACTAGAAAAACATTGTTTGGGTAAACAAGGAATTCTCAAGGAAGTTACTAGAAATAACGTTATTATTTCGTGATTTTATTGTAGGTACTTTGTTTCTGAATTGTTTTATAGTCTATCGTTTTCATTGAACAAACTCGTTCTTTTTCATAAAAATAATATACCTACCATGTTTTTTACAAGGAAAATAAAGTGAGATTTTTTTTCAATCTAAGTACACGTCATTATCTCATAAAATCACATTACGTACATATCGTCAGCATGGTGAAAAAGATAGAAAATAAGGTGAGGCAAGTGGTGCTGATTAATGACCGACTTTTTATTCCACACGCTTCTTAGCCCCACATTTGTTTTGTTTTCATTGCGCCTGAAAATAACAAAAGAAACACAAAACAAAATGAATTTGTAAGAAAAATTGAGGATTTTTAATCATGTTTTTCTAAAGCAAATCACTTGTTTTCTTAACACAACCTTTTAACAGTGAAGGAAAACATTGTGAGAAACCCAGATAGTTTAAAGCAAGAGAAGCCACTATGTCATAAAACTCACTATTTTTGTTATAGTAGGTACAGAGGGAGTCGAACCAAAGCCTCCATAATTAATATGCATAATAATTGCAAGTTATCGCCCGAAATCGAATGTACAATTTATCACATAATATATCCAAATCAATAGCCAAGTAAATGATTCATCACTTTAATTTCGCAAAACAATACGATTGGTACAATTTACATAATAAATGACTGATATCCACCCTATTAGCGTGTTGGTCGACTACATTTATAATTCACACCATTCAATTTGTTTTATATTTGACTGCCCAATGTGTAAGATATTTTTATCAATATTTAAATAAGTACCTTGAACGTGGAGCTTCTTAAGATGACTTCATAGAGTTTCCTACGACGATAATGAAATGAAGCCTGTCACATGAATCAATTCACTCCTCCAAGTTGTACCTCATACAAGATTGAATAAATAGGTACTAGACACCACGGTTCAACACATCCATATTGTGTGTGAATCAAGAATAAGGAAGAATCATGTTTATGTAGTCGATAGCATAAACCACATAAGTACGTAAATATGTACGAGTATAATATAAGCTATAGTCTTTCCTTAACTTTCTCGATCACAACACATCAATTTAACGCGATAAAATCCTGTAAGTACCTATCAATTTACAAATACTTAGGTACCTTCTTATAAACAAAGACTGCCTCTTGCCGTCAGGATCACAATCTAGCACAGTAGATCTCCCAGAATCCTTTGTCAAAAGTAAAGTTTCGAATTATTTTGCTATGGGGTAAAGGAAATAAAATCATATGAGTTTTTATTATGTTTTTTTTTTCAACATTGACGTCTCGTTTCAATTGAAATCATTCATCCAATAAGGCGTTCACCAAAGGCGTAAAAGCACCATAACTCTAGCCATGAAATATTAAAGGGAAAAGGAATGGGAGTCGATATATCCTGCGATGTGGGTCACGGTCAGGTACCTAAACACATCGTTTAGATGTTTTATAACACTTTTTAATGGTTCTTCATTCCTTATTATTGCAAAAAAAACATTTGCATTACAAACCTTATGTAACTTTCTACTAACCTATCCCAGCTCAATTTCCAACACAGCTCTAACTAAAAGTTTTTTTTTTGAAAAATGGTCGAAAGTGTGTTTTGTAATTTTTTGTGTAGGTTTTGTTATTTCGTAACAAAGCAAAAATGAATCAAAAAAAGGTGACACAATAATTGATAATAATAATTAGCAGTAGGATTGAACATAGTGGCGTTTTACAGAGGAGGCCTTTATTTGGAACACAATAAAACATGCAACTTTATTTCGATAAATAGTCGGGCCTTTTTAAACCCAAAAATAGAAAAGCTCTCAATAAATACAAAATTATGATTATTTGTTGTTGTCGCATACAGGGTGATTCAATATCCATTGTTTGTTTTCAATTAATGCGAACAAACACGCCGGATTAGATCACCCTCGCGAGGAACCCTCGAACGTACAGTCAACAAAAGTAATATTGTTTCTTGAAAATAATAAAAATCTATACATCTACCACTAGGACCTGTAGGACGTGTAACTAGTTTTTTCGAACCAGTATCGTGAAAGGATAATAAGTGCATCTCTAAGAAGCTCCTTATGCATTTGATACATAGAACTTTCTTTCAAACGACGAGACGAATGTAATGGCTCCTCTACACATTCGCCGAACTTCGACGAATACCCGCGCTCACGAACGTGTAGAGCGTCTATTCGCCTGTATTCGTCGATCATTGTCTATTCAAATAGTTCAGTCCAAATAGTTGAATGTGTACAGGTGCCATTAACCTCATTGTGTTCGTTAAAAGTTCAGGGAACAGCGCTGTATTTGATTGTAATTTAAATCTTTCGCATCAATATTTCCTCCTTCGAAGGAATAATAGTAGGTCCTTTGAAGGCTTTATAAATCACAGAGCCACCTCACCTGACGTATATCCGTGGGCAGACTATGAAATAGGACGCATTCATACAGGTGCCTGAAGGTGCTTATTGACATGAAACAGCACTAAAGCACTAAGTTATTCATTAGTTGAGTCTTATTTTTTTCAATAGTTTTTATTTTATAATTCATAAACTATTATAAAATATCATATCATTGTTGGTATTTCTATTTTTAAATAATAATTATTTACGACTAACATCTGCGCACGGCTTTGCCCGCACAGTACCAACATTTTGAATAGCTTATATGCTATTCCAGGTTACTATCTACGCCTATACCAAGTTTCATCCAAATCGGTTCACTGGTTTAGGCGTGATTGATACACAAACATCCAAATATCCAAACATCTAAACAAACTCACAAACTTTCAGCTTTATTATATGAGTGGGATTTTTGTGATACGTTTGAGTAAACCTATGGCAGAGCTAAATAAATAACGGTTGGTAGAGAGAAAAGCCATTCTTCAAAAGTCGTTTTTGAAAATTGCCGATACGTACCGATTGATACCGGTAATCAGAATTCTATGTGAAGCAAGTAAGGTAACATAAAACGATATTTACACGATACCACATACTTGCTGCTTACTTTCTCAAACTCAACGGAGCAAGAGCTAATATTCTGTGGCAAGAGGCAAGAATTGTATACCAGAATGGTATTGTGTAAATGGAGTTTAAGGTAGCAATTGCTAGTTGAAGGTAAGACTGGATAGGTAAATCACTCGATTCTTTATCGCACCTGCGGGAAATGAACGTAAGTTTTTGTTAGAGGATGTCGGTTATGTATTTTTAATACAGCAGCTGAGCCTACCCTTTGGTTTATAAGATGATCGATGAAGCTTTTACATAAATATTATTATTTATTTATTTTATTTTAAGCCTGCTTCGTCCTACTGCAGGGTAAAGGCCTCCCTCCCCTTTCTCCACACCTCCCGATCTTGAGCCAAACTGTGCCAGTTATCTGCGTGACTGTCGAGATCGTCCCGCCATCTTCTCCGGGGTCTGCCGCGACGCCGCCTGGTATTAGGGGTCCAATCTATTGTTATTTTAGCCCAAAGATTGTCCGGCATCCGAGCCACATGTCCCGCCCAGTCCCATTTTAGATTTGCAGCTTTGTGGATGACGTCTGCTATTTTTGTTTATGAGCGTAGTATCGAGTTTCGTATGTGGTCTATGAGTCGAACTCCTAGGATACTATGCTCCATGGCTCGTTGGCAAACTTCGAGTTGGTATCTCTCTTGAGCTGTCGGGACCAAGTCTGTGCCCCGTACGTGAGGATCGGAAGAATGCTCATGTCCATGAGTCTGCGTTTGAGGCAGAGACATAAATATTGCTTTGTTTTTTATTTATTTATGGAATACTAACACAGCATAAAAAACAAAAAACACATTCACAGTTAGAAAGTTTTAGATCAATTAGAATTTTAATTTTATAACAATTAGCTTGATCATCATACCAAGTACGAGAAGCAAGACAGCAAAATTATACTAGGCTGAGAGATTTGGGCGTTGAGCGTTCGGATGCCCACGCCCCATTAAGTTGGGTCAACATTTAGAACAAAACTTAAGTTCAACTCAACTTTTGAACAAGAAGCACCAAAGAACTTGATGTAAAGCTGTTTTTTGATTATTACGTGCCTCAAGACGTGCTTCAACTTTTATTTCATTCTTTAAAACTTGGTAAAATGTTTAGATTTTTTGTGTACTCAAACAATAAAGTCAAGTTTCCTCATAGTTTTTAAAACATATCATAGTGTTTTTACTCCCACGTATAGTATTTTACAAGCTTATTTTATACTTTCATGACAAAGCTGCTGTAATAGCGTGTGTCATTAGATTCATCTCCTCGTTACGCTACGTGGATTGCATCCACGAAGAGATATCTCTAATGTATACGCAGATAGACCAAATTGCATTTCATAATGGCACGTACCTACATTATTATAATGTGGTTTATATTACTCATTTTCTTAATGCTGCTCATGAATGACATGAATGACTTGAATATTATAAATGACTTGATTATTATAATAGCTACTATTTAGTCTCTTTTTGTATTTTTACCTACGAGTTCTTTTACAGGGACTTCAGACGCACAGCTGATTATCATCGACACCTGGTTGATATTCCACTAATTAGAACTAAGCGCTTTGAAAGTTCTTTTAATATGCGCACTGCAAAAATTTGGAATCAGCTTCCAGCGTCTGTGTATCCGCTGAGCTACGACCCTGTTGTTTTTATGAAGAGAATTAATAGGGACCTTCTGGGTAGGCTCGCTCCATCGTAGACCTCATTCTTGCCTCTTCGAAGTCAAGAGCCGACCCATTCATCATAAAAAATAAAAAAGTGTTTTTTTTTGAAAGCTTTTATATTTTATGCATATGACACAAAATAACTTCTACGACATTTCGGTTTCCTCGTGATGTTTCCCTGTCTTTTTTAAGAGTACTGGACATATTGCACATACGTATGTGCAGAACTGATATATTGCACATACGTATGTGCAATGTGCATCTTGATTTGGATGCCACATGTAGGTACAGCGTAAAAAAAGTCGCAGGCATTTATAGAACACATGTTTTCTACTAAGTATTCGAGTATGTCACAACAGCGTCTCGTCATTCTGCATATTAAATGCGAAGTCTTCACAGGCTGGTGGAGCCCAATGAGTTGTTCAGTCTCATAGTGAGATGTTCACTTGAAGTACGCAATAAGGTAAGGCACCTTGTCAAATATACTTATGCAAACGTCTTGAGTGAACATTTCTGTTTTTCTGGATGTTAGTCGTGTCGATGTGTGGCTAACGACCTATAACTAAAATAAATTGTCTTTACCTTTTGAGCCTAGTCTTTGATATTTAGGTAGATAAGTGTGCTTATATTTTAAATAATGTAAATGTCTTGTTTGTTTAGGGGGTATAGGCTAACATCGCAATGGAATGTTTCTGTAATAGTGTTATAACTATTAAAAAAAAACTATCTTGCTTTTGTAGTAACCGTTTCCTGCGACTTTTTTCACATTGAATGATGTCTTAGTCCTTCAGCTGGATGCAATCTATTTCTATTATTCTAATCTATTCAGCGATTTAATCTTGAAAAGGTAAGATACAGACTGAGTTAGGTACTTTCCCACTTATAATATAAAGTATGGATATAGATTATCCACAAGTTAATCCCCAGAGTTGAGAAGTTTATCAAGCGCTCAGTAGCAATGAACTGCATCGTCGTAATAGGATTAGTTACCTGCGGCGGCGCCTTGGTTATTATAGAACTCAGTGAGACTTGGATTAAAGTGAATGACTAATCAACATAATATTAAATGTTATTGAAACTAACCAATTACATAATATTACTAAAGACAATTAGGCCGTTATTAATAAACGTGGTGTAGTGTAAAGTTATGCCAGGTCTACCTTAACTCCAAAAATTTTATAGTTACTCCTATTGTAACATAGGAGTAACTATAAAATTTTTGGAATAACTTTACACCACGTTTATTAATAACGGCATAAAAGTAGAGCTTTCTCAGGATCGTAAAAACGATCTAAAGATAGCTCAACTGATTCAGATCACAGCCAGTCGGAAGAGTGCCCAAAATACTGGCGTTTTGGGTACACTATTAGATTATACAATTTCCGAATGAAGCCTCCGTGGGATTTAATCTCTACTTTCAATCCGAATGATGTTTGAATCTTTAATGTGAAGGAAATCATCGTGAGGAAACTCGAGTATGTTATGTCGTGGAAATCGAACCCACTACCTTAGTACGGGAGGTAAAGCCAGGAACTGAACTGCCTCACAAGACAAAAAAAATCATAAATCCATAACAAAGTGCCCTGAAAAAGTTGTAAAAACACCCAAAGTTGCACGCAACAGGCTGTAAGACGCTGAAGGTCGAATTTTTCCCTTCCTTTATTTATTTAGGGAAGTTTAGTTTCAACTGATGGAGCAGGTCTGCCGTAAATTAAATGTTTCGGGTTCTGAAGGTATTTTTGGTAGAAGGGTTTTGAAATGAACTACTTTTTACTTAATAAATACGTGAGCGTCAGTCCGTGAGATAAATCATTTGTGTATGCTTTACATAGCTCATCTCAACGGATTGTTCAAGTCTTAGATAAATTACGTTTGTAAACGTAATTTATCGCATATATCTAAAAGAAAAACCGACTTCAATGTTCGACTCTACACGCGGCGTGACTCAGGGAATCAATAAGCCAACCATAAAAATGGAAATAAGAATAGAAATCAAATCGAGCGGCATTAGTAAATCGTCAGATTGACATTATGTAGTGCCAAGAACTCACGTGCCGCGATACTTGACGTAAAATGTATGCAGTTTTGGTAATTATTGCCCTTAGACGCCGGTGGAGCTGGATAAATCGAATCGACAGATAAGGGTCGATTCACATCTGACCGAAGATCCGTCGCGGATTATCGGTCGCGGAACGCCAGAACTGACAAATGTATAGAAACACACTCGACCGTTCACACTCGACGGACTAACGTATCATCCGTCGGAGTGTTTTTCTATACATTTGTCAGTTCTGGCGTTCCGCGACCGATAATCCGCGACGGATCTTCGGTCAGATGTGAATCGACCCTTATCTGTCGATTCGATTTATTATGGCTAGGAGGGAAGGTTTTTAGAGTTTTACGGGAAAACTATCAAACCCTCAGGAATAAAATGTATATTTCTTTTTATTTTTTTTTCTATTTATATTCTTAGTTTTAAGGTTCTTTAATGTGTAGATTATGTAGTGTTCATTTTTCAACGATGAGCGTTCACACGGGAAAAATTGGCGTGCGATGCTAAATCATATCGCACCGTGTAAATGCACCTTAAGTATCTAATTTTTTTGTGCTAAACTACTATATTTACCTACTGTAGGTACCTATTATTTATTTAAACTACGAATAAAGACATTCTTATTCTTATTCTTATATGGGACCACTTCTGGAGTAGGTATACTCTTTCAAACAAAAAAATAATTTTGAAAATCGGTAAAAAAAAATAAAAGCTAGGCCCCAAACCGTGTTTGTTGCCGTGAAGAATCACGATATTGGTCGCGAAGGAACAGAAGTAGAATCACCCAGTTTTAGAACTATTCTAGTGATCCCAGCTGTCCAGAATAAATGCTTTTTGTCTTTCTCCATCATAGAACCTGTCCCCAAAACCTGCATCATGCCATATCCGACAGCAAATGAACGCAAGCACCATATTCTGTTGCTATCACAATACAAATAGGCTCGCGATTTGATTTTCAAATGTGATCATTTCCTACAAGCCCAATAGAATACTAGCGGTTCCCTCTGGGTGTTTTCCTTTGACATTTAGAGCTAGTGTAAAAGTGTGCATGTAAATCCAAAATGAAAAATTTATTGAAACACGGCAAAGAAAAACGCATGATGTTTGGATTAAAATCAGGCGCTGCTGTACTCGAAAAACACGGCTGTTTTTCATCAGTGCAAAACGAATTAAAATACCTCTGGTTTCATTTTATAGAATTCTCAAAACTAAACAAAAACGAAAACTTAACAAAAACTAGTGCTTACTGCTAAGTGCTAACTGGTCAGGTAAATTGTCAATTATAGTTTCATTTCCCCACGTACGTTCGTCTCTCAACTTAAGTGAAAAACGATGTTCAAGCACAATTTCCTGGCAATTTCTGCAGCCTTGTGACTTGAATTTTAAGTCGCAGATTAAAACTACAATAGATGGACACTATGAGACTTCATGCCCTTCGAATTCTAGATTGCTTTAGTTTTAGAAGGTTGTTGAATGGAATTTGTCAAGTGTAGGTGTGATATATTGGTTTTCATTAGGGCACGAGAGGAGTCTCTTTGGGGTGCACTTGAAATCCTTTCTTCACACTTGTTAGAAAGAACAGGGACATGTCACGAAGATATAAACGAGTACTAAAACGACGCTATTAAATTATCAATACTGGCGCTGTAATTTTCAAATCTGAGTTTACCCCGTCGACTACATTAAAAGCTCGCTCTTAGCACTCTGAGATAGATAAAAAATCTGTAAATCAAAACGTTTTCAATCGGTAAATAATCCCTATGCAACCAAACAGTTCCCGTTCGTCATAATTGGCATCACCCGAGGCACGAAGGCCGCGCCAAATTGGTTGCCAATGCCACAGATATACCCATAGCTGAGGTGTCTCCCCGGGCTATTTAAGTATTCCCTTTTCAAACTGACGAAATATTTCCTGTCTATTAATTAGAGCTCTCCGTTTAAACAGAATTTGGAATTCATTTGTATGGCACGAAGTATTCTGGTTGACTGGACTTTAATAGCTAATCTGTTTGCGGCTAAAATTACTAGTTTGAGAACTAAAAAAGTAAATATCAAAATAAAGAGTATAAAATACTTAGATATAAAATTCGAATTATTTTGATAAGTTTTTAGTATTTTTTGTAATTTTTATAGTGGATTTGATTATGAATGTAACTTCGGACAATGAGCATGAGTTCACTGAATGAAACATGTAGATGGCGCTAACCGGTGCTTAACCAATAAATATGAACTTATCAAGAATTTCGAATCTGACGTGTGGCCGAGCGGTTGAAGGCACTCTGGCTTTAGGAGGATCGTCTGATTGTCGCGGGTTCGAATCCCGTCGGAATCAAAAATTTTGATAAGACTTTTCATTTTAAGTTTTTAGTAGTTTCAGAGGTCACATTTGACGTCGTAATTTTTCATCGAAATAAAAAATTACGATGTCAAAATTATGTGACCTTATTTACAACCTCGAGTCAATTAAAACCATGTGCTATTCGCAAAATAACCTCAAATTATCATAAAGGGTATCCATTAGTACCTACTTCACCTGTTCATTTGTAATCCCTCGCTGACAGTGGAATTACTGCTGACTTGAATCATTTCAGTTGGCGTGATAATCCAACCTTTCACTTTAGGCTGGAGCCAGACGGGCACTTCGTGGTAGGACCTACAAAATGCGGTTGCTGTCAACTAACAAGTACTATCGACAGATCTAGGCATTTGTAAAGCTAGCAGTTTGATATGCTCAGGCGTTTCTTTGTGGTAAATTGTGTAATCTGGATAAGGAAACTTTATTTCTCAAGAGAAATTTACATATTTTTTTTTATGATGAATTGGTCGACTCTTGACCTCGAAACTTACATAAGCAAGAATGAGGTCTACGATGGAGCGAGCCTACCCAGAAGGTGCCTACTAACTCTCTTCTTAAAAACAACATTTCACATAATGAGAATTTACTTTTTTTTTATGTACTATAAGCTAATGCAGTAATGCACATCGAAACAGCTAATTTCACGCTAATTTCTGCTAACGCTAATGCTTATTTCACTTTCTTTGATTAGAATTTCAATTGCTCAATTCGTGCCATTTGCTCTATTCAACAATATGACTAGGTATGCTTGCGTGCTATGGAGGGCACGTTATTTTGTTTGTCCCGTTAACCATACCTATCTTCATTTCCGTCACCAGAGTTCACCGCTTATTCATATGAACTCAATTCTTCCAATAAACACGGTTATTATTTTTTCAATCTATTCTGGTATACACCTGGCTGTGTAAACCTTGCTTTATTCTTGATGATATTTTAATTTTTAATCTATAACGCTTTGTGGATTAGCGCTTCAAGCAAAAACCGTTGCTTTCAGGCTTTTTGCTGCGAGAGATTATAAGTTAATGCAGAATCTGGAGTAAAAATGCTGAATAACGAATTATTTGGTGAATTGAATTCGATTACTATACAGGGTAGCAGGGTACAGCTAGGATTTGAACTTGTAACGAGTCAAAGAGTACTTTTCTACTAGGACCACGAACTCAATGGGATCACGTGGCTTAAATATCCTACAACCGTGGTCTGTATTTCCTGAAAAGTATAATATTCAACTAGTCAATAGGTTCCTTTTAGGCAAGCGTACTTCATCTTAGACTTCACTGTTGAAAAATTAGGCAGAGTGAGGTCAAATCCTAACCAATTTTTAATTAGCATATACGAGTACTGTCCCACAGCTGGGCAAATGCCTCCCCCATCACCTTCCACCCTTCGTGATCTTCTGCAATTTCCTCCCAATCCTTCCTAAAGACGTCTAGGTCATCGCGCCAGCGCTTTTTAGGCCTGCCTCGGAGTTGCCTGCCATCTACCGGGATTCAGCCAGTCACTACTTTGGCCCACCTGTCTGGGTGCATGCGCGTGACATGACCTGCCCACTCCCATTTTAATTCCTAACCTACAGGAATAACTCTTATTATTCGAATAATAAAAAAGAAACGTAACTTGGAGTCATGTTGGCCTTGTGAGATGTAAACCGCACAAAAACTGTCTATCCAGTCCAGATAAATTGCTATATCAATCTTGCGTCATATGCCTACATTGTAACCTCAACAAAGTTAGATTCAGATGCCTTGCCGACAGATAAGCACGCGTCCACACTCCAACCTAATTTCTTTTAGAAATGCACTTCCCACCTTTCAAGCAAATGTAGTAGGTACTTCAATAACAGCACTTGGTCGAGGGTCCTTTTCTCGAAGGATGCGGAACCCGGGATCGGGATTTCACGGGTGTCACCTACTTTGATGTTCTCGGCTGGAAGGTCAGAGGTGTTAAGATGTTCAAGGTTAGAAGTCCATTGATTTTCAATCAAATGGTTCTATGTTCGGCTGTTATGTTTGTTTGTTTTTAATATTGTTTACTCATATACCTATCCATCTAACAAACCGATGTTATACCGACTTCTATATTATACCGAGTTTTGCTTCAAATGTTGGTCCCTTGAACCTTCAAGGTAAGCATCGTGGCATCGATACTTTCCCCTAAAACTTAATAAACTTTTTCGCTTGTAATTTTCTACTTAGTCCAGCGAAGAAGTATGATTTCTTTTAGTTTTCAAAACTTTATTATGCATACAACACAACTGAGATCAGAACTCGCATATCTCGCAAACTGAAAGAAGCCAACGGTGGCTTACAAGTCTAGGATATGTACAGAGTGACAAATAATCATAGTACAATGATACCAGAAGCACAAACACCACAGCTCATGCATAAACATCCAGCTCAGTTACCTAGTGTTTAGCTGTTAATATTAATTAAAGGCAGCTGGATGCGACGATAACCAGCCATGAGAGAACACTGCAATTTGCATGCCAAGTAATGTCAGCTAAGTTCAGTTACAGGCAAAACATTTCAGCTAGATTAGTCTGAATTTTATTTAGTCCCACTAGTATTATAAATGCGAAAGTTTGTGTTGATAGATTGATGTCAGGAGATGCTTGCGACGCAGTAGGTTGCGGGTTCGATACCCGCCGCGGGACAAATGTGTATGATCTACAAATATTTGTCTTGGGTCTGGGTATTTCTATGTATGTATTTACAAACAAAAAGTATATAAGTAGTATATCAGTTATCTGTTTTCCATCGTTCAAGCTTTGCTTAGTTTGGGGCTAGATGGTGCTGTGTGATATTCCAGCATTATAATTTTTTTTTATTATCTAAAATACCACATAAAGCTACTTTTTTGTCCCGGAAAATCGAAGTATTCATGAGAGACCGCGCGAACAGCAGCTAGTATATTCAATGGTGATCCATATACTTACGGCTAATAAATAGTCTGTATAAAACCTACATATCAATTTTATAATGAATAGAATGTGGCATCAGCTCTATTATGAGAGCTTCTTCTTGTCGTGACACTAGTTCTTTTGAACCAGTGCTCCAGTGTGGTGAAAAAACATATTTATGACAAGTGAGATTGCCATCCTTTGTCAGCTTTGTCCTAAGTTCAGATACAACGTGAACGTGTTGTATCTCAGTCATTACTTGGTTGTAGTTGATGAAACGCTGTAAATATACACTACAAAGTCTCTAAACTTCAGTTTTGCTCATTGGGCCATTTTCAAAGCCCTGTCTGTCCCTTCTTCTTCTTCTTAGTCGTATCACTCTTGACAGAGTGGTCGTGGTCGTCAGGTCGGGAGTTCTGTGGCTCGCTTCACAATTCTGGGCCATTCGTCTCGGATGGTGGTCTTTCTGGAGCACTCATTTTGTCTGTCCCTAAACCTATTCAAATCTGTTTCATATGACATCAAACATCAAACATTCTCACAAACACTCTACTAGATTCATAATTGTAAGCTTGGCTATTTAATAAAAAAAAATTCATCAATTCTTTCATCCCTATGCTGTAAAATTTTCATTATCCTCAATCTATAAAACCCAGATTGAACGAAAAACAGTTCTTATCTAAAAGTTTGAAGTTCAAAGGCGTCGTTTTGGAAAATTCTCGTTTGATCTTAATCTTCGGCCCTTGGTCCCTCGCGGCCCACCTTCGTTTTATCCCTTGTCTAAAGTTCTATTGTGTACTTTACAAACTGGGATCTACACAGTAATGGGAACTTTATATTTAAAAAACTAAAATAGCGGTGTACAGATTATTATTTTTTTTTTTTAGTTCATCGTGAGTTGAGTTATGGAGTCCAATGATGGATATTTCCAAACATCTGTTAACTTTATACCTACTATTCGCATCCACATTATACTTTCAAATAAAGTTCATATGGCAACTTTGGGTTAAAAGTATTTAGCTTGAATGCCTCCGTAATGAACTAAAGAGCAAATGGATGGGCTCGCAATTCGATTCATAAAAAATAAATTTCCGGAATAACATCATTTTTATTCCTTCGCATTTGTACCTATGTGATTACACGCTTGTGGTTGAGCAAAATGTTTTCTATTATTTATAGCCTTCAAATAAAATGCATTTTGATTGTTCACTTTTATTATGTACCTACCTATATATGTACAACTACGATATGTTATAGAGTTAATACACGCTTACAAGAACATTCTTAAACTAATCCTAAATTACAAAAATCTGATTAAACACCATAGTCTTCTGATAAGGACAAAGCTATAACATTGTTTTATAGTGGTGAAGAAATAAATTATTTTCTAGCATAAACCATTATGCTAGACAATAATTTATTTCTTCGGAAATCTTTATTTGATTGGATTGCAGTTCATAATTTTCCTTTTAGTTCAACAGATGTTTTTATAAAACTTCTACTTCTAAACTCTATTTCTAATAAACGTTGCAAAAAGTTATATGAAAACCCTATGAATAACTATACAAATTTAGAGTTTAGGCATAACATAACTTTAAGCAACGTTTATTAGTGAGGGCCTAAATAATCTCAGTAAGATCACAGATCATCTTTCATCAATAGCACACACGAGGAGGGTCCCACCATTCTCTAAATTTACTATACACTGATACCTCATTCACAAGTTGTTCATCATTAAGTATTGCACAAAATCTGCAGTACTCATTCGTGTCAACGGAATCTGCTGTTTTATGATAGGAATAGTGGTTCTTCCACTTGAAATATGACGCATATTCTTCAGGATTATTCATCAGTTCATACATTTTTTGTGCTAGTTTGACTACACCTAGTTCTATTCCATTCAGATATGCTCCGTCCGGCATAAACCTGTAACCAAATACGATGTTTCATTTCAGCAATAACATCATTCCTCTTCCGTAACTCCATAATAGTGTGGTCGGTATAACATAAGTATTATGTTTTCTTCTAACACTCACACTCTTTGAATCATGTACTAACACAATTATATGCCAATCATTTATATAAATTCTAAAGGTAAAGGTTTTTTTTATAAGGTAACGTCGCTAGTTGTAAACACATATCTTACCGTGAATAATTGGCACCTCCAAACACAATAGGCACAGCATTGTTGTTCAAGGCACGCAGCAATTTTTCAGTAACATAATCATCATTCATCGCATTTTCAAGTGACAAGTAAAAGTAATATGTGATCTCAATATTCTGATCGCATTCTATTTCGTGATCTCTAGAACACTTATATGAACCACAGTCCCCGTAAACATCGATTTCACATACACTATCATCACACATGTACCTACCAAGCTCGGCTTGAAGATCTGTTACAAACTTCTCTCTACCACTTAATGTTAAGCAATTGGATGCAAACCATGCCGCAGCTCTTCTTTTGCTTTTCAACTTATTTTTAAACTCATCGCTCACCGGCTTCATCTCACTGGGTTTTAGCCAATGCATAGACTTTTTGGGACCAACGATATTGTTTTGTAGATCTCTGATCACGATATAGCCCCAACGCACTTCAGAATCCAATTTGTAAGTCCACGTCCAATTAAAAAAGTTGTCATAAAGATTTGTGCACATTGGATAGTTGTCTGCCGCCTCTATGCTTGCAAAAACAAATTTTTGGTGCGGAGAGCGTCTTAATGGTTCTTGAATTCCATATATCTCCCATCTCGATAACTCTGGTCCGGCAAATGCTATAACATCGAACTTTGTATAGTCACCCAAATAAGTCTTATTTGAAGTTACGAAACAGTTTGTATGTGGACATTTTCTGGTAACAAACCCTTCTCGCCCTTTACCCATGTACACAAAAGGCACGTTTGAATCCGATGTCCACTGTAGAATGTATTTCATACTATTTTCTTCTCTTGCACTACGTATGAAGCCGACGTTTCTCACCACTCTATCAGTGGTTATAATCGTTTTGGTATTGATCACGTCCATAATCGAAGAGTAGATTATAATTAAAAGTGTTAATAAAACGCAAAGTAATGTTAGTTTGAAGAAATATGGTTTCATATTTCTTCGATAGAGCACACACGAAACGTCCATCTATTTTTACTGCTTGGAAAAGTGTTTTTCGAACAAAATAATTGGTAAACATGAGTTTCCATGTGTGTCTCGCTACCGAATGATATAACAGTTACACACACACATTTAACAGTGTGGGTTGTAAGTACTAAGTTTTGTAGTCGTACCTATAAGTAATAAAATTCCAGCTGATTGTACGAACATCCTAGTAAAATATTCCTATTATTTATATAAGGACATCCAACGGAAAAATCACAAAAATATTATCAAGTCAAATAGTTTTAAGCCTATTGGCGTGGCGGGTAAACACTCACCTGAAATGAGAGATATGCGAGTTCAATTCTGGCGATAGGACAAATTAATACGTGATCTGTTAATATTTGCGGGATAAATGTTTATACTATCTGCAAATATTTATCTCGGGTCTGGGTGTTTCTATGTATAATATGTATTTATTTACAAACAAAAAGTATATAAGTAGTATAACAGTTATCTGGTTCCCACAGTACAAGCTTTGCTTAGTTTGGGGCTAGATGATGCTGTATGCTGTATGCAGCATTATTTATTTATTTATTATTTAGGTCTGGTTATTGGTACTACTGTTGTGGTACTCTTCGTTTCTGATACCCATAACACAGGAAAACCTATTTTGGCGTCAGGACAATGACATGTGTTGTGACTAGAAAGGGAATACCCAGACAACCTGACGGATGGAAGGATGGATGGAAAATCAAGGGATCTTACCTGGTTCCGTTTTTTCTTTCTGAATAAGGAATCCTATAAAACATCCAGAGTATATAAATTGGACCCAATGACAACAAAATTGTATGAATTATTGAATTTACTTACTTGACTAATGATGACTATGTACTATTCATGTAAATGTAAGTAAACAATGTAGGTATGATGTGCAGCGCAGCAAATCTAAACAACTTGAAATGTTTAATGTTTTTTTAGGTCTCGCGAAATCGTATCCATCGTTTTATTCGTGGATTCCACCAGTCTCTAAAATTTTGCACCACGCGATTTATATTTTCGTTTTTCATTGTGTGTGTATATTCACATAGTTTACAGAAGGGGTCGATGTCCGGCGACTCCTCGACATCGTGGTACGAGTAATGGTTGCGCCATTTGAAGAACTCATGGTATCTATGCGGCGTCATTATAATTTCTATCATCTGTCTGACGAGCATTTTAGGGCTAAATTTTGTTGCATCTAAGTATGACCCGTCTGGCATAAACCTGAAAGTATAATAACAAATTACTTACCTACAAGACTAGAAAATGGCGAATGAATGAGGAGATGTATACTCAGAAATTGGTGGAAATGGGCTGGTTAAATAAACATAGAAATGCCAGTTTGATTTTAAAAAATATATTAAAAATTCTATCATAAATAGGCTTCAAAAATCAAACTGTGGTGGGCATGGCCATAAATAAATGATAAGTTACCTCGTATAATTAGCTCCCCCGAAAACCACAGGCACCGTGTAGTGATTCAATGCATACAGCAGTTTCTCAGTGACATAATCCTCAGCAAATGAATTTTCGAACGCAAAATAAAAATAATAATCAGTTTGTAATAACTTCAAGCAATCGTACATTGAACTGCGAGGGCACTTCAAGTTTCCACAGCGGCCATACACATCTACAGACATTCCATGTTTCATCAACTCACGTTTTATTTCTTGAACCAAATTGTATCTCTTGCTTGGAGTCCTACAGTTCGATGCGAACCAAGCTGCAGCTTTTTTTTTAGTTGATATTCTGTTCATAATAGAATCACCGATTGGCAACATTTCTTTATTACTCAGCCATCGAATGTTTTCACTTGGGCCGATCAGTTCACCGAGTCTATTTTTAATTACCAGGTATCCAAAGTATATATCGGAGTTTAGTTTATAAGTCCAAGTTAAATTATAGTAGCCTTCATATTTGTTTGGAGAGACGGGGTAGTAACCTGCGGATTCCATACTGGAGAACACGTATATTTGTTCTGGTTTTCGTTCTTGAGGCATATAATTACTTTTTGCGTTGATGACTTCCCGGCCGTGGAAGAGTACGACATCAAAATTGCTGACGTCACCCAAAAGCATCCTGTTGCCAGTGACGAAACAGTTCTTGATGGAACATTTTCTATCCTGAAATGTCTCTGTGCCTATTTTCATAAAAGCGAAGGGTTCGGAAGTTGAAGGAGTCCATTGCAGCATGTAGATTATTCCTGGTGTTTTTTCTACTTTTATTTTTTCAAATCGCAATCGATTCATTATGCATAAAAGATTTATCAAGATCACAGCATGCAAACAAAGTAGAACAGCCACTTTTATTGGTAATCTCATTTTTGTCTTTTTGGACGAAAAACACACTTTATTAAATACTTACTGGGTGAATTTGAACTAAGATGTCGTACATCAACAAAAATAAATTATGTTATCGAGTAGTTTAGGAAGCACCTCGTGAGAGTAATTAGTTTTCTGTGTAAAACACCGTCTCAATCATAAAGAAAAATAGAAAAATACTATTTTATAAGTCTGTCCACGCTTTCTTCTTCTTCTTCTTTTAATAAATGGCTAGTAATTATTTTTTTATTTCAATTCATAACATGTCAGACAGTCAGTCCCATAGATTTAGCATGGTACCTACCTCTTTGGTACAACAGGTCAGTCCTGTCAATTTGGTTTAGAAAGCGGCCGCGTTTGATCATCTAAGTTTAGAAGAAACCCAATGAGGAAAGAAAACTAAAGAAACCACGCAATGATCTTTTAGTAACAAAAGATAATTGAAACCACGCGTTTATTTTACTTTTAACGTTCGATTTAATATAAAACAGCTAACTTTATTCATGAAGAAGTTTTTATCAAAATACATAGGAACATAAAATATATATTTTTTGCCTCAACATTCTTATTGAGGATTCAAGTCATCATTCCACCTATAATCTGTTAATAATTCATCACTATTAATTAATAATATGGTAGGGCTATTCTAGTTTTGTTTCTCAAATTGTGTGGTTTGGTATATTGTTCTTTGGATAATGTGTAGAAAGTTTTACGTGTTCTCACTTTACTGATTTCATAGATAAACAGTCGAAATTAAGGGAAAGTCTAAAACTATAAGAAATACGAAGATCTGTTCGTAGGAACCGTGTCATCGATTTTAGTAACAAGAAAAACTGCATTCATACATTCAAAAAAACTTGTACTCAACTCGGGAATCGAACTCAGACGTTTTGAAAAATAAAACTAAAACTATTTCTATTTAGATATCGATTGTGTAGCAGTAAATGTTACTATGAAGTATGATGTCTAAATTTAAATGTTCATCATCATCATCATCTTCTTATAGTTTCAGACTATGTCTTATAGTTTCAGACTTTCCCATACTGACCGATCTAAATGGTCATCATCATCATCATCTTCTTATAGTTTCAGACTATGTCTTATAGTTTCAGAGTTTCTCATACTGACCGATTTAAATGTTCATCATCATCATCATCTTCTTATAGTTTCAGACTATGTCTTATAGTTTCAGAGTTTCCCATACTGACCGATTTAAATGTTCATCATCATCATCATCTTCTTATAGTTTCAGACTATGTCTTATAGTTTCAGAGTTTCCCATACTGACCGATTTAAATGTTCATCATCATCATCATCATCTTCTTATAGTTTCAGACTATGTCTTATAGTTTCAGAGTTTCTCATACTGACCGATCTAAATGGTCATCATCATCATCATCTTCTTATAGTTTCAGACTATGTCTTATAGTTTCAGAGTTTCCCATACTGACCGATTTAAATGTTCATCATCATCATCATCTTCTTATAGTTTCAGACTATGTCTTATAGTTTCAGACTTTCCCTTACTGACCGATTTAAATGTTCATCATCATCATCATCTTCTTATAGTTTCAGACTATGTCTTAGTTTCAGAGTTTCCCATACTGACCGATTTAAATGTTCATCATCATCATCATCATCTTCTTATAGTTTCAGACTATGTCTTATAGTTTCAGAGTTTCTCATACTGACCGATCTAAATGGTCATCATCATCATCATCTTCTTATAGTTTCAGACTATGTCTTATAGTTTCAGAGTTTCCCATACTGACCGATTTAAATGTTCATCATCATCATCATCTTCTTATAGTTTCAGACTATGTCTTATAGTTTCAGAGTTTCCCATACTGACCGATTTAAATGTTCATCATCATCATCACCTTCTTATAGTTTCAGACTATGTCTTATAGTTTCAGACTTTCCCATACTGACCGATCTAAATGGTCATCATCATCATCATCTTCTTATAGTTTCAGACTATGTCTTATAGTTTCAGAGTTTCCCATACTGACCGATTTAAATGTTCATCATCATCATCATCTTCTTATAGTTTCAGACTATGTCTTATAGTTTCAGAGTTTCTCATACTGACCGATTTAAATGTTCATCATCATCATCACCTTCTTATAGTTTCAGACTATGTCTTATAGTTTCAGAGTTTCCCATACTGACCGATTTAAATGTTCATCATCATCATCACCTTCTTATAGTTTCAGACTATGTCTTATAGTTTCAGACTTTCCCATACTGACCGATTTAAATGTTCATCATCATCATCATCTTCTTATAGTTTCAGACTATGTCTTATAGTTTCAGACTTTCCCTTACTGACCGATTTAAATGTTCATCATCATCATCATCTTCTTATAGTTTCAGACTATGTCTTATAGTTTCAGAGTTTCCCATACTGACCGATTTAAATGTTCATCATCATCATCATCTTCTTATAGTTTCAGACTATGTCTTATAGTTTCAGACTTTCCCATACTGACCGATTTAAATGTTCATCATCATCATCATCTTCTTATAGTTTCAGACTATGTCTTATAGTTTCAGAGTTTCCCATACTGACCGATTTAAATGTTCATCATCATCATCATCTTCTTATAGTTTCAGACTATGTCTTATAGTTTCAGAGTTTCCCATACTGACCGATTTAAATGTTCATCATCATCATCATCTTCTTATAGTTTCAGACTATGTCTTATAGTTTCAGACTTTCCCATACTGACCGATTTAAATGTTCATCATCATCATCATCTTCTTGCCCTCGTCCCACTCTATGTGGGGTCGGCTCAACATGTATTCCTCTTCCATTTCCCTCTATCAGCCGTCATTAATGTTACACGCTGTAAACCTATTGAAGCACTCAACAGAGAACATTTACGCACAGAATTTTAGTATACCAATTCACTGCATTTACGTTCTCTTGCATTTGTCAAAAGTAAAATAAACGCAAACGGAGTACCTATAGATCTAAGGAGTATAGCTTGAAACGCGAACTTTATTTAGTGGGCAATGATATTGTAAGTTAGCATGGCATAGATTACAGCAAGTTACTAGCATAGCCTTCGATAATACTCAACCGATATAATTAGTTACTTTCCCAGTTCAATATCCTAATTCCTATGTGGTGGTGTCAGAAACAACAAGAGCTTGAAAAACAATATCACATCTGCACCCAGAACCAGCTTTTTTTCTGATTATGCACTGAAATCGCGCCACTCAGCTAAGCGCTTGCCACAATAAAGTTATTCTTCTAGTAAATTAATCTCCAATCATCATTTCACATCTCACTCAACTAGGCTTGCACTTCATACTCTTCAGTAATCTAGAATTTGTGAAAGCATCACGAGTTTCTGTTGCAAAAATTTTCCGATTAGCTATTAATCACTTTATACTTTCACTAGTTACTCTATTTTAAGGCGATTATTACTACTAACAGGTGCACAGTAGTATTATTATTACCATTGATGGTACAAATCAATGGTACTATTGACGCCAGACGAAACTAAGACCATGAACGTAAATGAGAAACGCGTTCGCAACTGATTCAACTATGTTTTGAAAAGAGCGGTTATTGTGATATGGATTACCGTTTCAAAAAATGTATTCACAAATATGTACACAACAACTCTATGTTTTGGTTAGAAATAGTGGTATTCAACTGCACTGAGTAAGTTGATACCTACTTGTCGCACAACGGATATTCTAACAAATTTGGGCTTGAATCTCAGATTAAAAAAAAAATATCGTCTCAATGTTTATCTCTGGTCGTATTAGGTGCGCTTGAATTCTCAACTGCTGCAAGCCTCGATGCCTCTACACGATAGTCACGATAGTCAAGATGACCCATCAGCGCAGAACGCACCGGACTGTCAATTCAATTTATGAAATGCTGAGACCACAGAATTCTACGAGTATACTTAAGTATATACGAGTATATAGTTTAAAACATCATTGGCTGAGACGTCCGAAGCGGACCGCATTTTCTGACGTCATCAGTATTTTTTCTACAGAAAAATGACTGCGGCGCGTACGGAGCGGACATTTGTTCGATCAGTTAACTCCCTCCCTGACGCTCTTATGCTATCTCAAACATCCTTCGATGCGCTTGAAATTTAATTTAGGTTCCGTTACATATATTAAATCCCGACTATAAAATCTTTGAGCCATCAGATCATCAGAAAATCATCAGGCGGCCTCACTTCGATCAACAATACCAACAGGCAACATAAAAGTACTTTTGTATCAAATTCCTTATTTAGTAACAGAATAACTTGGCGGGAATATCGGGAGTTCCTCTGGTTTTCTATTAAAATGTTTGTTCGCGTCCCGAAGCGAACTGAATGTGGCCAAACTAAATTGTTAAAGTTACCTGAAGTTCTGCAATAACTTGGCTTGTTAAAGTTGTTGCTAAGTCGGCTAGCTGAGATGGAACCAATTCATTGGTTCTTTGTAAAACCCAGAGTAAAACTATGCAAATAAACATGAATAAACTCTATTACGAGTATACATAAAAATACCCAGACCCCGAGATAAATATTTGCAGATCATACAAACATTCGATCTTCAATTTCGATCGAAAAAATCTTCGATCGAATCCGCAACCTTCTGCGTCACATGCGGGCTTTCACGTACTGCGCCACAGCGGTCGTGAGATAATTAATAATAATAATAATAATAATAAAAACGTTTATTTTCAGAAATACAGGTTTTACAGCGAGCGAGAAATATAACTAATTAAGTAAATCTGATTAGGTAACTTATAGTAAGGGAAATTAGGTATGGTTGTATTTTTACATCATTTAGCTTCGTACCTGAACACAATATTTGTTTTGCTCTAAAACTCTGTGTGTAGTCTTTACATAGACTCCTCGTTCTAACTAAGTATGAACTTGTATTTAGACACGAGGGACCTCTGCTTCGGCTTTTCACAGGTTATCACATTTCTATAATTTTGAAGTTAAACTTTCGGGTAACGTAAATGTGTGTAATAGATATTGAATCTTTTCGAGTAATTAAAAACTACTGTAACAAACATAACATAAAAAAGCAACAAATTAAAGGATTATATTAATTTACTAGTCCCTATAGTATTTTACACGTAGGAACATATCACTGACACATAGAACTTTTACGTTTCACTCTTAAAACTATGAAAAATTATGAAATAAATAAAATCTAGTAAAAATATAAAAAATACAACTAACAAAAATTGTGTAATTCCTCATCATAATTTCATAATTTACCTTTTAAAAGCCTTGTCACGGAACCGTACCTATGTGAAAACGACTAAGTATAACTAATTCATCCAAATATTACTAACGCTATTATAAGTGGAAGTAAAAGCCGCCTGTATTCCCAAAAACGATACGAGACAGTAACGTATTGTGGGTAATATTATTTATAAGCTCCGACTTTGCCGTGATTGATGATGTACCGACGATTTTGTTCTAGGCGAGATGGATGATCACAGTTTACTGTGAGTAATAGTGGTTAAATAACTTTAGATTATATTTGGCTCAAGTTGCCTTTGAAAGCTAGAGTTTGATCACTATAAAATATCAATTACCTACGCTTGACCTATGCCCAGTATTACGGGGGAATGAGCTGTAAATGATGATGATAGAGCGGGAATAAACAGGACACACATATCTACGGGGATAGTCACGGAAATCACTTACGTAAAGTGGTCTAAAAAATCTTATTTACCTAGGTAAAACCAAAAATGTATTAGAAAATGTATGGCAAATGACGTAGGTATAGCAGCGTTTTTCATAGGATAGGTTAGTACTCAACTCATCCAGTGTTCCATAGCTAATGCTTAAATCTAGTGCAGCAGAAAGCAATTATTCATTTGTCGCTTGCGCACCTGGTACCATTCTAAGATATTACCCAAATTACTTAGATTACGTACAGACGAACCTTTTATCGATACTTTTTAAGAGTTAGTTTTACCTATATCTGTGATACATTTTTCACCTAGCAAGAATCTAAACTATCGGTCGAAACCCAGGTCTATCTTTTCTATCTAAAAACCATGTTTGTTACCCTGATTTTTCTCGATTTTGGTCTAAAAGAATCAAAAGATCCTAGGTGCTTAATACATAACATTTGACTATGACCAGGAGTAATTCTATTAATTACATGTGCATCTTGTAAATTGGTTCACTGCAACCAAGGATAGGATAAACAGGAAAAAAGGTATGGAGGCTCTTGCGCTGAAGTAGGACAATATAAGCTAAAATAATAACAAAAAGCCACAAGCTGATACGAATTTACTAACGAGGCGAGCGAGGCAGCTAAGTATAAAGATACACACCATGTTTCCCTTGCAAAAACTAAGGACCTAGACTGATATATTACATATAATATGGCGATGGGCAAAAACAGTATATAACCTCTTATATTGAAATAAATCAGAGAAGGGATCGCCAATCCATCATCGGATCCGCTGACGGGAGGTTTATCGCGGATTATGGAAAACGCTCAACATCTGTTGCCCGATTAAATTGTGAGTGAGAATGACTTTTGAAAGGGAATTAAGCTATTGATCTTCACAGGAAACCCTTCGATTTACACATGGATATTGCACGCCAAACCAAGCATTAAAAATTCGTAAATAAAATTGAGAGAGATGGTTGCAGGGATATGGGGGAGACCTTTGCCAAGCTGTAGGATTGTATAGGTTAACAAAAAAAAATGTTTTAAATGGATACTATTTTAATCAAATAATTAAAAAAAGCTCTATCAAAAAGACCCCAATTTTAAGTAGAATTCACAGTGTCTCTTCGCTCTTTGAAATGTACTCGTAAACATGTAGAAGATTAACGAATTTATGAAAACCGCATACTCTTTAGTAACGAACTCTTTAGTAGAGATCAGCACATAGAATCGTAGAGCAAGAAATAGAGTGATTAATTCCAAAGACTAAAGCCTAAAGATAAGTCTAAAGACAACGTAATTTTAAATTTTCTTTGGTATTTAATTGTGCATTTTCAATAGCCACTCATTTTTTTTCTGTGAGCTAGTCAAAAAGTACTTTTTATGCAGTGAGTGCAACAAATTAAAGCAGAATAATGTCAATGACTTTTATCATGTGTCAGTTCTGTCACAATTATGTGATTTTGAGTTCAAGAAAAAAATAAAATAAATTAAACATAATATGCGCCCTGTTTTCGTCTACAAGAAATATTCACAATATTTCAAAAATGTGAAGAGAATTGGCTGGTAATATGAATAAAATATTCACAGACTTGTTTAATAATTCATATCACATATGCATTAGGTTCTTGTATTTAGAGTGCTTTAAACTATTTGACCTTTTTTGCCTTTCGCTGTCCAAGTTTTGTTTATTATTTTCTAATATTTAGCACCATTTATGATAGATAGGTACACTAGAGTTTCAATGTAGAGATATTGGTATCTTCAAAAGATAGTGTTTGATTTCACTACATCACAATTCAATCTTGTTCAACGCAGAAATATATGATGTTTTTTGCCGTAATTAGTTCGAGATGAGAACTTTATGATGCTGGTGCCATCGTCCTACAAAAATGTATTATGATATTACAACTGAATTACAGTTTAGTCTACTTTATTACATGAGAATAGCTTATACCCTAAACACCAATTTCAAGTCATTGGTAAATAAAAAGTCACCTACAGAGAAAGATGAAACATAGATGTTGTAAAGCATCCATTATCCATGCCATGTTTATCTGATTGCAACCCCTCAGTTTTCGGTAGTTGTCTTTTTACACCCTACACCGCTATTTTATGACTACCAAAAAAAATTTAAAGACAGTTGCAGCAGATGCAAAAAATGATAATGGCATGGTCAGAACTTTTTTTTATTTAACTATCACAAAGTTATCGAGGATTGCAGTCAACCAAAACCGAACAAAATTTTATGAAAACTGTACATATAAGTACTACAGAAGACAATCGCGTACACACTCTCATTTTAACTATGCTCTCGTATCATCCCCAGTCAGTAAAACCGCAGTAGCTATCATAAATCCATGTCTGACTCGTCTCGTCTCCTTTTGAGGTTTTAATTTTTTTTCTCTTATTTGAGTTTTAACTACAGAAATGTGATCAGTAACAGACACCGAGACCATGTTTAAAATTTTTTTAGTAAATTAAAAATAGGGGTGTATAAAAGCCAGTGCTAAACTGGCACGACATCTACCGGTAATAAAAGCACATAGTTTATTTTCTGCTGTTTGTCGTAAAACCCCATCGCTTGTTTCCGAGCTATACCACTGAGATTTCAGGAAACCCATTTATCACGATATCAGTGTCAAGTTCCTAAGATATAGACACGACCTTCGCAAGTTATTTTTGTGGAACTTTGGGGGTACTTGAATTAGAAAAGTAAGAGTTTAATCTTTCTTTTGTATTTGTTGTTCCTAATTATCTTAATTGTGGATATTATTGTGCCAAATTGTGGAACTCATTGCCGGGCTCTGTATTTCCCGAAAAGTACAATATAGGGGTCTTCAAATCAAGATTAAATAGGTTCCTTCTAGGTAAGCATGCTCCATCTTAGACCTCACTACTGCTTAACATCAGGCAGAGTGAGGTCAAATGCTGACCTATTTAATTTAAAAATAAATTATGAGGCTACATTATCGAGATTTGTGAAAAGTTTTCCTCTGTCTGGTTTTGATGACAAATAGGGGATGAACATTTGTCATTTTTGAAAAGCAAAAGATGATGATAATTTGCTAATTAGTTGAGCTTACTATTGATTTAAATAAATATCTTAGTGGTTACTAACTAGTTAAAAGCAATGTAAATATCGTTATCAACGCAGGCGACGAAAGCTGCAGGAATTTTTCAGATTTCAAAACATAAAAAATTCATAAATGATATTTAAAACGTAAACAGGGTCACGACTGTATCCCCAAGGCGCGGTAGACATTCTCTCAGATCTTTATATTCCAGATCCTTTGAAGATGTCTAAGGGGGTAGAGCCGTGTTGGCCGAATGGGGTTGTACCTCGACTTTCAATCCGAAGGTCGTGGGATCGAATCCCGGCCGTGCATCAATGGATTTTGCGTTTCGTAAAATTTATATGCGCTTTAACACGAGCTCTGAACGGTGAAGGAAAACATCGTGAGGAAACCAGTTAGTATTCTTATAGGCGGCGATGGGCTTGCAACCTGTCACGTATGGAATACTAACTTCTGCAAGATGTGGGCATGTATCAAATATGTATTTGTACATGCCTCTGACTACCCCCTTGATATTTACTTATCATAAAAGGAATAATTCGACGAATTACGGCAATGCCAGTCTCATTGTACTATCATTATTCATATATCTTCCCAGGTACATTTATTACGCATTTTAAAAAGAAAAAAAAAGCGAACAAAATTCAAATGTGCACAAACAGAGCTTTGGTCGACAGTCTGGAGTGTTATATGGACGATCTGGTGGACTGCTTCGAAGACTTTGTGAAGAAGTCCCTGATCCTGATCTCGGTGGGAGTGGCCACTGTGGTTGCTATGTTCGTTTACATGCTCAAAGTGCTGAAGGATCGCCCTGAAACGCCGAGCACAGGTAAATTTGACGACCTCTGTAGCGCAGTGGGCGAAGTTCCGCTTGCGACGAAGGGTTGCGAGTTCGATCCCCGCTGCGAGACTAAATGTTTGTATGTTCTACAAGTACTTATCCACACCTGAGATAAGTACTTGTGTAATATCTATGTATTTACAAACAAAAAGTATTTAAGTAGTATATCAGTCATGTAGTACCCATAACACAAGCTCTGCTTGCTTTGGGGCTAGATGATGCTGTGTGAAAAGTCCAGCATTATTTATTTCTTTATTAAATAGTGATAGATTTTGGCTAATTTTGCACTCTATTATTTATACAACGCAGGGCACAATGGGTGCAGTGGGTGAAAGTTAGCATGTGATACAAAAGGTTGCGAGTTCGATGCCCGCCACTAGCAAATCTTTGTTACTACAAAGGTATAAAGAAAGAAGAAAGAAAGAAAATATTTTTATTTACCTAGACACTTAAACATACACACACGATTAAACCTAAAAATTATGCCTAACTTATGATTTACTTATAACTAGTTGTGCGCAGCAGAGTCCAGGTAAACATGGCCATAACTCAGCATTGTGCTGGCATAAAAACTTCGAGCACCTATGCAAATCTTTTTTTATGAATAAAAACTTCGAGTTCTTCTATTATTATACTAGTTATTTACTATTAGTTCAATGAGTTATTCTATAAAAAAAAAAGTATTATTCACATAATATGGACACTTTCTTACCCAAATAGGTAAGTCTGATTAATATCAGAGACGCATCCCTTCTGATACATGCTACTATTCTAAACTTGTATCTATTTCCATATCTCACCATCCTAAGCAATGTCCCTAGACACTACAGCATCTCGTGGCAGGCATAAATTTCACCTCTTTTTCCCTCTAGTAATAGATGTAAAACCCCGTTTTTTCCAGCTATAACAAACGACCAGAACCTCCGTCGCTGCAACAGCAACACCAGCATCCCAAGCACTGCTTCAAAGAGTAGTTCCAAGCGAAACAGGAGTGATTACGTAATCGCTTATGATCCAAATATCATCGGCTCGTCCACCAACCATCGCATGCTACCTACCCCAAGCTCCGACGAGCGACTGTTGAGGGAATTTGGATATATGAATTGCAATAGAGTAAGAACTATTTACTTATTATAAAAATTATGGACATTCCATTAGAACTTTGGTAGAATTTTAGATGTAGGTAATTCATATTTTCTCAAAATTTGGCAAAAGTAATAATTTCGTATTTACTTATTATTCAAAAAAAAGATTTGATGTGAAGCCATAAAATTTGTATAATTTACTCTAATCCATTTGAGTGAGGTACTAAACATGTTTTTCACTTTCAGTCGAGTGAATTGAAGCCACGAATTCTGCCTATCGCGCCACACAGCAGGTGAGTTACGAGAGATAAGTTTTATATTTGGACGTGCCTCTGACTAGACCTCTGGGGGGTTAAACGTGTTGAAATGTCTGATTTAAATGTATGTTTTCCACCTTAAGTGACACAGATTGTATCAATAGAATATCTTTTTAAAACAAGTTGAAGATAAAAATATTAAAGTATTTTCAGATCCAAATTCTTAGGCAATATCTGAGAAAAAAAACCAAATTATTGAACATTTTGTCTAACATTCATTTTCACAATGAACTCACATTTATTTGCATTCAATCTAAGTAATGCTGTAGATAGTCTATATTCATGAATCTAATGACGTATATTACTCAGCCTTGCAAGAATGCTCAATAGCTATTATAGCTAACAATACCTTCCAGACATATTGATTAGGGTTCAGTATTTACTTCGCGAGATAAAACCCCTAATTTGCTGCCATTATCTTGATAGATTTAAACCCCCTATTCATTCTACGCCAAACGCTTTATTATTTCGTTGAATACAAAGATATTGAATTTAATTTGTACATGCATAATAGAAAAATTACTTACCAAAATTCGTTTTTTTTTCAATAAGATAAGATTCGTTTATTTGCCAGAACATAGTAACAATTAGGTCTAATGATACTAAGGTTAGCCCAGATATATTCTATCTATAATAGGCATGTAAATATTAAAAATTACTTATTAAGAAAAATCATTTTGATTCTTCTTGATATAAAATATTCAAAATCATAAATCAATGTTCCTTTAATTAAAGTATTGGTCAATTGAATAATAATACATTTGATAATTCCATTAAACATTGAATAGATTTCATGACAATATTTTTAGGTCGTCTGTAAGTGATTTCTTTATTATTTTCAAAAACTTACGATTTGATTTGCTAAATTACTTTGGAAAAAATCAAAAAATGCAGTTGTTTTTTTCTTTAAAATAAACCTATACCCACCCTAACCTCCCCTAACCTCTTGTTCGCTGTGTGGTAATGCAATAAAGAATTATCTATCTACTTTCCGAAGAACAAAATCTTCTAACTACAAAAGAAAAGGTAGCTGCTCTGAATAAATAAATAAAAATAAAGAGAGTTTGAGAAAAATGTAGAGACATGGAGGTAAGATATTTATTTTTTTAAATATGGGTTTGCAGGGGTTTGGATAATGAGCGCCATACAGTGCGCGAATACATTTCTTTTGAGCCCTAAACGCTCTATTAAATTCTACACAGGTACAGAAAGGTACTACAGTTATGTTGACTGCACAATAACGTCATTACACGGCCGACTGCACCAAACTGCTATTTTGCATTTGGTGCAGTCGACCACTTACCATTTATAATGATTAAATGAAGGCTTGATTGAGGTGAACTTTATTATAAAAATTATACAAATATGTCACATATTTGTATAATTGAATATAACGACTGACATAAATGTATGACGACTGTGTCTTTATCACAATACTTGTCTACCCGAATATGTTTCCCCTGAATAATACAGTTTACCTTCTTACGAACTCACCAAAGGTATTATTTCTTTTCAGAATATCCATCCCCAGTTTACCATCTTGTTACACAAAACGTAAGTTACTCAGAATATTTAACATTTTAACTTAAAGAGGCGAGTTTGAATGATAAATGTAGTTAGAGTAAAATTAAGACCACGAATTCCCACCTTTCTTAATATATACCTTTCTCCTCTAAATTAACAAGCTCGTAGACCCTGCTACTAAAAATCCCCCGCCACTTCTAGAAAAATTAGACATAAGGAAGTAAGTCAGATCCCGGTTAAAAACACAACAAATCAAAGCACATAACTCAAAATAAGCGTGACTACGCAACAAAGCTAAAGCGAGCCACATCTACCTCTACTTTTTTTCTACTCTGTGGTCACATCTCAAGCTTCCTTTTGTTATACGAAAGAAGCGTGCCGACGTTTGCTTCAATTGTGTTTTTTGTTTCAGAGCACTTTCCACCACCCCGAAACTGTGTCAAGGTCTTGAAGCGAACCTCCTGTTGCTCTATGTGTTGTGACGATAATAAAACTAATATTTCTCATTTTTGAATAAAGGTAACTAGATAAAAATTGTATAAGTGCTCGCTGTAGGCAACAACGTCAGGAATTCAAACTTTATCACGGTACATTTAGGGTTTATATCAATCTGATATATTTTGAAGATGTCTCTGTGTATAGTCCAGAAGTTTTTGATCTCAACTTTTATTTATCTTCACAAATATCAGCATGATCCAGGATTCATGTCTAAGGTAAGGCTTATCAATGAAAAGGCAGATTAAACTAATCGTTTTGATTGTGAAGTAACGTCTGTGTTACTTGTATTCGTTAATGAGGGACGCATTTAATGTATTTTTATTGTTTCATTTTATTTTATTTTATTTTTGTGACAATAAATGATGAAATGTTCTGTTGGCTGTTTTAATTAGGATAGCAAACGTAGGTACATATTACCTAGATCAACATTGCAAGTTAATAAAACTCATTGAAATCTTTTAACATATCAATGCGGTATAAAATTCAAACATTTGCCCACAGTGAGTAGGTATCGCAGAAGATTAATCCTAGAAATACAAAGGTTAGAAATACCACAGTAATACGCTAGAATCATTCGATTGAAAACGATGTTTTTTTTATTATCTATTCATGATGCTGTGACTTATTTTGACACTCAAGATTTTATTTCGCCAATCTTGTCAAACAATGACAATTGTCAATTTACTATCAAGTTCTGGCTAGTTGATAGTTGATCGATTTTTATAAATTATGAACAAAATGTGATCAAAAAACTATAAAAATGGCAAAACGACACCACAACTACACAGGTAAACCATTAAAGTGTTTTTCATGCGAGTAAGATCTTTTATCTGCACTGCAACCGGGCCGAGCACCATTACATAGGCTTACTTCCACTAGACCGCTAGAGTACTTATTTATTCTCATTATATCTCACTAGCACTGTAAGGAGAGCGTTGCCTATCATGCATCTGTTAAAATCCCTCATGGATGCAATTTCCGGATACATTAAGAAGTAACTGCACCCAGCATGCACAAACATACAAACATAGATTTTTATTTATAAAGAAGGAAAACCATGATTTTATTTCCAGGTATGTACACCCAAAGCCGCCGGGCGTCTGCTATACCACACGTAGGTAACGTGAGTGACGTGCCTCGCCTCACCGCGATGGCTGCCAACTACTTCTGGACAACCTACTCCACCATGAACGGGAGCTATCTGGCGATAGTGACTGTCTTCATTATTGTTATTCTGAGTTTCGTCTTACCTGATCTGTCGCAGAAGATACACAGGACTAATGAGCTGAAGACGATAAAGAAAGTTCTTAATATGATGACGGTAAGTAAAGTTAAGATTTGAGATTTTCAGTGTAAAAGTTTAGAGTCTAAACGGTCAAGGATTTTGAAGAAACTAGTTTTTACTAGCTTCTGCGCGCAGCTTCGCCCGCGTGGTACCAACATTTTGAATAGCCTATATGCTATTCCTGGTCACTATCTACGCCTATTCCAAGTTTCATCCAAATCGGTTTACTGGTTTAGACGTGATGGAAACACAAACATCCAAACATCTAAAAAACTCGCAAACTTTCAGCTTTATTATATGAGTGGGTGGGATTCTACGCGTAATAGGAAGCGATAGGCCAGCGACCTTTAGGCGTGTTAATTATTTCAAAATGTGAGTATGTGTAGATATGAATTTAGACGCTCTTCTGAAGACCCTCTAAGTATGTCTACTTAATTATTAAATTCCCTAATAGATCTGGAAGAATATCTACCGCTCCATGGGATACATACAGAGGCTAAGTCGTTTTTAGTTTCGTTTTGCAGACAACAAACACCATTCGGAACTTTAATTTATAGCATTCCAGTGGGTGCATATCGAAAGAGATGACTATTAAATGAAAACAAAAACAAACAAAATCTTGCAAAAACTTACTTGGCAAACAATTATAATAAATTTCGACTGTGATTGCTTTCAGAAGGAAGTAAGTAAAGCAGAAGTAGCTTGCTTGACTGTAGCAGATGAAATCTGCTGTCTTCATTGCTCCATGCACGATGGTGCTACAGAGACGGTGAGTTTATTATAATAATTATAATATTTATTATAACTTCACAGTATGGCTCTATTTATGTTATACTGACAGTCAGTGGGTACTGACGTCAGTCTTATATATTCTTAGTTCTGTCTGTAGCTATCGCCAAGAAAAGAAGAAAATAACCATCCAAGAGTTCAAAGAAGAATTGACCGAAAAAAAAACCAACATGATCACGACTGTACTCCCAAAGCGCGGTAGTCATTCTCTCATATCTTTTGTGTCTTTCACATCTTTTAAAACATGACTTACGGGCATGTCCAATGAAATATTTCGCACATTCCCACATTTTGCAAAAGTAAGCACTCCACACGTTGCAATGCAAGCCTATTGCGTTGCGTTGTGGGGAACGCAATTCAACTAGACACTAACCGTCAGGATAACAAACACTAAGGCTCAAGTCACATTAAATTGGCAAGCGCGCGTCTATTAGTTTTATAGCAAGCCATTATAAACCTTATGAACAATGGTACAAGATATAGAAACGCTTGTAGAATGAACCGATCGCGCCGGCGCGTCCCGCTAGTTGGCTTTTCAAGAACTCGTTAATTCTACAAGCGTTTCTATATCTTGTATGATTGTTTATAAGGTTTATAATGGCTTGCTTTAAAAACTAAAAGTCGCTTCGCTTCCCAATTCAATGTGCATTGAGCCTAAATAGGGCTTACAACTTTACAAGGAGGTACAGTACGCACAACCGTTCTTTGTCTCTCTGAACTTAGGTGCACTAAACGATTGCGCAGGTTTGGTAGAGTAAGCGAGACAACACGATGCAACAAACTAAGCGAGTGAGCTACAACGCTGTCTTCGTCTTTTAGGCGCCATCAAAAATGGGTTCTGCGCAGCTACTTCAGAGAGCTAAAGATTGGTTGTGCGTATTGTTCCTTGATATAAGGTTTGTGTTAATCGTGTGTGTATATGCACATGCACGTTGTTTCTGTGTGCGTAAGCTCGGGAACGCTCCATGGACGAATGAGCGCTTAGTATAGCTTACGCACGCAGAAACAAATCTACACACACAATCAAGACCCTCTTTCGTAAAATAGAGCAACTATAACAAGGAGGCGCTTAAAGAATTGTTGTTTCAAAGCTGAGGGACCAGAAAGACCTGTCAATGTGCACGAGTGGCTGCATGCGTACAACACGCTCCGAGCCGGTGCAGGTCGAGAAGGTCGGCTTCTTCCGAAAAATATTCTTCCCCAAGAAGAACACCTCGCATAAGGTGGGTTTTCAACTGTGCATTCATAGTTTTTTTATGTGGTCTCTCAAAGCTCTTAATCATTGATTTCTCAGTCACGTACTCACCTAAAAACAATGAGTATCAATATTACATAATTATCAACATACAAAGTTACCCGACGTAATAAATTAAAAACCAGCCAAGTGCGAGTCGGACTCGCGCTCGAAGGGTTCCGTACCATTATCTATAAAAACTGGGAAAAAATCACGTATAACAAATACGTAATTTTTTGCCGTTGCCGTATAGCGGCAACAGAAATACATCATCTGTGAAAATTTCAACTGTCTAACTATCATGAGATTCATCAGATACATGCCTGGTGACAGACGGACGGACAGTCTTAGTTTAGTTATAAGGTCCCGTTTTACTGTTTGGTTCCGGGGGAGAAAACTATTAAAGTATTGTAATAACCCTAAAAGGGTTATTTCAATTCAATAGTTTTCTCAATATGCTTTTTTCAATATGAGATAAAGAATAATAAAATTGCTTTATAATTTACAGGAAGTCACGATCATGTCGTACATCTACACGGACTCGTTTGATGCTGACCTACAAAACGATTCCAGCACCTTCTCTGATTCCACTGTTAACTAAATCGTCCTTTGAAAAAGTATATGCTATAGAGAAATAAACAATGTCGATACAAATTTTATTTTTTTTGTTACATCAAAATACTACCTACGACGAGACGCTACGCCGTAGCCCTCTACGAGAATTTTTGTTAGAGCTTGATCGTAATATGAATGAGTTATGCTTTATGAGTGTGTGCCTTTTAACGTAGAATAAAACAAAGCTTTCAGGGTAATTAAAGCCTCGAATTAAACGGAGCAAAAGTATTCAGGTACGAGTTATTTCGAGGTTATTTCGCTCAAACACCCTTCGCCCAAGGTTGCCTAAAAGTAGAGGTAAATATAAAAAGTATCTAGTTCCCATTTTAACATTAGCGTTAGCGACCTACTTAGAGCAAACCAAGCATCCATTATTGCCAATACCTTATTGCCAACAATGATCTTTTAAAGGATCATTGATTGCCAAGCTCTATTTTGGAGAGCAAAATTCAGTGAGTTGTTATACTAGTTACTATTGTAAGTAGTATCCCAATTCACTGGAAATTACTTCATCGACCAATGATCTTTGATCATTGCCATCGACAGCCTTATCTAGCACTCAACCAATCTTAACTAGCACTCAATAAAAATATTGAGTGCTAGTTAAGATTGGTGCTTGCTTGTTATAGGGGTGCTTGCGATAGTATTTAAACAAAAAAGCTAAATCCATGTATTTAAAGCTCAAAACCAATGATTGAAACGCCATTTGAGGGGGGTTGAACACGAACTCGAGAGCGTTTCTACGCTCTCGAGTTCGTGCGGCTTCTTGCCAATAATTCACCCCACAAAAAAACAAATAATCACAGCCATAAACAAAATTGAATGCTTTCAATTTTGAGTTTTCAGCAAAAACTAAAATGGCAAGAAATAAAATAAAAATTGATAAAATTATGAAGTGAAATGTAAAAGAAAGAACACCTTGAAATGCCTCGTCAAAGATCGATAAAATCTGTTTTTGTAGAAGCTATAGTTTTCATTGGACTACTAGCTTTGGTGGGACATCTGAGCGTCAACTTTTGGGAAAGATTCATCATACAGTCGGAGCTGACTCAAATGAAAACTAGTTTGCATTCTTTGAAAGTAAGTCTTGCACGTACTACTTCTACATATTTAAAATTCAGAAGGAAACTTGCTTTCGTCACGTTCACACTTCTATCTGTTGAATCTTAATAAATTTCGTCAGTAAAATATATAAACAGTATGCTGTGATGATCAATAAAATGTAAAAGTAGCAATGACCAAAATGAAAAAAATATTATGCATCGATGTGACGAAGTCTTTACAAATCAAACGTTGATTTCAGGAAACTCTCGCAAATATTGGAACAGCATACGACAACCTCCACAAAGAACTAAAAGGACTGGTGGAAATTACAGAAAAAAAACATTTTCCAAACCGAATCCAAAAAATTGTACCCAATCATGTATGCACCGCTGAATCTATTTACAAGCTAGACAGGAGAAGACGCCACGACCTACAACTTAAAGCTCTTCATACAAAGGCTACGGAAATTGCAAAGGCGAAAGTGAACAAAACTACCAATAAGCATATTAGTATGGAGAACAAGGAAGCCATGAAATTTATGAATCCAGCGAAAAACGCAACGACAATTACAAGGTATCCACCGAAATCCACTGGAGTTGGTCAGGAGCCTGAGTTTCAAGCATATAGATATGAACGCGCCAGCTGCGAACGACACCGATGCTATAGAGACTGTAATCACTGCCAAGGAACAGTTGGATCGTGCGACAACTGGAAATACTAACATAAAATAGTAAACACTGATTATTGGCTGGGATTATACCTACAATGTTTTTGATAGTAAGGAGCGAATAAAATGTGTAAAGTACGTTTTGTCTTTAATTTGAACTAAGTAACTTTCCGATAATTTAATAAACTTCTAAATATCAGATAATTAGAGATATTTAAATTATTATGGCTCCTCTACACATTCGCCGTACTTCGACGAATACCCGCGCTCACGAACGTCGTAAGGGTCTATTCGGCTGTAGGTAGGTATGTCTCGTGGTCCTATTAACGGGACAAACCGGCTCCCAAGTCTATGCCGCTAATAATTATAACCCAAGCGTCTCTAATTCATTAATCAAAAACAGAGTCAAATTAAATTATTTATTGCTGTTTTCCTTACACACCAGACTCAATCAAAGTCGCTGATTTGTTACGCTTATCTACTCATTCTGTCTTCGGCAAATGTCGGGAGCATTTTCGACTTGTATTCCTCCCATGTTCAAGTTTGTTTAGATAAACATCGACGTTGGGTAAGGTCAAATGTGTTCTTGGATTCCATCCAAAATCTTTGCCCTCTATGGTGTTGGCGAACGCTTCCAAGATGTCAATCTGGCCTTCAATTTTCGGGAGCTCTTTTGAGAATTTCGATATCTTTAGTTCGAGGTCGTGATAACTTTCTTTGATAAGTGATAGGTTTTTCTGAAAACCAAATTAAGTTTTAATTGGTAGGTCTTTTCTTGTCGTATATTTCTTACAAACCAGCTTAGTGTTGTAAGAGGATAGGAATAGGTAGTATGGTGCAGCAACAAAAAACTACATATACCTATTTTAAGAAGAGATTGAAACTATGACCACTCAATTTTACTATCTACCGACAAAAGATCGTAAGGTCCTTGGAAACTGAGAACATTATCAATCAAGCTTGGGGTTAATGGCTTTGATTCCATTATCTTTTGTTATTACTTACCTAAGTATGAAATGATAATACCAGAGACGAGATTATGGCCCGTCGCTGACAATACTAACCGCAATATCATCGATATTCTTGGAAATGCTATTCAGATCGCACTTAGCAGTGCAAGTGTTGCAATGATATTCCAGCATCAAATAAATCAGTGCCATGAGACTTGACATGATGAAGAAACTGTACAGACCACTCAGGAATGACCACGGCTTGGAGTGGCTTGGGGGAATGAAAGAATGGCACCCGAAAGGTACATTATTGGTTCGAGAGTGGCCCCTTCCTCGTCTGCCTCGTCTACCTTGATAATCCATCGCAGAACCTTACGCTTACACAAAATACTTGGATCTCAAAAACCAGACCACTCTCTCACTAATTATGTCCGTCTTCTGACTATTTTTCTTCAGTTCTTAATACATTTCTTGCTATTTTTATTTTTTTGTATTTTATTGAAACATTTTGTAAAAAATTGATGAACTTGAATAATTTTGATTTGATAATAATAAAATTTGAAGTTTCTTTGCCAAAGTCAGCCAGAGTTTTTTTTTTATTTTTTATAAACAGCCAGTAATAATCAATAGAAATTACTTTACCAAAAAAACGAATGGCGATAAAATAAAATTTAAAATTGCGCCATCTATCACACTTGTATTGAACCAAAGCACTCTGCGCACACAGACAGACTGTGTGTGACTCCTAGCAAACTGAAAAAGCATTTCGTTTAGGCTACAACTACTAGAGGGCGCGGTAAAGCAAACTTTACATTTTTTTCAGGGTTCCGTACTAAGTCGAAATATAATAAAAGTGCTTTGTTATTTTTATAAGTATATTTCAAATAAGTACCTATTTTATTAAATATGTTATTAATTTTATAAACCAAACCAAAAAATAATGCTTTGGCGATTAATAATACTTACCTCCTGTACCGTACCTATTCCTATCTAACTAACACCATAGTTATTGCGATTTGTTATCTAGTTCCCATAGTTGGTACTTGGTACCTAGCCAACACAAGCTTTGCTTAGCTTAGCAAGCTTTGCTTAGTTTGGGGCTGGATGATGATGTGTGAAATGTCCAGCATTATTTATTTATATATTTATTATTCTTAAAATACCTACCATAACTGTTCTACCTAGGTACCACAACTACAGACATACCTATGTGAATAGTAGGCAGGTAGGCCAGCTAACCATAATAATAGGCAGGACCTACAGTTATAAGTAGTATGAGTACCTACCTACTAGGTATCTACCTAGTTGAGAACTCAAAAACCTAAAACTAAAAAACTCTAGACTGTAAACGTTCCTAGATCTTGCTTGAGTGCATTCTTATTCAAATCCCATTCAATCGAGCCTCCACCTTCGCTTCGGCCGGATCACTTGGCATGGTGACTTGCTTTTACCGCCATTTCGTCGAGACGCCGAAAAGAGAAACACGTTATTGCCAACCCATTCCCTCTCATTGTATTCCATACTTGGTTTTCGTTTTACATTTCGAACTTTTAGTGAGGTAGGTACGCTGGCTTATCGATATCGATAGATCTATTGTCGATAAACAATAAGGCCTTACCTATACCTACCCACATGTTCCTTCTAAAGCTTTAGGTTTTCTTCTAGCTTTTGAATGACAGTCAAAGTACTTTTATTTATATTAATTACGCATTTATAATATTAGTAAGATAATAATTAACTAGCTGTCCGTCGCGGTGTTACCCGCGGTCCTTCGGGAAAACTCCACTTTCCCGGGATAAAATATAGCCTATGTTCATCAGGGATAATGTGGGATTCTAATAGTGAAAGAATTTTTCAAATCAGTCCAGTAATTTCGTAGCCTATTCAATTCAAACAAACAAACAAATCTTTCCTCATTATAATATTAGTGATAAGTAGGTAGGTAGTACTTAAGTAAAAACATAGCCTGGTTAAGTTCGTATGAATTTAGCTAATTAAGTTAGTTTGCACTGACCTCATTTAGTGGGATAGCCCATACTTACCTACTCGAAGTGTTAAAGGCGATGACCTCATTCAAATCACAGTGCTATAAAAGTACTCTGTGGTGCACACTGCACCTAAACCATCGACAAGTTGCCATGCGCAGCGCAGCCCTAGCCGGCAGGCTGTCGCGTCGCTGCATGATGTCATTCAAGCAAGCACACACTCACACATAACTCTCCGTGTGACTCGGTCGCGTTCAGATCCGCGTGTTTACATTCAGTACACAGTGACTTCACGGCTAACCCGTGCCTGTGATTTAATTTATTTTAGTGCTTAGATAGTTTTATTATTCGCAATGGCCAACAATCGTGCTGCTAAATCCGGATTTGCCGCCGAAGCTCAGAGAAAGGTAAGTCGGATCTTTAAAACGTGCTAAGTATAAGTTACCGGTAGGATTACCCAGGTAGCATACCTAGGTGTGCTGTCAAATAGTAAAGATGGGAGTGGCTATAGAAATAGGTCGTGGACTATCGATCCAGAGGCTGTGGTCCAGAATTGTGTTACGAGGGTCAAAGCCATGACCTACATTTAAGATGGGCTTGGCGCCAGACAGATCTTATGGATGTAATGAGGGTAGGTCGAAACAATAATGTTGACAAATAGTTACCTAATGCTAATTATAATTTGAGTAAATTACGTTGATGTTTTTTAGGCTTATTAAATTCTACCTTAGTAGGAAACCCAAAAACTGTCCGTCGGGATGTTACCCGCGATCCCTCGGAAAAACTTCACTTTCCCGGCATAAAATATAGCCTATGTTCATCAAGGATAATGCAGGATTCTAATGAAAGGTAATTTCGGCGCCTATTCAATTCAAACAAATCTTTCCTCTATATAATGTTAGTGTAGATTAACAGATTAACGTTATTGTTATACCTACCTCCTGTTACCAATTATTAGATTTAGGTAGGTACCAATATGGTTGCTATCCACTTCGCTTTGATACGAGACAAACGCCAGGTGTATCCTAAAATGGCCTCAAACAGGTTCAGCTACCCAAAAAACGCGAGTCCATTTTCAAGTTACGTTATTGTTTAGTAGACATGTAGATTTTATTTAACTTCGTATGATCTACTGAGTTACCTACTTAGTAAGAAATTTTAGAATTGTCGACAAAATGACACAATCAACATCATCATCTTAGTCCTTTCGTTTTACTGCACAAAATGAGTGTAGGTATTTTTCTTATTACTCTTGAGCCTTTCTGCTTTCTTTAAAATCCTTTGAGTTTCTAAGAAACAATTTATTTACATACTTAAGCAATTTTAAACTCAAGAAGCGTGTCTTGGACGCATTTGTGTTTGCGCTGACTGACACAAGGTTGTATGTAAGTAGGTATAGGTACCTTGATGAATCACTTATTCAAATAGGAATAGGAATAACGATTTGTGAATGTGCAAATATTAATTTGGTATGGAGGATGACCTACCATGTCACACTATAGTCAATATGTCTGGCCAGTTATCTGTTTTGGCTTAGGAATGTATCTATTTGACATAACTTCTTTGAGGAAAGAAAAGTAGAAGGGCTAAATCGGGCTACCTACAATGATGATGAAAAAGATAAAGTTTTACTTCCACTTTACTTAAAATGGCAAATATAAAATAAAGTTTAACCTCAGATCAGCGATCAAAAAGTAATCAACTTATAAAACCTAATAAGATAATGTACAATGGGCGGACTTATCGCTTACTTAAGCGATTGCTTCCAGACAACCTTTGGCTGGAAAGAAACGAACACATTGAAGGTATGGCAGAGGGTGTACAAATATACATAGGGATGAAAATAATGTTAATCTAATAATAATAATGTATAGGTAATGTCGCACCCCACAACTAATATAGTCGTAACTCAAAAAAGGCGATTTTGAGATACAGCGTTTTGAAGTTTTGAAAAATCATACCGCCCAGAATATTAAATATTATGCTTTTTCTTAAATGCACAATTGTAGATATATTATCTGGCTTTAATAATTTTATATTTTTGATTATATACAGCTAATACATTCTGAGAAATAAATTTTATTTTACTAGTACTTTGAGTTAAGACTATATTGCCTATCAGTAAAAAATCAATTTTGAATTACGACTGTAAGGCCTGTTCAAAAACTAACAAAAATGCGTTTTGACGGGCGTTTTATTTTAATGAATATGTATGAGACTTACATCATATTATCGAGTTGTAGGTACAATCTACTTATATTATAAGAATATATAAGAAGATTGTTCACCTGGATATCTCCAGGCGACAGATATCCCAACCAAATTGACTACTTTCCTACATCATGATCAATACCCGCTGGAGATCTCTACCACCAATGCAAAACCTTTCCCATGAAAAGATTGCGGCATAGACCACACATTATTCGTAGCGTAACGTGGTTCTCCATGCGTCTGAAGGCAACAGTGGAATGCACTATTACAGGTTCCAAAAAAATCAACAAAACAGCTATCTATCAGTCAGCAGCCAAGCCGTAGATATTAATCTTAGGGTAGGGACAACCCACTCCTCTCCACAAAGCACGCTCACAGACTACAAACAGCAGACCTGTTAAAAAAAGACTCCTTTGAAGAAAGTTCAAATCAAACCAAAGTCCTATGCTTTATAAGATGCACAAGGTAAGCACTATCTTAAGACTAGAACCGATAGCATAAAGATGGTGTGAAAACTGCGAAGACCTCTACAAAGACACGTCAATTGTCAGCTTACCTCACATATTTTAGCCAATTCACATGACCACGAATAAAGAGGATAATAAGTCTCAAAAGGGAAGTGTATGCTGAGATTAAGAAGCTTAAACAAAGCATCAGGACCTGATATGATTGTGGCTGAAGTCTTGAAAGCTCTAGGTGACGCTGCGGTGGACGTGTTACACGGAATCTGTAATACTGTCTTTCGGACGGGTGTATGGCCTCAGGACTGGTCGGATTCTACTAATATATCGATGCACCGAAAGGATTATACTAAGAAGTTTGAAACTTATCCCTCTCTGTTATATTATTCACGCAAGCGAAAACTACTGATTATAATTAACAGCAGATTGTGGCATTTATTGTACTGGCAGATATCTCCGAAACAACCGGGATTTGTGAAAGGATACATTCTGAATATAAAGCAGATTATCGAGAAGTGCTATGAATATTCGACACTCCTGGAGTAATTTTGCTTTATCAACTACAGCAAGGCGTTTGACTGCGTTAACTGATCCCTTTTTTGACAGATTTTGGAGTACCACAACAACTTATCTCCCTCATCAGATCGCTAAATGCCATGAGTCGGGGGGTAGTATAAGGGTCGATAAGACTTTTTATCAACCATTTAAGTTCAGGAGTAAGGCAAGGCTGCATCCACTTACTAATGGTTTTCAACATACTTAATGAGAAAGAAAAAACCTTAATTAAAGGTCACTACCCTCAGTTATGTGGAATCGACTGTGGACTCTTTCTGTAAATAAATAGATATTTAGCAAAACTGAACAGGCGGAACCGTCATATTTATAGTTAACCCAAAATATCGAATAACTTTCGCGATGATTTTAACAGGTCATACAGTAGTAACTCAAACAAAACAGTGGCAATATAGTCCTAAGTCGAAATATTTTTCGTAATAATCCACGAAAGGAAATTATTGACAAGCAAGAAAGTCTCAACTTGTGATGTAACGCTCATATTTATATTTTATTGACAGGCAAAAGTGTCACAACTAGATAATAAGACTATATTGACTACTCACTTGTGTTGTTTTTGTATAAAAGCTGACAATCACTATGTCTTATATTAACATGAGACAGGTTAAACACGTTTGGACTAAGTTGTGACGGTGTTACTTGTCGAAAGAATGAACGAGATTGACAGTCAATAAAGTTTTATAGTACTACCGATTTGCGATAAAAATAGGTAGAAATGTATGGGTCTCACCAGTCTGTAGAGAAAGAATTCTTCTTCATGGTGGCATACTTAACTCAAAAGTGCAAAATTTTGAGTTACGACTATATTAGTTGTGAGGTGCGATGTAATGTATCTAAATAAATAAATTAAAGTAAACTTTGTACAGGGCCTTTGCCCTGCAGTGTGACATCACATCACGTGAAAAAAACTCCTTGAAGATGTTTTGAATTGCTGAAATTAGGTAGGTCGGTACCTTTTTCAGAATGCGTCATTGGAAGCTGAAACAATATTTGTATTACAGAACATACTCTACTCAAGAGTGGGTCGCGTTAATTAATAAAGTAGTAATTGTGACAAATGCTCACAGTTGGCGCAATAGTTCTAAATAACTATGATTTCATAAACCTAAACCTGATTCAGGGATTTCTATACAACCATTGACTAAGAAGAGACCTCTGTCTCATCTATAGGTAGGTACTAGGTACTCAAAGTTACTTAAAATGATGAGTCAGCTCATTAGTAGGTACCTAAGATAGCAGTTTAAGAAGTTGCTACAATTTAAGGACCTAAGTATAAGTATTTTTAATGAGATTTATAATAATATAACATAATACATAATTCCCAAGAAGTCAAATAGGAATACCCAATTACCTACCCACTCGAAGTACTTACCTAAATAACCAATATCGAAAGTTTTACAATGACAATCGCGAATGGGAAGAATTGCGATTGTGTACCATAGCAGAAACCGGTTAAAACCGTGATAAATGAAAAATAGACAATTTTATAAAAAGGATCTATCAAATACTGCACTTTATCGATTTGATAGTAAACAAGGTAAAATTGTATAATACCAGTTAAAAGGCGGTAATCGGGACAATTTCCTTCCTGCAGCAAGCTGCTTCCTGGAAGTGGGTCAAGGAGAATCAGTCATTGGAGCTTTTACAACCGGTTCTTCGATATTTTTTGTAACTCCAAGTGCAAGCAGGTCACACCGTCTTTACGAGGACGATGCACTTTGTATAAACATAAAAAATGTTTTTTGGGGACGGTTCTTGATAGCACACTACATCAAAAGTATTTTACGTGTCGATTTGTATATTTTCAACGAATAATGCAGGTCAAATTAGCATGACAGATAGGTATTTAATTTCAATTTAATGTGACTAATATTCGCAAGAGCGAATTTGCTTCATTTAATCTCACCTTGTTAAACTTGCTGGAATTTTGTTGTTTGTCAGCTATGGTAAATTCAGGTCAAATTCTTGGAAGGACAATGATTGCTCTCAAATTAGTCATGGTCTGTTGTGTCTAACGTATTGCCAAAGACAAACTACAGATGTTCAATCAGCTTGAAATAATATAAATTTTAAACTAAAACGTACCAGACTGTGACTCATATAAGGCTCGGTTCTGTTACAACACCAGACCTCACCTTATATGGTATGGCCTTTACGCAGGATTCATTTATATGGCTTAAATACTGGCTACTTTCAAAACTTAACCATATGTTCGAGATTGACGTGTGACCAAATTTCTTTTTACCGTTTCTTCGTTAGCCTTTTACATATTATGGTACGAATTATAATTTACTATTATTAAGAAAGAAGCTGATTTTATTAAATTTGAACCTTGCTTTACCGCTTGTGTAGCCTAGTTTGAAATACGATACTACGTCCTAACCTAATGTTATTGTTCTATTGTTCTTCAGTCATACCTACATAACTCTAGCATTGGTGACACCTCTACGACTAATCCTAGTCACTTGTGAAAATTCTATACAAGAGGACCTTGAAATTTGATGTAATTAGCAGCTACTTAACCTACTTTTGTGTGTTCCTGTTTATTCATGTTTATTTTATTTCGTAAGATCTACTGGTTCCATCTCGTAAGGAGCTGTGCAATGTGCATGTTGAAGCCAGGGTTCTAATACCAATATAAGCTTAAGGAATGCGATTAACCAAACATGGCATCATTGGCTCAATATACAGCACCATGCAAGCTGCAACAGGTAAAAATCATCCACGTTTTCGAGTACATATCCATAACTCGTTGCGTTGCATTGACCGTGCTGTAGCGACCTCGTTCTGACCCCATTCCTGACTCCATTGCGCCTTTGTGGACGTGTCTACTATACGAGGCAGTCCGTTTTTATAAAGTTCACCTTAGAACAATGTCATTCGCTTCATAATCATTCCCCTTTGTATAGGCAATTCTAAGAACAGCCTATTACATTCATTTTCTCACAGCATAATATCAGAATGATGTTTAGTAAAAATATTGAATCGTACGTGCTATTAAACGTAATACTAGTTCGCTTAGTTTAGTTAGTTTCTCAGACTCATGTTGAACGAAACTTCCTCGTGCTTTCAGAGGATAATCTGACGTAATGTCGGCTATGCCTCAATACGTTGACATTGAATCATAGTTATTTATGGCTTCAACCGTTTTTTGTTGCTGACCCGTGTATGGATGTGGATGAGCTGAGATTAGCTGTGAACGAATGCTTTGATGGATTAAATGACTACTGATATTCGCAATCTCACAATGACCTTCTATAATAACATCTGGTGTTAATTTGTTGCCCATAATGAGTAAATGAAAAATGTGTTTAATTACATTAATGCATTTGTTTAAAATAACAGTGTTCATTGATAACAGATTAGTTATAACATAGGAGTAAATGAACTAATGTAGCGAGGAAACCAACTAAATCTGTTTTAATTAGATTGCTAAAAGTACTTATCATCTTATCTCATTAAAATATAAAAAAGGAAAAATAATTAAGTGGGTATTTGGTACATCAGGTACTTATTACCAAATAATGATATTTTTCCTAATACATCTACTTTAAAAATGTTATGCTGTAGGTTGCATTTAACCAACAAAAAGAAAAATGCCGATGGCGATATAGGTATCAAAAATTACTCAAAAATCTGTATTTTTTTCCTAGGTTCCCGATTAATGATATACATAGGTACCTACAGTAAAGTTATAAGTATGAACTGCAGCGTGACCAAAAATCACTGCTTTACGCGTCTTGAAGAAACCACTTCCTTTGTCTTCAAACACAAATTGGTTAACACATTAGAATGACAATGAAAGGCTGCGTAGATACCTACCTACATCGTTATCAGCGCGAGTCACGACCCATCTACAAACTAATTGTAATTCTCATCAGTCAGCCTTTTCATTAGGATTTAATCAGCCACGGCCAGTTTCTAGAAAACTCAATGGAAACCCCAACGAAAAGATACTCTACCTAGAAATCAATGCTCGGCAACGTTTATTGCAAGTCTTAAACAATAGAATAGAATAGAAAATACTTTATTGCACACCACATAAAAAGTAAAACAAAAATAAAAATTAAACAAAAAACTTAACTATAATATACAATCGGCGGTCTTATCGCTAAAAAGCGAGTGTAGGTACGCAGTGTACGCACCTAATAAAACACATTGATTATTATGCGAATTCCACTAACACATACAAAGTGGAATTCGTTACCCAAATTGGACCTTGCTTTAACAGTTGCCTTGGATGGATCTACCAGACTGGACTATAGCGAGGTCTGAGTCACGCTCGAATCCTTCTATAATGACGTCAGCTTGGTGTATGCTGTGAAGCATCTGTAGATTCTGTAGGTATTCATGTAACCACTTCCTTATAAACAAAATCATTGAATTAACTAAGGGAATAATATACCTACGTGTTGCTAGTTAGCTGATGAATATTTACGTGCAAAAATGTGCTCAGTGCAACACAAGCTTAGGTTGATTGATACTTACTTACCTACTTACCTTCTAATAATTTTTAAATGCATGAAGTTTTACGGTCTTGTCCACTGTTTACCCATGCCCAAACAGCATTATTGTGAAATACTTCAGCCCTCACAGCACAGTTGCTAAAATGTAGGACATGGTTTTGTCGGCTCACTATGACCATCCTATCCCAATGACATTTGAGTTTAGACGATTATGTACCTAGGTACCTACCTACAGGTTGTAGAAAAGAATGCTTTTGCAAAATCAAAAAGGTAATGTTTTACTTTATTCTACCTTAGAGATAAGGTGATCTATTAGGCTGAATGATGTAGTGCCAGTGGAAAATTTTATATGCACGACCTGCATTGTGCTCAATTAATATATGCGGAACCTTCTGAGCTAGTAGGCAAGTGGCACTTGCAACAGGGGCATCCTAGCACGTGGTGACTGCTGACTAGAGGATTCGATCCCGGCCCATATTTCTAATCCCGGGATTTCGGGTTTCGCTATAGCCAATCTCGGGATCCCGGGATAGTCCCGGGATTGTATTGTAATAAAAAGTGGCAACAAAAAGTCAGTAAACCGTGTCAAAATTCTAATTCATATTCTAAAAATGTCAGTTTTTAATATAAATTTAATTCTTCAATGAGCCAGTCAAACAAAATTAAAAGTACTTCAAACTTATTATTCTTGTCGTATCTCTTTTAGGTAGATCACTGATGGTCTAGTAGTAGCTTCGATCCTAAGGTCGGTTCTCAAACGGTGAAGCAATACATCGTGAGGAAACCAGCATGTCGTAGAACCTAGAAAGGTCTTCTTCTTATCGTGTCACTAGTTCTTTAGAACCAGTGTGGTGACAGGATTATAAGTGTGCTTCGAAGAAGCTCATTTCATGCACTTGACCCCATGTTTTCAAACCTTTTTTGATTTTACGACATGACGGTTTCATCACTATGTTGTCCTTTACTGTTTGAGTGTACCTACCTACTGGCAGTTGGCATAGTGAACATGTATAGGTACAATTAATTTTTCGATAGAAAAACTAATTAGTGCACGACTTGATTCAAACCCACGGCCTTTCGGAAGACAGGGACGCTTCCACTAGACCACAGTGTTCCAAACTTCTTCTAAAATAAACAAACTAACTAGGCTTTTCTGCAAATTATTTATAAAACCAACTACATTAACTTTCAGAAAATCAACTTAAAGGTGCTCGTAAATGGGTTACTTTTTGGCATTTTCTCCCTGCAATGGTTTAGCCGCCAAGTTGCCGATTATATCTCGAAACACAGTGCAATAAATACTGTAATATTGCTATGTAGCCCGGCGATTGCCATTGTCAAGATATTTCTTTAACAAATATTCAAATTGCAAATATTCAATGCCCAGCAGGCTAGATTGTAAATGATTTATCCCGAGATGCAAATATACTGAGCTATATTGGTCAATAAAAATTGCCAGCAAGATGCAATTTTTGTAGTCCGTTGACAGGCTTCTTATGAGGTTAACCATTACAAAAACTATGTTTTATGCTATAGAGTTAAAAGAATAAACTCGTACCTACTTTGAGTCTAGAATCAAAGAAATAACAATGCATCTAACGTTTCACGTAAATTTTACTGACTTATTTAAAGAAAATTGTAATCCCGAAAATCTCGGGATTTGTTAAATTTAATCCCGGGATTTTCGGGACTCAAATACGACCGGGATCCCGGGATCCCGAGATTCGGGATCCCGGGATCGAATCCTCTACTGCTGACCCACTGTTTCATATCGCCACGGGAACGGAACTATGTAGGAAGGAGTGCCTCCATATTCTCTCCGTAGGTAAGTAGGTACTAGGTACCTACCTACGTACGTGACCAAAGTGCGTTAATGAGCGGCATTGAATAATTATTATCAACCGTTACAAAAATATTACAGAGTAGGTTACTTACCTATCTGTTTTAAATTCTATCACTAGGTACCTACCTACACCTATACGTGTAGTTATCTAATGGAATAGGTAGGTAGGCACCTTATTTTTTTTTTATAAGTAGAGGAGGTAGGTAGATAGATAGATAGATAGAAAATACTTTATTGTACACCACATGGACATTACAAAATACAAACAAAGATACAAGAAAACATTTAAAGCGAAGTACAATGGGCGGTCTTATCGCTGTGAGCGATTTCTTCCAGACAACCTTAGGATGAACTGGATTAAAGGAAGGCAAAAGGTACCTACTAGGTTAAGTACCCAACCCATTCAGAAAGATTAACAGCTGTAACTAGGTAGGTTAGGTAGTCTTACATGCCTACCTGTAGGTATTTATTTAGGTAATTATAATATTTAGGTAGATAGGTTCCTACTTACCTATTTTTAAACACAATGAAGATGGTAATACCTGCATACATTATACTTAGTAGGAACATACCACAGAATTAGTACCTACCTACGCCGCCGTATACGTGTTTTTATACGTCCCTAAATATGCTAAATAGTTTAAGACATGGTAGGTACATACCTACCTAGTCTACCTACCCAATTTATACAGGCGGTTTAGGTACCTAACCTACCTATCTCAGGTCTTAATTAGGTAAATTAGTTTAATTGTATCTATTCTATTAGTATGAAAATAGCAATTTGCTCTCCATATCAAGAGAGTTAATTTGTTCCACAGCTATAAAATGAACGGGTTCGCAGTTTATCTAAGTAGGATGGTTATAGTATAAACTTAGTTCATTTTGTTATCAGCATGACCTTCAGCATTCAACGGTTGTTTGTAGGAAAACATTCATCGTCTATTACTTACTTATTTTAACGAACTAATTCTAAATCAATCATTTTGGTATATTTTACCTACCTATAAAGGCATGTAAATAATTAGGTACATACTACACTTGCTTGTGTTTGATTCATATTTACGTACCCAATTAGGTAGCTACCTACTTACCTATATAAAAAAATTGTGTTACCTAAAAGACTTAGGTAGGTACTTACAGCAGCGCGCAGCGTAGCGAAAAAATCCTAGATGCTTATTCCAGACAAAAATGAATGTACAGAACCCAACCTCAATCGCAAGTTGACGGTGCTTGGTCATTTTGATTTGATTAAGTAAATACTTCTGAATCCACTAGATGGCGTTTATTACAACTCGCTGCCTACGTGCATGCAACTTGCTTCATTGGAAATTGGAGTTACTATCTGATCCCCATAAAATTATAACCAGCCATGCTAAGAATATTATAGAACGGCGGCCTAAAATCTCCGTTAGTAGGTACTACTAGTTGGCCACAGCCACAGCTCATTACAAACTTTTTTATGTAGGAGGCTCCATCTTGTAGGTACCTAACAATAGTGTACCTACACAGTGAGCCTTGAGTGTAGTACACTCCAAAAAACTTAATCTGTTTCAGATAAACAGCAAATACAGCGAAGAGTTGGCGCAGGAGTGTTTAGAATGGATCCGCACCATCATCGGCGAGCCAGAGAACGTGTCTGGGGACATGGACAACTTTTACGAGGTCCTGAAGGACGGCACACTGCTTTGCAAGTGAGTTTGACATGACACTATCACTATCAGAAAAATTCTGTAAAAACCACAGAGTAACTGTAAAAACTAGTAAAGGTGTTGGCAACTTTTCTCAAAGGGTGTTGGCAGGTTGGCGCTATACTTTACTCTGTGGTTGGCGCCTTAGATTTTGACTGAGGTTGGCGCCAAAGATTGTATATCGTGCGCGACATAGCGCCATAGCGACGATAATTTTTTTAACATTAAACAGAGGCTGTCAACATTTTTTTATATTTTTTTTACAGTTTGTGAATGACAATTTTAAGGAGTGATTTTTGTTAGTTTTCTTAAACCGTAGCGATAAAGACGCCACTGTAAATCAAATATATAAAAATATAAAAATAGTTTATTCAGAACCTCAAGGGAACAAAGTTTACAAAAGTACGCTAGAGCTGCAAAAGTTAAATAACTGTGTAGCAGCTTCAACGTTCACCACATATATTAACATAGTTCTGATTATAACTAAGCCTAATAAAATAAATATTATACATTTTCCATCGCGGTACCCACGATCCCTCGTGAAAACATCATTTTCCCGACCATTATACCTGATGAATATAGCCTATGTTCATCAGGGATAATGTAGGATTATAATGGTGAAAGAATTTTTTAAATCCGTCCAAATCGGTTCACTGGTTTAGGTGTGATTGAAACAATTATCCAAACATCTAAACAAACTCACAAACTTTCAGCTTTATTATATGAGTGGCATGAGTGGCATATGAGTAGGATGCACGTAGGTATTACTACCACGAGCTACACTACGAACCTACTGCACTTAGATTTTAACAAATATTTGCATGGTTTTTAATTTGGTTTACCTATATTTTTATTATTTTTTACGTTTTCAGACTCGTCAACGATATCCAGCCTAACATAGTCAAGAAGGTGAACACATCCAAAATGGCATTCAAATGCATGGAGAACATCAACGCATTCCTCGAAGCAGCCAAGAATTTGGGAGTGCCAGCACAAGAGACATTTCAGACTGTGGATCTGTGGGAGCGACAGAATCTCAACTCAGTCGTGATCTGCCTTCAGTCACTTGGAAGAAAGGTATGAACTAAGTATTTACTTTAAGGTTTTGTCTTGTGTTGTATCGTACGTAGCCATATAAACTTTACTTATGAAGCGAAAGGACTTCTGTGCTAAGAGACACCGACTGGGTATTGAGCTCATGTAGGTAAAGGATGAAAATCCTATGTGGGGGCGATATACATAACATCTTAATAATTGCAATATTTATGCGAAGCAAAGTGAGGTCGCCTCTGCTAATTATTAATGGGTGACTTTATCTTTTGTGTTTATCAAAATTTCGTAAGAAAACAGTAGGTGACAATAGTTTAAGAAAATTTACTACTATCATAGTGAACTTGCCTACATTAATGTCACCTTCTGATTTCTTACCAAATTTTTGTTTATTATATATTAGTGTCTGCAGAATATTTTTATTTGACGCTATTGTGCCTCTCTTCTACTACCTAGTACCTACTAAGTTCTAATTGATGGTTTTGTTTGTAGTTTTTTTATATTATCATCACTCACTGCTGGGTACCTATAGGCCTCCCTAAGCTTGTGCCATCCACCACGATCCTGCGCTAATCGGACCCATTTTATATAAGGAAAATAATATAATAAGCCTACCTATTCATTTGCTCTGTATGATCTGAGAGATGACTAGCTGAGAGATTACCACTACTTATCAAATTTAAACTATTTCAGGCTGGCAATCACGGAAAGCCTTCTATTGGGCCCAAGGAGTCTGAGAAAAACGTGAGGAACTTCTCAGAAGAACAACTCAGAGCTGGTCAGGGTGTAATCTCTCTCCAATATGGTTCGAACAAAGGAGCTACTCAGAGCGGTATCAACTTTGGCAACACGAGGCATATGTGAAGCACAATTTTTTAAGTCAAACAGGGATGATTGACCTACATTTTATTACACAAACTATAATGATAAGTTTTGAATACATGCATCAGTAAAATAACTACTGATTTACCGACTCGAATGAACGCACGTAACTACTGGTATAAGGTAGTATAGTAATTTATGTAGGAAGGTGCCTACATTGTCTTTGGGTAAAAGTAGATAATCAGAATCATACATTTTTGTCAATCATCTCGTCCTCAATAAATATTGTAAGAATCTAGCACAGCTATGTCATAAGTACAGAGTTTAATTTCTAAAGACTTATTATAAAATTAGATGGACCACTTAATGTTTGAATCTCTTTGGCATGTTTTTTTAAGAATAAGTGACGTCAACGTCATTCCGGTAACATTCCAAGGTAGTTTAGTATTGTTTTGGTATCGTCACATATTAATGATTTTAACTTGAAAAATCAATAGCTTACAACTCTTTTTCGTTTGTATTTAAACTACCTACAACTAAAACACTTTTGGTTTTGTTGTCAATATTTTACTGTTAACATGTTTGTACTATTGATTGTTTTTCTTAATTATATTAATTTTATATTGTGTGTACGAATTACTGCATCAATTAAATTAAGTGCGTGCCTTTTTATAGCTCCTTAGGAGTGGAAAGAAGTTCTTCAAAATTTTATTCATGTGTCTTTGTCTTACTATTTATTAAAAGTGTATTAATATGCATTCCATATTTAAGTATGTTACATACATTCTGTGATTAATGTTTTTCGTATTTAAATGACGTCTATAATGTAATTATATTTTCATACTACCTATTTAGGTCGTACAATGCGTATCCTACAAAATTGCTAAAAGTGTAAATTTCATAAATTCACAATTTGTGAAAGTACTTACGTAGAATTAAAATATAAGTAAGTTAAAAACGAATGCTCTTTTAATGCCTACGTACCCTAATACACAGCCCTTAACATATTTTTGCTGAAGGAGGTTAGAGGTAGTTCGCAGGTCGTTTCTCTTTTGTAAGATTTTTGTTGACAACAATCCTCGATAAAATTGTGATAGTTCAATATAAAAAAATCTGACCATGCCATTATCATTTTCTGCATCTGCTGCAACTGCCCTTAATTTTTTTTTGGTAGTTACAAAATAGCGGTGTACCTATATGTATAATTATAATATATATATGTGGCACCATTGAAGTACTTAAACAAGTAGGTAGTACCTACCTTGGTATTGTGTCTGCATGGTTTAATGAAATAGATTTACATAATTACCTACTATCTTCCGTTCAAGGCTTCGCTCCTTCGCTCCAAAAAATACAATCATCTGTTATCGCTAGGCACAAGAGACATTCAACCGCAATCTGTTTCAATCACAAACTTTGATATTATTTTGGTTATTGTCTATGCATTTTTATTGACTCATAAACTTATATTACCGTAAAATTACCCTACTGGTTCCTATCTGTATGCTACGGTCCGAATTTAATTTATTTTTTGTAGCTTACGACTCTTCCAGCGCTGACTAAACAGTCAAATGATATAAAAGTAATCAGTAAAATAATTTTAAATTTAACATCTTTTCAAAGACCACTTTGCAGCCGGCAATTTTCAATAAGTACTAACCTAGATAAATGGTGTTCATAGATCTCGAGAAGGCATACGACAGGGTTCCCCGAAAGGTTCTGTGGTGGGCAATGAAAGAGAAAGGAGTGCCTGTGAAGTACCTGCAGCTTGTAAGGGCCATGTACAGTCGACCTTGTACCCATGTTCGGTCCCAAGCTGGCGTCACTGGTGAGTTCAATGTGGATGTTGGTTTGCACCAGGGGTCGGCTTAAAGCCCTTATCTGTTCCTCCTGATAATGGATGCCCTGACATCGGACATACAGGAGGAAGCACCCTCGTGCATGCTTTTTGCCGACGACATTGTTCTCATCGGTGAAGACGCAACCGAGGTCCAGAACAGACTGGGAAAATGGCAGGGCAAATTGGAGAGTGTCGGACTGAAGATAAGCAGGACAAAAACCGAGCACATGTTCTGCGACTTTGGTGGTCCATCCAGTTTTGCCCATATTGCCTTAGAGGGTGTACACCTACCAGTCTGTTCCGATTTTCGGTACCTCGGTTCAGTAGTACAGAATGATGGTGAGATAGAGAAGGATGTAAGAAGTCGAATAAATGCGGGATGGATGAAATGGCGACAGGTCTCCGGAACAATTTGCGATCCACGTATGCCCCTTAAGCTTAAGGGGAAAATATATAAAACGATCGTAAGACCTGTCATCTTGTATGGGTCTGAGTGTTGGGCAACAAAAGGGACGGATGAACAAAAGGTACACGTGGCTGAGATGGATGTGTGGAGTGACGCGAATGGACAGAGTGAGGAATGAGTACATAAGAGGAAGTGTGAAAGTGGCGCCAGTAAATGAGAAGATGAGGAGAGAAGATGAGGACGAATAAACTTGTGGATGAGAGTGGTCTTCCTGTGTTAGATATCAGTAGGAAAAAAAGTATCTGGAAACAATATATACAAACAATTTTTGCTGATGACACCCGACCATCTTCGATCACAAACGATAACACCATAGAAGGATATTCAATTCTTAAAGATGAGGTATGGAAAGCACTGCTAAGGGCCAAGACTGGTAAATCTGCAGGACCAGACCATATCTACGTAGAGGTACTTAAACTGATCACAGAAAACAACATTGATGCACTGGTTAAGATGATGAATCTTGTGTATGAGACAGGCGAGATACCAAAAGACTGGTTAGTGTCAACCTTCATTACTCTACCGAAAAAGAAAAATGCTAAGAAATGCGAGGAATTCAGAACCATAAGCCTTATGAGCCAAGTACTCAAAATATTTCTTAGCATAATCCACGAACGCATCAAAGCCAAATGTGATGAACAACTTTCGGACAGCCAATTCGGTTTCAGATCTGGAGTGGGCACGAGTGAGGCTCTTTTTGCAGTACAGGTTTTGGTCCAGAAATGCAAAGATATGCAACAAGATGTCTATTTGTGCTTTATTGATTATGAAAAGGCATTCGATAGGGTTCGACATGGGCGTCTTATCCCTATTTTAGAGGATATCGGGCTAGACGATAGAGATATTCGAATTATCCAAAACCTGTACTGTAATCAAACAGCTACTGTCCGAGTGGACGGAGAAGAAACCGAAGAGGTTAAAATAGAGAGAGGAGTGCGACAAGGCTGCATTTTGTCTCCAACTCTTTTTAATATCTACTCAGAAGCCATTATGACGGAAGCATTGGAAGACCTGGATTGTGGTGTCAGGGTTAACGGGCGCCTAATAAACAACCTCAGATACGCTGATGATACGGTTCTCATAGCATCATCAGAACTAGAACTTCAGAGAATAGTGGACAGGGTGGTAAGGTGCAGTGAAAGCGCAGGTCTTAGGTTGAACGTCAAGAAAACGAAGGTCATGGTCATCTCAGCTATCAATCATCCAAACACGTGTATAAAAGTTGATGGGCACGTGCTTGAGGAGGTCAAACAGTACAGATACCTCGGTACTTGGTTGCACAGATCTTGGGATAGTGACCAAGAAATTAAAACGCGTATTGCAATCGCTAGGAGCTCGTTCAACAAAATGAAACGTGTTTTATGCAACCGCAGTTTAAAGCTCACCTTGCGCATTAGAATGCTCCGCTGCTACATCTGGCCTGTCCTTCTTTACGGATGTGAGGCGTGGACTATTAAAGAAGACCTCAGTAAACGTATAGAAGCGTTCGAAATGTGGGCGTACAGGCGGATGCTTTCTATAAGCTGGACTCAAAAGGTTACAAACGAGGAAGTCCTACGAAGAGCACAGCAGAAACGGGAACTTTTGCATACCATCAAGCAAAGAAAAGTCAGGTACTTAGGACATGTCATAAGACACGAGAGATATGACCTTCTTCAACTGATTATGATGGGAAAAGTTGCCGGCAAGAGGCGTGTTGGTCGGAGGAAGAAGTCATGGTTGCGAAACATCAGAGAGTGGACGGGGATAGCGAGTGCTGCGGAACTGTTTCGACTCGCTAAGGACCGGGAACAATACGCCATATTGACTGCCAACCTTCGCTAGTCGGAGAGGCACTAAAAAAAGAAAGAAGGAGCAACAGGCTAGCATGGTATGGGCATGTAATGAGAAGGGTAGGGTAGGGTAGTACTTAGGTTATCTAATTCTAATAAATGTAGGTATATCTAATTGTTTTTATTTTTTAAGATTTTAATAGAAGATCTCATAATTTTAAGAAATGTTTGTTACACAAACACAATTTTTATATTTAAAATTTTGCGATGTCCTTGCAGGACTCATGTGTTAGCTATTAAGTACACCTATGCCTAAGACCTTGTACACACACATGTAAGCAATAAATACTTTGACTTTGACTTTGACTTTGACTAGGGAAGAAGGTCATGTAACTAGGAGAGTGCTTGGTATGAATGTTGATGGATTCACGAGTAGAGGTAGGCCAAAGAAAAGATGGATGGATTGTGTGAAGGATGACATGAGTAAGAAAGGAGTGAGTGTTGAGATGACGGCTGATAGAGGAGAATGGAAGAAGAACACATGTTGTGCCGACCCCACGTAATGTGGGAAAAGGGCAGGAAGATGACTAACCTAGATAAATATTATGATTCTGTAATAAAAAAATATATTTTTTTTGTAATGCTTAATCCTTTTTTTTCTTCTACTAAAATATCTTTGGGGAATACGTATTTTTTAGTTTCACAGAGTGTTTTGTTACTGAAAGTTTATTTGTTTACATAGATAGTACGGAAAATTACAAAATTTATGGAACACTCAACAGTGCTACCATCTGAAGTGAGCACAAGGCAGTTTTTTACCCCATTAAAAATGTTGAGAAAGTCTGGATCTAGGACCAATGATCGAGGTTTGGGCATTTACACCGTGGTTTGGACTGACTATTTGACGACTGAGCGTGAATCAACATAATGTCACTGTCAAGGAAAAGTAAAATTCAGCTTCAAACTTATCTCAAGCAAGTACCTTTTCACCTTCTCTTTTACTTTTCATCCATAATTCTTTCTCATGCAAATATATTTTCAGTGATTTGATTGGCCATTTATTATAAATCGAGCAATCAGGACAGAGCAGATGACGTATTTTTTAAACGAATAAGTTCGAGATCACTGATTGTATAGCGAAAACTTACTGTTTGTTTTGTTGATCGTTGCTGGGAACGTGCTGTGCTGGGAATGGGAAATGAAATGACTGTAGGAACTGGGAAATAGAATGTAATCGAAAAATAGAAAATTACGATGATTTATCTATCTTTATTCAATTTATCTTGTTGTGTTTCTACAGATAGAGAGTTTTCTATTGCATCGGAAAGCTCAATTTAATCTATGAATAACTGTAGATTGTAAAAATGCCGCCACGACGAAAACACTGTCGAAAAACAACTGCGTAACTGCAATTCAATGATTTCTTACTAGAGAATGTCTCAATCGCTTGATGTATTGTCAAATGGATGGGCAATCGACACTACAGCCCCTGTTGACCTCAAGAAGCCGGCTGATAATGACGTAAGTGGACCCCTGCGGAGTTGTTTGTCACTGATAATGCGTCCTATGTTGACCTTTCCGGGCTGTGTTATTCCTAGCTTATCTCTGTCTCCTGCAAGTCAGGGGGAAATAGCGTCAGTTGGCCAACTCTGGTAGGTATTTGCGCGCTAAAAAAGTTACTTACTGTTAGTATTAGTTTACCAGAGATTGTGTTCATACGCTTTTTATTTCTGTGATTTGAGATACTTATTACTTTAGTACATACCTACGCTAAATCAATCTAAATGTAGAACATTATTCAGGTATCTATCTATCAGTATTATTTTGTTATGTAAAATTATGCCATAAACTTGCTATGATTCCATTTTAGGCAGTAGATGTTATGTAGGTACAATCCAAAAAGGTAAATATTTTGAAAACTCCACTATTTGATTGTGCTTTATTCCAGATGATCATAGCATAATAGATGGGTTATAAGAGTATCTTCTGTCAGTTATGCAAGTTATTAAAAGGACTATTCCTATATAATTCAGTAATAAAAAAAGCTTATAATAGCGAGTACTTTAGTAGTAAAAAATTACAAGTTATTAACCTACTCGACTAAATTAGCTTGATGTTCAGACACGTTTAGGTACTAAGTTACTTGCGCCTCGACTAAAATACCAGCCTAGTCCGATCTAGGCTTTCCATTAGAGTTTTTACAGCATTATTTTCATCCCAACATTTAGACAGAGTTACACTACCATGGTCTACACACCTATTTCTAAGAAATGTGTGTACTGACTTGTCATGTCATGTAACTAGAAGAGTACTTGGTATGAATGTTGATGGATTTACGAGTAGAGGTAGGCCTGAGTAAGAGAGGGGTGAGTGTTGAGATGACGGCTGATATAGGAGAATGGCAGAAGAACACATGTTGTGCCGACCCCACATAATGTGGGAAAAGGGCAGGGAGATGATGTGTGTACTGACTTGTATCTTATGTAACAGACAAAATAGTTAATTGTCAATGAAAAGACAATGGCTAATGTTATGACTATGTGGGAAGCTTATCTTCCTGTTATCTGCTTCAATACCATTATTTTATACCAGCTACTGCGCGCGGCTTCACTGCGTGGTACCAATATTTTGATATGCTATTCCAGGTCACTATCTATGCCTATTCCAAGTTTCATCCAAATCGGATCACTGGTTTAGGTGTGATTAGAACACAAACATACAAATCAAATCACATATCTAAAACAAACTTTCAGCTTTATTATAAAGTGAGATTCCAAGGAGGTTACAAAGAACATTTCCTTGATAAAGTCTAGAAAATTATGTAAGCATATCAAACATTAATTTTTATAAAACGAAGACTGAAGTTAGACCACTGCTTAACATGAACCGGTAGTTTAAAATGACATTTAAGTTGGGATAATTGAGTTTTATTGTGTTGTAGACAGATGCTTATTACGAAGACAATAGCCTTTGTGTTCCCGCTAATAGGCTGGAGCCTCGAGCCATTTCACTTTCATGCAGAATGTCAAAAATGTTGTGAAAGCTTTCTTCTTACACCCATAACAAGGTACGACGCGACCAACCTTGAGATGACAGTTAATCTGTACTTTAAAAAAAAAAAATGTCATAACGTAAGACTGAGTGGAATATTTCTTTAGTTGTGTGTTCAGTGGAAGTCGATTCGAGGTTGAGATTACGACTAAAGATATGAAAGATGTGGGTGTCATATTCAAATTCAAAGTATTTATTGCATTCATGTGTGTGTACAATAGGTCTTAAAATAAAGGTGTACTAATAAAAGTGTCAGTCTCTGAGTGTGCATTTTGAGGTCCTTGTTACATCATAAACCAAAATATTAATTTTATTTCATTGACACTAATAATTTGTCTAATTATTCCCTAGTAACATTTCCTTACTACTTTTAAATGTTTAAGTAGGTGAGTAAGTATTTATATTACTTTTTATTTATGTGGGTAGTCTAGTTTAATTTACCCCTTTTGGGGGTAAAATGATGAGCTATCTAACATTACTGATCAGATTTTAAATGGACGTTAATGTTATTGCTAAAACACTGGAAAATCAATATACGCACTTGATAAGAGTTGTTTTTGATAAAGTTGTTGATAAATTCTATTTGCGTAGATTGATTCCTAGTAGATTTTATTGGCAAGAACATCATTTCTATAATGCTAAAAATAATCAAAATAATATGCATTTTAATCAGAATAATAATTTTTTATCTGAAAAATTTTCATCATTCTGAAAGTTTTGATAAAACATACATTGTACACACTTGTTACCTACCTACTTTACAAATTAATTGATTGTAGGTTTACAAACTTAATATTTTATTATGAAAACATCTCAAAAATAGTGCGATTAGGTATGTGTCAGCAGTTGTTGTTATTTCTTCCAGCTCTTAAAATAACATATTTGCGTAGCGACCCTAGCTTATCAGTCTCATTACCCCCTGGTAGGCACGGATACCGTATCGGGGGTGGGGATCACGACCTTACACCTCCCCCCCTTCACCCCACACCCTCTTCAAGCCCTGTTTGTCTCTGATAACAAACACATATAAATTACCTTTTATCTACTCGACGCGACAGTTGGCATTCAGTCGTACTTCAGTGCACACGTCTCAACACCAAACGTTGATTTTCGACTTTGTTTCAACTTCCCTAATGGCTAAATTCGTTGACAGTGATTTCCTTTCCCCTTACTAGTTCTTGTTCGTTGTAAAGACTTTCGATCGCTGTGAACGTATTCACAGTTTTAGCTTCTACCATTTGTGTAATTGGTAAAATCATACATGTGTACCAGCGAGTTGCTACAGAAAATGACCATTTGTCTAATTTACCGAGTGAACCCTATCTACTATTCGGACTATTCGGATACGATTTCGGCTTGTATCTAAAACTCCTCCAACCGAAATTCTCTATCTGCCATTGGCTCTACCATTTCGAATACTACAAATTTGGAGTGTACCCTAAAGATATCACTTGACGGTTACTTACGAAGAATAATTTGAAAGTGTTATAATGGATATTATCGCGAATGTAAGTCTATAGCTTCTATTATCAGTCACACAGCACACAAGCGGGGTCAAAGGGTATCTATGTTCTGTTGTGATTCTACAGCTTACTGTAGCATTTACCCCAGACATACTCGACTTAAGGTGACGCATTGATAAACAATTATTTGAAACCAGGCGCCACGCCCCCATGAGCTTCCCGCAAGCAGCTCATACCCCCTGCTCATTTTAGGTGGTTTGCATCCGCCCGAGCCGCGCGGTGCGCCGCGCGCCGGCCGCCCGGCTGAGTCGAACTCGCTCGCTTTTCCAGTGAACCGATTTAGATGAAACTTGGAATAGGTGTAGATAATGACTTTAGAATAGCTTAAAGGCTATTTAAAATGTTGGTACCACGCGGGCGAACGTGGACTGCTATAGGGGGTCCTGTCGATTGACATAATGTTTATAGTCCTACATACACATAACATACTAGTCCTAAAATACTGTAGTCATAATGTTAAATTCCCATAGTCTTAAACTGACATACATAATGTTGTCCTAATATAATAATATTTTTATTATTTGTTTATTAAATTCATGCATAATCGTTATAAAAAAATACCTTGGACCGAAACCAGTATTTTCTATTCATAAAAACATTTTGGAATTCACAACCTTCTGTGTCTCAGGCATCTTTAGTGTGGTATTTTTTTAGGATGAAATGCCATTATGATTTCAATTGTTATTATGTTTGATTATTAAGAGTACATATTGTTAGGGCTTATAGCTTTAGGAGTACATATTGTTAAGGCTTATAACTTTAGGATTACCGTATGTTAGGAGATGTGATTTTATGACTATTTTATGTTATGTTTACCTAATACTATGACTATTGTTAATTAGGTGTAGCATTGTTATGTCGAGTAATCATTAGGACCATTTAATATTAGTACCAAATACAGTATGGGAATTTAAAATAGGATAAGATACGTTATGTCAATCATTAGGGAGCCCTGCTATAGGCTGATGATGATGACGACGACGATGATGATGATAATGAAGATGGTGAGATTTAACTTAATAAGTATTATTATTTTTTTATTATTATTATCAGCCATGAGAGTCCCACTGCTGGGCAAAGGCCTCCCCCCACTCCCTCCAGACATCTCGGTCCCCAGCTAGTATACACCCCTATTTTTTAATTACCAAAAAAATTATAAAACGTAATTATAAACGTGGTCTCGGTGTATGGTTCTCATCACATTTCTGTAGTTAAAACTCAAAAAAAGAGAAAAAAAATTATAACCTCAAAAGGAGACGAGACGAGTCAGACATGGATTTATGATAGCTACTGCGGTTTTACTGACTGGGGATGATACGAGAACATAGTTGAATGAGAGTCTGTACGCAATTGTTGTCTATAGTACTTATTTGTACAGTTTTCATAAAATTTTGTTCGGTTTTGGTTGACTACAATCCTCGATAACTTTGTGATAGTTCAATAAAAAAAAGTTCTGACCATGCCATTATCATTTTCTGCATCTACTGCAACTGCCCTTAAAATTTTTTTGGTAGTCATAAAATAGCGGTGTTTAATAGTCATCATTATCATCATCATCACCCTATAGCAGGGCTCCCTAATGATTGACATAACGTATCTTATCCTATTTTAAGTTCTCATACTGTATTTGGTACTTATTTTAGATTGTCCTAATGATTACTCGACATAACAATACTAAACCTTATTAACAATAGTCCTATTATTAGGTAAACATAACATTACCGAGTCATAAAAACACATCTCCTAACATACGGTAATCCTACAGTTATAAGCCATAACAATAATAATAAATAATGCTGGACATTTCACACAGCATCATCTAGCCCCAAACTAAGCAAAGCTTGTACATAAGTGAACCAAATAACTGATATACAACTTATATACTTTTTGTTTGTAAATACATACATATTATACAACACCCAGACCCGAGATAAATATTAAATCCACTAAACTTCATCTCGCGCTTCGGCGGCACGCTCGCTACGCTCACTCGCCTCGCACGTCAGTGGTCACTACTCAAACATAACCTAACCAACTATATTCGATCTGGGTGGATATAAGTGACTATAGTGAACCTTTTTGGCGCTTCGGCAGCCGTCTTCAGTTTTTATTAGGATAAATAAATATTAGGACGATCAAAAATAGGACAATAGTAGATTATTCACCAAGGGGATAAAGCAGTGTATTATGTCACGGGTGCCATATTGAATCCCAAGCGCATCGAAGGATTCTTTCAACGAGGGAGTTAATGACTAGAATCCTGAGACAGCGAGGGATTCAAGAGCGCCCAAGACTAAGACAGCTTTAACCCCGAGGTGAATACTCTGCTTTTCACACATGCGAGAAAAATAGTGAATACTTACACCCAGAAAATAGCAAGCAAGTCTAATGAACAGGTTTTATAGGTAGAATAATAATAATCTATTAGTTTTTTTTTATTCAACCTATACTGTCCCACTGTCCCACAAGGAGAGGGACGGTTGGAGAGAGTTGGGGGAGACCTTTGCCCAACAGTAGGACAACATAGGTTAAAGAAAAAAAAGTACTGTCCCACTGCCGGGCAAAGGTCTCCCCCAATTCCTTCCAACCATTTCTCTCCTTCGATAGCTCCCACCACCCACTATAGAAGGAGTCGAGGTGGGTGGTGGGAGTGGTATTCTCAAAAAATATTTAATTGAGTTTGTTCTCAAAAAATATTTTACATCAAAAATCAATTCGGAAGAAAATTAGTTGCCACATTTTTTCTTTTTTTTCGTATACGTTCTATTTGGTGTGGACTCAATACTAAAAATTTTAATAGAAATGTTGAAGTTTGAAATTCAAATCTCATTACTTATCTGTTCATATGAGGTTCAGAGGGGGAAATGAAATCCCATACAACTTTACCTCCCGCCGGCCATTTTGTTTTTTAGGAGGGAGAAATGATTTACTTTCTTTTAAGACTGTGAGATGAAAAAATTTATGGTTTTCGAGCACTGGGTGTGAAAAATAGTTTTTGCAACTTAACAATAGTAATAATAAATATTATGACGACATATTATATTAGAAGTTAAGACTATTATGTAAAATATCTTTATGCCTACTTAAATAAGACTCAATAAAAATATTTTGATTTTAATTTTTTTTTTTCTTTAATAATATTAGGAAAACATAAATGTATGTCAGTTTAAGACTATGGGAATTTAACATTATGACTACAGTATTTTAGAACTAGTATGTTATGTGTATATTAGGACTATTAACATTATGTCAATCAACATGACCCCGTTTTGTATTTTAAAATCACGATTTTAAATGTACATAAGGGGAAAAAATATACGAAATATCTAGTATGAGTTTTAAATGTTATGACAAATATCTTTATATTTTTGATGCATTATGGGTATCAATATTAATAAACAATATTCGAGATTCCAAATTATTCGGCCAAAGGATGATTATGGTACTTATACATTTTTATACCAAGCTAAATTATACGAAGAATATTTTAGAAGATATAATAGAGACCCCAAAGGCCTTGTAACAAAACTCGACCGATTTTTATGAATTTTTTTGTGTATACTGTATACCTACATAATATTCAGCGGGTCTGAGAATCGTACACATAATATAAGCTATTGTAATTTTTTATACATCGTGTGTGTAAAATGCGTTCGTGTTCTACCTCGTCCCTCACAAAAATCGGCAGAATTTGTAAAAGAAATTTCGTCAAAACCGCGTCCAGGTCTAGTTAGTCTGAGGTGCTCACTGTCACTGTGCCCGTCACAATGACACCTAAAGTTAGCAAGTCTCATATCCCTGTAGTTTTACTAGAACCCGGAAAAATATTTAACGTTTACTTTTATGTTTTCTTGATCATTTCCTTACATTTTCAATATACAGAGCTCTCATCTTCATGTAGAAACCATCAACTTTTTTTCCCCATTTTTAATAATAAGTATTTAAGATTTTACTTAGAAGATACGACTATCGATGTTTACTAGAGCGCGGGAGCTCGATTAACACAGGTCCGACGTTGACAATGGTCAGACGCGGACTGAAGGGGGCCGCCTGGCATACAAAAAGACGCGAGAGGTAGCTAAATAGTAAAAGTCGTAAGCGCCAAAACAGTAATTCTCGTTTAAAATAAAAACTATTGGTAATTATGTAAAATCAAGTTTGCACTTTGAAAAGGGTGTATAGACTTATCTGTAAATAAAATTTAGAAGCTTAGATCGGTTCCGTTCACCTGTAAAATTAAAATCTATGTTTTTATGGAGCAGTTTTTGGGATTTTTTTTCTGTTGTAATATTTAACAAATCTTGAAAAACCAGCTATCAGTTGGAAGTAAAAAACATGAAATATTCAAAACTTAAAATATCAATTCCGAAGGTTTTTCAATTGCTGAAAAATATTACAATCCTTGATGCCAATATCCTCAATGCGTCGTCTTAAGACAGACTCTGATTTCGAATCCTGGCGAGCCCAAGTGACTTATTGCACTACAAATCTGATTTTTTGATTTCTGATACAAATAGCAAGATAATAAAACAATCACAATGAATTACAATTATTGTTTTTTTTTACAGTACCACCCGGTTTTCAAGGCGTTCCTGGCTGGCTCCTTCTCGGGTACCTTCAGCACGATCCTCTTCCAGCCTCTTGATCTTGTGAAGACTCGCCTACAGAATCCCAGCCAACATGTTATTGCGGCGACAGTCAAGTGAGTATACTACACCGAAGATATCCTTTTTATCTCTTGCTTACTTCAGCATTATCTTCCTGCTCTTTCCCACATGGTGAGGCATAATCATTAAACGCAAATTAAAACAAGAAGATAGTTATCCTTCAAGAGGAGCCAGACATTTTTCAAATCCCAAAAAAACTGCATCCAAAAATTATGACGACTGACGGGCAGATAAAAATCGCTCTTATTTCCTGGGAGTGTAGGCTCTTCACCCGAGGCTCAGTAGGTCAGCCCCGCCCACCGCGGCTCAGGGATCTGCTTCAGTTTTCTGGGCACAAGTTTGTCTCCATTATTGTGTTGTGCAGCTGCAAACTTCTGAATGAATAAATTTTCACTTAGTATTTAGACAAGTAAGTAATGTGATTCGTTTTTTAACGACGTTATTTATGAGCTATGTAGGTATTTACTTCCTTAATCCTTTGCCGATTGCATTATCATATTTGTCTTACCTACAAAATGACTTGCCAAAAGTTTGTCGGCTCCAACATCTCTAGATATGATATTAGAATTCTAGATACCAAGGAATGTGGCCTCCTAGAGGCGCTCCTATAATCCCTTCACCACACTGGTTCCAAAAAACTAGTGACACGTCAAGAAGAAGAATATTAGGAACTTATTTTTTTCCGCGTTTTTTTATTATAATTTTTATTTTATTTTATTGCAGCAGCCGAATCCAACCCGGCATGATCACTATATTTACCAGCATCATCCGTCAGGAGCAGATTGTTGGACTATGGCGTGGTATGGTGCCGTCAGTCGCTAGATGCGTGCCAGGTAAATATTCACCTTATTTTGTCGTTCACAAGGATAAAATTCAAACTCCTATTGATTTTAGAACTCGGAATATTTTTTCTTATTCTACCCTATTCAAACATAAATAAAATTACCTTATCAGGAGAGTTTCTTCGATTCTTTTAAAAAAGGCTAAGTATACGTATCTCATTTCAATGATAATTTGAATTAAACCTACTCTCTCTTTCTAGGGTATCTAAAGAAAGTATTTCTCATTTTACCCCTAATCTAGGTCTAGGTTAGATAGGTTGGTTTTCAGGTTCGATACTATAAGCGATCTTGGTATTTCAACTGTATTTTATTCATAGGCGTGGGACTGTACTTCTCATCACTCCACTGGCTGAAAGCGAAGGCCGGGAAGTCAAAAGGCGACCTTGGACCAATGGAAGCCGTGACTCTTGGCGTCGTAGCGCGCTCCATGAGCGGTATCGCTCTCATACCAATGACTGTGATAAAGACTAGGTAAGAACACTACACACTTCCGTCTTCGCTTAAAAGTAAAAAGTACCAACTTTTTAGCCAGACTACGATCTATATCAATCTGTTCCAAGTTTCATCCAGTCGCAAAATTCAAAGTTAAACTAATTTAAGTTGTCAAACAATACGACCAGTAACGGCACCTCAACAAATTCCGTCTATCAGTGTTGTCACTATCATTTCTAGAGGTTTCCAAAACAAAAGCGCTTGGAAACAATGATTGATGTTTTTAATTTACTTATTATTATCATTATGATAAGTTCATTGAAAGAAGGCTTGTCGCTGACGTCATATCGTAAGATGTTTGTCTATCTTGTTTTTGAAACCAATTACAAGAATGTTCGTCACTGTGATTAAGATCTGTAACGTCAACCCATATTATGCGTACTTTGTTTATTTTTTTATTCGTTAAATAATAAAACTAAATCGAGCCCTCTGTTTAAATTTCGATAAAATAATAATGTGGAAACGCCCATTAAGGGGTAACTTTAGAAATAACACTATAATTATTATTTCTATAATACTTCTGACAACACTATAATAAAAAAAATATATTTCAGAAGTTTCAGATATTTATTCCATATTACATAATGTACCTAATTAGATTGATGCTAATTACGAATGAAACGCAATACCCCCAGTAACCTCAGCTGTGAGGCAGTTGTAATGCTAATTAGGTTTTAGTTTAGGTCAGCGGACGAAATGCATATTCATTTTCAGGTCCAAAGTAGAGCCATTTGTTTCGTAATAAGGTAGGTTTCGTAATTACGTCTTGGCGCACATTACTGATAAATTATAATTTCTGTGACCCCTATGGTTTACTTGTTATTTTTAGTCTAAGTACTTCTTTATTTATAAAATCTGGGACATAATATTATTAGGTGGTATAATATAGCTAAGATTTAGCAAGCTAATTAAGCCGGCTAGAAAGTAGTACCTACCTACATATTCATACACCTGAATATTAAAACACTGTTCAGCGAATCCACTTTAATGCGAAGACTTTAGTGACGTTTAGCCATAGCATTAAAATGTATTGTTACTTAGTTGTTTTTGTTAGCGTCCACGACCTTACTGTATCCTAAATTGTTTCTTATACGTGAAAACCTGTTATTGGCTTTCTGCTTCTATCAAAGTGATCTATCAGTTATTGTAGCTGTTGGTTTTCCTATAAATAAATAATAGTACATTACGATATTAGTGCGTAAAGATGGTTATAACATGCGAGGCGGAATTTCAGCCCGAGCCGCAGGCGAGGGCGTAATTGAGCCGAGCATGTTATAACCAATACGCACGTATATCGTACGACGTTTTTTAACACATTTGCGAGGAAATAGAAAAAAAAAACATTTAAATAAACTCAATCTGTGAATGCACACTGTTGCTTTCCCGCCATTTTAACAGCGCGCTAGCGCCGCCTACTGGCGCCGCGCGGCGATTAGTTCTCCTTTGAATAGCAACAGCGCGCTGCTCACTAGCTGGAGGCACGACTCCAGCTCGGCGGCGATCAGTTCCATATTTGAAATGGCAAATAATGCTGTTATGGAATTTGTATGGACTATAACATAACTATTTGCTTTGATAACACACGCGTTTGTTATGACCCGCTTTACATATCTAAAACCGGTGGAATTACATCAGCTTTACGAGCAAGGGTGTTAAAAATAAATAAATAGAATTCTCAAAGATAACGGCGTCTCAAATTAAGTAATGTGTATTTATTCGGGCGATAGTCAAACATAATGCAACACAAACATCTATATGGTATGAATGCAATTTGGACGTGTGCCGGTCAAAGGTTACATTATCTCTACTCACTATCAGCCGTTACCTACCTAAAAATTTAAATTCAACTTATATCGATACCTTCCGAATTCTAGACTTTATTTACTTAGTAATAGAGTCTATAAATGTTATCATTGTTTACAGATACGAGTCTGGAGTGTACAAGTACACGAGTCTACGCGGCGCTTTGAAGGCGATTTATCAAGCTGAGGGCATTCGCGGTCTGTCTTGTGGACTTGGACCTACTTTGGCCAGAGATGCCCCTTTCTCTGGACTGTATTTGATGTTCTATACGCAAGCAAAACAGAACGTGCCTAAAGGTTAGTGTATACACCTAAGGACAAAACAAAGATTTCGAATTATGTTAAAGTACTAGCGAGAGAAGCGAGCCGCTGAGAGAAAGCGAGCGCCTAAAGAAGCGTAATAGAATTTGATGTGATAGGTACAGCAGGTACTGTACGTTCAACGCATCTCAGATTTATGAAGTTAGCCTTTTTGATGCGCAGTACACAATTTTATATGAAAGGCAAACGTCTAACTTCACGAATGCCTAGATCCGTTGAATGTACTGTACCATAGTCCGCCTATCTATCTTGCGAGCACGAAACTTCCAGTTCTGCTTCGTTCGCATAAAGGTTTTTGGATAATAGTTGAACTATTATGTTACCTAGACGTTTCGATCTGGTTGCACCGACTGTGGTCACCGAGGAGAATAAAAACTTAACACTTAAAAAACTTTTTTCCCTTTCCAGAATGGCTTCAATCACCCGGAGCGGCGAGTGCGGTACATTTCTCGTGCGGCATAGTTGCCGGCATCGCCGCATCGCTAGCCACCAACCCAGCTGACGTGCTCAAGACTAAAATGCAATTGTATCCGGACAAGTTTCCTAATGCCTTCAGCGCAGCTGTTTATGTACATCAGGTAAATATTATGCTGGATTGCTAAGGCTTTTAAGTCGTTAAGCCATGACGGAGGAATGAGGATTAGATGCGCCTTTAAAAACGCCAACACCAGATTTGGCTATTAGATAGATAGAAAATACTTTATTGTACACCACATGGACATTACAAAATACAAACAAAGACACAAGAAAATATTTGAAGCGAAGTACAATGGGCGGTCTTATCGCTGTGAACGATTTCTTCTTGTGAGGTTTAGGCAAAAGCTTATATTTTACTTGTTTACATGTTTTTCGTGGCAAACAACAATAATCATTTATTTATCACTCACCATGAGGTCACTTCATGTTAAACGTTTTTGGAAATATTACAAGATTGTGCCAAATTTAGCTCTGTAATTGGGTTCGCGGAATTATCATTCACGTGACTTGCTGGTTAATTTGATAAATATTCCACCACTTTCTGACCTTTGATAAATTATGGCCATAGGGGGTATCTATCTTGGTCACCTTCGCGTGACCATGAGATACCCTAATAATGTGTATCAGTTACACTAACTATAGTATTATTACATTTTTATTTATTCTCTCATTTTCTATACATACATTCACCTCTCAATGTAGGCCTGACAAGTAGAACTTAGATCAATAAGTGAAATAATTTAAACAGTGGCCAATACATGAGGCGTGTTTCTTTTACTTCTGCCCACTGCTGACCATAGGTCTTTGCTTTCCACTCCCATGTTTTAAACAATTTTTACACACATAAAACAATAAATACTTACCTAGTAAAAAGTGGCCTGTACCGAGCAGGAGTATAAGAGACCTCACTGAGACGCCATGGCGACGTCGCCGGCTACGTATCCAAACAATTTATATTGAAATGTATGGCAGATAACTCACTTGGCAACGGTTTGGCATCGTCGAATTTCAATACCAATTGTTTAGATCAATGATGTTGTATACTATAGTATCCCATTTCTCTGGTTTAGATACGTCGCCATGGCGTCTCGTTGAGTTAGGGCTCTTATAGTCTTTTTCACGCCGGAACGTATGCAAGACACTTCGAGATAATGTCAAAATCAGTCTAATAGTAATGTCCTAAAGTTTAATCGAGATTATTAAATCGATTTTTGTTTCACTACTATTAATTCATCTCAATCGATTACAAGGTTCATTCATAGACAAAATTACTAAACCAACGATTATTTTTTTACTTATCGATTCATCGATTGTTTAGATTTTCATTTTTGCACTCTCTAATAGATTACGTACGTTCCATTTTACTCAGTACTGTTATTTGGCGGAGTTTTTTAGAAAATGTTTATTGTTTATTTATTTATATTTTATGGCTCGTTTATGATAATTTATGAAATAAGTAATTAAACAGGAAATAGACAAAAACATTTTTTTTTGTATGTTTTTGTTTCAAAATTGTTGTGAGCCACACAACGTGAAACGAAACAAGTTCAATGTGTCTTGCATACGTTCCGGCGTGAAAAAGCCTATAGTGAAGTAACAATCGATGGACCATTATCTAAATTAGAGAATATTTTATTTATAACATCTTTCTCTTGTTACAGACTTACGGCATGAAAGGCTACTTCAAAGGTGCAGTTCCGCGCATGCTCCGTCGCACCCTAATGGCCGCCATGGCTTGGACGGTCTTCGAAGAGATCACTAGAACTATTGGCTTGAAATGACCTTAAACGGTTCACTGAACAGAAGAACCTATGATTATGGTGCTGTACTGTAGTTTAGCAACAATTTAGTACCGCGCGGTATGTGACGAATGTAATCGTGCCTCTGACTACCCATAAGTTGAATGTCTGAAGAGATGAACCTTGGGGATAGATAAGCTATAATTTTTTTTCGCAGTCGACATTTTTCATTTCGTTTTTTTTTGTGTCAAAAATTATTTGGTATCCTCGGATTACCCTAAATATTTTCATTTTAATTGTCTAAAGGTTTGAGTTGGTTCTACAGTGCCAGAAACGTATCTGGACCGGTGGGCAAAAGAGGAACTAACTAATTTTACGGTAAAATTTATTTTACTGCCAACACCAAATGCGATAACAGCGCCTCCCCGGTTCAGTTTTTTTTTTGACAAAAGAACCATTATAAATAGATATTTGAAAATTAAATAAAAAGCAATCGAATAGTTGCAAATATGCATCTATCACTTTAAAATAGGGACGCTTTTAACATACCCACTCTTGCGGTAAGTTTAATTTGATATTAGTGACTAACATACCAGCTCAAACTATTTAGCTCTTAAATTTTTTTCATGTTTATATTTGAATTAGTGAATGTAACCCTATTATTCATATTGGACTTACGCGAATAGGCTTCCTATGGCGTATATATCTTGCCATAAGAGTAACAAAAAATATACGATATTGGTTCTGAATTGATGGCGTAGAGATTTTATTGCTATAAGCAATACGATGTTCCTTTTATTCGAATATTTGTAACCTTGTATTCGTTGTGTTGTCTGATATAATCATTTTATCTGTGGTGTAAACTATATTATTTTCTCGTAATAGAAGTAAGCCATTCGGCTTGAATATATTTTTATGCTGTTATTTAGTTTTACTGCATGTGATGTCGATTTTATTGTGAATAAACTTTATATTGCACGATTTTTTTTTTCAAAGTACATTAAAAGGTCTTCAAATTAAGAGTAAATAGGTTCCTTCTAGGTAAGCATGCTCCATCTTAGACCTCACTACTGTTTAACATGAGGCAGTTCAAATTCTGACCCATTTAATTTAAAAAAATCGTTATAGAAAATACACACTAGAGCTGTGTTGGCGTTGAGATTACTAAAGAATTTCAATCCGTAGGCTGTCAGTTCGAATTCCGGCCGTACATGAATGGCTTTCTCGTTTCATCATCATCTTCCTGCCCTTTTCCCACATTACGTGGGGTCGGAACAACATGTGTTCTCCTTCCATTCTCCTCTATCAGCCGTCATCTCAACACTCACTCCTTTCTTACTCATGTCATCCTTCACTTCACACAATCCATCCATCTTTTCTTTGGCCTACCTCTACTCGTGAATCCATCAACATTCATACCAAGCACTCTCCTAGTTTTCTCGTTTCATAAAATTCGAAATTACACGGTGAAGGAAAACATCGTGAGAAACTCGGCATATAGACAACGGTGAGTTTGCACACAAGTATTATAATCTGTGACACGATCCTAAATGTACCTAGGTTATTTTTATGTTAGGTAGGTAGGTAGGTAGGTATAATATATATACTAATTATTTATCTAGTAACCAATAAAATAAATTAAATTCGTATGAGTCAGTGGCCAACTCTGGTGACGGAGTTCCTCCGTCATAACGACTAATAGCCGTGACCGACAATTTGACGTGCCCTTTGAACTACGAAAGTGCTTAGATGAAATTGCCACTGGCGGTCACCCATCTACTTACAGACCATCGATCGAACATCTATCAAGAACGATTCCGACCACAAGCGCTTAGTAACCAATAAAATCAAGATTATTAAGATTCGCTGTTGCAATGTCGACGACCTCTGTGGCGCAGTGGGTGAAAGCCCGCTTGTGACGCCGAAGGTTGCGGGTTTGATCCCCGCCGCGGGATAAATGTTTGTATGATCTGCAAATATTTATCTCGGGTCTGAGTGTTTCTATGTATAAAATGTATGTATTTACAAACAAAAAGTATATAAGTAGTATATCAGTTATCTAGTTCCCATAGTACAAGCTATGCTTAGTTTGGGGCTAGATGATGCTGTGTGAAAATGTACAGCATTATTTATTTTATAATGTATCTTTAGAAATAAAACAATCGTAAACAAAACTAAAATCTATTTACATTATCTACATTTACCTATATCACATCATATAAATTCAAAACCTTCATACTTTAAGTCCTCAACGTGCGTATCTTTCAACAGCACTTTACCATTAGTTGTAAATGCTGATATGTATGTGGAGGTCTTCCCTTCGAACTCTGTCGTCTTCAAAGCTACTATAGCTTCGTCATTCGTTCCCGGAATGAATTTGAACGAAGAGAAGCCAAGCTTTGGAGTTCTTTTTGTAATCTGGAACGAAAATATGAACAATTATGTACAATACGCAACAGCAGAAACCATTTTCGATGACGCTTAAAATACGAAGATAGCGTTGGATAGCTGCCTCGCTCACTCGCTTAGTTTGTTGCATCGGGCTATCTCGCCTACGCAATCGTTTAATGCACCTAACTTCACACAGACAAAGATCGGTTGTGCGAACCGTACACTTCGTTCAATGGATCTAGACATTCGTGAAGTTAGCTATTTGTCTGCGCAGTGACCGCTTTTTAATACAAAATTGTGTACTGGCGCAGACAAACGTTTAACTTCACGAACGCCTAGATCCGTTGAACGAGGTGTACTAACACTAATCAGTGCCAATGAAGTTTCTTTATTTTTTATCCTGATCGCACACTCGTCCGCGCCGTAGTAATTTTTCTATACAAAAAATGCTGATGACGTCAGAAAATGCGGCTCGCTTCTGAAGTCAGCAGCATTTTCTCTATTGAATTGACAGTTCGGCGCGTTCGGCTCGGCTGGACTGTGCGATCACCCTAATACAATATTGTAAAGACAACGTCAATAATATCGAACACATTTAAATTGGAGTCATATTTATTTTATTCATCTTAGCAAGAAAAGGAACAATGTTGTTAATGCCCGCGGTCACCTATCCATTTTATGACACAGAACGTTGTTCAACGATCTATCAAGACCGAATAAGCATGAGTTTTTTTAAGTGATAACAATTATTTTATAATAAGGCTAATAAATTGTCTATTACTCTACTAGATAAGCTCTCACACGAGTTCTTATCTAAACGTGTCTGATAGGAATTGGTAGCGTTTGACGAAATAGTAAAAATGTCGTAAGTTCCTTCATGACCTAACAATGTAAGTAAACATATAATGAAATCAAGAACGAAAGACAGATCGTCGAAGTTAAGCAATGCTCTGCACGGCAAATCTTAAGTTTTCCTTTTATGATAAAGCACCCTTAAAAACGACAGACACTGTGGCCTTTGACGCACAAAGATGCGGGTTCGAGTGCCGTGAGACAAAAGTTTGAATGATCTGACACCCAGGCTGTTTACCTTTTTTTTTTTTGTCTTTTGTCTGAATAAAAAATTATAACTTACCTCTACAGCTTTCACATTCTTGAATTGATCATCAGCCGTTATCAAAAAATTGCAGCCCATAATTTCATCTTTCGTCTCATTGTATGATTCGTAGCTGCATCTTCTCGGTAAGAAATGCCACCTTCTCTTGTGTTGGGACCAAGCACCAGACTCATGGATCATATATCCTGGCCAAGTGATGCCGATGGCGCTACGGATAGCTTTGTATTGGTTCACCCAACTTAAATGTTGAACCTGAAATTGATAAAAAAATTGGGCTAGAATTATGAAGAAGTGGTCCTTATAAATGAGTAGAAACGGAGACTGTACCCCTTAAGACATCGATTTCGATGATGCCCCCTATGCAGAATTTATTAACTCATTCTTGCCTATTATTTGAACTACAATTCGTTTGCCTGGGTTTTTTTTTTCATACATTATTGGCATTATGCTATTCGTACTTATTTATTTCATTATTTCGTTATCATTTTGTTTTTAGTTTTTCTCTATTGATTTATTTAAATAATTGTCTTGGGTATATAGCAAATTCATGTTATTGTGCAGCAAATTGTGTTGTGAAAGTTTTAATTTATTCTGTTAATGAATAACAGGTTTTTATCACATACAGTAAGTAAGCTACATACTTAAACCATTTGTGAATTAAAAGATATCATATTATAAATAATACTGACGCATTTCACACAGCGTCATCTAGCCCCAAACTAAGCAAAGATTGTACTATGGGAACCAGGTAACTGATATACTACATATATACAATTTTTTGTAAATACATACTTATTATACATAGAAACACCCAGACCCAAGATAGATATTTGCAGATCATACAAACATTTAACCCGCGGCAAGGATAGAACCAGCAACCTTCATTATATCATTCAAAAACATCAATTATTCATGATCATGAACTAGCTTTCTTTTGTTATAGTAGGGTTAACAAAACTACAGTCTAGGTCTGAAAAGGGTTACCTCTCCATGTTTGTTGACAGCCTTCACCCACATAGGGTCGTAACTCTCAAAACCACCACTGCCTGTAGTCCATTCCTTGCCCATCGAGCCGAGATATAAAATCTCATCCTTAATGGTCGCCCATTCTGTCTTAAAGCCTTTCTCTACATGGCCGTTACCATCAGGTATTATAAGCCAGGGAATAACTTTGTTGTTTAATATCTCGAACACCTGGAATCAGTGAATTGAATTTTAGTTAAGTTTACTCGACTAGCTTTTCAGTTCACAGCTCTTCTAAGTTTCATCCACATGATGTTATGGTGTTGGTAGGTACCAGTAGTTGTGATTGAAACAGTCACACTCACAAACTCGAGTTTAAATTATTAGTAGGATAGAAGAGAGTGGAGATACAATATGTACAGTGTGCCACCTTAGGTCGTGGGTTCGAATCCCGGCCGTGCATCGATGGATTTTTCGTTTCGAAAAATGTATATGCAGTTTAACACAAGCTCTTAACGGTGAAGGAAAACATCGTGAGGAGACCCGCAGCTCAGTCAGCTCCACATATTGAGGTTGTCTTTCCTGTGGGCCAGGCTGATTAACCTGAGAGGTTTAGGTGTTGGGTAAGCCTATTCTATCTCAAACAATATCCCAGGCATTACAGCATCTCATTGAGTGGAGGCATGGATTTCCTCCCGATGCTGTATTAATCATCATTATAGGTGATGGAAATGAATGTGAATGGATATATGAGTAGAGGTAGACCTAAGAATAGATGGATGGATTGTGTGATGAAAGAACATATGGAAATAAAAGGAGTTGATATAGAGATGACAAGTGATAGGGGAGAGTGGAAGAGTAAAATATGTTTTGCCGACCCCGCATGAGCGGGAAAAGGGCAGGCCAATGATGCTGTATTAATCATCTCATATAGATTTAAAGGCCTAAGTTTTACAGTGTGCCATCTTACCATTCCAGATCTATCATCAAAACTCAGTAGTCTGCCATCATATACAATCAGCTCAGAGAGTTCCATGCCTCTCCCTTTGTGCGAGTAAGTTGAAGACAGCACTGTTGGTCGCTGCGTCTCCCATGTCACTGACACATACTCTTTTTCCTTATTATAACTCAAGAATCCCTTCTTGAAATAACTAATATACGTATATGCTTTATCACTCTTCGAGTTCGTGTCTAAATCTGATATGATACCTATTCTGAATGTCACTAGATCACCAGACACAGAAGGTTCTGTCAATGGATATGTTGCATTGTAGGGTCGTAAAGGTGCTGTCCAATTATGTGACACCACTTGGCTGTTTGTCCACCAGTTATAATAAAAGAGAAGGAGCATTAGTCCACCTATAATCAACATAAGGTATATAAGCTGTGGTTGTATTCTCACTGTGTTCCCTACTCTGTAAGTAGCTGGAGTTCGCAGCGCTTTGCGCCAATCTCTAAGGGTGCCTCTCATGCTTCTATCGTCCAATTCTTCATACATATTAGATAGATTATTGCATACTATAAATTGACTGGATTTTGACTAGCAAATAGATGGAATGATGAAAATAAGAAAACACTGGTACAATCACGATTTCTGGTCTACCACTGTTGTTTTATTAATGAACACAACTTTCTTAATAATTTATGAATACTGTTTGTGTAAGATTATTGATTTCGCAAGCTTTAAATTTACTCCACGGCACATTTTTAGTTAGCGCTCCGTACTTTTAGTTCAGAATATTCTTTAAACTAAAATCCTGCCTGCTGTTGTGTTGTACTCGTGATTGACATTGACATGACATTTCATTGTGATTAATACTGTGACGTGCATGACGGTTATTTTGTCCCGTGTCTGTCACAGATGTCATAGTTTTTTTTCATAGGTATTGTGGCTTCGCACACTTTGTGCATTCCACTTTGCCGTATAAACTTATTGATTAATAGCAATAATGAAAAGGAAATATTTACCTAAGTAGATACTCAAAATAAAAAGACAGTAATCAGGATTCAGCAGAATATCTCTGAGGGTACACACCATATGTGGCTTTTTTGCAGGTGTACCAAAAAGGTGCACAGTTTATTACATAGAAAAGAAACCTGCTTGTTAATCATGTATCACAGAAATAAAAGTATTTGAATCGGACCATAGAGAAAAGTAGTTTACTTTATTTCTAACTCTGATTAAATCGACTAAATTATCAAATTGTCTGTGGCTGAATCAAAACAGAATAATTTGGAAACAAAAACAAATAATTTCACAATGCATCAAATTTTTACCAATGCACTCTGGTTTATCGAATTTTTTGCTTTTGCCGGAGTGCTGATAGCATTTTTCTTCTACATATTGTACCTAGCGGATATAAATTATGCGTACTATAATCCTAAATTCGACAAACGGAAGCAGTGAGTATAACTACCAACCATCACTTATCCCAAAACAAAATATATAATAATCGTCAACCGTTTGTAACGGTTTGAATGCAAGCTATTTTCCAAACTAAGTAGGACATAATCGAACCCATCGAAAAATTCATGCGAACTTGCCTACCAAATAAATACCCTACATTTAGGTCAGTTATACGTTCTCCGCTCCGCTTGTCGCTGCTCACGTATGAACGCGAGGCCTAAAGTCGTGACCAGCGCGATTAGTTGCGGTTTCTCATTGTTATTTGTTAGACAATTTGGCTTTGTTTACATACAAATTCTTACAATGTTCATTTTGTACACTCAACTCCAAAGAATCTGGTAGGGAATTTTAAAATTGCTCTACCGTAAAGATTAGGCTGCAATCATGATGTAAATAAGCATCTAGCTACAAATGGAGGATCTAAGCGTAAAAGAAAAGTGGTATTACCTAAGTATTTCATGCGTCATTCTATCAGTTGTAACCTGTGCCTGTATCGATAAGTATTATATTCTGCACAGGTAGGTAGGTACCTAACCTACCCTAAGAAGGTAGGTAGGTACTTACCTAATTTCTTACCGTCTCACCAATAAAAACTAGTTATTCCGACGTTCTATCAAATTTACACATCGCATAGCTGTACCTTGCGTAAATTCAGAATAAGTCAGAAAAAAATTCTTACCAATAATACAAGGTGTAGCTATCCTTCTGATACGTGAAGATGCACAAATCGGCAACGTCGCATCCAAGTAGAAACCTCAAAATAAGTATCATTTTGTCTATGAAAGCTGACTGAATTGGTCATTTTGTTTGTCATTCTTGTTTTTTTTCTCATATTGGCTTCGCACTTTTTGTGCATTCGCCAATATTTCACAAGTAATTTTTTTATTACAAAATGATTTTTGGTTTCCGCGCTCGTTTTTATTATCAAATTACGATTTTTATTTTATAAAACCTTCTCGCCATGCTACTTCTTCTATTGGAATGTAAGATTTGTTCCAGATAAAGTTATTTTTTCTCCTGTAAATTTATCTGGAAGTACTTAAACAAAAACTCCTTGGTATGTACGGGTAAAATATATACGAACTCTTTGGTGGTTCCTATGAAAATATTTTTACAGTACCTACTAATATATATTCTGTGGTTACACTAGATTTAAACAAGGGTGCTAGCTGGTGGAACTTCGGAATAGCGTTTGTATGAAAGAAATGTCAAAGTTATGCAAGGTGGAACTTTCTAATTGGTTTATTGGTAGCCTTTTTGCTTATTCTTAAGTTGAACTAAAGACAAACTTTACATAGTGTTTATTGGTGACACTGTTAGCGTCTAACCATAGAACGTGACATAAAGTTATTCCGGAGTGTAAACTGTCAAAATGTATGGTTATTCTTGATTTATTCGGTGGAATAACTTTCTATGGTAAGACGCTTAGGATAACAGTTGTTGAGATACCTACTTATCAATATTTTATTTTATAAGTACCTAAGTAGGTTTTCATAGTAGTACCTACCTAGTTGTTTCGCGCCCCATGTAACTTTCTGTGTGAGTGTGACTATGAATAGTAAGTACCTACCTACCTAGGTAACTAGATAGGTATTTTTAGTTGAATATTTTTGGAGTTGACTGTACATTTGCATTATCTGCAGCGTATTGTATTGATTTGCGAAATCAGCGTACCGTTGTCAATTTACGTAGGTCTTTTCAGCAGTACGGTACATGATGACTAGTTCTGCAGGTAAAGCTAGAAACATATTATCGGATGCGGCTTACGGACGCGGCTGACAGCCGCGATCTGGATAATGATTGTACAATGAACTGTGCAAACTATCGGACGTAAGTCGCGGACGTGTCCTTGAGCTTTCGGACGTCCGACAACGATCTGGCGCGCTGGATGTTTTTGTACTGTGCGTCCGATAATATGTTTCTAGCTTTAGTTAGGTAGTGAGCGTATCACTTGTGTAATAGGAAAAGCATCCAAGTAATTTACAAATAGATTGATTGTAGGTATTAGGTAACTAAAGGTAGTAGGTACTTAGATAATTTATATTTCCCATCAGAACCGCCGGTGGTACAGTTTGACGGTAGGTGGTAGGTACCTACTACTGGAAAGGTATTGGAACAAGCATTATCACTTCACAGTGGTACCGTAGAGGTGTGTACTAAAGAGAATGATATTTCCCATTAGTTACCCAGTGTTGGTAGGAACAGCATGGTAGTACGGTCAGCGACAGAAGTTCATGAACATTTGGTGTTTTTGAATCTTCTATATCTTCGAAACTCGTACCAAGGGTTGTAACTAAAACTATAGCTTAAATTGGATGCTTTGCCTCTCACCATCATTATTTGTAAAAGAAAATCACAGAATTTTCTCACAATCATGAAGAAAATAGAGCTTTAAATTTTCCACATGTTCATGGACTTCTGTCGCTGACTGTACCTACTACGTAAGAAATTAAAATTATGATCATGGTTAAGCTAGAGTAGGTAGATTAAATTAAACCTTGTTTTCAGATACATGGCTGATGGCACCTGGTTGTTACAAAGTTAGACAAGTGTTGCTTTGAGATGGTAAAGCCTCAGTTGATGTGAGTGTCGTTTAATGATTAGATACCTACCTACCTGCTTCTTATTTTAGGTGTAGATAGGTAAAGAGGGAAGATTTGTTTGTTTGTTTGTTTGAATTGAATAGGCTCCGTAACTACTGGACCGATTTGAAAAATTCTTTCACCAATAGATTCTTACATTATCCCCGATGAACATAGGCTATATTTTATCCCGGGGAAGTGAAGTTTTCACGAGGTATCGCGGGTAACACTAGTAACGTAGATACTTCTTCACACTACTAGAAGGCTCGACTGCAACGCAGAAGGTTGCATGCATGTTCGGTTTTGCAAAAACGTAAAAATGTAAACAGGGTCACGACCCAAGGCGAGGTAGGTTCAGTTTTGCACTGCGAGATAAATGTTGGTATTATGGAAAGTATGGTTATTCTGTACTAATACATTATTGTAGCTGTAGGTAATTATTGCATGCAGCATGCGTGAGGCATAGGGCCCGGAATGCATAGCGTAAACCTTCGATCGAGGAGATATACCTATGATCGAAGGCGTAAGCAGAGGGAGGCCTAATACGAGATATTATGATCGAAGGCGTAGGTAAACAGAGGGAGGCCAAATACCTACACCCAGCAGTTGGATATTATTGGCTGCGGATGATTATGATGATGAATATATAGCAGAAAGTCTTGAATAACATTATTGTAGAAACATCTGCTTTCTTCAATTTGATCTAGCATTTATTTATTTCAGCATCCCGAAGGCGAAACCAATAGCACCAAAAGCTAAGCCGAGGAAGCCACCCGAGCCGAACCAAACCCCGCTGTGCTTCGAAATAAGCTGCGTCTGGTTCTGCAGACTCTTCGGTAGTATTGCTCTCATAGCCGTCTGCTATTACTACGCGTATTCACTCATTTCTAACACCAAGCTCAAGTTCGGTATCTTTGTCCCTTGAAACTGTAATGAAACCAGTAAACTTTTGAAATATACCTACTGGATAATGATCCTAATAGTTTCATTTACTTTAGACCTGCTTCCTGTGCTAATCTGACCCATTAATGGCCATTGAAGATTGTGGTGGATGGCACAAGCTTAGTGTCGCCGCACATGGGCCATAAACGCCGCCACTGGCATATTTTCTTACATTTTATTGTAACGTGTGGCGGCCACCGGCGTCAACCGTGTGTCAAATGTATGAAAACTACAGGAAAGTGGCTGTGGCCGGTGGCCCGTCTGCGGCGACACTTAGAGAAGCCTATACCCAGCGTGGGTGAAGTTAGGCTGATGATGGCCCGCTTTGTCTTCGCACGGGTGTCGATTGCAGATGGTATTACCTATAGATTCTCTACATAGAGATGATAATACCACTATCGTTCACCCAAGAGAGATGATAATACCACTGGCGTTCATACCTACCGCCCATAGGGTACACGCACGGATTTATAAAATTCCATTTTATAAATCCGTGGGTACACGTGACCGCGTAGATCGTTCAAGAAACACATGAATGAGTGCTTCTAATAAATTAGTGCTTATATATTATTTTATTTGCGTGGTACTCCTACCTTGATAACTAAGTGACTGAGTAGATTATGACCCATTATGCTTGATTATAGGTACTTAATGGTAGATAGGTAAGTATCGCTAATTTCTACAATTAGAAATCTGTATTCACGATCTCTCTAAGCTTATTCGCAAAACAAAACAATTCGCGAGCACAAAATAGTAATTGAGATAAATGGACACAATGAAAGTGAAGACCAGTAGGTAGATACCTAGATCCACTTTTGAATACTAAGTACTTTTATATGTTTCTGTAGGTTATTTGATATGAGATTTGATTTATTTAAACTTAGGGACCTAATAAAAATAATTCACCTGTGTTATGTAGGTAGATCAGATACTTATCGGATGATTTTTAATGTCGTTTCGAAAGGACAAAACTATTTCGAAGTACTTTGGTAAGTAGGACCTACTGATTCACTCAAATTCTCTATTCCACCGTAAAGGGTGGTCAACATAAACAGGGTGTTCTAAGTTTAGTGCACACCAATTTTTCGAAGATTGCAAGTACCACAAGCGAACAAAATGGTATTGTGTTTTTTGCTAGATAATTTATTAAGATCACGGCTGAGCTGATTCACAGATAACTATCTAATCGCATTTAATTTAGATATAATTTGTAGCTAATTGGCATCTATGTTCGCGCTTACGAATTCTTTTTTTGCATCTCAAGATTTAATAGTTGTGTTTTGCTAAATTACTTTTTTATTACTTATGCAATGATAACTTTTGTTTGTTTTTCGATAGACATTGAGAGATGGTTATTATTTTCGACTACAGACATATTTCGGGAGTGTACTTCCTTGTAGATATTGGAATTTTCTGTATCTTATTATCTATTTCAATAAATAATACCTAATTACCCTCCCACTAAAAGTGAAATTTATTGTAGTTGATATAAATGTGAAATGTAAAATTGTAATGCATGACGAGAATCAGATGTCACACTAACCTTATTTACATTGCAAGTTAATTTATAGTTATATGTGTTCTTCTTGTTCAATAAATATTATTCTATTCTATTCTATTCTAATAATTGCCGCATGTATTAAGAGCGCCACTAGAGAACGGCTCCACTCGTTTGGTTTAATTTATTTTATTTTATTTATATTTTAGGTTTGTATGAAATATTTTTTAGGAACGTAGATAGAGATAGAGACGATATGAAAGAGCACGGGACGATTATCAATAAAGAAACTTTGCGTTCTAATCTAAAGGAGATGATCCATTGGCGAACAACACTGCTGGAAGCCTAACTCTAGCGAGCCGACATGACCCATATCTCTAATAGACTTATAAAACCACGGGCATCTACGATAGTTTCATTCACTGGCTCCATGTGCTTGATTGAAATACAAGACTGTGACACACATTCAAACACACCCATTTATAAAAGTAATAACCTAAGATGATTGTGGTGTAAACTTACCCATACACAAAACATTGAAATATACTATTAGAATAACACTTTTCTGCATTATAGATGGTTTACGTACGATGCCGTCAATAAAATAATGCTAACTTATTTTTTATCAGCGTTTATGTGTCATCATACTCACTATTTTGCGCTTGGGAATGTACGTATAGCGACCAAGAGGTCTAGGTTATCAAGCTATGCGATTAGAACCTAATATTATTTACAGATTATTGTAAGTAACCTTGGCTGACCTTAGAAAACATTTTTTTCGTAAATTATTCCGATGTATTTTGCTATTCGGGGCGTAGATGAATTTAAAGAAATATATAATTAATAAAAAAAAATGTAAACCGGGCTACGACTGTATCCCCAAGGCGCGGTAGACATTCTCTTAGATCTTATAAGTATTCCAGATCCTTTGAAGATGGTTAAGGGGTGTAGTCAGAATATTAACTAACTGTCCGTCGCAGTGTTACCGTCGGTCCGTTGGGAAAACTTCACATTCTCGGGATAAAATATAGAAAAAAAGAAAGAAAGAAAGAAAAATATTTTTATTTTGCAACAAATAGTACAAACAGGAAAAAAACTAAGATAAAAGGAGCAAAAAAATATAATGTTGCAAAACGGGCCTTAACTCAGCATATGCTGGGTTGTAAACAACCAGCGCTGGTCTTCCGTTAAGGCCGTTTTGGGACCGAAAAATGTATACTTAATTAGGTAGCGGACTAATAACACAGCAAAATAAACAACACAATAACGTAATATAATATGAGCAAAGCAATAAATGGTAAACCTTAGTTTTATATTTGTTATAAAAGTGAAAAATGGAAAATAACTCTATATATATTATAATATTACATACATATACATATATATATTATGTGCATACACATAGGCAAACAAATTAAATAATTATGGGACATACTAAATAAATAGATAATATAAATAAATAGAAATAGCATGTAGGTATGTAAGTAGTAAATACTTGGCTTTGATATTTATATAGCACTAGTATCGTGTTTAAGAAGTTCCTGCTTCTTTTGCCAATCAAATAGGTATTTCTTTAAATGCAATTTAAAACCATAAATACTCTGCAGGTTCCTTATCGGCGGTGGTATATTATTCCAGCATTTCGATGCAGCATAGCGGAAGCTGCCTCTGAAGGCTGCTGTCCTGTGCTTCTGCGTTAAAAGCTGCATCGAACACTGGCGGGGTTCTCTAGACCTCAAAATTGAGGCCTTGTTTAGCTTCTCAGTAAGATAAGCAGGCGCTTCATGCTTGAAAACACCAAAAAGAAGGCATGCTAGGTGGAGCTTACGTCTATGTCTCATTTTCAATATGGAGTGCTCATTCAAAAATGGTGTTACATGGCCACGGAACGGTATATCGGTATATAGCCTATGTTCATCAGGGATAATGCAGGATTGTAATAGTGAAAGAATTTTTCAAATCCAGTACCTTCGGAGCCTATTAAATTCAAACAAACAAACAAAAAAGTAAGTAAGTAAGTAACTTTCCTCTTTATAATATTAGTGTAGATATGTCATAAAATAATAATCCAGGACAAAAATAAACCAACTAAAATGCTAGTCTTCTGCGGAGCGGATACAACATGTGCCATCAATTCGCGATGTGCCAAACCGCTTACCGAGACTTATCCAATACAGTAGGTTCGGGCGATGATTGACTAGTTAATATCTTTACATAATATACTTGCTAATAAGCGGCCACTTACCGAATAAAAGTCTATTAATCGTGAAATTACATGAGAAAGATTTAATTGCGTAAGAAATTTGTACAGGGTGCCGGATAACTACTTCGGTAAACTCTATTATGAAAAGCTCACCTGACCAGTGCGTTTCAATGTTTGTTGTAAGTATGTTACATAATATTTTAAGAATAGATACACGTGCTCTTGACGGTGAAGGAAAACATCGTGATAAAACCGAATTGTCATAATTTATTCTATGTAATTCTTATAGCAGCGATGGGCTTACAGCCTGCTACTTAAATTATGGAATGTAAGTAGTTGGTACTTAGCTGTATTCGGTCGGTTTTTTTAAAGTAAGCATTATTAGCTCACGAGAGAGGAGTGGAAGAAACGAAGTGAGGCCTTTGCCGTGGGACACCACGGGCTATTAATAATAAAATAAAGCATTATTAGATATCAGTAGTGCATCTACCAGTGACTATGAGGGCTTCGGCAGAATACCAGCACCTTACCACTTCTCAATGGGACGGCATAATGCTGAGTCAAGGCGTTTTTTGCTGCTGTGCAATCTCCAACTAAATTTTTTATTAAGTTTCTTATTTTTACTTTGAATCTTTATCTTAGTGATTGTATTGTGTGCCAAAGTGGTGAATAAATGTCTGTCTTTGTGGGCCTGCTAGTTTAAAATATTATAGGTATTTGTAGGTATTTGTATAGCAGAGTTCTTTATTATCATAAGGTAACCTAAGTTCAAAACCGATCGCGACAAACCAATCAACATGCATGCTCATGACCACAGTTTTAAATTCAACTAATAAGCTTTTGGATTCCAATTCACGAGTAGTCACGTACACCCATTACAAACTATTAAAATAAAAGCACTGACCATAGCTTTCTATACACAATTAACTTTGTAACGAACTAACACGTGTAACAAGCATCGTGACTTGAATTAAAGCCTCTTAAATGGAGTCTACTTAATTTTCATATAACATTAAAATACTAGTTTTACAGTAGCTCTGCTTTTGAGTAAATTTTGGTAATTCTCATCCAAGACATATAGATATTTGTGTGTCGAACTCTGATGCCTAATCCGTGCTTATATCTTAAAAAAAAAACTTTTCCTTCACCGTTTAGATCTCACTTACGTTTATTTTAAAATAAGGCTGGAAATGGGACTCGCAACATTTGCATTAAAATAAAATAAGCGTCGACTTGATAACCTCCACCTTTCTTTTCGTCGGTTAAAAAGTCGAGAATACCTACATCGCACTACATTGCTCTCTTTACGGTACCCATTCACGAGACGCCCTGGTAGACATCCAAATGAACTGGACGCATGGATTTCAATCCGTTTGCAAATCCAGAGCTGGACGACGTGTCCATCCAAGATGTTTTTACCATTCTCTCAGATCTTTTTTGTATTCCAGATCCTTTGAAGATGCCTATAAGAGGGGTTGTCAGAGGCATGTTCAAATACAAATTTGACACATGCCCACATCTTGCAGAAGTTAGTATTCCATACGTAACAGGTTGCAAACCCATCACCGCCTATAAGAATACTAACTGGTTTCCTCACGATGTTTTCTTTCACCGTTTAGAGCTCATGTTAAACCGCATATACATTTTAAGAAAACGCAAAATCCATTGATGTACGGCCGGGATTCAAATCCACGACCTTCGGATTGAAATATTCCATAATCTTCTTTAAAACAGAATACAGTTAGTAAGTGTAGGTACTTAGTTCATTACACCACACAATGCCCATTCAGATTCAGTCTAGTTCATAACAATCTAATCAATCTATCTTACTAAGTAGCTGAGCGAAAACGAAAATTTCTATTGAAGAAAACTCGTGCCAAGAAAAACTTTGTTCACCATTAATTACCACTTCATGATAATTATCAGATGCGTACGTATAATGATAATATCTTTTGTATAAGTAGCTAGTGCATTGTTGTAAGTACATCAATATACGAAATGCATTAAGTACAGAGGCTTACTTTGAGCACAGCTTAGACTTTTTTCGCAAGAATCTTCGGATCATGAAGCTACACGACGTTATTCCGCCTTCACCGTTTTTTTACAGGGACTTCAGACGCACAGCTGATCTATCATCCACACCTGGTTGATATTCCACTTATTAGAACGCGTTTTCTAATTTATTTTATTATGCGCACTGCAAAAATTTGGAATCAGCTTCCAGCGTCTGTATTTCCGCTGAACCCTCTTGTTTTTAAAACGAAAGTTAATAGGCACCTTCTGGGTAGGCTTACTCCATCATAGACCTGCCTGCCTGTGTTCTTGCCTGTGTGCGTTTCGAGGTCAAGAGCCGACCCATTTATCATAAAAAAAAAGTCAAAAAGCATTTATTCAGTAGGATCGCTAGGATCACTTTGATCACTTTCGTGCTTAGACTTACTTAATTTTATCTTGGAGAGCCTTAAACCTTAAGTTTCCTCAAGAGCTTTGCTACATTTATATCCCACTTTTGGGTTTCTCGACAGATATTTCTCTTTCACTCAACTCTATCATACTCGCCGTGTGACATGTCCAATATTTCAGGACATGAGTAGAATAATTAGGTGTGCTTCATATCTATTTTCAGCATAGAAAACATACATTTTTTTCTGGAATCTTCAATAAAGTACTGGCAAAAACTAAATGTGTAACGTAGACGAGTATTTAGGACATTTGCGTTAGGAGCGCGTTGAAGTCTTTTCCATCTGAATGTCTTTGAGAAATAAATATCTCTAACCATAATGTACTAACAAAGATTATTATGCGAAAAAAAGCATTGCTTTAATTTCCAAGCTATATTTAGTGCATGCATTGTGAGAAAATAGTATAAGTGTGAGGATTATGGAGCGTAAAACTAGTATGAGTTTGAAATATTATGTGTACAGTCAGCAACAAAACAATAATACATAGTTTTTTAGGATATGTATAATTTTTTTACACTATTTATGAGTCGGAACTTAGCTCAGTTTCCGAAGCACTCTGTACTTTTTAAACGAGACCGTTGTTTATTGAAGTCGGGCTACAATAGTGTACGAAATGCATTTTTTTTATATCTCAGTAGACAATCAACCTTATCATTAAGTTTAATAATTATTATTCATTGCAAAACAAACAAAATGATGTAAAATTATTATTAACTTAACAAGAAATAATAGGATTGGAAAACCAATTATATGTATATGTATGTATTTACAAACAAAAAAGTATTTAAGTAGTGTATCAGTTATCTGGTTCCCATAGTACAAGCTATGCTTATTTTGGGGCTAGATGATGTTGTGTGAAATTGTCCAGCATTATTTATTTATTTAATTATGTAGATTACATAAATAAAATAATAATAATGCTTTACTTTTCACACAGCATCATCTAGCCCCTAAGTAAGCAGAGCTTTTGTTATGGGTACTACATAACTGATATACTTTTTGTTTGTAAATACATAATTATTATTAATAAAAGCCCTTAATGTCCCACTGCTGGGCAAAGGCCTCCCCCACTTTCTCCATTCATCTCTCCCCTGTGCTATTGTAGTCCAGTCGGCACGGAACACTAATATAATACATAAATTATTAAATAATCAGAAAACTTTACAACCTACTGCTAATCTAACCATCGTCAGTACAGTACTGGAGTACTTACGGTATCAAGTCTTACTTTTACATTAATCTTATTTATTTTCCCAATTATTCTTATATTATGTCAAATAAGCAAAAAAACGAAACGTAGTGCACCAGTGGCCATGACGGCATTAGACACAGACGGAAGGCAATTTTGTTAATTTACATACATATCTACCACAACCGTTATCCTAACTTAAATAGGACGAACTTAAATACTTGCACTGTCTTTAAGGTCATTGTTCACTACACTCTTCATAATACTTAAATAGATAATAATAATAAGTAATGCTGGACAATTTCACACAGCATCATCTAGATTATTCTTTAATTTTGATAAGACTTTTCATTTCTCTATAAAATATCTAAGTGTGGTTTGACACTTTATAAAAATACAGGGTGTAAAAAGACGTCTACCGAAGCCAAAAGGGGTAGGTACAGCATCCCAACACATAACCAAATCCAGAAGGATTTTCCGAAAAATCATTATATCCGGAGAAAACAGCGTTTGAAGTGTACTATTTGCGTATGTTCTGGGCGCGTTGTTTGACGTAGATTGCTGGATTTAGAGTTTTAGCTGTTTGTTTCTTTTATAAATGAAATTATTAGGTAGGTATTATCTTATTATGTTGAACTAGTAGTAAATAACCGAAAATAACACAAAATGACAAAGCCAAGTCAAAAAAAAATTACGTTTTTTTTTCGCGAAATATGTTTAGAATCATAGTCTGATTGCAACCCCTCAGTTTTCGGTAGTTGTCTTTTTACACCCTGTATATTAACAATACACAAATTGCATAATAAATAAGTACACAATTTTTTTTATTATCATTGATATGATAATTGATAACTATACAAATACAAATAGTAAGTAGTAGATAAATATACAATACTAGGAATACATTTATAATATTTTTATTGTAATATTATAAAAATTCAATCCTAACCTTTCACTTCTACCTACTTATTTATATTTAACAAAAACTTTTATTTTATTTTGTGTTTTTTTTTAGTCCAGTTTTTCTAACAAATCTACTTTTAGTTAAATAATGTAAGCATTGTACCAGTACACTGCTTATTACTGTAAATACAGTTTATACTTAAACTAAAACATAGTCACAGCTCTACTTTGTAAGCACATTTTATTAAGTAATAAACGATTATGTATTTGTATTTTTGTACAAATACATTTATTTTTACCAAAAAACAACTTAATGTAGACATAGCTTACTGGTGGCCCCCGCACTGGGCTAGCCAGTATCGCGGGTAGCCGATTAACAGGAAATAAATTACAAAAAAAAAAAACTTTTCGGACACAGAGACCATAGAGTTCCACTTGCTACGGATCCTGACACATCACCTATCACTCTTAAAACATTATTCATACAGATTACAGGTTTAGTACTTTTAACTTGATAACACAATCATCAGATTCATCAGATGATATTAATTTCGTAATTTGTTTTTACAAAATTTTTATTAAACGCATTCGAAATATGGGGACAAATAAAAAAATTGATGCGTGATAAATACCTCGTAGTTAATAATAATTCTTACTTAGTATGGTACTCTAGTGGGCAGAGATCTTAAACTTTTCACAGGTATAGTTGATGAAAGTAATTACAGTAAGATGAAGACCACACACACTGCAATGTTATCAAACAATATACAGTAAATACTGTTTTTGAAGTGTCATCATCATCTTTCAGAACTTTCATGAGTTTAATTTTACGTATGAGGTTCTGAAGGTTCATTATATTAACCCTTTCAGTACGGCGTAGGGGTAAAAAATATCATTGGGTTTGTGATTTTTCATCATTGCTTTTCACTTTTGATTTAATAGCACAGAACCTAGTCAGAATTAGGTGACAACGATGTGTTAACCTAATTGTAACGATACTCGTAGTGTCGTGAATGACAAAATTTTTTACTCGCATTTTATAATAAGTATAATAATAATAATAATTGCCTTTATTTCGGAAAAATACAATGATACTTAAATCTAAAACACTTTTAAAAAAATATTCCGTTAGGATTTCCGTTCGTCTTGCGACAAAGGCCTCCTCCAACCTTTTCCACTCCACCCTTGACAGTGCCACCCTCGTCCAGGCCCTATAATAAGGCTTTTATAATAAGGTTTGGGTTTAAATGTCACACAATCGTGACAAATGGAAATTCAATGGGAGGCCGCACACTATTTTTTTTTTTAAATATCTCAAAGCGTCTCAATCTGTGACAAGTTTAAATAACTTAGATGTAAATAGACTGTATGGCATTTTTTTGCGTGAAGTACCAGTTGGCATTAGAAAAAAAAACTTGAGATAGTAAAAATAAATAAGTATTATCGGGGTCTATTTTAGGTAGATTCTCTTTATCTTTGAAAAACAGCAAAAACAATGCACGAAAGAAGTCTGCCACATCGAGATACAAAGATAACTTTATCACCTACGTCACGGTGTGGTGCAAATTTATAGGCCATAGTTACGCTTACTTATTTTATGATTTCACGTTTTTCTGATCACAGTAATAGTTCTTTTGTTACCATTATTTGTTATTCATTGAATAAGATAACAATAATTCATTTAATTAGATTAATGAGATCTCAATGGCCGCAGTCGAGCGGCTTAACTGTTAGATGTTATTCCGCTATTCTTTGCGGTCTGCGGTGATGGGCATCAACATTTTGACCGACCGTTTATCTGTTAACGGAAGGTTTAAGATAGCATTTAGTTTTCACTTTCTATGCAAGTAACAGAGAGTCAGTATAAAACTATGTGCATCGAGCAATAGAACACTCGACTTTGAGACTTTACCCCAATCCCTAATTTTTTGAAGTGAAAACATCTTTAGGCGCGTTGGGCATTTTTAGATGAGAATAAATTCTTGAATTCGCCTCGAAAATGTCACGTGCGAGTCACGTGGCCACTAACCAACACCTACCAGTAGCGCCATCTAGTTCTGTACTAGGTAAACTTTTACGGCAATATTTTTACATTTCTAAAAGCTTTTTTTTCGATTCGATTTCCTGACGTTTCAAAAAATACACTAGGCACCTAATTGTCCAAGTTTTCATTTCTCTCGGCACTCCCAGGAGTGCCACGGTTTTATTTTATTTACTCTTTTGTTATTTTTTTATTATTTTGTTGTTTAAACATAAAGAAAATCAACCCGTTTTAAAGCGTATTATATTAAACTTATAACCAATTAGTACAATTACCAGCTTTTATTTACTTAGTAAAATTGGTACCTAAAGGGCTGCTTTGGCATCTTTAATGCTTTGGTATGGTTGTTTAACTAATCGTCATCAATGCGTAACTGAATGTACGTAGGGTAAGATTAAACTTCGTTGGTGAACATTGGCGTCATGTTATTTATTGTAGAGACCCAACGTTGAATACTAAATAGGTTTTATTGACCAACTGTGTAGATCACAGCATCGAGTACACCTTAAATTAGTATGTTAGCAGTAGTACCGGATCTTCTTTCTTCTTTGGGAGCTAGAACTTATTGAGGAGACTTTGTCCATAACTTTTTTCTTTACTAATTATCCGTGACTTGAGGAACAGTTTTTTTTAAGATCAATCTATTATCTACGAAAAAAAATATAAGATTTATTATATCATATTTACCAAACTCTTCCAAATAGAGGTGTATTGCATTTAATTTTGAAAACGTGAACGTAAATTTTTCTATAGAAAAAATACTGATGACGTCAGAAAATGCGGCTCGCTTCTGACGTCGCATTTCTTTTATTGAAATGACAGTTTGGCGCGTTTGGAGCGGATGAATACTGCGATGAGCTAGTGTGAATAAATACCTACGGTCTGCATAGAATATTCTCGATTCAATAAATTCAAGACTTCTTGTCGGTGCAGTGATGCAGTTTCTCCATTTATCTCTTTCCAATACGGTCTAGATATTTTAGAATGTTCAAAATTTTTGTAATATTTTTTATTGGAAGTATCGAGTCGAGTTTTAGACGCAAGCGTCTAAAACTAGATACTAGGAAGACTCTTCATACTGAGATTTTATAGTGGTAAAACTAAAGCGTTATAGAGTTGAACAAGTTTAAATGCTTCCTCTGTCAGAATTATAATTTTAAATTATTCATCGTAAAACTTTTTTATTTATTTAGTAGGTAATTTCTTGTTAATGAGAAAGTGCAACCAGCAGGGTATGAACTAATTCGATGTAGATGATTGTATGTATAAGCCGACAATCAGATAGAACGATCATAAAAAGGAGTTACTGCTGGGAGTCCTCCTAAGATGAATTCACATCATCTGTATAAACAGATCATAGCCTGCATCATCATAATTTACTAAGGATATTGGATAACACTAGATTGCTACGTCAATCAAATTATCAAGAACGAAGAAACCTTTGTCCATCAGTGAGACAACAAGTAAAAAATAAATCTACTATATAAAAATAAGTCGGGTTTTCCTTCCTGACGCTATAACTCCAGAACGCACGAACCGATTTCCACGGTTTTGCATTCGTTGAAAAGGTCTCAGGCTCCGTGAGGTTTATAGCAAAGAAAATTTAGGAAAAATCTGGTGGCATCTAGTGGCGAAACGGAGTTCGTCGTGTTTGCTAGTATAAATATAAATCATTCATTCTAGACATTTCACACAGCATCATCTAGCCCCAAACTAAGCAAAGCTTGTACTATGGAAAACATAAAACAATTAATAAATCAAGTACAAGTTAAATAAACTCGTACCAACAGAACTTTGGGGCATAAAGCTTTATTTTTACTGTAAACTATTTGCCGTTTTAAGCCAAAAATTATTCTATTATAACACTAAACTCTAAGGACGAATGTTTGATCGTCTTTGCTAATTTCACACAAAGCATATAATACTACATTACATAGGCAGGTATACTATCTTCCTATCCTTATTCCACTATCTCTTCAGGCACAACGTTTTCTCTTCCATTCTTTCACTCGTCATCTCTATACTCCTTTTACGCTTGACTGCATTAATTTAGTCGGTAAGTCATAGGCTTTTTCCCACTGCTCCTCAAATAAAAGAGGAGATTTAAACCTCAAAGAATTCTTTACTCATAGCTATGAAAAATATAACTTGGAATGATCGAATAAACTTAAAGATTGATTGATTGCAAGATATGATCTTAAAAATACTAACAAATAAAATATTTTTTTTAATCCTTAAGCTGCGTACGGACTTACGCGTTCGCAGGCTCGCGCAAGTAAAAATGTATACCACATTGACGAGTTGCCCGAGCCTGCCTAACTTGAAATCCAGTTCCAGTTATCATTCCAATAGAGCTCAACCAATCACACAAAACGAAAATGACGTGTTTTGTCATTGTCGTATTATGTGATTGGTTGAGCTCTGTTAGGATGACAACTGGGAATGGATTTCAAATTAGCCAATAAGGCTGCTGGAACCTGGTAGCCTGGAACACGTAGTCCGTACAAGGCTTTATGTTGAACAAAAAGCTTATCCAATATCCTTTTTTTAATAACAAATAAAGTACTTAGCACAGGATTGTGAGAATGGCGAATATACATTTAACGACTCAATCATCTATCAAATGCGGTAAGTATAAACTTTGAATAGTTTTATAGGACGTCGTTTGATAGCGTTTACTAGTTTTATACCAAAGCTTTCATATGTGCTTAACTAAATGATTTATGCTGCGTAAGCAACCTACATAGGTACCTATTTTTCTAAAAAGGCTTGCCTAAGTATTAATATAATATATCAAAGCTAGCAAACTTGGTAAAGGCGTCTTGCTTGATTGGACCATAAATTATAAAAATCCTGACATTATCAGCTTCACTAGTTTAGCTTTAGTTCTTGGTACTTTAGTACTTTAAGAGCATCTAAACTTAGGTACTTTGACGAGCCTCAATTTTGTTTGACTGGCTCCCCACTAGAGCTTGACTTTTTATTCTCTTTCTTCTCTCGTGTCAATGGCTTGACCTTAAATCTTATTAGCCCAGTAATTTGCGACTCTTACTCCCCTATCTGTGGCCTTGTATAAGTCCTTATAAGACTTTTTAGTTTTAAGATGGATCACCTAACAGAATGCTAGGCCCCAAACCGTGTTTGTTGCCCTGATTGTTCACGGTATTGGTCGCGCAAGAACAAGAGCAAAATTAGTTTTAAGACTATTCTAAGTGATCCCAGCGGTCCTACTGAATAAATGCATTTTGTCTTTGACTTCACTACCGAGTCCAACTATCTAAAAACACCACCAAGAAGACCTCTAATAAACTACGCAAAAGAACACACATTATACTTATGAAGGAATCTGATATATTATCTCTACTTTCATTCACAATAGCACTTATATGCAACTCTTGTACTGTAAAGGTTGTTGAGAAAGAATTTTTGCGGAAAAAAATGTGTGAGATCTTAGCAAAGAAAACTTTCTTTGTACATTTGTGGTCATGTATCACAGAAAAGGTTTATTCACAAGTCGTTCGAAACCGCATCATTTGATAAAACTTTGCCTCAGAGGCATAATAGATGAAACGATACTGAAATCGTCTTCGTTGCAAGAAACGAATGCAGACAACTAAGTTAATAGAAGGTTTTAATTTATTATCCAAGGGGACTGTCGCGCATCGAATTTTGGAGCTAATGAATCGATCATACTCACAGACCTAAAACAAATTTTGTTCCGCTCAAATAAAACAACAGAGACCAGCAACAGAAAGTGGGTGTGAAAAGTCAAGTACGTCAATAAAAAAAAACTGCAAAACTAAGGGCCGATTTTTCAATCCTCAGATAAACAGTTAGATAGTACTTATTAGACAGATACCAAAATATTGCATTTTTCAATCGTCAGATAGGCTCTATCTGGTCATTATCTGCCCTATTTGACGAATAAATCTATCTGCCTCTTTGAGGGCCAGATAAACGTCTATTCAATGAATAGATAGGTTACAACTAGACGTTTAGTTTGAGGTTATTTCTTCTTTTCCAAAGTAATATCAAAATTATGGAAATTTTCGATACTGTTGACGATCAGGCAATTGAAGAAGAGGCTATAATGTATGAATATCTAAATACTGAAAGGAAACAAAGAGTAATCAGACCAAGGCCCGACCAGTTTGCTATGTGGGATTCAAAAGAATTTCATTGCCGTTTCAGACTTATAAAAGAATCTGTACTATATTTGCTTCCCCTGATAAGTGATAAAATTAAGCACGAAACACAAAGGTAAGTTCCAGCTAGTTTTTACAATAATTAATAGTGATCTAGGTATACTTCAGCCAAATTCGATGTGGAATTTTTGTAGGTACAAACGTAACCTAAAACATACATTTCTTTAAATATACATAAAAATAATTCTTAAAAAATAATTAGGTAAAGTAACTCAATTTTGCATACAATTTTTAATGCAGTTGTAAAGGAGAATGGGCATCCCCGCCCAAATCAAAAAACTATCGCCCGCAGAGTGGGCGTATGGTGGAATGGGTAGACCTTCAAAAACACTCCATTTCATTGTTTGACAGCTAAAAAATCCATCCTACAGAAATCGAGATATTTGCAGTTAAATGTGGTGACTCTTACCATCATGTTTTTTGACTTACAGGCTTCCCGCAGATAAGCCACTATGGGCATTCGATAGAACTTTAGAAGCACTACATTTCATTGTATGACAACTAAAAAATCCATCCTGCAGAAATCGAGATATTTGCAGTTAAAGGTGGTGACCATCATGTTTTTTGACTTACAGGCTTCCCGCAGATAAGCCACTATGGGCATTCGATAGAACTTTAGAAGCACTACATTTCATTGTATGACAGCTAAAAAATCCATCCTGCAGAAGTCGAGATATTTGCAGTTAAAGGTGGTGACTTTTACCATAAATATTTATTGACTTACAGGCTTCCCGCAGACAAGCCACTATGGGCATTCGATAGAACTTTGGAAGCACTATATTTCATTGTATGACAGCTAAAAAATCCATCCTGCAGAAGTCGAGATATTTGCAGTTAAAGGTGGTGACTTTTACCATCCTCTTTTTTAACTTACAGGCTTCCCGCAGATAAGCCACTATGGGCATTCGATAGAACTTTAGAAGCACTACATTTCATTGTACGACAGCTAAAAAATCCATCCTGCAGAAATCGAGATATTTGCAGTTAAAGATGGTAACTTCAACCATCATACGAGTATTTTTTGACTTACAGGCTTCCCGCAGATAAGCCACTATAGGCATTCGATAGAACTTTAGAAGCACTACATTTCATTGTATGACAGCTAAAAAATCCATCCTGCAGAAATCGAGATATTTGCAGTTAAAGGTGGTGACCATCATGTTTTTTGACTTACAGGCTTCCCGCAGATAAGCCACTATGGGCATTCGATAGAACTTTAGAAGCACTACATTTCATTGTATGACAGCTAAAAAATCCATCCTGCAGAAATCGAGTTATTTGCAGTTAAAGGTGGTGACCATCATGTTTTTTGACTTACAGGCTTCCCGCAGATAAGCCACTATAAGAATTCGATAGAACTTTAAAAGCACTACATTTGATTGTATCACAGCTAAAAAATCCATCTTGCAGAAATCGAGATATTTGCAGTTAAAGGTGGTGACTTTAACCATCATACGAGTATTTTTTTACTAACAGGCTTCCCGCAGACAAGCAACTATGGGCATTCGATAGAACTTTAGAAGCACTACATTTCATTGTATGACAGCAAAAAAATCCATCCTGCAGAAATCGAGATATTTGCAGTTAAAGGTGGTGACTTTAACCATCATACGAGTATTTTTTGACTTACAGGCTTCCCGCAGACAAGCCACTATAGGCATTCGATAGAAATTTAGAAGCACTACATTTCATTGTACGACAGCAAAAAAATCCATCCTGCAGAAATCGAGTTATTTGCAGTTAAATGTGGTGACCATCATGTTTTTTGACTTACAGGCTTCTCGCAGATAAGCCACTATAGGCATTCGATAGAACTTTAGAAGCACTACATTTCATTGTATGACAGCTAAAAAATCCATCGTGCAGAAATCGAGATATCTTACAATCAAATGTAGTGCTTCTAAAGTTCTATCGAATGCCCATAGTAGCTTGTCTGCGGGAAGCCTGTAAGTCAAAAAAGATGATGGTAAAAATCACCACCTTTAACTGCAAATATCTCGACTTCTGCAGGATGGATTTTTTAGCTGTCATACAATGAAATATAGTGCTTCCAAAGTTCTATCGAACGCCCATAGTGGCTTGTCTGCGGGAAGCCTGTAAGTCAATAAATATTATTGTCAAAGTCACCACCTTTAACTGCAAATATCTCGACTTCTGCAGGATGGATTTTTTAGCTGTTATACAATGAAATGTAGTGCTTCTAAAGTTCTATCGAATGCTTATAGTGGCTTGTCTGCGGGAAGCCTGTAAGTTAAAAAAGATGATGGTAAAAGTCACCACCTTTAACTGCAAATATCTCGATTTCTGCAGGATGGATTTTTTAGCTGTCATACAATCAAATATAGTTCTTCTAAAGTTCTATCGAATGCCCATAGTGGCTTATCTGCGGGAAGGCTGTAAGTCAAAAAACATGATGGTAAAAGTCACCACATTTAACTGCAAATATCTCGACTTCTGCAGGATGGATTTTTAGCTGTCATACAATGAAATGTAGTGCTTCTAAAGTTCTATCGAATGCCTATAGTGGCTTGTCTACGGGAAGCCTGTAAGTCAATAAATATGATTGTAAAAGTCACCACCTTTAACTGCAAATATCTCGATTTCTGCAGGATGGATTTTTTTGCTGTCATACAATCAAATGTAGTGTTTTAGAAGGTCTACCCATTCCACTATACGTCCACTCTGCGGGCGATCGTTTTTTGACTTGGGCGGCGCTTCATACATGCCTGCCCGTTCTCCTTTTACTGTCCCTTAAGTACTTACTTCTAACACAGAAAATAAAGAGGTTATTTAAACGTCAAATAAACGAATGTCAAAACATTTGCTATCCTCTTCTAACACACATTACACTGTATGCGTGTTTCTCGCTCCCACAATATAACAGTGAAGTTGGCAACTAAAATCCACAGACAACTATTCGCTTGCTATCTGGCCATTGAAAAATTCAACAACTTTATTTGTCCTTTTATCAGTCAAATAAACGAATTCGCTAGATAGTTATTTGTTCAGTTATTCGATGATTGAACAATCGGCCCTAAATGGAATAAAAGGTATAAAAAAACAAACACATAGGATTTGAAAATCGAGCCGAAAATCGAATCGTAGATTACCTTTTTTAAATCATTATTGTTTTTTGCTTGGCGAATAATCTTATAACACAAAAAAAAAGTTTCAAAAAACCTTGACTTTTTGACTCATCATATTATTTCGATCCCTTCAACAAGAAAATAAATAATATTATTCAAACCCGGTTTTGCCTACAATGTTTTCTTTTTCTGTAAGTAATTAATTGACCAAAATGAGAAATTCATTAGTTGCTACGACTTGAAGAAAATAATTATTACTTTATGGGCCACAGCTACTTGAACACTACTCTTAGAAGATACTTAGCGACCTCGTAACTTTACATTGATCTATGGAATGTTCTTTAAGCGTTTTATTCGAGTTCTTGCAGATTAGTAGGTCTTCGTCTCATCGTTTATGACATTTAACATCTGCAGCATGAAATATTTTCTATGTTACTAGGTTTAGATGTTAAATGTAATAATACATAAAACATAGAAGCAAAACTGCATCATCATCATCATCTCAGCCATCTAGCGTTTACTGCTGAACATAGAACATAGACCTCATCGATTTCCACAGCGATCGATCTTGTGCAGCCTTCACCCAACGGCTCCCAGCAACCTTTACAACATCGTCTTTCCATCTCGTGGGGGGCCGTCCTCTGCTGCGATTTCCGGTGCGTGGCCTCCACTCGAGAACTTTTCTGCACCAACGGCCGTCTGTTCTACAAGCTATGTGCCCCGCCCACTGCCACTTCAACTTGCTAATCCTGTGGGCTATGTCGGTGACTTTAGTGCGTCTACGGATATCTTCATTCCTGATTCGATCTCGTAGAGAGACACCAAGCATAGCCCCAGAAAACTGCATACATAAATAATAAACTTCCGTCAGCAGCTTCACTAGCACCACCGTTTTAAGTAGCTTTTCAACGTTATTCCAGACTGCGATCTCCATTTATTCCAAGATTCATATCGATTTTGCCGTTTCAGCGTGATTGAGTAACAAACATATACATCGATTTATTATAGTCTTGTATTTAGAATGTTAGTAAGAAGAAGGATAATACGTAAGATAGGACTCCCCACAAAAGTACTCCAACAAGTACCCTAGAATATTCAATGTTACTTGATTATCAGACACTTCCGTGGTGCTGGAACAAAATCTGCTGATCATGATCGTGTAAACCGCTTTATCTTGGTATGCCTAATTAAACATTGGTCCCGCGAGAATCAAACTACCAAACACGAGTGAGTCTCATTCAATCGCACGCATGTCATTGACTTATATTTACTTTTGGTTTACTCATCCCTCAAAATATACTGATGAAAAGGTGAATACAAAGTTTTTATAATCTATCGATTGAGTTTCACTTCTATGAAATACTTATGAGCTGGTAGTGGTTTGTGGTCTCCTAACAACACTAATACTTTTGTTGTCCTTCACTGTCTTCGTATAATGATACACATTAGTTTTAAGAGGGTATACAAAGTGAATGAACCTTGATTTTACTGACAATATTCTTAGTTTTTATGTATTTCTACTTATCTATTATTATGTTTAACATTACCTTTAATTTGATTATGAAATGATAAACAATTAATTTGAACTCACGCAACCTTATTTTGAATTAAACGTCATCTTTGTAAAAAAGCCTATTATAAGATATCTGATTATTTGGATGACAAAAAAGCTTGGGACTTGCTCCAACTCAATGGATCCATGGATCACCTAAAAAAATGATAGGCCCCAGACCGTGTTTGTTGCCCTGATTCTTCACGGTATTGGTCGCGAAAGAACAGGAGTAAAATTAGTTTTAAGACTATTCTAAGTGATCCCTGCGGTCCTACTGAATAAATGATTTTTGATTTTGATTTTTTTTGATTTGGAAACATGTAACTCCGAATGTTTTTAATAGAATAATTTCTCGATTACAAGAAGCAAACTATTGTTCGCTTCTTGAACATTTTTCCGACCGAATTTTATATTGTCATGCCACGTACAATCCTCATTTTGTTATAGGCCCTCTACATATTCGCCGATAATAGACGAATATCCGCGTTTATTGTATCTATTCTCCTGTATTCATTGATCATTGTCTATCTAATAAATAGTTCGGCGAATATGTAGTAGGTCCATAAAGCGCAATACACACTGAGCCCGCCGGGCCGCCGACAAAGCCCGGCGACACAACCCGGCGGCCTGTATGAAAAGAATCATGTCGGCAACATGCGACGGCGCGTGTTACCCGCCGACATGTTGGCGGCTTGGGTTGCCTGCGCTCAGTTGCCCGGTGGCATAAATTATATGACACAACCACACAACTCATCTCAAGCCACCGACATGCCGCCGACCAAATTTTCCGACTTGTAATAAGCCCGCCGACAAAAAGTTGCCGACATTAGGCTTGTGCTTGCTCGGTCAGTACAGAGAGCGCTCCGTACTAGTACGATCGTTGTGAAGAACTAGATCGGACTTCTAGTACTATTAGTACATCTAGTACAGTAGATCTTCGGTTCTATAATGAGTCGGTCGGTCGGTCGGTCGGTCCTGAACTACGTACTAGCTTTGTGGTTTGTAGGACATGAACGATGTTCGTACTAAACTAAAGATCGAATGAAACGCCCGCCACCGTGATATCTCTGTCTCTTTTATTACCGCTTACTCGCCTAATGAGTCTATCTCTGTCTGCGCTTGACAAACCAATCAGACACTGACATGTGAATACATTTCTAACAGTTCTTTTTCCGAACGATCGAATGAACTAGAGTCCTACTATGATCGTGTAGTTCTTTTCATTCCGTCCTAGTACAAGGGTAGATACGCATGCCGATTTGAACCCTATTACAGTGCAGGAAGGCGCAGTTATGATAATTTCCTTAACGAAACGATCGAATGAACTAGTGTACTAGAGTACTAATAGTCCTTTTAGGACCGAGTTATGTGAACTAGCTCAACTAGTACACTTGTGGGAATGAATTCCTATTAGTACTTAGTTCAGGAACTACACAAGCCTAGCCGACATATGTCCGGCGGGCTCAGTGTGTATTGCGCTTTAGGTTTACTTATTTGTGTACTTAGATCGAGTACAAATATATTTTTACTGTAAGTCCTTGTGCGTCAATCGCACTGTCCCATTCTCTCATACGCAAAACATAAATTAACTCTCCCTTTCTAACCTTAAAACGAGAGCAGAGTGTGTTACATTGTTTCATAAATAATAACAGATAAAACATATTCCAGTGTTTACACATTTTTTGCCTTAGGCCACTATGTAGAGTTTTTTCCCAGGCTCTAAGGTAATAAAGTCTAAGTTTACTGTGATGCAAAAAATACTTATCTCTATTTTACTACGTATTCCTTCTTGATAATTTCACTAAGCAGAAGTTATCGCAAAAATACATACTTACCTAGATGTCCGAAAAAAATAATTATGCTCTACAAATATTTGTCTCGGGTCTGGGTAATTTCTATGTATAATATAGAGGGTGTTACATTTAGAACGTATGGGAAAGTCTGTAACTATAAGACATACGAAGATCTGTTCTTAGGAACCGTGTCATCGATTTTAGTAAAACTTGTACTCAGCTCGGGAATCGAACCCGGACGTTTTGATAAATGAAACTATTTCTATTTAGATATCGATTGTGTAGGTCTTTAGCAGTCAATTTTACTATGAATAATGATGTCTAAAATTAATAAAAGCATTGTTTAAATTTGTTAATAATGTATAAGTAGTATATACATTATTTGTCATGTAGTACCCATAAAACAAGCTCTGCTTACTTTCGGGGTGGATGTTGGTGTGTGAAAAATCCAGCAGCAGTTATTATTTATCTATTTATGCACGACCCAATGATAAATAAATAAATAATCTAGCCCCAAACTAAGCATAGCTTGTAGGTACTATGGGAACCAATATCTGATAATATACTACTTATATTCTTTTTGTTTGTAAATACATACATATTATTATATAGAAACACCCAGACCCGAGATAAATATTTGCAGATAATACAAACATTTATCCCGCGGCTTGGATCGAACCCGCAACCTTCTGCATCCCAAGCGGGCTTTCACCCACTGCGCCACAGAGGTCGTCGTAATAAATATTATTGGCATGGCCACAATTCGAACCTTCTCGTCAAAATTTAGTATCCCGGGGGATATGGACGCATCTTCGAGTTGTAAGCCCAGGTATTATCCCACCCAACAACTTTAATAAAACTTTTTCCTTTGAGAAAAATAAAGCTGGAAGGAAGTCTAGATAAGGTATCATAAACCATAAAGTATGGTAATAAAGCGTCTCTATTTTCATGAGAACCGACCAGGAATTACTGCGAACCTAATTGATGGGTAATAGATGAATATACTCTCTTAATTAATAGGGAGTGTTGACTTGTTTAAGTAGTAGGTGAGCTCTGTTGGTCGTGGGACCTGGATGTTATGACTGTGCCTAGATTTAAGTTTTATTTAACCCATAGATCGTTTTTAACGATCCATAGATGGCTCAACTGATTATAGTGTTTTGTTAATTTATCGCAGTAGCATAGTTTAAGTAATAAATATTTTAGCTATGCTACAGACCAAATCAAGTACCAAATGAAATTTAATACTTTTACGGAGTGAAAATACTAGTTACTATTATTATAATAAACGGCGATGGGCTTGCAACCTGTTACTGAATGATAACTTCTGAAGTGGGAATAATAATAATAATAAATAATGCTGGAGTTTTCACACAGCATCATCTAGCCCCAAGTAAGCAGAGCTTGTGTTATGGGTACTACATGACTGATATACTACTTATGGAATCTGTCAAAATGTTTATTGCACTGACTTTTTGAATTTAACGAGCTTGGAGAATGTCTACCGAGCTTTGGTGATACACCCGTGATCTTGTCTGTGTGTTTCTTAGAGCACTTGAGCATTTAGCTACATTTTTAACCCTAAATCCATTGCCACAATTTACTAATCTATCGAAATTCCTAATCCGTCGAAATAAACCTATGCGCCTTAACATGGATTACAATTGTAAAGCTAGTGGTTAAGTAGACTTCAAAATCCCCGAAAACAGCTATGGGGTAAGCTGTAGGGCTGAACAGCGAAAGTTATCACCCCGTCACTACGTAAAAGCGCGCGCATAGCTCGACGCGCACCACTCGCGAGTGGATACTGAGCGCGCGCGCTTGTCGCATGTATTACACGCACGCGGAAGAAAAATTAAAAATTTGTGTCCGGTTGTGACATTTCAGTGGCTTTAATTCACGTGTTTGTGGCGACGAGAATTTTCGAAGGTGAGTTTTTCACGATTTAAAAAAAAAACTTTTTTAACTTATGAACGGGTGTAAATTTAAAGTGAGTTATTTAAAATTAAGCTTAATTAAACCAACTGAAGTTTTTTCAAACATATTCACAAACTTATTTTCGCGAAGTAAAAAAGGATAAATGACTGAAAAAAAATCAATAAAAAAACCGCTAAGTAAACGAAATGGACTAGATTATATAAAAAAATATACATTGCAATTTTCCAACTCAAAAATATAATTGTTCGCTAATTATATTTTTTAAATAGAATTTGACTTAAAAAAAATGCAGATATAATTTATTCGATCACTGAAATATTTGATCTAAATCAGCTGCGATACCTAGCCACATCACATCACGTAAGATTCGCAGCAAATAATACAATAATTTATTTATTTATTTTATTAAAACTTAATTCATATGTCCTAGTCAAAATAAAAAAAACACATCACTTATTTTATAACCCATACAATAATAAGTTACTACTGAATTTATCAAGCCCAATCTCCAATATTTGATGAAAAATATTATGCAGATCGTACCAAAGCTACGAGATTGTTCAGACAAACATAATTTTACTTTATAATATTACATACTATAAAGCTGAAGTTGTTCAACTAATCGCTGAAATCGTTTCTCGCTCGCTCACTCAATAAACGATTCACTTTGCTCACTTAAAGTGGTAATAAGATTTTTATTGACCGTTGTTGAGAACTGCGCTTGATACATTTGTTTGTACCCTGCAGTATAATTTTCCTCTATTCAATTTAAGTCTTAGAACATTCTTAAATTAATTTTCTGTTCTAACAACTCTCATAAGTATAACTATAAAGAAGAAAAGGTTTAATAAATAGTTATTTTCTTTTATAATTTGTTTTCATCTCTTGGCTAATAAACATTTGACTACCATTAGAAACTAAAATAGAACCTATTATTATGGATGCTACGTGGTTCTATGAGCAACATTCAATAAGTAGAATAATAAATATATGTATGTTAGAATATAAAGATAGCTGATACAGCACATAAGCTTTATATGGTACTCACAAATAAATATTTAGCACGTGCTCACATTTTGCAGAAGTAAGGATTCCACACGTGACAAGATGCAAGCCCATCGTCGCCTTATGGAATGTTAACTGGTTTCCTCGCGTCATATTTCCTTTACCGTTGTCACCTATAGTTTAAATAAATAAATAAATAAATAAATAATGCTGGACATTTCACACAGCATCATCTAGCCCCAAACTAAGCATAGCTTGTACTATGGGAACCAGATAACTGATATACTACTTATATACTTTTTGTTTGTAAATACATACATATTATACATAGAAACACCCAGACCCGAGATAAATATTTGCAGATCATACAAACATTTATCCCGCGGCGGGGATCGAACCCGCAACCTTCTGCGTCTCAAGCGGGCTTTCACCCACTGCGCCACAGAGGTCACAGTTATAATTTAGCATCTGTTCAAAAGGAAAAAATAAAAAATAGCGCTGAAAAAACAAAAAGCCTTAGTTCCGTCCCTAGTAGGCTAATAATACATTAACTGAAACGAATTCATTAAACAATTTTATTATTTTTTTTTAAATAGTAATCATCCAATTTGTCTGACCCACTGAAAAGGCGATCAATGATCGATTGTCTATACTCGAAAGAATTATTCGATTAATTATTCTACATGGATGTTACCGTTTCGATAATCGATTGATCCGCGATTCTGTGAAAGTTTCCGGAGTGGGTGCTCTGGCTGAATATAGAAAGTGTTCTTTATTTAAATGACTGAAATTTGAATTTGCTATTTCAATTTCGCAAATCAACAAAAGAGTAAGTATAAAAAAATATCTTGATTATACTGGTAGACTGGTATCGCCAAGGCACTGTTGATATTTTCTCAAATCAAGTCACTAAAAGATCCTTTCAATATTTAAGAGGAGAAGCCAATAATAGAAATAAAAAATGCCAATGCTCAGCCGTGTTGGCCGAATGAGGTTGTACCTCGACTTTCAATCCGAAGGTCGTGGGTTCGATTCTCGGCCGTGCATCAATGGATTTTGCGTTTCGTAAAATTTATATGCGCTTTAACCAACCTGTCACGTATGGAATATTAGCTTCTGCCAGCTGTGGGCATGTATCAAATATGTATTTGAACATGCCTCTGACTACCCCCTTAGACATCTTCAAAGGATCTGGAATACATAAAAGATCTGAGAGAATGTCTACCGTGCCTTGTGGATACAGTCGTGACCCTGTTTACGTTTTTAAGTTTTACAAAATGCCAATATGCCGTCCAAATACGTATGCATTACCCACATTTTGCCGTATCTGATATATTTTTGTAGCCTAATTCCTAATGAAATTAAGTAAATTATCCATAGCACTCAGACAGAAGATTCTAACTTATCTTAAATGAGAGTATAGCCTTTAAATAGTAAGTACTTACCTATGTGGGCTTCAAAGCAGCATCAGACTGGTATTAAGATAGCTTGGGCTGAGAACTTCAACTAGAGCCTGTCATATGGTTATGACTCTACCATTATTAGATTCTTGAATTAAAAATGGATTATAGATAAATGGTCTAGCCACAATCTTAATAGTCTTCAGCAATTATCATATTCTGTGCGTCAGCTTTTAGCTTTGCCTCCACAAACACGCGACACGCTACCGAATGACATGTAAATAAAACTTTATGGATGTTGCTCTTTAAATAAAAAAGTATTAATTCTTTAATCATTCGAAGTAGGTAATTAGTGATACGATATGACAAAGAAGATTTCTTTGTCATATAGAATTGGGATTCATTGCGTTGGTTGTAGGTATCTGAAAAAAAAAAAAGACTACCAAAAAACATTTAAGGACAGTTGCAGCAGATGCAGAAAATGATAATGGCATGGTCAGAACTTTTTTTATTTAACTATCACAAAGTTATCGAGGATTGTAGTCAACCAAAACCGAACAAAATTTTATGAAAACTGTACAAATAAGTACTATAGATATCAATCGCGTACAGACTCTCATTCGAACTATGTTCTCGTATCGTCCCCAGTCAGTAAAACCGCAGTAGCTATCATAAATCCATGCCTGACTCGTCTCGTCTCCTTTTGAGGTTATAATTTTTTTTCTCTTTTTTTGAGTTTTAACTTAGAAATGTGATCAGTAACAGACACCGAGACCATGTTTTAAATTTGTTTGGTAATTAAAAAATAGGGGTGTATAGGAAAAGAATAATTATAATTAGATTTGCTGATCATGAAAATATTTGGTCCACTCCAAAAATATAACTCAGATAAACAGGGTCTTTCATTAACTGACAGGGCTTCATTTTTGGGTTGTAAATAGACGTTAAACCGTATCAATTTAATTCCAAAGCTGATAGCCGATTTTCACTTCAAAATGTATATTTTATTGATTTTTTTGGACATGTTGCATAATGATTTTCAAGGAGAAACAGACATTCCAGCAATCACACCCCGGCTACATCCGAGCGCACACACATACACGCTCGAATGGACTAAGTTATACAGGAAGCAACAATGAATTGAACGGATAGTCATTATCGATTTGCTCGGCATTTTCATAACAAATAAAAAAAAATTACAAATATTTTTTAATTTATTATTGAACTCATTTCCTGAATTAAGTTAGTTTAAAAAGAAAGATATTATGCAGGGATCAGTCCTTTGAAATGTTATGCTCTGAACTTTGTAGATGTCAATATACAGTAGCAGCAAAATGCAATTTGCAGAAAATATGAATGCTAATACTGAACCATGCCATGATATCTAGCTCTAATACTATGTCATTATGGCGCCAGTAGATATTTTCTGAGTGAGATAAAACATTATCAATTAATTAGATGCATTTATGTGATCATTACAATCATTTCATAGATAAACTCGATGGATTTGCGATATGTCGTGTGCTTAGCTGATTTTATTGCCGGCCGTTAGTGCACGGCCGATTGCTATAGGATAGTGTATTCTAGCGTAATGGGTACCTATTGCAAAAATGTATTGTGTTTTGGATAAGCTATTTTGGATCATGTTTTAAGTACTTGGTTTAAACGAAATTTATTTTGTGTCATGAACATAATTTAGTAGCTTATTTTTACACGACACGATTACATTTTTTTGGATACTTACTTATATTTAAAAAAAATAACTTAACCATTAAATATGAAGAATTTCGAGTCTGACGTCAGGGTTCCGTGACCGAGTGGTGGAAGGCACTCCGGCTTTAGGAGGATCGTCTGATCATCGCGGGTTCAAATCCCCTCGGAATCGAACATTTTGATAAGACTTTTCATTTCATAACTTAAAAACTTAGCGAAACTAAAATGACATTGCGAAGATGTTTGTTTATTCTTCAAAAGGAGAAATTTTTAGTATTTTTTGTCGATGTCAGTACCTTATTGAATGGTATTCATGTTATTAAATTATAAAGTACTAAAACATGACTTTTTATGCAGCAAGGTAAAGCTAAGATAAAATTTATAATGTAACTATCATGTCAGGACGAGTACAGGACAACGTTATAAATAGATTTTATTGGGTTTAATAGTTAATTTATTTTCTTCATTAACTTAAAATATCTAGAAAAAGTTGCTAAAGCACTACTGGGTTTCTAACGTTTAATTTATTTTCTTCATTAAAGTAAAATATAGTGAAAAAGTTGCTGAAATACACTGACTTACAAGCACTACTATAATCAATATCTCGTGAACTGAAAACAGCAACCATTTAGTAATGTAAATAAGTGTTTTTTTATTAAAAAAAAAACTTTAACAATAAATACCTGTTTGAACGTGCGACTATGCCCTTAGACACCGTCTAAGGATCTTGTTTTAAAAAAAATGTTTTGAAGTCAAAACATGAACAAAAAAAATGGAACATAGTTAAGAGCTTGTTGGCTATTGTACTAACTCTAAGAAGTGGACTATGATTTAGAAGGTCGTCGATAACTTTGTTTAAACAGCTGTCGTTAAAATTAATAGTCAGTGTCAATGTGGTGTACCATTTTTTTATTTTAACATGAAATATTGGTATCTTTTTATGAACTGTAATTTTTACATTAAATTTTGATCTATTTACGAACTGTGGTTATTATGCACAAGTTATACTAGGATCTAATTAATATTGTATTATTATATTTATACGTTAATAATTAAGTAATACTGTTTTTTATTAAACTTCAAACATCAATTCTGTAGACTTCTATCACTTCATTCACTCTCATTTTCTTCATGCAAACTCGCTGGTTTATTAAATGTACTTTTCAATTTGCTCTTTTCTAAAATAATATTCATTCATAATAATTTTTATTATTATAAAAAAAGAGAGAATAAAGAGAAAAAAAGTGAATATTATTTAAAAAAATCAGAGTAACTTGTCTTGCAGATTATACGAGTATTTGTATACACAAGTGAGTTTAGTTACACTTTGCAACTTAGCATTCTAGATCCATTTTACAGTGTTGTTTCAAGCAATTCACGGGATACGTTTAGATAAGGTTACTTACATGAATTTACATAAATATTCATATTATGGCAAGAATTGCTAAAATAGTCAATTTTTTTAAAATTTTATTCAAATGCATAAAAATCCTATAAATATTATAAAGGCGAAAGTTTGTAAGTATGGATGTATGGATGTATGGATGTTTGTTACTCTTTCACGCAAAAACGGCTGGACCGATTTGGTTGAAATTTGGTATGTAGATAGGTGATACCCTGGATTAACACATAGGCTACTTTTTATCCCGATATTCCCGCGGGAACGGGACTTACGCGGGTGAAACCGCGGGGCGCAGCTAGTATTTTATATTTTTGAAATCTGATCCGTTATTCCAAAGATTATCTTCCGCTTAGAAACAAACATACTATTAGCCAAGTAATAGTAAGTATAGATAATTTATAATGAATTTCAAATCGTCGTTCAAAAAAACTAATAGCCTAATCTCAACCGCTAAACGAATTGAAATTGATTCCTAATGAAATCTAAATGAAATTATGTTTATTTTCTGGACAAGACGCAAAAAGCCAGACGCGAAAGTGATACGTGACTTCCGGTGCGCCTAAACATTTTTTACACAAAGTAAAAAGTGAGTCTGTTTACTTGTTTTATTTAACCGACATCAATGAATTCGCTACAAATCTAATTATTACATTAAATCTCATTATTATTATATTAAAAGTAATAATCAGATTTGTAGGAAATTGATATTTTGAATTATTTTTTTTTGTTCTGAATTTTTTGTTTTTCTGTAGAGTTGCGTTATTTTTTTGCATAAAAGTGATTTTATTGTATTATCATAAACTACAAAAGAAATAACATGAGGCTTAGGCAAACGATCTATAGACAGATCAAAATATACTTAGATAGATCGATCGGAAGATAGAAAAAAAAAAAACAAAAAAAGCAAACGAAGAGCCTTTAAAAAATATTTTTCATGCTGAATTTTTTGAAACGGATTTAAAATTATGACTTAAAAAAATAAAAATGATGAGTTACACTTTGTTGATTTGAATGTATAAAAATAAACAAATGTTCAACAAGCATTTACAGTGTGTTCATTATATGCCAAACTTTTATAAATAAGTAATCAACTGCTGCAAATTTTGAATCGATACAAGGAATCAATATCTGATCTCCGTCTGTTCCATAATGGTCTACAATTAATTTAATACCCCTTATCTCATTACCAGTCTTGTTATTTTAGCCCACTGTGGATGGCCACAGATAAAGATATAATCGCCCTACATTTTATTGGTTGTCCTCAGCTTAATTGAAATAAAAAGTAGAGGTAATTTCTTATTGTCAGTTTATGGTTTGCGTTCAAGAATTCGATCACTTTGGCATTACTTTATTTGGAGTTGTTTGTTGATAAATAATGTTTGTGGTAAATGGCATCTTGGGAACTCGGAATTCAGATCGCCTAGCGAGTTAATTTAAGTTAATTTTATTTATTAACTTTGAAAACAAGTACTTTTTTCAGGTTTCTTTGTTTCTCTTTTTATTACTATTCGTTGAAAAACTTTTCATTCATAATGATTTAGATTTGTAGCTATTTAAAGTTTTCATCATGATCATCATTTCAGCCATATAGCGTCCACTGCTGAACATAGGCCTCTCCCATCGATTTACATAACGATCGATCTTGTGCAACCCGCACCCAACTAAAAAATAGTTATTAACTAAAGTTTTAGCACAAAGATAAAAAAACAGAAATTAAAAGATTATTTTTAGTGAAACTTCCATTATTTAAATATCTACGTTTTTTATTTTATGTTTTAGAAAAAATGGATTTGCTGGAACTCAATGTAAGTTTATTCTATTCTAAAGCAGAACTTAAATTTTCCGTCATGTTTGTCGTGCGCTAGCACTGTCAATAAATGTGATAACAAACCCATAGAATTTGATATACTTCCTATTCTGTGAAAAAAAAACTCATTATTCAACTCTACAAAGTCGTCTACTTGCTTTTATCTCTGCCTAATATAAAAAACACGAATCCGGAAGCTTATATCATACCAAAATTTCACACAATTGCGGCACTAATCGAAAGAAAGTGAGTGTGTAATAGTCTAAAACATTTTGGGATCTGCAATGATTTGCCAAAATTAGTTTTCGAGACACGCGAACGCTAAAGCGCCATTAGCACTGGTTACTAGGCTAACAAAACTATGAGAAGTAAATTATACAACAATTGATCATTTATATAAAAAAATCTAGAGATCCACTTTTTCTAACAAGTAGATGCAAATTATAATAACTTTGACAGTTAAGAGCTCTTCATAATTGCCTAAAGTATTTTACAAAACTAAAGAATAATCTGACGTTTTGGCAAATATTTTAGTGTTGTGTGTGTGTGTGTGAGATGAACTCGCAGCCATTGAACCTACATCTAGACTCTAGACTATCTAGTATTTGGGCAACTTATACCTAGCTGATATAGAAATGAAAATGAATTCAGTCCTATTTAACCGACCTGCTAAGGCTGTTGATTGGCTTCTTAAGAAAATACTAATAAAAATAAAATGTATATGTGGTGTAGACTCAGACATTCTCTCTAAAATAATTACAGATTCAACCAAAACAGAAGTAACATCGATTTAATTGTTATTGTCACAATATTGCTCTTTTTCCTACGAGCTAGTGTGAAAGTGAATGAAAAAATAAGGGAAGAGTGAAAAGTTACTTAAGGAGATATAAATCAAAAAGATCGATAGACTGTGGGAAAGATGACAGGTGTAGGAAAAGAGTGAGTGATGAGATGAGATGACAATAAAATGGTGAAAAGGGAAGATTACTTTTCTGGCAATTTCACCATTTTATACAGCAACAAAGTCATTGTTTGATCTGTTGGTGCTACCTCTATATTGTGTGGTATTGTAATGTTTATAATGATGGACAGTGATGTTTCACTCATGACTTCTAACCTCATTGACTGAGATTGACTTGATCGTGCGTAAGTGGTCAGTAATTTGATGTGTTTGCGTGATTCATTTTTTGTCTGTGAACATTTCTATTAGTTGTATTAGGAGTGAGATTGTTCGTAATCGCACATAATTTATATTAATTGAAAAAAATCTTTAACTTTTTAGCCCCAGCGTTGATTTAGAAAATGCGAAACATAAATGGCATGTTTAATTTTGCAAGTCATTTTTGATTTTTTCATCACGCATTTTTTAAATAAATATTGTGTTTATTAACGTTTGCTTACCACACAGACAGTGTGTCGTATAAAGCTCATCGCAGTATCCATCCGCGCCGAACGCGCTGACCTGTCAATTCAATAGAGCCGAGATGCTGAGACGTCAGAAGCGACCCGCATTTTCTGACTTCATCAGTATTTTTTCTGTAGAAAAATTTACGGCATATTTATTTTTTTATGTAAATTCAATAGAGGAAATGCTGAGACGTCAGAACCCACATTTTCTGACGTCATCAGTATTTTTTCTTTAGAAAAATTACTGCGGCGCTTACGGCGCGGACATATGTGCGATCAGCTTTACTGAGAATGCTTTCATTCCACCAATATCCACTCTCATTATACAGGCCACCCAATACTAAAAGTAAATTTTACGTAATAATTTTCACCTCAAGATTAAGTAAGTACAAAAACGTATTCTAACAGAGTGTTCGATACATTCACGCCTCTTGAGAGGAGAACCTTTTAAGAGGCTAAACAGATAGTTTTCCACTTGCAACGATACTGACATTACATCGTCTCATTCACTCTCATTGCATTCATTTTACAAGCTCGCCGTTGATACTTAAATAGCACTGACAATTAAATTAAGCCATTTAATTGTTGGTTATTTTAATTAGATCCTATTTGAATTACGAGTACTGGGTCGTTTATCACACAATGCTAGTGAAAGGAATCGGAAATGGGGTCTTTCATTTACGATAAATAATTGTTCCATTACTATTTAATGTAAGTCACTTATAAGACTCTCTAATCTTTTGTGTATGTATGAAAAACGCTTGCAATTTCACTCCCGGTTGGTTGCTAACTTGCACTTATGTCAAGCCTTATCTCTTCAAGTTTAAAGAATCGGATGGATGGATAAATGTTTGTTGCTCACGCATGCTGAATCCTCCGCTAGGGATTCAGCTTATGCTCTATCCCGTAAATGTAAAATACTCCCAACGGCACCGCGAGTCGTAGCTATTAGTAGATAATGCTAAGAGGCTTACTACTAGGTAGGTATCTGTGACAACAAAGACAAGAAATAGAATAGAATAGAATAGAATAGAATAGAATAGAATAGTCATTTATTTTGTGCAAAAAAAGGTTTACAATATTTACGAACTAACTTAACTAAGCACAAAATAGGTCACCACTCAGCATGTGCTGCAGCAACTTATAGCTGCTGCAGCGCTGATTTTCTGTGGCGCCGGTGAGTCCATGTGTGGCAACAGCTGCACACGCATGTTCATGTTCAATACTTCATTCATTAAACTTAAGAGCTCAGCTCTTGTCGGTGCAATGATGCAACTTCCTCCACCTCTCCCTTTACAATGCGGATTCCTTTACTTCTTTATACGACATGACAGCGATCTTCTCCTTTACCTGACTCATAAAACTGATTCTAGGCCTGCCTCTTCCTCGTCTTCCTTCCACTTTTCCTTCTATGATGTTCTTAATAAAGCTGTCATGTCGTATAAGATGTCCAATCAATACTTAAGTATATTAAAATTTATAATAATAATAAAAAATACAATACGCGAGAAAAAATATTTTATATTATGTTCAACGAACGAAACAACACAAAAAGACAAGGCACGTTCCAAGAAAGCCTAACTTGTCACAATATTGTCCCGATCAATGTCCTTACATTGAACGGGACAAAATACAAATGACTTAGGTATGTCTACTTTATAGCCAAAAAATTTACGGTAATGTATTATTAGGCGAAATATTACTTCTTACTATAGAATATTTGCTAAAGGCCGTAAGCACACACATTATCTATGTTTGTTCCACGCAAAGTTTATTGATAATTTTTATAGTAATACATAATTGAATATAGCATATAATTTGGTGCTAAGTAAAGAGATTCGCGTGCAAAAAATGCTTACTTACATCGAGTTTGATAGTGTTTAATTATATGTTTAGCATTCTGGTATATTAAGACAGTAGCACACTGGCCTTTGCGCTATATTTAAATTCATATTTGTTAATAACTTCTGGGATCAAATTGGCGACATTATGGAGTCCAAAATGTCACCTTCGTCGGCTTCGCCCACGTCGTACCAACATTTTGAATAGCCTATATGCTATTATGCCAGGTCACTATCCTACACCTATTCTAAATTTCATCCAAATCGGTTTTCTAGTTTAGGCGTGATTTAAACACAAGCATCCAAACATACACACAAGTCTTTAGATTATATTATATTAGTAGGATCTAGGATAAACTAGGGACGCAGGTTGCAGAATTCAGAAAATCTTTCTTATGTAAATTTTGGACTCTAGTATTTCATATTTCTGCTCGCAGCTTGTAAGTATTCTTGTGTTTGTAGTGTCACTAGTTTGAAAGAAAAAAATAATAGTCGAATATAATAATATTAAGTGCGCTTCTAAAAGCATAATAACATTCGAAATAAACGAAGTTAATAAAAGCGTATTACTAAAAATGTTTTAAATTCATTAGAAAAGTTATATTCGTACTTACGCGATTGTAACATTGTGAAATTGGCAAAAGTAAATAATATTGCAAATTGCCTTCACGATTGATTTGTAACTTTACAAGCTCCATTGCGTTTGGTATGTTAATAAAGTTTTTCAACTCCATAAATATAATCTAGCGATTCTATCTCCTAGTGATCACTGCCTTTACAAACCAGACATAATAGGCTATTGGCGCCTCACTGGTCGACGACACCAAAGAAATTATAAACCTCTATTATTGCACAACAATTAAGTTATGGTTTAATATTTGCTTGATACTGTTATGTTGATGGGAATCTTTATCTTTGATTAATTACATTGAAGTATCTTTCATTTAGCCCCAAAGTAAGCTTTGTTTTAAACGTTTACCTATGTATTGAAGCGCTTGTGGTCGTACTTGCTTAGTCGTTCTTGATAGATCGTCGAAGTTAAGCAAAATTCGAAACGGTCTGGAAGTGTATGGGTGAACGCCCCATGGCATTTTCATCTGAGCGCTTCCGTGCTTCGGAGGGCGCGTTTAATTTTCGGTCCCGGCTATTTAAGTCGTTAAGCCATGACGGAGGCCTTAAGGCGGCCTAAAAACTCCGTCACTAGAGTTGGCCACTGACTCATACGAATTTACTTACTTTACCTATGTATTTCAAATATTGCACCCATGCTAAACCAGATAACTGATAGAATCTATGTCATTGATACATGCTACTCGTACTCACTATAGAGTAATTATGTACCAAGTCATCACAAAAAATGTTAAAATTCAGTCCGACCTCATTTGTATAAGAAAAAAATCGTGCAATAAATAACAAACTGTTTTCCATACCAAACTTTCATTTTATTCCGTTTTTAGTGCGATTCTGCGCGCAGTTCCGCATTTCAAGGACTTGATTGCATTTCTAGATGACATCGCATGTATGTACTGTTACACAGTAGCTAAGCTTTATAAATATTAATGCAGCTGAAAGAGAACAGAGCGTGCGAACTGGAAATTTGAATATCTTTACTGTGCACGTGAGGTGGCTGCAAAGTATTCATATTTTTCTATCTAGCTTAGATACTGAATCTGAACGGTTCTACTAGTCTAGACAGTTTGTTAGACTCGGTAAGTGGCCCAGTTTTATTTGATCTTATTATAATTATACTACCGGCCCGCTCGCGGCTTCATAAGCATTGGATATGCTACTCAGGATTGTAGCATCCATGGATGCTACAATCCTGAGTAGCATAACCAATTTTATTATATTTTATTGCACCCGTGATCGTTTCTTTTTTGCGATTGACCTTAGTTGCGAAAATGGTCGTATGGATAACCGTTTTATTTAGACTGTATAATTATTCTAATTATAAAGCCAATAAATTATAAAAATAACAAAAAGTATATAAGTAGTATATCAGTCATCTTAGTACCCATAACACAAGCTCTGCTTACTTTGGGGCTAGATGATGCTGTGTGAAAAAGTCCAGCATTATTTATTTATTTATTTAATAATAATCCTAAGTACATACAATGCAAACAGATAAATTTCTTTGTTTCCCACTCATATAATAAAGCTGAAAGTTTGTGAGTTTGTTTAGATGTTTGGATGTTTGTATATTTGTGTATCAACAGCGCCTAAACCAGTGAACCGATTTGGATTAAACTTGGTATAGGCATAGATAGTGACCTGGAAAATGACCTCAAAATGTTGGAACTATGCGGGTGAAGCCGCGCGCAGAAGCTAGTATAAAATAAAATGTAAAATTGTAAATCTAATCTTGAACATTTATTACCAGATAATATAGGACACTTTTCGCCTCGTACCACTCGCACCAGCTGAGACTCTTCCCCTTGAGTTCTCCATTGCTTACAAACGAGAAGCGCGTGAACAAAATGTTGTGTATTGTGTTGTGCAAGTATGTGATTATATCGCGTTTGTATGGAATTTACTCGCGTGTCCGGGGTAAGGCTCAAGCAAGCATCGGTTTTATCCAGAGGAATCATTTAAGAAGAGGCTATGGAACTGATCAGTGTCTTCTTCGCGATGTGTTCCTGGATATGGAATATCATTCGTTTAGGACCTAAAATTCATTTCCGGATTCGAATTGGCTTAACATAGATACATACAGATCAAAAGTCAAGGTATATTAGACTATATGATAAAACCAAACATAGCCCTGACATTGAATTAAAGACTATTTCCAAAATATAGACAAACTGGACACATAAAATGTTTATCTAAATTAAGTATAATTATACAATCAAATTGCATGCCCATATTTCAAATTGAATGGTGAATAAATAACTGGCGATTTCTTCAAAAGGAATCTGTGCCTAAATCAATAATCGTTTTACATAATTATACTAATGGCTAAAATAATTGTTTATTTAAAGAGAAGTTTACACTTCTAAGGGTCGATTCACATCTGACCGAAGATCCGTCGCGTATTATCGGTCGCGGAATGCCAGAACTGACAAATGTATAGAAAAACACTCGACCGTTCACACTCGACCGATGATACGTTAGTCCGTCGAGTGTGAACGGTCGAGTGTTTTTCTATACATTTGTCAGTTCTGGCGTTCCGCGACCGATAATACGCGACGGATCTTCGGCCAGATGTGAATCGACCCTAATACTCTTTATTTGTTAGCACTCTTTTGTTTTTTTTGAACAATCAGAAGGAGGAAGGATGATTACTCTATTACGAGTATAAATGTATTATATTATTGGGTTTTTGGATAGTTAGAAGCCAAATGTATAACATGTGTAAAGATAATAATAATGTGTAAAGTAAATATTGAGTTGGCAACTTTTAGAGCAGGTGGAAGAAGAAAAACTGTTGTGCCGACCCCATAAACAAGAAGGATAAGGGCAATGATGATGTTAATATATAAAATTGTATTTCCTTTTGCCTGGAGTGTTTTGGGTAGATTTCCGACCATCAGTAATCAGTTAAATCCATACTAATATTATAAATGTGGAACTAACTCTGTCTGTCTGTCTATCTGTCTGTCTGTTTGTTACCTTTTCACGCCCAAACCACTGAACAGATTGGGCTGAAAATTGGCATGGATAGAGGATGTATTCCAGGGAAGGACATAGGCTACTTTTTATCCCGAAAAAATCCCGACGGATCGCGGGTTACACCGCGGGAGCGCAGCTAGTTATAAATAAATAATAAAAAATAAAAAAATTAGATCAATCGTTAATATTAATGTTCCCAAGGTGACTAAATAGATTTTAGTGTAATTGTACAGTTAATTAAATAGTAGTTTCGATTCTTTGAATAAATCTCTCTATATTCTTGGCGCAAATATGCAAACAGATTTTATCTGCTGGTATTAAGTTTTATTAGTATTAAATGTGATACGCAATCTACAAGAGTTTATGTGATCAGATTGCTAGTTTACTTTTAAACTTATATTAATGCAATTAGAGCTTTATCGCAATATACAGGGTGTAACATTTAAGTCGGTCAGTATGGGAAAGTCTGAAACTGTAGGACATACGAAGATCTGTTCTTAGGAACCATGTAAACAATTTTAGTAAAACTGCATTCATACATTAATAAAAAACTTGTACTCTGCTCGGGAACCGAACTCTTAATTAAAGGATATTAATACAATGCTTAATTTATCAATTGTAGACATCATGGTTCATAGTAGCATTTACTGCGTAAGACCTACAAAATTGATATCTAAATAGAAATAGTCTTAGTTTTATTTTTCAAAACGTCCGGGTTCGATTCCCGAGCTGAGTACAAGTTTTTTAAGGACGAATGCAGTTTTCCTTGTTATTAAAATCGATGTCATGGTTTATAATAACAGTACTTCGTTAGACCTTCCCACACTGTCCGATCTAAATGTTACATCAGCCTGTATATAAAGTGTTCTTTTTATGGGTTTTAACAGCGAATAAATACGGATTTTATATAGTAAGGCGAATAAGGGTTTCTATGAAAAAAGAGAACGTGAATTAGAGATTAATAAATCACTTGACGACCTCTGTGGCGCAGTGGGTGAAAGCCCGCTTGAGACGCAGAAGGTTGCGGGTTCGATCCCCGCCGCGGGATAAATGTTTGCAAATATTTATCTCGGGTCTGGGTGTTTCTATGTATAATATGTATGTATTTACAAACGAAAAGTATATAAGTAGTATATCAGTTATCTGGTTCCCATAGTACAAGCATTGCTTAGTTTGGGGCTAGATGATGCTGTGTGAAATGTCCAGCATTATTTATTTATTTATTACTTAAAATAAACAGCAAAAAAAGCTCGAAGTTTTACGCTACGGTGTAAAAACTGCATCATGATTATAAAATGTAGATGTTGCGTTTGTTTTCAACATTATTTTACGTATAAAAACGTAAAACTAATTTACAGAAACTAAGCTACTACAATATGTACATAAAATAACAAAGTACAATAGAATCGTAAAAACTATCTATAGATAGCTCAACTGATCCAAGTCACTGCCAGTCGTAAGCGTGCCCAAAATACTGGCGGCATTGCCACGCTGAATTGCAATGCTGATTCTCTGTGCCAAAAAATCGCCAGCTCTCAAATCACGCGACGCTTCGACTAGACGCCCAGAAATATAATTATTCCGATATACTGTTAGGTGATAACAAATATATACATCAAGAATGATTACCTATGAGACCATTACGTGCGTGACCACCTCTGGACATCATTTCATTTCTCTATAAACCATAAATATAGTTAATTATCCAAGATTTAGATTGGTTGAAGGTAATCAAAGCTAAATTGCAAATTGCATGTACACAAATAAAGATATTCTTGGCATAAGGCTGGAATACTAATAATAAATTTGCACGAACTCTTGCCTTGTTTGTTCATCGCAAGAACTATTTAGACAAAACTTTATGCTGTATTAAATTCCTATACAAAATAACTTGATCTTTGTCTTAATTGTGGTAGAAATTTACACCCTTTAAGATTGAGAAAGCTAAATGAGTTTTAAGTACTATAATAATAATAAATAATGCTGGACATTTCACACAGCATCATCTAGCCCCAAACTAAGCACAGCTTGTACTATGGGAACCAGATAAATGATATACTACTTAATATACTTTTTATACACTTTTATACTTAATATTTATAATTACCTAGTATATATAGAAACACCTAGACCCGAGATTATTAATGAGATATTTACCATGATTCATTGTTTTTGGAGTTTCCCGATATTTCGGCGCAGTTGCACACGCCATGATCACGGAAGAACATCATGGTAAATATTCCGTTAATATTGTTGATAACCATGATTGTTTAAAAAGTTATGACAAATGATTTTTATTATCAACTAGCAAACCCAGCCAACTCCGTTTCGCCACCAGATGCCACCAGATTTTTCCTGAATTTTCTTTGCTATAAACCTCACGGAGCCCGAGACCTTTCCAACGAATGCAAAACCGTGGAAATCGGTTCGTGCGTTCTGGAGTTATAGCGTCAGGAAGGAAAACCCGACTTATTTTTATATAGTAGATTAAATTACTATATAACTAAGTAGTATATTCTAGATATTGTAGTCTTGAAACATTCGAAATTTAAAATGTATATGAAAATATAGTTTTACTTTGGACCACCTTTACCAAGGATTAATAGCCGTTGGTAAAACCATTCATTTGTTCAAAAATTTTCCCGAAAGTTAAATTGAACAATTAATTTTCAAAAGTGCAATTCATGAAAGTGAATTTAAATTCGCGTAGCATTAAAAAACATTGACAAATCGCCAGTAATACCAAAACAATTTCGTTAAATACATTTCTTAAGGACGCACGTATGCGTTTTGCGGATGGTAATGAGACTTTCATTTAATTAGGGTTTTCGATTTGAATTATGAAAATCGGTCGCACCTTAATTATCTGATGTTATCAGAGATCTTGGGCCGAAAGAAATAAATTAAGATTACTTCAAAAAAGTTATGGGAAAAGATTTACTGATATAATTTTCTGATATGCTAGTGAAACTTAAATACGTGTTAATGAAGCACTTTTTTAATTGGTTATTGTTATTAAAAAAACCATTTATCATTTAAAGTATATTGGTGAGACTATCGACAGTCAGCAGATCGTTGGAAACGAACTATGTAAGTATAGTTCGACTAATCCTGATTACTGCTAGTCGGAAGCGCCCTAAAAACTCAGGCTAAATTATTATTGTCATGATAACTAACTTTACGTTTTTACTAGATATACCTACTTCTATTCAATCTTATAAAACTAAGGCCTTTACATTGATTTATATAGCGTCAGGAGGCAACCTATGCCTACACGTAACGGGACGCTGTAGTGCCTCGGACATTGTTTGAGATGGAATATGCCCAGCACCTAAACCATCCTCTCAGCTTAATCAGCCTTGCCCACAGGAAGGACGATACGTCACTACGTGTGGAGATGACTATGCTGCGTTTTTCCACACGATGTTTTTCCTTCACACGAGCTCTTAACTCGTGTGCATATAAAAGAAACGAAAAGTTCTTTGATGCATAGCCGGGATTCCATGATAAATAATAAATAAAATAAATAATGCTGGACAATTTCACACAGCATCATCTAGCCCCAAACTAAGCATAGCTTGTACTATGGGAGAACCAGATAACTGATATACTTATATACTTTTTGTTCGTAAATACATACATAGGTATTATACATAGAAACACCTAGACCCGAGATAAATATTTGCAGATCATACAAACATTTATCCCGCGGCGGGGATCGAACCCGCAGCCTTCTGCGTCTCAAGCGGGCTTTCACCCACTGCGCCACAGAGGTCGCCAGTCTTCTAACATTCTTAATAATCTAATCTCATAAATTCAATCTGCTAGTATTATTTCTTCATATTACTGTTATTATTAGTTGATACATACGAGTATATTAGGTTTTTATAAATAAATTGAATTGAATTAGTGTAAATACCACCCTTCCGCACTGACAGCGTGTGAATAAAATCATAATAAGCTAATCCCCGATGCATCTTCGCTGTAAGTACCTTCCGCCTTACAGATTTTACACTTTTACTACCGCAAATGTACATTCAACGTTTATAGTATTGCGTATAATGCTATGAGAATGCACGATTCATTAGAAAATATTCCCGTTGGTAAAGGGGACTTTGCGAATTCATGGTTGGCAAACTGCTTATTTGCAAAATGATGAAAATAATACTATATTTAAACACATTACATAAATTAAATAATACTTACAAATATTTTTTATAATATTTAAATAGTTAAACCTAACATCATTGGTTAAACCACACTTAGGCATTTCATTGAGAAATGAAAAGTCTTATCAAATAAAAAGGAATTTTCACACAGCATCATCTAGCCCCAAAGTAAGCGGTCGCTTGTGTTATGGGTACTACCTGACTGATATACTACAGGATTCTATTCATTACGTTGGGCCTATGAAACCAAGCCTTAAGAGTGGATCAAGTCCCGTCTGATATATTGTGTTGTGGCAGTTTGTTGGCACAATCAGGAATAAATACTGGCGAGTCGTGTTGGTAATCAGAGCAAACCAATATAGCAGCCATGAACGAAAGCAGGGCTGGCAATCCGTTGTTGAGGATCGATGAAAGGAAGTTTAGGGGTGAAATTGCATGCGATTAAATATGGATAATTGCTTAATGGGACTGGTCACAATGTTTGAAGGGTTGACACATTATAGGAATAAGTTTATGGAAGGACAGTATTATGGTAGTTTGAAATATGTAGATCCTTAGAGAACAAGAACTCTACATTGCCAGAAATTAAAAAAATGTTAAGAAATAGCTGGATTACCCCAAACGTACAAAAATAACCAACACACAAATTGAATGCGTTTTTTATTTGAAGCGTGGAAAAATGTCTAACTAAGGTATTGCATAATCTGTAGCTAAACAGTTCGAATCCGACCTAAATCGTATAAATTCGATAAAAAATTAAATTAGCTAAAAACTTTTGTTGCTAAAGTCTACAAATTATTATGTGCGCTCTCAACCTAGTCAATGAAATCACGTGACAGCCCTGTGACGGTCCGATGATTAGCCAATGGTACGCGACACGGGACCAGTCACACTTATTATTCTAATCGTCGAACTTCATAGTTTGCAGTTATCTGCTCTACACAATGATGTTTAATATCATTGGCTCTACACGTTTTGTGTTACAAGTAGACAGCAAAATTTTTACTTGTGTGTTCATTGCCAGTTTAGCCAGTTATTGCAAATCAAATTGTCGTTGGTTATTGGTAGATCGGCTAAGTCCTGGACTCGCATGGTCGGGAGGAATTCTGCAGGGGTGCAACTGGGGACGCATTTATAAAAATGCTTGTAATCTAAATGTACTTGCACGTGTGCACGTAGTCGTGTAACTACGTTTTTATTATACGCATTCATCAAACTTCGACTCAAGATCTATGATTGGTCATTGCCCTTTGGTTCATTACATTGTTTTGTTTTCTTCACATCGAATATTTTACTGGAACTGTAAAAACGTAACGAAGTTTCGTTTAATTTGTTATACTTATTTGTTTTTCTTTTTGTTTATTTTGTTGTGGTTGTAGTTTGTTGAACCCTGAAAGAAACAAAATGTTACAGTCCGTGGTATAGTCACTAACTAAGATCCCTCGCAGACTACAGACTTTCTATCGGCCGATAGTTGAGGCGGAATATACTTCGGCTCGTAATGAGAAGTACCTATAGCCCGTCTCAACTATCGGCTGATAGAAAGTCTGTAGTCTGCGAGGGGTCTTATAATTTCTACTACTTTTCGCGAATACATTGTATAGTTTTTGTGTGTTCAATGTTCATGTTATTTGCGTTTTATTTTTTTTGCTTCAATTCATCATAACGGGAACTTTATTGACATGGTCTTAAGTACCTACTCGCCGTTTTAATTTGATTGTTTGTACACACGCAAACAATGTCCAGTGTTTGATCAGCTCTTTATGAGACACTGGCTTGTGGTTTTTGCGAAGCTATTTATGATTTGCATGAAAAACAATTCTGTGCTAAGCTGTTTATATTTTCTTTAGTTCTACTCTAACAGTGTTTCGTTTTGTTTTTATAGTGTAGAGAGCATTAATATTAATTATATGAACATATTACTTCAAATAAACTAGCGGTGCATTTTATTATTAGAAATTAGGGTTCCTCGCTTGAGACTCAAGGTTGTGTAACCGCCTACCGTAGTTCAGTTTTGCATTTTATATTTCTACTTTAATTTATATTTTTCTAACTCACAGCTCAGTCGGCTTCTCACGTATTTGTTAAGTATACCTTTGTGTAAGGATTATTCTGAGAAGATTATTTTTATGTATCCATACTGATATTATAAATGTGAAAGTAACTCTGTCTGTAAGTCTGTCTGTTAACTTTTCATGCCCAAACCACTGAACAGATTAAGCTGAAATTTGGCATGGATAAAGGTTGTATCCCAGGAAAGGATATAGACTGCTTTTTATCCCAACAAAATCACTAATCCCGAGGGACCGTGGGTCACACCGCGGGAGCGCAGCCATGTTTTAAATAATGTTCATTTATTTTAGATCCAGCATGCTCATAAAAGAAAATGATAGTTTCTGTTACTTAACTTTTAAATAAGAGCTTACTGCGAATAAAAATAATATTAAACTAATGGTGACTGTCATATTCAACGACAAAAAGCAAATCTTCACACCGTAAAAATATTTATTACATGTAGCTATCAAGTTGTAACATAATATGGCAGGCGGTGAGCCTTTTTCTATAAAATAAAGCGATGTTATGTACTTAATAACATATTTATACAAGAAATGGCGTAAAATGTTTCCCCTCGGCCGCGTGCAAGAGTTTTTTATACAAATGCGTGTTAACTAATAATTGAGGACGGATATTTGCATGTTCATTAAGACATAACAGAATTTGCTTGGCCGGAAGGCAAGCTGTCAGTACGTGTCAAACGTCTAAGTTTTTGAGGAAAACTAAGCCCCGTTACGCACTAGCGGTTGAACCGCGCCCCGCGGTTCAGATTTTAGTACAACTTTATGGTGATTAGGTGCGTACAAGTGGTTGCATACAAAAACTGGAAAAGCGGCCCGCGCCGCTCTGCGGTTCAACCGCTAGTGCTTAAGAGCGCTAATTGTAATGAGACCAAAAATTACGTTAATTTGATTCCGACAGTATTATATTTTTAATCTGTATGGTGGTGGGAATAATGATGATGATGAGATTTCTAGGAATTGATTTGCAATAACCATGTTTGGTTAATACAATTCAAAAAACTCTTGTAGATTTACAGTTAAAGTGGTCTAGCTCAAAAAGAAATGTATATTGTATAGTAAGCTTGATAAACTTCACGGAACATTCTATAAATTCTATTTATTTTTCGTTTTTAACGAGTACCCTTGTTATTCCTATTATGGTTGCATTGAATAGGTATTACTTATTATCCTGACTTATGTTATGTAGCTCTAGATCTGATAACCGCCCTTTTGATAGAACTTTTGTTAGAATAGCTCTCTGCGTTGTTACCCGCAGTCCTTCGGGAATACATAACTTTTCTGGAATCAAAAGACAGACTATAATCTCTAATCTATCTATTTGTGGAATTTAATCTTTTTGCGTGACACAATAACATCCATACAACCTCACAACATGTCTTATAATATTTTAGTAGGAATCATTGGGGATACCAAATTAATTGTGTAAATTTTTTATTTTGTTTCAGGTGAAAAGAGCAACTTTTCAATAATCGCCAGCTCGTTCAAAAGGTATGTTTTATCAGTCCTAATAAGATTTGGATTATCTTAAATTCTGAATGGATCTATTTGTCTTGCTTCCGCTTTTTTTCAGTCTTGGGCACTTTTAATCTGTAGTCGGTTTGAAACTCTGTTATCTATGATTCTTAATTTATTATTAAGTTGTGTCTTACTACTGTGTGATTTCTCATTGTCTTTGTCTCAAGTTTTTTCAGGAAGATGTATTAAGACATCCGATCGGCTTAGATATTCACTCAATGTTCAGGCGTGTTGAACAATTCAACAACAAAAAAGTAAATGTTCACACCGTAAACATTTTATAACATGCAGCTATCAAGTCATAATTTAATATGGCAGGCGATGAGTTTTTTAAACGAAAATTCGCACATTTTATAGTTTTATGTACTTAATTTGTTACTTGAGGTCGTCAACCTCCAATACTCATAATAGTATTTCCTGTGGCTAAGTCAAATTGTTCTGAGAGGATTGCTTAGGGATTGCTTGACCAGGCGGTCAAGCCTATTCCATCCCAACAATATTTTCGGCAGTAGTGTCCAGTCTTCTTCTTCTATCGTGCCCAATGGCTTGACCTTAATTTTTGCCCAATATTCGGCGACTCGTACGCCCTTATCCGTGGCCTTGTTTAAGTCCTCTCAAGTTCAGGTAGTCGGACAAAGAGGGCATGAAAGTAGGTGTGCCATAGTAGTGTCCAGTTGAGTGTAGGCATAGGTTGCCTTCTATCTGATTACGATAACCAATATCTATACGGTAATGTAGAGTAAAATGTTATTGGAATTTAGGCAAAAGTATCTTTCTACAACCGTGATAGAATTTAAAATGGTCTATAGGGCGCGATCATGGCTTAGCAAGCCTTTAGTAAAGATGAAAAAGTGATTCTTATAAAACCAAAAAACATAGGTATTCTTAATTTTTATTTTCAATTAGTTACAGTAGAAAATAATCAAGGAATTTTGTAAAGATGCTATCGGTTTTATTGCATTTAGTGGCGTTGCGACTACAGACAGGTATGTCGTGCAGAACGCGATGGTATTTCGATAGCGTTGTTTCATGCCACGGGCTGTCACCTACAATAAAACAGGAAGTTTGTGTGTTTGTAATTTTATCGGAGTTTAATAGGTAAATTATTTGCGGATCCGTAGGCTGTTGGACAAACTATCTAGTAAATTAAATGATTTTATCTATTTTATTTGTAGATATAAAACTGTTTACAGGTATATCAAATTGACTTGATATCGTCTAAATATCCTAAGATGAGAATATAAAGACTATAAATACCTCATCTTGCATTCCATGGGTTCGAATCCCATGTTAAGGCGCATATAAAGTTCCTGGAAAATTAAAAGAGCTTTAAACATGAAAGAAAATTATCGTGAGAAATCTAGATAATATTCTGATAGGCGGCGATGTTTTTACAACAGAAAAAGACATGGTGATAAAATAAAACGTGTATATAACTAATCGAATCTTAAATAGACCTGATAGACCAAGATTTGAGGACCTCTGCAGCGCAGTGGCCGCTTGTGACGCAGCAGGTTGCGGGTTCGATCCCCGCCGCGGGACAAATGTTTGTATGATCTACAAGTATTTGTCTCGGGTCTGGGTGTTTTCTGTATATAATTTACTTATGTATTTTACAAATCAAAAATATTTTGAGTAGTTTATCAGTCATGTTTGCGAAGGAGTGGTGGGAGATCTCCAAAGATAGAGGCTATGGAAAATTTTGGGGCAGACCTGCCCCAGTGAGACACAATAGGTTATTAAAAAATCAGTCATACAGTAGTACCCTAACAGCTTACTTGGCTAGATGATGCTGTGTGAAAAGTCAAGCATTATTTATTTATTTTATTTAACTTTTATCGCATACAGTCGTGAATGAATAACAAAAAATAATTTGACATTTCTCACAACATCTAGAACCAAAGTAAGCAGAGCTTGTGTTCAGGGAACATGGTTCGTTTTGTACTTAGGTAAAGTCATATTCAGTTACACAAAAGTAAGCAGCGCTTATGAGGGGAACAACTGTTGCGTTTTGTATTAAAAACAGTTATTAAACATGTTTTTTTTTTACAGAAAACAGAAAATGATTGGTTAGGTAATAAACACAATAGCAATAATAAACACAAGATATTTTATAACCTAACTTATACACTAATATTTAGGTAAGTATTACGGGGGTATTACTTAGAAGAATGAAGCGCTCGTGGTCGTGCTTGCTTAGTCGTACTTGATAGATCGTCGAAGTTAGCAACGTTCGAAACGGTCTGTAAGTGGATGGGTGACCGCCAGTGGCATTTTCATCTGAGCGCTTCCGTGCTTCGGAGGGCACGTTAAATTGTCGGTCCCGGCTATTTAAGTCGTTAAGCCATGACGGAGGCCTTAAGGCGGCCTAAAAACTCCGTCACCAGAGTTGGCCGCTGACTCATACGAACTTACTTTTTACTTAGAAGAATAGAACGGGAAAAGCTTTCGGTCCCCATAGATTTAATCTGTATCGTGGGTATGGTATTAGTGTATTGGTGACAACCCTAATTATTATTCAATATTCACCTGTACCACGTACATTCGACCGCAACAAGACCCAGTTCTATGTGCTAAAGAATGGTAGCGGTAACGTCATGGTCCATTATTGGAACTTACAGAATTCTTTGTATCTAGCAGTAAAAACAATTTTACTTTTTTTTTTGACGACCTCCGTGGCGCAGTGGGCGAAGGCCCGCCTGAGACGCAGAAAGTTGTGGGTTCGATCCCCGCCGCGGAATAAGTATTTGTATGATCTGCAAATATTTATCTCGGGGTCTGGGTGTTTCTATGTATAATACGTATGTATTTACAAACAAAAAGTATATAAGTAGTATATCAGTTATCTGGTTCCCATAGTACAAGCTTTGCTTAGTTTGGGGCTAGATGATGCTGTGTGAAATGTTCAGCATTATTTATTTATTTATACACTCTGGGATTGATTTAGAGGAATGTATGAAATTATTTATCTTATTTTATTTTTGAGCGTTGATTTATTATTATCTTATATTTATCTTATTTTATTTTTGAAGTTCACTACTATCTTGTTTTAGATTTATTTTTACATGGATTTTGTGGAATAACATTATCTTGAAGGCTTTTAGTACAAATCTTAGAAAAATTTCTAAAATTTTGTACCGTTCCTCTAATGATTTCCATGAGTGTGGTATGTCTTTAACGGGATGAGATCAATTGAGATCGAGTAATGTTTTTTGATAATATTCGCACGATAAACCATACGCGAACTCGTCTCATTATTAAAAACAAGGAATTTTAATCGTGTTGAGTTTAAGTTAATTTAAGAGATTGAAAGAAGCCAAATAAAGTGATGATGAAAGTAGACTAGTATGGATAGGTATTTTTATCCGGAAACTAATAAAAAAACGATTGGCACCTCTCTCATCGGGTCCGGTTTGTACTCCCGTAATTGGATGCGTACTTTAAAAACATACGTCACAATGACGTTTACATCATTAAAATTATAACACCTCTGTTTTTGCGCCAAGGAAACCATCATGCTCGGAAAAATATTTTCCTACTAAATATTTTAACTTGTATATGTTGCAGGCAGATTGGTGAATTAACCATTTCATGATATGCCTAGGCATATCGTTCAACGACACTATTTCAAGATCTACCTAGGCATATCATGATATGGCTAATTCAACACCCGCAATATCGTTCAATGCTCAAAGTTTTGGAACATTTACTTACATCCAAATTGGTTAGGTTAGTGAAAAAAATACGCGCGAGGCGAGCGAGCACAGCAAGCGTGCCGCCGAAGCGCCAGAAATCAAGTAATCCGCTATAAATTTGTTCTACTAACTTACTTTAGATTTATTTTTACATGGATTTTGTGGAATAACATTACCTAGAAGGATTTTAGTACAAATCTTAGAAATTTCTAAAATTTTGTTAAGTTCCTCTAATGATGTCCATGAGTGTGGTATGTCTTTAACGGGATGAGAACAATTGAGTTTTGATAATATTCGCGTGATAAACCATGCGCGATCTCGTCCCGATTTTAATCCTGTTGAGTTTAAGTTAATTTAAGAGACTGAAAGAAGCCAAATACTTGTAAAGTGATGATGAAAGTAGACTAATATAGGTAAGTATTATTATCCGGAAACTAATAAAAAAACGATTGGCACCTCTCTCATCGGGTCCGGTTTGTACTCCCGTAATTGGATGAGTAGTTTAAGAACATACGTCATAATGACGTTTACATCATTAAAATTATAACACCTCTGTTTTTGCTTCAAGGAAACCATCTTGCTCGGAAAATATTTTCCTACTAAATATTTTAACTTATATATGTCGCAGGCAGATTGATGAATTAACCATTTCATGATATGCCTATATCGTTCAACGACTCCATTTCATGATCTACCTAGGCATATCATGATATGGCTAATTCAACACCCGCAATATCGTTCAATGCTCAACGTTTAGGAACATTTACTTCGATCAAAATTGGTTAGGTTATGTTAGGTTTGTGAAAAAAATACGCGCGAGGCGAGCGAGCAAAACGAGCGTGCCGCGACAGCGGCCGAAGCGCCAGAAATGAAATATTCCGCTATTTTGTTCTATTTCACGATCTGCCTAGGCATAACATGATATGTCTAAGTATCGCTAGCCAAATCGTCAAACGAACGATATGGCGGGTGTTAGTTAGGCAGATCGTATAATGCCGTCGTTCATCGATCTGCCTAGTTATTTAATGAAATGGCTATTTCATGGATCTGCCTGCGACATATACATATAAACAGCAGGTATTCCAACTGGATCATAGAAACTAGAATAAATTACAAAGTCAATTCTATGAAACGGGAATGGTAGATAAAGTCATAATTTCATCGCGACGAAGTCAATCGTTGTTTACGATGACCACCGGCTTAATAATATTACTACCAGTATTTTACAATACGTTTTCCATGTCTATTTTGCTTGAGAAACTTGTTTTACTTTCTTCCGCGTAAGTTGTACCTACAAGGTGCATATTTGACTCAACGAATTAGCATTCAGCGATGTAATGCAATGTTTTGCCACGCATCTGACTGACAGTGAACCCTGTGGCCGCGAAAGTAGAGACCTGGATGCTATCCTTATGTTTAGTGAACTGAGTATTTACTCATTTTTTTTATATCATGACTTTATTGTAGAAAAATGATAAAAATATATAAGTAAAATTGCATTTGAGTTTAGACGAATATAAGATGAGTTTTAAAAAGATGAGTTTAAGTTTTATCGTGGCGAAGGCTAAAGATGCTTTTGCGTATCAGTTAACAGCTTTTCTATAACCAGGAAGTAATATTAGTTTTTTCACACTTGTGGTGTTCACCACAGACCACTACTATCTTAAAGATGGCTTCACACCGGCCATTACAACGGTGGCCGTTACACGATACCGGCATAACACGAGTGACTAAAGCGGGCTCCATATTATATTTGCACGATCCAATATTTATATCAATATTAGCGTAAATTGTTATACTTCTATTCGATCGTTATCATATCGTAAGCAAAATACGTACTCGTATTAAGGCGAACTTTATATTACTTAATTTAATATATTTTCTAGAGTTCCGTTGAATAGCTCATGACTCCAGTTTTCTTTGGTCTGCCACTACTTACACCCAGAAGAAACAAGCCACCATGTTTCTTCAACACTTCAAAATAAATCTTCCGTCAAATGAGAAATCTTCTTTAATACTCCCGAATTCCATTTGCCAAATCTCCTGTTACGGCTTCATTAGTAAAATGTCACTGAAATCCCACTTCATTAATAAAGCTGAAAGTTTGTGAGTTTGTTTATTTGTATTTCAATCACACCAAAACCATTGAATCGATTTGGATGAAACTTGGAATAGGCGTAAATAGTGACCTTGAATAGCATATAGGCTATTCGAAACGAAGAAGCTAGTTACATAATAAAACCTAGTAAAACACAAGAAAAATGCTAGCAAAAAAAGTAATTATTCCTTAAACGTCGAAAAACCTTATACGAGATATAACACAGGAATTTGTAATAACTTGGCGCCAATGGTGACATACATAAAAAAATATGACAGATATCAGAAACCGTTAATTTTCTTTTAACTTGTAGTTTGATTTAATATTACGGTACTAATCAAAGTATTGACGATTGTCAGGCTAATTGCAAGCTCATTTTGTTGTCACGCCATGACACATTGCAAAGGGACTTTGATGACCCTACAGAAAATGACAAGAGAAAATAAAATCATCGTTATTTGTAAAAATATTTCTATAACTAAGAGTGAATAAAACACGAGCACCCTTTATAATTTTTTTTGCCCTTATCACACTCTATGTGGGGTCGGCACAACATGTATTCCTCTTCCATTTCCATCAGCCGTCATCTCAGCACTCACTCCTTTCTTACTCATATCATCTTTCACACAATCCATCCATCTCTTCTTCGGCCTCCCTCTACTCGTATATCCGTCCACATTCATACCAAGTACTTTTCTGGTCACATGACATTCTTCCCTTCTCTTTACATGCCCATACCATGACAAAATGATATATACTTGTATAAATGATAATGATAGACCTTGATAATTATAAATTACGTAAAAAGTGTAGGATCATTGCAATCAAATTGCTTAAAAACTTATTGCAGTAAGCTCGCGTTCCTTCGTATTTGATCAATTATCTCAAAAAAGGCACATTTTTCTAATTAAGATACCATTTCATTACAACTTTTCCGAGGTCAATCAACATTATGGGAATCCGTAATTAATTTTATTTCCATCGTAAAGTTTCATTAAATAATTACTGTGGAAATTGATTAAGGAAATTAGGCTAAATTAACTTTTAATTAGAACATTAAATCTACACTTTTAAGTTAAATTTTCTCACATTCTTTGCACTCAGACCAGAACAAATATCTCCAAATCTGTCCCACCACGAGAATCAAACATCGCTCGTCTGCCTGAAATTCAAACATAATTAAGCATCTAACCAGTTAATTTGGTTCTAATTCAACAGAACTCTCTCTGTAGTTCTTACCAAAAGCATTTTGTTATTAAACAAGCAATCAGACTGACGAAGATTAATTGATCGGTTTGTAACTGCACACGGATTTCCTGTAGAAAGATGCTTTGTTACGTAGTATTCATAAGTGTGTACTGTCAGCAACGTAAATATGTCAAAGGTAAAAATACTAACATTATTTAAACGTTCATTTCGTACGTAGTGATAATTAGAGTTTACTAGCTGCGCTCCCGCGGTGTAACCTGCGTTCCCTCGGGATAAAAAGTAGCCTATGTCCTTCTCTGGGATACAACCTTTATCCATGCCAATTTTCAGCCTAATCTGTTCAGCGGTTTGGGCGTGAAAAGGTAACAGACAGACAGACAGAGTTACTTTCACATTTATAATATTAGTATGGATTATTAATCTATAAATAGGTTTAAAATTTATATGTTTTCTGAGGTATTTATTTAAATACACTCGAACTGCCGCGATACAGGCCTAGCCTAGATAGATAGATAGAAGATAGAAAATACTTTATTGCACACCACATAATAAAAATAAACAGAAATAGAAAAATAAACATAATGACATACAATCGGCGGTCTTATCGCTAAATAGCGATCTTTACCAGACAACCTGTGGATGGTTATATGGACAAATTGAAAAATATAAAGGGGTATGCCTAGTGTGGTGTTCGATGCAAATTATTATCAAGTCAAATTTTAAAATACTTTCTATTGTTGACTGTACATTTAAATGGTTACCTATACGTGTGAACGGTAATGAGACGTTAGTGCAGGTGAAAATATTTAACTGATATTTTTTTTAGCGAATACCATATTGGGACATAAGTTATTATTAAGAAGGTATCTATGTGTCCCAGTGACTGCTGGGAAAAATCCCTAGTGTAGGGAGTAAAGTGGCGGATTTTGCGATAAAAAAAGGCAAAGGTTTCCTGGAAGAAATCGCTTTCAGCGATAAGGCCGCTCATTGTACTAAGAACTTGAAATTGTTTTAAATGTTTTGTTTTTGTTAATTTCTTGGTGTACAATAAAGTGTTCATTCATTCATTCATTAATAAACCATGGACCTTCGATTAAGTTATTGAGATCTTGTTACTCATGTAGGGTAAAACCGGGATAGATGCCACACTTTTTGAAATAGTCTAATAATTTTAAAACAGTTAATTTACCATAAATTATCTCAGTTAATATAACTAGTTTAATGTTTTATCTTATACTATGACTTGTTTTTATTGACCTAACAATTACAGATTTTGCAGAAATTAACTTTTTGCAAAACCTTTTTTTTTGAGGATAGACGCCTACCTGGATGATAGATGCCTCACCATGAAAATGCTAAGAGGGATAGATGCCCTATCGAATAAAATTAGTAAATTTCATAGTTATTAAATACTAGCGGCGCTCCCGCGGTGTAACCCGCGGTCCATCGGGATTTTTTCGGGATAAAAAGTAGCCTATATCCGTCCCTGGGGTACAACCTTTATCCATGCCAATTTTAAGCCTAATCTGTTCAGTGGTTCGGGCGTGAAAAGGTAACAAACAGACAGACAGACAGACAGACAGACAGACAGACAGACAGGATATGGATTAGTATGACATTAATTAAAATACACGACAGTCAAAATAAAATGGTATTTATTTCAGATAAATCTCAAAGATCACTTTGAAACGTCTTAAAAGCTAGGTGACCAACGTCTTAAAAGCCTAGAAGAATCAGGCAACAAAAACGGCTATCTTTTTTTTTCGGTGATCCTTTCTCATATGTTTAGGTACATGCCTCTATGGGCACCTATCCCTTCAAAAATCGGGGCAACTATCCTTTTTGATATGGATAGATGCCCTTTCATTTAAAAAAAAAACTAAAGCCAAAATAACGATGATTTTCACCTAGGTGTAAACCTAATGAACCAGTGTATTGACATAATAAAAAATATAGCAAAAATAACTACATTAAAAGTTATACTACGGCAAATACTCACCTCTGAAACTTTGAAGCAGTCGTAGCGTTCGCTGCGGAGATGATCACACAAAAACGAGAAACACGTTGGTTCTGCAGCCACAACCAGCGGGACCTGAGGTTTGGGGCGCCTGAGCTTCTTAATGAAACTATTAATTCTTTGTTGCGATTTTGGGAAATTAGATTTTTTGAATACGAGGCGTCTATCCCACTGCGGCATCTATCCGGTCATTGGCATCTATTGGTTTTACCCTAGTCTAAAATGAATATAATTACTATCTGATAGTAAATTGTAATAATAATTCTTTCCTGATAGTTCACTGATCATTTTTATTAAAGTTAGGTAATCACATACATAAATAAACACTTAGGTATCACACATACTTTTGTTATCTAAGCATTTTAAAAATAATTACACCTACAAGTGTAACTCAACAAATAATTACACCGTCTAGTGTAGGGTCATTAATTTCAGTACTGGAATGTTTTTTTTTATATTTTCGTAACTTTTAAGAGTATGTTGCGTGGTTGTATCATTCGGAAGTGATCGAAAGTATAAACCAACGCCTACTACCGTCGCGAACAATACTTTGTTGAAACCATGAACCAGAATGTCACTTTTCTGAATTATTAGCTTATTAAATCATAGAAGAGTCACGAACGAAAAAAAGCACTCTTTCAACTAAAGCAGCATGTAATGAAACTCTTATTAACATAGTCATAAATTTTGTTAAATTACGTCAAACAATAGACATAGATATTGATTTGTTTGCCACTCAAGCACACACAAAATACAGTAACAAAATGATAAGAAAAAAATAAAAAGAATACGACAAGAACAAAAAAAACCTGTCACAGATTTCACATCTTCTTTCAATTAAACTATGAAATTATATCTTGGCAAGGGCTCAAGGCGCAAGAAGCTCTCAGCTTATATTGCTACTAGCGGTCACGCATCCATACTTATCCTTACTAATATTATAAATGTGAAAGTAACTCTGTCCGTCTGTCAATTTGTTACCTTTTTACGCCCAAACCACTAAACTAATTAGGTTGATAATTGGCATGGATAAAGGTTGTATCCCAAGGAAGGACAAAGGATTGCGGGTTTGTATAATTCTTCTAATATCATAAGGTTGGTCTCTGATTCATCAATGGAGCGTTTACACTTACGCACAGAAATAACGTGCATCTACACACACAATTAAGATCAACCCGCCGTCGTGAACCGACAGAACCTGTCACGTTTGGAATGCTAACATCTGCAAAATGTGCTCATAGACCACTTGTGTCACTTAAGCCTAACCCGTCGTCCTACAAGGTGAACGACAGACGCGACAACGCGATGCGATGCGATGCTACCTATACAAGGTTAGTTGTAGAACACCGGTAACCTCTCAGGAATGTATTACAATCATCATAAACAACAACTTTTGTTCTATGACTTTTAAAAATTCATTATTACTGAGAGGTTGTCGGTGTTTTACAAATAACCCTTTATAGTCGTTGTCGCGTTATTCAGTCTTCGACGAGAAGACATTATTATACTCATAATACGATTTGACATTAAATCGTATCGCATCGCTACTGTCGCAAACCGTTGCTCACCTAGGACAATAGGTTAAATATTTTTATAGAATCTTTGATTCCCTTACAAACTTACCTAAACTCTACCTTACCTAAACGACCAAGCAATCTACACGAGCTCTTTAGTAGGCATTTGACTTAAGCTATGGCGCTATACTTCAATATTAATGAGAGTTTTTGTTCGATATGTAAACGAGAAGAGATAAAAACGGAGCTACCGGTTCGCGGACGATTATTCACTTTGATTGTATCTTACTCTATCACGGTATGTAATGCTTTGTAATTATGATAAAACGCAACTTAATTAACAAATATCCAATTTGTGAACGCAAAAAATACCAACGAGAGAGTTTTAGTTTGGTCTGTTCGTCGCTTGCCCCTTTTCTGTAGCATACAGAAATACGAGTACCCTAATTGTATTTAAGTCTTTTTGATTCTTGCTTCCTAGTAGCATTGGTGACAGTATTTGACGACCTCTGTTGCGCAGTGGGTGAAAGCCTGCTTGTGATGCAGAAGGTTGCGGGTTCGATCCCTGCCGCGGGATAAATGTTTGTATGATCTGCAATTATTTATCTCGGGTCTGGGTGTTGTCTATGTGTATTATGTATGTATTTACAAACAAAAAGTATATAAGTGTTATACCAGTCATGTAGTACCTACTCATAACACAAGCTTTGCTTACTTTGAGCTTTGGGCTAGATGATGCTGTGGGAAATTTCCCTGCGTTATTTATTTATATTAAAATTCCTTCTTGGATGAAATTGGCGACATTTTGGAGAAGGGCCAGGTCAAAAGTACCCTAAACCGACGAACATGTATGAAGAATGTAATGAGCCTACCCCTTTGGGAAAGAGGCGTGATTTTATGTATGTATGTATGAACTCTTATGTATGTTATATTAAAATAGGTAGGTAGACAGACATAAACAACCGCAACAAAGTCTGTTTGCTAGATCCTATCGGAAATTTTGCCTACAGCTAGAGAAAGGCTATGCTTTCACACAGATAGGTATTTATAAACATTACCATTGATTACCTAAATCCGCTTAAATGTGCTATTGTTAAAGTTCAGTTCTCTTTTCCAGATTACGAGATAACGAGGAAAGGTGAGAAATGCTGTCCGATTAAAGAAAATTATTGCAGTTTTGTTTGGTATTAGCACGCGATGTTATGTACAGTACATACAGTCACCTGCAATAAGAATGTACTCGTAATACGAGTATTACACCTGTGCGTCCGCGCGCACTGTGAGACCTCATAGTAATGTTTGTGAATACCGGTGTTGGTAAGTTCGTATGAGTCAGTGGCTAACTCTAGTGACGGAGTTTTTAGGCCGCCTTAAGGCCTTCGTCATGGCTTAACGACTTAAATAGCCGGGACAATTTAACGTGCCCTTCGCACAGAAGCGCTCAGCGGCTCTCAGTCAAGCGCTCAGTGCCAAAAATGGCACTGGCGATCACCCACTTACAGACCGTTTTGAACGTTGCTTTTCTTCGACGATCTATCAAGAACGATTAAGCTAGCACGATCACGAGCGCTTCGGTAGTTCAGGAGTATTCGTGAAAATTCTTTCTTGTAGGCCTTTAAGTGTTGCATTTAATTTGATTTGATAAATATGATGACGATTTATTTTCATTGTTTTATTATTAAAAAGGTTTAGTACAATAATTTAATTTTTTTAAAGATTTTCCCTCAGTGGCCCTGAAAAAAAACTCACCTGTATAGGGAAAATAACGTAAAAATGGATTTCAAACAGATCCAATTACATTACGAGCTAGCTAATTAAGAGTTCAAATACGATTTCGCTTGTATTTCTATTTTTAAATTTCCGCTTATTTAACCGCTTCGTAAAAGCAATTAAATTACACAATCTGAGGTACATAATACATACCTTTAACAATAGTTTTAGCCTCAAGCTTAAAAGTAACGGTAAAGATTACCGACTAGCAGAGGCGTGTAAACGGCTCATAATTTTGATAGATGACTCGGATTTAAACACTCTGATCGGTTTCAATTAGCTGCATTGCGTGAGTGCAATAATTGTTTGTAATTGGTCGCCTAGTTTCAAATTAAACGCTTTTAACACTTCTAGAAGTATCAAAATTGATGTGTTTTCTTATCTTTACAGTAATTAATTAATAAAAGTGTTATTAAATTTGTATTTGATGACTTTGTAGTATTTAACCATTCGATGGAGTTCAAATGATTCATACCTATTTTGATAAAATAGTTTGCCTTTTCATTACATTAGAGGGAGGCCGAAGAAGAGATGGATGGATTGTGTGAAAGATGATATGAGTAAGAAAGGAGTGAGTGCTGAGATGACGGCTGATAGAGGGAAATGGAAGAGGAATACATGTTGTGCCGACCCCACATAGAGTGGAACAAAAGCAAGAATATGATGAGTTTGCCTTTTAATTTTTTCGCTCCATCGTAGACTTCATTCTTGCATATGTAAGTTTCGAGGTCAAGAGTCGACCCAGTCATCATAAAAAAAAAACATTTTTAATAAAATAAAATAAAAAATAAAATAAATAATGCTGGACTTTTCACACAGCATCATCTAGCCCCAAAGTAAGCAGAGCTTGTGTTATGGGTACTAAGATGACTGATATACTACTTATATACTTTTTGTTTGTAAATACATACATATTATACATAGAAACACCCAGACCCGAGACAAATATTTGTAGATCATACAAACATTGGTCCCGCCACGGGGATCGAACCCGCAACCTTTTGCGTCGCAGGCGGGCCTTCGCCCACTGCGCTACAGAGGTCGTCAGACTAATAATATAGCGCTGTTTTGAAGATAAAACGTAAATGCAGTAATTTGAACATCGTCCTAGATTTAAAATTAATTATTACCCGCTTAAAATCAGGGACATAAATCTATTGAGATAAACTAGACATGACTAAATAGCCAACACAATGTGTCATTATTCATTTAGGATTAACCTTTTTTAATAGTAAAATAAACAGTTAAAAATATATTGGAATATATTGACCACGGTTGAACTCAGTGCAAGATTTCAATATATCACTTGATTAATTCTTAGCATTAATTCCTTCTAGAACAGGTGCGGTCTGAGGGGGGGGGGGGGGTCACAGGGGACTTGACCCCCCCCAAACCGTACACGTCAAATTGAAAAATCTTTTGTATTGTGCAATAAAGTGTAATATTAGTGTAGTGACCCCCCCCCTGAAAATTTCAGTCTGCGAACGTGATGAAAACAATGTGACAAAACCAGCTACTTTTAATTTGCAGTGAACTGACCCCGTCATGTCGAAACCTACCCTTTGCTAAAAGTAGATTTATGAAGAAGCTCCATTGTGACACTTTGGTGAAAACAAGCTGATCTGATGATGCAATCAGGAATTGTTTAATGTAACCCTAAAAGGGTCAGCAACAAATAACAAATTAAACAATCAATGATTCACTGGGATCTTTAAGGAATTTCAAGATTCTTTTATATTTTTAAAGGAGTAGTCGGCACATTAATCTGTCTGGCAGGTTGCAAACCCATCGCTGGATTTAAAATACTATCAATGCAATTTTTTTTATGGAATCATCATCATTTCCCTACTCTTATCCCACTTTTATGTGGGGTCGGCCTAACAGGTTATCCTCTTCCACTCCACTCTATCAGCCGTCATCTCAACACTCACTCCTTTCTTACCTATACATCCCTCCACATTCAAACCTAACATTCTTCTCGTTACATGACTCTCTTCCCTCCTCATAACATGCCACGACAACCTAGATCTATGGAATTTAAGAATATTAGCACATTTTGTTCCAAAAAAAGAATTTTTGAATTTGAACCTTTAAAGTTGTAATCTACTTCGTATTTCCTATTATATTATTGCGTAAACGAACTCAATTTAGTTGCCGTACCGACAAGCAATTATCGCACAAAATTGCCCGTGTACCTTCAATAAAAAGATACCCAGTCCAAGCTATATTTGTAGGTGTGAAGGGAAACATCCATCTTCCTTGAGTTGTTATTTCCTAGTTAGTAGTGATTTGGATCAATTGCTTGCTAACTAGCTAACTTAGCATTTAATTAGGTATTTCATTTGTAAAAAGGCATCGGCAATGCTTAGTATGGCTATATTAGTCTTCTCATGTAAAGACTTGCGTTAGAACGTTGATATATTTTATATTTCTTGAGTCACTTGAGATATTTTCTTTGTTTTTCTTGAGCCCTTGTTAGTTAAGTATTTTTTTGCGAAAATAATAAGTTAGTACTCGTTAAAAATAAATCAATGTCTCGATTATGTCCTTTTTATATACTTACAGCAAGTTTTTTTTGTAGTAGTATTCCTAAGTATTCCTGTTCTTCTTGTTGTGTCAAGTTTCTATTTGTGAGTTTGTTTACTGTATTGTTTACTCTGTAGAGAGGATGGATGACAGTTGTTTGACAAAGCAAGTGTATGAGGCAAGTGTGTATGGGACAGCTGGAAGGGGAAGGCCTAGGCGAATCTTCTTGGATCAAATTGGCGACATTTTGGAGAAAGGTCAAAAGTACCCTAAACCGACGAGCATGTATGAAGAATGTAATGAGAGTAAATGAGGCTAAAGTTGTGTGTCAGGATCGTAGCGAGTGGAGATCCGTGGTCTCTGCCTACCTCTCTATCGAAGAATTTAAAAACCTCTACTTGTAAAAAAACATTTTTAACATGTGGGCATTGCTAAAATGATGAAGTTTGGATAAAGATAACTTTGGCCTCTTATCAATAAATCCAAAAGTTGTTCATCAGATAATCAACAAAACACAAAGGTTTATTATGATAGATAGAGATGAATAACAAATTCATCCTGTACCAACAAGGGATAAAATCAAAGATTAATTTACCGATCAGATGACCTATCGCTCGATTATGTTTGCCTACGCATCCGTCGCCTCAGGGAAGGTCTGAATTGTAGAATAAATCAAGATAATATTCATAAAGTTTCTAGGATGAGAAATTAATCAATTGAAGCCTAGATAATAAGCTTCCGTTCTTAACAACCACCGCTGTATTCTTAGGTACTAATATAATGAAAGATTGTTTGTTTGCTTGTGACAGTTTTACGCCTTAACTACCGTATGATCATTCAACCGAATGATATTTAATCATTAAATATTGTACTTACAACAAGAAACATGAACACAACAGAATACATTTCAAAATTACAATGACCGGTTTATCGTTCGAATGATTTCTTTCAGGCTATCTTTGGGTGGAAAATTAAGTAAAGAGGCGGAACAGAAGTTTCCATTCTATGACTGAAACTGAAATGTGAGTACTTTTATTCAGACTATAGGTCTGAGGGACAACCAAAGTTGTCTGATAAAATCGAGATCAACGCGAGCGAAACCGCAGGCTAGAAGTTAATAAAATAATCAGGTTTGTAGTATTGTAAAATAATAAGTTTGCAAAACCTAATTGTTCCCTTGAGTGTGGGCATAGGTTTATAAATTATAAATTGTAAGTACCTAAAAATAAAGGCTTAGGTTGATTTTTGAAGTGAAAGCGTCTTTAGGCACGCTGGGCATTTTTGAGATAGAAAAAATCCATCAAACTCGTGTTGTGAGTCACGTGACTGTTACCGACACCATCTCTCACTATAATGGGCATCCGACACATTGGTTGAAATTTCTTGGGAGTAAATACTATTGCAGTGTGAGCGCAATGCTCAGTTGGTTTAGAGCATTACCCCGGATCGGTATGGTCTTGGGTTCAAATCCCGCATGGGTGCAATTTTTGGGATGCATTTTATAATCTCTTTCAAGTTTTCACTTCTGTCGACACTCCTGGAGTGCAACTGTTTTTATTTTCAATTTTTGCGTCTAAAATTTAATTATGATTTTGTTGGCTGAATTCTCGGAGCCCTAGCATAAAAGGCTTGAGATGATTACTCTGTGTTAAAAGGCTAGGGTGAAATCAATCGACATTTTTCGTAAAGACAAGTATGTTTTCAATTACAGTAGAATATGTAAGGTGCGTACATTTGAAAGGAGAACGTAACTCAACCAGTGACATCACAATACCACCGCGTCCGCCCCTTCTTCCATTGAGCGTTGAGTAACGGAAAACGAAAATCAAATTTATATGTAACTAGATTTGAAATTACAACAGTGTTTTTTCGTTATGAAAAACAAACCAATGATATAACTCGCCCCTTTTGCTCACGTGGTTACAACCCCTTTTCACCCCACTTAGGGGCAGAATTTCCGAAATTCCCCTTTCTTGGTGCTTCCCTATATTATTAAAGGAATGTACCCTCCAAGTTGCATGTTTTTCGGACCTAGGCTGTAGGTTCATAAGTTAGTCACCATTATGAAAAAGTTTATTGACTGACGAAATAAATCAGCACGATAGTAGATATTTTAATTACATATTTCTTATGTATTCAAGATGGGGTAAAATGTTTTTTTTATAATAGGGTAAAAAACCTAAATGGATAGTCAAATGTACTCGTATTAGTCATGCACATATTTTGAAAAGGCCTACATTTTTCAGTAGATGTGTCAGAATCGTAATTCAAATAATAATTTCTACATTTAATCCAATAATTGTGGTATATTCATTTAATCACTGTTATTTTTCTATCAACTCTACATAACCATTTGTGTCTTTAAAACCATTTGTGATTTTCTAGTAAAGTTTAATTTTTGTGCACAAACCTAATAGCAATCGCTCGTTGCCTAAGAGCTTCGATAAAATAGCAACATAATGATAGTGTAAAAGACAGGCTAAGTGTCTCAACAAAGTATTTATTAGCATATTTAGTTTGTAGTAAGTAAGTCTGTAATGAAAGATTAGAATAAATAAATGTTTATTTAATCGAGAACCCAGTGTTTAGACAAACTTATTTATCTAAGTTTACACACACTTCTAAACACAATCTACACTAATATTATAAAGAGGAAAGATTTGTTTGTTTGTATGTATGTTTGTTTGAATTGAATAGGCTCCGAAACTACTGGACCTATTTGAAAAATTCTTTCACCATTAGAATCCTGCATTATCCCTGATGAACATAGGCTATATTTTATCCCGGGAATGTGAAGTTTTCCCGAGGGAACGCAGGTAACACCGCGACGGATAGCTAGTTTTACATAAAATTAAATAAAGAGACACGTTTAAATAAAACGATAAAATTCACCTACAGCCTGAAGCAATAACTTTTACTCGCACTTCGGGTGGTCGAGATTCTACTTTTCAAAGCAAATGCAACTTAAAACGATACATTGTGCTGTAAATTACATACACGCAAGTACTGATTGAATATTTCAAACACTTGTCTTCATAAAATGAACTTTATGCTTCCGAAATAAAGCTTAAATTCTTTTGAAATTGGTATGTCCTTCAACAAAAGCTTTACTTACATAATGATCGTTTTTCACTTTCTTCGGCGTAAAAAGTAAAATTACAGCAAAAAATGATCAAAAAAGTTAACCTAATTGTAACGCCTGTCATCGAGATGAACAGTATTTGCTATTTATTAATCTGTGGTTAATGTCTCGCCTTTTAGGGTTGCCATGAGTGATATTTTTAGATAGCTGTACTACAGAATACAGATAGGCTGTACGTTGAGATCAACAATCATTATGTTAAAGTTTATACTCGTAATATCAACACCACTAAATCAACAGTTTATTAGGTCAACAGTTCACTACATCATCAGTTTACTAGGTCAACATTTTAAATTAGGTATTTTTGGTCAGAAGCGTGCCCAAAAATTGGCAGCATTACTACACTGAATGGCAATGTTGATTCGGTGAGCCGAATGTGATCCATCTCGGATCATGCGTCTACCAAAAAAAAAGCAGGTAGTACGTAAGTATAAAAAAATGATATCAATTCCTAATAACGCGATCACTATTAAACATCCAGGTGATACATAAATACAAAAAACATGATCAGACGAGTCGTTTAAGATAAGAATAATTATAAATACACGCACATCGGAATTTACTGTTATTAAGATGTCTTCAATGAATGCGTTTCGAGATACTTTTATTTGATTAAAACTGTTTTATTATGATCACTTTGGACATTTCCAATTGTCCAGTATCCACGTATTGTTTTTCCTCTGGACAATGCTGATTAAGCAGAGAGGATAGTTTAAGGCAAGTCCAGATATGATCATTTACCCGATCCGATCACCGTATATTCTTTTCTCAAGTTTGCCCAGCACCTAAAGGCGGGTCCAAATATGTATCATTTGCCCGATCCGATCAACGTATCACGTATCAAGCCTCGTATCAAGTTGTGGACGCCTCGATTTGCTCCGTATCCATATCTTCACAATATATCTGTATCCCCTTAGATGATCGGACAAAAACCGACACAACATGGGTCGGGCTGTATCATAACGGCGTATCGAGATCGCGTATCATCACCCGTCCACATATGCGATCATGATACGTGTCGGCGATACGGGTACGGTGATCGGATCGGGCAAATTATATTAGTTGCTGGGCAACCTTGAGAAAAGAAGACTCCGACGAGTTGAGAACCTTCTCCTGTTTTGTGGGTTAAAAAGGCCTAAGTTTTTCACATGTCAACCCTGCTGGGTAATGAATTGTTGCCATGGTGTTGAGTTGATCTTTTTTCCGAATTTACTTTCACTGGCGTGTGTCACTGTTTGGTAATGCGTTAACAAATTATATTACAGCGTCCGGTTCGTAATAATCAATTCAATAAGTTAAACCTAGTTTTTGTGAGAGACTAGAACTACATAGAAATGTGTTGCGTTATGCGCAAGTCGTGGTTTTCTATACTAATATTATAAAGAGGAAAGATTTGTTTGCTTGTATGTTTGTTTGTTTGAAATGAATAGGCTCCGAAACTACTGGACCGATTTGAAAAATTCTTTCACCAATAGAACATTATCCCCGATGAACATAGGCTATGTTCGCGATTACAAAATGTTTATTGAGAAAAACTTGTTCTCGTCGTCATAGTTTGTTTCAACCAATCGCTGAGGTCTTCTATGACGTGATAATTACGTGCGCCGTTCCTATTGGCTAATTATAAAATTGTTCCCTTTCCCCCTATCCAGATTATTATAATTTTTAACCGCCATTACACACGTTTTTTGATATTCATACGATACGCATCTTTTATTTAAATTAACCCAAAATCATCCAGTGATCCAGTAGTTAGGTAATTAGGCTTAAAATTGGTATCAGCAACGCTAGGCAGATACATTTGGTCCCACGAGCCAAATAGCAGAATCAGCATCCTGTGGAACACGGCACGATCGCGCGGCCGCCATAACCTCCCTGCTGGACAACTACGCATTACCTACACGCGCATTGAAGAATACTACTCGCATTACCTGGATGGATGGATTTACTTGGAGGCTAAGCGCAAATTGGAACTGAAATATTGGATATATTGGATTGGCATTTCGTCGGAACTTCATACGCAATCTGGTGGGGCCAACCATCCTTTCGTTTCCCGATCTCCTCCCGGTTCTCTTTGTGATACCTGTGTTTAACCTGATTTCAGTGTCGAGCGTGAAGTGTTTGTTCTGAACAACTATTCAGGACAAAGGCTGGTGACGTTGCCGACACTTCTGGCGTGTTTTTCCTACCATACGAGCTTTCAAACCGTAAGTACTTTTGTTTTTCACTGACCACCAAAATGCCTACAGATAGATCTAAATCTCCCCTTACTTTGAATATAGATAGCGCTAAAATAGGCCAGGAATCCAGATCAGGTGATAGGTCGCCTAATATAATTTCTAGTAATCCTGATTTGGTTCGCGGGCTGGTTAGAAAACGGGGCATTGTAAAGGGCAGGTTAACTAAGTTTTCGAACTATCTACAATCATTACAAGATAGCGAAAATCTTGCCACTTCCTCTCGAGATCGCTTAGATTTAAAACTACGCATTAAAGGGGCATCTAGTTTACTTACGGAGTTTAATGAAATTCAGAATGAAATTGAAGAAAATGTTTATGATAGCGAGATACCTGATCAGTTGGCAAATAGGGAATCATTCGAGAATGCCTACTATAGCACAATAGCTCTCGCAGAATCCTTGCTATCCGCAGATGAGATGACTGACAGTTCGAATTCTTGTTGTAGCGATAAATCCAAGTTAGTAAAATTGCCTACTATCTCCATGCCCACCTTTGATGGTTCATACGAGCACTGGCTGGAGTTTAGGGACACATTTTTATCTTTGGTTCATAATTCGAAACAAATAAGCAGCATTCAAAAATTTCATTATTTGAAGTCATCGTTGAAAGGTAGTGCCATGTTGGTTTTAGAGTCGCTAGAATTCTCCTCAGATAACTATTCCGTCGCATGGGAACTGTTACTGAATAGGTATAATAACAGTAGGCTTTTGGTACATAACCATGTCAAGGCGTTGTTTACCATGAATGCGTTGCCTAAAGAATCGTCCGCCTGCATTAGAAAACTTATTGATACAGTATTAAAGAATTTACGCGCTCTTGCGATCCTAGGTGAGCCTACTGAAAACTGGGATACACTTGTAAATTATATTATTGTGTCTAAATTAGATAAGACGACTGAACGTGAATGGGAAACCCATAAATGCACTTTGTTAGCGAACCACAGTGATTCTAAGCGAATAATTAAATTAAACGATTTGATCGGGTTTTTGAGAGATAGGGCAGACATGCTTGAAACATTACAGCTTTCACACAGCAAAGGGCATCATTCACAGCATGAAAACAAAAAACATTCAACACTTAATACATCACACTGCAATGTTTCAACTAACAAGCCACAAGACCGTCCGTCTCGTTTGTACAAGCCATGTGTGAAATGCAACGCAATGCATCCACTTTATTCTTGTCAAAAATTCCTCGATTGTGATTTAGATTCAAAGTTAAAGTTAGTACGCGATCACAAACTTTGCGAGAATTGCTTGCGCTCAGGGCATGCGTCTGATACTTGTAAGTACGGGCCCTGTAGGAAATGTAACCAAAAACATAATTCATTGATTCATAACGATAACGCTAACTCCGTTGCATTTCAATCATGCGCAGAGGCACTCCCGATTCACGTAAACAAGGCACACATGCACACACACAACACATCCACAGATACGAGTATGCACACTGTTCTATTGTCAACAGCTGTAGTTGAGGTGGCCGATGCCCACGGCGCTTATCGCAAGGCGCGCGCTCTGCTTGACAGTGGAAGCCAGCGGTGCTTTATTTCCAAATCATTTTGTAAATTAATTAACGCGCCATTATTACAGTCCACTCACGAAGTTCGAGGTGTAGGAGACTCAGTGTTACAATGTTCGGAAACATGTAGCATTGAAATTAAATCGCATGTAGATAATACATTTAGTACGCGCATAGATTGTTTTGTGCTAGCCCAAATAACGTCTACTATGCCGGCCTTATGTCACGCGCAGATCTGTATTCCAGACAACATAAGGTTAGCAGATCCGCAATTTTTAGATTCTAAAAATATAGACATTTTAATTGGTGCTGATAGGTTTTGGGATCTCTTAGGAGAAGGTAAATTCAGACTTCCCAGTGGCCCTTATCTGCAAAACACGAAACTAGGGTGGATTATTTCCGGCCCTATAATAAATCAAAATCGAAAAATTACACGCATTAATTGTAATTTCAGTAGTTCGATTGATACGCAATTACGTTCGTTCTGGGAGATCGAGGAACTTCCATCGGCTAAGGATACGCAGACCGAGGAGGAGCGCGCTTGTGAGGAACATTTCCTTCGCACAACAACACGCGATAGTGCAGGTAGGTTCTCTGTGCGCATTCCTTTCAAAGAGTCACCTAGCCAGTTAGGCGAATCGTATACTCAGGCTGAGCGCCGTTTTACCGCGCTAGAAAAACGTTTACAACGCTCACCTGATTATAAATTATTATACGCAAATTTTATGACAGAGTACGAAAGCTTAGGTCATATGAGTCAAGTCAGTTCTTATGAAAGTCCGTGTTACTTCATGCCGCATCACGGCGTTTACCGAGAGCATAGCACAACAACAAAACTACGTGTGGTTTTCGATGCTAGTGCTCCGACTTCCTCAGGAAAGTCACTCAACGCTTTGCAATTAGTAGGCGCGGCGATTCAGGGAGATTTAATTTCTATTCTTTTAAGGTTTCGGCAACATAAATTCGTTGTATGCGCAGACGTAACTAAAATGTTTAGAAATTGCTTGGTAGAAAAGGATCAACGTAATTTGCAAATGATCCTGTGGCGCGACGATCCATCAAAACCGCTAGGTATGTACCAACTAAATACAATTACGTACGGTACAGCTTCGGCACCGTTCTTAAGCGTGAGGTGCTTGAAGCAGCTAGGATTGGAATCATCCAACCCTGATGTCCAAAGGGTTATTAGGGATGATTTTTACGTAGATGACCTTTTAACGGGAGGTAGTGATAAAGCTGATTTATTGAAGCTGTGTGAAGACATCAATGACACGCTACAGTCAGGTTGCTTCCCACTTCAGAAGTGGATGTATAATTTCCAACGCGATGCTGATGATGATGATGAGTTGTCTGACCAGTCTAAAGAAATTAAATACAACGAAAACGCAAGCTCAAAAACGTTAGGCTTAGGTTGGAATCATTCAAGCGACGAATTTCATTTTAGCACGCAATTTCAAAACGATGATAAGCCCATCACTAAAAGGTCTATCTTGTCTAATATTTCACAAATATTTGACCCTCTCGGCTTGCTAAGCCCGACGATAATTATAGCAAAGGTACTATTGCAGCAACTGTGGCTCTTAAAAATAGGTTGGGATGATACAGTTCCATGCAGTGTCGCGCAAACATGGAACCGGTTTGTTATCTCCCTACAGAAGCTCAATACTATTCGCATTCCTCGGCACGCTATAGGTAGCCAACCTATTTATTTAGAACTGCATGTTTTTAGTGACGCGTCGCAGACGGCGTACGGCGCTTGTATTTATGTGCGCACGGTGAATGAGGATCAAACGTTATCTGTGAGATTGCTTACGTCCAAGGCCAAGGTCGCTCCTCTTAAGCCTGTGAGTATACCGCGGCTTGAGCTTTGCGGTGCCTTGTTAGGTGCCAGGCTATTTGATAAGGTTCGCAAATCATTGACTTGCACGTTTAATAACGTTATATGTTGGACTGACTCAACTATTGTGTTAGGCTGGTTACACATGGCGCCAAATAAATTAAAAACCTTCGTTCAAAATAGAATAACGGAAATTCATGATATAACTAAAGATGTTCACTGGCGCCATGTGAGAACAAAGGAAAATCCAGCTGATCTGGCTTCACGGGGTCTTCGCCTGGATGAACTTTCATCTTCCACTTTATGGTGGGAAGGGCCGGACTTTCTTCGAAGCCCTAATTACGCAATGGATGATTACAAGGCCATAGAAACATGTGAAGACCTACCTGAACTCAGACCAGCTATTTCTTCTTTTCTTACGCAAGAATCACCTGACTTGTCACTATTTTCATTCGATAGGTTTTCACAATATAAGCGTATGAAACGCACAGTCGCGTTTATGTTGCGATTTATCTACAATATTCGCAATAAAACGGACAGGCGCACAGGTGTACTTACTGTAGATGAATTAGATGAGTCAGAAAAAACTTTAATTCGGTGGTGTCAAATAGAAAGTTATCCTGCTGAATATAAATTGTTATGTAGTGGCGCAAACATAAAAAGTAAAGGTAACTTAAAAAAGTTAGATTTATTTTTAGATAAAAATAAAATAATGCGAGTAGGTGGCCGATTAGGAAACTCCGAAGAGTTTAGCTATAATAAAAGGCATCCTATCCTATTATCTAGTAAACATCATTTCACTGTATTGTTGTTTCGTTTTGAGCACTTGCAGCTTCTCCACGCTGGAACTCAGGCTTTGCTTTGTCACATACGTGAAATGTGGTGGCCTTTAGGTGGTAGGAACCTAGCTAGGCATGTAGTGAACGCTTGTGTTAGGTGTACGCGCATGAAAGGAAAAATCCTTACACCATTCATGGGCAACTTGCCGAAAGAGAGGATTACTCCAAGTTTTCCATTCAATCGATGCGGAGTGGACTACTGTGGGCCGGTTCTCGTACTGAATCGCAAAGGTAGGGGCGCTCAAACTACTAAGGCATACATTTGTTTATTTGTGTGTTTTGTAACGCGCGCTATTCATTTGGAATTGGTCAGTGACCTCACTACGGAGGCATATTTGCTAGCCTTGAATAGGTTTATATCTCGCCGTTCTAAACCAATAGAAATATTTTCCGATAATGGTCGTAACTTTGTAGGGTTAATGAATGATTTTTCAAACTTTTTACAGAAATGTAGTACATCCATAATAGAATACGCAACCAGTCAACAAATTAAATTTAAATTCATTCCCCCTTATTCTCCGCATTTTGGTGGCCTGTGGGAGGCAGGAGTTAAGTCTTGTAAACATCATTTACGCCGTGTGGTGGGAAATGCTCGCCTGACTTTTGAAGAGTTTTACACAGTTTTGTCACAAATAGAAGCTGTTTTAAACTCCCGACCTCTTTCTCCTCTTTCTCCAGATCCCAAAGATTTAACCCCTCTCACTCCAGGTCATTTTTTGGTTGGTCGACCACTGACTGCGCCAGCCAGTGAAGATGTCAACGATACGCCCACGCACCGGCTAAATCGTTACCAACGCATGGAGCAAATTCGCCAACATTTTTGGACACGTTGGTCCAAGGAATATGTGTCCGAGTTGCAGGTACGGAACAAATGGACCGAGAAGACGAAGGAGCTACAGACAAACTCACTCGTTTTGATAAAGGACAATAACCTTCCCCCGCTTAAGTGGCTCATGGGTCGAGTACTTGCAACCATCCCGGGAAAGGACGGAATCTCACGAGTAGCGGACATACAGACGACTTCAGGCGTTGTTCGGCGGAGTTACGCGAAGATCTGCCCTCTTTTTCCTGAATCGCTCGAGGAGTCTACGAAACCTGAAGAACGTTGAAAGCTGCTTCTTTCAAGGCCGGCGGCATGTTCGCGATTACAAAATGTTTATTGAGAAAAACTTGTTCTCGTCGTCATAGTTTGTTTCAACCAATCGCTGAGGTCTTCTATGACGTGATAATTACGTGCGCCGTTCCTATTGGCTAATTATAAAATTGTTCCCTTTCCCCCTATCCAGATTATTATAATTTTTAACCGCCATTACACACGTTTTTTGATATTCATACGATACGCATCTTTTATTTAAATTAACCCAAAATCATCCAGTGATCCAGTAGTTAGGTAATTAGGCTTAAAATTGGTATCAGCAACGCTAGGCAGATACAGGCTATATTTTATCCCGGGGAAGAGAAGTTTTCCCGAGGGATCGCGGGTAACACCGCGGCGGACAGCTAGTGTAAAATAATTCATCATCAAATTAAGAGCTCAGCTCTTGTCGGTGCAATGATGCAACTTCCTCCACCTCTCCCTTTTCAATGCGGATTCGTTTGTAAAATAATTACATATCAAAATTTAGATGTATAGTAATAGGACATGAAAATGCTTTGATACCATCGTATTTGTTGTTCTTTTACAAATAAATTATTATTATTATTATTTTCAGCCGTTAGTGTCCCACTGCTGGGCAAAGGCCTCCCCCCACTCCCTCCAGACATCTCGGTCCCCAGCAACATCCCTCCATTCCGTCAGAAACTGGTCGAGCTCGTCTCGCCATCTCCGTTTTGGTCTGCCGCGTCGCCTTCTCGCTGGGTCGGGGCGCCACTCGGTGGCTACCTTCGCCCACAGCTCACCTGGCATGCGGCAGACGTGCCCGGCCCAATTCCATTTCAGCGTAGCGGCCTTGGAAGCTACATCAACAATTTTAGTTTTGGAGCGTAGTTCGGTGTTTCGGACTCTGTCCGTCAGTTTGACACCTAGGATGCTACGCTCCATTGCCCGCTGGCAAACTTTGAGCTTGTACTTGAGAATGTTAGTCAAGGACCAAGTTTGCGCACCATACGTGAGAACGGGGAGGATGCATACGTCCATTAACTTGCGTTTAAGCGATAGGGGTAATTCTCCCTTCATCATACCCTATAGTCGAATATGGTTCAGTGGTTTGGAACCCACAATACGAAGTCTATTCAAAGCGTCTCGAGAATATTCAACGTAGATTCCTTTACCATTTGTCTTATAAAGACCATTTGGCAAGAAAGATGCCTAGGTACAAGGAACGGCTCACTTATTACAAAATGACCACGTTATCTTGCCGACGAAAAATATGTGATCTGATCTTTCTGCATAAGATATTAAATGGAACAATAAATTGCACTGAACTTACAAATTGCATAAGTATCTCCGCCCCATCTCGATTACCTAGGATTAAAGCATATAATCTGTTTAGCCTTCCTTACTCTAGAACAAACCTTGGGAAACACTCCGCTTTGCCAAGAATCTGCAAACAGTACAACCACTTGTCCAAATCAAATGATTTAGACATTTCAGATCCTTTTCCTAAATTTAAAAAACGATTGAAAGAAATTGTGACATAACAACTCATTCATAAATATAAACCTATCTTCCTGCTATTATGTAACAACCTAACCCTTTAGTCTCAGAAGCCTTTAGTTAAAAATCAATCGAATTCTATCTTTTCAACCTATTATTGAAAATGTTTAGCTCTCCAAAATTTCTTTCTAAGTTACCTCCTAAAAAACTTTTCATTGTTATTGGAAAATATTCGAAAATTTCAAATTGTCATTTAACTAGGTACTTAACCTAACCTACCTACTATGATCTCTTAGATAATATTAAGTTTTATATTGATAGAGATGTTACGTGTACCTAAAACTGTTCTGCTGACTAGGCAGGCATTAAGCCTACTTATTTTAAGTTGTTGTTTTACGCATGTTGTGATACCCTGTAATTATGGGAACACTAGAGTTAAGACACTTTGTTTTTGTTTTGGAATGTGAAGTGTATACCCGTGTTGGGTGTCCTTTTTAAATAAATAAATAAATAAATAAATTATCTCTCAAAATATTTCACCAAAATAAACTGAACCATTCTTAGGTAGCAACTTTTATGAAAAGGTATTCGAAGTTAACAAAACTTTTTATAATTGTGAAGAGAACTTTTCTAAGTCGGCTTATTATTTCTTATTTAGCTGACTCATCACGTCACACGTTTCAATTAATCACTCTTAATAAATGTGAAAGTGTGTTTGTATGTGTGTATTCTTTATCTTACGAATAAAGTTTCAACAATATAGCTGAAAAGCAGTGTGTGTAATTTAGTTCGTAAACGATATTTATACCATAACATTCTTAGTTCTTGCAAGAGCTATTCTGTGGCAAGTACCAAGAATAGTATGTCAGAATAGTATCGTGTAATTGGCATTTTAAGTAGAATTTATATGGAACAATTTCGCACATGGGTTAGACAAGCGCAGGATGGGAAAGGTTGGCACAAGCTAAGAGAGGTCTACACCCAGCAGTGGGATGAAAAAGTCAGCGAATGATGATGATGATGAATTTCAACCAATACGATTCCGTGTCGCACTAAAACTTACATGTAAAAGCTCATCGGATGCTAAAAGTCTTATCGCTCATCGGATCTGAGTGATGATAATGAGGATAGTTCTTTCACAATTAAATAGAAAGCTCTTATTCCGAATTACAGAAACGTAGCTAATTAACTGAAGTTAATTAAGCATCTACTGGATCTTAAATTGACCAACTCCTGTCTAACTTAATTAGATTATTTTAATGAACAAACTGATTAATTAACTTCATTTTTTACATGCGTTTTTTAAACTATTATTTTCACTATTATTACGATTAGACTTTCAGCACCCCTTGCTATTCTAATAGAAACGGAATAGAAATCGAATCGGCAGATAACGCGACTCCGCCTGCGTCTGCATTGCCAAAACTGCATACATTTTATGTCAATAATCGCGGCCACAGACAAAAAAGTATGGACCCGCTACTAACGGAATTCCGCCAACAACATTTTCTGCCGAGTTTTACGGGGGACGAGGTAGCACACGAACGCATTTTACACATAAAAACTGGCAATACACACTCATTTTACGCACACTACGTACGTATAATATATGACGCACATGATTCGGACTCATGTACATTTTGGCAGAGGGGAAATTTCAAGGTAAGGCGCATCCCGTCTAAATGATTTAAGATCACGGCACGTGAGTTCCTGGCAACGTAAAATATCAAATAGACAATTTATACATAGAGTCAACTGACTCCACACAACTGATATCTCAGTTCTGTGGAGACTGGAGTCAACGATTTATTCATGCAGAATTCAGATGTAATAATTTGTTTCGTTATGTGATTATAATTTATAAACGCATAAAGATACTAATTTTTACGGAAGTATTTAGCGAGTAAAATTATTAGAAATGTTACTTAATTTAACGCATTTTCTTTAATTATTTAAATGTAGCATTTAATGCTCAGAATTTCCTAAAATTGGAATTAGTTAAGAATAAGATTATAATTTTGCAAAATTATCATCATACTCACGCCTCATAATTTTTCAAAAAGATACATTCTTGCGAATTGTGATTTAGAGAAACAGTAAGTTCATAATTAGAACGTTACTGATTAATTTAAAAACGAGGTTAATATAATACTTTTAGTTTTATATTCTAAATAATTTAAAAACTTTAAGTAAAAAAAGTCATTTTATAATTTTTGTAATTTTATAGTGCTAATCCACACAAAGGCACTCCGGCTTTAGGAGGATCGTCTGATCGATGCGGGTTCGAATCCCGTCGGAATCCAAAATTTTGATAAGACTTTTCATTTCTTAATAAAAGTCATTTTGTTATTTTTTCCATAAAAAAAGTATTGAGAAAGAATTCTCACTGGTTTCCCCACGATGTTTTACGAAGATAGAGAGAGTTATAAATATTTTGTTATAAAAAAATATACTCATTGACTCATACAGCTGCTTGAACTACATGTAATAGCAAACCTTCGGATCATTGAATAAGTTAAACGCATCAATCACGAAGCTAAAAGCATTCGTGTAAAGGGCAACAGTGTTGATAATAAATAAATCATTTGCATAACTACATGCGTGTGCGCCGGTGATAGCTCACATAAGATACAGTTTCTTTACAACTATGAAGATTAATATCTTTTGAGTCTACAAAGTAAATTTGTTTGACTCTCATCATCATCATCAGTCCACTGCTGGACATAGGCCTCCTCTAATGAGCGCCATTGCGTCCTGTCCTCAGCTCAACGCATCCGGCTTCTGCCAGCAGCTAGAGCAGATCGTCACTCCACCTGACCGGAGGGCGTCACTGCGTTTGCCGAATCGCGGTCTCCACTCAAGAACTCGTTTACCCCAATGGTTATCGGTTCTTCGGCAGATATGGCCAGCCCACTGCCACTTCAGTTTCTATTGAAACACATAGCTTTACACATAGCCTTACCATCAAACGTGAGATAAAGTTATTTCTCGGAATAAACCAAGAATAACCATACATTTTGACAGTTTACACTCATGAATAACTTTATACTAGGTTTATTAGTACACGCCAAAGATTTTTGAGAGATTCAAAAAGTGACCTACTATTATTATCCTTCACGCCTTGTTAATGCGTATATTTTATAAAACAAACAACAAACAACTAGATTCGTAGCTGGGATTCCAACCCGCAATCCTAGGCCTAAAAGTCATCCCACTAGGCTAACATAGCTCATATTAAAATCTAAAATATATTCACCGCATTAAAATAACAAAGCGTAATTAATTTCACCTCCTTAGTTAGATTAAATAAATCATTACATCTGTCTGACTTAGCTGTAATCATGGAACAGCTGCTTTCATTTTCGCTGCGCAGGCGCCGCGATGACAGGTGCACAGAGCCGCACAGATTAATCAACCCGATGTCTTCGATATTATCGAACAAATTGAGTTGCATTTTTCTTTTGAAGATACAGATGCTTTAAATGAAAAATGGTTATATTTTAGTCAGTGAGTTTGTTGGTATAAATAATATAAATAATAATGCTGGACATTTCACACAGCATCATCTAGCCCTAAACTAAGCAAAGCTTGTACTATGGGAACCAGATAACTGATATACTACTTATATACTTTTTGTTTGTAAATACATACATATTATACATAGAAACACCCAGACCCGAGATAAATATTTGCTGATCATACAAACATTTATCCCGCGGCGGGGATCGAACCCGCAACCTTCTGCGTCCCAAGCGGGCTTTCACCCACTGTGCCACAGAGGTCGTCGAATATAATTACAATGTTTTGTTTTCAGGCACTGTTATTTATTGTGGCACTGTTTCATGTAATGACCCATAGAATATTTGCCTTAACCTACTTCGATCAAATATGTTCTTGATCGAAGTTAATCCAGAAATTATACCGATAAAGGTACTTGCCTAGATAAACACAGAATTTTATTTTAATAATTTAGAACTCTCCGCCGATTGTTATTATAATATTTTATGTCCCGCTTCCATTTTATAAGTACATGTAATAAATAAAAAGAAATAAACGTTACCAAAGTAAATGAAAAATTTTATTAGAGTGAAGTACTGAGCTCTTGCTTTGCACCACCTCTATGAAGGAAAAAAAAATGAACTAGCAAGTAGTTTTCGGCGTCTAGTAATTTTAAATAGAAAGTAAATATTTACAAAATAATATCTGAGATTTGAGATGAAACAAGTTCTAGAACAACCTATTAAATAATGAACAAACTATTAAGGCAAGAAAACTATCTTGTTTTAATCAACTGTACATCCAACTCTATAACAACTTAACCTCCGATTTCAAAGAGAGAGCATAAATACCCAACTAAGCTAAAAATTTATTTAAAACGGTGTCTTATCTGCCCAGAGAGCCTAAAGGTGCATTTAAACGATGAGATTTCAACCCATACGATACCGTATCGCACGGCAATTTTTCACGTGTAAACGCTCATCGTATGCGATTTGTTAGCGCGACACTCGTCAGCACGTTTAATAGGCGGGGCTTAGCAAATCGTACGAAAAATCGCATCGTGTAAATGCACCTTAAAATAATTTAAGTGTGTGTACAGTTGACATATTAATGTCAAATCAACAAAACTTTTTACTCTAGCTGTGTTTAGAGTGACTTTAATTTTATTTAAAATCTTTCTACATAAAATTTTACTTGGCAATTGGTATCCGTTTCTGTTTTCAAAGATTGTCTGGATGATATTGCTCTCAACCTTTTGATGATAAGGAATTCACTTATAATGCTACTAACTGTCCGTCGCGGTGCTACTCCTGGTCCCTCGGGAAAACTACACTTTCCCAGGATAAAATATAGCCTGTGTTCAACAGGGATAATGCAGGAAAAATCCAATTCTAATTGTGAAATAATTTTTTAAATCGGTCCAGTAGTTTCGGAGCCTATCCAATTCAAACAAACAAACAAACAAATCTTTCCTCTTTTTAATATTAGTGTAGATAAGTATATGTTCTATTTATTCTCTTTAAAAATTATATTTCCGCAACAATAAAAACAACTTTAAAAAATTATAATCATTTCCGTTTACAAATTAAGTTTTCTTCTGACTGTACCTACATGCAAATTTTCCAAATTCTTACCCAGATAAAGCCATGCCCATAAAAACGACGTATATCCTTCGTACAAAATAGTCCAAATTAGGCTTAAAGTGTGAGAATGGATACCTCTAGCTTGATGCCATTAATCCAAGTGATAAAGTGGACTGATTTTATCCGTTCCGAATTAGGATTGCTAGGCAAGCTGTCTGTGTTATCGCAAGGTAAGAATTATGGGCAAATTGTTGCACTAATTCACTGCTATCGTTGATCGTAGCCTTTAGAAGATTAATAAAAGCATTCATTTTCTCTTGGAAAGCAATGTAACCAAGTTTTATGATGAAATGCAAATAAAAGACTAAATCTACCTTGAAAATTACTTCGTCTGCGAGACATCTGAGCACATGATAACATTTTTGTTTTCATAGAAAGCTTTACGTAGGTAGTCGTCTAATTATTAACACTTTTATGAGTGAAATGTTTAAGCTCATTCATTGGCACTAAAAGCGTTTAACTGAAGTTGTTTTAAAAACTTACATTTTTACTACTTACTTCTTTTACTTACATAATAAAAATAGTTCTAAATCATCGCTACACGTCAATAAGTATTATCTATCTACACTAAAATTATAAAGAAGAAAGATTTATTTGTGTTTTTCTTTGAATTGAATAGGCTCCGAAACTACTGGACCGATTTGAAAAATTCTTTCACCATTAGAATCCCACATTATCCCTGATGAACATAGGCTATATTTTATCCCGGGAAAGTGAAGTTTTCCCAAGGGACCGCGGTAACACCGCGACGGAAAGCTAATAAATAATACATCAAAGATCTGACATTAAAAGTTATTTTGGAGCATAATAAAGTTACCCCACAAGCAACATGAATATTCATGTAAAAATACTTTTTTTAGTAATGAAAACCATTATGGTTTTTAGAATTGAAACACATGACGGTATCTTAAAATAGCCTTTCTCAAACATGAGTTCTTCGTAATAAATGCTCGTATATTTCTGCAGGACATGTCCAGAAAAGGTATAGCAATATTTACATTGTCGCATTTATGTAATATATGTCATGTTTACATGTCGTTTTAACATACAAACTGCAGATTAAAAATGAGAATGCAGCGACGTTTTTAAATTGCCGCCGAGCTAGGGGGTCTGATTGTTTAAAACTTCTGTCACTAGTCTGTCATTTCATTTTATTATCTGGATGATATATTTCACTCAGACGCATTATGACGAAGTATTCAAATGCAAATTTTCGTTAAAATTATTTAATTCAGATTTTATATTAGATAAGAGTAAAAGTTAAGGTAACCTTTTTACAAATGTTGATGACTGAAACAGTTATCGGTGTTGTGTTTTTTTAATATTATGATTTTTGAATACTTAGATAGAGTTGAGTGGAAGAAAGGAAGGGAGGCCTTTGCCCTGCAGTGGGACATCACGGACTCATAATAATAATAATGATTTTTGAAAATAAAATGTCATTCGTATTGGTAAAATTCATATTTTAATATTTAGCCTTTGTAATGGCTCCGGTGACGAACGAGTAGAGAGTCTATCCGCCTGTCATCGCCTGTCGTCTTCTATCCAAATAATAGTTCTGCGAATAGTTCGGCGAATGTATAGAGTGGCCGTAAGGTTTTACTCTTACTCAAGCATTACTCTGACTCTGATATTAAAATAATTTATTGTATCAGAAGCTCACAAAGACTTCATTTAAAAAAAAATAATGATCCAAAACCATGACTTATATATGAAATAAATAAAGGGAGGTCTTACCGCTAAGTACTTGACAAATGGTATAAAAGGTATTAAATAAAATGCACTTTTAAGTTGCAAGTCGCTGTTGCAAATTGCACTTTTTCTGCAGTTACCAGTTCACAGTGATTGTATCGGCGTCTCTTTCTAACACGAGCCGAAATAGTCAAGTGCAAGATCTCGTGAAGTGAAGGCCGTACAGAGGCCGGTCAATGACCTGGCTATTTATATATTGACGTGCAAGGTAGCAACTGGTTGTCAGAATCTGGACAGAGTAACGACGGCATAGAGGCATGGAGGCGTGGTTGGCAATTTACGACGTCCGATAATGATTTAAAATGCTGTTTTTTTACAACAGCTGGGCTTACTTCAACAGCGCATCATTGTAATAAACAATCAGAATACACTACAGGTGCACGCTTTGCATACCCATTTAACCCATTAAGTACTAAGCGTAGCTTGCGATCTCAAGGAATTTCAATGTTTGTTTTTAACTTATACTCGAAGTACCCAATTACATTACTAAAATGTAATAAGATTTACTAGGTGAAATTAAAATCTAAATAGAAACTAATATTTATTTGTTTCGGAATTTACCTAAAAAATATTAAAATAACAAAGCCCAAACAGCAACATTCCGCTAAATCAGTAGAAAGCTGACATACTCGTAGGTTAAATTAATTAATCTAAAATCAACTTAACAAAAATTATGTAGTTTCTAACATCACATTACTCTATACAGATGGATAGAATGACGCTGAGTTTCACATGATGCGATCGTTGTGGCAAGATCGGCGCCTACCTCCGTCCAATATGAAGGATAGTTTACTCACGGAACAGAAAAAAAGAAGAAAAAGTACCTAGTATAATCTCTATTTAATCCTCGACGCAAAAAGAGGGGTGTTTAAAGTTAAACGAGGATCTGTGGCACCGAGAGTTCCAATCAGTGATTCTTATTTTATTATTTTTGTTTAGAATTTTTTGTTTTTTATTTTTGTTATGAGGCACAGACAACTCAACTCTTTTCTAGTTGATGTACTTGATTCCGAATCATGTCCGTCCTGTAATATTATGTACGTCTTATACAAAATTCGCAAGAGTGTGCGTAAAAATGAGGATGCGTTGTCAGTTTTTATGCATGAGTGTGTGTAAAATGCGTTCGTGTCGTCCCCCGCAAAAATCGGCAGAAAATTTTGTAAGAGGCTTTCAGTCAATAGCGAGTCCTTACTTTTTTTGTCTAATGTTAGTAAGGTAAGTAGTATCCACTCCGTACTCCGTCACCAGAGTTGGCCACAGACTCATATGAACTTACTTACTTAGTAACTAGTATAATATTATGTAAGTAAATGAAAGTATGTCTGTCTGTTTATTTGCGTACGTTTTAAGGTGGCGTCGAACATAAGTATACGATTTTAATGAATGGGTGAAATGAAGGGGTGTCCATCATTTTGCTATAAATTACTTACTTATCCAATGACATGGGTGGACCTCATATCATAAACATCATCTTTACATTTTATTTCTATAGGGTATAATCATTACGTAAAAAGCTTTGCGTAATCTATTCGTTAGTCTGTCCCTCCATAGCTCCCTAGTATTGTAAATCATGCTTGTGTTTATTTTTGAATTGCAATTATTGGTAACAAACGCTACGCTATATAAATGAACTTAAAAATCCGTTGGTTTAAAATTTATGAAGTATAAAACTTGTTCATTAGAGTTTTGACAAGAAATAATTCATACAGCTTATGGGAAAAGGCGTTCCTTCAATTCTTTTAAATTATTTTTAAACCCTGAGTATAAAAGAGCCATTAAAATCATATTATAATTTAAATTGACGGGCATGTTTTTATTTATCGGTTTTTAACAAGTTTTAAATTGGTTATTCTTCGTACATTTTATTTTAAATATAATTTAAAAGTTTATTTAAGCATTTAAATCTTAATGCAACTGATTATTTAATTAAATAATTCGAAAACACATAGGATTCCCCATAGACAAGCGAATTTTTTTTTAGGTCTGTGGAATTTCCTGTGTCGGTAAAACAGCCATTCCCGAAAGACGGATGTAATTATGATGGACACGCAATTACGTAGCCTTTAACACGACAAAATAGCACTGCATTTTTTACTCGTTGGTCACACCAATGATCTTCCATAAGTATAGAATTCTGTGGGTCATACTTCAAATTAGAATAGATTATGGGCGTTTGTACCTACGAATAGTGTCACGAAAAAACCAGTTAGTGTGCTCTACATTTGAGAGTTCAAGGATTCAATGGTTTCACTTGGTTAGAGGCCAATAACTAAATCAATGATTTTTCAACAAAAAACTTTTAAAAGTTATACCGATACGATTACTTATTAAAATTAAACAAAAGATAGAAAACGGAGTTCAAATCACTGACCGCAGGTAGAGTGCCCAAAAGGCTGGTGACATAGCTGATCGCACATATGTCCGACGTACGCGCCGCAGTCATTTTTCTATAGAAAAAATACTGATGACGTCAAATGCGGCTAGCTTCTGACGTCTCAGTTTACCTATGGACATAACTGTTGTCCGAGGTAAACCCTTTGATCATTTGTCTCATCAATCAAATATAATTATTTTAAAGTCAATGAAACACAAGAGAAAACACGTCTGTTTAGCTTGCTCCAATTTCTACCTTTCAAACGTAAATTTATAGATCTAGTAATGAACTGACCCAAATACCTATAAAATTATAATTTTATTGTGATTTAAGGCAATAAATGACAGCTATGATCTTCCCCGTTGCATAGCAATTTATGAAAGCAAATGCAAAAACACAGTACTTATTCATAAATCATTCTGAATCAAATCCATTTCTCGATATGCTTTTAAGGATTTCACTGTTCAGTGGTGAATGCAAATAAATTACCTTCAAAAGATATAGATTCGCATTTTGGCACAACTTGTCTTAGTTATAGACTACTTATGTATTTGATGGTCTATCTCATAAATATATAATACAAATATAATTTAAAGCACAAAATGAATATCGACTATAAAACTTCTGAACACATAGAAGGGCCTATTTATTAAGTACCCATTAATATAACTAATTTTACTTTAGAATGATTTAAATGAGAATAAAATACCTACCGTTCATGCGAAATTATCAATTCATTGAATTCGTGCATAAAGTACCAGTGTTTGCTCATTATTTTTGATACCATAATTAAATACCACATTTTTTTATTAAAAGAACTTACCTTTACGTTCCATTTTCGATATTTTATTGCCAACAAATCTTCCGATTGATTATTCAAAGGATTTCAAGAAAGCACCACTCTGCATAAATATTCAAGCCAAACTAACGAGACAACAAGGTTTAGGTAGATATGAAATGGAACAAATTGCCTTGTGTTTTAGAAAAAACATCATTCGATTCGCTATTAAACAGGTTGTTAGATTTGTTACTGGAAATCATAGAAAAGGAATACTTTAGAATAGTTTTTAGTAGAAAAGATGGATGGATTGTGTGAAAGAAGATATGGGTAAGAAAGGAGTGCATATGGAGATGACGAGTGATAGAGGAGAGTGGAGAAAGAGAACGTGTTGTGCCGACCCCGCATGAGCGGGATAAGGGCAGGCCAATGATGAGTTTTTAGTATTAGATTCAAAGTACAATTAGTATTCTCATACCATTCATAACAAAACAGGGGTGCTAGCCAAGATGACATTGATTCGATTCCATTCTACTGCTGATTTGGCGACTTTGCACTCAGTATGTATGAAAATAACGCGTCATAATGAACGAAATGGAAAAATTGGTAGCATTGACATGCGCGATAGATACTTTGTTTACATTTTTGGTCGATGACAAGGCGGTCGCAGAAACCCAGTTGTAATCGCCAGTCGCCAGTAGAAACAAAATGGCTTCTTTACCTTACTTCAAATTGACGTCTTGCCACCAAGAGTTGTATTTTTTATCCGTAATTTCTACATAAAGAGCGTTGCTGTGCTCATAATTGGATTTTCATATTTTTGAAATAATCAACTTATTTCAATGAAGTAACTTAAAGCTTTCGCTTACAACTTGAAACAAATATTACCTAATAGTAATAGGTACACACATGAGTTTCCTATAGGGGTAGACAGACAACACTTATTTATACTTGCTTCAATTCTTACGCACATTTCTCGCCTTGTTCCTCATTACATTTTTCATACAAGCTCGCCTAAGACTTTAGAGTAACTACATTCACCTATCCTTCCCTTAGCATCCTTTCCACACATATTCACCTCATACCTATACTCTGTTTGGTCAAACCACTTTCATTCGTCACCTCTGCATGATCTGCATGATCAAACCATCTTAATTTGCCTTTCTCAATCCTCATCACTGCTATTAAGCACCTAATACCTTCTTTCACTCCACACTTCCCTGAACGCACTGTATCTTACTCTACCATTCAAAGTTACTCTAAAAAACACTCGTTGATATTATGCAATGCTCTTATTTCTACAGCAATCACTCTATCTATTGAAACAAAAATATAATCCACTGATATTCCTTCATACTGTTCATACGCTAGACTATGCCTGCCCTTTATATACAAAATATTTATTACTGAATAGGTACAATGAAACAGTTTTATTTGCAACACACAGGAGAAAATAGGTAAATATCCACTCCACGGGTTATGTATTATCCTTATGGTTAGCTCCACCCTACAGAAAGCGCAGGTTCCATTTATATGCTGTGATTGAGCTCTTCAAGTTACTCCGGTTCTGGTGTCAATCGATGACTGAGGGTGGCAGACACTTGCGTGGAAAGCAGGAGAAGGCGCAGTGGTCGTTAAATTATATTGTTGAGGTCCTGTGCGTCTCATCTTTATATTTTACCACGGAAATAGTATCGAAAGCACATTTCATTTTGCAATGCTGCGAGTTCATTTTTGATTCGGGCACTGTTAGATCCGATTGTTCTAGCTAGGTACGGATGCTTGGCGTTGGCTATAAGGTCAAGATATATAAATAAGTGCTAATAATTAATATTTGCAAATTCACACAACAACACAGAAAATGTTGACTTTATTTTGACATCGCAAAGATCGTGGACCTCATTGTTGCTTTGTTACTATATGGTATTCTGTGGTAACTATCTATCCTCGCGGTGTCAATTCGACGTTTGATAATGCCAGGAACTCACCTGCCGCGATATTTGACATAAAATGTATGCAGTGCATAGGCAGTGCTATACAAATCGTGCTAAATAATGTTATTCGCCGCACGTGAGTAATAGTCATAATCTGTCTATTCCACTGTCTATTTCTACTTCCATTATGGTGTTTGGCTAGAGCCCCAGTATAGATACTTCACTAACATTATTTCTATTTAAGTTCTATGAAAAGATTTGACAACAGATAAGCAGGCGGTTAAGGAATAAGGTAAATTATGTTTCTTCAGTATTGTACTGTAAAAAACAAGACATTTAGTCTTGTTTTACAGCAATTAATCAGAAACACACAAGATAGTGCAAAGTTAGAAACAAACTTTCTACCTTGTCCCTTCCTTAACCAGCATTCCAGTCCAAACTCTCTACCATAAATCGCTTGACAACAAGGATTTCCTAACATAGCGTTGTAGATTTAAATGTCAATGTATGATTTAAAACGCTCTAAAAGTTTCATCTATCAATCCTAAATCTAGCTTCCCGGCTTGATAGGTAATTAGCCTCACCTCGTCCTAAGCTGATCGCACAAATATCCGCGCCTTTCGCGCCGCAGATTTTACTATAGAAAAATACTGATGACGTCAGAAAATGCGGGTAGCTTCTGACGTCTCAGCATTTCCTCTATTGAATTGACAGTTCGGCGCGGATGGCGACCTTTAAACACTATTTACACGATACCATTTCTGGAATACCATTCTAGTCACATGCTTTCTCAAACTCAAGGGAGCAAGAGCTAATATTCTGTGGCAAGAGGCAAGAATCGTATGCCGGCGTGGTATCGTGTAAATACCGTTTTAATATACATCAACAAAGAAATAAGTATTCCTTGATTATTTTGATAAAGAGCACGTTCGTAAAATTATATCTATAAGTAGGATTATTTGCTTAGTTTGGGGCTACGAGTAAATGATGCTGTGATTCATATAGATATATGAGAGTGGACCAATCCTTATTTTCTTATGATTACTCTATTATCACTCATTTGCCTACTAAAAATAGTAAAGCATAGCAAAAGCAAATTGGTTGTCTGGAAGAAATCGCTTCTAAGCGATAAGACCGCCCATTGTACATTGTCTCGTTGGGTTCTATTGATTCGTATGTGTATGTTTTGTAATTATTGTGTACAATAAAGAGTTTTCATGCATTCATTCATTCATTGAACATGATGATTTTATTTACAGCTATGAAAGTGCTCTCTATCAAAATAATCAAGGCATCCTTATTTCTTTGTATCCTCAATCACCAATAATAATATACGTATAAGAAGAAACCCAGACTCAAATTCTCAATTCCATTCTTGTTTACGAGGAGCTAACGTAAGCACGTTACACACATTCATTTGCATCTGATGTGAAGGCATATTTGTCAACATCGTACACGTGCGATTCGTCGCATAGAGTTGTGCTATTTCACAAAGAAGGCTTGGCCTTATTTGTGTGTGTAGATGCACATGCACGTTGTATCTGTGTGCGTAAGCCGGGAACGCTCCATGGACGAATGTATCGCTAACGCACACAAACAAACGACGTCGTACGTCATTGAATGCTGAGTGTGCAATCAGGTTAATAAGAGAGACAACACAAAAATGGACTAAAACCATGACAGAATGGACCACAAGATACAATACCTACCAAAAGAAACAGAGGAAGGCAACTGAAAAAATGGTCTGATGACATCAAAAAGATTGCAGGTCCACTGTGGCTGCGAGTGGCAATAGAACTGAATGGAAACAGTTCAGTGTGTCGACAAGACACGCTGAAGAATAGCCGGACTGGTGTGCAAAAATAGATTTAAGTAAACTGTAAAAAAAAACTCAATAAATAAAGGCTTTAAAATTGAAGTCTCCGCCATTTTAGGAAACCTTGGTTTAAGCTTCGCGTGCAGAGTGTCGGTGTTAACATCAGCACAGGAGCATAACAGTGGTGGACAACGAAAGCAAACTCAATTTATATGTAAATACGTAATTAAAAGCTCTCTAAGTCAGCCTATTTTGCTACAATCTGTACTTAGCTGTTACTTAGCTGCCTACATGATCGGATTGAACCGTCAAAGTCAATAGGCTAAACTACTTTGAAGTCAATACTACTTTGAAACGTACTCCTTGGGCTGTGCCAAGACTATGACATAGTCAATGATGTTGTATACTATAGTTACAACTGTAAGTAGTATCCCATTTCTCTGGACATAGTATAAATTTTACAAGTGCCACAAACATAACTGGACCGAGAGAGGCGCTGTTATCACCGGCGCATTTGGTGTTGGCAGAAATATAAATTTTACAGAAAAATTCGTTAGTTCCTCTTTTGGCCACCGGTCCAGGGGCCGTATTCGCGGTCCCTTTTTCGTTCGTTTGATGAATATTCGGATGCCACCGCGATTTCTGACTTCAAGAGCTAATTTTTCAAACGTTAAAACACGATCCTAACCTAGGACCAAATATTCCAAACTGAAAAATTGGCCCTTGAAGTCAGAAATTGCGGTGGGAAGCATCCGAATATTCATCAAACGAACGAAAAAAGGAACGCGAATACGGCCCCTGATAAGTGGCACTGCATTGGTATGGTAAAAAGGTTCGCGATCCATTTACTTCCCTTGTTTTTGATGCTGATCTATTGTTTTTCATCATCTGTGCTTGAGCTTAGTTTATCAAAGTCATATGGCAGAAATTTTGGCTATCATTGTACGTCTTAGCCCCCTCGCAGATTGCAGACTTTCTATCGGCCGATAGCTCGTAATGAGCATGGAGAAGTATAGCCCGTCTCAACTATCGGCCGATAGAAAGTCTGTAGTCTGCGACGGGTCTAAAGGTAACACTGACACGAAAGAAGTTCTTCAGAGATAAAATGCAAACACGCGATTTCCAAAACCATGTCACGTTTGTGACTTTGAAAACAGAGCCAGACTAATTGAAAGTTTCGTGAATTGGATGTAACTGTTTGGCACAGATTTATTGGAGTCAATCAATGTTAGTGCTGTGATCAGAAAAACAATGGCTAGTTTAGTTTTACGTTTTTAGTTAGGAACATAAGAAACTTGCCTCGTTCTGGTTTCATGCACGCTTAGCGTGTTTATTTTAAAAATACTTCTATAAAATACAAATAAGTTAATTCCTGTAAGACCCCTCGCAGACTGCAGACTTTCTATCGGCCGATAGTTGAGACGGAATATACTTTGTTTATTTATTTTATTTTATTTTTATTTTAAGAGTTTTAGGAGAACTTACAGCTAGGTACATTTATGGGTTACTGTTTAAAAATACATGCAAAGCATATATTGCGTGCTGATGGCCGGAAATAACACAAAAAACTAAATAATAAAACACAAATAGGTACACTTAACACAAGCCCAAAGAAAAAAAACTAGATTAGAATAGGCACCTACATATTAGCTAGAACGAATTAAAAAGATTAAATACTAATTACAAACAATTAGTCATCTACACAAAAAAAACTAGAAGCAAGGCTCGTAATGAGTATGGAGAAGTAATAGCCCTCAACTATCGGCCGATAGAAAGTCTGCAGTCTGCGAGGGGTCTAACTGTTATATTGTAACAAAATTCTTTGTTCTTTTATAAAAAAAAGTTAAAAAGTGAAAGAACTTAGGCGCCCTCAAGAAAAGAGCCTATCCTACCTCAAAGGCTGGCAACGCATCTGCTGTGCCTCTTGATGCAGTTTTCTGTGGGCGGTGGCAATCACTTACCATCAGGTGTGCCACTTGCTCGTTTGCCCCCTCTTCCATAAAAAAAAACTCAATAGTTTACTATCATGAAAATGGTAAATTCCACTAGAATTTGACCTGTGTTTGTCTGGGATGGTCAAAAAACAAACGTTATAACAACACTAGCTAACGTTTGTTACCTCTCGTGTTCCGCATGCTAAAACAATGCTCTAATTTTTGGCATCAATTATTCAAGAATTTGTTCGATTTGCCTGGCTCTTTGTTAGCCTAGGTACTTGTACTAATATTTATTCTGTGGCCTAGAGCAACGAAGCTCAAAAATGCTAAGTTCGAGATAAAACCCTTTACATTTTGACTCACAGAATCACGACACGAACAGGGTAACGGCTGTATGCCCAAGGCGCGGTAGACGTTCTCTCAGATCTTTTTATGTATTCCAGATCCTTTAAAGATGTCTAAGGGGGTAGTTAGAGGCATGTACAAATACATATTTCATACATGCCCACATCTTGCAGAAGTTAGTATTCCATACGTATACAGGTTGCAAACCCATCGCCGCCTATACAAGAATACTAATTGGTTTCGCCACGATGTTTTCCTTCACCGTTCAGAGCTCGTGCTAAAGCGCATATAAATTTTACGAAACCCAAAATCCATTGATGCACGGCCAGGATTCGATCCCACAACCTTCAGATTGAAAGTCGAGGTACCCCATTCGGCGAACACGGCTCTTTTTGTATACACTCTTATTCTGATTTTACTGACAGCATTTTCGAGTTCACGTTATTACAAGTATACGGAAATCGCACAAGGCGCGTACCTAGAGTGTTTCGATGTTCCTTAGGATAACAGTGGCGTACAACTCGGTCTTATGCATAATTCAGACTTTACACATTGTCGGTTAACCAATTTGTGTTCAATTTATTCAGTTGACAAGCAGTACACTAAACTTAGATTAACCTTTATGCTAATGCAACTCTGATCTTAGCGGGAAAATGAATTTCTAAAATTTATTTTTTTTGTTTTAGGTGTTGAAGTGCCTTAGTAAGCAGCCCAAGCGACGTACGTAAAAGGTAAAACTATCATTTTCTTATAAAATAACATCCAAAAAAAAAATAAAGGATTCTTTTTTCTAAATAAAGAAGAATATCATCGTGAGAAAGCCAGTTACCTAATATTCAAGAACCTGTAAATGCAGGCATGCGTAAAAAACAATTTGAACGTGCCTCTTAATAGACTTCGTCAGAATCTTGCCCAAAGATATGAGATACTGTGTCTCTCTGTGTATCCTTTCACATATCTCAGACGCATCTTAACCATGCTGGATGACAAATTATTTACAATATTTCAACAAAAACCATTTAACACCGTCGAACTTGTTATAAAAACCCAGCATTATTCCTAGCCTATCCGGGCCAATACCAGTTCGAAGCGTGAGCTGAATACTAAATAACCTATTAATACTATCTTGTGGGACGGTGCCGTTACATTGGTAGTTTGACGTCCTTAAGAAAATTGTTATTGATAAAGAAGAGTGGAATAATTTAGTACACTCTAATCTAGGGATACTCTGCTGTAACTCGATGGAAACAGTTCGGATATTATAAGCTCTACTTAAAGACCCAAAGCCAAAGTAAGGGATAACACACGGCCTTACTAAAAAAAGTGGTATAAAGTTAATGCAGGTATAAACCAAAAATTATTATTGTTTTTTTTTAGGTTACACCTGGAATATGTACCACTTTACGTTCAGAAAAAGAAAAACTCACTTACATAGTGAAATCAAATTTTCCAACTTTTCTCTTTATGATAAAGTCTGTATTAGAGTAAAATTCAATGTTATGGCCGTACTAAAATTGGATCTTAATGACCAGTGTAAAGACCAGAAGTTTAGTACGAAACAAATCATAAGCTTTTGTTCTTCATAATAAAATGGAATGTTTTAGTATGTGAACGCTTTCCTTTTATACAGAAACAGTTTATGATCGACTTATAGTAAAATATAGTTGGTAGTAAAGCTAATTAGATTTGAATACTATCCTTGTACATTAAAATATGTTCATTACTTGTCACATACGTTTCCTGCTAATACTTCTATTAGCGGCGTCGGTTTTTACTATCGAGCATTATCTACGGATTCAAAGAACACCATAATCTTTTTAATATGGCTAAGTCTTCGTGCATCACTATTATAGAAGAATTCTTTAAGTATACTTAAGATAGATAAATAGATCTTTATTTGGCAATACACAGACACAGGTAGATTACTTATATCAAACTGTATCGAACGAACAAGAAAAGAGAATAGGTACCTACTAAATAAACAAAAGTAGGTATGAGTAGACTAAAAGAAGTCTTTGATAAAATAAAGAAATGTTAAAAAAAGCCAGCTCATTGCAATTACTAAATTGCAACCTTATGTATGTGCTGATGATGATGTATACTGCCCCAGTTAAAAGATGTTGAACACTGATAACTTTAAACCACATGTTGTGTTCTACTCATTAAACTCACACGTATCATACAATTAAAGAACAATATACATTAAATAACGTTCTAAATTAATCATTTTTAATACCATTAGGCAAAAACAACTGTAATCTGTAGCTAGAAAGCATACAACAATTAATTCGACATTACTTTAGCATGACACGGCGAGATCAGATATATCTACAATACGTGGTGTGACTATCTTTCATCTGTTTCAACTTTTCTCTAAATTAGTATAATTATAGAAAATGTACAGGGTCAAAACTTTGTATAAGTTTTTATTGTTTATGTTTTACATACTTTTGTCAAGCATAGTTCCTGATTCATAGTTCATAGTTCTGATCCCTCACGAGGACTCTCTCCGTCGCGGGTATCAGAAACACGTGAGGTTTTGGCTTGCTTTTAGGTGCGAATTTGGTGCAATTTAATTTTTCAAAAAAATTGTGCCTTTAAAACATTAGAATAGGATAACACCAGGATTAAATATCTAAATAACATATAATCATTGATCCATGAGAATCAAATTATGCTGGATAATAAGTAAATAATGGTGGACTTTTCACACAGCATCATCACTAGCCCCAAGGTAAGCAGAGCTTGTGTTAATGGGTGGTAGATGACTATATACGACTTTTATACTTTTTTTTGTAAATACATACATAATAATACACGCGAAAGGATGAATGTTTGATCATCTATGTAGCGCAGTGGGGAAGGCCCGCCTGTGACGCAGAATGTTGCGGGTGAGATCTCCGCAGCGGGACCAATGTTTGTATGATCTACAAATATTTGTCTCGGGTCTGGGTGTTTTCTATGTATAATAATGAAGTGATTATATGTAACCACTTATTAAATACATAAAATGACAGTAGGAATCCTTAACAGACTTCGCACCCAGGTTGGCCGCTGTAGATTCAATATGAGCAGATGGGGGTTCAGAGAACCAACACTTACAGCGTGCGACTGCGGTGAACCCAGTCAGACGATGAGTCATCTTCTAGATTGCCTTCTGTGCCCGAACAACTGCACAAGGGAAGACCTGAATGTAGCCACGCATAATGCCATAGCCGTGGCTGAGTTTTTCGCGGATAAAATTTGATTTTTGTAGAGCTGTTGACTCGAAAAGAAGAAGAAGAAGAAGTAGGAATGTCTACCGCGTTAAAGGCTAATAATAATGGTAACAATTGGGTAAAAATGGTGTAATTCCTAATTGATTACCACAATTTAGTGGTAATCAATCAGGAATTACGCTCTGACGATCCCGTTTAAGTTTTCGGGTATTACTACAGCCAGTTTAAACCTTTAAGTAATTATTATAATCACTTACGTGAACTAAATAGCGTGAGTTGCGCAACATGTGAATTATGTAGGGAGCGCACTGAGGAGGGCTTGCCAACGAAAGTGCGAGGAAGTGAAATGTAATTAGGCAATCATCAAACGTTCTTTCGCCGATTTAGATTCCCTAACGTGTTAGGAATAGTTACAATTTCAATTAGCGTTCATTGAGCAAAAAACGTGTTAGGAATGAAACTAGGTCACGTTCTGTCCATATTGCCGACGACCTCTGTGGCGCAGTGGGTGAAAGTCCGCTTGGGACGCATAATACCCAGCCTGTCTTTTTCTTGTAAACAGGGCGTAACAGCAGAGGGTGAAGTCAGGCTGCGGTTGATGATGATGAACATATAAATCAGTCAGTACAAGAAAGTCTGATACTATAAGACATAAGTATCCTTTAATTTATTTTAGTAGGTGTTAGAAATGTCTAGTCAGCTCGCGACCGCGCGAGACTGCTCGACCCGGCGTGAGACTTCGCCACACGAAAGAAATTTTCGTGTGGTGAAGTGTCACGCCGGCTCGAGCAGTCTCGCGCGGTCGCGGGCTGACGCGCGTTTTTTATTCTATCAAGCGTTTCTATATCTTGTTACATTGTTCTTAAGGTTTATAATGTTTATGTTAATGTCTTGTTACATATCGTCGCGTCGCTGCATTGAGCCAAATCGTACTTCCCAGTGGTGTCGCGTTTTAATTGTCTTTAATACTATGCGAACTCGTTGCGTAAACATTACCGCAAGAATTTACGATTCACTAATGATAGTTTTTACCGTAGATAAATGCTTTTTATCCGTTTTTAGATTAACGGGTACAGTCAGTTGCAAATTATTAGTTTCAAATAATTAAATTTCAATTTTCAGATAGCTGTTGCGATTTTATGAGCTTCTGGCCCTAACGAGCCCTAGACTGAATCATCCATTCCTTTATTGGTAAAAGCTGTTACCCCCGACTTACGTACGCGCTATTAATTTTATGATGAAGCCAGGTTGAGTTTCAAGCCATTCCCACTGCGCCTCGTTAAAAACATCTCATACAAATTTTAGATACTTACCCCATTTCACCACATTTATAAGTGTTGAGAAAGTATCCGAATCAAGCATCAAACCAATTGAGCTTCAAAAAAATTCCCATACAAAATGTTAAAACTTAGTATCACCCCCTTTTAGGGGTTGTTTTGAAAAATCCTAAAACACTGTCTTATTAATTTTGTTTTTAGTTTTTAAACCAAGTTTCAAGCCAACATCACACTTTAAAAGTTCACATACAATCTTTGACACCCCGTTTTACCCCCATTTAAGGTAAAAACTACAACGTTGATTGAGTTTGAATAAGTGGAAAATGACAACATAAGATAAGGTTTTTTTAATTTTTACTGAATCAAACATAAAAAGTCTATTAAAACATAAAAATATTCACATAATTTCGTATCAGATTGTATCAGTAAGTAGTTTTGTTCATGTAGTCACGAATTTGTCATTTGCTACGTTTTTATAATCTTGCCCATTTCCTTATTTTCAGGAAGGAGGTACTGACTTCATTTTACTGTATTCTAGTTTTTCGGTTACGCTGTCCGGAAATTATTATTTAATATTAGATAATGTTAATTATTATTGTTTATTTTATTTATTTGTGTTATGCTTTCACGACTTGACTACTCTACCGATTTTATTTATATACCTAGTCTAAATAAATTCGTAAGTTGACTTATTTTTTGAGACTTGAAAGACACCTAAAATATAGGAAGTTAAACATCGATTTGTTTACATAATTGGGCTGTGTAGTTGCACAAGTATATTAAAAATACTAGCTATTTCTTAGAGCAGTGAGTGAGAAGATGAATAGGTAATTAAATCTTAAGTGCTTCCAATCCATCGGAGCTATTAGCACCACTCCATTATCTGTTTGTTATTAATAACGCGATGCGCTTGCGCATTCATCATGGCTACGCACTAATCAGCGTAATGGGCGGTTGGGCTAACTTCCAGGCAAACGACTATTTATATAGCTATAGCTACCAACTTAACAACCTGGACGTGTGATTCCTTGACTTCCTCAATTTTCACACGACTATGGAAAGCCAAAAAGAATTTGAAACTCTGTCTCATAATTGACCTGTTTAAATTTATTTTAATCTATATCTAGCTTCTGCTCGACGCTTCAAGCGTATAAATAATTAAATAATAATAAATAATGCTTGAATAAAATGTCAACAGTCGCAGCTTCATCTAGCCCCAAACTAAGCAAAGCTTGTACTTTGGGAACCAGATAACTGATAAACTATATGTATACTTTTTGTTTGTAAATACATATTATACATAGAAACACCCAGACCCGAGATATATATTTGCAGATCATACAAACATTTCTCCCGCGGCGGGGATCGAACCCGCAACCTTCTGCGTCGCAAGCGAACCTTCACCCGCTGCACTACAAAGGTCGTCGTACCTCATATACCTACTTAGCCTATAATAATAGTCCAAGCTAAGTCCCTAGCTCTATTCCAAGTCCTATATCCAAATCGAACTAAGGTTAATATCTTAAAAGTAAGATATCCTTATCTTTTGCTGCTTTTCGCACTTTTGATGATGATGATGACGAATAAAGGCAGGAAACCTTTTTTTACTAGAACCTTTGTAAAACTTCTAGCTATTCTAAATATTCTTTGCCAGCAGTTTACCGATCGATTGCTAAAGGAGCGAGAATTGAGCGCTTAGATAAACATTGCTAGTCTATTTATAGAGAGTTGCGATGTTTTTCTAATAGAGAGTGTGAGATCCATCGAATTATATGAAAAAGGTATTTGTAGTTTTATATTAAGACGTTTCAGTGCAGATTTTATTAAACTAAGTGGACATTTATAATGCTGGGATAACTTTTTGCCATTAAAATCTTAATTAAACTTTTGTGATTACAAACTTATTAAAAAATTCATCGGCAAGGGATTATATCTTTCATAAATTAAAATTTAAAACATAAAAAAACTGTTGTGTGCGAGTGGTCACTTGGCGGACTCAACAACTTTTGATAGCATATTCTGCGACAATAAAAATTTGTGTTATAAACTGATTAAAAAAAAACAGATAATGAAAAAAACATGCTAAGCACAAAGCCACGGATTATATAAACCGTATTTTAGTTGTATGCTTCATATTGATAATTTTCTATTTTGATAAAATTTTGGTATCTTAGTGTTCAATTTGCAGGTTAAGTTTTGGCTTAATATTCACTATTTATCGAACTTTTCATCACATCTAAATAATTATTAAAGTAACCTTTTTGTTACATACATAAAATCACGCTTCTTTCCCAAAGAAGTAGGCAGAGACCACGGATCTCCACTCGCTACGATCCTGACACACAACCTTTTTTCTTTGACCTGGCCCTTCTCCAAAATGTTGGCAATTTGATCCAAAAAGCTGTCCCATACACACTGCACACATCTGCGCACATCTCTGCATCAATTGAACAGTTTTTGTTGAAAACGTATTTAATGAGGCTTAGAATCTAGCTATTTATGCTTTCTATCGAGATACTCCACATAATATACCAGATAGGCGCGGTCTTCTCAGAAATAAGATTACCAAGATATAGCTAAGGGGCAAACCTAGGACCTTACTTATAAGGGGTTATAATATAAAAACAAATCTTTGCAAAATTTAATACGACAAAATGCAGAAGATCAGAAACCAAATGTGTTGAAAAGTAAGTTCGTATAAATAAATAATGCTGGACATTTCACACAGCATCTAGCCCCAAACTAAGCAAAGCTTGTGGGAATGGGAACTAGATAACTGATAAACTACTTGTATACTTTTTGTTTGTAAATACATACATATTATACATAGAAATATCCAGACCCGAGATAAATATTTGCAGAACATTTATCCCGCCCAGAGGTCGTCAAACGGTCGTATGAGTACCTACTATCTCATACGAACTTACTTTTAAACACAATTGAAAAAATTTAACTCAATTTTTTTAACAAATATATTTATACAATCTGCTTCTGAACTGAAATTTAATTTCAATCTGATTTGAAATTAAATTTCAGTTAAAAAGCACTTTGAACTTACTGATTATTATTTAATATTCTAACAAGAGTTACGTTTTTCCTCTTGAAAAAATCTACTAAATTGTAAAAACGCGGTAGACTGTATCCTATCACTCCTAACGTCAGATACCTATCAATCTACAATTCCACTTTTTCAGAATAATGATTTTCCCTCAGGGACTTACCCCAACCCTAGTTACGCCCACCAAAGTACCGTAGACGCGTCGATGAGTTGCTACCGCGTTGATTTAGCCCTGATATGGAATAAATCATAGTTGCTGGGTGAATTTATTCCACAGATAGGCTCTGTTGGAACGGTCATGATAGTAAGGAATGAGATGTGTGGCAAGCAGAGCGATAAACTTCTCAAAGTCTTACTCAAAATAGAAGTCTAGTCTATCATTGAAATTACTTTGAATTGTATTGAATTGCTAATCCAATAAGAAGCAATTCAAATAAATATTTGCACTACAAAACTACAACTAGGGCAAAGCTAGTTGAAGCTTTTCCTGAATGTGCGTGAGATGAGATTGGGACATATTATCGATAGATCGATATCGGTAGTCCAGGATACTATCACCTCATTTATGACCTACTTACATGGAATATTGCGTGAACTATAAAAGAGTAAAGTGTACATGTAAATCGTATTTCAGTGCACAAGTCGCTCCCTAAGCTCAAGGTTATCACAGTGGTTCAGTAGCGGCATTCCTTTTAAACAACTAGCCTTTACCGGTCCTTATACCTTAAGGCAGGGATGTCACTTATTACAACGTAATACAAATATGCCTTGCAATGTAAATAAATGTTTGGCATGTTGAACAGGTGCATAAAGCGAGTACCTGGGACAGCTGAAAAGGGCAAATATAATTTTACCAAAGTGGTAATGACCCTGGTTCATTACCACTTTGGTAAAATTATATTTATTTGATGTTTATTAGATGAATATTCGGATGCTTCCCACCACGATTTCTGACTTCAAGGACCAAACATTCCAAACCGAAAACAGGAACGCGAATACGGTCCCAGGTAAAAAGTACCTGAAACTGACGTTTGTATGAGGGTTTGTATAATGCGAAATATGTAGGTATGGAAGCAAGTATATTGCTAATTTTATTGACAATTTCTTTTTTTTTGGTTTATTAATAGACATCGAAAAATATTACCAAGCATATGCATAAATTGCATAGTCAACCCTATTTCCCAGCACCTGAAATAGGCTCACTGATAAAGCAATTACTAATCTCTAACTACTCGCCATGGTTCGCTTTTATCTATGGTGTTCTGCAGTCTTCCTGACTCCTCGCAAGTGCAAACCGTCGTTTCAAATGCCACATTTCCCTTCCGCAATACCTAATGCCTACTTACTGACGGTTCAATTGTTGCTTATTTTACGGTGAGTTTCTATTGTGGCTTTGCTTATTGTTGTATGAGTGATATCAGTACTAAATTAAAATGACAAATAATGACTATTTATTAGACTTGCCGAGCTGTGGGACAGCATACGTTGAAAAAAAAAACTAGCCAGGTTCATAGAACTGATTCGCAGTAAAATTGGTATTAATTTGTACGATCTTAAGGGCTGGTTTCACCAAACTTTGGCTAACAGAGCGTTAGTTCAAATTTAGTAAGACAAATAACAACGGATTAAGATTTTAACAGACCGTTACGATGTTTTGTGTTCTTTCCAAAGAAAATCTTCACTAACAAGCCGCTAAATCTAACCGCTGGTCGGCGGCCGGATAGCTCACTGACAGTTGACATCGTAGAAAATTAAAAATATGTTGCATCAACGTCCAAAATCATTGCAAAGTTCGCGCCGTAACCATAGCAACATAAAAAACAACGAAGTTTGAAGGAAAATTCCCTAACCGCGATTAACTAACCAGCTGTTAGATTTACTTTTGGTGAAACCAGCCCTTAGGGCTGGTTTGTTTTTTCTGTTGCTATGGTTACGGCGCGAACTTTGCAATGATTTTGGACGTTGATGCAACATATTTTTAATTTTCTACGATGTCAACTGTCAGTGAGCTATCCGGCCGCCGACCAGCGGTTAGATTTAGCGGCTTGTTAGTGAAGATTTCCTTTGGAAAGAACACAAAACATCGTAACGGTCTGTTAAAATCTTAATCCGTTGTTATTTGTCTTACTAAATTTGAACTAACGCTCTGTTAGCCAAAGTTTGGTGAAACCAGCCCTAATGCTTATGGAAAAATCAAAGTTTTAAACTTACAGCTTTCTGTGCTGTTGGCAAGCAATATTATAAGAATGGAAACTTAAGATTGCTTTTTCGCATTGAATTCAAAGCAGCAATTTTGTTTTACCTGGTGTGAGTGTTTTTTCGTTTTTTTTGGGTAAAACAGAATCTTCCTTTACTCCTACCGTGGGAACCAGTCTATCTATGACTTTGTATGTGACTGGTTTAATACCATGACATCGCCTGAATAAGCAATATCTAAATACCTGATGGAGATAACGCTTATTATTCATTACATTTGTAGAAGGACGCACATAATAATATTTACTGGAACTCCTGTGGCGCCAGTGTTATCCTATAAAACGTTATGAGTGGTTATTCATACTCCATACTAATATGACTGACTGGCAGATCGTTACATAGCCGTAATCCTAGAGATAACTCAGAAGGGAGATTCCTTAGAAGGGAACAATGGAAGTTGATGAACCTTATGGGAGAAAAGTGGAAAAACGTTGGTACAACTTGAACGAAGTCACGGGCATTCTCACTAGTTTATCATAAGTCTGTGATATTTGCCTTATAGCTTCTGGGGGCTTGATAAGTGGCAAACAATTAGCAATATATTTATTTATTAATAAATAAATAAATGAATGAGTTATTGATGATGCTCATTAATCAAACAACTTGTAGATGCAATCAATAAAAAATAAAAAAGCGCAAGGTTTATATAAAGGGCATAATAAATAAATAAGTAATAAGTAATGTTTTATTAATATAAGTTGTTATTATTTCTAATTGATTGGTTTTGCACATAAAGCGCGTTTATGTCTTTTGTATGTAACTGAGTTTTTATTACTTATAAAAATTACGTCAAAACTAATTCTATTATTTCGATAATTTATTACTATAGTATACTGTGATTTTCATTAAGAATCGATCAATATATTTGGTTGAAAGTTTTTTAAGTAGCCATATTAAGCCCACTTATTACCATTTTATACGATCTGTTTTTTGTGTTCATTACATAAAATATACTTTACTAGTTCATTATTATATATTATAATACTTATACAACTACAAAAAAATCCTACATGATAATCCTGTTCAGTTAATGCTTACATGAATTCAAATGCATTTTTTGCGAGACTTTCGTATTAAAAACAGTTTTAAACTGATCTCAATAATTTGTGGGCGTGATTGGAAGTTTTTGCTAAATGATCATTGCAAATCCTTAGATTACATGTTTAGTATTAATCAGTGAATAACGACCGCTCATTATCTCAAATAACTGCCAATCACACGTGTCATTGATCTTGCATTAAGATCTGCGTCCACTACACATTTAAGAAAATATTTTATTTCCTGAGCGATACACAGCTTCGGTATTTACTGTTGTTTTTTCTATCTGTCCCACAGCTGAGAAAACGGATTGAAAAGCAAAAAATTTTTAATACTTTGTATTATACTCGTATTCTAAACCGAAAAGGCAATTTGATGGGTTATCCAGTCTTTTTGGTCTAACGCGATGGCCTGTCACTGTCAATTCAGTTGTTCCTTAATAAAATAATTTAAAAAAATATTTGACAAGCACAAACAACACAGCACAGAATAAAAAAAAGTAAGATCAAGGGTCAACTAGATGAAATTGCTGTTACAAATCTATTTGAAGAAACTCGTTACTCTTTCTGCGACAGATTATTTTTTAAAGAAAATTAGGCACCGAACCAGATCTGTTTTTAAAACTAATGTATGATTATAGTTATTTATGTGATCACTTACATTACATTAATTTTCTATTTGTCTTATTGAGTAAAAGCCTATTAATTTTGTCTTTGAAACTTAAATTATGTTTTATCTTTTAATTTAAGGAAGTAAATTTTATGATTTATTAACAGCCTCGTTATTCGTCAATTGTAATTTTTGAGTGACATCTTCCTTAGAACAAATGAGTGCCTTAATAGCTTGTACAAGACAATATGTCCTATATAATTTTACCTTTCTATTCAAAATTTATTGCATGTTGAAGATAATTAGAGAACACTTTAATATACAGCTAGTTTGAGCTATTCATTTTATTATTGAGGCACCTAGTAGGTATTTCCTGGTTTCTAAGCTGACTGGAGTAGGTACTGGCGGATCAGTAAAAGTCGTGAGTTCGAATATAGCCCTGCACTGACGAGTTTTTATGTCTAATTTAACAGCACTATGCTATACCTTTAAAAAAGTTAAGAAACATTGATCGTGAAGATACTGACATGTCGTAAAACCTTAAATGTTTAATATCATTATCAAGTGAATGTAAAATAGTCTAATTAGGCAAATTTTAAATCCGCAGTAGTTCGAATGATCTAATGACACGACAAGACGAAGCTTACATAAAATGATTCTGTTTAATAGTTATGATTAAAAGTTTAAAAGCTATAATGTTCTGAAAAATTTACTAGTTTAATATTTAACCACTTCAATGAGCACCTACCTTTAGGTTCACATTAAAATGTTCGTGTCAATAAAATGACAAATTAATGGATATGTCTCAATTTGTTTGACAAAAAATAAGTATCATGAATTCATGATTCTTTTGATGAGTTTTTATTAATATTAGTAAGTGCCTTCTTAATTTAAACTTACTTGACACTGTCAAAAATTACAAAGCCCGTTTTGCCCGTTTTGTCAATAAATGACAACCTTTTAGTTTAATTGTGCTCTAATTAATAATAAATAATAAAACAGGGTCCTTAATTTTAAACTACACAAACTGACAAGGTCTCATTTTTGGGTTGTAAATAGACGTTTGACCGTATCAATTTAATTCCTAAGCCGATTTAAGTTTTCACTTCAAAATTTGTCTGTTATTTATTTTTTAGAACATGTTGCATAATGATTTCCAAGGTCCGCCAATCGCAGTGCAGCTACATCACGTCACACGCTCAAATGGACAAAGTTATACAAGAAGCAATTTATACAAAAAATTGATTGTCAATTGAAAGGATTATCGATTTTCTCGGGATTTTCTTATCAGAACATAAAAAATATTTTTTAATAAAAAGTAAGTAAATGTGTAGTAAAAAGTTTAAAATGAAAGACCCTTAATATGCGTTACGTACAGTATGTAACAGAAACTATACTAATAAATACGTTCAATGGTTTAGTAGAAAAAAAATCTGTAATAATTCTTGTCTGTAACTAGAAATGCGAGTCAGTTAAAACTGTTCACGCTGAAACAGCTGATCTAGTTAAAAGCCACACTACGTCATGCCATGGATTAACAGGCTTCTTTTTATCCCTAAAAAGTGAAGTGTTCTGGGTGAACAAAGGTAGCCCTGAGCAACACGTAGCTAGCAATAATTTATAATTGCAAAATGATAGTGGATTTCCTTTATAAAGGAGAATGCTCGAAAAATACCCATACTGGCGCAAAAATATAATTTGCGTCACATTTCTTTGCCTGGATTTTTTACCATACTTCTTAGGCATTGTCGTTTAAAATGCAGATTAAAATCCAAGCCAGGAAAAGTAAAACTTTATCAACTAGTCGGCTTCTTTACATCTTCACTGTCATCAGCGTTATAAAATTCAAGGAAGCTTGAAACCTAGCGCTGCGTAGATTATTATGATGAGTATACAGAAAATCTTTGATAAAATTTTATTGTTTGTTGTAATGTCGGTTAAAAAATAACATATCAAATCACGGAGGTTTAAATTTTATACTTTCTACACTAATAACCGGATAGCCATGATTTTATGGTTTTGGAGGTTTCCAATATTTCAGTGCAGTTGCATAACGTCATGAGGATAATGTCACTTGGACAACAATAACACAAATGAAGTGGTTCGATTTCATCAAAATCGATTAAGTCGTTCTTGGTGTAAACAAACCAGTTACGTTTGCACAATTAATGGGGAGTTATATTATAACCGGGTTTGCACCATTAAAGGAGCAAATCAATGGTCGAAAAGAAACCTCGGCGTTCAGACTCTACGACGCAAATACTAATACTGCTCAAAATCATAGTTCACAAGCGTGTTGCTATATTGTTTGGTACCTTTTGTGTCAAAACTGCGTAAAGGAGGTCATTCATTTTGGGCCCAAAAATCAAAAGTACTGGCCAACGAAAATAAAGGTGTCAAGTGCTATACCCGACCTTGTATGGAGCCTGAATGGCCTCCTTTGAATTTTTAGTATGCACACTGTAAATTGTAGGTACTTCGTCTGATGTACTTCGCGTTAAATTATATAATGGTGATTTTTGTTTTTTGTGTTTTCTTTGTTTTTTCTATCCAAATTAAAACATATATCCAACTAATAACGTTTTATACGGCTGGCTAACATGGATCTAATGCACAACAAAGTATTTAATTTCGCTAAAACTCACCGATTTTCCGCTAGATGGTTATAATAATTGCATGATCATGACGGATTAACATTTCTAAGATCGCTTTGGATATTCCGAGGAATTTACTCGATTACAAATTACACTCAACTTGTATGAGCCTGATGCTTCGCTATGTGAGGTATGTAGACGTGTAGCGTGATTTGTGTGAGCGTTGTGTAACTGTTTTCACTGCGTAATTCTTTGAAACTAGCTTCCGAATGCATCTTACTTGCTAGGCTTGGTTAGGCTACGTGAATTTACATTCATAGAGCCAAACAGCAATATACAATACACACACACGTGTAAGCCTTTACTTTTGTTTTAAAGAATTTGAAATTCATCCGATTCGTGCATTTCAGCGTATTTTTAGCTTCTTTTTCTGAGCACTCAGCATTGGGTCTTGAGTGCCATAGTCTATGTCGGTACGTAAGCCTTCCTTTACGTATCGCGGCTTCCCGCGGACGGAAACTAGTCAATCTAAATCTGTATTTAGCGACTAGGCATAGTTGTCTAAAGGTTTTCCCACAGTTCAACAAAACCACGTTATAAGGATATGCCCAGCTGGTGACTAACGATTTAATTTTCATATTTCATTATCATTTTATTTCATAAATTACATTCATTCTACAATTAATAGTCGGCGATGAAAAGGCTTTGGTCGCTTAGCGTGATGAGAATAAATATAATATTTATAAGTATCTTAGTTTAAAGATCTTTAGATTAAAAGATTATCCCAAATAGTCTATGAAGAAGATTTTATGACTTGTTCGCTGAATGAAATTAGTTTTTCCTTTGAAGACTAGAAGTTATAATTATGTGTATTTTATTATAGTAAAATACATATTACTTAAATTGCCATATTGCAAGAAATCATAGCTGTATCTGTAGTTCTTATGAGGAATTATGCAAAGCTTTGCTGTTATTTATCGTGTGATAGTAGGTATGTACAAAAATGTTTTAGTTATGCTAATGTTTATTTCTTTTTGTAATTTTAACACTTAAATTATTATTAGAATCGTCCATTTAATACATTCCATATTTCGGGCTTATTCAAAAACTTCAAGCTAAAGAAATATTCGTTAAGGGATATTTCAAACTGTAACAAGATAATTTAAGCAGACAATTTTATAAAGCTTTGGTAACTTCCTGACATATCAACCTACAGCCTAAACCATAAGTGTTAGAAACCTGAAACTTGGAGGGTACACTCCTTTTATAATGTAGAGGAGCAAAAAAATGAACTTTCAAAATTATACCCAAGTAAGTAAGTAATTTCGTATGAGTCAGTGGCCAACTCTGGTGACGGAGTTTTTAGGCCGCCTTAAGGCCTCCGTCATTATACCCCTGAAAAGGGTTGTTAAAAAGGGGTTAAAACTTTGGTTATTTAACAAAACAGGGTCACGACTATATCGCCAAGGTGCGGTAGACATTCTCTCATATCTTATTATGTATTCCAGATCCTTTGAAGAAGTTTAAGGGGGTTGCTATATGTCCGCATTTTGCAAAAGTCATTCCATACGTGACAGGTTGCAAGCCCATCGCCGCCTATGGATACTTAATTAATAATTAATATTTTATTAATTTTAATTGTTATTTAAGTAGGTGTGAATAATTGTTTATATGCTTCCCTTGTAAAACTTGTTATCTCGGCTGTGTTATTCCATCATTATTGCAGGCGACGATCGCGTATCTCTAATCTACGGCTGCAGGTGAAAGGTCACGCAGCATGATATCTGTTGCTGGGTGCAGTGATGAAATTTATGGAGGCACTGCTAACTTGTTCTTAAAGCCTGTTATCCGTCAAAGATAAGGGAATATGAACAAAATTTATTAAGGGATATTGTTTTTGAAGTGAAATATTTTATATTAAGCTATCCTAATAAATCTGAAAGTTTGTGAGTATGTTTGGATGTTTGTATGTTTGTGTATCAATCACGCCTAAACCAGTGAATCGATTTGGATGAAACTTGGAATAGGCGTAGATACTGACCTGGAATAGCATTAAGGCTATTCAAAATGTTGGTACCATTATACATCCTTATTCTGATTTCTTTGTAGTCTTTGTAATTTTCCTGGGATCCAGTTGTATATCCAGTTTTGCCTTTACGCAAGATGTCTACCGAGTCTGTTTGTCTATGGTCGAATATAAAATTCTTCTATGCACGTCGTCGATATCAACACACGCACCGTGGTACGTACGTGCTCGCTAATGACTGCCACCGCAAACATGACCCGCTCCTTGTCATGCAACACCTCGCAGTTATATTATTGCCTTACAAGTTCTGAAGGAAATAATAATAACACTTGCAATAATGCTTGTCATTGAATAAGAGAAAAGCCGGATGAATGATTTCTATCCGGCATTTCTGCAGACCAAATATAAAATAGGAAGGGGAATCATTCGGACTCTTATAGAAATATTTTGGATACAATGTCGGTCGGGTTAAAAGTTACTACACTGGCACATATTTATTTAAAAAACAAAATGAAATAATATTAACTGAGTATTTTCTGGTGTTCATTATATAAAAAACAAAATGAAATAATATTAACTGAGTATATCATTTTTTGCGGTTCGAATATAGAAGCACTTAAAAAAACATACATTAGGATTCCAATTCGTATCATTTATGTACTAAAACACATTTGTAAATTTAAAAACCAATCTTAATATTTTGAGAATGAAAATTTTGTACGGTAACGTACATTCAGTTTACTGCGATTATGCAGAAACCAGTGCAAAGCGAGTGACCGCACGGGGCGCACGCAATGAGCGGAATCGTTTATAACTTAACTTTACGTGTGGCGACATTGAACTAAATAAGTATCAGTGGAAATATCTATTTTATTGCACTCAAACTACTACTTATCAACATATTCTGTACCATTCTAACTAGGATCGTACAAGTTTGATACATTGTTCCAAGCTTACGGATAAACAGGTACAGTTCATCCAGTAGATTTTAACCGGTTACAGTAATTATATTAACACAATAATTAGCTTTTACTCTCATACTGTATGAACGAACCAGTTAGTCTACTAATTTGCGGCGAAGCTGTTTAGAATGCTAACTACTTACATTATGTGGGCACGTGTGTAATGTAGTGTTTGGACCAGCTTATGTCTCATAAACATCTGCAAAGCATTTTAAATACTGAGAAGCTCTAACAGTTGTATTAGAAAGTAGTTACAGTACACCCTTTGAAACACTATAGTTCACAAAGAACACAAACTAAATATTAGAAGCATTACAAAGCTCTGTTTTCTTCCTCAAAAAGGCAGGTACCTACCTAAAGTACATAAAATTGATAAAAAACGTTCAGATCGAACAAAAAAATTACACGAGTTTTGTCGACAAAAAAACCGGCTTTTTATATATGAGTCGGTTTTGTGTCCGGCTTATATTAAAACAGGGCAGTCCTATAACTAAGCTCGGGACATTCTCCGCACGTACAGGCACAAACACTACAATTTATTAGTATTAAATAGAAATGCCTGAAGCGCCAAAGAGCGGTGTTTAGATCTTTGAAAGAGCTACTATTAATCTATTTTTTATTTCACTATGGCATATGCTTAATTGTTACCTACATAATTCACGTTTCAAGTCCCTATCTTATTAGAATGATTATTGCTATTTAATTTAATATGAATTTGATGTGTTGATGCATAGTGAATAAAAATACTAGACTCTTCATGACAGGTAGAGCGTCTAAGTATTGTTAACGACAAATTGTTTATTCTTCCTTGCTAAGGGTACTTTCTTGCATTCGGGTTTTTTTAAATTTTTTTATTGTAATACTTTTTAAACTACCTACCTTTTTCAATATTAATTTAGTTAGAATTGATAGCTATGCTTTTAATTTCCCTCTAGAATGAAATGATCTAGTGGATAGATAATTCCATTACTGTCGACGCTTATTCAAGTCTTAAATTGCAGAAATAATAATTAACATACATACATACATACATACATAAAATCACGCCTCTTTCCCAAAGGGGTAGGCAGAGACCACGGATCTCCACTCGCTACGATCCTGACACACAACTTTCGCCTCATTCACTCTCATTACATTCTTCATACATGCTCGTCGGTTTAGGGTACTTTTTACCTGGCCCTTCTCCAAAATGTCGCCAATTTGATCCAAGAAGGTTCGCCTAGGCCTTCCCCTTTCAGCTGTCCCATACACACTCGCCTCATACACTTGCTTTGTCAAACGACTGTCATCCATCCTCTCTACATGCCCAAACCATCTTAACATACCTTTTTCGATCCTCAACACTACATCTTCTTTCACTCCACACTGTTCCCTTATCACACTATTTCTCACTCTATCCTTCAACGTTACCCCACACATACTACGCAACGCTCTCATTTCAACATAATAATTAACACTCATAATAATTAACACTGTCAGGAAAAGGAAGTGAATTAAAAGTGGTTGAACCGCGGGGTGGCTAGCCACGTGGCGGGCCGCTTTTCCAGTTTTAGTATGCAACCGCTTATCATTGTACGTACCTAACCGCCACAAAATTGCACTAAAATTTGAACCGCGGGGCGCGGTTCAACCGCTCTTGCGTTAGGGGGCTTAATGTTGTTTACTACTTAGTGTATATTTTGAAAAGGAGTTAGGCTATTACTTTATTAGTTGAAACTTTTTTATTACAAACGTTGATAAAAAAACGATTATGATCCCAAAGACATGCTGAGAGTCAGAGGTAATGTGAGCTCAAAATATGAGAGAAAAGAATGCGATTTTGAACTATGACCACTCCGCGACCAAAGATGCGAGCGGGCGCTTATCTCACTTCCTCTCTTAACTATACTATCTTATTGTATTGGTAATCCGTAACCCCTCTTTGTAAGGCGGTTTGTACTGCAGGGGGGTCACCAGTTGGTGACGCTGACCATATCTAATTCCTACCATTGTTCTTAATATGATAGTTTGTGAGTATGATTTGATGTTTGTGTTTCAATCAGTTCATTGACCACCTCAACGCAGCCACAGATAGCGCAGTTGAGGTGGCCACCTTTTATTCAAAATTTATTTAAATGAGTGGGCATCGACACGGTAAAAAGAAGAATCAGTTCATATTCAATTTCAAACCAGTAGGTACCTAGTGGTCCAATTTGGATGAAACTTGGAATAGATTTAGATCGTAGCCTGAATAGCACTATGGTGTTATAATGTTAGTATAACACAGGCGTAGCTGGTGGTTTAATGTAAGTTCGTTAAACCTGCTTCTGACTTCATAAAGTTCGACAACCACCTTAGCTCGAACACTGGGCTAGACTGAAAGCCAGCCCTACGTACAATAAATAAATAATGCTGGACTTTTCACACAGCATCATCTAGCCCCAAAGAAAGCAGAGCTTGTGTTATGGGTACTAAGATGACTGATATACTACTTATATACTTTTTGTTTGTAAATACATACATATTATACATAGAAACACCCAGACCCGAGACAAATATTTGTAGATCATACAAACAATGTGCGTAGATTAGAGCTGAGTCTAGTCCAATTCCCGACTATGTATGTGTGCTCTCTTTTTTGGCAATAAATGTATTTATTTATATGTATTTGTATACTTAGAACCTACCTAGTTATGTATGCCTACATCTATAACCCAGTAGAGTCAGACACAATCTCTATAGAGCTGATCATGCACTTTAAGGTTCTATTCACATGAAGCGCACACGCACGTCTCGCTCCTATCCTGTTGTTTAGACGTGTGATTTTGCTGACGTTGAACTGTCGTCCTCGAAGCTTTGTACTAACTTCATTCTGTTCTAAGCCACTGATTGTAAAACACCTCTTAACATTAAATAAGTCAACAATCAATTATTTTATTGATTTTAAAAAAGCTTCCATGCTTTCCCCGAACAAGTGTACCTAACAAATAAAATATAACGTTCGGTAAGTATTGGGTTTCCGGCAAACAGTGGGAAATAAGATATTCAGGTCTACCTGTATATTTATTTGAGCGTGCAAATGTACCCAATTTACATGATTTTCTTTATTTCGTGCCGGCGACTTTCCCTATCGTGTCGGGGGCAAGCGGCACAAATTGCCACCATTACTGTAATTCGACGTCGCATTGTCTGAAGTGGACCTATTTGAAAGTGAAAGATTTATGATCCGATGAAATGGGAATTGATCATTTTGGACTGAATCGATATTTCTTCGGAGAAGTCAGCAGCCTTAAGCAGGAATGAGTATATTAGAGGAAGTTTGAAAGTTGCGCCAGTGACGGATAAGTTGAGGAGTAATAGGTTGTCGTGGTATGGGCATGTTATGAGGAGGGAAGAGAGTCATGTAACGAGAAGAATGTTAGGTTTGAATGTGGAGGGATGTAGCAGACGAGGCAGACCAAAGAAAAGATGGATGGACTGTGTGAAGGATGGCATGGGTAAGAAAGGAGTGAGTGTTGAGATGACGGCTGATAGAGCGGAGTGGAAGAGGAAAACCTGTTGTGCCGACCCCACATAAAAATGGGATAAGGGCAGAAAAATGATGATGATGAAGTCAGCAGCCTTAAGGGGTTTTTTTCTTAAGTATACGTAAAAAAACGTAAACAAGGTCAAAACTGTATCCCCAAGGCGCGGTAGACATTCCTTCAGGTCTTTTAAGTATGCCAGATCCTTGGAAGATGTCTAAGGGACCCCCCTTAGACATCTTCCAAGGATCTGGAAGTCAGAGGTATGTCTAAATACATAATTGATACATGCCCATATATTGCAGAAGTAATTAGTAATTTTTTTAGGCATAATTCAAGTAATTGCGGACCTACTAGTGCATGTTTCAAATACATGCTTCGAAAAAAGTACACAATATCACATGATTTGTTTGTTTGTTTGAATTGAATAGGCACCAAAACTACTGGATGGATTTGAAAAATTCTTTCTCCATTAGAATCCTACATTATCCCTGATGAACATAGGCTATATTTTATCCCGGGAAAGTGAAGTTTTTCCGAGGGACCGCGGGTAACACCGCAATGAACAGCTAGTATTAAATATCCCTTTGATCTGTGACGCTCATTTCTTAATCGTTTAAAATCATGTTCGATAATGAACAACAGTTAAACTAAATTGATCTATAATTTTCTTAAAGAGTTACTTAACGACACATAATAAAGTACTCGAGGCGTTTGATACATAATTTTGTTTTTGTGAACAACATTGTATCCATGTATGTAAATTTTTAAGTACGTATAACATGGTATCTATCCACCAGTAAAAAGTTTTTTTATAAAAGACATGTTATTTTTAAGCGCAATACACACTGAGCCCGCCGGGCCGCCAACTTATGTCGGCAACTTTTTGTCAGCGGGCTAGTTGGCGGCTTCACTTATTACAAGTTGGAAAATTTGGTCGGTGGCATGTCGGCGGCTTGAGTGAGTTGTGTGGTTGTGTCATATAATTTATGCCGCCGGGCAACTGAGCGCAGGCAACCCAAGCCGCCAACATGTCGGCGGGTAACACGCGCCGTCGCATGTTGCCGACATGATTCTTTTCATACAGGCAGCCGGGTTGTGTCGCCGGGCTTTGTCGGCGGCCCGGCGGGCTCAGTGTGTATTGCGCTTTCGATGTAGTAGGTAACTATAAACAATCCTGATTTAACAGCTAGATATATCGTTGTGCGCGTACACAAAAACGCCTAGATCTGCAGCAACACGTAAAAATATTGACTGTTTACATCGACTTGCGCGAGTCAACCTGTACCGTATGAATAACAATATAACTTTACAATATACCGGCACGCATTTATTGGAACGCTTGGAAGGCGTAGTCTGAACAAGGCTTTACAACTTAGTCTCATCAACACGCCGAAGAAGTAGCAAAGCCGCGAGCAGTAGCTAGTTAATAATATTAGTGTGATGTGATATTGAGTCACATAATTATAGTTAAAATGCACCTACACCCAATTCATTCAGGTCGGTGCATCCAAATTACAGAGAGTAATTACGCCTAAACAAGTTTTATGCTTCCCGTAATTACATCAAAATTGATACAGCCGATGTGATTACCATTAGGGTAACACTTGGTCTGTGAATTAAAGCTCATTTGTAAAGCGTGTTGAAATTATGACCACATGCTCTTGTTAAATTAAGTAACGTTATGTCAGTTTGCCGGCAGCGAAATTGTAACTTGATTTTATAGTGGACTAGGAACGCGCCCGCAGCTTCGGTTACGTTTGCCACATATTGCAACATTGCCTAAGAACATTAGCACGATGCAATTTTGCTTTGTTAAACCATTTAGCCCCCTCGCAGACTGCGGACTTTCTATCGGTCGATAGTTGAGACGGGCTATACTTTTCCATACTCATTACGAGCCGAAGTATATTCCGTCTCAACTATCGGCCGATAGAAAGTCTGCAGTCTGCGAGGGGGCTTAGCAGCCGAAACCGTGAAAAGCTAGGCCCCAAACCGTGTTTATTGTCCTGATTCTTCACGGTATTGGTCGCGAAGGAACAGGAGTAAAATCACCTAGTTTTAAGACGTTTCAAAGTGATCCCAGCGGTCCTACTCAATAAATGCTTTTTGACTTTGACTTTGACTTTGAACGAGCGTCGCAATTACTACTATAGCAGCCGATTATCACGTAAAAATTGCATCGGTTGAAATTATTTATTTTCTCGTTTCACTTTAAGTCTGTAGGTACATTAGGTAATCAGACTGTTCATTAGTAGAGGTATTCAAACTGAGTCTATACTAGATTACTTAATTTTTTTCCGGTAATTCTATTCGCTTTCCTACCATACAATCGTTTGTTAGTTTGTTTTTTGAACCAGCAACTCAGTATTAATTTTATTATTTTAAAAAGTAAAGTGTAGGTATTCATCTTACTGCAGGCGACTGTACCACAACCTGGAACAAACATATTCGGATAGATGTCGTGACATCTCTCTTCTATCACCGGATGCATTTTATATCAATTCAAATGACTTCATATAGAATTAAGGATTAAACGAACTTACCTGTAAGTGAAGTTCTATCATAATTACGCTAACATCCAGTCCGAATAGATTAAATTTTTTATTTATACTAGTAGTAACGACATTTAGTACGACCACAACACTGATTTGAGAGAATATTTTGCAATCAAAGTCATTGCAAAAGCTTTTTTTTTTTTTTTTTCATTGGAGTCAGGGTAGATACATAACCTCATTTAGTTAGTAGTTTCAATACAGGAGAACATAAATCCTGGACCTCATTGATGTATTACCTAATTACCGTAATTATATATATATATATATATTGGGAGTGATGCAACCACGACGGGTGGGCGGGACATATTAATCTATTCGGACTGGATGTTAGCGTAATTATGATAGAACTTCACTTACAGGTAAGTTCGTTTAATCCTTAATTACGCGGAACATCCAGTCCTCTAGATTAAATTTTTTATTTATACTAGTAGACCTTGAGAGTTCGTATGGGAATAACATCAATGAGGAATTCATTCCATGTAGTTATGCGAAATAAAAATGTTTCTATTTCGACCAATTTAACGATTGGTAACTACGAAGGATAAATAAGGAAAGGATGCCTTACTAATTTTCATAGTCATCCTTGCTTCAATTTAGTTTCGATCAACAAGATTGATAAGAATTATTAATAATAAAAAACGCTGAGGTATAATATTTCTTAGCTAATTTATTATAATAGTTATAATATTTTTCAATATTATACATAATATGAAATAGTATATTATATAGGTATTTAATAGTTTTTGAAGATACTATTAAAGAAGGATACGGAAATTGTAGATTATTTGAATAACAAACAACATGGACGTGGTAAATTGATTAAGAATCTAGTTTAGGTATTATTATGCCTGAGGAATTATTAGGCAATAATTAAATGAGTTAAATGTACTTCTCCTTTTATGTAATAAATAAAAGGCTCCTGATCGGAGCGAGCAAAGGTGGAGAAGCGGTCGGTCCAGCCTGCAGAGGTATCTGTTGTGGATGGGATCGACACTGAAGCCAAGTGAGTTCGCGTATGCGACGCGTTACGCCGCGAAGTGTAGCGTGTCGTGTGCGCTTGATACCGATATAATATCCATACCGCACTTGCTCGGCAGGCCCTTTAACAAGCTTCACAGTTAGTGTGTTTACCAATAAAATTGTTATAGAAGATTTTTTGTCCACAATGAATGACTTTACTTTAATAAGTCCTTTATAGATCTGTGGTTCTTTTGACGTAGTTATAATCAAACTTCAGCCGAGTAAAACTATTGGTTCTTGGATAAACAGGGAGAGTGTGGCACTGGTTGTTTACAATCAAGACTTAAAATTTTCAACATTTATTTCGGATTTTATTTTAAAATAAATAAATCTCAATGTATTGGTTGGACTATAGACATTTTTGAGTACTAGTAGCAGACATATGCGAATTTGCGAGTACCAGTAGCAGTAGGTATAAAAAGTCGTTCTGTCAAGACTTTCTTAGGGAATCTTATTATAAAAAATATTACAAAGGCTAATGATCCAAGACAAGTTTATAATATCAAGGTATGTAGGTACCTTAGAGAGTATACACAATCGTATTTATTTCGATTGTAGTACTTTTGACGAAACAGGGGCGTGTTAGCGACGCGAAGGAGTTTGATTGGAAAGAAGGCAGCCTTCTTTAACAAAGTAGTTTTAAAAGAGTTTTGGCAGCTCGCTGTCTTCGAAAAAAGGATAATGTCTAGTTAGTTGTTTTACAAATATAGTCTTTTTCCGGTTTCATGTTTTGTTTATTCAAATTATCACCATTTATATAGTGCACCGCCAACATTGAGGTTTAATTTCTTGTACTTATACAACATACTCATTTGGTAAGTATCTAAGTATTTAATATTGGGCCTAAGCACAGAAGTCTAATATTAAGGATAAGGCTGATTGATTTGAATTTGAGGTACCTACCTAGGTACTAGGTATTAAAATCAGTCCTTAAAATGAATCTTATTGTAGGAAACAATTATATGACTTTTATTTAAATAGAACTTAACAAAAAATAAGGCTTTCACAAAATAACCCCACCACTTTGGTATGTAAATAATAACCTATTATTTACTTAAAGTGGCTGAAAGTGGCGTGAATATAAGATTGTTCAAAGATAAAATTGGGATGCTTAAACTTGATAGTTTAGTTGACCGAGGTGAACCGAGGTTCCTCGAGCTTAATCTGCGATTGTATTATTTCCTTAATAATGAAATAAACAAAATAACATTTAAATAGATTTAAATAGATTTCATAAATCAAAATAGTGGTAAATAAGGTAATTAAATGACCTAGATAGGACTCTGAATTGGTCTATGGCAAACGCCTCCAGAAGTCATTTAGATAAATGACTTAGTAGATGTCCAAATCATATTTACGCGACTGGTAAATTGGGTCCTAGCTAACTGAAGAGTACTTGTAGACATCAATGTTATTAGACATAACTACGTATATGTACGGATTTACAAAAGTTTGTTACCTTCGTCCAGTCCCAAACTACCTACTAATTATGAAATAACTGAATCATTTATTATAATTATGTTCAAATTCAAGCCAGCACATATAACACGAGTGAATAAAATACTTAAGTACATTCAATAGAAAAAATCACTTAGAGTCGTTTCTTATTAGGTAGGTAGGTACTCTGGTAAGGTGTTGAATACCACCTAGTACTACCCCACCTGCTTAGGTAGGTAATATATCCGTAATACCAATCATCTTATGCGTGTAGGAAGAATTCAGTGGAGCTGTCAATGCATACAACCATATTGGTAGATACCTACAGACCTTAGTAATGTATAGGTACGTAGGTAATGTTTTGGAAAACATTAAAATTATGTTAGGCTTATTTAAGCAGTACGTATGTACTAGTTGTCAAATATTGACGACTGACCGCTACCTATACATACTCGTATAATTACACCCCATAGTTGAGCGTCAGTAAAATTTCAACGATGAATGTTAAAATTATCCATAAACTCATAATAAAGGCATTGGTTGCCTGGAAGAGATCATTCGCGATTCATAGCGATAAGGCCGCCCATTGTACATTTTCATCTGGTTCATTATTATAATTATGAGTACTTGATCGTCACGATCCTTGAGGTTAAAATTATTGAATATAGGTACCCTCGTTTCACATCATTACCATTAGGTAATGGAAAGATTTTTAAATCAATACTTGATAAACAATTTAATATTTTTCCACCTATGGATAATAACCCACACCTAGGTTGTATTTTGTGACCTAGGTATTTTGTATAAAAGAGAATATAACGACGAGAAAACGACGCATGACGATCGACAATGTCATTTCCCTCATTAACATGAGAGATAGATATAATAATAATAACTTCGAAGTTAAGTCATGTAGCACATAGCCTATATTTAAGTTGGTGAACTTAAAATTATCAAATATGATGAAATATTTTAAGGTTCTGAAATGATGCGCGTTGCTCCTTATTCTCGTATAATAATACTTCGTCTGTATCTGAATACGACAGAATGTCGGGTATAGTGTTAATACACAGGTTATAAAGAAATGTATAATTTTATATAAGTATTTCTACTTCAAAAACGAAAGTAGCCAGGTACTAGGTATGGTCTCCCGTCATAAGATAAGAAGCGCTCGTGGTGTAGCTTGATTATCGTTCTTCCCAAATCGTCGAAATCAAGCAAACAAGCGAATGACTCAAACGTCCCGGCCAGATTTGGATGGGTGACCGCTAATGGCACCTTCATTTCATTTATGAAATGAAATTATCGGCTGAATTACCGTGCCTCGGAGAGGGCACGTTAAATTTCATTGTCGGTGACAAATTATAGGTAGGTACGATGCAGTACATACTTAGAACATAATACTTAGTACATTGATCAAAATAAGGAAGCAAATATCCAGTAGGCCTAGGTACTCATCTGGGCTCGACGAGAGTAGGGCCGGAGGTTCGTGCGCGGGCCTCGTCCTTCACGTCGTCCGTCGTCACCATTGTGTCGCGCTGGTGCATGGCGCCGCGTAGTGGCGGCTTGCGGCGGTGCGCCGGCGGCGCCTCCTGGCCTTCATAACTAGCCATTATTGGCCGAATTCTCCTTTTGATCATTTCCTCCAAACTAAGTTGACTGCCTTTTATTAAATTTCCAAGGTTAAATTTCGAAAGTAGGGTATTTTGGAAATAAGTACATACCTAATTCATTCGTAGGTATGTAGGTATAGTCGGCTAGCGAGTTTGTATCCAATTAGTTTAAGGAAGTAATAATGTAAACATGACAAGGTTCGGTCACAGTTCCCAATGAAGAGGACGCAAAAACCGTAACGTCGATGCTTCGAGACAGCCCCAATGGCAGCTCTGGTTGCATTAAAATTAAATTGTAGGTAAATACCTACTGGGAATATCCATACTGTATTCTAAATAGAATGCCGGTATTGAAAGGTTAGGTTATAGACCCCAATGGTAGAAACGCCAACCTGATTCTTTGCATCACAACATGCATAAAACTGTAGGTAAATACCTGGACCACATTTTCCATACGTCAACACGTCTTTGTAGAATCTTCATTGGTACATCTAGGTACTTACATTCTTATCTTTCTCCTCATATAAAACCCACCTTCAGGTCTCTCAATAAAATGTAGCTATGACTGTATCTAAAATAGGTAGGTACTAACATTTCGATGTAGGGTGTTTCAAGACACAAAGGCTATTCACTCACTCGATAGTGAACTTTATTATTTGTATAACATCATGTTTTATAATATCATCTATCTAATGCATTATTAGGCTTTAGAGCCGCTCACCAGGTTGAGGTGACGTTGAATACGTCCAGCACTTCAAGAAAACAACGCTTTTTTCACCTTTACATAATTTGCACTGCTAAATACTTGCACTAAGACAATTCTGGAAAGCGTTCAGGCATTTCCAGCACACTGCGAAGAAACACAAGAAAATAAAGTGTGGTGTGGTTGAGCACTAAAAAACGAATGAGGTTATGTATCTACCCTGACTCCAATGAAAAAAAAAAAAAAAAAGCTTTTGCAATGACTTTGATTGCAAAATATTCTCTCAAATCAGTGTTGTGGTCGTACTAAATGTCGTTACTACTAGTATAAATAAAAAATTTAATCTAGAGGACTGGATGTTCCGCGTAATTGTAGCAAGTTTAGTATCAGACTAAAGTCATTTAATAGAGATATCAAGTGTTAATAATAATAAAAAAATAATGTACCTTGAGTCGGAAAATATTAAATAGTTGCTTTATACATCAAGTTTCATTTGCCAAGCAATATCACACGTCAGTGCAGGTATGATGCAAAGGAAATTGAGTTGAGATAACACCTATAATTTTACCCTGGTTCTTCACAGTACTTATTTGTCGCGAAGGAATAAGAGTAAAATCACTTAGCTATAATACGATTCAAAGTGTTACCAGCGGTCCTACTGAATAAATGCTTTTTGACTTTGACTTGAAGAATTTAAACCGATTTAGAATCGCCCTGCAATTTTTTACTTGTTAATAATGATAATAAATAATGCTGGACATTTCACACAGCATCATCTAGCCCCAAACTAAGCAAAGCTTGTAGTGTGGGAACCAGTAATTATATATATATTTATTAGACTATACTTAGAAACACCCAGACCCGAGATAAATATTTTCTGATCATACAAACATTTATCCCGCTGCGGGGACCGAACCCTCAACCTTCTGCATCTCAAGCGAGCTTTAACCCACTGCGCCACGACCTCCAATGTCAATGTGTTTTAAATGATGTCGCGAGTTCAATGTTTTTTTTCCATCTCAAAAATGCCCAACGCGCCTAAAGAAGTTTTCACTTCAAAAAATAACAAGCACGTCAAGTTCCTGATCCAGCTCTGTGTAAAGACTTGAAGATTCTAATCTCTTAAATCTTCTCATAACGGGTGTCAGAATGGGGCTGCGTAGCTTAAATTGTTCTTGATCTGTATCACGATGGCGCTTAGATTATTAATTGCTTAGTGGTTCGTTGACTTTGTTGTAGATTGAATTAAATTTTGCGTATAATGTGACGGACTGTTTAGCAAATTGCTGTTTTTACTTTTACTTGTAAATAGAAAAAGTACCCTAAACCGACGAGCATGTATGAAGAATGTAATGAGAGTGAATGAGGCGAAAGTTGTGTGTCAGGATCGTAGCGACTGGAGATCCGTGGTCTCTGCCTACCCCTTTGGGAAAGAGGCGTGACTTTATGTATGTTATGTATGTAAATAGAAAATGTTTCATCAAAGCTACAAGATATAGTAAGCTATAGTCGCGATGGAACCGAAGTATAATCATAATACTGGAATCACTTAGGCAGCTTTTTCTTAAGAGCTCTGAAACATTGAAATATTGATTGAAGACGATCTCTGTAGCGCAGTGGGCGAAGGTCTGCTTGCGATGCAGTTGGTTGCTGGTTCGATCCTCGCCGCGGGACCGATGTTTGTATGATCTACAAATATTTGTCTCGGGTCTGGGTGGCATTTACAAACAAAAAAGTATATAAGTAGTATCAGTCATGTAGTACACAAGGTCTGCTTGTTTTGGGGCTCATCATCTGATGATGTTTGAAAAAGTCCAGCATTTTTTTTTTTTTTAATTATTTATATTACTTATACCAGCAGTCCTATTGAATATAGGTAAGTTGACTCATTTTTTGGTATGATCACGGTATCTGCTTGTTACCGTAAACAACGGAGAAGTATCCCAATCAATTGAAAATAACTGAATGTATTCGATTTCTGATCTTTATAAAGCGGTGTAGAACGCCGCTCAGTTTCGATGAATCAAGCAGGAAAAGTAAAAACGAGCAATGTTTAATTATTCTACTGCATTATGAATAAAAAGGTTTTCTTTTATATCTGTGGTAAAAATCTTGACCAGGAAATCCAAATACAAAAACAAAACATGCGAACTCAATTAGGTACAGTCATCACGACTTTAGCACTTTCGCTTCCCACATTCGCAAACATAAATTGTATTTTAATGTGTTCACTTTCCTTTGAAAAACAGATTTGAGATGTAAGGTAATTTGTAGCTGAAGATTTGTAATTTAGTGTGGTTTTTGCGTCTATGAAGGCTAGTTACGATCAAAGCTGAGCCTAAGAAAATATGCTATATCCCATTATAAGCAATCCAAAGTAAGTAAGTAAGTTCGTATGAGTCAGTGGCCAACTCTGGTGACGGAGTTTTAAGGCCTCCGTCATGGCTTAACGACTTAAATAGCCGGGACCGACAATTTAACGTGCTCTCCGAAGCACGGAAGCGCTCTGATGAAAATGCCAGTGGCGGTCACCCATCCACTAACAGACCGTTTCGAACGTTGCTTAAATTCGAAGATCTAGCACAATAGACTAAGCAAGCACGACCACGAGCGCTTCGTGTGATCTAAAGTGATTTTAATGAATAAACTAATTTTGACTTTGCCAATATATTAGTATATAAGTAGTATATCAGTCATCTGGTTCCCATAGTACAAGCATTGCTTAGTTTGGGGCTAGATGATGCTGTGTGAAATGTCCAGCATTATTTATTTATTATTATTTATTATTTATTCACTAACATTTTTCACCGACAACCTACGGCAAAGCCAAAATGAAGGATAATATGTATTTACTTATGTATAACGTCCTAATAGTTATTTGATTTCAAACGAACTTATGTAAATTAACATTTACATAAGTGACCATATCCTTTTACCAATCCTTTTACCATAGTGTTTCAATATTTCTAGTGATACGTCAAAAGGAAGAAGTGATGTTCAAGTCGCGTATCGAGTGCAATATTTATAATGGTTATCGTTAAACTGATATCCCTTTTAACAGTCTTTTCATTATTAAATACACTATTGAGTGGATATAGACATTAAAATAGCTTCCCGCTGCTTACAAATAAAAAACATGTTTCTATATAATAAACTAGACTCCAATAATTAAAATTTCATATAACATAATCATAAGGAGACCGCGGAACAAACGCACAGGAAATAAAAGTGGAATCAGGCTAGAGAAAATAATTTTAGGTACTCACATAATTCATATATTTTTTTAAGTGCAAAACTTCTTTAGGCGGGGCAAAATGGGAAAAATCGATTGAACTCGGACTGACAGTGTTACCGACACCACAGTCAGTGCCATCTAGTTTTGAACTCCGTCACTAAACACAGTAAAGAACCTTTATCACGGCGTTTCCCCGCGCCCAGTGATGATTTAAAAATATTTCCTGACGATTCAAAAATTACACACGTAATTATTCAAGTTTTAGCCTCCTCGCAGACTGCAGACTTTCTATCGGCCGATAGTTGAGACGGAACATACTTCGGCTCGTAATGAGTATGGAGAAGTAAGCCGAAGTATGTTCCGTCTCAACTATCGGCCGATAGAAAGTCTGCAGTCTGCGAGGGGTCTTAGTTGTCGGCTCTCGCGGAGTGCCATTGTTTTTTTTAACATGTACTCGTACTTATAAAATACAGCTTAGACGCAAGTGCTCGTGCTCGTCTTCATTTGTAACATGGCTAGTGGGGCAGGGATCTCTCAAGGATGAGTCTCAACACTGGCTAACGTCCTTGGTCTCAGTAGGAGCACAGAATGTAGGCCCCGCTCATAGTAATTACAGACGTGCAATGCTACATTGTAAGTTGTTGATATTTGCCAGCAATTTACCAAGAATAAACAATTGATTTGCAGTGGAGCTATTTTAAGGAAACAAGTGTACCTATTTAAGTCTTATTTAACTAAAGTGCAACAACTCTTTAACCAGCCATTGTGGCCAGGCGGATAAATAAGAGCAATCAAAAACTGCAGTTGGAGCATCGGTTCATCTAAAGTTTATCTATTAGGTACTGTATGACACAAATAGGTACTTAGGTACATTTAAAATGATTCTTGCCTAAAAGAGTAGCGCGTTGAAGTCTTTTGTATTGCAAAGTCTACCTCTAGTCTACGCAGATCCGTACAACATTTTTCAAGCTATAGTGTAACCTATACGTTTAAATATGATTTTGATTTTTACTTTGTTTAAATATCAAAATCTCAGTGTGGATAGCCCTTTAAACCTAAGTTTCCAACAGCTAGCTTGTTTATAAACAGTAAACAAACATAGTAATAGGACCATAGGTTATACCTGAAATAACTATTCACCACGGTTTAGTAAGGTCGTGTCAGTTTATGCGTGTGAAATTACCAGTTGAATTGCCTGGTTAACCGCTGGTGGAGCTTGGCTTTAGTAGGTTGAACCAATTAGTTAAGGGAGTGGATAATTAAGGTCGATATACTTACAGGCACCTAGATAAGTACTTGCATTCAAATTAAGAGCGCAAAGTGGTTTTGGCGCTTATTTTCATTAATTTGTCGTTCATTATCATAACTTAAAATTGTTGTTTTTGTAATAAAGAGGGTGTTTTTTTATTTTAAAGGCCACAAGGCCTATCAAAGGGTATTTATTTTAACATTTGTCCTCGCTTTGGATAAACATATTCCTTTGACGCCCTGTGGTGCCCAAGAAGGTGGTCGCCATTCTTACCTCTCGCCACAGAATATTAGCACCCATTAAATGACCTAGACCTACCCATATCATCAGGTGTGCATTTAACAGCTAAAACTGAAGCTTAACCATATTTACATAATTAACTTAGGCTTCATGCTATGGCAAGCAGGTTAAATGATTCAGGGTTAATTTCTCACTCACCAATAAATTTTATTTTTATAAAATGCTCATTCTTGCCTTTGTTTGTTTCGAGGTCAAGAGCCGACCCATTCATCATAAAAAAGTTTTTTTTTCTGCAAAGTGATCTAACGGGCAAATTCAGTTAGATCGGAATCATCCTTCACCAAACTTGTACTTATTTATTTTTTTTAAAGAACACAATTTGTACTACATTGATGTACCATTTTGAAAAAGAGTCCAAAAGTACCAACTCTTTCCTGAAAGTACCTAATATCATTGACCATAAAGATGTTTTCTTTGAACTTCATCTGTGGTACTCTACCTAGAGGAAAGAGGCGTGATTTCATTGTAATGTAGGTATTTTAGGACTCTATTTCCATTCTTGTCTAAATAATATAGAAAAAACGAAATAGTGTCAAACGTTGACTAGCCAACGCAGAATACTTAAGAAAATTATAGCGAGGATTTCTTTCAAGATCAATTAGTCACGGCCTACTTAAGATCTTACTCTCAATCTTATCTTAAGCACGGTAAGTAGGTTCATTATGTATCTTATTAATTCTGTTTGCAAGTTTCGCGACGACAACTTCGTGTAGGTAAATAACATTTTATTACAGTCAAGCTAAATGTCGCATATGACTAACTTATTCCATAACTAGCTAGTTATAAATGTTATACTATAATATACTTACGTACACTTCACATAACTCCATATTAATGTCGCAGTATGATTATAGTATCGATCTAACTCATGACATCTTCTAATCGCCATTTGTTGGCATAACTTCTCCGCTTAGCTCAAACCAGCCCCCATGTGTCAAGTGTCATGCCACGTGAGTTCTTGGCAATATGTCAAACTGACGATTTAGATAGAGCCAGGAACTCACGTGCCGCCATAACTTTTATAAAATGTATGCAGTTTTGGCAATTAAATGCCGTAAGACGCAGGTGAAGTCTCAGCGTTATCTGTTGATTTGATTTCTATTCTAGTGCGATTTGTAACATGGCTAGGGGGTCAGGGTTTTTTTTTTATTAACCTATACTTTCCCACTGCTGGGGAAAGGTCTCCCCCAATTGTTTCCATCTATCACGGTCTTCTGACACGTCCCACCAGTCCTCTTGAAAGGCATCCAGGTCGTCATGCCAACGTTTCCTTGGCCTGCCCCGGCTTCGTCGCCCATCTGCAGGCACCCATGGCGTGACAATCCCTGCCCACCTTTCGCCATCCATACGACTCACGTGCCCCGCCCAGCTCCACAAATCCACTCAAACAATAAACGGTGTAATTTTATTTACTTGCCGTGTGTGTAACGCTCTTCTCGAACAACAGAACCCAATCGAAAACTCAAGGGGCAAGGAGGCTCGATTGGTACGGGGCGAAAACTGTCTATGGTCAATTCTATACCTTCGTAGTATCATTATTACATACACATGTTCTGCTATGAGCTATGAAGGTAAAGAACCGGCCTTGTCTGCTTCACTTCTTTTTATTTTAAACGATCCTGTTTATCAAATGACGGACTATGACTGACTGCATTTAAATGGCTACAGGTTAATCATTTTTTATACTTTGAACTATTACTGGATTTATTCTCAATATGATGGGGGTATGAGGAAACATGTTTCTATGGTTATTTATGTGACAAAATGATGGATAGCTTCCTATGCATATCTGAGGGCAATTTCATATCTAATTAGTAAGTCCATCTGGTTAATGAGCGTTTACGATAATTATGTAATGTATAGTATTTTATTACAGGAAACCTTTGGCGCGGTTCTAACGCACTTTGGCAAGTCAAAAACGAATAACGAGCCATTTATCTCTATCATAATCTCGCAGAAGAAATAATATAATAAGTTCGTTTATTTCAGACCAGGTCCTTACAAAAACATATTAAAAAAGAGCCAAAAATAAACTTCTGAATCCTATCGTACATCAAACATATTCAATTCAATTCAAATTCGTTTATTGCTTCATGTTAGTTACAAGGTCTTATTATAGACCTTGTAACTACATACATACCTACTGGGTTCTGGAAGCTATAGTATGGCATTCCATTTGCGTACGGCGGGACAGTCAACTCTGTCCAGTATGGTGTTGAGGAGGCTATTGGTGCTGCCTCGCATGCGGCGCATCAATCAATGAGGCAACTCGTTTCCGCATGATTGCATGGAATCCATCGACACCTGATGCGCTACAGAAACGAAAGAGCCCCAGCAGCATCCTTAAGCCATTAAAATGCTGCGCTCATAAAATTTTCAAATAAGATCTCAATACAACTAGGTACTTACCTACGCCTGATAGCTACGAACAAGATAAAATCATTTTACGTTTTGACAACTAAAGAAAACCCGACTTTTATATTGGACTAGGTAGGAAATTACAAGCGAAGTACGAGGTATTTAAAATTTTACAGGACATGTTAAACTCTTAGGAAACAAAATTAATGGGACCACCTCAAGAGCGGATAATGAAACAATCTTTTAAATCACTCCACAATTGTCGTAGATTGGGAAACGGGTAAACATTAACTTTACGTACTTATGTAACCTACCTTCAGCTGAGCATAGAGCTCCTCCGTTGAAAGTCGGTTAAAAAGACATTATTCTAATGAAAAAATTATAAGGTCATAAAACCCTTTTTATTGGTTTGTAAAATTAACTCATTCCGGATTCCGTAAGGTGCAAATTGTGCTGGTGCGTCAATTGGCTTACCTACTGCTGAGGCTTGGGGCATTGAAATGTAAATAATTACCTCACGTGTATTATTTTTAGTAGGTGCGTGGCATTTGTTATAGAAATATTAACATTTGGCTCACCTGTCCGTAAAATGCTCTGCTAATTTTCTTATTTTTGTTGGTCAATCTTATAGAGCCATTAAGAAAATGATCATGTACTATGCCATGCCAAAGGGCATTACAACCATCACCGGAGTTACCACTTAGCTCATTGTAGACACTACTTATGTGTAGGAACTTTATGATATTTATGCAATAAATATTGCATTTTTTTTGTTACTATAGGTATGAGTACTCTTTAGTACCCAGGTAAAGCAAATTATGGAACTGCTAGGAACATAATCTCCCTACTTTATGTCCTAGGTACCTATAAGTTTTATATATTTTATTATTCGCTTTAATACAATTTATTCTGTTTCTTTCCAGAAAAACCATGGAATACACAAGCCACATCCTACTAGCGCTGGTAGTGCTGAACCTAGCACACCTTGGATATAGTGCCCCTATGCCCAGACGGTCAAGAGCTGCTGCCATACCAGAAGATAGCGAGATCTACACAGAAAAAGCTGTCGACGAAGAACCTAAAAAATCAAAAGCTGAAAGCGAATCAAAACCGACTAGAAGATCCAGAGCATTCGCCATACCAGCACCAGAAACCTCCAGCAGAGACAGCAAGCTCCAAGAAAAGTTCAAGGAAGCAACCACCTCATCAGCACCACCAACAAACAGAAGGAACAAAGCACTTGATCTATTCGGTTTCTACCCCTCATTCCTGTCCTCTGGATTCGACTTCCCGGAGGATGATGATGACAACGTGAACTTCTCTGTCAATGACGATAACTTTGAAGACGAAGATCTCTCTAGGACTATCCCCTCAAGACGCCGACAGAGCAACAAGAAGAAGAACGGAAACGGAGACTCGTTCCAGAATGATAACTTGAACTCTCTCCAGTATGATAACTCTCCGATCTTCTATATTAGACTGCCGCCTACTCCCTACATGTTTGTGCCTGGGTTAGGGTACGTTTCGCAGCCTCCTAGCATCGGGCCACCCATGTCGCCTATGATGCCTCAAGGCGTTCCTCCTCAAGTTGCTGATCCCTTCATCAACTTGCCTTTGGACTTCGTTTCGAATGGAAAACCGACAGGAGTTTATCAATGGAGCGGCGCCCCTGCTTATCCTCAAGTTCCTCAAATGCCAATGGATCCATACGGCTTCGCTCCTCAACCTATGATGCCTCCTCGACCGAGCTACATGCCAAGCTACACCCAACCCAAACCGAAGCCTAAACCAGCTCCAACCAACTCTAAAGTCACAAATCTTAAAGGCCAGTACATGTTTAACGGCAAACCTGGTGACAGTGTTTATGTCTTGAGGGATACATACAACTCTATTTATTCCGATGCGCTGCAGAACTTCTATCCCTAAATACGAGCGACGTAGACTAGGAATTGAATGGCTCGTATCGAGCCACGTGATTGCCTTATGCGAGAAAGACAAAGTCAACATAATAATAAACTCCGTACAAGCCATGAAGCCTTTGAAATACAGTTATTGAAGTGACTGAGTGTACACCATAATGAAGGTTGGATTTAACCTAGGGAAAATACATTTTAGGTCTAAAATACAGATCATACAAGTAGAACTTGAAGTTTGAAAGTCAATAGGTACTTACACTTAGTAAATCATTTTACTTTATGAAGTTAGATGTTTATAAAAATAAGCCTTAGATAGGTAATAAGTGTATGAATTTGCTGTTCTTTTCTTTCATAAGAACGAAATAGGTAATTTTGTTGTAAGAAAGCTTTCCTTTAACTTTCAGACTTTTCAGAGTTCACTTTCAACTTAACATTTATTTTGTACCTGCCTCTGGCAACTCTACTTTTATCAATTTAATCTAATGATCAGATGCTACGGCATTCTTCAGTATTTTACTTATGCAATTTTTGCTTATGTATAAGTAATAGAGCCTAGAGCGTAAATAATTTTGCGGTGAATTATTATTTCAATCGAATGTAGCTAGGGAATAATAATAATAATACATAGCTACTTAATAGTTTTAATAACTAAATTATTAAAAGACAAGGTTACAAAACATTTTTTGAGTTAATTTAGTTACTCTAGACAATTTAATTTCACTTTACATAGGTATGTAAGTACTTAATTTAAGTGTAGGTAACTAATTTATAAAAAATAATTTATTTTCTTACCCTAATTAGTTTTATGTACAAATAAAAATTACTCCGTCCTTTAGACCTTAATTGAATGTTAAAAATAGGAATCATCAAAATGCAATTAAAATGTAGAAGTGCCCTCAGGAGAATTAAGTACCTACCTCAGCGTCACTAACTGCCTGCCAAAAACAAACTGCCCATTAGGGGGGTTACATTCCTAGACAGTTTATTCCTGCAAACCTCATACGAGGGGATTACTAGTTGGTGACTCTAACTGTTCCTACCAACTGTAGGTAGGTAGGTACCTACCTACCTCGTAGCAGGTGCTACGAGTAGGTAGATGCGTAGGTAACGTACGCGCATTTTTGTTATATAAACTCTCACTCACGATACACCACATACATATTATATCTAGGTACATCTGTCAGTGATTTGTGCCGTTGGTTTTTTTGAGCTAAGTAGGTTTAAAGAGCTTCGTAGGACTATCAGTATCGATCCCTTTTATCGGTACAAAGGTCTGTCGCCTCTTGCTCAAAACAATAATTATGCAGGTAGGTAGATAGACCTACCTACTTAAATTTTTTCTCTTTTATGATGAACTCTACCACAATGCCATAACCTATTAAACGGTTTCACATTCATTGGTTGTTCAAAAGATCATAAGAAAAAAAATCTAAAATAATAAAAACTGTCTCCTGTCTATGGTAGGTAGGTACCTACTAAAAAGAGAGGTAGGTACTCTAGTAAGGTAGAAAGTAAGCAGTACCTACCTACCTTGCTTGTTTCAGGGGCAAGTCTTAGGAGATATTGTAGGTAATTAGAACCTAGGTACCGTATACTTAATAGTAACTTTGTGTACATAAAGTGATTACTAGAATCTAAGTAGGTAGGTATTTAGTTTCAATAAGTTTTAATGTTTGCCGGGCTTTTGGCAAAAACTAATGAAACGAGGTTAAAAAGTGCCTATTTAATAAGAACCTACATGTCTAAGTGCCTTTTTGAATGCCTTCGTAAAAAAATTCTTGAATATTTTATTAAATCTAATTTTATAATTTTTTTGTTTTTTTCCTACCACATACCCAATAACCTACTTCTATCGTATTTAAGTAGGTACAATGTTACTATCCTTGCCGTGTTGGCCGAATAGGGTCATGCCCCGACTTTCAATCCGAAGGCCGTGAGTTCAAATCTCGACCGTGCATCAATGGATTTTACGTTTTGTAATTATTATCTTTACGATGCTTCTTTGAATGTAGGTAGTCTTAAAGATGAACATGTCCAAGACGAAGATCATGTCTAACATCTCCGGCAATAACACAAGCATTGCCATTGGCGGTGTGACCCTGGAGATGGTAGACCACTACATCTATCTTGGACACTGTTATCTTTCAGCGGAGAGCAAAGAACCATGGAGATCATCAAACAGCTGGGATGGGCAGCGTTTGATAAGCTGGATGACATTTTCAGGGTCCGTCAAATGCCACAATGCCTGAAAACCAACACTTGGCCAGATTACGTAATGGCAAGTGGTGTAAGGCTCTGATCGTAGGGTACCCAAGGGGAATTGCTAGAAGCCGGAGTAGACCAGCAGCTAGGAAAGACATTGATGAGAACAGCACAGGCAAGGCCGATTAGAGTGGCGTTTGAGGGAGGAGGCTTAATATATCCAGCAGTGGGCTATTATTTGAGCTTCCAATAATGATGATGAATTATTATTAAGCTGAGAGGATAGTTTAGGTGCGCGGTCCAAGGAGGGTGGTCCCCTGTGACCACCCTCCTTGGACCGCGCCTGTGTCCCAGGCACTACAGTGGCGTACAGCGTCCCGTTAAGTGTAGACATGGGTTGCCTCCTGATGCTGTATACATACATATTATGGTCTAATAAAAATCGAAAGGGCCAAGTTTTTTGAACTTTGGGGTGTGCTAGGTACCTTATAACTACCTACCTTAATAAAGTAAGGTAGTAGATAGGTGTACGTAGAATACCTACGTATATGTATACCAATATGAAGGCAATCTAGAAAACAAATGTAATTATGTACCTACCTAATACCTACAACGTAGGTACCTTACTAAACAATGATTAATAATAATAAATAAATATTAATAAAAATTTGGAGTTAAGTACCTACCTGCCTACAGTCCAACAAACGCCCTGGTATACAAGTAGTACTACTCGTAGTAGCTGTGCTAGTAGTAACGTTGCAGGCTCATTGCCATAGCGTACTTTTTGCACTGGCCAATAGCTCCCTCCGACCAAGAATCATTATGATTCTTGGTCCGAGGTGTGAAACTTCGATCTAATTCGTCCGAGGCAAAAAGGTTCAATGCTAAATCCATGGTCCGAGGTGTGAATGGCAATCCCTATGCCATCACTACGCATGTGGTTGTCAACGTCAAAAAACGGCAATGTCACAAAATAACACCTGTCTGTCAAAAAAGTGTCAAAATTTCATCGTTCATTGTGGTGGTTGTCCTGTTTTGTTTCGCTCAATAAATTTTAAATAAAAAATATTGAACAACAAATCATAATTGACGATAGTAAACGCTCACAAAATAAAGCAATGTCCAGACTTTTCTTTAACATAAGTTAAGTATGAAAGGACAACCAGCCAAGTACAAAAAATACAAGTGCTAATTAGTGACGACGTGCTCCCAGATCATAAAAACGATAATAATGCGGAGTATAGTTATTTAGGCGTAGAATCAGTTCAGTGAAGTGATGTTCCGGAGTAGAAGTTGGTTCGGGGCTGCCTGGGGGCGACCCAAAAACCCCCATTCTCTAGAGAGATTGAAGTATTTACATAATATCCTGTGTAAGAATACTACTGTTTCTGAGAGCAATCGTGGGACCTTGGTGGAGTCTCTCAGGTGTATAGCCGAGATACTTATATGGGGCGATCAGAACGATAGTTCCGTGTTTGAGTAAGTATCAAATAATATTGTTTTTGGTAAACAATGGTAAGTTCTATTCATGATCTTTTGATGAACTTACCCTGATATTAGAAAGGAAAATAGGCTCAGTGATCTTTGTTTCTCTTACCTACAAGTGAGTGTAGTAGTGCTCTTTTGGGGTACCTACATTATGAATAAGAGTGAGCGTCCCTATCACTGCCTGCTATTCCACTACCTGAGTCATCTCAAATCTATGTCCGTTACAAAGCACACCAAAGACTGCTTGTTGTAATTTTAAGAACAATATAGAGTACCTACATTATACTGATTCAATAACTTAATAGAATTGAAACTAGAGCAACAATAAGTGCTAAACTGTCCCACTAACATACTTGCAACAGTTATCAGAACTTGCCTTGAGAATTTGTTTAAAATTCATTAGTTTATTTTGGTCTAACTTTTGAATAATCAAATTAAATTAAAACACAAGCTATGCTTACTTTGCTAGATGATGCTGTGCAATGTCCAGCATTATTTATTTAATGAAATTCCAAGGTATATCTGTGCTTGTTTATTTTCTAAAGTTACCTAGATCTGGTAAACGATGCTGGGAGCAGTTGGGTGCAGGCTGCACAAGATCGATTGCTGTGGAAATCGATGGGGGAGGCATATGTTCAGCAGTGGAAGATAGATGGCTGAGATGATGATGATGATGATGACTAAAAAGTAATCTCAGGATGAAATAAAAAAAGAAAAATAAAGATTACCAACTGTCATAGGGTTGTTTTTATTTGAAGAGATGCTATTTTGGGTTCACGTTGATATTTTAAATAAAAAAAACAAAAAAAAAAACAAACAGGGTCACGACTGTATCCCCAAGGCACGGTAGACATTCTCTCAGATCTTTATATTCCAGATCCTTTGAAGATGTCTAAGGGGGTAGTCAGAGGCATGTACAAATACATATTTAATACATGCCCACATCTTGCATCTTGTATTTTAAATAATACTTGATTAAATGCATAATGATAGCTTAAAGTAAGTCTGCTGCCACAAGACGGCCAACAGTGGCATGAAAGAGAAGAGGCCTATGCCCAGCAGTGGGTGTTACCGGCTGGATAGATAAAGTAAGTAGGTACACTAACATATAAAAATTTTATAGAAAGATAATAAGTACCCAAGTATTGCTATTTCCTGAAATTGTTTTGTCTTTAAAAAACTATCATTTTAATAACAATAACAAACCAAAGATCTTCTGACTTTAACCACAGCTGACCAAATAGTAATAAACTTGGAATATAGTAAAAGGCTATTTAAAATTTAGTTTCAATGGGTTATAGGCAAAAGCTAATCTATCCCAAATTACTTTGGGACAAATATAAAAATATCACTGTTATAGCAGTTTTCTGGGCATTAGACATCTTCAAAGGATCTGGAATATATATGAAAGATCTGAGAAAATGTCTGTCTACCGTGCCTTGGGGATACAGTCGTGACCCTGTTTACGTTTCGTGGCACATCAATTGGTCTCAGCTATTATTAAACTGCTTGCAGCAATTATTTATTTTGTTTGTCTCTTTATTAGCTAATTTTATGGTCTTTTAAACACAAGCTTATAAAAAGTGAAAGGATGCCTACTTACAGTCACCATTAACAAGCAGTAAGCTAGAAACTAGCCATGACAAATAATCTTCTAATGCCATAGCAACAGTATCTTAAGATGGTTGTGGTTTTAGTTTCTTCTTGGAAAAGAACATGCTGTCATACTTCCTTCGGATTATGAGACAGAAATGTGGCGGATCATCGTATGTGTGTGTTCAACTGCTGCAAACACTGAACATACTGTTTGAAAATATAAGGAATGAAACATCATTGTGTAAGTAACAACTTGCTTTATGTAAACAAGTAAAATATCTATATAATAAATAACGCAAAATATCACACACAATCGAATTAATGATGAATGAATGCTTTTTGACTTTAACTTAAGCTAGATTTCTATACTATATTTCTATTTCTATATTTCTATAGAATTTAATGCTGTAATTAATATGTACTTTGTTTATGGTAAAAAAGAGTCCATGTTTAATTTAAAACTGTTTGCAGATTATCTTCTAAGCAACAATCACGTGAACTCTATAATCGTCCATAAGTTTGACTTTTCTGATGAAGAGGTGATGGCCTACTACATCTCCTTCCTGAAAACATTGAGCCTCAAATTGAACAATCATACAATACACTTCTTTTATAATGAGGTAAGTTCTTATACATAAATAACTTTCGGCCTTACAAATAGAGAGAAAAGATTTGTTTGTTTGAATTGAAAACTATTTCGCCATTAGAACGCTACCTTGGCCCTGAATATAGGCTATGTTTTATCCCGGAAAACTGAAGTTTTCCCGAGGGACCGTGGGTAACACCGCGACGAGCAGCTAGTGAGGTATAAGCTTATTCCAGAGACAAACTACTAACGCTTGAAACTTAGTAGACTTTTCAATGTAATTTACTTCAATGTAATAACAAAACTACCATAATATCTCAAAAAAATCAAAATTCAAAATTGTTTCGAATGTTGATTGTGTACAATAAACAATTGCTATTTGACAGCATACCAAGGACTTTCCGCTGTACACTGAGGCAATAAAGTTCTTCAACCATTCGGAGTCGATGGTTCGCATCGCGGTGCGTACACTCACGCTCAACGTGTATCGAGTGCAAGATGCGAGCATGCTGCGGTTTATTAGAGACAGGTACATACTTTCTAAAACTGGTGTACCTAAATATAAAAAAAAAACAACCGACGCATTCAAGCGACGACGAATTTCTTGAATCATAGCTAGGAAAATAAAATGTATCAATTTCAAGATTAGTGGTCTTTTTGTACCAAATACCATTGACCTTAATATCTACGTAGGCCCATCCTTGAGTAGGTAGATTATATTTTTGGTTTTGTTTTGGAACACGTGCGCCTTTTCAAGGTTCCAAAATGTCAACGCAGGTCTTTCATCCCGTCTACCTCTACTCAATCTATACTTTTATCAAGATCTTAATATCAATCGTTGCATATATTTTCAAATTAAAGTTAGTGTGTTTGTGTGTAATGGGCAATGTCTGGAACTACTGATTCTATAGGTTAATACCAACGGACAGTCATAGTTATGAGCTACGATTAGTTTTCACATAGAAAAGTTTGACAGCTAAACTGACGTCTGATATCATATTTTACTGTCCGTAGCTAAAACGAACCGTTTTATTTTTATAGGAACCGGGCATTAGTGAGGTCGGCACAACGTTTATTTTTCCACTCACTCATATCACTTGTCATCTGCGAATCTACTCATTTCATCTCCTATCGTCCTATATTATCATTCGCATTCGTCAACTCTAAATCGACTACTTTCACATTCATACCATCTCTCTCGCGTTTCTCACTTCTTCGGCCTTCTTTATGAAGAAATATTATTCATCAGCATTAGTGCGATTTTACTTATTTATTTATTTATTTATTTAGGGCATCCAACAAAGAAATCACATAGAATGCTTATAACTAAAGTAATATTATCTTAGAACAATGTGTTTCTTTAATTAAAGGACACCACAGCATGCAAAAACTTCTCAACAGACTTAAAGCTAAAATAAAATGTGAAAGAATAGTAAAATAATATTAACATTAATAAAAAATACTTGCATACTCTTTTAAAAAGACTTGACAAAACCTAGGTACAAACACGTGCGAGCCACAAAAGGACATTGACTCATAAAATCGTATCTGGCTTTGTGCAAAAACGGGTAACATGAGTTAATTTATATCGATATAAAATTGTAGTCATTTTTGTTGTATGATTTTCGAATGGAATATTAATTACTGATGTAGGTATTTTGTGTAAAATAAAGATCTTAGCAGGCAAGAGTTCGATCCTCGAGGCAAGACAATTTCTTGCATAGGTAATCTACAATTTGTTTGTTTTGGGAGATTTGTACCGTGGTACTTTTAGTTTCTGATAGCCGCGACACGAATCCAGGTGGATAGGTATAAGATATTCTTTCAGGACCTTTTTGTTTAACGTATATAGCGAGCTATTCTCGTAAAGATACCAGCAGATATGAAAGAAAAAATGGTGTTACTTTCAGAACTGCAGCGCCATACTTCAGTAATCTCGTGTGGTTCATTGGGAAACATATTTTGGAACTGGACGCGTGTGTCAGAAACGATGCTGAGTAAGTTTCGCGCCTCCCTCCCTTTTTTATCTAAAATAATTTTTTTCACATCTGTGATGCTACAAATCTTCAGTTTGAATATGTAGTAGAAACTGTATACGAGAGTATACAGTTTCTTAGAGACTCATTTTTGTTTTATTTTTTCATTGGACAGAGTAAAGTTTACTTACATTTTTGCACCTCAATATCAAGTATTTTATTACTTTGCAATTTATTTTTATAAGCTTAGTACAATACTGCTAATCGTATAAAGTAAGGCTGCCTTGTTCCAGCCACCAATCGCAACAGAAACTTGACGATCTGGTCGCGGAACATTTGGACCATCTACATTACATCAACGATATTCTATGCCTCAACATTCCCGACCTAAACGACGTATTGACAGAGCATTTGCTACACAAACTATTAGTACCTCTGTACATTTACTCTTTGACGCCGGGATCCGTCAGGCGAATAGCTACCTCATCGCCTTACAATAGAGATCATATTCAAAGCATAGAGACGATAACGAGGAATTTAGAGGCTATTCTGTCAGGGAAGAATTCAGAAGCGTCGCCTTCTAGAATGAACTATCTTAGGCAAAGATTTGAGTCAGAGGATGAGATGAAACCCTCTGTATCTTGTGTTGTCTCACTCTTTTTACTATCACAAGTATTTCTAATAATAACTCACGGACCGATAGTCCATGCCTTAGCTTGGATTATATTGCAATCTGACTCATCTGTTTTCGAAGACGGCGCGACTAAAATACTTGAAATGTATATAAGCAATGCTAAATCTAGCGTCAAATTGGAGTTCTCGAAACCTCAACTTAGCTTAGAAAAAGCTTTGGAGAATACATCGCAAGAGCGGGATTATACAACGCCGGAGTTTGCCGGTGCAAAGTCCTTCGGATACGATACAGATCAATCGAGCTGTGATCTAGATCCTGAGTTGGTTTCGACTTCCCTTCCGTCCACTTCACATATAAGCGAAACGTCCAGTATCGCTCACGATTCCACCGAAGATCTAGTCACCCAAATACATTCTGTCCGAACCGCTCAAAAGAATGTTCCAGACTCTCCGCTACCTGATTCTGGTATAGAGTCCAGCTCGTCGAAATCCGAGTTCAATAATATAACCGATGAAGAAAAACAGAAGATGCTGAGTACGAGTGTGAGTGAGAGAGCGATACCTGTAGAGAATGCGATAGAAAGAGAGTATAAAGAGGTGGAAAAGAGACCTTTTCTCAAAACGATATTAGACTCTCTGGATTGCAGTGAGAATGATTACAAAACATTGTTCGCGCTATGTTTATTGTTTGCGCTGATAAATAATAAAGGTTAGTCTATTTCTAATTAAACTAATTTTGTTGTGCTCTCGTAGAAATGTCTAATTAGCTCATTAATTAGATTGTGATTACTTGGCACCTTTGTAATGTCATTTGTTTGTGGATGCAAAATACTAATTTTTATTAGCTAGAACATTTTACAGGCCAGAGGAATGCTCGCAAGTTCATTTTAACGTTACTACATGATCTTCCATAAGACGATTGAATTCAGATATTATTTTCAAAAATTTACATAGTACCTAAAAGCCTCAAAAGGGATCTGAATATTTTAAAATAAGATCTCATAAACACTCGTACAGAATTTAATCATGAATTACCTTTTTCATCAAATGCTCAAAATTGTATTGTCCTAATCACTAATGCTATCTGTCTTTCTTTTGCTCGCTCTGGCTGTTAGTCGGTAAGAATCATTACATACCCATCTTTTGTAGCGAGACAAAGATTTCTTTACTAAGAGATAAATTCAGTTCAACTTGAATAGGAAATATGTAACTTTAAAAGATGCATGCACAGGATTGACACGTCAATATCTAACTTGGTCGTTCGTGACTAATCACGAATAATCCGAATTCACTCCAAGTCTAAACTTGGAATTAATTTGGATGTACACAGACTAAACTTTTCTCGTAAAATATGCCTTTTTGATCATGTGAAGTTTACTTAATACGTCAATAATGTATCTTTAAAACTCCTGATTTTAGAAATGTCATGGAATCATAAATCCGTTGTCAAACAACATATTTACCACAATTTTCAAACTTACATATACTATTACTTATTACGATACTATCTGTGCTTGGAATCGTTTAAATTTTCATATGAAAGTAAACATCTTTGTATTAATATGTTTATATATTTTAGGTGTAAACACTGAGCTATTAGACACACTGTTGTGCCCGGAATCGGAAATGTCGTCTGCAAAAAATGAGGGTAGTTCATCGCAAGATGAGTCGACGCCGACCAAGAAACCGATGCAGAGTTTCAACGCACTGTTGATCTCGAAACTTATGGCGGTCGCGAACTATAGCTGTAAACCAAGTAAGTTTTGAATCAGTCGCGTTCTATAGGAAGTTGCCTCATGTTGAGTCAAATTATGACATGAATTACACCTAATAAATCCGTTCATTATTTTAACCCTATGTTTCAGCGTCTAAAGTCCGCCTTGTAACATTAGAGCTAAGCGTGACACTAGCTCGCGTAGCGATGCAAGGCGCCGCGGGGCGAGTGAGCGCGCGTCACGCCGCCGCCGCCGACTCGCTCAGACAGCGGGCCGCTGCGCTCGCCAGGAACTTCTACAAGTGCGACGATATCTTCTTAGATATGTTTGAAGATGAGTAAGTAACGTCATCACAGTACACGTATATTTCATATTTCTAGATACAAGACAAATGAGTTATTTATATTATAACTGATGCAAAAGGAAAAGAAATGCAGAAAATTCCTACTATAAGTTATTCGACAATGTTTCGCTGCGCTCGCCAGGAACTTCCACAAGTAAGACGATATCTATAAAATAAATAAATAAATAAATAAATAAATAATGCTGGACTTTTTTTCACACAGCATCATCTAGCCCCAAAGTAAGCAGAGCTTGTGTTATGGGTACTATATTCGTAGATATTGTTGAGGATGAGTAAGTAACAAACAATACAGTTCACAATATAGGAAAAAACTGACTTGTAGACGAGTAAGTAGGTAAATCCAATGTGTAATGCAGCCGAATTATTCAGACAGTGGGCCGCTGCGCTCGCCGGGAACTTTTATAAGTCCGAATCAATCAAATTAATATTGCCAAAAAAATTACCCAAAGCGCGCAGTATGTGTACATCAAGTTTTAAGACGATACATTTTGTTTGGCAGGTACTGTGAGATGAGCAAGCGTCCTTTGAATGTTGAATGGCTGTGTATGGACGCAGCCATACTGCTGCCACCTACAAGAACTCCTATGTCCGGAATTGCTTTTGCGAAACGATTGCCTGGTGGAGAGGTAGACTTTTTTACTCATAGAAAATTTATCTACGTTTAGCTATGAACTTCCCTGATGGAAGACATCACAATTCACAGAAGAAATTCTCTCAGGTCAAGTCACATACGATAATATATTGAAAGTGTCTAAAAGGGTTTTCAGAGAGACGTCCAAAACTATATATTTTGCACATTTTTCAAAAGTAAACGCTCCATACGTGACAGGTTTGCCCATTTTCAAGAACTACGACTACGATTTTGGCTTTATAATACTCTGATGGTTTCGTGAGCGTATACAATATTACTTCACTACTTTATAATGAGCTATTTCATTCGTGTTATAATAATTTACTAACTTACAGATGGAAAGAGCGAGACGAGCGATTCGCACATTCTTCCTCATTCGAGATTTGTACCTCAAACTCACTGGGAAGCCGGAAACGCAGCTACCACTCACCAATCCGGCGCCTTTTGTGCAAGTCGGAGATGTTTTGGACCTTAGTAAGTTGAAATAAGACTTATTTTAGTCTTACGTTAGTTAGTTGTAAGTGAAAATAGAGCTGATTTTAGAATGCCACTTTCGTTAAAGCCCATTTACAAAGCTCTTTTGATTGTAATTTAGATCTTAGCTAGTTGAAGTACGTTTGATTATCGTATGCGATTTTCATTCCAGAATTTTGCTCATTTCAAGTCGAGGAATTTTTAAGAGGCCGAATTTAATAGTCGCGTTCACGTAAACTTAAAAAATTGTACAGATCAGAAAAAAACACTTTGTATGTAAAAATAACTGTCCGTCGCGGTGTTACCCGCGTTCCCGGGTTCCCGGGTTAACATCATCGGAAAGTGATGTTAACCCGCGTTAAACATCACTTTCCGGGGATAAAATATAGCCTATGTTCATCAGGGATAATGTAGGATTCTAATGGTGAAAGAATTTTTCAAATCGGTCCTGTACTTTCGGAGCCTATTCAATTCAAACAAACAAACAAATCTTTTCTCTTTATAATATTAGTATAGAAGTATAGATAACTCGTATTTCAGATGACTCCGATTTGATATCATGCGATATAATACAAAAGGACGGAACTTGGCAGCATCGCTTCTTGGCCGTGGACCTTATTCAAATTATACTGGTTGAACCGGACAAGCAGAGGCTTGGTTGGGGCGTTGCCAAACTTGTCGGCAGCTTGCAAGATCTTGAGGTAATACTTTTTTTCACAAAGAAATATTTTTTAGAACAGCTACCTTTTCTTTTGCATGTATAGGTCTGTTTGCATAAGAAACTGTAAGTAAGTTTGTTTTGATAAAACAACAACCATAAAGTTTCTTGAAAAAAAAGTATACAAATTGGTCTCAATCGACGTTTCCCATCCGAAAGACATTACCCAAAGTAAAACTAAAATCTTAAGATTCTGCAAAAAAATATTTTTTTTTTCAACAATAAAAATGGAATAACACCTAATTTTTTTTCATGGCGTTTCGTTAAATAAATAACACCCGGTATTCACAAACATTACTTTGGCGTTTCACAGTGCGCGCGGACGCAAAGGGTCCCAAAATCAGTAGGTTTTTGGGACCCTTAGCGTCCGGGCGCAATGTGAGATCTCATAGTAATTTTTGTGAATACCGGTGTAAGTATCTTTGTTACTAAATCATAAATTATACAATCAACCAGATACAAGGCGACAAAGAAGACCCTCGTTGCCTTCACCTAACCATCCACAAGCCTCGTGTGGGCGCGGGCGGAGCCCTACCTCGCACAGTGCTGCTTCGAGCCAAGTTCAAGTTCGACGACCATATACGAAGCATGGCGGCTAAGCAACGGCTCACCAAGGTATGTGCCTTATTGCTGCTCCACTATAGTTCAAAATCGCGAAAAAAATTAGGAGAATATATAGTCACTTTGAAACTAGTGCTTACGAACGCCGCGCTAGAGTTTAGAATCGTAAAATAAGCAACGACTCACCAAGGTTTGTGTCTTAGTGCTATTACGTTAAGAGTTCAAAATCTCGAAAGAAAGAGACTCCATGGTTGATCAGGAACTAGTGCCTTATTACAAGCGCGCTAGTTTTAACTTCAGGAATCAGAAGACTCTGCAGTCGAAAGTCAAGAAACAATTAACGATCACATCCGAAGCATGATAAACAACGACTCACCAAAGTATTGTACCTTATTCGTGAAGCGCTAGAGTTCAGAATCGTGAAACAGAAAACTATCCGACCCCGATTTGACGACCTCTGTGGCGCAGTGGGCGAAGGCCTGCCTGCGACGCAAAAGGTTGCGGGTTCGATCCCCGCGGTGGGACCAATGTTTGTATGATCTACAAATATTTGTCTCGGGTCTGGGTGTTTCTATGTATAATATGTATGTATTTACAAACAAAAAAGTATATAAGTAGTATATCAGTCATCTTAGCACCCATAACACAAGCTCTGCTTACTTTGGGGCTAGATGATGCTGTGTGAAAAGTCCAGCATTTTTTTTTTTTTTTTTTTTTATCGCCGCCGAGAGAATATGGCCTACAATTACAATGCCTTATAGTTGACGTGCTAGAGTTCATAATCTCAGAATAATCAAAAGGCTCCATGGTCGCTTCGAAACTAGTGCCTATTTAGTATACTAGATAGTGACACATAGAAATTGAGAGAGAGAGTGGTCCCTCGGGATTCATTATTTAGATAGATAGATAGATACAACTTTATTGGCACAGATACACAGACACACTTAATAATAAAACAAAAACATAGACAGGTACTTAAACTAACACAAGTTAAAACTGCATAACTAACCTAAAGCATAAAAAAAGAAAAACACAAAACAGTTATAGGTAGGTGCAAGGTCTGTGATTTGGTGTGCCAAATAGGAGACCAGTCTCAGCTTTTATGTTACTCTGTCTGTACCTACCTATCGCTATTCTTCAATAATCTTCTATTCAAGACTAAAACTTGTTTCTGTACCAAATTGTAACCTTTCGGATTTATGTAGAACATAAGTAGAATAATTTTATAAATTTTTGTGTGTGATATCAGTAAGTAAAGTACGCACCAACGATCTTTAGCTCTGTAAAGTAGCTTCGCAGAATTCATTTTTGGATGATGCCTGAAAGACGAAGACAGCGTTGTATAGCTGCCTCGCTCACTCGCTTAGTTTGTTGCATCGTCCTATCTCGCCTACTCAACTAAACCTGCGCAATCGTTTAGTGCACCTACTTCTGAGATCTAAAGATTGGTACTGTAATACTGTGTGTATGCATGCATACCGTCGCCGTACTGTAATATGTATGCATTTGTAACAGGGTCGCACGAAATCCCGGCAGAAGAAAATGCAGCAGATCGGTCGTCTTCTAGAAGTTTCTGGAATGTCTGCGCCTGCGCCCGCGCCGCGGCATCGACCGCTGTTCGCGAGACCTGGACTCTCTTCTGTTAGAAGAGCTTCTGGTAAGGAATAACAGCCTCTAATATGACTATCCTATAATATCTACCGTACAATAGAATAGAGGAAGCTGGCATAAAATGAGGGAGAACCATACCCAGCAGTGGTGAAGAATTGTGAAGCCGTGTTGTACCAATTATTAAAATTGAGAGGCTGTTTTTTTTCAAATTTTCCGCCAAAAAGTCTGAGACAAACGCAACCTCCGTGATTTCATGATGTATAATAAAACGCTTTATTTAATTCCATCAGATAAATACTTGTTATAAAATTAAGAAATAAAAATATCATTATCTGGTATAGCTCGCATCACCTAAAAAGAACGCTGGAAAAAAGTGGAGGGGGTATGTTTGCGCATGGATACACTCGCGCACGAAAGTACTCAACCTAATGTTTTATTTTTGAACTAGCCTTTCGCTTGCGGATTCGTATATTGGTTAGTGGTAGGTACATTCAAATATATTTGATAGAGTAATCATTAAATAGAATTAAAAACATATTTAATTCCGTAAAGAATGTTTAATCTTATTAAAATCATTCAAGATAATGTTAATGTTGAAACTCCTTCCACTAAGTCGTAGTGGTATTCCGAATCTTTTGAACATTTTACAATTTTATTCTTCTTACTGTTACTTACACTTACACTTACTTACACGGAATGTTTTGTTGCCTTTGTTGTCCGTTTCATACTTTGTTTTACAATATCAAATGCATTATTATCAACCCCTCTTTTCATACAGCAATATTTACCTACCTACGCCATAAATATTTTTCTAATTTTTTTTATGATAAACGATTTCGTAATTAAAAACTTTTGTGCGCAATGGTATTTTGAGAGAAAAAGTTACGTGGGCACAGCGCGAAAGGCAAATGCCAACTGACGAACCAATAGCGCGCTGGCAAGCGTGTGGCGCGCGACCATCCCGCCCCGCGCCTCACCCCGTACCGTCAAATGGACCCATAAAGCGTGCATGGCGCAGCATGACAGCCAGCGTTCTTTTTACGTGACGCGATTTATAGTCTCATATTTATCTTATCAAAAATTTGGATGACGACAACTAGGGTTCTGTGGCCGAGCGGTAAGGCACTCTGGCTTTAGGAGGATCGTCTGATCGATGCGGGTTCGAATCCCGTCGGAATCCAAAATGTTGAACTTAGCACTTTAAAAAATTACTTGTTATAAAATAAAAAATATGGAACCTAAGGGGGAACTAAAGGGACTTCTAAGTAAATAATAATTTTCAGGTGAATCAGAAGAAACAGACCGGCGTCTTCGAAGACCAAGCAGTCATATGCTAAAAGACGGCATTGTTGTGTACCGCGAACGTACCACCAGCCGGGAGAGGTTAGAATTCACACATAGGTATTTGATGTAGCTATTATAGGTGGTGGGACTTCGGTGATGGTATTTAAAAAAACTTATGGAAAATAAAATGTATATTTTGTATTTACATAGACGTAGCTAATTTGCATGAAATGTGTCCAATACACCGCTATTTTGTACCTACCAAAAAATTTTAACTTGCAGAGGCAGAAAATGATAATGGCCAGATTTTTTTTATATTGAACTATCACAAAGTTATCGACGCTTGTTGTCAACAAAAACCTAACAAAATATTATGAAAACTGTACAAATAAGTACTACAGACAACAATCGCGTACGCACTCTCATTTTAACTATGCTCTCGTATCATCCCCAGTCACTAAACCGCAGTAGCTAACCTAAATCTATGTCTGACTCGTCTCGTCTCCTTTTTAGGTTATAAATTTTTACTACATGTGATCAGTAACAAACACCAAGACCATGTTTAAATTTTTTTTGGTAATTAGAAAATAGAGGTGTATAATTTTACTTTTAATACTAATAACGGGATATTTACCATAATTCAATGTTTAATTAGCCATATTATTTAAACATTACCCAAATAAATATTGACCTATGACCATTTAATCTAGCAGTGTATCGAGAAGTAGCAGCACCCATGGCTCCAGAGAAGGCTCGCCTCGTGCAAGACCAGAGGATATACCTCTAGAAGATATCAAGAAGAATGCTGTAGTTACTCCTACTTCAGTGGCTCAACCGGTAAGCATCGCCATAGTATCCCACTCATATAATAAAGCTGAAAGTTTGAGAGTTTGTTTAGATGTTTGGATATTTGTGTTTCAATCACGCCTTGGATGGACACGATTTGGATGAAACTTGGAATAAGTGTAGATAGTGACCTGGAATAGCATATAGGCTATTAAAAATCTTAGTACCACGCGTGCGAAGCCGTGCGCAGAAGCTAGTAATAATATACATGAATGAACCTACAAAAAAAAGAACATTAAAAAAAACACAGCTCAGCCGAATGGGGTTGTACCTCGACTTTCAATTCGCAGGTCGTGGATTCGAATCCCGGCCGTGCACCAATGAATTTTGCGTTTCTTTAAATTTGTATATCCTTCCGCGTGTTCTAAACGGTGAAGAAAAAACTAATAAACTTGATATAAAGTAAAAAAAAATAAGTAAAAAGTAAAAGTAAAGTCTTTAATAACATTCTGGTTAAACAGGTTCAACCAAGCACATCCCAAGTACAGCGAGTGAAAAGCAAGGAGTCCGAAGAAACATCTTTCATTTCTGGCGAGCCGAGACCTAAGAGGAAAGGGCAAGTCGAGACAATATGATATTAGGTGTAAGCGCAGAATTACAAACATTTTTATAAAGTAAAAGAACGAACTAGAACTTTTTAAACGTTCCTCACACACACATTATTAAATGCATTCGAAATACACTCACACATACACGCTCTGTCCAACTAAACTGATGAGTTAAATGTAGGAATGCATTTACTAAATAGAATGTGACCGATGTAACTGAATGAAAAAAGATACAATAGAATGAACGAAAAAATATCATAAACTATTTTAAAAGTTTATTAGTCTTACCATGAAACATGACATAAAGTTATTTCTCGGAATAAACCAAGACACAACATTTTGACAGTTTACACTCAGGAATAACTTTATACTAGGTTTATTAGTAGGCGCCTGGAAATGCTTATAAATAAGTTCTCTGAATCTAAGGAGTAACTAGAAACACGTCCATATTTTTTATATTAATAAATGAGATGTAGCACACTAGTTCGTTTTTTTACTGTACAATTAAAAATATCTCTCTACGGATATGTTATTCTACTAAATGCTTGCAAATTACAAGTTTAATGTAGAACTATTATTATTAAGAATAGAAAAACACATCTCTTTCCAAATAAGATGTGATCTGGTATAATATCGTCTTAAAATACGGTAGCTCATTCGATTTTAACATTGTGAAATTACAGAACCTTTGATAAATTACAGAAGTGAATAGAATTGACATTAACTTATCAACGTTTGACACCTTTTAATATTTTTTTTGTATTTCTTCATATAATGTGTGACTTCATAAAATTATGTAAAAAGAGTAGAACGAGACAAAATAAGTAACTAAATAAAGTTTTACATGTTAAATTAAAAAAAAAAACGAAAAAAATTGTAGATACAAAAATAAAAAAACGAAAATTGTCTATGACTGCGAAAAGTAACCGTGTCACGGTTCTTCATACAAACAAACAATTTGTATAAAATACGTTTTGACAGTATTGATTCTTGCTATGGCCAGTTACGAAATGTGGTATGAGCTTAAAGTGTATGTGATTGTGTATTGTATGGATATTATGCAGGAAATTCGAAAAAATAATAAGTTTAAAACAAAAGACGGTAAAAGTTTTCACGTCTATACAGCTTTTACAAGCGATGAACTATACAGGGTCTTTCATTTTAAACTACACAAACTGACAGGGCTTCATTTTTGGGTTGTAAATAGACGTTTGACCGTATCAATTTGATTCCTAAGCCGTTATAAGTTTTCACTTCAAAATTTATCTTTTATTGATTTTTTAGGACATGTGGCATAATGATTTTCAAGGGGAACAGACATTCCACCAATCGCAGCCCGCACACAGATGCACGCTCGAATGGACTAAGTTATACAGGAAGCAACAATGAATTGAAATGATAGTCATTATAGATTTTCTCGGGATTTTAATCAAAACAAAAAAAATCATTACATGGATATTTTTAAAATTTGTTGAACCCAATTCCTGAATAAAGTTAGTATAAAATGAAAGATCCTATATAACTAGAGCTTAGTATTCGTTAAATCACCACATCTATGGCGAAAATGCCCTGCATAATATTGGATTGATGGTATTTTTAAGAAATGCTTGCGTGTTGATAGTAGCGTACCTACCAAAGAAGACAATTTAAAAATTTTCGGCTGTGCTTGATCGAATTGACTTAAAACTGATGTTATAGTCTATCTCAAATTTCATAAATGTCCAACAAGGCCTTTTCCCAGCAGTAGGATAATGAAGGCTCTTAATAATAATATCTCGTGAAAATAAGAATCTTTAAAAATAATAATAATAATGTCCAACAAAATAGCCTCCTTTTTAATTGCATGCAATTTGAAAATTCAATTTTAATGTAGTTTGTGACAATAATTTGTATAAAACGTTTAATTTGCCTTAGTTGTGATTCCTAAACTACAAAAGTATTATATTTAGTTACCAGAATTATTATTGTATATATTATTTTGTTTCTAAATTATAAAAAAACCTCGCTTATTTTTATTCCTATCCTACTAATACTATAATATGAAAGTTTGTAAATATGTTTGTTTCAATCACGCCTTAACCAGTGAACCGAGATGAAACATTGTGTCGTGACCTAAGCGAGCGAAGCTGCGGATAAAAAGCTCTTAAAGGAGACCGTTCAGGCTCAATACAATGTTGGGCCCAAAAGTGGCGGTCAATGAAAATAAAGGCCTCATCGCTATTGGGAATGTCAATCTGAGTATTTTTCAGTATCGCACTAATTCTCCTTTAGGGCCCAAAATGAATGACCTCCAAATGAATAATAGTACCTAATGTCTTTTTACAACGACAATCAATGAAAGAATTTCTACTAAGAATTGTCATGTCATTTGATTAAGGTTCAACTGGTTCAACAATTCGACAGTCGAAAGTATTTATTAAATGACATTATGAATGTAAAAGATGTATAATAATACATTATTTTTATAATTAAATGAATGGATCTCCGTATGTATTACGTCCATGTATGTATCATGTAGAATTTAGATAGAAGCAAAGTTATATAATTATGTGTATGTATTTATACTCTGTTACATTAATATGTGTAAATATACAAATATTTCATATATTATATAAATATATGAGAAGGTATAATGAATTACTAAAATATTATATTGATTGGCTAGCACAAAGTGGTTGTATTGTTTGAAATAGGTTTAATATTTGATTCCGTACCTACTTAGATAAAAAAAAAACATATTTTCTGACTTATCTTCCACCTACTGATTTATAAGCACTATAGTTCATGTGATATTAAATTACTTATAAATACAAATATCGTGATCTTCGTGTCAAAATAAAAAAATATTAAACCTATTTCTTTTATAGTATCTGTCAAACGCCATTTTATTTATGTTGTGATTTATTTAAGATTTGCAATAACTAATGATGTAAATATTTTTTTATTTAAATGAAAAACTATTGTAGTGTTGAAACTAAATATATCACATGTTACTTTTATATAAGCCTGTTTTTCTTCTGATTCCAACAATGCCATAAAAGAAGCGTTATCTCTTTAAATATTTTAAAACCTATATAATAGTGAATACTTACCACCCAGAAAATAAATAGCAAGCAAGTCAAGAACAGATTTTATAGGTACAATAATAATACTAATAATATTCGCTTATTCTCAAAAAATATTTCAGCATTATTATGCAACAACATTAGATCGCTCATTAGTTTGGAGGCATTAGCCACACTTTTTTCTTATATTTGAATAAATTCTACTTGGTGCAGGTCTCTATGGTAAACATTTTCATAGAAACATCAAAAATCAATTGGGAAGAAAAAGATTAGTTTCTTTTTTATTTCGTATAAGTTCTATTTGGTGTGGACTCAATAGTCATCACATCTCATAACTAATCTGTTCACATGAGGTTCAGAGGGAGAAATGAGATTACAACTTTATTCCCGCCGGCCATTTTGTTTTTAGGAGGGAGAAATGACTTAGTTTGTCTTAAGACTGTAAGACGAAAAATTTAAGGTTTTCGAGCGCCTGGTGTGAAAACATTATTATTATTATACGATTTTATTCATATAGTAAAGGTAAAGGAGATGATCTAAATAAAACATTGTTCTCGACTATTTTCATTCTAATTTATTTGATTAATCATCTGCTCTATACACATGATATGCACCAATGCCTATAAATTATACAAACAATGTCATGAACACGGATTAACGACATAAAATTATTTACATTAACACAACAAAATGATAATACATTGCTCTTTATCTATTAGTCTATATTTTACCGTAACTTGAGCTACACACACAAAACCACATACTCATGTCACATTTGACGTCTACTGTCAATGTCAACATTAATCACAGCATTCTTTCTGTTTTGCACCCCGTGTACGTTCTTAATTCTTTAGGAAAAATAGAGTTTGAAGATTCAGGCCAATTATTTTTAGTAACGTCCAATCATATTTTACTATGTGGATACTATTCAATTTGCAAAATATTTTGGTAAACCATGGTATTACCGAAGTTTCATCGGATTGAAGATCACTAAATTTTTTTTTAATTTTTTCAAAATCTTCCAAATAAATATTTTCTCTTGGAAAATATTATTTTGGAAGTTCCGTCGTTTTTGGGAAATCGTCTTTCAGACTTTTTGTGCTTACTGATTTATTGGAAATAGGCCGTGTAGAATTTAGGATGAAAAAACTGGCGATAGACTTATTCTCTGCCTTAATCTCTGCTTGAGTTTATAACAGTCAAACTCCACTCAACTGTCATACATAACTCAAGAATTTGTTTAATGCTCACAAACATTCACTTACTATTTTATAGTCTGATATAGATATTGCTCTGATGAAACAGGCGAAAAAATTAGTTTAGTTTAACGAAAATAAGTTTTGAATGTGGAATAAACCCGAGAGACGTTCTAAAATTGAAACTCATTTTTAAAGTATCTTTAAATTAAGATCAATGCTTGTTTCACAGTCTTCTTGTATAAGCCTGTTAAGTCTAGATTTCCCAAATACGGCCAAATAAAACATTATTTTTAAAGATTGAACATCAACGATAAAAGAGCAGAAGATATAAATAGGAAAAATTACGCTAAAATTATCTGAAGTACACTTAAAACTATAAGCGATAAACAACAATCAAGTAAAAAACCTTTTTTTACATCTGTACCTTAAACATAGGCTGTGACGTATTCATATATTTAATAAATATTGGCGTAAATCAATCACCATAGAAATCTATGAATTGTTGTATATTCTGTACAACTCGGGCGAATTAACATGACACCTTGCTCGGAACTCGATCTTTCCCCGATGCCCCGCCGTCGCGACCGCGGGGCGCCGCGCGGTGGAGCGGGGGAAAGATCGAGTTCCGAGCCAGGTGTCATGTTAATTCGCGCGAGTTGTATTACATATTGTACATTGTTTACACATAACGCTTTTAGAAAACGAAACGAAGCATGATATTGCGGTAGATATTCTCAGATTTGTATGAATCAAGATCCGTTGAAGATGGTCACGTCCAATAGATAACTATTTGGCACGTGCATTCATTTTGCAGAAGTCGTTTCGTTCTCTCAAATTATACTGGGTGAGTTTTTTTTTTCAGGGCCACTATGGGAATCTCTAAAACTGTGAGAGTTATCGAAAAGTCATGTTAGGAGTTATGCGCTCGATTTAGAAAAAATGAAGAACTGCATTTAAAAAAAAATATTTAATTTTTCGAAAAAATTGACTTTTTTAGTATATAAATTTTTTGGGATTTTTGGATGACTTCGATAACTCACGGTTTCAAAGTTTCCCTGAGTGGCCCTGAAAAAAAAACTCTTCCTGTATAGCTAAATATTTTTGTTTATTTAGAAGTCGATAAAACAAATGTAGTTACGTTTTAAAATTTAAAATACAAAACAAACGATTTTTTTTCAGTACTTATTACAATATGTACAGAATACAAGGTACTGAGTGGTAGGTGCCAGTGTTTTGATATCATCCACTTATAAAAACGGTAATTTTCACTATTTTCTGAATTAGACTAGAATAATATCAAAACAGGTACCGTCGAAGAACACATTTAGGCCTTGAACATTTCGCCTATAAATTAAATCTATGTACACGACTATGTAGCACTTAATAGGAAACACGAAGAAGCATGGGTCTTTGCAAGCTTAAATGGAAGCACGTTTAAGAAATAACCTTAAATAATAAAATATATAATATTTTATACACATGAATATGTCGTAGCGTCAAAATATATATTAAATATTTTTTATGTTAAAAAAAATTATTTATAAATATTAGGTATAAGTATGAACATAAATTTGACCTATTATTCATATTTTATATAGGTTTATACATAATATGGTTTATACACATGTACGTTGTTGAGAGAATGTTTGTCTTGTTTTTCTAGAAGTTTAATTGAAAATGTCATGTAAACTTTCAGACTATAATATAAATATTTTATAAAATTATACATCTATAAACTCAAGCGGACATCATTTCATTTCCCAAAATATAATTGTTGTTAGATTGTTTAGAAGAGTATAGTATACAAAGTATATAATTATAAATTGAAATTCGTCCGCTTGTTGACAAAAATAAACGAACCCTGTACCGGTTTAATGTGCGCTTAAATCGTATCGGTATTTTCAAAGAAATCAGAGATAGTATGTTAGATGACAAAATAAATTTAAGAATGACAATGTGTTTGATTTGACCACGACTAACTATTTCTTTAAAGTACACAACACGATGTCACACAAGCCAGTAAGTCTAAACGAAGCTCATATTTTTCTTAACATCTATTTCCGTCTTTTATAATAACGGAGAAAAATTAAATTACTTATAGGAGTATCAAACAAAGGTAGAGGAATATCGAAAAGTAACTTTTAAAATAATATATTTTTCTATTTAGGAACTCCTGCCTTGAAGAAAGTACTAGCGGTACAAGCTTTTCTCTAACATTTTCATCTTTATTGAAATGCATATTATAGATTTATAAATACGTGCAACAGTAAGCAAGTTGATAAATCAAAGCTAAATCTTATTTTAAAATAAAATACGTAATTGACCATTCTTAGATTTAAACAATTCAAAATAACTACATATCAATTTGATTACAAAGGTATAATTGACAAAAACTAATCAAAACTTGTATAAGAGTACATAATATTTTCTGTTTCGTCTTTTTAACTTAATTTCAAATGACGTTGCAATGACACTTAGCGTCATATTCTATCTAGCTTAAAAATCTGCAGATATACATCATTATATTCACTACTAAAGGTGCAAATATTTCTAAAATATATCATTATATTTAAAATTACTATACTGTGCAATATACAATGCACGCGTAACACATATTAAGTATATCAATAAATTACCATATTTACTTACACATAAAAACATTACTGTTAAACAGTATCACTCGCTATACATCAACCTTTATGTAATTAGCTAATTATTTAAATAAATATATACTTTATACTATATTTTGGTATAACACTATTACGTAGTTCACTCGCCAAGTTAGGACTAAGGCTTGAACTACTTATTATTATAGAATACCTACTTAGGCAGGTACGATTTGAAATTTGTACTGAATATTTAACGCTTCAAAAGGTCTATTGTAGGGCTAAAAAAGGGTATAAATCAACATTTTTGATACCCTTGGCGCCTGAACTAGGTACTATTTACGTTAAGTTGGACATTAGTTTGAAAATAAAACACACATACGCCGTAACACTTTAAACATCATTTAACAATCATTATTGTCAGTTATATATCTATTTTTATGATTTATATATTTATATAAATTCGCATCTAACCATAGGCAGTTTTAACACAATTATTTATAATTATATTTATTTATAAACTGAATTGAGGTGTGGAAGTAGTTTAATTTTGAAACAATTTACAAAATTATACAGACCTAATCAAACTTCTTCATAATTAATATTTGTCACGAACATTTTATATCAGACAATAATATCGCTTAAACTTTGGTTTGCTTTGATATTTCTGGACCACACCTCAATTAACAGAATATCCTACACGTTTGTATGAAAAATGGAACTAGCACATTCAGTATTAAATAGCTACAGAATTAGAATTATTTTAGTTAAAGATACTTTTCTTAAGGTAAAAATTGTAAGTAATGGCGTCGAACTTAGTAGCAGACAAAAGTCAACACATTGATCACTAGGTTTTAGTTTGGTCTAGCTAGCTGCTTAACACTCGTTGCTCATTGCTCACAGAATAATAATATGCAGTCGAAAGTCTGTCTTGAAACTCAAGGTGTGGCTTATATAACATAAGTACTTAATATGTATATTTATTCACTTTGTTCTAAAAAGGCAAACCTATCGAAAGGTGTTTCATTTCTTCAGAAATTAGTACTTAGGTTACATGTCAAACCCATCATCGGCAATTCCATAATGGTCTTTGAACTAGCAAACTATACTTTAAAATAGTTATAAATATTTAGGAATTTGCAAGAATATCCAAACGTGCAAATAATCCTCGTAGCTTACCGTATAAATCACTTATAACGAACGGTCTGTCACTATCACATAACCGTAATATCGCACGGTCATTGTCATTTTGCGACTTATATTGCTTGTTAGGATCGGAGTTGCGCGGGGCTGAGAACGAGTTCTCCGTCCGGACCGCTGGCAAATGACACGTTTCTTGGCGGTGGCCTCCGCTGGCTCGGTCCGTGTAGGGCGCTTTGCGGTGCACTCGGCAAGGGTTTTTGAAGCCCTTGCATGGAACCTTGTACTGGTTGGGACGGGCTTGGCACACTGCCTGGCTGCAGCGGACTCTGCGGTGATGGGGTCTGTCGTATCGTTGTGTGTGACGCGCTCTGGCAAGGTGCGACCTAGAACGAAACAATACCGATAAAGTTATTTCACGTTGTAACTCATACCTAGTAACGAGAACAATTCTGCTGTCCACTATTTTAATATTGTACCCCTCGTCGGGCGCCAATGAAATCTATAATGGCGTTCAGTGTCTATGCATTGATTTTGAATTGTCACTGGTCTTTATAATGTGTTAACTGCTCCAGTGTATTAGTGCACACATAAATAGTTTATGTGCGCAACTGGACCTACTGATAGCTCCAATGTTAATATACCTATATTGGCGCCCCAACGGGGCACAGGTCAGTTGACTTGCCTGTATGCTCTGTGCGGGTGGATGTAGAGTATGTTGTGGTGCAGTACGGTACCGGCGCAGGCGCTCGTCCTCCTCGCCACTTGAAAGGCTCGACACATCGCAGGAGGACGCATCGAGGCGACGTGCGGGCGAGCATTGCGCGGGACCGCGAGATGTACCGCCCGCGAGTGGCATCTCTTCGCCTTCCACGCAACCGGACAGTCTGAAATATTAATTACCATCGTTGGGTGAGTTCATACATTTTGTGACATTATATTTTATGTTTTTGGTTCTTTATAAGATTCTCACGATTTAATGAGTCAATCTAATTGAGAGCATCACGTTGCATTGGGTGTGTGTTTGTGTGTATTGTGAATTGTGATTATGGTTATAAAGATACTGTTTGAGTTGTCTCAACACTCATGTTACATCGCGTTTCAATGTCTATCTTTTCAGTACGCACACAGACAAACTTGCCTTCTGTTCTCCTTGTAGTTGGTCCGCCGACGGCAGCAAGGTTTTGCAAATATACAAAAGGCAATACGCAGTAGACAAAGCGCCAAACCGGCGAAGATGAGCGATGGACCCACCAGCCGTAGTGCTGGCGTCTTGAAACCCTGGAATTTATGAAACCATGACATTAGATGATACGGCAGTATAAATATAATACGAGTGGACTTTAGATATATCACAATCTTGCCGTAACACTTTTTGAAGATTCAAAAAATTTACTAATCGATTTTGACCATTTTTGTCGTTGTTACCATTCTCAAATTACAATGAACACCAATGTATTGCTTTATCTCCGACGCAAAAGATCCCTCAACTTCAATCAAGAGTAGTACCTTGTCCCCAGTCCCCACAAAGTAAACCACGAGTCCCACGGCCAAGATGGCGAGTCCTGCATACAGCAACCGCGCCACACCCCACGGTTCGCCATTGATCCCCTCCGCTTCGCCGTCTGAGTCTGATGATGAGCCGCAGGAAGCGTCCCGCACCTGGAACCCACATTTTTTCATCATATATTGGGACTAAACGCATTCTGTAATGTTTCGGATTTGAACTCGAATTTGTTCCAGTGAACGAGCTCAAGGCATCTTAGGCCAGTTTTACAGAATGCGATATAATCTGTGATTTCTGTGCTTTAAGAGAATGTGTTTACAGAATGAGTCTAGTTCTTCAGAGGTCATTGAACTGCCTTAGCTACCGTCTCAGATACTCGTCGTGGTTGTTTTTACCGGTATTCTTTAACAAAGTCCGTTAGGCTCTTTTGCTGCATTCACATACACTTTTACCTACACTGCTTTACTATCGCAAACTTGAATGTGTGTATGTATGTGAAAGTATCAAAATTAGACAAACGAACTTCCTAAAAAAGATAATCCACTATGTCATTTAGGTTGAGCGATCTTGTAAAAATCTTAAGTTCAAAGTTATTTATGTGCAAAGTTTAATGTTTTTCTAAAATACCGTTTTGTATTTGTTGAGCTACAAATCATAGTGGGATGCTGTATGATGTGATCTAAAATGTCATCTAAGTGTTGTGAGTCTGTGATGAAATGAAGGTTTTATACTAACCTGCTAAAATATCTGTGGTTATGATTAGCCAATGGCTATCATACGGTTGAACTCTTTTTATGGTTATTTTTTTTTATAAACGATAAACTAGATGTAGCATTGTCCGTTACATTGTAAGACCTAGTTAATACTAGGTAGATTACATAGTTGCCTCAATTAGGTTAACTTACAACTAAAAGCGTCATGCCATGCCGTGCAACACAATATTGACACGATAAGCACATAATATAGTAAATGATTAAAGCCTGTCCTTGTTAACATATTTTGGGTCAAGTCAGGTTACATGTAACTCTTCTTCTAAACTGTTTCATGTCGTATATTTTTGAAAGACTGACAAGTAAGACTAACTTCCGTCATTCGAAAATAAACGACGAAAGAGATGTTTTTTGACTGCGGATGCTAATTACATACCATTGTGGTATGTAACTAGGCAAATTCATCATACCAAGCACCACTTCTGTCAGAATCTACATATACCGGTGTGTTTCACAAAAGTTAGGATCGAGATAAAGTCTTGGTTTTGATACAACTAAGACATCATGTCTACTCCCACTTTTTATGAAACACATAAATAATAAAGCGTACTATTTAATTTGAGAGCAATGACTGCTCAATTAAAACACAAAAAAGTTATGAAACAGCTCAACAGTCACAAATCCTTCTATAACCAGAGAGTACAATGTAAAACTGACTTTCGGTCCTCGGATATATTACCCAGGGACCTCATACCTCGGATGGATTACATCCATCACACCCTCATACCCTGTTGTTCCTGTGCCATTTCCCTCCTCGTCGTGCCCCGGGGTGATCGCCGGGGACAGAGCAGCGTCGGGCAGCACCACCTGCGCCCAATCCTCCGCCGCCGACGGACAACGCGGCTGCTTCTTGCCACGCTGCGCGCCCGGCCGCGCACTGTACATTGCATTATGTTACCCTACTTGCAGTTGTAACATGCATCTAATTTCAAGCATCAATGTTACCCTACTTGCAATTTTAAATTGCCTACTCTCGAGAATCAAAGTATTGGTGAATTTTTTCGGTCAATATATTTAAAACCTTAGACACTGTATATCGCATTATGCTACCCTACTTGCACTTTACATCATGCATCTAATAGTCTCAAGCATCAATGTTACCTTACTTGTACTTCGTAACATCCATTATGTTACTCTACTTCTAACTCTAAATTACTCTCGAGAATCAAGTTATTGGCGAAGTTGTTCTGTCGCTAGCTCTTAATCCTTAGACATTGCAAGTTATGTTAGGTACTCTACCTTGCACTTCAACTTTTCCATCGAAATACCCCTTGAGTATCTAAGTTTTGGCAAAGTTGTGTCGCTGAATAAATCTTTAGCCAGGTATTAGGAGAGTAGCCATTTCATATGTATGTATTTATTTTTCTTTATGAGCTAAGCACTCGTACAGTCCAGGGATGAAGGTAGGTTACATGTACTAAGTAAAGGTCTTTATTGTTACTATGCGATTAAAATTCGTATATTTATCAGTTTTAAGATAAAAGAAGAAATCTAAAAGCACAACGTTACCTTACGATGCCTGATCTACTGTATCAAATAGTACCATGCCTCATCATATCCGCAATGAAAATCAAACCTTATTCTAAACGAACCCGAAATCCCAAACGCATAGGTAAATTCAATTGATATCAAAACATCCCTTTATTAGACTTATAAAACGTGAGCAGAGCAACCCCATAATTTATGTGCCATAAATAACCAATAAACATCATTGTCTCTGCCGTAGATCATGTCGCTACAAGTCACGATTTCGATAAAGAGAAACGGGAACACATTAGATTAGGCAGTGGATGAACCGTTTACCTACATCGGGTATTGGGTCGGCCATCGTTGGTAGTAAAATCTATTGGTACGGAAATTTTGATTTACGTTTCGTGAGAGTTATTCTAAAATAACGGAATTGATTATAAAAAAAATAAGGTACTATGCCGAGTGGACCACAATTGCATAGGAGAGAGTGGTAGAGTCCTTGCCCAGCGGTGGAATATTGTGGGCTTTTGATAATAGGTATTAATAATAGTTTCACTGATATAAAACTAGTACCTATAATAAACCGTTTTCCGACTATCATAGTAATAATTGGTTTGTGCACGTTGTGTCCCACGAGCTTGTGGCCCGAATTATTGGTTCCACGTTGTAGCCCACTTTAAAATCGAATACACGTTGTAGCCCGACCGATCTATATGTATACTTGAGGAAGGCACAGAATGGGTAATAGTTTATAATGAGGTGAAGACATTATTTATTTATATTTGAACTAGCAAACCCGGCGAACTCCGTTTCGCCACCAGATGCCACCAGATTTTTCCTGAATTTTCTTTGCTATAAACCTCACGGAGCCCGAGACCTTTCCAACGAATGCAAAACCGTGGAAATCGGTTCGTGCGTTCTGGAGTTATAGCGTCAGGAAGGAAAACCCGACTTATTTTTATATAGTAGATAAAAAATGTTTTAAGGGGTTTAAAATATTTTTATACAATTTCAGAATCCAATAATTCGGAAATATTTTCGTACACATTTTAACCAGTCAGATGAATGCTGTTGCTACTCAACAGGGAATATTTTGCTACATTTTTATACGAATTCAAGATGACAAACTTTCCGGACAAACCAAACAGTCGTCCATTCATCATGTCCAATGGGAAACAGTGCTATAAAACCCCTCTAAAATGCCTATAAACAAACTGGTCTACAAGCAACTGTCGGAAACGGCGCAGTGGTTATCGATAAACGTATCACTTTTTCTTTGATTTAAAAACTTCCTGGCAGCTTGGACTGCTCTCTTGAGCCTAGTGAGTAATGGCTGTTTCTTTATAAGTCTGGCGCAAGAGGAATGTTATAGGTTAAGGTGACGCATTGATAAACAATTATTTGAAACCAGGCGCCACGCCCCCATGAGCTTCCCGCAAGCAGCTCATACCCCCTGCTCATTTTAGGTGGTTTGTATCCGGCCGAGCCGCGCTGTGCGACGCGCGCCGGCCGCCCGGCTGAGTCAAACTCGCTCGCTTTTCGGTGTTGACATAAGACTACATGGAGTCGTCTTACATTTATTTATTTTTGGAAATAATTTCCTTTTTGGACGATACGCATGGTGGCTAGACGAAAAATGTGTTAGATTTTGCGTCACGACACCATGTTTAGGTCAAATGGTGTCGGTCACAGTGCAAAGTGCACAGTCGCAAAACAGTCCATAGATTGTTATATTGTTAGCACGCAGTACGCAAGAGCATTTCTAGGATTTCTAGAATTAGTAAAAATAAAATTAAAATACAAATCAAGTAGGTACATCGGGACCCCATTGTTTCGCCGAAAAACTTTCTTCATAATTTTACATCCCCATGTTTTCATAATATCAAAACCAATAATATTAGGATCTCATAATCCCACTCATAATAATAAAGCTGAAAGTTTGTGAGTTTGTTAAGATGTTTGCGTTTCAATCACGCCTAAACCAGTGAACCGATTTGGATGAAACTTGGAATAGGTGTAGATATTGACTTTAGAATAGCTTAAAGGCTATTCAAAATGTTGGTACCACGCGGGCGAAGCCACGCGCAGAAGCTAGTGTTTAGTAAATATAACATATTTTTTAGCATAATGATTTTAATTCATAATGTTGTAATACAAAATCAATCTTTAGCCTAATTTTAGAGGATATAAATAAACATAAATGTCATAATGATAAAAATTAATAATAATAAAAAATCCGAATAAAAGGCTGGCACAAAAAAATCAGAGCATCGTGGAACACTCGGTTGGAACGAAGTTTAATCTTGACCTTTGACCTTGACTTTGACGTGGACTGCTATAGGGGGTCCTGTCGATTGACATAATGTTTATAGTCCTAATATAAATACACATAACATACTAGTCCTAAAATACTGTAGTCATAATGTTAAATTCCCATAGTTTTAAACTGACATACATAATGTTGTCCTAATATATTAAAGACATACCATTAAATTGACATAATAGTCTCAACTTCTAATATATGTTGTCATAATAGTTATTATTACTATAATTAAGTTACATAATTTATTTTGTCCTATTTTGTACAAATTTGTTTGTTGTTTTTGATCGTCCTTATGTTTATTTATCCTAATAAATACTATTTAAGATCTACAAAACTGATATGACAGCCGCCGAAGCGCCAGAAAAGTTCACTAGAGTCACTTATTCACCCAAATCGAATTCAGTGGTTAGGTTAGGTTTGAGTAGTGATCAGAATAAGTTTAGTGGATTCACTCATTCACCCTAATCGAAGTTATGTTAGTTAATTTTATAAACCTTACAAAGTTGATATAGTTAGGAATCTATTTGGGTATATTCGTTCATAATAAAATTGTGTATAGTTTTATATAATATATTTTTTATTATTTATTTAATACTATTATTATAATACTCGATAATATTTTTATTATTTGTTTATTAAATTCATGCATAATCGTTATAAAAAAAGTAAGTTCACATGAGTCAGTGGCCAACTCTGGCGACGGAGTTTTTAGGCCGCCTTAAGGCCTCCGTCATGGCTTAACGACTTAAATAGCCGGGACCGACAATTTAACGTGCCCTCCGAAGCACGGAAGCGCTCAGATGAAAATGCCACTGGTGGTCACCCATCCACTTACAGACCGTTTCGAACGTTGCTTAACTTCGACGATCTATCAAGAACGACTAAGCAAGCACGACCACGAGCGCTTCTGTATATTCTGTGTCTTTTATAATCGTTATAAAAAAATACCTTGAAAACCAGTATTTTCTATTCATAAAAACATTTTGGAATTCACAACCTTATGTGTCTCAGGCATCTTTAGTGTGGTATTTTTTTTAGGATATAATGCCATTATGATTTCAATTGTTATTATGTTTGATTATTAGGAGTACATATTGTTAGGGCTTATAGCTTTAGGAGTACATATTTATGACTATGATGATGACGATGACAACGACGACGATGATGATGATGATGACGATGATAAGATTTAACTTAATAAGTATATAATAGTCATCATTATTATCATCATCGTCCTAGCAGGGCTCCTTAATGATTGACAAAACGTATCTTATCCTATTTTAAATTCTCATACTGTATTTGGTACTTATTTTAGATTGTAAATTGTCCTAATGATTACTCGACATAACAATACTACATCTTATTAACAATAGTTCTGTTATTAGGTAAACATAACATTACATAGTCATAAATCAATGTTAGATTCTTCGTAGTCAAGACATCGGCTTCAATGAGACAGCACCGGGTCCAAATCCTAGCGTAGGTCCATAAACTTTTCATCTTTTTAAAGTTAAGAACCATTTACCGAAACTTTGTCAAGTTCTCCTTACTCACGAATTTGTTTAATTAAGAACATAATACGAGTAATGAAACATTTTTATGTAATAAAGCTGAAATAATGCCAGCCAAAACCAATGCCACCTAGAGGCGAGTTGCTGAACTAAAGAGACAAGCGTGATATTTCAAAAAAGTCATTAAAAGTTCTGCTATTCATCGATAGATGTCAAAACTAAAAAGTACTAGATTGAAATAAGGTCCAATCTCTGACCACAGATTACTTCGTGGCCATTTACAAATGATGGAGCCGAAGATTATAAGAAAACAAGTACAAAATACAAAGCTACCAATTACTCAACCTTTACCGACACACGTCTTAGAAACTTTAAAGACCAGGTTAGCTCCAATAAAGGTCCAAGAAAAATACGATAACTTAGAGAAAGAACTAATAAAACACTAGAAAGAGACAAAACACCAAAAGACAGAATTGGAACAAAAGCAAGAGATTTGATTCAACAAAGAGCCCTTCTATTCCAAACCAGGAAAAACAAAAAAACAAGAGTTATCTAAGCTAAGTAAAGAAATAAACTTAGAAATAAGAAAGCACAGACAGAAACTAAGAACACAAACAATACAATTCCACATAGAAAAATCAGGCGGAAAGAAAATACAAATTTGATTATTAATGTAACACATCATGAAAGTAAAAAACATAAATCGAAAAGAAATGACATATTAGAGACAGCCACCGACTTCTATCGTGAACTTTACAAGGATGAACAAAATGACTTTATGCCTACTTAAATAAGACTCAATAAAAATATTTTGATTTTTTTTCTTTAGGTAATAATATTAGGACAACATAAACGTATGTCAGTTTAAGACTACGGGAATTTAACATTATGACTACAGTATTTTAGAACTAGTATGTTTTATTAGGACTATTAACATTATGTCAATCAACAGGACCCCGTTTTGTATTTTAAAATCACGATTTTAAATGTAAGGGGAAAAAATATACGAAATATCTAGAATGAGTTTTAAATGTTATGACAATTAATATATTTATGTTTTTTAGTCATTATGGGTATCAATATTAATAAACAATATTCGAGATTCCAAATTATTCGGCCAAAGGATGATTATGGTACTTATACATTTTTATACCAAGCAAAATTATATGAAGAATATTTTCGAAGATATAATAGAGACCCCGAAAGGTCTTGTAACAAAACTCGACCGATTTTTATGAAATTTTTTGTGTATACTGTATACCTACATAATATTCAGCGGGTCTGAGAATCGTACACATAATAATATAAGCTATTGTAATTTTTTATGCATACGTGTGTGTAAAATGCGTTCGTGTTCTACCTCGTCCCTCACAAAAATCGGCAGAATTTGTAAAAGAAATTTCGTCAAAACCGCGTCCAAGTCTAGTTAGTCTGAGGTGCTCACTGTCACTGTGCCCGTCACAATGACACCTAAAGTTGGCAAGTCTCATAACCCTGTAGTTTTACTAGAACCCGGAAAAATATTTAACGTTTACTTTTATGTTTTCCTGATCATTTCCTTACATTTTCAATATACAGAGTTCTCATCTTCATGTAGAAACCATCAACTTTTTTTCCCCTTTTTTAATAATAAGTATTTGAGATTTTACTTAGAAAATACGACTATCGATGTTTACTAGAGCGCGGGAGCTCGATTGACACAGGTCCGACGTTGACAATGGTCAGACGCGGACTGAAGGGGGCGGCCTGCATACAAAAAGACGCGAGAGCTAGCTAATTAGTAAAAGTCGTAAGCGCCAAAACAGTAATTCTTGTTTAAAATAAAAACTATTGGTAATTATGTAAAATCAAGTTTGCACTTTGAAAAGGGTGTATAGACTTATCTGTAAATAAAATTTAGAAGCTTAGATCGGTTGCGTTCACCTGTAAAATTAAAATCTATGTTTTTATGGAGCAGTTTTTGGGATTTTTTTTCTGCTGTTATATTTAACAAATCTTGAAAAACCAGCTATCAGTTGGAAGGAAAAAACATGAAATATTCAAAACTTAAAATATCAATTCCGAAGGTTTTTCAATTGCTGAAAAATATTCCAATCCTTGACGCCAATATCCTCAATGCGTCGTCTTAAAGGTACCGTGAATGCGATCTGAAAGATAAGCTACCGCATTTTGGAGACACATTCATGATTCCTCATGGTTCATTGGTTCATTGTTGTTTTAATAACGGGACAAGATCGCGTAAATCGACGCATCAACGTTTTGTTATTATGATGACGGGACGAGATCGACGCATCGACGTTTCGATGTTGCACCAATCGTGGTCACGAGGGAACCAACTGGTTCGTTTGTTTTATCGTTTTAAGCTTTTTTGATATTCCTGTCACAGTTCTACATACACAATTAAGATTGACCTGTCTTCGTAATATAAAGCAACTACTTATATCAAATAAGTACCTAAGTATTTTGTTATTTTAAGATTCAGTATCCATTACTTCCCTACTTTATTATGTTCCACGTGGAATGTAGATATACAGGCATTGACCTTATATTACTTAGAAGTACTGACATACGTGAGAAATCATGCACGTTTAGTTCAGCCTTAAAACCACAGAACTATATCTAAATATAGTTCTGTGTTTAAAACAGTAAAGTACCTGTACCTAAATAACAGTGTTCGTTCCTCCTTTCACACTAGAAAAATATAAACGAAAACAGGGTCACGACTGTATCCCCATGGCGCGGTAGACATAATCTCAGATTTTTTTATATTCCAGATCCTTTGAAGATGTCTAAGGGGGTAGTCTGATGCATGCACAAATACATTTTTGATACATGCCCACATCTTGCAGAAGTTAGTATTCCATAAGTGACAGGTAGCAAGCCCATCGCCGCCTATAAGAATATGCCTATAAGAACTGGTTTCCTCACGATGTTTTCCTTCACCGTTCAGAGCACGTGTTAAAGCGCATATACATTTTACGAAACGCAAAATACATTGATGCACGGCCGGGATTCGATCCCACAACCTTTGGAATGAAAGTCGTACAACCCGATTCGGCCAACACGGCTCTACCTTTATCTCTAAGAAAAATATCATGGTCAAAATTTAAGTTTCTTGGTTGGTTTACAATTTACTTAGGTAAGTAGGTACTTACTCTTTTAGGGTCGATTCACATCTGACGGAAGATCCGTCGCGGATTATCGGTCGCGGAACGCCAGAACTAACAAATGTATAGAAAAACACTCGACCGTTCACACTCGACGGATGATACGTTAGTCCGTCGAGTGTGAACGGTCGAGTGTTTTTCTATACATTTGTCAGTTCTGGCGTTCCGCGACCGATAATCCGCGACGGATCTTCCGTCAGATGTGAATCGACCCTTAATGAATGAATGATCTCAGAAAATGCATTTTTTTCACTCATTGGAGTTCTCTTTCTCATCTCTGTTCACAAGAGGTGAGCAATCCTTTAAATTTTCGAAGGTTCTTTGAATAAAACGCCAAGCACTTTAGGAATTAAAGTTTCATCGAATTCATGATGTGTAATGTCTGATAAAGTCTTCTGGCACACCTGATTAGTTGAACGTTGAACAATCGTGACTAAACGCTGTTAGCAAGACAATACTGTTGTGCCAATTATTATAGTGAACAGCCATGGAAACTGCCTAGTAATCGATTTACTGATACCTACTATAAGCGATTACTATTATCGCTTGAGGACATTCATGGGAAATTATTCAGACTAAATATAGCAATAGCGTTCTTGTTTACCTACTCCTAAAATAGTCACAAAGCAAGGCGCATTGTGTATTGAAGAAAGTTAGATTCGTGTATTCTCTCGGTTCATAGCCAATTGCTAGATTTTTTTATTTCAAAGTGAAATGTGTACGAGTAGATGGCGCTTACCGGTGCTTAACCGATAAATGTGAGCTTATCAAAAATTTCGATTACGACGATTAGGGTTCCGTGGCCGTGCGGTAAGGCACTCCGGCTTTAGGAGGATCGTCTGATCGTTGCGGGTTCGAATTGTTAGATATTTTGAAACAAAATAAGTACTTAGCTAAGAATTTTCATTGAGACTTTTATCCTAACCGCCTGTTCACACTAGTCGTAAGTCCTTACGACTAAAAGTCGAATGCTCTGGTCGCCATACAAATCGCGTCTCATCCAATGTGAACAGCTCCATATAAAGTGTATGGCGACCAGAGCATTCGACTTTTAGTCTTATGCGACTTACGACTAGTGTGAACGGGGGGTTAGGGTCGTTATTTCGAATCCCAAAAGTTGACTTTGTTTTCGATTAGTTTTCATAAAAAAAAGAGCTTAAAAGATAGATAGATAGATAAACACTTTATTGTACACAGAAGAAACATAACAGGAACACAAAATAACAAGTAGGTAAAGAGCTGTTTGTTTGTTAGGTATATATAAAAAAACACCACCTTCACTCTAGCAAAACATGTTTAAAATACAAACAGTTATTCCACTTTTTAATGTCTGCTGGTTGTTGGTAGGTAATATTTTTGTGGAATTATTAAAACAAGTTTGTGAAACAGACCACGTTAGCACTATATTTTCATGCCGGTGTAAAACATGCATGAGTTATGGACGTGATAACAAATTTCATGTTCGCAAAGCGGCGAAACCTGTGTGCTTCACCTCGGATTTCTATCTGGTAGGCTTATAAAACGTAGTAGGTATTTACCTAATAAGTCTCTCATTAAGTAAGAATACCTATTTGGGTAGTTTCATAACAGAAAAGCATTGATTGGTTACTTCTTAATAAGAATTTCTTTCTAAAATGGCAAAAATCATTCCTTTTTGATTAAGTAAGTTTGTATGAGTCAGTGGCCAACTCTGGTGACGGAGTTTTTAGGCCGCCTTAAGGCCTCCGTCATGGCTTAACGACTTAAATAGCCGGGCCCGACAATTTAACGTGCCCTCCGAAACACGAAAGCGCTCAGATGAAAATGCTACTGGCGGTCACCCATCCGTCACAGACCGTTTCGAAGAATGACTAAGCAAGCACGACCACGAGCGCTTTGATTTCGATCAATCGATTTCGAATTTTTGATTAACACGTTCAATGCCAACGACAAACACATTCTATACAGCATCGGCATGCTTCTTTCGGAGGGACTCCGCAGATACAGCTTTGGTTATTGACCCTGTATATATCAATAGGTAACTGAAGGTTTTAGTTTAGAGTACCTTACCTACTTGATTATACAATCCTGTTTGTGTTTTGTTATTCTCATACAAATACCAACATCAGAATCATAAACTCGTGACAGAACTTTCGTTTCTTTTATGTTCATGCAGTCAATCACAAAAGTTGAACTTGTAGCATTTATTATTACGGCCACTCCACACACTGAGGATTCAATCACAATACGAAAAATAAACAGGACTTTGTTTTCGTCATTTTTGATCCGCTTAATTTGAAACCGATTTCTGTGGTTGAGTGATAAATTTAATGAAATTTAATGACAAGATTATATTCTGGCCGTGTATAGTAGTATTTATTATTATTTATAAAATATTGATGCAATCGCGTTTATCTGCTTTTTGTATTACGACACCAAATGTAAAAAAAAAAGTCATAGATCTCTCTCTCGCTTCAACTGATCGTATTATCAATTTACGAGGAATATATCAAATCATAAAGCTAAAATAAAAGTTTCACTAACAGTACCTTATAATGGCTCCTGATTTATAATGCTAATTTGAGCTTCTTTGCGCAAATTATGAGTTGATTTATGTAATCTAAAGAAGCTAGCGACGGGCGCGCCCTCACGAACCCTATCATGCGACTGTCGGGGTGAACATTTCTAATGTAGCGACTAGCGGAACACTGATTATATAATTTTACAAGCTTGACTTAATAAGTTTATTTTTAAATAGAAATATGAATAAAAAAACGCTAGAAAAAATAATTTCAAACAAGCTTTGCAGTAGTACAAAATAGTGTAGTAGCAAATGTAAGTATATTATTTACAGATTCAAGTTTTAATACGAATGTTTTACTGTTTTAGTCTGAGGTCGTTAACGACTTCATAATCATATTAGCTTTCTGTCATTAAAATATTTCCTAATAATATTGTGTTATTCAAGTCAATTTACTTGGAGGAACTGGGTATAAATCTTGATCCTATTTATAACAAAATTAAAAACAATACAATCTATGAAGATATGGGTAAGACGGGAGTGGATACGAATATGACGAGTGATAGGGGAGAGTGGAAGAAGAGAACATGTTGTGCCAACCCCGCATAAGCGGGATAGGGGCAGGCAAATGATGATGACAATCTAACCTAGATGTTCAAGCTAAAGTAAGTACCTAAATGTAAAAGTCTAAGCTCGTTGTATCATTAGGTAAATAACAGTAAAATACGTGCGTGCTCATTAAATAAAGCTTTTTAAATAACGTTTTTTAATGCAACAGTTTTATATTCAGATGTTATTTTTTAAAGCTGATCGTGTTTTATGTCTTTATTTACTTTCTAGCTCGAGTCGTTATGTTACGGTTGTTCTGGTGGAATTGGCGGAGCGTCACGCGATTTAAACAGCATTTTCTTTTTGTAGACCTTGAAAAGTTACTATGAATGTTTTTACTCAATAGAAATAAGTTAAATACAATGATTATTAATCTTGTAAAATGCTCAGGAAAGTGTCTTATTACATTAGTAAGCGATTCTAGTGTAAAAAATACAGTTCCCTTCTACTCAGGATTATTAGGATCACGTAAAACGAGCCAGATGATTCTCCTGAAATCAGGAGCAGTCTGAAAGTATTTTAATTTTCTTTTACTACTTAGTTTATTTTCTGTTTTTTCTTTGATTGTATGTAGGCAAGTATAGGTTCATATCTACCTACTTCTCTTATTTTGTTAACTGTCACCTACTTACCTCATTTATAGTGCCACAAACCTACCTAGATACCCAACCCTCTCACAAGTGTTTTAATGACCTTAAGAAAGAGGGGACTTTTCTAACACAAGTTATCATAACTTAAATGAAAAGTTCCCAACCCTAGTATAAGCAAATCACTTGTAAAAAACAATAAATACATTTTTACTTTTACTTTAAACTTTACAAACTTATCTCGACCGGTGGCCAAAAGAGGAACTAACGAATTTTACTTTAGAATGTATTTTTCTGCCAATACCAAATGCGATAACAGCGCCTCTTTCATCGGTTCAGATAAGTTTGTATCACTTTACCTACTTTTTTTTCTTGTTCGTCTGATACAGTTTGATAAATGCTGTGTCTGTGTGTGTTGCCAAATAATCTACCTATCTATCCTGTTCTAGCCCGTTTAGGTTGTAACACTGTTTGAAGTCTAGCTTTCCTCTAGGTCTTAATAGTAAAGCACGTCAAAGGTATGAGTTCTTTAAACTTTCTTAATCCCACGGCTTTTACAACTCAGTTGAAACGCTAAAACAAATATTTTGTAACAAGTTACGCAATTAAAGTTCCTTGAAGTACTGATATCTTCACTGACTTATTGCAGAAACAACTAAGGATATAATGATTTGTCGATTATGCGCAGGTCATAGCCGGTCATAAATTTTATTGAATTGAATTGAATTTATACGCATTATTTTCAAGCGATTCCTACTCCGAGCTACATTGTATTTGTTCGATAAGATTAACCTATGAACTCAGTCTGAACTTAGAACCAAGTATTCCAAATTGACCAATAGATCCTTGAGGTCAACGATCGCAACTTCGGTCGTGTTTTTGTTTTGTCATTTAGAGAAGGGCTCTTTTCTCGATTATAAACTTCGCACCATAAATAAATAAATAATGCTGGACATTTCACACAGCTATATTGCTAGCCCCAAGCTACCTAAGCAAAGATTTTTCTACGGGAACGAAGAAACTGATAGACTACTTAACTTATATACTTTTTGTTTTTAAATACATACATATTATACACAAAAACACCCAGACCCTAATACATATTTGCAGATCATACAAAATTTATTACTAGGCGGGGATCGAATGCGCAACCTTTTGCGTCCCAAGTGGGCTTTCACCCACTGCACCATAGAGATCGTCAAAATCACATTTACAGAACTTAACGAAACAATAAAATTGCGTCGAAAATATGCTGAGTTTTCTGGCCCATTTGTTGAAGAACCTTGATACTTGCAAGCTAAGGTACCGATACAATCATTGTACCCATCAACCTTGACGCATACTTCATCGACCCCTTACGATTTTACCCTACTGAGGGCTACCAAAGCTCTTTGAAACCGACTTGATACCCTCAATAACTCGATACTCCACTTAAGGTGTATTTTAAAGACAAAGTGCTGTACAGCATTTTTTATTCGTTATGCATTACAATGAAACTTGGTTATTAAGATTTCGTATTTAGACTTAAGAACTGGGATCACCGAAAAGAAAACTAGTCTCCATGTTTGTTGCCCTGGTTCTTCACGGTATTGATGACGGAGAAGTAGGATATAATTACCTAGTTTTAAGGGCAAATTTAAATGATTGTACTATTCCTACTAAATAATTACTTTGACTTATCTATTTATACTTATGCAGATTTTTCTAAGCAGGCTACGAACATAAAACAGCACTTTCGTTCCGGAATACAACAATTCTAAACCAATTTAGGTAACGGGGAAATATGCATTAATTTAAGGCCAGCAATGTGGGTCACAGGAGTTAGTTACGGATTTATAAGGCTGGATCACATACATAAGCCTCGGTACACCTTTTCTATACTAATATTATAAAGAGGAAAAATTTGTTTGTTTGTTTGTTTGAATTGAATAGGCTCCAAAACTACTGGACCGATTTGAAAAATTCTTTCACCATTAGAATCCTGCATTATCCCTGATGAACAGCTATATTTTATTCCGGGAAAGTGAGGTTTTTTCGAGGGTAACACCGCGACGGACAGCTAGTATACAATCAAACTAAAATTCAAACATGGTATTTCAGACCACTTCTCTGATCAAAACAGTAAAAACAACAGGGTAACGACAGTGTTCCCAGGGTGATATTCTTGCAGATCAAGTTACTCATATCATTATACTCGCAATACGCTTTAAAGTGTCAGACGGGTAGTCAAAGGACACGTTCAAATACATTATCACATTTTGCAGTTAGCATTCCTTACGCCCTTAGGCGTTGTCCTAATAGAACGCGAATGCGCGATCATCGTAAGTTCGCGCGAATTTTACTCGTACGAACGCGCGATCAAACATATAATAGGTGTCCTAACTGACAATCGCACGACGCGGTCGCGCAACTAAAATTTTTGATGTATTTTAGAGATGGTCGCATCGCTAGCTCGCGCGACTCACGCGAATCGCGTTCTATTAGGACAACGCCTTACGATAGGTTGCCCATCGCCGCCTGTTAGAATACATAAATATTTCCTCACTATTTTTTTTCACTTAAAAAAAATCCGTCGGATTGCAAGTTACCCAAGGCACAAGCTACCCAACCTGGCTATTTGGATGTTATGATGCAAATTTATGTAGAGCCTAACCACAAGCCTTGCCCTAAAACCTGTTGTTAATATATCATATTTGACATAAAGCACTTAATATGTACCAACTACCTCTGTTATACTCGTACTTTCATGGCTATGTGCAATAAAATGCCGTGGAGTGCATGGAATGTACAAAACATTTCGAGTAATTTACTGAAATGTTTAAAGCATAATTTAAATTGTTGGGTTTCCGAACTTTCATGCAAAATGTTTTATGATTTTCTTTCATAAGTTTTTTCATCACATTTGGTATTTTAATGAAACGTGATTCTGGTAATTTATATTTGATAGCCAAATAAACTAATTTTACTACGCCGGCCTAGAATTTATGAATGTAATAAAAAGAAACATGGTATTAAGTCATATTTTCTCCTTAAAGTATTTTTGGTTAATAAAAATAGTATTTTCCCGAAAGGTTATTCTTGTAGACCAACAATAACTTATTGAGTTACAGTTTTGTATACTTGGTAGGTATCTGTTATATTTGTACTAAGTATTTAAAAATAATTAATTATGAAATATACTACACGTATGGTAATGTACATATTTTTTCCCATCACTTTATTATTGAAGCAGTACCTACCTAATTATCACTTTTCTTTCCTGAAAGAATGGGGTGACAACCGATTTCCAGTTGGACATATTTAGCCTCATTCATTCTCATTACATCCATCAATACAACACAAGCTCCATTATTTCAACGTATACCTACATACGAATTAAGTAAACCCAAAGTAGGCTGTACTAACAATGTTTAAAATGCATTTTTGAATAAACTTTGTCAATGCTCTTCCCGTAATCAGGTAACCATTTTTCATTCCTTTCGTAGACCATTTACGAAGCTCTACGAGTTTCGTAGCAACTTGCGCTACACTTTGCTGCGAGTATTCCACTTACTATGTAGAAGCAACCTGTCAAACGCAGGAAATAGAGGCACGTCGGTCGGGAGCTGCGGAGAGCTCGGTTTTACCTTTGATTTATTAGGAAAAGCTGCAGAGATTCATAGCAATTTGCCGTAATTGCTATGATTGCAAAGGAAAGTTTATAAAAGATTGAATTCGACGAATGCATGAGCATTAATTAGTTGGATTGGAGTTCTTACTTTATGAAATTGAGACACTCAAAATATGACACATTTTATAAATATTTGAATCACAATTCCACTTTTGTAATGGCTTTTCCCTAGTCTCAAAGGCTTGCTGGTAGAAAACTTTTTTGGGGTTAAGCTAGTCTATGTACTAGTACTTTTAAACATGATTATTTGTGAGTACCTATTCTGATTGTGTAATAAGGTACTCACAAATAAATTACAAACTAGGAACTCTCTGTTACTTCTGCAAACGTGTCTAATGATCCATAGAATATATAATTACATACCTATATTGTATTATCTGGGCTATAACTAACTCAAACCAGTACTAAACTGTATCTCTCTCTTTTTCCTTTTAAATATGGCAGCGCGTGTGAGTCCGACTTACAATTTCCAATATCGTGCTACAGTTTTTACCTGATCAATTTCAATCAACCTGAACATTGGTGCAAAACATTGGTTTTGCTATGAATATTGGTGGAAAGCTGTACAGTTTGTACTCGTAGAAAGGTTATGCTGGCATTTCCCGGTCCACTGACGTTGTGTGCCAACACAGCGCAACGCTCCACAGGCGCAATCTGATGATTTTGCGAACTTTATTTGAATTGAACAGCATTTCGCTTTGGCATTATTGGCGTGATTATTTTGGTGAATTAGACTGGGTTTGAATAGCATATGGCCGGAAAAAGTATGATATAAATGGTCAGTTCGTATGAGTATGGCGCACTCTGGTGACGGAGTTTTTAGGCCATCTTAATGCCACCGTCATGGCTTATTAGCAGTGTATTATTAAAAGGTGATTAATAAATTGAATACATAAGATCTGAGAGAATGTCTACAGTGCCTTGGGGATACAGTCGTGACCCTGTTTAAGTTTTTAATTAATTGAATAAAAAGTCATCTAATAAATTAAAATTAGACCGAGACGAAGATGGCGGGATGAACTCGACAAATTTGCGAACGATTAGGAGAGCCTTGCACAAGATCGAGACGTCTGGAAGGAGTGGGGGGAGGCCTTTGCTCAGCAGTGGGACAGCAATGGCTAATAATAATAAAATATGTTCTAGATGGATATAGTGGTATATTAAGCTTTTACATTACCTTTTCCTTAACAGGCATAACCACCAAAGTATTTAATCAAATTTAAATAAAAACCACAAAATTAAATCACAATATTATCTCACAAACACTACTTTTCATTTCAGTTAAATTGCCACAACTAAAGGTTAAACCCACAAAATAATGTCAGGTATATAAAGAATTGTACCAAATATGTTAATTGCTGAAATTGTTTCTTGTTGCCACAAACTCAGTCGCATAGCTGGCTGTTTTTATTATTTTTAAAACACAAAAATAACTCGGTACTTACAGTAGGTACATTCTATAAAAACTGTCTGGTTTTTCAAGAGTATTTTTATACAGGACACAGACTGCGGATGATGCTCCATTTTTTTATATTATTCTCTACACTCAGGTTTACTTTTTAAAATGCATTCCAAAAAATTGCACTCATACGGGATCCAAACCGACGACCTTCGCCTATCCGTGATGCTTTAACTAACCGAGCCAATGGGCAACCGACATGATAGTTTTATTTTTTGTTTGATATTTTCGCAAATTCTTAAATTCGTTTACATACATATTTCTACATTCTACCTTTATTCAGAATAATTTTCCAAGCTTACAAAATTACTAACTCGTGTAAGCGCCCCGTGCAAGTTTATTTCAGCTTACAACTTTATAAGATGTCATTAAAAAGCAATTTTCCCGAACTCAACCTTCATACATGTCGCGATCTCATAAAATGAAACGATTACGTTCCAGCCTTCATCATATACGTGTACCTTTTAAGAGTATTTGTCTGACTGAAAACGTTTAAGCTGTCTTGTTCATGATTTGCTTTTATCAGGTCTTTATGTTATTTTAACAGCAATAGCCATGTATTACGGAGTTTTCGTTTAAAATTCATAAGAAGTTTCTTCTTAAAGTAAAGAAACAAAAAATATATAGTTTCAGTAAAACCAGTTGAATCTGCAAGTGAAAATAATCGAAAAGTAGGTAACGATTCGATCTACGCGACCACTTTATTTTATTTACTGGTGGGTAAGAAGATTGCTTATGCACACATAGGTAAAGTTGTATATGAATGCAACAACTAACAAGCGGTCATCGCGAAATAGAATTTCAATGACCTTTCTAATTATTCGAAAAAATCACGACAACATCGTGACTAAGTAAAGTACGTTGACCTTTTGCTTTGGCGTTATTTTACAAACGGTCAACTCAGGTTTAATGAAAATCTTAGTGCACGTAAATGCTAAGACAAACTTTTTAATTCTTATACACATTTCGCTTCTTCTTTAGCTCAGAATTATAGTAATTAAAGTCTGTAAAGCAGTTGTGAAAACTTTATGTCTGAGAAAAACTATAGGTGCCTACATACAGTTGGTAGGTAATCCAAGTTTAAATTGATGAACCATTTCTTTAACAAAATGGGTTGTAAAAATTTACCTATAGTAAAGGCTTATGTTTAGATTATAATAGTAGACCGTAATCTAATTCAACGTTCAGGTCTGTAGTGTGTACCCCTTTATGGGGTGAAAGGGGTGCCTTTGATCCGAGGTATCCCCTCGGGGGTTGCATAGAAATTGATCAACGGGGAAATACGATGATTATTTACAATGCCATCCTATTGGACTTTTGTGATTGGATAATCTGTTACATAGATAAAACAAAAATTTAATATTAATTTAAGTTTAAGTGCTTATGTTTTAATAATCAAAATAGCGATCTTAGGACCTAAATAAATAAATAAATAGTGCTTGACATTTCACACAGCATCATCTTGCCCCAAACTAAGCAAAGCTTGTACTTTGGGAACAAGATAACTGTTATACTACTTCTATACTTTTTGTTTGTAAATACATATTATACATAGAAACACCCAGACCCGAGATAAATATTTGCAGATCATAAGAAATATTTGCGTATCCCGCGGCGGGGATCGAACCCGCAACCTTCTGCGTCCATAGCGGGCTTTCTGCCACTGCGCCACAGAGGTCGTCGTCACCTCTACAGTGTTTTTTCACTATGGTTAAATTCGACTATACTAATGCTGCTCCGACCGCTAATCGTTATTTAAAAACTGCAGTATTTAAAAGATGAAATAACCAGTGATCACCTAGTTTTTTTTTCATCCTGCGGAATAAACTCTTCTTGTAATCAAATAAGTAACATCTCGTATTCTCTCGTCTGACGTTGCCACGACTACGTACATACATTTCACTTGATAAAAGCTGCCAGTTGCTCTAGATAGAATACTGCAGAATACCTATACATAGTTCCTTTTGTGTTCTGGACAACAAACTTGTAAGCTGTAACAAAACAGCGCAGAAAATGTAGTCGGAGTTTAATTATGCAGTTAAATAGCAGCGGCTAAATTAGTGACTAAGCAATTTTTTTGGTTGATTCATATTTCTCTCTTCTGAATGTTCCAATCTGATTCGAATAATGATCAAGAGATACCGAAACGTTAGACGCCCAGCAGTACCTGAAACTCGCACAGGATCGTTATGGCCTCCAGACAGTCTAAAAAGTTAAAACTTACTTACTAGCTTGTGTTGTATAGCACAAAGAAAGATTCACCACAAAATGGTTATATTTAGTGAAATAGAACAACTGTAACATGTATTCCCCCATTATTTTCATCGATCGATAAGCGTTCATTTAAATTACGGCAATGTATGTCAACGCCATTCTGATCTTTGTGTTATGTCGCAATCGATAAGTGGCCGTTTAATGTTTTTGTAATAAGAAAGATGTGATCACGTGGTATCTTCAAGGCGCGGTACAAATTCTATCAAAAACTTGATCATTCAGGAACCTCGTCACGGATTCACGAACGTCTAGACCGGTAAAAGAGGCGCGTTTAAATACACTGAGACATGCCACACTTTGCAGAAGTTAGTATTCTGTACCTAAGTAAGTTCGATCTATTGGCTAGTAGAGTTACTCTTATGATAGGAGTGTTTAGGCCGACTAACCCCCAGTTTCTATATTCAACGGACAGACGTAGGTAAGAGCTACGACTCGTTTCCACATACAAAAGTTTGACAGCTAGAAACCGACGGTAAGCTAGCTGTCACACTTTGTATGTAGAAACGAGTCGTAGCTCTAACCTACGAATGTCCGTTGAATATAGAAACCGGGCCTAAAGGCCTCCGTCATTATTGAACGACTCTATAGCCGAGACTGAAATTTTACGTGCATGCTGCACGGAAACGCGTTCATTTCATGAGGCAATACGTACGATTGTCTAGCCTTTGTACGTGTAACTATACTATTAGGTAACTATAGTTAATTATCTATAAGTATAGTTTTATAATTTTTTATAATAAAAACAGTGATTTGTTGTAGGTACACTGAAAACAAGTCATAAACTGTTTGACTTGTTAAATCAAGTAATAGGCATAACGCACTTGACGTCAGATTGACGCACGGCTCGCGAGTTGATTAATGACTCGTGCTTGTGCTAATGTGTGCTTAATTAACACAGCTTCACTGTTCATTTTGGAGTCAACTTCTATCTATAGATCGCTTTTAGCGATCTTTAGATGGGTCAATTGAATGAGTTTATTTTGTAAATTTATGAAAAAATTTAGTAATGTACTTAGCTTAGTTTTAGCGAATGAGTAAATGTATTCGATTTCACTTCTAAATACTCTAAGGCCCGGTTTTTATATTCAACGGACCTTCGTAGGTTAGAGCTACGACTCGTTTCTACATACAAAGTTTGACAGCTAGCTTACCGTCGGTTTCTAGCTGTCAAACTTTTGTATGTGGAAACGAGTCGTAGCTCTTACCTACGACTGTCCGTTGAATATAGAAACCGGGGGTAAATTAATAAGTAAAAATAATCACAAAAGCAAAATTTAGATGTTTTCAGTAGTCAGTTGGCTGTAGTCAGTTGGCAGACAGTGACCTGTTACAGAATATGCGTTTTAAAATATTTTAAAAGTCCTTACGGAAAATTCCATTTTCAACAATTGTATTCAAACAATTACAGGAAAACATCAAGATTCAAACAAAATGACAATGCTAAGTATTTCATAATACAAGTTAAAACGAGTATTTTCGGCGTTGTTAGCCCAATTTTATGGGTGAATCGACCTTTACGGTGCCTAGGTCAAGACGACAATCGCGGAATGCCTATTGCTCGCTTTCTTCTAAAGTTCATGCCACAAATGGAAAGGTTAGGTAAATTATAATTTGACTTCGTTAAATTTGCTATTTTGACACGAAACTGGACAAAATCAACTGCTGAAATTGTGTGGCTAAAATACTTTAGTTAAAAATAAGGGTCGGTTCATATCTAACGGAATATCGGTCGCGGATTATCGGTCGCGGAACGCCAGAACTGACAAATGTATAGAAAAACACTCGACCGTTCACACTCAACCGATGATACGTTAGTCCGTCGAGTGTGAACGGCCGAGTGTTTTTCTATACATTTGTCAGTTCTGGCGTTCCGCGACCGATAATACGCGACGGATCTTCCGTTAGATATGAACCGACCCTAAGTCCCTGGTTTTAACCCTTTTTTTTAAATTACTTTTTAGTTAAAAATAAGTCCCTGATTTTAACCCTTTTTTATTACTTTTTAGTTAAAAATAAGTCCCTGATATTATAACCCTTAAATAGGTGCTCTAGTTTTAATTTAATAACATTATGTGCATAAATAAAAAAACTAAATTTAAAACAATGTCGGTATGAAAAAGTGATTTCAAAACCATTCAAAAAATTAAAATTGGTAAGTATTCTTTATCGTAATTATGGATTTTAATACGTTTTTGATCTATAAATAAATACCACTTAATAATTTAAAGGTTGAAGTCAAATATTAAAATATTGACGCCAATGCTTACATTCGCAAAACGCAATTGGACATGTCAATAATAGATGACGTATTCGTCATCGCCGATGTGGATCGTTATTGATATCTGCATAGCGGGGCCTTGACACGTCGAGTTTAGAAGGACGGTAGACACAGCACTTTGTTACCACAACAAGCGGTTTAACCTAAGTTTCACTTTTTTTGCTTGAATTTAGTTCTTTTAGACTGGATTCAACTGAATGTAAAACTCATTGATTTTGATGGTAGCGTTCCCAAAATACACTATTTCTTACTCAGCTCTACTGTCCATCCGTCCGACTATCTTAGTCTTTTGAACAAAGAGACCGTTCAATTTGGCCACAGTAAACTCAAATGAATGTATAACTAATAACCAGTATAACAGTAAAAAATAAAATAAAGTTCTAGGAGGCCTACGCCTTACACTTTTGTGTAACATTTAGTTTTAACTAGTAGCCATATTGACTAACTTGAAATCCATTCCCGTTTATCATCCCAATAGAGCTCAACTAACGAAAATGACAATTTAAGTCCAGGCTAGGTTTCAAATGTCAAAATAAAGCCGATGTCAATTGTCAGATGAGTTACACAATACCCTCAGGACTATATTATTTTTAATTACGTATTAACTAAACGGGATTTATCGCGGACCTTATAGTAGTTTAGTAGTGATCGCGAAAGTTTAAGAAAGACTATATTATTTTTATTTTACACTAGCTGACCCGCAAAACGTTGTTTGGCTCTATAGCCAAAAAATGTTCCTGGCTATGAAATGAGGTCCGATCACTTTGGTCTGTTCCTAGCTGTGAAGTGAAGTCCAATCTATAGAGACCTCATTTCATAGCCTAAACTTTGTACTGGAAAACTAAATTATCGTTTTTATTATTTTCTGTTAATTATTATTTATGTTTCTCAACGTTTAAACCTTCCCTGGACTTTCATGAATATTTCAAGACCAAAATTAACCAAATCGGTTCAGCCGTTCTCGAGTTTTAAGCAGACTAACGAACAGCAATTCATTTTTATTTATATAGATTAGTTTAGAGTTGGTATTATGTATGTATGAAGGCCTTTACCTTAAAAACTTTTAAAACGTGTTGGCTGTGTAAACTAACATGTTTTGAACTTTTTTAGTAACTTCTGTTGCCATGAACTACTTTGTCGAAGTTTAATGTACTCGCTGTTTTGTTCGGAAAAGTTTAAAAGGTCCGTGTTTTTGTATTACAAACGAATGGAGAGCAAACTTGGTCGTCATTGTACGAGTAAGCAAAACAGGAATAAATGCCACGAACGGAACCAAAATATTCATTTTCTGTAAACACGCTTGTCAACTAATCGTGGAGCTCGTACCATACGTAAACTTGAAATTAAACTGTAAGAAGCGCTACTTGGTTTTTGAGTTTTCTGTAGCAGATAACTACTCGATATAAACTAATACTTCAAATATAGTTTCCACTCTGAAGAACCCGCATGGGGTGTAATTTTTGGAATGCATTTTTAGGTTATGAATATCACGTAAAAACTAAATTTAACTTCTTGACTTACGATCTATTGAATAAATTCGTAGTGCCTACTTATCAGAACCTGGTAAGTGGATGGATGACCGCCAGTGGCATTTTCATGTGAGCGCTTCCGTGCTTCGGAGGGCACTTAAATTGAAGGTCCCGGCTATTTAAGTCGTTAAGCCATGACGGAGGCCTTAAGGCGGCCTAAAAACTCCGTCACCAGAGTTGGCCACTGACCCATACGAACTTACTTTTATCAGAGCCCAAGTTTTTTTTACTATTATTTCTTAAAGGTGTTATTTTTAAGTCGATTCCAATAATAAATGTGCCTCAGTCATGAGGTGGGTGTTACTGTCATATAATTATAGTTCTACGGGTTTACCCCATGCAATTAACAATTCTATTTAATAAATGTTCAGGTAATATTGTTAGGTAAAATACCTACCTACTTATACGATGTAGGTATAGAATATTATGGTCTAATGATGTATGTAGTTAGAGTCGAGGTTATTAGAATTATTATTATATTTAGACGACCTCTGTAGCGTTGTGGGCTAACGCCTGCCTGCGACGCAAGAGGTTGCGGGTTCGATCCCCGTGGCGGGACAAATGTTTGTATGATTTACAAATATTTGTCTCGGGTCTGGGTGTTTCTATGTATAATATGTATGTATTTACAAAAAAAATAAGTATATAAGTAGTATATCAGTCATCTTAGTACCCATAACACAAGCTCTGCTTACTTTGGGGCTAGATGATGCTGTGTGAAAAGTCCAGCATTATTTTTTTTTTATTTTTTTATTAGAATAGTGTACCGAACTGCCCATCATATAAAGGTGACATATAAAGGTTTTATAAGTACCTACTTACGCTTTTATTATCGAAGTACTTTTGATTCCTTATCTGTAATACTTATGTGTTGTAAACCTTTTGTGAACCTTGAGAAATGAAAAGTCTTAACAAAATTTTCGATTCCGACGGGATTTGAACCCGCGACGATCAAACGATCCTCCTGAAGCCGGAGTGCCTTACCGCTACCGCCTTAATGCATGTTAAATTTAAAGTTGATACTCAGTTAAACTGTTAAATAAACAAAGCACAACATGTTTTCTTCTTTCGCTCACTCCTATCACTCGTCAAGTATGCATCCATTCCTTTTACATTCATATCATATCTCACACAATCCAACCAACTACTTCGGCCTTCCTCTTCTTGCATACCCGTAAGTGACACTCATATTCATTGCTCAAATATGTAAAATAAACAAAGAATATCCAACGAATCGATGATGTTAAAAATGTACACTATTGACTATACTGGCATTCAAAACCAAGTACTTTTCTACCCTTTTCCAGTATCGATATATCTCACTGATTGAGTCGATTCTCATCGGGAAACTACAAGGTGGTAAAGTGAAACTCTTGCCGTATCACTTTGGCAGACACCCTACTTCATCATTGTGTTTCCCTGAACCCAATTGTTGGAATCCCAACCATGTTGCTAAAGAAATAAGGTCGATTGGAGCTTAACCTGAGGCTTCTACGGGGTTAGCAGGCGGTAATAGCTTCCGTACTATATCTGAATGGTTGCTGACAGGGAGGTTTATAAACTGCTGTGTAAACTGGACTATTTTTTTGCTTACTCAGTCATTGTCAAGCAGGCTAAAGAAAATGGGTTATCTTTTGCTAGATTGCTGCTTTCTCATTGTGCATTAACAAAGCTTTTTTGATTTAAAAATGAATGAAGATTTTCTTCATATTTTATAAGCGACTTCTGTGGCTGAATCTAGTAATTTTTCATATACAGTAATATTTTTAGAGAGTTCCTATTTTATTGCGAAATCATTTATTATGATAAACATAAAACATGTAACTGAATAAATATACTTCTGTTGTATGTACATAAGGATATTGTCATATGCAACTAACAGTGACCTGAACTAAAAGAGAAAAGTGCAATTTTATTTATATAATCAGCGCACCCTAATGCCTCTTCAATTTCACGCCACTTTTTCCAATCCTATGCCAGTTGAAGCCAATATATTTCCGCTGCCTTTCAATATTAATTTAGTCGGAACTCATTTTCAGTTGAATATTTAAATTTATATTTTAAATGAAACATGCAATAGTAAAATCAAATTGAATCAGTTAGCGTCTAACTAAATTGTCTCTCAGTAACTGTCGACTGTTGCGAGTTGCGACAAGCCAACATGCCAACCGAAACTCGCTCAAAAGCTTCATTCAATTACTAGCTTTGTCCTGGTAAAATAAATGGAGAAATCTTTACCAAAAACCAAGATTATATTTGTTCTATAATTCTAAAAACTTAATGGATTGTGGATTTTTCTGAAAGCTGACAAATAGATATCGTGCTAGGGATGCCCGATCTAATTCGATCTTTTAATACGATCTTCTGATTTTTTGAATCGATTCAACGGCCATGCGATTCACCTAGATCGAATCGTATTGATCAGAAGATCGTATGAAAAAATCGTATCATAAAAAATCCTACCAAATTCTTGCCGGACTTAATTGTTTGGCTTTAAAATGCTCACGGATAGCCGTAATAGCCTAAATCTTGAACGTTTATGCAAATTATTACCTATTATAAACAAGTTTTTAAATGTAGACAATCTGTACTTACTTGAAATAACCTATTATGTTAAAATTGATAATTTTTCATGCATTTCTCTTAACTATTTTGCACAAAAGAAAGTTAATCTTCCGAGATCGAAAAGATCGATTCAATTTCCTCAGCATTGCCATTCATCGTAGTTAATGCACATTGCACATACACGCTAAGCACCTACCAGTGCAGTGGGTCAATTTTGCTATTTAAGAAGCTACAGATTGTTTTTAACGACCCTACAATGCCTCATCTTGGGTGTTTTGATTGTAGAAATTTCGTCATATATTTGTTCGTTCAATAGTTCATTTGGGTTATAGATTGATATCAAGCTTCATCATTTGACCTTTATGTTAGGTACTAAAGTTTTGCTAACGAGAATATAATGGAGCGTGAATATTTTTTTACTCGTATATGGTGCGTTGTAAAAATATATATATTTTAGCTTAGAATCATTTTAGATTGACTACAATTTGCTATCTTACATTATGTTCTGCTACAATTGGGTATGTCAGTGTCGTATTGCTAATACCACGACAATCTCCTCAACATAACATCTTTCTACAAAGAATACTAAAATATTTGTCGTGCTTCTAATCTAGGTCTCAGCTTATAATAACTCTAGTTTACTCGTATCTTGCAATTTTGTTCCGAAACTGGTACGTATTCTAATTAGCTCGCTCCGGATATACTCGTATATCCGTCCATAGAATATGCATCGCAATCTTCATTGTTCCACAACGTCATCTATCGTTCTCATTGTCTACGAATATCAATCTGCCTGCTTACCGGCAGAATAGATAATTACATTTTAGTTTGTAATCCAATTTTAATTAGGTAAGTTGAGATGACTTACTATCTTCGTGTATTTGTTCTTGAATGTATTGATTACCTACACTAATTATATTGATTTTTGAAAGTATCAATTTATATCCATGAAACCTATTAATGAAAATTACCAAAAAAATATTTTCGTTAGGTATTTGCGCAACTTTTAAAACTTTGTCTGCTAAGCTTATAATTAGATTGACTTAGATTGAACAGATAGCTAAAACAAGGCCGATGCCAAGATTAAACGAGCGAAAGTCACGTCTTTGGATAGATTTAACAAAAATATTGTTATCGCTGTCCCGGCAAGGAAGCGACTAGCTATTGAATATTTTCTCATTTAAGAAAAGTACAATCCCCTGCTAAAAGTCAAATGTTTCAGAGCTATATTAAATAGATAGGTACAATATTTTCTGTAACTGAATCTCAAATCAAACAATAAACTTTTATAATCTCAAAGTAAGATCCTGGAGAAAATAAGAGATTTTCGAATATTCGCGCAATTACGAGTTTCCCAATTTTATTTCAACCAAATCATCAATCATTAGACTAGTTGGTGAGCGTTGCCACGGATCAGTTCAAACATATCCCATGAATGTATTTTTGGGGATTCATGAATCAAGGTAAGTTTCCCATCAAGTCCTTCGTCTTTTATTTAAAGATTTCAATTTTTACTGTTTTTAGGTAAGTTAAAGGTAAGGCCTCAAAAGAACAGCTGGAGGCAAATGGATAGAGATTGCACAAGACCGCAAGAAATGGCAAATTATGAAGGAGGCCTACACCCAAACGGTCGTAAGTGGCTAAGAAGAAGAAGAAAGATAAGTCAATTTCCGAAACCAAAAATCTAAGACCGGCAATTGAACCTACAACGTTCAGATTGAAATTCGAGGATGCTATTATACATAGCTTGTTACATACTAGAGCGTTGTTTAGTTAAATGTATAACGAGGCAGTACATTCATTGTGTATAAAGCTTCCTCGTTGCCTCTCGACTGTTGAATAACAGGGACAGTCGACGTCAGTTCAATTTGTATCAAAGATATCGGGTATCTCTAGCGAACTCACACTTACGTGTGAAAGATGACACTATTGTGTGATTGGTTTAGAATTAGAACATACTAGCTGCTCGGGAATACTAATGCCGGTATTCACAAACATTACTTTGACGTTTCCAAGTGCGCGCGGACGCACAGGGTCCCAAAATCAGTAGGTTTTTGAGACACTGCGTCCGCGCGCACTGTGAGACCTCATAGTAATGTTTGTGAATACCGGCGTTAGTTTACTAAATACTAGCGGTCTGCCGGGATAATAGGTATACTTCTAATACACAGGACCCCCTAGGATGGATTGGAGAAATGTATCGAAAAATTAATGGGATCCATTCGACAACTACTATTACAATACTAGGTACTATTACAATAGCCTGGAGCATCATTGAGTCTGAAATAATAAATAGCATCGATGCATCATTGAATGTGCTGGTCATTTCACCTGATTGGGCCTTTGTGTCCGCTCAGACTGCCAATTCCAAAATTCAAATGTCAATTTTCCATGAAATTTCGACGAAATGACGTACACCTCTTGCATTTAGTGCATCTATTGTGTACCTACCTACTGATAAATTGATTCATAATTGCGGCATTAAAATAAATAAATAAATAAATAAATAATGCTGGACTTTTCACACAGCATCATCTAGCCCCAAAGTAAGCAGAGCTTGTGTTATGGGTACTAAGATGACTGATATACTACTTATATACTTTTTTTTTTTTTTGTAAATACATACATATTATACATAGAAACACCCAGACCCGAGACAAATATTTGTAGATCATACAAACATTGGTCCCGCCGCGGGGATCGAACCCGCAACCTTTTGCTTCGCAGGCGGGCCTTCGCCCACTGTGCTACAGAGGTCGTCAATCGCATTAGTATCTAACTTCAGTCTTTGTCCTGGTTAAAAAGCAACAGGCACGATAGACATTATTTCTGATCTATACATTTGGAGTATAAGGTCCTCTGAAGATGTTTCTTTAAATTTGAACTCGTAACTCTTCTTGTATTTAGTAAGAATTTATTGATTTAATATTTCAATCAATATAATATAGAAATCAACTTCAATTCTGACAATATATAGCGTTATAAAGTTTCATTTTAGAACAAAAAGATCTAAAAGCTTGGTCGCATTGAATGCACTCACTCGCGCGCCATAATATGCTGTAATAGTGTAACAAGTTTTATCTGGCATTCAATTAACCCAGCAAATGAACATTTCACTGCATGTGAAATTTGGGTACCAATTTCACTTTGACTAACGCAAAAGGGGTCAAAGTGAATTGACTTTGTGACTGTTCATATACTAAAACTTCATACTCGTATGAATGCATTCTTGTTTAACTAATCCGACATAATTTAATAAAAACTTAAGATTGTTTAAAATAAACTGAAGCATGCAATTTATATTTAAAAATACTAGGTACTCGACCTATTAATCAATTCAACTTTGCCTAAATCGACCTAAAAACATTTTGGAAATATTCTCTAATTACAACCTAGTTTCACTTTATGTTTTATTTAAATATGTTCAGCCTACGCTACTACTTGGAACCATAATTTCGAACATGTTTAAAAACCGAGTGATTCAAAAGCATCCACAAAATACTAATCATTTAAACCTACTTCTAGTTATCATCAAGTAACTACCAAAAAGCGTACGTACCCATGATGTAGGTGGATATCTGGGAAACGGCGCGATCTGCTTCGTGGCGATATTGCTCGGTAAGTCGTGCTTGATCCCTCTTTTAAGGCGTGCTTTTCTTCTGTCCCGTGATTTGGATCTTAGCATAAGAGCTGCCTGCATACTTGCCAGGTTTGTGGTGGCCGTGGGGGAGCCTTCGAAAAACTCGGCCAAGAACTTGAGCGCGTGTTGTCCCCGAAACGGACACTTCCAACGTTCGAGGTAGAAGTTATCACTAGTTTTTTTTTAAATCTAGTTCTAGCGCAATATTAGCGAATATTAAACTTGAACTATATATTTATTTACACAAGAAACGCGAAACACTATGAAAGTCTCATCACAGAATTGATTACTTTCGATAAATCGCACTTCAACGTTTAGAATTGAATAAGATAGGCACAAGAAAGGCGTAAAATTATGCTAATGTTATAGCTATTTGAATTTTATTATTAAATTTAGTGGTCGTTATCTTAAATTACGATATGTTTAAAGTGAGAGAATACTTTGGAAGCAAGCGCAATTTGGCGTTAATTTCAAGTAATTGAATATTAGATTTTTTCACTATTGTTTTTGTTGAAGGTTAACTTTCACTCATGTTTCATTCCGCACATCAAGTCGCAGTCTCTGGTACTTGGACACCTGCCATCGGACGCTGCGCTCCAGTCGCTGTACTCTCATGGCCGGCCCACGTTTATCACTTCACTCGATAACACTGCTCCGGCGCACATCATACTTATCTCGGAGACACACTTTCAAAGCAAACAATTATAATGGCGGTCAAATCAAGAGTTACGTCAAAAAAGGTGGCGTAGTTGCATTGTCTCATGTTACACATACATGCTTACATCGACTAGCGTTACAACAAACCTAGCTACATCACGCACAATGACTTATATCTAGTAACCATGCTTAAACTAAGTACATAGACACACCGAGTTACAACACCACAGGCAGGGTAGGCTTATACCTCGACGAGTTCGCATGGCGAGTGGGGCTCGGAGACGGGTCGGGGGGGCGGCGGAGGGGCGTAGAGGAGTGACTCCCAGTGCTGGCAGGAGTATGCGCGGACGCCGGTTGGCGCGGGGTGTAGTGGGTCCGGACTCGGCGGCGCGGGCGGGCGGCCGTGCTGGCGCGCCTGCAATAGAATAGAACGTTGGTTTATTCAGCTAATAAATAGAGAGCAGATAAGGTACAAGAGGATTATACTTGAACTAGAATCCGAGAACTGAAAATTTACAAAAAACATATTTCATGTTGTCCAATGTGGAGAGTAAGAGTCAAGTTCGTCTCTCCACCGTTGCCGTGGTCTTAGCTTACAATAGAGTTGAGTGGAAGGAAGGAAGGGAGGCCTTTGCCCTGCAGTGGGACATCACGGGCTCATAATAATACACAAGATGATATACTCATAATTGATCACAAGTTCGTTTCAAAATCCATTAAACCCTTCAAGAAAACAAATACGAACGATTCAAATACAAATTGCGATGCTGATGCGATGACATACCTTGTAGTGATGGCAAAATTCACATATAGGATAAAATTAGGACATTTACAGACAGACACATGACAGGATTTGAACCCACGGCCTTCCCCGAGGCCATCACGGATCGGTGAAGGTCGTAGTTAATAGTCGCAATTTTTGGAGTGAATTTTAAAATCTTTGATGGTATTACCTTACGGCCCGCGAGCGACGCGCCGCCTGCCGCCGCGTACATGCACCGCCGCCGCGCTCCGCTCGCTAGCGCGGCATCGCTCCCGGGGCCTCAGCGCGCGCCGCCGACCCACTCCGCCGCATCCGTGCCTCTAACGACGAACACCTACAACCGATAACTGCTGTCAACTATTCAGAAACACTGGGGTATGATAACCGCTGTCAAACGATCAGAGAATCATGATAACTGCTGTCAACCAACCAATAAAAAACAATAAACGTAGATACCTACCTCATTTATCAAATCATCTGTTAGTCCTTAAAAAAGTTTCAATTAAACTCGTAGAGTGCTTTAAGTTAAATGGGCACTTAAGCCCATGTCTGCGTAACTCAAATTTTGAGATCAACGATATAACTTTAATGGAATAAGTGATCGAAACTCCTCGCCTAATCTAAATTAATGCTGCTTAGTCGTTCCAGTTTACAAGACCCGAGGGGGTGCAATGTCATGTTGAACATACAGTGTGACCCGAAAGGTCTTCTCATGAGACATGTGACCTCTGTGGCGTAGGGGCGAAGGCCCTTGACGCAGAAGGTTGCTGGTTCGATTTTCACCACTGAATAAAATTTAGTATGATCTGCAAATACTTATCTTCGGGTGTTTAAGTGTACCTAGTCATTATCATTTTGTATGTTATCGTTAAAAAATGCGTAAGTTGTATCAGTTTTGTGTTTCTCATAATTTAAGCTCTACTCACTGGAAAAGATGATGTTGTGTGAAATTAATAATAAATCCAGTTACACCAATTATCATGCACATTATCACATTAACATTGACGACCTCTGTGGCGCAGTGGGTGAAAGCACGCTTGGGACGCAGAAGGTTGCGGGTTCGATCCCCGCCGCGGGATAAATGTTTGTATGATCTGCAAACATTTATCTCGGATCTGGGTGTCTATATATTATGTATGTATTTACAAACAAAAAGTATATAAGTAGTATATCATTTATATGGTTCCCATAGTACAAGCTATGCTTAGTTTGGGGCTAGATGATGCTGTGTGAAATGTCCAGCATTATTTATTTATTATTTATTTATTTAACAATACTTTTATCATTGATCATGAATTAATGATACCTGATGAATAAAAGTACTTGATGACTTGACATACCGCGACAAGGATATAACGTAATAAAACCAAAGGCTACGAAGCCTTTTCAACTTGGCAACCCTAGGAAACAACATTACTGTATGGAAGATTGGTTGTGTGAAAAATATTACAAGTATTATAGTAAATTATACAAATAGAACACAATATCATGGTAATGTTTGTGCCAAATTCACTCAGACCATAAATATCATAGTGTCATCTAGCCACTGCTTGTACTATGAGAACCAAATAACAAGTAAAAATAATTTATTTCGACAGAAGAAAACCCAGCTAAAAAGTAGTAGCAGGCACTTCTATATTTAGGTTTCTCGCGCACATACCGTAAACACTGAGCAGCAACTGAGCAGCAACAAAGAGCCGGACCCGGTTTTGGTATCTCGATTACCAGTGCACTTTGGTAGGCTGGACAAGTATAATCGATCTCAATGTGTGTCATTAATAAAGCGCATTGGAGATATTTTTTGTCTTCCAAGATACGATTATTAGACAAAAACAAATACGAGTATAATAATGTAAACTAATAAGTACAAGAATAAAACGTGCACCCACAAACAGACAAACACACAACTTTACTACTACATCTCCGTTCCGTCGTGGGAAAAAAGTAGGAAGACTTAAACTGTGGACGTAAACAAACGGTATCGTATCTGCATTTATTAAGTACTGGAATACGGCGAGTTTTGAAGTGAAAACTTATTTAGGTGCGTTCGGCAGTTTTGAGATGAGAAAAATTCTTGGATTCGCCTCGAAAAGGTCACGTACGAGACACGTGACTGCTCACCGACACCGGCTTATTTGTTAAGTTTAGAATCGTTCAAGTTTTCACTTCGGCTGGCACTCCTAGAGTGCCACTGTTTCTTTTGTTACCGATGCATCTTCTATGTCATGTCACTATACGCTTCACGTCCTAGGATCAGCGTTGTTTAAATTGGCATACGAGTTGGCCTAGAGACTAGCAAAGTCAGCAAAAATTCGATTAATTTCAATTAAATAATTTGAAATAACAGCTACACGTATACCTACTATCTTAAACTTATAATGTAAATCTGAAAGTTAGTGCAAATCTTAAGAAAATAAGATGTGCATCGAATGTGCAAAATTTTATCCTCAGATGAAAATTCTTTTTTTTTACATTTTGCAATCTCCTTAACTAAAAACACTTTTTGGCGCAGATAAATGGAGCGTTACTACGGATAAAAGTCACGGGTTCAAGTCCCGCATGGGTGCAATTTTTGGGATGCATTTAAGTTTTAATATTGCTCGCAGTTCATACGGTCAGAATGAATCAAAAGCACTATAGTTAGATAAACTCTACTCTAAGACAGAAGTCATAGTACGAGATTGACCGATAAGCGATACCGTGCCAGCACCAAGTAAGGAAAAATAGAATAGGTATTGTTTGATTTATTAGCTTAGATAACTAAGTTAACATCAGCAACTAAGTCAATACAAGGTGTAAGACCACTCCCAAAAACTCACCTTTAAGTAAAATATATTAAAAAAATAATAACCAAAATTTAATTTAATAAAACTGAAATCTGTTTTATTCAATTACGATTTTATTAGTATTAACCTGTATGACGCAGTGGACGGAATAAATGATTGTATGATCTGCAATGTATTTATGTATTTAAAAAAAAAGTATTTAAGTATTCTATCAGTTATCTGGTTAAAAAAGGAACGCGAATACGGCCCTTGGTATAACCTACCATTGATTTGTACCATTGGTCTAAAAACTGAAACAGTTTTCAGGAGAGAGTCCTTTACACCCTGTATACTTAACGGTGTAGTTTGTGCACGACAAGCAAATTACTTTAAGATATTATAATGTTAAAAGTTTAATGGCATTTATGATTTCTATAAAAAACCTAATGACCTTTTTTATCGTGTCGAACGAACGTAAAATATGCGGCGGAACGTAGCACGGACGTAGCAACGTAGCGGTCGTAGCACTTGCTACGATTTGTAGAGAACATTTTTGATCTTGCTTTAATACTAATTTTAACATATCGCGATGTTTTTATGGGAAATTGAAAACTAAAATCTGTCAGCCTACTCGTTTATAACAAACTCGGCATCAAGCAGCATCTATCGTCTTGTACGAGAGACGATGTGTCGCATCCTCACGATCTTTGGGCACGTGTCGCGGCGTGGAGTACTATCCATAGAACGTCTTGTAGTTCAAGGAAAAATTGAGGGTACAAGAGCACGAGGAAGATGATGAGAAGGGCTGATGATGAGATTTACATGTGTGGTATCGGTGATAGTGTTTTTTTTCCAAATTCTATTAAATTATTTCTTTCACCATTTGAAAGGCACTAGATAAACATGGGTGAAATCATCATCGTAAGTCATGGCTCATGAAATTTATAAATATTTTTCTTTTCTTTTACCAGAATGCTTTTTCGAAAAAACGACAAGATAATGATGTTTATTCCACTGACGACATAATTTCTATTGTTTATATACTTTTGTAATGTTTATTCTTTTAAACGAAGATCAATTTGAAGTTACAAAAAAAATAAGCCTAAGAACTATGGAAATAAAATTCGCAGTTATTATATAGTTTCTATGAAACGCGTGAATTATATTATGATGGGATGGGCTTTCCTTATGCGTGTTCGCATAAACAGGTCACATTATGACGTCATCTGACAGCTGCCACCCTTTGATCAAATCAAAGTGAAGTCATGTTATGATAGAATAGCACAGTATGTAATGTACATATTGTACATATTACTTACGAAGTATATGCCTAAGCCAAGTAAACGTTTTTTATAAGCCTCAATAAAAAATAATCAGATGTAATATACGCTTATGTTTAAAAAATAAAAAAACAATTCAACGTTTCTTGAAAAGGTAGAAAACATTTTCCATTTCTTCGTAGTTCATTCATAATAAATATTTACCTTGTTCCTGATATTTGATTGCACGGCTTCACAAAACTTATTTTTATAACAACTCAATTTAATATTAAATTACTGAAGAAAGCAATACAAAAATTCAAAAGCTTCGTTCAAACTTCGACCTAATCTCGGAAAGGCGTTTCATAAAATGTTTATGTTAGAAACAGCTGTTGCGTTACAGGATTGTGGGCTGTATCTGCATGTTGTAGGGTTGAGTGTTGTGTACGTTGTCAATTGGAAATGTGCAATAAGCCTTCGGCTGGGTATTGTCCGGTATTAATATGGGATTGCTTCTCGGTGCGATGCTTGCTCCTCAGCGTGTATTGAATTCAAAATAGGTTCTGGTCGTGACTGTATTTATTTTTCTTTACCATAACGCTAGTTTAGTTTTGGTTGTTGTTGCCTTTCAATTCAATTTCAATTTATTTATAAAAAACATAAATATTACAATTATTATAAATAATTTACCTTATTTTATTTGTATTACACTAATTTACAAATGATTGTGAGGCAAAAAAAGGTATACCTTTATCAGACCGTAGCAAGTGAATCCGCGACGACGGGTACGATTTTATGTATATGGGTACCTAAGTATAAACATATTTATGTATTGTTTATTAAAGACAGAATCTAAATTAGTGTTAAGGAATTAGCAGATGTGCAGAAACATCAAATTGGCGTAAAAACTGTTTATAGGACCCGATGCAGAAAACATCAATGAAAATATTTTAAATTAACCTAGCACTATACAAAAACGACGATTCTTAATAGTATTTAAATGACCTAAATCACAAACAAATACCATCTACTGCCCTCATTATGAGAGCTCTTACTAATGGGAGAGTTTGTTTGCAAATTATTTTCACACTTCTAAGCTTCATTATTCTTGCGCAGGTATTTTATCCAGGAACTAGATTTTGATTTGTAAAAAAAATGTAGTTGACCCATTTTAAGCAAAACAGAACAAAACATATCATACATTTTTTACTTTCCAATCCTTTTCGGAATTACGGAATTTACGTGGAAACACGATGGATGTAAGTAGAATATCAATTTTGAACTACAATTCTTTGGAATATAGTTGAAATTACTTTGTTCCGATTTTCAAAACAAAACTAATGTACTTTTAATGATAAGTTCGACAAATATCAACGCCAATCAACACACGACGTATGATTTGTAAGAAAAATAAAAGGTGCTCTTTTATATCCTTTATTCTTTGTTTGGGTACCTACTTAAATTTTTTTAAGATCATTTGCTCTGATTGTTGAATCATTTTGATTGCGAATGTAAATTAATGTTATAAAAAATGCTTATTTTATAATTATTATATCAAGCATATTCCCTATTTTATTTTCATTGAGAAATATTATAAAAGGGAGCGTATGCTATTTCTTTTATCAAAGTTTACTTGCCAAATAAATTGCTAAACAATCATTTGAACCTTACATACTCGGAAATATAGCTTATTTTATTTCCTTTTTATGGTTTTGTTGAAAGTTTAAATTGCTGTTTTTATTTCAACGTGCACAAAAGCTGTAAAAAATGTTCACTGCAAAAGCAGCTAAATGTTTCGCTGTGAACGCTAACTTGAACAAATTAATTAACTGTGAGCCTATAGAGACAGACTTCATGTCCCACAAACTTAATTTAGTTATTGTTTTATTGTTGAAATGTTTTAATTGACCTTTTGTTTATCGCAGGTTGAAAATATGAACATGATAACGATAATAGTATGAAACACTATCTTTAAAAACAATACCAGAAAAAGAGGCCTTATGAGTTATTTATGAGTCAATAATATTTTATCGATACAGCTTACTTGAATATTTAAACATGATTCACATAAGAATTAGTTTATGACAACTGACTGTAGCATACATTTCTAATAAAAGAAATATTTTTTATTCACAAGGCGCAACAACTGTTATGCGAGTAGAAAATTCTTGGTCATAAAATATTTAAAAATAGAATAACTAAGTATTGATTTTTTTAAATACCGTGTCTTCTTTAAACTGTCTATAATCGGTAAAATATAAAACATCCTCTATTTTGACTAAGTACAGACAAATGACTACACACGGACAATTAACTTCAATCGATACAAGATAGTTCTAAGTTATTGGAGCATCCAATTCAACGATTTGAATGTTACGTGAACATCAGCAATATTTTCAATACATCAAAGTTTTTAAGGGATTGGACTATTTTGTTAACACTGTACATTTTGAACTCCATTCACAAAAATTTAGAAGTAGTTTATAATTTAAAAGCCTGCAGAGAACCAATACAGTCTGAGAACAATGACACAAAAAATCAGTGCATAATTAATGAACAAAAAAGCTTACTATTCTTACTTATTATGACATAAAATTACAGTTTTCTGGTGATATATTGAGGTTGTAACTAGAATGAAATCTTGGACATTTTTGATCTGGACTTTCCTCTATCTCTCACAAATGTAATGTTTCTATCGTCTGACATTATCCAAAAAGTCTGCGGTATATTTTCATAGTTATAGAGGAAGTATTTTATAGCAACAGCAATACATTACGCCCATCTTAATACATACGAAGGGTTTGTGCTCAAGGAAATGTCCTGTCCAATTTTGTTTATTTGTTGTGCTCATAAATGTATAAGTTATGACTGATGTAGTATGGAATCAGTTTCAACATTTTTCAACGTTGTCGCGTGTCTAATTTTATAATGCATGTTTTAAAGTATAGGTACTATGTCATTAGAAGATTAATGTCATGAAACCTGTGCATGAAACCTAACTACATTTGTAATGTAAATCCGTTAAAGTCAGATGTCATAATACATCTGCCCGTAACTTAATGCTAGAAAAGTTTTCTATGCTACGAGGACATAATTAGATTGCAACTTAAACAGAACTAGATACCAGAGTTGTTCATAGAACTAAGTGGAGCAGGCATTAGTTTACCCTAGTTGAACTGGGAACAAATAATACAGACTTTAAGTAATGGCAAAAAAGTTATTTATATTTCCTCGAAACCTATTATTCACTTCATAGGCGGATTATAAGGAAACGATGTTTTTCATTAATCAATAAAATTGTTTTGGGCTAGGCCCCCCTGAAAACACGAGACAATGCAACTTTATCGGTAATTTTTAAATTTTCACTGACGCAAAATTGCGAGTTCACAATCGACCGACTGACGTCACCTTTAATGAAGAAAGAAACTAGCACGTATTTATGTGGTTTAGCGACAAACCGACCCAGGTTCGGGCCGTCGCCAAACCCATAATCCCTTAATTAGCCCACCATGTACACTTGGACACTGAATTTAAAAAAAAAATTAATCACTTGAGCACTGACCGAAAACTTGATCCCGATTGGCGGGATTCGAGATTTGAACTTTCGAGTGTAAAAGTTTATGAGAAGCGCGGGTCCGGCGGCGACTGCGGTGGCGTGGGGCCGCGCGCGCGCTGTGTGCGCGATGTTCGCGCCGCGCCGCCTCAGCCTCGACTGCCGGCATGGAAATTCGATTTTTCTGACGTTTCCTCCGCGCCTTGCCACGATCGAACTGCACGCCACATGAATAGTTACCCACCGCTGATTTTGCACGTCCATACCACCGCAATAACTCCACTCGTTTTATGTCAGTTTTGGGTAACGTCGCGTACGTACGGTGCTGGAGCACGCGAATTTCGATTTTCGCGGTACGCACTTTCAACCTTGATATTTTTCGTGATCATTGGCTACGTTTGAAAACTAGAACAAAGGCAGTATGAACATCGGTAAATACGCTTAGGGTAAACTTTATGGCAGCGAAGAAGCTCAATATTTACATTTAAAGTAGTACGGAGCTTACCGTCCACGAGCTGATACAGGAACAGTAATAGGACAGGCAAGTGTTTCCATTCCAACTTTTTAATTCGGTCTTTCAAGTTCGTGGTGAGCTGTACATAGGTCGCATATTTAAAAGTTCAACCTGAGCGTGATGTTCACGTGAAGAATGTTAATTTTAGGCTTTCCCAAGCTTTCGCTTTTGTAGAAACGCGGGTTGAGTGTGCTTAATGAACAGTCGTGTCGGTCATTAGGGCAATACCACGGAAACACGAGTAATTTGCCCCACGAAAGCCTATTTCGCGAACATGAAATATTTAATATTAATAAGAAAATTCGTCGTCCGGCAGCTAGATGGGTTGACGACATTATAAAAACAGTAGGTCGTACATGGGTGAGACAAGCGCAGGATAGGAAAGGTTGGCACAAGCGAAGAGAGGCCTATGCCCAGCAGTGGGATGAAAAAGGCTGCGGATGATGATGATGATGAATAAGAAAATTATAATGTACGGTATGACTAGTTTTGCACGTAACTGCATTTTTATAATATACTTGTAATGCAGGGTTCGAGCATTTACCTGATAGGGGTAATAGAGTATCACGGTATCTAAACCTTTCCCTCGACTTTCTTGGAGCCATCCCAAACACACCAACCTTTCTGTTCATTGCCAGACAATTAATACCCAATGTACAATCAAGAACAAAAGTAGACTAAAAATTTCGAAGTTCAAACTCAAATTTTTTTTAAAAATCTATGCAAATATTAGCTGATGATCACTTAAGATCTTTACAAAACTATGATCAAATAACTATTAAAAGATAGTAAGGAAATGTAAAAAGGTTCATTAGCTTTAGTTCCGACATTGTACACATACATCATCATTGGCCTGCCCTTATCCCGCTTATGCAGGGTCGGTACAACATGTTCTCTTTCTCCACTCTCCTCTATCACTCGTCATCTCCTTAAAAACTCCTTTCTTACCCATATCTTCTTTCACACAATCCATCCATCTTTCCAATACAAAGTGTTCATTTGAAAAATCTCGTTGTCTAAGTCAAAGTTAAAAAACATTTATTCAGGTAGGACCGCTGGGATCACTTTGTCAAAATACATATCTACAAAACTCAGTCTTCATTTATATTTTAAACTCATACACAGGTTACTATAGTCTTTTTCACGCCGGAACGTATGCAAGACACATTGAACTTGTTTCGTTTCACGTTGTGTGGCTCACAACAATTTTGAAACAAAAAAGTCAAGAAAAAAAATTAAACGATAAAACATACAAAAAAAAATGTTTTTGTCTATTTCCTGTTTAATTATTTCATAAATTATCTTATACGAACCATATAATATAAATAAATAAACAATAAACATTTTCTAAAAAACTCCACTAATTAACAGTACTGAGTAGAATGGAACGTAATCTATTAGAGAGTGCAAAAATGAAAATCGAAACAATTGATGAATCGATAAGTAAAGAAATAATCGTTGGTTTAGTAATTTTGTCTATGAATGAACCTTGTAATCGATTCAGATGAATTGATAATAGTGAAACAAAAATCGATTTTGATAATCTCGATTAAACTTTAGGACATTACTATTAGACTGATTTTGACATTATCTCGAAGTGTCTTGCATACGTTCCGGCGTGAAAAAGACTATAAACGCAATTAACCTGCTATTAAAATTTTGTAGATTATTTTCATGCAATACAAGTGCATGTCTAGTAATACCTAGAAACGTGGACCGCGGTCACGCCAAAATATTATTAAAATGTTATAAACCTACCCAGTATTTTTTATATTAAGTGTATTATCTATTTGCATAATTACAATAGCATAGAATGGAAAAGAAAACACTTCTTTCTATACAAAATAAACACAAGCAAATATGATCATCATCCACAGCCTGACTTCACCCACTGCTTTATAGGCCTGTATAGGCCAATTTGTGCCATATAATAAATAATATAATAGTATAACAAATACTAAAAAGTTTGAGTATTCTCGTTTTTATTAACAAATCAACTATTACACAAAAGCTTGAAATTCTATAGGTTTTTCCATAAACGAATGTTTTTATTCACTTCACAGTTAAAAATATTTCACATCAAAATAAAAATAAACATTTGGTACTGATAAAATCAATGAGACTTTAAATTGTTTTTGAAGCTAACTTTACCTCTTCGTTTAAACTGCATCCGAAGCCGCTCGCCAAGAAATGAATATAATGACACATGTAGCGTAAAACTGGCTAGTTTAACGTTAGGTCGATGCCAAATCTGCGTGATAACTGGTGTTAACAGTTTAGTGGGAGTGTTTCTGGTTTAAGAGTCCGGGAATAGTTCTCTTACAAGATAATATTAATCAATACTTTGTTTAGCAAATTGAAAATATTTTTCTATAAGTTTATTGATTGATGAAGATTATTGTATCTTAAGGTAAACAGGTATGTCTCTTTTTTAACTAAGAACAAAAATAAGATCATAAAGATGAGTGAAAGAAAGGAAGGAGAGCTTTTGCCCTGTAGGGCATCATGGGCTCGTAATTCAAATTTAAAATATTGCTAAGCATTGGCAAAAATATGGTAGTAGTCGTAGTCATAGAAAAATGTATAATGTTTCAAAAACTTTACTTCGCTTTTTCAGGTTTCAAATAAGCTCAATTTTTATGTTTTTATAGTAGAAAATGGTTACACTGATAAATAACATTTGTAAATGTTGACTGAACCCACTGAACGTAAACAATATTGAAAAACAATTGGAGCAATAAAAACTGCGCTTTTTATGAGAATATACAGTAAAATACAGCAATTGTATTCGTTTGTGTTGCCAGCGGAACCTTAATTTATTCAGATAGAATCGCGAATCAAACGCGATTACGCCACTCATTTATTTTGTGTAAAATCGCGATAATTTGAAAACTGTATTACCGCGAAGGCATATCTGAACTCCAGCCACTTAACCACTCGTGAGCTGGCAACACTCCAAGCTATCGTGTGCTACAAGCTATTACGATCACATTCTATTTTTTTGAACACAAAAACGTTTCAGCCCCTAAAAGCTAGCGAAATTTAATTGCCGACGAGACGAAAGTTTTTACCGGAAAACAAAAACTTCCATATGAAGTTTCAAATGAATTTCCCTGTTTTTCAGACGACAAGCCTTTTCAGGATGTGGGCTGTATGGTTTTTACAGTCTCTGTTTTTTTACCATTTGATTGAAAATCTGATTGAAGTTTTTTGTAACTGAATGAATGTACGTACAAAGAAATGTGTATGCATAACATTGTTTTCTGTTTGTATACTGCTTTATTAGTAAATGCAAATGTGAACTATTAAATTCTTTAGCTGCAGGGAGCTCAAACAAGTTGCGGTGAATAGCGTTTTTCCCAAAACAACCAAACAGCAACGAGTGGGTCAGTTCTAAATTGAAACACTTTTTTATGATTTTTGTTCCTCGATATGAAACAGCAACCGAATTCAATGATTTTGCTTCGACGAAATTCTCTATCGAATTGTACGTATGCGATAAATTATGCAAAGTTTACACTGAATATAGATTTGTTTTCCCTAGAAACCTAATACGTGTATGTACTATTATTATATGCTGTCCCAAAACAATGTGTTTTTTTTTTGGGCGTGGATGTTCAATTATCCCAGTTATTAAAAAAAAGTGACCTAAAACACCGTCACCAGAGTTGGACACTAGCTAATACGAATAATCTTAAAAAATAGATCTAAATAGGCTTTGTGTGGGTTTGAAAAACCAGTACTCTGTGGGTGAGCTCACTAAACGATTACAACATTTTCACGGTGTACATCAAAGCTCTATAAAAGCTCTATAGGAGCTTCGATAAATAAACACGATCAATGACCAATACAAACCTTTTAGCAAACATCAATGAGAGTGGATAAAGTGCATTCATTGATCTAATCCAATTACTTAGGCGTTCGGGAAGCAAACAAACGTTACAGTTAAACCGGTTAGTCCTGTCCGTCTGTCTGCTGTCGAGTTTACTGGTCGCGGGGGGTTTCCGTGCTCAATGCAGATTATAGCACTGTATGTACTTGTTTACCCGACTGCGCAAGTAGAGATCCATCTATGATAAGTATTTGGACTATTAGTTTGTATGATCTGTAAGTATTTGTCTCTGGTTTAGGTGATTTCTGTCTCCACATTGTGTGAGATAGACAAAAAATAGCGTATACTCGTAGTATATCAGTCATGTGGCAAGCTCTCCCAACTTTTGGGTTGATGATGCTGTGTGAAATGTCCAGCATTATAATATTTTTTATTTTTTTTATTCAATCTATCTCGTCCCACTTCTGGGCAAAGGTCCCCCCCAAACTCTTATTATGATATTAATCTTTTTATAGTGCCAACTTCACACTTTAAATCTTTTTGGGGGAAAATAAAACCAGATCACCCATGTATCCCCAAATTACGTTCATTCAAGACCATTTGAATTCTAAGAGGGTAAACAGAGGCACATCTGTAAAAATTTTTATGAATTTCAAAATTGTATCTTTGAGGCATCTGAGCAACCTTGCTGTCAAAACAAACAACGACAAAGTTACCGCATACGAGTATAATATATTGGAGCTTTCATAGTAGACTTGTCCAGCACAAGCTATTTTGTCAGCTTAGCTTGTGCATTAACTATTTAAAATCCATTATAGTCTTATTGGATTTTAAATATTTAAATCCGGCCAGTCCAGTTCTAAATCCTAGAAAAACAAAGTAAATCGGGGAAATTTGGCTTAAACTTTGAATTTTTATCGTTCGTGTCTCGGTGGAGCTAATTAGAGGTAAATATTTCAAAGTATAGCGTGCGGTAATCATGTTTACTTACACCTATGCAACGTAAATCAAACTATAAGTATGTTTATTGAGTGGAAAGTTCTGGTCGGAGAACAAATATTTGAAATAAGTAGTAAAGTCAACGTTTGTACAATCATCAAGAAAATAAACGTTCAGCGTCGTTCAGTCTTGAAACGTTGATATAAACTTCACTAATCGCTTGTGAGTTGTCAAGACTCAGTGAAGATGTTGATGTTGATCAATATCTTCACTGAGTCTTTGCAGAGAATTACTGATGAATGCCATTGAATGAAATAATGTAAGATGTTAGATTTCATTATTTTTTTACATAATGAGATCTCATTTTTCTTGTAGTACGTTTATACTTTGTAGTCTTGGAGACAAAGTACTGTGGAATTCATAAAAACTATATAACAAGATATCATCATCAACATTGGCAGCTTAAATAACAGCCACTGCTGGGCATAAGCCTCCTCCTTCAAACGCCAAACTTCTAAGGCTCTATATATAACGAGATATTATTAAAGATATAGGTACATTTTTATCATAAATCTTTAGATATAACATCATTATCATATAAACTTTAGATAATGATAATAAGTAAGTACATAATTTGACATAAAAAAAACAAACGACTTCAAGTAGTTAAGTGTAACGGCCACTTTACACATTCGCCGAACTATTTGCCGAACTCAAAATCCAAAATCAAAATCAAAAATCATTTATTCAGTAGGACCACAGGGATCACTTAGAATAGTCTTAAAACTAATTTTACTCCTGTTCTTTCGCGACCAATACCGTGAAGAATCAGGGCAACAAACACGGTCTGGGGCCTATCATTTTTTTAGGTGATCCACTATTATTTGAATAGAAGATGACAGGCGAATACAGGCGATGAGACCCTCTACACGTTCGTTACCGTCGGCATTCGTCTATCATCAGCGAATATGTAGAGAGCCCATAATAAAATCTGTTCATCTTTTGTCACAGACTGTACGGTAAGCTACTTGGAATAACAATCTGAACCCTACTGAGATTCCCTTTGGGATCAGAAATTACAATAGCAACCTGGAACCAAAACAAATATGCAAACATCTGTTCAGTTGGTAAACAACCAAAACTATCTCGAAGAGTTTACTATATTAATGAAACAGGATATCTTGGAAATTCGCTCATATAATTAGAAAATTGAAATCGATTCAACTCTTTAGTTCATTTGAATCAGCCTAGACAAATCATTACGTTATAAAAAGATTTGGATAAGATAGAAAAATATTTTCATGTCTGTTCTACTCGTAACATTTAACTTTATAATATAAAGTGCTTGGGGTCATTACTCTTTTTTGTTTTAAATAATTACACCTTAGTTTAGTTAGAGTAAGTTTTCTTCTAGTAATTAATGTAAAAACTCTTATTACAAATCTGAGCCAAACATAGTGGGCTACATTACTATAAGTTTGCATTGATTGCTCCTAGTATTAATTTCTGTGTGTTTTGTCAATAAATAAAATAAAAATAATGTATGATGAGTCGTACTTCATACCAAGTGGAAATTTGTCTCACCTACCCCTACGAAAATGTAATCAAGCAGCTTAATCGAAAGCTGAGCGTTATTCCGGGAACATCAATACAACACTAAACAATTCGAAATAGATAGAAAAGTATTATTCTCATGTTTTCCTTAGTACTCGATAGGTGGTCTACTGCGAAATATTTAAGAATCATTGATTGTAAAACTTTGTGTAGAAAATTTTACAAAATAGGTAATACAGATAGATTTTGCTTAAACTACCCCCTTATGCTATAGTGACTTTTACTTAAATAAATGTAAATGTAAAAATAAAAGTAAATAGTTTTAGACTGCCTTAAAACCTTTGTTATGGCTTAACAATCACTGATTTACGCAGATAACAGGAATACAGTGGTACAATGACGAATAATTTCCTTGTAAATTATTCAGAAAAGTGAGTTACGTAGCTTTGCGAACAAAGCTCATGAATAACGAAGTTACTATCTAGTTTGCACAGCTTTTACTTATGCTTACTAAGCTAATTTTATTGCATTAGTCTCGCCTATAGTATTTTTATGTAAGCTGATTTTAGAATCAGCATGAAAGTCTGCAGTCTGCGAGGAGGCCTATAGGCCGATAGTTGAGACGGAAAATACTTTGGCTCGTAATGAGTATGGAGAAGTATAGCCCGTCTCAACTATCGGCCGATAGAAAGTCTGTAGTCTGCGAGGGGTCTTATTGCAGTTCTATCGCATGATTTATTCATTTTGTTTGATTGTCTTTCACTGAATTAAATGCCATATACCAGTCTTACCATTCTTACCTTTTGCAACAGAATATAGCTCTTGCTGTTGAGTTTATGAAAGCAAGAGTCAAAAATTATATGCCAGTGGGTGAAGTTAAAAGTAAGTTGATGTAAAAAATACTTCAAATGAAAACATGAAAAATATCTACAATATCACGGAGTAGTTTCAGAGTAGCCCTTCGGATCCCAGCGGTCATTCCACTCGACCGGGCGAAGTAACAAGCTTACCTTATTTTTCATCATAATAGGACATTTATTTTTTATCCGCAACTTCCTTCTGATACTAATTTGAGAAAATTACTCGGATTTGTTTTGTTTGAAGAATTACTTTTATTAATGTTTGGTAATAGTTGCTCTATTTCTGATTCTTTTGACGATATTTTCCTTTTTCATATGTTTTATTACACACATTAAATGTGACTAAATATAGAGTAACAGGTTTTATTACTTACTAGCGACCCGCCCCGGCTTCGCAAGGGTGCAATGCTGATACTAAATATTAGGGTTCAGCCAGCGTTTGCAACGTAAGCGCAAAAAAAATGTTTATTTACGACATCACATTAGAAACCTCTAAAATTATCAGTGTTTCTGTACTATATTATGCATGTATAATAACATATAAACCTTTCTCTTGAATCATCTATTAAAAAAATTCGTTGTGTAGTTTTAAAGATTTAAGCATACATAGGGATATAGGGACAGAGAAAGCGACTTTGTTTTATACTATGTAGTGATGTCAAGAAGAAAATTATCAGAAACGACGAGTAGGTATCTTAAACCCGCAAGAAATACTTGCAGATCTTAAATACATTTGTCCTACCGCAAAAATCGAGCATTAAATGTTTGAATGACAAAACATTCTACTTGCAAGAATATCTCTGAATTGAAAATTTTATCATTTTATATCAACTTAAGCAATGGTAATTTGTGTGACGTCATAAACGACGGATGCTATTTCCATTCGTCAGTTGTCCACCGCACAGTTAAGGTAATTCCCCGCAACATGGTAATACTGGCGACGCCGTAATAGGGTAAACTCGATTGCATATAAGGTGCGACGGACATTACGCTTGAATGATCGATTGCTTGAATTTGTGCAGGTAAAACTCGAGTATTGAACACGTTCTTTGAGGTGATTGATCTGTTTTAAAGTCTTCAAGTATTTTTGAAGGTGAAATTTTATATTTTTTAAAAGTAATTTTTTTTAGTGAAACTGATCAGGTACATACATGAAAAAAGCTTTAATAAAATGAAGACACTTCGAAATTATTTCCCAAACCACCTTGAAAGTCAATTCAAAGCTGTTTGATGAAAATCTGTATTAGATAAAATGAACCCCTTAAAAATATACGATTTCTGATGGAATTTCCATGCTGTTGAAACCACATAGACACGCCAACAATACATGTTAAGCCAAAATAATGTTTTTTTTTTCTAACCTATGTTGTCTGACTGCTGGGCTCTAAAGGTTTCCCACATTATTTTCCAAGACTTGCGGTCGCCAGCTTCGTCAGCAGAATAATGTCATAACATCTAAAATCAAGAGATGTTATACAATTCTAGATTCCATTATTTTATGATAATTTAGCAACGAAAAATCTTTTAGAGGATGTTATTTTAAGCCAACTCACACACGTAAGTTAATGATTACTTAGACTAAGGAGTTATCATTATATTGTAGTAGTTACGAGTTTCAATTTAATCAAGGAAGGCAAGTGGACGGCGAGCTTAACCTGCATCGGTGTACCGGCCGAGCCGACGGAAGAGAAAATGTCGTTAAAAAATCACCAGTGTTCTCGCCTCGTCGGCTTCCTTTTGTTCTTCAAATATCAGATTATACGGTGGAAGTGAATAGAAACTGATGTATAGTGGATTTCACTACTTCTAATTTGGATTTAACCCTTATTTCTTAGCATAACTGATGCATTCCCCTTACGTAGGTTATTATTTTCAGGGCTACTTGCTCAACTGATTTATGTGACAGTTGATACTTATCTTTATTGTGAGATGATATTTGAAAACTAATTTATTTAAAGCCGGGTTCAATCGTAATTTAAATACATATCCATTGAAAACCAACAGATCATAGTATTTTTGACAGGCTCCAACTGGCATTGAACCTACTGACCTACTGATGTACCTACTGTTAAATACCTACTGACGTCGACTTAACTTTAGCATCAGCATAAACCTCTGTGGTTTTAGATGTTAAGAAACCTATTTTGTGCAAAGTTTCTTCTTTAATGTGATAAATAAATAAAAAAAAACTGAAATTCTGGATAGAGTTCAACTTATTTAAGTGTGTGTACAACATATTAACATAACATAGATTCTGTAAATAAAGGTCTTTATATTATCCCTTTACAATTCTAAATTATGCGAGATCCATAACGAAATCTGTGGTTAATGTATTCACAAAAGGGTGCCCATAAGTCGGGTACAAATGACCCGCTACGCCAACAGGTTGGTTAATATTTAAGCACGGTCGAATGTGTATCAGAGGTTAAATAAGAGGGCTTTTATCGTTGTAATGATTTTATTTAGGGGTTTATGCCATCTTGTCGTGGTCGGAATTTAAATGATAAACTTTAGCCAACAATTTTACAATTTCCAAAATCAGGAACTAAACCGTTTATGCCAAATAATAAGTGTTGTAAATCTGTTATCTATATGACGACCTCTGTGGCGTAGTGGGTGAAAGCCCGCTTGAGCTGCAGAAGGTTGCGGGTTCGATCCCCGCTGCGGGATAAATGTTTGTATGATCTGCAAATATTTATCTCGGGTCTGGGTGTTTCTACGTATGTATTGACAAACAGTAGTATATCAGTTATCTGGTTCCCATAGTACAAGCTTTGCTTAGTTTGGGGCTAGATGATGTTGTGTAAAATGACCAGCATAATTAATTTTAGTTGAAAATCAACTTTAATATACGTGTGCTATTGAAAACTGTGAGCATTTAGACCCCTCGCAGGCTACAGACTTTCTGTCGACCGATAGTTGAGACGGAATATACATAAATATACTTCGGCTCGTAATGCGTACGGAGAAGTATAGCCCGTCTCAACTACCGGCCGACAGAACGTCGTTAGTCTGCGAGGGGTCATGCCAAGTCGACATGCCTCTGACTGCTCCTCTGATGATGTCATCTTCAAATTACTCTACAGAGCTATGATCCATTCCATACCTTGGAAATAGTTTCAGACTTTTACAAATCTCCCATCACTGCAAATATAGACTTGTTTTTGACTTAAGATAAGTAGTTTAAGCAAAGACAAGAAATGCTTTATACATATAAGTAACAAAATACAGCCTTGAAGATACCAGAAGATAAGCTGAATCTTCTAGAAACAATAAATAAAAGCAATAAGTTATGGAATAACATCGGTATATCATTCCTTTCTGAAGTCTAAGCACAATGTAGATGTATAGACTCTTAACTCTTGAGATTGTTTATTTATTACGAAATAAATATGCTTAGCTGCTACTTGACCAGTTCAAAAGGATTGTAGTTTTTTCATAAATCAAAATAAAATAAACTGATTCCTATACACTATAAGCATCTTTGTTCTGTGTCTTTGTTTGTGTATAGAGGATTCGATCCCGGCCCTTTTTTCTAATCCCGGGATTTCGGGTTTCGCTACAGCCAATCTCGGGATCCCGGGATAGTCCCGGGATTGTATTGTAATGAAAAGTTGCAACAAAATGTCAGTAAACCGTGTCAAAATTCGAATTCATATTCTTGTCGTATCTCTTTCAGGTAGATCACTGATGGTCTTGTAGTAGCTTCGATTCTAAGGTCTGTTCTCAAACGATGAAGCAAAACATCGTGAGGAAACCAGCATGTCCTAGAACCTAGAAAGGTTGTTATCGTGTCACTAGTTAGAACCAGTGTGGTGACAGGATTATAATTTAAATGTGCTTTGAAAAAGCTCCTTTCGTGCACTTGACCCATGTTTTTAAAACTTTTTTGGTTTTACGACATGGCGCATAGCGGTTTCATCAATATGTTGTCCTTTACTGTTTGAGTGTACTGGCAGTTGGCATTGTGAACATACAATTAATTTTCGATACAAAAACTAATTAGTGCATGACTTGATTCAAACCGACGGCCTTTCAGAAGACAGGGACGCTTCCACTAGACCACCAGTGCTCCAAACTTCTTCTAAAATAAACAAACTAGGCTTTTCTGTAAATTATTTATAAAACTAACTACATCAACTTTCAGAAAATCTACTTTAGGGTGCTCGTAAATGGGCTCCTTTTTGGCAATTTGTTGCTACAATGGTACAGCCGCCAAGTTGCCGATTACATCTCGAAACACAATGCAATAAGTATTTGTTGCTATATTCTCAAGATATTTCTTTAACAAATATTCAAATTGCAAATATTCAATGCCTAGCTAGCTAGATTGCAAATGATTTATCGCGAGCTGCAAATATACTGAGCTATTATTGGTTAGTAAAAATTGCCAGTAAGATGCAATTTTTGTAGCCCATTTACAGGCTTGTTATGTGGTTACACATTTTAAAATTTCGCGACTTAAAGCCATTTAAAAAAATTTTAAACGTCGTTTTTTTTATGTCGAGGTAAATAAACAAATGTTAAACCTACGCGATTAATTCCCGTTTAATAAAAATTAAAATGTTAAATGTTAATAAGTGGTTAACAATAACGAAAACTATGTTTTATGCTTCAGAGTTAAAAGAATAAACTCGTACTTTGTCTTTTAAATTGTCTAGAATCAAAGAAATAACAATGCATCTAACGTTTCACATAAGTTTTACAGACTTATTTAAAGAAAATTGTAATCCCGAAAATCTCGGGATTTGTTAAATTTAATCCCGGGATTTTCGGGACTCAAATACGACCGGGATCCCGGGATCCCGAGATTCGGGATCCCGGGATCGAATCCTCTATTTGTGTATCTTTGTTTGTATTTTGTAATGTCCATGTGGTGTACAATAAAGTATTTTCTATATATCTTTTTAGCAGAGTCCGAGCAAAATATAGTGTCCCGACTTTTTTTTTACCTTAACCTACTTATCATGTCCCACTCCTGGGCAAAGATCGCGCTCCAAGGCCACGGTTTGCCAGTCTGGCATCCGGATCGTCTCGCCATCTCTTCCTGGGTCTGCCGCGATAAGAATTACAACGAAACTGGATCACAACTGTATTGCCAAGGCACGATAGTTATTTTTTCAGATCAAGGAACTTCACACTTTCTATTAAATATTGTAGTTGTTGAAATAGGTATTCATGGTTCACATTAACAACTCAAGTGGAAGTCACACAGTTGATTTTTTTTATCTTACCTCTACTTTCCTAATGCTGGGCCAAGATGAACTAACAGTAAACATTAAAAAAGCCCGATTTTCAGTTACGCTGAGATTCCGAAGCAGATACAATGATTGATGGAACAGTCTGTCAGGAGCGCAACTAGTGACTCTTGACCACGGCTGTTGATATTACGAGGATTTGTCTTCGGGACTATATATGTAAAGAAAAACATTGTTTACTTGAATTAGATAAAATAAAATCACTAACAAGCTTTTTTTGTGTTTGAAAGTATGAGAAAGAGCCTCCATAGAGTAGCGCATACCTACGGTTTTTGGGTACTTTTTTCTGTGTATAAAAATCTCATATCTAAAATTTTTAACTACACGTTGTATATTTTGTAAAATCCCCATTTTACAAAATATACAACGTGTAATATATATCTTTATATTTCTATCCGGGGTCTTTAAAACCCCGGATAGAAAAATATTAGACTGTAAATAAAACAGTCGGTACAAGTATTTATGTATGTTGAAATTGAATGCGACCATAAACAAAACGAACAGCCCATTAAACACAGCTCAAACCAAAACCAGCGGAGAGTCACAACACGTAAATCAATGAGGAACAGGAGGCTATTGTCGACAGCCGATAGCTACCAAAGTTACAAACAATTATAATGCCGTCAATATACCTTGCGATGACAAAATGAAGCCTAAGCTTCTGGATTATGGTTGAAAATGATTTAGCAATATTTTTTGTGAGTAATTGTCGATGGTTGGTACTTTGTTAACACCGGTCCTGATGGATGATTTTCGTTGTTTACGGAGCTATATTAGCCCCAGCAATCTGAGCTGAAAATTCGAGTTTGGGGCTGAGTGGGTTTTTGAGGAATGGAATGCTCTGACCTGTAATAAATTGTTTTACGGAGTCATGCAAAAAATGTAACCTCCCTGAAATACTTCTTGATTAGACAATCAACGTTGTAAGACTGTTCTTTGGGAATACTAGCCGAATTTTGTTTTCTCATGATGTTTTCCTTCACTATTTACATCTATTGTATGTATAAACATTGTTATACCTACGCTTACTTGTATTATTTTCGGAAAAATCTATGAATTTTTGAAAACTGTTAAAAATTATAAGTCACATTTCATTTTGTTTTATTTTTCTAGAAATAAAATCTTTTATCATCGTTATTGTAAATGTCTAGAAATAAAGGTGTAAGATTAATGTAAAGTCAAAAGGCTGGGGTTTTCTTTTCCTAGAAAAAAATATTCATTACTCTTTGAGGATACGTTTCTCTTACTGAAAGGCTAATCCTTTGCCTTGGAAATTATACAGCGTAAAATATCTTGACTTCTCGTAGATTTTTCCTGTACCTAGATGAAAAAATGATGACTGTATACTCTAGCTAGGCATAGTAGACATTTTCTAAGATCTTTTTAAATCAAGATTATTTGAAGATAAGGTACCTACTTAGTCAAGTCAGGCATGGCTCAATACATTTCTGACAAAAAATCACGTTTTGCATAAGTTTAGTATGAGAAACTAAAATAGTGGAAGGTAGAGTAGCGTTGGTGGTAGTAAAGTGAAAAGAGCTGAGGCTATGTCCCAAGCAAAGTAACTTACGGGGTAACCAATAGATGGAGACACTGGTTTCCAGTCACTCTTTTATTTACTATTTGATTAAGTATTGAGTTTTTATAGAAATCGTATTTCTTAGGTTTATCAATGAATAAATAAATAAATGTAATAAAATAAATTTCATTAAATTATTCTTATAAGAGTAACATTCTTACTCGTAATTCTTCCCAAAGTACTACAAAATGAATCGGCGTAGCAGTTTCGTAGACGCAAACCTGCGTTCCTACGTGGACTGTTGACATTTGAATACCTACCCACATTCCGGCTTGGCGTGAGAGCTGGACTTAACTGTATAGAAGAGAAACTGACCTAAGTACTCAGATAAGATGAATACAGAGCTACAACTGTAAGCGGTAGTGATCTAAATCGGACATGAAACCACTGTGTTCAGTTGATTGACACTGCGCCACGGGATACATTACATACGTCCGATCAACATTCATTATGTCAAAGTTCACAATATGAACATCACTAGATCAACAGTTTATGGGTCAACAGTTCACTACATCAACAAATTATGAGACCAATGGTTCTTAAGATCAACAGTTGTGTCAACAATTCACTACATCATCAGTTTACTAGTTCAACATTTTCACTGTGTACTACGCATGTGCAATCCTCACTTTTTGTTGGATTATATTGATTTAATAGTATTTAATGAAAATGTACTAATGCAATATTCAATTAAAGATAGTTTTTCAACATCTTTTATTCAATTTCATTTCTATATCTTTGGGCCCTATGAAAATATCCGAGCCAAATTAGCCTCCCTAATCATACGTACTTGTAACACTTCGTAGAGACGTGTTCGAACGCAATTGTCACTTTAAAATCGAGTTTCCCATCTATATACATTTTATATCGCCGTGAGCGGTTTGCAAATAACCTACTTCCGGTCAGAATAATTACAATTTAAAGTAATGGCCGTGCGGCTGTGGTGTAATTTTTATGGGTTATTTAAATAATGCTAGTTCTACAAGTTTTTGCATGTAGTCATTCTATGAAACAAAATAAAGTTACGGGCAAGAAAACTGTGTGAATGACAAATGAGTGGAAATTCTGATTCTTAATGCCTAGAAACTTTTGCAACATAGTTAGAATGTAACTAAAAGTTAATTAACTAATTGGTAAACAGATAATACGTATGTACTAATCAATTTGCATCACATTCGATTCATCATGATTTCATAACAAGAAAAATGTCGAAACACATTTAAGAAATCAATTTACTTTCGAAAAGCTACATGAAGTTAGGTAAAAGTTGTTGATCTCAAGGGTTGGTCTTTGTGTGTGTAGGTTTGTTTCTGTGTGCGCAATCGTTTCTAAACGCTCATTCGTCCATGGAGCGTACCCGAGCTTACGCTCACAGAAACAACGTGCATGTGCACACACACACAATTAAGATAAACCCGCCTTTGTAGAAAGAACAACTGCAATCGATTCACAAAAGGTTCGAAAATCAAACTTGAAAATACAAAGGCATTCAACTCACTAACCCCGTGGGCCGCACATCTGGCCGGGGCCTAATAAAGCGAGCCCTACACCCGGCCATTACTGGCAATTACACGCCTCGCACGGTTGGCACCCCTGCATTCGTTCAGATTCGTCGATGTAGCAAGCGAAGCGTGCAGCGAAGCGAGGACAATCGGTTCTTTGTTTACGTGAGCAAAGCGAGACTATGATTTTGTTTTAAAATAGGTATAATTCGGATTGTATTTTTAAACAATTTTTAAGATCACTTCATGAAACAAAATGCCTTTGAAAGTAAAGTTTCTTTAGTATTTGGATCGGACAGGAAATAAATATTATTAACTGATAAGTACTTTGGTTTGAAGAGTATTAATTCTTCTTGCTTTGTGCTCTCTCTTTACTCCTATTTTGCTTAAACTATAATGCCCTAGCTAAATCTTTTAAAAACTCTTATTCGAGTAGACACAAGACTTTATGTCGATTCAAACTTGTTAAGTTTTGTATATATCAACTATATAAAACCTAACCTTTCTTGTTAACAATAACAAAACATGAAACATCCATTCTGCGTAAAACATTGTTCATCACAGTATAAAAGCAAGAAGCTGAAGTAGGCCGTGAAGAATCACCTGAAGCGGTATGTTTAACGAAGCCAATGACTGTCCCGCTCGCGATATGTGCTCCAATGCACCCTTCTCAAGTTTACCCACGGTTTAACCGGTCGTTAAAATGTACGTTTCAAAACGGATTTCGGCGAGTCTGGAAACACTTGCTTACTAGTATGAAGAATCACAATCTTTCGTCGTCATAGATTCGCTGTTTTGTTATGTCCCATCAAAAAGATTCATTACGATCAAGACATGAACAGCATTTTTTTATTTAATAGTGCACGGAAGGTTCTCCTCTTTCTCTTTGAAACGCACTTAAAACCCTTTCACCATACTTATTCGAAAGAGCTAGTGACACTAATGACCCTGACTAATAAACTTGACTTAAATCTATGTCATGAATATGCAATTTTTTTGTTTATGCATTACATAACTTTTATGTCGCGTTTATTAGTAAGGGCCTAAGAGTATTATGACTTAATAAATCTTACTCTAATCTCGTTTGCACACGAGTCTTTTGCGCAACTGTTCCGCAAAACAATACCGAATACCTAATGAATGTTGTGAGAAAATCTCCGGTTATTTTAACAGTGACACTGGCCTCAATTTGCTACAGTAAAGCATACGCTACTATGAAGATGACGTTATGAGGAGCACTACTGCTTGTTCATTTTATTCTGTACCTATGATATACATAATTATTTTTATTCTTTGCTATTTCTTTTAGTTTTCTTCAAGAACGGCTCACATTTTGAGTACTTGGCACAGTGCGCATAAATAGACAGAAATCATTGGTGCAAAACAATGCAACAGTACGACTGTAGAATGTAGGAAGGCGGAACTACTTTCGCTTCTTTATGAACACTAATATTAATAATAATTATCCATACTTCCATACTAATAAGTAATGTAACTCAGGCTGTCGATGAGTTACCTCTGATCAAATTTTGACAAAAGGGATGGTAATTGATGAGATAGAGATCATCCTAAACAGAGCTAGATTCATTAAAAATTATCAAGTGTGGTTCAAATCAGTGATGGAGATGAGTTTTAGCTATAATTTTGTAATTTTATAGTGTGGTTCGAATCCCGATAGATGGCGCTTAACCGATAAATATGAGCTCATCAAAAAATTTGGATTGCGATGACTAGGGTTCTGTGGCTTTAGGAAAAACGTCTGATCGTTGCGGGTTCGATTACCTAATAATGTTTAGCTAGTTTTATAAAGCCGCGCTGCTACCCGCTCAGTTCATGAACAAGCTTACACACCTACGTCTGGCCCCGAGGTCGCCGTGGCATGCGGTACAGCAGAATTCCCGGCATTACTAAACTAAGTAACACTTTCTTATTAATTGTTTATCGAAACACATGCAAGTTTGTCTATTACCAATAGCGCCTAAGTTAAATTGAATATACATTTTCACTTCACTAACTCAAAGAGGGCGCTTTTGCCACGTAAAAACAGTGAGGAAAACTCTACTTTGCTCACACTATGTGGAAAAGAGATTTGAATTTAGAATTGCCAACGCCAAGGTGGTCTGATTTTTTGGATATTAGCCTACCACTCGAGGGGCAAAACAAAAAGCGGTTCGTCAAAATAATTCGTTGCTTGTGCTTTTGAATTCCTCACTACACTCAGGATTCTAACTTATAATCACGAGCGTGCATTATTTTGAAGTGAAAACTTCTTTAGGCGCGTTGGGCAATTTTGAAATGAGAATAAATTCTTGGATTCGCCTCGAAATGTCACGTGCGAGTCACGTGACTGCTCACCGCCACCTACTAGTAGCGCCATCTAGTTCTGTACTCGGTAAACTTTTACGGCAATGTTTTTACATTTCTAAAAGCTTTTATAACTAAACGGGTGAAGTCAATATACAGGGTGTAAAAAGACGTCTACCGAAGCCGAAAGGGGTAGGTACAGCATCCCAATAGACAACCAAATCCAAAAGGATTTTCCGAAATATGCACTAAATCCGGAGAAAACTGCGTTTGAAGAGTACTGTTTGCGTATGTTTTGGGCGCGTTTTTTTACGTAGATTGCTGGATTTTGAGTTTTAAATGTTTTTTTCTTTTATAAATGAAATTATTAGGTAGATATGGTCTTATTATGTAGTAATAGTAGTAAATAGCCGAAAATAACATAGCATGACGAAGCTAAGTCAAAAACTTTATTTGAGTTTTTTTTCGCTAAATATGTTTAGAATCATGGTCTGATTACAACCCTTCAGTTTTCGGTAGCAGTCTTTTTACACCCTGTATTTTAATATTTCTCGATGTTCTGACGATTCTAAAAATACACTAGGCACTAGGCAGCTAATTTTTCAAGTTTTCTCTCAGCACTCCCAGGAGTGCAACAGTCTTAATTCTACGTTTACCTATTTTGAAAGTGATGCTATCATGATAAGCAAGTACCCAAAACCCCAATTGAAACGCTTTGAACAACAAGGAGAATCCAGAGAGCAGGAATCGGATCCACTGAATTTTTACTAGCCTGATCCGCTTAGCTCACTATCGCAACCCCACCCAAACACGCCCATGTCTAGGCTCGAGGTCGACCTAGATCGTCTTCAAATAGAAAGCAGGTTATAGGCGCCTGTTTACCGGCTTATCGGTTGAATACTTGTTGATTGAATTGAATAAATAAATAATGCTGGGCATTTCACACTGCATCATCTAGCCTCAAAGTAAGCAGAGCATGTATTATGGGTACTACATGACTGATATACTACTTATATACTTTTTGTTTGTAAATACATACATATTATACATAGAAACACCCAGACCCGAGACAAATATCTGTACCTCAATCCGAACTTAATTCATACTACTTCCTTAGGTAAAAAGCGTCAGAGGCCTTCGTTCACTGCGCCACAGAGGTCTATTTCTGTTTAAGAGAAAAAGAAAGAGATATCTCTTGATATTTTGCAGGGTAGGCTTACTTGAACGCACTAGGCTGCTTAGGCTTACCATGACTACCTTATATCTACGGTAGAATATAATAAAATAACGCAGCTTGCTTAGCCATTCTTAATATATAGCAACGTTCTAAACAGCCCGTAAGTGGATGGGTAACCGCCAGTGTCATTTTGAACCTAGCGCTTTTGTGCTTCGGAGTTCAGTTCACGTTAAATTGGTCACTAAGCCATGACGGAGGCCTTAAAGCGGCCTAAAAACCAGAGTCACCACCTCACCAGAGTTGGCCACAGACTCTTACGAACTTACTTACCGTAGATTTAAAAGCGGTCGAAAGGTTTGTGTTGTTAAAAGCGTTTGTTGCCCTGGTTCTTCGCGGTATTAGTCGCGAAGAAACAGGAGTAAAATCACCTAGCTTTAAGACGATTCAAAGTGATCCCAGCGGTAATCCATACTAATATTATAAATGTGAAAGTAACTCTGTGTATCTGTATGTTTGTTACCTTTTCACGCCCAAACCTCTGAACAGATTAGGGTGAAAATCGGCATGGATAAAGGTTATATTCCAGGGAAGGACATACTTTTTATCCTGAAAAAAAACCCGAGGGACCGCGGGTTACACCGCGGGAGCGCAGCTAGTACTGAATAAATGCTTTTTGACTTTGACTTTGAAAGCAGGCAGGCAGTTTAAGTGCAAGTTTCCAGGTAACCTGTTTTCCAGCGTCTTACATTGTAAATGCAGCGCTAGTTACGAGGTGAGGCGGAGGCATGCGATGCCAAGTTTCACTTTCCCTACACAGTCGGAAAGCGCTATGTAGCGGGTGAAGATACTAGCACGCGAGTTTCAGCTATTAAACAATTTGATTAATAGTTAGTTACAATAAATAATCTTTAAACGAAATATTATCTGACTACTATTATAAACGCGAATGTTGGGACGGATGGATGTTTGTTGCTCCTTGATGAGGCTGTATCAGTGAGCGCAAAAATTGTCAGTGCTGCCTCTACAGGACCCTTAAATTATTTATTGTTTTTTTTGCAATTCGATCTCAAGGGCTATTTATCCTTTGTCCAACAATCAACAAGCGATTAGCAATTGATCGCAAATACGAAATAACCCTACTGGGCTCGTATTCGCGTTCCATTTTTCGTTCGTTTTATGAATATTCGTATGCTTCCCACCAAGATTTCTGACTTCAAGGGCCTATTTTTCGAACGTCAAGACACAGTCCTAACCTTAGACCGAAAATTCCAAACCGAAAAATTGGCCCTTGACGTCAATAATCGTGGTACGAATATTCATCAAACGAACAAAAAACGCAATGCGAATACGGCCCCTGATTTGGATGTAATTGGCTTTGGATGTAGCTTTTAAAAAAATGGAAATTTGGAAATTTTAGTCGGGCTGTTGCATTTCTTCATTTCACCCGTTGTTAAAACCAAAACACACACCCATACAACCACTGATTCATGCAATGATATGTAGCTTGGCGTTTAACCAAATGAGTGGTTTGTTTTTCCTGTTTTCCTTCTCTGTTGTGGTAAACAGTTTACATGAATTTACATGCTTTGTGAAGAAATATTGTCTAGTGTGCTCGAAGTATGTTTTTCAGCTGCTAAATATGGGATTATTGTCTAAGGTCCGGTTTTAATGATCGAACTAATGGTACTTACTTTTAAATAATAGCTTAAGATCCAAAATTCACATTAAAGAACTAATCTGCGCTCGCAGCTTCGCTCACGTGATTCAAACACTTTAAGGGCTGGTTTCACCAAAAGTCAATCTAACAACTGGTTAGTTAATCACGGTTAGGGAATTTTCCTTCAAACTTCGTTGTTATTTCTGTTGCTATGGTTACGGCGCGATGTTTTCAATGATTTTGGACGTTGTTGCAACATATTTTTAATTTTCTACGATGTCAACTGTCAGTGAGCTAACTGGCCGCCGACCAGCGATTAGATTTAGCGGCTTGTTAATGAAGATTTCCTTTGGAAAGAACACAAAACATCGTAACGGTCTGTTAAAATCTTAATCCGTTGTTATTTGTCTTACTAAATTTGATATCAAATTAACTAACGCTCTGTTAGACAAAGTTTGGTGAAACCAGCCCTAAATATAATTTTGTAATTTTTTATAGTGTCCACACTTGGTATTTCATTAAGGAATGAAGTCTTATCAAAATTTTGGAATCCGACGGGATTCGAACCCGCAACGATCAGACGATCCTCCTAAAGCCGGAGTGCCTTACCGCTCGGCCACGGAACCCTTAACCGTCACAATCAAAATTTTTGATAAGCTCATATTTATATTTTTTATTTTTGACGACCTCTGTAGCGCAGTGGGCGAAGGCCCGCCTAAGACGCAAGAGGTTGCGGGTTCGATCCCCGCGGCGGGACCAATGTTTGTATGATCTACAAATATTTGTCTCGGGTCTGGGTGTTTCTATGTATAATATGTATGTATTTACAAACAAAAAGTATATAAGTAGTATATCAGTCATCATAGTACCCATAACACAAGCTCTGCTTACTTTGGGGCTAGATGATGCTGTGTGAAAAGTCCAGTATTACTTATTTATTTATTTATCGGTTAAGCACCGGTACTTTAAATATAATTTAAACGATATTTAGGTACAAACAAACATCTCTTACTATTTTACAAAGCAAGAAAGTCTAACTTTGCGTTATAAAATAGATGGATGACTGCTAGAAGAACCTCCATACTTTAAAAGGTACTAAAGGGTATGTTAAATTGTCGGTTTCTGTTATAACGTCTATAAGCCATGACGCAAGTCTTCCAACTCCGTCACCATAGTTAGCCAAGTAGCTTATACGAACTCACAGATAATGTAGATATTGATAAAACGTTTTAATTAAAATGTAAGGGCTTTTAAACAGTAACGTGACGTCATTGGATGAAATTGAAATAAAAATGAGTCACCCACCAGTTGAAAGAGCATTCTCGTTCGTTAGGGGATGGGACACAGTGTAAACAGAAAGGAAACACACAAAATGTGAAACACATGATAGAAAAAAAACTTGCGCTTAAACAAAAAACCTGTACTTACTTAATTAAAAAACAAACAAGTAGAAAAGTAGATTTTTTATTATTTTGAAAATTAATAAAAAACTACTTTTCAAGCCCTTTCCTGCCACGCATAGAGTGCTTTACCACAGAATACAGAGGCTTTACTTCTGAAAAATGTGTATTTGTGCCTAATATGGTTACACGTGCCCCTTCCTTAGGCATCTTCAAAGGATCTTTTGTGACTTGATCGTAGACTGGCACGGTATACAGACATTCTTTTTCTCAATTTTTTTGTTTTGGCCTGGTTTTGGGCTTTGTTGAGGCGATAAGGTGCATTTATATGATGCGATTTGGTCCCGCCCATTGATCGTGCCGACGAGCATCGCGCTAAGAATTAAATTTTACCTACTGTTGTTTATGCACTGTGACTAAAGATGCCTCCATCAAAACCCGTGAATGCTACCAATTAGCGCATCGTGGCCTCACCTCTCATTTCCTCGGGTGCTTAATTTTCCTCATTCTGCAATAAGCCATTTTTCCAAAAATCACCAACGTTTATAAATGTGGGCATTAGCCAAAGTATATAAAATTTATCTCTTACTACCCTCTTAGAATGTATCTGTATACATTATAAGAGGGTAGTAAGAGATAAATTTTGCATCAATGGACTTTTCGCTACAGATTAATAAAAGTTATAATAAAAAAAAAAGTTATTATAAAACGTATTTTGTTGTATTATTTCTTGTATTTGATAAATAAAAAAAAAAATAGTTACCAGGCTATGTAGCCTGGTGGCAGTTATAATCCTGTTTCTGTTTTTATTACTATTATTTATTTATAACTTTTAATAATCTGTAGCGAAAAGTCCATTGATGCACAGAATTCGAACCCACGACTGTCGTCTCGAGAGTCGAGGCAATATCACACTCGGCCAACAGGGCATGTTTCAACGAGAGTTCTGTATAAATTAAAACTCCTATCGTTGTACACATCCAGTTAGGATGTAAGGGCCCAAGTTATGTACGTTGTCACAGATAACATTATACGTTGTATTTCATACGATGAGTATTTCGTAAGCTGCGGGTAGAGTTGTATTACTTCTCTGTTTGGTCGGAAAAAAGCCGGATAGTATAAGTAATGTTTATTTGGGGTAAGGTAAATTTAAAGTGTGAGGAATGTTTTTATATAGTTCTTCGAAACTTCTACACAATTGATAATGTTTTGTACCTAATATTTTATAATCATTTTCCTGAAAGATTTTGAAACATTTCCATTTTCTGAATTACTTATCGCAGAATTTTAACTGTTGTGTCTTTGATCATGGACCAAGCATTTTTCTGTCTTTTTTGAGAATTTTGGCTTTAGAATTAAAAATTACCGACAATATTCGTATTTGGCACTTATACCGAACACTTTTATTCGATAGCCGTTCCTGAATCCGGCTATTCCAGCTAGTCGTTTAATTGTCTACCGCGCAACCCTAGCGGCAGCCGCCCATCCACAGAGTCCTAATGACCTGGATTTACGACTTGAGATAGCATTAACTCGCTCCAAGCCTCAGCTTCACTGTTGTGCTCTCGCGACACGATTGAAGACTGCAGTTTCCCTTCTACCACTGATATACAGCTGAATGTTGGTACAAGTTTCAGATTTAGAGCTTTCACGACGTTTTTGGAAATACACTTTAATAGCGGCTTTACAGGTTTTGATGGTAGTGTAGTCTTTTGCGATGTAGGTGGGTTTGGTTCCTATCAAGGACAAACATTTGTGTGGACACGGATATTTGTTCTATAAGTATTTAAGGTACCTATTTCATTTTTATTTTATTTAAGTGCCTTATTTCATCCAAATCCATTCAATCGTTTTTGCGCGAAAAAATTAAGTATCAAAAAACAAAACTGCTTACATCTTCACAAACTTCTGCATTCAGGTAAAATATTAGTGGTTAGTACAATAGGAAATGGAATAGAAATCCCACTATAAGCCTCCTCGCAGACTGCAGACTTTCTATCAGCCGATAGTTGAGACGGAATATACTTTGGCTCGTAATGAGTATGGAGAAGTATAACCCGTCTCAACTATCGGCCGATAGAAAGTCTGTAGTCTGTGGTCTAAGTGAGATATATGTTTTGATAATCTGCCTTTCAACGCATATTTCACGAAAACGCAAAACGACCCCAATAATTACCATTCACCTTGAAATAAAACTCTTGGGTCTGAAACCACCCTTCCCACAATACAACCATTGTATTACCATAAACATTTAACTATACAATACACATAATAACCTATCCGTATGTGAATTTAAGTCTTTTACTGTTTGCTTCGTTTGACGATAGGTGGCAAGCTATTGCTTTTGATTGCTTATGGACTTGTATGGCAATTCACACTTGATTCGAATGCGTTAATTCGATAAACTTCATTGAAAAGTACAGTGAATTGGTATACCTACTACTAACAGTAGTAACTAGAATTCTGTGGAAAAGTGACGTTTCGAAGAAGTTCATCGAATCAATGCATCCGATTGAAGTGAGAATCGCCATGCTATAAAATATAATAATAATATGAAAAAGCGTAAAATCTAAAAATAAATAAGTTTTAAGGACTTTATGTCCACGAACAAAAGCAGCATTTTTGTCAATCAAAATAATTATACAGCTAGTAAATCTATACTAAACGTCTAAAGCCAATATAACAACCCAAACTAAGTCGTAAACAGACATATAAGACAGGCTTTACAATAAACACATCGTCGTGCATCTTATCCTTACGCAATAAGATCTGTTTTTGTCTGAAAACATATAGGGTGGATTCGTTTGCACGATTCGGTCTAACGTGGGTCAAGGACTTTTCCTCCGATAAAATATGACCGCGTTCCGGATTTCGAGACGTTTAATTTCGCGCTGTGAAACATAGCAGTTCGCTTAATATCAACACATAGCAAATTAAGCTTTCTGTCAACTAGTTTGATTTTTAGAGAGCTACACAACAAAAGTCGCGGGTAACGGTCCGGTGCCACACGGCAAAGTTAATGAGTTTTTGTTTCTGCAGAAAATTTTAAAGTCTCATCAGTATGGGAAAAAATACGAGCGAGTTCTTCAGTAAGAGCTCGTTCTTTTATATAGATCGCCAAAGTTAATCGTTCTGCGGTTTGTGCGGTCGATATGCATCGTTGTAAAATGATCTGTTGGTAGCTCAGCAGATTCATGTGTTCCTGTAAAATTTAATACTTAGCTTAGTTTCTGTAGGTAACGTGAACACTACTAGTAGTGAAGGTATTTGTAATTCTAAAGCTTTTACAATTTAGCACAAACTTTTGCATGTAATAATGCTCTCAGAACGACTCCCGATCCGGTACTTCAAGAGATTTATTTTACGGCGATAGTTTATCCGCTCTTTAAATTCAATTTTATGCTGTGAAATTGAAATATCATCCTTTATGTTTAGAGATCCGTACAATGCCTTATAAATCTTCGTTGTTTGTCTATCAGTCCGTATGTCGAAGATAAATACTTTTTATGCCTACTTACTACAATTGTGGTGAAAGGGCTTTAATATGTTTTAAAATTTTCAGAGAGAAACAAATAATACCTACGTAAAAAAATAAGAGATTCTCTTACTAGAAACGTGTTTTTCGGCATTTTATCTGGTACGGAACAGTTCGTGTGCAAATTCGACTCACGCTTCGCCAACTTTTGGTTTATACAAACCAAAACCGAATGCGGCAAAATAAAGAGGTTGCAATTTTCGAATTCAGCTGCAATATAAGCTCGCAGCTTCTGAGCCTTTCGCTTCAAATCAGTGTCCAACATCAAATGAACTTTATTGAGCTGACTTTAGATTCAGTATGGCTCGGAAAGCAATCTAAAAGGTGCGCTGATGCATAAATAGTTTCAGTGCAATGTGGGAAGAAATGTGTATCACTTACCTATATTAATATCTTTTTGTCTAGTAGCACGCCCTACGGTACAAAATTAAGATAGACATATTGTCATAATAATAGTACAATAACACCAACAAAATAAAAACATTATCTCGACTCTTAACTTCATTAAGAAATTAAGTCTTATTAAAATTTTGGATTCCGACGGGATTCAAACCCGCAACGATCAGACAATCCTCCTAAAGCCGGAGTGCCTTACCGCTCGGCCACGGAACCCTTAGTCGTCACAATCCAAATCTTTGATAAGCTCATATTTATCGGCTAAGCACCGGTAATCACCGGGTTCGGATCCCGTCGGAATCCAAAATTTTTGATAGGACTTTTTATTTCTAATTGAAATACCAAGTGTGTATTAACACTATAAAAATTACAAAAAATTATCGACTCTAACTTGTTATGAAACAAATCATGAATGTTTCGAATTACTAAAGAAAGAAACGAGTGAACCTAAGCTAGAAGTCAATATTAAAGGTATTTAGGCCAAACAACAAGTGTTAGTTATATTTCTGTAGCAAATAGGTGTAGAACTTGGCTCTATTTCCCTTTACCAATGCATATCCGACTCAAAGAAACTCCGCATTTTCAGATTTAAAACTGTAGTAAAGTTTAACCCAGTGAGCTTACATTGAAGGTATGTTTGTATAAGCATCAAAGAGTGTACAGTCAATCTAAAAAGGACCTTGAACATTGGCTTTAGAATAAATAACACCCAACAGACACACATTGATGCACAGTTCCCACATCAAGACTTCGAATATTGTAGTCGAATCTTCGAATACCATGGAAAACCGGGAAAAACATTCACCGATCTTGCAAAAATTTGTCCCCCTGCGAGAATCGAGCTCGTATTTTTTGCATCACGCTAGCCGCACCACCGAGATTGTAAATAATTTTCATCACACGTAGATATAATTTTAAATAACCTAGCAGGATCTAATGATTTGAAATCTTAAGATTCCTTAGGATAATTATGTTTTAAGGGGATATATTAAGTAGGTACCTACTTGTTTCAAAAAAACAGAATCCATATTTGAAAGGTCCTTAACCTATACGAGACTCTCGCTTTTGAAGTCAAACTCAATCTTGAGTAATTCTCAAAAATGTATTTTTATACTAAAGTAACATTTTGACAACACCTTTTAGAAATTGCACATGGGTTCATTTATTTGAGATTGGCTTTTTATCCTTATGTTACTACAACAATGTTGACGTAACATGCTTATTAGGAATTTTGGATCAGCTAGGTGTGGGCTCTAAGATTTGTTTCTACCTATGGTCATATTTAAAAAATAGAGAATTACAAATAAGAATAGAGGGTTCGGTTTTCGTTAGATCTACTGGCCGGGGCTTGGCTCAAGGAGATCCGTTATCCCCTCTTCTTTTTAATGTTGCAACTATTGATATTGGTAAGAAAATTCAACGTGTTGAAATTTCTCAATATGCTGACGATTTTGTTTTGTATTATACACATAAAACTGTGGCATCAGCGATTAGAGAACTTCAATTAGCTTGTAGTGAACTTGGCAATTTGATTAACATTTTAGGCTTATCAGTTTCTTCTTCCAAATCCAAAGTTTGTGTATTTAAGAAAGGAGGGTTTAGATCCCCTCTTGATTTTAATATAGACAATAATTCATTATCAATAGTTAATCACGTGAAATACCTGGGTTTATGGTTAGATGGGTCTCTTAGATGGGGAAAACATATTATTGAAATTGTTCAAAAAGTGTCTAAGTTTATTAATTTGTTAAAAGTCTTATCCGGCCCAGGGTGGGGTGTTCATCAAAAACATTTAAGGCGATTATATATTGCTATAATTAGAAGTAGGATGGACTACGCTTCCTTTTTGTATGGCAATAGTTGTCAAACAAATTTAGTTAAGTTAGATAGAATCCAAAATCAGGCGTTACGTGTCATAGGTGGCTATATTAGAAGTACCCCTATTCATGTAATGGAGAACGACTTATGCCTCCCCCCTCTTCAAGTACGTAGGAAATATCTTGCTGGTAAATTTTGGTTAAGATCGAAATCATTTTCCAATAACTCCACCATAAATATAGTTCAAAAATTAGAGTCAGTGAGTAATTCTTCTTATTGGACCTATAAAAAACTTCCATTACTCACTTATACCTATAGAGAACTAAGACCATTTAAATTTCATATCGTGCAAAGAGAAAGTTTAACATTCATCTTCTAAAATTTATTACCATAGATCATATCAATAACCAATTTAATAATTATTATAAAATTTTTACTGATGGATCAAAAAATGATGATAAAGGCGGAGCTGCTTTTATGGATCCTTATCTTGAATGTAGTGGTAAGTTCAGGATTGATGCCAATACATCTATAATGCATATTGAATTAATTGCCATTGCGGAAGCTTTGTCCTATATAACCTCAATTAGTTTCGATAAATTTGTCATACTGACAGATTCTAAAAGTTCTTTGCAGCATTTGGCTCGTTGTACCTCTCATGTGAGAGGTATACCGATTGCCTATCAGATATTGGAATCAATTTTAAGGCTAAAATCTTGTAATAAGAAAGTATGTCTTCAGTGGATCCCATCTCATATCCAGTTGAAAGAAAATGATGATGTTGATCTACTCGCAAGGCAGGCGATCGGAGATGGTATTCCATTAAACCAGTTACCTCTTTTTTCAGACTTTATCGTATATGTTAAAAAGCAATGTTCGATTGTATGGCAGGAATATTTTGATGTAAGATCTCGGGAGAAGGGAATTTGGTTTAAAACTATCCAACCTCTAATATCACAATTCCCTTGGATTGATACCACCATGTCTAAAAGAAACCATTTAAAATCTATTCTTAGATTACGTTCCGGACATATCCCTTCTAATAAATTTGCATTCCTCATGAAAAAAGTAACATCGCCAAATTGTGATGATTGTGGTGTGTTAGAAGATATTCAGCATATTTTACTAGAATGCATTCGAAATGCAGCTTATAGAGATACGTGTTTTGATCGAAATAGTTTTATACATATAGGTTATATAAATTCAATTCTTGCGGACCCTTTTTGTGAAAAAGTAGAGTTTTTAGTTAAGTTGTTAGAGTTAGGTTTACATAAGTAGTTAAGTTTCTTCTGATATTGTTCATAATCATTTTCTGTTGTATCTGGGTGATGTGGTCGCTAAGCGACAAAACCCTTAAATAAATTAAAAAAAAAAAAAAAAAAACCTTATGTTACTGTGTAATTCTTATTAATTTTCTATGTAACTTTTAACTAAGGTATAAGACTTGATTACACACTAAATAAAATAAATATTTGTTTTTATCCAGGGATTGGAACATGCAACCTGAACTTTACCGTGGCTTTTGAGGTTTAACGCAGGTAATGCAACCGAAAGTGGTTTCGTGTCCGATCCGATAGCTTTTATTCATAATAGCGTTTTAAAAACTACTCTCCGTCGCGGTGTTACCCGCGGTCTCTTTGGGTCACTTGACTTTCCCGGGATAAAATATAGCATGTTCATCAGGGATAATGTAGGATTCCAATGGTGAAAGAATTGTTCAAATCAGTCCAGTAGTTTCGGAGCCTATTCAAACAAACAAACAAATCTTTCCTCTTTATTATATTATATAGTACTTATAGAAGTATAGATATAGAAAAATAAAAGTAACTGTATTGAAAATAAGATGGAATAGATTTCTGTGAGAATTGCTGTTCTTCACTCCGAAGATCATTGCTCTCAATTTTGATCTCCGAAGATGTTCTCAATTTTTATGGAACTATCCGTAAAATATTCCTTTTTAAGCAAATATTCATCTTTATGCCCAAAGGTTTAAAAATATTAGGTACTATGTGGCTTAGTAGGCTATGTAACTTTCGAGGTCAAGAGTCGACCCATTCATCATAAAAAAAAAAGCTTCGGGGGGCACGTTAAATTGTCGGTCCCCGCTATTTAAGTCGGTAAGCCATGACGGTGGCCTTAAGGCGGCCTAAAAACTACGTGACTAGAGTTGGCCACTGACTCATACGAACTTACTTATACAAGCAGGTACCTAAATGCTTTGCCTTGCACTATTACTACATGTAAACAAAATACACAGCTTAAGCATGATATCATGCTTCTAGCATGATAAAAAAGGAACGTTATTAAAGTCTCAAATTTTACATGAACTTATGTCGCTGACTGTACAATCCATGAATGCGAGTGCATTTGAGGCCCGTGGGAAATGTTGCTTTAGCGATGTTAAATAATAAGCCATTAGATAAATTAAAAACGATTCTCAGTACTTCTGGTTTCCATCGCAGTAATAAACTATGAATTCAGTACTATAATTAACACGATAGCACCCATACACATATTATATTTTTTACTACGCTAGGCTACGCGCTTTTTTTACTACTTCATCAGTTTTGTCAATACTTACGTTCTATGATGGCTGTCGTATTCCGTCACCAGAATTGGTCACATCGGTCACATCACACTATGTTTCGATGATATTGACATAAACAGAAAGCGTCTCATAATCAATAATTCAATTCAATTCAATTCAAAGGTATTTATTTTCCAGAAACTTATTATACAGCAGGTAATGGTACGTATTTATTTGACTGTATTTTAACCCTGTATCTGTATTAAACAATTAAAAACGTTGAACCTTGCTCTTACTAAGTTAAAAACTTGTATTAAGACGCATGGGTCTCTGCTTCAGCTCATATTATGTAGGTAAAATAAATATCAATAAATTAAAAACAATTCCAAACCGAGTTAAATAAATGTGATATCTAGACTGACAATTGATGCAGATTACTCGCACAGAAAAACCGATTCCAAACTCTTCCAATAAATTAATTTTTCACTCACCATCACGGAACAGGCAGGAAATCTAATTTTTATACCAGCCGTCGCCACTCGCTGGTTGATTCAATTTAAGCACAGTCGAATGGTTTGCTATAAAACACTAATGAGGTATGAATAACAGATATAGAAAGTACTAAAAAGTTGTGGTATCCCAAAATGTTAGAGAGAACATTTGACCTTTTTCAATACCTTTTTCATAAAATATTTTTCGCCACGAAAGCTTTTGGTGCTTTATTCTATTTTTGAAAAACACTCGTTTTCTTAAAACACTGTATAAGTTTTCACAAAAGCACAACTATCAAGAACACTTATATGAAAATGTCGATTAGTAAAATAAAATAAAAAATCTGAACGACGCGAATTTTAAACCACTCTTTGCTGTCCATTTTTATAAATTCATTGTTTCTGTTTCTGATCACTTTTATACATTTTCTATAGATCTATATGCCACGTAACCCGCAATGAAATATGAAAATGGCTATACTAAACAGCTTACCGCATATCACTGGATTACGGTAAGCGCTCGTGGAGACACTTTGCATCGTTTATTCATTGTATTGTCACAACAAAGCCGAAATATTATGTTTGTTCTGTACAATGGGGAGGGAATCGAGTACGCGCCGCGTAATATTTTTTTCATAAAACAAAGAGAGGCAGCTATGGACATGCAACCTGTTACGTATAAAAGTCTCGAAACTTATATGTGGGCATGTGCCAAATGTACTTTTGAATGTGTTGTGTGAAATTGCGTGTTTATTTAAACAATTTTGAGATTTTAGACTCGGGAAAATACATTATAAGTTTTTCTAAAATTAAGAACCCTCGTAGACTACAGACTTTCTATCAGCCAATAGTTCGGCTCGTCATGAGTATGGAGAAGTATAGCTCGTCTCAACTATCGGCCGATAGAAAGTCTGTAGTCTGCGAGGGGTCTTAGGCTTATTGGTTTATACCGTGACTTTAGTTTTAACAACGTAGCTTCGCCTGGGTTCAGTCTTTCATTGCTAACAAGTTAAAATTACTAAAAAAAAACTTATAGCAAAACTAAGTACTTGTTTCATCGATGGGCTTCACTTCAGCCAATCTTTAAGGGTTAAGTAACAACCTTTTTCTTCCGTTGGGTGTTAAAATAAAACTTGCCATTTCAACTTTCAAACTTAGCCATTAAAGTCTGCAAATTCATAAAATACTATCGAGCTGGCAGAAAAGTTCGTAACCGCACACAACTATGTGGGTCGGAATCCTAATCACTTTGACACCTACGTGGTTCGTTCGAAAACGTAACTTTCACATTCGATATTGAAATAGAATCAAGTTTATCGATGAATGTACCTACCTACGCGTGAAAAGCTATTAATGATCTATAGCCAATACAATTATTATGTGTAATTAGGTATTTATTTTTACTCAATAATGTGTCTACGGTTATAGTCATAACACAAATATTTTGAGTGTGTAAGCTACAGACATCAGAAAGTGTAACTTTGCGAGATATACGGTCTGACAAGCAGAAGCATAGTAATAAATAACTCACTGGGCCCTCTACATATTCGCCGATGATAGACGAATGCCGACGGTCACGAACGTGTAGAGGGCCACATTGCATTTATTCGCCTGTCATCTTCTATCCAAATAATAGTTCGGCGAATGTAATATTAAGAATAATTCGTTTGTTCTAATGTTATCTTTAAGTAATGCGTGCTCCTGAGACCTAAAATACAGACCTCCAAGTCTAATTTAGGCCTCGCCGTTAACTGTAATATTGTTTCTGTTAATCACTTTATGTATTGTTTATCTATAGTGCGTTTTTTGGCAATAAAAAATATTTCTATTTCTAATGTGTAGAGTGGCCGTTAGTGTCCCGGTGACTCCAAAATCCAATACAAAACCCGATACAGTGTGAACCGTTATGGTATACATGGCTTATTTTTTAAAACGACCCTTTTGTTGAAATATTTTCAATACAATATGAAAGCTCTTATATATCTTGGAACAGATGTAAATTGTTCCCTGAAATAGCATATAGCTAGGTACCTAACCTACCTAGTCTCCGTTACTTTGTTAACAGCTATAAGTCAGTTTTCACGAAGGTTGTGACAAGGCCACTGGGTCAGCTCGGTAACAAAATTTGTGCGGCATATTTATTGGCCACTGGAGGCTACTTCTTCAAATATTCAGTCAAATATGAGGGAAGGTAAGTAACAAGTAAGCGAGAACAGCCATACCTATGTTTAGCTATCTTTAAGTACCTATAACAAATCAACTATCCATATTCTAACATTGGACCCGATTCTGTTGTTCACTGACTAAAGTTAACTAAACTAAAATGCTTCGTTCTTATTTCGTTAACGATAAAGTCCAAAATGGAATGACTATTACAGTGGCATTCTTAAAATTTCTTAATTTTAGTAAAAATGAAGTATTTGTGGGTAGATTTAGTCGAGACCATTTTGCTTGCCGTGTAAAACAGCTGCTAAAGTAGCTCAGAGGCGCCATTTTGATTATACTTTTAGTTATGTCACTTTCAACGACATGCCATTTTCGTCTTTAGTGAGAACAAAATAAGAACGTGCCAGTTTTAGTTTTAATTAAGTTTAGTCAGTGAACAACAGAATCGACGCCATTAATAAATTAATTATTTTAAGTGGGCTAAAAGTAACGACAAGATTTAGTATCAGTTTAACATATTTATAGGTATTATATACCTAGATTAACAAACGAAAAACCGACTAAAAAATCATTGGCTCAAAAGTCTGTTGCGTGTACAATTTGAGATCCATTTTTTCCAAAATCTTACTTCGTTGAAACCTATACACAAAATCTTCGATCAAGCACAAAATACACAAAAAGGTCTTACGAAAAACAATTTTAAACATTATTCTCTAAGTCCGACCAAGCTACATTCCAAAAGCTTTAAGCAGTGACGCAAGCACCCAAAAAGAGCAAAATGCAGAAAAAATAAAACAAAGGTCGTGAAAAATTTGCATCGAGGACGCGGTCCGTGTGGCTGGCGTGGTCTACTTCCAAAAACATACAATCAACTGTACTCGTATACTGATAGACAATGATCTTTTTAAAAGATCATTGCTGATAGATATTTCAAACTCCATACAAACAAAAAGGTTACTTACATACAAAAGAAGTTTGTATATAGTGGCACAACAAAAAAAAGACTTAAATGACTTTCTGACGTTTAATTTTTGAATTGAACATAGACATTACGCTGACTATATAAAATGTACAACTAACTACTGTACATAAAATATTAGTGACAGAAGCTTACTAGGGCAGAAGCAGAGAAATGGGATACTAATTATAGTATACAACATCATTGGGCAGAAGTAAAGTTCCTGAAACTATAAAAAAATATTCTCCATACTTAAATTTTTTTATTATATAATAAAATTGTAAATACTCATTTTGGAGAAGCTCCTGAAATACAATTTTTACCTAGTTCGGGAGCATAAGGATTCAAGATTTCTTTGTACACTCATACATATAACGTCAATAAACGATTTTTTTACTTTACATAAGTTGATAACTGTACCAAAGAAAATTTTCAATGAAACCTTATTAGAAATAGTGAAGACGTCGTTTTTATATTGGAATTCTAAAAATAAAGAAATCGCTCTTTTGGTATTGCTACGCGTAGAGCTAAGTTTGTTTTTATTTTTATTTATCCTAGAAAATGCTTAAGGATTTTTATAATTAAATTATTTATTTTAGACTTATGCCATATTTGTCCAGAATTTTCGGCCCACATTCATTATCTTGCGGGACGAATAAAAACTTCTAAACGCGTGGTTCGAAAATTCGGGATGAATATTGCATAAATCTTTTTTGGGCACAAACAAAATACATTTTCTAGAATTAAATTCCCTGTCATTCGGTATCGGAAACCCGACGAATTTCGTCGGTAGTTTACCTTTTCTTACGTCGGAGTAGTAGGAAGCATATATACTTATTATTCTATACGTGACAGGTTGCGAGCCCATAGTCCATTCAGAACTCAAACTAATTCCCTTATGATGTTTGACTCGTATGACCTAATGAACTCAAACACGATAGTCGAGTACATCCCACTAAGTAAACATTGTTCGTACCTGCTCAAACTCCGTGTTTTGTATATGCTGTGCATATAATACAATGTTCCAATTACAATAGTCTCACAAACAGCTCCTACTAATTCTGCGAGAGTTGGGGCGCGAACGCGAAATAGTTCTGTTTACCTATTCGCATGTTATGATATTTCTCCCCCTCGTCACGGCACAAGAGTAAATACGAGTAGCTAGAGAAAATATACACTGCTAAAAACTGTAAAGTATGTTAACAAACAATAATTAAAGAGTCGATTGTACATTAGCTCAGTTGGCAGAGCGATGCCAAGGCTCGGTAAGGTCGTATGTTCAAATCCCGTAAGGGTGGAATCTTAAAGCAAGAATCGAACAAACATCTCTTGCGTCTCAGCCGAGAAATCGTCTACCACGCCGCTTAGGTCTAGACCCAGACCACAGAATTTTACCAAAACAAACTTTAACTTTGTTTTTAATTAGGTTTTCAAACGAGGTCTTAATAAGGTTCGTCTTATTCGGCTCTGAGGAGTATATGCAAACTCGTATGCACAAATTGCATGTAATTATTTCAGCTTGGGTTACCACTGGCGTATGCAATTTACTGCAGTTTCTAAGAGAAATAGTGATAGATAAGATGTAGGAAACACAATATGACGTAGGCTAGCAATTTGTGTGTTCATTTACCACAAATAACATATATGTCTATATTTTCTAAAGATATTTGTTGTGTTTTCGGTGTTAGGTTATGTTAAAAGTCCAGATTTTTTTCATAAGTCTAGGAATTTCGAGAAATATCACTTGATTAGAAGTAGAAAATTCTTCGATATTACACCAAAGCACTCTCTGATGTTGCCTAAACTAAACCAACAATCTCAATCGGGTACCTGAAACGTTTAGAGCAAAGTATTCCTTCTGTTTGTAATATACTTGTGTGCGTCTCACTACATGTTATGATATTTCTCTACTACTAATGAAACGATAGATAAAGGCCCATATTTATAGTCGGCTTCTACACTTTCTTACGAGTTTTCCTGAGCGTGATATTAACTTACGAGTCGGGAAAATTATCTGTGACTAGCTATTGCCCGCGGATTTACTCATGCCTTAATAAAAACTAGATAGAGATAATAATATATTCTAATAGTGGAAGAATTTTGAGAATAGCTTCAGATTTGGATTTTTTGGATGACAAAAAAGCTTGGGACTTGCTCCAACTCAATGGATCCATGGATCACCTAATAGAATGATAGGCCCCAAACCGTGTTTGTTGCCCTGATTCTTCACGGTATTGGTCGCGAAAGAACAGGAGTAAAATTAGTTTTAGGACTATTCTAAGTGATCCCTGCGGTCCTACTGAATAAGTGATTTTTGACTATGACTTTAAGTGGTTTGTTTGCAATCAAACCACTTACGTTTGTGAGATATTTTGACAACAATATCTGGGGCACGTCCTAACATTACACTTGGTCATAATGCACAATTAATAAGCGTTCTATACGTGACTCCTTTCATAATAACACTGCGCAGTAGAATAAGTATCGCAAAAATTAACTGGGGTAAAAGCCTTAAAAGTTAGTACATAACGCTTTAAATAAAATAAATATTTATATACAAACACCAAATCACGCCTTTCCCGTAGGGTATGCAGAAATCACAGATTTACACACCTACATCACCCACATTCACTCTCATTAGGTACATTCATACAAGTTCGCCGGTTTAAGATGCTTATAACCTGGTTCTTCTCTAAAATATCCATACTATATATACCATAGTATATACAGGGTGTAAAAAGACGTCTACCGAAGCCGAAAGGGGTAGGTACAGCATCCCAACACACAACCAAATCCAAAAGGATTTTCCGAAAAAATCATTATATCCGGAGAAAACAGCGTTTGAAGAGTGCTGTTCGCGTATGTTCTGGGCGCGTTGTTTTACGTAGATTGCCAGATTTTGAGTTTTAACTGTTTCTTTCTTTTACAAATGAAATTATTAGGTAGGTATGATCATATTATGTTGTAATAGTAGTAAATAACCGAATATAAAATAAAATGACTAAGCTAAGTAAAAAAAAAATTCGCGTTTTTTTTTTAGAATCATGGTCTGATTGCAACCCCTCAGTTTTCGGTAGTTGTCTTTTTACACCCTGTATAGATGTTTTTGTTCGATCCCCGCGGCGGGATAAATGTTTGTATGATCTGCAAATATTTATAATATTTATCTCGGGTCTGGGTGTTTCTATGTATATTAAGTATGAATTTACAAACAAAAAGTATATAAGTAGTATAAATAAATAAATAATGCTGGACAATTTCACACAGCATCATCTATGCCCCAAACTAAGCATAGCTTGTACTATGGGAACCAGATAACTGATATACTACTTATATACTTTTTGTTTGTAAATACATTATATTAGTTATCTGGTTCCCATAGTACAAGCTTTGCTTAGTTTGGGGCTAGATGATGCTGTGTGAAATGTCCAGCGTTATTATTATTATTACAGATTACTATACAAGGTGTAAAAAGACTGCAACCGAACATACCTACCTAATAATTTCATTTAAAAATGAAAAAAACAATTAAAACTCTAAATCCAGCAATCTACGTAAAACAATGCGCCCAGAACATACGCAAACAGTACTCTTCAAACGCTGTTTTGGATTTGGTTGTGTGTTGGGATGCTGTAACTACCCCTTTCGGCTTCGGTAGTCGTCTTTTTACACCCTGTATATATGTGAAAGTAACTCTGTCTGTCTGTTTGTTACGCCCAAACCACTGACCAGATTAGGCTGAAAATTGGCATGGAAAAAGGTTGTAGGGAAGGAAATAGGCTACTTTTTATCCCGAAAAAATCCCGAGGGACCGCGAGTTACACCGCGGAAGTGCAGCTAGTCACCTATAAATAACAATAAATAATATTGTATTATTAAACAGACATTTCATATACAATTAATCAGTGGCAAAATGACACATCGTTCATCTAACAAGTCGGAAGCTTACTACTACGAGTACAAGTGAAGTTACAATTCATCACTCTTGTTAGGATCTGTCAGGGATATCAACGAAACAATCACCGGTCCATTTCGTAAATTAACCCTTTGAAGGATAAGGATCGACTACTCAGTTCTTACTTCTATTACTGTTACAACAAATACGTTTTATAAACTACTAGCTATCCGTCGCGGTGTTACCCGCGTTCCCTCGGGAAAACTTCACTTTCCCGGTATAAAATTTTACTTATATAATATGGTGCATTTAAAGCATTTTACTAATATATTATGGTGGACTTTTGTGAGACCGAAATAAATGATTTGAATTTGAATAAAATATAGCCTATGTTCATCAAGGATAATGCAGGATTCTAATGATGAAAGAATTTTTGCAAATCGGTCCCATAGTTTCGGAGCCTATTCAATTCAAACAAACAAATTCCTCTTTATAATATTAGTATAGAAAAAGAAAATCGACTTCAATGTTGGACTTAAATTACAAGCAAGGATAAGTTTTCTGAGTTTTAGGGGAAAAGTATCTATAGCTAAGCAATACAATTTAAATGAAACTACCTACCCGACTCTACCTTACAAACAAAAAATTCTATGAAAATCGGTGTCTTCGTCAATTAGAGTAGACCGATTTTCAGTTTGAAGTAAGTAACTTACTTTTTTTAGTTTGAAGTCATACAGCCGAATATAGAAACTCCTTAAAATCTGTTAAAAAAAGAGTCTAGTCTTATCCCACAAAAAAAAACAAACGAAATCAACTAAGAAATACAGGTAGAATTTTAACAAAAACTGCCACCAACAAACTGTAGGAGACAAGAGCGCATTCAACTCGTTCAAAACAAGGGCGTGAAGTGTGCACTCCGCCTAGGCCGTTTTGAGCATGGTCTAAAATAGCTTTATGTCGAGCTAGTGAGTGAAAGTTTTATACAAGTTTTTTTTGCCATTTAGCTGAAAACGCAAAATGTCTGACAGGCTGTTGGAAATTGAATATTGGAATAATACAGAATCACTATTGGTTATCCAACCCCCAATGGGGTAGGCATAAAAATCCCCTTCAACGATCATCTGCGCTGGGGATTTTTAGACAAAAAAGATCAGAAAAACCCTATGTAGAATCTTTAGTGACTTAATTTGATAAAATGTTTACCGTTCCTTGATATAGTCGTGATCCTCCAATCATTTTAATACACAGTATAAAGACCGTTAAAAAGAATAAATAAGAAGTCGCAGAACCAAACAGTTTGTTGGTGTCTCATATAAACAGTACATGTATACAGTTTGTTGGTGTAAATAGCACAAGAACATGTTGCGACATATTGTTCGTTTCGCTGACACCGAGCTTGATAAAGCTACACAAGCTGTGTCTCCAAACTATTGCCGAATGCACTCGCGAAGAATCAGGTGCAAGACCAGGGCTGGCAGCTTTGTATTGTGTAGAACTATTATCAAAAAAGCAACTGTTCTATGAAAAGCATAAATCAATTTAAATAAATACGAAGTGATGAAGCTTTTATAGGTGATATGTGTGGGATATTGGGTGATAGGTGTTCTGGAGATACCCGGGTTCCTGGCCTGAAAATACGCTAGATTTCTTTAATATTTTTTTCTTCAAACATTACGCAACTGATGCCAGGTACAGATAAATAATACAATACAATACAATACAATATATCTTTATTGTAAAACATAAAACAAACAATAACAAAGAAAAAAAAAAAATAAGTATAGGCACAGAAAAAAAATATGAATTACAATGGGCGGCCTTATCGCTAAAAGCGATCTCTTCCAGGCAACCTTTGGATGGACAGGACATATTTGAAAGATAAGGACAGTAGAATTTAAATGAATAAATTAAATGAATCATGCTGGACTTTTCACACGGCATCGTCTAGCCCCAAAATAAGCAGACCTTGTTTTATGATTACTGATATACTGCTTATGTACTTTTTTGTTTGTAAATACATAGAAAACACCCAGACCTGATACCAATATTTGTATATCATACAAACATTGGTCCCGCCGCGGGGATCGAACCAGCAACCTTCTGAGTTTCAGACAGGCCTTCGCCCACTGCGCTACAGAAGTCGACAACTTAGTAATAAATAAATAACGCTGGCACACCGTAACATCAAGCTCTGCAATATTATTGGCCTCAAAGACATGATAGGTGAAGATTACAAGCAAAATAAAAAAAATATATATAAATACTTTTTTCTGCTATAAGATAGTCCACTACAGACCAACAACGTTCCAAATAAGATTATCGTGGCTTTAAGATTTGCATGTGTTAACCCTGCCATAAGCACATTGTCGCATCTGCCATTCTACCAAAATGGGTGTAATAAGAATACTGTCCAAAATTAAAATGGACTTCATTTAGCGTTTACTCGTAGAATGGATGATCTAAACTATGCCATGACACTCATAGCTGTGGTGGTAACCTTTTGCTATAAATTCAGACAGAAGAAGAAGCATTTACTCAACATTCCGGCTTTAGCATCTCTACATTATAAAACCACACTCTAAAGTAAAAAAAAGTTAGTTTTTACTTTTACTAAAGTAAACACTAGACAAGTGATAACTATTCGCGGTCATTGCGTAATATAAAAATGAACTAAGTTGATACATTGAACCGTAAAAATAAACACAAAACAGTAAGCTAAGTAAGATATCATAATAATGACCTAATCGCAAAAATCGCCATCTTTTCTTCGTACTTAGGTACTTTTGTACAGGACAAAAATTAACTGATGAAGACAACAAAAAAACCAACAGCAAGTCTAATTAAGCTAATTTCATCATTTAAGCATCCTTAATTTATTTCTATTTTGAATGTTCCATCCATTTCATTATCATCAATTGATCGACTCACTATTTCTGTTCTCACTGAATCATTGAATAGGCTTCACAGTTCCAGTTCAGAAGTTATCCTGCACCCAGTATAACCTAGGTTAGTATATAGGTCATGCCACGTCCTCTACCCGCGATGCAGGGGTATGCAAGGAGCAAAGTGTATTACACAGCAATAGATTGGAGTTTGCAGGTCTTATCGGCCCCTGGTGTCGAATTGGATGCGGTTGGCAGCAATGCGATAAAAGTTGGCATTTTTATGTAACATGGAATTGAATTTCTAGTTTTTCGTTTTAAAATGACTTTTTTAAACGGTATTTCTTGTTTTTGGAGTTCGATCATGAATGTAGGAAGAAGAGAAGGGATTGCTTGAGCAACATGAGCTGCAGTATCAAAAAAATATGACAAAGAAACGAACTACTTATAAAATAAGTCCTATAATTCTACCCACAACTACACTCCCTAACAAAATATCTAGATTTTGAAGTGAAAACTTCTTTAGGCGCGTTTGGCAGATTTGAGATGAGAAAAAATCTTGGATTCGCCTCGAAAAGGTCATTTGCGAGTCACGTGACTGCTCACCGACACCGGGCTATTTGTCAAGTTTAGAACCGTTCAAGTTTTCACTTTTGCCAGCACTCTTGGAGTGTCACTGTTTTTTTAAGCTCCCTGTGGCCTCTATAATGTTGATCATCAGAAACAAGATCAGATACCTACTCATGTTTCATCAAGCATTCCCTTGACCTAATAAATAAGGACAAGAGGTCTTCACGAGGCACTGAAAAGAAACGAGTAAGGTCGTATAAAAGGTTTTATAAAATTCATTATGTTATACCACACAATATCATCATCCGTATTATATAAGGGAGAATGGGCATAATTGTACGAGTTCTAATAAAATTAAAAACAAATCCCCCATTGTATGACTGATTTTGAAGCTTAGTGCCGACTTTCGCACTTTGCCGACTTTTGTTCATCGTGAAAAGTAAGAAAATCATAATTAATCATTTTGGCATTTGTTTTCAACCAACTTCGATAACATTAGAAGGTTTTTAAATCGCTAGGTAAATCCTGGTACTATACCTACTCTTTTGGTGGTTCCATTCACTCTTATCAGCACATCAGTATCAACCTTCATTTCCCGGTCCGTATACGAAGGTATATATGTAATCAAAGTCCACTGGTCAAATCACTACGTCTAAGCCTGCTCTCCTGGTATAGCCGAGTGCTTAAAGCGGGTAAGTCGAGGAAATCCTACGAAATTGCAGTATTACGGACGAATTGAAAATTCAACCTGTACTCTACCAAGTTTTGTTGGTCACGTATCAACAAAACTATGTGAGGGTTATAGGAAATTAATATATGACGGATTAGGACATTTTTTGACGTTTAGGCAAGACCATTTAGACTACCTACCTAACTGTTAGATATATTGTGTACTAGCTGCGCTCCCGCGGTATGACCCGCGGTCCCTCGGGATTTTTTCGGGATAAAAAGTAGCCTATGTCCTTCCCTGGGATACAACCTTTATCCATGCCAATTTTCTGCCTAATATGTTTAGTGGTTTGGGCGTGAAAAGGTAACAAACAGGCAGACAGATAGACAGACAGAGTTACTCTCACATTTATAATATTATTAAGTATGGATTTCCAAAAGTAAAGATCTCCTATTGCAGGCAACTATACAATATAAAACAAAACAGTGACCTATTTAACAGAACAAGCAAGAAACGACGCAGATCCTTTTAAGAGGGAAATTAAAGCGTTCTCGTTGGAAACCTAGCGTCCGGCTGCGAACTTCTTTTCAACAACTACATACATTTTAATGGCAAAGCGAAGCAACCTTCACAAAGCAATTTATTTATTTATACAGTTATGATAGAAAGCTTACAGCTTACCATCTCAGACTAAAACTTAAGTACACTCTCAAGGAGTTTAAAATATTGTCTATGTAAGTATGTATTAATAGTTGACTACAAAAAAAGAAGAGATTCTATGTATATTCGGTGTTTTTTATCACCTTACTTTTCAGGCACTTTATTACTAAAATACTCACTTGGTAAAAAGTATTTCGTTTTATTTTTAATTCAGAATTTAGTTATATAATGGTAATATTTTTGTTTTTTTCTCATGGTGTGCAATAAAACAATATTCTATTCTATTCTATATTTCCAACTTGTCGCAAAAATTTATGGTTGTGTCATATTTGGATTACTTTCGGAACATTTTAAAATGATTTCTCATGTCCCCACTTGCCCAGTATAATTTGTCAGAGACAAGAAATAAAGAGAATTATAGACACTTAAATTTTTCAGAGAGATGGGTACAGCCAATAGAACAACAAATAATAAAAATAAAATAAATTACAGAGTCCACCATGTCCGTACTTACCGGTTTATTCACCATTCAGCTATCATTAGCCTGAATGCCGGATTTTACTTTTCATTGAAGCACTGGATCTCAAAACAGCTTAAAAGGTATTCTAAGAACATAGGTACTAGCTATAAAACAGAAAGATAAGTTGTTCGACCTTTTAAACTTTACATTTGTTGATTGTGCATTTATGTCAATTGAAGACTAGAGTAGAATGAATGAATGAATGAAAAACTCTATAATGTACACAATGTAGAGTGCTGATGATATTGTACCTACGTGTCGCATGTGATCGTGTGGAGGTGCAAATGAAAGTATGTCAGAGAGGCCTGAAGAATAATTATGATGATGGCGCAAAGACATCCACCGTTCAGTAGGTAAGTGTGAAAATATGAGAAAACAAGATCACGATTGTATTTCCAATGAATGGTAGACACATTCTCTTAGATCAAGAGATCTTAAGATCATACTAGGGATTGTTAGGAATTGTCTTTCACTTCCGGAGGAGGGCGTTGCTGTCTGCGACATAGCTTTTATAAGCTACTGCAGGCATCATCGCTTTCAAATGCTTTTATACACATTGTTTGTATACCTTAATAAAAAAAACACAAGTCATTATCATCATCATCTCCACCCGGTATCACCAACTGCTGGGTATTATTTTATGCCAGCCTCCTCTATCTTAAAACAACAAATACTTACAAATACCTAGTTAAGTAATTGTGGCCACTTTTTAAAAAAGTAAACCATATTGTTTTCTGTGTTAGACATTAATATTTTATTGGTGGTAGATAAAGCAATGTGAAATGATAAAGTGTACCAATGTTTTGTTCACGTTATTGTGTACAAAAACTGCTATATTTTGGTCTCTGCCTGCATACATTATGCTTGTCAACTCCACCACAATTATAAATTAGCTACGCTGACACAGAACACGCCTGTTAGCCGGAACGTGGCAATTATTTAGCAACTTAAAACGGTAACCGAGAAGCCTCTAGCCTCACATTAGAGGACCTATGAGGTAAACTTTATCTATGGAGGCAGAACACTGAAGCTATAAAGTGATTAAGAATGAAGAAAATTATTGTTTTGAAAAAAAACATAAATTTCTAATATATTTTCAGGTAAATATACCAAAATTGTTGACATAAGTGAAAAGATATTATATGTCATTTTTCTGAAATAATAAAAAAATAGTTTTCAAAGTCAACCATTGAAAATATTCTTGATCGAAGAATCAACAAACCTTCAATATTTCGTTGTCCCATCTAACACATTGTCGTATCTAACACATTGTCTTATATAACACGTTTCGGCCCCCGCCACCCTAACCCCACTGCTTTCTTTTGCTTCGCAAAGACTTCGTAACATTTAGAGCGTTCGTTAAATATTTTTATTTTGTATGAAAATCTGATGAACTAATATAATATGATAGCAAAAGTTGTTGTATATTATGATCATAGTAATACAGTCTTGAGAGGTTACCGGTGTTTTACAAATAACCCTGTATATTTTTAACTTTCTTCCTCGTTTATTTAAAAGTTCATACACGCATGCGTCAAATTAATTTCCTTGCTTTCAAGCTTGCATTTGCTTGCACAATTCAAACGTTACGTAATTCTTACGTTTGACAGTTGTTGACAATTGACTACACATGTATAAGTAAGTAACGAAATAATGATGTATCTGGATCATTACGCAAGAGATTCAAATGCCTAAACGTGGGTCACTATCATTATCATCCACAGCTAGACTTCTCCTACTGCTGGGTACCTATAGGTCATTGTCTAAGCACTGGTATTTCTCTACTTTTTTTAACAAATTAGGTAGATTGAAACGCAAGTTATATTATAGCTCTTGTAAAGTTTCATTAAATATTATCTTAAAGTCTATAGCGTTCCCATTATAACTTTAAAACATTCCAAACAACTAAGTCGTTAAGATGAGGGGGGCTTTCAGGCGGCCTATTAGGCCGTGGGTTAGTTACCAACTCTAGTGACAGAGTTATTAACTCTGTCACTAGAGTTGGTAACTAACCCATACCAACTTACGCTTTAAACTTAAATATTTTTTCATTTTTTTTTCATCCAAAGGTTTTCTGGAAGAAGTCGTTTCTAAGCGATAAGACCGCCCATTGTACATTATCTCATTCGGTTTGATAAGGTCTTAACACGTTCGCTGCATTACGAGATCTATCAGATCTCTGCAGGACTTTTGTATTGTGCGTTGACTATAATCGTGTTGTTTCACTCCTTGCGGGAGGCTCTAACGTGTAAAGTTCTTTAAGTATGAGTAAGACAAATATACATATTTGCTTCCTATTTAAAGGTGAATTCAAGGACATAAAAAAAAAATATAGAGATGGATTAGGTCCCTAACGCACAGTAGTATAATTATTTCCATTCCTTGCGTTAGGAGACTGGTCGGTACTCGTGAAATCGTACGCCTCGTAGACGCAAGAGAAGGAGGATGGGCGGCGCGGGCGCCGCGTGACTCGATTTAGTGTTGTCCTAGCATCGACGTGGGAGGTCGCGCGCACGTTTCGAAAATATCACTACATAATTGTATTTTAAACTGTGTTGATTATTGTTAAAAAAAATGAGTAATTCTAAAGGGAAAAAGTGTAAAAAGTCTATTTATTTTGGTGAGATTTCTACAAACGAAAACTCAACGCCGGATTATACTGCTGCATCGTCCAGTTACGAAAAATTACGACGTACATTCAACAGCACTACACATATTGAACTATCTTCGGTTGCGGTAAGAGATACAATCGATACCTAATTTTTTTTTGGTATTTGTAGTTTATTCTAATGTCATAACTGCGTGCGAACCTAGCAAAATGTAGAGCAATAGCCTCTCTTGACCCACAATAACTTCAAAATATTATGTCATTGGTTTTATGGAAGATATAAATTATTTTCAAAACTGTATTTTTAGGAGACTGATTAGGTCTCAAACGCACCAAAGGGTAGGTTAGTTTCGAGATCTTTTAGGTCTCCAAAGCACCAGCTGAAAGTTTATTGAAAATGATGGCGCAGTGAACGTGTTAAGTTGTTGTGTAATTATTGTGTATAATAAAGAGTTTTTCATTCATTTAATTCATACATTCATTTTTGATATTTATTTCCAAATAAAAACAAAATTATTTGAATAGGACAATTTAAAAAGGGCTTATTAATTATACATTCAAAGAGAAAATACTATATAGAAAATGTATCCCCTTACTTTATATGCACTTAAAAATGCAACTTAGGTACTACAAGGATTTCTACTTAGAACTAGATATTCTGCGCGATAGTGATATTGCTGAATGCATAATGAGGTACTATATCAGGCTTAGTCCAAACTTGAACTTAGTGCATTTTGTACTCTAACTTTACTTGACTTTAACTTGAAAAATGGATCTTATATGAGAAATGGGCACGTACATTGTAACATCAAGTTACGAGTATTTTTGAGATGTCAGAATTGTATGATTGTTAAAGCTATGACAGAGTCGAAGTGTAAAGTAAGTACCTGTCATACGATTACCTAAATTATAGGTAGGTGTAGAGTGATCCTTTTCTGTATGACTGTAAAAAAAACAGGCTCACAACTGCGACCACAAGGAAATTGCCAGATTAGAATTCACGATTCTTCGAAGATTAAGGGCATAGCTAGAGCAACGTTTGGTTCATGCCATAGAAAAGTTTCATTGAAAAATAGTCCGACATTCTGAAAAAAAACGACTTCTGGCACTGACTGTACATATAAACAATAATATTATACTTATTTTGTACTGAGTAACTAGAATTATTCAATGTATAAAATGAACTAAGACTTATGCCTTTCAAAAAGTTCACAATGCATACGGTATACTTATAATAATAGTAAGTAAGTAGTAACCTACCTATTTCAAGTAATGTACCTACCTAGTTGAAAAGAAGTTTTCGTTATTGCGAAAATGTTTTATAATAACTTTCATAAATCATAGCAGTCAAATCACTCAGAATCAGAAAGCAAAATGATTAATCAAACTTGTTTGATACCTAGATTACCAGCTACTTTTTTCCAATAAAGCTGTTTTCAACGTTTATATTTTATGACAGGATTAACTTCCCAGCCGTCTCTGAGATAATCTCGGGCAAATGTGCTTCATGATAAAATACGTCCTTTAAATGATCCTACGTCGCCTCGTTTTTGGCAACCGCCTTTCAATTGATATCATCATATTCCTATGAAACGGAACGTGCTGAGCACTCGGTACATGTGCGTTTATGTATCTATCCGCGTGCGATAAATAAGGATAGGCGCGCCGACTTCGCATGTTTTATGTAATGATGGTCGTGCCTCGCCGTCTCGCCCGTCAAGCCAGATAAGCGACCAATAACAAACGACGAAGGAGAGCCATCGATTACGTAAACGAAATGACAATTTTACAAATATTCCGAAAGTCCGATCGATAAGATAAAGCTCAGACAATAATGAGAGGAGTAAACATCGCACGGCGCAGTCGCCTCGTAAACTTACGGGGAGGGTTGAGCGGATCAGCGCGGACGTCCATTGATGAGCGACGGCGGCGTGTCACATAGGGTCACGTAGGGGCGCGACGCGCGCGCGAGCCGGCGGTCGCGGCAAGACTGCCGCGCGGCGCACGTGGTCGCAGGTATCAATCAATCGATGCGGCGCGGGCGCGGCACATTCATGTCGCGCGAACAGCTGACGGCCGAGCCCCGTAAACATGAATCGCGCCGCCGCGCCCCGCGCCTCGCTCCCCCCGGGACCCGCCCGGCCTGACCTAGTGTGCGCAGGGCGCTGTCGGCTCTTCTTACAATGATGAACGCTTGCGGGATCTCATCACTTAAGAAACATTTAAGAATACATAAGAGATTTTGTCACCGAATTTTAGGAATCAATCTTAGAAAAGTTTAAATGTTTTCATTTATTTCCACAAACACAAAAAATACACATTTTAGCTGTCTTTAATAAGTGTGTCCGAGTTAACATGAACTTTTAAACTTGTATAAAAAGTAAAAGCTGTTTTGATTGCATACAACAACTTTTTATTAATAAAGTATGTTTTTAAAGCTGTAGGTACATATTAAAATGCGTCTTTACTAATTTCATTTTAAACAGTCTTCAGATAGATCTATCTAATTACCAACTAAAAATCTTAAATCTAAAGTTTACGTCCTAGATACCCTAACTTTGCCTAGCGTGGAGCACACAAATCAGTTCATAAGGAACAATAACATAAAAGTTCCTGTTTTTAAATTGAAAATGGCATCACTCGCAACAAACACGCAGCCTCATATCCATGTCGGCACTACGCATGCGTGTATTGTCCTTGCAACCAGACTTTCTCTATAACTCGCTTTTATCACTTATCAGCATTGATTTGTCATACAGTAGTTTTACAAGATCTGTATGAGTCAAAATTAACAAAGATATTCAATATAACAAGACCTACATCTCATAGACAAGTGTGTAGGCATCTTCAAACTTCAGGAGTCAGGCATGGTTTATGGTATAAAAACTATGTAATTTAGAAAAAAAATTCAAATATTTACTTCTTATTTAGGTAATTAATTTCAAAAATTTATAAAATATTAAAAATGTAGTATGTATTTAGCTATCACTAAATTTAAAAACGAGTTGATGAAAGTTCTACGTTTCGATTGCTACGAGCTACGGCGTAGCGCTTGCTACAAAATGCTACAAGAACCGAATACTCCGAGACCCAATGGAAGTTTTATTGAGAATAGCGTTATATTAGTTGCTTAGATACTACTCGTAGATATATGTATATATTCCTTATGTATGTATGACGCTGCTGAAGCTTGTTTAATGAAGATCAAAAAGAAGAAGAGATGGACTTAGGAACTTAGGATCCATAAACAAGAACGTGATTATTCCTAGTATTTTTTTGTGAACTATTTAAAAGAATATTCATTGTAAGGTAGGTAGTATGTATCCCTTCGCATACGTTTCTAAACGTAGAGTAGTTTTTTTACTTAGTGGTTGGTAACTTCCTTTCGAGTCATACACGGTCCAAATAATTAAACCGACTCGAACCATTTAGAAGTTTCCAAGCGAACTCATTACAGTTAAGCAATCGTAAAATTAATTATAACATCGGCTTCCTGCTGCGATACGATTCTGTAAATTAATCAAACTAAGTCGATGAAAGCCGAGGGAACCTCGATCGATCCGAAGGTCGTGGGTTCGATTTTTAACAGTGCATCATTCAGTTTCGGAAAAACTAAGGTTTTATTCAAAGGAGCTTTAAGAAGTGAATGAAAACGTGAAAAGGAAACTAGTTAGTAGAGACAGATAAGATAATCATCATCATCATCATTATCAGCCTATAGCAGTCCACTGCTGGACATAGGTCTGCCAAAATGAGGGTCATTGCGCCCTGTCCTCAGCTTGACGCATCCAGCTTCTGCCAGCAGCCTTTCGCAGATCGTCACTCCACCTGGCCGTCCTACACTACGTTTGCCGAGTCGCGGTCTCCACTCAAGAACTCGGTTACCCCAACGATGATACGAGGAGATGATACGAGGTATGTAATAGGCGGCGATAGGCTTGTCACCCGTCACAGATGGTGTTTGCTGCTGTAAAATTTGGATATAGCGTAAGATCTTTTTATGATAAAAAAAATAGTATCACCTTTTCCCCAGGCACGGTAGACATTCTCTCTGATCTTTTTATGTATTCCAGAGCCTTTGCAGATGTCTAAGGTAGTCAGTGGCACGTCCAAATACCTTTTAAATATCTTCAAAAGACTAAAAAATCGTGTACTTACCCAAAATTTTTAGATAATGCTGCGTTTTGGATGTACTTTTTAGAAATAAGCAAAAATCTGATGGTTTTAAAACTACTTTATGTTAATTTAGGTACCTATCTTGATCCGCAACTCCACAAACCTAAGTATATTGTGGTAGACATTCCATTACTCGATTAGCTAGGCCGAAAACAAGAACACAATAGATAAAAATCTATCGATTTGTTATTTGATAAATTTTCCATTGTCTGTTTTTTGTGTTTGAGAGATTATTATGTAAACAAAAGAATATTTACATTGATAAACATACTTTTTCGTGAATACCTATTTAGCTCCAGCTTTTCATCCACTTTTTATTTAACGATGATGGTATCTCTATTACAAAAAAACTTATGTTGTGTATCAGACTAGTTCTAGTGCCTAAAAGCCAAGCTAGTTGATTGCGTAATTGCGACTATCTCCAAGATTTTGATAAACACAAAACTGACATTATAATTCAAACTGCAGATGAAAGCCGTGCATTCTACGCGTTTAAAACAATCTCACACAATCGTAAACAAAACGCTACAAGCTCGCATACGCCATTCATTCCACACATTACTGGAATTGAAATGCGTCCAATACATTACTGAGTATAATGTATAATTGAGAAGGCTGGAGAGATGCCAAGCGCAACAGATGCATTGTACAGTGTGACACAATTAAAGGCCGCATCGGGTAAATACGTAAAAGTGGATAAAATGTACTTTGGAGAGTATTTTTTATTGCAAAAGGGATAGATCAAAATAACTCTTAGTTAGGTCAAGATTGAAGTAACTAATATTTAAAAAAAATCGAAAACTGATCTCTTTTTGAATGTACAGTCAGCGTCACCAATTGGTAACCCCCCTAAGTAAGTTTGTATGAGTCCAACTCAGGTGACGGAGTTTTGAGGCCGCCTTAAGGCTTCCGTTGTGGCTTGACGACTTAATTAGCCGAGACTGACAATTTAACGTGCCCTCCGAAGCACCAGAAGCGCTCAGATGAAAATGCCACTGGCGGTCACTCATCCCCTTACGGACCGCGATCTAGCAAGCACGACGATGAGCGCTCGGTGACCCCCCTAATATGGTGGTTTGTATGCCAGGGGGGTTACCAGTTGGTGACGCTGACCGTAGACAAAGGCATTTTCAGATCAATTTAAATTGATCATGTAGGTAAGTAATAAGTAAGTATAATATCAATGTAACTCCTTCGTGAAGTTAATCTGTAGCTGCCAGATTTCTTTTTAACTGTGCTATTGTTAGGATCTTGGTTATCTAGGTGCAGTGCCAACAGATGTTAGTATGTTGCCTGTTGGCGTAGAGTACCAACCTAACTTATCTTTTTAGGAGAAACTTACCTACCACTAAATTTACTTGGCCATACATATTGTTTGTTTTATAAACTCGGCCTTTCTGAGGAGTTGGCGAAAGTCACTGAATTTGCAACATGTATGTCCCACCCAGAAAAGTTTCAAACCCCTGTATACCCTACTTATTAGATACTAGCTGTCCGCCGCGGTGTTACCCCCGCGATCCCTCGGGAAAATTTCACTTCCCCGGGATAAAATATAGCCTATGTTCATCGGGGATAATGTAGGAGTCTATTAGTGAAAGAATTTTTCAAATCGGTCCAGTAGTTTCGGAGCCTATTCATTTCAAACAAACATACATACAAACAAAAAACAAATCTTTCCTCTTTATATTATTATTATTATAGTATAGAATATAAAAAATCTTTGGTCCTACCAAAATTTTGAATGTCTACGAGTAACTTCTACGACGTAGTTATTGCGTCTACATAGTCTACGCTACGCCGTAGCACTGTCTGTCTGCACCGATATTTTTTTTTAACTGTCATGCATTCTTGAAGTTCGCCATTTCGATGCACAAGACTTTAGTGAGTGATAGTCACACACACAGACCTAAAAAAAATTCGCTACGCCGTTTACCTGTCTCTGTTCATCTATACATTCTAAGTATAGACTTAGATAAAAAAATAATATAAAATGTTGTGTGACCATAGGGTCACACAACATTTTATATTACCTGGGATATTACTTATAAAATTTCCATATGAATAAAACATTAAAATTTATAAAAAGACATTTATTCAGACCATGTAATAATAAAACACTTCGCTCTTATTGGAACATAAGTTCGTCTAGAAAGCAAAGGATCACAAAGGGTTCTTTAATTTCGACTATAATAACATTTTGAAAAGGAATTAACATACAGAAGAAACAGTAGTGTACCTAGTACTTTTTGGCTAAGATTTTGTCTTAGTACAATAGTAAAAGCAAAAAAGAAACACTATTTTTAAATATTCCGAAGAAATGGCTATTATTGAAAGGGACTCCGCTCGTGTGAAAACATTTTAGGTCGTATTTATGTTTTCTTTCCTTTCTTTGTTATTTAAGCTGTTCAAAGTCAATACAAATAGACAATTACTTGTTGGATGGTTGAAAAACAAATATACCTTAAAGATTTAGGCCTTTACTAATAAACGTTGCCTAAAGTTATGTAATGTACAAACTAAAAAAATATATGGTTATTATATTCATAGGTTATGCATGACATAAGTTTATGTGAAATTAATTAGTAAGGGCCTTATAATATTAGAATAATGATGTTTTATAAATGAAATAATTATCATTAAAATATTTTTCATAAACTTTAGTATCCTTGAGAGTAACAATAAGGAAAATCTACCCCATGAATATTTAATAATAATGTTTTTGTGATTATGTCACATTTATTTCTAAGATATTTTAAAAATATTTAAGTTTATATTATTCTGACTGCGTACATGATAGTACATTGTTGTGCTTATGTTATTAATTAATAAACACCGAAATATTAGTATAGACATCTAATTAGACAGAAAATAGTATTCAGTTATGCATTATCACAAAGAAAACGATATAAATACTATACAATGTTCCCATCTATCTAATCAGCCCGGTTGCACCCACTGCTGGGTATAGGCCTCCTCTATATAACGTCTCTCTGTTCGGTTCACAATGTTACCATGATAACAAGATATTTTAGACAATGAAAAAAGATGGCAAATCTTCAGCCTCTATCATCAGTTTTTTTGAAGTGAAAACTTATTAAGGCGCGTTAGGCATTTTTGAGATGGAAAAAAATCATTGAACTCGCGACACTGTAATGTAACCGTTACCATTCGGCAAACATCGGCAAAAGTCTTAGTTAACTTAGTTTTTTTCTTTTATTCATATCTATTGCTTGTGTTGGTGTTCACTTTGTTGGTGCAACTAAATAATAAATAAAAGTCGGGGTCTGTCGGAGTTTCCCGCCGCGCGCCACGTCGCGTCCGCAGGCAGCCAAACAGTGTCAGCGTTTTTAATTGTTTTTAACCGTTAATTTGAATAATTAACAGTTTCAAGTTTTCCTTTCTGTCGGCACTCCCGGAGTGCAACTGATTTTTTATTTATTTTGTCTGTAGCGAGATCTGTGGTATATTTCCTGAATCTGTTTTGGTTTTAGTAAAAAATATTTGTAATAATGCATAGCAAAATCGGTCAACTATTATTAGTACACATTTCGCTAAGTGATAAATACGTCATACAGCTTAATAGAGTTGGACTCTTAATTTACAGGATAATTACATACTAGATACCTTCTACTCACAAACTACATACAAATAAGTTAACTTAAGTATTCTGAGCGAACTTATTGAACATAAAATCGAAATTACTTAAAATAACTATAAATTTTAAACATTCTCGGGCGATAAAATCAAAATACCGTTCATGTAAACACAAAAATAATATTTAAAAAAATCACGTATGAATTTGTGAAAATCTACCTGCATTTCCCCTCACTAAATTCTTTCTATAGAACCATAGACTATTCGTCTGTGTGTATAGAACTTAGCCCCATCCCTACTTTAAGGTCTAATGAAGATCAAATATTTTAAATGAAGCAATGTTACTAACTTTTTGTAGGAAATATGAGAATCTCGACAGCAAAACACATTATCAACACAAAAAAAAAATATCCCTTATAAACCAAACTATAGCACTAAACTTCAGAAGAATAGTGTAAAGGAGCATTAAGAAATGAAAAGACTATTCCGACGGGAACCCGCAACTTGAATGAGTTCACTGAGTGAAACGTGTAGATGGCGCTTACCGGTGCCTAACCGATAATATCGATAAAAATTTCGATTGCGACGTTAAGGATTCCGTGGCCGAGCGGTATAAGGCACTCTGGTTTTAGGGAGATCGTTTGATCGTTGCTGGTTTGATCCCGTCGGAATCAAAAATTTTGATAAAAGACTTTTCATTTCTCAATTAAATACCTAAGTGTGGTTTAACACTTACATAATTAAAAAAATATTATAATATTATATTTATTAAGTATCATAAAATACACATCTACAAATAATTAATGTTAAACATGACATAACCACATAATGAACATCAACACTGAACTATTAAAACCTTTTTAAATATTTGGCTGGATGTGAAAAGCTGCGTTTAAAACGACGCGACAGATAACTTTACTTTGATGTTTATCGCGTCGGTTTCTTCGTAGCATAAGGTGGTTTCTACAATATCTTTTAAAATGCACGACATAAAAGTATGGTAACTAGGTATAATAGAAATAACGACTATTTTTAGGCATCTGGGCAATATGTAGGTTTTTTTGTCTCTGATCGCGTTGAACTAAATTTAGTTAGAGATTGAAAAGAGCAGTGCTATCTGAAGAAAACAATTTACTAATGAAAAAGAATACAAAGGAGGCCATTCACGCTCCATACAAGGCTGGGCCCAAAAGTCAAAAGTGCCGGCCAATGAAAATAAAAGCCTCACCACTATTGGGAATATCAATCCGAGTATTTTTCAGGTCCACTACTTCAAAAGATGTATTAAGTTAAAAAAGCTGGATTTTGATACAATTAAATTTTTTTACTTACAAAAAATCATTTGAAATATTTGACTTAGAGACTTGGTGCTTGAAAAATACTCCGATTGACTTCCCCAATAGTGGTAACACCTTTATATTCGTTGGCCGGCATTTTTGATCTTTGGGCCCAAAATGAATGACGAATGAAGGAGGTTAAAAAACCATCCATACCCAAGTAATAATAGATCGTAACAGAGGCCGCAGATTGCAAGATATCGGATCACAAAAATCTAAGAGGTTTTTGGTACGCAGTCAACTTTTATTTTGCGTTTCTGAATGTAAAAGATTGCAAGCCAAACCTAACATTTAAATATGTACATTTTTTACACACACCGCACCACTCTTGTTACAGACATTTCAGAACGAAACGCGCAAAATAAAAATAGCAATAATAGAACTTATCTACTACAGAAAAAGGTACACAATGCAGTGACAGATTTCACGTTTTTTTGGTGTACAACAACCTTACGACTGGCCAAGTTTGAACGCCACTCTACGTACAATAAGCTCGATTATATTCTCATAACTTTGATATTTTAGTCGGTAGATTCCGTTTTACTTGTGATAAAAAATAAACACGCAAGTCACATACAATACACTCAAAAGATCTATCATTTGTGAAGTTAACCGTTTTGATGCACCGAAGATGCGTTTTCATACAAAATTGTTTAGTGCGCATCGTAAAGTATATAGTTGTTCTACCTCACGAACGCGGTTAGGTTTCATTGTGTGTGTAGATTTGTTTATGTATGCGTAAGCGATACTGAGCGCTCATATGTCCATGGAGGGTTTTAACGTTTACGCACACAGAAACAACGTGTATGTACATACACAATAACCTAACCTAACCTCCAATTAAGACTTCACTTAAGACTCACAACAGCGGTGATTGTGAGATTGCGCCTGTCACAAGATTCGTAATCAAGGGCCGCCTTCGTGAGATGGAAAAACTATACCTACCTTCACGCATGCCTAGATCTATAATATAATCGTACTGTACAAGTTTATTTGGAAATAACGTAACTGTTATTTCAAAATATACGATATATCGCGTATACATAATAATCTCAAGTAGCTTACAAAATTAATGTACGTTATTGATTGAACATTTTCATTTTCTCTTATTTCTAACTGTTTCAAACTTGACCAATCACAAAGCTTCCAAACTAAGGATATTAATGAGAAACAGAAATTATTCTGCAAGATACAACAATCACTTTGCGTATTGAGCACAATTTTAACCATTTGAAGCCTCGGTGTTAGTAAATCCAGTTCACACACGGCCATTAGAGTATATTTGTATGTTCTGTTCCAGTTGCATCTTGTATTCACGTAAGTTATTCTCATTCTGTTACACTAAGGCTGTGCTGTGTCCCCAGTAGGCAAACTGTTAGCGGCCGACTGAGTTTGCGGCGTATCGATTTAGTACGCCCTTCCATATATTTGAAATGGAGTGTCCACAGTTTGCTATTTTTGCGCTCACTTGTACGCAGTTTGCAGCGTTACGCGCGCCGACTATCTCAGTACTCGGCCGCTAACAGTTTGCCTACTGGGGACACAGCCTTAGGGACTCATTTAGAGGAACGTAATAAAATTTTAGAAATTTCTTTAAGTAAATACAAATACAATACTTCTTGAGAAGACAGAATGAACAAAGACCTTCACGTGGCCATCAGCTTAACCTCATTCGTGACCCCGCCCGCTTACATACCGCCTATCACTTCTTTGGCAACAGAGTGGTCCACAACTGGAATGCACTACCAAATGACGTTGTTACAGCTACTTCGGTCAATTCGTTTAAGAACAGGCTCGACAACTGGCTACGAACTAATAAATCAGTGCTCAAAAAGATTAACCAATCTTGAACAATCGGGACTATTTCAACTGTGATATAGACACATCAGCAACCGCTGCTCGTCTATCATCTCATCATAAGATTTTTTAAGAAAAGCCTTCTAGATAATGTTCCAAATCCACGTAAAAATTAGTCTGAATCTAGTTAGTAGTGCTACAACTTAGCTCACAAATAATAAAAACGCATTAAACATAATATAAATAAGTAATATGATTTAATACGTTCCTTTAAATCAGTCCCTGAGTGTATTTTTAGTGCGAAGAAGCGAATCTTATATGGCGGTGATAATCATGTTATCTCGCTTGCACACTAATAACGGCACTAGTGCGAAAGCGAGAAATCATGATTATCACCTCCATTTTTGATTATTTTCTCTAGTGAACCGAGTTATACAACATGAGAACATGCGCAATGGCGCTTTCATACAAAGTTGTCTACTGCGCATCCAAATGGCATTCATTGGGCGAAGTATACAATGCTGCACCCTTATTGTCTAGCTTGAATTCCATTTCCAGTTATCATCTCAATTGAGCTCAACCAATCACATAACACGAAAATGACTACGGAAGTGACAAAACGTCATTTTCCTATTGTGTGATTGGTTGAGCTCAATTGGGATGATAACTGGGAATGGATTTCAAGTTAGACAATAAGGCTCAATGCACATTGAATTGGGAAGCGACGCGTCTTTTAGTTTTATCGCAAGCCATTATAAACCTTATATACAATGTTACAAGATATAGAAACGCTTGTAGAATTAACGAGATCTGGCGAAGCCATCTAGCGGGACGCGCCGGCGCGAGTGGTTCATTCTACCTACAAGCGTTTCTATATCTTGTAACATTGCTCATAAGGTTTATAATGGCTTGCTATAAAACTAATTGACCCGCGCTTGCCAATTCATATCGCTTGAGCCTAAGCCCCCTGAACGCAGTTTGAACGCAGTTTTTGAAAATTAAATAGTAGCCATGTGTGATATTTTACTAAAAGGTCTAATAATCATGTGCCCATTCGTTTTCCTGCAGAAATGCGTCGACGACCTCTTTCATAGTGAAGTTTGGTATGAGCTGGTCTGCGGTTAGCTTCACTCTTGTCACCGGATCGAAGTGGCCTACTCTCTGTGAAATATAAACAGCATTATAAAATAGAACTGTGTTGGTTGAGTGGGATGATTTCTCGATTTTCAATCCAAGGTGGCGAATTGACTTCCCCGGGATAAAATATAGCCTATGTTCATCGGAGATAATGTGGGATTCTATTGGTGAAAGAATTTTTCAAATCGGTCCAGTAGTTTCGGAGCCTATTCATTTCAAACAAACAAATCTTTCCTCTTTATTAGTGTAGACTAGCTGGTTTTCCGATGGTCTCATGGTCGTGCTTGCTTAGTCGTTCTTGATAGATCGCCGAAGTTAAGCAACGTTTGAAACAGTGTATAAGTGGATGGGTGACCGCCTGAGGCATTTTCATCTGAACGCTTCGTTGCGTGCTTTGGAGGGCACGTTAAATGTCAGTCCCGGCTATTTAAGTTAAGACCTTGACGGAGGCCTAATGGCGGCCTAGAAACTCCGTCACCAGAGCTGGCCACTGACTCATACGAACTTACTTACTTTTTTCCAATGTTTTCCTTCACCGTTTAAGCAATAAGATAAGATGATTACCTCCAAATGCTCTTCAATATCTTTCTTCTCGTACGTAATCCCGCTCGGAGTTATGACCGGCTCTTGCAGTATCTCGAAGCTGATCTTACCGCACAAGTAATCGGGTACATCCCGCTTCTGTGAAATTAACCGTTTAATAAGTGATTGCGCTTTCTACTGTTTCTTTCCGTCGATAATCTTTGCGGCAATGAATGTAAGGGGAGTTTTAGTATGTTCTATTTAGGTGTATGAATAGATAAATAAATAACAAAACAACACAGCTACATCTGAAGCAAATATTATAGCAGATCATTCAAAAATCGACTTTCAATCCGAAGGTCGTGGGATCGAATCCCGGCCGTGCATCAATGGATTTTGCGTTTCGTAAAATTTATATGCGCTTTAACACAAGCTCTGAACGGTGAAGGAAAACATCGTGAGGAAACCAGTTAGTATTCTTACAGGCGGCGATGGGCTTGCAACCTGTCACGTATGGAATACTAACTTCTGCAAGATGTGGGCATGTATCAAATATGTATTTGTACATGCCTCTGACTACCCCCTTAGACATCTTCAAAGGATCTGGAATATAAAGATCTGAGAGAATGTCTACCGCGCCTTGGGGATACAGTCGTGACCCTGTTTACGTGTTACATTCAAAAATATGTCCTGACGCGAGAATTGAACTAGCTACTAACTCTTGCGTTATTCAAAGAATTATATTTAAGTCTTACCCGTCGCCTTTCGTCCATTTTAGAAAATAAATTATTTAGTTCACTAGCGTAATTAGTCTGAAACAAAAGAAATGACAAAATATCATTAAGGGTCGTCCATTAATCACGTGAGGCGCGAAGGGGGGGTTCAGAAAAAATCACCAAATATCACCAGGGGGAGGGGTGTAGTGAGATCACGTGTTATCATTTTTATTTTTATGCCAGTTATATCAGAAACCACCACACAGCAACCTGTATTTATAAGTACCTAGATAAGATTTTGAATAGCTTATAGGCTATTCGCGCAGGCAGGTGCGGTCGCAGCCCGAAATTTTGGGGGGGGGGGGAGGTTAATATAATAATAAAGGGGGGAGGTTAAAATAATAATATAATAATATAATAAAGGAGAAAAATCTTGTGTATTGTGCAATAAAGTCTAATATTAGTGTAGTAACTAATATTAGACTTTATTGCACATTATTTTTACACAAGATTTTTCAATTTGATTACGATTTGGGGGGGGGAGGTCATGTCCTTCCTGTGACGCCCCCCCCCCCCCCTCCGCCCCCTCAGATCTCAACACATTCTAAGGATATCGATCTGAGTGAATGTCTTCCGTGCCTATGGCATACGGCCTGTTTCGTTTTTTATAAAAAGAACAGGAGTTCAACTTACACATTCATCCTCAATCTTAACCGACTTTGTGTTCAAGTCCTCCTCATCCTTTCCATCTATTTTCAGAGCTGCTATTCGACGCTCCATGTCTTCATTTATAAGTCTGCATAACAAGAAACAAACCTGAATTAGTTTACTTCCAATACAACTATTTTTAAATAGCTTAACTGATTCTAATGATTTTGTGACACTTTAAGAGAGAACCTGCGTTAGTCGAATGGGGTTGTATGTACCTCGACTTTCAATCCGAAGGTCGTGGATTCGAATCCCATTTCTTTTCGTAAAAATATGCGCTCTAAACGGTGAAGGAAAACATCATGAGGAAACCCGCAGCTTAGTCAGCTCCACATGTATTGACCTTGTCTTTCCTATGGGCCAGGCTGATTGAACTGAGAGGATGGTTTAGGTGTTGGGCAAGCCTATTCCATCTCAAACAATGTCCCAGGCACTACAGCGTCCCTTTAAGTGTAGGCAAAGGTTGCCTCCTGACGCTGTCTATATCATCTAATATGTAAGAGTGAACCTCAAGATGATTAGAATATTTTCACGACCAAACCACTCAGCAGGTTTTAACCAAATTTGGCTGTGAGCAATATTAACTAAGACATCTTCAAAGGATCTTGAATGCATAAAGAAGATCTGACAATTTTTTTGTCGCGCTTAGGTTACCGTGATCATGTCACTATCTAATATACGAGAAAAAGTAAATTATATTGATTATTTTCTTCCAAGTCATGTTTTCTTCAAAGTAATTGGATATTGAAGAAATATTTTTAAATGCGTAAACATGCGTAGGTAGAAAGGTCAATTTAATTAGGAAAATGCTAGTAACACTCACGCATTAACCGTCCGTTAACGACTGTTTTAACCAAAGTATACAGATCAACTGAAATGACGCATTATTTGCAGTTGTTTAGCTGAAAGCAAACTTATTCTGTAACTGTAATTGGATTTATTGGATCTTGTTTCAACTCTAAATTTAGATAAGACGATTATCACATTAACCAAATTATGGTAGCTGTTTCCCTAACTAATTAATGATTGGCATCAACTACCAATTCAACTATCAACTTTAGCTGCTGGATCAAGGCGCAGTACATTGAACTCTTAACTCTTCAGTCTTCAAATAAACTGTCAAGTACTGCTAACTTCCCGCATAATGCCACAACTAAAGAGTAAAAACATCCTATAAAAGTGTATGATTGACTATTGGCCTCTTTACTTGAATAACTGACTTTAACTGAATACTTTACAATAAGAAATTCAGTTATGGCTTCCAGGCGGAAATGGACTGAACAAAAGTCTTGACTTCACTTCTTGGTTCATGGCTACAGCGGGTTGTTGTCACAATTCTGCCAGTGTCCATGTCTGAACAAAAGTTGCATACCTATTCAAGTAAGATTGCAGCTCAATTTCTTGTGCAATCCGCTTCTCTTCCTGCACTTGCCACCGCCGCTTGCGCGCCAACCGGATCTGAGCGGCTATATCATCCCCGAAGTTGAGCTTCTGGTCGCGAGCTAGATCGCATGCTGGAAAAGAATAAGGTTTTGTTTAAAAATCCTGCTTTTATTCATTAGGAATCATTTTTATGGGAATAGTTGTATACTATGACTTGATTGTATAAAACAGGTATCATAAATGGTATGTTGAAGTCTGAAGGTATAAAAGTTGTTTGTTGGTGTGAATGCAGTGTGGAAACATTGTGAGAGTAGGAAGAAATTGGGTTAAACTGTATATGGAAGGTAATATTGTGAGCTGAAAGAAATAGGTAGGAAGTGTGTTAAGCTATGTATCGAAGGAAACATGAACAAACAAGAAAAATATAGATTTTTACCTCTATGTAGATGTTTGATGGCTTCATCATAGCACTCCAAGTCAACCAAGGCCTGGCCGAGGAAGAAATGCCCCTTAACCTGATTTGTATCGATATCCAGTGCCCGACGGCAATCCTGACATGCCAGCTCCCATCGCTTAAGCTTGAGATAACACAGCGCTCGGTTTGTGAAGTATGTTGATACTGATGGATTTTTTATCTAGAAATACCAAAGATAGTGGTTTGAAACCTCTACTAATAACTCAGTAATTAAGACTTAATGATGAGGTTTCATTAAGTTCTTTTACATATTGATATTAAAAAGATTTATTGTACTGTTTGTTTCCAAAACAAAATTTACAAGCTGACGGTTGTTTGAAAGCATGAATTTTATTTGAATAGTGATGTTAATATTGACGACCTCTGTAGCGCAGTGGGCGAAGGCCCGCCTGCGACGCAAAAGGTTGCGGGTTCGATCCCCGCGGCGGGACCAATGTTTGTATGATCTACAAATATTTGTCTCGGGTCTGGGTGTTTCTATGTATAATATGTATGTATTTACAAACAAAAAGTATATAAGTAGTATATCAGTTATCTTAGCAGTTTGGGGCTAGATGATGCTGTGTGAAAAAGTCCAGCATTATTTATTTATTTACTTTATTTAATAATAGAGAGCTCTAATTAAAATATTATCACCGCTCTATAGAATTGTGCACGGTTTTTGAGGGTAATTTTGTTTGAATGTTAGTGTTTAAAATAACTATGTACCTACATTAATTACTAATATTACTGTTTTTATTTTTAGATTGTTCGAAGCTTAATTAGCATATTATAATAAGTTTCTCTGTAAGTGAAATGTAAATTTCTTTGAGAAATAAATATCTCTAACCGTTGAAATAGGCTTGCCAGCACCTAAACCATCCTCTCAGCTTATTCAGCCTAGCTCACAGGAAAGACAACGTCAATAAGTGTGGAGCTAACTAAGCTGCGGGTTTCCTCACAATGTTTTCTTTCACCGTTAAAAGCTGTGTTATAGTGCATACCAATTTTTACGAAATGAAAAATCCATTGATGCACGACCGGGACTCAAACCCACGACCTTCAGATTGAAAGTCAAGGCACATCACGGCTCTCTGTAAGTATATACCTACCTACAAATAATGGAACATTCTGGAAAATGAATAGAAGCCAACTCCCTGGCATTAGAAAGTTTTAATTTCAGTGTATGAGTAACTTCAGCATGAATATCATGACATTCAGTTTAAACCGCGACTTTCTTTCTCTTCTTCATTAAAGTTAAGCTATTGATTGGTGTTCCTTTACAGACAACTATTTTATTCCATTGTTTTGACTTTATATCTGCGAGTTAGATTGCTCTTTTATGTGATCATTTAGACAATTTTTAGCCACTAACATACTACCCTAAGGTACAGAAACAATATATTTGTTACACGTTTCTAGTGATAATGCAAGATTGACCAAAACAACTGATTGATGTACAACTGTTTTGGTACAAAACCATGACAAGACCAAAAATAGCAAGCGAGCCAGGCAAGGCCTGTTATTGTTGCGTTATTTTTAGGAATATTATAAAAGTAAAGTAAAGTAAAGTAAAGTAAAAGTTTATTTTGCTAAATTTGTGGTAGGTATAAGAAATAAAGCTACTTACAATGGCTTTTGTGTAGCAGTTCGTAGCATCTTCGTATCTCCGCAAACTGAACATTCTATTCCCCTGTTCTTTCAACTCCTTGTCCGACAGATTCGCGGTCGAATACATATGTTTGCTCATTTTTACTGCTGCGATCCCCGTGATTAAAAAATATTCATAATACGCTCACTCCTACAAATTACAAAACAATATTTTATTTTTGATTTGAGAGTCGAACACAAACAAAACCACCTTCAACTCAACGCAAGCAAACCAACCAAACCCCTAGCCCTCTTCTTCTTCTTCTTTTATTTTCTTTCGAAGAAATAAATGTGACACTGACATTAGTGACATTGACATAGCGGAAATTGACGTCTATCACTAGAGATGCACGGATGTACCTGAAAAAAAACTCAATTACTCATTTAACCATACTTCCCTATTTAATATTAAAATAATGTTAAAGTAATTCTGTCTGTCTGTCTATCTATCTGTCTGTTTATCTGACGCCTAATGGCTGGTTTACACTTGTTAAGTGCTTTAGTGTTAAGTAAACTTTTAACTTAAAAATTTAGTTAATTGTGTGTGTAAACCAGCAATTTTTCTGTTTAGTAGCCCCCCCTCTCCACACTCCGCGACCCCCCCTCTCAAGGTTTGACACTTAATGTATGAAGTCTATAGTATTTATTTCAGTTTGTAGTACAACTTTTTGTTCATACCCTCCGTATTAACAAAAAGTTTACAAAAGTGTTTCAAAAACAAGTAGAAGAAGAGTATTTTTGGCTCGTTTCTATTATAAGTAGACAATACTCAAACGTAGTGATTAGATTCTCCTTGATTGTCAAGTAAACTTTTTAACTAAAGGATTCAGTTATTTCTAGCAGCCATTTCGCCATTTTCTTTAAACTTTGACCTCTATCTTTCGTCACGCAGTCAAAATTTATGAAAATGACAGGTCTCGCCTGCAAGTGGGGGGTGCGAAATGCGAAGAGCGGGGCTACTAAACAGAAAAATAGGATTATTTCTATTTCGCTTGCAGCTAATCCACTAAACCGATTTAGTTGACAACTTCTTTGAATTGGTGGTTTACACACACAATTAACTGAATTATTTAGTTAAAAATTTAGTTAACTGTTAATCACTTAACAAGTATAAACAACCCAAAGTGGTCGTAGAAAAGATGCTTTTGTCTAATGTCAAATGTAATTTTACTCTATTCTACCGTAGAGATGATCATAAATAAGGGTGATCATGGTAAGCAGGGTGATCAACTGAACTTCTCTTTTAGCAGAACGATGCAGTTGAAACTCGGATTTTCGATCAAGTTTCATCTATGATTTTAAAACATGCTGACAGCGAACTGTTCTGATGATGGAGCCAGTAGCTAGTTCAACGTAACTATTCAGGAAATAACAGTAAAATATCGGTGTCAGGACTTATTTTAACCTCATTTTATATTTTACCTTTGTTTCTACAATAAATGACATTTTATTTTATTCTATTCTTCTAACCAGTTCATGATAATAGGTGCTTACATTAAAATCTTGTATCGAAATATATTTAATTAACAAAAACTTATTATGTTGAATTCAACCTTATTGAGCACGTCTTCGCTTGTCATTGCGAAACGAACTTGCGAATTAAACTTTTTAAACTTTCGTGATTTGGTGACATAATTATTATTTTAAAACCGGGTATTTATCACGTAGGTACCTATTTTTAATATTTGTTTGTTCCGACGTTTCGGACGCATTGCAGCGCCCGTGGTCACGGATGAACTGAGGCACGGCGAGTTAGCTTCTATTATTGAGAGTAGATTGCGTCTACCCTCAATTCGTCTTCAGAATCCGATAAGGCTAGATTCACACCGCGACACACGACACTGATTGTATCAACTTGCGGCAAACACGAACCACCAGTCACACACTTATTAATAACAGGATTCCACGAGGCCGAGAGTCGAAAACCATCTTCACGGTTGAAATTCGGGTGTTTTCTGATTTCAATCGCTTCTCGGACCATCCGTTTATAATAATGGCGTTCCCTGGAGAGAACCTTAGGATCATGGAACAAATAATAAAAATAGGTACGTGATAAATACCCGGTTTTAAAATAATAATTACGAACTTGCGAGTTTCACTTAATCACTAAACTGGTTTAGTTATTAATTATTATTAATAAATTATTAATGGAAAATCCTAGGGAAAGACAAAGGCAATTTTTATCCCGAAAGAATGAAAAAATCCCGAGTAACCGCGGGTCACACCGTGTGGGAGCGCAGCTAGTTCACTATAAATTATCAGGTACATATATTTTTAAATCTAATGCGATAATTAGGGGCTAGGAGTAGGTGACAATGCAAAGGTCAGGTCATCGAGCTGATTTAATAACGGAATCGAGTTCAACACATCAATGCGTTCGAAAAGACAATTTACTCACATGCATTGTCACATTTTCCACCAAAGCTGTATAAATAGGTAAGAACCTAGGTACATATATTTGTGCTTTCGGTTCACAGTCACCTTACCTTTAGGAGTGAGTGAGTTACCTTTAGGAGTTTTGTAACAAGGTAGTTACAAAATCTTGTGTCAATGACGTCATTGAGTTTAAAATATCTTGCATTTTATCACTGGGGTTTTGTAACTACCTACCTATTTACCATCTTTACATAATACAGTTAGTTTAATTTTTTTTTAAATAAATACACCAGTTGTGGTACATACCTACCATGGAAGCGATTTTCATACTTCAGCGGAATGTGAGGCGGAATGCATCCGGATCACCGGAATGAAACCTTTCAGACTTCCGTGGATTTTTTTCAAAACTGACTTTTCCTGCATTGCGATTGGCTAGAGCTCTATCATAATCAGTGAATTGAGATACTTTAGGATCAGTGATTTGGAATCTTTTTTACAGTAGTAAAGTAAGTAAGTAACCTATAAATTTTAGTAGGTGCCTAGCTATATTAAAAAACCTTTATGTAGCTCTATTAGCATTTATTTAGCTAGGTAGGTAAGGTAAGTACTTGTGTAAGCACCTATTTTTTTATTATTATTTATGTTTCATAAGTGAGTAGCTAGTATACTAAGGTATGTATGTAGGACCTATCTCATACTTTGGTGATAACCCATACCTAGGTCACATAGTGTGGCTCTGGGTAAAAATATGTATATAACACTGATTAAAAATTAGTACCTACGCTACGCATTTCATTCACGGCAACGTACGTAAACCAAAACCACATAATGACGCTCAGGCGTGTGGTCGTTTTAGCATTTTTATTTGTTACGTGTAGGGGTAAGTTTTTCATTTGTTGTTTCTTACCTAAAATTAAAGATTACCTAAGTGGCACCTATCTATTTATTATTTTATTTACTTACTTAGATTTCAGTTCCGACGCAAAAAGAGATGCAAAAAATTCGACTAGGCAAGTAGTAGGTAGGTACCTATTTACAATAGCAATGTAGCTCCTGATTTCAATTTAATTCGTTTTTTATTGTTTGAATTTTTTAAATGCGTCTTTAGGCGAAAGAAAGAAAGAAATAAACTTTTATTTTGTGCCACAGACAGAAAGTGTTCTTTGCTATCCACAGTGGATATTTACATAGTGGAAATCAGTTCAGCCGTCTGATTTTCAGCATAGAAGGACCCACGGGATCCATGCTGGAAAGCTTAAAAAAATAAGTAATTTTTATTTATTTATTAAAACTTGCACGGCTACATCACCAATTAGGTAAGCTAATTATTAGTTACAAACAAAATTATCAATGTCTTTATGAATCAGAATGAAGTGCAAATAAAAATAATATGAATTGTATGTCAAAAGATTAAAATAAAAAGATTTAAATTAACAGTACTTAGTATCAGGAAATCAATATAATTATTTGTAATAATTATATACCTACAATACAACCGAAGAATACAACTTAAAAATGCATAACTAAAAGAAGGGGACGCCTCACACACACAGCAGCACACACACAACCTCACAATTTGTAAAAAAACCTACTTACATAGTATTTTACGTTTATTTCTAATTTCAGGTTCCGAAAGAACTGGCTATCCAGGTTATGAGATATTTCCAGACATCAAGGGTTGGCTGAAACTACATGTGGAACCAACTACCTATAAATCAGCCAGAGCTAGCTGCCACAGTGAAGGTGGGTATTAAAATAATGGAAAAAGTAAGTAGGTTGGTACCTAGACCTACTTACTTTACTAGGTACCTAATACACCAATTCCATAACCTAGATAGGAAAGTAGTTAGGTACCTGGTTAGGTTATGAAAATGAAAAAAATATATATTCTAAATTAAGTAGATTTGTATATTTAGTTAAGAAGTTTATTTTTTTTTCTATAACATCAGTAGGTAACCCTAAGGGTCGATTCACATCTGACGGAAGATCCGTCGCGGATTATCGGTCGCGGAACGCCAGAACTGACAAATGTATAGAAAAACACTCGACCGTTCACACTCGACGGACTAACGTATCATCCGTCGAGTGTGAACGGTCGAGTGTTTTTCTATACATTTGTCAGTTCTGGCGTTCCGCGACCGATAATCCGCGACGGATCTTCCGTCAGATGTGAATCGACCCTAACATGATTGTTCCTTAGTCTAAAATGTCATCTATGATTTCTAGCACTTTGCGCTTAAAGAGTCTTCTTTGTTTATCATTCATTTCATTCATATCCGTTAGCAGACTAAGTAAAAACATTTTGTTTGAACTTTCATCATTGATATGGTTTTCAATCATTCTAGTTCTTTTCATTCTGAAATAAGCTGCTATATCTTGGTCAACACGTGCTTCTGTATCTGTAGATTCTGATCGCTTTATTCTCTTCCTAGGTATGGGTATGGAATCAGGTTCTTCTAGCTCGTAGTTTTGTTCAGAGGGCGATTGTGGCAACAAAACTGTATCATTACTAAATGCTTCTTGACTGGTATCCAACACGTTTCCATTTGTGACTTTTATAAATGGAGTTGCAAATTTCATAAACTCCGCTAAGTAATATGGTTTTTTAAGTATCGCTCCATTTTTACGCCTTAAATGTCGAACAAACACGCTACGAATATTCCGCCATTTTTCTTTACATTCTGGCCCTGGAAAATTAAAAAAAATGCATCATTTCTGAGTAGGTAGGTAGGTGCCTTACATAATATGAATTCCCACGGGGAGCGGGCCGGCGCGTGGTGGAACAGCAACCTACTCAATATACAATCAACGTCTAAGCTAACAAAAGTATTAACAACAAACCTGATATTTGAAATTTCTCTCCAATTTCCGTCCAAGCCTTTTCAATCTTATCCTTCCTCATGTAATCCGGTAACTGAGAGTTAAATAAAAAAGGATATTTTTCAACTTCTTGCACAAATTTAATATTACACTCTTGCTCGGCCGCCATTTTGAGATCCGAAGGAGACGCGGTAGGCACGCGCAACCGGAACGGTGCGTGACGGGGTACTAGTTAGAAGACAGAAAATAAATAAGTTAGGTTAGTTGCAGACTCATGCGATACGGGTTTCGGAGCGTGAGCGTGTCGCGTATTTTTCTGGGTAAATTATGTAAAGGAATGTTATTTTACTTGTATTTTACCAAGAAAAATACGCTACAGTAACCCAATGAACAGATATTAACTTAAAAGTTTGTATGTTTTAATTTTAATTAATTTTGAAGTAACTTATAATAGCTTTTTAGCTGTTGTCAGTTCCTAATACCTACTTATTGTAAATGTTGTGCATGCCTGTAATGGGTGTACATTCTATATAGTGACTGATTTAAAATGTTCCTACAAATGTGTATTATGTATGCTGTTGGTGTTGCCTAATAATTAAATAATTTAAATAAATAAATAAGTAGGGTATTTATTGGTGAAAATTCTGCAAATAATTTTAAATTTTGAAAATTCTAAAACCAAAAAATAAGCTAACATTCCATTGTTCAAAATTACAAATGATACCTACAGGGCCATAGATAAACAAGTAAGTATTAGGTAGGTACAATTAAAAAAAAACCGACTGCAAGAAAGTCAACTTTTGAGATTTTTCAATGCGTGGGCACCTAATTAAACTAATAAACAAAATCATTTGCATGCATTCATTGATAATTTGTTATTCAAAATTAAACATAAGTATGACTTCTAGGTATATATTTTTGTAATCTCCTTTTAATTTTCTTGATTTTGATACCCCACGACCTAGGTAGGTACTCGATAATGCGAAGGAAATGGAGAAAATTCAACAACGATGTAGGTATCTCATAATAAAAAAATATTAATATAATAAAAGTAGAAACTCAAAATAATAGGTAAGATATGTTAACTAACCAGAACCACACGTCGTTTGTGGTTGGGAGATATACAAACTTACTCTGTGGGTTGGGGTGCAAAACAGACGTAAAGCAGGTGGTCGTCACAGTGTAATCGACAAATTTTTTTCTTAGCATGTTACTATTTCTCGCATAAGATCCGCCATTTTGTTTTTTTTAAAACCTATCTTAGAACTCTTGGGTGATTATGACGAATCTAAAAAATCTTGAAATCCGTCCAGCTGTTATCTTGTAGATATGTTACATACACACGAGATACGCGAAAACATAACCCTTCCTTTGAAAGTCGAGTAAAAACAATGAAAGTACCTAAATATTAACGCTTCCACAATTTAATGTCCATTGGAAGTAGGGCCGGAAAATAAATTAAGTTACTTAGAGTCAATGAACTATTATAAAAAGTAAGTAATCCTAAACCCTAAGTCCGAAATATTTAGCCCCTCCCTATTGTCCCACGGCTGAGCAAAGGCTCTTTTGAGGTCTCCATTGAGTTCAACCACAGAGTAAGTTCAACGCATAGAGACACAAAGCACAGAGTAAGTCGAGTAAGTAGGTAGGTATAGCCCTCAGAATAACTATGTAGGTACCTATAGATGTGCCACCACCACGCTTCTCGTCTGTGGCCACCACAGATGAACTGCCATCTACATTACACTACATAACACGCTCAGACAAAAATAAGGCTGCTTCATATGGTGTTGCCCTCACCTGCCCTCGTGCTACAAGCCTTCTTAAATCAGCACGTACCAAGGTAGAGTCAAATTACTATCATACCAATCTGTACCTACCTACATATTCCAATAGCTGCGTTCAATTCTTACTTCCCTTTTCAGCGGCGCTGTTAGCGTCTCCATGGTCGTCTGACTTCGAGCCCGCTGTTCGCAAGCTGCTGTCTACAAGATTCCACACGATACCTAAAGTTTTTTCTGGAGCTGGACTGCGAAAAGGTAAAGGGGCGTTTTTTCGTTGTCCCACTAAGTTACGAAAATGGGACTACGAGAAATAAGTAACGTCCCTACCTTTTTATAAATTATGTAGGTATTAGGTACCTATTATATTATCTGGGGTAGGTAGGTACTTAGTACATAAACCTCCCTGATAATGTACTTACCTAGTACCTACCTAGTCTACCTACTTACACTGAATCCTACTATCCCACTAATACAGGATGTAAAAAGACAAGTACCGAAAACTGAGGGGTTGTAATCAGACCATGATTCTAAACATATTTAGCGAAAAAAAAAACACAATTGTTTTTTTGACTTATAGTCATTTTATGTTATTACAACATAATAAGAGCATACCTACCTAATAATTTCATTTATAAAAAAAAACAGTTAAAATTCAAAATACAATCCTCTTCAAACGCTGTTTTTTCGGAAAATCCTTTTGGATTAGGTTGTGTGTTGGGATGCTGTACCTACTCCGTGCGGCTTCGGTAGACGTCTTTTTACACCCTGTATAATAAAGATGAAAGTTTGCGAGTTTGTTTAGATGTTTATAGATGTTTATGTTTCAATCACGCCTAAACCAGTGAACCGATTTGGATGTAACTTGGAATAGCATATTACGTGCATATGCTATTCAAAATATTGGTACCACGCGAGCGAAGCCGCGCGCAGAAGTTTCGAACAATCGAACTCCAATCACCTACAATTAAAACAAATACCTACCTATCAGCTAAGCTCGTAATAAAAGTAAGTACCTGTGGTTGCAGACTCCCCAGGTATTCCAGTGGAGCCGTGCACCAACAAGCGGTGCCGTGTGTTCTTAGCAAGCGGTGGCATGGACAAGGTCCACTGTGATGACCACCTGCCTTATGTCTGTTTTGCACCCCAACCTCAAACGATGTGCGGTTCTGGTAAGTCAGGACAGTTAGGGCAGCGCCAAACAGCATAACCAGGCAGCTTGATGTCTGCTGCTGCCCTCGTGACAAGGCAGCGTAACCTACCTTATCTAGGTAGGTACAGTCAGCAACGAAAGTCAATTAATAGTTTGATTTTTTTAAATAAGTACCATTTTTTTTTAGATTTCAAAAACCAAATAACTTTGAGCTACTTAAAATAAGTAGGATACCTACTACCTAGGTAGTAGCATTATGTGGTAGGTACCACAGAATGCTACTACCTAAACTAGTCTTTGGTCTTGGTAGGTAGAAAGATAGATACCTAAGAAGGTAGGTTATCTACTTAAAGTGATTTTGCTTTGTTAGGTAGATAGTTTATATTTCCTTTTGTACCCCCAGGATACGAGTTCAAAAGCGAAATGGGTGAATGCTACAAATTGCACACCGATGGTGCCTCACTACCGGACGCACGATCAATTTGTACAAGAGAGGGAGCGTTTCTGGCCTACATTTCTTCCTCCGTCGAACAGAAGGTTCTGGAGTCTATGAGTGATGGGATAACCTTCATAGAAAACGGTAAGCTCTATTCTATCAAAGCCCTTGCAGTTTTTAAGGAGTCTATAGGTAGTGCGTATTACAATCGACACTACCAAATTTTCTTGAAAGTAATATACACTAGGTACACACACCGGCGAAATTAGAGGAAAATGAAGAAAACCATTTTCACCCCAAGCCACGTAGATGTAAATAAAATGGCTAGTGTAGATATCTTTCTGCATTTTTTTTTGTGAGCCTAGTTATAACATTACGGCATTGCCTAGGTACTAACTTAATTCATACATTACGTGGATTGAGTATACAAACATTATTCAGAAGGCTTTTATAACAAATCTTATATATGTATCTTAATCTTATGTATAGGAAATATCTGTGATTTTCCTCTAATATCACCGCCATGTTTATTTTGGATGGATTAGGATTCTCTAACCTAACACTGTTCCTAGGTAGTGGTGCTGGACCCGATTACCGGCACTTGAGTCGATCAGGTTATACGGACTACAATTGCGACGGGCCTCATAGTTTCATCTGCGAGATGGTAACACCATCACCAGCGGCGTTGGCGGCAGCGGCGACGAAAGACTCTGGTTTAATTGATTAGGATAGAAACCTCTTATGCCGGCCACCCAAGTTTACCGTCCAGTCTGCAGCGGACTGGATGCGGCGTCCAGTAAACTTGACGTTGTATTGGTATGAGTGTGCATGACAAGCGAAAAAGAACTTCGTTCGATCAAGTTTGCAGCGCTGCAAACTAAACGGTAGACTGGATCGTGGGTGGCCGGCATTAGCACCGAAAGAACTTGACACGACAAGAAATTGATGACAATATTTTCTGAATTTACTAGAACCTGGAACTAGCCGAGTCCCAAATTACCCAGTGATTTAGATTAGTTAAAGCAACAAAGAGGTGTGGTGTGATGTTAAGTTATGAACAGTAGGTAGGTTACCTACAGTACGCACAACCGGTCTTTAGCTCTCTGAAGTTAGGTGGGTGCACTCACTCTGTGGGTGCACTGAACGATTGCCCAGATTTGGTAGAGTAAGCGAGATAGGCCGACGCAACAAACTAAGCGAGTGAGCGAGGCAGATAGCAACGTTGTCTTCGTCTTTTAAGCTTCAAGAAAAATGGGTTCTGCGCCGCTACTTCAGAGAGGTAAAGTTCGGTTGTGCGTACTGTACCTATGTAATAATAATTTATTCAAGTAAGTTAATGACAGTAGGTAGGTACTATTTTGATTAGTACCTGGTGTTTAAAAACCTTAAATTTAGTTAGTCATTAAAACCACCGTATGATTTTGTTTAAATTATTTATATTTTTGAAACTGCTCAATTTAACGCACAAGTTCATTGTTACAATATGTGTGAGTAGGTAACTAGTACCTAACAATTTATTAGAATTGTCAGACACAGGTAGACCTAGACATATTGTTAGGTATTTGGGATTCTTCCAGTGGTTGTAAGTAGAAACACGGAACTCCAACTTGCTATAGTCGGTCCATTTTAATAGGCCACATTTGACATTTCATCAAAATTTAACAACGTAACTTTGTACCGGCGGGCATAAAATACTACTATTTTATCGAAGTTAGTACTGCACAATTGCTTAACTTTTTTTTAATTGCGGTTAAATAAGTTATTGTATTAACGACAAAAGAAGGTAATTTTATGATTTATTTCCTTATTACACCATCCAAACATATTATGTTTCACAACAATTTCTGTTTTAGAGAGAACTGAACGTTGTTACAATGTTGCGTCAGTAAACCCTTGTTCTCTTTTGACACTAGGTATGTTACCCAAAATAATCGAAATTTGGGAGCTAAAATCGAATGAAATGATTTCTCGTAAGGGAATATTTCACCTTTAATGATGATGAATGAAACATTAAATACTTATTGTTTTTTTTAAATAAACTTATTTATCCCGAAAAACGTTACCAAATACCAAAAAGTACTTATGTAAAAGGACAACGGGAATATCGCATAAAAACTTTTTTTCTCTGTTTGACATGACAACCATAAACTTTTGACTTTTCAAAATGAATATTTGAACAATTTTTATCAAAATAAATAATTAATGGGATTGTGACGCAGTCTTGATCGTTGTGCAAAGTGACTATGCGTTCTTGGTGTGCTATTTTTTTAAACTGATCTTACCTACTCTTAGTTAACGGTTTACCTGGCGATAAATTTAATTCATATGAATGAATCGATACGGACTTCGAACATAATCGAAGTTTTTAAGAAGGTCACCTCACTAGAAAGCTCAAACTGACAAACGTCAAATGTGGCCTATTAAGTTGGACCGACTATAACAGTTTTTATTTAAATAAATACAAAAATAATCTTTTTAGACGGGCGTGAGAAACTCTATTTACTCTATATGGAATCTACCTGTGCATATACTTAGTGGGAATACTAGGTATATGCGCATACCTTCCTATAGGCATAGATAATACAAGAACAATACTCCCACTGCCGCCTCACTTAGCAAAGCTACATGCAACAATAACACAGTTATAGTCATAACACAATATCAGATAGGAGATTGGTAAGATGGTATTTTGCACACGGGGTACAGCCGAGAAATGTCACGTGTCCAGAGGCTGTATCTTTTTAAATCCTGTTCTTTTTGAGAGGGAATCGCAACAGATTCGGATATATTCTTCCGTGACTTCACAGGTGGTCTGAAACAACAAATGCCACTCATATAATTGTGTTTCAATCGCGCCTAAACCAGTGAACAGATTTGAATGCAACTTGGAATACGCGCAGATAGTGACCTGGAATTGCTATTCCAGTTGGTTGTTGGTGGTACCAACATTTTGAATAGCCTAATGCTTATAGGCTATTCAAAATATTGGTACAACGTGGGCGAAGCCGCGCGCAGTAGCTAGTAATATTATAAATGTGAAAGTAACTCTCTGTCTGTTTGTTACCTTTTCACGCCCAAACCGCTGAACAGATAAGACTGAAAATTGGCATGGATAAAGGTTGTATCCCAAGGAAAGACATAGATCTGTATTCTGTGACATAGGCTGCTTTTTATCCCGAAAAAGTCCCCAAGGGAAAAATCCCACGGGTCACAGTTTTTTAATTAAAAGTTCGTATGAGCTAGTAGTGGCTACCTCGAGTACCGAGTTTTTATGCCGCTTTGACCGACAATTTATTGTGGACGCAAAAGTGGATGGTTGACCACTAGTGACATTATTAACAGAGCGCTTCTGTGCTTCGGAAGGCAGGTTAACGCTCCCAGAGTTAGCAACTATCTCATACATGCTTAGTTAGTAACTGACAGCCTTACTAATATACGTGGTAAGTATAAAGTTATGACACCTATGTACAGGGTGTAAAGACGTCTACCGAAGCCGAAAGATACAGCATCCCAACACACAACTATAATTATCCAAAAAGATTTTCCGAAAAAATCATTCTACCCGGAGAAAACAGCGTTTGAAGATAACTGTTTGCATTTTCTAGGCGCGTTGTTTTATGTAGATTGCTGTATTTTGAGTTTTGCATTGTTTTTTTCTTTTATAAATGACATTATTAGGTAGGTATGGTCTTATTATGTTGTAATAGTAGTAAATAACCGAAAATAACTTATAATGACGTAACTAGTAAAAAAAATTTGCGTTTTTTTTTTCGCTAAATGTGTTTAGAATCATGGTCTGATTGCAACATCTCTGATTTCGGTAGTAGTCTTTTTACACCCTGTATGTAAGCTAGGAATAACCATACTTCTACCACGTTTATTCGTAAAGCCGGAGGTAAGTAGGTGAATAAGTTGATATCTTACGTCATAGTTGGATCTGTGCAAAGAGGTTTGCTGAGAGGGAGTTTGAGAGCGTGTCTCATCATAGGGCATGGGAAGTGTGCGTTTTCGAGAGACAACACACCCTCCTCTTTTTCCACGCCCATCTGTCAACAGATTATAAATAGGTTTAAGAACAGACAATGACTTATCACTTTAAAGTAGCTCTCGTATCAGAAAATATTTCGGCTGAACGAAAATATCAGCCTATGATATATTATGGCTAGATGATGCTGTGTGAAAATTTTCAGCATTATTTATTTATGAACACACTGGCACAGAATACAGTCACTGGGGGCATTAGACATCGCTGAAAGGCAATTTTGATCCGTTGATCGTTCATCATCAAAATATGTGCCAGCTCTCGTATCAGGATAAATGTAGGTAAATAATTAAAAAACGGGCTTATTTACCTACCTATTTATGTAGGTGCCTTATATTTGTCTTTATGTTGATCTATTGAGGCAAAATACACGCTCCCGAATCACGATGGTACAAAAGTCTGTAATAAAATAATCACCAATTTGTTTTTCTGCAATTCTGGCTTCGTGTGGTGTAATAAACTGTCGCACCACGACCAAAGGTTCTCGTCGGCTGCTCCACGCTCCTCCAGTCTGTCTTCGAGGTCGGCTAGCTTACGGATCGGTTTCTGGATCTGAACAGAATTTAAAAATTCAATTCTTAATAGCAGCATGGTGCATAGCTTAGGAGGTAGATACATGTCCAATTTCATCATCAGCCTATAACCACAGACCAGAAGAAATAACCTATAACAGTCCACTGCTGGACATAGGCCTCCCCTAATGAGCGCCATTGCACCCTGTCCTCAGCTCGACGCATTCAGCTTCCATGTCCACGCTAAATCACTCTTGAAAGTTGGCAATCTTGACCTTCGGAAAGCATCAAACGTCAGAGAGCGTCTGGTGACTTTGACATAAGCAAAATGGTGCGGAGTGCGTGTAGCCATAAAAAAAACATGAGAGGTGTCAAGGGACACCCGGATGGAACGAAGTTCCTTTTTAGTGAAGGAATTGTAATAATTTAAAATAAAAACAACAACAACAACAACAACAACATTCAGATGTGTAAGTATGATATTTATATTTATAGCAAAAAGTGTCGTTACAACTTTTCGTATGAATTTTTTCCGTCTATTCACAACGCGCGATAAGCGAACTTCGTTCCAAAAGATTCGAATTATTTCGAATATCGGGCTTTTCTGGTTCGTATTTTCGAAGAAAAGTAAATAAAATAAACTTTACTTACCGATTCTGGCTTATTGACTCGTTCATTTAGAAATTGCCTTAGCGAGAATATCCCAGCAGATTTCTCGCTGACTTTTATGCTGGGTGGCGGGCGGACTTTCAAAGAAAGGGCGTTGCTGGCGTTTCCTTGCGAGCTCGGGGGAGCCTGCGGGAAATCTATGTTTTCTACCAGTTCTAGGCTGCTGTCGTGGCGAAGCATCACGTCCTAGGAATTTAAAAATAGGTAGTTTATTTTTTATTTTTAGTAAATAGGTATGTCAGCATTCGACCTCACTTTGCCTAATGTCAAGCAATAGTGAGGTCTAAAATGAAGCACGCTTTCCTAAGGATGTAGGTACTTTTCGGGAAATATAGAGCACGGCAATGAGTTCCACAATTTGGCAGTGCGTATGAATAACGTAGTAAAAAATTTAATTTTTACACAAAAAATAATTACTTATTCATTGTAAATATCCAGTTATTACTGGTATTAGTATTTCTAGTCTTTCAAGATATCTACGGATGCGACACAAGCCGTATGAAACAATGCAACAAACATTCAACTTCTCAAAATCGACGTCAATCTTCTGCCTCGCCGCCAGCTCTGCTTTGAACTCATCGACCAGAAATGCCCAGTATTTGTTCACCCGCGCATAATCTCCTAGCTGAGCTCTGGGTAAGTATGACAACACTCGCTTCCCGACCGCAGATGGTAGGAGTTGCAGCTATTGAGAAAAAGATTGAGAAAATTATACAACAAGATCGATCACTGTGGAAATCGATGGGGGAGGCCTATGTTCAGCAGTGGACGTTAGATGGCTGAGATGATGATGAGAAAATGAAGTCTTATCAAAATCGCAACGATCAGACGATCCTCATAAAGCCGGAGTGCCTAATACCGCTCGGCCACGGAATCCTAGTAGCAATATAAATTTTTGATAAGCTCATAGCACCGCTAAGAGCTTTTTTTCTCTCTCATTTGGTAGTACGGTCAGCAAAGAAAGTGGTCTACCACTTTTGACAACAGTTTCTGTGAAATCTAACTACTTACCGCTAAGGTTTACTATTCTAACTGTCATAATAGTAAAATAAACCTTGTTTCATAACGTTCAAATGAACCTCAACCGTAGGGTGGTAAACCACATTTTTTGCTGAGTGTACCTAACTCACCCAAAAAGCCGTGTAGGCCGAATGGTAAGTGTCTCGAGTTACGATACGGAAGATGTTCGAATTCTGGCCGTGTATCAATGAATTTTGCATTTCCTAAAATGTATGATCTTAACACGAGGTCTAAACGGCGAAGGAAAACATCGTATGGAAACCACTATTCTTACTGCCTCTGACTACTCCCATCTTCAAAGGATCTGGAATACAAAAATTTGCCCTACCGTAGATAGGTATCTCTAGACTCAGCTGTCATTTTACTCTACCCTACCTACCGTAGATCGAGGTAAGAAGGCTGGAGCACTCACAAAATCCACCGTCTCTATAGCTTCAGGCTTTGGCCGGTTGACCTTCCAGATCTTCCTCTTAGTGCCATCATTGAACGTCAACTCAAGCTCCTCAAGCTTCTGGCTGTCTCGAAGGGACTTGATGGTTGCGTTCCATGCAGCCAAGTTGGCTTCCAACTGCGACAAAAAATAAACATCATTACAAACGCCTGCAGACATTCTCATAGGTTTTTGTCGATGCTCAAAGGTGCCTCTATATGTTACGTCTAATATGTTGATGTCGTGATCGTGGTTAGTTTTATGAAGATTACCTCTTTCTGGGCACGTCCAGGTTGTGATCTACTACCGTCAGCAGTGCCACCAGACATCTTTCTTCCTGGTGATTCCTTTTTTCCTCCCTAGAAATAGATATTACCTATATCATTATCTGACCTGTTTCTCAATTATCACTAATCAGTTACTCCTAGGTAACACAGGTTTCGGATGACGCAAGAGGTTCGAGTCCTATTCTCGCAGCGGGATCAATGATCTGCAGATATTTGTTCCAGGTCTCAGTTGTAGTTCTTAAACAACCAATAAAGGGAATCCTAGTGTAGGGTTTCGACTTTGTAGTGCGAATGTTATTTTTTCTAAAAAGTACCTTGCTTACTGTATCCCTAGTAAGTGGACCTGGTAGGCAGACATTAGGTACGGTCAGCGTAACCAACTGGTAACCCCCGAAACGGGCAGTTGGTGACGTTCTAACTTTATATGAGGCCTTACCTTTACCCAGGTCGTTGTTAACGGCTGAATAGATAATCTGTATCTCTGAAGCTTTTAGCCAGGTGGGTGATGAAAGCTGAATAGATCTGTATTTCTCCATGAATAATCTGCTGTGAGCTCGTTAAATACTTACTTTCTCTGGAGGAGGTGGCTTCGATGCTCCCGGTGCAGCATTATCAATCACCACTATGCACTCTTGCAGGTTCTGGATCTGATGATCGCGATACCTCTCGTAAAGAATCTGCCAAATATATAACCAGTTAAGAGCTCTAAGAACTTCCTGATAAATAATGCTAGACATTTCACACGTTAGTTTTTACGTTTCTTCCGCTAGGTACCTTACCAGTAGGTAACATAAGTAGGTATGTAGTAACATAAGTAAATAAAATCACGCCTCTTTCCCGAAGCGGTAGGCAGACCACGGATCTCCACTTGCTACGATCCTGACACACAACCTTCGCCTCATTCACTCTCATGAAATTTTTCATACGAGCTCGCCGCTTAATGGTACTTTTGACCTGGCTCTTCTCCAAAATGATGCTAATTTGATCCAAGAAGGTTCGCCTAGGCCTTCCCCTTCCATCTGTCCCATACACACTCGCCTAAAAATCCCACTAAAATAAAGCTGAAAGTTTGTGAGTTTATTTAGATGTCTGTGTTTCAATCACGACTACCTTGGAATAGGCGTAGAGAGTGACTTGGCATAGCATAAAGGCTATTCAAAATGTTAATAAAACAAATAACAGACCTGTGCTCGTCGCAATACAGCCCACATTACAGGACCACCAGCGATTGTCAGTAACTCTGATAGCACCATCGCTTGACTCTCCTGAAGAAATACAAGAGTAACAACACAGTGTTTTAAAGAGACTAGCACCAACGGCTTTGCTTGACCAACGGTTTTTTTTTGTCATGTAATTCTAAACGGATTTCCACTTGCTACGATCCTAACACACATAATCTTTAAAGAAGGTAAGTAAAGGTATAATAATTTATTAAATAATAATTATTGGTTTATTTAATAATTACACTCGAACTGCCGCGATACAGGCCTAGCCTAGTGCGGGGTTCGATGTAAATTATTTATAATAATTGTAATTTTATGTATTAAGTTTTATGAATAAATTGAAAATTGAAATTGAATCAAGCCAAAGATTACCGCATCGAGTGTAAGGAACCACATGCGATCAGTCTTCATGACTTGGGCGAGAGTGAGGATCGGAATGGCGGTCCTGTTGTGGTCCATCGGAATTTGATCGTAGCTGCTCCATACTGGTTGCCTGTAATTTGTTAAAGTTCAGCATAAATGTTTCTCTATGATTCACCACATCAATGTTTTAAACCATTGTTTTATGTCCTTTTCTCATGGATAAAAGATGGTTGAGATTGAGAGTACCTACTTATCTTCTTCTTCTTACCGTGTCGATGCCCACTCGGTTAAATTGATTTTGAATAAAAAGTGGCCACCTCAACTGCGCTATCTGTGGCTGCGTTGAGGTCTTCCTGTGTGCAGGTGGTGCAGGTGTTAGGGCACAAGGGGCACACCAGTAGGTGCGGCATAGATTATGCTGGAGCACCGCATTCACATTGTAGTACTAAGCTGGAGTCTCTAAACCCCCATGCACACAATGTTTAACTTGCAGCGGCCAACACGGGTGCGAAGTCGATCGAACGTAATGTTCGACCACAACCACAGACCAATAAGTATTATTGGTCTGTGGTTGTGGCCCCACTGATTCTAAAGCCGTGGCCATGCACCAGTGAGTTTTTTTTCCGACAATGTATGTGCACTATGCCAGTAGGTACTCTCAAACGGTGGAGGAAAACATCGTGAGGATGTCGCAAAACCTAAAAAGGTCGAAAACATGGTGTCAAGTGCATGACAGGAGCCCATTAATAATTTTTCAACTACACAGGTTCGAAACTACTAGTGACACGACAAGAAAATCGATAAAGATGATCTTACTCGCAAGCAGAAAGTACAGCATCTTTCGGTCGGCAGTTCCACATGGATTTGAGGAGCAGCGACAGTGCCCACGCACTTCTCACATCTTCAAGCAAAGCCAGCACGTAGCGCTTCTTGTTCGCCCAAGATATCCGCGAGAACCAATACTTGGCATCGAGCAGATGGTGACTGAAGCTTGTCTCGTCTCTCGTCGTGTCTAGATCGTTATCTAAATACATGTTTACTAAGGTGAGCATGTTTTACTTGCGTTGCGTGGTAATCTATGGGCCTGGATTTAAAAATAAGGGTAGGTATTCCCGAAGGAGCGTAGGTAGCCTCAGGCGCAGCTAATAAGGCATACTCACCACATACCATGTCAGAGAGAATTAGATCGTTTATTATGTGCACTTGCTTTGTTAGTGCTGGAAACGATATCATCGGCATCGTGACGAAGGCAATTAAATATTATGTCAAGAGTTAGTTAGAAAAGCTTTTATAATTGCGGTAAGTACGTAATTTATATTCTCTTTGATGGCGGTTGACAAAAGATTTTTGAAGTTTACACTGACGTCTGTAATTAAAACCTCAATTTCAGAAACATAAACAATTGTTTTGGAAGAAAGAACTTCATCATCATCATCATCATCAAAGCCCGTTACCACGCGGAGTACCAGACCTCTATGCCATGCCTCGCAGTTTTCTCTATTACAATGACCACGAAATCCGGTACCAAGTCATCGCAAGGATTATTCCGATAGATACAAAGTAAACCCCAGCATTCTGTCACGTATGGGTAGGTACGCGTAGGTATCATTACAAACAATTCACTCACTTCAGTACAGGGTCAATTTTACTAGCATAGTCCAACCTACGTGATGATCCAGCGAGTAAACCGTCACGCTGTTGTCAGTCAGAAATTGCCATGACGCGCGGAGAGACGCAAACTGCAGAAGACGTATCCATCAAAACATCCAAAAATAGTGCTAACTTATGCCGTTTTATAGCAGTTGTAACATTAGCTGCCCTCGTCACAGTTACCTACTTTGTTATAAATAAGCCTGGGGATTCGTTAGGCGATCCCTCAGACCAGTATGTTGTGAAGAACATACCGAAAATTTACACTAGGTTAGAAGCAGTTGATCCTGAAGAAAGGGATGTGTTCCATGGTTTCCGCACCTCGTTTCTTCCCCACGACGAATCATTCCTGACACGGAAAGATGGGAAAGGAAGGGAAGTGTATAATGGGAATGCGACAAGTTTTATATGGGGCGGTGCTGAGACTGAAGATGAACCGACAAGGGTCAAACGGATGAGCAATTTCAATGCTACGGCCTTTGATGGGTAAGTAATTACCTAAACATGCAAACAAATTAAATTTTGCTCAAAATACCTATCTACGAGAGTCCCTATTTGCTAGTAAAAAGAGATCTAAATTCAAGGTCTAAATTATTTCTTACTTTCAGTGAAGACAATAAGTCACTTTCAAAGCATTTAGAGGAAAGCGGTGAAAATTATGACGAAGAAAATGAGAGCGAGATTGATGAAGAATTCGATAGCTCTGAAACCAGCAATAATTATGATGATGATGATAGTATTGACAGGTAGGTACATAGGATAAAAATATATGTAATTACTTTTAATAAGTACAAAACAAGCTTAAATTCGAAGATGTAGGTAAAGTAACTTACCTAAGTATATGATTGTTCAATGTTTTGACAAGCAGTTTAGATCACCCCGAACTACACGTGGATCGAGGACCACTCGACGATGTTGTAGAACAAGTGAGAGGACAGCCAGAGCTAGAGGAAGGAGAGATGGGATCATCAGCCCATTTGTATAAGCCGTCCAGGTCCTACACAGGTAAAAAGACAATACGAGACAATCATCGTCAAAGTAGGTAAGATATGCTAGAAAGTCGAAACATATTATACAGGGTGTAAAAAGACTGCTACCGAATACTGAGGGGTTGTAATCAGTCCATGATTCTAAACATATTTAGCGAAAAAAAAATTTTTTTTACTTAGCTTCGTCATGCTATGTTATTTTTGGCTATTTACTACTATTACTATTTTCATTTTCATTTTTCATTTTCAAAACATACGCAAACAGTACTCTTCAAACGCTGTTTTCTCCGGATTTACCTAGTGCATATTTCGGAAAATCCTTTTGGATTTGGTTGTCTATTGGGATGTTGTACCTACCCCTTTCGGCTTCGGTAGACGTCTTTTTACACCCTGTATAAATCTTCCGTAAATGAACGCAGAGCTTTTTTTTAAACAGTAGATTCCTGATACATTCTTGCACACCTTACCGAATCCGACCGTATGCTTTGATTGTATTTGCAAAGCAAATTGATAATGGCTGTGTTAGATCAAATTATTCAATTGAACGCTTCAACCCAGTATAAATGAGTCAAGGTCACTATTCAATTCACTTCTATTTGTACATTGTGAACCTTACTACTTGACAATGACATAGTTTTCTGAATCGGATACCACAAGAGATATTGGGAGACTATTACGTTACTTTAGTCTGAACTTTCCAGCAAGACATTTCTGTGTTAGAAATTCTAGCACAGAAGTTGTACCTATGTCAGAAACTAATTGAAAGTGAGAGAACCTACCTCATCGAACACTTTAAATCGTCGACCCCGGATATGAAGTCGACAATATGAAAACGTATAGACTTTTAAGGCCTTCAGGTCAAAAACTCCGTCACCTGAATCGATCATCAATAGCTCATACGAACTTAAACTTTTAACAGTGAGTCAGTTCTTGTTTATGGCAGGTATTCATGCATTCTGGAAGGGACAGGGGGACAAAGAAACCATAAAAATTACGCAAGCAAACATAATGAAGCAATACATGGATCCTGAAGCTGATCCATGCCATGATTTCTATCAGTATGCATGCGGGAACTGGCCTGCTTTGAACCCAATACCAGCTGATAAGGCAGGGTAAGAATATAATATTATTATATATAAATCTACTCATTTAAAACTTTACATATTTACTGGGTAACTTACTGAAAATAGGCTTGCTTAGCACTTAAACCATTCTTATCCACAGGATTTATGGTCCATAGTGTGAAACTGAATAATCCACGGGTTTCCACACGATGTTTTTCTCCGCAGTATAAATAAATAAATATTTATTTCAGACAACTTAGTCCATAGTTACATGCTTACTGGTTTAACACAAAAAATAAAAGATAATTTGATGTCCAAACAACTAACGCTCTGTTAGATATAGTTTGGTGAAACTAACCCGAAATATAAATAGAATCAGACCACAATCTTAAAACTTAGTTTTTTCTAGATACGACACATTTGAAATGCTAAGGGAAAATCTAGATACAGTTCTCAAAGATCTACTCGAGTTCAAACCTAAAGATAATATCATAAGCAAGTATCCAGGCGCACATCTCAATTTCGAAGACGAGTTTCTAGATTTAGATCTACCTAATTTAGATCTTTATCAAGACAGAAAAGAAATTAATGAAAAGAAAAAAGGCAATTTCACATGGGAAGATTTCCGCTGTCATTGCCTTAAAGATAGCAGGGATAACACAGAAATAGTAAATCGTATACGAAGATATTTAGACGACAAATCTAAAAAAATTACAGAGCCCATCACACAAATTAAGAAAAAGTTACATAAATATTTCACTAATGGACAAAAATTCAAAAAACAAAGGATAAAAAGATCTTACAAAACAAATAATCCTCCGCCGAACGCAGGCTTAGGTAGGAGGAAGATTACAATCAGCAATAAAGAAATAAGGCACGGTAGAAAGCTTCAAATGTATATTAGTGCAAAGATAAAAAGACAAGAAAAAGAAGCTATGAGCATCACAAAGAAAAATTTAGTAGAAAATTCGCAAAGGAAGGCCTATGATGACTTAGCGAAAGGTGACGCAGCGATGAAAGCAAGATTTCTTTTCAAATCCTGTATGAACTACAACATACTGCAGAAACGTAGCCATCAACCACTGCTAGATTTACTGAACCATTTTGGTGGTTGGCCAATTTTGAAACAAAACTGGGATTCAAATCATTTTAATTGGTTAGAAATGATGGCACGACTGAGGTTGTACAACAATGACATTTTAATTTCGCAATGGGTTGGTCCTGATATCAAAAACTCAGATGAGTTTGTTATTCAGTTTGATCAGACAAGTCTTGGTAAGATTTTTCAAAAGAAACTAATCTTTTTAAGACTACCTATAGTAGGTATACCTACATCAAAATGTGTTGTATAAAATGTCCTATGTTTAACAGGGTTACCGACAAGGGACTATTTTCTTCAAGATTCAAATTCAGCTTACCTAACAGCATACAGAAATTATCTTGTGAAGATAGCGAGACTTTTAGGAGGCGATCCTGGCAAAGTAGAAACAAGTGCTAATGAACTCATCAACTTTGAAATCAAGTCAGTTTCATAATTAAAACAAAACAATAACAGTTCAATAATTAAAATATAAAACAGCATTTATTTATTTTTGTTAATTTTAGACTAGCAAAAATAACGTCCGCTCCGGAAGACAGACGAAACGTGTCTGAGCTGTACAGGCGAATGCCACTGAGAGAACTGGAGGAATTAGTTCCGGAAGTCAAATGGAAGAGGTATCTATGCATCGTCATGAATAGATCTGTTCACTCTGATGAGACTGTGGTGCTGTTTGCACTAAGCTATGTAAGGGTACGTATTTCAATTTCATACACATCACCATTTTAGCTCAAAGGAAGCCTATACTATGCCATCAAGCAAGATCAGTAATAGATGATAGTAGATCATTTTGGGTCGCAGCTTTTTCGACTGTTGATAATAGAGGTGGCAAATTATCATGTTTGTAAGCTTTAGGAAACCTTTAACATTTATAGATAGATAGAAAGATAGAAAATACTTTATTGCACACCACATAATAAAAATAAACAAAAATGGAAAACTAAACAAAAAACACAATGACATACAATCGGCAGTCATTTATGGCGAAGATTATAATATTTTATAATCTTAGCCATTACACTATCGTATTAGGTTAAACCTGTAAAGATAGTTGTAAGATTTAATAATAAATAAATAAAAATAAATAAATAATTTTGCATGAGTTTTAGCATCTGGAGAAAAATAAGAGTATTTAGTAATATGGGGTAATATCTACCAAATAATTAAAACAAACAAATAAACTTTGTAATTTCAGCATTTAGTGAAATTGATAGACAATACGGATCCAAGTGTATTATCAAATTACCTTTTATGGAGATTTGTGAGACATCGGGTCAACAACTTAGATGACAGGTTCCAATCGGCAAAACAACAGTAAGTAAATCCGGGTCCACAGCGCCGTGTTTTTGTGATTTCTAACATGTTGTTATTGTTTTCCACCAATGCCACGCACCTATTTGGTTAATAACATGTTAGTAGACACAAAAACACGGCGCTGTAGACCCTGTAGTTTAGTCATAATCTTATTGAATACTTTGTGGTGAAATGATGGTATTTTCCAGATTTTACTTCGTTCTATTTGGACGTGAACAAGCACCGCCTAGATGGAAGAACTGCATAGCTCAAGTCAACTCAAACATGGGCATGGCTCTAGGCTCAATGTTCGTTAGGAAATACTTCGATGAGACCAGTAAGAACGACACACTCACCATGACGAGGGAGATACAACAATCTTTTAGGGAACTGCTTCGTATGACAGATTGGATCGACGCAAGGACAAAGACTTTGGCTGCGCATAAAGTGGATGCTATGATGCTGAGGATAGGGTATCCGGACTTCATTTTGAATAAGAAGGAGTTGGATGAGAGGTATAGGGAGGTGAAGGTGCATCCAGACAAGTATTTTGAGAATATTCTTAATATTCTGCAGCATTTGACGAAGATGGAACAGTCACGGTAAGGCATAAAACAAGTAATTTTTGGTACAAGATATAGCTTCCTGCTTATGTAGATACCTTGATGTCCATTTGGTCATATTTTTGTGGAATTGTTTACGATCATTTGCAACAGAAATTCATGAAATAAGTTGGTAAGTACTGTGTTTCCGCAAACTACTCTATGTTTAGAAACTCGCCTATCACCTCAAATTTAAAACGCGCCTCAACTACTACGAGTAAATAGATTTGGATAACCCTTGATAAAGATAGATGGATCATGGTAGTAGTGTAGGTACCTAGGTACTATAGGCGTAAACGTACCAGTTAAGCAAAGAATGCTACTATTGAATTGATTCAGGCATGACTTTGCGGAAGTCCATTGTAAGATATTAAAAATGGTAAGGAAATATATAGTAACAATCCGCTAATCTATTCTCAAACAAAGGTTTCTTAAAACTAGTACTCACCCTAAAGCCACCCAACCACCCACTAACCTCTGCCAAGCCTAAGTTGTAGGAGGCTTGGCAGAGGTTAGTGGGTGGTTGGGTGGCTTTAGGTGAGTACTAGTTTTAAGAAACCTTTGTTTGAGAATAGATTAGCGGATTGTTACTATATATTTCCTTACCATTTTTAATATCTTACAAAGAATGCTACGTAAACTAAATGCTTTTAGGATCGGCCAGCCAGTAAACAAGACATTGTGGAACACAGCACCGGCTGTCGTCAACGCGTATTACAGCCGGAACAAAAACCAGATCATGTTTCCAGCTGGCATTCTACAGCCCCCGTTCTACCATCGACACTTCCCCAGGTCCCTCAATTATGGAGGCATCGGAGTTGTTATCGGTTAGTTATCATCGAGATTAGATTTTGTTCGCTTTCGTTGATTGTATCATCGTTGATACATTTATCAGTTTCGATGTCGTCATCCCTATTTTTAGTTAAAAGTAGAAGGTTTTTAAGCATAAAAACTAGAAGTCTAATAATGTTCTTCATTTACTTAAAAGTTTCTATTGTTATGTACCTATTATAAGTTTCTGCTGTCTACACAAAAGCCTCGCTTTCTTGTAATTACAGTATTGCCTTTAAAAGGAAACATACAAAATATGAAGATGTTAATAATGACTATGACCATTCATGTGTGTACTACTGTATCTTAACCAGGGCACGAGATAACCCACGGGTTCGACGACAAAGGGCGCCTGTTTGACTGCGATGGCAATCTACACCGATGGTGGTCAGATATGGCGATCGAGGCGTTCCATCGCCGCGCGCAGTGCCTTATCGACCAATACGGACAATACGTGGTGCCTGAGGTTAATATGAAGCTGGATGGAGTGAATACTCAGGTACTCTTCAAAGCTGATGAAACTCTCGTTTTTTTTTTATTATTAATCTTTGGGTAGTTTAGGTTGGATGTTTGTGTTTTAATAACGCCTTAGCGGCTCACTCCTCTGCTATAAATATTCGGATGAAACTTAGACGAATCAGAAGTAGAGGACGTCTAAAACTTAGGCCTTTACAGCATACAAAATGATTTATACAGCGTCAGGCCTATGCTTAGACTAAACGGGACGCTGTAGTGCCTGGACCATCGTTTAAGATGGAATAGCGTCTCTAATTTAGATAAACAAACGAGCTTAATACACGCTCCTTTATCCAGGGTGAGAACATAGCTGACAATGGAGGAGTGAAACAGGCGTTTCGCGCGTATTTGCATTGGGTGCAAAGAAACGGTGTCGCGGGAGAAACGCTGCCCGGCCTCAATCATACACACACGCAGCTGTTCTTCCTCAACTTTGCTCAGGTGAGGCAGTCAAGTATGTTTTTTTTTTATAATATTCTATGCAGAAATTAATGACGAACATTTTGAACGGCGGGCGAATGCAAAATAACTCAAGACTTCTTAAAACAGTAGGTAAATCTGCTGTAAATATGAGAGGGTCTGACGTGGCTCACTTGCATGTCAATAACATCAAATACATACCGCTGATTTTCCCAAAAAAAGAGACATAATTGAAGCAATAAAAAAGCACAAAACCCAAGATTTTAATTGTAACTTGGTACCCAAGGGAAAGCAATAGGAATACCTAAGGTGAGTGGCGTTTGAGGGAGGAGGCTTATGTCTAGCAGTTGCCAATGATGATGAAGATCAAGTCAAAATTTCCAGACAATAACTCAACAGTCAAAGTCAAAAATCACCGCTGGAATTGCTTAGATTGAAATAGTCTTCAAAAGTCCAAACATATTTAGCCGCTCTGTCCAAATTCTTTTCAGGTATGGTGCGGTGCCATGCGCCCTGAAGCGATTCGGAACAAGCTAAAGACGGCTGTGCACTCGCCCGGCCGGTTCAGAGTTATAGGCACACTATCCAACTCGCATGATTTCGCACGAGAGTTTCAGTGCCCACCTGGTTCACCAATGAACCCCGTGCATAAGTGCACTGTTTGGTAAAACAACGCAAATTTCAGATCATTGGGGTGATTGCTAGAAAAGGTTTGTTCTCTAGACTGGAAAAAGATGCAAATAAGACGATCTTTACTGGGGGCATTACTACAAAAAGTGGATTTGCTTTACGTTGGGAGATTCACGGTCTACTTTTTTTTCCCTAAAGAGGTTTTCTGACGACTGATTGAAACAGAAAGCTGTAAGATTTCTGCAAAGGCTATTTTACCTACAATTTATACATACGGTAATTTAAAACAAAAAGCATTTTTCGTAGGTATTTTAATATAATCATAGTAAGAAACATACAAGAGTTTATTGTAATCAATTAGTTTTTATTGTTGTACATTTGTAGTTTTATAGGAAAACTCTTTGTATTGTAAGATTTTTTTACAGAATTATAAATGCTGGATTTAATAATTCGATTTTTCATTTTATGGGAATTCATGCTAGGTTAGCATGAGATTGGATTATCTAGCACGAATTATCCCTTTTTTACACAGAGATTGAGAGTCCGCACCATCATTAAAGTCTTTTTATGCGGTTCTAGCTTCTACATTGTAAAGTCCTTGCTTTTTGTGAATTTGCTAATGCCGCAGGATACCTACTGGTTACGAAGACTACTCGTAGTAGGAATTTCCAGTCTCTGGGCAACCGAAAGCAAGACTTATGTCTGTTGGCAACAAATTTCTTCCACTAGATAACAGCTAGCTGAGCTATTACATTGACGCATTAGTGCCAAAGTCCACTGAAGAACAGGATACTTTTATTAGTGCTGTTATTGTAGTAGGTAGGTAAGGTATACAATAAATAAGCCGTGCATAAATATAATTACCTTGGGCACTATGGCATTACAAGACGATAAAACAACTAGGTAAGTACTCTGTATTCACAACACTAGCAAAAACAACACCCCTCCTTACGAAGTCATTGCTATTGTATCTTGACCTTTACAATGTGGTCAGACTATACTACCTCCATTATTCATTTAGCGTCACTTTGCTACTATCTTCATACGAGTGTGTCGCGTAGGCGTCCGCTTCGTTTGTTATCGCACTTTGAACACCGGTTTATCCAGGTTAGTCTGATAAAGTCTATTTAAAAATAACAGATAAAGTTTACGCATATTATGTGAAGTGATAGAAATTGATTTCATTCGGTGAACTCATGTTGAGTGGTGTCGTATTAATTAATGTTATGAAAATTCAAGTTTATAATTATTAGAACGACTGTTTTGCATAACATTAACACGTTCAACGTCCAGTGCCCCATATATGGGTCACTATGAACTGGCTCTACACGTCCGTGTCCCACATATGGGTCACTACGGAACGACCAGGTACGCACTAAGGGTAACTTAAGGAGTAAGGGGTACTAAGGTGGTTTGGTGAAATGGTTTGCAAAACATTTCTTGTTCTTGATAGACAGGTTTCGAAATATTTTATTCAAAATGCTTGCGGTCACTTTTAACTTTTAACCCTATCTGTATGATTAATAAAACATATTTATATGTGTTTATATTATATTTTATTTCTTTATATCATCAAAAATATCGGTTAAGCCAAGGCCATACTTGGCTTGGACGTATGCCATACAATTGCAACCGTAGTGTCCACATTTAATGAAACATTCACCTGTACAAGATTTACAATAAACATCTTGTAGTTGTATGGTATAATTGAGGTATTTGCATGGCTTCATACAATTAGTGCATTTGGCTGTTAAAATAATTTCTTCGTCATCAATCATTACTTCGCAGTCTAAAGTTCTAAAGTGCCAGTCCTGAGTACGGCTCTTGAAAGTTCTGTTTTTTTCATGATACTAAAAGATATGGTTTACTTCCTATTGCACTCACTAAGTATTTAGAAGTGTTTCGATTACATGTCTTATTATTTACGTCTTTAACAAGACGCATTTTAAGACTGAGGTAATATGCGGGACATACAATGAAATTCAAACATTTTGTATGGGGACTGTTAACGTGTTAAAAAGCATTATTAGCACTTGTGTGTAGATCAGAAATCAAGGTAGGCACTTATTTCTAAAAAACATCTGATTTGATTGTGTATATATTTATACAAATTAACATTAATTCGCATACCTAGCGTAGAATTACATAATTCATAGCTAGCGTTGAATATTTTCTATTTGATCTACGGATTTATTGTACCTATTTATGTTGGCAGTGCGTAGTTCAAGTGTTTAAAATTACTTGCTATAGTTTTTTAGTCGTCGTCGTAGGTATGTCTTCATATTCTTTGAACGAGATTTAGAATTTTTTATTGTTTACAGATTGCATGAAATAAAATTGTGAAACACAATTAAAAATCATGGTGAAAGCAAGAAAATACGTTGTCAAGAACCACTTCCAGGGAATGCCCAAGAGGACAGACTATGAGCTGGTTGAAACTGAACTGCCGCCACTGAAGGATGGAGAAATCCTTGTGAAAGCAGAGTTCATCAGCGTCGACCCCTATCTACGAGCATACAATAGCAGAAACTCTGTTCCATACGACCAATTTAGCTACCAAGTCGGCACAGTCCAAGAATCAAAGGACCCGAAATACTCTGTCGGCGACAGAGTAGTGTCACACAAAGGATGGGTGGATTACTATATCGACGCTCCAAGTGACCCAAAAAAACTTGCCCATGAAAGATTGTACAAACTGCCCGATTTGAAAGGCCTGCCAATTTCTTTAGGAGTCGGAGCGATCGGTATGCCCGGTGTGACTGCTTACTTCGGATTTTTGGAAATATGCAAGCCTAAGGAAGGTGAGACTGTTGTGGTATCCGGTGCTGCCGGGGCCGTTGGTTCCCTGGTCGGGCAGATCGCGAAGATCAAAGGCTGCCGCGTCATCGGTTTTGCTGGTTCAGACGACAAAGTCGCGTGGCTCGAATCACTCGGTTTCGACAAAGCTTACAATTATAAGACTGTCGATGTCAGGGCGGCATTGAAAGAATCCGCGCCGAAGGGTGTTGATTGCTTCTTCGATAATGTCGGAGGAGAGATGAGCAGCACAATTATCAGTGAGATGAACGTGTACGGAAGGGTCGCCGTTTGTGGAAGTATCAGCGCGTACAACGAGGATAAAATGCCTAAAGCTACCATCTTACAGCCGAGTTTAGTCTTCAAGCAGTTGAAGATCGAAGGTTTTCTGGTGTGGAGATGGAGTGATAGGTGGATGGAGGCTTTAACTGAGCTGGCCAAGTGGGTAGCCAGTGGGAAGATCACAGCGAAGGAACACGTCACAGAAGGTTTTGATAAGCTTTTTGATGCGTTTGTGGGAATGTTGAATGGTGAGAACAGCGGGAAGGCTGTTGTAAAAGTTTAATTTTTGTATCGTTTCTGATTATATTGCACTGGTTAATCATTGGATGTTTTTTTTCTTTCGTTTTTATTCAATAATGTAGGTGACTGATACTAAGACTACTGATGCAAAGATATAACTACCCTAACCACAACCTCTCGCAAAGCGATGGCATACCTATTCGATTCTCGCAGTAGGACATTTTACCGCCTTAGCTATATTTATATTTTGTAAATCTGCAAATTGTCCTCAGTCTAGCTGATGATAAACTTTCAAGAACCCTATAGTATAGATCTCATGTTCTGTTTGAAAATAGTTTCTATACAAAAATAGATGCACTGTAATGTAAACTGTATATATAAATAAAGGAAAAAATCTCAATAAACATAGTTCTGAACTTCAACGCTTTGCACATCATCGTTGCTCCACAAAGTTTCGATTTCATAGTGCGAGTCTTGGCTGTAGGTGATGTTTTCACGACGGTCCCAACGAGATCGAACCACTCGGGCTATCTCCAGCCACAAGCGAGCTTCGAGCACTGTAAAATACACCCACTAAACTTAGGCATTTACATCTATACTAGATGGTTTCAGCGTCAGGACACTCAATGGGACACTGTAGTGCCTGGAAAATTGCTTGGAATGGAATAGGCTTACCCAGCACCTAAATAAACCATCCTCTCAGCTTTAATGACCTTGTCCACAGGAAAGGTTTCCTCACGATGTTTTTCTTCACTCGAATAATAAACATAACAAAAAATAAATAATAAACTCACAAAACAGGAAGGAGAAGGAGGTCAGGAATAGAGGATCGACATTGCCATTAATGACCGCCATAGTGTACATCAGGGCTCCTACTGTAGGCGCTTGGCGGAGGAACAGGCCCCGCAGAGTAACTCCAAGCCACGGCAGAAATAAGTATTCGCTAAGTGGTGAACTCTGGAAGTCATCAAAAATTTACGGCAACGAAAATTACTGAACATTTGACGTTTCACAAATCTCAATATTTTAAAATCTGTAACAGCTTAAAGATAAAGATAATTTATTTGCTCAAAACATTGTGTAGATTACATTTGCATGCAAGATCAAAAGTTTTAGAATTTGGCACAACATGCTTTACCGAAAATTATCGGTGTGCAAATTAATGTGTGCATCTTGACCAACATTTTGACAAATATTTGAAGAATAAGTGTCAGCCCATGGCCATTTCCAAGGAAAAGTTTATATTTTCTTAGAAATCGAAAACAAATGGCGTTAAAAGAAATCAGACTGTTAATCGACGTTCGTTGCTGACAGTACATTATATCCCGTGGGAACCGAGCCCGCAACCGAACCCGAAATGTGGGAAACGTGCCTTTGATAATTCTGTTTACTTCAGTTTTCTAGAACCAAAGTCATACGTTTTAGTGGTGAAAAAAGTTGTGTTAGTGACTTTGACTTTGGTGCAGTAGTTGTCCTTGATATTATATTATCTAACTATCGAGTGTTATGTTAAAGTGCTTATCAAGTCAGAGCCCGTAACTGAATCCGATAAGTGAGCTGGAAACATTCACTTTGAAAGATAACTGAGATAAAACAGTTTTCAACAATCTTTAATATCTATAAACTATGTACAGAGCGTAATGAAATTGTTATCCCAAACTTGGTATTTTACACAATGATTCTACGAGTATGTACCAAGTTAGTATAAAAGTTAGTATTAGTACATGCCTCTGACTACCCCCTTAGACATCTTCAAAGGATCTGGAATATAAAGATCTGATAGAATGTCTACCGCGCCTTGGGGATACAGTCGTGACCCTGTTTACGTTTTAGTATAAAATGACAAAACCACGCAAGACCGTATCCCCGGTAAGAATGGTAATTACATTACATAGATCTTTTTAAAAATCATTTCAAGATGCTCTGGAGATATCTATGGGAGTAGTAAGATGCACCTAAAATTAAATACAACATGTTATGTTGTACCTACATGTTTGAAATATGCCTACATTTTGTAGAAGTTAGCATACAATTCGTGGCAGGTTGCATTCTATACTCATCAGAATTTATATGCGTATTATATCACGTTACCATCATCACACTGTGTAGGTAGGTACAGATCAAGGTCTCTTTTATAAACATTTATCAAGCTGATACCTTATCGCACAGCCCACAGCCGAATAAGTACTAACAAGGAAACTTTTCGGCATTCAGTTGTACAAAACGCCACAATCACAATGGTTAAGGCAAAAAAATACGTGTGCAAGACTAGATTCGAAGGAACCCCAAAGAAAGAAGACTATGAAATAGTCGAATACGAAGTCCCACCGATTCAAAATGGAGAAATCCTGATAAAAAGTGAATGGGTCAGCGTGGACCCTTACCAAAGAATTTATCACGGCAGGCAAACTCTTCCGTACGATCAGTTCGGATACCAAGTGGGAACTGTCGAAGACTCGAAGGATCCGAGGTACCCGGTCGGCACAAAAGTCGTGAGTCACCGAGGATGGGCTACCTACAGTGTCACCAACCCCTCTTATGAACCAGACTTCTTCAACAGAGTGTACAAGGTGCCTAATTTGAAAGGACTGCCGGAGTCTCTGGCTATTGGAGCTGTGGGTATGCCTGGAGCCACAGCATACTTCGGACTTCTGCACGTATGCCAACCTAAAGCAGGTGAGACAGTGGTGGTGAGCGGAGCGGCCGGCGCTGTCGGTTCCCTCGTGGGACAGATCGCGAAGATCCAAGGCTGCAAAGTCATCGGATTCGCCGGCTCCGACGACAAAGTTCAATGGTTGGAGCAAGAGCTTGGATTCGACAAAGCTTTCAACTACAAAACCGTTGACATTATAGAAGCTTTGAAATCAGCAGCGCCGAACGGAGTAGACTGTTACTTCGACAACGTAGGAGGGCAGTTCAGCAGCTTTGTCATCAGCCAGATGAACAAATTTGGAAGGGTTGCTGTGTGCGGCAGCATCAGCGCTTACAACGAGCTAAAGATGCCGGTGGCGACGATTTTGCAGCCAACATTGATCGAAAAACAGATCAGAATAGAAGGGTTCCAATGTGGCAGGTTTGTTGACCGTTGGTCGGAGGCGTTTGTTGAAATTGTTAACTGGATCAAGAGTGGGAAGTTGAAGGCAAAGGAGCACGTGACGGAAGGCTTTGATAACATCTACGACGCCTTTATGGGTATGATGGCAGGAGAGAATGTCGGTAAAGCCGTGGTAAAAATCTAAGTAGATATTTGTTAATTTTGTTTTAAGATGAATTGATAATTCTGAATTATATAATTCTATTTCGTTAAATTTTTCGTTTTTCATTTAAATACCTACCTATTATAGGTTATAGATATACCTTGCGAAGTTCTAATCTGAAACAAGCTCAAAAACAGGTGTTTTATGTACCTAGTACCTACCTACACTCCATGTAGGATCACAGTGATATCAACTAACTAATATTTGGGTGTACGTACACACAATAGTGACGACAATTTCTGAGATATGCAAGAATCTTACCACATTAGATGAATTCCAAATGAGTAGACAGCTGAGCAGTAACACCAATGCATCTGATGCTTCTGGGCACCACATCACCCCTGGAGAGATATAAATAGCATGCAAAAAGCACAATGTGTTTTATAAACCAAGTATTAAACACTCAAGCCAAAAAGCTCTTCTAGCGAAAATTAGTTAAATAAATAAAAATAGGTAAACTCACGAGATACGTCGATATCATCAATATAAAGTTTATCATCTTTACTCATCAGCATAAAATGTAGGTCATTATGCAACGGTTCATCGTCCATCGTCACCACTTCAAACTTTACGTTACAAATAAATCCAAGTAGAAGACATACAGAGGCTAAAAATGTTGCCGAAAGCTTAGCCCTTGAAGACCTGGCGTTCAACTTCTCAGCCTGAGTAAAGGTCTTGCGAATAAGGTATTGAAGACTAGTATCAATATAGTCTATAAGAGCTCCTAAAATGGGAACTCTGGATTTAGCGTAAGTCATGTGCCTAGGTAGAGCATCACCAGTGGCCATTTTGGTTCAAACAAAAATTTTGCGGTTTTAAAGTTTGTTTATAAATAATTTTGTGAGAAAATTAAAATATTCTTGGTGTCAGTGAATTGTCAAGTTGATTTCTGACATGGTCTTTTGGCTTAAACTATCTAAATAGTTCTGTTTCTGATGATTATTATACATACGAGTATACATTAACTTCTATTAACTGAAACAATTTATTTATCAAAATTACACTTTTATTAATGTAGATTATGATAAGACTATTATAAATTAGTAAGAATTAATGCTTAAACAACTAAAAATACAACTGATTTTTCAAGGAACGCTATACTTATCTTATATACTCATAAGAATCTTAAAAATCTGGTGAAGTTTAGGCAGCAGTAATAAGTTATTGTTCTGCTAACCTAAAGTGATGTTAATTTATAAAGGCAGTATTAGTGTTCTTATTTCCTATACTTACTTAATAATAAAAAAATGAAACTAAAGATGGATAAGTTAGGATCTTCGTTTCATCGACCAAATAACTCATTTTAAGTTAGTGATTATTTTTTTTTCGGTAATAAATGCAGAAATGCTTATATTGATTGAAAGTTATTCCGTCTTACTTTATACTACAATCTACAACATAAGTAACATTATAACGTCTCTAGCACCCACATATTAATTGTAGGAGAAACACACATTTTTTAACAATATAAGTTTAGAATTGAATTGAATTTCTTCAGATTTGTCTACTTTTTAGGCAGTGCAAGTGCGCGTGTGCGCTCAGACTCACAAAAAACAGATCTTTTCACAATTTATATAAATTTTTTTTACAAACTTATTTAAAAAACATTACACGGATATTAATTATTAATGGAAATCATATTTTCGTTCTATTTTTTTTACTAGTCACACAAACCGCCTATAGTAAAAACAAAAAACTAGCGCCTATCATAAAAACAAATTCAGACTCTTCTCAACATTTTCGCTTCTAAAACAACAATTGGGGTTTACTGCGGGTAGAATTCGATTCTAGAATCATAGTTAATATCACTATAAGGCTACATTGATTTTTCATTTTAAGGTAATTATTGCAAGCACATTGGTTCATAATAAATCTAGCGAGATTGTAAACTATCGAAAGATTGTGCGCAAACAAAACTCGTATGATTTCTATTTTAGGTAAAAATCTCGCTACATTTTTATTAGATCAACGAATTTTCAAATTTCCGGAGCGAAATCACGTCCTAAATGGTAAACCTAATCAATATGTCACCGTAACGAATGATAAAGAATTTCTACATACCTTTTCAAGCCCCTTTAAACTAATTCACGTTTCAACCTTCTTAGCCGATGAATCTGCTTCGATTGCGACACTTTTAGCCTTAGCTGCTTCGCTCTTGGTCACTTCCGCAGCGTTCTTAGTCGATTCCGCTTCGCTCTTAGACGGTACCGCTTCGCTTTTAGACGGGACCGCTTCGCTCTTAGTCGATTCCGCTTCGCTCTTAGACGGTACCGCTTCGCTCTTAGTCGATTCCGCTTTGCTCTCAGACGGTACCGCTTCGCTCTTAGACGGTACCGCTTTGCTCTTAGACGGGACCGCTTCGCTCTTACTCGCTTCTTTAGAAAGTTCTTCGCTCTTCACTGTGCTGACTCTCTTAGCCGATGTAGGCTCTTCGCTGTCACTAGCCTTCCTTTTCCTCTTGATTAGATGAGATATGTCAGCGGCGGGCTTAGAACTGCCAGAACCGTTTGAAACGCTGCCAGAACCGTTAGAGAAAGCAGCGCTGGATGAGAGACTGCTAGAACTTGGTCCCGCGCCGTTCGAAGAGAATAGACTTTCGCGGACTCGCTTGATCGTCTGTAACAAGATACTTGAAAGTTAAGAATGTATGGGATAGCTGGAAGGGGAAGGCCTACGCCAACATACAGTAGTCACAACACAACCAATTTTCAGCTCTCTGAATTTAGGTGCACTGCTAAACGATTGCGCAGGTTAGCGTATGTAGAGTAGGCGAGATAGGACGATGCAACAAACATAAGCGAGTGAGCGAGGCAGCTATACAACGCTGTCTTCGTCTTATAAGCGAATCAAAAATGGGTTCTGTTCTGCGCAGCTACCTTAGAGCTAAAGATTCGTTGTGACTATTGTACTTTGTTCACATGTTGTTCATTGGGTGACATTTTTAAGAGAAAGGCTGGTCCTTTACTATAATCCGATTTTATCAGATTCAGTCAGCGACAGAAGTTCAAGAACAATTGGAGAATTTAATGCTTAATATTCTTCATGATTTGAGGGAAAATTGTTGGAAAATATAATAATACTAGCTTCTGCGCGCGGCTTCGCCCGCGTGGTACTAACATTTTGAATAGCCTATATGCTAAGTCACTATCTACGCCTATTCCAAGTTTCATCCAAATCGGTTCACTGGTTTAGGCGTTATTGATACCCAAACATACAAACATCTAACTAAACAAACTCACAAACTTTCAGCTTTATTATATGAGTGGGATTACATACATGCTTATCTTAGATACGAATCTAAGATAAATGTAGTTGAGAACTTTGACTTCACAGTTCTCGTACAGTTCGCCCAACGGATCTAGGCATTCGTGAAGTTAGCCGTTTGTCTGAGCAGTAAGCGCTTTTTCATACAAGATTGTGTTCTGCGCAGACAAACGGCTTACTTCACGAATGCTTAGATCCGTTGGAAGAACTGTAGGTACATCGTAAGAAATCGATTCCATTCATAGTTCATCAGAGGTTCTAATTACCTACCTACTAGAACCTACATTACTAATCTTAACATTGATAACGTTTTGACGTAATTATCTATACTAATATTATAAAGAGGAAAGATTTGTTTGTTTGTTTGTTTGAAATGAATAGGCTCCGAAACTACTGGACCGATTTGAAAAATTATTTCACCAACAGAAGCCCACACAATCCCCGATGAACATCTTAGGCTATATTTTATCCCGGGGAAGTAAAGTTATCCCGAGGGATCGCGGGTAACACCGCGGCGGACAGCTAGTAAGTTATAAATGCAGCACTATGACTTCACAATAAGTAGGAAGATTTTATCGGTACCTACTACAAAAGTAATATCGGCTGATTGATTAGATAGTTTGTAGGCTAATCTTTTATCAGATACCTATGATACGAAAGTAAAAAAAAACCTTATTTGTAATATCTTTCTTGATACACTTGCGGCTTCTCCGAGCTACCTATTCTACGTTGCATTGGTTCAGTCAGACCAGAATTACAAACAGCCTAACTTTTAGATATTCAATGTTAGTAAGAATAATATTTCGAGTCATGGTGATTGGTAAAGTTCGTATGAGTCAGCAGCCAACTCTGGTGACGGAGTTTTTAGGCCGCCTTAAGGCCTCCGTCATGGCTTAACGACTTAAATAGCCGGGACCAACAATTTAACGTGCCCTCCGAAGCACGGAAGCGCTCAGCTGAAAATGCCACTGGCGGTCACCCATCCACTTACAGACCGAAAGTTGCTTAACTTCGACGGTCTATCAAGAACGACTAAGCAAGCACGACCACGAGCGCTTCGGTTTAAGGTGATAGGTAGGATCGCATCAATGGCCATGCTTAGAAACAATAAAATCAATACCACATGGCCATTAATGTATTGGGTTTTTCTGAAATGATACAAATTTTCAATTCTGATATTCTTTTATTATGAAATGTAAAAAATCAGTACAAAAATGGCCGTGTGGTAAATGAACAAAAATAAGAGTACTTATAAGCTAAAATATTACAAACTACTGAGTATTGTGTTCAAGTAATGCTGAGATTCAATACCTAACCTAACAGAATCAATAAGAATTTGACCAACAACTTAATTCTAGTATCAAAAATATCATGATTAATTTTAAAACTTTGTAATAACACAAACATGAATTTAACAATACGAAAAGCTAATAAAAAGGCACATACAAACAATACTGACAAAATCAGTCTACAACAAAAACTATCACAAAATGGCAATTTTATCATTTTTGGCCCAATTTTTATTTGGCACAAACATTAAAGTGTTTTGTCATGGAATGTATAAATCACAATCAGTGCTATCTAAACAATTATCACCAAATCTATCGGGACTAAGCCAGATTTATTCAAATTAAATATGAAAAAAAAATCATCCTGCATGTTAGTCTCATGATATTCAGTCTTAACTTGCAATACAGAGGTTTAGTACTAGATCTGATATCCTGCATGTTAGTCTCATGATATTCAGTCTTAACTTGCAATACAGAGGTTTAGTACTAGATCTGATATGATAATCTAAGTCTTTTCTTATCAGTCTAAACTTGACTTTGACCTAAGCTATACATTAAAGAATTACACATTCAGGAACAGATGAAGGCATACCTCGCCACCATACAAATCCTAACTCGATTCTAAGCATCTAACACCGGTATTCACAATCATTACTATAACGTTCGTTTCACAGTGCGCGCGGACGCACAGGGTCCCATAATTAGTAGATTTTTGGGACCCTGTGAGACCTCATAGTAATGTTTTTGAATACCGGTGTAAGTACAGTTGTTCTGTCTCACGAAGGTCTTAATTGTGTGTGTATGCATGTTGTTTCTGTGTGCGTAAGCTCGAGAACGCTTCATGGAAAAATAACGCTCACGCACATAAAAACAAATCTACACACAGATAAAGCTGGGTCTCTTGCGACACTTTTTTTATGTTAAACACCTAACATCAAACATCGAACAACATATGGGCGTGGCCTACTGTTTTGTTAGTTTAAACAAGCAAACATGGTTATCCAAGGCGGATGGATAACCCGCGTTTGCTTACGGGGGAGGGGTAACATTGGGGTTGTGCGTTTCGTAGATGTTTGATGTTTGTGTTTGAAAGTAGCAGGAGACGGAAATGTTTTGTTAGTTTTGGTCGCAGGAGACACGGCTTCAGGCTGTGTCGCCAGTAGGCAAACTGTTAGCGGCCGACTGAGTTTGCGGCGTATCGATTTAGTACGCCCTTCCATATATTTGAAATGGAGTGTCCACAGTTTGCTAGTTTTGCGCTCACTGTACGCAGTTTGCAGCGTTACGCGCGGTCTTTGATTTACTCAGTCGGCAGCTAAGAGTTTGCCTACTGGGGACACAGCCTAAGACCAACCATCGTGAGACAGGACAACTATTTTCAGGCGTAAGCTTTTAATAAAGCTGAGGGTTTACACTTGGCACTCAGGCCGATGCGTCTCCTTCAAAATCATATTCCGCAACATTTTACGCGTATCTTCGAGACAATCGCACGGCCTTACCTCTGCTTTGTAGTCCATCATGTCTTGAATCTTCTCTTGGATTTCCGGCAGGAGTTCCTTCAACTCCTTGATTTCACCTTGAAAATTAAAATATTTGTTTAGTATGGTTTATGCTGGCGTAGTAATAAGAATATGCACAATTATAGCTCTATCTATACAGCCAGTAACACCCACTGCTGGGTATAGGCCTCTTCTCTTTCACGCCACTCCTGGCGGTTTTGTGCCAGTCGGCTTGGTCAGCTCTAACCAAGGCTAATAAACTGTTGGGAGAGTTTACACAAAGTCCATTCCAAAGGGATCTAAAGGCGTAGTCAGAGTTACATGAAAATACGCATTCGGCAAATGTCCACATTTTCATCGCATTCCATACATGACAGGTTGCAAACCCATCGCCGCCGAAGGTCGTTGAAAGTTTAAAGCTTTCGAATTTATATTTTCATGGACAATATCTTAAATAAGATATCCATTCTGTTTGAAATTTTGATTTATGATAAACATAAAAATATCGCGCTGGATATGAAAGGTTGGCATAAGAGTAGAGAGGCATATGCCCAGCATGATGGAAAAGTCTGCAGATAATGAAACATAAAAATCAAATACCTTCAATAGTGTATCCTGGATCAGCGGTCGAGTATTTCTTGACAGTGGCGTCGTCAGCCGCGCCTGGGTTTTCTAGCAGCTTGATACGAGAGCCGAGGATGTTCGCAGCATTCTTGAAGTGGGTGATCGCTTCTTCGAAGTTCGAGGCTAGGGAGTTAGCTAATCCTGAAAGTTGAAATATTTTGTATTGTGAAATTGATTGTAAAAACATTTATTATAAAATAACATGGAAGCATCAGTTACTTTATTTCATTTCTTACCAATTTGATAGTGCGTTTCAGCAATGCGACGGTCATCAGTGCCATAGAGATCTTTTTGCAAGTCCAGACAGCTCTCTGAAAGAGGAATAAAATCTTATTTACTAGTAGCATAATATTGGATGATATATTAATGTCAATGTAATCAGGCATCACTGGGTCAGACTCCGTGCGCCATTCTTTCCGGTGAAAGAATGGCGTAATGGAGAGGAGGCATAAATCCAACAGTGGGCGCAAACAAGCTGAGATGATGATGATAATATTTTGAGAACCAACCCAGTATGACAGCTATTACTGAAATATTCATCAAATATTGTTCCATTAAAAACTTACGCATATCAATAACAGCCTTGTCATAAGTTTCGCTTTCCAAAGCGACTTCTCCTAGCGCCAAATGCACGTCGGCTAAAAGAGCGCGCGCCGCGTTGCCGCCGCCATCTTGAACGCGTCGGTATAAAATGCTGCGAGATAGATCTGTAACAATATCAATAATAAAATATAAGTAAGTACGTATGAGTCAGTGGCCAACTCTGGCCAATATCACGTTTGTTGTATGGGAGTCCCCTTAAATATTTATTTTATTGTTTTTTAGTTTTGCTGTTATAGCGGCCACAGAAATACATCATCTGTGAAAATTTCACACAACTATCACGGTTTATGAGATACAGCATGGTGACATACGGACAGGATGGACTTAGTAATAGGGTCCCGTTTTATCCTTTGGGTATGGAACCCTAAAAACCGAATGTCTCACCGAGCATCTCCCAAGCTAGCTGCAAGTTATCCACCTCATCATCACCGTCGACATTCATCATAGAAACATCAGCTTCATCACCTTCGCCTTCAGCGTCACCATTGGTGGTTGTACCCTGAGAAGTTACAATTTATACATTTATCCATATGTTAATCTTGATTGAAAGCTCAGCTATCAGCCAACATGGATCTTAGCTATAGCTTACTTCTATTTAAAAAATATTTAGCTTAGAAAAATAATAAGATTTAGGATTTTTTTATTAATCAAATAATTTAGATTCAAAAGATCATCTACTACATCTGCCTTTCTGGTAATTCAATTCACCATTTCAAATATCTTTAATGTTTCTTTACTTTGTTTCTTGTGTGTTTTGGATTATTATAAATAGTGACTTGTTCCATCTGATTTCAGTTGTAAGATTAGGCTCTAGTGATGTACAAATTTAATGATCAAGCCCACTACTTACAGGTTCCTCGGTATCATCAGCACTCATCCCAGCTTCATCATTAGTGGTAGACTCGGGTTCAGTCTTCTCATCTTCTTTCTTAGTGGGCTCCGCTTCACTCTTCTCATTGCTATCTCCATTCTCTGTCACAGCTTCAGCTTCTCCGGCTTTCCCTTCTGCTTCTCCATTCTCACCTTCTTGTTCTAATAATAATAATATTGTATCAATTACATTGGATTAATAATTAAGATGTTTAGTGGAGAAATAATAAAGAAAGAAATAGTACTCTCCTTGCTAATTCTAGGAGTAACTAGCTTCTGCGCGCGGCTTCGCCCGCGTGGTACCAACATTTTGAATCGCCTAAACTAGTCCAGATCACTATCCACGCTTATTCCAAGTTTCATCTAAATCGGTTCACTGATTTAGGCGTGATTGAAACACACACATAAAAACATCTATACTCTAAACTAACTCACAATTTAAAAAAAAAAAGATTGCTAAGAATCAAATGAGCTTATCACTATAAAAACTTGGATTTAAAAAAGGGGTCATCATCATTGGTCTTTTTCATTGATTGTTTGGAGAATTTAAATAACATAGCAAAAGATGTTTCTATGACTAGTGAAAATATGTTTAATAACACCAACGTTGAAGGGTTTTAGAGATAAAAATACCGTCATTATCTTCTTCCTCTTCAGCGTCAGCATTGCCAGTTCCTGGTACTCCATCACCAAGGACACCACTCTCTTCCCTGGACAATCCTAATAGAGCTTTGCCATACCTAAAAAAGTTGAAATTAATAATTTCCATAAGAGGGATCAGACTTCAGCATAATGCATTTGAGTCAGAATAGGTCAGCTGTTCTACCGACCGCAACAGAGCAAGAAACAGTTTTGGATCAATTCCTATCAAAAACAGCTGACCGATTCAGACCTGAATGCATTGCGCTGAAGTCTGAATCAAGGGCCATAACTCAGTAAAAATGCTTTTGTCAAGATTAAAACACAACTAACCATAAATAAGCTTCAGCGCACTGGTCAGCAGTATCCCCATGTTCTTTAGCCAGCAGCTCGCAGGCAGCGGCTAATGTTTCCACTGCAGACGTGAATTCTCTCACCGCTAGATTCCTACGACCAGCTGCTAACAGCTCGGTAGGGCTGGAGGTGGGAGCTTCCGTGTCTGCCATCTATACACAGTAAATGAAAAGATATATGACAGTGAAATTTGAACAGTAATCGTAAGTGATCTGTAAATGTTGAGATTACAAGGTACTAATAGAACCCTACCAGTGATAAATATCAGCAGCCGGTAAAGAAATGTATGGAAAGCTTTTAATAGAATGGCATTGACCCCGAAAAATATGCAAATGCACAAATTGCATTCGAAAGGCAGTGCGTAACGGTCGTTTATCTACAAAGAAATTGGAATACAAAGGAACACCGGACAAACACGTGTTTCTCGCTTCACGCTAGTTTGAAAACCCTAAAGCTAATAGACACGCTGAAATTAAAGATGTTCGCGATAAAACCGGCAGGATACCTTTTTTATTTTCTAGAAACGATTTTGGCCTCGAACATCAAGCCGACATCTATGATGAATAAGATTACAACGGTATTTCGACTAAAAAACTTAAAATAATGATTGTACCTTACCCTATGTGTAGAAATGATTTATTTTTTACAACGTAAGATTCGTGAAAACTTGTAATAATTTAGATTTATTAAAAATAATAAAAAGCGCAATGAACTCGTGTCGACTTTGCTTGCTTGCTCCCACAGATTAGGTAGAGATAAATCTTGCTCCGTCCGTTGCCGCCACGAATACAGATTAAAAAAAGAATGAAATGAATGATTCAGATCATAGAACCAGAGTGGAACCAGATGGACTGTCAAAATATTGTCTATGACAAGCACCGCCAGAGGTTTGATTTATTTGAGAGCTTGATCAAAGACATTAACAAGGCACAGAGGTAAGGCGGCTTGATAGTGTGTTAAAGCTTTATGAGCGCTGATTGGTCAATTGACAATACCCAAAACCAATCGCATGACGCATATTTAGCGGGAACTGAAATAAATAAATAAAAGGATCACGATCAGACAGAAGATAGATATTGAAATGAATTTTTAAGAAAAGAAAGAAAGAAAAAGAAAGAAGTAATAATGGTAGGCAATGATATTTTTTAAGACAATAAGACAAGTAGCAATATAGTAAATCTATACATATTGTAGTAGCATAGTTTCTGTAAATCTTTACCTACTAAAATAATACCAATTGATGAATATAGTAAGTACGTAAACTATAAAGAGGATAATATATAATTTATCTCTCACCACAGAATTAGTACTCTCTACACCCTTTGAGAAATGTAAACTTTGTGAGTACTTACATACCTACCTACCTACCTACCTGTGACACTGGGTCAAATTCCCTTCCGATTACCTGTAGCGGTCGGTCACTTTATTACGATAATTACCTACATACCTATAATATTTTTTGCGTCTACCTAACTACGTAGTTAGGTTAGGTTAGCTACTTAGCTAGTTAATTAGAGGCAGTTGTTTAATCCTAGTTAGTTGCAAGTTTATGTACCTAGGTACGGTATACATAGGTACACCTACCACGTGGTAAATACATACGTAATTTAGGTACTTAGGTAATTTTAGCATCAATGATAGAATTTATTGGTTATACACCTACACTACTTACAAACATACAAAAGGGGAAAAGAGATTAATATAATCATTTCCTTCCAATAAAGGATGAGTAATTCGAAATATTTAATTATCGTGGTGCAGGGTGCATCGTATAATGACACTAGGTGGTAGATATCGACTTTTCCCCTACCCACCCGAACGGTCACGCGCCCAATCATAGGTAGACATGGGTACGATATCGATGACATAGGTATAAATATTGCCGGTCCGTCTGATTGTTTAGTATAGTAGGTATACCTACCTACCTCATGTATAACATAATAATAATAGGATTCAAATTCTTCCTTGGTGTGTTACTTTTGTTATGAGTAAGTACAAATGTACCTTTATAAAAAGATTGATAAGTAGGTAAATAATAAAAATAATAATAATAAATAATGCTGGACAATTTCACACAGCATCATCTTTCCCCAAACTAAGCATAGCTTGTACTATGGGAACCAGATACCTAACGAATATACTACTTATATACTTATTGTTTGTAAATTCATAGGTACATTTTTATACATAGAAACACCCAGACCCGAGATCATACAAACATTTATCCCGTGGCGGGGATCGAACCCGCAACTATCTGCGTCTCAAGCGGGCTTTCACCCACTGCGCCACAAGGTTGTCGAAATACAATAATACCTAGACGCTATAATAGGTTATTTATTTGGTACCTTACATACCAATTATTATCAACCTAGTTACGATACGACAGTAAAAGATGAGGCGGTACGAGTTATTGCGACACTTTTCAAAAACATCGATAGTACTACGCTACTATTTTCCTGCATCCCATCCCTACAAGGCGCTAAATTTTCAGACTTTCCCCAGTCCGTCTGCAGCGGTCGCGCGGTTCACACGTCTCTTCACGACTCATAGCTTCAATCCTTTTACTGTCGTACCAATCACGCAAAAACACGATAACTTGAAAGAAATTACCTGAATTAAAATGTGATTCGGAACTTTCGTGTCAAGCTCATGAAATTCAGTGCGGATTTCGTAGTGAACGTGAGTATTCGGTTTGTTTAGTTTTGGCTAAGTATAGGGTGATACAACACTGATGATTTGGGGAGGTAATTTACACGTGTACCTGGTGGCTAAGCCTTTGATTATTTGTTAGCGGTCGCGTCAAGAGGCTAATTGGTTTAATTTGCCACCTTCGATTTACGCTTTAGTGTAAGTCTGTAAGACCTAAAACGTTCCTCTGTGTACCTAACCTACCTACCTACTTCTGTCGAAGTTTATTTTGTTCGTTCCGTCGGTAAAAAATAGCAGTAGGTAGCTATTCTTCTAAATTCCTCGAAATTACACAAAAATTTAAATAAATTGTGGATATTTTAAGTAAAATGAACGTTTTTATAAGTACACAAAAACATTCTTTTTGTGGATATTTTATTTCAGTCAAAAGTAAGAGAACTACCTACAACTAGGTCGTAGCAGAGCTGCTACGCCGTAGCTCATTTCTAAACGTCTCGAACCCCCTGTAGATCTATAGGAATTTGGAAAGGGGGGGGGGGGAGCTTTTAATACACTCGTGATACAAATTAAAACTTAGCGACCAGATTAAGCAGTTTCAGTGTGATCCCGTGCGAGACAAAGTCTAAAAAAGTCACAAAGTCCTCATACAATTGTAGTCCTATTTTAAAACACTTATATAAGCTTGGTATTTAAGTACACTAAAGTATAAACCTCAATCCTAGGTGAGGAGCATAATCTCCTCAGCGACCAGATGAGCAGTTTCAGTGTGATCCCGTGCATTATAAGGCAACGAAAATTGCTCCCCACGGCAGCCCAGCGCGCGCTTACATCGCGTACCACAAACTCGGTGCAGGCATGGAAACCCAGACGCCGCCCGCTGACTGCGAGTGTGGCGTGCATCCGTCTGGGTTCTATCTGCTGGCGACGTTGCTGCTCACCAGGTAAGTTTGTTACCACATTAGGGTGCTAAGCAAAACAATCTGGGTTGATGAACGGTTAAAAATGTAAAACAAAACAGTCACGCCAAATCTGCTACCAAAACCGTAGGTACCCAATTAATGTATCTAAGGTTTTCTCCTAGTTCTTAGATCATGAGTGAGATAAGAAAACTCTGAGCGAGATGGGAACCCCATTTTAATACACAATTTTTATCACTTTATTAGTATGGATGGACTCTAGCTCTATTATATCAACCACCTACCATGTTGTTCTGTTTTCCGTGAAATGAGCCGTGTTGGTCGAATGGGGTTGTGCCTCGACTTTCATTTCGAAGGTCGTGGGTTTGAATCCCGGCCGTGCATCAATGGATTTTTCGTTTCGTAAAATTTATATGCGCTTTAACAGGAGCTTCTAACGATGAAGGAAAACATCGTGAGGAAACCCGCAGCAGCTCCGTATTGTCGTCGTCTTTCCAGTGGGCAAGGTCGATTATGCTGAGAAGATGGTTTAGGTGCTGTGCAAGCCTATTCCATCTCAAACAATGTCCCAGACACTACAGCGTCCCGTTAAGTGTAGGCAAAAGTTGCCTGAAAAGACGCTGTTTAAATCATCTAACAAGTATCTATAGATGTAAAGGTTTAAGTTTTTTTTGTTCTGTTTTCCACATTTCCCTTTTTATTTAGCGAACAGAACAGAATAACCTACAATAATAAAGTTCTATGATCTTTCGTCAATGAAAACTTTCGTTAAGTCTTAAAGAACCTCAAAGGGAAACTTATACCGTATCTAGTGGATGCCGTACCATAAACTTTACATCAAAAAGATCTTAGGTTAAGCTCCTAAGTAGCATTGGAGCAAAAAGGTTTCAAGTTTCAAGAGGCAAACCAGCTTTGTAGTTAGAAATTCAACCTGTTTGTATTAACGAGAACGCAAATCCGCTAACTGTTTAGAGAGTTGGCATAAAATAGAGCATTGCGTAACTTTTTAAGACTTTAAGGCAGGTCGCTAACAGCAAAGTTGGGGCAGTGTCAAGGCGGGATCGGGAAGAGGGTGAAATTGACGTGTGCTAAGCATTGAAGCGGCGGCGTATGTTTTGTTTCATTCATTCAACTTGTCATATTCGAAAGATGAGTGGGTAGAGACAGTTGATTAGCCGCGCCCGCGCTCGACCCCGTCGCGCCCACGCTCGACCCCGTCTCGCCCGCGCGCCTCTTCTTTTGACTTTCTTTTAATTTTTTCAAAGAGATTCGGTCCCGCGCCGCGCCCCCGCCTCGACTTTCGTTTCTGTTAGCGACACGCCTAAATTGTACTTAAATATCCATATTATTTTTCTACTTTATTATTCTTCTTATACTTTCACCTAAATATTCTAACGTTAGCATGTCTTAAATTAACGGGTCCGGTTCGTACTCCCCCAGTGTCGTTTTCACCCGGTCTGTTCTCACCCGATTTAGTTTATGTACTATCAATCAAATAGTAGGTACCTAGACAAACGCCCAATACTAAATTAATACTGTAAAATCGATTGCACGTCCTGTAAACTCAGAAGAACAAAGAAAAACTAAATGTTGGATACCAAGAAAAATATTGTCAAGGAAGTTTTATACAGTGCCATGAATATTATTAAGACTTGACTTAAATTTTAGGTCGAAAATCTCATCAATCTAATTTATTATTCTGCCTATATTTCTACATAAATATTTTCCTTACTAAAATACAAGCTGACAAAATAATTGTGTTCGTCTCATCATTATGACTAAGCATACAAAGCAACGAAGGGTCAAGCAAGTTGACAACAAAAAGGATGACTCATATCCAAACGACGTGTGACCGGACCGGACTGCACTTAGTGAAATAAAATACAAATGCAACATGCCTGAAGTACCCTCACTTTTCAATTGTGCGAAAGCTTCAGAAGCTTCTTTGACCTTTGGTCAGTTTAAATTATACGAGTCGCACCTAAAAATTAAATAAATAAGAAAGGCCGTAAAGCGTGAACTTCAGATGATAAGTCGATTTCCAGTGAAATAAAAGTTAAATGGATAGTTGAATTGGTTACTAGGTGTTTAATTAAAAAAAAAATGCTGGACAATTTCACACAGCATCATCTAGCCCCAAACTAAGCATAGCTTGTACTATGGGAACCAGATAACTGATACACTACTTATATACTTTTTGTTTGTAAATACATACATATTATACATAGAAACACCCAGTCAATTTTATCGTCATAGTCGGTGCCGCAGAGCTTTCATTTATTATTTTGTAGACCGTAAAAAATGTCACTTACAATAAACAATATTTAGACCCCTCGCAGACTGCAGATGTACCTATCGGCCGATAGTTGAGACGGAACATACCTAGGTACTTCGGCTTACTTCTCCATACTCATTACGAGCCGAAGTATGGTCCGTCTCAACTATCGGCCGGTAGAAAATCTGCAGTCTGCGAGGAGGCTTACCGTGATACGGGTAGGACCCAGCTCTACTTTCATAAACCTCTGTATTTGTCTGCACTTTGCGGGCTACCTCTATTCGTGGTCACTCTTCATAGTTCCCTTTGACGCTTTATTCTCGTGGGAATTACACTTTGTGGAATCAAATTAGCATATTTCAAGTGGTTTGCAGTCACGAAGCAATTTGCTTAGGGTCTAAACTCTAAAGTTTCTGTTTTATCTACGTTTATTTTATTAAATTAGTCAAATTATTAGACACTAGCTGTCCGTCGCGGTGTTACCCGCGATCCCTCGGGAAAACGTGATTTTCCCGGGATAAAATATAGCCTATGTTCATCAGGGATAATGTAGGTAGGATTCTAATGGTGAAAGAATTTTTCAAATCCATCCAGTAGTTTCGGAGCCTATTCATTTCAAACAAACTAACATACAAACAAACAAATCTTTCCTCTTTATAATAAGGCATGACAGAGGCCTTTAGGCGGCCTAAAAACTCCGTCACCAGAGTTGGCCACTGACTCATACGAACTTACTTTACTCTTTATAATATTATTATTATTATAGTATAGATTATTGGGCAATGGTAATTGTACCTACTTATTCAAAAAAAGTACAGCTACTAACAATGTTTCCACATTTTGTTATTGCAAACAGATTTCAATTGCTGATCTTCTCCGATTTGCTATAAAAATATGATTGCACACGTAAACCTATAAGAAATGTTGATGTCATTTTTCCATCGTCCGATGGCCATGTCGTGTGTACAAAGCACCCATTCCAAAGGTAATTGATACTCGAGTTGATACTATGGGTGGGGCACACATACACTGTAAATACGAGTGTAATTATGGAGTGGGTGTGAAGCTTATGATAAATTGGTATCCAACTGACGTTATTCGTGAACAAAGTTGAATTCTTTTAGGAAAGCTTTTGAGCGTCGAAAGCTCAGAAAACAAAAAAAAATGTTTAATAAAGTTCTAAGTCGTTTATCCTTATTTCCTAAAAACTACGTTTAAAACAAACAGAACTACGACTAAACCGGGGCACGGTAGACATTCTCTCAGATATGTCTAGGATTTCAAGATTCTTTGAAAAATTATGTTTTCAAAAGACGAAAAATCTGACCCAAACTACGCAACTTAGTACCTATACATATAACTTTTCCAAGCTGCGTACTCTATTTTATTTATTTTACGTCAACGTAAATATATGAGTAGGGTCGGCCTATTACAGTTTTATTCGAAGTATGACCCCAAGTCCATTAGGCTAAGCTTTCACATTCAAACTCGTTTTAATGCGATGTAAAACAATACTTACCCAGTTCACATCGCCTCGGGACTTGTTTCACCGCTTACTTGAAAGTAAATAAGCGCACTTTGTTTTAAGCAAAGTTCTTTGTTTGTAAAACAATTTAAAAGTTTGAGGATTTAGCTACTACACCTGCCTTGAAATGTTTTGCACATACACGTTGCGACATAGTAAATTTATTTTTGAGTCAGTAGCGTTAAAAAATGCCCATTGGCAGGCAGTGGCATGGCGTAGGCAGAAAATATAGTTACCATCTTTCCTGCATCACATTTTTTATTATATTTTCAACTTGAATGTATTGCCGACTACCTATCTTGATTTGCATCCTTATGAAACATGGTCTGTAATAGCATATCAAACTATTTACCTAAGCCATGTGCTTCTGTATCAATCGCTGTGTCTTTCCCGAATAAACTACAAAACATAAAGCCGTAGAAAAATCTATGTATATCTCACAATCAGCGCTGCTTTACTTCATATAGAATCCTCAAAGTTTTGTATGCCTCGTACGTGGTACGGCGCGGACTAGTCTAACATAAATCATCCTATATGCGGGTAGGTGACAAATTACTCTAATGATCGTGATTTATTTCTTCTACTGTGAATTGTTTCGCCTAAACTAATAAACTGATAAATAGTTCTGCTTTAGTATTAGTATGGAATTACATACAAAATTAAATAATTTTGTAAGTTGTTTTGTAAGTTTCTTTTGTAAGTTGAACCAGATAGGTACCTAAAACTACTGGTTTTTTAATACTATGGAATAGTTTATGCATATTCGACTGCCAAAAGCGATGTAGTATTCACTTTTATATTGAAGCGTAAATTACAAAGGAATACACTCTTACGTGCAATCGCTTTTCCATTAGCTAGGTCTATCATTATTTTGTAGGTACATTTTGTGTGCTCTATTTTATTGCTTTGTTAGCTGATAATGCTTTGGTAATCTTCCCTTCCATCAATTTCAAGATAACAAATTAGTCCATCAGCGTCTACGCCGTAGCATTTGTAGCGTGTCGTAGCATCCTACTACGAGACTTAACTTTAAATGAAACATGGAACGTACATCGTCACCTGGAATAAGTATTAAGTTCTAAAAAAAAAAGGATGTCAATTTAAAAGTCTTAAACTGACCCAGACAGATGTCCTAAGTGGATCAGGTTCAATTCCCAGTGTAGGTATTGCCCACTCTCTACTCAATTTCTATTACTACAATTTGATTGATGAAATATTTTCAGGTTGCTGTGGATTTATAAAAGAGCCTTGCTTTGATAGTCTCTATTCAATCAGCCTTCTATCATTGAATATACCGTATATTTTTAAGGCACGGTAAAGATTTTTGTACCTTTTCTACTAAAGTAAATGGCTTTAATGCTCCCGGCGTTGAAGTATAGTGCTTTTGCGTGTTCGTTTCAGTTCGCCGTCCTGTGTTTTATTGAAAAGTGTTCCTTAGTGCTTGCAGCTGTTGTTTCGCAGTAACGACATTTGTCAAGGCGTCATCGATTTATTATAGCTCAGTTCTGCTTGTATGACAAAAGTTGTTTTTCAGGCGACGCCGACGCGCCCGACTAAGAAACGATAATCACAATTAAAATCTTTTGAACAGCCTATATGCTATGCCACTATCTAGGTTTAGGCGTGATTGAAACACAAACATACAAACATCTAAACAAACTTTTAGCTTTATTATATGAGTGGGATGACTCTTAAAATTTCTCCCTTGGCTTATGTATAATGTTGGTCGCGTATAATAAACCACGATTGAGACCTCCCTCCATAGAGTTGATCACTATTTCATAACTTCGCCACTCTACTAACGTCGCCACTCTCAAATTACTATCAAAACCGCATTTCCCTCCACAACGCCTCAAGATAAAATGGATCTGATAGGAGAATTTTTATGCAAATTCTGCCATTATAATGCCATCGATCGGTCCTTGGCCAGTTTATGAATGCGGACTGCGGATGTGTGAAATCAATAGGAGTGTTTCTAAATACTTATAAAACTGTCCTAGTTATAGTCACTTATTCTCCACTTATCATGTACTACAATGTTTAGACAAACATACATACTTATTAAGGTATTGATTGATTGATGATAGCGTGGCTTTTATATCACTGCGGCCATGAAGGCCTATTGTGATCGCCACTTTCAAGTCGCCCCTTGTGGCGGGGCGTTCATAGTTCACTTCCAAGCCCTACTGCTGACATAAACTGTAGGACCTTTTTGGGAGTGAGTTCTCGTAGCTCCTCTGGGCTTAAAGTGTATTTGCCCAGAATGGCGCTGCGTTTGTGCATTAGTGGCCCACACTCCCCTAGCAAATGAAGGGGCGATTCATCCGCCTCTTTGCAGAACCTGCAGGTTGGAGTGTCGCAGAGCCGTAACTTAAACATGTGCTTGTTAAGGCGACAATGTCCAGTCAAAGCTCGGACCATGATGCGTAGGTTGTTTCTGCTTAGCGCTAAGACTTGGTTGGTATACCGTTTGTCAAAGGCTTTGATTAACAGTTTGGAATGGTTCATGCCCGGAGAGTTATACCAGTATCTGGCTGACTCTCCGAAGCAGGAATCTGTTAGGGTTCTTTTGGCCAGACTTTTCGGTATGCCACAGAACGGTTCAGGACCCAGCTGTGTACCGTTAGATCCGGCCCTTGCGAGTTCATCGGCACACTCATTACCGTGCACTCCAGCATGACCTGGAACCCATCTTAGAACCACCCTGTTTTTTAGACTCAGAGTGTTCAAACGTGTCAGACAGTCCTCTACTAGCTTGGACGTGATAACCTTCGAATCCAGGGCTAGGAGAGCTGCTTGACTGTCAGAATTTATATATATTGTTTGGTTGGAGTAGCGTTTCTGAAGATTAACGTATGCACATTCCAGAATGGCATACACTTCCGCTTGGAAGACTGAGGCGTGTTTGCCCAAGTTAACGCTTGCGCGAAACTTTGGTCGCTCTCCGTAGACCCCGCATCCTACATCCAACCCAATTTTGGAACCATCCGTGTACCAGTTAAGGCACCCGGCCTCGCAGGGGAGCTGGTTGTTGAGCCAGTCTTCTCTAGAGGGCATTTCCACGGTGTAATATCTTTCGAAGACATACCGGGGAAGCATGGCATCCGATGTCATGCTTAGTATGCGTGATTCCATTGTTGAGTCATGTAAGGATCTCAATTTCTTAGATAGCCAATTTATTCGTACCTGGGTGTTTGCCCTGTACATGCTGGCTTTCGCCTCTTTAAGCAGAAATAAATGAAGAGGCGGTAGCCCTAGCATTGCATCGAGTGCCAGCCCAGGGGAAGTGGACATGGCTCCGGAAGCCATGAGGCACGCGGTCCTCTGTAGACTACCTAACTTTTTAATAGCTGTCGTCTGAGAGGCTTTGTCATACCATACCACAGAGGCGTATGTGATTATCGGCCTCACAACGGTGGTATATAGCCACAAGGCAATGCGGGGGTTGAAGCCCCAGTTATTCCCCATCAGTCGACTGCTAACTCCCAGGGCCATCCTAGCTTTTTGCAAGACGTTGCCTAGGTGTGAGTTCCACGTCAGTTTATGGTCGATAGTAACGCCAAGGTACTTTACTTCAGTGGAAAGGTTGATTGGATTACCATTAAGAATTGGCTTTACCAGTTTGTCCAGCCTCTTCTTTTTGGTAAATGGCACAATCACTGTTTTTTCCGCATTGACTGAGAGACCGCTCTTGCCACACCAGTCACTGACAGTTTTTAGTCCTCTTTGCATGATGCTAGAGATGGTAGATTGACAGAACCCCCTCACGACGATCACAAGGTCATCTGCATAGCCCTGCGCATCGATATGGAGGTTCGCTAATCTGTATAGGAGTTGATCCACAGCGAGAGTCCATAGAAGAGGCGATAAAACTCCACCTTGGGGGCAGCCTCTAGCTGTGGATATCTCAATTGACGTTTGTTGAAGTGCCAACCTTGCTCCTCTGTGAGTGAGCATTCCTTCTATCCACCGCGTGACTGTTGGATCGACATTCTTGTTTATCAATCCATTTATCAGCAGTGAGGTAGGAGAATTATCGAAAGCACCTTCAATATCAAGGAATGCACATAGTGCTATTTCCTTGTCCTCCATAGCCTTTTCCACCCTATCAATGAGACTGCACAGAGCAGTTTCAGTGGATTTGCCTTGCCGATAAGCATGCTGGCTATGGTGGATGGGAGATGTGACTAGTGCAACATCTCTAATATATCTGTCTACCACTTTCTCCATCGTCTTTAAGAGGAATGAAGATAGGCTAATTGGTCTGAAGGACTTTGGCTGGCTGTAGTCCTTCTTACCAGCCTTTGGTATAAAGATAACCTTAACACAAGTCCATTGCTCAGGTATGAATCCCCAGGCGAGACTCGCCCTGAAGACTTTAACCAGATATGGACTGAGAATATTTACTCCCTGCTGTAAGAGAACAGGGAGTATACCGTCTTCCCCACACGCTTTGTGGGGCTTGAATGAATTAACTGCCCACTTAACCTGACTGGGTCTTATAATTTTAGCCGCCGTACTCCAGTCCTCGTTCCGAGGCTTATGAGAGGTGGCTTTTCCCGGTTCCATATTTTGTGCGCCAGGAAAGTGGGTTTTGGCCAGCAGTTCTAAGGTTTCCTTCTCATTTGTAGTGAAGGAGCCGTCCTCTTTTTTAAGGAGGCCGATTTGGTTAGTTTTGGCTTTGGAGAGCAGTTTGTGAAGTCTTGCTCCTTGAGGTAAGCTTTTTACTTCCTCGCAGAGCTTTCTCCAGGATGCCCTTTTAGCCTTCCTAATTTCTATGTTATATTCAGTTAGGCTTTTTAGATACTCCTTCCATTGTCGGGTCTTTTTAGCCTCATTGAAAAGTTTCCTAGTTTTTCTTCTGAGCTTTCTTAACCTAGAATTCCACCAGGAAACCCGCCGCTTTGTCTCTCTTGTTCTTAGTGGACAGCTCTCCTCATAGGCCATACAGATGCCTTTTGTGAGTATTTCCACCGCTATTTCTAGACTTTCACGGGTTTTTATACTTTTTGGGCAGTTTCCTAGGGTCTGGCTTAGCTTGTCTTGAAAAACAGACCAGTCCGTGGTCCTAGGATCCCTATAAGTAACGATTTGAGTCTCTAGTTTTGCTTGTACCTCAAAACTTATGTGTCGGTGGTCGGACATAGAGTTTTCATTGCTGACATGCCAATTAATAACATGTCTAGCAAGGTTGTTAGTAGCAAAAGTTATGTCCAGAACCTCCTGTCTAGCACGCGTCACAAAGGTCGGTGTACACCCTATGTTCAGCGTTGTTAGATTGTTAGTTAAAAGAAAGTCGAAAAGCAACTCACCCCTACTATTTGTGTCGGTGCTCCCCCATGCAGTATGATGTGCGTTGGCGTCGCAACCAACCAGAAGCTCGGCGTTGTTTCGGGCGGCGTAGTCCACCACTCGCGCCAAGTCTTCTGTCGGATCGTCTCTCTCTCCGGGCAGGTAGGCCGAGCACACAATAGCTCTTGCGCCACACCATCCGTTAAGATTGACGAAAGCTGCTACCAAGTCGTCATTACAAACCTCTGGAATAGGCAGAAAATCAACACCTTGTTGAAATACAATGCATGCCCTGGGCCGATTGCCAGTACTGTGTACTAAGATCTTACCGGCAGCGTCGAGTCCCAGGATCTGAGAGTTGGCTACCCAAGGCTCCTGGATCAAGGCGAGGTGAGCTTGTCCTTCCAAGAGACAACACTCCATTACCGCGGCTGCTGCCGTAGCATGGTGGAGGTTGGCCTGGAGGATCCTCGCCGTCCCCGCCTGGGTAGCCGTTACAGGTTTCCCCGTTGGTGACGAGGCTTTGACCTATTCAATTTCGGGCGTGCACCCCGCCCTCTATTGTTTTCGGTCAGCCTGTCAGCCCGGGTTGACCCATGGGGACTTCTTGTCCCTCGTCCTGCAGGTGGCCTGGCAATGCTCACGGGCCTCGGCTGGGGGGGCTTTGTAGCCACGACGGATCTAGGCTGTACTCCCCCCTGGTTGCTCTGCCCTGAGCTACCTTGCCCCCTGGACGTGGATGGCCGTGGATCGTTTGCGTCCACAGGTGCCGGTGCGCTTTCAGAGCCGCCTCTGACCTTGAAAGTCACCTTTTTAAAACCTAAGGTGGCTACAAAGTCCGCAGCTCTGAGGGCCACCACAGACTGGTCGTCTAAGGAGAAGGTCACAACGTGTCCATTCTCCACCGACCTACTGTTCAGGACCTTCCAGAGCCCGGTGTTGAGACCCTCGTTCTGAGTCCTCAGTAGCTTGACGGCTTCATCAAGTGATGCCACCTCACTACTGGGCACAAACGTGACCGCAACCATGGGCCTGGGCAGTTCACTTTCGGGTATAACCGAGAGTTTTGCCCCAGCCCATGGCTCGATCTTAGGGACTTCTCTTTCGAGCCACCCAAGACTGTCCTGGTTTTCACACGTGACCAGAATCCATCCGGGCTTGTGTGTGAAGCCCGCGAATTTCGGCGCCTTACCACTGTCCGCTATTTTCAACATAGCCAGGGTAAGGGACCGATGCACCAGCTTCATTTGGTCGTCACTCATGGAGGAAGCGCTTCGTATGCCGACTCGCTTTGCCTCCGCAACCTGCTTGAAACTGGGCCTGACACCCTCGGAAACCTCAAGCCGGGGGGCTTTTTTAGGCTGTTCCTTGGGCGATTCTTCCTCCGACCTTTGCCTTTTGCTGGCCTTAGGATCGGGCGGAGCATTCTGCACGGGAATTTGGTCCCAAGGCTTAACCGCCAAAGCGCGGGCCTCATCGACCCCGACATTGGCAGCTATCAGCCTTCGAAACCGTTTCCGAGCAGCGCCATTAAGCTTTATATGCTTACCTTTGGGTGGAGACGTTTTAGAAGCAGGGGTCGCAGCACCGGAGCCGCCGACCTCCACTTTGTCATCTGCCACACAAGGCGCAACTTCGACAGGCTGTGGAGAGGCCAGTAAGACCTCCTCGAGCCTTTCGATGGTTTCTCCCAAGAGGGGAGAAAAGGGTTCTCCTATTGGAGAGTTTGGTTTTGATTTCAGTATTTCCTCCATACAAATCCCACGAGTAGCAAGGGAAATAACAATACCCGTCGACAGAGCCCCGCATGTCCACGGGAGGGCTAGATACGACCCGATTCGCCCCGGTTTCGGGAAGTCACCGTTGAGAACTGAGTATCCCCTCAGCCATTCATCTTTCGGCACGGTCTGATCACACCTTAGATTTGGGGTTTTGTTTCGGGTATGCTCCCTGGTGATTGGGTTCTGATAAACGTTGTGGTCTCTTCCATGCCCCGCAAACCGAGAAGCCGAGAGATTTGACAGCTCATGTGAGAAAAGTCAAACCTCCCGACGCCCGGAGCGCGGGGCACGGGACAGACCAAAACAAGGGCGCAGAACATCGCCCTTCGCCCTGGATCACTCGGCATCTGTAGCCTATACTTTAGACTTCCACCCAGGGGCCACCGCCGCCGCCCCGCGCCTCGCCCATTCTTGCAATAATGTGCAGGACTGGGAGAGGCCACACGGCCACGGCGCAGACCCTATGCGCAGAAGAAGTATAGTAGGCGGTCACGCGCACTGCGCGTGGCTACAGAAGGTCCCAGGAGGGACGTCGTGGACGTGGATCGCTCGGACTGGCTAGAGGTCTGCTGGGTCCCGCCCGTGGCCAAGCAGATGGTCCTTGTGCGTGGCATTTGTGAGCTGTCACCGTCACCTTCGGTAGCAACTCGCCTAGGTCCGTTCTCTAGCTTCCCCCCCCTACTTATTAAGGTAAGTAGGAAGGTGCTTTATGCATATTTTAAAAGAACAGATACCATTTGTATCACATTATTTTACAAAAGAACCTTAAAATCTAATACAAAAAAAGCAAAGCTTCTATATTAGATTTTCTGCTCTCCCGGGTTTCTACAAAAAATAACCTTCATCAAGTTACAAGCGTTATTTCCACTTTTTTCAGCAGACTGTTAATAATCGTGAGCTCCCAAAACTTAGAAACTGTTCTGTGATTTCATTACTAAAGTTCGCCAATCGCGGCGAGGTGAACGACATTTTTGGTGCGTTCTACCTTCGTTACTCGCCCGGTCACGTAATTCTGAGATTTGAGTGAGTTTTACTTTGTTTGTACACGTTATATAAATAACCCGTATTTAAATCTTACATACAAGAAATACATATACGTATAATATTTCACGCTTTGCTTCGCTATCTGACAAATAAGTATCTTACTGCAATAAATAGTTATATCGCAACTAGAGCTTATGTTATATCATTATGTTTATACTTACCTTAGGGTAACAAGCTGCAGAGAATACTGTTATCTATGTAAGAATTTCTCGTAAGACGAGCTGGCCGAGGAAAATATACAGGGTGGATTTTTGAGATGGGCCACGGAGAGCAGGTACTTAACTGTTGTAGTTACAGGAAAACGCTCTTAGGAGACCATTTTTGATGCCAATCGATTTAGCTTCATGTAGGAATCAAAAGACTCTATTTTACTAGAAAAGTCAGAAATCGTCAAAAAGACGATCTTGCCTTTCAATTTTCCTTTTCCCATACATTTTGTACTAAAAAACGATGAATGAACTCGAAATTTTTTTTGGTGCCAACACCTACGTGTTACTTGCTAAAATCAATCTTAAATGAAAAAGTTTCTGATTGTTTGGCAAATAAATTATACTTGTTAGAAGTTTTATAGATAATCTAACTATAATAGAGCTCTTTATTTTAGGTGCTTTCGCAAAAAAACACGTTGATTGCCGAAACTCGAATTACTTACTTCTAAGAAAAGTTTTTACTCTTTTTTTATTGTTAAATACTTGTCTCATCATTACAGTTGTTATATTTCAAGAAGGCGGGTAGGTCTTAATTGTGTGTGTGTAAGCACATGCACGTTGTTTCTGTGTGCGTAAGCTCGGGAACGCTCCATAGACGAATGAGCGCTCGGTATCACTTACGCACGAAGAAAACAAATCTACACGTACAGTAAAGACTAACCCGCTGTCGTGAAAAAGAACATTACCTAATTTACCTATATTGGATATTGACCAAAGACTAACTGGTAACTAAGTCTGCATTGCAGAGACAAGGCACGTCTGCAGTCCGCTTGAGTTCTGATACTTTTGACCGGGTTTATCGGCTGAGCTCAGGGTATTCGGTTTTATAGGTATTAAGATACGAAGCTGTAAAATTATATTACCGACAAGATATGCCAACGCAAAATTTTGTTGGACCAAACCCTAAGCCTGAATTTTGGGGAATAGGATAAAGTTCAATAACTCTCATTTCACGATTTTATCTCATTAGACCGAATCCAACGATAAAATAGTTTGCTCGTAAATTTCTATTTTCGCGTAATTTAATCCAATCTTAATAAATCCTCTTGACAATAATTGTGATTTACTAAGACACAGATTCTATAACAGTTTTGAAACAGCTTGGAATTATCACAGTACGAATAACTTTACATGCAGTATTAATACGAATATCTTATATCAAGGCAAAGTGCAAAGTTCAATGAATTTTCTCAAAACTCTTAAGACCCTCCTTCTCTCACGATTTTTAGTAAAATATACGCATAAACCAAATGAACAAATAGGCTAACGGCTAAACAGTTTTAGTTTGTTTACCACATTTTGATGGAATACTTCACCACAAGCACATCATTTGAAATAGTCGCATGATAATGTCTTTACTGCTTTCAAAGCTATTATACTGTGGAATGGTCCAGACAAAGTGGCGCCCCGCTGGTCGCGAACCATTGATTCTGTCGAGTGTACGCGGCGGCATATTTTTTATGGTAATAATGTGCTGGCAAAAAGCCTACCTGATGAGTAATCGTAGACAATGATTTATTCATAGTGCTACGCCGTAGCACTTTCGTGGCTTAGGCCTACGCGGCGAACAGTTTTGTTCGTTTCACTAAAACTATAAATTGAGCACGAAACGTTGTGCCCACATTGCACAGTGAATACTCCAATAAAAATGCTGACTGACCGACAATAAAGTACCCTTACAGAGAAAAATACGACACAGCAGCTGTACAAATGGAATACAAGAGAAATTCTGTAGCATTCCACATAGTGATTTCTGTTTACGCGAATTGAACGTCTTTCGACTGTCCCGAAAGGTACACATTCCATTTTATTTTACGGGTACCTGCATAAATCAAGTCGGGCTGAATAGAGTATTGTAGCTTACTTTCACAGTTGCTTTTAGAACTTGACTAGATTTTTTTTTGTGATAAAATAAAGGTTCTACTCGTGTTCTAAAATGCTCTATAATTCTAGTCTTCTAAACATAATGTTATTCATTGCGACTACTTTTTAAATATTAAAAACGAAGTCGTTAAAATTTAAAAATCAAAATACTTACTGTTTTTTTTAATGTTTCTAAAGGGTTTCACTGTGGGTCACTACAAGAATCTTCTTGTACTACTTTTTATTTTTAGTTATTCTGAAATACACCTCGGTATGGTGGCCGTGATAATTTTCACCCATAAACTGGACTGGAGGACTGGTTACTTCTGTCTCCAAAAACCTTCTTAAAACGAAACTATAAAGGTACATTTCCGACAATGGGTGTTTCTTTTCAAATGTTCACATTACATCCTATCAGTAGCACCTACGTAGTAGCATTTTTATCGCACTAATACCTACACGAGATTGAACAAACAGCTATAACAATTCCCGACAAACACCCCGCCTTCGCAAGCAGGGCCTAATTGAGCAAGAACTTGATGAGCTATAACGGGAACGCCACCAGTTAGGTATCTTGGTTTATGAAACTCGTAAAACAAGAATCCTGTATTCGCTTTATGCCAGAAAGCTGCTTATTTGGCTGCGCAGTGATAAAGTTAGATGTTTCATAGATAACAGTAAAAGCTATTATTTTTGCAAATTATTTTCTTTAGAAATGTTTTTGTAGATTTTTTTGAGAATAAAGGTATTACTTTTTCAGGTGTGTGGCAAAGCACGTTTTTTATTGATAGAACAACTTAACCATACTTTATTTTTACCTAATTTTATAGGTCCACATACTAAATTCTTCATTATATTAAACGAGACGTAGGATCGAGGTAGACGGACAGGATATACAATATGTCAATGAATATATATATTTGGGCCGGTTAGCAAGTTACGAAAACAGGCAGGACAAGGAATTCGATCGTCAGCATCGACAACGCCTGGAAAAGCTACTGGTCCATGAATGACCACGTGAACGGCGGACCTTCCTATGACTGATACTAAAGCACCAACTCATCGACATGTGCATCCTGCCTGTCCTAACCTACGGTGCGCAAATATGGTCGCTCACCGAGTTCCCGAAGTCCAAACTGAAAATTTGCCAGAGGGCAATGGAGCGCAGCAATTTGGGCTTTAAACGGATTGACAGAGTGCGCAATACAATGCTGCGTTCAATCACTGGCATTACAGATGTTGGAAGAAAAATAGGCCAAGCTGAAATGGGACTGGGTTGGTCACGTTAGCCGGATGCAACCTGAGAAATGGGCAAACACCGTCACTCTTGGGTGACCGAGAACGAAAGGCGAAGACGAGGCCGGCCGAGAAGACGTTGGCGGGACGATCTAGACGGGTGCAAGAGAGAGAGTGGTGGGAGATCGGGGACAGGGACGTGTGGATAATTTTGGGGAGACCTTTGCCCAGCAGTGGGACGCAATAGGTTGACTTAAATATTAAAAGAGAAGAAGATCATGACTTGTGTGCTCTACTTGAACATACCCCGAAGAAAATTCTGATGTAAACACGAAAGCTCATTACGGTACATAACAATGTAAATGTAGAATATCATAATGTAGAAATAAGGAAAATAAATCCCAAGGCAGGTGTTTTGTCGGATAATATTCTTGTATTCACTTGGGTTTTGTACACAGAATATTTTTCCTAAAACTTTTAAGGAGCTTCTCGGGAAAGTTTTCCATCTCTGTGAAAAGCGTCAGATGTTTTTGTTTTGTACATTTTAGGGTTGGTTTTTTACGTTCTTTCAAAGTTCCGTAACCAAAAGATTTCAACAGTAAAATAAGTTTACGAGTATAAGTAAAACCCTACACTCTACGTGGCCCTGATGACACTTACTTCGTCAGTTTATGGAAATAGCACTTGACGACATACGAAAGTAGTTCAATCTGTCATTTTGACTGCATTCGGGTATTTCCTACCACGAGCTATAAAGTATGAATGCGCATAGTTTGATTTTTTTGACGTGACAACGTCTTATAATTCGATAGAGCCGGCTGCACGCACGAAAAAATGCGGCGTTACCTCGCTCTGAGGCGTTCCATGTAAGGCTTGAAGTGCAAGCGAGAGCGCGGAACGAGCGACAAAGAAGCACAAACGTTGTCACGTTCAACTATCGTCAGTAAACCGACTTTACAGACAACCTATTTTTTTGACTGAATACAATGTTTCAAGTCCGAACCGACAATTTAGTCCTTGACCTGAGGTTTTTGATCGGTCCGATCATTCAAATATGTCTTAACAAACTAGATACCATTTAGTCGTTTAATTCTTCCACTCATATAGTTTTCTTTCCAGCTGTTCAACGGCGATGCTATGCGCTGCCATCATGACAGAGCATTGGGAGCACGTGGGCTGGGAGCACGCAGCGCTGGCAGCGCTTGCCAACACATCCAATACAGCGCTGCAATGGCTGCTCGATGAGAAAGTCGCTAAGGTAAGAACTACAGTGCCACAAACTTATCTGAACCGGTGGCCAAAAGATGACCTAAATAATTTAGTATTAATGCGATAACAGTGTCTCTCTCACCGGTTCAAGTAAGTTTGTGGCACTGTAGCATGGTTTTTCCATCTCAAGAAGGCGGGTTTATCATTGTTTGTGTATGTAGATGCAGATGCGTTAGTCTTCACGAATCTGCAAAGGTCGTTGGTTCAAATTCTCCATGGGTGTAATGGAGTAGATATATATTTATTCTAAATAATACCGTTCTACTTTGTTAATTACTGAAATCACTTACTGGGTATGCTTACAAACCCAGTGAAAGCAATCTGTAACCTTTTAGATAAGACATTAATTCACGTCAGCGTTTCATTCCATCTTCAGGGATTTCATTTATCTGGTTAAGTCAGTCACGAATACAGAGTAATAAAAAGTAGAGGTAGCATGAGCGTGACCCATATCAAAAAGTTACTTTATTACACAAACGCGAAGTTCCTTTATCTACCTGAAGACAAGGTTCTACACCTTTTAAAATAATATCTTTCTGCTGGACAATCATAATGTTTAAAAAAAATACTCAGATACCATTATCATTATTAAAAAGCTTATAACTATTGTTAGTAGAAATAATATTGAAGGAATTAACATTAAAAATGTTACAATTGCAGTAAACAACTCACACTTTTTCTGTAAACACTACTTTGGAACCGAATACTCTATTTCACAGCTCCCTAAAAAGTTCTGTCGAAAAAATAATCTGGTAATTTTTTCCTGTCGTGCTGGCATACATCACCGCCGATATTTCCCATGCGAGTAACGCATGTTAATCGAAATTGCCAGCCCGAAAAAGAACGCTTCGAAAAACAAAATAAACAAATTGAGGCCAATATTTTCGGTGCGACAATAAATTCAGTTGAAATATGGCGTGCATTTTGTCGGCCATTCATTACGTTCCATGATAATCGAGTTGTAAATTACATATAATAATAAATAAAAAAATAATGCTGGACATTTTCACACAGCATCATCTAGCCCCAAACTAAGCAAAGCTTGTACTATGGGAACCAGATAACTGATATACTACTTATATACTTTTTGTTTGTAAATACATACATATTATATATAGAAACACCCAGACCCGAAATAAATATTTGCAGATCATACAAACATTTATCCCGCGGCGGGGATCGAACCCGCAACCTTCTGCGTCCCAAGCGGGCTTTCACCCACTGCGCCACAGAGGTCGTCAAACATAGGAAATATAACAGTACTTCTTCACAATCAAGAGAAAATCGCATAGAACTTTTACGTCGAACAAAGATATCTTTATTCACTATTCTGAACTCTGCCAAACGAGCAATCCGAGTCACATTCACAAAAGTGCCAAGATTCATAAAATGTAGGTCGGAAACATTCTCGTTCTTATCTCTGCGAACATTTCTACTATTACAAACTTGAAATTGGTTTATATTAAATCAGTTTGAATTCTGAATTTTCTTATAAAAATCTCGAGGTCCATAAAGTCCACTGAGTAAATGTTACTAGCGTATAACTCGCGATTTTTTTAAAAGAAGATTTAAACTTTGAGTTAGATAGGTTAAGTGCATTTTTATTTATATTATTTTAAGGAAATATAACTTTCAGACACAATTGTGAATTGAATTGAATTGAACTCAATGACAATAATGAAGCTAATTAGAGAACCATTAAGAACCTTAATAAAAACATACATTTTCCAAAGTTATCATATCACATGTGAGGTTCCAAGCCCCATCGCCATCTTCTGATATTTGACTTCATCCCTAACAGCTATACATCCCGCTCACTGCTCCAATTCTTAAAGAAAGGGCGCTCAAGTTTAATATGATTGTCATTCTTCCACGGGCAAAGTTTGAATAGTTTCGCAATACCGACCGGGCTGAGTTACTAAAGTTGGAACTTCATTATTCATGTCTTATGCACAAAGTTTTACAAACCATGTTACACTTCTTGACTACATAATTCTCACCTACTCAAACTATAATTATAAAAAGGCCGGTTTTGTAAGTTGCTAACTGGATGGAAAATAAGGAATTATTATTTATTAATTATACCTGATCAGATTTATAATGATGTAGGCATATTTGCAATCAAATATGCCTACATCATTATAAAATCTATTATAATTATTATATCACTTAATGCACTTTACCTTTTTAATTTTAATATGACTATCAAAAGTTTGTGTTTGGAAATGCACTACGGCGTAACCTCCGTAGCAAATTCGTAGCGAAGTCGTAGCCTCGTAGCAGTCGTGCCATTTTAAAAATAAATAATTATCCAGTCACTCCCAAACAAACCTTGGAAAACAATTTCCAGTAAATTGCACAAAGCGATTTCCATTTCACTGATTCTACTGCCCATTAACTTTTTACGAGAGATGCGCTAGATTTCATTAAGATGACTCTTTATCACTGTGGATCGATGTTAATAAATCTAATGTAGGATTAACGGATTAAGACGTGGGTGGATTGAACAGAAATCTTCATTTTAATGGGTTTTTATAAACCGTTTTAATCTAGCTTGGGTATCAGGGTATGAATCAAATCACTGTATTATGTTATAAACCATTTTGATATCTTTTCCTATTTAGGTCAAGTATTTTATTTATTTTTATTCACCAAAAAATACATAAATGAACTGTAGACATAAAATTATGCGTCAATAAACTTTCATCGATATTTTTTGTAATTTTTAAAGTGTTAAACCACACTTAGGTATATGATTGAGAAATGAAAAGTCTTAACGAAATTTTTGATATGCTCATATTTATCGGTTAATATTAACGATAAATATGAGCTTTTCATAAATTTAGATTGTGACAACTAGGGTTCCGTGGCCTAGCGCTAAGGTACTCCGGCTTGAGGCTCAGGGCTTTAGGAGGATCGACTCATCGTTGCGGGTTCGAATCCCGTCAGAATTGAAAATATTGATAAGACTTTTCATTTCTCAACATTAATCGAAGTCCCACAATAACTTACACGTACACTAAAATATAATTAAGTTTTTACAATTAGTTGCGGAAATAAACTTTTTTACCTTGACATATTTCCGTATATTCCGTTAGCACGCAATCCTAAGCTAAATACGTATTTATAGCAGCATTTTTGTTTTCAACAGTTTGTAGGAAACGTTAAGCTTTTAGTCAGTGTGTTGTACTTCTGGCACGGCTCGGGCTCTATTGTAGTTTGTTATTTTGGCTGCAGACTACACTTAAAAGGAGCATTCAGTATTCAAGCTTTTGACTTGTATAGTAAAGTTTATAACCGGAAAATAGTTAAGAATGTATTTTTTTGTCAAAATATACCCTAAATGTACTGAATGGGTTACCAGGGCTATGTTATTTTATTATATCACAAATAACAAACTTCTACTTTGACAGAAACCGATTTACAAGTTGGGAATATCAATGCAAGGATCATACATAAATACTTATTTACTAATATAATTCAGTTAAAAAGTGGACATGTAGGTATCTTGTATTCTGTGCATGTTTAAGTAAACGGAGAGCTATTACATTATATATACTACTTGTTATTATATTTTACTGATTTCAAATATAAACTGATTTGAACGAAAATATTACTATTTACCCCTTCAGTTATACCTAACTCATTTATGCGACTGTCTAGTTCAATAAACTCCCTTCAAAAGTTTGATGGCACATAAACCACTGAATATCTTTCTACAAAAACAAAAACTACAACAGAAGGTAACAGACACTAAACAGTCATTAGTATGTAAATCGTTTCTTCTACTAAAATTATACTCGAACACGCTATTTCACTGTGAGCTGAAATTACAATTTTCAACAATTATAGTAATTGTGGACCGTTTTATTTGGATAGATTGGAGATCTCTAGCTTGATTAACTTTAGGCCTGTCGTCTCCTCGGCGGGATTTGACATTTGGGAGCAACGTTAATCACATCGGAAATTTCGCAGAGACATGATTTATCGCTGAAAATGTTGTTGATGTAACCGTTGATTTATCGACTAAAATATAAATGGTGAAAATAATTCTGAATTTTCGCTGTTATAAGAGTAGCCATAAATACTGAAATAAAAAACTTTTCCATTCTAGGTACAATTCTTTTTATCTATTCTACATAATGTATTTCAATTATTTTATTTTCATACAACTTTGCAAAAATACCTAAGACATAAGTATGACAGAAAACTCTACGTGAAAAATTGGATAGCTGAAATCATGTCAACGAAGAGACGAGAAAAATGAAATTCTTTAATCTTCGTTTTCATAAAAGTTCCAAAAGCTCTAGGGCATAACATCCCTGAATATTGTGAACTTATCTGAAAATGATGGATCATGTTTCAACGAGAAATGTTGTCAAGGCATTTTCTTAATAAAATATTGGCTTATTTTGCCTAAATGCCTCTTCTATAAGTGATGACTGATGAGAAAGAAAATACGCTGGGTCCAGTCACACCCAAAGTATACCAGTTTGTTATATGTATAGCTAAAATATGTGTAATGTCGTGGGCAAGGCACATGCTTTGAAAAAGGGACAAATATGTAATAACTAAGGGTCAGTTCAAAAGAAAATGGCAATGCGGCACGTACTGTTGAAAATAGATACACAAATGGTAGCAATATAGCGACGCTGTAGAATATCGAACTTATCTACTACAAAATAAGGTTCACAGTTCGGCAACAGCTCGTAAATTGGCATGTCGCAAAACGCAGCGTGCCGCTTTCATTGAACCCTATACCTTTTTGTGTAGTAGATAAGATTTATAATATTTTGCTATTATTCCACGTTTATTCTTGTCACGTTTTGTGAACTGGCCCTACAAAGTTACAGAAATTAATAAATATGTCTCGTAAGCCGACACGAAAATATTACAGAGAACTCTAAATATAGGTACGCAACTTTTGACTCTATACTATGTAGTGATAAAATTATATTTATTTACAGAAACTAAGCTACTACAATATGTACATAAAATTACAAAATACAATAGAATCAGTCAAGCTATCTAAGGATCATCGTAAGTGATATATAATAATAATAATCCTTGAAACATTGAGTATCGCACCTAGAAGAAACATTATTTTGTAAAAAGTGACGCTAGACCAACCAAGAAATCTTCACTAGACTATAACTAGGTCAACTATCCAGCCATTCACGGGCGATACCAAACTTTTCTTATCAATGTATAGTGCAACAAATAAAAGGCTACAAAAGGAAAACCGACCTGGCAGAGTTCCCATTGTATATGTCAGAATAGAGCCGTTATCATAAACTTCTCTTGTTATTATCAATAGAATATTTATCTTATAAGCCAACGAAGCTCTTGCAATAAGGAAAAATTACATGGTTTGTTTTTATAGCCTTTATTTTGTTTGACGTAAGAAAAGTCCCACTTGGAATAATAATATTTGAAACAGCATAAGGGTGATAAAATCTGTAGTGAACTTGAATATATAAGAAACTTATAAAATACTTGAATACACACTAAATTGTAGCAACGCGACGCGACGAGACGTAACAGAAGTTATAAACCTTATAAACAATGTAACAAGATATAGAAAGGCATGATAGAATTAATGACGCGCGTCAGCTCGCGACCGCGCGAGACTGCTTGAGCCGGCGCGAGGCTTCGCCACACCTCATTCATTCTATATCTTGTATCATTGTTCATAAGGTTTATAGTGTCTCGTTACGTCTCGTCACGTCGCGTCGCTACCAATTCAGTGTGTATTAAGCTTTAGCTATTGACTAAAGCACACAATTTATCTTTCACCTTGATTCTCCGTAAACATCAAACCCTAAGGTCACTTCAGCCCCATCAAGCCTTGGCCGATAGCCTAGGGACTAACTAATGAAGTAATAAAGCTTAGCTTCTTGTATATCAGCGATGCTTTATTAGTGAGGCCGCAGGAAGTTTAATCTGGCCTTTTCTTTTTATCTTCCAATACACTGCATAGACAGAGATGGGTGTACGTAGTAAATTGATGATCAATTCTGATCATCCTTTTTGCGTGTTCATGATTTTCATAAAAATCTGCATCAATATTTCAAACTGGGTATATTTTTCTGGAGATTGAATACAAAATGAACTGACAAACTTTCAATTAATTTGGTTAAGAAATGAAAAGTCTTATCAAAATTAGGCTTCAGGGGGGTCGTCTGATCGATGCGGGTTTGAATCCCGTCGGAATCCAAAATTTTGATATAATTAGCACTATCAAAATTACAAAAATTAATTTGGTGTTCTTGAAATTGATTAATATCCAATCTAAATTTTCAAACCCAAACTCTGAACTCATTTCATTAGTTAGTAGTTCAAGCCTGTCCAAACTTTAATATTCAACCCAATAATTTTTACATTAGCCTACCTAATAATGAAAAACTTCGAAGGCCACACGTAGTAGACACTACAATATAAAGTGTAATTTGTCATGAATTAGGGTTGTCACGGTAAAATTCTCAGGGGAAATTAGCAAAAGGTTAATTAACTTTTGGAGTAGGTAGGTACTACAACTATTTCGTAATTTTTTGCTTTTGTTTGAATCTAATTCTAAGGTTACCTACCAGCAAAGTTATTTTAACATTTATTTCTAGTAAGTACGAAGATTAATTTAAGAGATGAATTTAAATTTATGAGAAGTACCGATACATGTTATTTCAGTATCGGTACCTACTTGGGCACATTAAAGTATAAACCCGTAGAATAAATACGACGCAACCCTAAATTATTTAACCTGCCTTCACTTAAACAATTAAAGTCGCCCCCATCCTAAGTCCGAGTTTAAACAACACGCCCAAAAACAAATAAGCTAGGCTTAAGATAGTAATTTGATTATGGCCGTATTCATTTCGTTAATTGTTCAACGCGAACAAAGTCATTATGGGTTTGAAATTTACGAGTTTCATTATTTTTGAAGCAAATATTGAAAAGTTAGGTTAATGTAAATGTAAATTTGACGACCTCTGTGGCGCAGTGGGTGAAAGCCCGCTTGGGACGCAGAAGGTTGCGGGTTCGATCCCCGCGGCGGGATAAATGTTTGTATGATCTGCAAATATTTATCTCGAGTCTGGGTGTTTCTATGTATAATATGTATGTTTTTACAAACAAAAAGTATTTAAGTAGTTTATCAGTTATCTGGTTCCCATAGTACATTGCTTAGTTTGGGGCTAGATGATGCTGTGTGAAATGTCCAGCATTATTTATTTATTTTATTTAATGTGGTTAGATGAGCGAGTATTAAGTCAGTCAATTTTTAACCGACTTCAAAAAAAGGAGGAGGTTCTATGTTCGGGTGTATGTATGTTTTTTTTTGGATGTATGTTCATCGATATCTCCGTCAGTTGTTAACCGATTTCCAAAATTTTTTTTTTGTTTGAAAGCGTATGCTACCATAGTGGGCCCATAAAAATTTTACTCCTGAGGGATTGATAGTTTTCCCGTAATACTCAAAAAATCACCGATCTTTTCGAAAAATGTGGACCGATTTGCAAAATTTTTTTTTTGCTTGAAAGGGTATACATATCTAGGTGGTCCTCATACTTTTTTTTCCAGAGGGATTGATAGTTTTCCTGTAAATCTCAAAAAACCTCATTCTCACTACAAAATCTGAGTCAAACATTGAATAGTTTGACATGTTTAAATACGCTCGAGGTGATCCCATATAATTTTATTCCTGAGGGATTCTCACTCTAACTTCTTTGATCTTGACTATTCCAATATCTAACCTAACCTACTATATTATTTACACTAAAAATTGAAAAATAAAAATTTTTGAAAAAAAAATTGAACCGACTTCACATAACACAAATAGACACTAAGAACCTTCTATGTACCTACACTAAAAAGAGAAAAATAAGAATATACACATGCAATTATTACTTACAGTATTCAAATAATAAATTATTATGTTATATTATATTTGAAGTCGGTGCCAACTATTCTACTCTAACTACTCCATACAATTTTGCACCCAAGTTCTATTGTAGGTACTCGTAATTTCTTCTTAGATGTAAATGCATAGGTAGTTGGCACCGACTTCAAAATATAATATGACATAATAATTTATTATTTGAATACTGTAAGTAATAATTGCATGTGTATATTCTTATTTTTCTCTTTTTAGTGTAGGTACATAGAAGGTTCTTAGTGTCTATTTGTGTTATGTGAAGTCGGTTCAATTTTTTTTTCAAAAATTTTTTTTATATCCCTCACACAATTATACTCTGACAGACTGTCATTCAACTTGTTTGAAATCATCTAATTTAGAAAGTTAAGTTACTGTTCAACATTATTTCAACTTTGTTACTCGCTTTAAGGTGGTCGCACAATCCATTCTTTGTTCGTCTTGATTGAACTGTCAATTCAATAGAGGAAATGCTGAGACGTCAAGTTTTTTGCATAGAAAAATGACTGCGGCAAGTACGGCGCGGTCAAATGTGCCATCAGCTTTATCGAGCGCCAGCAGTAAACTTGAGTTTGTGTCAGGATACAACCTTTGCCTCTAATTTAAGCGACGTCGTTTTCTCGAGACATTTAATAAACAAGGTAGATTTAGATTAAGGGAGACTAAATCTCAAGTTTCCTCACATAATTCCAGCATACACCACCGAAGTGCTGCGAATTTCGCTTAAACAACAAAATATAGCAGCGATTTATATCCCCCGCTTAGCAGTCAAATTGTATCTCCCTAGAGGGATATATTTCGGAGATATACGTGAGTTGGATGCGAAATTACTATAGATAGCACGTTTCGATCTCTCGATCTAGACCAGCTATTCTCTATTGTACAGAAGTTTGCGTAACGTGGGTTACTAACTAGCTTTTGAATAATTTACACCTAGCACAACGGGTTAAATTAGCTTTGTTTACTTTTTAAAGTGCTTTACTGAGAATGTGATTAGGGCACTTAGCTTAGGGACCAGTCGTGATAATGTTTCGTTTGTTTATAAAATTAAAATTCTAAGATCACTTAATCTAAATCTCAAACTTCATTTCTGGGATAAACTGGAAAATGAAACTCTGTTTTTCTAGTTTGGTGGGAATTTCCAACTTATTTTTAGGAAGAAATATGAAAAAAGAACTAAATATGAAAATTTTAAACAACTAAAATTGGCAAAATAACTTTCGTAAAACATCAAAGCTAGCGGGCGAAAACAAAGCCTGGATTTAGAGCTCGATGCCCAGCCGAACGTGCATAACAAAAAGCTGAACAATTGAAACACAAAGGCTGTAGTTACAACTTTGGCTCTCATTCTGCTCAAAACTATAAGTAATCCTCTGCCTACATTGTGATGTTCACAAGGAGTTCCTAAAAATGGTGAGAAAAAAAATGTTTGAATCAAAACTCAAAAGCAACATTTTTTTGTGACTGATGCAAAAAACGAACCTCTATCTATGCGTTTAAAACGATCTGATTCTTATAAGCCAACAATAGAATACTACACATTTTTTGTCTTTTTTTTACTGATTTCAAATACTCATTTGACCTGTGATGACAAGTATTTTCCTTTGTAAGGTCATCTCTAAGTTGTTATTGGTATCAGTTATTAACATTTTATCGAGCTCTATCAGTAGATATACGAATAGTAGTTGAGCTATAAACATTTATTAGCTTTTAAACGTTTCATAGCATACCTTTCCTAGAACAGAGCTAGGTCACAAGTAAACTGTGAGCGGTGGATATTACGCTGTTTCCGATTGAGATATGATAGTATCGGCATTCGGGTCAAGGGCTTGCTAGCACAACAGTAGCACTGAGGTATGGTTTATGTGGTTTCACCTTGAGGCTGCAACTTGAGGTCAAACGTAAATGCAATGTGTGTATAGAGGCTAGTTGCAATTTTGATACTTAGGTACTACAATTCATTTATATTTAATTTACAATTATTATATAAGGTATTAAATCTAAGGTTTCATGACTATATTCCGGATAAAAAGTAGCAAATTTAATACTTTTTATCCAGAATTCTCACCGGTTCATACCTATACTTAAGTAAAATAACGATTGTCAGTTTCTGTGACTGTGTCAGACTTTATCTAGCTCAAAGGTGATGAGAATATGCTAGACTTGAAATGTTGTTCAATGAAACCCATGAAACCATAGTTTATGTAAACCAAATACCATATACTACTGATGTTGCGGTTTAGTAAACCATCAAGAAAGCTATAGCAGGTTACTGAAAAGTGGAGTGAATTTGTTAGCGGACAGATTCCTAAGGGTCCTTTTCAACCCTTCTTAAGAATCTAGAATTGATGTGAGCCGAACATTGCATCCCTTGAATAATAAAGGCTGAGGTTTATAGATGGTGGAATGGAAACCACAGTGGAAAAACTGGTGAATAATTTAAATTTCTTTTACATTAAATTAACTTTCACTTCTCCGAAATAGAAAAGGAAAAGAGGGTTCACGCATTGAGCTAGTATCCCAGCTCAATGTAATTCTTCAATATGTCTACTTTTTAATGGTGATACGCGAATATTAAGTATTTCGAACTGCTACTAAAAAATTGTTATCCAACAGACCCTAAAAAACGAAACCCAACTAAAAACTTGCCGAAAGTAATTCAGGAAACTTCGGTACTTGATTAAAGTCTGAGAATCCTTCCGGCGAAACTTCCAGAAGCTATGGGACCTGTCAGTAAGTTTATGCCGTCTGCTAACTTGAATTCGACGTCTACTCGTACTTTCAATTTCCTTTATTCATAGTTATGGTAATTTTCGTTGCTGTCACGATATGGTAGACTGCTTCTGAATTTTAGGTTGAATTTACGTCCACCTTGGTCTTGGTTGGCTTTGAAATTGGAAAATCAAGGACGCAGTTCTATCTGTACTTATGATTTGAGGTTTAGCTTAAAGTCACTATTTAGGTAGAACTTTTTCTTTAACCTGTAGGTACTTTCCCACTGCTGGGCAAAGGTCTCCCCAATTGTTTATAAAATTTAATTTTTAACGTATCTTCTCATCTTGTACGGATTTTAAAGGTTCTCACTAATATAATAAAGCTGAAAGTTTGTGAGTTTGTTTAGATGTTTGTTTGTATTTCAATCACGCATATGAAACTTGGAATAGGCGTAGATAGTGACCTGGAATAGCATATAGGCTATACAAAATGTTGGTACCACGCGGGCGAAGCCGCGCGCAGAAGCTAGTTTATAATATCAAAGACAAAGACTTACAGTGTGACCGTCAGCATAGACTGAGAATTCAAAACTGTTTTGATCACCTTATAGTAGAGTCGATCCGTGAATCCTAACTGATTTCTGTGTAAATGTTTTACTATACATAAGGAAAAATACCCTTCTTCTACACTGATTGATTTGTTTCACCGAAGCCAATCAAATGCCGGCATAATTCGTTGGAACTCATTAGTGGTAGTCTCTGTTTCTAATGAAGTAATTTTGTACCTAGGTTTAGTAACATTACAAAAGAGAGTTTACCTAATTTATTAGAAAAAAATACTCTGTCGTAAACGTAGAACATCATCCAGACGAACAAACTTAAGCAATCTAATTACGCTTGTAATAATGATAAGCCGATTTGTATAAGTGTTTGAAGTATGAGCTATTAGGAGTTAGAACAATTTTTAACTAACTACTGCGCGCGGCTTCGCTCGCGTGATATCAACACTTTGAATAGCCTGTGCTATTCCACTATCTACGCCTATGCTAAGTTTCATTCAAATCGGTTCACTGGTTTAGGCATGATTGAAACACAAACTTACAAACATCTAAACATACACAAACTTTCAGATTTATTATATTATCCGGCTCGAAGGACCAAAAAATTTATGGTTTCATACACTTGCAAGTGAGTGTGGGGAGAAAAGATCCCAATCACTGTAGATACGTTTATAGATTGTACTAAGTTCGTACAAGTAAACAATGTTGATGATTCCTTTCTCGTTAGTTACAACACACTAATATTAAAATGTGTGAAATATGAATAAATACCTAAGTACGACGATGCGCGCTCGTGCCAATAGCGGCGTCAGCAAAAATGTACAGTTGAAGACTGTACAAGTAGGATATAAGGATAACGTAAAAAAACGTTTGCATAATTAGACGTATTAACTTTTACATATAATATAAGTATTTTATTCATATAAAAGAAACACCGCCGTGCCTGAGATACTGTTGTACCTATAAACTCATCGCAAGCTACGATGAATTTTACATTTCTCGCCAAAGTTCAAACTCACAAACTTTCGGATGTCGAGAGTTCCTTTATCCCTTACCAATACGGCTTAGCTAGTTTATAGGCCGAAAGATAAGAATTCAATTTCTTTGCAGATCGAAGACACGAGCAATCGAAAAGGTGGAGGGACATTTCTGGTTCCAATGAATGGCGGCATTTGGACCATGTGCGTTTCTTTAGAAGGTATCCTTCTTACCTACCTTACATTTTAAGCTATTTGTTTTTGTTTTTCATGCAAGATTTCATGCTGAAAAGTGTTTTAATTTCCAGAGGAAGAAATATCAATACTGCACAGAGCAGGCTTTCCAAAAGAGCCTACATGCACAAATTATTTAGCTGAGAACAGTGATGAAGAGCCGAGAGCTGATTGGCAGCATCGTAAGTACCTTCATTCATGTAAAAAATCATACAACTTTAAGTAAGCCACAGACTATTTGGCCGGCCTTGTCTTCGCCTTCCGTTCTCGGGCACCCAACAAGTGACTGACCATTTCTCAGGTTGCATCCGGCTAATGTGACCAGCCCAGTCGTAGCTAAGAGACATTAAGTATTTTTAAAACAGTGATTTCATGCTTAAAAATAATACAGTTCCTAAACTTCCACGCATAAAACATTGCTTAATAATCTAAGTTCATTATGAAAACTGTATAATGAAATATTCATCACCTAGCTCTGTATGAATAAACAACGCCATTTTATCCCTTGTAACCTTGGGGTGGACTTTTACGAAAACGCTTTTATAATTAAGTTATTTCTAGCTTCCGCCCGTGGTTTTGCGTTTGTCGCCTTTTTTCCTAAAAGGGAAATAGTGTTATCTAACTTGTTAGCATTGTTTACCACCAATGGCACGCGCCTATTCGGTTAATAACATGGTAAAAACACAAAAACACGGCGCTGTGGCTTTAGATAATTGAAAATCTCTGTCTGATTGTTCCCTGTTAAACTCGTCTTTATGATAAGATCGCTTTTAGCAATGATCTCGAATAGTCACACAAACTGCGGCGTTTAGTAGTAAGTAGTAATTTTATCACAAACAAAAGCTCTTTTTCAATGGTTGAAGACAAAAGAGCTTAAAGAGCGCCTAATTTTATAATCATTTCGAGGCTCTTAGTGAAATTTTCGTTCTAGACCGCAATTTAAACAATTTATACTTTTGTGGTAAATTAATATTCAAGCTTTTGTAAGCTTTCAAGCATTAGATGGACAAAACATAGATTTGTATAGGTAGGTAGGTAATGTTTGTTTCTTTTTCACGCTGAAACGGGGTTTTCAACATAAAATGATTTAGCTATTTGATATAATGTAACCTAGTAGACCGAGGCGAATCGGATCATTTTGACTTTAAGGTTAAAAAAATCAACTTTTAAGGTATGTTTATATTATTATATTTATATTATTTATCCCAATCAGTATTTATTGCTGATTTAGTAAAAGTACTTTCGCACAACTCTCTCCACAGGAAAGACAATTTTCTTCGAATCCTGGGTATGTCAGGCTCAGTCAACCGGTCATAAAAATACATTCACAGAGAAGAGTTAGTAGACAGGTATTATTAGATCTCAGTACAAAATCGAGACTCAATGTCGACTCTACTTTTTTTATAAAATAGTTTAAGTATCTTTGACCAAAAAACACAAGATCCTCTGAACCTAAGTATGTTAACTGAAAAGGGATAGTTTTTAGCAAGTTTCTGAAAAAATACAATCTTGGATGAAATTACTTGTTGCAGTCAGTTGACTTGAAGCCTGACATGACATACCCAGGATTTAGTATCAAAAGTTATTCTACTTTGACCGGCCATAAAGGCTCAAACAAAACTTTTACACTAAAATATCCGTCAAGTCATTTTCATTCCGCTAGTCATGCGAACACTTCCGTTTTTCAGCAAAATTCCAACTTGAATTGCTTTTAGAGCTCGTCGTTGAAAAGGCGACCGTTTTTGAATCTTAATGAATGTTTTTCAGCAAAAGCTTTTCGTATTTTAGAACCCTGATAAATGGGATCTTAATCATACCTCGGCCACTGGAAAAACTTTTAAGAAAGCTGCGGTTTTATTATTACCTAACTATGTGCATCTGTGATACGCTGCGCTCTTTTAAAAGATTGCAATCGAGAACTTTTAATGATTTAGACAAGATTGATCACCGAACTTAAGGGGCAGGGAGTCTACGAATATGAGTAGTATTAGATCTGCCTTCGTATATTTATTTATTAGTTCACCAACACAGAGTACACCTTAACATAAATGGAAACATCACAACTATTATTTCTGAGTGTCTCTACAATTATGCCCGGTTTCTATATCCAACGGACATTCGTAGCTATGAGCTACGACTCGTTTTCATATACATTTGACAGCTAACTTACCGTCGGTTTCTAGCTGTCAAACTTTTGTATGGAAACGAGTCGTAGCTCTTACCTACGACTGTCCGTTGAATAAAGAAACCGGGGGTTACAGGTGAAGTCAGCATGATATTGAGTAGCATGATATTGAGTAACATAATGATAATATAACATAGCGATAACAGAAATATTTACAGGAACATATAAATACGGTCGTCGCAAAACAGCTATTTATCAGAGTTGCGAAGTTGTAAGTGGTTGCTAAAGTTGCTACCACTTAGTCTGAATTAGTCGTGGCAAAGTTAGCCTGAATATTTTTATGTGTTTCCTCTTACGACATCTGTATCATACACATGGTTTTCTCCATCCAATTTCAATTCCTACCGAGTGTTAGGCTAAAATTTTTAAATCTTACCATGTTCATTTTTCACGTCATTTTCTTTTTATGTCGAACTAGCTGCGCCGCGCATTGAAAGTAGCATCCCACTTTCCCACTTATACAGGGTGTAAAAAGACGTCTACCGAAGCCGAAAGGGGTAGGTACAGCATCCCAACACACAACCAAATCCAAAAGGATTTTCCGAAATATGCATTATATCCGGAGAAAACAGCGTTTGAAGAGTACGGTTTGCGTATGTTTTGGGCGCGTTTTTTTTACGTAGATTGCTGGATTTTGAGTTTTAAAAGTTTTTTTTTCTTCTATAAATGAAATTATTAGGTCTTATTGTGTTGTAATAGTAGTAAATAACCGAAAATAACATAAAATGACTAAGCTAAGTCTTTGCGTTTTTTTTTTCGCTTAATATGTTTAGAATCATTTATGGTCTGATTGTAACCCCTCAGTTTTCGGTAGTTGTCTTTTTACATCCTGTATAATAAAGCTAAAAGTTTGGGACTATGTTTAGATGTTTGTGTATCAATCACGCCTAAACCAGTGAACCGATTCGGATGAAACTTGGCATAGGCGTAGATGGAATAGCAGGCTTTTCAAAATATTGGTACCACGTGGGCGAAGCCGCGCGCAAAGCTAGTAATTAATTATTATATGCATTACCTAATCCAGCGTATAAGCTACTTTCATAATAAATTTCATTCAACTAAGTTCAGCCGGCAGTGATAGCAACAAACATTTATCCATCCAAACTTACGTAGGTATTTATATATTATCTAAGTACCTAATAGTAGAAAAATATATGAAAATGTCTGTCCCATAGTTAGAATGCTACCCGCATTTTTCACATCTCTGCTTCATACCTTCAAAGGGACCTGTGGAATCGCCTACCTGAATTTCTAAATTAATTTTCTCTGAACTTTCCTGTGTGACCCTTTAATTTTAGATATGCACAGCGTAATCGGTAAAACCCTCCTGACCCATTTACATTTAAAAATTAAAATATTCGTTTAGTAGGGCTTGTAGCTTTTTGTTTACCACGAGACCAGGGAGATGGGAAGTAAATTCTTATAGGCAGATTTTACTTATAGGCATTTTAAAGTTTGTGAAGTTTCTTTATTGCATACCGCATAACGATAAAGACATACAAAAAAACAAGTAGAGTACAAGAATAAAAGCTTTAAGGCCTCAAAAAAGCTCTTTTCGTGAACAGAAAGTATATTCCTGTAGCTCGAATTAATGGATGCTAAAGGAGAATGGGCAGGCATATATGAAGCGCCGCCCAAGTCAAAAAACGATCGCCCGCAGAGTGGACGTATAGTGGAATGGGTAGACCTTCTAAAACACTACATTTGATTGTACAGCTAAAAACAGCTAAAAAATCCATCCTGCAGAAATCGAGATATTAGCAGTTAAAGGTGGTGACTTTTACCATCATATTTTTTGACTTACAGGCTTCCCGCAGACAGGCCACTATAGGCATTCGATAGAACTTTAGAAGCACTACATTTCATTGTGTGACAGTAAAAAAATCCATCCTGCAGAAATCGAGATATTTGCAGTGGTGACTTTTACCATCATGTTTTTGACTTACAGGCTTCCCGCAGACAAGCCACTATGGGCATTCTATAGAACTTTAGAACCACTACATTTGATTGTATGACAGCTAAAAAATCCATCCTGCACAAATAGAGATATTTGCAGTTAAAGGTGGTGACTTTTACCATCATGTTTTTTGACTTACAGGCTTCCCGCAGGTAAGCCACTGTGGGCATTCGATGGAACTTTAGAAGCACTACATTTGATTGTATAACAGCTAAAAAATCCATACTGCAGAAATCGAGATATTGGCAGTTAAAGGTGGTGACTTTTACCATCATGTTTTTTGACTTACAGGCTTCCCGCAGACAAGCCACTATAGGTATTCGATAGAACTTTAGAAGCACTACATTTGATTGTACGACAGCTAAAAAATCCATCCTGCAGAAATCGAGACATTTGCAGTTAAAGGTTCACCATCAACAAGTATTAAACATGTAGGCAACAAGTATTTATTTATTTATTTTATTTATTAGGTTCAACTACAGTTTACACAATGATAACAGACAATTTTAGTCAAGTAATGTTCTTAAAACTACATACTACAGTATCAAACAAGTAGGCAACAAGTATCAAATATGTTGGCAACAAGTATCAAACAAGTAGGCAACAAGTATTAAACATGTAGGCAACAAGTATTAAACATGTAGGCAACAAGTATCAAACATGTAAGCAACAAGTATCAAACATGTTGGCAACAAGTATTAAACATGTAGGCAACAAGTATCAAACAAGTAGGCAACAAGTACTACACATGTAGGCAACAAGTATTAAACATGTAGGCAACAAGTATCAAACAAGTAGGCAACAAGTATTAAACATGTAGGCAACAAGTATTAAACATGTAGGCAACAAGTATCAAACATGTTGGTACAAGTATCAAACAAGTAGGCAACAAGTATTAAACATGTAGGCAACCAGTATTAAACATGTTGGAAACAAGTATCAAACAAGTAGGCAACAAGTATTAAACAATTAGGCAACAAGTATTAAACATGTAGGCAACAAGTCTCAAACAAGTAGGCAACAAGTATTAAACATGTAGGCAACCAGTATTAAACATGTTGGAAACAAGTATCAAACAAGTAGGCAACAAGTATTAAACATGTAGGCAACAAGTATCAAACATGTTGGTACAAGTATCAAACAAGTAGGCAACAAGTATTAAACATGTAGGCAACCAGTATTAAACATGTTGGAAACAAGTATCAAACAAGTAGGCAACAAGTATTAAACAATTAGGCAACAAGTATCAAACATGTTGGTACAAGTATTAAACATGTAGGCAACAAGTATTAAAAAATTAGGCAACAAGTATTAAAACATGTAGACAACAAGTATTAAACATGTAGGCAACAAGTATCAAACATGTTGGCAACAAGTATTAAACATGTAGGCAACAAGTATTAAACATGTAGGCAACAAGTATCAAACAAGTAGGCAACAAGTATAAAACAAGTAGGCAACAAGTATAAAACATGTAGGCAACAAGTATCAAACATGTGAGCGACAAATATTTTTCATGTTTGTAACAAGCCTCCCGGCGGAGGGGATGCGTAACGCAGCGACAAAAAAAAAATCAGGATGGATTTTTTAGATGTTATACAATCAAATGTAGTGCTTCTAAAGTTCTATCGAATGCCCATTAGGGTACGTCATTTTTGTTTTTTTTTATTTTAGTGATAAAATTGTGTTAATGGTAGAATAAATGAAATGTGCAAAATATTTTAAGTCTCCAATTTGATTAACTGCCTCCGGATTCACTTTTAAGTTGAAAAAATCTCATACATAGGGGTAATTTTTATGTTTTTTTTTTAAATAAAAATTGTGTTTTACTATACATTATCGATTTATTTACACGTAAAAAGAGTCAAATCAGCAAGAAAAGGCTTCATCAAGGCCCAAATAGAATATCGCCAAGATATACCAAAAATGTCAGCAAGACAGATTCTAAGGTAAGTGAAATAAAAATAATTAACATAATTTTACTTCATTTTCAGTCCTTCTTTTTCTCTTATCAATAAATATGTGAATAATACTTGTGTTTTATTGAAAAATAAAATACTATAAAAAGTATTTTCATATTAATATTACGATTTGAAATCAGCCATTTTTGCTAAATTTTAAAGTTTTGAGATCAATCCGGAGGCAGAAGATAATATCCCATCTTTACAATTATTTGCATACGAGTTAAAGATGACCCATAGCACCCTTTTATCGCTATTACATAAATAAATAAATAAGACAAAAAAAAAATTTCATACATTGGTGGCCCACCCTAATGCCCATAGTGGCTTGTCTGCGGGAAGCCTGTTAGTCAAGAAACATGATGGTAAAAGTCACCACCATTAACTGCAAATATCTCGATAAATGAGATGATGATGATGATGTTAGGTAGAGGAAGGGGGGGTAATTTGGAATACTGCAGGTAATTTGGAATAGTAAGGTTTCACAGAAACTAGTAGTCCCATCTAGGTTTAATGGTAGTAAAGCAATGGAGATTGACGCCACCTGTCGATATGTTCACACCCTTCGTAAGCCGAACTTCCAAGATGGCGATCAGAGACTCAAGTGTGAAGGAGTGTCATTAAAAATTTTGAGTTACGTAATTAACCCGCTTCGATCTTGACAATTTGTTATGTTTATACAGTTTAGCTTTATGTATACTGTAAAATGAATCATAAATTTTGCATATTGACTTTGATTTCAGTAGTTTGTATAAATAGAACTAAATGATGCAAGGTTATGTCCGACCACATCTTGTTGCTAATTTGGTATACCCGAGGTGATGGTAATTTGGAATATGCCAAATCATACCAGTCAGTAGATATTGATTCTTAATGTGTGGGATTTGGGTGCACTGTGAATGTGCCGACTATGAAGGTGGATCCTATGTTTGTGATGGGTTTTGCAAATAATCCATTTATTTGATTGATTAAACTAAAAATGTGCCTATTGTAAATCCTATGTCTGTGATGTGTATTGCAAATAATTTATTTATGTGATTTATAAAACTGATTATACTGATTTGATTTAAAGAGAGATTATAACTGATTAAAAACGAATATACGTCTATATGCCTATATTATTTATAGAATATTATATTATTTGTAGACTCACTTATATACTTTAGTGAAACCTCAAACTCACTACAGGTAATTTGGCATACCTAATTGGTATTCCAAATTACCTTCAGTCAAGTTATGAACCAATTTTATTGTATTGCTCTAGGTATTGATTTAGGATATCATTTGTATTTGTATATCTTACATTTTCTTCTAAAACATTGGCGTAATAGTATCTATATAACTAAGTTAAGCATAGTGCATATAATTTGGAATACCTCTATTCCAAAATACCTGCACTAAATGTCGAAAACCGAATTCAGCCATTTCGCGGTGAACTTAAAACTTTACCTAGTAGCAATGTTCAGATATTTTTTATAGCTTGCAGATTAGTAGGTTATAGATGTAGCTTTCATTTAATAAAGGTTTTATATCCTAAAACACTACAGAAAAAAAAACACAGGCCTAAAACAAAATGGTATTCCAAATTACCCCCCCTTCCTCTACAGTTAGCAACGAAAGTCGATTAACTTATTTTGATGTTTCACGAATTTGAAAATTGAAATCCGTAACATCATAGCCAAAATTTTGACAATTATATGAAGATTTTAGTCTCAATTATAATTTGCCAGTAAAAGTTTATTTTTCTAAATCGAAAACAAAAGACATTTTAATAAATCAACAGTTAGCCTCCTCGCAGACTGCAGTCGGCCGATAGTTGAGACGAAATATACTTCTCCATACTCATTACGAGCCGAAATAAATTCCGTCTCAACTATCGGCCGATAGAAAGTCTGCAGAGGGGTCTTAATCAACTTTCATTGCTGACTGTACACACATGCTAAATATATTTACAGGTTTTGATTGAGACGATTTGTTTGTAGGCATGCAAAACCTATCAATATCATGCGCATTGGTGTGCCTGATAGTTTTGGGTAGCGCGGCGTTGGTTGGCGCTTTCGGGGTCTGCAAGCATCAGATCAGCGCCGTGCTAGTTACCGGAGTCATGTATTTGTTAGCAGGTATGTACACGGCTTTATATCTCTTAATCTACGTACCTACACCCAAGTATATTTCTTCAAGTTTTTATGCCTCTTATACTTTCATGGGGACAGTAGACTTGTCCCCATGAAAGTTTGCGGATTTTAATAGAACGAAAAAAAACTATTGCATTTCTTTCTCTCTATACTGTCCTACTTCTGAAAACTCAATTGATATTTTCACAGAACATGTTTTCCTAGGGTGGGAGCTAGGGCACTTTTATAATATAGTAATTAACTAATTTAATGTACATTTAACACTGTGTAATATTTTACTTGTTCTTTGTAACACTTTTGTGAGCTTTTGTTACTACCCTCTTTGTACAAACCGAAATAAATACTTATGCTTATGTAATTTCCACTGAAAAAGTCTAGTTTCTTTTTCATGATTTCTGAATAATAATAAACAAAGTACTTAAACACAATAAAACTTAATATTATCAAAAACATTTTGGTATAATACCTACGTAGTTAGATTGCGCTGCATGTAAAAGGAAAATGTTCAACCATTAAAGGTTGCAGAAACTAGTCCGTTAGTTTTACAAACATTGTAAACCTTAGCGAATGGTCTACAGTTTAGAACTCTCAATTACTTTGCTACTTTAGAATACTCTCGTGTGCTTCTAAACTCTCGTGGGCGCGTGCTATCTGCCCTGTTTGTTTAAAGTAGTAGGCACTTACAGAAAGGCAAATTACCTACTGTACTAAGTTTAATATTATTTTTATCTAAATACAACTCCCAACAGTCATTACATGCTACATAGTCCTACAGTTTATCGGAAAGCCGCTTCGATTTGATATCGGAAACTATAGATTAGGTACATTTTGTCGAATTCTTCCACTGCACCTAGGTACATTTTTGACGGACCTTGGGAATCAAACCCGTCCCTTACGGCTCAGTCGAATCCTCAAACACACAAACGAAGTCAAGTACTTACAACTTCTTTTTAAAGGAATTTAAGTCCATCTCAAAGAGGCTCGGTTCAAGCACTATATTATTTTTGTATAACGTCAGAAAATCCATTATGGATACCCTACCGCCGTCAAAGAGAATATAAATACTACGACCGCGCCGTGGGGACAGCGGAAGGGGTCGGACTCTCACCTACTAAAACCTGACGCGTGGCCGGCCTCCATGCATGTCAAGGGGCTCCGGGATCTCCTACGGAACACACCGGTGCTCTCGCATTTTCCTTAAGCACTGATGTTACCTAATCATATTATTCCCCGCAGGTTTATTCGCGATGTTTACGCTCATGATAATTCACTTCAAGCGCATACAACGACATTCTACTCGTGGTTTATCTTACGATGACACCGGCGATGGACTTATAGGTATGTGAATCAAATTAGCAAAATCCACATTTTTCATACGCAAAGCCAAATTGTGGAACTCATTGCCGGGCTCTGTATTTTAGGTTTCTTCTAGGTACGCATGCTCCATCTTAGACCTCACTACTGCTTAACATCAGGCAGAGTGAGGTTAAATGCTGAACTATTTCATTTAAAAAAAAAACTTAGACAAAACAAGCTAAAACTTCACAAAAAAATTTATTTTCTCCAATGCTAATAATAGTCTCCAATATAGGGGCAGTTCCACTTGCTGATAATGATGAAGCGTTTGATGATAATGATAAAGTGTCATAAAGTCATAACCATAACCTCTTATGCCAAATGGACGCCTATGCCCAGCAGTGGGCTAAATTGGGCTGTAGATGATTACGATGATGAAACAGAGACGAATACAGAACTAAGCGACGCTGTCAACTAAACATAGGCTGGTGGCACTACAATGTAATCAGCAAAAGATAAACCATTACTTAGAAACAAATCACCACAAGACCAAACCGCTTTCGTGAGTTATATAACATGGACCTAGGCCACAATTGTTATAAATTTTATTTATAACAATTGTGTTTTAGCGACGACCTCTGTGGCGCAGTGGGTGAAAGCCAGCTTGGGACGCAGAAGGTTGCCGGTTCGATCCCCGCGGCGGGATAAATATTCGTATGATCTGCAAATATTTATCTCGGGTCTGGGTGTTTCTATGTATAATATGTGTGTATTTACAAACAAAAAGTATATAAGTAGTATATCAGTTATCTGGTTCCCTTAGTACAAGCTTTGCTTAGTTTGGGGCTAGATGATGCTGTGTGAAATGTCTAGCATTATTTATTTATTTATTTTTTCCATAGGTTCTAGAACGCCAGCCCTTCCATTACTCTCAGCTAGAGAGTTCTCAACCTCCTGGTCTTTGGAGCTAGGTTGGGGCGGAGTCGCCCTAGCGACTACAACATCACTATTTTGGATCCTACTGTCCAAAATTATGAGGTACAACCCCATATCAACAATGCTACTGTAATAACCACAGACCTTAAAATAAATTATAGTACAGTCAATTTAAAAAAGAATATTGGTGTCGATTCTGTTGTCCACTTATAATTAAACTAAACTCGAACGATCTTATTTCATTCTAAATAAAGACGAAAACGGCATGATATTGAAAGTGTCATTGAATAGCATCTCTTAGGTTAGTTTTACAACAAACTTGCAAGCAAAATTGTTTCGGCTAACATAGACATAGACATTTATTTATTTGCCACTCAAGCACACACAAAATACAAAATGAGAAGAAAAAAAAATAATTAAAAGAATAAGACAAAAAAAAGAAACCTGTCATGTACCTCATGTGTGCTAACCACAAAAACTTTATTTTAACAGAAACTAAGCTACTACAATATGTACATAAAATTACAAAATACAATAGAATCAGTCAAGTTATCTAAGGATCGTCGTAAAAACGATCTATAGATTGCTCAACTGATCCAGGTCACTGCCAGTCGGAAGCGTGCCCAAAACACTGGCGGCGTTGCCACGCTGAATGGCAATGCTGATTCTTTGGGCCAAAAATTCGCCAGCTCTTGAATCACGCGACGCTTCGACCAGACGCCCTGAAAGATTTTTGAAGACGCGATGGGCCCCGGAACCCCACGGACCCAGGGTCTCGACCCCAAATGGTTCAAATATATAAACCCGATCAAGATTTATATATTTGCGCCTTTTGAGATCCTCAGCTGAATCTGCCGCCGCGCCAGGCCTAACGGATGTCCCCGGTAGATGTGAAAGCGCAAGGGTATCTACGCAAGTAGCGTCCCATACCAAAGGCCTTCCCCTCTCCCAAGGGACAAGAGTCATACCGTCGGGGCGCTTGCCATCGTCACGCATCAGACCACTCGGTTCTAGAACGGCCGGTACATTGGCGCTGACAAGCGCTCGGCGGATGATGTCATTAAGACTGGCGAGGCGGCAGAACCGACCTGCGGCCCTAGTGCACGATAATCCGTGGTGTCCAAGCTGGTCGACCGTCCTACCACACTGACATTGGTGAGGGGCGCAACACCGCGCACCCAACCGTAGGCACACTGCAATACGGAAGCTAGCGGGATCCATTAAAGAGCCTAAATTTTGTGAAGGAAGTGCTTGCAGCCACAAACCTGACTCCCATTTTGAGACGGCTAGGAGACGGGCACGATCTGCGGAGCATGAACACGTATCTAACAGACAATTCCGTGTCAACTCGCACAGAGGCCCGTCCCATTGCCGTTGAGACGAAAGGGAGAGGGGGGGAGCGGCAAGAGGGCAAGCACTACGCCAAGCGTTTAATGCCTCGTCTTGAAATGAAATTTGTAAATTACTGCCAGGTTGAGCCAAAAGCGAAGGTGATAGAATTTTGTCAATCAAATTACTATTGCTATGGACTGAAGACAAAAACGCTGGTAGAGCAACACTTGAAATTTTTCTTATACCTAAGCCTCCCAATCTGACAGGTAGGGAGGCCTGCGACCATGCCCTGTCATCCAAATAAATATTCAAAACCGACGATAGTGTGTTCTTTATAATGTTGTCCAAACCTTCCACCAGTTCGCTGTGTTTCCACAGTTGACAACACCTTAAAGCATATGTAAATTTAGGAACAAAAAGACAAAACTTAATGATAGTGTAAGCCATATGACGGTTAATTTTGAGCAATCTGTCCGAAGTTTTGTTAAAATTTTGAATTTTCTCATCAACAAAGGCAGGAAAAGACTCGTCAAAGATTGGTGAACCGAGGATTATATTAACTACAATATTTTAACTACAATAAGCAATTTTAGGAATGCTACTACAGTAGTTCTATTTCGCATTTAAAGTTACTTAGTTAAGTTTAGTCAGTGAACAACAAAATCGACGCCTTATAGTTTATCAAAATCTTGAAACCTTAATAGTTTACAAAAGTTCCGCTTTAAAAAAATGTTTAAAACCAAAAATATTTTTTTTGGTAGCTTAAAACTAAAAGGAACTTGTTTATTAGTTACCTTCTTTATTGCGTTTAAGTTAGTTAATAAAGACGAAAATTTATCTTTAAAACTGTTTCATCGTATTTTAAGATAATTTAAGGATATAAAATATTTTTAAGCATACATTTATTTTTAAATGTTGGCAAAAATATGTTTTACGCTTCCAAGACTTTAGGTAAAGCTTGCTGCCGTCCAATGCATAATGTTATACATTCCCTTTCTAAGCTTACTAATTTAAACTTTCCTAATCATAATTCTGCTAGCATGTATAGTAAACCTAAGTATCTTTTTGTAAATCTTTATTTGAACTAAAAATATTTTTGAAGTGAAAACTTTTGGAGACGCGTTCGGCAGTTTTGTGATGAGAAAAAATTCTTGGATTCGAATCGAAAAGGTCACGTGACTGCTCACCGACACCGGGTTATTTGTCAAGTTTAGAACCATTCAAGTTTTCCCTTCTGCCGGCACTCCTGGAGTGCCACTTTTTTATTTATTTAATGGATACTTAATGGAATGGATATTTTAACGGATTTTCTCAAAGAAAAACTGATAAATGTTGCTGTTTGCTAGGAATTATGAAACTCTATTTTTACTTTATTAATAATTAAAACTATTGATTTAAAATGTATATTCGATTCGCTCTTCGCTCTTAGCTTTGAACCGTTTTATTAATTAAAAATATATTACATATAACAAATTAGGTAACAATACTCAGTAGAAACTTTACCTTTCAGCTCCTGTCTATAAATTACATAAAAGAAAACTCGACAGTAGAAATCTAACTATCAGCTCTTGGTCTATAGCTTAGCGGTTACTTTAGCATAGTTGTCACACAAATGCCGTAGTTATCTAGCCTCTAGCTCCCGAACTACAGTTGTTAAAAAAATAGATTATAATTAGATGTTATGCTAAGAGCGTTTTTAAAGTTAATCATGGTGCTGTGAGAATTAGACATTTTATTTAACTTAAGTTTCACCAACACATTAACTGAAAGAAAACAAACTGGCCTTTGGTTTAAACCGTTGTTTAAAGTGCTGTTTAAAAATCCAGATAAAAGAACCAACTGTTCAACCATTGAACTCAACCAATCACACAATAAGAAAATGACGTGTTTTGTTATTTTCATGTTATGTGATTGGTTGAGCTCAATTGGGATGATAACTGGGAATGAATTTCAAGTTAGACAATAAGGCTGCAGTCTTTGCTAGTTTCATAACTGACTTTGGTCATTTCTATTGCAACTTTTATAATATTATAAAAGTTCAACATAACTTGAAGGGCACGGCTCTTGTAGCAAAGTATAATTAACTAATTATACTTAGCTACAAGAGCCCTCAAAGCCCCCTTCAAGTTGTCACAAAGATATTACTTTCTCGTCATTTTCTCGTTTAAAGGAGTCAAAAAGTAATTTGAAAATGGAACGGGCGTAGGCTTTCCCTAACATTATCAATTCTTTTGATTGATGATTTAATAGTCTTTAATACATTAACATTTTCATGATTACTTTTGATGGCTTCATCATTTTTATAGGTATTAGTGTTGCTATAACTGCCGATTAATGTGTTGGTGTAATTGGTCCCAGTTATTATTTAGATAATTGAGATTACACAGAATATTTTATGAAACCATGTGATTTTAGGTTGTTCTTTAATTTTAAACGTTTTTAATCGTTTTATTTATATCACTGTTGTTTATTTAAAATGTTACTTACAATCTGAGTATGTATTTGTTATGGTTTTGTAAATTAAATATAAAGCAATATTATTTTCTCTATGATGATGTTTTATTTAAAACCCTAAGTTCCTTTAGAACAGATAAAAAACATGGGACAGGAATAATGTAATAAAATATCTGATAAAATGTATTGTTTTATTTACATCAAATATATTTTGGAACTTACAGAACATAACAGAACAATCAAATTTTTTTTTAATTTTATAACTGTCTAAGCAGAGAACGTATATCAGTCAAGATATATTTTTAGGGATAGTAGCTATTTTACACTTGTAAAATAATAAGACAATCCGAATCATAATAACTTAAAATTGTCTCTTTTGACGTCATTTTAAATAACATTTAAGATCTGATACAATGTATGTATTTCATTGATCACAATAACTTCTCACATCGAGCACATACCCGATAGAAGAAATGTCATTTCTTTTGTTTGACAAAAACTCGGCGACACTGCATTCCGATTGGCCGACTTAATGTGCCTCACTCACTCTGGAACATCCGAGCGAGCGAGACTTAGTATTTAGTGAGAAATCACTGATGTGTTTCGGAATTTAATGGATCACATTGCCACTCTATTGGGTATGTGCTCAATGACTTCTCAGAACCGCATCACTCTTTATGGTTTTTCATTTTAAACTAACTTTATTAAGGTTATGTTACAAAATCCCGAGAAAATCGATAATGACTGTCCTTTCAATTCATCGTTGCTTCCTGTATAACTTAGTCCATTCGAGCGTGCATGTGGGTGCGCTCGGATGCAGCCATGCTTCGATTGGTGCAATGTCTGTTCTCCTTGAAAATCATTATGCAACATGTCCTAAAATAAAAGACAAATTTTGAAGTAAGTAAGTAAGTTCGTATTAGTCAGTGGCCGACTCTGGTGACGGAGTTTTTAGACCGCCTTAAGGCCTCCGTCATGGCTTAACGACTTAAACAGCCGGGACCGACAATTTAACGGAAAACTTATAACGGCTTCGGAATTAAATTGATACGGTCAAACATCTATTTACAACCCAAAAATGAGTCCCTGTCAGTTTGTTTAGTTTAAAATGAAAGACCCTGTAGAGGTTCACAAAAATAACGCAAATGAAAATAACATTCCCGCCTACCGTCATTCTTCGTTCAAAAAAACGTCTTCAATGTCAATGTCCTCCGCTTTCCGTTTCTTGGGGCGCGGCCGTTTCCCGTGCATCATTTCCAGTTTTATTTTCTTGGCATTTTTCTTTTTTTCTTTGAGCTGTAGTTTCCGTTTGGCAGCCTTTTCTGGATTGTTCACTTTCTCTTGGAGCAGAAGCTGTGAAAGAAATATTTTTTTTTAATTTTTAAACTTTCGTGACTTGTATCACTTTTTAAACTCACACGATATAAAGACATTGTTGTTTTAATAACGGGACGAGATCGCGAAGATAATATTCGAACCTTACCTTACTTCGACGTTTCGATCGGGTTGCACCGATCGTGGTCACGAGGGAACTCTCCGTAGGTAATAGTTCGATATTATCTAAAACCTTCGCGATCCCGTTATTAAAACAACAAGCAACAAGTCTATTATCATTTGATGTATGAATGTTAATGTCATCGTTACTTTAAAACTAACTTAAAAAAACAGTGGTCACATATTAGGTCAAGATTCGATAGAGAAGTAATCTTGATGCAAATCAAAAATCTCTAGTAGAAATGATATTAAGTCTATACTATACGTGACATTTCGCAAGCCCATAAGTTTGTATGAGTACTCTGGTGATGGAGTTTTTAGGCCGCCTTAAGGCCTCCGTCATGGCTTAACGACTTAAATAGCCGGGACCGACAAGTTAACGTGCCCTCCGAAGCACGGAAGCGCTCCGATGAAATTACCACTGGCGGTCACCCATCCACTTACAGACCGTTTCGAACGTAAAGAACGACTAAGCAAGCATCACCACGAGCGCTATTCAATATTGAAACAAAATCAAACCTTTTTCCTCTCAGCCCTCTTCACATTTAATTTCGTCTGCGCCTCAGCAACCAACTTCGAGTACTCTATATCTCCAATCTTCCGTCTCAACTTCTTTCCCAGTCTACCCGCTAGTTGCTTAGCGAGCGACGCTGGCGCCAAAGCATCGCCGGTGGACAGTTCGCGAACTATCGGTGGTAAGATTACGTCAATGATGGACAGTACTACGTCACTTTCTAGCGAGGATATTACGTGCGTCCACATTGTGAAGATTGCTGATCTCTGAAAATAAAAATAATGATTGAATGAAAATTGAAAACAAATGAATGATTAATTGGACTTGACTTATTCGAAGCTTATTTAATGAGAGACGGCACTTGACTTCCCGCTTTCCTGTATGGTACTTTCCTGTCTATGCTTCCGTTCTACCTTGTTTCTTACGTCACTTCCTCTAGGCAGTTTGCGAAATTCACTTTTTGAGAATCGCAATTTTAAAAATTCTCATTGGCGTCTTGTTCCCCGCAGTGTTCGGATGTGCCAACACTTTAACAAGACATTACGGAGCTCTAGCTTCAAAAGTATTATTTACTTATACCTACTAGGTAACTTTCGCAATATTTAACAAAATTGTGTCCTGTACACGTAAGTACTTTACTTTCGTCAGAAATTGGTTAAAATTGTTATTATTTATCATTAAATTAATAATCATCAATTTTGAAATGATATTTACTGTAAAATTTTAAAATTATTAACGGATTTTCCGTTCGTTTTTATTAAAGTTTATTCAAGAATCAAAGTGAGTTCTTGATATTTAATTTGGTTATTCCTTTCCTGTCTACCTGCAGTGTCGACATAGTTATTCGCTTTATTTTAAAACATTTTATGTTTTTAGTATGGATGAATCCAATGCTATTATAGACCAAGATGCTGGTGAAGGTTCACCAGCACCTCCCAAGAGTTCTTCAAAGCCACGTGCTCGGTCGGACAGCAGCTCGAGTTCTAGCAGCAGCAACTCGAGCAGTAGTTCCTCCTCCAGTTCAAGATCCTCAAAACGAAGGCATCGCAAAAACAAAAGGGGGGGCAAACGAAGACGTCACCGAGCACGCAAGCACAGAAAATTAAAGAAAGAAATACACAGCCTTCGCAACCAAATAGCTAATCAAGCGGGCAATTTTCAAGTAAGTGAGCATTATGATAATGATGCTATATCTCTTCTATCCGGGGTTAGTGGAACCTTTGATGAACATTTACACGATGAAGCTTCTATAAAATCTAGTCTCGGTAATAAAGAATTTACCATTCCAATTGAAACTAAATTGAAAGAGCCTTCAATACCAAAAACGTCGGATGAACACCTTCAACTGCTTGGTGAAATTCAACACTTAAATAAAAGTGATTGGAACGAAGTTAGGTATGCCGAGACCCAAAAACTTTACAATTATACCCCAGGTTTTACAGATTTAGAAATGAATGAAGAAGTCAAAGCCTATGATTCACCCCGTCACCTCGTGCAGTCGGACAAAGCTTTTGCAGCCCTAACTATGTGTGCTATTAAACAAAACGAGGCTTTGCAAAAAGCCTTACGAGAGCTGTTACTTTGGGCAAGAGATGGCGACGCTTTAAACTATGACAGTTTGCATCAGAAACTTAATGATCTTCTTTCCACAGGCGAGTTCCATAAAAGTTCTGCAGATTTATTACAGATAATCTGTGGCCATCGTTCTGAAGTCGTTCAATCACGGAGGGACCATGTCACAAAGCACGCTAAAGATCCCTTGGTCAAAGCTAGCTTAAAAAGAATCCCACCATCATCGACAAATCTCTTTGACGCAGATAAGTTCACTGCAGCTATCGAAAAAGCCGGTGGTGTACGAAAATGTTTTTGGCCAATTCAAAAAACAAATAATAATGCGACCTCGCAGGTAGATCCGAAAAAACCTGGAGGCTCAACTCAAAGACAAGCGTCATATCCAAAGCCTTCTCAAGGTTATTCTAATACGAGCAATCGTAACTATGCGCAAGCTCATTGCGCTTACCCGCCTCCGCAAGGTGGCTGTGGGCATGGGCATACTTGCCAGCAAAATTCGTTTGTACCGAACGCTAATAGGAATCGAAATTCATTTCGAGGAAATGCCTCTAGATCAAACGCTAGACAGCAAAGTCAAGCTAACTATGGACGCAAACGTTCGTCATCGTCTCCCGCTCGCCATAACAAAGACAGTAAGCGCCGTAAGTTCTGACTCAGTGGCGTTCAGGGCGGGTCGTCTAAAACGATATCGAGCTCAGTGGGAACATCTGGGAGCGCCTGCCTTCATTCAAAAAATAATATCAGGGTACCGCATACCGTTTTGCAAAAAACCACCGCTTGTTCTTACCAACCTGAACAAAAACTACCTGCAGGTGCCAAAGTCAGCTCAAATGACGTCTGTCATAAACAAAATGAAAGCTCAAGGAGTTTTAGAACAAGCCATTGTTTCTCCAGGCTTCCTATCATCAATGTTCCTTGTTCCCAAAAGCGACGGATCAGTACGCCCCATTTTCAACCTGAAAGCTCTGAATCGCTTTATAATAAAAGACCACTTCAAACTGATAAATGTTCATCGCATACCAGATTTTTTACAACCCAGCGACTGGCTGAGCAAAATCGACTTGTCTCAGGCATACTTTCATGTTCCTGTGGCTCAGAGTCACAGAAGGTTCCTGCGCCTGGTCTATTGCAACGAACTTCTTCAAATGACTTGCTTACCCTTCGGCCTGAGTACAAGCCCAAAAACCTTCGCAACCCTCACGAATTGGATAGCGCAACTTCTCAGACAAAAAGGCATCAGAATAATTGTCTACCTAGACGATTTTTTGATAGCTCACCAAGAAGAAAACATGCTACACAAACATGTCCGAATTGTAATCAACACCTTGGAAAAGTTGGGTTGGCTTATCAATTACAAAAAATCCCATCTGTCGCCGTCAAAAGGTCTAGTATTTTTAGGAATTTACTGGTGTCCCTGGACCAATCAAAAGTGTCTTCCCGAAGCGAAGATTCCAACTCTGAAATGTCAAATAAACTTAATGCTGCAAAAGAAGTATGCAACCCTCAAAGCGCTGCAAAGCCTAGTGGGTTTTCAAAATTTTGCAAGTTTTGCCGTTCCAAAAGGCAGACTCAATTACAGAGCCCTATTAAATCTATTGAACAAAATCCTATACTCAAACCCAAGGAAAACCCACATGCTACCACCCGCAGCAATAGAAAACCTGAAATGGTGGCTTCACAATTGCGAGTACACCTCAACAATACACAACCCACCACCATCTCATTTTCTTACGACCGATGCGTCGGATACTGCTTGGGGTGCTCAGTTGGACAATTTGTCTTTAACAGGTTCGTGGTCAGAAACCGAGAAACATCTTCATTGCAATCAGAAGGAAATGCTAGCCGTATTAAAAGTTTTGCAAGGTCATTGTCAGCTCCTGAAGTGCAGTACAGTTCTAATACAGAGCGACAACAAATCGGTTATAGCATATCTTCGCCACGAGGGAGGTACCAAATCGGCTCCCCTCATGGAGTTAACTTTCAAAATTTTCAGAATTCTAGAAGAATTTCAGATTTATCTGAAAATATTTTACATCCCTGGTATTTACAACAGCCATGCCGACCATCTCTCGAGACTACGGGCAACACCAGAGTGGCATCTATCCCAGGAATGCACTCGCATGGTTTTCTCGAAATGGGGTACACCGATGATCGATCTGTTCGCATCCAATCGTGCCCACGTAGTGTTCAACTATGTATCCCTAGACTTGACCGACAATCAAGCGCTGTTCCACGACGCGTTTTCCCAAGTTTGGAACTTCAGCCTGGCCTGGGTGTTTCCGCCTCCATACCTAATCCCCAAGATACTGAGTCATCTAAATCAAGCTCGGGGGATTTATCTACTGGTGGTCCCACGATGGGAACGAGTGTTTTGGCGGCCAGACATCAAAGCACGCGCCCTAGCACCACCCTTCACACTTCTTCATCTCGACAGAGTCCTAATGGATACCGCGACAGGTCTTCCACCCCAGAATGTACTCGATATGACACTAGAGGTGTGGAAATGTGGGGGTGGTCAAGGTTATTGACCGCGTGGGATAATAACCAACTAAAACTTTTAGAAGAGGCTTGGCGACCCTCTACCCGTAAGGTTTATAGCTTTGCTTGGAAAAGATGGTATGGTTGGTGTAAGGATTTCGATATAAATCCTACCTCTCCAAAGGGATGTGACCTTGCTAGATATTTGTCAGACTTATATCTTAAATATAAGCTCTCATTCAACACAATTTTGCTACATAAATCTGTTGTGTCGACTTTATGTAACCCAGAAATATCTGGCCAGTTAAGCTCTCATGTACTTGTGAAGCATATCCTTAAATCTATATCATTACGTAAGCCAATTTGTCATTCCAAGTTGCCTGTGTGGAACATAGATGATTTAGCTTCTTACTTAGTTAATTACTCTATAGATAAAAATAATAACTTTCAAGTTCAGAGGCATACAGCGGTCCTTCTGCTACTTTGCTCAGGAAGACGAATTCATGATTTGACGTTGCTCATAGTAGATTCAGCTAATTGTACCTTTCTAGATGATTGTGTAATATTGTGGCCGAGATTTGGATCAAAAACTGACTCTGCCAAATACAGGCAATCAGGATGGAGATTGTGTGTAAATACAGAGAATGAAAGATTAGACCCAGTCTTCTGGGTGAGGCTTACTATTTCACTCTTGAAAGATCGAAGGAGCACTTGTAATTCAAATAATCTATTTGTAAATGTTAGGGGTGAGCCAAAACCCGCATCGCGTACGTTAATTGCAGGGTGGATCAAGACTGCTCTAGCAGCCGCTAACATACAAGCAACTCCTGGAAGCATAAGGTCAGCTGTGGCTTCTAAAAATTGGCTCGATAATTACCCTATTGATGAAATACTTGCTAGAGGTAACTGGCGATCTCAAAATACTTTTTGTAAATTTTATAAACGTGAAATCAAGCCTGTTTGTAATTCATCATCAGTAACAACACTTTTTAACCCTGTTTCTTAAGTTATGCCTACTTGATTATGATTATGTGAATACCAAGTTCATTATTTGTGACTGATTGCAGATTTTGCTTTTAATTATGGTTACTGAAGGTATCCTCAATGCTTTTTTGATTACGAGGGTACTTTTCTGTACTGATTTAAGAATACCCACTATGATCTTTTGTTTGTTCAAATAAATGTGTTTCTACTTTCACTACCTATTGTTATTATTTCTCGGAATGAAAACCAGTAAGTGCAGTAGCATGAGTAGTATCTGCAACTGCCTGAGTATCAAAAAGTAAGTCTAGTTGATAATTGAATTTAGATGTCAACCATGAGTTTTAGAATCTTATCATCAAAATATGTTTATTCTTATAATAATGGATACTTATTTCATCATCATTCTTCTTACAATGTAGATACCTACAACATGAAATCACATTGGCGTCTACATCACTTCCACCAGGCGATAACAAACACGTCTCATTAAATAAGCTTCGAATAAGTCAAGTCCAATTAATAGAGACGTTTTACCTACCAATAAAACGCTTATTAATTACTTACCTTATTCGAAGCTTATGAATTATTGCTGCCTGGTAATTACCTACATAAGACTCAATGAATTTTTAAAATTGCGATTCTCAAAAAGTGAATTTCGCAAACTGCCTAGAGGAAGTGACGTAAGAAACAAGGTAGAACGGAAGCATAGACAGGAAAGTACCATACAGGAAAGCGGGAAGTCAAGTGCCGTCTCTCATTAAATAAGCTTCGAATAAGGTAAGTAATTAATAAGCGTTTTATTGGTAGGTAAAACGTCTCTATTACTATGCACACTTAGCACATATTTATACCTACTATACACTTAGGCCTTTTCATCAGGAGGCAACATATGCCTACACTTAACGGGTCGCTGTAGTGCCTGGGACATTGTTTGAGATGGAATAGGCTTGCCCAGCGCCTAAACCATCCTCTCAGCTTAATCGGCCTTGCCCACAGGAAAGATGACGTCAATACGTGTAGAGGTGTTTCTTCACCGTTAAGAGCTCGTGTTAAAGTGCATATTTTTACGAAACGAAAAATCCATTGATGCACAGCTGGGATTCGAACCCGGATTGAAAGTCGAAGCACAACCCCATTCGGCCAACACAACAAGTTTATGAACAATTGGAGATTTTAAAACTTCATTTTCTTCATGATTTGTGGGAAAATTGTGTATTTTTTCACAAATGGTGTGAGGCAAAGCATCCAATATAAGCTAAAGTTTTATTTGAAATTTGAAAATTTATTTATTTGAAATGATTTATTTGCAACATAAACAAGCACACAGTAAATACTAGATTTAAAGTACATAAGTACAAAGTTTGTTACAATTGAGTCTGACTCAGCACTATGTTGCGTATGTAAAAACACAACGCTAATCTTCCGTCAGAACCACACTGCTCGATATAAAAATACATATGTCCAAGAGAGAAAACAACAGTAATAAAGTTACGAGTTTCGAAGATATAGAAGATTCAAAAACATCAAATGTTCATGAACTTCTGTCTCGGACCATACTACTGTTATAATATAACTTACAATATTCATCGAAGTGGGTGATTTAGCAACTTCTGCATTGATCGCCTTTCTTAGTTTGTAAAGTATCCATCGTATGTTCAACTTTGCATTTCCTTCTGTGTCCTCGGATTCTATCGCCTTCTTTGTTAGTTTGAAACTCGACATTGCATTGACTATTTTGAATATCTGGAACAACACTGCAGTCGCCTGAAAGATAATTTATACGATTAAATAATGATTAAGGGAGATGAAATTAAAAGATGTAAAAGTGATATTAAGAAAATTAAAATGGAATTGGGCGGGACATGTTTGCAGACTCGACAACAGTAGATGGACGAAAAGAGTTACTGAATGGATACCAAGGGAAAACAAAAGGAGGAGAGGAAGACAAAAAAAAAAAAGAAGAATACTTTTATAAAAAAATGTGACACAGACTGGATGAGGAAAGCCAGAGAAAGATATCTATGGAGCGAATTGGGGGAGGCCTTCGCCGCAGAGGCGACTACTAATTAAGTGTGTGTATTAAAACTAAGATTAATTGTAAGTGTAAGTATTTAAATGTAGTAAAAATTAAGAAACAGATTTTATTAAGCATCAAGTTTTAAAAGTATTTCGTGTCGTGTAACCTAAGAACCTATTGTATTAGTTATATTAGTAGAATAAAGGCTATTTTTATTTTATTTTATATTATGAGGGAGATGAAGTTCTAAATTGAACGGCATTGAAGCGCTTGTCGTTCTTGATAGATAGATCGTCGAAGTTGAGCAACGTTCGAAACGGTTTGTAAGTGGATGGCTGACCGCCTGTGGCATTTTCATGAGCGCTTGCGTGCTTCCGAAGGCTCGTTAAATTGTCGGTAATTTAGACGGAGGCCTTAAGGCGGCCTAAAAACTCACGTCACCAGAGTTGGCTCACTAATAAGAACTTAATGATGGCATCATAAACTTTTGAGCTTGCATAACTATTTTGCTATTAAAACAAATATGTAAAATTTATCTCACCTGTTCAGCCATGTCCTTGGACACGTTTGGCGTAAACTGCGCACACAAATCCAATATCAAACTCCTCAAACATTCCTCTGTATCACAGTAAATAAAGCCTCGTTCACTCTCCACCTTCTTCTTCACAATATTATCCAACTCTTCAACATCGACCACAGATAATAACTTCCCTATAATACTGGCAGATTTTAATCTGACCCACGCGTGTGGATAAGCCAATAACGCTTTACAATGCTGCGCTATTTCGTCATAATCACTGATGTACAATTCGTTTTTCATACTGGAACCGCAATGTAATGTAATCTTCTCGATAAGATTGAGAATTTGTATGAGACTGTGGTCTTTTTCGCTCTGTTTTTCTTCGTCCGTTTTATAATCTGCTTGCTCGAGTTTAATCTTCACAAATCTGCCCTCAGTGATATCGTTGCTTAGGAGTAATATCTTGCCGCTGACTAAAGATAGTATAGTGTTGAGTCGGTTTTTGAATTCGTCTTCTTCTACGTTCACGAAACGTGTGCTGAGTTGAGCTGCTAATTCGAAGTGGACAGGCTGCAAGTATAGAAAAGTTGACAATGAATTTTGGCGAGAATAATATAATTGAAAACTTGCCCTTGAATAGCTAGCTTTCTATAAAGGATTACGTCTGTTGTTAAATTATCAGATACTACGATTATCTACACCTATACCCAGAACAAATATCCACAGATAATTTTTTCTCATCACGAGAATCGAACTCGCTCCTTTTACGTCTTATCCGCCCACCACACAATCGAGCTATTTATTTTTAAAGATCTATGCGGTAAATTCGTCCGTCATGGCTTAACTATGCGTTATAAACTTTGTTATTTCATTATCATACCTGGGTGTCCTCGAAGAATGTGAGTACCAGATCGAAGAGCTTGTTCCTATCCAAAGTAGGGAATCGTTTTAGCATCGCCTCAATACAACTAGCGGCAGACGCTCGGCAATCTGGAGATGGATCGTTCAGCATACATGCGCCGAGGGATAGTAAGAGATGCTCACTGTGTTTTGATAGTTGTGGCTGGGAAATAAAAAGAAAAGTTGATTTAATTCTCGACGCAAATAAGGCTAGAGGCTAGAGATATTTTTTTCAACGCCCGACGCAAAAAGAAATGTTGTTAGTTTAACACGTCTGTTTGTGGCTTTGTAGCTCTTAACCTGATCGCACACTTGTCCGCGCAGTACGCACCGCAGTCATTTTTCTATACAAAAAATGCTGATGACGTCAGACAATGCGGCTCGCTTCTGACGTCAGCAGCATTTTCTCTATTGAATTGACAGTTCCGCGCGTTCGGCTCGGCTGGACTGTGCGACTACCCTTACACGGATAAACCGATTTCGAATTAGTTTTCTTTGATTTATAGATGATTTTATCAAGTGTTATCTTTGAAGACGACCCCTTGAGATCACCTTGAGAGAAACTTTAAAACAAAAAATAATTTTAAAAATCGTTCTACAATTTTATTTTCTGTAGGATTGCTAACACCACTTTTTTTGAAGTCGGTTGAAGTTTACTAGTTTTACTACAAAACTACATAACCAAGTTGATAGAAAAAACTCACCACTGGCAGTTTGTTGATGATCATCTCAATAAACTTGAGCGAAGACTCACGGCCGTGTTGCAGCTCATAGTTCAACTGGGACACGAAGAATGCTATAAACTTCTCCATCTTCTTACCAGGGGAGTAGTTTGTGAGGTAGTTCAGGAATATGGAACGGCATTCGTCTCTGAAAACATAAATATTAAGAAATAAAAATTCTTATCAAAATTTTCGATTCCGACGGGATTCGAACCCGCGATGACCAGACGATCCTCCTAAAGCCGGAGTGCCTTCGACCGCTCGGCCACATAACCACATGCGGCGATTTCGAAATTCTTGATAAGCTCATATTTAATCGGTTAAGCACCGATTAGCGCCATCTACATGTTTCACTAGAGAACTTATGCTCATTGTCCGAAGTTACATTCAGAATCAAATGACGAAGAGATGACGCTTTAGCTAAATCTACAATTTTTGTAATTTTATAGTGCTAATCCTCACTTGGTATTTCATTAAGAAATTAAAAGAAATTTTGATAAGACTTTTCATTTCTTAATGAAATACCAAGTGTGGATTAGCACTATAAAATTACAAAAACATAAATATTACTAGTGAAGATCTCGGAAGATTACTAGGCGTGGTAGGCGATTGCTTGAAATGTGAAATGCGTCATGAAATCAATAAAATAACATAGACTCAAAATTGCACGCGCGTTTCAGAGAAAATGCCAGAGAGAGTAAAACATTGTTGCCAACACAAAGCACTAGAATTAGCTTAGAATTAGCAGTAGAGCCACCATAAAGAAAAATGGATGCGTTTTCACTGACACTGCGATTTCGATTTTCGCAGCGGAGCAAATGTTTGTATGATCTGCAGTTGATCCTTTGGGTTTTGTCTGGACCGATTTGAAAAATTCTTTCACCATTAGAATCCTTTTTTTTTTTTTTTGCTCTGGGAAAAATGCATTACGCATCCCCCCCCATTGGAGGATGGGAGGGGTATGTGGGACTCCCCAGCCCTAAGGGCTGGAATACCCACTAAACAACCCAGCGGCGCTCAGACCTCGTCTATGTGGAGGGGGACTGGGAAACCGGCAGAGCCCCCGCCGACGACCGCCCACCTTTACAGCGGGGCCCGCTTGCCCCCCCCCCCTGTGCGGGGAGGGGCCCGGGAACGACTGCGACTTTGCCGTTCCCGCACCATTAGAATCCTACATTATCCCTGATGAACATAGGCTATATTTTATCCCGGGAAAGTGATGTTTTCCCGAGGGACCGCGGGTAATACCGCGACAGATAACTAGTGTGAAATAAACTCGATAACTCACCTAGACCTAGCAGATTCACTCAAAATACAGATTTTAGAAACTTTATCCATAACTTCATGCAACTCCGGCGATACAAGTTTAGCTTCTAAAATGGCCTTGAGCAATGAGAACGAGTTTGCTTGTCGTTCGTCGTTCTGACAATCTTGTTCTGCGTATAACAGTAGTGTTTTTAGCTGGTCCACTTCGAGCTTGTAGTATTTCACGTTGCGAATTAATACTGTTACCGCCTGAAAATAAATTCACTTTTTAAACCTAAGCTTACCTATTACTTAAGACGAATGTGAGTGCCTACTCAAACCTATTAAGGTTTTCGGGCACAATATTATGATAAATATGTAGTTATCTAAGTATATAAATAAATAATAAATAAATAACTTGCACTACATATGTTAGTCATCTATATTCAATATTGTTTTCCAATTCTTACCTTAAAAGCGTTCCTGACCAAATGATAATTATCATTCTGCTTGCTAATCTCAAACGTCGCGTATTTGTGCAATATACCGAACAGAATCTTCACTATATCCTTCACCATTTCTTCCAACGTTGGTGTACTGACTCTAATCGTCCACAAAGTCGCTATACACTTCATAGCAACAGTCGTCACCTTTACATGGTCACTTTTCAACGCATCTACTAGTAAAGGGATTAATGGGTCAACAAACGCTCTGCAATCTACTCTTGATACCTTTTCACGTTTGAGGATTATGTAGAGAATGTTTAGACTGAATTCAACCAAAACATGAGCGTTAGCTTTGCCTGATAATTTGACGTTTCTAGCCTGATTTTCTTTATTCCTTTTCGGTGTTGCTGGAATTATGAAACAGTCCGGTTTGGCGCGCAGCATTTTTTCCCTCTGAGCTTCTGAAATTTGTCTTTTAGGTGCACCTAGTACGAATTCCGGTATACTCTCAGACGCAATACCATGTAGGAATATGAACAGAGATTCTATATCGACAAACTTATTTGAAACTAGTCCGCTACTGACGTGCATCATTGCTTCTTGAACTTTCAGAACTATCTTCTTAGAATGATGCTTTTGTAACACGTCCTTGAACGGCAGCAACAGATTGATCAGATGACTTTCAGTGATATTCTGTGATGCTATCATAAGAGTCACGTAGCTTTTCTTACTAGGCTTTGCTTCTGGCGTCTTATAGTGTAATTTGTCAACTTCTTTCTCTTCGGATAATGCACCAAACAAATCATTGACACACACATCGAGAATGTAATGCAAGTTTACGTCTATATCACCAGGTTTGAAATCCGTTTTTAAAGCGTCCAGTACTGTATGTATAGTAGCTACTAGCACGTGTACTTGGAAGCCTCTAGTTAGGAGTATAGTGAGATGCTCCAGGAGTATTCCTAAGTAGCTAGTGCCGATAGTAACCATGACTTTCTTGAGTATATCTCTGGCCATCAGCCTCACTTGCTTTAGCGGCGATTTTAGGAATGAGCAGAGTTTTACAAAAATTCTGAAAAAAATGAGGTTGCATGACGATAGCATTCTCTAAATAAATTCACATTTATTTTACGACTAGCTTATGCGCACGGCTTCGCCGGCGTGGTACCAACATTTTAAATAGCCTATATGCTATTCCAGGTCACTATCTACGCCTATTCCAAGTTTCATCCAAATCGGTTCACTGGTTTAGGCGTGATTGATACACAAACATACAAACATCCAAACATACTCACAAACTTTCAGATTTATTATATTATTAGGAAGGCTATTAGAATTATTAGGATTAAAGCAACTATTGTATGATGATGACTATTCTACATCATAAAGCACTTCTATTCTCTTCTAAAAGGAAGAAGAGAGAAGGAGAAAGGTTACTACAATGTCTGCGTCTAGATAGAACGTGACATAAAGTTATTCCGGAGTGTAAACTGTCAAAATGTATGGTTATTCTTGATTTATTCGGTGGAATAACTTTATGTCACGTTCTATGGTAAGACGCTCTATGTTTTGCTTTAAATAAATATTTTAACTTTTTTTTTACTGTAAAATGTTTGAATTGGATACATAAATTGATTGGTGAGACAATAATCCAAGCACTCCACTTACCCAGGTAGCTGATACTTCAACAAGTCTCCAGGGAGTCTTTGCAGCAACTTAACCAATGCTAGAGCAATGGGAACTCTTTGCATATCCTCTTCTTGTCGATCGATGCTTGTTTTACGTCGGTTCACTTTGTGAGATTCTTCGTGATCTGTCATTTTTCCTATGGCGCTAAAACATACGATCTCACTAAACTTCCAAGCCTTTACAAATTGAATCTATCTATGGAAAATCTAATTCTTTTCACATTAAAACTTATTTATGGCTCAGCTTATATTGGTGAAAACTATGTTCACTTCTCAATGTGTTCAATGTGTTGAATCTATTGACGAAGGAATCCATCTTAAAGCCTTCAGGATAGCATTTATAAGGGCAAATGCTAGAAGTAAAAATATCTTGGAATAGAAAAAATTCCTGCCATGAAAAACACAGCCAGACAAAATCCCAATAATACTTAAATTTTAACTGGACAAAGTTAAACAAAACCGTATTAAGTTACTTACCGATTCAACTGCGGTAGCAAGCCAGCAGCCAAAGATTTGATGATCCGTTTAGCAACAGAAGGTGAGACGCTAGTCACTCTTTCAAACGCAGGCTCATTTGAAACCTCCTTCGAAGTCTCCTCATTCGCTAACTCATCATCAGCTGCTTTCAATTCTTCTTCTTCATCCATAGGAACCTCTTTTGCATCTAAAACTTCTTGTTCTTTATCTTCGTTTTGTTCAGAAGTGATAGCCTCATCTGTGGCTGTTTCGTCTTTGCTCTGTTCTTCAGTATTATCTTCTGTCTCTGTTATATCTTTGATTACATTTTCATCCGTATCTTCATTTAAAACACTTTTATCGGATTTGGATTTTATATTACTCTTGTCTTTAGCACCTTTCATTTTGATATTGATTTTCCCCTTTGCGATATTATTGATAAGAGCTTTAGGTAGCTCGATATTTTTAGCTTTGGAGAAGTCGAAATGGAACGCATCGAGAATACCGATCAGTATTCGAGTTAGCTGTTTTTGGTGCTCAGTTGTTGTACGCATTTTGTTCAAGTATAGTTTTAGTATGACTTCATAATGGTACCAAGGAAGTAACCTACAGCAAGTTGCTACAACTTCTATGCAAGCGTCTATTAGTGTATTCTTTTCTGTGTATTTATCATCGCCTAAATACATATACGCCAGTGGGAGGATAAAGTTTGTAAGCGTTCTAGGAGTTGGACATTTAGTCATCTTTTTCGCAACTTTGCAAAACTTCATCAGCGCTCGAACTCTTCTATGCATTTGTAAATGACACATGTTTTCGAAGAAATCAACTTCAACATCTTCTTTGTTCGTTAGATGCGCTAGATCTTGTAATACAACATCTGCGTCAGGGCATTCCCTAGCTAGCGTACCGAGTAGTGCTATGCTTTCGTTTCTAAGATTTTCATTCCTCGTGTCTCTAATTCCTGTTGAAATAAGAGACAGAACTGTATCTCTTACTAAAAATTGTCCATCAGTAGCTGATCTGTATTTCATGAGTAACTTCGGCAATATTCTTTTTAGACACAAGCCCGCTCCATCGCGCAAGCCTATATCCTTCTCAACACGGATTGTATAGAAGCAGTTATTAACTATAAGAATAGCAAGATCAACATCAATTTCGTTGCCATCCGATAGTTTGTAAATCTCTTTGTATGCGTCGATTCGTCTATCAAAATCTGGCTGCTCTATCCAACGCTTGTTAAAAGCGTTCATTTCGCCAACGATACGCGACATTCTTTCTAATGGATCTTTATTCGCTTTAGCGCTCTCAGCTATTGAAGTAAGCAGTTTTATGAGTAGTTTTCTAACATCGACAGGGCCGACTTTGTTGAAAAGAACTGCAATATTTTTTATGTAAACTTGCGGTTGAGTGCTATGTCCAAGCAGATTTATGATAGTGTTGACAGCATATTCCATGTTTTCTTCAGCCATATTCATGCACACTTTCTTTACTAATATAGGCAGGAGTAGTGTCAGTAATTCATCGCATATTTCTGGAGAGGCAACTAGTTCTGTTACCCTAGACAGAATTAAAAGATCTCTTTTGTTAACCGCATTTGACTTTGCGGAGTTTGCGAATCGGCGTTTCATTATTTCCAAAATACTAGGAATGTGTGGCATGAGAATTTTACTGCCGAAATTGAGGTTTGGTACGTTAGATATATCTTCAACTGGTAAACTATTGAAGGATTCAATTGGAGGAAGTTCTTTGTCTTCTTCATCTTCTGTCAAACTCAATAATTTCTCAATCATATCAAGGACGATGTTCACTACAACTGGTGATATTTTAGGTGCTGCTAAAAGCTTGAACAAAGCAGATAGCGCATTAGACGAGTCAGTTTCAGAACTTGTTATGAGTAAAATATAATATCTAGGATTCAGAGACCATGTCGATAGAATCTTGAGTAGAACTGTCGGGTTTTGAACGCATTCAATATGTAGCTTCACTATCATAGGGAACAGAAGAGTCTCAAATATAACGTGTAGTTCCTCTTTGCTCCATGGGTACTTGTCATATTGCTCAAACAACTTTTTGATTGTATTCAAAGCTAGAACTCTCAGATTCTTCAAGACTTTAATGTACCCTTTATGTACCCTTTCTTCTGCTGCTAAAACGCTTGCAATTGTCGAGCAAACTCCATAGAATATGTTGAACAGTTGTGACAGTAACTCATCTTTCATGTACCCTCCGAAATATTCCCTTACGACTTCAAAAAGATTCAATACACTATGCAGTTTTCCGGGAGCCGTTATAGATTTTAAATCTAGATTCGATTTTATAGTTTTATTGATTTCTTTCGGGGTCATTGGCATATATTGCTTGAACTGTGAAAACGCCATTTCGATGAACATTTTCAACTCATTCTCGCCACATCCGGCTAAGTATCGCATCACAAGAGATCTTCTTGCTTGACCACCTCCTTTTTTATCTGCACCAAGTTTCGACGTCATCTTTCCAAATAGAATTCTAAGTATAATAGGAACTACGTGTTCTCTATCTTCTGGGTGTATGCTTTGTGCGTCTTCTGTTATTTTAAACTTTGTCATTTCATCCTTGAACTTATTCTCATCTACCAGGTTTTGCAGGTTAGTTTTGTAAGGGACTACGCTTTTGTTTTTATAGTTTAGTACACAATCTAGCGCGTATTTTTGTAGTCCAGGATTTTTATTCTTTAGGAAGTCCATAAACAGTTCCCAAAATATAGGTTCCTTGTGCAGTGCTCTAGGGTTTTTGAATTGTGCTAACACTTGCATTACACTTATAAGAGTTTTAAATATTGTTTTTCCTGAAACCGTTTCCTTCGACTCTTCAATATCTTCGATCATTTGTTCAATATTTTCTTCAGGCTCATCTACTTCCATCTTGTTAGTGTCATGAATCTCTACATTGATTTTCAATGCGTTTTCATTTCTTCTATACTCTTCATCAATAAAGCTGAGGAACAAGACTACTACATCTCGATTTTTCGCTTCACATACTTGAATGCAATTAGTCATGATTTTGAGCAAAAGATTTCTATAGTTATACAGATCAGGTCTTTCAGATATACTATTGTAATCTGTGTACAGGTCTTTGATTATTTCATTGTTTGTTTCAATTTCAGTATCAAAGACAAACTGTTTCAAGTTTTTCTTAGCGTTTACAAACGAAGATTGTAGTGCTGTGTGAAATGGAGGCCAGAAATCTTCAGCAGGCAGAGCATTTCCGAACCCAGCTATGAATTCTGATACCGGTTCCCATAGAAGCTTGAAGTTGAAGTATAAAGCTCCTAACATATAATTCATACCAAAGAGATGGAACTCTGTTTCTTTCGCCAAAACATACTGTGTGGTATTGAACGCCATGTTTTGTAATAAACTAATCTGGGCTCTGTATTCTTGAATAGATGGTTTTATCGATTCAACTTCGTAACATTTACTGAATACCGCAAACTTTTCAGCATTTTCTTTCTCAGTCTTGTTCAAGCCTTCCACATTTTCAAAAAGCTTATAAATGTGGGTAGTCAACAACCTTACCATATGGAACGGCGACGATACATTGCTCTTCAAGTAAGAATCTACTAATAGTAAATGAGGATAGGACAATTTATTTTCATGTTCATACGCAGTCAAATATAAGTCCAACAAATGCAACGCACATAGGTAATTGGGATCTGCCGCGCACGGTAGCAATATAGGCAAAAGTTTGTCTATATCACATATTTGATTCAGCTTCTTGCAACTTGAAATGTGTATCGCACTTTCCGTAGCACTTGCGAGTAAGAAAAGTACTCTTCTGGCGCATCTTGATAGCGCTGTCGTGTCGCTATGAAACTTATTGTGTTCCGGCTGGTTTTCCAAGTTATAACTTGCTAGGACATTGAGCAACTTGGATATAAGAAAGTGCAGGGCATTGATACAGTAATCAACCTCTATTTTCGCCACATGTGGCAGACAGAACAGAACATTCATCAGTTTAGTTGGATTCTCAACTATATTCTCAACATCATCGTTTATTATAGCATTAAAATGCTCCATAAAAGAAGGAAGATATCTGCCGAAATCAACAGGGTATTTAACCCATTCAAAAAGCCTGATACCATTCTTGGATAGCGGAGATTTCTTCAAGCAAATCCTAGTCAGTGCACACATAGCTTCATTGTCAAATCCCGACTGAATTATAAAGTTTATAAAAGGCGGCAGGATGTGCATATCGAACTGTGAGTAATCTATCACATTTTGGACAAAGTTGATCAAGATATTTGGGTACGGTAAAGGTAGTAGGACTTTGACAATGATTCCAGCATGTTCTTGTGATAAGGAGACATTTGGAGATAGAAGTAAAACAGCTCCAATTTGAGAGCAAACTTCTAGAACACTCTCTGAAGTCTGCTCACAGATAACTTTTATAAGTAGAAGTACGAACTGTGGTGGGTTTGTCAAGTACTTTCCATTCTGATGCTCTATAATCTGTCCGGCAAGTCTGAGGATATACTCCAGTCCTTTACTCTCCTCATCATTTTCTTTTAGAATCTCTTCAGTGAATTTGAGAATGCTATTCCAAAAGATGGTGTACTCCTTGTGTGATATAGTTTGTAAGCTGTCTTCAAAGGTCTGAGTGAGGACTTTGAAGAGTATTTCCTGGTGATCTTTGTTTTCCTTTAGGTACTGTAGCAGTAGAGGTAGGAAGGTTTCAATACAGCTGTGGAATTTACCTGTCACACCTCGGAGAATTTCGAATATGAGATGACCACATCCAATAATAGCCTGAAAAATGAAAATGAATTATGTTAATGCAGATTGACTATGCAGAGTATGCAAAGCATTGCAATAGAACATTTCGTGTGCATGGTTAATATGCACTTGACTTGATTTTTGTTAAAACAAAAAAAAAATTTAAGCTCAATGCATTTCTACATATGAGTTCTTCTCTATCATTGTGAAAGTTCTAAAATGAAGAAGAGTCTATTAAGATAGTTGTAAGTGTACAACAAAAGTGATCAAAATAGTGATTTTAAATACTCACATCATCATTACTTTGCAGGTAAGATAGCACAAGACTAATAAACTTCTTCTTGTCTCTGATATCCCGAGCGACGAAGGCAAAACTCTCTGCTGCAAAGTTGTTTATATACTGTGGTTTATTCTCACTCAACAGCGGTATAATCCTTTTCAAAACCACAGCAATATCCTTCTTTAAGTATGGTTTGAGAACTTTGAACAGAAATGCGAGGCATATCAGTGTCCACTCGAGTTGCTCAGCATTTTTTGTATCAAGTAGCTTTATCAGGATGTCAAGGAACTTCGGAAAGTGAGGATAGAAGTCTTCTCGTAAGTCTTTGGCTAGAGAGACCAAGATTCTGGAAGATGAAATGAAAATATAACATACAGAGAAGTAAAGGATGTAGTAAGCATATTCCACTGATTTTTTTTTGTTTTTTAGGATTTTTAGTTAAAGTTTACTTGTCATTTAGATATTTTAACATTGAAGGTGGTCTAAATAATGACAATTTGTAAAATATCTTGTTTATGACTTACTTGTTTACGAAATAGCATTTTGGATGGTTGAAAAAGCTACAAAGATAAGAAAAACATGATTTTTTACTTTACTTACTCCAATAGTGGCTGTAGGCATAATGGATCCTCCAAATTCAAATACTTCTCTAATGTATCAATCACTTCATCTTTTTTGTGAACCAGCTGTGTTAGTGAGAAAGTCCCAAAGATCTCTTTCTTGAACTTCTTGAAGTTCTCTGTGAGATTGAGAACATGCCATTTTTGGACGGCCAAAGAGAAGTGTGTATCATTCTCTTCGGGCCGTTTAGTGTATTCATGTTCGATATGATACAGAGCTGCATGGCGAATGTCGATAGCATTTATACGCTCTGCAAACGGGACAAACTGCAAATAGAAGGAATTAGGTTTTGATAGATTATAGACAAATATAACAAGTATTAGCTCAATGTCTTATCACCGGCGAGAAGTATTTGTAATTGTAGAAGTCTAGCAGGAGAATATAAGCGTTTTATTTCATAAAAGTGAAAATATGTATTTCAATACATAACCTAAAATAAGTATAGGTTCTCCAAATTACTTACCCGAAAAGTATTAGTGGTTTTATGTTTCACAGGTTTACTCTTCATTTTCTTTTCATTTATTGACGAATTCTCATTTATTTAAAATTCACAGTTTTATTTAAATCATAAAATACACATGCCTGTGTGCCGCTTGTATTTTGAAAGATTGAGTATCAAAACAACACAACACATGGTTTTGACATTTCATTTTCCAGATGTCATTGTCTATTACATCAGCTAAAAATTCTCAGACTAGCTTGACTGAAGAAAATAGTCTTCTTTTACACGATCAAGCATTTAATATTTTTTTTCAACACAAACAAATTACTGTCAATTTTCTCGTATTGTCTATGATTCGTTCATTTTTCCTCCTTCGTAATTTTCATTCATTCATTGTCATGTCACTCATGTCATGTCATTGAAATTGATTGACTTTCAAAACAACTAACAAAATCCTCGAATTATTGACAAAATCAGTGGATCGTGTTTTCTGTTTTTTCCCAGGACTGAAAGCTTTCTCAAGCTTTATTTGCATATTCAATGCTAGCTAGATTTGTAAATTCCTTGCCTACTGGCCTATCAAACCAACTAACAAAGTTATACTTTCAAGGTAAGACCGTGAAATCTTATCATTCGCCGGGTCTTGATGATACTTCCTATCTGTATTCTGTGTCTATAGAATCGTTTGCTATGTTCTATAGAATCGTTTGCTTTTTTTGTTTGTCATCAGCTCTTGTGCGCAACCAGAGAGAAGCTCACAGTTTGCAAGTGCACCATCAATATAAAACAATGGACGTGAAAATATTACCTGCATTGCAAGATAACTACATGTATCTGATTGTGGATAAGGCCACCAATGAAGCTGCTATTGTGGACCCAGTTGAGCCGAAGACAGTATTGAAAGCTGTTCAAGAGCAGGGTGTGAAGCTCACCTCGGTGCTTACTACTCATCATCATTGGTAAGATGTGGCTTTTGTGGTTCTGATCATATCATTTAATTATTCTTATTATTATCTCACCTTGCCACAAACATCTTGTCTCTTACTTACTACCTACATATTTATCATTAGGTAATTTTAACAAAAATAGCCTTTGATATTCAGGAACATTTTTGTATGTTTTTTGGGTTAGCAGCATTTAGACCACATCTCAATTTGATCAGTTCGCTCTTGACTATATTTGTTCAATTTGTATTTTGTGTACATATTTCTTTTATTTTATTACATACAATTTCCTTAGTCTACTAGTATTATTTTAGATTATAAACAATCTTTTTTTTTTTTTTTTGTTAAATTAAATAGGTCAGCATTTGACCTCACTCTGCCTGATTTTTCTAAATGACCTTCCAGGGATCATGCAGGAGGAAATGAAGAACTAGTCAAGGCTCATCCAGGCCTCACAGTCTATGGAGGCGATGATCGCATTGGAGCACTGTCTAAGAAGGTGGAACACAATACCACATTCAACATCGGAAACCTAAATGTGAAATGCTTGTTCACACCATGCCATACTGCCGGCCATATCTGCTACTATGTCAGTGCTCCAGAGGAGGGCAACGACCCTGCTGTATTCACTGGTAGTAATAGTAACTTGTATTGTTTATTTAATAATTCACTGCACAGGACCAGCATGAATGGAGCATTGGAATAAAGTTGCAGATGATTATGATGTTCATTCCACTGCCAAGTTAATAAAAATTGCATTTTGTAATTTGCTCGCATCAGTTCCTCGAAATATTGATTCTTTTTCTTTATGCTTCACTTCACTTCTTGGTTTATGGCTTCTGCGACTTGTTGTCACAATTCTGCCAGTTCTTTATGCTTATAAACAATTATATTTTCCAGGTGACACATTATTCCTGGGAGGATGTGGAAGATTCTTTGAAGGCACTGCCGACCAGATGTACAATGCTCTCATCACAATCTTGAGTACTCTACCTGACCACACAAAGGTGTTCTGTGGCCATGAATACTCTTTACAAAACTTGAGGTTTGCTGCACATGTAGAGCCAGAAAATGAAGATGTGAAGAAGAAAATTAGCTGGTCTACAGAGAGAAGGGATGGGGGACAGCCTACTGTAAGTTAATATAAAGGATCATCTCACAAGCTACCAAGGTTTTAAGTTTAATAAGTAGACTGACTGTTTACTTCTAATGGTCAAGAATAGACTGGAAGAAGCTGGAGAATACACCAGGGTTGTATTACCTAATTAATTTAGTAGAACCCCACTTGTATAATAAAGCTGAAAGTTTGTGAGTTTGTTTAGATGTTCGTGTTTTAATCGCGCCTAAACCAGTGAACCGATTCGGACGAAACTTGGAATAGACGTAGATAGACCTAGAATAGAAGCTATTCAAAATGTTGGTACCACGCGAGCAAAGTCGTGCGCAGATGCTAGTTATGAATAAATCCTAAATTACTGCAATTTCGCATAGGATGTGTGTTTTACGTAAAATAATTGCGTTTTCAGGTCCCATCAACAATTTTAGAGGAGAAACAATACAACCCCTTTATGCGGGTTAACCAACCTTCTGTAATGAAGCATGCGGGCAAGCAAGACGCAATCGAGACTATGAAGGCTATCAGACTTGAGAAGGATAACTTCAAATGATTTTATAATGAAGTTGCATTTATATTGGGGCACAAGGTGTTGTGATGGGTCCGTTATATTTATTTAGTTAGTAAAGCAATAAACATTTTTTCTAATAATAATTAAACTGGTTTTAAATTATTTATCACTTACCTAATTAATCAAGGGATTAAAAGGGATCAAGGGAATATTATGAATTTCAAGTTGTTGGTTTAGAAGTTTAGATTAGAAAACAAGGTAAAGTAAGCGTTTTCCGATTTGGTTTACTGCCGATATAATTCAGGATGTTAGGCGGAAAAAGAAATTGCACGCGGTTTGGATGCGTGAACAGTCTGAAGTTTCCTACAGCGCCTTTTCAAAGCTTAGAGCTAACATCAAAATCCGTGTTTCTATTCAATTCAATTTGTTTATTGCTTCATGTTAGTTACAATGTCTTAAATATAGGTAGGCGTTTCATAACATGAACCCCGCTGGGGCACTGCAACATATGATAGGTTACTTATAAACTAACTTATGTAGGTATATATTGGCTCAGCCCTTAAAGATATTTAATTTAAATATTTTTGGTTCAAGTACTATTAAATATATATTTAGAATCCGAGTTTACTTTTTATTAAATCTTTTATTGTCATCTAGATAATCTTGAATATTGTAATAACTTTTTTCTATGAGGTAAGATTTTAATTTTTTGTTAAATATTGTATTTTCTTCTAAGTTTTGTAGTTCTGAGGGTAAATTATTATAAATTTGGATTGACATGTTATATGTTCCTGATTTAACTATTTCTAATTTTGTGTAAGGTAGGGCTATTTTATTTTTGTTTCTCAAGTTGTGCGGTTTGGTGTATTGCTCTTTAGATAATGTATAGAAAGTTTTATGTGTTCTTACAAATTTACAGATTTCATAGATATATATTGAAGTTAGGGTTAGGATTTTTAATTTACTAAAATGGATTTTACAGCTCTCTCTTTCTGAAATATTGACTAAGATTCTGATACATCTTTTTTGTAAGACAAATAACTTATTTGACTCAGAGCTATTTCCCCACAGGATAATACAGTAGCTTAACCAGGAGTGAGCATATGCATAGTATGCATTTAAACTTATTTCCAAGTTTGTACATTTTTTTAGTTCAAATAATGCATAGACAAACCTTGACAGTTTACTAGCTATTTTATCTATATGACACTTCCAATTCACTGAGGTGTCTATATTTACACCCAGTAAATTACATGAATCTACAGAATTTAGTTTATTATTATTATAGTTAAGATTATTCATATTTAGGGGTATTTTTTGATAAGGTTTAAACTGCATGATTTTTGTTTTGGTTATATTAAGTTCTAAATTATGTTCTTTAAGCCAATTTATTATTAAATCTAGTGTTGTGTTTATTTCTGAATTAAGGTATTGTTGCTCTATTTCTTGTGCCTATGATACGTACATAAAATGTATTGAACAAAATATTGTACTTAATCCTCGTCAGTTCTGGCAACACATCTCAGGTCTTCGTACAAGAGGTGGCTTTGAGCCAAATGTTACCTATCAGGGCAAAACTTTTTCTGGACCCGCTGCAGCTGAGGCATATGCCAGTTACTTCGCGAGTGTTTTCTTGCCTGACATCCCACAACTTAGTGTTTTGCAAGCCTGTTTTTTTGATGATACTGCTAATAGTAACTATGTCAATGTCACCGAGATTACTATCAAGGATGTCATGTATGGGATAAATAAACTTAAACCTAACAGCTCTGTAGGACCTGACAATATCCCGCCTGTTATTTTAAAAAATGCTAAAAAGATATTTTGTACTCCACTCTGTCATATCTTCAATCTTTGCCTAAAGACCGGAGTCTATCCTCCTCAATGGAAGCTGTCGAGGGTGACACCTATACCTAAAGGCTCAAATAAATCGTCTGTTGAGGAGTATCGACCTATTGCAATTTTGCCTTCGGCTGCTAAGGTATTTGAAAGCATATTGCACAAATATATTTACTCGCAAGTCAATAAATATCTCTGCGATGAACAGCATGGCTTTAGGGCTAAAAGGTCTGTCAACACAAACCTTTTGACCATCGTAAACTATATATCGGAACGAATGGATCGCGGAGTTCAGGTTGACGTGCTTTATTTTGACTTCCGAAAAGCGTTCGATAGGGTGAATAACGATAAACTTCTCACAAAACTGGCTGCCATGGGCTTCGCTCCGAATCTTCTCCGGTTACTGGCGGACTACCTACGTGACCGCCAACAGTTTGTTAGACTCGGCCTTTACGAATCTCGTCCCTATCACACGCGATCCGGAGTTAGTCAAGGGTCGATACTCGGTCCCCTGTTGTTTTTGCTGATGGTAAACGACCTCCCAGCTGTCGTGACTCATGCAAAGAGCCTCCTGTATGCTGACGATCTGAAACTCTATACTGAGATAAGATCTGAAGCAAACTGCGAGGCCTTGCAAAATGACGTCGACGCGATTTTTGGTTGGAGTGTGGCCAACGGAATGGAATTCAATTCCAGTAAATGTTACTGCATGTCTTTTGGTCGAATGAGGCGCCCAATTTGTTATGATTACAAGATAAATAACGAGATCATAACACGAGTCAGCACGGTAAAGGATTTGGGCGTCACATTTGACCATGAGCTCAACTTTCGCCACCACATTGTGACTCTCGCCAAAGAGTCATACAGGCGCCTTGGGTTTGTTCTCCGGAACTCTCGTGACTTCCATAACGAGCGCGTTATCAGGACTATCTACAACGCCCTTGTTCGCAGTAAGCTGGAAACAAGTGCAAGTGTATGGAATCCACACGAAAGCAAATACGCATTACTGCTAGAAAAGGTCCAAAAAGAGTTCTTGAGGTTCCTATATATAGTATATATATATAGTATATTTTACTTTTAAGTAGGTAGTGTATTCACTGTACCTAAAATATGGACTTGTTTCTGAAATAAAACACTATTTATTTATTTATTTATTTATATAAGTTCCGGTTTGGATACTATCCATTTATGTACCCCACGGAATTTCTGTTGGGATGTCTTGGTTACAACTCGCAAAAGGTCCGCCGTGCCAATGACCAAATTACTACGGCCTGTAAAATTTTCCGAGGCTTGACTGACGCTCCGGAACTCAGTGATGGCCTGTGTCGTTTTTATACGCCGAACAATTATTGTAGAGGTTGTTCCCGCCGAAGACACAAGCTGTTTGCAGTACCTGAGTGCCGCACTGTCGCTCGAGCCTCCTCTCCTTTACCACGTACCCTTACAGCACTCAACGCCCTCACGGATGAACATCCCAATTGTGACTTGTTTGCGGATGGATGGAAGCAGTTATTGTGCGAATGTTTAAGATTTTGTGAGCGACATGACATTTAGGTTGACATGATTAATTACTATTTATTTTGTGCAAGTTTGTTAATTTTAATTTATTTCATATTTCATTTGCATTCTAAGACTTTATTAATTGTGACTATTGTTTTGTATTGTTAGTTTTGTATTTAATTAATGTAATTGGTAATAACCGTGTTAATTAAATTAAAAATAAATAAATAAATAAATAAATAAAGGTGGTTAAAATGGAAAAGAGCAATTTCAGTGCAGAATGGAATTTATTTCCAAAATAGAATTGTATGGATATAATTTTAATGTCTTAAATACAAAATACTGATTAATTTTGAAGAATGCAGTAAGTACACTCAAATAATAAATAAATCAAGGAAACTTGAGTATGATGTCTTGATGCATTCATTGCTGTGTATCATGCTCCTTCTTTATGGTGTTGTATTGTGACATCTGCTCAACATACTTCTCTTTAGACCTCTCAAACATAGCCACATATACCTGAAAATAATGTTGACATTACTTTTATTTTCATGAATACAACTTCCATAGTAGGCTATCATTTGAGTTGCCAATGATGATGATGATGAACTTCCATAGCATGACCACAGAATACAGAGAGGGCATGACTAAGAAGCAAGAGGTATAAGTTTAATCCTGATGAAACCAAAAATTATTCCGTGTCTGCAACATACAATAATCACAACACATCTTTAGCTCTCTGAAGATAGGTGGCACTAAACGATTGATCAGGTTAGCACATGTAGTTGCGTGTAGAGTAAGTGATATAGAATGATGCAGCAAACGTAGGGGAGTGAGCAAGGCAGCTATACAAACGCTGTCTTCGTCTTTTAAGGGTCATTAAAACAGAACTTCGGAGGGATAAAGATTCGTTGTGAGTATTGTACTTGAACGGATTTGGGTGAATTTATTGCATAGTCAACTTTTTATCCCCAAAAAGACAAATATTCTAGAGTTGCTGCACTTCACACCACACTGATGGTTGGTATTTTAAAAGTAGATTAAAATACAGTTCACTAACAATAAATTCATTTGCTCTCAACAGTGCTTTAGAACCTGGCAAGTAATTTCGTATGAGTCTGTGGCCGTGATGGAGTTATTAGGCTGCCTTAAGGGCTCCCTCCGAAACACAGAAACGCTCAGATGAAAATGACACTTGCGGTCCACTTACGGACCGTTCAGAATGTTGCTTAACTTTGTCAATCTATCAAGAACGACTAAGCAAGCACAACCATGAGCGCTTCACCTTTTCCTACTTACTAATAATATGTATAACTTTATGCGAAATGTGTGGCAGCACGCTGCAACTGTCGGCACAAGACAAACCTTGTATGGTTTAATGTGTCGTATTATGTAAGACTATAAATAAGTTTTTGATAAATAAAGAAAACACAATACAATACAATACAAATACCTGGAAACCTGAACCTGGCAAGTGAAATCAACACATTCAATAAAAAAATTACCCTTTTCTCCTCATTGGTGAGAGATCTCCATCTATGAGCCAATTGCCTTGTGACTTCTTGCTTAGATGGCTCAATTCCATCTTCAGAGTTTGTTTCTGCTATGACCAATGGACGCTGTTCTTGGCAGAATTGAAAGAATGCATTGCAGGGCTTCTTTGGTGCATTAGGATCTTTTTCAGGCTACAAGAAAAATTTACATGAATACATTAGAAGTCAAGTCCCTGAAGCCCTCAAAGTATGTATTTAGATACTAAAATGCTCTTTGATGCCATGGTAGCATAGTCTTCTTCTTTAGTTTTTTGACGACCTCTGTGGCGCAGCGGGTGCAAGCCCGCTTGGGACGCAGAAGGTTGCGGGTTCGATCCCCGCCGCGGGATAAATGTTTGTATGATCTGCAAATATTTATTTCGAGTCTGGGTGTTTCCTTGTATAATATGTATGTATTTACAAAACAAAAAATATATAAGTAGTATATCAGTTATCTGGTTCCCATAGTACAAGCTTTGCTTAGTTTGGGGCTAGATGATGCTGTGTGAAAAAGTCCAGCATTATTTATTTATTAGTGTTTTCTGCTGTATTTATTTTTATTATGTACTTTTATATTGTTTGTTTCTTTTTTTTTTTAATGTTTGAATTTTGATCTCACTAGTTAACGCCTTAGATATTAGTATCTGTAATGTTAGCTTAAGTTTTATATGTTTAAAATTATAATTATACTTTGTATAAAATTGGGTAGCATAGCTAAAAATTATCACCTTTTCGGCCTTGCTCTTCCGTTTGGTTGCTTGTTTTTTAGATCCAGAGGCATTTTGTTTTTCAGCTTGTTTGATTATTCCCTGAGGTCTCATTATGGTTCGTGGTTTTGTTGGGATCACGGCGTCTTCCACGGGCATCGATCGAAAGCGATCTTCATGACTATCCAGTCTCTCAACCAAAATCGCAATGTCTTTTTTGCACCGTTTTGTAGTTTTCTTCGATGCATGTATTCTGGAAGGACAAAACACAGTAGTACATGTACAAACACCAGGTTATCAGTCTACTTGTACATAATCTCAACACAAACCTGTGAATTAGTCTGTCGTTATCCTGCTGTAGAACTTCACATCGCTCCAGTAAAAGTTGATACTTTCGTCTATAAACATCGACGTGCGGTAAGCTCACCATATCATCACCATCAGACTCGTCCTCGGTATCATCTGATTCGAGATGTTGGACTGTCATTTTAATTTATTTCACGGCTTCTACGTTCTACGAATCGAATTTATTTTTATTTACGCACGCTGTTGACGCTCGCTGTCATCGATCGATCTTGGTTTGTAATGTTGGCACAGTTTCATGTTCCAATTCGCGACTTATGTATTGAATCAAAGTTTTAGCGTATATTTGTTATCACTTTCACACTTGTAATCTGTAATACAATTTTATATAGTTCTATCTCTTTCAAAAGTTAAGTCAGTTGCCAACCTTTAGAAATAAATCAATGATAGTAAAACGGAAACAGATGATTTAGCAAAATGCGCGGTAAAGATTGGATAAAGTATTTCGCGCAGATTTAAATTTTGTGGATTGACCGCACAGCGATTGCGCGCAACCAAGCAAAATTTCCCGGGGCTTCATTGATCCAGGCTGCAGCATAACTATCTATGTATGTTTCTGGAGTGTAGGTGTAGATAGGTATATAAACATGTTGCTGAAACACTGCAGTGTTAAGTTCAAAGTTCCTTCAGGACATGCGTGTACCAAAATTACTAATATACTACTCGTAAAGTGGAAGGGTACCTAAATTGCGTTTATCTGGTGTATTGTAAGCTTTAAATTTGATACAATGCTATCGTTATTTTTATAGATAATGTTCATATAAAGAAATAATGTGTAAAGTCTCACAAATGCCTACTAAAGATAGCTATGAGATGGATTCCGGTGCTAACGAGACGAACTATGTTTATCTGTTTCATATCATTATTTCTATTTTATTTATTTTATGCATTGAGTTGTTGTTTAGTTGACGAAAAAGAGGTAAGTAAGAAATGGTAGAATTATCCATATCTATCGCAGTGTATGAATTCAAAAAGTTTCACTTTAAAACTTTGTTTGTAACAAGTGTCAAGATATGAGTGAGTCATTTACTGAATCGCGCGGGTTCCGTGCACATATTTTTATTTTTTATAAAAAAATATTTTGCGTTCATTGAAGATTACAGAGTAGGATTCACCGCCTCTATAGGCATGGGCGGATCCAGAATTTTTTTCTGGGGGGGGGGGGGCACAAGAAACAAAAACTGTGAAAATTTTTTCACAATTTATTAATTTTTCGTAGTTAGTAGGTACACAAAATATCGTCTGGGGGGGGGCACGTGCCCCCGTGCCCCCCCCCCCCTGGATCCGCCTATGTCTATAGGTAGGTATTTACGTACAGTAGGTAGGTAAGTGTGTAATATTCTTATTGTTTCAGGTTACATTAGAATACGTGTTATTTCGTCGCCAAATAACTAAATACAAGAGTGCTTCTTTCCGTTTCGCTTCTCTTCTTGGTATTTATATGAATGGTAGCAATACATATCGGAGACTGAAAAACACAGTTCCTGTGAAGAGACTGCCTGATGCACTTGTTATTGGCGTAAAGAAATGTGGCACACGAGCGCTTTTGGAATTTTTAAGGTAACTAACCTAACCTACTTACCTAGATTTAAAAATTCAAACACAATATATCTAGCTACAGCTTTTAAAATCAATAAAGTAAATATATTAAGTATTATGGGTACTTACCTGATTACTTAACAATTTCAGATTGCACCCAGATGTCAGAGCTGCGAGATCAGAGGTTCACTTTTTTGATAAGTTTTATCACAAGGGGTTTGAATGGTATCGGTAAGTTTAATTTTATTTACTTAGATCAAAACTTCCATGAATTTTGGATGCCTAAATATACCATAATAAGTTTTCGCAAGGCCATCGCTGCCTATAAAAAAATGTTAGGTAGGTAGCCTTTATATAAATTAAGCTTGAACTCTTTTTCAGAGATAAAATGCCCCCTACTCTCGAAGGTCAGATCACGATGGAAAAGACCCCTTCGTACTGGGTGACAAGATCAGCGCCAAGGCGGGTATATGCCATGAACCCCTCGGTCAAACTGCTGGCTGTTGTAAGAGACCCGGTCACAAGAGCTATCAGTGACTATACACAGTCTGCCAGGTAAGACATAAAGCTTGACCAAATTTGACTAAATACGAGTATTATCACTATTTAGCTAAAGTTAGACTGGTTAACAGAGGCCATGAAATCTAACACGAATCTATCCCTCAAGGTTCGTGTTAGATTGCACAAACTAAGGAAGGCGTATGCCCAGCAGTGGGCTAAAATATGCTGTGGATGCAGTGGATGATGTTGAGACTGGTTGGGGCTTTTATACCTGCTGTAGATATCCATTTTCCTGACCGAGCAAGACCACGACTGACTGCACTATACTTAACAAATACATGAATATAGAGTTCGTTTCTCAGCACTAAAGTCAAAACTCTTTCCAGCAAGCGACCATCTCTCCCCCGTTTCGAAGACCTGGCACTAATAAACAGTTCAGTGCGTTGGAACGGTGCTCCTGCCTCAGTAGTGGATGCGTCATGGCCGCCCGTGAGGCTTGGAGTGTATTCACGGGCTCTGAAGCGATGGTTGCGACGGTTTCAGAAAACAAAGCTACTGCTTGTCAGTGGAGAGAGGCTGGTGGCTGATCCTGCTGCTGAAATGGCTAGAGTACAGGTGAGACCATTTTATTTCAGCAAACGCTTGTGTTTTGATTACTGATTTAATGGATAGTTTCTTCGATCAACAATGATAGGATAGATAAAAGTTGATAAAAGATCGTAGCAGAATAGGATAGTGAGTGCCTCAACTTTCGTTCGACCAGAAGGCTATCTGTATTCTGTGCCGAAGGTCATCCATCATGGACCAATGTACCTATTCGGATTTTTTATGCACTTTATTCCTGTAGGAATAACGCGGAAAACAGAAACAATAGATTTTCAGTTGCTACTGTTCCGACTCTTTCTTTATTGTTCAATCTAAAATGTATTCAGTGTATTATTATTTTTTCAGGAGTTTCTCGGACTGAAACACGTGATAACAGACAAACATTTCTACTTCAACTCAACGAAGGGATTCCCCTGTCTCCTTAAGTCTGAAACCAGTTCCATCCCTCATTGTCTTGGGAAAACGAAAGGTCGTAGTCATCCGCACATAGACCCCAATGTGATTGGTAGACTGAGGGATTTTTATAGGCCCTTCAATGAAAGGTTTTACCAGATTTCCGGAATCAATTTCGGGTGGCCTTGATAGTGTTGTGATTTTGTATACGGATTGTGGTAGACGTGTATTTCCAGAGGATAAGGGGTGTAGAGTCATAGGCAATCATCGTACAATTGTATGGATGCCTGATGAAATATAAATCATCTACGACGATGGTATGGTTGAGAGATGGATAATGATTTATAGATAGTCATAATTACTGATGTTTTTTTAATAAACGTCATTATTGCTCAATTTCTCGAAGTTCCTTTGATCGTGGAAAATCACGTAGGTATAGTTAGGTAAGTACGACCCGCGCCGCACCGAAAAGTCAATTTTGTGGCGCGCTGTGAAGCTGCTTATTATTAAAAGCAATAATAACTTTAGGTAGTTAATAAGTATTTTAATTCCTGCGGTTGTGTATCTATCTATAGTTAATCAAGGCATAGCTTAAAAAAATATTGTTAATCCGCTCAAAATACTTGCATAGATAGCATTATTACTTGTAACAAAAATTAGGTTACTTAGATATATAATTTTAAATAATAATTGTTAACTTTTTCCGAAAATGACTGTATTTGTTGTTTGTCATTCTGGTGAATGCTAAAACTAAAATCCCAGTAAAGGATTTTATGGAAAGGAACCCTAAAATTATTAGATTACGTACTTACTATTAAATTATTTGAGTAGGTAACGCGTTCCAATGTACGCGTATGAACGTGCAGCAAGCAACTGCTGCAGTGTACCAAAATGATTCAAAGTGATCCCAGCGGTCCTACTGAATAGAGACTGAATACATGCTTTTTGACTTTGTATCGCAACAAGACCGCAACCGATTGCATGTTCCTGTAAACGCGTGCATTGGAACGCGCACTCCGTACAAGGCTTTGGGTTACTTGTAATTTTTATATTTAGAGATCAAATTCACATAGTACTTACACAATTTCAATATCTTTTTTGCTTCAATGTATGCTCAACTAATTGTTTTCGTTAAGAGACGAATGTGTAAAAGAATTTAGATTAGGTTAGATTAGAAACTTTAGTCATAGGTTTGAATGCCCTCCGATCACTTGTGCCATTTTGAATTTTGTAGTTAGTAAAATGCATTTTTAATCTATTAAAATTTTATTAAATAATTTATACCAGTGATTTTTATTTGCAACTCACAATTCATTCATATAGGTACTTACACACTTAAAAATAGTAAGTAATCACCTAGGACTTACAACTACCTGACTTTGTAACTTTCTATGTAGGTATATATTTAGGCTCAATGCACGTTGAATTGGCAAGCGACGCGACAATTAGTTTTATAGCAAGCCATTATAAACCTTATGAAACTTGGTACAAGATATAGAAACGCTTGTAGAATGAACGAGGTCTGGCGCCATCTAGCGGGTCGCGCTGGCTCAAGTACTTTCGAATCGTTTCTAATCTTGTACCACGCAAGCTCATGGTAAGGTCCCAGTTCACATGCTAAATATTAAAATATGTATACCACGGATTTATAAATCCGTGATGTATACCTACCTACTATCTTTTTTGATGGGTAGGTAACTTATTTACATTCACAAAACCTTGATAGTTCCAATGAAAGAGTAAAAAAATGACGATCTATTACTTGCTAATTCCCGTATTTGTGCTACAATTAGCGTTCAAGACACTGTAGAGAGCCCTTTTTGATCAATCGTTTCCTACATAAACAGGCAGGTCCTTAGGGTTCATTTGAAAGTAAGTTATTGATCCGGCGTCAACGACCGCAAACACCATGGTGACATTGTCTTCGTGTCTTGAGTGGAGCGACCTTACTTCTGCGCCAGACGGGAATTTTGAATATGCTCTGAAAATGAAGAGAGAGTATGAAAAAACCCCATATATAACTTACCAGGGAATATATGATACTTAGCTATACTGACGGAGACCTTAAGGCGGCCTAAAAAGTCCGTCACCAGAGTTGGCCACTGACTCATACGAGCTTACTTACTTACTTTCTGGTTTAAGATCATTTATTTCTCTTACAGAGAAGAATAGTAATTCACTTACAGAGAAATCTTAATTCTAGTTTTATTATAATGTTGTTGGGCTTAACGTACTAAGATAAAACTACACAATCGATAATTCGCAAATAGAGTTAGCAAAAAGCGGGTACCTACACCTACTACATAAACTATACAAATTACAAACACAAAGTACCTACAAAAAAAACTTCGTATTACTGTGGGACGACGACGTAAACAAACTCATGACATGGATCGATCATAACTAGATGTGGCACTTTTTAGATTTAAGTTTTTTTTTTCTTTAAAGTTTTTAATGGAATAAATTAGTTTAACTAAAGCAAAGTAAGTAAGTGGGTATGAACAATAATATTAAGTGTAAGGTACTGATAATTATTATTTAATAATTAGTAGGTAGGTAGTAGGTACTTTAGCTATACTAAGCCAAACTTTTAGCTCGTGCAAATATGTGTTTGGATTCTAGCCTCTGACTAAATCCATACTAATCCATACCTATTAATATTATTAATGGGAAACTTACTCTGTCTGTCTGTTTGTTACCTTTTCACGCTCAAACCACTGAACAGATTAGGCTGAAAATTGGCATGGATAAAGGTTGTATTCTAGGGAAGGACATAGGCTACTTATTATCCCGAAAAATCCCGAGGGACCGCGGGTTACCCCGCGCAGCGCAGCTAGTCTTGAATAACTTGATCCAAGAGAAAGTGCACCCCTGCTTGGGAATACAGTCCTGATTTCTGTTTTAAATAAGTTGGTATACTCGACTCGTAGAGCATAAACATTTCACCAAAACAAATATTTTTTGATTTGAATACTTACTCAACACAAACAACTCTAAAATGCGGCTTCGGTGGGTCAGTCTTCCGGAAATTCTGTACATCTCTATTAAAAACATCAAAATCAATTGTAAGACTAGTTTCCTGTATATCTGTGTTTGTTTTTATTACCCTTAGCTTCTCTAATGAGGTGGCCCAGTCAGCACCAGGTTCTTGCGCCAAAATAGGCTTCAATCTCGAATTATCCGTAGACAGATCTCTTGAATGAGTTGAAAGATCATCCTCAAAGTTTGACACGGCTTCCATATGTGAGCAGTATGTTAATTTCAGATCATCCCAAGTCTTCAGATCCACCCATGATATAAAGTCGTACAGCTCTTGACTATCGCTCCATAGATGTGAAGAATTCGATTTGGAGCATGGCATTGCTTTACCAAAATTATCATCGTCTGGTAACCATTTTTTATCGAAGTATTTCAATAAATCTGTGTTATTTTCTAATGGATCATCCGGTAGTGTTTCTATAGATTTACTTGTACTAGCGCCTGCATTGACTTTCCTTAGAATGCTGAGCGGATTTAAAACTTTTCGTCTCTTACAGTGGCTTGCATAATTATCGCTGTGAGGGCGCTTTTTCTTTGCTGGTACATCATCGGTAGGAATCACATCTGAATCTGAACTGCTATCGAGAACAACCAGTTTCTTATCAATCAATGCCCCTTTTGCATCTAACTGAAATTCTGTATTGAAAGTTTCATTGAAATTACCAAGAAGGTTACAAAAAGCTCTCTTGTGCTTTGAGATTAGTAGTTTTTTTCTTTCTAAATTCTTGAGTTTAGCAGCTAGAGCTTTGACACTGGTTAAATACTTTTCATATGTAGCATTGTCCGGTTTAGGTTTCTTAGTTGCGACGTCATCATCATCCAACTCAATAGTTTCAACATCCGCATCATCCATGACATCAAAATTGGGTGTAATCCTGATCTTTCCATTGTAGATCTCATTAAATCTAGCCACGAGACCTTGAAGAGAACGTAAACTATTATTTGTAGGTCTTTGGAACTGTTTCAATCTATTTGCGAAATTCTGTATTGCACGTAGGTGGTTATCTCTGATATCGTACTGCCTTTTCCTCTGGTTTTTAAAGAATCTTGGTCTGTTGGTGTTGAAAGATTGAGGCATGAAATGCATCATTCTGTAGAAAAACGGGTGTTGATTGAACTGATATCTAGGGTATTGGTTGAAGTTTTGGAAACGAGGCCGCCAGTTGGGGAAGTATCCAAACGGTTGTTGAAATAATGGTGTGTTGGGGAGAAATTGAGGTAGTTCAGGTGTTGGTACGGCCGCTGTTTCAGACTCGCTGGAATCTCTTATTGTTCGATACATGGCTCTATTTTCTACAGATGTCGTCGTTGTCGTTGGTTTGCGTCTTCGATTACTCCTTTTTAACTCAGGTAGATTCAACACATAGGATGTGTTGTTGAGAAATATGTTTCGTGGTAAATATTCTTCGCTTGGCACTTTCACAGTGATAACCTCTTTGTTGTAGCAGTCGGGGATATTTTTGAAGATCTCCTGGCTGTTTTTAGGATCGGCAGGACGGATCTTCCTGTTCTTTATCTTTTGCTGTAATATTTGGTAAATGTTGAGTAATGGTTTTGATGTTTTTGGTTCAGGATTTTTGTCTTCAACTGCATCTGAAAATAAAAGAGAGAATTATTGGTAATGTGCAAGTAGAAACACGCAAACGTAAACAGGATCACGACTTTATCAACGAGGAGCGGTAGACATTCTCCCAGATCTCTTTATGTAAGTATTTCAAATCCTTTGAAGAAGTCTAAGGGGACAGTCAGAGGCAAGTCCAAACACGTTTGATGCTGTGTAGGTAAGGTATTGAAAATTATATTTCTGTTTTTACAGAATATACTAATTTTTGTTTTTTTTATAAGAAAAATAATAAAACTTGAAGATATGAACACCAAATGTAAACAACTAAAATGGAGATGGACTGGTCACATAATAAGAAAACACAAAATGGACAAAAACCATGACAGAATGGATTCCAGGATACAATACCAAAAGAAACTGACTCTACTGAAAAGATGGTCTGATGACATTAAAAAGATTGCAGGACCACTGTGGCTGTGAGTGGCAGCAAACAGAACTGAATGGAAGCAGTTAACAGGACATGCTGAAGAATATCCGGACTGGTGTGCAAAAATAGAATTAAGTAAACTGCAAAAATTCTCAGAAAATAAAGGCTTTGAAATTGAATGGGATATAGGATAAAATAATTACATACCTGTTTTTTCTGTATGAGATTCTAACGGTATAGAGGATGATACAATTTCCACATCAGGTTCCGATACCTCATTAGCCAAGAGTCTTATAACACCATGCTCATCAATTGAAGGTATAACTGAAAATAATTGAAACATAAATTATTAAGTAGGTATCAACCAGCCTGACTGACTTGAAGCCTGAGAAGTGAGAACGGCAAAATCAGCTAAATAATTTTTTTGTTGTATTTTTTATTTCAATTCTTTTATCTGATTAAAGAAGTAAGAATAGTAAGGAGAAATGTAGATTTACCTTTAGAGTTCACTTCACTTTCTTCAATTGATACATTTTCAATTTGAGTAACACTTTCATTACCGTTTACATCTTTTTGAGAGGAACAGTCATCTGATCTTGACACTTGAGAACTGTCTTTACTTAAAGTATCTTTCGATAATACATCAGAAACTTGTTCTGATGGAAATGTAATCTGCTCACAGTATCTTGTGCCATTATGTGATTCATCATTGTTATTTTCAGAATCAGGCAAGGTAATCTCACTTTTGTTTGAGTTCTTTTCTTGTGAATATTCAGTTTTTGATTTTACTTCAGCTGGTGTAAGTGTATCATGTCTGAAGACTTTGTAGCCAACTCGGCTTAGTGAAGCATACACTTTGTACTGAGTGAGGTTTATGTGATCATCCAATAACAGGCTGTATGCTTTCTGCAGTGACACTGTTACTTGATTATGTTTTAAGAGAAGACAGTTCTGAAAAGGAGACATTAAATATGAATTAATAGGGACTTGCGTGTCTTGATAGATAGACACACAAATCACAAAGTGATTTTAGAAATGTTTCTTTAAAGCAATCACACACAACTCATGTTTAGACCTTGAATATTGACATTATTCTTATACTAACAGTCTCCATCAGATAAAGGGCTTCCTCTGGCAACAAGAATAATGTCCCATTAACTTTATGGCCTATGTACTGCCAGTAGCCTCCAACTTGCTGAGTCACCTCGGCCAGTTTCAATTCATCACTCCATTCAGCATGGCTCAGTGCACCACTGGAATTTACACAATCAAAGTTTTATACCTACTGCCTACTTTAAGTTGTCATCTTTGTTAAGAGGCTACGAAAATTGCATCTTGCTGGCTTTTTTTATTGACCAATATAGCTCATTATATTTGCAACTCAGGATAAATCATTTGCAATCTAGCTGGCTAGACATTGAATATTTGCAAAGAAATATCTTGACAATATTGCCGGGCCACACAGCAATCTTGCAGCAATTATTGCACTGTGTTGTGAGATATAATCGGCAATGTGGCAGCTATACCATTGCAGCAAGATTTGCTAATATAAACTAACCCCAACTGTGAAATATGTCAGGATAAAGAGGATGTATACCATTTTCTTATGGAATGTGTACGGAGTATCTCTATGAGAAATTCTTTATCAAACATAAATAGGATTAACTGGCTAGATGTGGGTGTGTGGCAGAGTGTGCTGGCTGCTCAGACATCTGATGCGGCTGTCATGCTCTACCGAAAGACCCTTAGGCTCTTGGAGGAATAATTTTGCAATGAGAGACCTATGGGACCGGCATGCTCAAAAATCGATCAAGGTCCCTAAATTAAAAAAAGATAAAAAAAACCTGTTTACAAGCACCGTTACGAATTAAGTTATCTATTGGGGAATTCATTATAGACAAAAATGCAATGTCAATTGGACTCACTACAAGACTATTACATTACGGGGTCAGCAAGAATAAAATAGCTTGCAATACAGGGTTTGAAAATAAGGCATGCCTTAGCCATGAACAGGGAAATCACGGCAGCTCTGAATAAATAAAATAATATAGATAAAGTGTATACTTACGCTTTATCAATCCTTTCAGCAGCTACTAGAGCCTTTCTTGCCTCCAATGCAGTTTGTATTTGCTTGGCTTCTAGCCAGGAGCCATTTGGAGCCACCTCCTTCAAGCCAAGCTCAGGCAAAATACAGTCTGTTACATTCCTTCCTCTGTCTACAATTTCTACACCACTGAAAATGAAATACTCGTATGAATCGTAGATGTTTAGTAGGTACTGAGGTTAGAGTTGGTTGATTGTAATCCTTGTTGAATGTGAAAAGGTTGTTGATTTAAAATTTACAGAAATAAGGCATGTTTCAGAGCCAAGGTTTTAGAAGGTAGGACGTGTACTGAAAATGATCGTCTAGCATTTTAAAATCTAATGAATTGTATTGAAACAAAACAAATACTTACGATAACATTCGTAGCGGTCTAGATTCCATACTGAAAAAATCACCCTCGGTTTCTGTAATTATTTTTTAGAACAACAAACGCATTGTATCTCAAACTCAAATATGAGCATTTATTACACAGACGTAGATAGTAGAACTACTGCGTTATTTATTAAACTTAGATAAAATTCAGATATTTATGTACGACCGAAATTCAACGAAATCCTACTTCCTTTTCCAGGCCCCAGGCCCAGCTTCTTCTTTTTTAGCAAATATACAGGTATAATTCTGTCAATGTCAAGTTTTATAGATTTATAATCATATGTCAGTCAGTCAGTCCTGTCAATTTGGTTTAGAACAAAAAACGGCGGCTTGTTTTCTTCAAAACTCCAACGGACATCTTTCGTCAAATGAAAAATCTTCTTCAATTCCCCCATTCTATTTGCCGAATCTCCTGCCAAGTAGGTATCCAATTAATAAAATGCCACCTAAGCCCCTATACCAAAAATCAAATTGTCAGGACTGACTGACTGACATGTTAAAATTAAAACTTGACATTGGCAGAATTATACTGATACAGTGTTGCACGTCAAGTGCGAGTCGGACTCGCGCATGAAGGATTCCGTAACATACATTATTTCTATAAAAAACCGGTCAAGTGCGAGTCGGACTCACGCACGAAGGGTTCCGTACATAAACCGGCAAAAAAATCACGTTTGTTGTATAGTCAGTTGCCTATAGCCCCATATTTATTATATTCTGTATTTGTTGTTATAGCTGCAACAGAATAACATCATCATCCGTGAAAATTGTCAACAACAACAGACTGTTTAACTATCACGGTTCATGAGATAGGTTGTACAGCCTGGTGACAGAGGGACAGACAGACAGACAACGAGCCTTAGTAATAGGCTCCCGTTTTACCCTTTGGGTACGGAACCCTAGTGGAATAAAATAGCAAGGTGTAACAATTTTAAAATGCGAGGCAAGGGAATTTTTAGAAAATCTTTATCTCTTAAGTTTTTTTTAAGAAATCTTAAAGATTTCACGAGGTCCCAAGGCCCATTGAAATGTTTTAACTATTTTAGTTTCCTTTAAAAAATGCAAATAAGCGCGTACGGTGCTGCGGCTATAGGTACCTATTAAAGTGTGCGATGACCATAAATCGTAGGTATTTTATTGTAATTAAAGTCATAAAGTTTTATTGTTTAAAGTAAAATGACACGCACGACATCTTTACTTTGAAAGCGAAATCAATCTGATCTGGTTCTCAACCTAACCCAGAGATGGCAGATAGTAACGTGTGTAGGATTTTTGTGCCACTCGTGTAAAATACCTAAACACACTTACTTACTTTTATATAGATAGATAGATAGATAGAAAATACTTTATTGCACACCACATGGACATTACAAACTACCTACATACTACCTACCTTACCTACCTTATACTTACCTACATACTTAATAATTTTAATAATAATTATAATCTCGGAGTAAAACTTTTTTTATTAAAACGTAACGTAGGTTAGGTATACAAATTACGCAAAATGTTTGCAGAAAATTCGTAAACGTAAACAGAGTCACGCACGATCACGACTATATCCCCAAGGCGCGGTAGACATTTTGTGAGATCCTATAAGTACTCATTCCAGATCCTTTGAAGATGTCTAAGGCGGGTAGTCAGTCAGAGGCATGTCCAAATACATAATTGATACATGCAACATCTTTTAATATTCCATACGTGACAGGTTGCAAGCCTATCAGCGCCTATAAGAGTAGAATTCTTCTGGTTTCCTCACGATGTTTTCCTTCACTGTTTAGAGCTCGTGTTAAAGCGAAGCGAATACGAAGAATATTACGAAAATCCATTGATGCACGGTCGGGATTCGAACCCACGACCTTCGGATTGAAAGTCGAGGTACAACCATTGGGTACAAACTGTGGGTACAAACGGTTTGACGACCTCTGTAGCGCAGTGGGCGAAAGCCCGCCTGCGACGCAAAAGGTTGCGGGTTCGATCCCCGCGGCGGGACCAATGTTTGTATGATCTACAAATATTTGTCTCGGGTCTGGGTGTTTCTATGTATAATATGTATGTATTTACAAAAAAAAAAGTATATAAGTAGTATATCAGTCATCATAGTACCCATAACACAAGCTCTGCTTACTTTGGGGCTAGATGATGCTGTGTGAAAAAGTCCAGCATTATTTATTTATTTATTTATTTATTTAAACAACCCCATTCGGCCAACACGACTTTGCAGAAAATTCAAACATCTGAAATTCAATTTAAAATTTGACTTTCTTTGTTTACTTACGAGATCTACTGTTCTCACAGAATCACTTTAAAGTTACTTACCTACCTACGTGTATTATTAGGTAATATTTTATTCTGTGCCAGACCGTACATTATATGTACCTACCTACCTACGAACATTTTACTTCGTCTTGTCCTCTGAGTTTGTCTACCAGATAATATAATACTTAAATAATTTACAACTGCAATCAGCAACCCTAACCCTCGAATCAAGTTCGCAGACTTTAATTCAGCCGGGCAGCAAAGCCACCGCTGCGTAGCGTAATCTACGAAGTTGTAGACCCTCGTAGTAGCTAAGTTGTAGCGTAGCATGTCGCTACGCCGCCTGACGGCTATCGATTGCCCGAAGACCACCGAGCGCAGCCGACCACACCCGAATGTGCCCGAACGTCCATACATAGCGGAAGTAATGAAATGTACAGAAGGATATGAACCGGAAAAATTGTCTCTCTCCGTTTTCTTCGCGTCTTGTCTTATCCGGGTCCCTAAAAAGCCTTCCTTTGTCGGTTTTTCCTTTCAGCACTACCTAACGAATGGATGTTTATATGCAAGGCGACGTTTATTGTCTCATCCGCTGTTTAAAATTCTTCAAATTTATTTTTGTCGGCACCGAGTCGGCTCTTTGTGCAGAACACACTAAATTTACATAACTTTGAATTTCAGAATGCAGAAATAAAAAGTCTGTCGCGCGCAGGTGACAAAGGGTCGCCGCTAATGCTGGGTAACTTTACCCCAGTGCAGTCACTCCTCTAATGGTGGAGTGTAATTAAAGTTCGAGTTAATTGGCTGTGCATGTCGAGAGGCTACTTGGGGAAGTATTTTGGAGTCCCGTCGGAGGTTTTCGAGCTAAGCGACCGCAGCCGCAGAGGGCTGGAGGCGGTTGAGCTTATTATGCGAGCTAGTACGAGCATCGCTTGCCTCCTCCCTTTCCTTCAGCCGACGCTCGTAAAGCTCCACACCACATTCATTCGGACACACGCTCCTAGCGGGGCCGAACCTTGTTTTTTCCAAATTCAAAAATCTCTCGTTCGAAAATAAAGCTGTGCTCACACCGACACTCGGGTCCGATCGAAAGGGGCCGGGCGCGGGGTGGCGCACCCCGGATACGTACCGCGTTATTTATGGTATATTTTGACGTGAGCACTCGCTGCTAGCTTCACATCGCAGGATAATGGGGTGATGGATAGTGTTATCGGTCGCTATTCATGGTGTACCAACCGCGTTGAAATCGTGCATTTATTATTCCTGGGTGCCGCGGAAATACCCATAAAGTAGGTAGGTATTCCCAGTTTTACTGAAACTAGTGTTCTTGCAGTGATTTTCTAAATACCGACCGGCATTTTTCAGTTAGTGCGGGATTTTATACGCGATAAGCAGTCTCAATGAGGATTTTAGTTAGTTTAGTGCTGAAATATTAGTTTTTTATGGTGCGTGTGAGTATTTTGAGTGTTTTTGTTTTAATTTGGTGTAAAAACTGCCGGCAGGAGCTACTGATTGCAGATACTAAAAACTATAAGGTGAGCAAAAACATATTTTTTGTAGGTAATTGTGTTATTCTCACAAACTACATACGTTTAGTATAACCTACCTAAGTATTATTATTATTAGGTAGATAAGTATTTATTTATTAGTATAGTACCTACATAGCTCATACAACCTATATATAAATCATAGATTCATCTAAATACTACGTAACCGGAAAAAGGTTCATGTATTTTTTATAATACATTAGGACTCTGAATAAAAACATTAGTTAATATTTAGAACAGAGCCATCTATGGTGACATCCTGTCAATTCTTATTAGTTCGCGATCCTGCCGCCATGCAGCGCCAATGTATCAGCCGGAGCCGGCGGCACGCCTGCAGTCACGCGGCGTTGACCCGCGTCGCAGCATGTTTGCGTGGGTGGTGTAGATCGCTTCCTGATAAACTATTTTAGTGTTTTCTTCCTTATCATATAAACAATAGTGTAGCGGAGCGATAGTACGCACGTACTACTCGGCCGGCGCAAATAATTACGTGCATTGTGAGATAAATGTTTTTAGTGCAAGTGTGTTTTGTTGTTGCCGTCACCGAGGGCAGGATTGTGGCCGTGCATTGAAGGTCTAGGACCGGCATGAGGAAAATAAACGGTAAGAGTACTGCCCTTTCTAGATGAAATTAATATATGTTCGCGTCATATATTAATGCTGACGCAGATAAGAAATCGTGAACATGTCAACGGTCAACGCTAGTCGACATGCCAAGATTCAACAACATAACGATATCAATACCTACTGGAAACCAGATAACCTTTTCGCAAAGGTGCTCGTTGCGATTATGTCAAGAACACGGAACGCTTGTAATTTGATAGGGGGAACGTTTGGTAATAATAATTGTGGGGTCTGCGCTGCAGTGGCGAGCTGGAGAGAGCATTGACATTATTCGACCGCTGCTGTTTTTCTAAAGCTTTGTTAGTCGTGACTGCAGTTGAATCCGTACAAAAAGTTATTAGGTAACGGCTGATAGAGTTGCTCAAGCCTCAAACGATGGAGCCGAAAATCATTAACCGTAGCAGATCCCATACAAATGGTCCATAAATGTAATCCGACAATGTTTGATGGGCTGCCGGCCGGCGGCGGGCTGCGAAACGATCTGTCTCCTAAACTCTCCATGTCGCCTAGCCTAGACAATGGTTTTCTGCGTCGATGCTCGCTCGGTGTCAGCTTGAATCGATCGATAAATCATACCTTCGATAGGACTTGCTTGAATTTGCAAGCATTTCCTTCAAAACAAACTGTTTAAGAAACCTATTTATATAACCTGATTTTCATTTTAAAACGCATGTGTGCGTAGTAGGCATTTTATACAACGCATGAAATGTTTAAATACATAGGGTAGGCAGGTACCTACCAACCTAGTTACTTACCTACTAGAAAATACAATTCTCTAGGAATGATGACAAGGCAAGTGAAGTTATGCAGGTAGGTTTCTAGGAAAGTAGGCATAGTTTTTAACCAAAACAAGTCGATATTTACCAATTTCTTGGAAATACAAAACGCCTACCTATGCATGTTACAGCTACCGAGCTGTAGCACCGGCTAGTAGTACATACCTACCTACCAAATAAAACCTTAGGTTTATCTGAAGATAGTTGCAAAAGACAGACCTAATTGGCTGAAGCTACCTCCTAAAACAAGCGAGGTATTCTTAAAATCTCACAAAATAAGGCATCGAAGGTCAGATTGTAAATTATGATGCAACAAATTCGCCGAGACACTCTCTGATTTGTATTCAACGCAGGATTGAGCTCTAATGTTCGCATTTGATTTACATACGAACGTTGTATTGAAACATGAGACGGGCTAAGATGTATTGTTTGATAATTGCGAAACGCCTGAACATCCTATTTTTTTTAATAACACGCTTCATCGAGGCTCAAAGATGCTGGTGTTTGGCGACGAATGATAAGAGAAAAAGATAGATGGAAAGATTACGATGTTATCAAGAGAGCTATCAAGATCAACTAGAGACGCTACTGGTAGATAATTTGATTTGATAGTAGTTTTTGCTAGGAGAGCTTACTTCAATACAAGACAGAATGCAAGACACATTTTGTGAACAAAAACATTGTCCCGAAAATAGGTCAGCATGACGATATAGCATCTCAATATCTATCTAGAGACTAAAGTTATATGAAATAAAAACAAGACTGCAAAAGAATTATGTAGGTATAAAACAAAGACAGGAGAAGTATACGGTAATTTGGCAAGCAAGGGAACTTGAAGGTACAGGAGGTCGATGAACGACGACCAATGTTTAGAATGCATGCAAGCGCAAAATCAAATAAACAGACGCTTTCATCTCCGGTTTAATCGGCGATGCACTTCGACAACCTTGCACTTGCACGTGTAACTGTAAATGCATTCATTATTCAGACTGTGTCTGGTATTCAGATCCTAGAAGTTACTGAAGATTATGATTGCCCACTTGGAATACAGATTCATTGAGTAAACCTACTAAATAAATACAAAGCAATACAGTTTATATTAGAAGCTATGCATGCAAAAAGCGTTCACACCATAATCCTTTGAAAACGATATGTCTAATATCTCTACTCTTTGATCTTGTATTAATATAATCTATTGCCACAACTTCCCTGGTCCAGTACCAAGTGTTTGTTATTCATTAGACAGTAAAACAATGATGCGTCTAATAACCGATAATGCCCCTATTGATTCTAGCACTGGCTCGGAACTCTCCAATATTGACAATGAGCGGTAGTTTAGACGATACTACGTGCCTTGAGTTGATGAGCATCCGACGTGACTCCAGTTCATTGCTCCAGTTTTTTGCCGCCTGATCTTGTGAATGAGTGCGCAGACCTTGGCGTCGACAAGGATCTCGCCAGGATTTATGGCTACAAAAACGGTAATACGTGTCGGACATTGTTAGCCTACTTAGCGGAAATAAATGTGCCGATTTGTCGCGATAAAATCCCTCGATGATATTGCAAGATAAAGTTGTCAAAGCAAGATCACTTTTAGCCGTAACGTAGTAAATCAAAACGGGCGTGAGTGAGCTCAGCACTCGTCGGTCGGCGTGAATGCTGATTTTCAATACGCACACATTAGAAGTACCTACGTACCTAGTTGTGGTGGCGCCGCGCGTGATTGCCATTTTGATTGAGATCACAGATCACATATGTTACAAATTGCCGCTCCAATTCTCATGTGACGAGAATCGTTGAATCTCATTTGCTCATTGTGGAAAGTTCAGTGGCATTCATATTCTAAATTTGTTGAAAATGCATTGTTTTAATTTACAGTTTTAAGCTAATGAAGTAACCGTGGAAGAATCTAGAGCAGGTAAACGAGTCCGCTTGGCTCGTTCACCTCGGGGGGTGTGATATATTCAGGGCCCATTTAAATATTCCCAAGGGTGATAAGGGGAAGGGATGTACGTCGGTTAATCAAGTAACGTGATCCATTTATCTGGAGCGCTCTTGATATGGTGCCGTTGAACTTTGGAATATTGTTGGCTCATTTAGGGGCTTGAAAGGTGGAATCGAACAGGTAAAAAGTTGTATGGTTATGTATGTGATGTGAAATTCACATCCACCAAGACATGTCCTTTTAAGACAAAATAAATCGTTAAGTTTCGCTAGGCACCATTCAATCGTGAAGGTATTAAGACATTTCCTTTATATCTTGTTATAATTACAAGCGATCCGGATACATTTTCTAGCAACCTGTATTTTATTGACATTGAAAAAGGGACCTGTTTGTATCAAGGTGCTTTTTGCTTTGTCTAGAGTCTCGACATCCGTTGATTTTTATTTTTATTCGAGTGTCTTGTACCTACCTTATTAGCATAACGGTGCACCTGGGACATGAGTTTGTGGATGTCTGTTTTATTACCCGACTCTTTATCGAGCGCTTAAGAATTGTGGCTCTGAAAAGGATTTTACTCACAACGATGTTAAATCTGTCGAATTTATCAATATTACTGTAGATTATCTTTTTTTTAATATTGGCAAAGTTAAGTCATCAGTAATCACAATTATTCATTTAGCTACAGAACAATCTTCTCTCGAGCACGGCTGGTCCAGCAAAGATTACGAGTGTAACAATCACGAAAACGCAAACGTCAGGCATGACATAAAATACCCGTCAATTATAATACCACATCAATTACATACACTTCGACCAACGGATCTAGGTATTCGTGAAGTTAGCCGTTTGTCTGCGCAGTGAACGCCTTTTTATACAAAATTGTGTTCTGCGCAGACAAACAGCTAACTTCACGGATGCCTAGATCCGTTGGGCGAAGTGTACTGCTTACTACGCAAACTGATAATTTTCAGTACTAAATACAAGGACGAATTATCACACTCGTCCTTGGTTATACATACATAAAATAGAATTTGTACCATATTTTTATTTGCACGACCTTGTGCCATATCGATTTTGAAAAACTTCTTAGAAATCGATAAAGTTCTATCGATCGCAATGCAGTGAAATCGGAAACAGGCACAGCCCCGGTGCAGTGTTTTACTGCATTCGATCTATTTACAGGTTTATGAACGCCGATAAACTCCGGGCACATTGAACTATACCATGCGCTAAGTATTTTAGATCATTGGGCATTTGGTAAAAAAAAATATTTGAATAAAATACTGTACAGGACCAAATTATCATATAGGTAAATACGTAACTTTATCTACTTACACTGTCGACATAAAGTATTTAAACATTGAAAAAAAGACAATTAATATAGGTAACTCTGAGACACACAGATAATACAAAAATCTTACAAAAAATAAAAAGCTCGGCCTTTAGCAATATTTGAAAAAAAAACGAAGAACCTCCTTGGTCACAAAGGAATTGTTTCTGGAGTTTTCTTCCAGTTTTATACTGTCCATGAACCATTCAAATCCTAAAAAACATTTTACTATCCCCATTTACCTTCCCAAAGCATTCTACATATCAATCCGTTCAAGACTAATCTAGACACACGTTCTCTGAATACAAAAACTGCACTCGTTTCCTAAGCCATAAAGTTTAAGTCAAACAAGAAATTCAAACTATTGATCCTTCGAATTTACACATCAATCGACAATGGTGTTAAAATAGCTTCTAATCTCCTAAAGCGTTCTTTAATACCCGTTTGCTGAGCAGGTTATCGTCTTGAATAGCTAAGCATAATGTGACTGGTTCATTCGCCCAGGAAATGACGTCATGAGGCCTCACACACGCTTCCTGTCCGTCATCTCGACCTTCACCTAAAAGCCTTGTTGTGTTTTTTCTACTTATTCAAAGGTGTATTCGTCTTGAGGTTGCATTTGATAAGTTAGATAATACAGATTCATCTAATGTATTCAAGAACCGTGAAATTTTGATGAGGATTACATTCTGATTGAAATCTTTTATGTGCGCCGAAAAACCGAAACTTGACCTTCAGAATTTTGTTTTAATATTAAACACAGCTAGATGGGTATGCTTACAGTAGTGCTTGGATTGGGACAGCGTTGGAGTTGACTTGTTGGATACCTTTATCATCCCAGTCTTGCGCGGCCTTATCTACAGAAAAGATATGATCGGAATGTTGAACCGAGTAAGATCAATGATTCTTCCCAAAGTTATCCTTTACTGTTTTAGCCTTCATTTTAATGCTATTATAAATTTTCTAAAACGAAAAATCCACTCTGAAGTACAGGATCGGACTTCAGATCGAAAGTTGAGTTAAGCGGAAGAATAGGCACTTACGAATTGGACTTTCAGTTATATAATTCAAGCCATAGGTTATCCGTACTTGTGGCTTTCACATCAACACCCACGTACCCTTGATCTCTAAATCCACGAATGGCGAATACCCATCACTGTCACAGAACAATGGCCTGGTCGGAACCTGACCCCAGGTCATGTTCGACAAATAAATAAGCATTTTGTATGACTTTCTTCACTGATTAACCGGGGTCGTGAGTCACGAAAATGTTGAAAGCTACCGTACAATGCGATGTTTCCTCAGCAACGTGTGTTCGTCTGCGCTTCATGGTGTTGTGATAGAGATGCTTTCTTGGATTTATCGTTGGCTTTGAGCAATCGATTCGTTTGTCGATTTCGTCTATGAGGCAATATCTGTTAAGCCAACTTTTAGAAAACTGTCTTGTTGAATGATAATTAAGTATCACTTTACATCACACAAGCACTACATCAAATCGTGTTTTACTATTTCCTTGGTGTACAGTAAAGTGTTAATTCATCACTCAAAACAGTTTTGGCTTCATAGCGTTTAGAAATCAGTAGATAATTTACTTCAATAGAGTTTTCCAATAGTAGAAACACAGTTTTTAACTAGTTCGGGAGCCTATGGATTCAAAACAATATGTTACAAAAAAATTATGTCAATAAATCACTTTTTACTTTACTTTACTTTAGTGAACTTGGTGATAGGTAATTATTAAAAGTGTGTTGTTATAGGTGATCCCAGCGGTCCTACTGAATAATTTATGCTTTTTGACTTTGAATTACTGAGCAATCCTGGGTTAACTGTTAAGTCAACTTAAAGGTAAGAGACAAGGTGTACCTGGATGGTTTGAATGGTAATGAGAGAGAGGATCGCCTATCGTTTATTTCTCGACATCCCACGTGGTCGCCTCAAACGCTGGGAAACGCCAGCTCAGTTGACTCACACTGCAATATTGCAATTCTACGATTATTACTGTTTTGCTATTGTTTGGCTATCGGAATCTGTGCCTGTGGCCCTTGGCTTGTGTAGCGGTTCGCGAGACAATTTCAATAATACCTTGCTTAGCTATGTTTTGCAGGTTCTTAGTAAGTATCTATTATTATGTTTCTTGTTAGTCTTGTCTGCATTATGACAAGTTACAAATACATCAATACACCAGCTTGTGTGCATTAAGATATGACTATAACTACCAGTACGCCACCTTACCAAAACTCTTAATTTTAACTTTATGTTTCTTTTGATCTTGTAACTCTAATACCAACTGGTTATATCAGTGATATTGAAGTTAAGTATCCTTTCCATATCGATATCACAGTTCGATTTTTTACCTATCTTTCCATTTATTAAAAGGGGGAAAACCTGTAATGACAAGCTTTGAATGCAGTTGAAGTGTTTACTCTAGCGATCGATTGATAAACCCATCCAATCTGTCCGCACAATCAGGGAGCTACTCAACGCAACCTATCAATTACTAGCGTAATTTTGAGCCAATTACGCAGTGAGTTTTCCCTTCATTTGGAATGCTCCGGCAGTGCATCCGACAATGCTGCTCGTTTGACGAGCTCGCCAGATCGATCACAGTCACGAACAGTGATTTTAATGAGGGTAGGTGCATCATTTTGGGACGTCTGTGGCCTCTGTTGCGGAAAACTGTTGAAAGCTATCCTTTCAACCTTCCGGCTACTAAGGCTAAGTAAGGTTCTTTTAAACGGTACTAGCGATCCGCTTGATGAAAATAGGTTTATCAAGATGTTTCTGGATTATTCTGTAGAAATAGAAATAGAGGGAACTTAGATCATTCAATACGTGTTCAGTGCAACAAATGAGAAGTAAACTTTGGTACCTAACCTACAATCGAGTGGGATGATCGTAGTGTGTGAGTGTGCACACGTTTAAAGACTTGTGTTTACGATGTCTCGAGAAGAATAATAAATCCAAGAATTATATTTCTGTCTGAAAACATGTTGTTCTTGAAATGATTAATAACTAGAATACCTAAGCTTCCTATCTATCTATGAGATAAAGATTTATATATTTGGTTCAACGAAACATTGTTAGAACTTCGTCCGTGAGTCTCCATATCTTATCAGTTCAATTTATGGATGGATGAATATGGAAGGAGCGAACAAAGAGATCATTAATATTGTGTTCAATCCTAATAAGAATTATTAGAAACTTATTCAAACTCTCAGACAATTGTTACTAATGGATATGGACCACGGGTATCAAAGCAGATGAAAGTTGAACTCGTACCGCAATCGCAAATTATGGGAGTAAATCAAATAGTAGTTCTTTGCATGACACGTTTGTGTGGTTCCTGGGTATACTTAAGGCGAGGATAGTCGAGAACTTTAGGTATTTCGTGTTTCCTCCGCCCCCGCCTGTGTTGTTGTTAAGTTGACTGCGCGGCTCGCTCCGTGCGACATTCTATCTTGCATGATCGGGTGCGTCCGAAATTGTAATGCCACAGTAGTTAATTTCGAGTGAACTTATGACCAAAACCCGCACAACCATCTTTCTTGTCGTGTCACTAGCTCTTTCGAACCAGTGTGGTGAAACGACATTAGAGTTGGTACAGCCATTTAGCTCTTCAAAACTCGCCACGAACTCATACATAGTTAATATAGTTAGATGTATTATTATAAACCACTTTAGGATATACGCATCGTCAGCAGCGTCCAAACGTAGTTTTATACCGTATAAAATAAAATTCTGCAAAATATGGACGCATAGGTATGATAGAGAATCTTTAATCCATCCTAGAGATAAGCCGCTCACGTCACTCTTAGATACGTAGTAAGTAGGTACTTATGGATACCATAACCATATCCTCTAATACCTATGCATGCCTACATATCCTCAATGCCTCTATCTATGGTAATACCCGACAGACAATGGCGACCTATTGGATCCTGGGTTCAAGATCACGACCGTATGGATTGTATCGTTAACTAGCTTTCTCATGTGGGTTCACTTGAACTTCCGACAAATTAGTGTTATAAGTTAGGTCGAAGCTTCCAAATGGATGTAGGTACTGACCGATTTTTTGCGAAAAGAGCTTCTTTGAGGGTCATTGAAAATCCATTCACCGTGTAACTAGTTGTTTCGAAACACAAAAACACGGTGTTGTAGTTAGGACTAAAATAAAAATTTATTTTAGATTTGAGTAGGTAGAAACAAGAAACAAACACACAAACGGTGTAGCAAAGTTGAACTATAATATCGGTACAGAGGTTCTAAAAGCTCGGGCCGCACGTGCGGGCGCGAGGATTAGCAAGTTACGGGTCGGGTGGAAATTGTTTGCAGAGGCGGGAACTTTGCAAATTAGCAAACTTGTGGGGTATTAAAATTGAAAAGCTAAGCAAGATATTTTGGTTTTTAAAGGCCTTTGATGATCGGAAGAAAAGAGAAGAATCTAACTACATACTTACATCTTATTTGATATCCTTTAGCTTAGAATAAATTTGAGGTAGCTTAAACCTTGGATTCATACACACATACAAATGATTTTTAATCAATGTTTTTTCATATTCCTTAGCCGTTTAGCTAAAATGTAAGGCAAACTTTATACAAGTGTTAAAATATAAAAAAATCATCCCTTACAATGAACATGACATTGCTGCCAAGTAGCCTTGTTACGTGTCAGACAAAATTGCATAATTTTTGTCAAATGTCACAACGATTTATGGAACTATGTTTACACGCATAAATTCTTTAATTTTCATAGTTGTCGGACTGGTATCACTGGTATCGAAAATTGGCATTTTTTCCACTTTCTTGTGTCATCGACTGACACCTTATAATAAGTGTCAGTTGTTGTACATTACAGCACCAAAATTTTTAATAGCCAGGATAAGGTCAGAAGTGAAAAGATCGGTTTGACTACCTCATGCAGAAACAAAAGACATCGAAAGTGGCCAGATTTTAATCGATTTAATGCTCTCAATAAAACAATTATAATTCTGTATTGTGAAATAGTTTCTGTGTTTTAACTATGTTAAGACGACGCATTGAGGATATTGGCGTCAAGGATTGGAATATTTTTCAGCAATTGAAAATCCTTCGGAATTGATATTTTAAGTTTTGAATATTTCATGTTTTTTACTTCAAACTGATAGCTGGTTTTTCAAGATTTGTTAAATATTACAGCAGAAAAAAAATCCCAAAAACTGCTCCATAAAAACATAGATTTTAATTTTACAGGTGAACGGAACCGATCTAAGCTTCTAAATTTTATTTACAGATAAGTCTATACACCCTTTTCAAAGTGCAAACTTGATTTTACATAATTACCAATAGTTTTTATTTTAAACGAGAATTACTGTTTTGGCGCTTACGACTTTTACTATTTAGCTACCTCTCGCGTCTTTTTGTATGCAGGGCGGCCCCCTTCAGTCCGCGTCTGACCATTGTCAACGTCGGACCTGTGTCAATCGAGCTCCCGCGCTCTAGTAAACATCGATAGTTGTATTTTCGAAGTAAAATCTCAAATACTTATTATTAAAAATGGGGAAAAAAAGTTGATGGTTTCTACATGAAGATAAGAACTCTGTATATTGAAAATGTAAGGAAATGATCAAGAAAACATAAAAGTAAACGTTAAATATTTTTCCGGGTTCTAGTAAAACTACAGGGATATGAGACTTGCCAACTTTAGGTGTCATTGTGACGGGCACAGTGACAGTGAGCACCTCAGACTAACTAGACTTGGACGCGGTTTTGACGAAAATTATTTTACAAATTCTGCCGATTTTTGTGAGGGACGAGGTAGAACACGAACGCATTTTACACACACGTATGCATAAAAAATTACAATAGCTTATATTATGTGTACGATTCTCAGACCCGCTGAATATTATGTAGGTAATTATTATTTTTGAAACCGGGTATTTATCACGTACCTATTTTTATTATTTCTTTTTTCCGAAAAATGTCACCAAATCACGAAAGTTTAAAAAGTTTAACTATGTAGGTATACAGTATACACAAAAAAATTCATAAAAATCGGTCGAGTTTTGTTACAAGACCTTTCGGGGTCTCTATTATATCTTCGAAAATATTCTTAATATAATTTTGCTTGGTATAAAAATGTATAATTACCATAATCATCCTTTGGCCGAATAATTTGGAATCTCGAATATTGTTTATTAATATTGATACCCATAATGACTAAAAAACATAAAGATATTTGTCATAACATTTAAAACTCACTTACATTTAAAATCATGATTTTAAAATACAAAACGGGGTCCTGTTGATTGACATAATGTTAATAGTCCTAAAATAACTACACATAACATACTAGTTTTAAAATACTGTAGTCATAATGTTAAATTCCCATAGTCTTAAACTGTCATACATTTATGTTGTCCTAATATTATAAAAGAAAAAAAAAGAAAAATCAAAATCAAAATATTTTTATTGAGTCTTATTTAAGTAGGCATAAAGACATTTTACATAATAGTCTTAACTTCTAATATAATATGTCGTCATAATATTTATTATTTCTATTTTTAAGTTGCAAAAACTATTTTTCACACCCGGTGCTCGAAAACCATACATTTTTTCGTCTCACAGTCTTAAAAGAAAGAAAATCATTTCTCCCTCCTAAAAAACAAAATGGCCGGCGGGAGGTAAAGTTGTATGGGATTTCATTTCCCCCTCTGAACCTCATGTGAACAGATAAGTAATGAGATTTGAATTTCAAACTTCAACATTTCCATTAAAATTTTTACTATTGAGTCCACACCAAATAGAACGTATATGGAAAAAAAAGAAAAAATGTGGCAACTTATCTTTTTCTTCCGAATTGATTTTTGATGTTTCTATGAAAATGTTTACCATAGAGAACTGCACCAAGTAGAATTCATTCAAATTAAGGAAAAAGTGTGACTAATGCCTCCAAACTATAGAGCGATCTAATGTTTTTGCATATTAATGCTAAAATATTTTTTGAGAACAAACGGACGACCTCAATAAAATATTTTTTGAGAATACCACTCCCACCACCTACCTCGACTCCTTCTATAGTGAGTAGTGGGAGCTATCGAAGGAGAGAGATGGTTGGAAAGAATTGGGGGAGACCGTTGCCCAGCAGTGGGACAGTATAGGTTGAATAAAAAAAAACGAATAGATTATTATTGTTCTACCTATAAAACCTGTTCATTAGACTTGCTTGCTATTTTCTGGGTGTAAGTATTCACTATTTTTCTCGCATGTGTGAAAAGCAGAGTATTCATCTCGGGGTTAAAGCTGTCTTGGTCTTGGGGGCTCTTGAATCCCTCGCTGTCTCAGGATTCTAGTCATTAACTCCCTCGTTGCACTCGGGAGTTAACTAAAGAATCCTTCGATGCGCTTGGGATTCAATATGGCGCCCGTGACATAAAACACTGCTTTATCCCCTTGGTGAATAATTATTGTTATGGCTTATAACTTTAGGATTACCGTATGTTAGGAGATGTGTATTTATGACTATGTAATGTTATGTTTACCTAATAACAGAACTATTGTTAATAAGATGTAGTATTGTTATGTCGAGTAATCATTAGACAATGGACAATCTAAAATAAGTACCAAATACAGTATGAGAATTTAAAATAGGATAAGATACGTTTTGTCAATCATTAGGGAGCCCTGCTATAGGCTGATGATGATGATGATGACGACGATGATGATGATGATGATAATGATTATGACTATGACTATGATGATGACGATGACGATGACGACGACGACGATGATAATGAAGATGGTGAGATTTTAAATTCCCATACTGTATTTGGTACTAATATTAAATGGTCCTAATGATTACTCGACATAACAATACTACACCTTATTAACAATAGTCATAGTATTAGGTAAACATAACATTAAATAGTCATAAAATCACATCTCCTAACATACGGTAATCCTAAAGTTATAAGCCTTAACAATATGTACTCCTAAAGCTATAAGCCCTAACAATATGTACTCCTAATAATCAAACATAATAACAATTGAAATCATAATGCCATTTAATCCTAAAAAAATACCACACTAAAGATGCCTAAGACACAGAAGGTTGTGAATTTCAAAATGTTTTTATGAATAGAAAATACTGGTTTCGGTTCAAGGTATTTTTTTATAACGGTTATAAAAGACACAGAATATACAGAAGCGCTCGTGGTCGTGCTTGCTTAGTCGTTCTTGATAGATCGTCGAAGTTAAGCAACGTTCGAAACGGTCTGTAAGTGGATGGGTGACCGCCAGTGGCATTTTCATCTGAGCACTTCCATGCTTCGGAGGGCACGTTAAATTGTCGGTCCCGGCTATTTAAGTCGTTAAGCCATGACGGAGGCCTTAAGGCGGCCTCAAAACTCCGTCGCCAGAGTTGGCCACTGACTCATGTGAACTTACTTTTTTATAACGATTATGCATGAATTTAATAAACAAATAATAAAAATATTATTGAGTATTATAATAATAGTATTAAATAAATAATAAAAAATATATTATACAGGGTGTAAAAAGACGTCTACCGAAGCCGAAAGGGGTAGGTACAGCATCTCAACATACAACCGAATCCAAAAGGATTTTCCGAAATATTCATTATATCCGGAGAAAACAGCGTTCGAAGAGTACTGTTTGCGTATGTTTTGGGCGCGTTTTTTTACGTAGATTGCTGGATTTTGAGTTTTAAATGTTTTTTTCTTTTATAAATGAAATTATTAGGTAGGTATGTTCTTATTATGTTGTAATAGTAGTAAATAAACGAAAATAACATAAAATGACTAAGTTAAGTAAAAAAAAAATTGCGTTTTTTTTTCGATAAATATGTTTAGAATCATGGTCTGATTACACCCCCTCAGTTTTCGGTAGCAGTCTTTTTACACCCTGTATACACAATTTTATTATGAACGAATATACCCAAATTGATTCCTAACTATATCAACTTTGTAAGGTTTATAAAATTAACTAACATAACTTCGATTAGGGTGAATGAGTGAATCCACTAAACTTATTCTGATCACTACTCAAACCTAACCTAACCACTGAATTCGATTTGGGTGAATAGGTGACTCTAGTGAACTTTTCTGGCGCTTCGGCGGCCGTCATATCAGTTTTGTAAATCTTAAATAGTATTTATTAGGATAAATAAACATAAGGATGATCAAAAACAACAAACAAATTGGTACAAAATAGGACAAAATAGTTTATGTAACTTAATAATAGTAATAATAACTATTATGACGACATATATTAGAAGTTGAGACTATTGTGTCACTTTAATGGTATGTCTTTAATATATTAGGACAACATTATGTATGTCAGTTTAAGACTATGGGAATTTAACATTATGACTACGGTAGGTTAGGACTACTATGTTATGTGTATTTATATTAGGACTATAAACATTATGTCAATCGACAGGACCCCCTATAGCAGTCCACGTCAAAGTCAAGGTCAAAGGTCAAGATTAAACTTCGTTCCAACCGAGTGTTCCACGACGCTCCGATTTTTTTGTGCCAGCCTTTTATTCGGAATTTTTATTATTATTAATTGTTATCATTATGACATTTATGTTTATTTATATCCTCTAAAATTAGGCTAAAGATTGATTATGTATTACAACATTATGAATTAAAATCATTATGCTAAAAAATATGTTATATTTACTAAACACTAGCTTCTGCGCGTGGCTTCGCCCGCGTGGTACTAGCATTTTGAATAGCCTTTAAGCTATTCTTAAGTCATTATCTACACCTATTCCAAGTTTCATCCAAATCGGTTCACTGGTTTAGGCGTGATTGAAACGCAAACATCTTAACAAACTCACAAACTTTCAACTTTATTATTATGAGTGGGATTATGAGATCCTAATATTATTGGTTTTGATATTATGAGAAACATGTTATGGGATGTAAAATTATGAAGATAGTTTTTCGGCGAAACAATGGGGTCCCGATGTACCTACTTGATTTGTATTTTAATTTTTTTTTTACTAAGCCTAGAAATCCTAGAAATGCTCTTGCGTACTGCGTACTAACAATATAACAATCTATGGACTGTTTTGCGACTGTGCACTTTGCACTGTGACCGACACCATTTGACCTAAACATGGTGTCGTGACACAAAATCTAACACTTTTTTTCGTCTAACCACCATGCGTATCGTCCAAAAAGGAACTTATTTCCAAAAATAAATAAATGTAAGGCGACTCCATGTAGTCTTATGTCAACACCGAAAAGCGAGCGAGTTCGACTCAGCCGGGCGGCGCGCAGCGCATAGCGCGGCTCGGTTGGATGCAAACCGCCTAAAATGAGCAGGGGGTATGAGCTGCTTGCGGGAAGCTCATGGGGGCGTGGCGCCTGGTTTCAAATAATTGTTTATCAATGCGTCACCTTAACTAAAATCATAATGTTCTATTTGGTATTGAACACTAACTAGAAGCGTCAAAAGTGACATTAAATATGGGATCATGCAGTTGTAACAATATCTATTATTTTGTGTAGTACAGTCGCCGACACAACGCTTTGCATTGACAATCTTATTTTGATGATCTAATATGAATCAAAACTGCCAGAGCCACGCGGCAGGCATAACTTGGGAATAACGTTGTACAGTGTACCAGTACCATATCAAGCTTAGTCTTTAATAGATTTCAGCATTGGTTATGTCATCCAGGTTGCACGTTCTGCTAGCCAAGAACCCAATTTCAAACTTTATAAAACAAAATCTCTAAGAGTTTTGAGTATTGTTCAACTTGATTCTATCTTGGGTAGATCTGATAATTTCAATGATCATGAGCGACGACCTGCATGACAATCTTCTTCAAGCCTAGGTTCCTGAATGATCAGTGTTTGTTGCACCTAGGAAATATAAGGCCAGTTATTCATTTTCACACGAATACGTGAATGCCTATGTGAAGTTTTGCTACATTTGGAAAACATTCGTATAATGTACGCACCGGCAAATTGTGGAACTCATGATAGAGTAAATAGGTTACTTTTAGGTAAGCATGCTCCACCTTAGACCTCACTACTGCTTAACATAAGGCAGAGTGAGGTCAAATGCTAATAAAAAAAGTTTACGCTCTACATGTGAAGTTTAGGAACCTAACAAATTGTAATTAGACGTAATATACGACGGTTTTACCAAAAGACGAACAGAGTGGAAATTTATAAAGAAATTAGGTTCCCGGAAATTTTAGTTAGGAACCTACCGGTCATTCTATTCATGTAATGACATCCTCTTGCTATTTGATTTCCAATTGCCTCATCCCGCATCATTTAATCATATACATAGTTATTTTGTTTTTCAACGAGGATGCAATCACAACATAAAAAGTTTCATACCTTTAGTTTATACACTTTTATGTTAAAAGTCGTTATTTTTGTAAGAAGATATTTTAAAAACTTTTAAGTAACGGTTAAGTTGATTAGAATGGAAATTATTGATAATGTTACTTTACTTTAGAAGCTAGGAATGTGTAGAACGAATTCTCTTGCCTTATTTCTAGTTAAAAATCTTAGCCTGCATTCAACTAATCTCGCCTTTACTAGGGCAAGTCATTATAATGTAGAGATTTCTTGTCACGTTATCCAGTTTCCGACGTTGTGTCGGTCGTCTTACTTCGATAACAGTATTCTGGTATTCTCGATATCGTTACCCCTAGTTACCTCGAGTTTGGCTAAAACTTGGACAGTTCCTGATTGAGTTTGGACTGCAGTATGAATAACTGAGCCACGAGTATAACGTGTCGGTAATCTAAAACGGTTTCGTTCTGAATTCAATTTGATTAGGCTGCTTCTGAAATTTGTTTTACAAAGTTGTGTTTCCCCGGGCCCTTTAAAACTTTTAAATAGTAACTTTAAAGTAATCATCAACAATTACAAAAACAGTATAAACTGATCGAATATTGCTAGTTTTAAGAATTAATAAACTACCTACGTCTTGCATAAGTATTTGTAAAGACAGAATATTCATTCACATAGTTCTTTCATCGATTTACTCTCAAGTGTTTCTGTAAAATCTATTTCTCGGCTTCGGAAAGTAATTATTTCCGAAACCGGATCATCGCGGTAAGGGCTGCTGTGCCCGAGTATACCTCAAAGTTGTCACTTTCGAGTCGTGAGTCACGAAGACAGCGAGCTTTCGTTGCCGGCGTGGGTCACTTAACTGTCATAAATTTGCAAATGTTTAGTGGGTATGGTATTTATTATCCTAGCACTAAGGTACAAATTACTTTAAATTATTGTAGCAACCGCAATGTATTGTTATTATCTAATGAAAGTGGTATAATTATACCGTTTAATTTGTGCTTTAGATTGTTTTGGAAGGGCAACTATTGTTGGTCTAATCTAACAATCAGTTCTTCTAATCATCTCTTGGGTTGAACACTTTAGTTTCTTATTTAGTTACCTTCTCAATCATATTATCTCGTTTAAAAGTTGGTCTTAAGTTTTATTCTCAACAAGGAAAATGACTTATTTGCGACCAATTTCAGTCACGTTTTTGTGGAAACGATGTTTGTCTCATAAAACGGCAAGCCATAAAACTTTCCTAATCAGTGCCATCTTTGCTCAGAGAGCAAAAATTCTTATTCCGTAAATAATTTTCATTCGAATTCTATCTTTGACTTCGTAGTCGCTGTTTATACCTGCTAATTTGAATCCAGCTCGAACGGTATAAGGCTCGATTTAGTGTGGCAAGAAGTCAAAATCCGTAAAGTACTTAATGTTTTCAATTCTGTATAATCGGTTTAGAATTTCCAGAGTTCCGCTTCAGTAATTGGATTGGTGGAAGTTGGTCCTCTCTGGGGTGAATTTTTCATCGGACTTAACCGCTTTGCTTACGAATCAATCGTGGAATTTGAATTACGTGTTTATCTACAGTATTATTTTATTTATTGGAATAACGCAAGGCCGTTTGAAACATGACCGCAGTTGATGCAATCGCACTTTGCTATTTTATTTATGGAATATTGTGCATTGACCTATTATTGTCCTATTCATTGTAAAGGTTAGATAATTTATGATCTTTGTTGTGATTGAATAATTTGAGCGCTTTATAAGTTTAGCTTATCAATGATCTATCTGTCAAGTATGAAATTGTTCAATCAGGCGCTAGGTGCACTTTACTTTTCGGTCCGAGCTTTCAACAGTGAACATAGCACTTGGTATCAAATTAACTTCACTTTCAAATAGGCGCAGTGGTGAAAGAGAATTTCAATTATTCAGCCCAACTCGCGCAATAAATCAGGAGTGACAGATCGTGAGCACAGCGCCTAATAGTCTCACTACGCATTGAGTACAATATCGGCATATTTTCCCCGTTTTTTATAAACTCACTCCCACTCTAGATATCTTTTAATATTGCACGGGGGAGCAGCTGTAGAAACCTTTTACGTACGGGTCCACACATCAGGGGAGGCCTAATGCGAGCGACAGACGAGAGCGCTTGATCTTAACGGTTGAGAGGACGCATTTTTCTTGATTTTCTCGTACTCGTCGGAACGAGAATGGAACACTTGTTATGTTAGTTTGAAGAGTGGATTGTGAGGTGCTTTGAGGGTACCTATAGGTATACAGAAATGTATAGATTGGGTTACGATGTATAAATAAAACAGTTTTCGTTTCAATATGTAGGTAAATAACGCATTTTAAACCTTTTAATCATAAATCAACTAAATCAATTACATAAGCTTTCTCTCAGTCCACTATATGGACATATCTAGGCTTTATTTTCATTAAACCGCGACCTGAATCCTACAAAGCTTTGTAAACCCGCCAGAGGCATTCTATCTACAATTTTCTCTTCGACAGTTCATAGATTCGCCTACTTCCTATTGCAAAAAGAATTCCCTCCGCCGTCCTCAATCATGTTACGTCTGCAGCAGAAACCATTGGAAACTCAAAACTTATCGTAATGAAAAATGTCTCGGTCGCTACTTGGCACTTACAGTTCTAGCGTCGATTCGATATCTAGTGTTGTGTTGTGTCGATGATTTTAATCGTTATCGATATACTAAACTGATCGAAATTCATGTAGGTAATAAATAATTAATTAATTATAGATATAGGTAGGTATATGAATTACAGTACAGTTAGATGTATTCAATCAATAAAAATACTTAGCTCTTGTCGGTATGATGATGCAATTTCTCTCCATTTATCTCTTTCTAATATAGGTAGATGAGTTAGATACGCGGGATTATCAAAAGGGTTTTATTTGCTTAGAATCCTGCAGGAACATTAGATGATTAACTTCGCATAATACCTTTTGTATTAAAGAACAGAGGGCATCATTAATATTTAAAAAATCAATTGAATTTTTATATCTAGTGTTGTGTTACGTCGATAATTTGATATCGATAGGTAGATATTATATTATTTGGTACGTTATTATCCTGAAAGGTTTTGTGCTCGCTAGGCAATCTTTTTACCACTATTTGCGTCAAGATAAGTGAATAAGCGACCGCTGTAATTGAAGATGAACACCTTTCGGAGACAGGTGTAGTAATTTTTTGTGAGTATGCATTTATCGAGGCAGATATCAGATAAAATTATGATAAACTAGCTGTCCGTCGCGATGTTACCCGCGTTCCCTCGGGAAAACTTCACTTTCCCGGGATAAAATATAGCCTATGTTCATCAGGGATAATGTAGGATTCTAATCCATACTATCCATACTATATACGAGCCCCGATGCAAAATACTTCGTCTAGTATGGAAAGCAGTGCAAAGCGTAAAATATAGAAAGTAAATATTGGTAAAATAATTAAGAACGTTTAGTAAAAAGTAAACCACAATTTGAAGAACATTTTAAAGTTTATTTTAACATAACTGAAATTCTTTTTGACTTTACATAACGTAAAAAAAATTCTAAAATATTCTAAAAAACATAACGCAAAAGTATTCGTCTACCCTTGTCACTCACGCAAAATAGTTCGTCTACTACTTAGTTGTGTCGCCTTTGCTCTCAATGACAGCTTTAATGCGAAGAGGCATGGTTGCATCCAACGCTGCACACTCCTCAGGCGTAATTGACTCCAAGATAGCCAAGAGTTTAGCCTTTAAGTCGCTCTTCGATCTTGATGGATTTTTACGCCGAACTTTTTTCATTTTCCACCATAGGGTTTTGATCGGCGACAAGTCCGGGCTGTTAGATGGCCATTCGATTGTAGGGATGCTTTTCGCCAGTAGCCACGTCTTTGTTGTCCTTGCAGTATGGCAGGAAGCACCATCCTGTTGATAAACGAAGGAATCTTGATGCTAAAGTGACGTTGTAGAGGGCAGTCAATTCTCTTCCTAAAGGTTTTGATACCTTGCAGCATTGATAGAACCATCCACAAACTGCATACCACCAACACCTTGTGCAGACATGTAGCCCCATATCTTATGAGACGCCGGAAACTTCACTTTGCGTTTGAGACAATCAGTATGAAATGCCTCATTTTTGTTCCGAATCCCTTTTTTCCTTTCATCGACGACTGTCACTTCAAATTTGGACTCATCACTGCAAATGATACTACGCCACTGATCGGAAGTCCAATTTATATAATCACGAGCAAACTTCAACCTCTTTTTATTTTGTACAGCAGTCAACAGTGGTTTCTCCTTAGCGGTGTAAAATCCGTAACCCATTATTTTTAAGACTCTTTGGCAAGTATCAACTTAGACGTCTTTGTGAATCCTTCCATTGCACCGTGAGTTCTCCAGCTCAAGCACGACGATTATTTTTGATAATTTTCTTCAGAATTCTGTTTTCTCCTGCACTTGTGATGCGTGGTCGACCAGTTTTCTTCAAACAAGAAGTCGTTCTATTCTTTTTATAGTGCTGAATGATAGATTGAACTTTAGATATTTGGTAACTTGATTTGCCAGCATCGACCCCACAAACTATTCACTTTCGAAGCTTTACACACACGGGTTTGCCACGACCCATTGTTATTTAAAAACTAATGAAAAAAGCTGAAATTTTCAGATTTATACTGTCTCACTTGACGAATGACACAGAATTACTTTTACAAATTTAAATTATGCAACATAATTGTACAAAGAAGGAATAATCTTATTTAACTCACCGATAGACGAATTCTTTTGCATCGATTAACAATTAGACGAACTATTTTGCTTATAACTTCTTCGAATTTAAAACAGGATATGTATAAATTTAAAAAGCTAAAATAGATTATTGGTTCATAATTAAAAAATGGCATAAGTAACGCGACATGTGATAGTAGAACAGCTTAATATTTTATATAGATATACAAAATAATGAAGTTAGAAAAAATCTCACACAGAAAATTTCACACTAGACGAACTATTTTGCATTGGGGCTCGTATACTATATACTATAATATTATAAATGTGAAAGTAACTCTGTCTGTCTGTCTGTCTGTTTGTTACCTTTTCACGCCCAAACCGCTGAACCGATTAAGCTGAAAGGTATGGATAAAGAGTATACCCCAGGGATGGACATAGGCTACTTTTTTTTGTCAATTACCATAAGGGGGCGGGAAAATAAGGGTTGGAAGTTTGTATGGGGAAAAAAGTTAAGCAACCCTGGGCGCGGTCATAAAAAGGATGGGTGACCGCCCGAGCCACTTTTTGCACTCAAGGTTTTTTTGTTTTTTTTTTGTATTTTGCATAATAAATTATTTTAAAATTAATGATAAACATGTAACATGTGTGTTCCCACCCATCAATATATCCGAACTCCGAAATTATGATTTTTTGATATTAAAATATTTTTCCTTGGCTATAGTTAGAACGCCATCTATATCGCTGAGGTCAAAACTACTTTATACTTTTTCTCCTAGGTGGCGTTTCTACTAAAGCCACAGAGTAAGATTGCGGAGGCACAGCGGAGATCGATCATTTTGAGTTTTGAAAAGTTAATGGAGATTTTTGCTTAGAGTTTTCGATATTTTATATTGCTGACGAAGTCGCGGGTAGGTAATATTAGTTAATCGTTTTATTTCGAAATTCAAAACCATGGAGCGACGGAGTTTTATATTTTGTACTCTCGATTCACTCAAAACTCCTCCACTTTGTTCCTAATAATGCGCAGACGAAGTTGCGCGGGTCAGCTAGTTGTGAAATAATTTTTCAAATCGGTCCATTAGTTTCGTAGCCTATTCAATTCAAACACACAAACAAACAAACAAAAAATCTTTCCTCTTTATAATATCACAAGTATAATAATTACGTTTTTGAAAACAAAAAAGAAAACGGACGGATGTTTGACTATGTCTGAGGAAGAGGTTTAACATCATAAAAAAAACAGAAGTAGTAGGTACCCACCTACTAAATATTTCTCATGAAAATGTCCCAGAAATAGGAAATATTTTGACACCAATCTAAAAAGAATTTCCTATAGTTGGTATAAAGAAACAGCTTTATACTTTTTAACAGTAAAACGCCGTTTTGTGTTTTCCGTAACTTTTCTACGGAAATAATGATGATCCATAAATTGGAGGAAACGGAACTGAGAGAAAAGTTCAAAGTGCCGCCACAGAATACGGGTTACTACGTAAATGCATATTGCATTTACATATCGATTCGTTAGATTCCGTTCGTGTTTACAAACTGCTATTTGTTTTATTTCTAGACTAAACCGTTGTAGATTGCAATTTGCACTATTGCACCAGACATGGCTTTACTCTAAGATACTTACTATATTTTAAACTGGCTGTCCGTCGCGGTGTTACCCGCGGTCCTTCGGGAAAACTTCACTTTCCCGGGATAAAATATAGCCTACGTTCATCAAGGATAATGTAGGATTCAAATGGTGAAAGAATTTTTCAAATCGGTCCAGTAGTTTCAAACAAACAAATCTTTCCTCTTTATAATATCAGTGTAGATGAAAAACATTTTCTTTATACTTTTCTTGGTGCCTAGCTTTCTATTATTTTTTTGCCAAATTCTGTAAATTTTGTAAATAAGTAGGTACCTATAGAATTTTTTTTGGGGATTGTTATGAATGTAATACGAGTTAGTAAATAGGTAGCTAAGTCAAAAATTATGTGTCAGGTAGAGTCACAATACAATAACTAGAGGGACCTACCCTCTAGTTATTGTATTGTGACTCTACGAGGTACGTATTTATATAGGTACTCCAATTCGATAAAGCAAACCAATTGATTTATTTCCTCGGACAAAAGCCCCAAAGAAAAACTTGATACACCCTGCAAGGGTAAAAAGAAGGTGTAATGTATGTAAGCGCCTGGCAATAAGCGTCCACCCTTCTTGACCGGATTGAATTACCGGCGCCTTGTTGTCTACTGATGGCAGTATCGATTTCAGGGTAACCCCCGGACAAAGCTTGCTCATGAATTTGTATAGAATTTTTACATACATTACGCAAGTTTGAGCCCATCAATCCGATCTGAATGAACACAGCAAATGAATGAATAATACAATAGATCAAATATTTGCTACATCGTTGTGATTGAGTGAGCGTCGCAGTTTGTAATTTGAGCTTGGCTATGAAATACAGATGTTGCGTACAAATGTGCTAATTGACAGATATTATGTCTTCGTATTACTTGCTTGCTTATAAACTTAGTTGTAGGTAATTTATGATCATAACTTGTGTCACCAATGTTTACTGTGTAGTCTAAGCTTGTCAAGTATTTTACTCTTAACACCTTTTCGACATGATCAAGTTGTAACGTAGAACGTTGCTTTCAAAGTCAAAGTCAAAAAGCATTTATTCAGTAGGACCGCTGGGATCAATTTCAGACTAGTTGATTTTAATCTATGTCTGTATCTTTACTGGCCTTTGTATATTGTACATTATGGTGTTCTGTAGTAATTTTTAAGATCAACGCTTGAGTGATAATGTCGTTTTGTTATTTGAAAAGCGAACAAATGAATATTGTAAAGTCTGCGATGCTGGTATTTGCGAGGAGTTCCACTTGTACAAACAATCAATATGTTCATTTAAATAGGCATGTGTGTTGGTACCCAAGGAGACAAGAAAAAAATATCTTACGCGCACTTGTGAGTTTTTAACGCATCCTTTCAGCTAAATATGTATTGCGGTTTACCTACTGGTTCATAGGCGGTAATGTGATGACTGTTGTCTTGGGCAGATTTGAAGGATACCTATCCTTTACATACCTATAGATGTAACTCTCTTTGTATAATTATAATGCATTATGTACCTAACACGCGAGCGAGAATTTCTGTATTGTCGTATTCATATTGAAGATTTTTCAGTTCTACCTTCTAACATCAAGGAGTCCACTCCTAACAAACAACCCTCGCTGGTTCTAAAACTGTTGCTTCTTAATTGAAGGTTATTGATAAAGAAGCCATGGAAATTGAAAAGCGAGACTTCATTAAGTATAAAGTGGAAAAGTTCGTCTCAGACCACACACATTTAGTGCTGGCTTAACGGAACTTGATACTGGCACGTGTGTGGTCGAGTAATTAAATAGTGTTCAAACTCGTCGCTGAACAATGGCTAATGTTGATTGTGTTGCAGTGATCATATTGATCATCAAATCACTTAAATTGGCTAAATTTCAATTATTTTTAATTTTCTGAAACAGGTGGGTACCTATAGACATTAATAAGATAACTACCGTCTACAAAGAAACTACATTCAGCTCTACTGATCTACAGAATTAGGAATGTTTCTAATCGTAAGTTACATTACAGTTATCAATTCAACAGGAAAAATAACCAATTCGATGTAAGTTACGTATCTCCATTCTCGAAACTCGATGAGTCTTACAAAAGGATAGCTAAGGGAATTCGGAAATGCCAACATACGAGTACAAACCGGTTGCGTCGTTGTGCATCTCATATCAGGTTGCATTCTTACATATATTTTGCAAAAAAGTAAGGACTTCACAAAAAAGATGAGCTAGAAATGATTATCATCGTGTAGTCAAGGTGACCTTAATCTCCAAACCATTGTATTATAATGAGCAATGAATATAATTTATAACTGAATCTAATCTTATGATCAAGATACAAGACTGTGTCTCTGAATAAAAAGCTTCAAAGTAAAACGGTAAAAAAATCCGCACGCGTTCACTTTCAAACAATGGTAAGCCGATGTTTGCTGTAGGATCAACGTGTTTGAGTTTCTCATGTGATTCACTGTATTGTAGAGTTTCACAGGATCGAGTAGGCCGCTGGGGCACTGATGAGGCACGTGGGAGTCTGGCTAAAACCACGATAGATTTAGAATCGTAGTTGCTAGCATTTCATAGTAAATTAGTGTATACGTGCAATATAATCTAGCTTCCTTGTGGTTAAGGTGATGTAGGTCGCAAAACTCACGTTTTGACTGTACGTCAAAACACCGATTTTTTTTATATTTTTTTGATGACAATGAATAGTTTAGGATATTAGTTTATTAGTTATGGGAGTCGAAACACGATTGACTTAATTTGACTTGATAGAAAAAAATCACAAAGTTACCTCTAAATCTTCATCATAAAGCAGTTTCATTTGCTGGTCATTTAATTTTTTTTTTAAAATTTTGTCTACGTGTACGGTACAAAACGGTACGGTAGAGGATTACGCATTTATTTTATTGCAAAGGAGTATTATTTTCTAGCAAAAAATACATTTATAAATAACGTTCAGTGTAAATGTGCACGGGCCGGCCAGCACACCATCAGACGGCCTAGGGCGCTAGGAGGGTGGCGAGCGCGGCGTAAGCCAAAGCTCACTTCGCCTTAAAGAGTTTCCGCATCAGTGGAAGATAAAGGGCACACTTTTCTAGCTGCAGGACAGATCGTAAAGGTAAATAATGAGTTATTGGACTTGTTAAGTGTTCTAGCAACACCTGCACTTTGGGAGATCTCATGGCTTGCTCGAGCAACGCTGTGGCAACGCTGTGACTGGTCCAAATGGCTCTGAATAGCGTGATAACATCGACTCGAAAGAAGAAGTGTTCTAGCCAATCATACGTTCCGATGTTACCTGTGTCTATAGGTTTGTTCTCATAAGCTCAGCTCTCATAATACCATGCTTTATGGGCTTCAAATAAAACAATCAAGGATCCTGTTTACTATCTTTCTTTGAACTTTCATTTTAACGTTCTTTTTGAAGTAACTGGTAACTATAGTCCAGAAAGTTTGAATAAAGTTGAAATAAATAATGAAGTCTAATATGTTATGTCTGAGGGATTAAACAGTTTCAGTGGGATTAGTTTTAAGCAACACGCGGTTCCGAGCTCTAATTTAGTCCCTAATGATGCCACTGTGGCGACTCTTGCGAAACTTTCGTAATATTTAGAACTATTGGGTTCAGATGTTATATGAGTATATTCTTTTTGATTACGTTGCTTTATTTCGTTGTCATCATCATCATCATTTTAGCCTGGTATCACCCACTGCTGGGTATAGGCCTCCCTTCTTTTATGCCAGTCATGAAAAAGGGGGGTTTTGGCCTTAAAACGCCACGCTGGCCAGTGCGTCTTGGCGAGTTGTCGTCAGAGCCTCGTTTGTTGGTCGGCAGGGTGCACCACGGGCCGGAGAGGTTGACTTGGGCGGCTAGGTGTTCCCCCCCGGTGGATTCCGATCTTGTCGCGATGGGGGGGCTCAGTAACCGTGGTTTGGAGGCCCACGGTGAAGCCAACAGGGATCCCAGGCGGGGACGCTCCGAGTGGGCTTGCGGTTGGGCCCGCTCTGGATGCGTCTGAGGCGGGTGCGGAGGACGGAGTAATTTCTGTCCCCCGCAGTCAGGAGGGGTCGCGGGAGAAGAGGCGTGTCGGTGTTTCGTTGCCGTTCGCCCTATCTTCCGCGACCAAACGGTGGCGCACCGTTGTTGCGTTGGCGGTGGGGCCGCAGTGGAAGAGGAGTGTCGGTGTTACGTTGCCGCTCTCCCTGTCCTCTGCGGCCGTTTGGAGGCTTCTCCACGCGCAGCTCTTTAATTAGAGCGCGCAGTGGACGAAGGTAGCGGAGAGCTCTAGTGGTGAGTAGCGGACGCTAGGTGCGGGGGCACCTTCGTCCGCCTTGCACTGCTCACCACTAAGCGGGGCCCGCCGTAAGGGCGGGGATCGCCGGAGGGGGACTGGATGTAGAGGCTCTGCCGGTTGCCCGGGCCCCCTCCATTCCAGGCGACGCCGGAAAGGCGCTGGGATGTTTAGTGGGTATACCGGGAGTCCCCGGGAGTCCCACATACCCCTCTCGCCCCCCGGCGGAGGGGATGCGTAACGCATTTTACCCAGCGACAAAAAAAAAAAAAAAAAAAAAAAAAAAAAAGGGCGGCTAGATGTTATGCCACCCCTACACCCCATTTCGTTGTAGGTCTTATTAAATTTTCTTTACATTATTAGGTTAACTAGACATTCTAAGCACCATCGCATTACCATCATCAGGTCCTTTCATTTCACTAATACTGGGCATAAGCGTTTGTGCCAACCTCACCTACCTTTTTTTTATAACGTCAGAAAATCCATTAAGGGTTATGTCGGACTCTCACCAACTAAAAACTGATGCGTGGCCGGCCTCCATGCATGTCAAGGGGTTCCGGGATCTCCTACGGAAAACACCGGTGCCCCTCTCGCATTTTGCCTAAGCACTGTCCCGGGAATGGCACCCAGAGCCACGCCCGGCACCCTCGCGGAGCTTACGGCGGCCTACCTGCCTGCTGCAGGTAGGCCGCAGTAAGTCTGACCCATATAATACTCGTGTGTAAAATGTATAAACAATTATATTGAACGTATGCTAATTACATAGACTGACATGACACCTTACCACTGTTAAAACAAAACGCGAGTTTTGTACGAGTGTGTCACGGTAGGTATGTCGTATTTGCACAAGATGTGAAGGGCATGTACCTTCATATTGAACACAACCATACATTGTGGTTACCATTCAGCATTCACCTCGAAAGGTATTTCAATCTCAATCATCTGTAATGCTGCACGATCGCTATCTCCGGTTGACACCTGCAACTAGTTGTTGATTTGCGATCTGTCGCGCTGATTAACTTGTTACCACTTTGTATACATCGTGAGAAGCTTAATGAAGCTGTATGATTGATTTCGAGGGTGCGTCTACCTGTTTGTGGGTTTGTGGGAGAGATTCTGAGATGGAGCAGCCGCGGACATCGATAAATGGTTTGTGTCTTGAGGGGATCTCACTGTTATAATGTATCTATTTCCTTCAAAAGAGGATTCACTAAATAGTCATTATTTTAACACGATTATAATGACAATTTTCTCAGAAAACTTTTCACAATTCGTAACCAATATGTGCATAATTTGGGACTTTATTCTTTATCGCGACACTTATCCGACCGGTTTCAACGGTGAAGCGAAGTTCAAGGAACCAAATACTCGGGATATCTATCTAGTTTTCCGATTGCTGAGGTTTCTGCCGGTGTTGCTAGTTTTGACAAAGTTTCGCTAGATCTAGCCTTGTTGAATCCTGTACTTTCTATCTTATCAAATTTAAGCAACATGTAGGCAAGTACAAGAATTGGAGTGGGTTTATTAAAAAATAGGCATAAATAATGACGAATTTCTTTCACTCCTTAGTTAGGCAAAACGTCTTGCAACGTTGAATCAAGTAAGTCGATAAGTATATCTACGATTTCTGGTACGAATTTGTGTCCAAGGGATTAACATAATTTAACAGGAACTCTTATTTCTACAGGAATTTATGTTAAAGTTATCATCATTTGCCTGCCCTTATCCCGCTCATGCGGGGTCGGCACAACATGTTCTCTTCTTCCACTCTCCCCTATCACTCGTCATCTTCGTATTCACTCCCTTCTTACCCATATCTTCTTTCACACAATCCACAAAATGTTAAAGTTATACTGTATTTAATGTCAAAATAAATTTTGCAACATTTCTAGCAACAATGTTAACAGTTGCTGGTATCACCAGTTTCTGCGAAGAGCTAAACGTGACAGTTGCAGCCGGTCCGCTTCCCAAAAAGGAGTGAACCACTACTCGATAGCATGGCGGACATAAAATGTCGCCTTGAGTTTTATTTGCAAGCCCTTTCGAATAATCCCTTCTTGTTACAAGGGCGTGATAGCTTTCATTTCACAACATAGAGGTTAGGGACGACATTGTTACTAATTCTGACAAGATAAACGATTGACTAGATACGCAGATAACAGGTACAATTTGATGTCTTAGTAACTTATTTGTAAGGCAATATTAAGTGACTTTTTAACACAGGTCTCCTTTGCAATAAAATTGAGTCCCATTTCGATCACTTACATCCACATGCTGTAATTTTCCCTGAAAACGATTAACCCGACACTTCAACCGACAAATTGTTATCCGCAAAGTACCACAAACGGATCCACAGTAAAAACCACGTAATCCGCACGTCAGCTCATTGTATGTTTGCAAACACGTTTCTAAATCATGCGTGCTGTATGTGGAACACCTCTACCTTCGTTTGCAGGTCTGTCACGCAATGTTTCCCGCCAAAAATAGCGCTTTCCGCCATTTTGACGCACGTGCGCGATGACACAGCGACATGTTACAGGTTCATATAAAAATTTACGATCTACAAGTCACACGTTAATATGGAATGGAGGGAGGTATTTTGAAATGTGAAGGCGTCTGGTCCTTTCATGTGACAATGCAAATTTAACTGAATTTTATAGGTATGGCTCAAAACTCGTACGTATTACGTAACCATTAAAAATACTGATAATAATCGAGAAATCCCAATCAATTTGCCCTCTGCGACCTCTCTTTCAAAATACTTTGCGATGATTGGTTGGTTTGGTTATCCAGTATTTCTTTACCTAAACTGCTTGGAAGACTGATAGGTTAGTATTGATATGAATTTATGTTGCACATCAGAATGTTATGACTATCAGCTGGTTCTGCTGAAAAATTGCGCCTTATTTTAAACTCTACGTCATTGGAATAAGATGTATAATTTAATCAAGCTGATTCTAAGAAAGTCCTTCATCGATAAAGATCTACATCTTGGACGTTATGGGTAACTGATTGAGTCTATTGATGCTCATTTCTTGTCCGAGTCTAATAATAGATGTTGATGATTACGGCCTTTTTAATTAAATGGCTTCTTTATGAGTCGCGTTTAGAATTGGTAGTTGAGTAATTGAATACCCAATTAAAATGCCAACATTCATTCCTAGATCTCAACAAATACATGAAAAGTATATAAAAAAATAATTGAATTACCATTAAAAACCGGTCAAGTGCGAGTCAGACTCACGCACAAGGGTTCCGTACCATTATCAATAAAAACGGCATAAAAATCACGTTTGTTGTATGGGAGCTCCCTTAAATATTTATTTTATTCTGTTTTTAGTACTTATTTGTTGTTATATCAGAAACAGAAATACATAATCTGTGAAAATTTCAACTGTCTAACTATCACGGTTCATGAGATACAGCCTGGTGATAGACAGACGGACGGACAGCGGAGTCTTAGTAATATGATCCCGTTTTATTCTGTGCTTTGGGTACGGAACCCTAAAAATGTCCTATCATGTCATTAATATACAGGTAGTAAAGCAAAATGACAAAGTTGCACAAATGTTGGGAGAGCGACGTTACACTAAGCATTACTATGCGTTTGCACTTGGTTCCGTCCAGTTCCTAAAAACCGGTGACCGTACTATTACTTCACGTGTTCGTTGTACAAAAGAACGCAATCGAGAAATCGGGCTCAGGGAGTGTATTGAGTGACCATTTTCTTTCTAGAATTATTAGATCTTCTCTGCTGTGAGTCGAGTCGGTGCGCATTTGAGCGATCTTGGTGGGGAGGATGGGGAAAAAAAAATATTTCCGCTTTGGTAGGTTATTAGATGCGGCATTCTAGTGCGTGGAGGTAGGTATTTTTGTGTAAATGATATCTGCTCCGATTTCTATCTCTTGAATGTTCTTTGCCTATTCATAAAGTCTTTATTTTCTTCATTTTTGAAGTGGTTAGTTCATTTCATGTTGAAAAAAAATCTTATCTGTTTCAATAGTTGTAGTCAAATTTCAATGATTATTGGTTAAAATAACGATAAAAATCCAGCAAAATAGTTTTTAGTTTCTAAAGCTTTCATAAAACTTACGCAGCCAAATGTTCCTAACTAGGAGTCACTTAACGCAATGTATGTTTTTTTCATGCCAACGATAACCAGCTAAGCTAGTATTTGCCACCGTTTGACCCTAGGTCACATTGGGTCAATGGACATAAACGAGCATAGCATATTTACCTTAACACATCGAAGAATTTATAAATAACGAATCACCGATAAAGCAATAAGTATGCGAAAAGGTAAACAGAATCACGAGTCTGTATCCTTAGAGCACGGTAGACATTATTTCAGAAAAGAGAGAGAGATTTATAACACTGACTATACCTAGGTATATCAACAACCAGTGTAGAAGGCCGCTATAAAACGGCAAACGATTTTCAAAACCCAACTTCAGGAACCAAAATAACATTCCGTCCAGCCCTTTTGTGTGGCGGTGAATATGTGGTATGAATTAAACATCGTGTAGCTGGTTACCTCATACCGTGGGACACCACTAGGCACAACGAATCTAATTAAAGAGATGGGCCTTAAATGTTCGATACTGAATAAAGATCACTGATTTTATTTAGTGTCCGATTTCGAGGGTATCGTTTGACGCTTTGATATGTTTCTTGTTTTATTACTTACAGGTCAGTTGTAAATGTGCAACACTTGCTGTTCTGTTTGGTGTTTTGTGACCGATCTTCTTACATGATATGGTCTGGATCAAGTCAAAATAATTATCATCAATATGATCAATATGATCAAAATATTTTATCAATAATATGAGCTTACAAAAATTTAGAATCTGACGGCAGTGGGTTCCGTGGCCGAGCGGTTGAAGGCACTCCGGCTTTAAGAGGATCGTCTGATCGCCGCGGGTTCGAATGCCGTCGGAATCAAACATTTTGATAAGACTTTTCATTTCGATAGATACACAAATCAAGGCCCATGTTTAGGACCTCTCCTTGCTATGAGAATAAATTATTAAAAAATATATTCCCTAAGCTGATCTGTAATTACTTAGTCTAGAAACAGTCCAGTGGGTATTCTTAGAAGCATCTCTCTGAACTTAACCGTGTTAATTGGAAGCCTTCCTCCACATTGTATGCATATCGTTTGGTTATCGTATGACACAATTTCGCGGCCCGCATACATTAATTGACGTTTCATAAAGTACACTTTGTGGTATGCAATACAATAGCAATTGTATTCCAGTGGTTCTCAAACTTTTGGATTTATACTTTAACACTGTTTGTAATAAACTGGTATTTCTCGCGTAATGTTGACTTGACTTTATAACAAATTAAAATTAAGAAACTAATAAATAAATTGTATTTTTGAAGTGAAAACTTCTTTACACGCGTTTGGCAGTTTTGAGATGAGAAAAAATTCTTGGATTCGCCTCGAAAGGTCACATGCTGATGACTCACCGACACAGGTTACTTGTCAAGTTTAGCACCGTTCAAGTTGTCACTCCTGCCGGTACTCTTGGAGTGCCACCGATTTTTTTTCTGGACTTACTCATGTTTTTATTATGAGTCAAAAGGTTCACAACGGAATTAAGTTATTTTTGATCTGAAAGTATTTCAACAAAATAATAAACTGAAATAGTTTACGATACAATCCGATCATTTTACTGCGAATCTTTAATTAAGAACACTTGTTGAATTATCGTAAACCTCGTTCCAAAATAACTGCGGATGCAACTGGGTTAAAAAAATCGAAGCTGGTTTCATTTTATTGGCCTTTCCGATCTCAGAGCATGTAATTTATTTGACCGAATTTGATTGACGAGTGAGCGCAAGTAAAGCCAATTTGTCAGACTAAAGTGTAATTTCAAATCAAAATTCAGGTCCAGGCAAACTTTCAGATTTATAATTATTAATATGTTTCCGCCCACGGTTTTGCTTGCGCAGCACAAGTATATAGAGCTCCAAGACAGCTGCCAAATTTCGTTGATTCCTAAGTGGAACCTAAAAGTGGTGACATGCTGACTAAAAACCTAAGTACTTACCTTTATTTAGCCCGGCTAATAACGCTGATAGAGACTTCATATTTATATAATTTATTTCATAGAACACTATAAATTAAAAAGAAGGACAATGAAAATTTGGCAATAACAATAGCAGATATTGAATTGATTCAGGCGTGACTTTGCGGAAGTCCATTGTAAGATATTAAAAATGGTAAGGAAATATATAGTAACAATCCGCTAATCTATTCTCAAACAAAGGTTTCTTAAAACTAGTACTCACCCTAAAGCCACCCAACCACCCACTAACCTCTGCCAAGCCTCCTACAACTTAGGCTCGGCAATCTGGAACCGTGAGCAGCACCGGGGCGCAAGCAAAAGAACACCTTCATTTGATTTCGACACGTGTTTCGCCCCTCCACGGGGCATCCTCAGGAATAAACTTGACTACTTCCGTGCAAACGCAGACGTCTTGTCGCTACGAGCGCCGAACGAAAAGTGAGCCAGCTCCCTACCTAACCTCTATTTATATTCGCCTGAAAGTTGCCAGCTCCTACCGTCAACTCGCCATTTTTTGCAAATAATCGTAATAAAGGCGATCTTGGTGTACCAATGTTGATTTCGTTCAGCAAAGTAAATCTATTAGTGTTGTGTTTAGTTATTTCTAAGCATTCTAATACTGACATTCTAAAACCTTTTTCACAAGTGTGTAAAATATTATATGAATGATTGTTATTTAATGTATGACCTGTATCTATTAAATGTTTTGCAAAATGAGACTTTTCTGGATAATTATTTCTGTGTGCTGCCATGTGTTCTTTATATCTTGTTTCAAAATTACGCCCTGTTTGTCCTATATAAACACTACTACATTCATCGCAGACGAGTTTATAAATACCAGATTTTTTATTATTTTCTAATTTATCTTTACTATTACAAATCTGTCTGAGTGAGTGATTTGTCTTGAAAGCCACTCTAATCTCATTCCTAAACAATGTTTTTGAAATTCTCTCACTAATTGAACCTAAATATGTTAAACTACCCACATAATTTCGAGATTGATCTGGAAGTACTGGATACAAGAGTGAACGTACTATAGCACGACGTTTTCCTTTAATTAAACCATCCACCATACTCCTATTGTAACCGTTTTGTTCAGCTATGTAATATATTATATTTAACTCTCTATTGTAATTTTCTTGTGACAGTGGTGTTGATAACAATCTATGAACAAAACTACGATAAGCAGCTAGTTTGTGTTGAATGGGATGACAAGATGAATTTGGAATAGTGACATCTGTATAAGTTGGTTTTCTATAGATTTGGAAATCGTGTCTGTTTCCCCAATGTCCCCAATGTTATATGGTTTGCCAAAAATTCATAAAGCGAATATTCCCATACGTCCCGTAGTCTCTTATATTGGTGCTCCAGCATATAATTTGTCAAAACACTTAAACTCTTTACTAAAGTCCAAATCGAACTTTAATCCTATTTATAGCCTAAAAAATAGTTTAGATCTAATAGATAAAGTAAAGGATGTTCATTTACCTGATGGAGCTAAGTTATTGTCTTTAGACGTAGAAAGCTTGTTCACTAATGTCCCATACAGAGATTGTTTACTAATCCTAAAAGATTTATTTGAAAAACAACGTATGATCCCGGGGGAAATAGAGGAATTAATATCTTTAACTCAATTATGTATGGAACAGAATTATTTCCGGTTTAATGATCAATATTACAGACAAAGAGACGGTTTAGCAATGGGTTCTCCTTTAAGCCCTCTAATGGCAGACATTTTTATGGATAATTTTGAAAATAAACACATTGTAGGTCATGGTAGTATTTTGTATTACTATCGGTACGTTGATGACATAATTATATGCTGGACAGGGACCATTCGTCAAATAGATAGTTTTGTAAATAAGATTAATAAATTACATCCTAAAATCAAGTTTAAACTAGAATTGGAGGAACAGAAATCTCTGAATTTCTTGGATCTAACTATTTCAAGAAAAGGAAACAGACACGATTTCCAAATCTATAGAAAACCAACTTATACAGATGTCACTATTCCAAATTCATCTTGTCATCCCATTCAACACAAACTAGCTGCTTATCGTAGTTTTGTTCATAGATTGTTATCAACACCACTGTCACAAGAAAATTACAATAGAGAGTTAAATATAATATATTACATAGCTGAACAAAACGGTTACAATAGGAGTATGGTGGATGGTTTAATTAAAGGAAAACGTCGTGCTATAGTACGTTCACTCTTGTATCCAGTACTTCCAGATCAATCTCGAAATTATGTGGGTAGTTTAACATATTTAGGTTCAATTAGTGAGAGAATTTCAAAAACATTGTTTAGGAATGAGATTAGAGTGGCTTTCAAGACAAATCACTCACTCAGACAGATTTGTAATAGTAAAGATAAATTAGAAAATAATAAAAAATCTGGTATTTATAAACTCGTCTGCGATGAATGTAGTAGTGTTTATATAGGACAAACAGGGCGTAATTTTGAAACAAGATATAAAGAACACATGGCAGCACACAGAAATAATTATCCAGAAAAGTCTCATTTTGCAAAACATTTAATAGATACAGGTCATACATTAAATAACAATCATTCATATAATATTTTACACACTTGTGAAAAAGGTTTTAGAATGTCAGTATTAGAATGCTTAGAAATAACTAAACACAACACTAATAGATTTACTTTGCTGAACGAAATCAACATTGGTACACCAAGATCGCCTTTATTACGATTATTTGCAAAAAATGGCGAGTTGACGGTAGGAGCTGGCAACTTTCAGGCGAATATAAATAGAGGTTAGGTAGGGAGCTGGCTCACTTTTCGTTCGGCGCTCGTAGCGACAAGACGTCTGCGTTTGCACGGAAGTAGTCAAGTTTATTCCTGAGGATGCCCCGTGGAGGGGCGAAACACGTGTCGAAATCAAATGAAGGTGTTCTTTTGCTTGCGCCCCGGTGCTGCTCACGGTTCCAGATTGCCGAGCCTAAGTTGTAGGAGGCTTGGCAGAGGTTAGTGGGTGGTTGGGTGGCTTTAGGGTGAGTACTAGTTTTAAGAAACCTTTGTTTGAGAATAGATTAGCGGATTGTTACTATATATTTCCTTACCATTTTTAATATCTAATAACAATAGCCCCAAACTAAACCAATCCTGTTATCGTGTGTTCGCTGTAATCCAAACAGCGTAGGTCCGTCTTAAAAAAAACGTATTGATATTAAACTAATGATTTATAGTTTGAGAGCCGGCGTGCGTATCGTCGACAATCGCCATGATCGATTGATTCGCGCGTACCGCCACTGGTGGTCTATCTAGATTAGAGAGATAGACACGTGACACTATTGACTTACGAGTTTCGATTGTTTTAACTTACTTTAGCTTACAATAAAAGCTTATTGTGTCCCCGTAAGTAAAATATTCGCTCTCCAACTTCTAGAATATGTAGAAAACGATGGAGATGAAGAACGTAGAGAAACTGGAGAGGTTGGGGCTAATAATAATAATAATAATGCTGGACTTTTTCACACAGCATCATCTAGCCCCAAAGTAAGCAGAGCTTGTGTTATGGGTACTACATGACTGATATACTACTTATATACTTTTTGTTTGTAAATACATACATATTATACATAGAAAACACCCAGCCCCGAGATCAATATCTGTAGATCATACAAACATTTGTCCCGCGGCGGGGATCGAACCCGCAACCTTCGTGGTTAGGAAAACCAGTTGGAATGCCCTTCAAAGTATTAGTATTGTTTTTAGTTTTTCATTTTACACAGCATTATTTTATTTTATGGCGCAGTCGAGTGGGTTTTGGAGTAAATAGTCATTGGATAGGAGAGGAGATCCAACTGTTAGCTTAATAACAGAGAAAATATTATGAGCTTATTTTAATTATTCCTCTCAAAATGACCAAAATTGTCTTGCAACTGCTCAATAAATAAAATGTCACAAAAACATGAATTACTTCTAAACTACAAAAATCGCTGAACATACATGGGGGTGATTCGGGTAGCCATTGGGGTGCTGCATCACTGGACTTCCGCTTGACAGTAATTCCTCTCTCAAAATGACCAAAATTGTCTTGCAACTGCTCAATAAATCAAATGTCACAAAAACATGAATTACTTCTAAACTACAAAAAATCGCTGAACATACTCGTAATTCGGGTAGCCCATGGGGTGCTGCATCACTGGACTTCCGCTTGACAGTCATTCCTGGTACACCCTGTATAATAAGATGTGTTTAATATGATGTAAATAAATAAATAAAAGAAGACAGAAAATAGGAGCGCTTATCTACTACCAATCTTGGGTCGTTCGTTAGCTAACGTTTTATCAAAGTAAGTTAAAAGCCAAGTTGTCAAAGTAAACTTAATTTCTAAAAAAAATGAGGTCGTGATTTAATAATTTCTCCTAAATTTTGTCTTCTTTATGCCCTCGTTCCTATTCAAGTACTCGCTGGCACAATTAGGGATGTCCTAAAGTTATTCAAACAGCAGTTTTCAAGGGTCCAAGTAGCGGTCAAGGGATATAAAGTACCTTCTCGTAACTTTCAACTTTATCTTCCTACTGTTACTTGGAGCTTGAAGTTATCTTCGGTCTTTTTAATGTGTAGCTTTGGTCGTAGCAAATTTTTTGATTAATTTAAGCATTTCATTGAATTGTTCAAGTACATGAATTGTGCTTATTATTTAAATTGCAATTGTACTTATTTAATTATCTATTAAATTTTTTAGCTCTAAAATTACCCAATAAGTTTAATTGTATTTTTGTGTAGGTATTCCTGTACATATTACTATGTTATGATCATACTCGTAATTATGTTATCTACTCGCTCATAACTCAATATCATGCCGTCTTCACCTATATTAGGTATGTGTAGAGGACACTCAGAAAAAATATTTACTGTTTCCATTATTTTATGTAAGTGTACCCACGTGTTGGTAAACTAATAAATAAATAATTCTAAGTTAAGTTTAATTCTGAAAATAATGCGGAGAAAAAAACGGTCAAGTGCGACTCTGTAGATCACTTGCTGCGTAGATCTGTTACATAAGTTGTTTGAAGTGAAGTAACTTGGCAGCTGAAAAAAAATTACTTAGGTACTCGTTATTTCAATTTTATGCTCATTCCTTTTCTGTTTTCGGATTAGTGATAGAAACGAGCTATTTTTAGAGTTGCTATAAAGAGTACAGAGGCCAGAAATACGTCTACGCTTTATAACATCTATTAGAAAAGGGTATTAGAAAAACAATGGTCCCATGGCTCTTCCAGGGTCCATTCCATTAAAGGCGGACCAAAAACAAACAAAACGTATTATATTTTCTGCTCTCTTAACAGGAAAATATTTTACGAACTCGACGTAGAATATAATAATATTATACAACGTATAACTGGATGTTATGTCTGTAGGTCATAGTAGGTACTCCTTCTTTATTATATTCCCGGGGAATACTCGTTTCTGGGACGAAATATTGTGCTGAGTCTGACGATATTGGGATAATTATATTATGCAGGGGATAAGTTGCTATTTTATTAATTAAATACTTTATACTTCACTTTTCCCGGATAAAATAGCATAAGCGCTTTTTTTAATGATGAATGGATTGGCTCTTGACCTCGAAACTTACACAGACCGCCAGTGGTATTTTCATCTGAGCGCTTCCGTGCTTCGGAGGGCACGTTAAATTGTCGGTCCCGGCTATTAGGTCGTTAAGCTATGACGGAGGCCTTAAGGCGGCCTACAAACTACGTCACCAGAGTTGGCCATTGACTCATACAAACTTACTTTTTTAGTAGTAAGGCTTTCAGTTGTTTATTAGTTTTATTATTAGTTAGGTAGTTGTTTATTATTAGTTGTTTTTTGATTTATTTATTTACCGAGTGTTTATGTGAAAATGTGAAAGTACTGAGCATGTCAGGATGTTAAGTACATGTTGAACGGAAGTTACATGATTGATATCTTTCAAACGATCATTTACACTCAATAAAACAGCTGTTTAATATCATTAATAAATAATATCCACCAAATCACAACTTTATGATATAAACTGAGTGGAAATTCTGTGGAATATGGTAATCATTCTTTCATCATAATGATTCAGTTCGTAATACATCTCTTTGAAAGCTTTTTTAATATTATTTTTAAAGTGTGAGAATGAGGCTAGTGTCTACAAATGTGCAATGGACAAACACTGACCTAATTGTAACCAGCGTAGCAAGATTTAGTACAAGAGTGATAAAATTGTATTAAACTGCCCTCTGACTTCCTCAATAAACGTCATAATCAAATAATCTTGAATGTACAATTTGTTCTAACTAGGAACCTACTGGTAGACAATTTTGTGTAGTGGTAGACAAACTGGTTTTACTGAGGTTGCTGTTTGATTTGTGTGCCGCAGATCACAGGATCTGCATCCTTTTTCCATTCCCAGCTGTCATCCCAACAGAGCTCAACTAATCACACAATACGAAAATGACAGTTGAAGTCATTTTCGTATTGTGTGATTGGTTGAGCTCTATATGGATGACAACTGAGAATGGATTTCAAGTTAGACAATAGGGCTGCTGGATAACACATACGAGTTCGTCGGTGTTTGCCCGCTTCGCTTCAGTAAAAGCTTGCCTTTATAAAATCCCACTCACATTACCTTACATGCGGTTTCTGAGGTTTTCGAATGATATTTATTTTTGATTACGTATTTATAATGTCATTGAAAAATGATACTTACTATAAAGTTTTTATAGCTGCCTACAAGACACGTTAGATGAGATTGCTTGTTCTCCTATAAATTTCTTCAATCGTTGATATTTTATCGTCTGTTTTGGGTTTGCATCTAATACGTTTCCTAAGAGACTATAAAATTCTTGATGTTCACTGTAAATTTTGTAAACGTCTATGCTTATCACCTCCGTTGACAGATATTCGTCGTTTCAATCATGATTTTAATCAAAATAACGTTCTATTATATTATTTTCCAATAAAATAAATTCGATAACATCCTAGCTTATTAAGATCCGATCCAATATACTATAAAATTTCTTAATCAGAGTAAAATGAATCGTGGAAAATTTTTGATAATAACTTACCCAATTAATGTTCTATCAAGGTTTCTTACGACTTCTTTTTAATTTTTGCTTTTTATCTTTCAAAAATTTTACATTACAATGCCACAAATGTATCTGGGCCGGTGGCTAAAAGAGGAACTAACGAATATTACTGTAAAATTTATTTCTGCCAACACCAAATGCGATAACTAGCCTCTCACCGGTTCAGGTATGTCTTTGGCACTGTACTGAAGACAGTTTTCTTTTTCGAATGCAGTTATAGTCTAATGCTATTGGTATAAACTGACTGGAGTGCCTCAAATTGGTTGAGTGCCTACTCTAGTTAGCTATGTCCTAGGAAGTTATGCTTTTAACTCATTAGTGGGTCGGGGCAACGGGTATCGCGTAACACAGTATCTGACTTTACAACTTCTTGCTAGTGAATAAGGACTGTCTAAACTTTTAACGTTTCTCTTTTGTTTTGTCTTGACTAAAGCTGATTACACATATGCCAGTATTTACAAACATTACTTTGACGTTTCCAAGTGCGTCCGCGCGCACTGTGAGACCTCATAGTAATGTTTGTGAATTTTTCTATAGAAAAATACTGATGACGTCAGAAAATGCGGCTAGCTTACGTCCACCCTAAAAGGCGGATGGGTACTGAAAAGTGTATGTTTCTCTAACTAACCTGCCTATGGCATTGTCTGTATTGTCTGAATGTAGAATATCAGAATCTCTTAGAATACCTACTTTTCACCTAGTTTTAAGACTATTCTAAGTGATTTATTTTTTGGTGTAAATAAATAAATAAATAATCCCAGCCAAAATCATTTATTTAGTTGGTAAATAAATGATTTTTGAATTAGAATGGACGTTTTTTAAATAGATGGTGGATTTCCATTTTTTTAAAACTCTGTCGTCTGAGTAAGCCAGTTGCTTAAAGAACTTTGATTATCCTTTAGGATTATGATATACTAGCTGTCCGCCGCAGTGTTACCCGCGATCCCTCGGGAAAACTTCACTTCCCCGGGATAAAATATAGCCTATGTTCATCGGGGATAATGTAGGATTCTATTGGTGAAAGAATTTTTCAAATCGGTCCAGTAGTTTCGGAGCCTATTCATTTCAAACAAACAAACATACACACAAACAAACAAACAAATCTTTCCTGTTTATAATATTAGTATAGATAATATTTATATAAATATTTTAATAACTGCTTGGCTAATTTATATTCTTGTTTGTTTCAGGTCGGTATTTTGACAAAGCACCCTATTGTGGTAAGATTGTTTATTGGAGCATGTCAAGTATACAGTTTTTGTTGGTCGTCGGATTGGTAATCCTGAAGAAACTCGTTGTCAAGCTAGAGCTTACAAAAAGTGTCATTGGCGTTACAAATAGTATCGATAGGTTTTGGTTTTGTAACCATATCTGAGGTCTGTGATCTTGATTTATTAATTCGATACTAGGTACCTAGAGGTATCACTGTGCAAAGGTAACATTTATTTGCCAACTTTTTGAGAATTTCTTTAATAAGTTACTAGAGGACCCGACTATTATAAAAACCTACTGAAAAATTCTTTCACTTTTCCGGAAAACACTAATATTTTCCTTGTTAGTGTTCCTCATTAGTTTAGCCAAGTCGAAGACTATTATTTATGTGATGAAAAATGTCGGTAAGTAGGATGGTACACGTCACAGTCCGCGAGTCATCATAATCGTGTGAACAATCGCCCGGATCCCTTCAGTTCACATCCGTCAGTAATGGCCCCCGAGACAGCCCTGTGATGTCTGATAGATTACTGACAGGGCTGTCACGTGTGCTTGCCTGAATTGACGACCTCGGTCATCGCGGTAGGACAAAAGTTTGGCACATGTTTGTTCTGGGTCTTATGGTACCCTACTATAGCGGAGTTATTAGTTACTGATAGCCAAGATAAGGGGAATCCTAGGCGTGTAATAAGCCATGAAGAACGCAGCAAAAACTATAAAATTCTTCAACAGAAATAGTCCATACGTACGTATAGTATTTACTACATCCCAATGCGTCACGTTTACTGTAGTGTAGATCTATAGAGTGTTTATTCCTGTCTAAATAGAGCTGACTTTAGAAAGCCGTGAGGTCGTAACCTTTTTGAAGCTAGCAAATGTAACATATCAATCAAGTTCAAAGAGCTCTTCAGCTCAACCCTACACACAGCATCGGCAGGGTCAGGGCTGACAACAGCGATTTATCGGAGCCCGACCCTACGTCCGGTGCCTCCAATTGACACATTTGTCAACCGATGATGGAGTATGCCGACATGATGCCCACTTGGTTGTTACGTCTATTGGTGTTGATTCTGCTATACCTACTTCATGGTCACTCTTCTCAATAAATCAATTATACAAACCGTCAAAACGTTTAGTCTCGTCTCGACCCCTCTGAGTAAAATACAGATTATAAAAAGAGGTTAGGTAAACAGGTTATTTTGGTCTATAAAGATAAATTTTTGGACTTGAACCTTCCCATATGAAATAAAAAATTTTGAAAAAAAAAATTGAACCGACTTCACAAAACACAAACAGACACTAAGAACCTACACTAAAAAGAGAAAAATAAGAATATACACATGCAATTATTATTTACAGTATTCAATTAATAAATTATTATGTTACCTATATTATATTTGAAGTCGGTGCCAACTATGCATTTACAACTATCTTCATCATTGGCCTGCCCTTATCCCGCTCATGCGGGGTCGGCACAACATGTTCTCTTTCTCCACTCCCCTCTATCACTCGTCATCTCCACATCCACTCCTTTCTTATTCATATCTTCTTTCACACAATCCATCCATCTTTTCTTAGGTCTACCTCTACTCACATATCCATCCACATTCATTTCCATCACCCTTTTAGTTAAATGAGTTTCATCCCTCCGCATAACGTGCCCATACCACGCTAACCTATTGCTCCTCAACTTTTCAGTCACTGGCTTCTACTTTCAGACTTCCCCTAATATATTCATTCCTCACCTTATCCATTCGCGTCACTCCGCACATCCATCTCAACATTCGCATCTCTGTCGCATGCACTCTTCTTTCATCCGTCGCTTTCGTGGCCCAGCACTCAGATCCATACAGCACGACAGGTCTAATGACCGTCTTGTAAATTTTCCCCTTAAGTTTAAGGGGCATACAAGGGTCACATGTTGTTCCTGAGACCTGTCGCCACTTCATCCATCCCGCATTCATTCTATTTTTTACGTCTCGGTCAATTCCGCCGTCATCTTGTATCAATGATCCGAGGTATCGAAAGTCGGAGCAGACTGGTAGGAATACACCATCTAAGGCGATGGGAGAGAAGCTGGATGAACCCCCAAAGTTACAGAACAGGTGCTCAGTCTTGGTTCTGCTTATTTTCAAGCCAACACTTTCCAGTCTCTCCCGCCATTTTCCCATTTACAACTATCTTACGAGTACAATTAGAACTTGGTTGCAAAATTGTATCGAGTAGTTAGAATAGAATAGTTGTCACCGACTTCAAATATAATATAGGTAACATAATAATTTATTAATTGAATACTGTAAATAATAATTGCATGTGTATATTCTTATTTTTCTCTTTTTAGTGTAGGTTCTTAGTGTCTGTTTGTGTTTTGTGAAGTCGGTTCAATTTTTTTTTTCAAAAATTTTTATTTTTCCATTTTTAGTGTAAAGTGTAAGTGTAAATAATATAGTAGGTTAGGTTAGTAAGTAATTACTTACTTAGTAGGTTAGGTTAGATATTACAATAGTCAAGATTAAAGAAGTTAGAGTGAGGATGAGGTTTTTTGAGTTTTACGGGAAAACTATCAATCCCTCAGGAATAAAATTTATATGGGACCACCTCGAGAGTATAAACATGTCAAACTATTCAACGTTTGACTCAGATTGTGTAGTGAGAATGAGGTTTTTTGAGTTTTACAGGAAAACTATCAATCCCTCAGGAAAAAAAAGTATGAGGACCACCTAGAAATGCATACTCTTTCAAGCAAAAAAAAAAAAATTTGGAAATCGGTCCACATTTTTCGGAAAGTTCGGTGATTTTTTTTGTTTTACGGGAAAACTATGCATCCCTCAGGAGTAACATTTTTATGGGACCACTATGGTAGCATACCCTTTCAAACAAAAAAATCATTTTGGAAATCGGTTCACAACTGACGGAGATATCGATGAACATACATCTAAAAAAAAAAAAAAAAAAAAAAAAAAAACATACATACAACCGAACATAAAACCTCCTCCTTTTTTTGAATTCGGTTAATAAAATATGTAAGTATACGTGAGGAATCTCGTGTAGTCACAATGTATATCAGTTATAATCAGTTTAAGTTACATTACAGTACAGAGATCAATGGGCACGCCCGAAATATTGATAAAAATAGTGGCCAATCGTAGATATTGATACAAATTATTTTTGTTATCTTCGCTCGATGACGTCAATGTCAAAATCACGAAAAAAAATATTTTGGAAAATATTTTGGTACTTTTAGAAAACGAAATGAGACTTTTAGAGGCGCACTTAAAAACTTCATCATAGTGTCGAATATTATCCAAAATTCTTGACACGATCTCGTCCTGTTCTTAAAAACAATGACTCACTTATACTAACACCACAAGAAGAAAGTCTTCCAAGTTCCAACTGTAGTATGTAAATTACCCTCAGCAGCATTAATCTTTGACCTGCCGTAATAAAAAGTCACCAACAAACCAAAGTAAAATCAAGTTTCCTTCCCTTAAATATTGAATGAGGCCGTTAAAACATTTCCAATTAATGAAATTAATATCACCCATTACGGAGCTCCTGGGAAAAGCTGCGCCATTAAACAATTAGCAACTTAATTACAAGTTCCTAAGATCGAAATGACCCTTACTTGACCAAGGAAATTAAACGCGTATTTTATGAAGAACTGCCTTCTTTCAATCGTAAATCCTGAAATATTAAACACTTTTAATTACCTAATGTAAGCCCCCTTACGCACTAGCGGTTGAACCGTGCCCCGCGGTTCAAATTTTGTACAATATTGTGGCGGTTAGGTGCGTGCGTACAATGAAAAGCGGTTGCATACTGAAACTGGAAAAGCGGCCCGCCACGCGGCTAGCCGCCCAGCGGTTCAACCACTAGTGAGCAAGAGCGCTAAGTAAGTGTCATTGTTTCTGTATTTAATTTTATAAAGAGTTAGAAAGTAAGGTATATATTATATTGCTATTTGTATACTTATGTTATAATATTAAATTCGCAAAACAAATAAAGTAGTAACATACTACGGATATTGATGTCATTTATAATTATTATTTGAAAGCTCATCGAATAAACTGAAACCAATTTATTTTATGAGAAATTATTTGGTATTTATTATGAAGGAAAACCAATACTCTTACCTTAAAATTATTTACCATTTACTTATTAACGATCGTACATAATCATACGCCTATTATAAGATATCTGATTATTTGGATGACAAAAAAGCTTGGGACTTGCTCCAACTCAATGGATCCATGGATCACCTAAAAAAATGATAGGCCCCAGACCGTGTTTGTTGCCCTGATTCTTCACGGTATTGGTCGCGAAAGAACAGGAGTAAAATTAGTTTTAAGACTATTCTAAGTGATCCCTGTGGTCCTACTGAATAAATGATTTTTGATTTTGATTTTGACATAAAACAGATAGGAAATATCTAACGGAATTTGACCAATATAAATATAGTAAAAGATGCAACCAAAATAAAGTTACATCATTATTTGAAGAACTAAGTACTTCAATATTTTTTTTTAAATGAACGTAATATTTATGTTTTGCACACAATGCACGCATACGCAATGCAATAATTCACACTGTGCTTCTTCGCTAGAGGAATACACAAGTGCTAGTATCCTCCGACACTAAATCCAATAAATAGTCGAAATGACCAACTTGCTCAGTGAATTTCGGCTGTTCCCGCAAGACGACCAGACAAGGAGCTGGGAACTCAACAGAAACGTGCTTACAGTAATTTATGGACCACTTATACGAGTTCGCAATAGTTTGCTGGCTATAGAATTATCTATGGCAACTATACTAGCTGTCCCTGGTGATTTCGTTTGTGTTTTGAGGGAGAGTAAAATTACTTCTGGTACTAAAAAGTACGATTTTTTGTCACGCCTAGTATTTTTCAAAGATATTGAACCATCAGTACCACTATCAACGTTAGCATATCCAACAAAATGTTTGTATTTGCATTTGTAAGGTCTTGAGGTGCATGAGGACATTGCACGTCGTCAGGATGGGCGAGTGTAAGGTTTGATTTACTTTTATAGAATAATGTCTAATTTAATCAGCAGAATTTATGAAAAAGTTTGCACTCGGTCACTCTGACGAAGGTGGAATGCGTAATTGACGAGTAGGCAAAAATAAAAAATAAAAAAGAGCGGCAAAAGAGAAGGCAGAGCCTGGACACGGGGGGATAGATTGCGTTGCTGGATAATATTGTAATGATGATTATGTTTGTATTTATGAAATAAATAAGTATTGTCATATTGTAATACTGTGTTTGGCCATTTCTGAGATATCTTATACATTTGACTTTTTGTATCATCTCCTTTATCATCTTCAAAATAGGTTCTTGAATCACTTGGTCTAGGTACCGCGCTTTGGAGTTGACAGTCGTGTCGTGCGTGATCCATCCAGATTTTGTCTTATTACAAAGTTTCATGATAATCCTTGTCGATCGAAATTCTGATTGACAAAGAGTATGGGTTAAAAATAAGACAACGTGTAAAATTCTTTGTAACAACCAATAATGGAGAAAGCTGTCTTTCCATCGTTCTCTCCAGTGTATCTGGCCTTTAGGAAAGCTGTTTGATACAGGAGAACGGTGAATTGTGTGGACACGGCCGATTTGTAGCGAAAGCCGATAGGGCTCATTCACGGTGAGTTACTGGGCTTTTAGTGAAGTATCTATGAAGGTCGCAGGACTAGTTCCGTGAACCAGAACTTGTTACATTGATCTATTGTGTCTTATATTTACAGCAATAAAAGCGAAAATGTGAATACATTCCATCTCCACCGACTCTTTTCGAAAAATGTAAAAGGGACAAAATTATCAGTACATTTTTAGTTCAGTTATGTTATGATATCTCAGATCTGTATGCAATAAAACAATAACCAAACACGAGGAAGTAGCACATAAGAATGTCAAAGGAACATCTCATATCTCGTGACTAGGTTTCCACATCTAGGTGAAAGTGGAACTCTGGTGCGGCGCAAATCGCAAATTATCCTTGCGTCTCCCAGTCTATTATTATGTGTGTTCCAAGATGCGAGAGAGTAACTTCCAAATTCCGATATAAATGCGAAGCGAATTACACGTTTACGATCGTAAAGCTTGTATGAGCATGCCGTTAGACCCTAATTGAATGTAAGTCTCATCTCGTCTCCCTCGTCACCATTTCTGTCCCGGCCTTGAAAGTGCAGTTAATTGACAAAACACCCTGCCGATAACGTTATTTTTTTATATCTTGCAACGACTTGTGATCGCTAAATATTCTATCAGATCCATCTAATCAGTCCACAATTCTACATCCACCCACTGTGTAAAGGCTAGTTTTCATTTCCTTATTTTCACGCTACTTTTTCCGTGCAAGTCGAACCGAATGAGAATGCTATTCAATAAACAATATAACTTATAACGAATCGTTTCAGCTTGTGTTTACACCGCAGAGAACCGAATGAAAAAACATATCGGTAAATTATCGTGGAGAAAAGGCGAATAGTGTGAATGACAGCTCGTGAGGTGAGACGCGAGGCACAGGAAACTAGACGTGGATGGATGGAGCAAAACTTTCGTCGCCTGCTATCGTATTCATAATTTATCTGTCTGTAAGCAAAATATTTTTGAACAACACCTGATGCAGAAATCTTGTTATCTGAGTTGAATTTGTGGTTTTCCTCGTCTCAATTTTACGTTTCGTCCTCTATCTTCTCTACTGTGCTATCACCCATTCTAGTCTAGTCTGAGAGAAGGAAGACTCTTAATGTAGACACATTCATCATCATCATTCCAGCCATATAGCTTCCACTGCTGAACATAGGCTTCCCCCATCCATTTCCACAGCGATCGATCTTGTGCAGCCTGCACCCAACAGCTCCCAGCAACCTTCACCAGATCGTCTTTCCATCTAGCCTCCACTCGAGAACTTTTCTACCCCAACGAGCTATGCGCTCCGCCCACTGCCACTTCAACTGCACACATTGGACCACAATAGTAAATAGCTAGGTAGAACTTAACAAAACCTTAAAGTTTCTTCTCGACCTCATACCCGTCTCGGCCTTAGAGTGCGTTCAAGTTGAGTGCATGTAGGCTTAACTAAACTGGCTACTTTTAGAAACAGGGTCCGGTAGAGCCCTGCGCATTGTTTATGGTATTGCCCTTATAAAATGGAAGCCTATGATTTGTTGGCCACATACAAAACCCGGTATTAGCACATAATTGTGAATAAGATATACTGTGATAAAGGAAGATTTATTATGTCTTGTTCGCCAAGGCTTCTTAGGGTGTAGTGGTCGGCATAATTATGATGGATCGTCAACTATTTTGTAGTCAATCTAAAATCACAGTTTTAAAAACCACAAAGGTTGGTATCAGAAGTTCTGGCTGAAGGAAAACGGTGACCAGGCTATGGACGCAGGTATCGCAAAGGCAATGCCGGGCCCCTAAAAATTATATACCGTTTGTTGTACGTAAGTACTATAGTTAGGTATACTTTTAAACACTTCAAAGATTGGTTAGTTTTTCTATACAAAAATATTAGAGAAAATACATCTCAACTTGCTTTCAAGCCCGCTATAAAACGGGTGTAGTTTTGCAGTTTCGCTGGTTCGAAGAAAGGTCTGTTCTCGGGTTAAGGTGTCTTGTTCAGCTATGTCCTGAATGCAGGGGCATAAATCCACCGCTTGAACTTGGAGACCAATTTCAATTTCCTCTATTATACACGTTCTCACGAGCGATGATTTATTTTGTCTCTTCACTGGGGCATTTGACAGTTTACCGTACCTGCAGGTAACCGAATAATGATTACCTACGCAGAGAAATTTAAATTCTTCACACAAGTTCGAAAGATAATGTTAATCTAAGTAAATCAAAAATGGAGCTTTGGTTTTCTTAAAATCTATTAAAGAAAAATGACACGAAAAAAGACAGAAAAATCCTTACTAAAAAGAAAGAAAACAAGTGTACCAAGAAATAGAGTAGTACAATAAAAACAATAACAAAGTCCCAATCGACTGGCAAAGTATCTTACCGTTCTTCTAACTAAGCACCACATTAGAACTTCCAATGGCACTCCCTAGTAATTCCACGCCGAAAGTTTAGAAAAAAACTACTCACTTACTTTCAACTGTATGATCCAGAACATAAGGGACAGATTTGCTTGTAAACGTCTGCTGGATATATGGATCAATTATACTTACACATTCGCTTGAAAGAAACGAGGGTGTCTGTCAACTGGTACAGTCTGAAGCTCTTGAAACAGTTTATTGTAGCTCTAAATTCCTGTGTTGGTCACACGTATGCTCTTAAGAAGTATTTATGACTAAGCCAATTAGTCAAATTAGTTTGATAGAAAATAAAGGTGATAAATAATTTATTTTTTGGGTCTTTGCTGAGAAAAAAGTTATCGAAAATATTAGCCACCTATCAAAAGTTAAAGTCAAAAAGCATTTATTCAGTAGGACCGCAGGGATCACTTAGAATAGTCTGTCCCAAGCTTTTTTGTCATCCAAATAATCAGATATTTTATATATAGGCTTTTTTACAGAGATGATGTTTACTTATATTTTTAAATTTAGTGATTTAATTAAAAATAATTCCCTAAATTTAATTTAGCTTTGCAATACGCTCGGGACTTTGTTATAGAAGAAGCTTAGAGATTGCCCTATAAATGATTTCATAACTTTATCTAATCTAGTTTTGGGAACAGCGAGTTTATCCTTATTTCTAGTGTTTACATTATGAATATTGCATTTTTTCTTTCCTATGGTGGATAGGTCTACTATGGCAGTTTTCTTACTATATTGCATCAAACACTTCTGTTTTATTAATCACTGTACCTTCTGTAGTCTGATTTCTGTCGTATCAAGCAATTGCTGTACGCACTATGCCACTCTTAAGTTACGTCATTTTATCTACATGGCGTTTGGCGATACGATTGTGGTTAATAAAGGCAGACTAAGAAGCTTATCAGTTACAATACTCCCTAATAATCCTCAAAGCCATTTTAAATTAATCAAAACAACAGCACTCTATCAATTGCCGAACTTGTAACACCTGTACAGGATTAGACTTGTCCCGGCGGAGGCAAGGGCCCACGATCAAAGGAACAGATTTACGGCCCCACAGATATATAAACCAAATGTCCGGAAGACTGATGAAAGAGAACAAAAATACGAATTGATAACCTCCTTGTTTTGTCGGTTGAAAATGGTAACAGTTGAAGATTTGTGGTGCTAAATCGGTTCAGATTTGTTTGAATATTTCTTGGTGCGATTTATTCTGAGAAATTGTAATGTTAAGCACTCCCTTGCGTCTAATGCAAAATAAGCGCGTTATTGGACATATTTACTATTCATGTGATGTCTATAATAACGCTAAATCTAAGTCAGCTGTGTAACTGGATTAAAAATTCATAGCAACGTTAATAGGGGTCTTAAAATCAAGAGTAAATAGGTTCCTTCTAGGTAAGCATGCTCCATCTTAGACCTCACTACTACTTAACATCAGGCAGAGTGAGGTCAAATGCTGAACTATTTAATTAAAAAAAAAAGTTATTTAAGAAAACGAAAATTTCAATTTATTAGGCTTAGGGTAGGTTTTTCAAAATTACAGCGGTCAGCATAATCTCGGTTATAACACTGATCATAAACATCTCGAATCATAACTATGACCATAACCAATAACCATCGAACAAAAGTCCCCAAGTGATATAAATAAATACTGGGGCTTAGGGCTGAGACACAATGTCGTGGTTGCCTTGCAATATTGCGCATAGTTCTTACGTCTAAAACTCAAGTATTTTGGAGCCTCCTATAAAAACCCGGATCATAAAAACGCTTCGATTAACATCAAAATCGGAAGTGCTATCAATATTTTCGAGAAAAGAATTTGGTCAATTTCTACTCCATAGATTAGCAAACTAAAATTTTTTTTATAACGCGCGGTTCAAAGCTGTCTCTAGATAGACTAAAATTGTAGTCCGTTGTTTTCTGTCCCTGCCCTTAGGAAACTTGGTCCCTTTTAATAAACTAAGTCCCCGATGAAAGTGCTTTAAAACAAAGCTGGGAGTGAAACTTATGCTCGACCCTCGGTATTTCCTTTCGATTTTGCGGGACAAAGCGTTTTTCCATCGTGTGCGTTTTATATAGGTACTTTTTCGCAGGCTTAGATGCTAAAGTTTTTGGTTACCATCTTTATATGGCTCTTTGATGCAAACATCACTAATAAAGCTTGATATATGCATGTGAAATTATATATTCATAATAAGACTAGCTGTCCGTCGCGGTGTTACCCACGTTCCCTCGGAAAAACGTCACTTTCCAGGGACAAAGTATAGTAGCCTATGTCCATCAGGGATAATGCAGGATTCTAATGGTGATAGAATTTTTCAAATCGGTCCAATAGTTTTGGAGCCTATTCAATTCAAACAAACAAATCTTTCCTCTTTATAATATTAGTGTAGACATAGATACTTTACACCTATTTTTTATTAGATCATGGAGAATTGGTTTCACATTAAAAACAGGTACTATTTTTTGATAGGTTCATCAAAAGCATATTAAAACCCGGAATAAGGGAAGCTATACATAGGGAGTTAAAATTTTTTAGTTATAGTTTGCATGGATCCACTGGGAAATGAATACAATAGAATCATGGACCTCTGGGAATAAGCCCGAAAATAAGCTACACCATGTCAATATTGCACACGCGCAATGACGCGCCTCGTACAAAGAGATGAAATCTAAAACTCGAGGGGCTCTTGGAGTCTTGGTGCGGGGCGAGAAATGTCCATGCTATTGGTAGTAGTATTAGATATTCTATAACATAACCCAGGAATATTCCTTTATTCAAATGTGTGTACACGTGGGTAAAATTAATTTTCTGTACACAGCGCGGAACAACTGTCTTGTCACTGTAATTAATTGCTTGGACACATTAACATGATTAGTTGACGTGTTCTGGGATTTGTTGGTTCGTACCACAACTACCCTCATGGGGAATACTGATCTATAAATAAAGAAACATATTTCTTTAATGTGCGAGAAAATTATTATGATAGAGTATTCTAATATTTCTAATAGATGGGGCAATAGAGCGGGTTTGCAAAATTGTATTCGGTCATGTCTCTGTCTAACCTCCTACTCTCCTGGTCATTATCAAAGGAACTTGACTGCCTAAAGAATCTTTGAAACGTGCATCAAAAATACAGTATTTTACAAAAATATAAAATATTTTTACAAAATCTGAATTTTTTGATAGTAAAAATCTAAACCAATTCAATTTCAGTTGAAATAAACCCAGAGATTTATACAAGCTAGCTAAAAGCCAAAAGTTTCTGATATATCGAACTTGGCGAAGCAATAAATCACGAACATGACGTTTTACGGAACCGTTTAACGCAATATGTAGAACACCCTTTGGCTGACGCATCAGAAAAGGTATTTGCCGGGACAATCAATAAACCCACCATTTTAGATAGAGCTCACTTGCTTGGACTTGTAAAGTCGACTGCTAAAAAACGACGGGTCTAAATTAAATGGTGGAAAAGTCACAGATGGAATATCAGTGGAATATAGTTGTGCCACTAGGTTTCTCGTTTCAAAGTGGACTCTCCTTATTCTACTTTACCAAAATAGGTGTGTAACAGCTCTACTTATACTTACCCGATACAGTGGCTTTGATCTAATTCTAAGCTCTAAAGTAAATGTGATACTGACGGTTTTCCTTTGAAAACCTATTAGAGTGCCCCAGAACGACGGTCCTCACACGTCACTCGGTATAATCCGGTCAATAACATAAATTTCTAGAAAGCACGCTTCTTTATTGGATTTGTCGGGATCCATTCAAGCCCGCTCATAACCTATTCGCGTAAGGCACTATAGAAAATTTGTGGAGAGCCGACGAAATCTGTTGCCGGGATTCAGTCAATTTGTTGAGTAAGTTCTATGAAAAAACTTCTGGATCTCATGCTGAAAGTAGCTGTACTTTTACTGAATATAAAAGTATATACCTACAGTATCTATTTCATTTGTTAAATATCTTTCTACTTTAAATAAATATAATACGCAGCTAGTCAAAACAAGATAGTTTTGACTAGCTGCGTCTAGACGAACGTTCAACATAATACTGATTATTTTTCCGACCCAAATATCGACCAATAGAATTGCACCATTCGACGTCACGTGGTACAACCTACATGGTATTATGCTGATAATTTTTTGAAAATTTTCTCTGGTCGTTGCTATATATAAAAAACAAAACATGATGAAGTCAAATTAACCACACGTCAAACTGACAGGTTGAATTCAATTGTGAAAATTGGAGATTTTGCATGAAAATGAAATTAACTGTACATTTCGTCTCATGGTGCAATTCTATTGGCCGACATTTGGGACGGAAAAATAATCCCCCGAATACCACACGAGCTTCAAAATTATCTGGCATTTCCCTCAAGGTTCCCTGCAAACAAATAAAATCGTCAAGTTTTTCAGGAAAAATCACGAGTGATTTTTTAACCTGAAAAACTGGACTCCTTCATTTGTTTGCAACGAACCTATCGGGAAATACCCGATAATTTTGAAGCTCTTGTGGTATTATAAGTGAATATTTCGTCTCCATTGAGAAGGACTACTAGAGATGTAACAAATATTCGGTATCCAACCTATCCGGTCATTTTTCACTTATTCAGGATCCGGCCAGGTCAGTAGGACTAAATGTTATTCAGCCGGATATCGGATAACAAATGATTAATTGTTTTGTAGAATAAGCACAAATGTTGAATTTGTATGATTTGGAATACATGTAGGTACTCATATATATGTATAGGTACTCATACATATGTATGAGCCTACGCAACAGTTATTCGAAATCCTATATCCAGTAAAACAATCCGTTGCATATATGCGCTACTCTAGACTTCTCCAAAGAGCACTTGTATAGCCTTGAGGAGGAAACTTCGCAGACCGTTTCACAGTTTTTTTAATCAGAATAAATGTTTGAAACACAAAGTATCCTACAGTTTAACTAAGTAGGTATATGTTAAGATTTTGTGCAGCAGAGATTTAAAAGATTTTAAGCTTGAATTTTTAAAACTATTTTGGACTTTTCTCGCGTAGATATCTATTAATCGTTATCTTCCACGTTTTATCTTAATCTATTAGCCGTTAGCTAGTTGACGAACAAGCATCTTTAAAATTTATTTCTAGCGTAGGTCCCATCTCATACGAGCTGGTGGTATGTACCATGGCACTCTAAAAATACTATCGTGACTGGTGCTAAAAAAAAATACTGTAGGTATTGCATACGAATAATCACAATGTACAGTACGGCCGGCGGATCTAGCCCGGCGTTAAGTTCGTCGCAACGCTGCGCAGTAGTCACTTATAGGGTCGAATTAGGTGGTAAGACGCGGGGTAACCTGCGCACAGCGCAACTTCAGACCGGTCTAGATCCGCCGGCCGTACTGTACCTACATCTTATAACATTGCCTTAGTCAGAACCACAGAACTTTCTTCGCAAATGCCCACCATATTGAGTCAAATTTAGTAGTGTTTTACACACGTTTTCGTCGCATAAACGACGCAGCGAGATCTTAATTACGATCATACATCATCAGACTCACTTTAGCTATGTTGTATAAGAGCATCCGCTGTTACCTTATAGGGACTGCTGTTTTTCTTCGGTGAAAGTTTTTATGCACGGCGCTAAGTTATAAAATAATATACACCATACGTTTTTCATACTACAAATTACCTCCTTGCAGCAAAACTTTTGCAAAAAATGTACAAAGTAGGCCGTATTTCCCGAGACCATTATGGCCAGGAACTATTCACAGGGTTGCCCTCTTTAAAATTATTTGAAATGGCCACTTTGGAGTGATGCCAGACTCATAAAAGAGTGAATGGACTGGGTGCAGGCAAGACGTGAACCATATTTTGTCACGCCCAACTTGCAGCATACCCAATATGTTACCATTTACTTGATTACTCAGAAGTCAAAAAGCTTTTCTTTTAGTAGTACCACTTCGACGTCAAAAGGTATTCTGGATATTCCTTATGATAATTAGTAGGTACATAATCTGCATTACTACTATTTATTTCGGTACCTTTCAATTTTCTTTAAATTCTACCAATTTTATCTAATTATCCTATCCTGTAATTACCATATCAAGTTCTAAACCCAAAAAGCCAGGTAAAATCGCCTTTCAAACAATAGTAAGCCCATCTCAACGCTGAAAACTCATAAAGATAGACGGAGCCCTTTCATTGAATCGACCCCTGACACCTTAAAATCCAATCAAGTCCATACCATCGTAAGGGCTTTAATTAGACCGTACAATAGTGAAGGCTGTGACGTCACAGGTGAGGGTATTGGAAAAACCACGGAGTGAAGAAAACATAGCAATGCTGCTGAATTTAGAATATCGTTAGGTTAGATATTATGAGTGATCTTACCTTAGATATTATAAGTGATATGAATTTGTAGATAGTTATTTTTTTCCATTTCGCTTCCTCCATGTTTCCTTTTTGTAATCTTTTTGAGTATGATTCTGAGTAATTAATCAGGTCAAGATCTAAAAACTCCATAACAAAATGATACTACTTTGACTACTTTGACGACCTCTGTAGCGTAGTGGGCGAAGGCCCGCCTGCGACGCAAAAGGTTGCGGGTTTGATCCCCGCGGCGGGACCAATGTTTGAATGATCTACAAATATTTGTCTCGGGTCTGGGTGTTTCTATGTATAATATGTATGCATTTACAAACAAAAAGTAATTTATGTAGTATATCAGTCATCTTGGTATCCATAACACAAGCTCTGCTTACTTTGGGGCTAGATGATGTTGTGTGAAAAAGTCCAGCATTATCCAGCATTATTAATTTAAAAAGTTATTCAATTCCGTGTTGATGACGTCACATCACAGGTAAATGGAAAACGTGAAAACAATGGCCATCCAACAACAAAGGAGGATTTTAATTTTAATCGTACTTCGTCGCTGAGGGTGGTTAGAGCTGAAAATATCGTCGGGAAATATACATGCATAAAATAAAAATATATTGATCTATCGGATAAATGTTTGTATGATCTGCAAATATTTATCTCGGGTCTAGGTGTTTCTATGTATAATATGTATGTATTTACAAACAAAAAGTATATAAGTAGTATATCAGTTATCTGGTTCCCATAGTACAAGCTTTGCTTAGTTTGGGGCTAGACGATGCTGTGTGAAATGTCCAGCATTATTTATTTATTTATATCTAATCAGCCCGGTTGCATCCACTGCTGCATAGAAAACTGCTGTCTTTTCTATTTCGCCACTCCGTCCGGTCCTATGCAATCCTCTCCCACTCAATAATATACAGGGTGTAAAAAGACAACTACCGAAACGAAAACAGGGGTTGCAATCAGACCATGATTAAAATAATAAACATATGTAAAAAAACGCATTTTTTTTTACTTAGCTTAGTGATTTTATGTTATTTACTACTATTACAACAATAAGACCATACCTACCTAATAATTTCATTTATAAAAGAAAAAAAAATCAGTTGAAATTCATTTTAAATTTTATTACGGGACTTAATCGCGTAGGTATAACATTTGCTACTGAAACGTCGAGGTAAATAAACAATTATACCTACGCGATTAAGTCCCGTAATAAAATTTAAAATGTCTTCGAGTAGCGAAAGTTTAAAATGTGTAGTTAAAATTCATAATCTAGCAATCTACGTAAAACAATGCGCCCAATACATACGCAAACAGTACTCCTCAAACGCTGTATTATCCGGATATAATATTTTTTTTTTTTGGAAAATCCTTTTAGATTTGGTTATGTGCTGGGATGTTGTATCTACCCCTTGCGGCTCCGGTAGACGTCTTTTTACGCCCTGTATAATAATAATACTACTTAAATAAATATTATTAATTTTATTTGGAATGTAATACACGAGACGATGAATATAGATATGCAAGTTTTCAACTATTAGATATTCCAACATTTTATATTCATTGCTGTAATATCCGTATGTTATTAAATTTCGCATTATCCGTGCGTTTATGTGTCTGTTATACGTGTGGTAGCTACCATAGGGCTATTATGTTGTGTGTGGTGCCTTATTATTCATAATAAGGCGGTCGTAACTTTCATAGTTACTATGTAGCAGCTAAAATTGCTGCAGGTAGGCAAACACGCGAAATGTGCGAAATCTTTTAGCGTTTCTATCTACGAGAATAACTTGAACGAAATAAACAATTACATTATGTAAGGTAATAGTTACTTTGTTAGGCCAGGTGTATAGGGTCTTTAATTTTAAACTATTTTTTTAGAAATTGGGTTCAACAAATAAATTAAAAAATATTTATTGATCTTTTTTGTTTTGTTATGAAAATCCCAAGAAAATCGATAGTTACTATCCTTTCAATTGATTGGTGCTCCCTGTATAACTTGGTCCATTCGAGTATGCATGTGTGTGCGCTCGGATGTAGCCGGGCTGAAATTGGTGGAATGTCTGTTCCCCTTGAAAATCATTATGCAACATGTCCTAAAAAATCAATAAAAGATAAATGAAGTGAAAACTTATAACGGCTTAGGAATTAAATTGATACGGTCAAACCTCGTACAACCCAAAAATGAAGCCCTGTCAGTTTGTGTAGTTTAAAATGAAAGACCCTGTATTGTATACGTGTACATATCATAATATTATGTTTTTTTGTTAAACTATACCGATTGCCGAGGAAGCGTTGGCGAGACCATCTCTCTTCTTCGAAATCTCCCACCACTCTCTCTCGAAGGAGTAGAGGTCGTCTCGCCAACGCTTCCTCGGCCAACCGCGACCACGTCTCCCATCTGGCTGCCAAGATGTTATGGTATTTGCCGACTTATATGACCCGCCCAGTCTATATGTATAATATCATGTACGAGCTGAAAAAGTACCAAAAAAAGGTTATATTTTTTTGAATCTAACATTGATCTTTTTAACTCTTCTTGAAAATTAAAAAAATAAAATACTGCATTGTACGAAAAAAACAAACAAATTGCTTGTCTTGTTTGTTTGTTGTAAATAGCTAAAACCAAGATTTATTGAATACAAAGTTTCACTTATAAATCCCACTAATATGAATTAGAAAAACTGAGAATATTGGAAGTATGTTTTTCTGATTTTTAAGGTATTTTAAAACAAAGACATGATGTGTGTCGCCAAGTCCCCATCTACTTAGTTATATGAATACAATCCTATTTAACCCTCCACAGGTATATTGTCCAAAATCAATACCCGCCAGGCAATTTGTCCCAAGACCGCAAGCAACGGTTCCGTGTTAAATGATGAGGGCGTCTCGTGGGCTCCGGCCATACATCATGTCTAATAGAACGTCAGACAAAGAAATAGCCGGACGCAACCGGCTTTTTGGATTTACCGGGTTTATGCAGTTGATTATTCTAGTGTAGTGTAGGGTTTATAAACAGCATACAAAGAAAAGTTGGAAGTAACCAGGTTTATTTAATGAGGGTACTGGGTAGTAAGTACCTAGTTTTTGCAAGTGGGGTAGTGGTTTAGTTAGCATCGATACCAAATGTTTTAACAGTAACTCGAAATGCCAAAGGAGCTAGCTAAAATATGAATAACTAGCTTCTGCGCGCGGCTTCACCCGCGTGGTGCCAACATTTTAAATATCGAATAGGTATGCTATTCCAGGTCTATCTAATAATACAATAATATCTAATACGCCTAATCCAAGTGTCATATAAATCGGTTCACTAGTATAAGCGTGATTGAAACACAAACATCTAAACCAACTCACAAACTTTCAGCTTTGTTAAATGAGTGGGATTTAAAAACCTATAACTACGTCCTAATTTTCAAAATACTCGTCAAGGTCTCAGAAAAATGATTTCAAAGACCGGCTTTTTATTCAATGGTCCCAACCTTCGATTGATCGAAGGTCCCAACACTAGCAACTGATTAATAAACCCCCGGTACTTGCATATTGATTGGTGAATAACCAATGATATGCTAATTATGTGCAGACTTGTTTGGAGACGATTCGTGGGGCAACCCCGTCATACACAACCACACAATCGCCTTTGTGGTTGTCATTGTTTTTTTGAATAAACGGAAACTTTAATGAAAGCTATTAGTACGAGTACGTAAAAGTAGTTACTTAACCTTAAGAAGAATGATCACGAAAAGAAACCTAGACCCTTACCGTGCTTGTTGCCTTTTTTCATCACGTTATTGGAGCCTAATTTTTGACTGGACCTACTGAATAAATGTTTTTTTCTTTTGAGTACTTACCGGGTGCCTTCACTATTGGTATTCAAGATAGGTACTTGAGGTGTCTTGCAATCCCATAACTCCACTAAGTGTAATTTTTTTTTACTTTTATAATTTCTTACATAAAAACTAAAGCAGATTTTTTAAATTGTCGCCGTTATCTTAGACCAAAATACACAAGATATTTCTACGCCTTTCGTCTCAATCCATTCAAATGTTTGAGCGTTTACAAACAAACGTACATAGTTTTATAGAAGAATAGAAATGACCTATTCACGTGGTTTCGTACATTCCATTCCATTTCCTTGAACAAAGCGTGTTATAACCGAGCATGACTGGCGCATCCTTTATTGCCACTACCGATGTAACTCTGCTATTTCTTGTTACGCAATTCATAAGGTGGAGTACACATGACGGTAAAGAAGACCTATTAGCCCATATCCATCCACTACTGAGGATAGCCCTCTTCATTTTCATCCCACTTTTTCCAGACCCTATTCGACTAAATTCAATGCCTACCCATTTATCCATCCACAGGTTGTCTGGTAGAGATCGCTATTTAGCGATAAGACCGCCGATTGTATGTCATTGTGTTTTTTGTTTAGTTTTCCATTTTTGTTTATTTTTATTATGTGGTGTGCAATAAAGTATTTTCTATCTATCTATCTACCCGCCGCGTCATAATATCGTCTGACCATCTGACTGGTCTGCCTGGTGTTCTGCGGCCCTTGCACTGCCACAAGTTTTCTGAGCTAGAGTGTTCCTTTGGGTATCTACTAGTATGATTGTACTACAACTACAAACAACTACAAATGTTAATGGTAGAGCCACGTATGTAGCTCGCCAGTGAGCACCTAGCACAAAAATAGTAAGTCAAAGCATTTCGCAAATATATTAGCCAAGAAAAGAGGTTGGAATGAAGCCAGGAAGGGAAATCGATGGCAGTTTGACGCAGGACCGCCAAGACTTGGGAGAATGCCTCACGAATGACTGATTTTAGGGCCATAAAAAGTTAGTGGTGTGAAAAAATTGTCTTTCACATACCGCAATCTAGTTCAAATTCGTGTTGCTTGCTTGGTCATTCTTGATATATTATAATGGTCACCTTTATTACCCTTGTAAAATGCAGGAAATGGAAAGCCAGCTATAACAGAAATTCAGGATTTATTATATTGTCACGTCGGTACAGGTCAGGAGATGGCAAAAAGAGGCCGAATGACAGGTCAGACAACCTTATATAGCAACAGGACAGCGCCACTGTGGCGACTGTCCGAACTAATTTGTAAAAGTATTATCGATGAAAGTTATTGTAATAAAAAGATCGAGCTCACGTTACTATGACAGCTACATATTAAATACAGCCGTTGACACACAGATGGCGCTGTGTTCAACAACCCTACTATTATTAACCTGTAAGTTAATAAGTACTGTAATGTTTTATGTTTGTGTTTCTATCGTGAGAAATCAGTGAATTGATTTGAATTAAGGTTTCCAGCCAATATGGAACAAAAACTAAAACATAACTGGTAGCATCACTACACGGAAGTGATATTCACAGCTCTAATAATACGTGTTTGGGGACTGTAGTGTCTGGTATATGCTTGGCACGTGCTGATAAGTTTGTTTGTTCTGAACATCAAGTCCAGGGAACCTTTATACGAGCGCTGAAAGGATTATCTTTAAGGCAAACAAAATTTTATTTCTGTAATAAATCAAGCAAAACTACGAAACTTAATTAAAGCATTTTCATTTATATTTTATAACAATAGGCTACTGCTTTTTAATCTTATTCCCGGATACGGCAGACTCTCTATGACCTTTGGTAGTTTGAAGATATCAGTTTAGTCAAAAGCAGGACCAGACGATTAGAACATACCCATATTTTGCAAGTACCTTACATTTCAAAGGATATATTTGGAGTCCACTTATTAGAACTTTTTACGAAGTTGAGAAATGAAACTTTAAACTATGAACAAACAGAGAATCTACTTCTGATCATGAAATAGGATAATATTTAGTATAGTCATACAATAAAATATATACATATATATGTATATATCTATCTATACCTAGGTAAAATTTAACTTTATATGTTCCTACCTACCTAACTACCATGTTTTTGCTATGGTTTATATTATAATTATCACCATTATTATTTTATTATTATTATTACTTATTATTATTTACTACGGTATTTACTTTTCTTTGAGCTTTTAAGATCTAAATTACTTATTATTATTTTTATGTTTTTTGTCTTTTTGAACTTATTCTTTTTTCGTTTGTACAGTGCTATGCTATTGGACAGTTTGTAGCAAAATTGTGTAGTAAGGGTGTGTTATTTTACCTTGCCGTAACACAGTTGTAAAACTAGCACGGAAGGTAAAGTTTCATACTAATGCCATCCTAGCAGTCTAATGTTTAGTCAGACAATACTTTAGCTATAGTACCTACCTACCCACATTGTTCCTATTACTTTTTTGTATTGTTTAAGTCTATTGCTAAGTTCTTTGTTTGATAAATTGTATTGTTATTTTTAAGGCAAACCATTTCTTTATGAAATAAATTTATCTTATCTTATCTTATCTAATGAAAAGTCTTATCAAAATGTTCGATTCCGACGGGATTCAAACCCGCAACAATCACACGATCCTCCTAAAAGCGGAGTGCCACTCGGCCACGGAACCCTAATTGTCGCAATTGAAATTTTTGATAAGCTCATATTTGTCGGTTAAGCAACGGTTTTTACGAAGTTCTTTTACTATTTTGGCGATTTTCATTGATAAAAGTTGCTACTTTTATCAATGAAAATCGCCATAAGTATTGCAAGAAAAAAAAAATTTGTTATGTAAGTATTAAGTTTCTTAATATCGTAACTTATCTTAATATTTTTCCTTCATGGTTGAAAAAGAAAAATCAATGCGGCCGTCCTTTCCACAACACGCAATAAAAAGGTGGACAAATGAAGGTAGAACAATAATTTATCCGAAAGTCGAACAAGTGGAAGTTCAGAAGAGCACGGTCAAATCATAGCGCCCTTGGGACTCTAGTTACGAAAAGTTCCGTATATCGGTTCTACAGGTGCGGTCATTGTTTTAGCGAGCTTGATTGTAAAGTTTTGAGTATTTTTTATGAAAAATAACCAAGAATTGTGATGTACGGTCAGCGTCCCAACTGGTAACCCCCCTGCCGTACAAGCCTTCTACTAAGGGGGTTGCCAATTGGTGACGCTGACTGTACGTACGTAGAACACAAGCTTGAACATGAAAGAAAACATCAAGAAGAAATATTTAAAAAACCGGCGATTTACTTGCAATCTTGTCCTGTAAAAGTCTGATTTTAAGTTATTAGGGTGATGTGGTCGCTAAGCGACAAAACCCTTATCGGCCCTCTACATATTCGCCGATGATAGACGAATGCCGACGGTCACGAACGTGTAGAGGGCCTCATCGCCTGTATTCGCCGGCATCTTCTATCCAAATAATAGTTCGGCGAATGTGTAGAGTGGCCGTTAAGTAAAGAAAAAAAGTACAACTTCTTTCTAAACTCGAATTCTAGTTGATTTCCCATCAGTATTTTTTGCCATATTGCTATTGGTAGCAAATAAAAATGTTCGAGTTTCTCACTTCGCCACAAAACAACCAAGCCTTTATCCCGGCGATTTGATACAACCCCAAAGTGGAGACGCTGTAACAGCCTGAAATATTTCGGCACAACTTCCCTAAGTCCGAATAGTTTTCACCTCGTTTTATATCATCAACAAGAATGTGAGTTGTCTTTTTGACTGTGGGCGATGCGTGGAAATTTTCAGGATATTTATTAAAATAACATTAGGAAGTTGATAAGTAAGTTCGTATGAGTCTTTGGTGACGGAGTTTTTAGGCCTCCGTCATGGCTTAACGATTTAATAGCCGGGACCGATAATTATCAGGCCCTCCTAAGCACGGAAACGCTCAGATGAAAAATGCTTCTGGCGGTCACCCATCCACTTACGGACCATTTAGAACGTTGCTTAAACTCGACGACCTATCAAGAGCGACCACAAGCGCTTTAAGAAGTTAATAAAATCATGGTACAAGTGGGAAAAATCAGTGCCAAATGTACCATCAATGGTATAAAGTGGTACAGCGGCAATCTTTTGCCATTTTTCTTATTGTTTTTCTAATTGGATTTCCCATTTTGTAGATTTTTGGCTTCATATTATACCGTTACTACGAAGTCCTCGTCTGAACAGCTCTTAAGAAATTCTCGAGGGGCAGTTGATTTTAATCCTGAAGGACTTTCAACGGTTGAATGAAGGTTCGCAAAACCTTGAAATTGAATTTTAAAAAATGACAAAACTCTTACTTTAATTAATTACTTTAATTTAATTGTATTTTATTTGTTACAGGTAACTATTTTATTTTGGAAAGCAACAGTTCATGCGAGTTTGGTATAGTATGAAAACCTTTTTTTAATACCTGAAACTACATACTATTTCCGTAGAAGGAAAGCTTGCCCTTCATTTCCAATGTTAAAACTGCACTTTCATCGATCGCCGCCAGTCAATATGAACCACGGTATAATGTACGAAGATATCCTTCGACAGAAAGCAGTCACTCATTCAGCAATTTCAGCATCATAATAACGGGAATTAGGACCATAATTGTTTAGATAAAGGGTTAAATATCAATTAGCAGAAATATTTCAATATGGGAGATGAGTAACTGTATCTTGCTGAACTTGTTAAGCGATGTCGCCGTAACTAATTAATTTAGCAGTTTATTGTATGCAAATGAGGCATAGGATATGACTACATTTGTATCGCTCCAGCTTTCTCTGCCTTCGCGACAAAGTTCTCATCTAAATGATATTAATATAGCAATTTTCTAATGGAAAGTTAGCCTTTTGTGGGGGCCTTGAATAGCTGTGTAAGTATAAAGTTTTCCACTCAAGTTCCTTGTGGTTTTTGTCTTAAACACTAATTTATGAACGTAAGTTAAGAAGCATTTTCACAGTAAAGAGAATTTCACAACAAACACACAGAAAACACATTAAAATTATGATGTAGAAAGCTTGCAATTATTGTATACAAAGCTTTAATAGTAGTTTAAATACAATTTTATTAAAGTACCAATATATTGATATTGATAAAAACAATTAAAAGATGATAACAGCTGTTCAACAGAGTATTCGCCACAATTTAATTGGCAATTTTCACATTGCAATTGAAAACATGTTAATGAGTTGTAATAAGTACCATGGACGTGATTTATACGCTCAACGTGTCGACGCAACAAATGACTGCATCAGTCATATCACGATTCAATCAGATCGTCACCAATCATTCACACTCATGTATGGACAGAACCGGACTATAACCCATTTTATGGCTGCGACGAGCTAGAATGTAATGTTGTATTCTGTGACGAGCTTGTCTAGTGTGCTTATTACTGCAAGATGTCGGCATAATTCGAATTTAGAACTCTGAAACTAGACTGAACTGAACACTACATAATTTGTCACCATAAAAAAGTATTCTGCCTGCAAATTTGAATCTCTGGTTAGTTCGTGGGAAATTAATCCAATTGTAATCTTGTTACATACGTAAGCGTCGAAACTTTATGTAATCCTATCAGAATTTTGAAAAATCTGACTCAGCCTCATGCCCTTGCTTCGCCCCCTTTAGTAAGTACATCCCTGTATTGTGCCACTTCGCTCAATAATGCTGTCTCACCAAAAGCGGTATACTTGCGGTCACATGCCACTCTCAACGGGAATATGGTCCACGGAAAACAAATTGAAGAGAGCTTTCATGGACTGAACTTTGGCTTTGTCTTGTGTTATTTTAATTTAGTATTTTGTGCTTCGGTTTTATTTTACTTAAAGATAATTAAATTACGATTACGATACGATTTGAGTATTCTTGAGGCTCTTGGAAATTGGAAACTCTAGAGGTTCTCCAAATTATCAATCCTAAAGAACATTTCAAGGTTGTATGTACTAGTGAATAATGCTAATAATTTTTGTCAACTTTTTTTCGAGAAGCGCAATAATTATTCTCTTAATTTTGTCTGCATTCATTTTGGATAAGATATTTCATTAATTTATTACTGAAAAAAAAAATAAAAAAACGTAGCGTCCTCGCACGTCTATTGTCCTGCAGTCCCTCTTTCCTATCACAAAATTCGCTCAATCTTCGCCTGTACCTAGGCCTTGCAAACGTCTAGTTTTGTTTAAAAAAACTCTGTGTTAGGCCCGTCCTTGAATAAGTCTCTGGTACCCAATAAGTTGAGTTCCACTTCAATAATGCAGTCTCGCCAAAACGACTGGCCTTGCGGTCGTGGATCGTGGACACACATGCCTGTAAAGCTGTGTACATGTAGGTGTAATGTACACAGAACTTACACAAGGGCAGGTTAAACTTCCCAAGCTTGGAAGAATTTGATGCTGTTTAGTTTCATTTAATACAGCCTGGATACATATATACTTAAGTGAAGAAAATCATCGTGAAGAAACTTGCATGTGCATTGTGCAACTAAAAAGTTCGAAAACATTTAATTTTGCCAAGAACACGAAAGAGGACTCTTGGCCGTGGTGGCCGTGGACCCATTATGCGAACTGTGAGGGGCTAATTGTCCATACAGCACATACGCAGTTTGCGACGTTTCGCTTGCCGACTCACTCAGTCAGCTGCTGAGTTGCAGCGAACGATGCTCGCGGTCGGCGGCTCAGTTCGCTGACTACGCCCGCGCTGACATTGAGTTAGCGACAGTCAGCCGCTTACAGTTAATGAGGCCGTGGCCTCATTAAGCGATTCGAAAAAACTAGTGACATGATAAGAATAAGCCAACGGGTATATGTGGTTGAGCCTTTATAACCTCAGAAGGAATTACTGCACAAATGCGGAAGCTCATTTAAACGCATCTCTCAGTTATCTCCTTTATCGTGTGGTGGCTATGGTATTGAGTTTGTCAATACTGCAATGGTCAGACGATCTTGATGGCGGCGGGCCGATTGTACGGTTAAATGCAATATGAATTGAAAAATAACGACCGACCAGAAAACACAAATGAAATAAAGCATTCCTTCAGGAAAATAGAGGTATAGAATAAATTTAACTGGTTCACGACTGTTATGTCTTTCTTTGGCTTTTTGGCAATAAAAAAATGGTAATTCCAATTCTATTCTATCATATCTCAGTTGCGGCATGGGTAGATGTTTTCATTCTTTCAGGCATCAAAATTCTTTAAATATGATTCTTATTCTTGTGTTACGTTCTATTTTGACACAAAATTTACAATTTCACATATCTCTAGGGTAGAAATATGTGAATTGCCACAGATTTTCCTTTGTTACCGTCTCGTTCTCGTGCTCTTTGAGTATTTAATAAAAAGCCCAATAGTTTTTCTCGTCCAGTTATTTCTAAGTTAAAGTAATCCAAAAGTTTAATTAGCAAGTTCTGTAATCGTAAAGTTAACGGCCGAACCGTAAAGTTTGTGTAGACTTGTTTGCAACTTGACGGATCACAGCAAAAATTAACACAAGTTTACTGGGAACACTTGAAATTAGCTACTTTAACTTAGTTCATCATCTTAGTTGTAAGAAATTTACAACAAGAATTTGTTTCATGAATAACTCGCGTGAAAACTGGGTTTGCATTTTGCACTATTCTAAACGAGAATGGACATCAATCAATGGAGTTCTGACCAAGGTAAAAAAACCACGCAGATACAAAAACGATGAGAACATAATTTAATAAAAACATGACCACGACAGTATCCCGACGGTGCGGTAGACATTCTCTCAGATTTTACATAATCTCGATCCTTTGAAGATGTCTTAGGGGTAGTTATGTAATTTATTAGATCTTAAATCCATCCTTCATTTTTGTTTGGTTGATATTACGAGTTTGATTGGCCCATCGAAAAATTATCATCTATTCGTCCACTATTTCCTTTATAAGGAGTTTATCGTTCCTAGAACATAATATTGTACATACAAAAGAAATTGTATTAAGTCACAGAAAATGACAACTGCAAAATTCAAAATAATAGAAATTAGCGCATAGTGCTCAAAGCAAATCGCAGTGGGTGTTGCCAGCGCAATTCATCCAGGGGGCGGTACTGAAGCAAACAGATTAATAGCCGATGTTAGTCTACACGTAACAATTATAATACCCTACTTCCTATCCTACTATATTAAACCGATAGTGTACTACATTATGTTACTTTTTTTACGTACTATTCAATTTTTTGTTCATGGCACTATCAATGGTTGGATCGGTTAGTTATAACCAATTTGGTACTTTGAACATGTATTATTTACGGAAGTGTGATATAAAAAAATCTTCAAATCCATCAAAAACAATTCTAAACTTCAAAATCAACAAAATTCAAAAACAGACGATAATTGGGCTTGTAAATCCTGGTACCCAAGCGAAGGCAAGCTAGTATAGAAACAAATCACTCAACTTTCTACTTACAATGTTAAATTAGGAAACGAAATGATTGATAGATTACATACATTAACAACTAGTTACTAGATCCATGCAGCATCAATTTCTCCTAGATAAATGGCCATCGTAAATACGTGCCACGCTGATAATATCACTATAAATTGAATCCAAGTTTTATCTAGATTGTATTAGCGGGCGTGCTGTGCAAATAGCTAATTTCATTGCCATTATGCTCTACTCTACATTGCAAAGTTTTATGACGGCATCATTATAATTAAGACAATCTAACGAAGCGCTATCACGAACTCTGAAATTGAGAGAATTGTGTTTGAGATCTATGAAAGTCTGCGAGAAAACTAGATAGAGCTTTGTGTGTCTCAAAGGTATTACAGCAACTGTAGTCACGAAAGAGTCGGCCGATGTTCTCTAGCATCAACTGAACTTTTTGAACTACCCTCATTTAGCGAACACATATTCATTCATTCATTTCGAGTCAGCCACCTCTACGGCCTCTTCTGTTGCTAGGTTGAGCTGTTCCCGGGTGCAGGTAGTGCGGCACTGTGGGCAGGAGACCAAGTGTGACATTGTACACATATTTAATATCAGATATTCAAGTCCAGGACGTTTAAAATGTGAATGATGATGATTCTGTAAAAAGCTACAAGAGTAAATTCTATTCCAACTACAGTGTCATCTCCATAAACCCCGGAGTGCGCAATAAAAGAGGATCCAATAGAGCCCGGTGACAAAAGATTACATTTTAATTCTGAGATAAAACACTTCACTCAAATAGTGAGAAGATTAAATAGCTTCATAAAAGTTTTATAAATTGTATTTCTCGCTAAAATGATTTAAAATTCTGAAAGAATAGGTATTAAAAATAAACGTAAGTATTTCTAGACCGTTTAAAATAATACGTATGTAGGTACATAAGTTTTTTTTCTTTTTAATATTAATTTATTTACAGAAACTAAGCTACAAAATGTACATAAAATTACAAAATACAATAGAATCAGTCAAGCTATCTAAGGATCGTCGTACTTAGGTGCATTTACACGGTGCGATATGATTTAGCATCGCACGTCAATTTTCCCTTGTGAACGCTCATCGTATGCGATTTTTCTTAGTAAAATCGCATACGATGAGCGTTCACACGGGAAAAATTGGCGTGCGATGCTAAATCGTATCGCACCGTGTAAATGCACCTAATGTGTCAACATGAAATCCATGGTAAATGTTAATAGTATGTAGTTGAAATTACCATTGTAATATTATTAATTGAATTTAGAAGTTAAACCGTTATTCTGTTGGTCGCTTGGGAGTAGGTACCTCAACTTTCGATCCGAAGAAAAGTATAGAGGTGATGGTCATGTTATTTTTAAACTCTGTGTCGTAAAATTAGTCTCTATTTCTATAGCTCGAATAGCGAAATCTTTTTCCATCTCCTTCGATATGAGACTAACAAGAAATACATTCTCTCAAACTATGCTATGACAAGATGAATGAGGATATTTTCCAGTCGTATATTATTATTGCTTTTTCATTATTTTATCATTACTTATCAAGTATTGCAGCTTTCAGTGCCATACGAGGTGTCAAGAAAGCCATTCAATTTAACAAACATAACCGTAAAACTATTACCTCAAAGACTTTATGACAGCAGTATATGAACGGTAACAATGGGTATACAGCTGGTGGTAAATCTTTGATTTACTCTATGGACAATGGATGCTATAAAAGCTGTATAATAAGGCTGATGGATGAAAGCGGTGAAGTTGGTTTCGAAACCTGTGCTAGCCATGTTTTTTTCCAAAATGGCGGTCTATTCTTACCTTGATTGCAATAATAATGACAATGATATGAAATAAAATTATATAAAATTAATTCAAGATCTTAAAGGCTACCTACATAAGCTTTTGCTCAGCTTTACACACGATGCCAGGGATCCCACTCATATAATAAAGCTAAAAGTTTGTGAGTTTGTTTAGATGTTTGTGTTTCAATCACGCCTAAGCCAGTGAACCGATTTGAATGAAACTTGGATGGAATAGGCGTAGATGAATAGAGAGTAACCTGGAATAGCATATAGGCTATTCAAAATGTTGGTACCATGCGGGCGAAGCCGCGCGCAGAAGCTAGTATCTAATAAGACGACAACGGCTGATAAGAGGGAGTAATTGGTGATGGTCCGATACAATTTAGGTTGGGGGTAGAAATGTGATGATAATCGAAAACAGCAGAAGAACGAAAACATCGGTAACCCTAGATAGTAGTTTACGTTTCAATATTTCCATTACTGAATAACTCGTGACTCCGCATGCAAGAGTATCTTATTACCTGCGCGATTCGCCTGCAATTCAATTCATGATGCATTCTTGCTGTTTTAATTTTCATCACTGTGTTACTGTGTTACCACCGTATTTACTTTCTAGGATTCTTTTGTTTTTACATAATATCAAAATTTATTTTCAATTAAGTATATGTATTTAGGCATGCCTCTGTTTCTCTTTGACATCTTCAAAGGATCTAAAATACGCAAACGATCTGGGAGAACGCCTACCGCGCCTTAGGCTACGATCGCCATCATGTTTTTTTGGACTTCAGCTTTTATTTTTTTCATTAGTATGCAACGCAGAATACTGACGAATTCATACGAATGTGATACCAAAATATAAAGAGCATATTCTGTCTAAACGTAGCGAAGGTATGCTAAACTACAGCCTTGGAAATAAAAGTATACTGTTGGTGGAAGATACAAAAGAGCAATGTTGGTGAAACAGTAATGTACATTCAGAGTTGAAGGCGCAATGTGCTCCAATAGACGCAATAACCCGAAGTTCAAGCTTTGAAGTTTATTGTCTTCCTTGTATTCAGGAACAGCGAGTAATCCGCGGTTAGGCAAAGCTCGGTAAGGCTGCGTTACACTGCTTGTATTAGACAAAGTTCCGGTTTTGCTACCACATAGGGCAGGAAGTGCTAGGAACAGTATTATCGGGAGAACATCCATAGCTTAGCAATCTAGTTTTTTAACCACCGATGCGAAGAGGGGTGTTATAGGTAACTTTATCCACTCTCTGTGTGTCTGTGGCATCTTAACTCATAAACCAATGGGTCGATTTCAATTTTTTTTTTTATTTAATAGGTGATATTAAGTAAGAGTGTTCTAAGCTATAATCATTAAATCATGAAAATTAGTTCAGCCGTTTGAAAATAATCAGCATTTATCTAGATGTATCGGGATTTTTTCACAAAGCTTACAAATATTCTACAAAAAATGCTTTTTGTTCTTCTTGTCACTAGATCACATCTCGTCACTAGATAACACCAGTGTGGTGAGTTTTGGCTTTCAAAGAGTAATTTTTGTTGATCCTTTTAGAAGCCTTGTGTACACATCCTTCACCCGCGAAGTAGCGTAGGCAGAAGTTTACGAGCAGGAGCAAGCGATTCGCGACACGTCTTTGTGCCGACGCGTCTCTGCTACCGAGATAATTGTCTACCTCCAGTAAACGTGTAGAGTTTCTAATCTGGAAAAGGTTTTATATAACTACTCTAACTTTAGACTTGAACGTAGAGAAAAAATCAGTATATCCTCATTCATATCAATCTCAAAATCCACATTTTGTAAAGTCTTAGTAAGCAAATCTTGAATGTCAGCAAAGACATTTTATGGCATTGTACTTATCCAAAATTGAAATAATAGATTTTCTGTCGAATAAAAGGTGCGTGAAACGAAACAGTGAAACTCAGCACTCATGCTAATTGAAAAAAAATTGACTATAGTCGATCTAAACAAAATAAAACTTCGATACGTCTCCTGTTAAACCTTTAGATTCTTTCGACAACCGATCGGAAATCGAAGTACGTATAACAAGTTTTTTTGGAGTGAAAACATCCTTTTGGGCATTTTTGAGACGGGAGAAAAATATCAAACTCAGTCACGTGACTGTTCCGACACTATCCTCTTATTATACCTACCTTTATTTCGTCACACGTTAAGTAGGTTCGTATGAGTCAGTGGCCAACTCTGGTCACACATTGTATCGTCTCAAGGGTCGAGGTGTTTGAGTGGTCGCTTCTGGTGAGACAGCCCCGAGTTCGAATCACAGTGGGACAGTATCTTTTTGGTTTAGAACCGTTAAGTACCGAAAACTCGTTCAAGTTTTCACTTCTGTCGACACTCCTGGAATGCCATTTTTTATTTTAAGTCATCATCATTTGCCTGCCCTTATCCCGCTTATGCAGGGTCGGCACAACATGTTCTCTTCTTCTCCCCTATCACTCGTCATCTTCGTATTCACTCCCTTCTTACCCATATCTTCTTTCACACAATCCATCCATCTTTTCTTTGGTCTACCTCTACTCACATATCCATCCACATTCATTTCCATCACCCTTTTAGTTACGTGACTTTCATCCCTCCGCATTACATGCCCATACCACGCTAACCTATTGCTCCTCAATTTTTCAGTCACCGGCGCTACTTTCAGACTTCCCCTAATATATTCATTCCTCACCTTATCCATTCGCGTCACTCCGCACATCCATCTCAACATTCGCATCTCTGTCGCATGCACTCTTCTTTCATCCGTCACTTTCGTAGCCCAGCACTCAGATCCATACAGCACGACAGGTCTAATGACCGTCTTGTAGATTTTCCCCTTAAGTTTAAGGGGCATACAAGGGTCACAAGTTGTTCCCGAGACCTGTCGCCATTTCATCCATCCCGCATTCATTCTATTTTTGACGTCTCGGTCTATTCCTCCATCATCTTGGATCAATGATCCGAGGTATCGAAAATCGGAGCAGACTGGAAGGGATACACCATCTAAGGCGATGGGAGAGAAGCTGGAAGAACCTCCGAAATTACAAAACAGGTGTTCAGTTTTGGTTCTGCTTATTTTTAAGCCCACTTTTTCCAGTCTCTCCCGCCATTTTCCCAGCCTGCTCTGAACCTCAGAAGCATCTTTTATTTTAAGTATTGGTTGCGAAGCCAGTGGGGTATTTCAGCTAAAACTGGAGCTTAGCTAGGCTTCGGTTAGTAGAGATCTCAATACAGTGAAAGCACTGTCACCTTTTTAAATAGTATGTTTTTGGTGGGATAGATAGGCCGTAAGCAGTCCCTATTCTATATGATCCTAGAACTATTTTCATCAGATAACACTCTAAGTTGGGTCGTTCCAGCACCTATGTCACAGTTGAGATAGTTCTGTCTGAGTGATAAACGGCTCACTTTGCGACGTTCCCGGCATGCTCCGAGAATTCTATTATCTGACCTCTTTATTTCCATCATTTATTGATATGAAAATAGATGAGATCAATTCATCACGAATATGATTTAGATGCTAGAATGGAAAAATACTAGTTTTCGATAAAACAAATGTTTGTATGATCTGATATCTGCAAATACTTATCTCGGGTCTGGGTCTGGCTATGTATAACATGTATGTATTTACAAACAAAAAGTATATACCTAAGTAGTATTTCGGTTACCTGGTTCCAATAGATAGAATGGGGCTAGATGACACTGTGTGAAATGTCTGATTATAAAATGTACCTATTACTCGTAATCACTTTATTTTAATAAAAAAGTACTTAGTACGAGATCACTGGTGTTCTCTGCGTTAGGGCTAGCCTGTATCGCAGGTGGTTAATGAATAAAAAACGAATTAAATCATAAAACTGAACGGGATAACCATTTAATGACCTAATTTCGTTGTTAAAATACAAGTAACACATTCACCCCACCTTGTCTATAACACTGGCTGAGATAAGCATTTATCGTGTTCTGGTTGCTTCAATACCGTGGACATGTCACTTTGCTGATAAGTGGAGTGCTTAGACATGCTTCACCTGGTTGATAAACGTACTTTGAACTTACTTCTAAACATTTGTGTCAGTAGGTACTTCGAGTAACAACAGTATTACTTGAAAACCACTGATAAAGTATTAATTGCCGCATTTTCTTGTGAAAGGGAAAACATAGACTTCTAAAGAAATAGTGAACAAGATTCTATGATGCATAAACACAAGATAATCCAATCCCAAAGTAGAGTCCATTTCATGAAAGAAGTTGCTTCAGAGCGGCGCTAGTGTCTACGTGTGAAGATAAATTGCCATAGAATTTTGTAAGTTCTGCAAAATTCCGCGGGACTTCTTTGGACTATCGGCCGATAGTTGAGACGGGCTATACTTCTCCATACTAATTACGAGCCGAAGTATATTTCGTCTCAACTATTGGCCGATAGAAAGTCTGCAGTCTGCGAGGAGGCTAAAGCTGTGTAAACTAATTGTATCTTAGAAAACCGTTATAGATAAGGTAAGCGATTTTCCTTCTTATTCTGACACAATATATTACAAAACCAACTGTCAGTACTTAGATCTTAATAAAAAACATCTGATTACCTGCATAATAGCATTGAAAAATATAAACCACACACGGTTTATCCGGATTGAGTTATGAAAGCAATAATAAAATGATTAAATATTACTCAGCAGGCCAAGATATATGGGACATGCGACGATTAATGGATCGTAAATTAATACTTGCGAACGCGTGGTAGGTCGCAAGATAGGGGTGAAACTGCAAAACTGCAGTTCTTTTTGCCGGACACATTTTATGGTATAAACACGAAATTGCTGGGCGTGGGTTTTATTTGCATAAGTAATAAGCTTGGTTTGATTTTACGATCTTTTGAACTAGGTAGAACGTTTCGGTGTCGTTTTTAGCCGACTTAAAATAAATTAGTAAAAGAGGTTTCTCAATAACCATAAGTCTTACCATAAGTAAGAACTTAGTACTTACCATAGAAACGCAACAACGAATTGAACAGTGCCACTTGGTTTTCTGTAAGTAAACGTACGTAATATTCTATGAAATAACGTAAAACGTTCCCGTGGATTACAATAATAAATTCATTAACATCAGCTTGTTACATCTGTGACCGCGCGCGCCGAAATTGATGCGAAATTAATTCTGTAGCTTTGAAACCCCCAAATTCAAATTTTAATTAAACATTTGCTTGCTGAAACTCGTCAAATGATCAAACCCCAGATAGGTTGCGCAACATTAATCTGTTATATAATTTTGTTATCGTTATAATTCTCTACCCGCCCACCTAAAACTTTGTACTTACCTACACTCAACCTTTGCAAGCGTAGATACGGTCATGGTCACTAGCTGGTAAACCACCACATAGGCAGTTTGTTCCGGCGAGTGTCGTACGAGGGGGCTACCAGTTAGTGACGCTGACTGTACCTGAATAAAAAATAAAAAAATTGAAACCCCTGACACAAATAGCTTACCAGTTTCTTTTAAGTCATATCTCCTCGTAAAATAACTCGTGATCAAGGCAAAGGAAATCTTCCGTTTAGACAGACACAATTATTTAAATCTCACTTAGAACATCCCTCTTTTTACGTTGGGGTTGAAAATAAACAGTATTAGAACGGATGAAGAGCGGTACTAACCCGTGGTAGGCTAAACCGTTTGAAACAACAACTCTTTTAATATAATTTAAAAGCGTTCATTTTATTTGAGAATTTTTTACAAATCGTCCACGTAACCGTACAAAATATCTGTAAACCAATTTTAGCGTAAACTGCCAGCCGGCAAAGTAAATCGCCTAGATTTTTCTAGCAATACAGACTTTAAATTGGCAAATAAGATTTCAGCGCCGTACACTGCGGGACAGGAAATGTGTCAAATTCTGTGATTTTAAATTTTGTAGTGGCTGCAACTGTGTACTGCCAACACAGAGGTCGGATTTTATCAAGCAACGTCCTTTTTATACCAAGGACGCTTTCATTGTTTGGAGTCGCGTTTATCGTGATATGACCGCGCAGCTCGAATCTACATGAACTAGCTAATACGAGTACGTATGTATTTGACTACTGAACCTTAGATGATTTACAAAGATTATTATTATATCAAGAGTCCAATAAACAAACACTAATTGGAAACGTGTAATAAGTTTTTTTGCGACATTTATTTTAAAATTACCTTGTAATTAGTGGGATATTAAATATTAAATCGGTAAACTGTTTTCATCAATAGGACCTTTTGATAAGCTGTAAAATGCACACTTTCTGCCACAAACAGTGTAAGCGTGTAGCAAACAGGGCGCTGTAAATGATTTACGTAGTGGCAGAAGGAAAATCAGACTCCCCAAATAAATCGCGGCCCACATCCCGAAAAGAGTTGTGAGCGAATCGTATTTATTCGTTCCCCTCTTTTGACCGAGTGTTTGTGTTTCATGTTGGCCTAGCAAGCGATACATTCATTAGGAACATTTCTGGTTACTTACAATTGCTATTCTTTGATTTATTCTATTAGTTTGAAGATAGTGATACCTATTGGTCTACATTTTCTACCAGCATTAATTAGGTTAGTCTAAAGCTGTGTTGTTAAGAAAGGAATAAAAAAGTATAGCGTTAATACTTGTATGCTGATTTAATTAGACCCATTCTTCATATCTATAACTCGGTCAAAGCTGCATTTTCTGTAGTTCAAGGAATTTAAATAACTTCTCGTTTAATTTAATTAACGACACTGTTTTCAATTTAACAGTATTGATGTGAAAGCCGATAAGATAGTGATCTGATAGATGGATACATAACAGGCGTGAAATTAATACGTTGGTACAATATTTTATTGCATAATTAATAAACTGATAAACGAATAGCTCTAGTTTATGAGACCGTGTTATATTATGGACTAACACCGCCTTTGCTGGAGGAATTTGACATGACGTCCGATAAAACTAAAGCCGGGTCTCCTGCGACACTGTTTTTGTGTTTTCTAAATCAAACATCGAACAAAATATGGGCGTGGCCTAACTTTTTTGTGTGTAAAATGTTATCCATGGCGGACAGAAAACGTATTTTGTTAGAAAATGTTATTTTTGGTCGCAGGAGACACGGCTTAAGGAATCGCTACATTTTGTAATTGTATTATCTGTGTGTGTAAATAAATAAATTTTCGTCTATGAAAAAAACATCCCGTGAAAACGAATAAACATGTAGGAATTTTGTATGAGTCGAAGACACCGTTTTATAAAAACCAGCAAATTGTTTTCTTACTCCAATCCGTTTACTGCTATTTAAAAAAAAACGTATTATGACAAAACGTTTCACTTTCTTTGATCGTAAGTGTAAAGTTTGTATATTGGTAAAGCTAAAAGTTATAATTACTTTGTATAAATATTCGTGTACATAAAATAATGGTAATACATAAAGTAAGAGTTTACAGTAATTGATATTAGATCAGATCGAAAGTTGGGTGTGGGAGGAATGCACACCGTCACAGCTTGTAAGGAACAGTTTACTCTTTCCTACTATAGTTTTAAGCATTCTAAGCTTCAGACCTGAATATTCTGTCTGAGATTAACTTACTGACTTCAGTTTTTTGAATAGTTTAGTGAAAAAACGTAGAGACGTGAATTTCATGTCAGTAATTATACCTAATAGAGATGGTTGGAGGGATTCGGGTGAGACCTTTGCCCAGCAGTGGGACGAAACAGGTTGATAAAAAAAAATATACCTAAGTCACGTAAGTCAAGTAAGTTATCTGGTCTTATACGAATCTGTCTCTCTGTTAATCTGGGAGTTTGCTATTCCGGGATTTGTCATGTCTTTCTGCTCCAGTGATATCGCACATGTATGCCAATATAAAAAAAAATGTTCATAGATTTGTGGTTGATTGCTCTACTGTGGCTCGGTTGAGCCAAATTTACATGAGTAAAGAGCCTATTCCTACCTCAAAGGCCGGCAACGCATCTGCAGTGCCTCTTGATGCTGCGGTTGTCTGTGGGCGGTGGCAATCACTTACCATCAGGTGTGCCACCTGCTCGTTTGCCCCCTCTTCCATAAAAAAAAAAAAAAAAAAAAAAAAATTCATGAATTGTGCTATGAACCTTTTCATACCACTACTGTACCAGCGGGTTCACTAGGGCTGTGTCCTCAGCCCAGGAAGTATAAAAACAAGTTTAAATAACTCAATTGAGATACAAATTGATTGAACTCTAAGTAGTACGGGTATGTTGATTTTGTATGTAATATTTTGATTGGTATTATGTCAACACATAAGAGTCCATTACGAATCAAGTTAGCATAACACCATTTGAAGTATTATGATGATGATAGTATGTATGTGAGATGATAGGATCACTTCTCTGACTGTCTACCACTATTATTTTCCGACAGACTTTTTAACTCAAAACCGTAATGGCGTGAACAAACAAAATATAGAATTACACTCTTCGCGCTATATCGTCCTAACAAACAAGTTCGCTTGAAACATCGCTGCCATCGATTTTCGCATTAGCCAACTCGCTGTCTCCGACTTCGCTCGCAATAATCTGCTTTACGCGAATAATTTCCGTCGTTTCATTTCGGTTATTGGATTTTCCTGAGCATTCTCCGATTCTGCTTCAAGTTGATATTTGTAATCAATTTTTATTCGTGCCGCTCTGTGGTTTTATTTCGACTGTTGTTCATTTTGTATCTACAGTGCTGGGATATAATTACAGATTATTGAAAGAATTGTAGATTATATCTTGTGGGGTGAGGGGAAATATCCGAAAACAGGATTACGATATTATAGCTCTGCAAAATATAGCCTTTTTCTAAAATGTATTTATTTGTAGGGAAGTCTTATTACAGCCTCAGACATTGTAAGTGAATTTTGAATTATCAAAAAAAAAAAATTCATAGAAAGTTTAGTTTAGGGTTATGATCCTATTTTTTATGTTTATATACTTGTATAATCGTCTGCCATAAATAAAGACAAGCGTAAAACATCATCACCAGACACCGCTTACAAACTCACAGATGATTGCAGAACCCAATTAGACTGTGCCTATTAATAAATTGCCTCTAACTGTTTAACATGATGTAGGTAACAGGTCGCGCAAACAATGGAACTGCATCCAACAACTGGAAGGAAACACGAGCGTGTTGTTAACACTGCAAAGTTATACCACTGTTTAGAAAACAAACACGTTTGGCTGGAAATAGGAGTCGAAATAGACCGGAGCCACTCCCGACTCTTGATTCGATTTTCACTTAGGACTTTGTAGGATCTGACACTTTTTAATTATTGTATACTCTACATACTTCAAATGATGCTTCTTTCCCATTGTGTACTATGAATGGTAAAGCGTTGAAAATGTAAGCAGCTACTATGGATTTACAATTTATAGGCGTTGAAAATGTAAGCGTACACCAACGTAGTAGTATCTCGATGGATGAGGTCAGCACAGAGCCGGGAACCGCGAGAGCAAAAAGAGGCTGAAGTCAAGCTGCGGATGATGTTAGTAATGATAGAAGGCAAACAAGGCTCGTGGTCGTGCTTGCTTAGTCGTTCTTGATAGATCGTCAAAGTTAAGCAACGTTCGAAACGGTCTGTAAGTGGATGGGTGACCGCCAGTGGCATTTTCATTAGAGCGCTTCCGTGCTTCGGAGGGCACGTTAAATTGTCGGTCCCGGCTATTTAAGTCGTTAAGCCCTGACGGAGGCCTTAAAGCGGCCTAAAAACTCCGTCACCAGAGTTGGCCACTGACTCATACGAACTTACTTACTTACTTTATAAAGGTCGTTCTAAGCTAAGGGTAAAGTAACCCACCTAACACATGTCATTTGCTAAGAAGTGTTCGATCTTGCAGAATAATATGATGAGTTAGTTTTTTTTTAATGTGTAAAATGAGTTTACATTTTTTATTTCGGCCGGTAGTTTATTGTATAGTACTTACCTACTCTTTTGTACGCGAATAAGTGTGAATAAAACCGTGAGTCTATCACTAGTTCTTAGCTCTTCCATGAAAATGTTATAGGTATGTGTATTATGTGATAAAGAGATAACACAACGCCTGTGGAAATTGAACTTCAAATGGTACCTAATCGAGCAATTTCCACGAACTTTGATAAAGGCGTGCATGATATCGATAGCTAAATAGTAAGTGGTCTTGTGGCTGTTTAATTAAATAGTTTGAATATTAATTGGTAATTTTAGCGGAAATCGATTTCATACCCAAAACGGAAACCGAATTTTCGCTCATACACTGAGTGTAGGTGAGTAGGTGGTTAATTTAGGTTATGTAACTTGAAATTTTCTTGCAGGTAGAAACGAAGCTTCATCCCTCAACTTAGAACAAAACTCGAAACATCAATTGATCTATTACTTTCCTAAAAACACTTATTTACAGGGACTTCAGACGCACAGCTGATTATCATCCACACCTGGTTAATAATCCACGAATTAGAACTAAGCGCTTTCAAAGTTCTTTTATTTTGCGCACTGCAGAAATTTGGAATCAGCTTCCAGCGTCTGTATTTCCGCTGAGCTACGACCCTGTTGTTTTTAAGAAGAGAGTTAATAGGGACCTTCTGGGTAGGCTCGCTCCATCGTAGACCTCATTCTTGCCTCTGTAAGTTTCGAGGTCAAGAGACGACCCATTCATCATAAAAAAAAATATTGTACCCTAATATAAGGGTAAAAAATAGAAAGGGGTTTTTTCCCCGAATTGTATGGACAATAGAATGCACATGTGAGTGAATCGCACAATTGTCACGGTGATGTATAGACTCTCCCCTAAGTAGTTGTTTCATATCCCTGTTCTGTTTGTTTTGTAGTAAAATGTAACTCTGTAGCTGTTCTGTCTTGTATCTTGTAGCGTAAATTATAAGTATTTTCAATATAAATAAAAAATTGTTATGTAACCAGGAAGAAACAATTTTATTTGTTTCTAAATCGATAAACTGTGAATCCATTTTATAATTCTTAGTAATTTTGTAAGTTACATTTCACTTTCAAGACCGTATGCTACACATATATTGTATCTTTTAAGCATTAGATTCAACTCACGAACTTTCCAGACTATCTCAGAACCACGTGGGTGAGCCCCAGCAATTCTAATTATATCCTTGAGGTCTGTAAATATTATATTGGCCAGTGTGACCAGACAGTCCCCGAACTTCACCGAACCTTCCCGAGCTGCCAGCACGTGTGTGTAACGATACGACGTGACATGTCACCCTCGAGCGCGATAAATGAGCGCACTTCAAACTCCCCTGCTGGTGCGGGAGTCTGCTTTTAGTTCCATACTTTATACTAGTAAGACATTTAGAGGCTGTTCATTCACGTCGTAAATAGTTGTGTCAAACTTAAGTCAAAGTAAAAAAACGAATGGTTACTAAATATTGATATAAAACAGTTACTGGGAGTCGAATTTTTGATCTACCTCCTTTTGACCGAAATCTCGAAACCTTCGAATACTTTTGATGTAAGAAACACGACACTAGCTTCTGTACTACGCACCCCGAATGCATTTAGTTGCAGGTGCCTATTTTTCTTTTCAGACAAATTCGATGGAATATTCTGAGAGTCTGCAATATGAAGCTGAAAGTATTTTCTACTATTCGTAAGGAATAAAATTTTGTGTAGAGATAATGTATTTCCCATTAGAGTTTCCTGTTTTAATGGTGTTTACTTCGCATGGTTAGGTAATATTTTATTTTCTCTACGTTTAACGTGTATAGAAAACTAAAAACACTTATGTATAGGGCACCTAGAAACAATTGGGCTTGTGCATCTCAATTTCCTTCATAGTTGTCATATTTAGGGACTATGAATCTTAAACCTTGAATAGTAGTAGACTCCTAAATATGGTTCGATTTTCGATGCAAAGATCGTAGTTTCGTATAAAAGGCGGTGATTGGTTTGCAAAGTTGCCCACACTTAGGTACTTAATTAATTATTGCAAGCCAATTGCCAAATATGTATTTGAAAGTCCTCTCCTAAGACATCTTCAAAGGATCACAAATTACTAAAGATGGGAGAGAATGTCTAGCTCGCTTTGGTAGTCTTGATCCTATTTTATTCAAGCGACTACTTACTAAAACAACTAGGTACGTTCTTGTATAACAAAATAAGATGCCGTTCCGTTTGCTAACAATCCAAAGAATCTGGCAGGAGTGCTAAAGTAAAGGAACGTATAGCCCGGCTGAAAGAGTGATATGACCGACACCGCACAGAACTTGTGATATGACAAGAAGAAGAAAACTGTAGAATTTTACGACTGAACTATCGAATCAATGAAGAAAAGTTACAGACAAGAAGGAGCGAAGGACATAAGTACTTATTTTTTGTTCTAAATATTCTGACCATATTAAGCAGGACGTCTGCCTGGTCCGCTAGTAGGCTTTTTTTTATCAAACCTATCTTGTGCTATTGCAAAGATCTCCCCCAAACTCTACCAATGCTCTCTATTTTCCGCCACATCACCAATCTCTCTCGAAAGTCATCTACGACTTCGACAATAATCTTTACCTACTGCTTAAATCATAGCACTTCATAGCACTTCATACTTCACTAGCTTCGGAGGGCACGTTAAATTGTTGGTCCCGGCTATTAAGTCGTTCAGCCACGACAGAGGCATTAAGACGGCCTTAAAACTCCGTCACCAGAGCTGGCCACACATACGAACTTACTAGCTAGGCCTACACGGCTCATCTCATAACCCTTCGTTGCTTGTCGGTTGAAAGTGTTCCAGCTGCTTCCAGGTGCTACGCCAGACGTTCATTAGCATAATAAATACCGGCGCAGGGATCTCGAGAACTATTTGTCTGGAGCACCTCTCTTCTACATGCTAATTTTTATGCTGGCAATGCTTGTAGGGAAAAATTAAAATAGTAGACGTAAACCGCGAACGGTGGCGTGTAAATGATAATCAACGATGGTTTAACTGACTCTTGCATGTCTTATAAATGCATGAGGTCTCTCTTTATTACTGTAAGCGATGAAGTTATCATAAAATGCAGCGAAAGGCTCGTATATCCCTAACTTCGGCATAATATCTAACATGCTCACATTTTACTAACCCAAGTCGGTCGATGCAGGGAGAGCATGTGCAAGTGTGGCTATCGCGATCCCATCCAGACCCGTTGTGACTGCGGGGTCCCTATCCAATGTCCCACTTGATCGTTTGCCCTTTGTGCCCTGCCACCTGCACAAGGAAGGACCTTATGGACGCCACGGACGCTGGAGTGATGGTTTTACTCTAATTTTATTTAACTAGCTACCATTAACACACAAGAAGAAGATATCATACATTCAAATTATCTAAAGTGACTTTATATAAGAGACTGTCTACCGTATCTTTCTTGTGCCACGATTTTTTTTTAAACCAGTGAAAGGATTTCAAAGTGCGCCACAAAGAGGCTTTTGAAATTCAAATGAGGAAGTATTTTGTAGATAGGCAATAGGCCTCGTACCTTCTATTATCGCCTTCTGTTAATCAGCATCACTCACGGTTCGATAATTGAACAAATTCCTCGGCTTCCATAAAATGGCAGTATCCACCCACAGCGCGTGCCAGTAAATCAAAATTTATAACGCCATTGTCGGCAGCTCTGTTCTAGGAATTCTTCTGGGTTAGTATTAACTGCTTACTATGACCGACCTATCTCCTAGAATAGAGCAAAATTACATTCAAGTTTAGACGATTTTGAGTTTTATCGCGTTAAAGGAAAGATGCTTTTGCCTAAACTCAAATACCAACACTAATAAATTGCCCAGCATTGGGCCAGTATTTTGGTACAGTGTTTTGATCACAGTTCTTACTTTACTCAGACTATAGGTACATTCGGACTAACTTATCGAAGTGTTGAAATAAGGCCGATGCATTACGCAAGTCGATTTATCATTACTTGTGTGTGGTCTTATTAAAAAGATGTTTAATGTCTATTTACGGCGCTTATCTTGGTAAATGTGATAGAAAATTTGTCAGTGCATTTATACAATAATAAAAATCATAATTACACTAATAACGGTTAGTGTTGCTACTTCATCTTTTAATGTGTTCTTTTTATTTTCAGGTAAGAAAACATCACCTGTGACCAAAACTAAGGTATCAAATCAATAAGCACTTTTTGACGTTGCATCAAGGAAGAGTATCGAGTACGGTGAGTGTGTCCAGGAGCTACACGACCTTATTCCGCCTTCACCGTTCTTTTACAGGGACTTCAGACGCACAGCTGACTATCATTCTCACCTGGTTGATATTCCACTTATTAGAACTAAGCGCTTTCAAAGTTCTTTTATTATGCGCACTGCAAAAATTTGGAATCAGCTTCCCGCGTCTGTATTTCCGCTGAGCTATGACCCTGTTGTTTTCAAGAAGAGAGTTAATAGGCACCTTCTGGGTAGGCTCGCTCCATCGTAGACCTCATTCTTGCTTATGTTAGTTTCGAGGTCAAGAGCCGACCCATTAATCATAAAAAAAAATAGACGTAGAGCATGGGACATTTTTTCATGAGGCGGGCATGACTAGCACCTAAACCATCCACTCAGCTTAATCGACCTTATCCATAGGATAGACATCGTCAGTAAATGGTGCTGAATCAGCTGCTGGTCTCCTCACTGAGTCAACCTATTCAAGGTTACAAGCGCAGGAGAACGATGATAACTTTGTAGAATTATCTATAAAGTAAGCTGATTTCGTGATTTATTATATTTTATTTTAACCAATCACTGCCCGAAAACATTGTGAAATTTTCACACTTGTTACTGGTTTAATTAAAAGACAACTAATTACAATATCGGCGTGGTTTTTATAAAGTTATCAGCGAAACTTGTTTTATAAACGGAAAGGTAGAGTCACACGCAACCCAAAATAAAAGGTGAAAGAAAACCAACTTTCTTTGAAAAGAATCGCACTGCGTGATCCTACTTGAAGTACCGTAATTATTAAAAATATGAAAGTTTGTATGTTTGTTAGTGTTTCAATCACGTCTTAACCAGTGAACAGATTTAGATGAAACTTAGAATAAACAAGTATAGGCCTGAAATATCTTAAAGGTACCTTACGAGCGAAGCCTTGGACGGAAGCTAGTACTTAATTAAAAAATACTGTGTCGAATCCCTTTAGAAGCGCTGTAGCTTTCTCAAAACTCAAGCCCGCCCCAGACGATTTATTTCGATCTGCACTTCGATTTAAATATTTAATCGTGCAGAGTGTTTCGGAAGAACATGTCGATGCCTCGTCAATAATCATAAAGCACTGTCTATGGATTTCAGATGTTCAATCTTGAACCTTATATCTAAAGAATAAGATCGAAATATTTTCAAATGCAATAGTCCAAAATGTAGAACATCACTGTTGGATAAAAGCGTAGCCAAGGTATACAAGTAGGTAGAAGACACCATTTTATTGGGTTTGTGCATTTTAAAGATTAAAAATATTACAAAAATTTTCCGGTACATGATGGGTGGTCAATAAACTCTACACAAATTAATCCCTAAATTATTCATATCGAATCGTGACGGTCAGGAATACCGCCGACTACCCAGGTGTTGGGTGCACGTGACGATTTTATTTGTGGACTTATGCCGCGTCCACTTTTAACGTCTTTATATAGACTTGTTTATAGAGGGCTGTTATTTTGATCTTATCATTTAAATCTCATTCTAAAACATATAGCACAAGGGTATACTTTAGATCGGCACGGATAAAAAGTGCCCAAAGGCAAGCTTGACCCCTTGAATCACAATGAAAACTTCGCCGGATTTTGGTCAAGTGGGAAGTCGACACTTAAGGCTTCCGGTCTTAAGCTTGGACTACGTTGGTTCCGTTAAAATAAAACAAAAATAAGTAAGTAATACCTTTACTAGGAAAATTCAAGTTTTATTAGATTTAGATGGAATAATAATATTTAAAACCATTATGAGCGTAAGTGATCATGATCAGCAAAAATATTTCGTAGTTGCTTTTTAAATACGTGGTGTGGTTCTAGAGATTTGATTTTTCTTCGTAAACTTCTAGGTATAGACCAAGTTACATTATAACAGTCGACAATGGCAAAGTTGCCAGGAGTAAAAACATTTTTTATCTGTGTTCAAGCGGTAATGCCAGAAAAATAGACAGAGCGCGCCAAATCGAGGAAATGGCGGGAAAGTTGCAATGGCGGCGTGTCCGGCACCAAGCTACCAACCCCGATTTTCTCTATGGCGAATAAATGGAAAGTTGTAAACTTCTACTGTTAAATTCAAGTTTATTTGCATAGGAATTATTACGGGCTGGGCTATAGCTGTTTTATTCAACGGATACGCTTTTATGCGAAGCTGTAGATTTATTTCAGACATACTGTTTTATTTAGGTTGATATTTGTTCCCAATACTAATAATATCGCTTTACTTCGAATCCTTTCAAGGATATATTTATATACTTGATTTAAGATTTCATTTCCATATTCAATTGATTCTATTTACTCGTGATCGAAGATTTACTCACATCAAAATTCAATATACTTAATAAGTACCTACTTACCTATTAAGTATATACAGTTGGAGCAAGGTTGCATGTAGGTTTTAACCTAAAACGAAATTGCATTTAATGGTATCATACATAAAAGTGTGATGTCAGGCATGCGTGTAAGTAAAAGTAGTTATATTGCAAATTGTTTTGCTTGTTGAATTGTGAAGAAAATACTTACCTACTCAATAATGCGAGAACGCGTCTGCTTTTTGAACTAACAGCAGGGCTGAAAATAATTGTCGCTTAGATTTCCTTGCCTGGTTCTCTTTATGTTTAATCATATTGATAACTGTATAATTTCCTTGCAGAGAATAGCGACTATTTTAGCCCCAAAAAATACAGCAATCCTTTTACGCCATATCTCCCGAGATTATTTATTCAACTAATGAAGCCATCAACCGTTCCATTTCCAAATCCGAAAGAGAAATAAAAAAAGATAAAACAAAACCTCGAATTACTTACCGCGAATCGTAATCGACGACATAACTCTTATCCTTACGATCCGTATCCAATGTCTTGGACTTTATCTAGTTGGTAATAAGGTTAATAATTACTTGGTGGTTTGTTGTGGAACTGTACAAGTGGAATGTTCGATACAATGTTTATGACATGTCGAGTTTTAATACAAATATAGCGAAAATTCGTGGCGGAGGCAACTTTCGCGGACGAATAAGGCTGGACGGGTGTTTCGACACTGACTTGCCATCTGGCTTCGTTTCCCTTCTTTGTTCTTGTTATGGACTAAGTTATTGTGAGATGTAGGCACAAGTGCAAGGTTTTGATAAAGCTACGTGTAAACTGATGCAATGTTTCTTTTTGCATTGTTACTTTTAACAATGAACTAGATGATTTCCATAATTCTCAAAGCCTCATCAATTTATTTTTGACCATTAAGAACAACATTAGGGGAGGCTTATGTCCAGCTGTGGACTGATATAGGCTAAAACAACATATTAGTAGACTTACAAATTAAAATGTCGGCAATCCATTCGTTCCATTATGCGCGCGACTTCGCCCGCGTGGCACCAACATCTTGAATAGCCATTGCCAGGCTATTCCAGGTCACTATCTACGCCTATTCCAAGTTTCATCCAAATCGGTTCACTGGTTTAGGCGTGATTGAAACACAAACATGCAAATATCTAAACAAACTCACAAACTTTCAGCTCTATTATGAGTGGGATGGATTCCATCAATTCCAAAGAAGATGTCGATTGGTGACATATTTATCCCAAAACGTATAAGAAGCAATAAGCCCATGAATAACAGGGTAAGCATATGAGTATTGGCATATCAGCTATTTCCATTGGAAAGCATTCATCTGTCAGGGATTGAATTAGACGGTCATTGTGCCAACAAATTGGCATTGAGCCGGAGTATTGTCGGCTTTTTGTGAATGAAATGAACGCATCCAGGTTGAATGAATTGCAAATCAATGGTAGTACTATCTATATCTACGACTGATATACAATCTGCTGAATAGCTATTACAGTATGGAACATCCGATTGGCTGTGTTATACGAGGCAGAGTAGGTTAACCTAAATTTAGTAAGGAATGAAAAAAAAAAAATTATAAACCTAAATTTAAATTTTACACACCCAAACTGCAATAAGATTTTTTACCGTATGTACTAATCGATCCGTAAGCACCACGAGGGTGCCGGGCGTGGCTGTGGGTGCCATTCCCGGGACTGTGCTTAGGCATAATGCGAGAGGGGCACCGGTGTGTTCCCGTGTAACCCTTTCACTCCCCTTTCCCCACGGCGGTAGGGGATTTTCTGAAGTAAAAAAAAAGTACTAATCGATCATCGTTCAAATGTTTTTATCTCGCATTTTGTCGAACTCTCTCTCAATAACGGAGATAGAGAATTAGAACGTTGTATTTCTTGCCTTTACTTTTACTCCAAGCAAAGATTGTAAAAAACCAGAATGGTCTAATCTTGTTTCCCGTCGGTAATTTTCTTGCACAGCCAACTTTGCATTATGCCCGTTTTACCGTGCTTACATATTTTATTTACACATTCATATTTGCAGCGCCATTTTGTAAAGGCGCGTTACAAATTGCATCTGGCGCTAACTCCGGAACCTGCGGCGCCGGTTCGTGTGGCCGAGGCCTTAGCTGTCTGGCCCTGCATTGTGGGCGCAATGCAGTTTTTATATTTAGTAGGCTGCATTATATTAGAATACTCTACAACTCTATACATGTAGGTACCTAACCTTTTGTGCAAATCGGTATAGGAAAGTAGCTCTGTTTTTGAAAAAAAAAACAAAGTATCTTGAATACTCGAAAGTCTTTAATGGCTATCCCTAATACGAAAAAGTCTTTAGGAGCTAGTCAAAGACACGTCCAAATATATACTTATGCCCACAAACTTATCAGGTTTTGTTAGTCTAGAAAAAAATTCAAAACGTATCTTATTATATTATTATTATTCAACAAAAAAGTATTTAAGTAGTACGAGTATATCAGTTAGCTGGTTCCCTTAGTACAAACTTTGCTTAGTTTGGGGCTAGATGATGCTGTGTGAAATGTCAAGCATTATTTATTTATTTATTCAAAACAAAATTAAGTCAGTCGTTTAGGTAGTTATAACTTTACAAATTAGGAAGTCAGCTGATCGATCTAAGATTCGTTACGAATCTAAAGATATCTCAACTGATCCAGGTCACTGCCAGTCGGAAGCCCAAAACATTTGATATAGAAACTTGAACTCAAAGGACTAAACTACTGTATCCAATTAAGGATAAAGCGCATTACCGCGTTATTGGCTACCAGCACGAACCGGCAGTTTATTGATGCATTCCACTATACTACGAAAACTACGATTGGTGTAGCATTAAGTTATTTTAAGTAATATGAACTCAATGGTAACTAGATGGAAATAAAATAAAAGATTATGAAAACTAAGTAAAGTTAAATAAATAATAATAAATAATGCTGGACATTTCACACAGCATCATGTAGCCCCAAACTAAGCAAAGCTATGGGAACCAGATAACTGATATACTACTTATATACTTTTTGTTTGTAAATAATACATATTATACATAGATACACCCAGACCCAGATAAATATTTGCAGATCATACAAACATTTATCCCTCAGCGGGGATCGAACCCGCAACCTTCTGCGTCCCAAGCGGGCTTTCACCCACTGCGCCACAGAGGTCGTCGGACTCAGCGTTTAAAAGCCATTGCAATAATTATACTCGTATTAGCTCGATGGTCGAATATATTAGGGGAAGCCTGATAGTAGCGCCGATGACTAAAAAGCAATAGGTTAGCGTGGTACCTATGGGCACGTAATGCGGAGGGATGAAAGTCATGTAACTAAAAGGGTGATGGAAATGTGAGGAAAGGATTGTGTGAAAGAAGATATGGGTAACAAAGGAGTGGATACGGAGATGACCCTGATACTGAGTGATAGAGGAGAATGGAGGAAGAGAACATGTGCTGACCCTGTATATGAGCGGGATAAGGGTCCGCCAATGATGATGAAACGATGGTCGAATCCACTTCGGACCCGCCTTACCCGTGGTCATACCCCTGGGGGTAGGGTGCTACGAAACCATACCACTATAGAGATGTGACCTAAGGACTTCCTCGATCCACCAATCTTGTTCTTCCCTACAAAGTAGCAATCATCGCGTGTCTCAGGTAAACCCAGCTACAACTTAATTTTCCATTCGAATTCAGCGCATAAGCCTTACAAGTCACGACGTGTAATTTCGCCTTAATTTCCGCGCTTAATTCCCATGTTAAGAATCCAATATGCTTCTGCCTAATTCGTGTGTGCGCGGCCTAAAGGCACGTATTTGCATCACAAAGACGACTCACGAAAATGACTTTGCTGTACAGTCAGCGAGAAAAACAGAGTAAAAACATAAACTGGCTTTAATCTTATGGTATTTTAAAATGGTGTGAATTTGTGTTTCTTATCCTACATTTAGTTTTTACTCTTTGAAAAACCGTTTCTTAGTTGTATAACATAGAGCTTATTTATTATAACGACCTCTGTAGCGCTGTGGGCGAAGGTCCGCTTCCGACGCAGAAGGTTGCGGGTTCGATCCCCGCCGCGGGACAAATGTTTGTATGATCTACAGATATTTGTCTTGGGTCTGGATGTTTTCTATGTATAAATGTATGTATTTACGTTCAAAAAGTATATAAGTAGTATATCAGTCATGTAGTACCCATAACACAAGCTCTGCTTACTTTGGGGCTAGATGATGATGTGTGGAAAGTCCAGCATTATAAATAAATAAAAATATTAACCAGATACATAGGTACATAGTTCAGTGACGCCGCAAAAATCTTACGGACATCTTTCGTTTAGGTGTCAAGCATTGTCGCAACGTGTCGCTTTTCTTTGTGAGCTGACCCTAAGACCCCTGGCAGACTACATACTTTCTATCGGCCGATAGTTGAGACGGGCTATACTTCTCCTTCTCCATACTCATTACGAGCCGAAGAACCGTTGCAACCCAACTATCGGCCGATAGAAAGTCTGTAGTCTGCGAAGGGTCTAATGACGATAAAAGTGTCGCTTGATTCATTCCTCTCAATGAATTGAGCTAGCACTTCTGTAGCTACCAGTACCATGGAAAGCCTTGCGTAGTAATAAGGCAGAGATGAGAGTAATTATGACTTTTACAGAACGACCTCTTGTGAAAATTACTGCATGAGCAAAGTACCTCGTACCAGGATGCTGTGGGCGAAAGCAGCTATTTTCTCAATAAAATAGGACTTGTTGTTATATGCTTAAGTAATAGACGTGCGAAAAATTTGTAATTAAAATATCTGAGGCTTCCTCAATCTACTTATCTTTAATCATCTTATCTATTTTATCTATGACTTAAACCAAGGAGTAAGAACTGCGGATAATGATGATGATTATGATCTTTATCGTAACTAGTTTTTAGGGTACCGTACCTCGAAATAGAAACCAAACATAGAACCTCCTTTTTAAACTCTAAAAGAAACGTAAACAGGGTCGCGACTGTATCCCTGGTAGACATTCTCTCAGATCTTTTTATGTATCCTCTGAAAATGTCTAAGGGGGATATTCAGAGGAGAAAATACATATTTGATACATGCCCACATCTTGCCGAAGTTAGTATTCCATAAGTGATAGGTTGCAAGCCCATCGCCGCCCACGTAAAAAATAGACGAAAACTGGAAAATTGTATCATCTATCGTCTTAGAAACTGCTGCGCTTAATATTTCGAAGGAAATACTGAAAATAGTACTTATGATTCCGGGAAAACCTACAAAAGATACTATTTATTTTCTAAAAAAGGTTTTCAGTAGTAAACTAGAGTAAGGTATAAGGATAAGTTATTAAAGTAAATCTTGCACTATCGAGTAGAAAACGAAGTGTCTCATAAATCGTGCGATCAAATCCCACTTCACGAATGAAAGTTGATTGTGTCGAGATATTGTGATTTTCTAATCTTTGGGGAATTACATCAGGCTCTCTTCAAAATATCTAGGCTTCAGTTTTCCTAATAGCCATAGGCTGTAAGTTTCATCTAAATATTGTATGAGCTCACAATGTTCCATGAAGGCAGGCCGTTCCCCTAACAAAGTTACTTAGCTAGACTTGACAATTTATTATTTAAGTAAGTATTCAGTGCTGTACGAGTATACCTTGTTAAGGTTGGCACTGCAAAATTAAAAAATAAAAACAGTGTCACTCCCGGGAGTGCCGATAGAAGTAAAAACTTGAAAAATTAGGTGCCTAGTGTATTTTTTGAATCGTCAGGAAATCTTATAATATCGAAAGATAATGACTCGTTAAGTTATCAAATTAGCCTTAAGAAATGTAAAAATATTGCCCTAAAGGTTTACCGAGTACAGAACTAGGTGTCGGTGAGCAGTCACGTGACTCGCACGTAACCTTTACGAGGCGAATCCAAGAATTTATTCTCATCTCTTTAGACATCTTCCAAGGATCTTGAGTGATGAAATCTACCGTGATACAGTCGTGAACCTGTTATTAAATAATTTTATAATAGAATAAAATTTTATGTTCTCCGCAATACAGATTTACCGCAAAGTAAATAAATAAATAATGCTGGACATTTCACACAGCATCATCTAGCCCCAAACTAAGCAAAACTTGTACTATGGGAACCAGATAACTGATACATACATATCATACTTAGAAACACATAACTCGAGATAAATATTTGGATACAAACACTTATCCCGCGGCTCGGTTCGAACCCGTAACCTTCTGCGTCCCAAGCGGGCTTTCACCCACTGCGCCACAGAGGTCGTCAAGTAATCGAATACTTTGAGTGGAACTTAGGCTACCACAGCATTTGCTCCAGCAGCCCCAGAATACAGAGAGCCAGCAGCTCATGAGTCTGTTGTGTCGATTCTAATTTTTAGTTATTCTTACTCGAATATGGCAGCCCTGAAGCTATATGTACTTAGAAGGGTGTCACTCAGTTGTTGTAGATTATATTAGTGAGATGAAAGTCGTTTTTGCAAGCATGAATTTTAAATTGACACGCTGTGTGCACAATTTGTATCATCGGTAGTGAATTTTGCGTAGATTCTGGCAATTTCAGATAGATAGATAGAAGATAGAAAATAAAAGTATTTTCTATCTTCTATCTATCTATCTGAAATTGCCAGAATTGTTTGTATTTTGTAATGTCCATGTGGTGTACAATAAAGATTGTACACCACATGGACATTACAAAATACAAACAAAGATACAAGAAAACATTTAAAGCGAAGTACAATGGGCGGTCTTATCGCTGTGAGCGATTTCTTCCAGACAACCTTAGGACTTATTTTACTGACTTTTTTAATAGATTTTACTTGACGACCTCGGTGACGTGAGACGCAAGTAGTGCGAGTTCCATGCCCACGGGGCAGAACAATATTTGCTACTTTTATTTATAACACACGGAACCCTTTTGAGGGCAGTCGTCATCATGTAGAGAGCAATAAGCAAATGAACTGTAGATACCAATTGCAAACCATTGAGTAGCTATAGCTACAGGACTAATTAGACAGAGAGGAAACAAACCCTTGAATAAAAAAAACCCCCAAGGCACTGCATTTTCTTCAAATCCATAGGAATCACGCCCAAAAATACATGATACCTATTTGATTCTCGCCTACATTTTGCAGAAGTAAGCATTCCATTAGGTTGCAAGCCCATTGCTTTTAAGAATGCTATCTGGTTTTCTTGCGATATAAAGAAGTGTGATAATTGAAGATCATGGAGTATTGCAAAGTTCGTATTTTATTTATACATTATTTTAATGTATCCGCCTTTGGAATTTAACCTACTAATTAACTGTTAGATATAAACCTAGATTAAGTTAATTATAAATGAATCCTGTTTTAAGCCTTTATTTCTTAACAAAGTTGAAATCTTAGTAATTTTTGATTTACCTAATAAACGGCAAATCAATGTTGCGTCTGTGCTAAATTACGCGACCACGACTAAATAGGTAGGGGCTTGTACGATACGTATGTAATTACTCTAAATTTGAAAGGTGTAGGTACCATAGGTACCTATTATAAAAATTGGTACCACAGAATAGATATAAAGCTGGGAATTATAACTCCTTCGTATTTATGATTTGATAAACGCAACCGACTCCTCCGACAGAAGTGAGTAATTATAAATAGAAAAATCTGCAAATCGTACTCGGTATTCTCGTTACTAAGATTTTATAACTTACGCTAGTAGATAAATTAATTTACAGCTATATCCACTTTTCGAATTTTCGTTAACTTTTTCTGTAAACTTCAATATTATTCATTGATTGTCAATGTCTCGCCCGATTTTAAATTATGTTTAAAACAATAATTTGTACCTTAAACTTTTTAAAGTGAAAACTTCTTTAGGGGCGTTTGGCAGTTTTGAGATGAGAAAAATTCTTGGATTTGCCTTGAAAAGGTCACGTGCGAGTCACGTGACTGCTCACCAACACCGGGTTATTTGTCAAGTTTAAAACCGTTCAAGTTTCCACTTCTGCCGGCACTCCTGGAGTGTTACTGTTTTTTTGTCACTTGTTTTGAACCAGTATGGCGAAGGAACTATTAGTGCGCCTCAAAATTAGGACAATTTAATTTTTTTTATTTCTATTTGACGCGCTCGTGGTGAGTCGCTCTTGTAGATCGTCAAAGTTAAGCAACGTTCTGACCGGTCTGTAAGTGGATGGATGACCATTGGTGGCATTACTGGGCGCTTCCTTTTTTCATTCAATAAGCCATGAAGAAGGCCTAAAAACTCCGTCACCAAAGTTGACCAGCTCATACGAACTTCATTTATTTCAAATTCAATGAATGCATGTTAAAGGTTGCAATTCCCTGGTCTTGCGTTATCAAATTAGCCTTAAGAAATGTAAAAATATTGCCCTAAAGGTTTACCGAGTACAGAACTAGGTGTCGGTGAGCAGTCACGTGACTCGCACGTAACCTTTACGAGGCGAATCCAAGAATTTATTCTCATCTCTTTAGACATCTTCCAAGGATCTTGAGTGATGAAATCTACCGTGATACAGTCGTGAACCTGTTATTAAATAATTTTATAATAGAATAAAATTTTATGTTCTCCGCAATACAGATTTACCGCAAAGTAAATAAATAAATAATGCTGGACATTTCACACAGCATCATCTAGCCCCAAACTAAGCAAAACTTGTACTATGGGAACCAGATAACTGATACATACATATCATACTTAGAAACACATAACTCGAGATAAATATTTGGATACAAACACTTATCCCGCGGCTCGGTTCGAACCCGTAACCTTCTGCGTCCCAAGCGGGCTTTCACCCACTGCGCCACAGAGGTCGTCAAGTAATCGAATACTTTGAGTGGAACTTAGGCTACCACAGCATTTGCTCCAGCAGCCCCAGAATACAGAGAGCCAGCAGCTCATGAGTCTGTTGTGTCGATTCTAATTTTTAGTTATTCTTACTCGAATATGGCAGCCCTGAAGCTATATGTACTTAGAAGGGTGTCACTCAGTTGTTGTAGATTATATTAGTGAGATGAAAGTCGTTTTTGCAAGCATGAATTTTAAATTGACACGCTGTGTGCACAATTTGTATCATCGGTAGTGAATTTTGCGTAGATTCTGGCAATTTCAGATAGATAGATAGAAGATAGAAAATAAAAGTATTTTCTATCTTCTATCTATCTATCTGAAATTGCCAGAATTGTTTGTATTTTGTAATGTCCATGTGGTGTACAATAAAGATTGTACACCACATGGACATTACAAAATACAAACAAAGATACAAGAAAACATTTAAAGCGAAGTACAATGGGCGGTCTTATCGCTGTGAGCGATTTCTTCCAGACAACCTTAGGACTTATTTTACTGACTTTTTTAATAGATTTTACTTGACGACCTCGGTGACGTGAGACGCAAGTAGTGCGAGTTCCATGCCCACGGGGCAGAACAATATTTGCTACTTTTATTTATAATACAACATAATAATCAAAAATGTTTCTTTTTATGTCTTTGTATGTTACTGCAGTATTATAAGTACTTCTACAAATACTGTTAGGTACGTCTAGTCTAGATGCTAATATATTGTCAATAATTATTCCTAATTAAGTCAAAGTCAAAAAGCATTTATTCAGTTGGACCGCTGGGATCACATAAGAACTAATTTTACTCCTGTTCTTTCGCGACCAATACCGTGAAGATCAGGGCAACAATCACGGTTTGGGGCCTATTTATTTTAGGTGATCCATTTTAAAACTAAAAGTCAAGCCCCAGTGGGGAACCAGTCAAAGAAAATTGAGGCTCGTCTAAGTAAGTTTAGATGCTCATTTTATCAGTTGATTTAGCCTTCCTAACTGAAGTATCTTTTAGCTCATACGAGCATTCACTACCAGAGTATCGATAAGGCTGCTTGTCTCAAACTTCGTAGATCTTAACCGAGCGTCTAATTAGCTTGTTCCCAAATCTGGCTTAGCGCCAAGGTCAATAACCCCTTTCTATCAACTTAGATAATACAATCGCAATCAAATTTCAATCTAACGCTAACAGATTTAGGATGTAAATTCGCGCGGTGGCACATCGTATGTAAATAGGGATGTATCCTAAACAAATATTCAGGGTGTCGCGGTAGCAGTGGGATTGTAGTGTAGAAAATATACGGTGTGACATTCTTTACTGCCTCGACGCGGTTTGTAAACTGGGCGTTTTCATCTGATAACATACCCATATAGGGGACAAATCTTCAATGATTTAAATTTTTAAACAGCTCCCACTGTACATATTTTTTTAGTGCATCCCATTAGTTCACTTGGGCAGTGTTGCCACGCTTCTGCAACGACGTGGGTTCAAATTCAGCATAGCATTTTAGAACGTTTTGGAAGTCGCCGTGTGTTTTCAACCTAAGTTGGCTTTTGTAAAATGGTCTCCCGGTGTCTAACAACCTGGAATGTTGCTGATACGAGTACAAGGACCTTCCATGGGTAGTTTCGACATGCTTTTCATTTTTTGCCGCTCAAATGAGAAAGTAATGTGTTTGTAGGCGTGCTGTGGAATTTTATCAGCTTATTACAAGGAGAAAATAAGTGTATTGCTTGCCTTTACTCCCGAATCACCTATGTGTTTCAGGTTACGTATTTTACCTGCATACTTACGTTAAAAAAACTACATCAAAAAAACTTCCTTAAAAATCCCGTCATAAATGAATGTCGTATACATGGTCCGTACCGTACATGCTAAAGTTCTGCGAAACATATTTGTTAAATCGAGTTCATTATCTGAACAACCTCTCTGCCAAATCGTCAGGAAATAAACAAAGATAACCAAAAACAATTCCCCAAAAATATTACACGTCGTCGAGACCCGAAATATTGCCTTCCGAAGGCTCCAACAGATTTCATCGATCACATTCCTGGCCTGCACACATTGACAAGTAAGCATATGCAGCATACGATATTTATAGGCCATGTTTAGGCATTTCGGCTTTTGCCACCTGCCTCACCCTCGCAAAGAAAATTGAACCTTATCTCAACGGGTTACGTATTCATGGTGGGGTTAGAAAACTTGGCATAGTTGTATTGCCAGTGAGGCATAAAGGTCCCCATTCACGGCGTGAAAGCTTGTCGTAGACAAGGGACGCAGACGCTGTAAAAATGATTTATACAAGGCGAGGCTTATCGAGTGTTGTCGAACTTTTAAAAAGAGGTAGATCGTGTGTGGAGATAGAGATGGGATCGTGAGATATTGATTTGTGGGATGGGTTACAGTCATACAAAGTCTTTCCAACAGATTTTAAAACCAAACGATTCTAAATCTGAAAGTTGTTGGCGAACCTTGACATGTTCGTTCGTATTCTTTAGTTTAGGAATATCAATATGCCCATTACCTACCTCATACATACCTACATAGCAACCAGTGCAGATTATTGTAAAATGTAGATATTGTCTGGTGGTTTTTGGGCGTTTTTAGCCTGTAATAAACATTTAGGGGATCAAAAGTGCCTATTTCTAAAATCCTGTTTGGTTCTTTTAGATTATATCTCCAGATAAAGATGCTGGGATCGTGAGGTGTTGATTTGTGGGCAGGAATTATATTTTTTTATTTGTAGTGATTTACGAACCCGTGTCAACGGTCCTTACCTTTTCCATCAAATTGTCAAACCTTTCTTTTTCTGAGCAGAACATTAAGACTGAAGATCCCTGTAATGATTTAATAATATCTGTTTTTTATTTCTAATTAAACGAACATATTAATGTAATTTTGTTAGTAGGTACTTACCTATATGCGTTTGAATCAAACGGAATAAAATGTTTACGTCCTAAATTCTGTAAGTAGGTAAAAAAAAATAAAGCGGTCGTATTCCAAAATACAGCCCTGATGTTTCTTAATCTTGAAATTGAGTTCACCTATCAAATATCAAGGAAGTAATAACACAAATCTATCGGCCCTCAGATCCCCTAAGCTCAAATGTCAGTTCAAAGTGAATTCGGAAATTAGATTCAGATGTACGAGAGTCCCTTGTCGGTTTTATTAGTTCCAATGCCCTATCAGATGAGAAGCTATGAGCTTATGATGCCTATTTGTGGGTTAGCGTTGACGCTGAATGTATTTTTTGGGGGCATAGGAAAAATTAGTAGTAAAATAGAGGATCTCGATTGTTTCAATTTTAGAAAAATTACCGATATGAAATGTGATCGCGTAAGTTTCGAAAGGCGACTAGAAACTGTTATTTTTTTGTTTTGAAAAAAATGTTTATTCCTTCCTGTAAAAAATATACAAAACACGTATAACCTACTTGTCCGTAATAAGTAAGTAGGTACAGTCAGCATCAGCAATCGGTATCCCCCCATGCCAACGGAACCTAGTTCGAATCTCTGCGTCCCTGAATTTCTTTTTGTATCAAAAAATTAGTTCAGTTGCTTAGTTAGCGATATCTAATTTCACACCAACATCACAGAAGCCTTTGGTTCAGTGGTTTCTATAGTAGAATTAACTGTGATCCAAGAGTTGCTTCCACAACAAACTAAGTTTTTATGTTGTGATATATATTTTTAAGTTAATTTTTGTGATTTACGTTTGAAGGGTCATAAAAAAAACTAGTGCTAACTGCTGTGATGGCTCAGTTGGTTAGAGTGTCAGATCCGGTTATTTCCGTATAAGCGTGGTTCTTGGGTGGCTGTTTCGAATCCCAGCTAAGATATAGATTTTTGTAAAGAATTTTCATTTATTTGAGTCGTTCCGGCTTAGAAATGTAAAATTTTACTATAAGAGGGTATACCAGTTGGTGACGCTGTCTGTACAAAGACGAGCTTAACTTTACGAAGGGTTTTTATGAAGACATTATAAATAGTTGACATTTCATATCTAGCTACTAGTTTATATTTAAGTATTGCTTTTAATCATTTTTTAAAATCAAAATTCCATCAATATTATAATCAACGCTAGATAAAACACCACGTCACATAAATAATAACAGAGCACAGAGTAGAAAGTGGTGGAGATAAAACGGACGCATCGCACAAAGCAATTTTACATTTTTTCCGCGTTCATTACAAAAACAATCAGTCCCCTGTCAGTTGACAATCTGTGTATGTATAGACTAGAGTAGTGATGGACCTACCCTTATGACATACTATAGCGTTGGCCGACATTTCGAAATCGATCCCAAACGTGGAGTTTCCGAGAACCGTGTGTCTTTTTATTTACTTGATTAAAATTATTTTCCTTGTGAATGCAACCAATCTTTTAACAGTTACAATTAATTTATAAGAGTGTGTAAGTGTATGAGGCGAGTGTGTATGGGACAGCTAGAAGGGGAAGGCCTAGGCGAACCTTCTTGGATCAAATTGGCGACATTATGGAGAAGGGCCAGGTCAAAAGTACCCATAACCGACGAGCAAGTATGAAGAATGTAATGAGAGTGAATGAGGCGAAAGTTGTGTGTCAGGATCGTAGCGAGTGGATCCGTGGTCTCTGCCTACCCCTTTGGGAAAGAGGCGTGATTTTATGTATGTATAATTTATTAGTGATATTTGATCGGCATAAACAAGGCAATTTTGGTATCGGCAGGAAAGCCGGATACCAGATAGTAGACTGTTGCATCTCTAATACAAAGCTATGGGAAACTTACTGTATTTTCCCTTCAGGCTACACAGAGTAACCTGTGCTGTGGGTATTTGTACTTACTTTGTAGGGTGTGTGTAACTATTGTCTTGTGTCTAATCTGAAGGTTGCGCGATCGAATCCCGGTTATGCAGCAATTTATATTTTTCGTTTCGTAAAAAATTATGCGATTAACGCAGCGAAGAAAAACATCGTGAGGAACCCAGCTAGTATTCTAATAGGGCTCGCAATGTGTCACTTATAGTATGACGTGGGAAAGTGGCAAGTATGAATATGATGTCAACTGTATTTTTTGTATTTTGTTATTTTGGAACTGTTCCAAGGAAACTTAAATTTCCTGCCTTGGGGATACAGCCATTCAATTCAATTCATTTATTCAACAACAATGTATTACATCGTATTTGAAATATTATTATATAAGTAAGTAAAATAAATAGCACATGCACAAAAGATCTAGTGTCGTTTCTATTCTAATTAGGAGCGTCGGTATTTATAATTGAACAGCTAGGTATGATGTTGACTGGCATTTAGTTGTATTCGGAATGGAATTCATCATCTTATTTTATGATCTAACGTTTCTCCTTTGTTTGTCGCAGGCAGACTGTCGTGTGTCTGCGAGAGAAATACGGTAAATTATGCGATAAATTTCCGTTTTATTAGTTTAGGAAAGTTTAGATTCTAGTTTTAATAAATTAAGCTAGGGCAGACAGCTTTGAAGAGAAACCTTGAAAATTAACGATATGGCGTAGGTAATTAAATCCTCAATCCTTATTTATGATCATAACTACAGAACCTAATCCTACTATTAAAAATCTGATATTTCAAAAACTTGTGAAAGTTTGTGACAGTGCGTTCTGTTTTTAGTCGCCATTTTAGTCTCTTATATCGAAAATAAATCTAAAATGGTGAATTTAAACGGTTTTCGGATTGAATATCATACATCCCACTATTCCACAGTCTTTACTAGGTATATGTAAGGGGTTGATACTAAGCCCCGTTGATTAATGAGAGCGTGGTATCGGCAGATAGGGTATCGCCCATCCGTGCTCCCGATCGCTCGATTGCCCTATATTGCTTTCAATTTAGATTTTCCCGTGCCTCGTGATACTTTGTATACATATGGCAAATGATTCAGCTTGTTCATAATACTCTTAGAATAGAATAGAATACAGCTTTACACCAGAAAAATAACATAAATTAAAAACAAACATGTAAAAATATGGTACAATGGGCGACCTCTTCGCTGTTCTTTGTTTTTTAAACATTATTCAGTGACCTTGTGTGTGACTTGTCTGAAGCTGAAGCATAGATTTTTGACAGTTCTCAAGAGAAATTGAGACTGGATCAGGATAAGCACAGTAAAAAATACTTTCATAGGTACATAAAACTTTTATGGGGTTGGTTTGGTAGAGCTGTGGTCTCTATTTTGACATGCTACGATCCTGACGTTACTGACACATATGAAATAAAAGTACCTATGTTGACTTACTTAAACTGAAGCAAAACACATTGTGCAGAGTCAGAGCCAACCTCCGGAGAAGTAACAAAATTAGTCAGTGGCACATCCAGTCCCAATGTTCTAAATGTATAATTTTACTATGAATTACCTATTCCATAAATGCTTATGGCATCTCATTCTTCATTTCTTGATTGATTCACACCCAGCACAAAGGGTGAGGTAGTGTAGCCTATTGACCGTGACCGTCATGGTCATCCATCATCATTACCACTTTTGCAAGCAATCGCGGATGATTAAGCGATGTAGGGTTAACTTGGTAACTAAACGAGGTTCACTTACGTGTAATCTGTGGGTTGGCTTAGGGAAATTACCCACTAGAGCTATTAACAAAGTCAAAATGCAGTAGGACCGCTGACCACCTAGCTATAAGCTAGCTCATAGGATATTCTACTCCTGTTCCTTCGCGACCAATAATAAAACGATGATTTTGTTCATATAAATAGTATAGGAATTGGCTAATGAAGTGACTGTTTTTGGCTCATGCATGATTCATTTAGTCAATGGGTCCGATTAGCGCAGGCTCGTTGGTGGATGGGACAAATCTGGGGAGGCCTATACCCAGCAGTGGGTGAAGTTGGGTTGTGGATGATGATGATGATGATTCATTTTATACACATTCATGCTACTTTTCTTGTATGACGATTTAGTCCAGCCTGTAGAGGTTGTGAGTATTATTGACGTCAGTAGATCGATGCTTACGCTAGCGAAACCATGGGACAAACCGAAGCTAATTCATAATAGTCAGTAATAGTAATAGTTCATAGTAATCAGTAGGATTAGGTTTAATTAGAGCTAATGTAAGGTAATCGGTTTGTAGATTATTCAACAAACGCTTGATTGCGATTCTGATTGATCTGTATGACATATTGTAGGAAGGGTAAAGGCATATTTCTCAGCACCGGACGCGCCGTATCTTATGAAACCTCGCTCAATTCATCCGTACCGTCATTAAATGCATCACGTAATTAATAATAATCGCGCGTACGGTGCGGTGCTGACAAATGTGCCTTCACCTTAGCTTCAGGTGTTCCAGAACCATGGGAGAGAGAACGTCGCGTCACTTCACGAATGCATCCACCTAAATGGTACAAAAGCCTAAGCGCTTTGAAGTCGAACACGTCTAATTTGGTCCCTCGGCACTCATTAGCGAAGTTTCGGCAAACATTTCTTTTATTTTAGAGACGCAGGGCCGGCCGCGGGCGTGGCAGGTCCACAACCCCATTAAAAAGCCTTTTCGTTCCTAAGCAGCGGCGACCGTGATAAGAGAGTCGTGAAGCGTGAGCGAGAGAAAATATGTACCTACGCCTTAAAACAGAAAAGTGTGAAAGAAAATATTACGCCTTCTAATTAGTTAGTTAATTCGCGAAACAAAACATAGTCACAGAAAAAAGGGGGGCACGGTCGCTATGCTTCGTTTGTCGTTTTATTTGCGCGTCTTAGGTACATTTTCTGTACGAATCTGCCCAATGCTTGCGTCGCGCAGGTTGCGCTCTATGAAGAAAAAAAATAGATCACGACGGTATCCCCACCAGCATCCATAGCACGGTTACATTCTCTCAGATCAAGGCACTCAAGAGTAGAAGATAATTTTTTTTTGCGTATGACATTGTACATTTGTTGGGTAGTTTTCGATTAGCTTAACATTATAATTGTGTTTCTATGACGGTCGCCATTTCGCACAAACCCGAAGCTTAACTGCAGCCCCAAAATCCGTACTTATTTTAATCACTTGTGCCCCGCTGGCTTTTATCATGCGTGTTGTTGATGGCCTATTCACCGTGCTTCACAATAATCAGCCTTAGCACCTATGCCTTTGAATTCATTTTCCGGTGTGGCAGTCACCCTTTGCGAAAGAGGAACCGTAATGTGGATAGGAAGTAAAGCTGCCTCAAGATCAGGACTTTTCTGAAGCAGTGTTTTTGTAAAGGTTTTTTTTTCTTATTCATAATGTAAGACACTCTTATGTATGGTTTGTCTTGTGGGTGTGCTTTGGGTGTTGATTATCAAGTATTACTAAAAGTCTGAAAGTAGCGCCGGTGACTGAAAAATTGAGGAGCAATAGGTTAGCGTGGTATGGGCATGTAATGCGGAGGGATGAAAGTCACGTAACTAAAAGGGTGATGGCAATGAATGTGGATGGATATGTGAGTAGAGGTAGACCAAAGAAAAGATGGATGGATTGTGTGAAAGAAGATATGGGTAAGAAGGGAGTGAATACGAAGATGACGAGTGATAGGGGAGAGTGGAAGAAGAGAACATGTTGTGCCGACCCTGCATAAGCGGGATAAGGGCAGGCAAATGATGATGATGATATCAAGTATTACTAAGCCGCTGCTGGCTGACTGATGATGATTATACCCTGCTCATTACCTGGAAACATTATTACACCATCCCACTTAACTATACTGCTCGTCAACCATCTGATTTGCGTAAGACAGATCATACACTAATAGCTAACTGTTTGCTGAGAGTATTACCTTTTTGCTCAAATCTATCAACGTGACTCACGAGGTGCATTGCAGAATCAATCAGGACGACAGTAAAGCATTAAGATTGATGATCTAAATGATGACACGAGGGCTATGAATTAGGTGAAAAAATAATGACAGTGTAGAGCCAAATTCAACTAGGATTTTGCGACTAAGTATAACTATAATTTGAGCTGAACCAAACATGAAGAACCAGAGTACCTAATAACAAACATTAAGAGACTTACTAAGTGGTAAAAGTTCCAGTAATTCCTACTCGTAATTAGTGTATCACCTGCACCGTAATCAGTCACACATCAAAAGCACAAAATCATAGTATAGGTCAGGTCACTATGATGAAGTCCCGTAGGTTATATAAACGTTTCGTTGCTTTGCTCCTTCTATACTTACATCTGCTGCAATTTCTAGGAATTCATGCAAAGGTTTTAGAAGTTATCAAACTTTTGATGAACCTCTTAAAACAAAGGCACGTAAACAAAACTCCGGCAGTTTATTTTCGATTGATTTTACGACTGCCGAAAACAATCTTCGGTTTAGATTTAGGTCGGAGTCATTAAAAATCCTGAAAATCGTCCCATAAGCAGTTAAATCAGTTTTGATGATATTGCCTTTTTATAGGTAGTGTGGGAAGTTTTTCATACAAAACCGATGTAGGCTAACCGGTTTTTGAACTCACTTGATTTTTCTGAAATTTTCGTAACTTGTTGGTGGTCTTGGATCCTTCTATGCTGCGACACAGCAAACGCAAATTAAACATGAAAACATCTATAGGTATAACTGATTGGCATAACACAAACTGAGCTGCAGTTAATGGGGTTAACCAGCTTAGCCGCAAATATGTTTTTTAATCTGTGTGCAGGTATTAATTTTCTTTTCTTTCATTCAAAGTTGATTATCCTTCTACCTTTTCAAGATAATCTGTCCAGCAGATTTATTCGGCTTTTCAGATTTTCAACTATCTATCAATACATAAAAACTGAATGCTTATACCAAGGGCAAAACCGGTTAACCGGTTTCCCGCCTTCTTAGTCCACATCCTATTTATAGTGCTGTAAATCTGCTTATGCCGAGATTTATCGTTATAGGATGCCGGAGCCACAAATTGTGTTCGACACAATTCGACCTTTGTCTGTTCAGCGGTTTTTGCCGGCTTGTTCTGTTCCAAGCTGAATTTAATTGAGTGAATATTTTGTGAATCTGGTTTACTAGTGCGTCAATAGAATCGAAATAGTGATGATCATTAATCATGAGAATAAAATTTACTTTTGTAAAAGTATCGACGTTTCAGATAGCGTGAATATTTTGTCACAGTCACAGTGTTTAGAGCACAGTGCAACGTTCGGCCCTCAGGCAAGATACGACCAGATCTGGCTTTTGATCTAGACCGCGGGATATTTTCTTATCTCGCGTGAAATAACCAAATAATCTCAGAACAAAATGTAAGGAGAGATTTGATTGACGGAAATGAAGAGTCAATTCCTTTAAGTAGTATTCTTAGATAACCTAGAGCTTAGAGGATGGGTTAGTTGATGGTCAAGCCTATCTCAAAACAAAGTCCCAGGCACTAGATCCCGTTAAGTGTAGGCATAAGTTGTCGCCTGACGCTGTATAAATCATATAGTATAGATATAAAGGCAGTTTACCTTAGTATAGTTGTTCTCTCACGAAGGTAGTTCTGAAATGTGTGTGTAAATTTGTATATGTGTGGTTAAGCGATATTGAGCGCTCATTCGTCCATGGGACGTTTCCGAGCTTACGCACATAGAAACAACGTGCATGTACATCTACCTACACACACAATTAAGACCAATCCGCCTTCGTGAGATTTAACTGTAAACAGGCTGATGATTCGTGACGCATTTGCGCCGATCACTCGTAATAACCGCTATCGGACGCGAGACACTCATTATCTGCAGATTTATGCAGACGCCCACAGAGAGGTAAATGTAATCATAGAGATGCAACGGATATCCGCTTACTAACCGGTTCTATACGGCCATTTTTAAGGTTCTACTTACTAGGTTTAAAAAAAATCTGAACTAATAAAGTGACTTCTAAATCCGAATCTCAAAATTCAGTTCTCAGAGACGATTACAGGCAATTTTGTATTAAATACGCCAAACTGATCAGTGAAATACAAAAAAAATGTTACGTTTGATGATTTGAATCAGTAAATTTCCCAAGTTTTTCAATACAAGTTTTTTCAAAATCCTAAATGCGACGACACGCAATCTGTTCCGTACTGAAACCACAAACCGTTGCATCACTAGTAATTAATTAATCATACACAGGCTAAAGTGCATTCTGTAAAGGAGTATTCAGAGTTGTGTTGGCCTAGTGGATTACGTTTTGATCTATAATGTCACCCTCCTTTGAAATCCTAAGTAAACAGTTACTATAAAAACATAACTCTTCCTGTGACAATCGCGTAAAAATACTAGCCAATGCTTAAATTCATGCTCATTGTTGTAGGCAGCGTGGCCGAGTGGTCTAAGGCGCTGGTTTTAGGCACCAGTCCGAAAGGGCGTGGGTTCGAATCCCACCGCTGTCAGAATCTTTTTGCTTGCATTTTAATACATAACAATATTATTTTTGTTACAGGTAATGTTCAACGAATTAAATAAGTGCTTGTAACTACATAAAATAAACCAACTTTGCCGTGTTGGTGTGGTAAGTTTATCAGAAGCTGCGAGTTTTTTTTTAATCAAACAATGTTGTATAAAACTCTATGAACGCTACGTTTCATAAGTTTCGCTGCGTTCTTTCCCCTTCGTTCTTTTTTGTTCTTTTTTTGACATTTCTAGCATTTTCCAAGTGTATACAAGCTTGTCATGTAAAACTGTTGATTAGGGTAACCTTCATGAATTACAAATTAGTTATTTTAGGGGAAGAGTGAATAATCATGATTATTCATGGACTTCATACTCTGTCATGTAAGCTTGATTATCTTATGTATTTACATGTTTTTATTTTGGCGATACAAATAAAAAGGTCCAAAAGTTAGTAGGCAAGATCGTACGAGTTAAGGTGAAGCCAGACGAGCCGATTTTTTCTAGTTTTATTCGAAATCGAATGTACCTACCTAAATTACGAAATTAAGAAAAAAAAAACCCTAAGAAATTACGCGACCGAAATTCTGTGACTCAAATAACAAACACTCAAACTCAAATAAAAACGTCGCAAAACGCCCGTGTAAACGAAACAGGAGTTTAGTATGAAACCGAATGTAGCAGAAATTACGCGAGAAATTCTGTGACTGACAACCAAAAAATATCGGCTCGTCTGGCTTCATCATAAGGCCAGCTCTGGTGACTGAATTTAAAAACTGTGTTTATGTGAAAATCGTACGAAGTTATAATAGTGTTTTCATGATTCCCAAATACTGCGCCAACTGGTCACGTCACAATGTCGCTTTGTTTTGCCCGAAAAATTTTAAAGAACTTAAACCAACCCACCAAGGAAGTATTACTGTGGTATTACTAGCTTATTCCGCTGTTCCCAAGGCCTGACATTCACCCATCTCGCAATTATAGCATTTATTACATTCGTAAGCATTCGTACAAGTTACGAGAATCCAACGGTTGTCAATGAGTAATTTATTGACTTCAGTTTCTTGCAATTCCTTCATTCATTGCCGAGGTCAAGTTATCAACGGACACTTACTCGGCTTGAAGGGGATATTATAAACAGAACAGATGGACAGATGTACAAAGTTAATAGGGCTCCGTTTTGCCATTTTGTTTCAGCTCTACAAACCAAATAATGCAGTAGATATTGAATGTGCTTCAGAAAGAAACGATTTTGTCTCGATATAGAATTATTATTAGAATCATGAAATTCTTATCTTAGTTCGAACTTTATCTAAGGTCTTTTAGAAGATAGTTTTAAGTATAATAAAAGTCTACATTAGATATAAAGTTTATACAAGTTGATCAAGGTTTTGAACTTAAGACAAAATTTTAATATTTTCAGACTTGCCAACCCTAAAATAGTTTTAAAATTTCAGTCAATTGATCTATTGATAAGAGTCTTGAAACTTCGCTCAAGTTTGAAGTGTTCTAATACTTAAATACTTACTTATTATCTACTAGCTTCAATAAAACATAGACAACGAGTAAGTATACAGGGTCTTTCATTTTAAACTACACAAACTGACAGGGCTTCATTTTTGGGTTGTAAATAGACGTTTGACCGTATCAATTTAATTCCTAAGCCAATAAAAGTTTTAATTTCAAAATTATTTTTTTATGAGTTTTTTAGGACATGTTGCTTAGTGATTTTCAAGGAGAACAGACATTCGGCTACATCCGAGCGCACCGACATGCACGCACGCTCGAATGGTCTAAGTTATACAGGAAGCAACCAATGAGTTGAAAGGATAGTCATTGTCGATTTTCTCGAGATTTTCATATTCATAACAAAACAAAAAAAAAATTACAAATAGTTTTTAATTTATTTGTTGAACTCAATTCCTAAATTAAGTTAGTTTAAAATAATAGTAAAACCAAGAGTAAAACTCAATCAAGTCTCTACTTATCAAGAGACTGAAACCATTGTTCTTACTACGAGTATAGCACTCGTGAGTCAGTCCACACTCTAAGGAAACACAAGCCATTACAATCCGTATATAAATAGCGGCGTTGTTCGTCTGTCGGCCACGTTCTTAGCCCATTAATACTTGTAACTATGAACGGAATATTTAAACGTTTGTCTCAAATTGCTGAGTAAATATTCAACGCAACATTTGCTTAACATAAAGAGCCGTGTTGGCACAGTGGGATGAACTTTCGACTTTCTATCCGAGGATCGTGAGTTTGGACTTTGATTACCTCTCTAGATATTTTGAAATTAAATAAGTTCGTATGAGTCAGTGGCCAACTCTGGTGACGGAGTTTTTAGGCCTCCGTCATGGTCTAACGACTAAAATAGCCGGGACCGACAATTTAACGTGTCCTCCGAAGCACGGAAGCGCTCAGATGAATATGCCACTGGCGGTCACTCATCCACTTACAGACCGTTTCGAACGTTGCTTATAACTTCGACGACGACTTTCGAAGCAAGACCACGAGCGCTTGTTTATTTGTTTTTTTTTTTGTATACTCGTATCTAAAATAATGTTAATACTTAAAGTGCATTTACAAAATGCGATTTCAACCCATACGATATCGTATCAAAAAAGAAAAAAAATTCACGTGTAAACTTTTAGGCTTAGCAAATCGTACGAAAAATCGCATCGTGTAAATGCATACTTACTTACTCAAATGTCTGATGAGGATGACGATGATAAAAAAAACTCTGCTTGAAATATTTCCCAGTGAGTCAGTTAAAAAAAAACACTTTTGAGACATGATAAAAATTTCATATAATAAGTTAGTTAAGGTACCTAAATTATAAATGTTTCATGCTGGTATCCTCATTACCAATTTAAGCTCGTCTGATCGATCAAAAACTTTACCATCGTGTGAACTAGCTGTAACAATCTGTGATACAATGAACAGCCAATATAAAAACATCTGGTTTCTTACATCAAATAGCATTCCTTTTTTGATCCTTTGGTAAAGTGTGAAGAATTCGGTGCTAAGCGGCTGTTACACAAGGTGAGTTTCTCGTATGCAAGCGGCGATTTCTTCCAGGCTATAATATGCTCGCCTAGTGTTGCCAAATGCTTCGAGCCTCGCCTCTCGCCTGTCATACTCGCATTCGAGAATCGCTTGAATAATACGAGTTTCTGTCATAATGTAAACAACCGCAGGCGAGACGCGAATGGCGAGTTTCGCCGAGGGATAATTGCATACGACTCGCGTGCGAGAATCTCTTACTGTGTAACAGCTGCTTTTAGAAAAACACGGACTAGGAATAAACAGGGACTTATTAGGCCAGTATCAAACCATACACCTAAGGCTCAATGCACACTGAATTGGCAGCGACGGGACGAAACGTAACAAGACGTTATAAACCTTATGAACAATGTTACACGACTACGAGCGTGCATGGGAAAGCTGGAAGGGGAAGGCCTAGGCGAACCTTCTTGATCAAATTGGCGACATTTTGGAGAAGGGCCAGGTCAAAAGTACCCTAAACCGACGAGCATGTATGAAGAATGTAATGAGAGTGAATGAGGCGAAAGTTGTGTGTCAGGATCGTAGCGAGTGGAGATCCGTGGTCTCTGCCTACCCCTTTGGGAAAGAGGCGTGACTTTATGTATGTATGAACAATGTTACAAGATAATTATATAAACGCTTGATAGAATGACGACGCGCGACCGCGCAAGACTGCTTGGGCCGACGCGAGGCTTCGCCACACCTCGTTCATTATATATCTTGTTACACTGTTCATAAGGTTTATAATGTCTTGTTACGTCTCGTCGAGTCGCGTCGCTGCCAATTCAATGTGCATTGAGCCTTAGGGTAATCATCTACACTAATATAAAGAGGAAAGGTTTGTTTGAATTAAGTAGGCTCCGAAACTACTGGACCGATTTTGAAAAATTCTTTCACCATTAGAATCCTACATTATTCCTGATGTTCATAGGCTATATTTTATACCGGGAAAGTGATTTTTTCCCGTGGGACCGCGGGTAACTACGCGACTGACAGCTAGTATAGGATATGATGATGTTCATTGATCACTTACATAATTTGTTTATGTAACTCTGAAACCAATTAATGTCCTTAAATTCTGTAAAAGTAGATTCGTCAGTAAACGAAAAACGTAAATTAACCAGCTCTGCACATCATTGCCTGTATTCTAGAGTATACGTTATGATTCTATAACATCATAACATTATGTTACCAGATGTATGATAACGACCTTCAACATGTGTTGTATGTTTATTTTAGAGAATAAGGCCGTAAATAAACTTTATATTTCGGAGAAGTGCGAAATCATTGTTCTACCTAATTCTGTTTCTTCTGCTCTGGGAAAATCTAGCGAAGTGATTAATTGCTAAATAAACTTTTATTTATGTTGTTACAACAAGAATGTTTCTAAAATACAGATTCTGAATAAAAATAATTTAGAGCATTAAGCGGCTGTTACACAAGTAGAGTTCCATATACGCGAGCGGCGAAAAATCGTATGCGATTATCCCTCGGCAAAACTCGCCATTCGAGTCTCGCCTGCGCTTGTTTCTTAGATTATCGACTGCCGCTCCGGGTTGTTTCGATTTTGACAGAAACTCGTATTAATCAAGCGATTCTCAAATGCGAGTATGACAGGCGAGAGGCGTTTGTTTACACTAGGCGACCATATTGCCTAGAAGAAATCGCCGCTCGTATGCGAGAAATTCTCCTTGTGTAACAGCCGCTTTACCTATTCTATCGAACGTGCATGTGCAAATAAAAATAAAATTTAAATTCTGCATTTGTACCGATTTTGGATGTGCATCTACCAGACTGGCCAACTATAGCTAAAGACAGAAAAGCCTGGAAAATGAGGAGGGAGGCCTTTGCCCTGCAGTGGGACAATGTGGGCTGAAAAGAAATAAATAATTAAGTACCTGTTTTGGAATCTTTTCACCAAAGTTGAAAAGTTTAATTAGACGTTAAAAACCAAGAAACTTACATACCAGGCATCTCTTTGATCTCAAAGCAATTTTACCACGTCAACTTAACTGATTCGTAAAAAGAAGATTATTAGCCGGTCCTTCTTTTGTAACTTCAATTCCGATGTACAATTAATTTCTCCAGGCGTTTTGGAGTAATTAAAATTTTAACTTGTCTCTGTCCTTCGAATAATTGAGATCGGTGTGGCATTATCGCAGTGCATAGAAATATTTCTAAGATGGAGGCAACTTAAGTTTGGCTTTGGAAAACATGTTTTTTTTAGTTGAAAATATACTTACCTTACATTTGACGGAAGCAAGTTAGGACAGTTCATAAACTGTACTGTGCTTCCGCCAAAACGTCTACCTGAAATTCATATAGTCTCACTTTTTAACGTGTAGGTATTTCATTTCATTATTTTTCATTCAGAAGTTTAAATATAAATATTTTATTGCTGTCCACATTTCTAAAGACTGCGAAGTGTGTCAGTGTGCTGAAAAACTCTCTCTTATCGCGTGGGTTTTACAAGTTGGACTCTCTATGGTAGGCGGTTAAAATTTCTTTACTAGGGCTGGGTAAAAATTGTTCTTCTGATATTTCTTAGTGAATTATTTTCTTCGCACACAGAGATGAAGATACGTTCATACATCATGGTAATTTAGTGTACCTACTTATGACATTTTGGTCACAAGTTTAAACTTTTCAAGGTGTTATTACCTAGCCTTCGTGAGATAGATTAACTGTCCAGTACGCACAACCAATCTTTAGCTCTCTGAAGTAGCTGCGCAGAGCCCATTTTTGATGAAGCCTAAAAAACTAAAACAGTATAGCCTCGAGTGAGCGAGTGCGCAGGTTTGGTAGAGTAGGCGAGATAGGAATCTCGCCTACTCTACCAAACCTGCGCAATAGTTCTCTTTCAGAGAGCTAAATATTGGTTGTGTGTACTGTACCTACCTGTTTCATTTCCGTGTCAATTCACATCTCCCGTTTCTATAGCTATTATAGAAGCGCTCGTTCCTATTTCCACGGCAAACAGGAACGTCGTTATGACTCCGTCGGATGTGTCGTAAAAATAATATGCATTATTATAATTGGGGCGGAAACCTTTTTCTTTAAATAGTTTGGTCGGTCGTATTTCTATCTAAAAGAAAGAGGAAAAAAAGTGTAAGATGAGTGAGTTTATAAACACGCTGTTTTGGCCTCAGGTTCCGAAGAATGTGCATTCGTTTTTACGTGAATAAATAATGCTGGACATTTCACACAGCATCATCTAGCCTAAAACTAAGCAAGGCTTGTACTATGGGAACCAGAAAGGCAGTGAAGGAAAACATCTCCAAGAAACCATGTGGGCTTGGAATCTCAAATGGAATACTTCAAAATGTGGACGAATGCCAATGATTTTGAACATACCTCTGACCATCTTTTTAGACATCTATAAAGGATATTGAATTTTTTTTTTATGATGAATAGGTCGGCTCTTGACCTCGAAACTTACATAGGCAAGAATGAGGTCTACGATGGAGCAAGTCTACCCAGAAGGTGCCTATTAACTCTCTTCTTAAAAACAACAGGGTCGTAGCGCAGCGGAAATACATTCATCATCATCATCGACTGCTGGGTATAGGCCTCTCTTTCTTTATGCCACTTTTTACGGTCTCGGGCTAACCTCATCCAGGTGTATTATACTATCATTACTTAACGGATTTTTATGTACGAGTATACCTATAGCTTATATTATAAGTTACGTCTCATGATCATGCATGGGTTAATTATTCATACAGTCATATCTCGCATATCAAATGTAATTTATGCAACCCCTTAATTTCATGATTGAGTGGTGTTTACAACGCTGCAACACAAAAAGTGTGTTAATCATTTTATCTGATTGGAAAGAACATGTTTCTAGCCATATGGTGTTAGCCTATGAATATCATTTGAATTAGTTAGTAACGAACTTGATAATATAAGAATATAGGTAAGAAGAGAGTGAATACGAAGATGACGAGTGAAAGGGGAGAGTGGAAGAAGAGAACATGTTGTGCCGACCCCGCATGAGCGGGATAAGGGCAAGCAAATGATGATGAACTTGATCAACTATTTATTACTTGAACGGTAGGTCAGGTCACAGATGTTGAAAATGCATCTCCAAAATTGAATGTGGGGTTTGAAGCCTGGACTTCGCCGATCCTTGCCGCTATGAGCGCTATGCAATTTTTAGATCATATTTAGAAATTTTTAAACATCCTAAGACAAGTGAGGTACAAATTTTTTGGTCTTGCTCGATTTACTTTTGAATGAGATCTCTCTTCCTGTCAGCAATTGAAAGCAAACATTTTGCAATACAATCTACTGCTTATAAATCTTGCTTTAACCTTGTATTTAACTTGTTGGTAGAATGTATGTAACTTTCTCCTGTGATTGATTTGTGTACATTGTCATGGTACGTTGTTTTCTAATTAAAATTTGGCTTCGCCAATTTGTTCATGCTGCGTGTTAGCGATTGACGCAAATTTTATAACGCATAGATATTTTTTTGACTACTTTATAAAGGATAATTTTTACACACTTACAACAGTATCACAGCAATTTAACTAGATTTACTTTTTCTGGGCAGGATTTTGTCTTAAAATAGGAAAAATCTATAGATGCACGTCTAGAATTCAAACCTACTAAGAATCGATGGCTGTCAACACGGCCCTAATTCAATGTTAAAAAATTGCAAGCGTCAGCACTCCACCAGTCCCTGCTTTAGAAAGCTTAAAGTGCTGTTAAGTTATGTATTTAATACAGGCGATTGGGTTGCATCCCTAAATTAATCAACCCCTATCAATTGAGCGTTAAAATATGTAAATAAATTGACGAAAATAGCTGCGCAGGCAGTATGGCGTTGTAGGGTGACAATATCTGATATTTTGTTAAATATCGTGAAGAAACGGTCGTTTTTTCACCCATTCTGGAAGATTTTAAGTTCACAGAAACTCCTTTCATAGAAAAGCAGCAGCTCAGTTTTCGTTCACCATACTATTGTCATTCTTGTAGATAAGACCTGTAACTGAATAAAGCCGATTTAGCTTAGAGGATGGTTCAGTAAGTGTTATAAGCTTCAAGTAAGTTTAGGCATTGGTATGCTTGAAGCGCTCGTGGTACTTGCTTAGTCGTTCATGATAGATCGTCGAAGATAAGCAACGTTCGAAACGGTCTGCAAGTGGATGGGTGAAAGCCAGTGGCATTTTCATCTGAACGCTTCCGTGCGATCGATCCCGGTTATATAAGTCGTTAAGCCATGACGGAGGAGGCCTTGAGGCGGCCTAAAAACTCCGTCACTAGAGTTCGCACTGACTCATGCGAACTTACTTACGCTGAATAAACCATCTAGTAAAGACGAAAAGCAAGAAAAGTTTAATCGTTTAAGGAATAATGATACATTTTCCGAAGAATGAAAGAATGTGTGTCACCCCTGGTAACCTCACACTGGATAGGAGCGAGCAATTAGCCGCGGGAAGCCTCGTATCGAATTGCACAGTTTTTGTGTCAAATGAGACGCACAAATTAGATGTTTTGTTCTTTGTAGCTAATGGCGGTTGTATCCGACATTTTTATCCGGCGACGAAATTGTCTTACGGGGAATTCTGTTGCATCTTCGTTTTCTTGAGGTGGAAGTTATTATTATTATTAATCGTTGTATTTTATTGTTTTTTTCTTGAAATATTTTATTTGTTTTAGGTACTTTTGATTTCAGTATGTTCAAATAAATAGGATGACAGCACCAACTCTGAATAATTAGAGGCACGTCCAAGTATTTCCTTGTTGGGTAAAGTTTAAAAAAAAAATATTGAAAGCCTACTAAATTTTTTTTTCACTTTTCTACTTAGTACGCTTTTGTCACTTAAACTTATTAACTTAACGTGTCCTTTATCTCTGTTCTATTATTGCTAGCTTCGAAACTTGGTCAGAGTTTTATCTTCGATATCTTTGAATTCCATAGAACGTTTATCGCAAACTAATCAATCATGTATCTACAAATCCTTTGATATCGTATCCGAGGCATTGCCCAATGCGAGTCAACATTGACACACTCGTAACAAACATTTGCAGACATGGCGGCACCAAATATTGGTCATTTGTCTTCGATTTGGACACAAAATTGTCGCATTATTTCGAATACTTTGTTGTTTCCTATAGTTTCTTAAAAGTTCAGTCACTTTTCCAGCTACCTGCTATTTGACTTACAGGACTTGATCTTTTAAAAAAACTTTATAGGTACTGGCGGGATATTGCTATGATTTTTCACAGACAAATACGAACGAATATAAACTTCTTTTTAATAACATAACATGGATATAATTTGTATCATCATCGTCATCTCCCTGCCCTTTTCCCACATTATATGGGGTCGATACAACATGTGTTCTTCTTCCATTCTCCTCTATCAGCCGTCATCTCAACACTCATTCCTTTCGTACTCATGTCATCCTTCACACAATCCATCCATCTTTTCTTTGGCCTATATACCTCTACTCGTAAATCCATTAACATTTATACCTACCAACCAAGTACACGCCTAGTTACATGACATTCTTCCCTTCTAATTACATGCCCATACCATGCTAGCCTGTTGCCATAGATTTTATATTAAAATAAAATAAAATTGGAAACATATTTGAAACTCTGCTTTCATAGTTTTGTTTGTTTGTTTTTAGTAGTATTAAACTACTAAAAAATCATTCAGCGAAGATAATCAAACAAATTTTGAAAGTAATTGAAAACACAAGGTAAGAAGACATTTACATATGAAATGCACCACCACGTAGGTGAATTAGCATGAAAAGGTTAACGGCACCTTAATTGCGAAATCTGAATGAGGATTTTAAAGTTCTTTTCCCGTCTGGTGAGTTTTATACAGAGACGAAAGAAAAGAATCAACGTAAGGTGAATAGCCTTGAAATATATTTCTTTGAGAAAATATCATAATTTAAATTCAGAAATAACAATATTAAAAGTATATTTAGCTAGATTAAAACATTTCAGATGTCTAGACCAAACAAAAATATCTAAACTCATCATAAAAGTTCTACAAAAGCTCTGCGCTAAACGAGTTTTAAATGAAATCAAAAGCTTTAACAAGGTTATTTCGAATAGAAAAATAAACCAATTATCCTACACTTCAAACAATTTTGAGTGATGAAAAAATTGCAAGCAGATGTTGTATGACTACATGTGTTTTAAAATCACTTCACATCTTTGATAATATGAGACATATTGCGACATTTAGGTACCTACTCCATTTTTTGTCTAGCGAAATGAACTAGCGTAACAATGGGTTTCTTCATTGATTCTTTTTAAGAAAACACCATGTTAATAAAAATTAAATGGTATTTGAGGTTGGTCTACGATGTATTTTTTTAAATATTTAAATAGAAAGAGCGCGACCCAGCGAGAAGGCGACGCGGCAGACCAAAACGGAGATGGCGGGACGAGCTGGATCAGTTTTTGGCGGAATGGAGGGATGTTGCTGGTGACCGGGATGTCTGGAGGGAGTGGGGGGAGGCCTTTGCCCAGCAGTGGGCCACTGATGGCTGAAAATAAATAGAAAGAGATCTTTGGATCTTTGACTTAGAGTCATGAAAAATCGGCCGTAATTAAAAACTAAGTGCACTTTATAATTAAATTCGCCACATAGCAACTAAAAGTGCATAATGATTGTATTGCAAATGTAACATATGTATACACAACAATCATAAACAGATCAGTTCATTTATTCATAACAAATATTTATAAATCGTGTTTGAATTATAAAAATACATAAGTACATATACTTTATTTTAATTATTTATTTACAGAAACTAAGCTACTACAATATGTACATAAAATTACAAAATACAATAGAATCAGTCAAGCTATAAATTAAGTACATATACTTAATTTAATTAAACTAAAGATAAAAAAATAGTGATCTAATCTCCGACCGCAGGTAATGTGCCCAAAAGGCACAGGATACGAGTACCTACGTAATAGCAAACAACTGCTATGACATTATTACTGTTTATTGAAGGAATTTCAATCTCAAATAAGAAGTTAATACTTACGAGATTTTTACGACTTTCCTTGACAAATTAAAATATTAACTGCATATATTATTAGTTGAAAATACCAGATTTTACGGGCTGTTTGTTGATATTGCATTAAAAAACAGTAAAAGAACACAGATTACTGAAGAAGCTTAGAATCCTTGACTTTGAAAAATGTAGAAATTAATAATGCTGGACATTTCATACAGCATCATCCTAGCCCCAAACTAAGCTTAGCTTGTACTATAGGAACCAGATAACTGATATACTACCTATAAACTTTTTGTTTGTAAATACATACATATAAACACCCAGACCCGAGATAAATATTTGCAGATCATAGTATGATCTAATATGATCGAACCCGCAACCTTCTGCGTCCCAAGCGGGCTTTTCACCCACTGCGCCACAGAGGTCGTCTAAATAAAAATAAAAAAGGAATAGAATAAGCTTAAAATCTAACATTGAAACAATCTAGAAAGAAATTACAAGAATTACAAAAATTTCAAAAATTACAAAAATTATAGATTTAGCAAAAGCGACATCTCTTAATCATTCGATTCTGAATGTAATTTCAGACAATGAGCACGAGTTCACTAGTGAACGTGTAGATGGCGCTAATCGGTGCTTAACCGAAAAATATGAGCTTATTGAAAATTTGGATACCGGCAAGTAGGATTTCGTGGCCGAGCGGTAAGGCACTCTGGCTTTAGGAGGATCGTCTGATCGATGCGGGTTCGAATCCTGTCGGAATCCAAAATTTTGATAAGACTTTTCATTTCTTAATCTAGAAAGAATACTGAAGAACCCTAAATCCTCGACATTGAAGTATCCAGTCTGGTAAATAAGGTCATCGTTGCGACATGCTCAAGCTCACATCAAAGCCGAGAAAACAAAGAGTATCATAACAATGCATCGTGAGGATCGTTTGACAAACTGTGTGGGCTCAGTGACAAGTGGTACGCGAGTGCGTAGGCATTATACCGATTATGAACTCTCTCTATGGTCGGTACTTCATTTCTGAAGGTCGTGATCACCATGCGTCGTTCTGCAAGTATGGACGGCTTGTCTCCAGCGACTCCGGTTTGTCGCCATCTGTACCACACTGTAGAACGACGTCTCCCGGTCTCTAATTAAGATTATGAACTGCATCTGATGAAATATTGTACTGGGAATGCGAATGTCTTTGAGAGATTTTTCCCTCACTCACAAGCTGCAAACATGTATCATAAGTTAACAAATCTTGCAGAAAAGTTTGGCTTCGCTTGCATGAAACAAGAACCTCGCCATGTTAGATAGGTATAGCATTTTAAGTTCCAAGGTTACACCTTAGAACTGTAAATAGACAAGATCATATAACTTCCCGTACTTATATTTATATAATCAGGCGCGGACCGAGAGGGGGCCCCCTCTCGGTCCGCGCCTGATTATATGGTTATAACTGATGTTTCAGTTGGACCCCCCGGTCCAACTGAAACATCCAATTGAAACATCTTGTGTATTGTGCAATCCCCCTAAAATTCAGGCTGACCCCCCCCCCCCCCCAATTTCAGGATGCGACCGCACATGTATATAATCTTGTCATCTTACTAATATCTTACTAATATTATAAATGCGAAAGTCTGTGTGTGCGAATGTTTGTCTTCACGTATCTCCATGACGACTTAACCGATTGTGATGAAATTTGGAATGTAGATGGTTTACATACTGGAATAACATATAGGCATATAACCTTTTCGAAAATCAACCCCTAAAGGGTTATATATGTATATCTTGGTCCGATTCAATCCTAACTCGGTAAAAATAAATTTAAAAGTAAATAATGAAACCCGTGTTTTTTATTTTTTCAAAACACCCCTTATGGGTTGTGTGAGGCAGTTTCAAAGTCGTAAGGTTCGAAAGTCTCTATGTGCAAATAATGCGCAGACGAAGTCGCGCGGGTCAGCTAGTATTTTATAACATTTTAAATCTTTTTCATTAATCCAAGATGATGGAGGAATAGACCGAGACGTCAAAAATAGAATAAATGCGAATAGATGAAATGGCGACAGGTCTCGGGAACAACTCGTGACCCTTGTATATGCCCCGCCCCTTAAACTTAAATTACTATTTTGAATACTATTTTTTAAGTAGATTGACCCGACATATTTTAACTAGCAGTTATACGGGCATAGATGAAGGCTTCACAATCCATTAATTAACAGAAAATACAAACCAATCAAGACGTTAATTAAAGAGCAATCAGCTCACAAACGCAATGAATCTAGATGAAACCAAACATAGACTACAATTTATTCAAATCGTATAAAAAATACGACGCAGGTAAGAGTTACTGCGCGAGAAGCAAAAAGTTTAATTTGATTGAAACTGCTCTAGTAACAAGTGTTACTACTGTATACGACTTTTCTCATAAGGTAGCCATTAAGGTACCCAGTGACCATTAAAGCGCTGTCATGTGATACGTGTATGGTGATGTATAAAAGGTAAATCTACATTTCAATTATCTGACAATCCGACTGAATCTGGTAACTTATTATCACATTTTCGATTTGTAATCAAGCGAGTAATTTTCTAGTTTTATAATTTTTTTAAGTAAGTACATACATCAGTATCTCGTTCTAACTCTAATAGACTTCTGTTTTTATTGTGTATGACAATCTCATTGATTGACACCAAAATTAACACTGCTGTTATTATAATCTATAAAACTTACCCACGAGACTATCAGGTAACATACAGCTATCCAAAAAACCAAAGAAACCACATCAAATACCCGCTCGCTAGGTAACCATAACCCTCGATCAAATAAAAATAATATCAAAAATGTACGCCAGACGTCCTTGAGATCCGACCTTCCCAGAACATTCCCAAATAAAACCAAAAGACCCTCCGGCTGATGAGCACCTAAACTAGTTTATAAACGTATCGCTTCTGTACAATCAAGAGAGAGAAGGATAATATATCTAATTACCAAAGTGAGAGATTCCATTTTACGATTAGCCCCGAGTTATGGAATATGGATCCTGGAATCACGGATTTAAATTAAATTTCGGGATGAAAGAGACTTTGATCCGCAAGAAAGGCTCGATTTAGTAGACGCTCGCGAGAATAATAACGGTCTGTATCAAGGCGAGGGATTTCAGAAAAAAATAAAGGAAACGAGATATTGCAAAGGGGCGGGAAGCGCGATAACTCTTCATCAAAAGGAATTTGCTAATTGAGAGAAGCAGTTTCACATGTCAAAATTGGACATGCAAAATTTCTAAAAATACCTCCATAAATATAACTATTATCACATCCTCGAGCATATCTAGTGTCATAATTTACATAAAGATGATCAACGATTGATGGTTGTCCAAATTGCCGGATGATTTATCGACTGAATCTCTTAATAAACTTTTTGAATCAAGTAGAGCTTCATAAATCTTTTCAGCTTTCTTTCTAAGGAATTCATCATTTCATTTATTTATGACGTTTGGTTGGATTTTCTGCGTCTAGTTGAAATATTATTGTTCTGAATTGCAGTATATTTACTTGGAGGGTGACTATCATAGTGGCAGTATCGAATCGAAGCTGCCGATTTGTTATCGATGCTCTCACCGATGCTCTGTCGAGAGCCAAACCCGATAACGGTCGCACTTCACCGCATAAATTTTATACAATCCAAGTATTACTATCGAGCAAGCATAGCAAGGGCCGCGCGCCCACACATCAAATGGCAGCCTACTCAACTCAATGCTCAGACAGCCAACAATACTCGCGGAAAAATAAAAAGAATTTCATACAGTGGGTTTTAATCTATCGTCGAGTCACGACAGTTTTGTGTTTGGATTTACTGGGTGCAGTGTCGGGACCTGCAGCGGGGAGGGAGCTACCGTGTTTACAGATAGAATAGCAGTTTCTATGTGTGGCAACGACTACCTACTTCGCATACACAGAATACAGAAGAGGTAGTAGGCGGTTTGCCGCGCCGGTTCCCGCGCCACACACCTCTCCGCTCCACCCGGCCAGTCTGCCGCTTGCTTAGTTCGCGGGAGGACGCGTGTTGCTACCTTCCGATTCCTCACGACTGCTTGAACTTGTGAATAAAACTTAGTACCGGTGATAATTGGATTGGATACTTTACAGTGTTGTGACGTTATCGTGCATGGATGTATTAATTAGCGCTGATTGAGGATTTTTGGAAACTCGTCGATGGTCCTGTTGAAAAATAACATGAGAATAAATGGTAAAGTTCATTAAGTTTCTGCATGATGGATTTGTTCATTGTCATTTGGTGTGCTATTTGGATGGACCGATGATCTTGGCTTGCACGGCGCACGAACATCTCATCCGCACTCGGGAGAGCACGAAGGATCTGAACATCGGCTCGTTTAGCATATTCAAATGAGCGCGTCTGTATTCTGTATGGACCACCAAAACAGTCAAAACAATAGCGGACCTTGGGTCTAAAGCGACATTGACTCTTCGTATGTTAATTTGAGTTAGCGCAGCACAAACAATCGAACAGTGAGTTTAGAAGTCGTATGAATAAGGCTTGTGTGTGACCGTGGAGCGCCTACGGGACCAGCCCTGTGGGTGGACGGCATAGCTCCGAACTGCCTAGAACTACAGTGGGTGTTTCAATGGAGCCAGTTAATAATAATGGTGAGATTTAATCACCGCCATAGAGGTTACACAACAAAGCCATAAGCATGCCCATGGCCCAGTAGAAGAAGAATTCAATAACATATTCAAAATAGTGACTAACAAAGCTTTCGAGTGAGTAGTAAAAGCTTGTAAGTAGTTAGAGTAGGTAACTACTAATCATTAATATCAACGAATATGTGCTGCAAACGTTCATTGATGTGAAGATCAATTTATATACGATCGTACTTAATGTTGGCGTTGGGCAGTGCATCTATTTCACAGCATACTATTTCTACAGGAAAAACTGAAAAGTTGCGCTAGTGCCAGCTAGTATCTACAGTTTTTACTTAAAGCTAAACAACATTGGGTACGTACCTACACTTGGAAAGCTTATAAGGTCTCCGAAGCCCTTATAAAAGCTCAACGCTCTTACAGTCATTAATTTGGCACATGTTGCGAAATAGACCTCAGATGGCGGCTGACAAAAACCAGGCCCCGCACATGTGCGCGTCGGAAATTTAGGGCGAAGCGTCTCTCACGAAACACAATCAGGTCTAGAAATAAAAACAAGCAACTTAGACACAAAACCTACGTAAAAAGGGAGAATGAAATTAAATAACGCATAACGTACCTAACCCTATTATTATAACCATCTGTTGAATGATGAATGCTCTGTAGCGGAAACAAGAAAAAAGTTTTATAAGCGCGGGCGGCACGTGGGCCGGCAGATGCGTCTGCGCAGCCCCAGGCCTTTTATCTGACAATCTCGCTAACTTTGCGTGCAGCTGAGATTATAATGCATTGTGTGCGTAAATCTGGATAACAACACAAAAGACTACTCTATCACGTCTTGTAGGATAAGAACTTTGAAAATGTTTGTCTTAGAAATCGAATACAACTTCACAAAAACTAGCCAATACCATCGAAAAATCCGCTATGAAACTAGTAATAACTACAGAATAGACTCACACGTCTGATAAATTATCTCTTTTTAAGGCGTCAAAGTTCAGAATATGCTTTGAAATCTATGTTCTAAACAGGTCAAGTCCGGCTTCGTTGCGTTTTTCCATCGATTATGATCGGCTGGTCGGTGATCGCCTTCTACGGCAACCTGCCAGCACGCCCGGCCCCTGACAACTGTGGGATAGTCGGATTCAGATAACTATCTAAGTGTTTTTAATTTCTCCACTCTTATTTAAGGAATGATTGGAGGAAAATAGTGTGAACGTGACTCTTGAAGCTCAGTACAGGATGTTAAGATGGGATGAGAGATAACATTCCGAAACGAGGAATTGGGACTTCATAAAGCATGTGACAGGACCGAAGAGATAGATTGGATTGAGGTTTATTGAAAGAAAGATTTTTAAGAAGATTTCCTTCTTAAAATTGAGACGATCAAAGGTATAAATTAATACCCATAAAAGTTCTCTTTAATATAACGTTGAATATATTTCACAAGTTTGCATCAGGGTAATTTTCAACTTATCTCATTAGCATCAAATCTCCTCGCGCGATGTAAAGAAAAAGAAAACAAAACAGCAGAAAAAGAAAACAAAAGTTCCTTCACAGCAGAATAAAAATCACAGCGTGGTTTATTGAGCATAATGATAGTACCTTTGTTCGTAGAAAACGAGCTACAATGAAACAATTTTATGCATCGGGGGTTTGTAACAGGCTTACGTGCAAGTGGAAACAAGGCGTATAACAATACTACCATTTGCCATGCTTTGCAGAGTTAGCACAGTTAGTAGTGTGTAAACATTGTTGGCTTCAAGATGGCTTTTACTACCAAACAAATTTGATGCAGAACTACTTAGTTTAAACTTATCACTTCAAAAGTTCAGAACTAAGTCTAGGAGCACACAAAAAGTTCCGAAAAGTAAATATTATGTATGACTTTCATAATTTGTGTGTTCTTCATGAATTTCACTTCGATATAATTTTCTAGACAAATATACCAAAGCCATACATTATGGTATACTCTGTTTCGCTAAATAAATTGCTTTTTGAATCATATAATTTAAAACATCGTATTATCATGGCTGTGGGTGGATGTCTCTGTACCACTTAGTATTTAAACGGTAAACCCAAGCGAGTAGGACTCAGAATAATCGCTGACAACGTTTTATGAATATTAATAAGCGCAGAGTGCGTGTAAACGAGAATTACCGCAGATTTCATCCATCTTGAGTGTGTAACTAGGAGAGCCAGATGGGATGCATTTTAAGTTGCGATTACGTTACCTATATGAATCCTTTTTTACGATCCAGCCAATATCATTATGGAATGCATGTAAATTCCGAAGAGATGGAACATCACAAACATTTCATAATAATGATAAAATAAATGTTCTTCATTCGGCATGATATTCGTAATTTTATTCTTTTCCGCATCATATTCATAGCGTACCAAAAATTCAGAGAATCTAAACAATCCAATCCAAAAGAATTTAAGTATGCAGCATTTACACAAAAGGACGAGATCTGTCAAAATGTGGCACGTACGTAACCCACACCTGCCCAGCCCGACAGCTGTGTACAACTGACGGTGAAAAATCGTTCCCGTGATGGTACCCCACAAATAGCAGATGTTTGTGAAATTAAGGATGAGGCGAACCAGGTGAATATTTTGCATCAGGAAGAAAAATCTAATTGGTGAAGACAGAACAAAAACTTAAAATGCTTATAATGAAGATTGTGGATACGGTAATGATGATATATTTTACTGCAGAATTTGATTGGGCTATCGTGAGTGACGTCATTACTCGTATGTTCTAACACAAAATCAACAGAGTAATAAAGTTCTTGTGTATAAACTATTCTTTCAGAAGACTTGCGAAGTTAATTATTTTAGTAACTTAATGTCATTTTATGAAGACTGTAATGATATGACTGAGCGTGAAATTTTCTACAATAAGCTAACCTCGTTACTAGTAACAGAATTTTAGAAATATAAAATGAAATTAAACATCAAACCAAAACAACTCCTAGAAAGTAATAAATTCTGACTTTCGGAAAGGATTTTTCCTAAGTTTACAGTCTTACGAAATTTTGTTTCCAACTTAATTCTCTTCAGGAATCTTGATGAATTCATTTATAAAATTAATTTCGGGACGTTCCCTAAAAAGGAAACCTCTTAGCTGCGTGATGAGCCCGTTTCAAATATAATTAATCCACCTTTTAATCTCATTTACCCAGCTACAATAAAAATTAGAGCATCAACCGAAAGTAGATTAACAGCCTTGTGAAATTTAGCGCGTCTATCCTTTTATTTTTACTCACGATTTTAATAAAGTAATCTACAATAGTAGCACTTAGCGTCTATAACATAATACAACCCACCATATAAGATGTTATCAGGGATTTCAATCAAGTAAAAGTAGTCGCCTTTGCCGAACCGTCTCGAAAGGAAATAGGGCTGGAAATAAATCGCCCTTACACCGAACCTATACTAAAATAGTCGGAGTCTACGCCTTCCATTTCTCTGCAACCATTACCATATCCTGTGCAGCGATATGTTAGTTAGAGTGCGCGTGACCATAACACTAAATCTCGTAAAGCGAGATTTCGAATTTGTAAACAAACAGCTCCTAATAGCTTCCGAATTTACAACAGACATTATCAATGATCACAAAACTCTAAAAAATAAACGTCTCGTAAACGACGATACAAAAGCTCCAGCCGTCCACTAGGCCAAAAATAAAGTTAGATATTAACAGTTAAAGGCAGCCTGAGGTTTTATTGATCAATAATTTGAAATCGGAAATATTGTTTATGGCGGGTCGAAGTTATGATTATGACGTATAATAACTTAAACGTATTATGTAATAACTGTTAATTATGGTGTGGTAGGTAATTTACTTGACGCCAAGCGTTACAATATTGCTATTATACGGAATGACTTGGACATTGTGGCTGACGAAGGGCGGGCCGAGTGACATAACATCGTTAATCATTCTCTAAAGAAAATTTTGATTTTCAATTTGAGTGTCCACTGAGATTACTGGACCCAATGCTCATGATAAATGGCGTTGTTAAATTACAATATTGGATCACCTTGCTTTGTTCAATAAAGGTGCAGGATGCTTTGTGCGATATCCGTCCATATTTTTATGCTTTTTATAACTTTCCCAGAGGGTTGTATTTTTTGTTATCCTGTTGCTCGGAATATAAGCTCAGGCGGAATTAAGTTATCGTCACAGATGTTACCTTTCTAATTTCCTACGTTTATTTGTGTTTTACTACTGCGCTAGTTAGGGGATAATTTTTTCTATTTGTTTTCGCTACTTTCATTAAATAAGGGAGCGTTAATCTCAATCATGTCACTATATTGACTGTTGAATGCGTTTTTATAATTTGGATATTTACGAATGATGCATTATGTAAAATGTGCACTTATTGAATCATATTATCTTGCACTTAGAACAACTTAGAACTCTATTTCATGTCATCCAGGAACAAAACGAATGTCAATGAGTATCTTGTCTTGATTCGTTCATTTGCCTCACGGGTGTAAATTGCAGGTGGCGGGTGTCTGCGATTAATGTCTGGCAGCTCGCCAGATACTTGCAACAAGTCTCTATTTTGTGGTCTCACGTTACTTTGAAAGGAATTGTCTGCAATCTTTTTATATGCAACCGTTCTTTTGATATTAACACTTCGATTTGCTTCTACAACACTGTTTGTATCAGTTTTTTTAATGATGTCGCTTTTCGCTGTCGGAATAGAACTGAATCTTAATCATAGATTTGTATGCGAACTGCAAACACAAAAATTCCAATATCACTGCCTGTCATCTAATTGTAATTAATGTTCCTGACTTTCTTTCATAAAATTAAGAACGAAAATTGAATAGAAACACTTGTCTCATCATATTACAGTTTTATCTTCTTATCTGTCAGCTAAATTCGTTCCTCTTTCTTATGATCTGAGATAAAAAACACCGCTTTAATTTGCATAGCGTCTAAATTAGTGAGAAAGATGTGATGCTTGATGGTTGTAGATGATATCTTATATCTGGAAAAATTGCGGCATCTCTCTCTACTTTCTTGCGTGCGACATTTTCAATGAAAATTATAAGACTACTCTGACTTTCACTAAATTTTTGTTGAAGCAATATGGACTTGTTATTTCTGGTCTGTGAACCTAATTTTACCTTAAACTTTCTTTTATTGTTCAATATTATTTTTGCTTCAATTTGAACTTTCTTAATATACATTTCTTAGATCAAGTTCAGCTTAAATTAATTCATATTCTTTTGAGGACGAAAACCTAAAGCAAGATGGTTTTTGAAGATTGCCATTACAAAAATATCTCAACAATTCATCATCTCCAGAACATCATAACAGTCAAGTGTCTCAAGAACTTCGAACCCCATGCGATCGTGGTCGCGATTAGTCAAGGTGCCCATTTGGGTACGCTCCGTGCCATATCAGGCACTCCGACACTGTGTAATCTCCGTGCCATATTTGGACCCTACAATTAGCTGTCATACTCTTCCTTTGTGCACGCTCTGGCTGTTTAATTGTGTTGCTTTTGTTTATGCTAATAACTGTTATTTTTGACAAGACATAAAACCGAGTGAGAACAGCTGTTCTTACTTTTCTTATATTTTGCAAATTAGAATAACGCTAAACAGAATCTTGTCATGTTCTTTAAGAACGGTTAGTATATTTTCTTTAGAAATATTGATAAGTTTTATGAATGTAAAAGAATTTACAACTTAAGAAAAAAAATTCGAAATTTGCAATGCAAAAATTTTCGTGACACTTGAAAAATTACATGTTCATTGTTGGAGTTAGAAAGTTTCAAGAAGTGAAAACAGCAATTGATAAATGAATACCGTGATGATCCTTTTACCCTTTTGTTAGTTGTCACTCTGTATCAGTTTCTGTTGAATAATGATCATTGAGTTTTAAATTTGTGTTAACATTTATTTTCATTTCAACACCTCAAACGAAGAATTGGAATAAGTTTTATTTCCTTTTCGTTTTACAGACTTTTTGTTACGAAAACATTCTTTGTTACTTTAAAGTTAGTGTGTTCTGGAGACTTCTGTAACAAATTTAGTTGTTTTATCAAAGAAAGCATAAAAAGCCAAAGCAATTACTGAGCCTAATCGTCTGTTTCTATTGTTGTTTTACAGCATACGTTGTAGACACGTGTTCCGGCTCGATGGCTGGACGGTCTATAAAAACTAATTAAACGAACACAAAGGATATGTTACCGGGCTGCAATTATTGGATTGCCTGAGCCATGACAGAAAATTTATTTGAAAACCATTTGAAGTGGTTCAAAATAAAAAGAACCAATATTGAATTATGAGACTGGTTGGTCAATTATACTTCTAAATGAGACGAAATTTTTGTTAAAAAAAACTATTGATAATTACCGACTCGTCACTTGCGTCAGGATTGCAGTAATTTTTGAATTACATGAAATCTAGTTCATATGCATAAGCATAACAGAAGTATATTATTTATTCCTTGTCTCATGTAAATGAAAATAGATAGCAGCCGATTTATAAGCCGGTTGAGCCAAAGGATGCCTATATTCATGTTACGGCCACTCTACACATTCGCCGAACTATTATTTGGAAAGACGATGACAGGCGAATAAAAGCGATGAGGCCCTCTACACGTTCGTGAACGTCGGCATTCGTCTTACATCGGCGAATATGTAGAGGGACAGAGAACGCTTCATAAATTGGAGTGTCACTCCGTGCTTCTTTATTCATATAAAGAATGAATATACAAGCATAGTAAAAAGCACCTTCTATCTGATAATAGAAGTACATGCAGATGTTAGAAAGCTTAATGACTCCATAAGGTCGACGAAGCATAAACAATGACATCGTAATCAATGACCCAAGTGTAGTAAAGGTGTAGTTTGATGACTTATATTTTATGAAATTTATTGTGACGATTCATAATTATGCCTGTTTCCCGTAGGGGTGTGGGTAGTGGATGTTATCTGAGATTGTTACTTCGTTAACTAAATTATTCAACTTCGTTAATCTGTGTTTTGTCAATTTCATTTTTCTTTTCTTAAAATTTGTTTTACTGTTCCACTCTATCACTTCTGATGGATTTGTGCCTTATCCTATGCTCGCCCATTCCCTGTTACGTTCATAGGATTCAAATTATGGTATAAGTATAACGGAACAATGTCACTTCTATTATAAACAATGTAAACGAAGTGTAACAAATACGTAAAGTTTATTCGGTAATATGAGACCGACTAAGGCGTGCACGTTTGGTTGTAACATTTCAATATTGTTTCGTACCAGTTCGAACACTTTCACATTGTAATCTGTTTTAATTTTAATGTTTATACCAAGAGTTTCTTCTTCTTTCAAAGAACCTGAAATGCCTGATGGTTTCACAAGTCTTTTGCCTTTCTTTTCCTCAAATATTATCATTTTTAATCATAATTGTCACACACTCATTCTCATTGCCTCAGCATCCCACTAAGTAGGTTACACATTCTCAGCTCATGTTTTATTGGTTTTAATACTTGTATTGTAATGCTCACCTACTATCAGACTGGAGCTTAAAGATTTATAACCGACTCGACAAACACAGTGAATACACAATTTATTTCAAGCGATAGTGTCAACCACGACAACGTTACTGATTAAATCTATCGACTATCAGCTGAGCGTACGGATGGCAGGTGGACAAAATGCGCAACATTTCTGTCTTGTAGTACATACTAACTCGTATTTTGATCATTATTTTGTAATAACGATTTGAATATTATAGAATTCTTAATTTTGCCGTGCTAATAATGATAATATTAGCGTTAGCAAAAATTACTACATGAAAAGACTTCCCAACGATGGACATATTGCATTTGTTAGGCAAATGCTGCAGGCGAGGCAGTGTTGCGCGGCCGTCTTTACCTTGGGAGACACTGCCGAGGCTGGCAGTCAAGCCCTCCGGCTTTAGGAGGATCGTCTGATCGTTGCGGGTTCGAATCCCGTCATAAAAATTTTATAAGACTTTTCATTTCTTGATCAAAAGCTCCAAAATCTATTTGCGTTGCGTTTGTGTACCTATTGATAAAATTAGTAAAAGGTGCTGAAAACAAGTTTCCTATGTGAATGTTGCTCTGTATAGACGCATTCATATATTTAGGTCCATTGGTAAAGCATTAGTCATGTCATCGGGTTTCGGTTTTTATTGCGTTTTGTTCTCACGGTTATCTGACCTTTAGATTTTGGAGCATCATTTTTCATTGACTTTTTGGTTCGATGGTTTTCTTTTTATTTTGGTTCTAAGTGAATTATGCCTTCGGACCTACTAATATAACCATGAAAAATGTATTTATTTAAAAAAAACGAATAAACGGTATTAGATTGATATAGTAATCTATTCTGCGGTACAATTCCGATGCATCTATTTTCGTTATATATTAACTTACTTTGGTGGGTCTAGAAACGTCTGCATTGACAAATTGACCTTGATGAGCCAATAAATTTGAATCAGTTCCGAACCAATAATAAATACCTACCGTGTGCATCGTCACGAAATATCATAAAACTGGACTACCTGAACCTAACACGAAATAGAAGCCGTACAATGCGTCCATTGAACATCTTATTAAACTAAGCAAACATAATAGTGTAAGTATTAACTTCTTAAATTGTATTACTTTGTATAGAGGTTCCGTGTTTGACAGGATAATCCATCAAGCGATAGGCACAGTGGCTGCCTCATCAAGGTTCCATCCGATGTCAACGACCTCGGAAGCTATCAAACGGCTTATAAGCCTATCAAACCAAACATAAATTACACTCACGTCAATCACCACGTGTTCTTGATAACACAATAGCATTTGTGAAACGAGAACACCTCGCATTTTTTTGTAAGAACCAGTTCAGTTTTTATGAACCTCACTTTTTGCATGACAAGCGATTACTACTAACGACTCTAATGCGAGATCAATTCATTTTGGCCATGTCTATCCGGTTCCATACGTTTGACTTCACAATAATTACGTTTTTAAAAAAAAAGAAAAACCGACTTCAATGTTCGACTCTACCACGGCGTGACTCAGGGAATCAATAAGCCATACATACAAATCTAAATAAGAATAAGTTTTTTTTAAATATCATCAAGTACAAGCTTTTAATGGATTACCGTGATCTGATTGAACTCACCGATGTAAGTACAACATTTCATTTCAATCAACCTATTTTCTGAGGAGTTCCGTTCTCCATCATCGGATCAGCTCGCAGTCATCATATTTCAAATTAGTAAATGAAACTTGACCGATGTAGTGAGTTTCAACTCAATCAACCTATTAACTGAGGAGTTCCATTCTCCATCATCAGATCAGCTCGCTGTCACTATATTTTAAAATTTTAGATGATACTTGATCTACAAACCGAGTTTCAACTAAATCGGTCGATTATCTGAGGAGTTCCCTCCATCATAAGATCAGCTCGCTGTCACCATTTTTGAAAATTTTAGATGATACTCAATCTACGAACCGAGTTTCAACTCAATCGGCCTATTGTCTGAGGAGTTCCCTGGAACAGCTCTTGACTCCATCATCAGATCAGCTCGTTGTCGCCATTTTTGAAAATTTTAGATGATACTTAATCTACGAACCGAGTTTCAACTCAATCAGCCCACTGTCTGAGGAGTTCCCTGGAACAGCTCTTGACTCCATCATCAGATAAGCTTGAAAGAAAGAAATAAATAATGCTAAACAGATAATGCTTAGGCTCCACCGGCGTCTAAAGGCAATAATTACCAAAACTGCATACATTTTATGTCAAGTCTCGCGACACGTGAGTTCCTGGCATTAGTAAATTGTCAATTTGACATATTGCATAGAGAGTCTTAGACTTATCCGTCGATTCGATTTACAATGGCTAGGAGGGAAGGTTTTTAGAGTTTTACGGGCAAATTATCAAACCCTCAGGAATAAAATTTATATGGGACCACCTCTGGAGTATACCCTTTCAAACAAAAAAATAATTTTGAAAATCGGTCCACAATTGGCGGAGTAATCGCGTAACATGATACAAAAAAAAAATAATAATAATAAAAAACATACAGGCGAATTGAGAACCTCCTCCTTTTTTTGAAGTCGGTTAAAAACTGCTTTCCAATACAAGCTTTACTAGATGATCGATGTAGGCTCTGGTGACTACATCCGATGTGCTTATCTGATTTATCGAGGCAATAATTACGGACATGTCACGGTGAGGAACTGCGTAATCATTGTCGACCTGACCGCTGCCACAGATGATATTTTAGTTAGTATAAGCCTGCCACTGACCGTTAACCGATGAAGTAACGTCGGTACGCTAACAACCGCTAACAAGGCCCTAAGCAATGACACTTACTTTACAGCTCATATAAATAACAAACCTGTCATATAAATTCCATTACAAAAACATCGCTCAAACTCTGTCGATCTACGTGCGATCCTGCGACAAAAACACAAAAAGGATACTGAACAAATAACAAGGGACTGTTTATATAACGGTTAAAGCTATCGGGTTTTTGTGGAGAGAAATCTCGTTAAAAATGGAGAGGAACGCGCAAAAAACGGCTTTCATTTAAACATTTGTACGGCAAAGAGACCAAATAAGCCCTCCCGTGCACTCGAAATGCAAACGAGAGCGAGTGAGAGTGGTCAAATACATTTTCGGATTTCGCCACAACTTGACACATTATGCCAACTTGAGGGACACAACACAAATAATAGAACGCATACACGAGAATGTTTGTGGCTTGAACTAGAATCTCGCTAAATGGATTTCCCTTAAACGAGATAGCGATGAATGGAAAGCGATTTGTGCGCTTCAATAGACATGAGGTGCGAGGGACCTCGTCATTCACGGTGAAAGCAACCGATAGTCCTAAATAATCTGAGGTCCTCAGGCGAATTACGCTCAACTGAAAATATAGCAAATCATACTTCTATGAATAGCCATTCGTTACCTTGAAGGCTTTGATGTCCACAGGCACGCCACACGCTAATAGCATGACAGGATGGCGTATATTTTAACCGATAACATCGTGATCATGAAGTTGGGAGAAACCATCATCGATTCTCTATGGATTCAAAAGTTGTTGAACACCCGAATTATTGTCAAGTGGAATTTAAAATATGGAATCAAAATTTGTAGTGTCAGGCATCATTAGTGTGTATCGAGCATTTCGATCAAATATTTAGAAGTCACACAATACCGGTACTACTTCACAGGCATATTAAATTACCCAACAGGCAATTGGCGTGTCAGATTGCGAATTATCAGAGTAACTATTACTTGATCTGTTATTATCGTCTTATTTGCCCGCGGGTTTGTGATTAATCGGTTGTGAGTCACTTTCTCCGGGGTCAAATATTGTTTTATTAGCATAGGCAGGTGATGCTCGAGTTGCTGCAGGAGTGGCAGCAATTTTAACTATCAGTAGTTTCTACTCTGATTGATTGTCGTTCAACGTTGAGCTAACGCGGTGTTCACTTATTTGCCTTTCTATCTTTGTTTAAAGTTAGTTCGTGACATTGATTGTTACGATACAAACTCTTTTTCATTAATCTTTGTATTCATTTAATAATTAAACCTCACATTTACTTAGTTTTTTGTACCTACCGCAGATTCTGATCACTTATGGGTAAACTTAATTAGTGATTATTATTTTGCGAAGTCATGTCTGACGAATAAGTATCTGGCAATTACTTTGTAGCCCATTAATAGCCTATAATATCGGAAATGTTTCAAGTCCAATGCCGTCATCGGAACTCCTTAACATGTGTATGTTAATTGTTGTCAAGATGTTTGCTCAGCTTATTACGGTCGTTTGGCTCAAATTATGGTTTACTTGTGAACACGCTCGACATTTTGTCTGTTTTTTGGCGGATTTTGCAACGACATGATAAAGTTATTTTTAAGAGTTATTACTAAGCTTCTATGATTCTCAAACGCTTTGGTTGTATAGAAATATATGTTGACAAGTTTATGAGCACTGCTACAGGCAGTTAATTCACGTCGTGAGGTTTTTGCTTGAATTATTTTTATTGAAGTAAACTTTAAAGTACGTGAAGATCGGGTTTTGTAATACAAGTGAATCAATTCCACGGTTCTTTAACTTAATTGATTAAATTAATTAATCCGTTAAGTTACGCAATTTCGATATCGAAAAACTGTCAACAAGCTCATTCAATCCTTTATTGGGGACGTGGTATTCGGATTTAAGTAAAACTTTATGAGTACTTGAAGTAGGCTAAGTGCTGGACAAGTGTTGCGCGTATAAAAGCAATGACATTTTGAGGGTCATAATTTGTAGGATTATAATAAATTAATGAGTCGAATCTACTGCAGCCTGGCAGAATTGTAAGGGAATCTTTCGAAAATGTTACTGTGTTATAGCTTTATTTATTTCTGTCGTTATCTATAATGTACCTTAATTATAATATGTATTTCAAGACGGTTATTTTTTTTGTTCGTATGTGGTGATTATTATCTTGGTGAGCGTTGTCTGGGTGTATTTTTGGGAATTTACAATTTGTGTTATCAATTGCATTTTGTAGATGATTATCTAGGATATCTAGAGAAAATATTCCCACGCTATTATTCTCGATCTCTTGCTCTTAACCATGTCTAAAGGAAATATCATTGTTAGGTAAGCCGTCCATATACGGAGCACATTGGGCAAAGCATGCATCATACATTACCGTTGCCTTGTTTTGCGTAACGCATGAGATCGCCATTATCTTCATCATCATCAATAACAGCTTTAATTCGTATTTTCATTGAATGAGAGGATGCTATAAAAATAAAAATACTTACTGGATTTATTGATAATGTATTACGGGATCATGAAAACTGCACTCATTTAATTTACTAAGCACTTTATTCACTTGCAAACATTTTCAGGTTAGCTACACACAAATCATTTAACCAGTAATATTTATTATTAGCAACCACTCAAGGCAACAGTCAGCGTTCGAGAGGCTCAGGCTCGAGGGTATTCTAAAAGAACGACTTCCTTTTTGCTCAAGTTGTCAGACTGGAGTGCCGCAACTTCAGTCTGGCAAGTCAAGTTGATTGACAGTCCAGTCTACAGGAAGTAAATAAAAAATATCCGAAGTATCGCACAATTAACTGATAAAATAAGAATGATTATTTAGCAATATTATATTAATGAAACTATAATTTGTAACAGCTCGGCCATCCGATCGTCAACGAGTGCCTTCGTTGTTAGTTTATTTAAAACGATTTATCTATTAAACTACCTATTATTACACATTGTATCACTTAGTTCACGAATATCTTATACTTAGAATGTATCATTATTAACAATCTTAACCACCACCTTACCATTTAAAACATCTAAACATCTGCACCTCTAAAACATCTTAACATCCAAACATCCAAACTTCTAAACTTCTAAACTTCTAAACATCTAAACTTCTAAACATCCAAACTTCTAAACATCTAAACATCTAAACTTCTAAACATCCAAACATCTAAACATCTAAACACCTAAACATCTAAACATCTAAACATCTAAACATCTAAACATCTAAACATATTGAAACTTTAATGTTATCGACATTTAAATTAATCAAAGGATCGATTATTGTTTTTCCTTGGGCGATACATCATTGTACCCGGCATGCCCACAATAATCCTTGGGCGATACATCTTTGTACCCGGCATGCCCAGAATGATCCTTGGGCGATACATCATGTACCCGGCATGCCCATAGTAATCCTAATCACTATCACTTACTCAATAAATGCATCACTTGTTTCCTGGGCGACACATCATTGTGCCCGGCCTGCCCATAATGTATTTATATCACTATTCCCAAAAGGTTTATTATTTTTCATTAGGCGACACAATCATTGTGCCCGGCATGCCCATAATAAACGTTTTGCAATTGAAACCCTACATAACTAGTTGCATTATAGTTAGGAATCAAATCAATTTTATGAAATCAAAGGTATGAAATCACTATGTATCAATATAGTCACTATTAAGCCTATTTATAAACAAAATAAATCAAGTAGGTACCTATCACTTATGAATTATTGTCGACCGAGAAGTTTTCATTCATTGCGTCATGATTAACGGTAACATTGACCAATTTCGGTATCAGTACCTATCATCGTTATTAGAAATGGATCTGAAATATAACCAAGGATGCATCATAACCGTAAGTAATCGCGATGCTAGAATAGTCCTATTCGATATTCCAATCTAACCGTTAGTAGGTAATGATGTTAACAGTTAACCGAGCTCTAACTATCACTGTGAAATCCTTCAGCTTTGGGACACGCGTTAGATAAGTGTCCTATCAAATTACATCGACTACATTTTAATATAGGTTTACTACATCTGTAACTAGGGTGACCAGCTTGGTTGCAATTAAAGCAGACAATTGAACTAGACTCTTGTTTACTTGATTTATCAGCTGTTCTAGCCTGAATATTTGACAAGCTTTTGTCTTTATCCTTTCCTGACCTGTCAGAATCTCTCGGAACCCCAGGCTTAACAGAATTAAAGAATTTTAGTAATTGTTCTGGCTCAGAAAACTGAGCAGCTTGAGCTCCTAATCTCATACTCCTATCTTCTATTCCGGAAACAATGCAGTCTACGGCGTTTTCACCATGAATTTTGTAGCGGTTTAGAAGGTTTATTTTTTCATAGTAGTACAACTCGGGGGCTTCGCCAAAACGTAGTTTTTTGTTCAACATTTCCGTGAGTAGCTCACCATAATTTTGATTAGATGGAAACGATTCTGAAAGCTTGGTTTTCCACTCACGCCACGAATACAATAATGACGGTAGACTTTGGTACCACGTTTTGGCAACGCCCACGAGCTTAGGTAGGGCGTAATGTATTACTTGTTTTTCTGACCAGTTATAGATCTGTTTACATTCTTCTACTTTCATAAGCCATGTAGTAATGGTTTGCTCTTTAAGCGTTGGGTCAAATTCGGGAATGACGTTGTGCAAAGATGAAAACTTCTCATTCGTACTTGTTTTCATAGACTTTAACACATCTAAAAATGACTCTAACAAGCGGTTACTATTATTATGATCACTCATTGCAGAATATCTACTTCGTTTAGATGCGCGATCCTCACTGTCACTCTCAGGCGCATTCCTAGCCCTGCTGCGTTTCCTACGACGATCAACGTCGCGGCCCTCACTATCAATTCTACTATTGCGTCGGTTTCGTGGCAAACTTCGAGTACGGCTACGGAGCTCACCTGACCGTTCACTGCGACGCTCCTTGCTACGTCTACTGTGGCGCTCACTAGGACTGCGGCCGTGGTCTCTAGTGTAAGCCCGTCGACTGCTGTGATCACTCCGGCTCCGACGCCTTGCCGACTGGAACTCGCAGCGCCTGCTGCTGCGCCGACGATCACTGCTTGGACTGCCATCAGGACCACGTGACGGTGTCCGGTCGCTCTCCATGACAAATCAACTGCAAAAACAATAAAGACCCGCATCAATGCTCACTAACCCATCATATTTTGTATAAGTCCTTTGATCATTAAATAAGTAAATAAAAATATATACATAAAACAAAATACTATGAAATTTCGGGAATGGTTTTTTATTTTAATCTAGGTATACTATCTATACTAATAATAATATTATAAAGATAAAAGATTTGTTTGTTTGTTTGAAATGAATAGGCTCCGAAACTACTGGACCGATTTGAAAAATTATTTTACCAATAGAATCCCACATTATCCCCGATGAACATAGGCTATATTTTATTCCGAGGGATCGCGGGTAACACCGCGGCGGACAGCTTGTAAACAATAAAGATAAGCATCATGCTCGCTAATCTATAAAATTTTTGTTTAAATACTTAGATAATTAAATAAGTAATAACCCATTCGTAGGACGATGGTAGATATTATGGTTGGTATAGTAAAAGTACGAATAAAATATAAAAAATATAATAAAAACATAAAATAGTTTTCAATTAATTAGGTCCTGGTACTCTTGCTTCACCTTCCATAATCACTATCAGGGAGTATTCTGATCGAATGAACCCACCCAGTGTGTATACCCATAAAATTATTTGTCACAATTTAATCCTGCGGCCCTACCAGGGAATAGGTAGCACTAGTAAATACCGCCGGTTTTAAATCGATCACCTTGCTAAATACTGCCAGGGAGTGCCCTGACCAAGCTTTCAGCATGTCAACGCAATAGTTGTGGGCTAATGGACGATAACAAGAAAGTCCAGAACACAGGAAAATTCAAAATCGAGAAAAAATAAAAAGAAATATCACAATAGGGTACCTTGTTATCGTTACGTTCCACTTCTGAGATATTACGGGATCATGAAAACTGCACTCATTTAATTTACTAAGCACTTTATTCACTTGCAAACATTTTCAGGTTAGCTACACACAAATCATTTAACCAGTAATATTTATTATTAGCAACCACTCAAGGCAACAGTCAGCGTTCGAGAGGCTCAGGCTCGAGGGTATTCTAAAAGAACGACTTCCTTTTTGCTCAAGTTGTCAGACTGGAGTGCCGCAACTTCAGTCTGGCAAGTCAAGTTGATTGACAGTCCAGTCTACAGGAAGTAAATAAAAAATATCCGAAGTATCGCACAATTAACTGATAAAATAAGAATGATTATTTAGCAATATTATATTAATGAAACTATAATTTGTAACAAATGTTAAGTAATAAAAAGTTATGAGATATTTCCAAATTATACGTGGTTTTATTTCTTGCACATGATTTACTAGAGTATGATTTATAACAAGCAAATCATGAAAGTGACTGTAGTTTTTTTTTTTCAACTTTATGCTGCCTACTGGGCCATCTCTCTCCTTTGATAGGTTCCACCACCCACTCAAAAATCAAAAATCAAAAATCAAAAATCAAAAATCATTTATTCAGTAGGACCACAGGGATCACTTAGAATAGTCTTAAAACTAATTTTACTCCTGTTCTTTCGCGACCAATACCGTGAAGAATCAGGGCAACAAACACGGTCTGGGGCCTATCATTTTTTTAGGTGATCCATGGAGTCTATCATATATATATCACTATCATAGGAGTCGAGGTCGTCTCTCCAGCGCTTCATTGGTTGTCCGCTGCGTCGCTCAAATGTTAGCCCATTTTTCATTAAGCCTGTCACAGACTTAGCTATAATATATATTAATATTTTTATAGCTAGGCATATTACTATATATTTTCTATACTAATTTTCGCGTGACCATACACTCAGCTATAATATATATTTCTGTGACGTCACCCAGCGATACCGTAATATATACCGTAATATATCAATTAATGAAGGCAAAATATATATTTCTCAGTGTGTGGTAGCTGGTGTTCATACTTTTTTTATAAACCCACTTGTACTAATAGTGTTTGCTATACATAAGTATAGACATAACGTATATTTGATCTAAGTGCAGTTGTTCTAAATATTATTGGCTATAATTGTTGTATTAGTTCGAACACTTATTTACTATAGGTCCATATTCTATAAAGTTTTTTTGTTATAACTGTATCATATAATATACTTTAATATTGCTATATTGTGCAGTTTATATAATTATTATAAATATAACTAAAATATGACATAAAATTGCTCTAAATAGGAACTTTCTATAAATTTAGTGTTGCCATAACAGGATAACAGACCTGTAGAATAGGTTGCGAGGAGCGTAGCGACGAGCATGGTTTCAATAGTGACCAAACCATGCACGAGCCGAGCGAAGCGTGCCGCGGTAGCGGCCGGCGAGTGCCAGAACCGACTTGTTCCTATTATAACCTTGAAAAAATAAAACAAACGTAGGTATGCATGCAAAATTAATAGAATTATTTCATTTAGATCTATAGGTAGTCCTTAATACTATTTTAAATAAAGGTTAGAAGCAATCGCTCTTAAAAGTTCACCTGGTTGGTATTGGTCTAAGGCGCTTTTCATGGTGTAGATAGGTACCTATCTACAGTTTACTTATTGAATATTATTATAGCAAAATACTATTAGTAATATTGCAATTAGATGTGATAAACTTTATAACACATTAAATGTATCGCTAATGGTCGTTATAATAAAAACAATTATGTATTTTACGATTAGAGAATATAGTACAGTTATATAAATCACAAATTAGTAAAAGTGGTTTTATAACAAAACTAGTGTATAAGAATTGAACCGTTATATCTATATTCGGTTATAGCTGCTGAAGTTATAGCAAACGCAATTAGTAAAAGTGGGTTTATAGAAAAACATAGCGCAAAAAATTAAATACTTATTTTTCAAAATTTCTAAAGATTCTTGAAATAATACAAATCAAGTTGCGTTGAATGAATGTTACTAACTTTCTGAAACAAAAATGCAATTTAATTTTATGGAATTCATATACGCTTTCAGCAGCAAGGCTTATTAAAGCAATTATTTTTCTCAAACATACCACATGTGAAAATTCGACTGGCTTTTAAATTTTGTTTATAAATTCGCAATTTTGTATTAAAAACGTCACTGTTATCAATAGCGGCTTCCTGTTCAATCGATGTTTTATAAACATTGAATTGTTTGTTCGGGGGCTAAGTGGTGCTCGTAACGAGTAATTTTAGCTATGCATGAAGTATGTTACCCACTTATTCAGCTAATGCGTGTTTATTTTAGCATTATGTGTACTTGACGGGTTATGACTACCGAATACCTCTGGAATATTATATGAAATTTTGTATTCGCCTTATTTTAAAGCTCAACAATGTTTAGTAAACATTACATTTCAAATATTTGTTTATATTAAGTCTACTAGCTGACCCGCGCAACTTCGTCTGCGCATTATTAGGAACAAAGTAGAGGAGTTTTGAGTGAATCGAGAGTAGGTATATACAAAATATAAAACTCCGTCGCTTGATATAATAATAATATTTTTTTTATATTTATGTTTCTCTCAAGAATCCCAAGATAGAGGTAGGGAAAATCTTACCCAGATGTTGCAATGCTAAGAACAAAACGAATACGGTAATTGGTATAGAATCCCTGAAGCGAGCGGCAATTTTTTTGAAGAAATTGACTCGAAACACATTTTTTTTTTAATACTTAGCAAGTACTGTATGGTGTTGAATTTCGAAATAAAACGATTAACTAATATTACCTACCCGCGACTTCGTCAGCAATATAAAATATCGAAAACTCGAAGCAAAAATCTCCATTAACTTTTCAAAACTCAAAATCAAAGAAAATTATACTCCTTCGTATTTCGATCTCCGCTAGAAACGCCACCTAGGAGAAAAGGTGTAAAGTAGTTTTGACCTCTAGACCGATAGATGGCGTTCTAACTATGGCCAAGGAAAAAATATTTTAATATCAAAAAATCATAACTTCGGAGTTCGGATATATTGATGGGTGGGAATACACATGTTACATGTTTATCATTAATTTTAAAATAATTTATTATGCAAAATACAAAAAAAAGTAAAAAAATCTAGAGTGCAAAAAGTGGCTGGCGGCGGTCACCCATCCTTTTTATGACCGCGCCCAGGGTTGCTTAACTTTTTTCCCCATACAAACTTCCAACCCTTATTTTCCCGCCCCCTTATGGTAATTGACAAAAAAAAGTAGCCTATGTCCATCCCTGGGGTATACTCTTTATCCATGCCAAATTTCAGCTTAATCGGTTCAGCGGTTTGGGCGTGAAAAGGTAACAAACAGACAGACAGACAGACAGACAGACAGACAGACAGACAGACAGACAGACAGACAGACAGACAGAGTTACTTTCACATTTATAATATTAGTATGGATGTAAATTTTACGTGTTGGTTAAAGGTGTGAGCTGCTTACTCTACAGAAAATAAATGAATGTTCACAGTGGCTACTAGGCTACTGAAATATCTGTTATTTATCCCATCTTAGGTTAAAACCTAAGATTTATCTTTCAAAGGAACTCTGAGCATACAATGGATTTACTAAAATGACCCTAAAAACTTCAGTCTCCAACTCCGGACATTGCAATATAAAATAGCCTCCGCTTTTGGAAGCACTTGCGTGGCACCAACATAATTAATTGGAGAATTTTCTTCAATAGTCAATGCGAGTTGTAATTTTTTATCTCAAGTTTATTTTCATTTATCTATTTTGTTTAAACGCCGGCACCAACTTTACAAAGGCAATATAACAATTACACGCTCCGTCGGCTGCTATTGTTGCCTTAATGAACCGCAAAATTCTGTTCTATGAGGACTAAAAAACAGAGAAACTGAAACCACTACTTACAGTAAAGCATTGTGTGGAAACTCGTAAAAAAATTAGGAACAAGAGGGAAACAGCCGAGACGCTGATAAAATAACCGAACCATAGGCACAACGGTAACTTTATTGCTCTTTCATAGAAATATAGCTTGAAAGTACAAAAGAAGATGAATTTATCTTTTAGTTTACTGTCTTAAATTCTTTATTAAACAAACATTTCTAGAGTGAGTACATAATAAAGCATGTAAATCTTTCATGTGGTCTCAGAGAGGTCATGTAAACATTACGGACCTGTTGCATCTTTAACTTACCATCGCCACTAAATGAATTAGAGACACCTAACTGGCTTCAATGAGGTCAAACACGTCCTTAACTAGCGGGAAATGGTATCTAATTCGATAATTGTTCCGATTCCGTCGCTAATCGCAAAGTCCCGTGGCATAGGACAGAAAAAATAGCTGAGACATTTTGTTAGTTGTAGCTTTTCTAACCAGACCTTCATACATCTTTGATCGAATAACGAAACTTAACCGATCGACCGAGCTTATCAAAAATTTTAATTCTGACGATTAGGGTTTTGTGGCCGAGCGGTAAGGCACTCCGGCTTTAGGAGGATCGTCTGATTGTTGCCGGTGCGAATCCCGTCGGAATCCAAAATTTTGATAAGAATTTTCATTTCGCAACAAACTTAAGAAATCTTTCTTGAGTAGTATCGTGGATTTTCAAAATGGTTGGTCAAAACACATTAACACCTTCAAAGCTTACAGATACTACTTTACTCATAGTTCCTATGAGGTCCTCTCCAAAGTCAACCTTATGGTTAAAAATGAAATTATTTTTATTTCTGACCAAAAGCAGAGTGACTCAATATCAAAACACGACAGAAACTCTATAATTGTAGGATGCAAACCTTGCGAACACTAACAAACGTATCATTTGAATGTAATACGACACCGTGACAGCTTTCGCCAGGTCCTGACGAGAGGCTACTTTCTACAAACACATGTACTAATGCGTGTCTTTATAATGTTGCCAGCATCACATGAATGTCAGATGTAATAAATGACAAGGTTTCATGTAATTATTCAAACACGTAAATACCATTTCCGTAACCTATACTCGCAGATAAATTGATTATTTCTACCTTGAAATTCTAAACATTGCCTTAGACAAAAGAACCTATAAATATTACAAACGTAGTTATTTGACTCGTAGCAACAGGCCTTAGACATCAGTGTTTCAATGCGTGTGATAATGTAGCTAGGACCCTCGATATGTCATCTTATTTCTTGATTATACTTTTATAAATCATTACGCAATGGAAGCGTAACATTCGACACAAAAAAGGTGAACTTCCATCGTCATGTTCCTGCCCTTTTCCTAAATTATGTAAGGTCGGCAGTCGGCACATCTTTATTGTTATTGTATTCTTCCATTTGCTCTTTCAGCCGTCATCTCAACTCTCAGTAAACTTACATTATAAACATGATATGTCAGAGGGCAATAGTATATTCCGGCAATATGCTCTAGCTATGTTTTCCTCAGCTGTGTTCAAACTGGCAGCACAATTGGAGGCAATTCCACAATGGGACAGAGCGTCCAGAGTGCAGCAATTACGCATTTCGGCCAATAGCAGCGTACTTAGCTGACAGGAAGCTCGTTATTGTCTTTAGTTACCTCATGGGTGAAAGGCCCTTTACAATGCAAAATAGCAATTGTCATATTTTCAAGATTTTGTAGAATGTTTTCGTTTTCACCCAATGTACGAAGGAACTTTACAATTTCCTATAACGTAAAACTGAACTAATCTGTTATTGCCATGTCATTGACATGAGGTTGACTAAAAAATTTATAAGTCTTGTTTGTCTGTCGGTAATCGGTAGAATATTAGGGTTGATTGTTACATGGTAATTCTGGGAATGTTTCTTTTGCTAATGACGTTTCTTAGCAAAGGGGTCTAAATTGCTTGGTAATCCTAATCTCTATTTGATTCCAAGTTTCACGAAAAATTCCTACACGCAATAGGGAACATTTTTTTAAGGTTAAAAGTCCTAATTTGAACATTTTATGCAGACAAAGGCGCCTCTTTCCCATAAATCTCCCCTTTTGGATTAGCAGCGAAACTTTTTTCAGTTAATTGGACGTTTTTACTTCGAAAGTCGTGTAAACAATATTTCTCTTTGTCACGATTTTTTTCTATTTTAGGGTACCGTAGTTAAACTTAACTTCGTCTTCGTTATGTAATACATCAAAACTTTCTTTGTGATGCAAAACCTAGCACATGCGTGTTTAGTATCTGCCATGGAAGAAACACTTCGTAAAGTAAGTAGTAGATATTTTTTGTGCTTTTCTAATTGAAAGTTTAGATTTTGCCATCATTGTCGGCTTGATATATTCGTTTCGTGTTACCGTCAATACGTCCCGGTTATCGCACCCAGTAGGTAAACAAGTTTTATTACGATGTTGCTAAGTCCTACAGCGTGCCACAGTCACGACAATGCCCAAACTGCACCGATACACGCACTTCACACTCTACTTTAAATGTAAAAACAACATTGTTTGTTTGGTATGCTAAGTTATTTAAATCTACTGAGCCCACTATGCTGATTGTCTGAATCTCGGTCATTCGAGCAATGACATCGAACTTTAAGCTCTGTTGTATTCATTTAGGAGTCGATAGCTTACGTATTTTTGATAATTTGTTTAAACTAGGTTTAATAAGCTGATAATAAGATAACCAAGAAGCGTACCCAAGTTAAAAAAAACTCAAAATTTAGCTCTTACATGATGTTTTTGATTCTATACCAACTGTATTGCTACACAACAAAACATTTGCAAGTTTATAAAACTGGAATTTACAAAACATGGCCTTGGTGGTCCAACACAATACAATTACCAAATTAAATTACATTCTCAATTTTACATTTGGAAAACAAATCAACAAACGGTGCAGCAAGCCAAGGTCACCAGGTCGTCAAAAAGTGCAAAAGCACTAACCCCAACTTTCCTCGTCAGGTTGACCTGGCTCATAAAATGACCATAGACAGGGCTGGTAGGCCTCCAGCTCCACGTCGAGCAACATCCACCTATAGAAGCTATGACGAGCTCGGAGCCATCGAACGCAGGTCCGACAGACCCCTAAAGTACAGACACGGAGGCGTAGAAGACCTTACTGGCATCCCTAGATCATACGAGCAACAGAACATGGATGACATCACAGTCATCAGCTCGGAGGACGTTCCGAAACCTAAGCGCAAGACTATGGATAGTCTCGCGAATGGCTTCAGAAGAACATTCTCAGTCAGAGGCAGAAGAGAGTCAGAGTCGATTCCTCTAGAGACGTTTAATTATGAGGAGAATTTCGCGACGGTTAGGGGACTGCCGTTCGGACGGCGTCGCTCGCTTTCTAGAGACAGGGGATCGTCGTTGCTGGGAAGAAGCTCGTCAGAGGGAGATGTGAGGATGCCTCTCCCTCGCGCGCCCCCCGCAGCCCCCACTCCGCGGCTACATCGCTGTCTCCGAGCCCTCGGCGGAAGCTGGAAGAACCTATTACTATGTGAGTCTTGAGTCCGCTTAGCTTCCTAATAGCGACATCACGACGAAACACTAATGATCATCATCAGAACGTAAACTTAACCCTACTATCCCATTATTCTATTTAACTGGCAGTTAACCGTTTACCGCACTCGGCTCGTCTGAGTTAATTATTAGAGCGACGGGTACAAATGACCAGCGGGCCTTAGTTAGTTTAAACCTGTGATTAACCGCAGAGCTTAACCGAATTAAACGCTTTCTTTTATGGTAATTAACTGATTGTTTGTACTATGGCGGAGGAAGTCTATTAATCTCTGATTACGCTCTGACAGCTGATTAAAATACATCGTTTACTACCTTCTTGGATCAAATTGGCGACATTTTGGAGAAGGGCCAGGTCAAAAGTACCCTAAACCGACGAGCATGTATGAAGAATGTAATGAGAGTGAATGAGGCGAAAGTTGTGTGTCAGGATCGTAGCGACTGGAGATCCGTGGTCTCTGCCTACCCCTTTGGGAAAGAGGCGTGACTTTATGTATGTATGTATGTATGTATGTTTACTACCTCCAATAACGGAAACTGGACAAATTTTCACTCGGAAGAGGACAGATATAGCATTGACATAACGGGCTAGCTTATCATACCTATGAAAGGTTACTGACCCAGCTATTCTCTTCGTGCTGTGACCGTCAAGCTATATTTTACCGGAAAACGATACCAAGTTAATTAAGTTTGACATAATAGCTGAATTATAGATGGTTCATTAATGTTCATTATGATTTACGGTCAAGATGGCGCTTGGCGTAATTATTAATTAGCTCATTATTATTTCAACCTCATTAAATTTTAGAGCATCCACTAACATAACTCTACCCTATTTCAGGAAATAACTATGTAGTTTATTTTTATAGTGGTCGAAATAAAAAACCAGAAGCTTTAAAGGCCTTTTACACGGTCGGCGGTAGGTGCCGACCATCGTGTCGTTGGTCGGGTCAACCGAATTTTGTATTCGCTCTACACGGTCTGGTGGTTGACTCGACTTGTCAGTTCTCTCCGGCATTCAAAGCGTAAGATCGTAGCTAAATATCCTTGTCTTTCGAAGCAACCTTTGCTACTTCTTATCGGATACGGGTAAAAAGTAGCATAGGAACGTGGACAATACGATGGAACAAAATTAAGACAATACTAATAAGAGCAATGCGTTGACAAAGAATGTTCAAGAGGTAACGTAGACAGCTAAAGCATAACATCTCTATCAAATAAAACTACGCGTTAGGATGGACCACAGGGATGGACATTGGACACTCTCCCGCGTAGTCCAGTCTCGCCTCAATCGAGATCTTTGCCCTTCGAATTCTTCTTTTGCACAAAAACATAAAATAATAAATAAATAAACACAATTGTATTCCCAGGGCGCGGTAGACATTCTCTTGGATCATTTATGGTTTTTTGCACAAAAAGCGCTTAATATAGCGTTGTGTGAATAGGTTATTGTAGTATAGAAGTAGGTGGTTTGTATGAAGTTATGTAGAGTGTCCTGGGTGTATATAAATGTTCCTTAAAGCCATGAAGACTCACAACGACACTACTCTGAATAGCACTGCCCTGCTTTTGATATGGTACTAAAATGAATATTGCTATTTGTGTGTTCGATGCCTTGACCATCACAGTAAGTACATTCGGCTACAAAAATAATATACTTACATTTAGTTTCCGATGGTCGTGGGATCAAATCTCGCCCATGCATCAATGGATTTTATGTAAAATTTATATGCGCTTTAACACGAGCTCTGAACGGTGAAGGAAAACATCGTGAGGAAACCAGTTAGTGTTCTTATAGGCGGCGATGGGCTTACAACCTGTCACGTAATACTAACTTCTGCAAGATGTGGGCATGTATCAAATATGTATTTGTATATGCCTCTGACTACCCCCTTAGACATCTTCAAAGGATCTGGAATATAAAAGATCTGAGAGAATGTCTACCACGCCTTGGGGATACAATCGTGACCCTGTTTACGTTTACGTGTTTTAGTTTCTCACAATTGAGAGAATCCACAATAAGAAACTCCGTTGGCGGAAGAAATATAGAGGCATAAAAATCCTGATGGGGGTGATGAGCTAATGATTTGAAAACATTACTACGAGTACTATTACGCGCACTGCAAAAATTTGGAATCAGCTTCCCGCGTCTGTATTTCCGCTGAGCTATGACCCTGTTTTTTTCAAGAAGAGAGTTAATAGGCACCTTCTGGGTAGGCTCACTCCATCGTAGACCTCATTCTTGCTTATGTTAGTTTCGAGGTCAATCATAAAAAAAAAGAGTACTATCAACATGTCTACAAAATTTAGGCATGGCTGCATATTTGACCGTTATTATGCCCTTTGTTATCGTGAAAGGGTTATATCTGATCTGAATGAATGTTTACCGTCCTTGGCAATACACAGACGTGTATTGCCGTGTATGTGTGTGAAATTTTCAATGCTTAAAGACTTATGCATTGAAAATTTCATATTGTAGCACGATTTTCGTTGCCAACTGTTCAAAGTCCATATACAGCCGTAAACCGAGGCTGTTCACGCCTCCGCCATCGGTTATTAAACTAGATGATGTCAGAAACTGCTTGAAATACCGGAACGGAATACTTGGAAATTCATAGATCGGGTAATACATGACCTAGATAAATTTGGATAAGCTAGTGCAACTTGTAAGCCCACCCATTGGCCTTCATCTTGGTTCAATGACTGAGAGACTACTGATACACGGAAGCTTTAAGTTGTTAGAGTCACTATTTTCAAGACAAGCTAAACGAACAATTCAGAGAGTATGTGAGAGACTTCTCCTTTTTTTTTAATTAACCTGTACTTTCCCACGGTTGGGCAAAGGTCTCTCCCAATTGCTTCCATCTATCACGGTCCTCTGCCACGTCCCACCAGTCCTATTGAAAGGCATCTAGGTCGTCACGCAAAATGCATTCATTTTTAGACAATAGTAGAAATCTTGTTTCTACTATTGTCTAAAAATGAATGCATTCAAAAAAATCACAATATAAATTAAAACATGTATCAGTAATGTTTTTATCTTCGCAATAAATATACGATTAGATATTATAGCATCACTTAGAACTATATTTTTTAGTTATTGGTAAAAAAAACGTCAAATAAGCAACGTATGGGTATAACTTTGATCAATCGAACATCTGTTGGCCCTCATTACACCTACACCCTTGTGTAGGAAGCATAAGTTGCATTAAATACAGACTACAGGATAAAATTAACCAAACGCGCATAATTTAATAACAACCACAATTTAAATAATGCGTTTTATTCGAAATTTAATTAAATAAGGGATAACATACACGATGTCAGTCTATTTGTGAACTGTTGAACAATTTTAGTCAACATCGATGTTTTGCATTTTATTGTAGACTTATCGAATATTTTACTCAAAACAATGCTGTTATTAAATGGTAATGGATAGTTTAAACTATCAACATTGTTGTTTTACACAGTGCTGCGTTCCGTGGCGTTACCCGTGGTCTTTCTGGAATACTTCACTTTTCCGTGCCAAAAAGTTGCCTATGCGTTAATTTAGTGTATGTATACATGTATCTACTCGTATTATCAAATTCAATCCATTCTGTGCAGCCATTTGTGCGTGAAAGAGTAATAAACATCCTCTATGTAAACTTACATTTCTAGTAATACCTACTCGTAAAAGAAACAGTCAGTGCACAGGTATACTGTATCTACAGAGATACAGTTATTTTCCCAGTTACGTCGTTTTATTTAATCTTTGCAAGTAATTTTATTTCTCTCACAAATGTTATCTACGCTTGTTAACCCTCCACTAGCTGTGGTCTCATTAAGGAGATTGCCTTTTTAATTTTCCGTTACGCTGGCTTACAACTCGGCAACAATACCCCTTAAGTGGGGGTTGGTCTAGTTTTTTAATGGGAAACATGTTGTAAAGCCGCCATTTTTCAGAGTTCTAAGTATTGTGCCTGGAATATGAGTCTTTTTTGTCCCTTTAAAAGTTGGAAAAACCAGGAATTATGCTCAATATTACACTCGTTTCTCATGGCTAATATTGGCATTTTGGACAAGGTACATTTATTAGAAAAATCTTTCAACATCAATCATTTTTACCATACATCATCGTAAAAGTTTTTCGATAATCTGATTTACTTACTTATATCTAATTCAATAATTGGCGTATCATCTATCATAATGTCACTTCTAGTTTTTCTACCAGAGTATCCGTGCTTAGGGGAGATTGGGGTACCTACTGACAATTTAACATGCATCTCTGACGACCGCGATGACAGCTGGTTTGTTTGTCTCTTAGCCAAATTACTTTTTGGGTATAGCGTATACATTAGTATGTACTCAGTAGCTTGGGGCTGAGTAATTTTTGAGATTAAAGGAAAATATTACGACAGGTGAAATGTAGGGTTGTTTTGTAGGATTGTAGCTTCAGGGAAATAGCACTAATGAAAATACTATGTATTTTTTTCTTATTACCGCTGTTGTTTAGAAGCTCTTGTGAACAAGTTTCACGTTTTTGGTAGCAGTCTCCGAGGACAAATTCATTTAAATTTTTTGTGAGAATTCGACATATTCTTTGGAAATTAGTGACCTGCGGGGCTATTGTGTAACTCAACTGACAATGGACATCGGCTTTATTTTGACATTTCAAACATAGGTTTGAAATGACAATAATAATTGAAGTCGGATAGCCTGGACTTCAATTATTATTGTCATTTTCGTATTGTGTGATTGGTTGAGCTCTATTGGGATGACAACTGGGAATGGATTTCAAGTTTGACAATAAGACTGCTGTTTTGAATCGTTTAAAACAAACTGAATGACATTTCTACCGTTCTAAACACACACACACACACACACACCGACCGACCTAAAGGATTATTTTACGAATAAAGGTCACTTTATCTGTTTCTATAAATCAGAACCGAATAAAAGTTTCTTCGATAATATTTTATACTAGTCAAGTTATTAAATTTGCGGGTCTGCACGGGTCGGATCTCACGTACCGGTTATCGGATCGGGCACGTACGAGCACGCGACATGATATCATTTGCTGCGGGATTCTCTGGAAATCAATCTGTAGTGAACCTCATAATATAGGTAATTTCAACTGGTTTATGATAAATCCGAGTTCATATGTTATACTAATGAAAGTTTACCCCCAGTCTCCCCTCTCCTACGTTATCACTAGTGCATTATACAAAATCATTAAACAAAGGAGTACTTGCCATAAAGCGTTTATTTTTAACCATGTTTTTTTTGTCATTATACTTTATGGTTTTAATAATTCCTGAGAATAAATGATCCCACTCATATCCCATCCTATCCCATTCATATAATAAAGCTGAAAGTTAGTGAGTTTGTTTAGACGTTTGGATATTTGGATGTTTGTATGTTCGTGTATCAATCACGCCTACCACCTACGCCACCAGTGAACCGATTTGGATGAAACTTGGTGTCGGCGTAGATAGTGACCTGGAAAGCATAAAGGCTAAATGTTGGTACCACGTGGGCGAAGCCGCGCGCAGAAGCTAGTAGTGAAAAAATAAGATTTATTAAAAACTGACCAAAATTCTTATCACGCAAGAATGGCAATATTCTACAGAAATGTAAACCGGTCGAGCAGACGGTCGGCTAGACGACTTATGTTGACACTTGACACTAACCTTGGATATGAAGTTTGTTTTAATTTCCGTATTGTATCATCTATTTAAACATCCGCTTTGTTGTTGCGTGAGATCTGACAAATGTTTCTCGATTCGTTTATTTCGGACATTTTGTTTCTTCTTAAAATAGGTTTGTCCCAAAAGTTACAAAGAACTTGAAGGGAAATACACAGTTCTGTAACAACTGGGACAAAATTATGTTAGGTCACAAGTTTCAGGGAACTACTTTACAAGAAGAAAAACAACCTTCTGGGTGTGAACTGTGAACCTAAAAAATGTAGTACGAAGTTAAGTATACAGACTTAAAGAAAAAGATAATGCTCAATACATACAAGCCGTTTGTTTTTCTAGACGGTTCCAATTTTCAATTATTATTTATAATAATAATTGAATTAATTATTTCGAACAGCACCGGACCAACAACGAGCATTGAACACGATTTGTTGCCTAGCTTTCTTTTTTACAACCTTTTAAATCTAATATAAGCTCTAGAGAGGAGCCATTCGAATAGATTGAGATCGTCAAAGTAACCTCCTCGTTTTGTTATATAGGTACAGGACCTACCTAATACATAAATAAATAAAGCTGGACTTTTTCACACAGCATCAACTAGCCCCAAAGTTAGCAGAGCTTGTGTTCTGTGTGTGCTGATATACTACTTGTTTGTAAATACATACATATTACGCATAGAAACGACCAGACGCGAGACAAATATTTGTCGATCATGCAAACATTGGTCCCGCCGCGGGAATCGAACCCGCAACCTTTTGCGTCGCAGGCATTACTAGGTATACATAGATACACTGCTGGTGTAGAGATGTTACTAATACAGATCTTTAATTAACAACTCTATCAACAGCTTAGATAAACAGCTCCTTAACCTGGTAAATTGTGATAGTTAATTAGCTTTCATTGGTAAAATACTATCCGATTTATCTTTCTTACACAGATAAAATATACCCTCGTTAATGCCTTTTACCAGAACAACTGAAACCGTTCACTTCCTTGGTGTCTGAACGAACTGCATAAGGTTGCCTGTACTTAGAGCTTTATCACACTGGCGGTTGAAGAGCGGGTTCGCCAGCGCAGCGAAGACGCCACAGTTGCGGATTCGGATTCGGATTCGGATTGGGACGCACAATACTCTCAGTGACAGAATGGGACCGCAGCGTGTTCGCTGCGCGCCCGCTTTGAATCCGCTCGTCAACCGCCAGTGTGATAAGGCTCTTAAGGAATCACTTGACCATGATGTCAGTTAAAAATACACTTTCCCGCCAAATATGTAAAGTCATTTATTTTAAAGTTTAATTAATAATTAATCACTTTTTATTTATTAATAATTACGATATAATTTTTAGAATTCCTACTCTAGAATCAGTTGAAGTCTCCTGAAAACAACCTAGAGTCCCCAGACTTTTATAATGTTTTGAAGTATTCTAGTTCTTCCGACCTGGCAACCCTGATCTGTACTTTAATCCGGGTATAAATCATCTGTAACGGTACGCTTAATGTCAATTATGAGATTATATGAGTCTCACACAATGGTGCCTGTTGTGTGACTGTGCTACTTTGTGTGGCAACCCGGCCGTGGCGATCGCCGGGCAACTTTTCGATTCAATGTGATTCAGTTTTCAATAATAGATGGTTCATAAATTATGTAAGTACATATAAAAATATCGTTAAAATAAAGTAAAAACTTGTTTTAAAATTAATAAAACAATAAGCTTAATGTTGTGGTTTTGAGTTGACTAAAATTTCCAAATATATTTTTTTTAATCATGTTTTCTTGTTTTTTTGTTCAAACGCAGTAAAGAAAATGTCTTGAAAGTTCCAACTTGCAACTAAAAATTGCGCAACGGAAAGTAGTTTTATGTGCATAGTACCTTCATGGCGTAACGACATAAAAGTGGAGCGGTCTGATACAGATCTTCGGGAACAATACGCCTTTAAGTTAAAATGATTTCGCGTCGAGTGCAGCCATGTAGGGAATATGTTGCCAGTTTGCAATAATGAATTATGCATAACATTATGAAATAGACTGCCAATATTCAGGGCAGAAAGATCAAACGGTTGGAGGTAGAGAATGATACCTACATCATAGTTATTAACCTTTTCCTATGCTTGCTTTTGTAACTTTCTCATCCTAAACTGTTTTGACCTTCTTAGTCTTCAAGGTTTAGAATATGTAATGTATGTAGGTACTAGGTAGGTACTGAAACTATCTAGCTTAAAACACCTTTATACGAGGGTGGGCGCTGATACCTATCACACAGGATTTTTCTAATCTTAGTTTAGGTATCAGTTGTATCACATTGTTAAACTTATAACTTCCTTAGGCTTATAAATTTATGTTTAACTTCTAATGTAAACTTATTATCTAAGGTGCTCAATAAACAATTTACATTACATTAAGGTTAAACTTGGTAGTGGCACTGTCGACATTTGTTTCTCATTTTCCGTTTTCCAAAGACTTTTTTAATAGCGTGGGTATGCTGAATAGGCGTAAATAATAATGTGAGTTGTAGGGGGTTAGGCAAGTTTGAGATGAGCGATGTAGCCATACGCAGTAGTTACTACTGCGTACCTACCAACTAGTGCATAAAGTAAAAAAAGTGAAGTGCGAGTCAGACTCGCGCACGAACGGTTCCGTACCATCTATAAAAACAGCAAAAAAATCACGTTTGCTGTCGGAGCCCTCTTAAATAGTTTGTTTATTCTGTTTTTTAGTATTTCTTGTTATAGCGGCAACAGAAATACATCATCTGTGAAAATTTGCCTGGTGACAGACATATAGACAGACAGCGAAGTCTTAGTCATAGGGTCCCGTTTTACCCTTTGGGTACGGAACCCTAACAAAGTACCTATGTACGAATGTCAATAACGAGGTAGTGATTTGCGGTTATTACACGCAATTTGTGGCGAATTGCTATGTAATTGACATTTTCCGACATGCTATTGATCATAATATTAAAGGTATGGTATCTAAGAACCTGGGGGCAATTGGTATACGAGCAATTTCATTCAATATAATAAGTAAGCTCTCTATTTTTACTGTAATAAGAAATTACTAAGTCGGACGATAATAAAACATGTGGCAATAAATTAAACTTTTTTTATAGCATTTAAATTTCTGAATTTCTAGGCGAACCTTCTTGGATCAAATTGGCGACATTTTGGAGAAGGGCCAGGTCAAAAGTACCCTAAACCGACGAGCATGTATGAAGAATGTAATGAGAGTGAATGAGGCGAAAGTTGTGTGTCAGGATCGTAGCGACTGGAGATCCGTGGTCTCTGCCTACCCCTTTGGGAAAGAGGCGTGACTTTATGTATGTATGTATGTATGAATGTTAAATTTCTGACGGCCACTCTACACATTCGCCGAATTATTTGCCGAACTATCCGCCAAACTATTATTTCGATAGACGATGACAGGTGAATAAAGGCGATGAGGCGTTCATGAACGTCGGCATTCATCTATCATTGGCGACTATGTAGAGGGCCCACGAGGAATTAAAGAAAGAAAGAAATAGAAAATGCAAGAGATAGGAAAGTTTCTACCTAAAGGATTTTCAAAGCATTTCAAAAAATTATACTTAATAGCCAAGTATTTTTTCTTCAAAAGATGGCCTCCTACTTCCTTCATGTATCTGATTGTTTCTTTGTTGTCTTCGTTCTCATTCAAATGAAAAATCGCGGAAACACTCAATTTAGATGACACCAACCACACACAAATTCACACAATACCAAACAATAGCTTGCTCTAAAGGGAAAACTCTGAAAATGTTTTAATAAATACACAAATGGCTTTTGTCGTGTCCAAAAGTATTCCTCCTCAATTGTGATTCAGACATCGGACAAAGCCTTCGTGCAAACATTTATAAAAAGTTTTGCATTTCTTTTTGGCCAGCCCTTACAGATTTACATTAAATAGAAGTTTGTTGAAGCTGTTTTCTTGATTTAGTTTAAACAGTTTGACAAAACAACGATTAAGTAAATTGTAAAAAAATGGTTGTCAGTAAAGTCGGTTTACTGACGATAGTTGAACGTGTTAACGTTTGTGCTTTTTTTGACCTTGACCTTGACCTGGACCTGGACCTGGACCTGGACCTGGACCTGGACCTGGACCTGGACCTGGACCTGGACCTGGACCTGGACCTGGACTTTGACTTTGACTTTGACTTTGACTTTTGATCGGTTTACTGACGATAGTACAACGTTTGTGCTTCTTTGTCGCTCGTTCCGCGCTCTCGCTTGCACTTCCAGCCTTACATGGAACGCCTCAGAGCGAGGTAACGACGCATGACGAGGTAACGACGCATGACGTCATGTTTTTTCGTGCGTGCAGCCGGCTCCATCGAATTATAAGACGTTAACACGTGCAAAAAAAAAAATTGATTGTCTGTAAAGTCGGTTTACTGACGATAGTTGAACGTGACAACGTTTGTGCTTCTTTGTCGCTCGTTCCGCGCTCTCGCTTGCACTTCAAGCCTTACATGGAACGCCTCAGAGCGAGGTAACGCCGCATTTTTTCGTGCGTGCAGCCAGCTCTATCGAATTATAAGACGTTGTCACGTCAAAAAACAGTGACACTTTTTTGGATGATAGTTTCTACAGGAACGGGTCGTTCCATGGTGCAACAAAATTCCTAAAACAAAGGTCGTTCAGATATTTAGCATTCCAATTTCCGTCCTTCGAAAACCGAACATTTTTTCTACCGTCTGTTTTGCAAACGACACGACAATGCGCCCTGTTTTGCAGGCGACGAATTGGGCAAAAAATCCCCACCGTAAATCCTTGGCAGGAGGCACGCCGGGTCGAATTCTCCGAACTATTATTTAAAACCTGTGCCCTTTGAGGACGGCTTTCAATGCCCTTTATTGTTCGGCTGTTCGTCCACATACGACCAGCCCTTTGTGTCTACCCTTCGGTCGCGGTCGTATACGTAAAGGTTTTTTATCGATTTTTCAATTGCGATTATTGTTTCGGTGAGTTTAAATAACAGAGACAAATACAAGGGAACTTTTTATGCTTTGTGAATCACCTGGAGTTTACTTGCAATACGAATTTATTATACTCTAAACTGTAGAAGAAAGGTGATGAGGTATTGATACTCATATTCAATTTGAGCACCTTTCTGGTGTCTGCCCAAAAATATCGATCTATGATTTAGCACGTTATGCACACAGCTGCCAACCCCTCTAACATGTAGTCAATATTCTTCTTTACCCCATCAGAATACGGTTGTTTTTGTTGTGGCTTCGGATAAGAACATTAGGCTAAATTAGGCGAAGTTTCGCGACACACGTGCTCGCGATTACAATGGATTAAGGCTCCCCATAGAATTTGATCTATTGAATTTAGGAGTTTGTGAATCAGTAACTTGAGCTTTCCGCTGAATAAATCATTGTTCATTCTGTACATCCTCCATTCTGTGCGCTCATTGCTTTTGTTTGTTTCAGGTAAGTACTACGCTGATTCTTGTTGCTAAAAAAATTTCTACGAAGATGTTGGTAAGTCACCGATTAATTACATATTTTTATACGAGATAAGAGGAAAGACCTTACCGGTGCTTAACCGATAAATATGAGCTTATCAAATTTCGATTGTGACGAATAGGGTTCCGTGGCCGAGCGGTAAGGCACTCCGGCTTTAGGAAGATCGTCTGATCGTTGCGGGCTTGAATCCCGTTTGAATCTAAAATTTTGATAAGACTTTTCATTTCTCAATGAAATACCTAAGTGTGGTTTAAAATATTAAAAATTACAAAATTATACTTAGATTTATCAATATTAATAAAATTATTATCCTGACTGACTGACTGACACACATCGTACAGCCTAAACCGCTAGTCTATACTAATATTATAAAGAGGAAAGATTTGTTTGTTTGAAATGAATAGGCTCCGAAACTACTATACCGATTTGAAAAATTCTTTCACCAATAGAATCCTACATTATCCCCGATGAACACAGGCTATATTTTATCTCGGGAAAGTGATGTTTTCCCGAGGGAATGCGGGTGACACCGCGACGGACAGCTAGTATTGAATAAATAGAATACAGAAACTATCTTAGTCATTGCACAAAAAGCTACAACAGTATCATTACATGAGCTATTGCTTCATATTATCTGTGAGCTCCACCGTTCAATTTACCATATTCTGAAGCAGTAAGTTATAATCACGGTGGTTACAAAGCGTCAAAGCAAACATTCGACGGTTCCTGGTTATCGGGATATCTTCGGGGCTCATCATGGGAGGAGCGTACCGCTAGCTTGCAGCTATGTCTGCTATACTTTGGTGCATAGTATAAACTGAAGCGGTTAATTTGAAAGCGGTTACAATTCTATAAATATGCTGTGGAAGGAGCTTCAAATAGTACAAGCGTTTTTATTGTTTTTTCTACACTATAAAATACACCTCAACTTTATGCACATTAAAGTAGACATAATGCCCCTTTCAGAAGTTTTCGTCAATTCTTTCAATCTTAATGTTTTGACTTCTATACTACTATTTTAAAGAGAAAAGATTTGTTTGTTTGTTTGACATGAATAGGCTCCGAAACACCTGGACCGATTTGAAAAATTCTTTCACCATTAGAATCCTACATTATCCCTGATGAACATAGGCTATATTTTATCCCGGGGAAGTAAAGTTTTCCCGAGGGATCGCGGGTAACACCGTGACGGACAGCTAGTATGAACTATAAAGTTGTTTATCCACTGATACCCGCTACATCTGCTGACTTGTAAAGTGTATACCATCCTCCACCATCCGGCGCCTACATCAAGATGAGCAGCTCAACCAGCGTTGTATTTACAATAATTACAGCGATTACATCGCTGACGGGTCAGGTGCGAGGTGATGGTAGATCTACGATAATTTGACGTAATCTCTCGACCCATATCTGTTTCGCTTTCACTTGTAGTGATTTGTGGTTGCTTGTTTTAGTTGATAAATTAGTAAACCATCATTGTTAACATGAAAAATGGCTTCTATCAAAGCTGTATTTTGTTCAGACTTATTTTGTTGTTCGTAATCATCATTGGCCTTTTCCCATCTACTAGAGATGATTTAGCTGGCGTCAGTCTGGTCAGGTTACACTACAATTTTGGGTTGAATTTTAAAATGTTCATGGCTGAAAAGGCCTATACGGCCTATCTTTGTTCAGACTTATTTTGTTGTTTGTAATGCAAGTTCAAATTACCATTTTGAGCTTGAGGTCGTATAGGTAAGTAATTTTCTCTTAAACATTGCAATAATATGAATTATAACTATAACCAAAACCTTATTAGGTTGTAGCGTGGTATGGGCATGTCATGAGGAAGGATGAAAGTCATATAACACGACGAGTGATGAGTATGAATGTGGATGGATATACCGGTAGGGGTAGGCCTAAGAAAAGATGGATGAACTGTGTGAATGCGGATATGTTAGTGAAAGGAGTGAGTTCTGATATGACGAGTGATAGAGGGAAATGGAAGAAAGAAACATGTTGTGCCGACCCCACTTAGTGGGATAAGGGCAGGAAGAAGAAGAAGAACCAAAACCTTATTACACATCCCATAGTACAAGCTATGCTAAGTTTGGGGCTAGATGATCCTGTGCGAAATTTTCCAGCATTATTATTATTATATTATTATAAAATCACTATACTACACAGCTACGTTTCATCAACAAAACCGGACAAATGAGAGGTCCAGAATAATCCAAGTTGCAAAACATGCTCGCATTATAGCGTCCTTTGTTATCCCTAATACGTACTGCCCAATCTCTTATGAAAAGGAACGTACCCTGATTCTTACGGAACATTTGTAATCCAGGCCGTAATGAAAGACATTGTTGTAGTAGATTGCTCCGGTCTGTCTACGATGGTCCAAATATGGAATAGGACTGTTTATTTGTGATTTCAATATGATATTACTCTTTGTTTTCCTGTTCTCTACTCATAACAATATATTATTGTTGTAAGAACTTATGTAGGAATAACGCAAAAAGATTACGTATATGAAACGTAAAATGAAAAAGGTAATAAAACAAAGGGACCAGACCAAAAAACTCTGTCTCCAGCCACCATATGTTGCAAACCAGTGGTTTTAAAAACACATTTGCATTCAAACAAGTGGAGACCAGTTCCTAGCAGCGATATATTTTACAATTTCATTGACATTTACCGAGTAACAGATACAGAAATGGTGATTATCGGTGTAGGAAGTGGGCAGATTAAAAACGGGTCCACTTTACCAGTTATGCACTTTTGGTATGCTTAGCGATAGATTCACAACATTGTAAAACACTCTTCTGTCGTCATCAGTAGACTAGAAGCCGAAGAAGTCCGAATTTGACACAAGTGGGATAAATATTTGCATGTTGCAGATATTTTGTTCCTGGTCTGGGTTTTAGGATCCGATAGTACTCGTAGTTTCTGTTTCATTTTCTTATTTTGTGCAACATCAAGTAAGGGGCCTACAATCAAATTGATTCAGAATAAATTGATTTAGACTTTCGCTTTCTTTATTATTTTATGTGTAAAAAATGCTGTGGTTCATTTTATCACGGAACTCTCCAAAATATTTGAGGTAATCGCAATATGACGTCTAATTTGGTTTTATTATTGTTATATACCCATTATCACTCGTAGAGTGTAAAACCAAAAACCGTTTATTTCTCAGTTTTATTATGAAACACGTAAAAAGCTAATTACGTATAAGTATCATTATCTGTAAAACCATTTGCTTCGATGGTGATTTTTTTGCGATATTTTTGCGTGAATGATTATGCTATTAGCGCTAAAATTATTGGGACATTTAACGTCATCGAAAAAACATAATTATGGACACATTTTTATGGACAAGTCAAATTACTGGTTTGGCTTTTTACGCCGTGTATCATATATTTTTCTCTGGCTCGGCAGTCAATGTTTACTTAGGACCAAATACTAGGAAGTCGTTAGTATTATGATTGCTTACCTCACTTTTCCTTCAGTTGGTCTCTTACCCTCATTTGTCGAAATTAAGTCTTGGCGATTACCAAACATTTACTTTTTGTAATGTTTTACCAAATCAATATTATACATGTTTTAAGTGTATGAAATGAACACAATCATTACCTTTTATGAATAAATCGACTTCTCAGACACATTTATTTTTTTCGAAATAAATGATATCCTGCCAAAGTCTCTGATAAAAATTTTGTGACAACTTTATTTAAACGTAAATGCAATTAAACAACAATTATGTACCCGTTTCTTGTGTCAGTAAGCAAACCATTTAAAGTTATTTGTCATCAAACAGTACAAATGACTCAACACTTTCATGCATCTTGACATACAAATTATTGTATTGAGCAAAAACTTAGCGAGGATTCATTTCTTGAATTTACAGTGACCATCAAACAAACTGAACTTAGATCTAGAAGGATGTGTTATAATGCTCCAATACCTTAGCCATTATAAACTCGACTAATGAAAGCGAGAGAATAAAAATACCTAATTAACTGACTGAACTGATAAGATATAATACTACATTCACTATCACTCAAGCAAGTCAGGTATAACTTGTAGATGATATCTCAATGAATAAAAATGATATAATATGATGATAGTGATACAATTCCGGCTGATACGCGAGATAGAGTCAATTAGGTATCAAACAAACGAAAGTGACCCGAATCCGTCTACGCTAGACACGATGCAGATGTATTGAGAATCGTGAATAAGATAAAAGATTGGCCCAACTATAGCTAACATTTATGTTAGGATTATAATGTACATCCTTATTTTCGTAATTTTAAAATTTAATAAATGATCAGCCACGACGTCCACGTTTTTAAAGCACAAACTGTCTTCCCAGTGCGTATCTTTTAAGTAAAATAAGAAAGAAAATTATGCTTAACGTATTATATTTCTAAAAATATTCACATTGATTTACATACTCGTATATATTTTGCAACCCAACGAAAATTGACAAATTCAAAGTGGCCACCACACGTAAAAACATACCTTATTTATTTTATCTGAAATTACCGTGTTTACTACTGTGTGACTCAGAAAGTATTATTTAATTTGCATAAATAACGTTATGTCCATAGAAGTGAACTTTAATTACTGCAAAATTTACATCATATCGCAATATCTGACACCTGCAATTCTGATAGGAATTTTAATTCATAAACTATTACCTACTTACAGTTTGCATATAAAAGTCCTAGAGATTTAGTAAGGTGCGGTGAGACTAAAGCTTTAATTTCTTCTTCAATTTATGGAATCCATTAGATTATTGTGAAGGCAGCTGAATAATATTTTTAGTTTTGAAAGAAGCGCTCGTGATCGTGCTTGCTTAGTCGTTCTTGATAGATCGTCGAAGTTAAGCAACTTTCGAAACGGTCTGTAAGTGGATGGGTGACCGCCAGTGGCATTTTCATCTGAGCGCTTCCGTGCTTCGGAGGGCACGGTAAATTGTCGGTCCTGGCTATTTTAAGTCGTTAAGCCATGACGGAGGCCTTAAGGCGGCCTAAAAACTCCGTCACCAGAGTTGGCCACTGACTCATACGAACTTACTTACTTAGTTTTGAAAATATTCATATTTCGCTCTTAATTCTTAACTTAAACCCTATGTTATTAAGTAGTACATTACGAGAGGTGAACGCGCATAAAGTTACACAACAATGCCATAATTGCAACTGTATCGGCTGACTACCGAATACATCATTTCGGTTTTCAACCTTATTGACCAAGACACGACCGAGACCTGTATTCATCGTTCTTCGACCATGGTTACTCACGAATTTACGGTTCTGTTCATAAAGGTCTTCATTGCTTTAATAATGTAGTTTTGGGAATTAATAACTGATTTATCTCAAGTTTTATTAAGTTAACCATTTCTCTTTGATTGCTTGATTTGCAATATTATCATCTCTATAATCAATCATATAAATGTATATTCCATTCTATCCAATCACAGCTATTGCCTACTCGTATAAGTTCGTATCCAAATAATTCTCGAATGTTTTGTAGGGGATATACCTTGAACGTACTACTGTTGTTAAAAGTTAAAATGTAATCGTCTTAACAAGTAAGTGGTTGACAAGTAGCTTATGTTTGTTATCGCGCCCTTGTTTGATAAAGTTTTCCTTTGTTTAAAGGATATTATCTCACAGGTATAACAATATTATGACATCATTACATTATGTCACTGACATAAGCTTTCCTACTTGAAATTATTTATTACTTTTAATCATGTGCATTAAAAAAAACAAATATTCTCCTGCAACGAAACATATTGAGACTATTTACATTTCAAACAATTTTAATGTAATCGAGCATTCAATGACTTTCAATCAAGGGTAAACGAACAACTGAGTCAAAACTCGCAAAAAGCTGATAGACTTCGCAGATGTTGGAGTCACCCTCCACATAATTCAATGCAGGGGAATGACAATGGACTATCGGTTCCCTCGCCCTTGGGAAATCGCTGCTTCACGCCAGTTTCACACTAACACCTATTGTTGCAATTGCGGTGAATTTCATTATACCTAGGTACTGCTGAAAGCAAATCTGACAATTATTCAGATACCCATAGTATAAATGTAGATTCTATATCTATCTGTAATGCAACTTTCAAATGATGAAACATGTTTTCAAATAGTGGTTATAGTGCAGTGGTTACGGAGATGTCCCTCCACATTCATATAATTTGCTTACTCCTAGTAGTGTTTCTTACCCTGTTATTAATAAATACGAACTTGGGTGGGATTAGAGCTAATCCAAAGCACAAGACAGTAGTAGGTCAAATCTGTATTAATAAATAAAGACCAAGGAGGAAATAAGCTAATCCGACACTGCTCTCGGAGCAAGAGTTACGCCTAGGTGCAACCTAGTATAGAGATGGAGTAAGCATACTCTATCATGAATTTTGTCATTTTACTTCATAATATTCATGTCATAACCAAAAAAAGGCTGTGCAAATAGGATGGATATGTTGATGGTTTGAGGAAAAATTTAATGAGGTTGGATGGATACCAATTACGATAAATGGGGCGAGTGAAAATTTACAATATTCGTAAAATTTCATTTTATGATCTCGAAGAAACTGAATTTAAAAGCCAAGTAAGTATAGATTTTGAAGTGAAAAATCATTTAGCATTAGCAAGAAACAAAAAAACAGTTAAAAATTACTAAACACAGTAAATACTTTTTTTATGACTAAAAACTTTTTGAGATTTTGAGAAGAATAAAACCTCTTACCTCTTTGAATAAAACAGATTATCAAATACAAATTATTGTCTATCTCTGTCATTCATATAATTAGTGACAAAGACAGACAATATTTTGAATGATAATAATATTCGTTCATTCACTCGTTTTTATTTTAAATTTTATGGGTTGCCATAACGCACGCGATAATCCCGATGAAAGAAATGTATTACTGATTCGAGATAACTACCGATTTATTAATAACCTTAAACTCATCATGTTACTCCAAGAAGTAACAGTTCTGAGAGCAGTCTCGGATATAGCTAGAATTAGGGTTTTCTAATTAATAAGGCGGTTAAAGTATAATACATTATACTCGTAGTACAGATCGCTTAATGACTTATGCTAAATCTGGCAGTTTACCCGAAATAATGACATAAAAGACATTCATCAAAACTCAAAACTTCAGGTTTTCCTTCCTTGGAGGTGATAACAAATGGGCCCAGCAATTCATTACACGAAAGCTTAATCGTTCAGCACATTCAAAACACGGAAAACCACTCTCGTGTTCTTTGAATAAATGATAACAATATTAATTAATTAAGCTGGATGAAAAGCATCCATCGTAATCACAATAGATTTCCCGCTTTCCCGCTCATTAATTATTCACGTCGATTCCTTGAGAATCAGCGACAGGCCAGGTTGGTGTTGCCACATCTATGCCCACAGGCCATCCACCAGCTCCGCTTGGCCAGTTCGTGTTGTTTCTCATAAACTATTTACATCAAAATTCATAAAAATCATTACCAATTTTGATCAAAACTTGTTCCATTTTGGTTGCACTGTGGCTTGTTATTGGATCATCCATTTGATGACCAAAATGAAAGTAACTTAGGTTAAAGACATTTATTTCTCATACAAACAATTAATAGTTCTTATTTCTTATCTTATTAACTTTACTTTGATCTCTATCAATAACGTGCCTATGTAAAAACAAGAGCTCTACATACTTCATGCAGAAGGATCTGCGTTTAAAATCCATGTAAGATTCTATTTTAAATCTAGCGTGATACAGCTGCACTCACCTATCTATGCCTGAATTATGACAGGTGGCGAAACGGTGCGGTCGAGACGTAATGATTCCAAGCCGCTTTAATTTGTTGTGGCAACATTGAAAGGAACCATCGGGCTGCCAGTGATTAATGTTCGCAAATTCCAAATGCTAAACACGGGATTGCATGTTTCGATGAATGGTTGAGGTTACTTGCTTTGTTCTGGGATTAGATTGGCGCCTGCTGAGGGACAATCAAATTATTTGAGATCTATGGATTGTTTCCACCGAACTTTATGACTCAACTGATTCTAATTTAGTTTGATATGTGTGTAGCTTATATAATAATCTATCTATCTATCTATTCAGCCCGCTTGCACCCACTGCTGAGTATAGGCCTCCTCTCTATATCGCCACACTTTTCTCTTTTCTTTAAATAATAATGTTTTTTGTTATTTTGTTCTATGTCAGGTCAGGACGTAATGTTGTATCTGTTTTTTCTTTCATTTAAGAGTTCTTAAATAAATTCTTTGCCAACTGTCTCAATTATGCTCTCAAGCAATTTGGCACCGTGGCCGTCAATATTTTTGTAAACTCGTTGCGAAAATATTCTTCCTCAATTTTTCATTCAGCTGGCTTGCTTACTTAGGGCACCTCATTTAAAATAAACAGTACGGAAAACGGAGTACGTGACTCAAATTCGCAATGCTCGATAACGGTGTATTATTTTCAAATGTGATAACACGAATGAACCCTTAAAATGGGTTCTTTCTATATTGTTGGAAAGGTTTCGGCCGAAAGTGGGCGAAGTGGTTAGAAAACTTTCATGGGTCGTTTGGATAAATAGTGGTCCAGGAAACTTTCGGTCTATTACAGAAAATATGCTAGTATCGTATTGAAACTGCTTTGAAATTGTTTCGAGATGTGTGGTAAGGGCGATATGCTAAAATATAAAGCTTACAATTTGCTTGAATAGTTTTTGCCTTTATAAAATGTGGGTTTCATAACTTGACTATTATCTGAACAATAAAGATTCAGATGGTTCATTTTATGTGTTTATAGAGCGTTCCAAATATTTGGTTTTACGGTTTCCAAGATTAATTTCGTTTTTGGAACATAATACGAAAACCCACATCCAACATAATCCTTACTCAACTTTATTTCCCCGAAGACTAGGGATATCCATCACAAAAGCTCGTATTATGTCAGCTGCTCGTCAAAAAGCGATCCAAGATGGAGGGGATATCGATAAATAACATATTGGGTAGTAAACTAAACGTTATTCCAACAATTCCTTTCTGTATTCACAGTAATCCATTTGCTATTTTGTTACTGCGTGCTAAAACTAGATTAAAAGATATAAAAAAATTATGGGATCGATACGAGTATTATGCGAGATGAAGCACATTATGAAATTATGCGATATGTCCTTTCAATTATTTGGTTACTTACAAAAAATTACGTCTTCAATTATAACTGTTTTGTATACTACTACCTACTCAATATATGGGTTTTTAAGTACATACTTAATAGATTACCTTGGTTTTCACATTTTCACAGTGATCGATTTTATTGTATTTTTTTTATTTAGAATTCGATTAGTTTTTCCAAAACACTCTTTTTTTCGGAACTGTTTCTTCAATATTTGGTTGCATAAGTATATCTCAAGCGCAAAACAAATCCGCTACTGCGCCGCGCCGGCGCCGATGTTGCAAGAATACCTGGAAGTCAGATGTGTACGCAAGTTTTTAATACAAAACATCTATTTAAAATTCATACCTACTGAATACATTAGCTTACCTAGAGTAGGAATTCTAAACTTTGTTGCACTCGCAACAGCTAAAGGTAAATTTGAATATTAGTTTGTTTCCTAAAGTAGGAATAAGTTATGTTTACGTTCTAATTAAATTTAATCAAGTGCAGCCAATAACATTATTGTGTTCATATGCAATAAATAATTCAAGATGAAATCACGAATGCAACTAGGTTGTACACGTTCACATAAATAAAACAGTAAGCTTAATTGATTATCGCCTATAATACATGGTTGTAATGCGTGATTACCGCGTCGGGATTCTGTTTGCATGGCGCCATTCACTCATACCCACACTTACCTATTTATATACCTTGAGGGTACTTATGCACTAATTATGCTCAAGAATTGCACTTTGTATCTAGGTGTTATAGTTATTGCTGTGTAATCTGTGGTTAGACATACACTTGACGGGCGACGTCGCGGCGCGCGGCGCGGCGTTATCGAACTAGTGTTGTCTGTTTGATTGTTTAATCGAAATCTATCGATACTTTTAGAATAAGATCGGAATAGGGCTTGATTGAGGTTTTAAAAGTAAATACATAAACTATGTCTTGCAAAAACATGTTTCAAATATCATATGCCAACAATAAGATATATTGAAATTGAGCATAGAACCTTGGACTCAATCACAAGTACATTAATAACCGCAGTTCCAAACAGTTTGGAATGTACAAAATAGTAGCAGCCCGTCCGAGGTGATAGGTGTCATGTTATTGTTTAAACTGACATTACAATACGATTGTTTGCCCCGAGCGTTTAATACGTTGTCGCGAATGCACAAATTGATACAGTGGCGCCGCTCGGCTGATTATCCGACAAGCTGCACTTGACTGCGAGTAGGCGGTGCTGCTACAGACTGGCTCTTGAAATGCTAGTGTTGGCAATTGGCATTGGTATGTTGTCGATAAAAATCGAGGTAGGGCTTGACGGACATCGATGTGATTGGTATGTAATTTGTATCCGGTATTTTTTTATGAAATACGATAAAAATTAGAGAGCTTAGGTGTAATGAAGCGGGTTAATTTACAAGGATTTTCGATATCATATCCCGAACTTAAGATTAAAAACTTAAGCTTCAGTTAAGAACAAAATGATGCAGGAAATCAAATGAAAAAATAAATTGAAAAAAGAAAATCAAAGTTTCTCTAAATTGAGAATTATAAGTATCAACTCTGATTTATTGCTATAAAACACAATCATAAATCAACTTCGCTAATCCCTTCCAAATCAAACTACATTCCACTGAATCGTTTCCCACCGACACCGAAATCGATTTTTAGAATCGTGAATCACAACACTAAATTCCTGTGATCTAGCTCGGTTCTAATGACCTGCCAATATCCTTTAGCCAGTAATTGACCAGTGGAGCCTTTTAATTGCAGCCTTTTTATGTAATAACACCCTGTATAATTGGTGTTGCCAACGAACAGGTAATATTGGGCTGATGAATAATGTTGCATGTAATTGCTAAATGTATTGTGTTTGTCTGTAGCACCTCTATGAGTTATTATATTAATTGCTGATGTTTGTATTCGATTCAATCATAATAATATCTACTTAGACAACTTTATAATGTTTAGGTACAAAACTCAAAAAATAATTAGAAAAGATCAAATATAGATAGAAAATACTCGCCAGTGACGGATAAGTTGAGGAGTAATAGGTTGTCGTGGTATGGGCATGTTATGAGGAGGGAAGAGAGTCATGTAACGAGAAGAATGTTAGGTTTGAATGTGGAGGGATGTATCAGAAGAGGCAGACCAAAGAAAAGATGGATGGACTGTGTGAAGGATGATATGGGTAAGAAAGGAGTGAGTTTTGAGATGACGGCTGATAGAGCGGAGTGGAAGAGAAAAACCTGTTGTGCCGACCCCACATGAAAGTGGGATAAGGGCAGGGAAATGATGATGAAAAAGTTAAACAAAAATATAAAACTAAACAAAAAAACTTTACTATAATATACAATCGGCGGTCTTATCGCTAAAAAGCGATCTCTACTAATTAAAAATGTATTTGACTGTGTGTACTCAAAACTAAATAATATAAAAAAAAACTTTAAAAGCTTCAAGGTTTATTTTTAAGCTTCAAGCTACTACACGAAGCTTTAAAATAAACCGGAGTAAAATCATTTCCGATTCGATTAAACTTCATCAAAACCCAAAACACCTTATGCAAGAGATTGATGGTCCTCAATAAATTACCGAACAGATCTAAACCCGCTGACATTTATCCTTAGGCTCGATTGCTTATAATTTAACGAATTTTTATGATCCTTCCATCAGACTAACTGACTTCTGCGACGATAAAAGTTCCTATAGAATTTTCTCCATTTACATCCTCGAACTCCTCAATCGAACAGTAAAATAAAATATTAACAAAATATTCGATCGCTGAGTTCTTGAATTTAAATTTGGGATGATTTAAATTGTCACGTTCGAGTACCGCGTCCGCATTGCTTATGCAATGTCACGCAACCACAAAAACGGCAGTGGATTACAAACTGATTTAATTTCCAAATCGATGATAACAGTAGGGATGTGCCACAGGCCGTAAATAAAACATGGAGCTGGCACAATGCGTGAATTTTACACCATTTTTATTTTACGAGTGTCGGTAAAACATTCAGTCCCTACAATAAAATAGTCTCGCGTTTTTACGGTCAGACTGCGTATTTTGAAAGTGATTTTGGGCCAATACGATGTGATGGTGAAATTAATTGTACTTAAATACATTTTAGAAATCTAGCCTCAACAAAGCAAAGATTATATTATAAGAACCAGATAACTGATAAACCCAAAAAAATAAAACCGTGTTCAGTTCATCACATTTGATTGCCCTGGGCGGTAATCGAACCCACGTCCTACAGTGCCGAGCTATAAAGCTAAAGGAAACCACTAAGCTTGCGCTCCAGTTTCACTTTTATAGTTGTCAAAATAGCGTTTTTGCTACCACCTATCTGAGTAATAAAACAAGCATCAAACCCAAGCGCGCCCATTGACCTGTTTGCCAGCGTCAATACAAAACAGATTTGTCTGTTTTGTTGATGGATACTTATACGTGCTGTTGAGATTCAGCGCCAATGAGCATGTCTTCCTGTTCAGCTACAATTGAAACTAATATATTAACTACCAGCAATTTAGTCAATGTAGGCGATGATTGGTGGAAATTGGTTCATTTATTGCTATATTTATTCCTTCCTTTTATACCTTTACCATTTGTTTCATCTCCTTACACATTTCCTAAGAAAACATATTTCCTTATATTGTGATAAAATTATTGGACAAGTTTCTCCTCAAAGCAAATAATTATTATTGCTATTTAGAAACTGATAATGACACCGGCACGATCCCAACACTAATTTTCTCAGAAATCTATATTGGTTCGTTTGTGTTATGTTATATGATTCATCTCGTTTTGAAATCCAAATTCAAACTATACAATGTCATACATCATTCAGTTTAGTTATAAAAACGACAAAATTTTGAAAACAACTTTGGTTGATGTGGTTTCATAACAGAAAGTGTATTTCATAAAAAATATCCACTCCTAGAATTGAAAGCATAGAACTTTCTTACCTGATAGACTTAAAATGTGGGTCATCGGAAATTATTCCATGTCAAGACTGTATCAGTTTCTAACATGAGAAATTCCATCGCATTACAATTATCATTGTCTAGTATCTTCGACTGTCAAGTCTAAGAAAGTTCTATGGTTGCAATTCTAGGAGCGGATTATTTGAAAATTCCCCGTAAACTTCACTGAACAATCACGAACCACATCCGGCACCTTGCAACATGGCAATAACTCGGAAATGTCATGCATTTGTCGAAACCAACAGTGCACAATAGTGGAAGATTGATACCCCACATTTCGATGTAGAGACGGCGCGTAGGCCGCGCATTCCGCTCAGTGTGGGCCAGAATTGACATCTGAGTTAGCACCGGTTTCTATGCGTGATAAAAGGCCCCACAAACATCTCAAGAATAACTTCCGTGCACTTGGCACCAGTTTATTTGCATATAGAAATTCCCACTAATATTCGGATAAACATCTCGATGCGAAATGACATCTTTGCAATTAGCACCAGTTTTTTCGCATTATACAAGCTTTCACAACATGTCATTATCGATTAACATCTCTCGCTCTACTTATTTTTGGCAAACGCGATCGGAATGTTGTTGGTTTTAACGAATATGATGAATTTTATTGCATATCCATTCTGGAGAAGAACAGGTCTTAGTAAACTTTATAGTATACTCGTCCATAATGTCCCGAGTGTTCCAAAAACAGACTGATTTGGGTAGAGTATTTATTGGTTAGCGACGAACGGTGAAAGATGATTTGTTTCGTTTATGATCCGATTTATGTCCGAATGGCCACAATTTGAAGAGACAAAAGTATTTTGGGCACTGTTGGCTGCGCCTAATGCATTTTGATATATGGACCATAAAAACACAATTGAAATTCACGACGTGAGCGTTTTATCATCGCTCAGACAGGATCGACGGCGACAGAATAATTTGCTGACCAAAATGACATTATGGCCATCAAACTTGTGAACATGGGCGAGCTTATCCGATAATATGGCAGTATCATTTCTTGTCTGTTTGGTGTAAATTCATTTACGGGTTGACAGGTTATTACAATGATTGAAACAAATTCAAATCTACGACGACAATAATAATTCCGGAATTCATTCTTAGGATATTAACAGCTGGAGGACGACATTATTATACTTTGTATGGTGCTCAGTCAGCAGTTTCGTTTGTTATTTGGTCCTAGATTGACAGTTAGCAAAACAACGAATATAAAATATTTCATGATAGTTACATACTTGCTGTAAGCCAATGGGTGTCTTTGAGGAAAATTATCAAAAAAAAACCACAAACTTGCAAGAAGGTGCAATTTACAATGACGCACGTATTTACCTATTCTGTATTCTTAGTGGCTACTTACTTATTAATGGGATTTAGTAAAGCGGCTTTGTCACGTTTAAGGCTTTAGCTTGACATTGAGAAATAGTTGTGTAATACCCGATTCTTTGAAGCAATTTATTTTTAGGTGCGCTTCGTGCAAATGGACGTTCTAAGCTGCATTTTTGGTAAGTTTAGGTCAAGGTATTGCTTTGGCTAGTACTTGTAAAAATACAAAGATTCTATTGTGTAATGACGAACCATTTAACTTCTTATACGAATAATGGCATAGTATTTTTAATTGCCATAGCATATATATAAAACCCCTAAGTACCTAAGTTTTTACAGAAAAAATAATGTGAATAATGTAAGTAAGGATTTGTTTAATTATTGTTAAAAGTTCTTATGATAAAAATTTTTGAAAAAAAAATTGAACCGACTTCACATAACACAAATAGACACTAAGAACCTTCTATGTACCTACACTAAAAAGAGAATAATTACGTTTTTAAAAAAAAAGAAAAACCGACTTCAATGTTCGACTCTACCACGGCGTGACTCAGGGAATCAATAAGCCATACATACAAATCTAAATAAGAATAAGTTTTTTTTAAATATCATCAAGTACAAGCTTTTAATGGATTACCGTGATCTGATTGAACTCACCGATGTAAGTACAACATTTCATTTCAATCAACCTATTTTCTGAGGAGTTCCGTTCTCCATCATCGGATCAGCTCGCAGTCATCATATTTCAAATTAGTAAATGAAACTTGACCGATGTAGTGAGTTTCAACTCAATCAACCTATTAACTGAGGAGTTCCATTCTCCATCATCAGATCAGCTCGCTGTCACTATATTTTAAAATTTTAGATGATACTTGATCTACAAACCGAGTTTCAACTAAATCGGTCGATTATCTGAGGAGTTCCCTCCATCATAAGATCAGCTCGCTGTCACCATTTTTGAAAATTTTAGATGATACTCAATCTACGAACCGAGTTTCAACTCAATCGGCCTATTGTCTGAGGAGTTCCCTGGAACAGCTCTTGACTCCATCATCAGATCAGCTCGTTGTCGCCATTTTTGAAAATTTTAGATGATACTTAATCTACGAACCGAGTTTCAACTCAATCAGCCCACTGTCTGAGGAGTTCCCTGGAACAGCTCTTGACTCCATCATCAGATAAGCTTGAAAGAAAGAAATAAATAATGCTAAACAGATAATGCTTAGGCTCCACCGGCGTCTAAAGGCAATAATTACCAAAACTGCATACATTTTATGTCAAGTCTCGCGACACGTGAGTTCCTGGCATTAGTAAATTGTCAATTTGACATATTGCATAGAGAGTCTTAGACTTATCTGTCGATTCGATTTACAATGGCTAGGAGGGAAGGTTTTTAGAGTTTTACGGGCAAATTATCAAACCCTCAGGAATAAAATTTATATGGGACCACCTCTGGAGTATACCCTTTCAAACAAAAAAATAATTTTGAAAATCGGTCCACAATTGGCGGAGTAATCGCGTAACATGATACAAAAAAAAAATAATAATAAAAAACATACAGGCAAATTGAGAACCTCCTCCTTTTTTTGAAGTCGGTTAAGAAGTCGGTTAAAAATAAGAATATACACATGCAATTATTACTTACAGTATTCAAATAATAAATTATTATGTTATATTATATTTGAAGTCGGTGCCAACTACCTATGCATTTACATCATCATTGGCCTGCCCTTATCCCGCTCATGCGGGGTCGGCACAACATATTCTCTTTCTCCACTCTCCTCTATCACTCGTCATCTCCATATCCACTCCTTTCTTACCCATATCTTCTTTCACACAATCCATCCATCTTTTCTTAGGTCTACCTCTACTCACATATCCATCCACATTCATTTCCATCACCCTTTTAGTTAAATGAGTTTCATCCCTCCGCATAACGTGCCCATACCACGCTAACCTATTGCTCCTCAACTTTTCAGTCACTGGCGCTACTTTCAGACTTCCCCTAATATATTCATTCCTCACCTTATCCATTCGCGTCACTCCGCACATCCATCTCAACATTCGCATCTCTGTCGCATGCACTCTTCTTTCATCCGTCGCTTTCGTGGCCCAGCACTCAGATCCATACAGCACGACAGGTCTAATGACCGTCTTGTAAATTTTCCCCTTAAGTTTAAGGGGCATACAAGGGTCACATGTTGTTCCTGAGACCTGTCGCCACTTCATCCATCCCGCATTCATTCTATTTTTTACGTCTCGGTCAATTCCGCCGTCATCTTGTATCAATGATCCGAGGTATCGAAAGTCGGAGCAGACTGGTAGGAATACACCATCTAAGGCGATGGGAGAGAAGCTGGATGAACCCCCAAAGTTACAGAACAGGTGCTCAGTCTTGGTTCTGCTTATTTTCAAGCCAACACTTTCCAGTCTCTCCCGCCATTTTCCCAGCCTGCTCTGAACCTCGGATGCATCTTCTCCGACGAGAACGATGTCGTCGGCGAAAAGCATACACCAGGGTGCCTCCTCCTGTATGTCTGATGTCAATGCATCCATCACCAGGAGGAACAAATAAGGGCTTAACGCCGATCCCTGGTGTAGGCCCACAGCCACACCGAACTTATCAGTAGCGCCAGCTTCTGACCGGACGTACGTGCTTGCGTCTCTATACATGGCACGCACAAGTTGGATGTATTTCTCAGGCACTCTCTTTTCTTTCATCGCCCACCACAGAACTTCACGGGGCACTCTGTCGTACGCCTTCTCTAGGTCAACGAACACCATATGCAAGTTTTTGTGCGCACGTTTGTACTTCTCGCAGACTTGCCTTAGTGCGAATATGGCGTCCGTTGTACTGCGTCCCGGCATAAACCCAAACTGGTTCCGTGATACCTCACTCTCTTCTCTCATTCTCGACGACCTCTGTGGCGCAGTGGGTGAAAGCCCGCTTGAGACGCAGCAGGTTGCGGGTTCGATCCCCGTCGCGGGATAAATGTTTGTATGATCTGCAAATATTTATCTCGGGTCTGGGTGTTTCTATGTATAATATGTATGTATTTACAAACAAGAAGTATATAAGTAGTGTATCAGTTATCTGGTTCCCATAGTACAAGCTATGCTTAGTTTGGGGCTAGATGATGCTGTGTGAAATTGTCCAGCATTATTTATTTTATTTATTTATTCGCCTCGCTATCACTTTCTCCCAGACTTTCATACTATGTGACATGAGCTTTATTCCGCGATAATTGTTGCAGTCCTGTACATCACCCTTGTTCTTGTAAATGGGTACCAGAGAACTGTTACACCATTCATCTGGGATCGCCTCCTCTTGCAACAGCATATTGAGGAATAAAGTCAGCCACTTCCACCCATCAGCACTCAAAACCTTCCATACTTCAATCGGAATACCATCTGGACCTGTCGCTCTGCCATTTCTCATGCTTTGCACGGCCGTTCGTACTTCCTCCACGCATATTTCTTTCACCATTCCCATGTTGGCTGGTACCTTGTTAAGGACACCGCTCCAGTCATTCTCTTCATTCATTAGTTTATCAAAATATCTCTTCCAACGATCTTTTATTTCATCATCATTCGTAAGTACTTTTCCTCCCTCATCTTTCATACATTTTACGTGGATTAAATCCCTTGCATTCTTCTCTCTCGCTTTTGCTAGCTTGTACAGGTTCTTCTGTCCATCAGGGCTTTCCAACGATTGGTACAGTTTCTCTTGTACACGAGCCCTCGCTACAGCAACTGCTCTTTTAGCCATTCTCTTACACTCCACGTACACCTTCCGTTTATTCTCTTTCACAATATCATTCCCACTCTCGATATTCTTCCATTCTTTAAATGCGTTCTTCTTCTCTTTCAAAATTGTTTGCACCTCTTCATTCCACCACCATGTATCCTTATCAATTTTTCCTTTACCTTTCGTTTCCCCACACACATCCTTCGCCGTTTGCCTTATACATTCTGCCATTTCATTCCAACACTCATTCCCTGATTTTAAATCCATATCCTCATCCATTTCAATCATTTTATCAACCACTCTTTTCTGAAACTCTCTTGCTTGCTCACTCTTCTCTAACATATGCCATTTAATTTTGGGTGGGGGGTTTGAGTTGCTTTTGGAAGGTCGTATTTTTATGTTAATTTCCAACAAGAGTAGTCTATGCTGCGAAACTAAAGGCTCGCCGGGTATAACCTTACAGTTCTTGGCCGCTTTTAATCTATTCCTTCGGATTAGGAAGTAGTCGATTTGTGTGTTGTGGTTGCCACTTTTGTAGGTGATAAGATGTTCTTCACGTTTTTTAAAATAGGTGTTCACCACGGCCAGGTCAAAAGCAGAAGCCGCTTGTAAAATTGACTCTCCCTCTTGGTTCTTGTTGCCAAACCCCCAACCACCGTGTACTCTTTCATACCCTGCATTCATCCTTCCCACATGTCCATTAAAATCTCCACCTATGTATATTTCCTCATCGTCAGGTATACTCATCATCACCGCATCAAAATCCTCCCAAAATTTATCTTTCACTACATCATCACAACCACTCTGCGGGGCATACACACTGGCTATATTCAAGACTAAATCTTCTAATAATAACTTTACAACTATTACACGATCGTTCACTCTCTTAACATCCGTCACACATTTTTTCAGTTCTCTATCAAGCACAACTCCTACACCGTTCCTCTTTCCATCACTCCCACAATAGAAAAACTTATACCCTACTCCTATCTCTCTCGCTTTTGTACCCTTCCATTTCGTCTCTTGCAAACATGCCACATTTATTCTTCTTCTCTCTAGCACATCCGCTAATTCCCTTCCCCTTCCAGTCATCGTACCTACATTCCAGCTAGCCATCCTCATTCTCACTTCCTGGACTCGCCTCTTACGTTGCACCCGTCCCTGGTGCAACAACCCTTGTCCATTTCCCACAGGCGCCGGGTGCTGCGCCTGCGCGTCGCCTTGGGGGTACGCCCTAGCATTATCACACATTCTATTCATACTTTGAGCCATGTTGTACAAAAGGATTCGGCTATATGTTTTACGACCGGCCGCCTGCCTGACGTCAACCCTCCTTGGGAACTCTTGTTGTATCTAGCCGACGATGACTAATGGCCCACATCGTCGCCTTTAAGGCCATCCACATTGCCTTGCTGCCTCGCCACCGAGGGTGGATTGCCAAAGGCCGAGGCAGACTTAGTGCACTAAACGGTAGGCAACCGTTAAACTCAAGTGCAGATGCACTTGAGCCCCTCACCAGGTTTAGCCCACGAGCCGACGTGGTTTCCGGGGTGTGGCCGCTGCATGCAGGACAGCTACTTGGAGCCACTGGTGAGAGTTTTATGGGCTATCAACGATTTTAACCATCAGACTCTGCTGCTTCCGGCGAACAAGCAGAGTGGACGCTGATACCCCACTACACCCCCTATGCATTTACATCTAAGAAGAAATTACGAGTACAATAGAACTTGGGTGCAAAATTGTATGGAGTAGTTAGAGTAGAATAGTTGGCACCGACTTCAAATATAATATAACATAATAATTTATTATTTGAATACTGTAAGTAATAATTGCATGTGTATATTCTTATTTTTCTCTTTTTAGTGTAGGTACATAGAAGGTTCTTAGTGTCTATTTGTGTTATGTGAAGTCGGTTCAATTTTTTTTTCAAAAATTTTTATTTTTCAATTTTTAGTATAAATAATATAGTAGGTTAGGTTAGATATTGGAATAGTCAAGATTAAAGAAGTTAGAGTGAGAATCCCTCAGGAATAAAATTATATGGGATCACCTCGAGCGTATTTAAACATGTCAAACTATTCAATGTTTGACTCAGATTTTGTAGTGAGAATGAGGTTTTTTGAGATTTACAGGAAAACTATAAATCCCTCAGGAAAAAAAAGTATGAGGACCACCTAGATATGGATACCCTTTCAAGCAAAAAAAAAAATTTTGGAAATCGGTCCACATTTTTCGGAAAGATCGGTGATTTTTTGAGTATTACGGGAAAACTATCAATCCCTCAGGAGTAAAATTTTTATGGGACCACTATGGTAGCATTCCCTTTCAAACAAAAAAATAATTTTGGAAATCGGGTTACAACTGACGGAGATATCGATGAACATACATCCAAAAAAAAAAAAAAAAAAAACATACATACACCCGAACATAGAACCTCCTCCTTTTTTGAAGTCGGTTAATAAAACCGTATATCTTTTAAGTATGACCAATTTTTTCGAGCTCTTCGCTTCCTCTATAAAAGTATCCGTAGGCTCCATAAGGGCAAAAAACCCTTTGTTGGAGACAATGTGAACAGTCGCCGCGATGGCGGCAGATAGCCGGTTCGAGTCTCGGCTGCAAATATGCCTGTCTAATTACCCTTGTTTAGCCCTACTATACGTTAGGCTGTGGCTTAGGCTCTGTCTGCACGGATTGCCTGAGTATTAAGTATTTGTTTTCTTACTGCAATAGACGATGATTTAAAGATCGCGAGAGAAAAAGTCCTAGCAGTGCGGTGCAAGTATGTATGTAACAAGATAAATTGCAATAGTTTTCTTATAGGTAAGGACTTTTTTGTGGCGTTGACTCGTGGTGCCTCAATAGCTACTGGTTAGACCGCAGTCGTGTAGATGAAGCTTTAGGCTAAAGAGCTGATTCAGATAAGTCTGCGTGAGATTTAAGCTAAGTGTGGAGCTTGCGTGTTCCTGATCACTTTCATCTAAAGTAATCGAGATTCAATGGGCTTGTTTAGCCTTATTTGCCTCATGGATACATTGTCAAGTACCTACTTAAGCAAGTAAACGGTGCTTACTGTCTATTTCTCAGATGTAAGATATGTACTAAAACTACACATTTTAAAACTTTCGCGACTCGAAGACATTTTAAATTTTATAACGGGACTTAATCGCGTAGGTATAACATTTGTTTATTTACCTCGACGTTTCAGTAGCGTTACAGCTACCGTGGTCACGAGAAGACTGCCCGCCGGTACTCGTTCGCCTCTTCGACCGATGAGAAACTACCCTCATTCGGTCAACACAAAATAACATTAGGGTCGCGACACACTACACTGACAACATCCAAGTTAGTACTAGACGTTCTTACACGACCCGAACACTTTTTTATCACTGGATCCCACGTTGATGACAGTTTGTAGCCACATTCCCGGTTGAAATTTTTGTGTTTCTTTATTTCAACTGCTTCACGCACAATTCTAGTATAATAATGGCGATCATTGGAAAGGACTAAAGGTTGATGTAACTCGATCCAGTGGTTTGATCCTGATTCTAGCAAGTGCTCCGCTATCGCTGATTTATACACCTGGCGATTTTTGACAGCTGCGATATGTTCTTTGACACGCTCAGCAATAGTCCGCTTGGTCTGTCCAATATAAGAACTGCCGCAACTGCAATCGACCTTGTATACACCAGGTGTTTGATAGGGTATAGTATCCTTGACTGTTCCTACTTGTGAAGCTATCTTGAGTAGTGGAGTGAAGAGGGTCTTAATTGCGTACTAAAAACAACAAACACCAACAAATGTTATACCTACGCGATTAAGTCCCGTTATAAAATTTAAAATGTACTAAAACTTCTCTAGATATTTTTTTAATATAAATAGCCGTTAACATCAGAAACCTGGGGCCGCGCACGTAGAGACCTGGATGCTATCCTAATGTTTAGTGACTCGTAGGTGACGCAGCATGGTGTGCTTCTTTTTATTATTATTTGTTTCGGACGAGTTGCAGAGATATTCACTAAAATATTATGATATATACATATAGATATTTACATTTTTGCAGATAACTCAGTTACTAGTATTTGGTAATAGCATGTCTGGCGCTAAAGAAAAACTGATTATTGTACTAAAACTTCTCTAGACTTTTTTAATGTTAAAATAATAACAAGTCAAAGTCACACGGTGACTTTGACTTATTGACTCCGACTTTCTTGGGACTGCGAATTTAATAATATGGTCTCGCAAATTCTAGAAGTAAATATTTTGTTTTCTTGTACTTTACTATATTTATACTGCGTAGCTTTGATAAGCCTGTAAAACACACTTTTATAGTCAAAACCGTATTTCCCCGCACATTTCAACCCCAACAGTACTGTTGGGGTTGAAATGTGTTTTCTTACAACAATGCCTTCTATTAATACGGGTACCCGTATTAATAGAAGGCATGTTGTAAAAATAATGAAAAGCTACAACATTTTTCTCACATAAAATCCGGCACGGTCCTACGTTATTGGCCAAAAAGCCTTGAATCCGGGGTATTGCCCAACTGATGGCTTCAAAACACACATAATCATAAATGTGATAGAGCAATAACCCCATGCTTTGATGGCACTTCGGCACGCATTTGTAACATGTTTGTTGGTACTTACATTGTTGCTATGTTGATGCGGAATTTAGTTCGGGAAAAAAATACTCAGGTGTTTAATATAAGTACTTATTAATATAAGTACCATTTTGAAAATCAAAAGGGGATCAGACAGATGCACAAAAACGCGAAAGCAAGTAAATAAAAAGTATCTCTAGTGGTTCTTGAGATTGTCACTGAAACTTTTTGTTTTGATCTGAGCCCATGAATATTTTGCTAGGATTTCGTTTTTTTTAAAGAAATATTTTACGCATGCCCGCTTGCAGATCCACGCAGGACCTACCTATATTAGTTAGAATACTTACTATTAAATGGTATTCTGTTTTTAACAACACAAGTAGGTATATTATTAAGGCCTGTTCTCACCATCGCTGAGGGTTCAACATAGTATTTATTTTAACCTGTTATTGCAAATATAGAATTAAAATGATTGTTTCTTTCCTTTCAGGTAAGTCTCGCTATCATCGTGCAGTCAATTTTGCATCGCGAATTGAAAACCAGTTCGCTTTTTCAAGGTAACTTAGGTATTAAGCGCGTATCGTATCGTAGCTCGGACCAAACGAATGCGGATTTATTGCGGTCGGAATCCCGCTAACGCGCGGTCGGGCGGCGATCCTACTGAATATTATATAAGTGAAAATTTGTGAGGATGTATGTATCTTTGTTACTCTTTCACGCAAAATCTACTGAGTGGATTTTTTTTATTCCCACTGCTGGGACCACTGCAAAGGTCTCCCCCAAATCTTTCCAATCATCATAAGTAGTATATCAGTCATGTTAGTACCCATAACACAAGCTCTGCTTACTTTGGGGCTAGATGATGCTGTGTGAAAAAGTCCAGCATTATTTATTTTATTTATCTCTCTCCTTCGATAGCTCCCACCAGTGCATTTGATGAGATTTTTTATCGGAAAAGAGAAGTATTCCCTAGGAACCGCGGGTAACAACCGGGCCTTTTTTGGTGCTATTTTCCAGAAACATTGCAATAGTTACGCAAATTCTGTGTGCAAAAAAAAACTACAGCCAAATTGAGAACCACCTTTTTAAACCAAACGACGAACACATTGTTGTATTGTAATTGTTTTGACGTCGTGTGTGTTAGTTGCCTTACAGTTATAGCTCAGGTTAAGCAGGATACTCTGTGTAAACACACAATAGAAGTTTCTCTGAAGTCTGGTTAAACAAGCTAAAACTGATACACATAAGCGAAATATCAAGATATAAACTATGTATTCCGTAGAATAACTTCCTTCAAGGAATATGTTATGTATACCATTTGCGTCAATAAGTGCATGAATTATCGAGACGAAAATTCATACAAGGATTAAACACCTAAAAAACATTCACTCATTTTTTTTAAGCGTTACACGATGCACTTATACACGGCTATTAAATGCAATACACTGTTCACGGCTCTTTTTGAATACAACTAATACTAGTTTTTTTTAATGAAGCAAAAAACATCACCTAATAGGTTTGTTTTCAAAACCTCTTAGCTGATGTAACCCGAACTCGTCTAGTTGCAATTCGCACAATTGTCCAGCGCATGCCGGTCAAGTTCAAGGCAACCATCCGTCTCCATTGAAACACCACCTTTAATTCAGACGCTGACATCATGACCAATTGCAGATGCGATCTTGCTGACCTTTGTTAGGTTACTAACATTAGTTTGCGATGCTTTTGTGTTTAAAGAAATATACGGATAAAAACGTAGTCTAGAGGGGAAACATAGCCAGTATGGCTATCTCAAAATATTACTTGGAAAATACCTCAAAACTAAGAGGAGAATTTTTAATAGTAAATGATAATGGTTTGAATTGAAATGGGCGAACAAGGCTAATTAAACTAGTATTTTAACAAAAAGTATATAAGTAGTATATCAGTTATCTGGTTCCCATAGTACAAGCTATGTTTAATTTGGGGCTAGATGATGCTGTGTGAAATGTCCAGCATTATTTATTTATTTTATTTTATTTATCTTTATATTTAAGAAAGGTTCTATTGAATTCTTCGTTCACAATTTTATTCGCTACCGGTAAGGTGCCACTTTTTTGTCTCATATTAAAACCTAAAGCTGCTTTGTCTGAACTGGTAGAAGTTTATCGTAATGTACAATATTTAATTTAATATTCGTGCGTGAGTAAAGACTCGTTCAGGTCAAGCAAGAATTTGGTGTTCATTCTCACACGCTGGCCCGACTACAACTCTACATAACCGTAAACACTGAAATATTCGAAAGGCAGATGCGGCACCGGCGAGATAAAATGCAACAAATCGGGCGTCAACATCCACCCAAACTTGGAGCTTGCAGCTTACCGTTATCCTTACCTTGAAGATGAACAAATTCCAACCTTATCGCTACACTGTAAGATTTAAATTTAAATATAAATGGCGTTATAAAACTGGACAAATTGGCTGTGCTTTCGCTTTGGAAAGGTTTTGGAGATAAAATGCTAAATAATTTGCGGAAACATTTTTGCACACATCAGTATGTAAGTTCATCTGTAAGTACATCTGCTGAAGATCTTTGTCATGGATAACGACATTAGAAAAGACCGAAAGTTCAATGCTATGCAATGCTATTTGAAACGAATATTAAAGGCCAATGGCTTTCTTCTATAGACTTAGACGTTTTAAATTCAAATGCTGTATCTCCTTACCGATCGCCGTCTCCTCCGACACAGATTTCCGTACCAAATCCGAACGGGACACTGGAGAGTCAACTTTTATTGTCTAGGTTCTCACCCCCTGTCTTACTTGTTACTTGCCAATGTTAGCTCGCATTAAACTCCTTAAAAACAGTGGACCCTTTTTTCCGTTAAAACAAGAAAATCACATAAAGCTTTTGAATCGTGAAAGCAATCGTTGTCAGATCAAATTAAAATCCAGTAGTTAATCAGCATCGTGGATCAGTATATTATCGGCTTAATCCGAACGAGTGCCAACTTAAATAAATCCGGTTCTGCCGTACCATGTGGAGCATACGCCACATAGTGCAAGATGATTACTAAGGGATAAGAGACTTTGAAAAATTATGACAAGATTAGCAAGACTAATAATTCTATTGAAAAGCATGTATTCTTTCTTAAGTGACCAAATAAATTTTTTTCATTCGTGATTACCTCCTGACTTCTTGTAGTGTCACTACTTCTTTCGAACCAGTGTGGTGACAGGATTTAAGTAGCTTTCCGTGATTGGTAGATTTTTGAATGACCGTTTTGTGAGTTTTGTCAGATAAGTGTAGTTTGAGGGCCGTTCTAAAGTAAATAAGTAAGTTCGTATGAGTCAGTGGCCAACTCTGGTGACGGAGTTTTTAGGGCGCCTTTAGGCCTCCGTCATAGCTTAACGACTTAAATAGCCGGGACGGACAATTTAACGTGCCCTCCGATGCACGGAAGCGCTCAAGATGAAAATGCCACTGGCGGGGTGACCGCCTTGTCCGCTGGTGATCCATTTACAGACCGTTTCAAAGGTTGCTTAACTTCGACGATCTATCAAGAACGACTAAGCAAGCACGACCACGGGCGCTTTTGTGCTTAAGTGGTGCTTATAGATTTATTTTGTTCATATATGTATAAAATCTTACCCTTGCTGTGTGAATAGTCTAAACTCGTGTAATGATAAGATATCCCTACTGTATAAAACTGATGAATTAATTACGTAATTCAAGTTGTTAGTTCCAAGTATGCTAAGAACGCACATTCCTATAATAGTTTATAGCCAACATGACAAAAAACATGTTTAGCTTTTTACGAACCTCATGCCACCTGTTGGAATGATCAGTTATTTATGAATGGAAACTAGTTATGCCGATAACCAATCGTAATTGGTTGCCACTATTACGATAGTAATCTGAATTTGAGTTCGAACAAAAATGGGCCTATGAGCTTTTTGCTCTTATAACACATGCTTTACAAAGATACGAGGATCAATTCGGTTGTATGCTGGCTGTGTAAAAGGGATAGTTGCAGATGTATGTCTTCATCACATTATTTATTCTTCAGCATTATTTATTCCAACCAATCACACAATACGAAAATGACGTATTTTGTCATGATACGTCATTTTCGTATTGTGCGATTGGTTGGAATGGGAAATGGGAATGGATTCCAAGTTACACAACAGGCCCCCAGGTCCGAAATTCCATAGTTCCGACATGTTCAAGATTAATAATAATAATAATTACAAGCAAGTTAAAGTTACAACACAAGCACACAAGCTTCGATTTCAGTATTGCAAATCAATGTCGTATAACGTACATTAAACCCATCGCGACAGTTCCTAAGCAGACGCGCATCACGTCTCATTTCTTGCTCCAAAACCAGTCTTCCTTTCTGGGAAACAGAAGGCAAAGGCTTTTTGCCGATACCCAACGTCACCATAAATGTTGTTATGTTTTACGATTTGCTATTATGGGCATTGAGGAAGTGCAATAATGATTGTCTAGGAATGTAAGAGTTCTTGGCGCCAAAAAGAAGTAATACATTTTTGTGTGGGATGTGGTTCTTCAATGACAAATAAGTACGTGGCCAATATATCGGTATCTACTCGTATCATGCTATATTTTGTGAGTAAGACGGTCAGATTTACAATCTATTTCTATTTTATACAATGTAAAATTTATTACTTCCAAAACCCGCTGGATTTGGACTGATAACATGTTTTATTGAAACAAAAAATACATTTCATTAGCTAAGAATGTTTTATGGCTTTCGAAGCTATTAAAATCCATAAACAAACTAATATTAATTTTATTATCGCGGTGAGTCTGATGCTGTCGAGATTATAGTAATTGATTTAAAACTTTTCTACTAAATTATTAAAAAGTTAATGTATTATTTATATTTGCACGCCTTCCTTTTGTTGAAGAATTGAGCTACATCGACCCGAATAACTTAATCGATGTTTCGTGACTATTTTTATCGATTACACTAAATCAATCTCACTAAAACTAAATTATTTTTTGCAGACTAAATTACCTTATTTGGGATTTATGGCTTTTTATAATGCATTTAAATCTTAAAAGCTATTGACTAAATTAGGTCTTCCATCATAACCACAATGGGTATGCGAAATGGCGTAGGAAGATCTGTATCAAGATTGTTTATTAAACTTTGCTCTACTAAAGGTCAACCCACACATTATTATGAGCTTAAGCGCCCTAAGTGGCTTTTGGGAAACTATCAACGTCAATCCAAATGTTTTATTTTCTCTGTAAGTCAAGATCTTTATAATCATCCATATCACACGAAGGAATTTATGTTACTGTCTTATTTACATACATAAGTATATTTTTGACGTGACAACGTCTTATAATTCGATAGAGCCGGCTGCACGCACGAAAAAATACGGCGTTACCTCGCTCTGAGGCGTTCCATGTAAGGCTAGAAGTGCAAGCGAGAGCGCGGAACGAGCGACAACGAAGCACAAACGTTGTCACGTTCAACTATCGTCAGTAAACCGACTTTACAGACAACCAATTTTTTTTTATAAGCACACGCAGCTCGAGGTTTTGTAAAAATATACTTTTTCTGTTACTACGAGAGAAGCTAAATTGATTTTGCCGATTTATTGCCTAAAATATACATTTCTAATTTGTCACCCAACAGCAAAAAAGAACAAACCCGACAATCATCTGACAGAGCTTATTATTAAACAGTTGGGCTGTACCAGCACCCAATGTTCAATTCCCCATTTCAATAGAGAGACATGAGTGTCAGCAATTATTCAGCGACCGAGTACATAAATCTCCAACTGACGCCTTCAACAGTATTGACACTACAATTCCGGATGCCTGTCTTGTCTGAGCTATGGCTCATTTGCTTATATCTCGTAGTGCATTCACGTCCAATAAGATATATACACACCATTATTTTAAAATTAATAAGATGTAGGTTATCAAAAAAGCGTAAATTGATTTCACATTGAACTAGTGGTGAAATTATTAAAAATATCAGAATAATAAATAATGCTGGACTTTTCACACAGCATCATCTAGCCCCAAAGTAAGCAGAGCTTGTGTTATGGGTACTAGATGACTGATATACTACTTATATACTTTTTGTTTGTAAATACATACATATTATACATAGAAACACCCAGACCCGAGACAAATATTTGTAGATCATACAAACATTGGACCCGCCGCGGGGATCGAACCCGCAACCTCTTGCGTCGCAGGCGGGCCTTCGCCCACTGCGCTACAGAGGTCGTATTGTTGGACATGTTTATGTAAAGGTTGAAACATTGTGCAGTGTATAAATCTTATTGCACGTGACTGTACCTACAGCTAGAAATGCTTTTATACCGTACTAGCTGTCCAAATCGGTCCAGTAGTTTCGGAGCCTATTCAATTCAAACAAAATTCAAAAAATTCAAAATTTATAAATCTTATTTTCTCAACACATTAGGTTATTTATCCAACTACGTACATCCAAAAACAAACAAACATACAAACAAACAATTTTTTTCTCTCTCTATAATAGTAGTGTAGACAAATACGCCCCGCGTTCCCAACCGATTAGATCCAAGATTTAGAGAATAAAACGTTCTATGAATTGTCCGTACAAAATATAAAAATATATAAGATCAATATAGTCATTGGACTACATTTGTTTTGTGAAAAAAAAATGATTAATCCTCAAACACATATGATGTAAAACTAAAAAAAAAACTTACAGCCGAATTGAGCCTCCTTTATTTGAAGTTGGTGAAATTAGGTTATAAGTAGGTACTTATATTTTCAAGGTAAGTGATGCTCTCGGATTTTCAGTCATTCAAAATCCATTGAAGATTTATATAAAGCTAAGGAATTTCACATGTAGAATTAGAATTTATTTTGCCTAAAGCGCTAGTTACAGTTTTTTAATGTGGATTTATTTTTCTAATTCCCAAGCCCATAAAAATGTAATAACATGTTTATGTTAGATATCACACTGTTTTTCAAACTAAAGTAATTTGTCCTGCTGTTTTAAACACTTTAGAACGTGTCAAAGGTCCAATTATGAAAACTAGAGCCTACCAACGGTACTTAATTTATATCTATAATAACAGTATCATATTAAACAGTAATAAACACGACGCTTTCGGAGTGTGAAAGCGATCTCCTGTGGTTCCACACCACCTGCAGCTCTAATAGTGTTGACAAAACTGTTTTTTTTTTCCTATTACTCGACATAATATCTCGATGACATTTAGGATACTTACCTTACAAACTTTATTATGTACCACACGATATTTTTCGTAGCTGTTATTATTATGTATAACCTTATTTATATTGTGTGAAACATATCGAATATTTTCTTTCTCGTGTCGATTAACTATTCTTCAGTTATACCACAGAATACAGTGGTTAATACTTCCAATTACCATGTGTAGTCACAGAATTGGTATAGTATAATAACACAAGGAACAGGAGTAAAATCATCTGGCTTTAAGACGATTCAAAGTGATCCCGGCGGTCCTACTGAATAAATGCTTTTTGACTTTGATTTTGACATTAAAAACCTTATTGTAACTTATTTTTATCATCATCATCATCCGCAGCCAAGAATATCCCACTGCTGGGTATAGGCCTCCCTCTGTTTGCGCCTCTCCTTCCGGTTCTGTGCCTCACGCATCCAGAATCTATACTGTCTCTTGATGTCGTCCACCCATCGCGCAATTGGACGTCCCCGACTTCTTTGTCCGGTTCTAGGCCACCATTCGGTCAAAGTCTTACTCCACCTGCCGTCACTTCGTCTGACTTATTTTTATATTAAAACTTATTATTATGAGTTAGATTTGAATCAAAGAAAGAAATGAATTGTTCAATATCGCCAAGTTTACTAAATCGCTACGAGCAAAACCGAGAAACCCGTGCTAGTGTTTCCAGGCTTCAAGTTTTCCGTAACATCTCAATACAAGTATCATTTAAGATATCGAGATTGTAAACGGGTTCTTGAGAAGCATTTTTAATACTTTGTCACAATAAAATTGAGGAGATAAGCAGACACACTGAACACTACTTTTTATTGCTCAGACAAGTCAAAATATTGAACAGACTTTGTAGATTGTCGTATTTTGTAGTTTGAAGTGACTTTCCAATTCTCATACTCCAATTCAATTTGACGTATTATTTTATTTATTATTACTTACTTTTTATTAAGATTTTATCTTTATAGAATCTTTATTAAGATTGTAACTTTATTACATCTAATCAGCCAAGTTGCACTCACTGCTGTTAGGTTGGGTCCTGGGTATAGGGCTCCTCTCTATAACGACACTCAGTCCGCTCCTGTGCAGTGCTCTTCTACCTTTTCCAGCTATTCAAATTATCTCGCCCAAAGTTCTAATTAAGTTTAGTATCCATGTCTTTCTAATCCAATACAGTTCCATAAAACTGAAAGGTTAGGTTATCTTTTGCTAGGAAGGAACGTAGTGCCAATCAAAGCGTTATCGGAGCAAATTGAAATGTGACGTTATCACTTCAGCTATATCTGGCGCTGTCCTAATAATGAACGGAATAATTATATATTATAATTGAAATGGCCAATGAAAGTGAATTAACTTGTTATATTAGTTAGTGTCTCTGTAAATAAGTTCTGTTTTTATCAACAAAAAAAAACATGATCAGGACTAATACCCCCAAGACACGGTAAACATTCTCTCAGATGTTCATTCCAGATCCTTTAAAGATATTTCAGGGGGTAGCCAAAGTTTTTTCATCGTGATAATGAGCAATAATAATTGTTCCCAATATTTTGAAGTAACATAATATGTGGTTTTTTTTACGTAATTTTTAAAGTGTGAATCCACAATTATGTATTACGTTGAGAAATTTGAAGTCATATTTAACCGGTGCTTAACCTATAAATATGAGCTTAACAAATATTTTGATTCTGACGTCAGTGGGTTCCGTGGCCGAGGTTGAGGCTCTCCGGCTTTAGGAGGATCGTCTGATCGTCGCGGGTTCGGATCCTGTCGGAATCGAAAATTTTGATGATAAGTCTGCGGCGAGAGAGAAATATGATTATTTTGGTCATGGTGAACGCTTTTGATAATCTCAAAGCTTCTACAAAATCACTAGCTCATAAATTTTCTTAAATTTCTCCTATTTTCTTGATATCCGAAGGAGTCCAATAAAAAGTCTGACCAACGCTCGAACCAAAGTCAAGTAGTTCAACATTCTAACTTTACTATCAATATCTTCGAGTAGAAAAGTTGGCACACTCTCAGTCGCTCTATCTTGCGAGTTTATTACTAAAAGTTTTTTATTCCTACCATAACTATTATAATATCCGATCTTATATTTTATCGGTCTGGTAAATGGAAATGGTTTCTCATATTTCCAATCCAATTTCTTATGTTGATATTCTGAATTACTCAGGATAGAGACGGATTACATTTAGCGTTTCTGTTATAGTGCATATTCCCAAATACGCAAACATCATCAGATGATGATGCCCTTTTCCCACATTATGTGGGGTCGGCACAACATGTGTTCTTCTTCCATTCTCCTCTATCAGCCGTCATCTCAACTCTCACTCCCCTCCCACTCAAGTCATTCTTCACACAATCCATCCATCTTTTCTTTGGCCTTAATACGCAAACTTAGATACGAAATAACGACCTTTGGATCGGAAGCCGAGATAAATTCTGACGATTTCAAACAACGCATCACCGTGTGTTTGTTCGAGTTTTTTTTTTACCAAAATGAGAGTTCTCTTGAAGGATGCTCCATTTTGCTTTCACTGACTAAGATATAACTTTTACAAATGAAATGATAAATTATCCAGAAGGCGGTGGCGGTGCCTCAGAGGGCCAAACACGTCGTTTCCTTGAAGATAAAGTGCGATAAACTCATAAAGACGAGATAAGCCTTAATTTCGTTAGAACTATTAGAAGGCGCCTGTGCTAAGAACTTTGACCCCGTTTAGCGTGAGCGCACCATGGACACTCGATAAAACTTCATAAAAGCCGCGGTACCTTAAACAAACACTACACAGTGTATTTTTAATACAAGAACGCCATGGAGAACTCCTGGAATAGGAATTGCTGAGCGAGTGTCTTTTCTATACTAACCTACAATTACTATTTATTCTCTGGTGGTACTTTACTTGTCATGGTTATACGGTAGCGGTGTGTGTTACAAGTTATTTAAACCTGTGGTTTAATTGGCTTGTTTCTTATTACAATATTCTTGCTCGACATTTCGTTTATGTAGTGCACAAACTTAAACTACGCGTTTGAGTTAGTTTACTGGAATAAAAAGTAGCCTATTTATAACCTGAATATAAGCTCCTCTAAATAGTGTCTGGGTATAAAACCTCTAAATGCGTTTATTCTTGTGGTGTATCTCTTTCAACGTGAAGGTTAAACTGACTAGTAAAAAGCATCCATCCATTTATTGAGAAATTAAAAGTCTTTTCAAAATTTTCGATTCCGACGGGATTCGAACCCGCAACGATCAGACGATCGGTGCCAACCGATAAATATGGGCTATCAAAAATTTCGATTGTGACGACTAGGGTTCCGTGGCCGAGCGCTAAGGCAGTTAGCAGCTTTAGGAGGATCGTCTGATCGTTGCGGGTTTGAATCCCGTTGGAATCGAAAATTTTGATAAGACTTTTCATTTCTCAATGAAATAAAAGTGTGGTTTAACACTTGCAAAATTACAAAAAATATTTAGTATTTATTAGTAGTGAGATACTTAATTTGTAACAGTCTCACCAATCAAAACTATTTAATTCCGAAGTTCTATCAGATTTACGCATTGCATAGCTTTACCTTGCGTAAATTCAGAATATGTCAGAAATAATTTCTTACCATTAAACAAGGTGGAACTCTGATGTAACTATCCTTCTGATACGTGAAGATGCACAAATCGGCAACATCGCATCCAACGAGAAACCTCAAAATAAGTATCAATTTGTCTATAACAGCTGTGTATATTTGTCAAATTTGACACTTCTTTTTGATTTTGTTTTTTTCTTTTTTTGGCGGGCATCCGTACTTAGACAAAAACTCCTTGGTGTGAGTAAAATATATACGTACTCTTTGGTGGTAACTATGAAAATATTTTTACAGTACCTACTAACATGTATTCTGTGGTTACACTAGATTTAAACAAGGGTGCAAGCTGGTGTAACTTCAGAATAGCGTTTGTATGAAAGAAATGTCAAAGTTATGCAAGGTATAACTTTCTAATTGGTTTATTGGTAGCCATTTTGCTTATTCTTAAGTTGAACTAAGGAAAAACTTTATGTCACGTTTAATAGTAACACCGTAGAAGTAAAAGGGGTTTCAATAGTTGCAAAACGATTATCCTGTCAGTTATGTAATGTAAATGTTATAGTCTTGCACTCCCTATGTCGCCAATTAACCTTCATAGACGAATCTGATACGTAAGTAAAACCTACATGGAATGCTGAAATAAAAAGTGAAACAAGAACGTCAAGAATAAAATGTGACGTAATGGATTTTCCACCTGTACTAACTAAATTTGATAACTGTTCTACCTGGATCTCTAGACTCCAGGATTTCTGTATGACCAGATGGCTGTTCCATCTAGATTTCTGTATGACCAGATGGCTGTTCCATCTGGATTTCTGTATGACCAGATGGCTGTTCCATCTGGATTTCTGATTATTATAGGGATGCATCCCGCTGTGTAATATTAGGGAACTGTTCCCCAACGTGGCCTCCGACCTCCCCTACAGCCACCCCAAGCCTCGCTTAACTCTCTCTCTGGATCTGATGTCGGTAGCTCTAGTATCTCCGACGACCACAGACTGACTCATCGATACAAACAACTGATATCTCCCTGTGGATCTGATGTCGGTAGCTCTAGGCTCCCCGACGACCACAGGCCTAGGCATCGGTAGACACTACAATATCTCCCTGTGGATCTGATGTCGGTAGCTCTATGCTCCCCGACGACCACAGGCCGACCCTTCGGTAAACACACAAAAACCTCTCTCTAGTTCTAAAGTCGGTAGCTCTGAGATCACCGACTAACTGACGCATCGGGACACACAAGGATAACTCTGTTTCTAACATCGGTGGCAACTGGACTCTATTTGCATGCCTTGTATGTAAGTAACTCAAAATAACTCACCGATGTATCTCGCTCAACAAAATCACAAAACTCTAGAAAACAGAAAAAACCAAACCAATATTCTGGAATATCTCTTTGTTGGCCCAAACCTGCCTGCGTCAATCGTCAGTGTCAATTGTCCACTCCCGGTGTGGCGTGCGTGCGCTACGCACGCGCGGACAGCCGGTCCGCGCTGACAGCACACACAGGGCAGTACTCTAGCAGGGGCCGGATTCAGATTACTTAAAGTTTTATCTTTCAGTTGGAAGAATTCTTCGCCTTCGCGACATTCCCCCCAGGGAAGAATGAAAAACATCATGCTTACATCATCTTGATTACTGAAGTCTAAACCATATAAACTGACTGATCTTCGTAACTGAATTTACTACTGAAACAACCTAACGAATAACTGTGCGGTCCACTCTCTGACCCTTTCTCTTGTTCTAACTGCCGAGACCCTGGTTGGTCTCTTACTGTTATCTACTGTATCTGTTCCTGATTCAGGTTAAGCTGCTGCTTTGTGTTCTGGTGTAATTTGAGGTTTCTCGAAACCTTGAGCTCTAATTGTGGGAACTTGGTCTACTATCGGAACTGTACTTTGTTCTTCTAGTTCAAGCGAGAACAAGTGTCCTACTGAACAAGTGAATGTGTCTCCTGACGTTGTCTTTACTCTTGCTACTCTTATCTGTCCATCTGAGCCTTTAGTTAGTTCTGCTATTTTCCCAACCTTCCAGTGTGCCCTATTGCCCTCTGATTTGATTTGAACTATCTCTTCTAACTTTGGTTCTCTATTAGCCACCACTCTAGATGGTCTCTGTTTGACACAATCCCTCTCATATTCTAGTTAAATACTGATTGGTGAACACTTCTCTTGAACACCTTCACTTACAAAAAGAGGTCCAAAATAATCAAGGCCCGTAAAGCTATAATATAAACTGAGCTTTACTCTTTCTGTTGGCAAATCTGGCATTACTGGCAGTTAATTGGACCACCACCATATTTGATACTCTACAATGATCTCGTTAAATCAGTAATCTGACCTTCACTTTCTTTAGGAAAATATTCCTTCTGAGTTTCTATAATTCTCTTGGTTTCGTCTTGGTCAGAGTACTTCGGAAGTTCATTTATATACATTGGTTTATCAGTACTATTTGGTTCTAAATTGGTTTCATTTGTTGCTTCGGTATCAGTAATCGCAAGACCCTCCTCAGGCAAGGAAAAAGTCTGAACTTCATTATGATTGGTAGCAATTGGCCATTGTTCAAAGTCTTTTGTCAGAAAATCAGGTGCTTATAGCCATTTAATATACGAATCTACTCTCTCTGCTCTGTCGTCTTTCCTGTGGACAAGGCTGGTTAAGCTGAGAGGATGGTTTAGGTGCTGGGCAAGTCAATAGACCATCTCAAACAATGTCCCAGGCACTACAGCGTCCCGTTAAGTATAGGCATAGGTTGCCTCCTGACGCTGTATAAATCATCTATTATAGATGTAAAGGCCTAAGTTAGTTCTCTCTGCTCTGGTAGATACCTATGGCAGATGGATTGAATTTTGTTGGTCTGTGACTGATTTGTAGTGACTTATTTTATTATATTTCACAAATTCTTCGCGGCATAAATGGCGGTCGTAGTTTATTAGATTTAAACCAATTCAATACTATTTGACTGTCAGTCCACAAAATTGAGACTCAATTTATATGCGCATAAACTTTTCGATATTTTACCAATCTACATCCAATGGGTACTTACTCCCAGCAATTCTAGTCTCAGAATCTGTAAGTTACTTTGGTCCTTTAACGGCAGTAACCTTGACTTGCCAGTGACTAAATAGACAACATTATTACTGTGTGAAGAACTACGCAAATAAACGACCGCTGCGTATGCTTCCATTGACGAGTTCAATGTTATTCTTATTCGATTTATTTGGATTCTTCACTGTTTAAATTTTGTGCATAGTAGCGAGGAACATTAGGTAATTTTCTTCAGATAATTAAACTTTAATGCTATGTGTTGCCATTCACTAATTAACTCTTTATTTAAAATTGTATCCCAAATTACTTAATCCTTTCATAATTTTTGTAAGATTAACTTAGCTGGGAGTAAAATTGGTATTGCGAAACCACAAGGATCGTGAACTGAGGCTATGATTTTCAGTACGATTCTTCGAGGTCTGATAGAGGTTAAAAACATCTGATATTGTTGAGATGTTACTACATTGTCGACATAGATGTCATTAGCCAACTGTTTCATGACTAAGTTATTTGAACTTATTAAATGAAACCTGATTGTTGCGTTCAAAAAACATGGGCTTGATATGACACCAAACTGGATACGAGAGAATCTTAAATGCAAGACATTGTCTGAACAAGCTTTGCTATTAATGTCTTTGAGCCAAAGAAACGTGTCTCACATCTTTATCTACTTCTGACCTAACAGTAGAAAAGTCTTCTCTACGTCTGCTACTCGATAAGATAGAATGATCTCTGAACTTGATAAGTAGGTAACCCAATGAGGTCCTCTAACATCAATGGTCCGCGATATAAACATTCGTTTAGACTTCGTTTATTTATGGATTTAGCGGACGCATTATAAACAACACGAAGTTTCTTAGTCTTATCTCGACTATGGACGCAGTGATGAGGTAGGTAATGAACCGGGCGCGCTTGTGAGTTAGTTGGGTTTGGTACTGTCTCTATTGTTCCGCAACTGTTCTTGTAAGACATCATCGTATGCCTTAATCTCAGTGCTATCTAATCGTTTCACTAAGCTATTGAGACGACCCCAAGCTAAACCTAAGTTATTAGGAGAACAGGCTGGGCTTTTGTCCATAGCCATTGAACGTGGTATCTATTATTCTTATACTGAATACTCTGAACAGTCTCATTGAAATGTTTTACTGCCTCTTCATCACGAGTAGATTTAGGTGAATCTATAATACCTATCGATTCGAGGTCCCACAATTTCTCAACGTCATCTAGGTACTTTTAGCGGAAGATCTGGTTCGCTGAATTGACTATCTAATACTCCATCTGATTGAAAATAGGTGAGCACAGTAAGCTGATCATTAATGTCAATATTTTCGCTCATTTTTCCCGACCATATCCAACCAAAGTCGGAATTTACTAAGAAAAGATCCTTCGTGACCGAAATCTTTTCATTTAACATGAATGAGTGGTAATAGTCATTACTAATCAAGAATCAAGACCTTATCACCGTCTGACCCATCATCCGCCATAATAAGATCTGTTAATTGCGGATTACTACATGTGCTAATCGAATCGTTAAACATTGGGCTGCGCATAACGTGCGTAATATGATGTACTACATTTGCATGTACAAGACGGGTCATGACTGCGCCTGTGCGCGTCATTATTCTAAAAGACTCTTAATTTGATATTGTGGTGATTTTGCCCCGAAAGTGAATATTGACAAGTTCCAACTATTGGTAACGAGCAACTTAAAACTTGTACCTAGCAGTAGATTCGGCAATGTACGAGCGCTGACATCCACAATCAAGCAAAATACTACACTGTACCTGAAGACACTGTATCAGTTTCAAACTTCTTAGGACATACAGCACGGTTATGCATGCACGCCATATTTACAGCAATATCGACTTGTGCGTTTATTTTTACAGGTGACCAGGTACCAATGACCTTTTTGTAAGCAATTATAGCAACGATTTCCTAATCGAGCTTTTCTATCCCGAATAGTTCTGTACTCTGTACATTCATCATCAAAATGATCTTGATTGCAGAATATACAGATCTTTGCAAATTTCTTTCTAGGTTGTTCATCAGATCTTTCGGGATTTTCATTTTGCCTTTTTGATAGTACTTTACCAAATTATCTGTTATCATTTTTGTATTTGTCCTTTCTAAAATTTCTATTTATCCTTGTCTATTGTCTGTCTTATTAGTCTATTTGAGGTCTCTTTAGCCGTTATTATGTATTCTAAATATTTTCTGATACCATCTATTTTCTCATCTTCGCCTGACATCTTTATTCTGACTTCATAAATGAGATCTTCTGGGAAATTTTCCATTATCATCACTCGAAGGTGGTTGTGATTGACGTCTTCACGAAGGGTGCTCAATACGCGTAGGTGTCTCTCTATTTCGTTAAGCACGTGTCTGCAGTCTTTAACTAGGTTCGTAGCAACTGGTTCAATCCGGTATGGTGCCACATAATGTGCGTCAATAATAGCCGTAGGTTTTACAACTTAATTAATCACTGTAACCATTGACGTTATCAATCTGATTGAGTTATCTGAATCTGAATCTGTTGTGTCGAGTCCTTCAATTGCTTGTTAAGCATCACCTTCAAGGACGGATTGAAGGTACAATAGCTTATCTACTTCGTTAATTTTTCTACTGTCAACATCTGATGAGAATTGGTCCCAAAACTGGTACCACTTGAGAATGTCACCATCAAATTTGCCTAGTTCTATTCGCGGCAATTTACTAGAAATATTGAGGTTTTCTCTATCCGTAGCCGCGCTACGTTTCCGGTCATTGTGTCTGATACAAATATCTATTTCCGTTACTAATTCTTCGGCCTGAATTTGTACAAACGTGTATTGATTGATCTGATCCGTATACGTGAATTTCTGAGACAAACCTCTGAGTAGCACTTTTCAGTTTAGCTAAGATTAGCTCTAGTTCTCTATAATTAGCTTCACTATCAGATATTTGTTTGAGAGCACACTGGGCAGAAGTTATGTATGATTGCACTGATTCATATAATAGCTTTAAACGAGACAAGCGGACAAGCGGAAATCCATTTTTAATTAAATCACAGTTCCCACTCGTTAGTGACCATGAGAGCGTGATCTAGTTTATGACCAAAATCTATAACAAAATATATACTTATTTAACTTTTTGTGCTTCGCGTAAAGTAAGTACCTACGACGCATACTAGGGAGGTACTATTGTTATAAGAATGTAAACAATCTATTCATAGACTACAAGGGATCGAATATCGTTCGATCCCTGCATCTCCACCATGTCGCCAATTAACCTTCATAGACGAATCTGATACGTAAGTAAAACCTACATGGAATGCTGAAATAAAAAGTGAAACAAGAACGTCAAGAATAAAATGTGACGTAATGGATTTTCCACCTGTACTAACTAAATTTGATAACTGTTCTACCTGGATCTCTAGACTCCAGGATTTCTGTATGACCAGATGGCTGTTCCATCTAGATTTCTGTATGACCAGATGGCTGTTCCATCTGGATTTCTGTATGACCAGATGGCTGTTCCATCTGGATTTCTGATTATTATAGGGATGCATCCCGCTGTGTAATATTAGGGAACTGTTCCCCAACGTGGCCTCCGACCTCCCCTACAGCCACCCCAAGCCTCGCTTAACTCTCTCTCTGGATCTGATGTCGGTAGCTCTAGTATCTCCGACGACCACAGACTGACTCATCGATACAAACAACTGATATCTCCCTGTGGATCTGATGTCGGTAGCTCTAGGCTCCCCGACGACCACAGGCCTAGGCATCGGTAGACACTACAATATCTCCCTGTGGATCTGATGTCGGTAGCTCTATGCTCCCCGACGACCACAGGCCGACCCTTCGGTAAACACACAAAAACCTCTCTCTAGTTCTAAAGTCGGTAGCTCTGAGATCACCGACTAACTGACGCATCGGGACACACAAGGATAACTCTGTTTCTAACATCGGTGGCAACTGGACTCTATTTGCATGCCTTGTATGTAAGTAACTCAAAATAACTCACCGATGTATCTCGCTCAACAAAATCACAAAACTCTAGAAAACAGAAAAAACCAAACCAATATTCTGGAATATCTCTTTGTTGGCCCAAACCTGCCTGCGTCAATCGTCAGTGTCAATTGTCCACTCCCGGTGTGGCGTGCGTGCGCTACGCACGCGCGGACAGCCGGTCCGCGCTGACAGCACACACAGGGCAGTACTCTAGCAGGGGCCGGATTCAGATTACTTAAAGTTTTATCTTTCAGTTGGAAGAATTCTTCGCCTTCGCGACACCCTATAAGGAAAAACAAAATGAGCCCAATATTCGTCATTGACATCAATGTAGAGAGCGGTGTTTTTTATCTTTGCGTAAACTAGATCGTGTTGCTGAATTTTTAACTGTCATGACCATAAGAGAAGAATAATTATCGTGGTAGACAGTCAGACATTACATGCCATTTTAGAGAGGTGTTCAGGGAAGTGTTCTGTGAAAAAGTAAATAATACACACCACAACACGTAGTTTTGCATAGCGATTCAGCTAATCTTCGAATGCATCCGATACAAATACCTACCTGAAGATCATAAACAAAATTATCTGCATAGAAATCAGAAACTATATAAAATCTATATAAAATAACTGCATAAATCTCTATATATAAAAACGAATCCCTATATCCCTTGGTCACGCCATCACGCGTGAACGGCTGGACAGATTTCATTTTTTTTTTGTTGTGTTTGTTATTGTCAGGAGAAGATTCTTATGACAGAAAAAAATTTAAAAAATTGCACGGAAAATTAGAAAATCTATATATAAAAAGTCATTGTTAAGACAGGACAATGTCTGTCGGGTCAGCTAGTTTGTAATAAAAATTACACACAACACACAAGTAATCATGATAAATAAATAGGAATAAATACTAACATGTTCGCATATTTCGCATAAGTCAACGCTGTGCTACCTCTTGAAAAGCCTTATAAGTCTCACAATCAGTGTATTGAACCTGCGATGCCTCGGGATCGGCAAAAAGAAGAAAACCAGACCTGTCCCCACGCCCACAAGACTCATATACTTAACTAGAATAGTTTATTTATTACCTGTTTTACCTTACATTTTCAAGGTTGATTTGTACCGTTATCTGTTCATCAGTTAATGTTACTGCATCTATTTCATTTTGCATTCTATTATTTCGTGGAAATATATCACGACCCCTATACATAGAAGTGGTGTAACTTGAATCAGTTATGATAATTTATTTACATTTATAGATATAATTTGGTCGAAGTACGCTCTTCTAGATCTTTCCTTTCCTTTTTGTTCCAAATTAATACATCTTTGAACCAATCAATGACTGAATAATAATAACTGAATAAATCTTTATTCAATCGACACATTATAATTAAGTAAAGTTGTAAGTATTGTAGCTATATTGAACCCCCGCTGAGCTTTTCTCCGAAGCTCTGGCCTGCTGTGAACATTCTTATACAGGGTGTTAATAACGTAAATGAGGAATCTGGTTGGAATTTATTAAATTTTCGTGGTGAAAATCTGGTAGGCGATAAATTTAGATGAGAAATTTTGTACCAAGTAGTTCTGTGGGACAAAACGGCTGGGTATACGTAAAATACAACATTGTAGGTAATTTTTTGACAAATAAAATGTCAATAATATGATTCATTTTTGTTTTAATAACGGGACGAGATCGCGTATAGGTTTTCGATAATATTCGAACTATTATCTTACCTCTAATAATATGATTGTAGAAAACTGCAATACTTATTATATCTTTCAATGTTGTTATCTATAAAATATAAGTAGTAATCGAGAGGTAATTTTGTAGTTCAGTAGCGTTGAAATTTGAAACAGGAGTTCAACACGGTTTCCATAAGGAATTATTTGCGTGTCTGTGGGTCACGCAATGGCTATAATCCAAAGCCGTAATCCCATAGCCCTGCATGTATAGCTAATTTACTACAATTCTTCTTTTAAACACAGAGTGCCATTTTTAAAATAATTACTACTTTAGTAAATAAGATAGGCGCTAGGCCTAGGCCTAGAGAAGACTCGGGTCAAGAAGATCGTTCTTGAAGATCATTCAAGTATCTCCACGGTAATAAAGGGGGTAGTCCGAATACGGTATTATAATAGTTTGAATTACGTGATCATACTTATGGTTCTTCTGGTTTGGGAACCATCATGATATTTAATTAAGTACCAACTTCTTTTTGTCTTGAGAAATCTTTGGTTTTATCATTGAGCTAGATATTTTCTTATTTCTGTAGTTTCCACAAAACTACTACCAGTTACTCGATACTACAGCTTGCGGCCACTGCACGATCGTAAATGTTTATTGCGTTTTAATTTCTTCGCCATGTTTTATTTCAATGAAAATTATATTTTGTTGCATAAATTTGATTCATTAGCGTAGCTAGTTTACAATATTAGAAGGATATACGAATGTTTACCATACTTATCCATCCTGTCCCATGATGTCCCTGCCTGTCATGATTATAGCTTGTCTCATGTCCAGCCATGTCTCCTGCCCCGATTATGCAAATGCGGCAACTAACGGTTGTGAGCACACGCAGGAATTGCTAGCTTTTAAGTATTGTAAAAGCTTCCGTGCACTAAAATATTTTTTTGATAAACTTTTTCAAAACCAACTTTTGTTTGCTAGTCTAAACTCGGTTGCCTATTTTATTCTATTTATAAGAGAAGTTCCGATGAACAGCTCCTGTCTCCTGTAAAAAATTATTCAGTAGGACCGCCGGGATCACTTAGAATATTTTTTTGTATTTTTTTATAGTGCTAATCCACACTTGGTATTTGCTGCTTGGTAAATATAAGCTTATCAAAAATTTGGATGCCCGCTTTAGGAGGATCGTCTGATCGATGCGGGTTCGAATCCCGTCGGAATCCAACATTTTGATAAGACGTTTCATTTTTTCATCTAAAACTAGGTGATTCTAAGAACCAGGGCAACAAACATAACAAAGTAGAGTATTTAACCTTGTTTGTCTCCAACTGGGAAGTCTCATTATATTTGGATCGATTCAATAAGTTTGCAAGCCTGCTCGGAATAATTATGCAAGGACCACCCGTCTAGTCCACTCAAGCTATGATTTCATAAAAAGCGGCAAACGTCTTATAACAGACGTTGATTATACTAATATGATACTGACTGTATAATTGATGATTAAACGAACTTACCACATGAAGTTATATTTTAATTATCTATACTAATATTATAATGAGGAAATATTTGTTTGAAATGAATAGGCTCCGAAAACACTGGCCCGATTTGAAAAATTATTTCACCAATAGAATCCTACATTATCCCTGATGAACATCATAGGCTATATTTAGTCCCGGGGAAGTGAAGTTTTCCCGAGGGATCGCGGGTAACACCGCGGAGGACGGCTAGTACAAAATAAAGATCGAAAAGACTAACATCATTGACCGTATTTACATGTTTAACTTTTTACATGTTTTCGGCATTTCACTACGATGATCTCCAAGTATTACGTTTGTAGGCATAGATATAGTATAGGAACAAGAGATTAGAGCTTTGAGAATTAACCCGATCAAATCCGTAGTCTTTAGGAAATTTGCATCGTAAGCGTCCTTTGATTCCTTTTTTTTCGAGACCTTTGCCCAGCAGTGGGATTGTATAGGTTAAAAAAAAAAAAAAAAAAAAAAAAAAAAAAAAAAAGCGTCCAGGCTTCTACGAAGAGCCGGGATCAATGCACCAGCCTGCTAATATGGAAAGTAGGTAGACAGGGAATTAGCTAAGCTCTACATTAAGCCTTGGTTTTCAAAGCAGTCCTTTATTGACGAGCTTGGTGTAGCGGGCTAGAGTTCGACTAAGCCACAAAGGCAAAAACGAAACGAAACGAATAATGAAAAAACGAAAAACTAATTTTGAAAAATGTGTGTTCTGGCTCTATCTAGGTCCAGATGTGGTACTCGTAGAATAGTAAGTACTTGATTTTTATGATATCCACGACATAAAATCTTCCTTGACTATTGGGCGTTATTATCGCGAAGCGCTCGTGGTCGTGCTTGCTTAGTCGTTCTTGATAGATCGTCGAAGTTAAGCAACGTTCGAAACGGTCTGTAAGTGGATGGGTGACCGCCAGTGGCATTTTCATCTGAGCGCTTCCGTGCTTCGGAGGGCACGTTAAATTGTCGGTCCCGGCTATTTAAGTCTAACGACTTAAATAGCCGGGGCCGCCTTAAGGTCTCCGTCATGGCTTAACAGCCATGACGGAGACCTTAAGGCGGCCTCAAAACTCCGTCACCAGAGTTAGCCACTAACTCATACGAACTTACTTTATCTCAATAATGTTCGTTGTTCTTTCCGAAATTTCATTTGTGTACAAATAAATCTTTACTGGACTCCACTATACAGGCCTAGTGTGGAGGCCGCTGATAAACGTTACTTAATTGTATTGTTTCGCTTTTGAATAAATATTTTTTCTTTTTCATTTCAATATGATGATGGCGTCCTATCCTAAATTTTTCGTTTTGTTTTTATATTTTTAATCAAAACGGTGAATAAGAGGCTTGTGAACAAGTAAACTCTATCTAAACATTATCCCGGGCCCTATGTCCCGTCAAGTGAATGAAATGCTTCTTGACGCTGTAAATAAGAATAATAATAAGAATATGTTTATTTAACACACACAACACGATTACAGGCAATAAAGACAATACATAGGTAAGCATTAAATAGGTACATTGAACTTAAACAACATAGTAAAAGAGAAGGAACAAAATTAAACAATAAATAAAAATGAAAACAAACCAACAACATAATATGTATGCTACCTACCCTTCCTCATTTCCAAACGTACATTTCCAAAACCAACTTGGAAAGAAGATTATTCTGACGGTGTTTTATTTTTTAGGTTATTTAAAAAGCTCAAAGTTAATTGCATTTCAAAAATCTTTTTCAAAACGTGAGGAACGTTATCCAGTATTCTAAAACAATTCACGAACCGAGAATAATCAATCATTTTAAATGATATTACAGCAGACGCTGTGATTGATTACAATGTTTATATTCTGTTACAAGTTTAAAATTTTTATAAACGTATAAAAATCCGGACAAATATTATCAAAACTGAAACATGTATCTGAAGGAATGACCATAATTATATTGTTGCGACTATTTCTAACTTCATAATAAACAATCACAAAATAAAGGAAAAATTTGAAACGTGTCTCAGGAAACTTATTTGGCACAAAATCATTGTACGCACTATAACAATTATAATAAGCTAATTAATCCGAGTTATTTAGCATATTATTACTCCGTCTGGGCACGTGTCATCCGGTTATCCGGCCTAGTTACGGATTAACATAATCGGACAGTGTAGGCTGATCCGCTCTATTATACCGAAATTATCCGATAATTCCACTACATTCCTTTAATAAAAACGCGTAATAACGCATTATGTAAATTGGGTTTTTGCTGAACCTCACTTTTAAAATTAATTATGGCATAGAAATTCTAAACCCATAATTCCTTGAAAAAAAAAATTGAGAACTTGAGTTAACCATCTTAAGATACAGTCGCGATCCTCTTTCTGATTGTTTTATAGCGCTTTCGAGTGTTAAAGGGCTCGTTTAGTCGTAGAATTTAGCGTGCTCCCTGAAACTTGGAAGCTGTCAGTTGTTATTGCGATAGGGTCATCAATTTTGTGATCGTGCAGAACGACGCTTAACTTAGCGCGTGGTGAAGCTGGCTTATATCAAATACTAGACCAGCTCTACCACGAGCGCTTCCTTTGAGATGCTGAGTTATAAACTGTGTGTTTATAAACTGACAGACTACAGACTCATTTCTGTCTCAAGTATTATATCCGTGTCTGTTTTAATATACAGCGTTAATCAAGACGGACTCCGTGGAAGCACGTCGCAGAACTCTCTAAAGTACATACATTAGTACAAAGGTGTGCGCTGGCGCCGCGGTTTAATAATACAAGTCTATGACTTTTTTGTTTCGTTATGCTAAAATGAAATTTACTAGAATTAAAATCCTAATATCAACAACTAAAGTACCACCTACAGCAGATTTCAGTGTACAAAGGTTATGGTAATGAGTTTCTATTTGGTCCTTTGTAGTGATGTAGGCTACATTGCTCGGACACATTGTCCGGACACAAAATACTATTACCTACTGACTTTGGTATGCAAATCTTCTTAGAATAGAATAGAAAGGGTATTTTACACTTCCACGTCATCAAATTCTTCGGTCATCTACAGACAATTTCTTCACTGGCATCAGGTCTTTGCACATAAGTGGAAATAAGCATGTTCTATTAAAACTGTCTTCTATAAACAAATATTTAGGTCATCAAAAGATCTTAAGCATTAAGATCTAAGGATGTCTTTCACGCCTTAGGGATACAGTCGTGACCTGTTTTCGTTGCGTTCTTCATAAAACTAGCAGAGTTTTCAAGTAAATCCTTAAACGTATAGTATTTTCAGTTAGCTAGTTCTAACCGTCTTTTCTGCCCGCACTACGTTCAGTAATTATGCGGGATGGTGGCCCGGGGTTCAGCGACGTCACATTTAGAGCACACCTGACGTGAAGCGTCCTATTCATTGGACGGCGTCTCCGAGACCTGAGGATGGTACAAGGTATTAAAGAAACGAACATTTTTAATGGAATAAAAAGAAATAAAATAGTCTGAAACAATGTAGGTGTGCTACGTTGGAGTAATGACGGAGTTTAAGATGATTCCATCTTAGACCTCACTACTGCTTATCATCAGGCAGAGTGCGGTCAAATGCTGACCTATTTAATAAAAAAAAAAACATAAATTCATAAAATCACGTCTCTTCCGCAGACAGAGACTATAAATTTCTACTTACTACGATCCTGACATAAAACTTTCGCCTCATTCACTTACATTCTTCAAGCTCGCCGGTTCAGGGTACTTTTGACCTGATTACAAGAGACCTTTAAATACCGACCAACAGGTCCGAATTAAATTGAGTGGGTGTGCAGATAGTAATAATGCTTAGGTAATCTCAACTATATCTATACTGGTAACGATACCAGTATATGGTATCCTTCTATTCGCATTTGCTCTCATCTTACACCACAACAAAGTCTCTGCCTCTATCCCGACAGAAACACTGATGCCAACGACCGGGCCGTATACCTTGACTACCAATTCAATGAATTTTATTTGAGCCTCAAAGTCCTTTTATTTTTAATTTAGAGAGATGTTTTGATATAATGCTATTAAGCTTCTATCTAATCAGCCTACATACTGCTGAGTAAGACCTCCTCATTTTGAAAAATAATGAGATAGAATTAGTTTGTTTCTAATATGTGTCTGGGATTACATACTATTATTATTATTATTTTACTACTATTTAGGAATTAAAATCCTTAGTAACGAGTGAAGCCGCGGGAAGCAGCCAGTTGTTTTATACAACGATAGATTGTTTATCTGGATTGTGCTTGTCTCACAAATCTTCGCAATAGATTACCTTTTTACTTGAATAAAAGCCTACGCCATTATTCTCAGGACCTGAAAAGCCTAAATTCTGTTAAAGCTTATATCAGTTATATAGCTTTAGTTTCTCAAAATAAATAAATAAAAGCTAGAAATACGAAACATAAAATATATGTTTCGGTGCTAAGTCCATTTTTTATAACGGTTTTATTTTTAGGGTTGGCACACTTTTAATATGGGTATCAATACAATTATAGAACCAACTTATCTACTGCACAAAATGGTACCTACACAGTAGGGCTTTCTCATTAATTGGCGTCCAAAACGTACAAAAATATATTGTCATTCGGTATGTTCAAATCCCCACGCATCAAGCGCGGCTACTAGCTGACGGCCGTTCACTGCCGCTAAGCAAATCATCTCGATTCAAATTCAAATCGTCAACGTTTGAATAGGATTCCATGAACAAAGACACGACTCGCATACAAACTACTTTCACACGACGTTGTTTAATATCTTCAAAAGTCATTATGGAAGTGATCTAGTTGAGTTAAAGCGAGCAAGAGTCGGATTCAGGGTATCTCAAAAGCACCAAGTGGGGTAAAACAATAAAATATCCTGTCGGAAGTTTATTACAAGTAAATTATAATTACATGGAAAGTGAGCAGACTCGGGTATTAATGTGGGACACATTTTATTATCATCTGAACATTATGTATCGCGGAAACTGCTGCACCTTAGTAACTGCAAATTAGATATTATATAACACCTTGCAGTTTAAAGTACGCATTTTCTAATGACAAACTCGTTAAATTATCTTACTACTACTGATTTTCTCGGTTACATTACAAGTTAGTACATTCTAGTAACATTTGCAAGTCATCTGGGATAAACTTATTCTTTTAATAGTAGTTCCAGTTTGTACTTTGCATAACGAAATATCCCAGACTTAGAAGTAGCACAATAATACGATATGGCAAAAAATAATAGTACCTACTACGTTTACTTAGTATGGACACACCTTGCCCCGCACCAATCAACACTGCCCTAACGAAATCTTGATTACGTTTTTATCAAATGCACACGTGAGACACATGTAGATAAAAATGCAATGGCACTGAGAAAAACAGTCATTTTTACTAAACGATTATAAAGGCTCAGACAGAAGGCAACCTATGCCTGTGACATTGTTTGTGATGGAATATGCCAGCCTCTAAACCAGCACCTAAATCCTCCTAAAGCCCCTATCAGGTGTTCAACACGCACTGTGAAATAAGTTGATTACTGCGTTTGTATGGAGTTTTATAGTCTGGGGTGTCCTAAGTACGCCCACGTCAGCGAATGTTCTCACACGGTCACAATTATACGAGAGGATCTCTAAGCCACGGCTTACACTAATCTTTCTAGCAGATTCTGAACATTAGTTATGCTGTTGTGTGAATTCTAACTACAAAAAAAGTTACCTATCACGAATCGTTGGATACTGTGTATTTTGTGGCCATTGACTTTTATCTTGTAGTGAATAATGAAGTTCTATCGTCTCATCACTCATCTGAAAAATATTGTCACCGTAATTTGTGTGTCTGAATTATCAACAAGCATATTTTGACAAATATGACATAGGCCTAGAGCTAAACTTGCTTAACTCTACAATGGCATGTACCATTTAAACCTTAGAACTTTCGTGTCGAAAGTACCATTTGTACAACCAGGGTTTAACATTACCACTATTTGTAACAGAGTTCGCGTTTGACAGTCCAATGGCTAGAGTTCGTAGGCGTCAAGTCGTGAGAACCCAGGGCGACGGGATTATATCTGTTATCAGTATTAACATTTATTACCAAAAGCACACGTAAATACACGGCCTTAAGTGCCACTATCGCCTGTAACGGCCAGTTTATGCTCAAAGATTAGTGAGTAACCCTCTGTTATCGCCATATCTGGTATATTTATCAGAACCATGTTTGTACTTGTTTAATTCAATAATCATAAACATATGCATTGGTTTTTATCACGTTCTATATCAATTTTGAAAGCAACACCTATTAGTTTGAATAAGGTAGGTATTTTTAACCGACTTCAAAAAAAGGAGGAGGTTCTATGTTCGGTTGTATGTATGTTTTTTTTTTTTTTTTTTTTTAAGATGTATGTTCAACGATATCTCCGTCAGTTGTAAACCGATTTCCAAAATTATTTTTTTGTTTGAAAGGGTATGCTACCATAGTGGTCCCATAAAAATTTTACTCCTGAGGGATTGATAGTTTTCCCGTAAAACTCAAAAAATCACCGATCTTTCCGAAAAATGTGGACCGATTTCCAAAATTTTTTTTTTAGCTTGAAAGGTTGTCCATCTCGAGGTGGTCCTCATACTTTTTTTTCCTGAGGAATTGATAGTTTTCCTGTAAAACTCAAAAAACATCATTCTCACTACACAATCTGAGTCAAACATTGATTAGTTTGACATATTTAGACTCTCGAGGTGGTCCCATATAAATTTTATTCCTGAGGGATTGATAGTTTTCCCGTAAAACTCAAAAAACCTCATCCTCACTCTAACTTCTTTAATCTTGACTATTGTAATATCTAACCTAACCTACTAAGTAAGTAATTACTTACTAACCTTACCTACTATATTATTTACATTTACACTTTACACTAAAAATGGAAAAATAAAAATTTTTGAAAAAAAAAATTGAACCGACTTCACAAAACACAAACAGACACTAAGAACCTACACTAAAAAGAGAAAAATAAGAATATACACATGCAATTATTATTTACAGTATTCAATTAATAAATTATTATGTTACCTATATTATATTTGAAGTCGGTGACAACTATTCTATTCTAACTACTCGATACAATTTTGCACCCAAGTTCTAATTGTACTCGTAATTTCTTCTTAGATAGTTGTAAATGCATAGTTGGCACCGACTTCAAATATAATATAGGTAACATAATAATTTATTAATTGAATACTGTAAATAATAATTGCATGTGTATATTCTTATTTTTCTCTTTTTAGTGTAGGTTCTTAGTGTCTGTTTGTGTTTTGTGAAGTCGGTTCAATTTTTTTTTTCAAAAATTTTTATTATTACAGTGGCCAAGGATCATTTATCTGTGAGTCAGACCACACAGAATATTGGTATTGCAACCAAAATACCAGCATCAGCGGAGAGGAATTACCTAAGTCTAAACAACTATAGAACTTTGTCAAAATGCTATGACATGCTGATCCCAGTTCAATTGCATTTCTGACTCTCCTTTTTGTTTGTCGGGGGAAGATGGTTCTTAGTCCCCAACTGCATTCAAATAGTTTTTTTTATTAGGTACAACGACCTAATAAAAATACCTTATAGTTTAAAAAAGTAAGAAACAGACCGGAAAACTTTCATTATTTTGGTGTTTAATGTGATGATTTACTTATTTAGGTACGAAGTTATAAAAATCAGTATAGGAGGTCTGAATAAATCAGGGTTAACCGTGCGGTCGTTATATTATGACATTTTACGACAGTTTTAAAGTTTTTATTTATAGATCGTAATGATTGCGCTGCGTAGGAGTGCCCTACTGGTTTTTGATATATTGAAGGATCAAGTTACATTTTAATGTGTTTTCATGCTCTAGATATTTGTTTCTGATCTCTTTTGTCCAACATCGTAGCATAAATCACAAGATTAATGCGTTTTCTGCAATTATTTGCGGGGTCTGAAGAGGCCGCGGCACAGACTCCATAATGTGGATCGCGTCACGGGCACTGAAAGTGTTAAGTTTTTATAGTGTACATTTACGGTACCTACATGTTCCTATCTCGGTTTATGTACTCTGTTACTCATAAACTTAAAACACTTGGACTTAAAAGCTTCTTAAAACTTGAAACGGCTGCTAAATCTTTCCGTCTCCGATCATTAAATAGAGAATGGCAAGAAAAACACAATTTAAAAGTTTGCTGATTGATAATCGAATAAGAAAAAATCTGTTAGTAGGTAGTGGTAGGTAGGTTCGGTTATGCAATTTTGACTGTAAAATTATGTTCAGCCTAAACTCAGACTATAGCGATATATGTACATAGGAAGTAATGATACCAATCCTAGCCAGCCCCACTACAGTTTTATATTCAGATCAAGAATGCAGGTACAGGTGCAGTTTTTAGTTCCTTTCACCGCCGCCTACGTGCGCCGGCGCCAGTCGTGGGCGCAGGCGCGGATCCTAGACGCAAACCGCTAATTAAAATGGACGATACTGATTTATAGTATTGCGGTGAGAAACTTTGTATCGGTGGTATGGAGACGTCAGCTTGGATGTAAATTGATATACCAAATACCCACCTGTTCTTTCAACTTAACAAATATTTGTTAGAAATTCGTCTTCCAAGAATCATAGTTGTAGAAATCAGTCGATGAAAACATTAAGTTAATGTCCTTGTCCTTAAGATATCTGTGAGATTGTGAAAAACATAAAGACAAAAACTCCTCACATATCACGCGCAGTCTAGTTATGGTCTAAGTACTAACTTTGTTGTGATTTTCGAAAAACCATCTAATATTTTCAGCTCGTTTAGAGCTCCAAAGCTCTTGTATATCTCTTATCAAAAGCCTTTGGATGGACAACTTTGGCAAATATGAATATATTAATTATTCCACCGAATATCGAATGCAGGGCGCCATTCGTGGGCGGCCGTAGGCGGGACCCTGACCCAAAGATTAGAATATCCAACAGGTCCCAAGCACTCTCCTGTCCCCCACTTTGGGTTATATTTAGCTGCCTGGCTGGACACAACCCATAATTGATACGATACAAAAGTTTAAAAAATATTAGATAAGTCTAAAGGACACTGGCTAAATATGCATATAATTTGGGCATGAATGAAATTAAATGGACTAAATAGTTTTTTCGTTGAATTTAACTATTTTATCATCTGTTCCACGGTCAGACCAGGTCCACCACTTCAGTTTTATCACCAGAAAAAAAATCTATACATATTTAGTTTTGTTTAGGTTCACACGAATGGCTCATTCATATACCATACATTATTGCAAGTATTTCCAAAATGAAAGTCTAACGCACATTGCAAGTATCAACAGAGTAAACCCCTAATTATGTCCCTTCAGAATAACTTAAGATTATTGTGCTTAGTTGGTATTTCAAATGGTATCTGAAAGGTTGAGTGTTATCAATCTTACAAGTCACTTAGACAATGTCGTTGTCAACACTAATGTAAACAATACAAGCGACATAATCAGCTGAGACTAGATTAAACAAGCTTAGTATCTTGGCTTACATCAACTGAGCATTTCAGATTAAAGGGCCAGAATACAGAACTTAGGGATTAATTACTCGTTTCCTAATTTGTAGCATTAAAATTAAATGGGAGATACTAAAGGATTTACGAATACGTAGGTAACAAAATAACAGAAACGTGAATTATACAAAATCCTGTTAGAAATTATATCCGAACTAAAACGACCTTAAAAATTTTTGGATGTAATTAATAGCTTGTGATTTTGAATTGCCTAAAATTTACAACACATAACTTTTAAACACATATCTCTTAGGACGGCCGTTGGGGCAGAAAAGTTCTCGAGTGGAGGCCACGCACCGGAAATCGCAGTAGAGGACGGCCCCACACTCGATAGAAAGACGATTTTGTATAGGTTGCTGGGCGCCGTTGGGTGCAGGCTGCACAAGATAGATCGCAGTAGAAATCGATGGGGGAGGCCTATGTTCAGAAGTGGACGCTGTATGGCTGAGATGATGATGATGAAATTATACAAAGAATTACCAAAATATACCTACGTTTCGCATTAATACACATTTTCGTATATTCTCACGATGCCATCAGAATATTATCTCTGCTATCTGCTTAGCATATTATTAGATCTGCTATTTGTATTACATCATTTACTGCTGACTACATTGTAGGTACAGTACCTGACTACAGGAGCTTGCGTGTCTCGTGAAAGCTCGTTTTTAAATTGACAAAGAACTAAGACCATAGATGGTTTAGATTTTTTAAATGAATATTGAATAATAAGTAACGTTCCATACTAAAAACCCATCCATATTGTGCTGTGGATATCAGAAACAACGAGTAAGTACTTACCTACCTTTAAACCACATGATACACACAAAGTGACACCACATGACAAAGTATTGTCTTAAATTTCTAATTCATCGTAGTATTTGCAATGGTTTGTTTATCTTAAACTAAACTAACCCACCATGACGATATTGTTGCGTGAGAACTGAGAATAAAAGCTGGAGAATTGAATTGCACAGTTAGTTATGAGTGGGCCAATTAGGCAACCTAAACTGCCCTTTTCCTTTATTTCGGAAGCGGAAACACAATGCGTTTATAAAATCAATTTACTACAGATAGGCAGGTAATTCTACGTATTACATGAAAATCGCTACTATCTGATCTATGATCAAGGCACGGTTGCGCAAGGACTGGCGCCATCTACTGTGATCTACCGGCGCCTGACTTGTTTCCTATCGCTTCAATGCAAATTCGACGCTAATTTAGGGCCTCAAGCAAGAAAAGGTATACATAGTATTCATAAGTACATCATACTACAGTACTTTACATGCATGGGCGGATCCAGGATTTTTTTCTGGGGGGGGGGGGGGGGCACAAGAAACAAAAACTGACAAAAATTTCACAATTTATTCATTTTTCGTAGTTAGTAGGTACACAAAAATATCGTCTGGGGGGGGGGGGGCACGGGGGCACGTGCCCCCCCCCCCCCCCAGACGATATTTTTGTGTGGATCCTGGATCCGCCTATGTTTACATAATTGATTAGAATGCACGCCTGCACAACTCTACTTGCCGTTATTAAAAAGTATTTTTAACAGCAGTTTTTACTGAAAATTTCGAAAAAAATATTCTCCTTTGCTTGTTGGTATACAGGATGTCCCAGTAACGACTGTCAAGCGGAAGTCCAATGATGAAAAATCGCTCAACATATATGGGGGTGATTCAGGTAGCCCATAGGATGCTGCTTCACTGGACTTCCGCTTGACAGTTGTTCCCGGGACACCCTGTATATGAAGATATGATAGACCTTGATCATTAACGTAGGTACTAGGTACCCTTCCTTTGGTTTTTATATTTATTTCTCCAAAGCTTATGCGTGGGCGCAGGCAGTTCTATTCCGGGGAGATTGTGAAATTGGGCTCGCTTTTTCCGGCACGTAGGCAGCTAATTACACCTTCAAATGTTATTTACTGTGGGTAATACCGCCAGAACTCGTAAATGGTAAATGGTGTTTGGATATCAGATAAGTTTAATCGTAGGCCCGACTAGCTAAAGGCTAAGAGGTAGCTTTCAGAAAACAGGATTTTGTTAGTTATGAAATCTTTTATTTTAAGCAGGAAATGGTGGTTCTTGTTGATATTTTTATGCGGATGAAACTGCTTAACACACCTACTACGTGTTATACGGACTGGTTAGATTTTATGTTTGCTCTACGTTTTTATATATGAGATAATATTTTTTGCTCTACATTTAAATAACAAAATTTTCAAATTTCTTACTTTGTTTTTTTCTTTTCAGGTAAGTACCTTGCCACCGTTAGGTATATAAAAGTTCAAGAAAGGATTTAGCAGGTCGGATGCAGCTGGTAAGATTCAAATTAAATATATTTATTCTTATTAATATGATAAGGCTATCTAGTCTATAGAAAAAGCACCAACTCAATGTCGGTTTATGTGTATAAACTTTTTATGTTAAAACATCTGTCGCTGAATTTTCTTACACGCACAGAACTTTCTCGAACAGGCACGCACAATTAAATTATTCAGCATATTGCCTGCGAATGTACTAGGAGTCCATAAAAGCAATTCTAAACTCGTAGCAACTCGTAAAATCGAAACAGAACGGGGGAAAAACGTTTATAAGTCGTCCGGGGCCCGTTACGTGAGGGGGTCAATTTAGCACCGTGTGTATGCAGTCTCTCGTTTTGAAGATAAGGCGTTTGATCTGATTACGTGTAGAATGCGATGATTTTTGGTACTTATCTGCAAATTTTATTTCGGTTCACATTAAATCTCAATGTTTTACTTCTTTCTGTTCTATTGTGGTGTCGATTTTACGTATCACTAGTTTTACGAATCATTGTGATCAAAGGATTCAAAGTGAGCCAAGAGCCTTTTGTGCATTTGACACATGTTGTCGAAGTGTTTACGTTAAACTTGTGCAAAAATCTACATTGTCATATTCTGTTTACAAATCACGATATCTCATATCTAGATTTCCAGTGTGCGCTATAAGAATGAGTGCCATTTCGTGTAGTTTAACCCACATTGCTCTATTTGTACTGACAATCTCAATAAACAGATACAAATATAGAGCAGAGCCTTATTAACTTTATCTTGGAGAATCTGAGTCTTATCATAGAAATTTATATTTCTTAGCATCCTATATTTACGTTTGCCATTTAAAATCGAGAATAACGTTTCCATTATGATATTTTAGAAACTCTACAGACGCGTGGGCCAAGCGTAGGCAGCTCTCTTGGGAAATATACAAATTCTAAATAAATTCCCCAATGGCTCTCATATTTTATGAAAAATACGTTTAAATTCTACATCAATACATTTCAATACCATTTATCAATAACATCTGTCTAGTTTCTATGCAAAAAAAATTGTCAAAAGATTTTTTGATTAGATGGATAGATTTCGAGCCATAAATAAAATCCTACTCATATTATAAATGCGAATGTTTGTGATTATGTTTGTTTAGATTCAAAATATCCTTCATGATGTCACTATAGAGTCATGTAGGATATTATGAAACTACACCAACCAGACATCTTGAGTGTAAAAAAGCCAAGTAACAATATGAAGCCTTTAAGACCACTATGAAATGACAGAGAAAGGTTTCTTCCGGACCACATAAACCTTAAAAAGTACCCGAACGCGAAGAAATTTATTTTATTCAAAAATCCTGTACCCTCGCTTACCCAAATCCTTTTGAATCCATCTGCACACTCCAATCACTTCGTCCCTTTTCCTTTGTCCATGTAAGAGTGAGAGAGTAAATATTTCACTGATGGAACGGGAAAATCAACAAAGAACATAAACAGGGGACTCCTTCCTTCCAGAGTAAATTATTTCCTCTGCATTAATAATGATGTATTGATAGAACCGGTATTTCACAGGAGACTGGTACTTTTAGGAACAATTCCTAGAACAGAAAATGTCGAAATTTATGAACAGCATCTTGTTACAAACACTTTCTTAATTTCCCGCCAAAATCCGACCATAAACTGTTAACGCCTGTTATCATTTTCTCATGGCGATAGTGTGAGTAAAGTTTACTGACCTCTTCTAACGGTTTATCGGATGATTCGTTTGTATCGAGAAAATAAATCGATTTGAGTTATCCGACTTTATCTTTGCAAAAATGTTTACATTTGAATGACACACCTTTGGGATGTTTGTTTGCTAGTCTACTTACCTGTATCAGACGTAATCATACTCATTCCTTTCTTACTTAATCATCATCTGGGTGTTTTCGGTGTATAATATTGTACCTATGTATTTACAAACAAAAAGTATATAAGTAGTATAACAGTCTTGTAGTACCCTTAACACAAGCTCTGCTTTGGGGCTAGATGATGCTGTGTGAAATGTACAGCATTATTTATGTAATTATCATCTTTGACACACTCTACTTATTTATAATTTGGAAACGAAAGTAAAGATACTATGAAGCTCTATAAAAGAATGTAAAAAGCAAACATTTATTTCAACACATAGCTACTTATTAAACCCTAATAAGCCCGTGTTCGTAAAACAAGTTAATTAAACACAACAAAACAAATTATAGAGCCCAATGATGCCGATGTGGGAGTTCATTTGGACAGAATTACGTTTAAAATCTTATTACAACGTTACCAGAAAGCTCTGTAGCAGCTCAAACAAGCCAGCTGGCCATCTACTTTAATAAATCCGATTTTCGAAACTAGCTACGCTGTATTACTGCGAACTGCTAGCTACATTGTGTCATTTCGATAAGATCTACTAAAAGAAACTAATCTCTAAAAGAACTCTGTCCACCGGACCTAGGACAGGTCATCTATGTACCTGAACCTTGTAGGATTTTTATCTCGGTCTGAATTTTGAAAGCCGTGTTGGCCAAATGGGGTTGTACCTCGACTTTCAATCCGAAGGTCGTGGTATAGAATCCCGGCCGTGCATCAATGGATTTTGCGTTTCGTAAAATGTATATGCGTTTTGACACGAGCTCTGAACGGTGAAGGAAAAAATCGTGAGGAAACTAGTTAGTATTCTTAGGCGGCGATGGGCTTGCAACCTGTCATGTATGGAATACTAACTTCTGCAAGATGTGGGCATGTATCAAATATGTATGTATGTGGGCATGTATATATGTACATGCCTCTGACTACCCCCTTAGACATCTTCAAAGGATCTGGAATATAAAAGATCTGAGAGAATGTCTACTGCGCCTCGGGGATACAGTCGTGACCCTGTTTTTGAATTTTATTATTAAGTATAGAATAGATTCCTTCGAAAAGTGATCGTCACTTCGTTTATGGATTTGCTGCAGCTGTTCCTACATCTCAATGTCACCATTTCATCCCAGAGCTACTCAAATTACTGAAGAATGACGCTTTGTGAATTATCCCTTAGATTCTTCGCAAGAATGAATTATTTCAACTAAAATAAATTGGTGTCGCCCATAGCACCAGACTGGCTTTATGAAGTGTAAAGAAGAATGAGCTTCAGAAAATGCGATCATTGGAGCAGACTTGGTTTACTAGTTTGTGAAGGAATTTTATATAACATTTTGCGAAACGTTTTGTCTGTGTTGGAAATTGAATTCTTTTGTGACAAGTCTCTAATCAAAGAACTCAGGCCTTTGTATCTAGGTATCTACGGAATGTAAAGAAAAAGGGCGTGTTTTGGAAATGTAGCCTAAGTCCCCTCGCAGACTACAGACTTGCTATCGGCCGAAAGTTGAGACGGAATATACTTTGGGTCGTAATGAGTATGGAGAAGTATAGCCCGTCTCAACTATCGGCCGATAGAAAGTCTGTAGTCTGCGAAGGGTCTTTAGGCAACTTAATAATTTTTGGTAGTTATTGGACGTGTCTCATATCTACCGTGCTGTGGTCGTTTCGCAGTCTAATTCGTATATTGCTTGTATGCTAACGCAATTTAATTATTTTTCGCAATTACTCCACAGTACATTAAAAAACGCTATCGTGGATTTTCTAGCTGTAGTAGTCATTCCAAAAGTTAATTTCGTCGGGACGTATCTTGCGACAGCTCGGAGCACGTAATTTTCTTTCATTGCCCACCTTCTCGTCAAACGTACAAATGGGAGATATTTCACTGAAAATACGATGCGTATTGTTTAAGCCTTTTTAAATTAAATTCGACGCCAGTAAAAGCAGCCTTTTTGAATTACATAAGTACTTACTATTTATTATTCCTTTTCGCTTAGCACACCTTTCCCATTAGATTTACTTGACAGATTTCTTAATAATTTTTCAAAGAAAACCTCATCAAACACATGTCTTATCAAAATAAATATTTAATACTCTTTTTAATACGTTTTCATACTTATTATAAGAAAAATACAACTAGCCATTTTACAAGATAAATATAGCTGCAAACTAAAGTGTTAAAATTCTTCTATATCGTAGGCATAAACTAAAAATGATTTCGGTAATTACAATTTTTTTTTTCTAGATGTCTATTACCTGACCTATATAATTGAAGGTTAAAACGGTAGTTAATCATTAAAATTAGAGCGATGTTCGAGCCGTGTTTTATGTGAACCACACTATAACTCATGCAAACATCATCATCATCATCTCAGCCATCTACCGTCCACTGCTGAACATAGGCCTCCCCCATAGATTTCCACAGCGATCGATCTTGTGCAGCCTGCACCCAACGGCTCCCAGCAACCTTCACAAGATCTTCTTTCCATCTGGTGGGGGGCCGTCCTCTGCTGCGATTTCCATGCAAATATAACTGACCTAAATTATTATTTTATATTCTGTTTTTAAAGTAAAATTAAAATAATTCTTTAAACGTGGTCAAAAATTCCAAAAATTCAGTAAGTACTTGAAAAAAAAAACATATTTTTTTCTAATTAAAACAGGAGTATTTAACAGCCTTTTCGACTTCTTATATTGTTTATTAATTACTGTTTTAGTTACTATATAATGAAACTAAAGCGCACGCAAGTTTAATTAGATGTATATCTACGCAATCGTGTAATAGATATCAAAATGCCAAACTGGTCTAATTAGTACACATAAATTATTATCAGTAAGTAATCTTGCCTAACCTTTACTGACCTATTGGACCTCCCCCGCACTCATATATCTAATACTGTAAAATACTAATTAATGTTACAAATGTACTGAATTTTACTATTTATGTTGAATTTGGCAAATAATTTATTTATTTACGATACTGTTACAATGAATTGTCGTGAGTTGCTGTTGTATCAGATAAAAGCATATGATTGATGTTGCTGTATAATGCTGCCTTTGATTTACTAGACAGAACGTAACAATTTATAGTTAAATTATTAAATGTATATTTCAATTTAGGGCTTCTTCTTCTTCTTTTTATTCTGGCGTTTGTGACGGTAATGTGTCACAATTTTGCCAATGTCAGCGTTCGAACGGCATTAGAACCTTAGATGATCAAATTAGAACGGTAAAGCGTAGGAGGATTATAAAAATTCAGGAAGTCGGTCTGCAGGAGGGAGTCTCGATTCTACATCTTCTAGTATAAAAAACTCCTTCGATGTACATCTTCAAACAATTGTCTTTTTTGGTACCTACCACTAATAACTTCAAAAAACTACTTTCTACAATGAAGAAACCTAATTATTCAAAGTACTTCATCAAATCGATGCAATGCTAGCTGCTTAGGGACAGTGAAAGCCCCCGCACTTGAACGGGCAGTTACTTGGGACGTTACTCAGAGACTAGATCAAATTCGTCATTTCCTGTTCATTGGGATCCAAGTTTAGTTTTAGTATGCAGGTAAAACCGCAAGATAAAACAAAAACGACTTGAATTCAAATAAACAAAATAAATCATGTACGAGTGTATTCATAAAATTTTATGTCTTTATTTCTATCCTTATGCGGAGCAGAGCAGTTTTATTTATACTATGTTTGTCTCTAACGATCTACTCAGTTAGTTGAATCAATTTCGTCCAGACCATTATTTATGGGGCCATAAAAGCTATCTAAGTGATGGCACTTTTTAAGTGTTCTTCTTTGGTTCACTGGTCTAACCAAATCATTTTAAAATCGAAAACTCAGCTAGAAAAAGATCGAATCTAGAATTAAGATTCGAGACTCGAACATAAAAGGCAAAGTTTGGAAAACTTTGCAGTTTAAATTGACTTAAAACTTTAAAATTTCAAGCTTGAGATCATAAAATGTATTTCCACAATAGGTGCTAAAACGTTCTCAGCACGTTTAACCTGACTGACTAGAATACTCGTATTTTTAAAGCCATTCATTTTCCGGCATAAAATGCAATGGTTTCTTTAAAAGACACGCCTCACACCTTTCCATGGCTTAGGAGGTGGTGATTCCATGAGAAGAGTCCCATAGTATTGTAATTTATACGCCATTGTCCGATAGATATTGACAGGTTGCCGCGGCACGGGTAATACTTAGTCTAATACATGCTGCTTTCTTTGAAAATACCTACATGTAAAAACTGGAATCTACGAGTATATGAAGAAAACAGTTCTTAGATCTACCAAATTTTTGTGTTTTAAAAATCCGTCGAAAAAAAAGTTCGGCCCTCATTATTATCGCCACTCGTATTCTGTGCTCTAACGACAAAATGGTTAAATGCTCCGATAAAATCTGAGCGGCTTTTTCATTTTAGAGTTAACTACGAAAATAATTAGTTCTTACATTAACTGGTGTTAAACTGTTAACTGTTATCGTTATAACAGTTTTTATTACAAAAGGAAGTCGCGTTTTACGAGCGTGACAAGAAATGTCACGTTTTTGGAAGGAGTATTTTAGTTTTATTTCAAAAGCTCCCGTATCTCAATAAAGCGGGGAGATTAAAGCATAAAAACGCGTATTGTGCTATACGTCTGTTTTAATAATTAAGAATTGGCAGAGAATACTTTTGATGGATTTTTTTTTGTTTCTTTAGTAGACGTAATCTTCTGAGAACTAATATATATTTTTCAAGTTATGAAAATGTAGCTATGTGTCTTTGAGAAAGGTAATACTTAATTTACGGAGACCTTAAAGAAAAGTAGTTTTTAGAATAATATTAGAAAGCTATTAAAAAAAGTAATATCGTTTGATTTTGTTTAAGAATTACCTGTCTGACATGCCGGTCTAAAATAAAGCTACTTTGTATTCTTCGTGCAGAAGAGCCATGTGCCGCCTCTTTATAATGAAAGTCACGAAATTCATCACGTGAGATTCAGACACCCGACGTATGATAATGCATATTGTACGGTTTATTAATATTTTATTTTAATTATATTCATGAATATTATTTATAGGAATTTCATAGATTATCAACTAGATAAATATATAAATAAATATAAATAATGCTGGACTTTTCACACAGCATCATCTAGCCCCAAAGTAAGCAGAGCTTGTGTTATGGGTACTAAGATGACTGATATATACTTTTTGTTTGTAAATAAATACATATTATACATAAAAACACCCAGACCCGATACAAATATTAGATCATACAAACATTGGTCCCGCCGCGGGGATCGAACCCGCAACCTTTTGCGTCGCAGGCGGGCCTTCGCCCACCGCGCTACAGAGGTTTTCTAAGGAGGAAGGATGATATGGGTAAGAAAGGAGTGACTGTTGAGATAGAGCGGAGTGGAAGAGGAAAACCTGTTGTGCCGATCCCACATAAAAGTGGGATAAGGGCGGGGAAATGATGTTTTAAGTAAACCTTAATAAGGTAAGGTTTAAAAATCTCAAACGCACATTTTATTTTAAATTTTTATATGGTCCCTTTCCCTTCGTCGTACGTTTTTCTGCCTACACAATATTTAATGACTCTAATTTATTTCAACACTGAATCACACCCTGGACACTCGATGAAAGATATACAAACGAAGATACTTACACAGACACTACACAGTGTTATTTTGATACGCGAGCATGTGTGTAACGCGCTCCTCGTACAAAAGAACGCAATCGAGAACTCGATGGGCAGGAAATCTCGATTGGTGCGGGGCGAGGAGTGTCCTCCATACTTTGTATTATTAGATATTCTCTCACTGAAGCACAGTAAAAATGTTACATGCAAATGATTTTTATTCTAAGTTATTGGCAAATTAAGCCGCAAATGATTTGGTTATTAACTTCTTGGGTAAACATGTTGACTCTCTGTGAGGTCATCCTGATGTTTGAGCATTTAATTTGCATCACGTTGACATTAAATGGGTGCTTGCGGTAAGATTTTTGAGGGGAACCGTTTTATTTCGGATGAAGAGAACTGAAAAATACAAAAACTCTGTCGCCAGAGCTTGGCACTATCTTGAACGAACTTTCAACAAGGTATAAAAAAATAATAATTTAGCGGACATTATTTTGATTTATCTAAGCACAAGCCCACACTATGGACGTCATGCATGCATGGTCTGCTTCACGACTGAATTTTGGCTTGTGACATAAATTGGACACGCCCACACCACGATAGGGTTGTCACTTTTTAATTGTGATTTAGGTAATTCTCTTTTTAGGGATCCGGACCTAAAGGGTACCCTATAAGACTTCGCTGTCTGTCTGTCTGTCCGTCTGTCAGCAGGCCTCATGTACCTCATGAACCGTGATAGTAAGACAGTTGAAATTTTCCCAGATATTCCCTTATCAAATACAAAAAAAACAGAATAAAATAAATATTTAAGGGGGCTCCCATACAACAAACGTGTTTTTTTTTGCCGTTTTTATAGATAATGGTACGAAACCCTTCGTGTGCGAGTCCGACTCGCACTTGGCTGGTTTTTTGCTACAGTTATTAAAACGACTCATTTGGATCTTCACTAATAAAGATTCAAAAGAGTCGTTTAATGACACTTCTTGCAATCACTTTTCAAATTACGTTCAATGTCCATTTAATGGATTGGTAAATAAAAACTCAGCCAAAACAAAGGAGCATCGATTTCCCCTTGTCTTACACCATTCAGTTGAGAATATAGTTGTCCTGCTCCACTCAAACTAGAGCCAGGAAATTGAATTACAATCGCAATCGGAACAAAACAAATGACGTCTACGTCGACTAGGGTTGTGAAAAACGTTTGAAAGAAGGCAAACTTCCAACTCATTCAGGCATTGATGGCATTATTGGTGAGTTTCAAAATAACGGATGGTAGATCGATTTCGATGCTCCATCTTCTCTGCATTATGTTATTTTTTATATCTATTAATAATATCTACTCGTACTCATGCATGACATCATTTTGGTCTGTGTAAATTTCAGTAAAATTAAAATAAAACTGACAGATACGTAATGCAAAAAAAAGTCTTTTTGACATCCATACCAGGGCTGTCACAAACCGTGTATTTATGACTCGCTCATTAAGGATGCAGAGTGGCGCACGTGCACCAAAACAACGCACTAAACAAACGTATGCCGCTTTGGGATATGCCGAAATTCTTTTTGCACAACATTTTGCAGTATTTTTACGAATTTGGAATAAAAACTTTAGCTTCTTGACTTCCCTAAGCAAAGTTTTTCCTCAAACTTTTTTTTAAAACGAATGTTGGAAGTATACCAAAGATGCGAATTTGTATATTTTTAACTCTTGTTGAGTGGGTTCACTAAAAATTTTATATTTGAAATTTATAATTAAAATTTTAATAAAACTTACTTTCTTTAGATAACAGGACCTTCTAGTATGAAGTTAAAGTTCTTAATATATATTTTATGAAAGAAATCATTGCGAACTTACTTTTTTACATTTTATTTTAATCTTTGTCTATCGCAATATACGTTTAGTATTTACTTAGTTACTATTAAACCTTCATTGAATTTTAATCACTACCAGCAGGTCATTAAAATTAGCTACGCATGCAATGTCCTTTACCCGTTATTGCATACATAATTTATTTTACCCTACTAATGTTCTAAATCTTAAATTTTGTAAGGATGTTGAAAACCTAATACCGGAATATAAAAAAATCGTTTCATGAAAAATAAAATGAAAGAAGACAATTGTGTGTTCGAAGCTCTCAGTTGAACGGATTCGGGTGAAACTTGCAACAGATTTCTTGTGCTGGAATTGCATATGGACCTCTCGTAACTTGTGCAACGTAATACTGGTGGGCGAAAGCAAGTCTCTTGTTAAATAGGACGTGTATGATATGTCTCATGCCTAGCTACTTAACTGTAATTATTCAGCTTAGTGTAATGAAATGCTAATACGACTACTCAAAGTGGCCGGCAAGAAATCAAGTTGCACATGCTCATTCCATAATGAAGTAATCTTAGGACGACACACAATAAACAGGATTTTACGATTTAATCAAAGATGAGCTCATAACAAGAATTATTATTATGGTCTGGAATGCTAAGCTTTAACTACCTGCTTAGAAGAATGCCGACTTCTATAAATTTCGTCGAAAGAATCAGATAACTTCATTTCATTTGAAGTGTTTCCATTCTGTTTAATAAGTAAGTTTTACTTACTTACTTTCCTGTTTATTAATTTGCCACGATAAAGTTTAGTACCTAATTTGTAAAATATATTTGGGACGTGTTTATTTATTCATTTTTAGTACCGTTGTCTCCAGAAAATAATTATATTAAATGTTTATACAATTTTATTAACACTAGTTAGTAATAACTAATAACAATTTAATTTACTTTCCAATTAACTCTTAAATTATACGTAATCAAAATCCTTTGAGTGTAATAAAATTTCTTGTTATAAAAAGATCGGGTGGAAGAGTTCTCGGAAAGAAAGCCGCGGGCTAAAAGTGACAGGCTGATGTTCCCCGATGTATGATTTGTAACACTTTGTTACTTGTTACAATTTGATTTGTTACGCATGTTACGGGTTACCGAGTGCGATGAAATATGCGGTTCAGAACTCAGGTGCTTTTTATCCGAAACAATGTTTCTTTGTAAAATGTTTGGTTACCAATAACCAAAAATTTTACAAAAACCCTTGAGGAAAACGAAACAGATAAATGTAAGGTTTCGATTTTCTACTTTCATTGTAGCATAGCTACTTTTATACTAATAGTACTAATAGTACTAATAGATCGTTCTTACAAATAAATAAATAATGCTGGACTTTTCACACAGCATCATCTAGCCCCAAAGTAAGCAGAGCTTGTGTTATGGGTTCTAAGGTGACTGATATACTAAGTTATATACTTTTTCTTTGTAAATACATACATATTATACATAGAAACACCCAGACCCGAGACAAATATTTGTAGATCATACAAACATTGGTCCCGGCCCGGGGGATCGAACCCGCAACCTTTTTCGTCGCAGGCGGGCCTTCGCCCACTGTGCTACAGAGGTCGTCAAATAACCATATTGTACGAATATTTAAATTTCTTTTAACATGCAAAATTCAATTTGCAAAACATTAAAATAAAACTCATATGCTTCAAATAGATTTCACTGCCATTCACTTTCACCTTTTCAATAGAGTTTATTCCTTTTTTAATTGGCATTGTGGCAAAAAATTGCGCATTCCGTTTTTGCTGATCGCCCACGGGTGATTTAACTCTGAAAGTGGTCAGAGACGTTTCATGATAAAGGTGGTATGGGGCAAAAAGGGGTTAACTTAACTAAGGAAAAGATAATATCTAAATTAAAAGAAAAACTACATAATCAATAATGGTGGTTTCAGCTTTGCTAAAATGAATTTGTCAATTTAAATTACTTTAATTAAACAGCCTTACCTTGGTACATTTATACATTACTTTTATTATGAGTATCGATTTGAGTTTTATAAATATGTAAACCACTATGAACTTAGTTTTCTAAAGACAACCTTTCAAGTTGAGCGTTCTGCGAGAAGTGCTCGTTCTCCTGACCATATCCTATTCCAACATTTATCCCCTCTTCAATCTTAGCTCCGCCCAAAAACCAACGCATTTCCGATGGCCAAGATCGAGTCTGAATGCTTGACAGATGACACAAATGACAGCAAGAAGGAAATCATAACATTCGGCCATCAGACAATGTGTTGCCTCCTGGCGGCACACGCTTAAATATAAATTTAATGCAAATTTTATACAAATCTAATTTAAATTTAATATAAATTTAATACAAATTCGATATAAATTTTATACAAATTTATTACAAATCTAATTTAAATTGAATACCAACGTTATTTAAATTTATTAAAAATCTAATTTAAATTTAATTAATATAAACTTAATATAAATTTAATATACACTTATAACAAATTTAATGTAAACTCAAAATTAGTATAAATCAAGGTTCTTACTCAATCAAAATTGTTATTTATTACAGAATCTAAATTTAATATAAACTTAAAACAGATTTAATTAATATAAATTTAAAAGACTCAATATAAATTTAATACAAATCTAATTTAAATTCAATACAAATAAAAATTATTTTAAATTTAATAAATTCCAATTTTAATTTAATACAAATAAAAATTATTATAAACTTGATATAAATTTAATATACACTTAAAACAAATTTAATATAAATCAAAGTTCTATCTATATTTCAATTGATATTCAGATGTAACTGTTTTTAGAATATTTACCTACTTAGAATAGAAAATACTATTGTACACAAAATAAACACAGCAGGAAATACACAAAAACAATTAGGTACAACTTCATTTTAATAAATAGTACCAGTGAGTATAACAAGACAAGTTTTAAGGAAAATCATAACATTCGAACAAGTATGTAAACACAGAAGACACCTTAATATTAATTATATTATTGGGAATCACACGTGAAATCAAGGAAATTCAGCAAAGAAGCGATCGAGCGCCGCTTGTGGCGTCACTTTTATAGCTGCCCGACCGTATTGGTTCTCATCGCCGGTAGAGATATCTAACACGGCCTCTCCTGACATCCTGTCGCCCTCGACAGGCTCATCACAGCGTCGGGGTCAAGAACAGGTTCTGGTCCGTAGATCTCATTCTCATCGCGCCTTGAAGAGGCAGCGCCAGGCAGACCTGGTGAATACCCTGGATGGACATTATCATCTGAAGCGTTAGGTATCTGAAACATTTTTAACGTTACCAACAGAAATGTTTTATTTATTTATTTCTTTCTTTTAGGAAGACCAATACAATAGAAACTATTTATAGGTTACTACGAGGCCATTTAAAGGTCTCCACTTCTAGTGACATACTTGATAACAAAAAGACAACAATAAAGTTAACAACCTAGGAACTAAACACATACATCCAGATAGTCATATTCTAATCATCCACACTCACTATTGAGAAGTTAAATTAATCAAAGGTAACCGATCAAAGAATGTACTATTAAGTTTATTTCTAGATGATGTAACACTGCAGCTGAATGGATCAAGGTCATGCTTATTGTCAAAACTATTAAAAGTTTTGCTCGCACGATAAACAAAGGTGTTTTGGTAATAATTTGTGGGTACTAAGGGAAGATAAAACATATTGTTATTCCTAAATGTTCGCACAGGGTCATAAAACAATGTTAAGGAGAGCTGGGCAATCCACTGATGAGTTAATAATACGGTGTAGGTAGACTACGTCTGCAAAGTCTCTTCACAAACAAAGAGGAAGAAAGTGTTGCCAGGCACAGTTAGACAACTAATCAGTGTGGTAACTTCGTAGGGATTAAGAATTTTCTTTGTAGAGCCTCAAGTCTATCAATATATATTCCATACTTAGGAAGCACAAGTTTTCTACCTGTCACTAAGCAAGCGCAAGCGTAATCTCGAGAAGGTAATCGCATTAAAAATATACGGCAGATGAAAAGTTGTTTTACCAATTAACGAGTTCCGGACCACAATCATAACCAAAGCTACAGCGTCTGATTAATCGAAATAGGTAAGTAGCCATAAATCTCGAGGTTACACAAAGCACTGCCATGCCACAATGTCGGGGCAAAAGATAACCAAATGGCGCGCTGCATCGCACGCGCAGGACAGGCGTGCAGCAAGCGCACCACCAGCGCGGCCAGCACAGGAGAGGCACGCAGCAAGCGCAACCACCAGCGCGGCCGGTGCAGGAGGCGCGCAGCAAGCACAACCACCAGCGCGGCCGGCGCAGGAGAGGCGTGCAGCAAGCGCAACCACCAGCGCGGTCGGCGCAGGAGAGCCGCGCAGCAAGCACAACCACCAGCGCGGCCGGCGCAGGAGAGGCGTGCAGCAAGCGCAACCACCAGCGCGGTCGGCGCAGGAGAGGCGCGCAGCAAGCACAACCACCAGCGCGGTCGGCGCAGGAGAGGCGCGCAGCAAGCACAACCACCAGCGCGGTCGGCGCAAGAGAGGCGCGCAGCAAGCACAACCACCAGCGCGGCCGGCGCAGGAGAGGCGTGCAGCAAGCGCAACCACCAGCGCGGTCGGCGCAGGAGAGGCGCGCAGCAAGCACAACCACCAGCGCGGCCGGCGCAGGAGAGGCGTGCAGCAAGCGCAACCACCAGCGCGGTCGGCGCAAGAGAGGCGCGCAGCAAGCACAACCACCAGCGCGGCCGGCGCAGGAGAGGCGTGCAGCAAGCGCAACCACCAGCGCGGCCAGCGCAGGAGAGGCGCGCAGCAAGCACAACCACCAGCGCGGCCGGCGCAGGAGAGGCGTGCAGCAAGCGCAACCACCAGCGCGGTCGGCGCAGGAGAGGCGCGCAGCAAGCACAACCACCAGCGCGGCCGGCGCAGGAGAGGCGTGCAGCAAGCGCAACCACCAGCGCGGTCGGCGCAAGAGAGGCGCGCAGTAAGCACAACCACCAGCGCGGCCGGCGCAGGAGAGGCGGGCAGCAAGCACAACCACCAGCGCGGCCGGCGCAGGAGAGGCGTGCAGCAAGCGCAACCACCAGCGCGGTCGGCGCAGGAGAGGCGCGCAGCAAGCACAACCACCAGCGCGGCCGGCGCAGAAGAGGCGGGCAGCAAGCACAACCACCAGCGCGGCCGGCGCAGGAGAGGCGTGCAGCAAGCGCAACCACCAGCGCGGTCGGCGCAGGAGAGGCGCGCAGCAAGCACAACCACCAGCGCGGCCCGCGCAGAAGAGGCGGGCAGCAAGCACAACCACCAGCGCGGCCGGCGCAGGAGAGGCGTGCAGCAAGCGCAACCACCAGCGCGGTCGGCGCAGGAGAGGCGCGCAGCAAGCACAACCACCAGCGCGGCCGGCGCAGGAGAGGCGTGCAGCAAGCACAACCACCAGCGCGGCCGGCGCAGGAGAGGCGGGCAGCAAGCACAACCACCAGCGCGGCCGGCGCAGGAGAGGCGTGCAGCAAGCGCAACCACCAGCGCGGTCGGCGCAGGAGAGGCGCGCAGCAAGCACAACCACCAGCGCGGCCGGCGCAGAAGAGGCGCGCAGCAAGCACAACCACCAGCGCGGCCGGCGCAGGAGAGGCGTGCAGCAAGCGCAACCACCAGCGCGGTCGGCGCAGGAGAGGCGCGCAGCAAGCACAACCACCAGCGCGGTCGGCGCAGGGGAGGCGCGCAGCAAGCACAACCACCAGCGCGGCCGGCGCAGGAGAGGCGTGCAGCAAGCGCACCATCAGCGCGGCCAGCGCAGGAGAGGCGCGCAGCAAGCGCACCATCAGCGCGGCGGGCGCAGGACAGGCGCACAGCAAACACACCACTAGCGCACTAATTAACTTGCACATTCCTATTAATGCATAGATACCTACACAGGTAGGTAATGTAAAATTTTACTATAATCTTATTTAACATTAAATACAATTAATTAATATAACTTTGAATACTTAATTTACTTTAAATTTACTTTTAATAATTAAATTTAACTTTGAATAATAAAATCCAACTTTGAACAATAAAATCAAACTTTTGAACAATAAAATCAAACTTTTGAACAATGAAATCAAACTTTTGAACAATAAAATCAAACTTTTGAACAATAAAATCAAACTTTTGAACAATAAAATTAAACTTTTGAACAATAAAATCCAACGTTAAACAATAAAATCCAACTTTGAACAAACAAATCCAACTTTGAATAATGAAATCCAACTTTGAACAATCAAATCCAACTTTGAACAATTAAATCCAACTTTGAACAACTAGATTCAACTTTGAATAACTAGATTCAACTCCGAATTACTAGATTCAACTCCGAATAACTAGATTCAACTCCGAATAACTAGATTCAACTCCGAATAACTAGATTCAACTCCGAATAACTAGATTCAACTCTGAATGACTAGATTCAACTTTAAATAACTAGATTCAACTTTAAATAACTAGATTCAATTCTGAATAACTAGATTCAACTCTGAATAACTAAATTCAACTTTGAATAACTAAATTCAACTTTGAATAACTAAATTCAACTTTGAATAACTAAATTCAACTTTTAATAACTAAATTCAACTTTTAATAACTAAATTCAACTTTGAATAACTAAATTCAACTTTGAATAACTAAATTCAACTTTGAATAACTAAATTCAACTTTGAATAACTAAATTCAACTTTGAATAACTAAATTCAACTTTGAATAACTAAATTCAACTTTGAATAACTAAATTCAACTTTGAATAACTAAATTCAACTTTAAATAACTAAATTCAACTTTGTATAACTAAATTAAATTCTAATTAATCGATTCCAACTTTAAATAATCGAATCCAACTTTAAATATTCGAATCCAACTTTAAATAATGGTATCCAACTCTAATTGATTGAACTGAATTCTAAATGATTGAATTCAACTCTTAATTATTGAAGTGAACTCGAAATGATTGAGTTGAACTAGAAATTATTGAGTTGAACTCGAAATTATTACTCGAAATTATTGAGTTGATTTCGAAATGATTGAGTTGAACTCGAAATGATTGAGTTGAACTCGAAATGATTGAGTTGAACTCGAAATGATTGAGTTGAACTCGAAATGATTGAGTTGAACTCGAAATGATCGAGTTGAACTCGAAATGATCGAATTGAACTCGAAATGATCGAATTGAACTCTAAATGATTTAACTTTAGCTTAACTTTATAAACGTAAATTCAACTTTATAAACGTAAATTCAACTTTATAAACGTAAATTCAACTTTATAAACGTTAATTCAACTTTATAAACGTTAATTCAACTTTAGAAACGTTAATTCAACTTTAGGAACGTTAATTCAACTTTAGAAACGTTAATTCAACTTTAGAAACGTTAATTCAACTTTAGAAACGTTAATTCAACTTTAGAAACGTTAATTCAACTTTAGAAACGTTAATTCAACTTTAGAAACGTTAATTCAACTTTAGAAACGTTAATTCAATTTTAGAAACGTTAATTCAACTTTAGAAACGTTAATTCAACTTTAGAAACGTTAATTCAACTTTAGAAACGTTAATTCAACTTTAGAAACGTTAATTCAACTTTAGAAACGTTAATTCAACTTTAGAAACGTTAATTCAACTTTAGAAACGTTAATTCAACTTTAGAAACGTTAATTCAACTTTAGAAACGTTAATTCAACTTTAGAAACGTTAATTCAACTTTAGAAACGTTAAAACTTATAAACTTTTATTTTTATTTGAGGCATACCCAGAAACTATAATTTAGAAGTTAACTGAACAAGCATAGTTAAGTAAACGGAAGACATGTCCATAAAGTAGAATTAAATATAATTATACAAGCATAGTTCAGTATAAACGGGAAACATACCCTTAAATGGAGGCATACCCGTAAACTAAAATTTAATTTACCGAACAAGCATAGTTTAGTATAAACGGAAGACGTACCCATAAAGTAAAATTTAATAAAATAATTGAACAAGCATAGTTCAGTATAAACGGGAAACATACCCGTGAAATTAAATTCACTGGTGCACGCCTAATAAACGTAGGCAATCATTAACACCTATGAACAAGCTTAAGCTAACTGGTGCACGCCTAATAAACGTAGGCAATCATTAACACCTAAGAACAAGCTTAAGCTAACTGGTGCACGCCTAATAAACGTAGGCAATTAACACCTATGAACAAGCTTAGTTCATTAAAACACCTTGCATCACATTATAAACAGGAAACACCCGTAAAATTCAGCAAGCTAACTGGTGCACGCCTATTAAACGTAGGCACCCATGAAATGATCAAGCATAAGTGCACTACATTAATTATGATAAGTAGGTATACGTGCTCGATGACAGAATTGTGTGGGCAAAATAGTTGATTGACCCATCTAGTAATAATAAAAGTAAAATCGGCTCTAATAATTAAGAATTGAGATGAACCTGGTATTTATTTATTTATTTATCAATAGGAAAACCAACAGCAACAATAACTAACAGGGCACTGAGATGGTATGGAGGAAATTATCAAAAATGTAAGAATAAATGACGAAGGAATGCCAGAGTCATTTTAACTAGACTCAGATACAAAGGTATATTGTGCAAAGGCACAAGCGATTATTGTACGTTCGAGGATAATGCCAAAGTTTTGGTACTTAGCGTTGCAAGTAAGTACAGTCAAACCCAAAAACATGTATATATTATTTTTTTATAAAAAAAAAATAACTGGCTAAAAATATCATCGGTGTTTATGAACAAAACCACAAATACAGGTACTGATTAGATTCTGTGGTACACGGCCTTCAGACATTTTGAAAAATCCGTCACCAAAGGTCCCTTTCATACAACGAATATTTTCTTCAATTCTTATTTGGCTATAATGGATGAATAAATTATGGCTTTATCACATTCAAGGACTCAAAACGATAGGATGTGGCAGTTGCTATCAGAGAACAGCCCTGAGCTATAACACGATTAACAACATTAGAATGTGCATGAAACTATCAGAGGTACAGTCACCACACTAAAACTAATAGATGTAGGTTAAAAACAAAAAGCGGAGATTGATTTCACATTGAACTAGAGGCAAAATCAATAAAATACCATAACATTGTAGGACATGTTGACCTGTACATGGGTTGAAATATTATGGAGTGTATACATCCCATTGTCCATGACTGTACCTACCTAGGTCAGACTTAATTGAATGCACACAAGTAGCTTAAAATGTCTTTGAATTTTATTACGGGACTTAATCGCGTAGGTATAACATTTGTTTATTTACCTCGACGTTTCAGTAATAAAATTTAAAATGTCTTCGAGTCGCGAAAGTTTAAAATGTGTAATGTCGTTGAATGCTTAGGGTAGATGGATAAATTATTGGAAAAGGAACCCAAAACCACATAATGACACAGCAGGACGTGGCAGATGCTGTCAGAGAGTAGCCCTGACCTCGCATTGACTCGTTCCACAACGCTTATACATCACATTATCAGAGGGTAGCCCTGACCAAACATGATGCACACAGCATTTATGTCATTGAATGTATAATGTAGGTGGAATCATAGGAATTTATAGGAAACTGCATCCAATAAAGACACCGCAGGACGTGCCAGATGCTGTCAGAGAGTAGCCCTGACCAAGCATTGACACGTTCCACAAAGCTTATACGTACATCACATTATCAGAGAGTAGCCCTGATCCAACATGATGCATACAGCATTTATGTCATTGAATGTATAAGTAGGTGGAATCATAGGAATTTATAGGAAACTGCATCCAATAAAGACACCGCAGGACGTGCCAGATGCTGTCAGAGAGTAGCCCTGACCAAGCATTGAAACGCTCCACAACGCTTATATACATCACATTATCAGAGGGTAGCTCCGACCGAACATGATGTATACTACATTTGTGTAATTGGATGCATAATATGCGTGTAAAGATATTAAAGTAAGAAAAAAAAAATGAAAGTAGGTAGGAATAATAATCATGAAGCATCTAAAAGATAATATTATCTGTCCAAAATGTAAAAAAAAGTTGCACAGAATCGCAGAATGACCTACTGATCTAAAACAGTTCCGAATTATAAAGTATCCAATGTGCGGCAACCTACCCGCACACCGAATATAATATTTTAGCTCGCACATCAGCACATGAATTATGAATCGTACAAGATGCTCGATAATTTTTACGTGGACGTTAAAAAGCAGGAAATTTTCTAGCATTTACTTAAAAAGTACATACCCCATTGGTTTCTTCGTCTCACTTCTGAAGTTTAATTAAACAGCCTTACCTTGGTACATTTATACATTACTTTTATTATGAGTATCGATTTGAGTTTTATAAATATGTAAACCACTATGAACTTAGTTTTCTAAAGACAACCTTTCAAGTTGAGCGTTCTGCGAGAAGTGCTCGTTCTCCTGACCATATCCTATTCCAACATTTATCCCCTCTTCAATCTTAGCTCCGCCCAAAAACCAACGCATTTCCGATGGCCAAGATCGAGTCTGAATGCTTGACAGATGACACAAATGACAGCAAGAAGGAAATCATAACATTACTAGGAGAGAAGTGAAAAATTAATTTGGAAGAATCGTCTTATTTTTATCTGTTATAGTGGCAAGATTTCCAACAAAACAATATCATGCTCAGATTAATTTAAACTTTTATAAACTATTTCTTTCCAAGCGGCTCTCATCATAGGCACATTTTGCAGATTGACTCTGTAATACATTGGCGTTCTACACTATATCATTGTGTCAAACATAAGTAAACAATTTAAGTATTATTTTGCCCCTGGCCTGGCTACAGCCTCCGCGTTAACGATATCTTTACAAATGGCAATAACAGCCATGATGGACCGGTAGGCATAACAAATAGTCGATTCAGAGGCACAAAACGGTTTTAGGCGGTGAATAGAATTCTACTTTCACTGAGGCTTTTAGTGTTTATTGAATAGGTGTAGAAAGTAATAAATAAGTACTAAAATTGGGCATTTCCTAAGTGGAAGCCAATTGACATGCTTACCGTTCGTGGTATTATGCTTAACTTGACCGTGTCAATCGGTATACTTAAATGATTAAATAAATAAATAATAAACAAATAATGCTGAACTTTTTCACACAGCATCTAGCCCCAAAGTAAGCAGAACTTGTGTTATGGATACTAAGATGACTGATATACTACTAATATACTTTTTGTTTGTAAATACATACATATTATACATAGAAACACCCAGACCCGAGACAAATATTTGTAGATCATACAAACATTGGTCCCGCCGCGTGGATCGAACCCGCAACCTTTTGCGTCGCAGGCGGGCCTTCGCCCACTGCGCTACAGAGGTTGTAAATAATACTGGACATTTCACACCGCATCATCTCATCTGGCCACAACCCAAGTGCTTAAAGTAAGCAGAGCGTGTAGATGCGTATTTTGTGTGTTTTACTTTGCAAATAAATAGTAAGACATTTCATCACGTGCACTATTTAACGACCGACCCAAATGACAATTCAGAATTCCCGTGTCCCTTTCATCCCTTTAATCAAACGCGTTCGGTTAACACATGATTAAGTACTGTCGATGTGGGACGCAAATTAACGGGGCAGCCCTAACTGGGAGTCAATGGCGTGTAATGGCCACGGCCCAATCAATTAAGACGCAGGATCGGCACTGCTATGTTGTCTGTGGTGCTGGGTACTGGAGAGCCAGGGCTTTGACACAACAGGCTACAGGCTACAGTACAGTCACCGCTAAACGTTTTAGCTTGAAAGTTAAAAGCGCTTCCGTGAATTTCGTTTTGCTAGTCTAGTGCTATTTATTGACAGGCAAATAAATGTGTTCAGTCTCAATTTCAGCCTTTAAATTGATGGGTTTCATGAAGCTAAGTGAATTTCATAACATGTATCTCTGCATATCTCGCACCTACCTTCAAGCTAAATTATAATCATATTATTATACAAAAATATTTTAGCATATTTGTTTTTTTGGTGTAGGTAAGGAACGCATAAAAAGTGGCAACCCTAAGCCAAGTGAGCTAGCTATGCCATGCGCCACCCGCGATGTAATCGTACCTTTACGCCTCAATTGTTTGTTAGTGTGCACTCGCCTTTACGTTTGAGCAGTTGCAAAATTATCCGCCTATCTCGTTCATTTATTATGAAAACCCGAGTGGAAGTGAAAATAATTAAATTACGTATACCTACTTGCTTTCCACAGCAAAATATCATCCTTTCTATTTCCGGTTACTACCACATTTTATCGTTGTACTGTTTATTACGTACTTCTCCACTCCACAAAATTTCAACTCCAGAGTCGCTATCCCCTTATTCAATGAGTCAGAGCATTGTCATGTCACCGGATCAAGGCTAGATGCGGGTTAATATCCTAAATGGGTGTATATTTAGCATGCTTTAAATTTTGTCATAAGCTTTATAGAGTCATGTTAGTAAAAAATTACAAAAAATTATGTATCTTGGATAGAATATAAAACCTGACTCCCTCATGTATCCAAAAACAAACTTATTTTAATTGCCCATTACAATATTCCTTTGGACTTCAATTAGGTTCATATTTAATTTGATATGAGAGCACGCCCTTGTAATAGTTGTAATCTAGACTTTATAAAGTCATTCGGATCAAATCGTACCTACTACAAGTTGCTCTAGGTATCAACTCAAACAAGATTATACTTAATTTGTCGCGAATGTTTAACTAGATGATTATCGGGTTGTTGATTGAGTTGTAGGATTATATCTGTGTATGTACAAAATTAATATCTGTATGCTGTCAGCCATCTGGTTCCCATAATACAAGTTTTGCTTAGTTTGGGGCTAGATGGTACCGTCTGGTCTTCCAATATTTATATTTATCTAGAAATTAAGCTCATAGTAGGGGCCAGGTCAGACCCACCTAAGTCTTTAGCATAACCAGTCGGCGTGTATGCTTATCGTTAGTATGCCTGCATTAGTGCATGCTAAGTACTGGCCCTATTGTTCTTCTGACAGCCATCAATTTGTTAACCGGTGTGGAAGTAAATTGGTTTTACATTAGACAAAAGAGCTGAACCCTGCACTGCCGTAATAAGATTCACTGAAGTAGGTACATAAATCCTTTATTTGCCCTTTCTTCAAAACACTATTACAGCCAAGCATAGTTTGTATTGTAGTACTAAATTGCAGAAATAATCTCTCGTCTTCAAGAACCTGGGAAGCAAAAGGAACTTATTTGAGACGCACTTTTTATCCTTGCACCACGCTTCTTTGTAAGAACTAATGAAGAAGCCCTTTAGTATTTTACCGTAACTTGTCTTAGAAGTGGCAAATGAAACGGAAACAGACATAAATAAAATCTATTCACAAACGGATGCAAGTAGCAAACTTATTGACTCGTTATAACAGTTGAAACAACTTTCATTTGAATCGCAAACCACCTTTGAACAAACAAACCATAAATCATGGAAACATAAGACATTATATTCAGCTAAGATTAAGCTAACGGTGGTGCAGATACGGTTCTTTATCGAGGCGACCGCGCGTTTTTTTGATGTGAATAATGATAAAAGTATTACGAGTACTTGGGTAGGGTAGTGCAAGTCCAGGGGCCGTAGTCGCGTCCCTTTTATTTACAAAAAGATTTTGCTGGTTTAGTATTTCTGCGTCCTTTCAGAGTAGAAGTGGCCGTATTCGCGTTCGTTTTTTTCGTTGGTTTGATGAATATTCGAATGCTTCCCCCCGCGATATCTGAGTTCAAGGGCCAATTTTGGGTTTGTAATATGTGGTCCTAGGTTAGGAGCGTGTTTTAACGTTAAAAAATTGGCCCTTGAAGTCAGAAATCGTGGGGGGAAGCATTCGAATATTCATCAAACGAACGCGAATACGGCCACTTCTACTCTGAATGGACGCAGAAATACTAAACCAGCAAAATCTTTTTGTAAATAAAAGGGAACGGAATCGACGACTATTCCTCAGGGCATGAAAGATTTTCTCAGATCTATTTATGTATCAAGATCCTATGAAAATTTCTACGAATGAGGGTAGTCAATGACACCTCCGAATACGTTTTGTTACATGCTCATTTTTCAGTTGTTTTGTTATGTATCCCAAAAATGTTACTTATGCGGAATTTGCACACTATAACTTAGAATCATTATCTGTCTTTAGGTACAGATCATCATCATCATCATCATCATCATCAGCCTATAATAGTCCACTGCTGGACATAGGCCTCCCCTAATGAGCGCCATTGCGCCCTGTCCTCGGCTCGACGCATCCAGCTTCTGCCAGCAGCCTTTCGCAGATCGTCACTCCACCTGGCCGGAGGGCGTCCTACACTACGTTTGCCGAGTCGCGGTCTCCACTCAAGAACTCGTTTACCCCAGCGGTTATCGGTTCTTCGGCAGATATGGCCAGCCCACTGCCACTTCAGCTTGCTAATTCTCTGAGCTATGTCGACAACTTTGGTTCTATGTCGGATAGTCTCATTGCGGATTCTATCCTTCAGAGAAACTCCGAGCATAGCTCGTTCCGTAGCTCGCTGAGCGACTTTAAACTGGTGGACTAGCCGTACTGTGAGTGTCCACGTTTCGGCACCGTAGGTCATGACAGGTAGGACGCACTGATTGAAAACTTTCGTTTTCAGACATTGCGGTATGGGTGACGAGAAGACTCGACGTAGTTTTCCAAACGCTGCCCAACCAAATATTAGGTACAGATAAATAACAATAATAAAATTGTAAGTGTGTGTTTGCACACCTAATATTTGTTCCCACAGATTTGCAATAAAATGTCACAGACCGTGTAATGAAATATTCAGTATTTCATTACAACACAAAGAGTAATAAAATAAATAATGTAAATCGATTAATACTTGCGTTGGCGTTTAAATTATTTTTCGCATTTTGCTCTCTGAGAAGTCGTAAAATAGAGTCATAAAGCGATCCTACATCGATTAATCGGATATAATCGAGTCGGCGAAACTGGCGCCTATATGTGAGCTATTTTGATGTAAAAAACTAAGAAGCTGATTATAATGATATCCCTTGGATATCGCAGAAGAAACAAATAATTTATATGAGATCGAAGCATCTTAGATTAAATTGCTCATAAAAATTGTTTTCTAATATGGGCTGTATCTAGTTAGACGTCTGATTTAGTGACTGTAAAACGCTTTTTTTTTAGCCTAGCTTCGATCAATTATATTAATATAAGTAAGTATATGATCGAAGCTACCTACCTACCCAGTGGATGAGGTTAAGTTGCGTTTGATGATAAGGAAAGGTCATCAATATTTACATAGCAATGGGGGTCGTAATCCCCACTAGAGTATTTTTGAAATGAAAACTTCTTCAGGCGCGTTAGGCATTTTTGAGATGGGGAAATCTATTGAACTCAGACTGACAAGTGTTACCGAAACCACCGTCAGCGCTATCTAGTTTTTAACTCCGTAACTAAACACGGTAAAGAACCTTTATCACGGCGTTTCCCGCCGAGCCGTGACTATTCAAAAATATACGTTCAGTGCCCATGACATAGGTACTGCGTGAGCATGTTCATGAGCATGCTGGCAGCAGCCTACTAAGACTGGCAGAAAATATGTTAAACTTAACCTCTTCCATAATGCAACGCGCATTTACAAACGTCTTGTCTGTATGAGGCCTTAGATAATCTAAGTTAAAATTATGTTGCTATGACGAATGGCGCCAATAAAACCAATTTATCACAACAAATTCAGTGCTAGTATGTTTACTTAGCACCTATTTTCAAATAGAAACCTGTCGCAAGACGCCGATCAATAAATAAGTCGCAAATAACAGAATTAACACCTCAAAGTGTGAATAAATGCTAGTTTCGCAACGCCACCGCCATCGTGACGGTAATTGCCTGAACGACATTTGAATCATTATAGGAGTTTATTGAAATCGAACTATTGACAAGATAATCAGGAGGAAGGCGAGAATCTCGCTGCAAAGTACCTATAGTTACAATGAAACAACTTCGTTTAATAATCATCTTACATATAAAACCGAAAACAAGATTGTACCGAAACAATTTTGCAATTAAATGTCTCAATAAAACTCATTAATCCATACAAATAAAATAAAAATTAATGTAGCCAATTCCAGCCTTATCTAAAAGTAGTAATTGTAAATTCCTGTCAATTCCAAAACAATGCAAAAGGTGCTAAGTGCTAAGATACGTACTGTAAAAGCGAAATAAAAACGTAAAGAACGAACTTAAAAGAATACCGATACGAGCTATAGATTGTTATAGCGACATAACCCTCAAGCAACCCGTTCGTCCCACGTCGTTGGAACCTGTCTGGTCCCGACTGGATCGGCGTGTGATAAAATTTCGCCGTAAATACCCGAAGATAGCGAGGAATTCCGATTGCGATCACGTCACTCGTTTTATACTTGGTCCGCAACAGGCATCTATTCTATACTACAGACTACACCTTTTTCGGGATAGCTAAATACTAGCACTACATAATGCTCATCTTCAAGATTTGTTTAAGTATCCAGAGACCTTTAAAATAATTCTTAGATTATTGATAACAAAAATGTTTGTGAATTGTAAGATAAGACTAGAAAACACAATCGTCTTTCTCAATAAAATAAACAATAACCACCTGAATGTAAAACATAAATTGGAAGACAAAATAGATCTCTTGTCAACACAAATTCGATACCGGCCACTTGCTTTTGTTCGACTCCTAGACACCAGTTAAATAAACATTGCCTCGCCCATAATATTTGCCTACGATAATGGTATATTGTTCCAAGACCAAATCATAAGGACCACCCGACTTCTATTATACAAAGCAAACAATAATAATTCTTGTAATAACTAGATGTTTGTGGATCGGACTGGTGTCGTTAATAACAGCGTCAACCGAGTCCATAACATTTATTTCGACTGTTATCATGGGACAATGCGACTGGTAGACCGTTGAATGGTTAAAATGTTGCGGGAATATGAAAAATAAACTCTTCATTATAATCATGTTCGTACGACCTTAAGCTGATTTACCTTTGCGGAGTTTTTAGGGCGCCTAAAGATTTTCGTGATAGCATTATTGTAGGTTGTTTTTTTTTTGTTGTTTTTATCTGGCTACTAGTATTATCCGAGGATAATTATCTAAACATATATCATTTAAAGAGCGAAAAAGTCGTCTATTGATTCTAGAAAGATTTTTCGCGCTAGATTTCAACCAATTTAGAATATATCTTAGAATTTAAATACAGAAGCTTTCTTCCCGAAATCTTGCTATATCTAAATATATATCGCTCAGTGACCTCTATCAGTTAGATCAAACAGCTTACTTTGTCTAGCCGTGGGCGGGGAAGACAAGAGTTTTCTTTGTCTCGACAAGATATTCCGCTTTCGCTTAGCCCACATACAGAAAGCGACGGCTCTTCAATTACTTTACTCACACTTGAAATCTGATCTTCAATCTTCCTACCAGTTTACCTAGGTAAGTTAGCTTGGGATTTTTAATGTGCTAGAGAGAATAAGAAAGTTTCTTTGACTACGTATCCGTTTTTGTAGAAACTTCAATTATCTCGTTCTAACTTAGCTATGCTTACCATATTCCCCTTATCTCTACGGTATCTAAAATAATAATAAAAATGCTGAGCATTTCACACAACATCTAGCCCCAAACTAAGCAATACTTGTACTATGGTAACCAGTGAGATAACTGATATACTACTTACATACTTTTTATTTGTAAATACAAACGTAATATACATAGAAACAGAATAGACCCAGAATATAATAAAACTAGCTGTCCGCTGCGGTGTTACCCGCGATCCCTCGGGAAAACTTCAATTCCCCGGGATAAAATATAGCCTGTGTTCATCGGGGATAATGTAGCATTCTATTGATGAAAAAATTTTCAAATCGCTCCAGTAGTTTCGGAGCCTATTTATTTCAAACAATCAAACAAACAAATCTTTCCTCTTTATAATATTAGTATAGAAGTATAGATGACACTTGAGTTTAGGCAAAGTATTTTCTACTATCACGATGTAACACATAATGATCCAAAGCAAAGAAGCTGCTAACTGGCATTGCTATTGAACTGTGACTGGAATTCGTGAGTCACAAAGATGATTTTTCGTTAAGTCACAAAGATAGCTCGTTTGCTTCGATTGTTCCAAAAAGTTCGCATTCCATATAATGACAGGTTGCAAGACCACCGCTGCTATTTAAACTTTAGACCTTTACAAATACAAAAGCACTGGGATGGAAATTAAACGAAGCATCGTTTTACCAAATAGAGTCTGTTGTGAGTTGTGTACGCAGAACAGCATCTGTAAAATGGCTGGCTTGTATACAATGTTTGTACAACTACGATCCGGTTGTACGATTGTCAGATAGCATTTGACCCCCACTGTGTCCCATCTAGAGAACTAAAACTTCAGGTATTGCTATACAGCAGAGAAACTTTACTAAGTCCGATAGATACCGTCCGTTTTCCATATACGTCTTTCGATATGTGTTCAGATGATTTCAATCAACGAAGCGCTCGTGGTCGTGCTTACTTAGTCGTTCTTGATAGATCGTCGAAGTTAAGCATCGTTCGAAACGGTCTGTAAGTGGATGGGTGACCGCCAGTGGCATTTTCATCTGAGCGCTTCCGTGCTTCGGAGGTCGGAGTCCCGACTATTTAAGTCGTTAAGCCATGACGGAGGCCTTAAGGCGGCCTAAAAACTCCGTCACCAGAGTTGGCCACTGACTCATACGAACTTACTAACAAACGAAAAACAAAACCGATAACATCAAATGAAAACACATTATGAAATCTACTACATATGTTGTAGCTAGGTATAATTAGTTTTCATTGTTATGTAGAGCAAAAGTCAGGAACTCATAGCCAAATTTTTATGTTCCGCCCGACAATGCCGAGGTATGTTCCAACATCGACTGAATATCAACCATTAACTAAATCGGATCGTCTAAAAATCGAAATCCGGAAATAGTATGCGAAAACCAATTGAGAATTGCCGGCCAAAGTTGTACCTACACCGTTGTCTTCGGCTTGTAGCTCGATGCGTATTTGGAAAAACATGGTTAGATTCGGAGAACCATTGTTTACTATAAACTTTATTGCTAACTTTGTACCGCCTTGTACTAAATATTACTTGAAATTGTTTACCCAGTTTCACTTGGCATTCACCGTGTTAGATCTTTAGTTCTAGTATTGAAAAATCAGATAAACTCACCGAGAACATATTGACAAAAGTTTAAAAAAGTTGTAGCCATAGAATATCATAGTAGACTCCTATCTAGTATGAAAACTTGAGCAGAGAAGCTACCTTGGTATTCACTTTCTCATTTTAACGACAACTTAAACAGTATAGTTTATATCGTACCTGCTATTCTATCTGACAATAGCCTTATCTATTTAATTTGAAGCAAAATAAGGGAATGAGACAAGCAAAAATATGTCAAAATACAATTAAGATAAAGATGGGGTAACGTTGAATGATAGAGTGAGAAATAGTGTGATAAGGGAACAGTGTGGAGTGAAAGAAGATGTAGTGTTGAGGATCGAGAAAGGTATGTTAAGATGGTTTGGGCATGTAGAGAGGATGGATGACAATCGTTTGACAAAGCCAGTGTATGAGGCGAGTGTGCATGGGACAGCTGGAAGGGGAAGACCTAGGCGAACCTTCTTGGATCAAATTGGCGACATTTTGGAGAAGGGCCAGGTCAAAAGTACCCTAAACCGACGAGCATGTATGAAGAATGTAATGAGAGTGAATGAGGCGAAAGTTGTGTGTCAGGATCGTAGCGACTGGAGATCCGTGGTCTCTGCCTACCCCTTTGGGAAAGAGGCGTGACTTTATGTATGTATGTATGTATGTATCAAATTCTCAGGCTTTTAATTTCGCTATTTCCCAAGTCAATATCTCGAGATCAATACACGTCGGTTTGAGTACTGCTTACTATAAATTACCACTTAATGCGTTATCTAGAGTCACGGGTTATCAGTAACAGGTAGCGAATTAGTTACTTAAATAGTAGGTAACTATTTATCAAAGCTCTCAAACGCTAGGCGAAAACGACTACGCAAGACCAAGGCACGCGACACATAATTTGGATCTAAGGATTTGGAAGATAAATGTTCTTGGCAGCAGATACAAAAACATGGCCATTCCTATCTGTACTCCTCTGTTACATGGCGTTGGATTGCATATCATGGAAAACAAGAGAGATCTCTTTTCCCAGTTATAGGTACCTAGGCTAGTAAAAAAAATTAAATAGCCTAAATTAGGTACTATTTTATTTTCTTTGCATTTGAACTTTTTTGAAGAACTCGTAGTTTTTGCAGTATTGAACTGTGTACCTAAATGTATAATGAATATAAGTCAGCAGGTACCAGCTAGATTGAACTTACTCAACACCTTAAAGATCTAGATAGCCCCAAAGTTATAAAGCCCACAAATAAGGCTTGATTTAAATTCAGCTTAACAAATTACACAAATTCGCGCCACCGATTGCTGTTATTTATCCAGGGGCCACAATGATACATTCGTCTAAGATTATAATCTGCCATAGACAAATCGAAACGCTTTGTTTATCGCTATTTGCTAGTTGCCTTAGCCTAATCGTCTACATTTAGTCTTTGAATCAATAGACTGATTTCTATATGCTTTGAATAAGCAAACTATCCAATTAACAGAAGCGTTCAGCAATTAATAATTGCATTGAAATGTTCGCTTGTATTTTATTGATAATGTTGTTGACTTTGACATAGACAAGTAGAATATTTTTTTTATATTTCACTATCAAGCATTGACACCGGTCTCGCCTGCGGCTTGCAGACGGCACGCTTTCACTATAAATTATAGTTTGGCGCCAAAATTCCTAACCTAAGATTTGACAATCACTTGACAAGTGGTTTGGCGGCTTTTACGGCTAAATTGAGGCAATAATTTAAAGAACGATGGTAAATAAACATGATTGAAGTGAAATGTTTGGCTACAAGCTGTTACTTTGATGAAAAAATAACAGTTAAGTAGTGACTTCCAATTGATTGAATGGCACTTGTAAAAGTAATTATGGCTTTGACAACTGCTGTCAATAAAATAGCTTGAGCAGTTGGTATCTTGTCAAATGTAAAAGCCATAAAAGTAGTTAACTAAGTATTTTTATATTTTAAAATAGTTACGTTAATTTAATAATAACTAATAACCCTAAAATAGAAATCTGTATTCTGTAGGTAGGTATTGAAGGTACTTTCATAAAATCATTCGTATTAAGTTCAATTATTGATCCAATTGCACGCCTTTAAGTAAGCTTATAAATAATGAACCATTATCCTATAAATATTATAAAGGCGAAAGTTTGTAAGTATGGATGTATGGATGTATGGATGTTTGTTACTCTTTCACGCAAAAACGGCTGGACCGATTTGGTTGAAATTTGGTATGTAGATAGGTGATACCCTGGATTAACACATAGGCTACTTTTTATCCCGATATTCCCGCGGGAACGGGACTTACGCGGGTGAAACCGCGGGGCGCAGCTAGTAATTTAATATATTGCTCTGACCCACTGCTTGGTCACGATCGTTTTCGACAACATTTACTACGCAAATGAATTTAGGACTTTTTCGTTTTGAAAATTTCGTATGTTGATCAGACATCATATCATTGATTGATACTTTTTCACTAGGTTTTAGAATTAAATTAAAGCTGGGCATCATTGAAATGAATACGGTGGGTACCCTTAGACATCATCAAAGGATTTTGAACTTCCTTTAGATCAAAGAGAATGTCTATCGTACCTTGGGCTTAGGATAGTAATAATCCTGTTTTTTTTTGCTATTTAAAAAACAATTCTTAAAAGATTTTCGTTTTCTTTTCAGGTAAGTTTAACCTTTCATCGGAGCTACAAAAGTTGAAGAGCGGTTCGTACTTTTCTTTGGTAAATATAAAAAGTATTTTCTACCAAAGCCAGTGCCGACAGAAGAATATGTAATGGTGTACCGACGTTGTTTGTTTAAGCAATACCTTTTGTTCGGTTAGCTGAGGTAGTACTTGGGTAGTACAAAAGCAAGGCCTTATTATGTGACAAGTGACAATTTTGACGCTTGTAACAATTCATTACAATAATTATTTCATGCATGACAATTTGACATTAAGTCAAAACGATAACACAACTCTACTCGATGCGATGTAGGTACGTTAATATTTAATATGTATGACTAATATAATATGATATATTCGTACTCGCAGGTAGAATCTCTTTTTTCCTGCGTAGGTAGGTATAGGTACCTACTTGTTATTTAGAAAAAAATCTTATACAAAGTTGTAGGTACGAACAGATGATTTTCATAAATTCCATATTTTTCGTTATTTTATAGTACGTATGGCGTAAGTACCTAATCAGATTCATATATATTTGAGCTTTAAGCTTCATTATGTTTTTTACGAGGCATAGGAAGTCTATAAGTCTTATCAAAGAAAATAGGTATATTTTATTTTTGACTCAAAAAAGCGCTCGCACACGAATCTGGCACAACTGACCTTAGATTAGACTATAATTATAAAAAAGTGTCACTTTTATATCCAACGATCATTAGTTACACGAATAACCGTTAACGAACATTTAATCAGATGCCTAAATCCAAGATAAAATCAATGCTTAGTTAAATTGTCTCATCAATATGCCGATCGGTATAAATAAATATTAAACGCTAATTAGGCGTTTTGGTTAACATCCATATTAACTCCATATTAATTATGTATACAACACAAACTATGTCGCATCTCCTTTCCTGCCCTTTGTGCCCAACCAGCTGCACCCTGGAAGACCTTATTGCGGCTTCAGATAGGGCCATAGCGGTGGCTTCATTTTGGAGCAAACAAATTTAAAATGTATGAGCACATTGACACGACGAATGAATGAATGAATTATGTATTTGGACATGCCTCTGACTACCCCCTTAGACACCTTCAAAGGATCTGGAATACATAAAAGATCTGAGAGAATGTCTACCGCGCCTTGGGGATACAGTTGTGACCCTGTTTTTACCATATTAACCATGACAGTAGAAGTTTTTTTCTGAATGATATGACCTTTCTCCTGTAAATTGATACAATACAAAGCAATAGAATCAAATTAACAAGTTAATTTTCGTTTTCTTTGTTTTATTCAATTAGAAAAGTCTGATACTGCCGTTGAGCACTCGGCAGTAGTCTAAGCAGCCCCCATAGCCATGTCACAAATTGCAATAGAATAGAAATCGAATCGACAGATAACGCTGAAACTCCACCAGCGTCAAATGGCATTAAATGTTAAAAACTGCATACATTTTATGTCGAGTATCGCGGCACGTGAGTTCCTGGCATTATGTCTAACTGACGATTTACATAGAGCCTCACGGTACACGGTACGGTACTCACGTGCCGCTATACGGCGGCGATAATGTAAGAATTTTTGGAAATTAATGCCGTAAGACGCAGGTGGAGTCTCAGCGTTATCTGTCGATTCGATTTCTATTCTATTGCGATTTGTGTCATGGCTAAGGGGGCAGGCACATCAGTAAAAATCGAAATAAAAAAACTAGAAATTAAAAATGGCATATCCCAAATCCCCGAACATTACAGACTAGAGCGCTACCAAAAAAAAGGTCATACTGACACATTGAATAACTTTAGGTAAATATACCAATTTTATTAATCTGTTTAATGTATAGTATTACCGTCAAAAATGCAGAAGTGACAGATTTTTAGCTATTTGTTTTACATAATGATTGCCATCGAATGCTTCTGATTACCATGAATAATCACATACCGACCAACTTCAATTCATTTATAAAAACTAATGAATAATTAAATGTTTTACTAACTCGTTAATAACCGAGTGAGAAACGATTAACATGTCAATAATTTATAGGAAGAATAAAAAACTAGTGAACTCACCCGTCTTCACCTGAGTTTAATATAAATTAAATTAAATGAAGCTGGACTTTTCACGCAGCATCATCTAGCCCCAAAGTAAGCAGAGCTTTAAATCTATATCAATTTGTGATAATGCACTTTTGAAAATAAATGCTGTGCTTTTTCTAACTGGTACAATAGTTTTGAAGATAAACCTTCATTATACTAGGTTTATATAGGTACACACAAACTCACAAAATTAGCTTTCTTTTTTTATGGTTTTAGCATCACAGAAATAACACAGCTGGCCCCAAAGTAATCAGTAGAGCTTATATTATGAAAACCACATGACTAATAAAAATTTTGGATACATTTTGGTACTAACCTTCATACAATACTTACATAGAAAATACTCAGATAACATAAAATAACAGTCATATCGTACAAGACTGTTCGTTTTGTACAAGCTGAAATATTTTCAAAATTTATTTTTACATTGTCTGTTATGAGTTCGAAAAGCATATCCCGTAAGCAGCAAAAGTGTGAAATTATCGCCGAAGTTACGACTTTGTTTACCAAAGCATCCCCAGGGAAAGGCGGGCGAATGAAAATTACTGTTTACGATCTTTTATGAAACTCTACAATTGCTTTCGAGTAGAAATGAGACATTTTTCTGTTCAAACAAGATTTTTTTTATGTTCTGATTGGTACTGATCAATATATTGAATACTTTAGTTCTCAGGTGTTTCACGAGTTAGGTACTAGAAACAATACTGTTGCTTTCCTGTAGTAATAAGTTTAACAAGATTGTTTATGTTCTGACCAATTAAGTAAACATTAATGTTGTCAAAGTTAAATAGCATTTATTCAGTAGGACCGCTGGGATCACTTAGAATAGTCTGAGAACAAATTTTACTCCTGTTCTTTCGTGACCAATACCATGAAGAATCAGGGCAACAAACACGGTTTGGGGCCTATTATTGTTTTGTTGTTGGGCAACTTATAACAAAACAAAACTGATTAAAGACCCAGTGCATGGTGGACAGAAAGGGTACAGCCCATTAACAATATACACAGTAGTAATTTGATTGACAAAATCTACATTAACGCGAGCAAAGCATGCAAGAACAGTTCATAGGATACAAATGGACAATGAAATGATCAAATTAAAGCAGTAAATAATATGATATGATCTGTGAAGTTGAACTGATCAGCTGTCTCAGTGTTGGTATTAGTAGAATAGGTATCTACTTTCTCCATTCAGTTGTTACATTGTAAATGCATTTATAGGGTTACAGCGATTGTACGCGCCGATCTGTCCAACAAAACCGATCTAAATTCCGGTAAATCGAGCACATTTCCTCGTTATATTGAAATAATACCGCTTTTCCGTATTACCCGTACACAGCGGGTGCAGATAACGTCACTCAGTCTACGCGACCGGTGTACTATCTCAGATCTTGCGTACAAACTGTTAGTTAAACTGTGCAGTTTTGGTACTAACTAGTGGTTAGGCTGTGGTACTTGACACATCCGTAGGACCACTTTCCCTGGATACCGGTGCTCGGTGGAAATCAATAAACGTGTACAAAATTGGAATTGGTTCGATAAGAAATGGCGGAAATCTGAGATTAATATGTACCGTGTGCAATGTCCACAAATATTTCTTTGATCATTGTATCCAAGATCATTGTATCCTTGAGTGATTTGATATCTTTACCGATTTTCGGATTACGGCTAAGAGAATTAAGATCCATTACATTGTATCCATGAGTGATTTGATATCTACCTTTTTTCGGATTACGGCTGAGAGAATCAATCCTGGATTAAATACGTTCTAGACTTGGTATCGAACCATCAGTATTTGAGACCCTTACCTATTGTAATGGCAATCCTTTATTATTTGAGATGACGAAACCCGATTGGATGAAGTATTCATCGGTTCCGAGTATGATAATCTAATCTGTGATCTCGCGTAACCCCGGCTGCCGACCTGTGGTTTCCTGCCATCAAAATAAATATCATGAAACCGTAGCTAGGTACTAGACAGAAATATAAATGTAATAAAGTGACAAGAGTTGTAATTTTTTTTTTTATAACTTAGGGTAAGAACAAGAATATCACTATTTCGTCGTGAGGTGAGGTTTTAGAAGCTATTTATACCTAATAATAATAATAATTCTTTATTCAGACACAAGATCCATAACTTTACAAATTATACATTTTAGTTGTTTTAGCCTAAATGATGCCATGTGAAAATGCTATAATTCCGATAGTAAGTTCGTAGTTTTTCCTTCAGTTCATTCTGCTATTTCCAAGATTTTAAAACTTGAAATGTCAGTCAACCTAACCAGCGGGTGATCGGTGTACTACCGTAAGGGAGACCGCTTCATGTTCCCTCTCGCTCGATTAGCCGAGGAGTGACGGGACAGAGATTCGAGGTGACGTATCTCCGGGATTAGGCTGACGGGATCGTAAGACGATGGATGCTTTAAGGGAAGGCTACGAGATATTTCTGTGTTCATCAGTGTATTCCCAAAACGAATTCAAAACCCCAATAAGCTTATTTAAATTAATGAAACGAATTAGCCGCTAGTTGCCCAATACGATAATTTTTTTGAGTCAATCATCCAGTTATTGCAAGACGCAACATTGCTAGGTTACCTTCAGTCATCAGAAAATAGTAATTTTCACATTAAAAGATTGGTAATGGCGAAAGAGACGAAAGCATAATGCATTATCTACGACTTTTAAGGATCGTGAAGATAGGTAAACAAGACCCTGTGAAATCGTGCGAAGTAAATTGGAACAGTGACTTCACCGTGTGACCGTAACCCACCCCTCCAAATAAATGAATAAGGTCGTTTACAAAATTGCTAATTACCTGACCGTTTAATGAGGTCGGACCTCCCTGCGGGCGCTCACCAATTTTAATTACATTTTTAATTTGAGAGTATTATACCGCCTGAATTTATATCCTTTTACCCTATTCGAACGGTGTGTAATTTTGATATCGGGTTACAAAAGCTGCCAATTTTCATTAAAGAGAGAATAATATTGTATTTCAATGGCAAGGTTTCATGTTATTATTGGTTTTGCGATTTCGGCTTCATTGAAATTCGAAGAGTGCTCATTAAACGGATTGAATTGTCGAGATTTTCATCTTATACATTGGTAGTAGGTATAACTTTAAGTAATGTCGCATATAATAAAATAATGCATGGTGGTTTTGTTTCCCAAAAATATAATATGTTGAATTCAAATATTAGAAAAGTGGAGGATTGTTTTAGTATCATCAGAATCACTGGCATCATCGCTCCAGGCCTCCTTTCATTTTCACTAAGCTTTTCAATCAAGTGCGTCCCTTATCCATGTTCTTTTTTGCAACTTTGAAAGAAAGAAAGAAAGAAAATACATTTATTCAACTAATCAACTAAGTAGGTAAGAAAATAAAACAAATAATAAATTAAAAAAAACAAATGAAAAATGATTGTTGAAAAGGCAACTACTCAGCAAAATGCCTAGATCCAAGGATCAGGCGCTGTTTTTCAGTGTCGCCTTAGAGGGAGGGGAGAGGGGAAGGGGGACTTTTTCGATCTAATCGACCCAGCCAACACGAAGAAGCAAATATCATCGGCAAAATACGCAAACTTTCGAATAAAGTAAACTTTATGCAAATAAATGCGGAAAATGTCGAGATCGACATGCAAGATACAAATACAAAACAAACCGTTCCAACATGAAAATACCTTTTCGAATACAATTTCATTAAAAACACTGTGTAAATTCGAAGCACGTTCGCAAATTACACGTGTGGACAGCCAACCGTAGCCTAAATTTCGTGTAAAACAGCGAAGGGAATTTACAATGTAAACGCCATTTTTCCCTTTCGCCTGTCTTCCCTTGGGAAGGTTCGATAAACAAAACGTAACTTTCCTGATAATTTTCCGTTTGTTGTTTTGTATTTGGCTGTTTTTGAAAGCTGCACGTTTAACTAGCGAGCATTTATGCACGAAAGCGGAAGGTACCTAGCACTTTTGTAAGAACGTAAGCGCCATGCACGCATACAATCATTTTTTTTGCAGTTTGACAGCAACATTTATTTTACATGACAATTCTAAAGGCATTCGTTTTATCTTGTCGCTTGACGAAAATGGACCTTTGAAGACTAACCTTGTATTAAAAGTACCAAAATTAATCAGCAGATGTCGCTGCACCAAACATAAGAACCGTAATCTTATTTTCGAGTTCACGTTTACTTGTCGTTTGGTCGTGCGGCTGTAACCTTCGGCTGACGTTCGCGCGCTCCGCGTTCGATTCCGGTTGTCCCATCGTGCTATTTGTGCCACAGACATGCGTCTGGGTTCACGGCGCGGTGGGATAGAGTGATGGGTGAAGAGCAACAAGCTGGCATTGTCCAACGAGGCGTCCGCTTCTGTTGCAGCCCGTACATTTTTCAATCAATTCTTTTTGCAATTTTTATTCACACTAAATTATTTTATTGTTTAGGTACCTACTTAGTTTTAGCGAAGTGGATAAGTTCTATATTTGATTGCTATTTTTTTAAAACGGTATGCAGTGCCTTGTCTACTGTTCCGAAAAATACTTGGTGGTACATTCGTGCTGGGTTGGGTTCATGGGTTGCGCAATGAACTAATTGTGGCGGTTAGGCCATTAGCGAGCCGATGTCTAATTGTTTCGTCCTAATGAGCGTTAATACACATAGTGCCTTTTGTTGCGGGAAAGTCATGCAATGAATGAAAAGCGAGAAAAACAATATAAAAATATATTTGCGGTAACAGCAGGGTTTTCATGATGATGACAGGCTGAACGACCCCTTATCACTTTATGTTGTGCATATTTGTGAACGCACCTACCTACCTCGTTAGTTTATGTTTATCTGTAAGTATTACGAATATAAGATGTTGTTAAGTTGATGAAGACTCGTTAATAGTATTTTTCTTTTATAAACCTTAGTGGTTTACTGAATGCAATTTCAACAAATTGTTTGTATAAACCTTTTATTAATAATTATAAGAATTGTAGTTTCTAGCCCCCTGAACTAATGAAATATAGGATAAGGGTAGGATAGAGAATCCCTATTTGTGGCCGTATTCAAACGAAGTTACCTTCGTAAAATAGACCACGGTCTCATTTATCAGCACCAAAGATACTAATAGATTGTACCATATTTTTACATGTTTCTTTTTAATTTATGCTATTTTTCTGGTGTACAATAAAGCGGTATTCTATTCTATTATATCCTATAAAAAAATCTAGTTTTCTGGTAGGTTAGGTATTATTTCAATTTTTTTTTAATTAAATAAAATTTAATTAATTTTTGAATAAATTCAAAATCTTTGAATTAACTTAGGTACTTGATGCTAACTAAGATTAGAATTATATTATTATTAGACCACGGTCTCATTTATCAGCACCAAAGATACTAATAGATTGTACCATATTTTTACATGTTTCTTTTTAATTTATGCTATTTTTCTGGTGTACAATAAAGCTGTATTCTATTCTATTATATCCTATAAAAAAATCTAGTTTTCTGGTAGGTTAGGTATTATTTCAAATTTTTTTAAATTAAATAAAATTTAATTAATTTTTGAATAAATTCAAAATCTTTGAATCAACTTAGGTACTTGATGCTAACTTAGATTAGAATTATAAGCATCCGTTACATTGGTACCAGCCTAGGTTTTATGAAACTTGAATGGCAATGTCCTTTAAACAATTTGTGCCCGCATGATCAACCACTTCACTCTGTCTGACAAACAGCATGTAATAGGCACTTGAGGAAACCTCGAGTATGAATAAGTTGTTGAAATATGGCGCAAAGCTTGATAAAAATCATTTTATGGAATGAAGTATGTCTAAAAAACGCAACCGACAAGATTTTTATTTGAGTAGGTAGGTATTAGTCACTTTGTTCTAAGTATAATAAAAACTGGCTAGCTGTAGTGTTTTATGTGCAACATAGTACTTTCCCTATTACTAATAAACGTTGTATAAAGATATAATAGATATAACCTATGAGTAACCATACTTAAAAAAATTTTTAGTTTATGCACGACATAACTTGATGTCAAGTATATTAATGGAACGATAAGAATCTATCAATATTTTATACTTCTCCGTACTTTTCTCCAAAACACGCATGAGAGTAAATATTTATTTATTTATTTATTTATGAAAGTATTAAGTTATTCGTCTTAATAGGTTTATGTTGTTGAAATATTTCTTAACTGGTTATAACAAATAAGCTGTAACAAAGCATTCATGTTAATTTAACGGCTACTGCTAATTAGAAGCACTCGGGTTAATAAAGATGTACTGCTGTCGGCTTGGTGATGCGATTATCTCTACATCAACGAATTTGAACTGCATTATATCGTTGGTTAAACATTGTAAGAGCTTATAAAACGTTTTATACTATACTGTAAACATTTACTTAATCAAATTATGCGCAAACATTGTTTAAAAGTAACCGCCTATTTAATTTGCATTAAGTTACTACTTAGTTGTAAATGTACCAGTCTCTGTGGCTTGGAATTACGAACTATTAAAGTTATCGGTATACCGATAAGACTGTTTTTTTTTATTCATTGAGCAATGTTTTTAATGTTCTTTTAGCCTATTCAATTGTCATTAAACTCTATTCTTTGAGAAATGGAAATTTTTTCAAAATTTTCGATTCCGATGGGATTCGAACCCGCAACGATCAGACGATCCTCCTAAGGCCGGAGTGCCTTACCGCTCGGCCATGGAACCCTTAGTGGTCGCAATCGAAATTCTAAGGATTCCGTGGCCGAGCGGTAACACTTAAAAAAATACAAAAACTCTATTCTTTCTTAGAGATAAGGTGGCCATGGTGAGCAAGCTGTAGGTTTCTATGATAAGGAAATAATGTTTTAGAAACGAGTGTAAGGAATTCGAAAGTGCACATGGACAAACTAAAACATCCTAGATAAGTGCCGTCAATTAGTCAGCGGAACGAATGAGAAGTGCATAATGTACGGTCGACAAAAAAAGGTTATTATTGAAGTGAAAACTTCTTTAGGCTCGTTGGACAGTTTGAGATGAGAATAGATTCTTGGATTCGCCTGGAAAAGGTCACGTGCGAGTCACAACTGCTCACCGACACCTACCAGTAGCGCCATCTAGTTCTGGACTCGGTAAACTTTTACGGAAATATTTTTAAAGCTCGTTTTATAACTAAACGGGTGAAGTTATTTCGATACTTTTCAAGTTAATTGTTCACTCCCGAGAGTGCCACGGTTTTTTTTTATTTCCATAAATGCTTCACTCCATGTAAGTTCGTATGATCAACTCTGGTGACGGCGTTTTTAGGCCGCCTAAAGAACTCCACCATTTCCAACTCAACGATGTTTTTTTTATGGTTAGTGTTAAACTCCACTCTAAGCGGAAAGAGAACATCGTGAAAACCGTCTATTGCCGCGTTTTTTTATTTTGCCATATGCCAAACAAAAGCACTTGAGTACTAAAAGATCAGATATATTGTATACTGCGTCTGTTCTAATTACTTTTAGGTATAAAAAGCTGGGAAAATAGGAACGTTAGGTACGTTAAAAATATCAAAATTGTTGATTTAGAATTTCTGATCTGCGATTAGGTATTTTGAAAATTGTAAGCTGGGCATCAACTTTATTGCCGACTGTGCGTGTAAATTTCTTTGACATGAACAAGGCCAACTTTACGGTGCCTTTTTGTTTGAGTAAAACCGTACGGAATTGCCTTTCAACCTAGATTTTGTAGTTTCTAGGAACATACCAACGTGTACACTCAGGGAGTGATTTAGAGTAACGTATTAAATTATATTACTTATTTTAATGTGTGTTTAATGCGTTTTTATTATTTATGAGCTAAGTTATAGCACTACTAACTTGATCTAGACTTATTTTTGCGTGGATTATGTGGAACAAGCAATTGTGCAATTTATTTTTGTATGTGCAATAAAGTATTTTAATAAATAAAACAAGAAAGGCTTACAAATTATATAATTTACTTTGTGAAACTAAAATTTTGTTTCGTTCCTCTAATTATGTCCATAAGTGTAGATACATGACCAACTCTGACTACTTCAGACTTGTAACGTGCATTCGTATGTGTAATTTTTTTTTACGGAAATATAATGTTAGAATACTAATTAACATATCATATTTTCTAATTTAGCTACTTAATAAACATTATTTTAACCCATTATGAGCTAGAGGTGCCGCACGGCAATTAGCTTATTGCGATTTACGAAATTTTAAAGTTTAATATAGGATTAAGGTATTGAAGTCCTTAATTTCCTATTCTATAATTAATGCTATAACACGATATCTCTATCAACACTAAGATTAAACTCCGGCTCCTAGATTAGGTCCTTATTCGTTATTACTCTGCTAAATGAGAATTATTTTGAAATGCTATTAATGAACTAAGTTTTTTGCAATATTGTGTTCCACTGTTCTAATACGCGGAAAATATGTGCAATGAGCGGCCTTATTGCTAGTGAACAATGAACAAAAAAAATAAAGGTGGTCATTCTTTTTGGGCCCAAAAGTCAAAAGTGACAGCCAACGAAAATAAAGGCGTCCTCACTATTGGGGAAGACAATCGTAGTTTTTTTTCAATATGACACCAAGTCTAAACACAAGACACAAAATCATTGGAAGTAGTTCACTTAGGTCAACGATTTCAAATAACTTTGTAAGTTAAGCAATTTAATTGTATGAAAATTCATATTTTTCAACTTTAGAAATCTTTTGAAGCAGTGGACTTAGAAACTTAGTGCGATACTGAAAAATACTCGGATTGACATGTCCAATAGCGGTGAGGCCTTTATTTTCATTGGCCGGCACTTTTGACCTTTGGGCCCAACTTTGTATCGAGCCTAAATGGTCTCCTTTAGAATGTGTAAGTGCCTATTTTAGTTTTACCACACCTTGGGCATAAAAGTCCTAGGTAGTAGGTTACGAAACCTATGAATATTTTAAAACTATAATGAAAGCCAAGCTCATTAAATGTGTTATATTTATAGTTAGTTTACATATAGAACGTGATTTGAAGCCATTGACTTTACCATTTTATTATATCAAGCAGTGACTCCGTGGGAAATGAGGGTTTGATTGCATGTTGAAATCATCCTAATTATACAACACTCACAGAGAAAAATCATTTTACTGTTTGTATAAAATAGGATCAATGTAGAAATAACATACAAAATTAAGAAATGAAAAGTCTTATCAAAATTTTAGATTCCGACGGGATTCGAACGCGACGATCAGACGATCCTCCTAAAGCCGGGGTGCCTTCAACCGCTCGGCCACGGAACCTCAGACGTCAGATTCGAAATTTTTGATAAGCTTATATTTATCGGTTAAGCACCGGTTAGCGCCATCTACACGTTTCACTCAGTGAAACTCATGCTCATTGTCTGAAGTTACATTCAGAATCAAATGACGAAGAAATGTCGCTAGCTAATTCTATAATTTTTTTCATAATGAAATACCAAGTGTGGATTAACACTAAGTATACAAATTTCCAAAAAATATTAAAAAATAAATTATGTGACCAGAAAGTTAGGCTACGCCTCAGTATTTGCTCTAGCAGCCGAGTTTTTAACCTTCTGCGTCCCAAGCGGGCTTCCACCCACTGCGCCACAGAGGTCGTCGTTTTAATTAGCCGAGTATTTTTTTCATTTCAGGTTTCCTTACCTCAAAAAGAAATAGGAACCCTTAGAATCACTTCACTGTCCATCATTTTAATTTATTTTCCAATATCATTTTCTTTTATAAACAATGAGAAAGTTGGCGTCATTTGATACCAAGAAAATAAAGCTGTGCCAGACTAGAGGTGTTTTTCAATCTCTATACCTGCCTTATAAAGTAAGCTTTACATACGTTATCAGAGAAAACGATAATTCTATGCATGTGTCGCTAATAGTAGCTAATTAGCAGAAACGAGCTTATTTATCGAGAGCGTCGTTTCGCTTATTGGTAGTTAGGAGCTAACTGATGTCAGGACATGATCAGTTGTTCAACTACTCCGCATCTAGCTATCCGTAACTGGTGCCGGTAGTAATTATATGCCGGACTTCTTTATAGCAAGATAAGGGGCATACAAGGAAAGTCTTTGGATTTTACGATTACTACAGCTTCATAAGTTGCAAACTTAGAACGAGAAACATTTAATTGTTTTGAAATCGTTTGGTGAAAAATGAAAATTGAAAACTCAATATCGAATAAACGGTTATTTGTTTTAATATTAGGATACAGGCGAAAAGGGATTGAGTTTTGTGATAACGGCTGACAGAGCGGAGAGGAGTAGGAAAATGACCCCATAGAAGTAGGGTAGTGTAAGGTGGTGATGAAGAACATTAGTATTTATTTACAGTACACCATCTTGCTACGATTTGAAATATGGCACGGCGCATGGTGCCCTTAAGTTAGTGATTGGATATTTCAACAGTAAACTAAGTATATTATTTACAGCTCTTCAAATCTAGGATTAAAATCAATAGCTTCAAGGAAACGTACATGCGTTTTATTGTGTGTGAATTGTCCGGTACCCAATAAGCAATGAATTTTAGTGTTTGGTAGTATAATTTAACTACCCGCTTCGTATTTGTAGGCAGGTATCGTAGGTAGGTGAAAGTCATTTCAAAACCTGCATAATGCTTGTATTTTATAGAGCTGACCCAATTTAAGTGCTAAAATAACAGAAAATTTCGAAAAAATCTTGCACTCGATGCGATATTTGATGTTAACACTGTGTTTTACACAGTTCAGTGTAAAAGTACAGTGTGTTACACTGTACTGTATAAAAGTACACTGTACTTTTATTTTGATATAATTGAACATTTTATTTTATTTGCAAAAATCCTAAGTATACGTTCGCTGTAAGTAATCTTACCCTGTATATTGTATACCTACATATTGTTTGCGTGAACAATTCACGGTTCAAGTGCTTGGTAACAGATTTGAGCCGCGTTCATAAGTTGATTTTATCAACTGAATACAATGTAGCTCGTAGGAAAAGCCCGAACCTTCAGCCGAGCCGATTTATCACTTTAGAGTAGAAGCCAGATGATAACGTAGCAGAGATTATTAAGTACCTTCTCCAGTGGGTGGTAATGCATGTTTGCCAGATTAGGTACTTAGGTACTGGATAATCTGCTAGTGACGAGCTTACATCCGGTAATTTCAAGCTTTACGGATTACTGCGGTTCAAATAAATATCCAAAGATTTTTGTCGTGAAAAAACACCTTCTCTAAGCTATAACCCGTGTCAGATTTCAACTTCCATTAAAATTTCAATGAATTTAATACCTTGTTATGAATGCAAATGAATTTCAATTTTATGCAATTTGTCACGCATTATCACTTATTGATTGTGAATAAAGACAATTTATGTTGTTTTTAATTGCATCCATATTCAGATGTATGCCAGTGAGTAATTGAAATCATTTAAGAAAGCGGTACCTCTGTCTGTATAATGAGAATGGGTTGAATTATAATAATTATGGTCGTTGGGTCATTCGTTTACTCTTAAAATTTGGGTGCATCGCACGCATTGATTCTACTTAAAAAGCTCTCAAAATATAACGAGTTTTGCCTCTTTCTGTACCATAGGTTTTCATACGAAATATTACACGTATAACTTGACTGGCGTATAATTAAATTCATCTTTTTCCCGTCCATTAACGCTATCGTTTCAGCTGAGCAATTAGTTCTGGTTCGATCGGATTCGCTCGCCTAATCTCCAGCATGATTGATGACTGCTTACCTCATTACCTACTAGAGTTGTCCTCAGTCGATGCGACTCCTGGCGGTTCTATAAATAAGGTGACAGATATGCGAGAAAGCATAAATTTTTTGTATTTTGTTTCAGATCTAATGTTTCATATATAAAATTAAAAAATGTCTCTGAGCTATTTGCTTTGGTTTTCTCACCAATTCTACAAAATTATGTAAAAAAGTTAAAACTAGGATAACCACGCTCCCCAGCGCATATTACGTCCGTCAGAATGCGCATTATGCACAAGCAAGACCTCTCTATCAAAGATCTGACTTTGACTTATCGACATAATCGAGTTGCCTCGACTTATCGATAAACGAAGACATTTTCGATAATCGAAAACGGGATGGAAAGCTCATTAGTAGATTGCAGGCAGCCCTGTCCAAACTAGATAACAGTGTTTGTCCCGTCGAAGGGTTAGGGTTAGGGCCATTTATTTTTGGCTTTTTGGGTTTCTATGCCGCGACAAATTCGAAACTATTTATTTGAGCCATGCGATTAATGCAGAAATTAAAAAGATTTTTTAGCGTTTGCTTGAAAGCAAAAAATCTAATTCTAATGACTGATTTTGATAAAAACTTCTGAGAAATAAAAATGAGTTATTTTTTTCCAGTGGGAGGGATGTCTCGCGGTGGCAGCGCCGGGAAGACTGCGACGGCGAAGCGCGTGCCGCCGCCAGCGGTGCCCGGCGATGCTTTCGGCACGCCGCAGCACCGCCATTCGGGCTCCAGCTTCGGCTCGCAGGGTTACGCCTCGTGCGAGGAGCAGCCCTACCCGCAACCGCCGGATACGCCCTCGCATACACGAGGTAACGAGCTTTAATATTTTAACCACCTAAGTAGATACCTATAAGTAAATGCAAATGTGCTATCATCGTTCGTGACATATTTAGAATTTGTCGTATGAAATCATCAAGAAAGCATATTTCACCCGCACCGCCTGCTGGGATCACTAAGGAACTAAGTGATTTTACTCCTGTTCCTTTGAGACCAATACATTGAACCCATACCAAAAGCATCGAACACGGCTTGGGACTTCATCCAGCTTACTAACAGATATGATTATCATAAGATCGATCGTCTTTAGACGATCGATCTTATGATAATCATATCTCGTTTTAACGAGAAAAATTACGATCACGCCTAAATGAAATTCCTACAAGATTTTTTTTCTAGTCATTGACGTCAAAAAACTGTTGTAAGTTCCATAAAGTGCTCGTCTGAACAGTCCTATTCTCCTTCCAGATGACCACTCAGACTACGGGAGTACAGTGTCCGGGGTATCAGGGGTCAGTGGGGCCAGCGGCAGCCTGGGCAAGAGTCCGGCGGGTGGTGGAACCTTCACGTTCCCTCCGCCGTCGCAGCCGCTCACGCATAAAGCCGCGGTCTACTACCACCATCAGCTCGCGCTTAGCGATGATCAGGGGATCGATATGACACAGGTAACTGGGATTAATGAATTCATTCTGATTTTTCTACAGATTCTTGTCTGAAAATGTTGATGGAGCTGCTTTCACAAAAAATATTATACTGCATTCACCTTCCACATTATGAAAATTTATCGTAGAATGAATAATTGCCTAAATATAAAAATCTAAAACAGAGAAGTACGACAGTTAGTCTATTTTGAAAACCATTAAGTTGACCAGCTAAGAGTAATTTGAGAAAAATGATGGAGAGTCTAGAGTATTCATATCAGTATCTACCAATTTAATTAAAATTTGATTGCAGAATTGCAGAATCTAATTACAATACCTCAATTTCCAGAGCCCTGGCCGCGACAGCCCCGGTTCCTCCTCAGGGTCGGCTGGATCCGGCTCCCGCCACTCCTCGGCTTCGCTGGACAGTGGGAGGGCATCAGGGCGCATGCCGCATCATCACCACGCGGCCTGCCATTGCGGAGATTTGGCAGATCGTATGCGTGCTATGATGGCTCAGGGTCTTCCTGTAAGTGTTAAGTCTATGAGTTTTCAGTTAGGGCTTAAGAAACTTGCTATATCTGACTCGTTTGATAGCAAAGCGGCATGCTGAGACGCGACTTTAGATACCAATTTAATACCATCTGAATCCATTGGATCCCATTCCTGGAAGGGCTTTTTATTGCAATCATAACAGCTATAACTTTTAATACCTACGGCCTCCGGCCAGGTGGAGTGACGATCTGCGAAGGACTGCTGGCAGAAGCTTGATGCGTCGAGCTGAGGACAGGGCGCAATGGCGCTCATTAGGGGAGGCCTATGTCCAGCAGTGGATTGCTAAAGGCTAATGATGATGATGATGATCACTTTTATGAGATGGACTGATCATTAAGACCAAAACGACGATGTATGAAAGGTTCTTCTTAACCAGAAATGGTCCCTTCGAACGCCTATACAGAAAACACACCAATGTTCAATGCTATGGCAGTTTTTCACACCTTTTACCTTATGTTTCCAGGACACAGATGTAATCCACGCGTGCCTAGCAGAGCTCCAGATGGAAGAGTATGCGAGACTCTTCATCGATGCAGGGTACGACCTCCCGACCGTCACTCGGATGACCCCCGAAGACCTCACGGCTGTGGGTATCAAGAAGCCCAACCATCGGAAGAGGCTAAAGGCTGAGCTGGCGAAACTGAATGTGCCTGATAACCTGCCTGATTATATACCGGTAAGTGGGTGTATGGGGTTGGAGGTAAATTCTATTAAGAACCGGAAAGAAAAACTCAATAGAAAAGGTTCTAAAAAAAAATTTACGTCTACACGTCATCTAAAGATTTGAATATACGCTAGTTTTATAAAGAGATTTTCCGAAACAAGTTTTGCAATAGTCAATACCTAAAATTACTTTTAAATTTCCAGGGATCCTTAGAAGAATGGCTTCGGCTGCTTCGACTTGAAGAATATGGTCCTGCGCTGGTAGCTCAAGGGTACCGCACTGTCCATGACGTCACACAGCTGGCTTGGGAGGTGAGCTACTTCATTATTTTCTCTAGGAAATAATCTTGATATTTGATGAAGTCAGTGACGATTTCAAGTAAGTAAGTTCGTACGAGTCAGTGGCCAACTCTGGTGACGGAGTTTTTAGGCCGCCTTAAGGCCTCCGTCATGGCTTAACGACTTAAATAGCCGGGACCGACAATTTAACGTGCCCTCCGAAGCACGGAATCGCTCAGATGAAAATGCCACTGGCGGTCACCCATCCACTTACAGACCGTTTCGAACGTTGCTTAACTTCGACGATCTATCAAGAACGACTAAGCAAGCACGACCACGAGGACTTCAAGTCACAATGCTAGTTGGGATGAGCTTTCAAAGGTTGAAATAAGATTAATTTGTGACGATATGAAGTTTTGAGCGGGGAGTCCTTGAGAGAGAGAGCTTGTGTCCAGCAGTGGGTGACAACAAGCTGTAAATGATGATGATTATCAGTTGAAAAAGTTGCTGCATAGTGATTCAAAACCATTCCGCCGTACAGCCGGCCGCAGCCAATCGCAGTGCAGGAAACGTCAGTTTTGCGGTTTAGTTGCGGGTAAGTTCCGTTGAAGTATGGATCGCTATGCTGGAGTGACAATGTAGACCTTTCCAAACCGTGTACGTAGTCGATTCGTAACTGAAACATGCATATAACTTTTCAGGATCTAGAAGACATGGGTATAGTCAGACTCGGTCATCAAAAGAAAATCCTCTTAGCTATCAAAAGAGTGAAGGATATAAGAGCAGGCAAGCGAAGCATCAGCAACCAAGGCTCTCTGGACTTCACAAGGATACAGCCAGGACAGGTCAGTACCATAGACAAACATTTTACCCCTTTCAACCTCTTTCTAGTGATGTATTAGAATTTAGACTGTCTTTGCTCTATCAATAGACAATGACAGCGGATTTTTTCGTTCCGCTTTCAAAATTAGAAAATGTTAGAATCAATGTTAGAATTTTACTCGAAATTTTAGTATTCAAATCTTCAATGTAAAGTTTATTTTGTAAACATACATCACTTTAACCAAAACAAAGTTTTTGTTTTACTTTTTTTACACTTTTATACCATAAAATTTTATTTCTATACACATCATCATTATCATTTCATTATACTTACTTTCCTCCAGCCTATAAGTACTACTCGTGATTAGGAAATTTAAGCGATATACTTAAGTGAAGCTAAATTCTAATGGTTTATAATTAAACTAACAAAATATTTAACAAGAGCTTAATTATTATAATATATGTATACTAATGAATACGCTACAGTTATAGAATTTGTGTTAGCTCCAAAAAATATCCCCACTTACCAGCTACAATTTTTGTTGCTGTGCCAATAGTTGTGGACACATTTGGAAAATGTAGTCTATTAGGACTAAATTGGCATAAAACAGTTTTGAATCAAAATTGTTAATTTTCCCGATGCGTTCAAATGTTTCGCTTAGACCTAGGTCTACCATCCATCACCATAGTATTCACTTCACTGGTCGAACGTAGAACAACTTTGCGACTGCAAATAAAAGAAACTTTTACACAAACTTGGTTTTTTACTTGGTATATCTAGAGTTTTATTAAGTAAACCCAAAGAAGTATTGTATTAAGCCTATTAATAATTCTTTTGGTATGTAAACTCTTCTTCTTAACTATCTTTGGGTATCTCATTGATTAGTTACTTGTTGTTTCTTTATTATTTAATTTTTCCTTAACCGTCCCGAATGAAAAACGTGGCATTGCTAAGGCACGTTTTCCTAAGAATTAATATCAAATACATTACCAGTATACCTATAAAGAACTGTTATTTATATCAATGCTCAAACTCACTAAGTTAGTCTGTCAATCGCAAAGTAGTCCGTTCACCAGCGTCCACCACACCCACCATCGCTGCATCCACAAACCACAGCCCAAGCAGCATGTGAATGTTTTGTTTTCTTTTCTTTTTCCAAACACAAACGCACTTCGGACATATTCGGCTGATTTCGGCTAGACTTTATATCCGAGGGAGCAATACCAGTGGCAGCAGACGAGGAGTTACCATAAGCCCCCTGACCTAAACCACCTAAAGTTTGATGCGATCCCGACGCCCTTATGTGGCACTGACATGGTCCCCATACAGGTATGAGAACCTCTTTGGCGTTCGCCAGTATCCTGCACCGAGCACAGCTTTTAACGTGCACCATTTTTGTCCTATAGAGAACGTGTTTTGTTTTTCTGTGTGAAATTGTGATAGTCTGCACGGTAGAGGTATTCTACTTCTTTCTGGACCTTCATTGCTCTAGAATAATGTAGCGTTAGGATGATTTTGAATGTAGTCAAACAAAGATACCAAGAAATCAAGTGTGTCTGTATGGGAAAGATTCTTGAGGGGAGTAATTTTGCAGAAGGATTCAGAAAGAAGTGTCAAAGCTATTTGTAAGTGTATTACCTACTAATAAGCACGCATGTGTTGATAACAATGTAAATAACTAACATCACGAAACAGTGACAGGATTCGGCATGAACTCGAATTTGTGTTTGAAGATTGGGGCCGTGTTTGACGCTATGTTACTAATTTGTAATTTATCAATTTATATTTTTATATAAAACAAATTAATAATTAAAATTACCTACCACGATTTTCGTATACTCCATAACATTTTAAAACTCTTTAAAACTAAACATCACTTAAAAATGTTCACAGATCCGTCACCCGCGCGGAAAATCCTTAGAAAGCTTGGAGGACCCATCAGAACGCGGATCCCACTCCACATTCTCGCCCGACGCCGGCCTATACTACGTCGGCGGGCAATGGCGGCGCTCGTACGACGATGGAGACATCACACCGACTAACGACAGCTCGTACGAAGGCGGCGGAACTTTACCTCGTCCAAGAGGACTCGTCCGCCCGCGTCCCGTGGCTAAAATAACCGCTACGCCAGCGTATAGAGACAAATCACCCGATTACGCGTACGACGAGATCGCGTACTCGGCTAGACTGCAGCGCGTGGCGTACGGCGCGAGCCCGCACGTCGCCCGCAAGCCGCCTCCGGACCCGCCGAAGCGGCAAAGCTCTCAATACGCGCCTTTTACCCGCTTCGGACAGACTACGGTTGAAATCCACCCGGAGAAGAGTCTCCCGTTGAGTCTGCCCGCGTACCCTAGCTCTGATTCTTTGAGCGTGAGTCTGGATAGTACGGGACTGTTGCCGCCGCCTCCGGCGCCGTCCTCGCCTCCGAGGCGATATGAGGAGGACAAATTGCGTACGGGCTCCGATGCTAGTTTCAAGGTAATGCAAAAATAATACCCTCCTACTCAAAAGGCTTAACTGCTGTACCTATCATAATTGGTTTCAAAGTACAAAAAGGGTATTATGATACATTGTTAGCTCTTTCTCAGAGTTGAATAACTTTCAACCTTGAAATCAGTACTTAAGCTTATCTGTCCATTTGCAATAAACAGAGCAGAAAACAAATTCGCTGTTTCACATTTTCCACATTCATTCCATATTATTTACTAACTTACATTATTCTTTCTTCCACAGTCAAGCTCCAGCACTGAATCGGATAGCATTCCCTTCGCCAATGAGAACGCAGGCACGATAAAGCAGAACCGAGGCCAGATCGGAGGCCGTCCTCACACAGTGGACTATGGCCGAGCCGGCATTGGCATCGCAGGCCTTCCGCCTCGAAACGACATCAAACCAACCACACCACACGCCCTCCCAGACCACAAAGAAGAAGGAAAAAGCGGCGAACCGGTCGACGTCCTAAACGATATAGGAAACATGCTCGCCAACCTTACTGACGAACTTGACGCGATGCTTGAAGAGGAAAAGCGCCAAGGTCTCGCCGATTCCTAATGGCGCAAATCGAATTTAGTTACAACACAATAAATTCCAAAGATTTATACTGTGTATCGGCATTGACATCTTATTTTTACGGTAGTTACAATCCGTGTGGACAGCCTTATAGTATGTGATTTTTTTAGCAATATGACATGAGCGATTCGTTTGCGCTGTTGCTTAGCAAATACAATGGACCTTCCACTTGCGAGAAACTACGAAATAGAACGTACAATATTTTCATAGTTTTGTAGAATTTTGTACGACTGTAGAGCATTTTATACAACTTGACTTTAAAAATAGAAATCGATTTTATTTAAATAATCATTTTTGTAAGCTGTTTATGTTAGCACTCTACTTGTTTTGATAATTACGGTTGATCGTGGCTATTTTTGTAAATACTTATAATGTTTTACTTAAATTATGTCATAGATTATTATATCCCAGTAGCTAGTTTTCCATGTACAATAAAATTGTAGAACGAGTATGTTAGAGAATAGTTAGAGTTTATACAAAATAGTTGGTTTAGATTAGTATTGTATAATAGACATTCGTATTAGAAATAGAGTAACCTATGTAAAATGGACATGCCATTTTTATTGGCCACTTATATGATTGTCCATGTAATTTTGATGCTTTGCCTGTTACTTCCTGAAAATCGCAATGTTTCTTATTTTTAACCCGAGAACGTTTATTTTGAATGAAATCTTGGAGATCTCAAGCAGTTATGTATAGCATGTCCGTGACAAAGTGATATTTAGAGGCCATACGAGAGCAATGGCATTAGTTGCATTGCAATCAGTGATAAAGTGAAAAACTATTTAAACCTTGACAAACTAGAGTATGTGGATCAACTTTTCTTAATTCTTGATATTAATCAGGTAGAAAAACAGCATTATTTTCTGTAATTGGAGTCCCGAAATGCTGATAGAATTACTTAATTTTTTTTTTTTTTGTTTTCTAATAAAAGATTCCATTTTCAAATCTTTTCGATTACGTTCATCCAGTTGCAAATGAAGTAAGCATGACTAACGATCGATAACAATGAGGTTTCATGCACAGAGATATCTTTATACTGCGGCAAAACTATTTCGGCCATTTACCGTTTGTATTACTAAAACACTATTATCACTGATTGCTGTAGCGTGTGAGTAATAACATAGGTTCCATGAATGTACAATAAATAACAAAATAACCTAATAATAGTAATAATGTAGCACAGTTTACACTAAGCTCGATCTTGTAAATATTTTTTAAAGATCTTAATTGCTATGCTGTCCTTTGATACTGTAACCTAGACTTTTGTATACCTATGTTTAAGTACATAGAACTTAGCTACCCTCAGGTACCCACTGGAAAATTATGCATCAACCAAAACAGTTACTATCTGGCTGAATACAAATCTCCTTAAAAATTTTGTGAAAAAAAAAGTGTCTGTAAAATAGTTACTAGCTGCACTCCCGCGGTGTGACTCGTTCCTCTAAATTTTATAATTTTTTCGGGATAAAAAGTAGCCTATGTCCTTGGAATGATGGGATGAGAAGGACATGCTGAAAATTGGATGGATAATTATCCATTAAATTTTCAGCATAATCTGTTCAGCGGTTTAGGCGTAAAAGGTAACGAACAGACAGACAGATAGACAGACAAAGTTACTTTCACATTTATAATATTAGTATAGTATGGAATATGGATTATTGCATAATTTTACAGTCTATTGTTTACTTACTTTTAGCTGTTTTCAGAAATATTCGTTCCCAATTTAGAAAGGTGCTAGAAATTCACTTATGCGTTAAGTTCTGGGTTAACAAGACTTTATTTAGTTAGTTTTTGTTTGTAACTAGTCAAAATTTTACGTAACGGCGGCAAATGTATAAAACTATGTTTATTCTGAATTGTTTGTATCTATTTAATATTATTAGAAGCAGCTTACATAACATCCTTACTTATTTTAAGTTCAAGTTTTATGAATTAAATATATTTGTAATATCTAATTTTATTGTTATTTTATTTTCTTTAAATAAAAGGCAGAACCCTAAAACCTCTGGATATAGTCGAGCTGAGGACAGGGCGCAATGGCGCTATGTCCAGCAGTAGACTGTTATAGGCTGATGATGATGATGATGAAACCTCTCCCCGTAGTTACCCCTTAGGTCTTACAACATAGTTACAAGAAAAAGAGCCTAAGTTGAAAGTAACTAACTGACATTGTGAAGATAGGAACGTAAGTTCAAATTTTAATTTAGTTGGTTGGTAATATTAAAATACCGTAATTGCTTTATAGTCGAATGGTTACCTATCCTCAAAATAAAATGTCGCAAAACACGCCGTTTCAATACACGTCAAGATAAGAATATAAAAAACTGCGTGCAACGAAACGTATAGCATGTTGTCAATGTCACATTTCCCGGATGTGAACAAGTTTTTCCGCAAAAGCGCATACCATTGGTTGGATCACCCGCCATTTTCATTTCGTAGCCAATGAAAGTTCGTTTCAGTAGATCGATGTCAAACATGCGCGCGGGGCGTACAAATGTCATTTTCCTGTTGTCATCACTGCTGAAATTCTCCCTGCGCGATCAATAATACAAAATTGGGTATTCGGTGCGTGCTGAGGTTGAAATCTCATTGAGGCGTGAATGTGCAGTTGAGTTTGGTGCTGCAGGGAAAACAAGTTTTATCAGAAACAGTGATGATGGAGGCTGGTGGTGCTTACGGTGGCGGGAAAGCTGGGGGAGCTTTCGACCCTCAGGATTTTATCCAGAGACCTCCCGTGATCGTTAGGGCGGTCTGTTGGGTAAGACTAATTTTATGCGTATCCGGAGATTAACTCAAATAAGTATTCGAGTCTCATTTGTCTGATTTATAAACGCAGAATTGAAATTCCTGAATAAAAATTCAACATCTTTGGCCCAATTAGATTTGCTGGGTTACGTCGTTGTACTGTTACGATAATATTTTCAAATCATAGAATCTACAAAAAATTGGTTTTAATGCGATAAAAACCTAAAATTTAAAGATGAGACTTATGATTGACTAAACTAAAACTTCAATTGAAAATATATCAACATCAAAGAGTCCCAAGGTCTAAGTAGGTATGTCAATGTGATATAACCTTGGAACAAATTGTAGGCAGAGAGAGCACATTGCTTCAGTATACGTTATGTGCAACTTCTTATGTAAATATTGATTTCTGCTATTGAATTTAGAATCTGTAACTTTGCACTTGTATTATACCTACTTATCTGTAATCCTTGATCTTCTAACTACTTCTATGTGCATATTGTATGTAGTGTCTGCACTTAGAGTTGAGTTCAAATCCAATATATGAATAAGTAGGAACACATCTTGCTCTAAGATAGATACATCATCATAATCAACAGCCTATTTTATATCTTTTGCATAAGTTACCTACCAACATTTTATCTGTATGTAAGTTCAGACCGCTATCTACACCTATTCAATGTTCAATTCAACACACTAGATGCTACAGTTGTTTATAATGAACCCTATATTATAACCGTTAAGGATAAAATTGATTATGGCAAAGGACCAGTGTCCTATTGAGTAGGTTGACCCCGGACCATAGATAAATTACCGAGCAAACCCGTTTGCTACCCAAAATAGTTGTATTTGTCTCCGGTATGGGTGTGTTCTATGTATTTACAGTAAAAAAGCTCTGTTTACTTTGAAGCCAGATGATGCTGTGTGAAATGTCCAGCAATATTTATACATATATTTTTTGGATTGTTCCAAACAACCCAAGTTTGCAGCAAAAATAAAAATAGCTGATAAGAACATTTCAAGGGTAATCTGCTGTTGGAAAATCTACATTTAATGTAACAAAATATTGTATTGCCCTTGAAAAAGTAAGTTAGTCTGATCAGTAACATACATGAAGTTTGGTAGGATAACAAAATATTGTCAACAAAGAGGTGTAAATTTAATAAGAATGACAGAATGACCTACCTACAGTGCCACAAACTTATCTGAACCGGTGAGAGAGGCGCTGTTATCGGATTTGGTGTTGGTAGAAAAATAAATTTTACAGAATTCGTTAGTTCCTCCCGATAACCTTAGGGATAAACGAGTTCTTGAGTGAAGACCGCGACTCAGCAAACGTAGTGTAGGACGCCCTCCGGCCAGGTGGTGTGACGATCTGTGAAAGGTTGCTGACAGAAGCTGGATGCGTCGAGCTGAGGACAGGGCGCAATGGCGCTCATTAGGGGAGGCCTATGTCCAGCAGTGTACTGATATGGGCCGATGATGATGATGATGATGTTAGTTCCTCTTTTGGCCAGCGGTCCAGATAAGCACTGTACTTACATGTTATTCCTAGGGTTTATTTGTGTGTGAACTTTTTTGCATGACGAGATCGCATACTTTTAAAACCGCTTAAAGCTCGTGTAGGTAGGTAGGTACAGTCATCAACGAAAGTCAATTAACATTTGATGTGTCACAAATCTGAATATTTCCGTAATCCGGTAACATCATGACCAAAATTTTGACAAATATATCAAGATAAAGTCTTGGTTCGTAATAATTTCCCAAGAAAACTGCATTTTTTTCTAAGTTACCGAAAACAAAAGCCACTTTAAAAAGTCCGACTGTTAATCAACTTTCGTTGCTGACTGTACCTACGCGCATAAGTGTTCTTCGCGAAAATTAATTGCAGTTTCGAATCGAACATACTAATTTAAAGTCGAAGACTATTCTGCAAAAATCCAAAACGGATTATCTTAGGCTCAAGCTACATTGAATTGGGAAGCGACGCGTCAATTAGTTTTATAGCAAGCCATTATAAACCTTATGAATAGTATAAGATATAGAAACGCTTGTAGAATGAGCCGCTCAAATCAGCGCGGCCCGCTAGATGGCTTCGCCAGATCTCGTTAATTCTACAAGCGTTTCTTAATCTTGTATCAGTATTCATAAGTTCTAAAATGGTTTGCTATAAAACTAATTGACGCGTCGCTTCCTAATTCAATGTGCCATAGAGACCTAGTCAGATAAACTGTTGATTCTTGATTAAAAAAAACTTCTCTTCCCAGCTATTCTCTACCATAGTAATGGGCTGCATATCAGCCAAGGGTTGGCGCAAAGCCGAGGATGGCAAGGAATACTGCGTGTACAACGGCGATACGAACGCTTGCAACTATGGAGTCGGCATCTCTGTGATCGCGTTCGTAGCGTCCATCGGTTTCATCGCTGGCGAGTATCTGTTCGAGCAGATGTCTTCTGTGAAGACCAGGAAGCACTACGTACTCGCTGATATGGCATTCTCTTGTAAGTTTTCTTTACTTTCTTATTTATTACTAGCTGTGTTACCCGCGATCCTTCGGGAAAACTTCACTTCCCCGGGATAAAATATAGCCTATGTTCATCGGGGATAATGTAGGATTCTATTGGTGAAAGAATTTTTCAAATCGGTCCAGTAGTTGTCCGACAAAACAAACAAACAAATCTTTCCACTTTATAATAGATATAGGTTCCTAATAGCTGCGCGGAGTTACCCAGTGTCTAGTGTCTCTCGGATAACCCTTTGTTGACCTTATCCCGAATCCGGGAATACCGGGATATCAGTCCTAGGGTTTCAGGGATAAATAGCCAATTCCAGATTATAATCTAACTCTGTGCATCAGTAGTTGTTGCGTGAAAGAGGAAAAAACATCCACAAACTTCAATCCACAAACATCCACCTCACAAACCTAATAATATTATTACCAGGACAAACTGTCCCATAGTTTTTCTACTTGTCACTATTGTCACTTTCTCTGTAGGACTTATTACAGCAGACTTCTTATGCCTCAGACGCCAGTTAGGTTATACTGGTCATGCTGAGGTCACATTAATTGACCTCTCGGTTATTAGAACGTCGATATAAGTTAACATTATTTAATAGAGGTCAGAGATCGGGACCATTTGCTATCACGGCAATAACGAAATTTTCTTTGCAACTATCTCTTTATCTCAGACAGAGCGAAATGGTGATTGTAATGTAAATGATGTAATTACCTAGGTCATTGCCCTAATCGAATGTCGATTGTAACTTGCAATTATCGTGTTCAGACAATATTCGTGTTGGATGAAATGATTATTGGACAAAACTCGTGTTGGTCATTAGTTCTAGTTGGACATTTTTGATTTTAGACATTAGTTGTGGGCCTAAAGTGTATTCAGGAAACTATCGTAGCTTTTTCATACCGAGTATCGCACAATCTCAGTGTTCATAAACTTCTAACGACCGGGGTTTTTATTCTGTCTTCAATCTGTTAACGTGTTTTATGTTTTCACTCGTAGATCGTAAACTGGAACCCCTAGATTTTAACTGGTTCTGTGCTTTGAAGCTTTTTATGACGTCCGACTTGAAAGTTAAAGACGATTGTACAATTTGTAACTAGATCGACATAAATATACTTAGGTACTTACTTTATTCTTGTTTATTTATGTTAAATTGCCAAATACGTCCTTCTTAGTAATTGAGTAAGAAATAGAAAACTAAAATTGGTAGAAAGTCAGTACATAGTAAGAATAAGTACAGTCAGCGACAGAAGTTAAAACAATTATATATTTTAAAGCTTATTTTTTATCATAATCTGTGGGAAAATTGCCTATTGTTTTTCACAATAGTAATGGTGAAGGAAAAGCAATTCTGGATGAAAGCAAAAAAATTCTGTCGCTGACTGTACCTAATCTAAAGTGCTTTTACGTGATTCCCAATATCACTTTCACTTAAAAGACTACGCCGCCATTGTGAATTAAGTTTACCTAGTTTGTTTGTCAAATAGCCAAAGGAGACCTATTAAATTGAGCACTAAGAAAGGGTGGACTATGAGCTCATACAAACTTGAATATAGGTCAATGTGGGGAATCTATAAAATCGATACTATCGCATTCAAAGGTATTTGTGTCACAGTCAGGGTCAACCAATCAGAGGGTTTCATATCTAATTGTCTATTAATAGCTCCCAAGATTGAAAGCGTGGTCATTTTCTCTTGAACTCTAAAAACTAAAAACGTTAAGAAATATAACTATAAAAGTCACAGAGCGTTTCTGATGATAGAGATGATTCGATCAGTAGAACCCTCAGTGACAGTAACATACCTATCCGTTTGGGCTCATATGAATCAGATCACGTTAATCTTTTTTTTTTTTAAACATTTTTCAAATTGGTAGGTACTTAGAACATTTTGATTCGTCATATATTTTTAAACTGTCGCATTCATAACACAAAGATCGTATCTTCCATAGATATGTAGCTAGATTCTACAAGCCCTTTTATATTTAGTACTTTCCGAGCCCTTAAATGCACCTTTGTGGGGAAATTGTGAAGACCATAATTACGTCGCTTTACGAGAGTCGTTGAAGCCGTACCTCGTAGGTGAAGGTGCTTTTCAGTAATACATATAGGAGCAGGAAACGCGCTGAGCCAGGCCTTTGGTCTAAATACCTACTCGACGCTGTAGTCGTTCTTGATAGATCTTCGAAGTTAAGCAACGTTCGAAACGGTCTGTAAGTGGATGGGTGACCGCCAGTGGCATTTTTATCTGAGCGCTTCCGAGCTTCGGAGGGCATGATTGTCGGTCCCGGCTATTTAAGTTGTTAAGCCATGACGGAGGCCTTATGGCGGCCTAAAAACTCCGTCACCAGAGTTGCCCACTGACTCATACGAACTTACTTACCTACTCAGTCAGCACTGGATGTCTAGTGGTAGCGGCCCCGCCTTCCGATTCTAACGTCGTGGATTCGAATCGTGAATCAATGAGTTTTTCTGTCCAATTTATGCGCAATATGCCAGTACTGAAAGAATGATAGGCCCCAAACCGTGTTTGTTGCCCTGATTCGTCACGGTATTAGTCGCGAAAGAACAGGAGTAAAATTAGTTCTAAGACTATTCTAAGTGATCCCAGCGGTCCTACTGAATAAATGCTTTTTGACTTTGACTGTGGTGGAGGAAAACATCGTAAGGAAACCGGCATGTCGTAGATTAATATGAGTCGAATGCACGAACAAGTCTTTTAGGCTTACGTTACACATCCTATTTATTTATTTTATTCCCACGTTACTGGTTCGAAGAGCTAGTGACACGACAAGAAGAAGGTAGGTAAGGTACTCCGCCACCAGATATGAATACTAACTCATATCATACGCACTTGTTACTGTGTAGTAGGTATAGTATCAAATGCCCTCTTCCGACTTATGCGGAATCGTCACAATACAGGGTGTAAAAAGACTGCTACCGAAAACTGAGGGGTTGTAATCAGACCATGATTCTAAACATATTTAGCGAAAAAAAAAAACGCAAAAAAATTTTTTTTACTTAGCTTCGTCACTACTATTACAACATAATAAGACCATACATATCTAATAATTTCATTTATAAAAGAAAAAAACATTTAAAACTCAAAATCCAGCAATCTACGTAAAAAAACGCGCCCAAAACATACGCAAACAGTACTCCTCAAACGCTGTTTTCTCCGGGTTTAGTGTCTTAAGTTGTTCTTTTTTTAGTTGTCTATTGGGATGCTGTATCTATCTACCCCTTTCGGCTTCGGTAGACGTCTTTTTACACCCTGTATGTTTTCATCTTATATCAAATTGGATACGGTGTATTCCAGTATTCTGGGCGTTCCTATACTTCGTTGGTTTCTGCTACCTCTCGAACGCGTGGGGCAAGACCGACAACCCGCCGCCCGGTACTGCCAACAATATGCAGGGCGCCATCGCTTTCTGCTTCTTCTCCATATTCGCCTGGGTATGTATAAATTCACTAACCCCCGTTTTCTATATTCAACGGACAGTCGTAGGTAAGGGCTACGACTCGTTTCTACGTACAAAAGTTTGACAGCTAGAAACCGGCGGTAAGATAGATAGATAAACACTTTATTATACACAGAAGAAACATAACAGGAACACAAAATAACAAGTAGGTACAATGGGCGGCCTTATCGCTAAAATCGATCTCTTCCTGACAACCTTTGGATGGACTGGAAAAGATATAACAGAAAAACGGCGGTTTACAAAAAGCTTAAACATAGAAAAAAGAATAACAATAGAAGAACTAAAAGTCTTGAATAATACAAAACTAAATAGGTACTTACATACGAAAATGGACCATTAAAAAGACAATATCATAGAAAAGGAACAAAATATATATAAAGAAATGCAAATATAGTAGGTACTTACATGCTAAAACTTCAATAAAAGTAGATACAATAGAAACAATAAAAATAGTGTAGATACAATAAATACAATAAAAGTAGGTATACAGAATAAAGGCACGGACAAATAAGTTAGCAGTTTACTGACAGTAAGTTAGCTGTCAAACTTTTATATGTATGTGGAAACGAGTCGTAGCTCTTACCTACGAATGTCCGTTGAAGATAGAACCCGGGCATAACTGATCCGTGTATCGGAAACAAGCTGATCTGATGTATCCTGTCCCAGCATTATACAAGAAAATAAGTTCATTTTCCACTTACACACGACTGGATCCCCGAGGCGCGGTAGATATTCTCTCAGATCTGAGATTACTCTAGAATTTTCCAATTTTCCGGGCTGTAACTGTTTCAACTTCTTACTTTGTTTTATGTATAAAAATCACGAAGTGTGGAAGGGGAAGCCTTTACCCAGCAGTGGGGCAGCACAGGCTAAACAAACAAATATTTTTCATATATTTTGGCTACCATTGCCGCATCTTGATATTATGAATTATACGCTCACCAACAAACACCATTGATTTTTTTAATTTAAAGATTCGACAGTACTTATCTGTAATATTACTCGACGAAAGTATTCAGGCGGCATCAAAACTCTCTCACTCGATCCAAAACTGAACCTCTCAAATCAAATTCCAGGTAGCATGCTCGTTCTTCGCCTTCCAACGGTTCCGCATGGGCGCTGACGCGGCGTTCGCCCCCGCGTATGAAGTTGAGGGGGCCACTAGCCCCTCTTTCCCCACCTACCCCGGAGGGGGGGAGCCTCAGCCGCCATACAGCGAGCCCCCCTTCTCGCAGCAACAGACAGGTAACACTTAAAGAAATAGCTTGAAAACACGTACCCTCGATTGGGCAAGACAAAGTGGTCTCGACCGAGTTGCTCGCTTATGCCCACTTATAAATTTCATTCTCTGAGTAGCACAAGTAGAGTCCACTGGCCAGGTTAATGGCATAATGCCGAGGGAAGCAATAAACGAATTTGAATTGAATTAAATTAAATCCCATCTGGATTTTACTTAAATTTACCAAATTTTCAAAGAATTTGATATATATTTTGTTTCAGGAAACATCGACTACACTGCGCCCACATACTAAGATCAGTGATCTCGACTACGCAGATCCTGACTACAAATTCTCATCACCTACCTTATAGTAAGGTTAAGAGTCACTTTCTTAAAAGTGGTTTACGTATTTTATTTAATCATAACATGGGAATATCGATCTCTCGGTAAAATTTTACTTAATTGTTTTCATTTAAGCATTACTTCAAGTTATTTTTGTAGTTTATGTTTTAAATCTCGAATATTGATGAATCTTTTAATGTAATGCACATGTAACTGTTCAAGCTTACTGTACCTGTTGGTAGAAAATGTAGACAATATTATATTATGTATAATAAAACGTATTATGTAAATAACATATACTTCCCTATTTAATATTCCAAGCTTGTGATTTATTTTGTGATATTATTTATCGATTCCAAAGTACATTATCGTGCCATTGAAAATATATTATAAATTGTTATTGAAATGTATTTTTCGATTCATACCTCATACTGTTACTTAGAATTGTGTGTAAGATAAAAAAGTATGACTCACCCAGCGAAAAGCACTAAAAATTGTATATTAGTAATTATTTCCTCAACGAGTGCTAAGGAAATATATACTCTATACCTATGAAATAAGTACTATTATTCAGTTTTAAGGATGTTGGGCCTATATCATTTACAAAATGTAACCAAGCTTCAAAACTTGAAATCCTAGATATATATTTAGATATCTAATTTTTAAGCATATCGTTATTTTGAATCTTACAAGTTGTTGAAGTAAATTAGATTGTGTAACGTCGTTATAAGGTTCAATCGCTATTTTTGCGATAAAGGCATTGTCACATTGAGTAAAAATAAAAATATTCCTTTCTACAAACTGCTTAAGTCTAGACCGTATTTAAAAGGGGGTTGTATCTCATCATTTGTGTATCAACGACAATTACAAAGTCATCAACCCATACGATAACGTATCGCACGACAATTTTTCACGTGTAAACGCTCATCGTATGCGATTTGATAAAGTTAGCGCGACGCTCGTCAGCACGTTCAATGGGCGGGGCTTAGCAAATCGTACGAAAAATCGCATGGCATGCACCTTAAGAGTGTGCAGGAGTGATTTAAACAATTTTGTAGTTCGAAATCGTTATTAACTCAGAATCTGTGAAAGCTATCTTCATTGTTTTATCTTGGATTACGTGTTTTAGAAACACGTAATCCAACAGAACAAGCAATGATGAGTCTGACATCGAAGAAATACTCAACCAAGACTTCCAGCTGGATACACCCCTAAAGCCCACTAATCCTAGAGAAGTTGTGAAATATCTCTCGAAGCTTGACAATGGGAAGGCCCCAGGGTTCGACCAAATAACCAAGGAAGTTCTAATACAACTGCCAAGAAAGGGAATAGTCTTCCTTACAACACTGTATAACGGAATCCTAAGGGTTGGCCACTACCCAAGCATTTGGAAGATTTCTCAAATTATTATGGTCCACAAAGAGGGAAAACCTGCCAACGAGGTCGGCTCATATAGACCGATAAGCCTACTACCTGTCATCTCCAAGCTCTTTGAAAAAATCCTTCTTTCGCGCATATTAAAGGTACTGACCAAAGACTCAATAATCCCAGACCACCAGTTCGGATTTCGTCAGGAACACGGCACGGTTAAACAAGTCCACAGGGTCGTTGACCATATCAGGAAAACACTGTAACTGAAAGAATACTGTTCAGCGGCTTTCCTAGACATACAACAGGCCTTCGATAAGGTTTGGCATAGAGGCCTCCTCTACAAAATAAAGAACTCATTGCCACACTCGTTCTTGACGATTCTGCACTCTTACCTGTCGGAAAGAATATTTCAGGTAAAGGATGGCGAATATATTGCTAGCGGGAGTACCCCAGGGTTCGGTCCTGGGCCCCGTGCTGTACAACATATTTACATCGGACCTACCTGAAACACCAGGGGTAATAACTGCCACATTTGCGGACGACACTGCCATTCTTGCTAGTGATAAAGATCCAAATGAAGCATCAAGATCTCTCCAAACTGGACTGGACAAAATTGAGCAGTGGCTTACGAAATGGAGGATCAAAGCCAGTGCCTCTAAGTCGGCCCACGCCACATTCACACTCCGCAGAGGTGACTGCCCACCTGTCAGCCTGGGAACAAATATACTACCACATAATGAGTCCGTCAAATACCTCGGGATGCACCTGGACCGCAGACTGACCTGGAGGGCTCATCTACAGAAGAAAAGAGATGAACTGAACTTCCGATACCGAAGCCTACAATGGCTTCTAGGTAGAAACTCAGTCCTGAGCTTAAACAACAAGCTTTTGGTGTACCAGGTGGTGCTGAAGCCTGCATGGACCTACGGCATACAGCTTTGGGGGTCGGCGTGCAAGTCGAATGTAGCTATCGTGCAAAGAGTGCAAAATGCCATCCTGAGAAGCCTCTCGAACGCTCCTTGGTTCCTGAAGATCGACGAGCTGCACAGCGAACTTAATACCAACACAGTCAAAGAGGAGATACAGCTGTATGCAGCCAAATATAAGAGGCGTCTCAGGGACCACCCAAACCACTTTGCCTCACAATTGACCACCATAAGCTACCCGAGAAGGCTGAAGAGACCGCACATCATGGACCTGGATTTGGTGTGATAAAGAACAGAAGAGGAACAGCTCACTGGAGCTCTTCCTCTGAACGACGACCACCTACACCACACCTGCTTAAAGTCTTGGGACTGATCGCAGATGCAAACGGAACACAAAAAAAAAAGAAACACGATTGGTGAAAGTTTTCTAGAAAAAATATTTTTTTGAAAAATCTCAGGAACAGCACACTTTTTTTGGTGGGTTTTTGTTTTGTCAAGAAACCCACAAGTATTTCTTTAGTTGTGTGTTTTAATTTTTCGATTGGTTAATTAACTTGTGATTAGCTAAAAAGTGTTTTAGCGCCGTAGATAACGTTGCGTATCTATAGCTCTGTACTTCTCACACGCCGAACAAATCACACTCGCTGTCCCGCTTAGAAAATGGCGGCTCCTGCACACTCTTATGTCAATAGAGGTACCAAAGGCCCGTTTAAAAAAGTGTCTATGTAAGTTGCGTGATTTTTATTCAGTGTGTCCTAGCCTTACAATAGATGTAAAAAACGCTTTTGTTGTTAATAAATAGTAGTAAATTGTATGAAGTAAGTAAAATCTATTAATTAAAAATATTCAGTATTACGTGAGGGACACGCTTTTTAAAACATAGTATTTTTTGTTATGACGACCTCTGTGGTGCAGTCGAACGACTGCGACCCAAACGAGCGGGCTTTCACCCGCCCGCTTGGGACGCAGAAGGTTGCGGGTTCGATCCCCCGCATATTTATCTCGGGTCTGGGTGTTTCTATGTATTTACAAACAAAAAGTATTTAAGTAGTATATCAGTTATCTGGTTCCCATAGTACAAGCTTTGCTTCGTTCGGGGCTAGATGATGCTGTGTGAAATATCCAGCATTATTTATTTATTGCTATTACCTATATTATAGTGCTTCTTATTAAGTTTGAGTTAGGTTTTTTCTAATGTAAGGGACAAGTCTACAACTACGTTAACCTCTTACCACCCCCTTCGATATTTTCATAGGATCTCGATCTAAGTAACTGAGGGTATACGAGAGATCTTGTGTTTTCTTTTAAATCAATGTTTGAAATGACAGCAAAATCTATTTTGCAATTTATGTTCTGTTTACATTTTAAGTTACCTATGTTGTTTATTATGTAGAAATAAAAATGTAGTACCTATTTGTTTAATAGGACAGTAATCACGACGGATCTAATTACTCTCTGAAGTTAGGTGCACTAAACGATTGCGCATGTATTATAGTACATTGTGTGCGTAGAGTAAGCGAGATGAATGATGCAACAAACTTATGCGGGTGAGCGAGGCAGCTATACAACGCTGTGTTCGTCTTATGGGTCATCAAAAATGGGTTCTGCGCAGCTACTTCAGCCAAAGATCCTTTGTGACTACTGTCATGTTACCTACAGTATTCATAAAGTCAATCAAAAGGTCCAATAGATACCTACACAGGTCTAAAAATGAGTACAAAAAAATCAAACCCCATTACATTAGACTTCTAGCTTGTTATGATAATCTCCAGAATTGTTTGCGTGGCGGCTGAATGCGTTCGATTCTCGTGTCTGGACAAATGTTTGCATGTTCTACATATATTTTTTCTACAGATCTCTGTAACGCAGTAGGCAAAGGCCCGCCTGCGACGGAGAAGGTTGCGGGTTCGATCCCCGCAGGACCAATGTTTGTATGAGCTACAAATATTTGTCTCAGGTCTGGGTGTTTTCTATCTATTATGTATGTATTTACAAACAAAAAGTATACATAACACAAGCTCTGCTTACTTTGGGGCTAGATGATGCTGTGTGAAAAGTCTAGCATTATTTATTTATTTGCTCCGTGTCTGGGGGTGCTTCCATTTTCACCTTCACCTAAAGATGTTTTGTATGCATACTGTTATGTAGGAGGTACCTAGGAATATTTAAACTTTAGCCATTGACAAATTCTCCTACTTCTTTACGAGTCGCTCTCAAAAAAGATCAAATTTTATCCGCCAAAAACTTAGCCACGGCTCCCTACGGATTCTCCTACAAAAAGAATATCTACTTGCATGATGTCAAACTGTTAGTATGAATGGAATTGTTAAATAAATAAATACCTTACCTACATAGAAGATATTATTATGTGTATAAAATATATTAATTATTCGTGTATTTAGTTGTGCAATATTTCTAGTAATAAAACAGTAGGCTATTATTTATTAAATTGTATCGTAGTGTTGTATTTAGATGTAGATATCAATATGTTGGTCTGTTCTGATAATAAATGATCTAATACTTCGATTTGAATTTTTAATTCTAGTAATAACATACCTTAATAGCATTTATAGGGTTTCCCAGGAAAGACTACAAATGTATAAAGAACTTTATCTAGAAGAACTTCTCTCTTGCCTTTTCACACATAAACCGCTAAACAGATTAGGCTTAATGGTATGTATTAAGGTTGTATTGTATCTCAGAGAAGGATATAGGCTAATTTTAATCCCGAGGGACCGCAGCTAGATATAACATAAATTCATACAAACTAGTGGCCAACTGTGGTAACCGAGTTCTTAGACCGCCGCCCAAGGCCTAAACAAAATCTATGACCTACCTACTCAATCGATACCATCTATCGGCATGCTAAATGACAGAGTAGGTTTAAGATTGCGTTGAGTAATAGTCTAGTGACCTAATTCTAGTGATAAAGAGTTTGGTGACCTTTCTGAAAATGTGATAAGAAAAGTGAATCAGATCTCACAGACAAATGTTAGGCCGGACAAGCAAAACCAGTCAGTAAATGTTCTCGTTTGTTCGCATTACACTGGACGCACAATTTTAGAATGTGACCTCTCAATGAGCTATTTTTTCGCCAATGATGATAAATAAATAAGTTTAATTGAGTAGGTAGGTCATTCTTACGTACTAGAAAATTAAAATTGCTAGTGTTTTATTTATTTTCTATGCATGAGACACTATCTTCGAAACATTAGGTAGGTATAAGTCGCGTCACGTAAAAAGAACGCTGGCTGTCAAATGGTGTCTATTACAAATATAGACATAAGTTCCTCAGAGCATAGTGATTCATCCTCCCTCTGCAACGCAGTAAAAAAGGTAGGTAGGTATTTATGATAAAAACAAAATATCGTTCTCCCTCACTTTATTCAAGAACTTCCGACACTTCTAACTTAAAATTTAAAATTATCACAAATAAACAGTGAAAACTGATGATTCACAGAATCTAATCAAACACAGCGATATCGATAGTAAAATCACTAATAGTCGTTTTGAAAGCATTAAAACATCTAAAACAATATTTTGCAAATGTATTTTAGAAGCATTTTGAATCGGTCTAGAAACTACAATAAATGTTCCGGTAGTTTTAAAAATAGATATTTCACAAGTTTCGTGTGTCGCTATCTTCCGACGCGAGGTCACAGGACTGACGCGACATCGTATTTTCACAAGTCATTCAACTTTTCCTAATCACTTGTTTACATTTAGTATATTATAAACTTTATAGATTCTTATCACGTAAGCAAATAGATACGTTCCACTTTGTTACCGTTTCAAAAGCTATGTTCAGATGAAACTTATCAAAAACTTTAAATTGTGGAAAATTACAAGCTAAATTCATAATTCTGTGTCAGGGCTTTATTGTGATGCAAATGTAAAGCGTTTTCAGATAATCTACACTAATATTATAAAGAGGAAAGATTTGTTTGTTTTGAATAGAATAGGCTCCGAAACTACTGGACTGATTTGAAAAAATCTTTCACCATTAGAATCCTACATAATCCCTATTGAATAGCGTATATTTTATCCCGGGAAAGTGAAGTTTTCCCGAGGGACCGGGGGTATCACCGAGACGGACGGCTAGTAACTAAATGTGAAGATATTTCGCAAAAAAGAGAACTTCAACCAACACATCACTGTTTGTTTCATAGAGTTAGGAAGAGTGACTAGGAGCTGAGCGATTGTACCACTGATATAAATCACTACAACAAAATGCGATAAATTGATGTTATCCAGTCAATAAATTCACAAGCTTAATAGTTTTACGTCGCGTTTGCATCACAACACTCCTTAACACAGTTTATGAACTTACTTTTACAGTAACATTCTTAAACTCAAAACTAACTTAAATATTAATATCACTATTACCAGTACAAAAGGAACTGAAGTGTGGTCAATCAAAGCAAACAGATCTTAAAATCGTGAGGGTTAGCTTTCCATACATGTCAGGGTTCAAGCTCAATTTGTTAATTTAAACATCATTCACATAATCTATTTTATGATAGACACATCCAAGACTTCAGTAAACAGGAAACTTGGAAGATCCCTTACCCTAGAAATGTATGGATATTGCTTAAAGCTAAGAACATTACAAGTTTACAACTAAATTATACAATAAATCAAAATCACATAGACCTCTGATTTTGAACATACAACTCTATTCTCAGGTAGGTAAAAGTGGAAATAATTTGCATATTCAGTATGCACACAAATGCAGGAAATACATGACAGGCCATTGATAAACAAATTAAATAGGCATTAGTCATTCACACACACTACAAACTCATTACTGATAATTACTCCAATGATTAACGATTAATACATTATTAAAGAGTTCTACACTGGGCTGAATACTTAATTTTAATTATTTAAATATAGATACTACACTTCAAGAAGCAATGAAATCCAACCCATGCAATCCAGCGTTTCTAACATGCCTTTTAATTATGAACCAGTATTATTTACTATACTCAGCAGTGGGTGCAACCGGGCTGAATAGATCAATCAATAGATAAAAGTATTATTTAATATTGGTGTTAATTTTTTAAGAAATTTAAAACATTTTGACTAAAATTAAAAGTTATTTAGAGCTTATAGTAATTATAATTAATTTAGATTTGTTAAGGGCTTATTTTGTAAATGAAAACAGTTTGTTTTTAACTTAGACTTACACTGGAGTACCTAAGACTAACTTTACAGAAAAATGCATTATCATTTTAACTTAAAGCAAATTGACTACAAGTCATGAATAGGTAATACTAACACTGAAACACTCAACTGTTCATTGGTTGCAACACAGTAATGAGTACTTTCAACGAAACAACAGGCCTGCTTGGAAAAGAGCTCTGATCAGGACTGATTTTTTGCATTTCCTTAGCTGTGCCTGTTAGCCTGTACTACTTCTTGGCCTTTGTGGAGTTCCCTTGCTTGTTCGGAGGGGTCCATCTTAAAGCAGCAGGGTCTATAGTCAACCGCGGCTTCTTGAAGTGTGAATTAGACATATGCTCCACAACATTTTTTGCTGATACACATATAACATGCTGGCCTTTCCAATACTTGACCATATTCATTGACTGCAGAGTTGTAATTATGTCCGACTCGCATATACCTGTCATGTAACTCAAATCTTTGATACTAAGCGTACCACGGCTAGTGCTCATCACCTCTAAGAGTATATATGACCAGTATGATCTATAGCTAAGCTTTCCCAGATCTGATAGTGGCTTCTCTGGGCTGCCAACTACTTGTTCTAGCCGTGATAGCTCATAACTGAATGCAATAAGTAGCTTACCATAGCCTTGTCTCTGAAATGGGGGTAATGTTAGTATACATGCCACATTATTACCTTCAGGTGAATCTTTTTCTTTGGAGAAATATCCCACAAGATGGGCTCCATGCTTGTCAACTTCACAAAGTATGTAGAAAAGAAACTGTTCAATATCAAAATACAGTGTTTTATGGTCTAGAAACAGTTTGGCAAGTAAGCATAAGTTTTGGCAGTATATTTTGTGTTCTTTGCCATCAGCCTCGAATATTGCGATGGTGCCTTTCCGGTAAATTTCGCTGCCTTCAGGTTGCCGCCGCGTGCAATCCCCGATGTGATACCGGAATGTTTTCTCGAGTCTCATATACTTCAAGCAGTATTCACAAATCCATAGTTTAGACTGTTTACCGTACTCTTCTGGATAGGGGCTGAAGTACCATGTGTCTATTTCATACTTCCCGATTTGGATTCTGTCGATATATTTGACTTTAGTAATCGCTTCATGTTCTTTTTCGAGCGCCGCCGTCGTCGGGTCCATTTCAGCGTAGCTTTTCTGCACATGGTTGATCTCGTCATGTTTACGTTTTTGATTTCTTGTTATTTTCCGACCGGACTTGTCTGTGAGTAATTGTTCTCCGTTTAGACTGTTACTGTTTTGTTCAATAATAAGTTCACCCTTGTCGGAGGACATAATCCGTTGGCGGGGAACCCACTCATCCAGCCTTCTATCGGTGCCGACATAATGCACGTAGTATTCGTTGATGGTTTCAGATGCGCTGTACCGCGATTGTATGATCTCAGCCGGGTGCCATTCGTTAGCGCTACGCCGCACCAAATAATGCTCTCCTATGTCCAAGGGCTGATCCGGAAACGACTCCGAATCTTCATTATCAGTACTGCGGCACTCAGTATTGGGCAACTCATTGTTCACAATAGGTTTTTCCAGGTCTTTATCACCTTTAGCCATTATAAAACGATAACCAGAAATCGGATCACGCAATACCGCGCAACACGATAAAGCAAAGCAGCCATATTGGATTTACCATAGACAACTGCTGACTGAGAGAGAGACCAAAGAGAATTTAAAGCTAGCCTCACACACAGAGTAAGTATATCGCTAGCCTACACGCACGGCGCCGTGCCGGGTGCACGTCCTGCCTGCTGCCTGTGCTCAAATCGACAGGCCATGCTTAAAGCTAGAAACTTAAAGCGGCTTACGGACGCGGCTGACAGCCGCGATCTGGATAATGATTGTACTCTGAGCCAACTAACTCTGAGCTGTGTTATCAGACGTAAGTCGCGGACGTGTCGTCGGTTGAAGCTTTCTGACGTCCGACATCGATCTGGCGTGCTGGATGTTTTTGTACTGTGCATACTCATGCATAGTCGCGGCTGGTAGCCGCGTCCGATAATATGTTTCTAGCCTTTTAAATAAACATTGGAAAAGCGAGTGTGGAGCCTACAAGCCCAGTGTGTTTTGGTGTAAATAAAAAAGAACTATGGTAGAGTCACTTGCATTGCAGAATGTTCTTTTTAAAAGGATTTCTAAATTGTCTATGCTTTTTGTGTTACCAGAATCAGAAAAATTACACATAAAATGGTATTTTTGCATTAAATTCAAATTCAAAGTGTTTATTTGCATTCATGTTGTGTTTGTACATAATTGTAGGTCTTATAATTTATTGTACAAGTGGTTATAACATGAGTCCTGGAAGGACATCGCAAAAAATAAAATAAAAATACTGGGTTGTTATTGTTATGCCCACTATGTTTTACCATACCTACTACCTTACCTATCACAAAATCTAATAATTTTGTTCCAGCTATGGTTTAAATTTGCGTAGCTAACTGTGACAGTGTTAATTGGTACCTACATTTATGTTTCTGGAAATAGCGTCATTCCTATATGCCAAACTTTTTTACTTACCTACTGTTCATAATTAGGTACGTATTAATTAAACGGGATTTATCGCGTAGGTACCCTATTTTATTATTTCCCGACGTTTCGCCTGTGTTGCAACAGGCGTGATCGCGGGCGAACCTATGTTATTAGAAATTGAAACGCTTTCATCAAACAAACAAAGAAATTAAGTAATAACTAGGTACCTATCTTAGTAGGTACAGTCTGTGGTAGGTACAGTTCTTTCAGTGGATCAGTAGGTAGTTAGGTACCCGTTTCGATGCGCAGAACACAATTTTGTATCAGTTTTAGCTAGCAACGAATTATAGTACAATGGGCGTAGAACTAACGTACCTACATTTGACCAAAACTATCTTACATAGCCGAATAATGTTAGATTCTTAAATATATTTTGTCTCATTGCTGGGCAAAGGTCTACACCATTATTTTCCAAGACTTATGCTCCCCAGCTCCAAGTAGAGTATAATTCATTAAATTATTTTTATATATCTGATACGTAAGGTAACCTTTTTAATTATGCCAAAATGCACATGCACCCACGGTTACAACCCCATCTCTCTCTCTCCCATAAGGTTTGCTGTAAGAGAACTCTTTTCAGGGTTAAGCTCGCCTTTGCCATTACTTCTATAGATTAAGTGTTTCTGTATATCATTTCTTTGTGCAATAAAGAATAAATAAATAAATAAATAAGTAAGGTAAGTATTGTAAAGATAATAAAATTGTATTTTATTCTAATATATGCATTTTAGGTGCCGATTAGGGTATTTGGGTTTTAGTACGGGCAACATTATTCTTAATGCCGACCGCGAGCCGAATCGTACGTACGTAATCGGCCCAATCGTAATCCGTGGTGGAAAAACGACAATTTTGTAAAGGAAACAAGTTCTGTTCTTATCTTTTTGCAGAGATATGAAATTAATGTTGTTATCTAAAAACTGTGCTTTTCGTTAGTGTTGATTGTGATGCCGTTTCGTATTGATTGCATCTATAAAAATCAAGTGCAGTGAGCAAAATCTAAGACCACCCGTGTGATTTGTGTTTTATTTGTGACAACGGTTGAATAGACGCAGTTATGCAGGCAATCAAATGCGTGGTCGTCGGGGATGGGTGAGTTTACAATCCTCATTGTAACACAGTTACTCTTTCATAACTTTACAAATTGGTAATTTGGTTGACGTCATATTTTAAATTGTCTCGATAGCACTGTCAGCCGGGGCCCTACGCTCGTACAAATTGGATGGAGATAAAACACGTTTATTTACGACCTCTTTGTATGGTTCAACTTCGTTATGACTAATGGCCTGCCTGCATTGGTTAGTTCTTTGTCTCACCCTTATTCCTGAGACAATACCAGCTGGGTTGATTTCTATTTTACAATAGCTTCTAGTCAACAGTTTGTTGCCACACCACATAGTTACCTACTTTTCGAAGTTTTTACAATGATATTTCCCGAATATGTAAAATATTATCCTTGAAACTAGGTGCTATACAACCAACCAAGGACTTGCAATTCTACTTCATTATGTATAAAAGTTCAATTTCAATGGAAACTTATCCAACTTAGTTTATATACACCTGTATCAAGGGCTTAGATAATGTTTTTCTCTTGTCACTTCCATGTATAAAGATAGCTATTCAAGCCAGGTTTGCCATTCAGACATATATTGATAGAAAAAAAATTAGCAGCATTTATAATGATAGCAAAAGATTTAGCTGCAGTCTGGGGTAAATAAAATAATGTACTTATGCTTCTGTGTCACACTCGTTTTACTAAACATTCTGATATCAATAGTTATCAGTGCACAAATAGTTTATCTGAATAAAAGTAATGATAAGCTGATTGTATATATAAAATGGTACCTTCCGATGTTAGTTGTAGTTCTCATTTAGCTCTACTCGCAGTAAAATAAGAATTGAGTAATAGCGTTCATGAATTAAAATTGTAAATTGAAATGTTTCTTGATATGAAAAAAAATAAAAGATTAATTTGCTAGAAGCATGGTCAATCAAAATCATCAAATTATAAAATTAAAATGTATTACATCAAAAAACTAGAAAAAGATCTTAATATTTTAGGCAGTTGTCAACACAGCTCAGAGAATTAGCAAGCTGAAGTGGCAGTGGGCTGGCCATATCTGCCAAGAACTGATAACCGCTGGGGTAAACAAGTTCTGGAGACCGCGACTCTGCAAATGTAGTGTAGGACGCCCTCCGGCCAGGTGAAGTGATGATCTGCGAAAGGCTGCTGGCAGAAGCTGAATGTGTCGAGCTGAGGACAGGGTGCAATAGCACTCATTAGGGGAGGCCTATGTCCAACAGTGGACTGCTATAGGCTGATGATGATGATTTTAGGCAACCTTATTATTGAGCGCAATCTCTTCCTGGCAACCTCTGAATGGAAATACAAAAAGATACAAACAATGAAGGGATTGCAATCAAAAATAGAGTCCAAAAAATATAACAAACAATCAAAACTGATAAAATACAGATGACTGAATACAGTTACATTGAGATGCATGGAAGTCAGTTCACTCCGCAGCAAGCAAATGCATGTTTTGCAGATATTGTTCCGGGTTTGTGTAAAATATTACTTCCATCCCTAAAGGCATCACCAGAGTCGGCCCCCAACTCATAATGAACTTCAAAATGCATATATTATACTTAACTAGCTGCGCTCCTGCGGTCCCTCTGGTTTTTTCATTTCTTTGGGGATAAAAAGTAGCCATGTCCTTCCCTGGGATACACTTCCATGACAAGCCTAATCTGCCTAATCAGCCAAATCTGTTCAGTGGTTTGGGTGTGAAAAGGTAACAAACAGACAGACAGAGTTACTTTCACATTTATAATATTAGTATGGATTAATTGTGGTTTTATCTCTTTATATAAGCCTACAAGTAATAATAATTTATAATATTGACGACCTCTGTGGCGCAGTGGGTGAAAGCCCGCTTAAGACGCAGACGGTTGCGGGTTCGATCCCTGCCACGGGATAAATGTTTGTATGATCTGCAAATATTTATCTCGGGTCTGGGTGTTTCTATGTATAATATGTATGTATTTACAAAACAAAAAGTATATAAGTAGTATATCAGTTATCTGGTTCCCATAGTACAAGCTTTGCTTAGTTTGGGGCTAGATGATGCTGTGTAAAATTGACAGCATTATTTATTTATTTAATAAGATAGAAAAACTTTAAAAAGTACCTATTTTAAATAATAATAGGTACTTTTAAAGTTCATCCCCTTTATCTAACACTTTTAATAACATGATTCAGTCTAGGTTTCAATTTCTGTCACAGTTCAGTTAATTGTATTTGTAACATAATACTGTGTTATGCCTGATTGGCTTTTCCACAATTAAATGTGCTATGTTGGTTGCAATCATACTTCCTTAGTAATCATGTTTTTTCATTATACCTTTAACATCTTTTTAACAGTTTTGTAAAAGCCAATACTGTGTGTGTATAGAGGCCGATTACGCCGAGAGGCTTAGATGCTGGGCAAGCCTATTCCATCTCAAAAGATTTCCCAGGCACACAGCAATAGTATCCCATTGAGTGCTAGGTAACATAATAGGTTAAACAATACCTACACTCAATGGCATTTATTCAGAGTCAAGGAGGCTTCAGACTGTATAAATCCCATAAACATTAATAAAAATCTAAGCTTAAGTTTTTATAAACAAGAAATTTATTTCAAACTAGGTCAATGTCTGCGAAAATTCAATATTTAAGGTTTCTTAGATATCTACATTCCTTAATTCTATTAAACTCATTACACGAAGCAAGGTTCAAATTACCGATATACCTAGTTTGTTCGCATTATTTGGTCAAAGTCAATGCCGTCTGAATGTAATATTATTTGTCTTTACCATCATGAGGTGCTAATACTGATGGACTTATAAATTACCCTGACTAGAGTAATGTAATGTTAGCTTTGTTTATCGCGTATTTTTGTATGTTATTACAGCTGGGTATCGCTCATGTTTCGCATGGTATCAATATTTTCAATAGCCGTTATTTGACTATAATTTATACCTATTCCACTGGTTCAGGGAATTCACTATCAGATAGGCGTCTGAGCAGATTTTTCTCATGCTTGCTCGTGGATACCGATGCCTTAGCTGCTTTTTGAAAAGAAAGGGTGAAACACATTAAATTGTGTAAATGTTTAGACAAACGGGTATATTAAGCCTAATCCTGGCTTCTAAAATTACCAATATCGTTTCACAAGTTCATTTAAGATCGTTTTCTGACCTCTCGACAGCCCTGCAGTTTACGAGTGCAAATACCCTCACGGCTGCGTTCCCAGCCTCACTTCCACTCAATCCTTCATCTGTGGCTACAGGCGGGAAGCGGGAACTAACTATTCCACTATCTGTGATGTCGAACACAGATATAGTTGTTCTATCTTAGGAAGGCGGGTTGGTTTTAATTGTGTGTAGATTTGTTTCTGACTGCGTAAAGCGATACTGAGCGCTCATTCTTCCATGGAGCGTTCCCAAGCTTACGCATGCAGAAACAAAGTGCATGTATGTACACACACAATTAAAATCAACCCGCCTTTGTGAAATAGAACAACTGTAATCTGTGGAATTGAGGAACTAACTGATGCATTGACTGTGGCAGCCGGGATGGGAACATAATGCCCGCATGAACTGGATGAGACCCTGAACGTGATTCAATTAGATGATCGTGAGTGCACTTATCCAAAGGAATTTGATTTGAAGGATCCAGCTGGATTTAAGCGGTCTTTGCTTCGGTAGTTTACAATTTATTTGCAATATTCATCAAAATTATGCAAAACATGCAGTGGACGACCTTGACGCGTCTTTGTGATAACACGCTCATATTTCGTACATTTGACCTCCCATTTACCTAATGTCTCTCGTCGGCGCAGATGTGAACTGTGCAATATCTATTGACATAAGTTAAGACAATAATGTATGGCAAGTTATAAGCAATGGACATTTTACAAATACGTAAACGCTTAAGTTTTTTTATCTGAATGCGAATATGGAGCATAGTGTTTAAACATCTAGTCCTAGCACCAACATTTCACCAAAAGTATCTTTGTTTGTGAGAACACAATCGAGAACGCGAGGGCCCTCGCGTGTTTTGGTGATTGGTGTGGAGCGAGGAAAGTCCTTTCTACTTATAGTAAGTATGTAGATGTTCTCTACTAACGCTGCACTGCACAAATTCATGTAGAGAATGTAACATTCACACGAGTACCCTTTAAAACTCATTAATTAGCCGCTCGGAACAGGCACACTCGAGAACCAAACAAATTCCGTGTTATGTCTGGCTCAAGTGTTCATTCGCTATGTTTTGGCTCCAACACTTGTGAAATTGATTATGGGAAATTGCCTAAAGCCGTATCAATGCATAGTCAAGAGAGTTCTTTCTTAAACTGAATCTACTAAATATAGATAGATAGATAGATAAACTCTTTATTGTACACAAGAACATGATACACGGAAAACATAAAAATAAAAACATTGTACAATGGGCGGCCATATCGCTAAAAGCGATTTCTTCCTGGCAACCATTTGCATGGACAGGATAGTCGAAACAGAAATACAGCGGTGTACAAAATAAAAGCGACAAACTAAGCACCTATCTATATACACATAACACACAGATTATAAAAATAAAAATGAAACTACAAATAACTTACCTACAATTAAACACAACGAACAGTTAGCAGTAACCAGACATGTTTTTGGATTATATCTATTTTAGTTTAGGCGAAATTCAGCTATTGGTACCTATAAAAGTCCCAACACTCCTGTAAATCCTGGTTTCCTGTGCTGTTGTGGGTTGTGATAGGTACCACGACTACCATAATACGTACCGCAAAATCCAATCCTGAAACAAATACCTAGTCATACTAACGAATGTTTGCTCCCACCGCGTGACTTACGACGTTGTTTGTTCTTAGCTTTATACGTATGATTATATTGATATCATATATCTCAAAGTAAAAACATAACACAAAGTAAATCCGATTTCGGCATAAAAGAATCCCGGTGTTGCTTCGAAGCCAATTATCGCAGATTTGGTGACTTTTATTTGGCAGTGCCGGCAAATCGTAAACTTTCGCCCGTCAGGCCAATAATTCACCCGCATCTGACCTCTCTTCCGAGATTGTACGGGCATACATTGTAATTTATTTAATTGAAACATTCATATTCAACCTATAACTACCCGCTCGATTCGTTGCGTTTCTACTTAAGACTATGACGGATCGCAGTCACTTGAGTCATCTAAGGATTAATAAATAATAAATAAATAAATAATGCTGGACTTTTCACACAGCATCATCTAGCCCCAAAGTAAGCAGAGCTTGTGTTATGGGTACTAAGATGACTGATACACTACTTATATACTTTTTTGTTTGTAAATACATACATATTATACATAGAAACACCCAGACCCGAGACAAATATTTGTAGATCATACAAACATTGGTCCCGCCGCGGGGATCGAACCCGCAACCTTTTGTGTCGCAGGCAGGCCTTCGCCCACTGCGCTACAGAGGTCGTCATAATATCATACAGATCCGGAATTATTTAAATTACAGATCGTATGCACCAAATACGATCTGTAATTCAAATAATCCCGGATACTGCCATCCGAAAGATTGCCCAAAATCGTGCTTGGAATCTAAGGCTATCTGTATTCTGTGTCTAAGGTCTTGGGTTCTGTTAGTCGAATCTGTTCCATTGAGCCCAATATGCGTCATCGATGCCAGTTTTTGGATCTCGCATCGCTTCGACTTTGAAAACATACATAGATGCTAGCTATTAGAAACATCAACAATCGGTCTCCGAATCACTTGTTGAAAGGCTCCACTTACTCGAAATTTTGATACGTAGTGATAAATTGACGAAACAGTAACTCCTAAAATGACTTGATGAAGTTACTACTCTTGAGACTATCAACTATCCTCATACGATGTTGCGTGTAAGTTACTCAAGTCCCCGTGGGCAGGACAATTTATCACGCTGTAATGTAATCTCTGCCATTATTTATGGATTGGATTAGTTTCTTCCTCAGCTATCCAATGATCCCTTTTTTGTGACACTTAAGAGTGTGCCATACGCCGCCATTTTGTAAGCGGCACAGCGAGTGTGATTTGTTCGGCGTGTGAGAAGTACAGAACGATAGAAACGCAATGTCATTTACATCGCCAAAACACTTTTTACCTAATTACAAGTTAATTAATCAACCAATCGAAAAATTAAAAGACACAACTAAAGAAATACTTGTAGGTTTCTTGACAAAACAAAACCTTACAAAAACAAGTGTGCTGTTCCTGAGATAAATAGCAAAATGTGTGCAAAACATATTTTTCAGAAATATTTTATCTAGAAAACTTTCACCAATCGTGTTTTTAAAACACGTAATCCAAGATAAAACAATGAAGTATCATTTACCTAAATAGGAAGGTTGTAGCTTTCACAGATCCTGAGATAAATACCGATTTCGAACTACAAAATTGCTTAAATCGCTCCTGCACACTCTTAAGGCGGCTAGCGGATTGTATTTGCATATTTTAGGACTTTGTCTTCATCTTGTATTAAGATATCAGGAAAGCAGACGAAATATGCAAATGAGCATTAACTGAAACACCACAAAAATGGATTAAAAATTATTATTTTATTCGATGAATAAACGAACCTCGTTCAAAACAAATCGTGCTGATAAAAGTAAAGGAGCCATTGTTGGAAACTATTAAAGGAAAGACGGCAAACGTTTTCCACTGTAATGGCTGGAACATGCCTACAATTGGATATCGGAAGGAAAGAATTGGGCAATTGGTATCTTCTCACGTAATATGAAAATGCCGTACCTAATCTTTATTGTAATTGTTTGCATTCCTTCCAGTGCTGACAATACCTAAACAGCACTGAGCTCTCCTGGATATAAGTGTGTATCCAATTGTGCAATTTTTTTGTAATTTTGTGCAATAAAGTATTTAAATAAATAAATAAATAAAAGTCGAAGTGTAGACCAATAGGTCTACATTAAGAAATGAAGAGTCTTATCAAAATTTTGGATTCCGACGGGATTCGAACCCGCATCGATCAGACGATCAACGCTATAGTCTTTTTCACGCCGGAACGTATGCAAGACACATTGAACTTGTTTCGTTTCACGTTGTGTGGCTCACAACAATTTTGAAACAAAAAGTCAAGAAAAAAAATTAAACGATAAAACATACAAAAAAAAATGTTGTTGTGTATTTCCTGTTTAATTATTTCATAAATTATCATACACGAGCCATAAAATATAAATAAATAAACAATAAACATTTTCTAAAAAACTCCGCCAATTAACAGTACTGAGTAAAATGGAACGTAATCTATTAGAGAGTTCAAAAATGAAAATCGAAACAATTGATGAATCGATAAGTAAAGAAATAATCGTTGGTTTAGTAATTTTGTCTATGAATTAACCTTGTAATCGATTGAGATGAATTGATAGTAGTGAAACAAAAATCGATTTTGATAATCTCGATTAAACTTTAGGACATTACTATTAGACTGATTTTGACATTATCTCGAAGTGTCTTGCATACGTTCCGGCGTGAAAAAGACTATATTAGGTCTACACTTGTTCAGAAACTATCTACGTCACGTCAAAGTCAAAGCTAGTAAGCGGTTTCTTGTCTACCTTAACACTAATAAAACGATTAAACCTCCTTTATACTGTTGTGAAAGCTATCAAAGTAACGATAAAATGCTGTAAGCTGTAACTGAAAATAAATTGGAAAACTTCCACCATTCAATTTACTCGGAAATCTTGGAGGCTGTCTAGAAAACCTAGAGTTAGTTGTTTGTCCGATGTAACTTGGCTTTTGAAGTACCTACCTGTGTATCTTCTCTACTTTATGATATTACATTTCGCAAGGACATTTTATGATTGCGTTTCTACTCATAGTTTTATATATCTTAAAATAGTTTTATGCAGTATGCATGTTTCCTGTCTGCTTAACGATGAAACTAAATATAATATTTCTTCAAATATCGCTGGACTAAAGTCAACTCCAGCTTAAAAATTTAAGTGGCTGTCATTAATATTCATATTTGGCCAAGCTTAGAAATTTAATGATCCAGAACATTACATTTGGCAATGACTGTCTGTTTATGCTCAGAACTTAAAATAAACATTATTGTTGAAGTGTTTGGTTTTAGTTTTATTGGTTTGGCGTGGTGTGCTGTTGTCAGAATTCACCATGATATCACATTTCATGACAAGCATGCTCTTTCTTAAGTTGAGCTCGTATCATATTTACATTTCGTAAAACGACATGGCAGGATATGTTTCTAATGACAAAATGAAAACGGTAATGTCGACAGACAAGTGTCCCTTACAGTAACAGACAATTCGTCTCACTAATATATCTCTCTATGTCGCACTAAATACCAGCATGTGAATGTAACAGAACATTAACTTCCGAGTACATTTGACTAAACGTGGGAATCGAAACATAATGTACTCACTACCGAGAGCGACGTGAGTAATCAACACACGAAGTCGTGATCATCAATCGAGACATAGCAGCTAAACTTCTTAATCAGAGTGCGGTAGGAATAGCACACGTTACGTAAATTTACGTCGTAAAATTACGATATCGATAGCAAATTCGACAGTTTGCAATGCTCCAGATTTGACTCCCAAATCTGTGTCATTTAAACGTGGCTCATACGTTGTGCGTGCTAAATAGCCCGTAACCTTGTGCTCCCCTCCTACGGGAACCGGTCGATCCGGGCGTATACCGGAATTTCACTCGCAAGACAAAAGCCGAGATACCTACTGTTACTCCTTTTGTGCCATCGTCACAGTACCAATAGGAGTTGTGAGTGTGTTGTGTGGTGAACTTGCGAGCCCCGCGGGAACCACGAGACCGCTCACAGACCGGAGAGCAAACAACGGAAAGGGATCAAAAGACCTTGTCGCTGTCTTTTCCTTTGTTATGAGCACGTTTCTAAGATTGCAAATTTGATATCGCTCAATGAGGCGCTTCTACCAAGAATTCAAGAAAATTACAAAATGAAAACTTTATTATACCACGAAAGTGTTTTTGGTGTAGTGACAATGTCAAAAAGCTATGCAGTTTCAGACAGTATAAATATCTTCAATCTTTTATAAGAGCAACGCGTGGGCTCGTTCAAGGCTAGAATAATACTATTATTACTCCGAGTTATAATAACAGACAAGTTTTACCTGACCCAGAATTTCAACACATTATAGCAATGTGTTTCTAATTTGGTCTAATGTTGCAATTGCAATTGAAATGGTATCCGGAACCGATCAATGCGCCAACTACTTTCTTCGAAAGTGACACCTAACTATCTTGATTAAATGTGGTTACTTGTTATGACTGATGGCTACTTGCACATTCTACTTTCTAACCATGCATGAAAAAAATAACAGGTAGCCTTAGCACAGAACTCACCTATGAGATGACCTATACTTGACTTTCTTTCGTGAAACCTATCAAAAGTTGCTGGGAACAGTTTTTCATTCCTATTGGGAAAAATAAGGAGACACCTTTGGCCCCAATTATGGCCGCGGCTCATATGATGAAGATGACCCACTGAGACCCGAAAAGCTCAACAAACCGTAACATCGAACTATTTCCTACACAAAGCCCTTTCAGCTCTGCCGGGTTGAACGGTGGACCGAGCGTGTAAGTAATTACACTGCCCCAATTCCGGCCGGTGCCTCACGATGGCGACTGACCTGTTTGCTGCAGCTGCATTGTGAATGGAGCAGATTTTTCTAGCAAATAATCTGCAGCATTTTCTAAGACAATAGGAAATCAGAATCGCCGGGAGCTGTCTACATTAAGGCGGAACTTTTGTAAGCTTTCTTAATTCTGACAAAAAAACCTACTACTAGGACTCATAAGTGCTTTTGATATCCTAATCGTGAGTGATCAAGTATGACGTAATGACGATGCTAAAGGATTTTACCTCGTTAAGTTATCAAGGTATCAAGATTCCATTCATAATAAAACTTCGTAACTCACAGTTAATTGCATGATGTTTCTCCAAGTGGGTCATCTAGGTCGTAACAATTATGCCATAGCATAGCAAGATGCTTGTAACAAAACAGCAGCGTAAGCCCGAACAATAAGTTACTCCGAACTAGAGCGACCATTGCATCATCAAATTCACTACTCGATTAATATACCCGCTATTTATAGTTACTAATAACACGAAGAAGGCTCTTGAACTTTGGAAAGCGTTCAAGCTGGAGCAAGTCTTCTTAGAAATCTCTATAAATCGAATAGGATAATTTAGCTCAAAGTACATGCCCAAAATGGGCATGTACTTTGAACGGAGTTAGTATCGCAATTTGGTTCAGTTCAAATTGCTACGAGGTTCCGGATGTTAGATTTCTCTCGCACTTTACTTGGAAATTGTTTCTGCGTCAGATAGAGTTGCAGAGGTAGGGTTGCGTTCTGAAGGCATTATGTTGTGACTTTATGAAAAAAAGATGAATTGCCTTACCTTCAAAGATATGCTATAACAATGTTGCTACTTGAAATCGATTTGACAATATTGGTAACCATCGGTACGAAGACGAACTAACTACGCTATATTGGTTCTAGGCTTTTCCGCACATCGATATTGCGGCTCTAACAAGCGGAATAGGTTCAGCGGCCATATATGACCTCGAGGTTGCTGAGCTAACAATAATAGCCCTGTTCTTGCTCAGCTTTTGTTATTGGATAGGTTCGTCTGGATATGAATTGAATTGACTAAACATTTCCATAATAGTGCTTAGGAATAACCAATACGCGAAATAACCTTGAATACGTAACTGGATATTCATCGTATCTATAGTAACTACGCATCAATTGTGTTTCATTATTTTGACTCATTAAAATCGTGAAACCAACCGTTTTCAATGTTTGTTGTTGGTCGACGTTACTTCGAATGGAGTGCGGTGCTGGAATAAATGTTGATGTTTCGCCGGTAATACTATTTCCCACCCCGCTGGGTAGCGACAATGTTTTATAATTTAACAGCCAGCCTTCGTTATCTTTATACGCCGTTTAAATCCTTTGTTAACGTTGTGTAATCGAGGCTGTACGTTTGTTTTGTTTCTAATATGACTTTTAAGATTTATCACACAATTGAGCCTCCCAATGCTTACGTACTGTTTAGTGTATACTTGTAACAGTCGAGAACTTTTCGATTAGTTTCATTTGTGACGTGATTCCATTTCCAGAATGTTGGCAATTGGCTTAAACCATCATTCGAAAATTGCTGTGCGATTTGCTATTGTCAAACCGTTCGTTCCGTGTCCGATTGCGCTCAATTTCAGTAAAATCGTAAAACATACTATGTTTATTTGGTTTCGCGTTGTGTATGAGACCCGCACGCAAACATAAGGCAGTAGGTTGGTTTACATTCATATTGTTCATGTTCCTATGGTTTCACATCTCTCGTGTGTGTTCCTCTATTGCTCCCTTGAGTACTCTCGCTTTTGTTGGGGCTTTCAACCCTAAAAGGGATGTGGTTTTCGCATTTTGAGCCTGATAAAAATATCACGATTACTGAGGCACATTCTTCCCTAAATTATGCTCCAGATTCAAGGTTTCTTTTAGAGTTTGGTACTCTTGAAATAATTATGTAAACATGTTGAGGAAGGAAATTCGTCTAAATATTGCACATAAAATGCAAAATTGAGCATTGCGGTTGCCGAGCCGGCTTGCTTAATTTGATAATGTCATCCGTCGGACGAGTCTGGCTGCAGAATCCATTTTGCTGAATACTAATCGGTTCATCTTGGCTGCATAGTTTTATAAGCCAATATTGTGTAATGAGATTGGAAGTATTAATTCCTCTGCGTAGTGCTGCATTTAATGTTGATAGTCCCGGCGTTCATTTAAGATTGAAGATAAAAAATAGTCGGTTTGTGTTAGTATGGCTTCTTTTATATAGGTACGTACTTAGCGTTAATCCTCAATATTCCAATAACATTTTCATTTAATTGTATATCGGCAAAAATGTTACATGTGCCATCATCGTTTAGAAATTTAAAACATTGCTTTTATGGCACCTTACCGTGTCGTAATCATAAACGATCTGACTTCCGAATGTGTTAATCCCAAAGTAGTAGTAACATCCATTTGGTAGCGCATTACAAGGGTAATATTACTGAATGTTTATTAAGGAATAATACGTTATATTTTCTACCTGCCTTCATTAGACCTGTTATGATACAAGAATACGATGTTTTACGAACTTACTGTCCATAATAATTGGCTTATACAGCAGCTTAGTAATCAAGTAAACAACATACATTTTTAGTCAAGTTGCCAAAAATATTGAAAGATTGGTCTATGTTCTGCTGATGTCAGGCAATTTCCGACGTCGAAATCGTTTCACGTCTGTACAATTCTCCATTAAATTGACAACGAATCAGTGTAAGGACTTCAGAAGTCCCAACAAGTTTACAAGTAATTTTCAAGTTTAACAAGTTTACTAATAAACTGTTCGGTTACTTTGAAGTGTTTCAACTGTCGTGCCACAGATAATGTTGTCTACGGAAATGTATAATCTCATCTACTAGCTTGAAATTCGTTCTTGTTTTTATATCTAGATAGATCTGTAATAATGTGAAATAACTTTTTTAAATTCTTGAAGGAAATACACAAAACTTGCATACGCTACAAATATTATAACACGTTCCCTGCCACCCTCTGTTATGGTTAGAAATCGTTAGAATCACTACAACTGTTTCTCGCTGGCCCTGGCAACCAATGTATCTTTAAGAAAAATTGCTCCAGCAATAAAATTTTTTTTTGCAAAAAATAACACTTGAAATGAGATGCAAAATAATATCGTTGATGTTGTTTGATTTCCATCTGCAAAACACTTATTCAAGCCGAGTAATTTGCTTGCGGATCGTCGAGTACACAGTCTGAGTGGAAGGCTTGGAGCCAAAAACAGCAAATGTTTTTCAGTTAACAAAATGAAAACTGAAATAAAATAAGTATTCTGAATACTTTTGCTAGAAGCTACCGTTCATTCGTTATTTTAGAGCAAAGTATTGGGGCTCATCTTGTACAATCGACCTACTCTCTTCTTAAAAGATACTGCAGATGAAAATAAAATTCAGATCACTGACCGTAGGAAGTGTCTCAAAATGCTAGCAGTATTACTTAACTAAAAGTTGAATTGCTACGCTGTATCTGTCTGAGCACCAGCTATTTGATCAGTCGTCTCTTCAATCCTTTAAAAAAATCTATCGCCTCTGGATCCCATGGTCCTGCTGAACGAAAAGCCAAAAATAAATACCCATCACAGATATTTCTGACAGACACTTTAGAGATTTTCTGATTCTGCCGCACCTAACGTCCTAACCTGAAGGCTGTCGGTAGATAATAGCCCATCAGCGTCTCAATCTCAACGTACCGTCTCACACCATAGCCTACCACGATATGTTTGGGTATTTTGTCATCGAAACCCTGGCATATTCTGTGTCTGGAATTTCCAAATTACAAGGCTCCACGAATCTTTCGTCATCTATCAAAACATAGAGGACTGACTTTCTCCAAATGATGTTAAACACGCTTTTCAAATATCTTGGTGCTCATGAATATCGAATCAATTCCATTATAGGCCTATGACTAATAACGTTTCTAAGAGCCAATCAATTTGCCTAAGTAACCTACCGGTCCATTAGGCGGTCTTCCATACGATCGCGGTATAAGTGCCCATATAATAGTATTAGCATAGCTCTTTACTGTATCACATAAGAGCCCGTGCCCAATACACTGACCGATATTCTCAAATGGCCACCCATTTCTACAAAGCGGTCGTGGGACCTGTCTACGACCTGATTATTTTTGAAGGATCGCAGTGATTTTAGGAAAGTTTTTGTTGGAATTCTGAGAAAAGCTATATGAATCTGATTCTAAAATAAAAATGTCATGATTAAACATCCAAAGGTAGCGCTCCCTATCGTTCTTCAATATTTCCAGGAAAGACATTAAGCCCCGTCCATTTAGTCGCCTTAAGATTTAATTTATTGAAACCGCGTCAACTGAGAATATTCTTAGGCTTATTACGAGAAATAAACTTTATGTCACGTTTCATGGTAAGGCTAATATTATATAGGTATACAATCTTATACAACATAAATAGAAATTCAAGAAGCGTTGCAGTTCTGATGAATGCGGCTGAACTTAGTTGATAAGTTTGTAACTTACTGTTTATAATGAGAATTTTACGATCTTATGATGCCCTTATGGGCAGTTGTATTATTGCACGAGCATCGACGGAAAATGTGTGATGAAATTTGATATCACAAGCACAACATGTAGCGAAGTGGACAACATCCATTCATCCGCGAGCTAAGGATCCATTACTTTCCATTCCTCATCCAACAGCTTCATTTCTAATAATACAAATTAAAGGAGCATTTACACGATCCGATTTCTGGTACGTTTTGCTAGACCGATGCCATTTAGTGTCCGCGCGACCGTCGCACTCACCATACTTTTTGAATCCGATGAGCGTACTTTTACACGTAAAAAAATGCAGTGCGATACATACATAACGGTTCCGTTTAGATGTTGAGTCATTTTAGGATAAACAAACGAGACGAATAACTTTCAACAATGCTTATGAGTTACCGAGCTTATGTCTTTACTGAGTTGGAGTAAAAAGTGCAGCGTTAATTTGATGACCCTTGAGTAGTTGCTAAGCCAGCTCTCATCTCGTTCAACGCATCCATACCTATCTTTGAATATGTTGATAAGTTGGAGGTACTTGAGAATGACGCATTTATTACTCATCTGATTCTGGTAATTGTGCTCTACCATAGCCATAACTGCAATAATATTGGACAGGACAATTACACATACATGTTTCCTTTTATAAAGTCTTATTTCCTATAGCTCTCCCTGAAAGATAAGACACAAATAAAATCTTAAACTTAATTACCTCTGTGAAAACACAATGGCACAAATATGTCTTGAAAATGCCACATTTCTTTATTAATTTCCTAGAAATTACCCATTTACGACGGGAATAAATCAAACGGTGCCGGTGCTAAAAAGCATTGTGTCGTTTCCATTGAGTAGTTCATTTAGCTTTGATTATTTATATTATACGCTTATTTAAGATTTAAGCGCGCGGCTTCGCCCGCGTGGTAGCAACATTTTGTAACAGCATGGTATTCCAGATCACTATCTATGCCAAGTTTTAAGTTAGTTGACTTGTTTGGGCGTGATTGAAATACAAATATCCAAATATCTAAACAAACTCACAAACTTTCAGCTTTATTATATGAGTGGGATTTCCATTTTTTTTCGTTAACCCAAGTGGAGTAGATTTTTGTATCAAACACATTCTAAATTCAGTTTTTCCATTTCAAATATTTAAATTCTTCACACTTCTTCTAAAAATATTAGATTGAAATTAAATCGGTATGTTTTGTATGTTTACGGCAATTGCTGTGAACTACTTAGTTATCAGCTGGCAGCTGATATGACGCTTGAACAAATGTCAGCGAGTGAAGAGCATTGACCCTGAGGCTGCGGTCTGGAAGTCAGCGGGAGCGGCGCGACAGCGGCGTGGGCAGCGACTCGCACTGCGATTCTTACTTCATTGGACCGATTTCGACGCGGATGCAATCCGTTGAAGTATGAATCGCAGTGCGTCTCGCTCCCCGCTCCCGCTGACTTCGAGACCGAAGCCTGATGCTATATGTACGGAAAGAAGATCCTATGCGACGAAGTCTTTGAATAAAGGAAGGAAAAACATTGGATTTGACTTACATTGTCGCGTAAAGAATGCCAGTGATGTAATTAAAAAACTATTCAACGCCCATATCAGAATCATCAAAGATTATATTATTGCTGCGACGCAAGAGGTTGCGGGTTCGATCCCCGTGGCGGGACAAATGTTTGTATGATCTACAAATATTTGTCTCGGGTCTGGGTGTTTCTATGTATAATATGTATGTATTTACAAAAAAAAAGTATATAAGTAGTTTATCAGTCATCTTAGTACCCATAACACAAGCTCTGCTTACTTTGGGGCTAGATGATGCTGTGTGAAAAGTCCAGCATTATTTATTTATTTATTATGTAGTATCCGTGAAGTAAGGGAAACAGGTGTTATCCATACGGAAGTCTTATGCGCATTGAGTCATTCTAAGTACTAAGGACGATCTTTATGCGTCACGTTTTTTATTAGGGTTCCACGCCCAAAGAGTAAAACGGGATCCTATTACTAAGATTCCGCTGTCCGTCCGTCTGTCCGTCTGTCACCAGGCTGTATCTCATGAACCTTGATAGAGTTAGACAGTTGAAATTTTCATAGATGTATTTCTGTTGCCGTCATAACAACAAATTCAGAACAGAATCAAATAAATTTTCTAATACAACTAACTGTTTTTATGCCGGCTGAAACCCTTCGTGCGCGACTCCGACTCGCACTTGGCCGGTTTTTCAAGAAATTCTAAAAGCAGTTTTTCTGAATATACGTCTCTAAAACTGTATTCAAACAATCCACTCATTACGGAATACCGTCAAGGTTGGAATACATTTCATTCTTTGAAGTTTCAACTTGAAACTAACAATGTTTATTGTACCGACCGGTTACGACGAATGACTACAGTGTTATAATATTTCCTTTAGCACTGCGGGTATTTATAAACTTCATTCGAGCAACTCTCCCGCTGTGTTGTGATTTTGCGACGCAGCAGCGAGCGTTTGCTCTATACATAGTACTCGTGATTCCAATTCTATCCACGATACCTGCAATGCCTTCAAAATAATTGTTAACCTTCACCAGTTGCGGTGTAGAGGACAAACGCTGCGCAGCTTTTGTAGAGACACAATCGGCTAAAATGAAACCACTAAGTATACCTGGTTTAATGTCAGAGGGCTTAGGGTACTCTGTTCACAAACTACTGTACTGACACGCAAATTGTACAAATGTAAGCATTAATAACATTTATAAAGTACAAATCATTACCTATCTTTGTCTTTAAAAACTTTTGAGAGGAATAGGGGCGATATTGGCAATTGGCAACGTTGCATGAGTGCAGTCGTGTTGGTTGGTAGGCGTTATAAAACCTGATACCCTCCATAGTTTACGAATACTTCTACCATGTTCTGGTCTTTATATTGTTATCCACTGAGCACTGGGACTGCTAAGCATAAATTCCACGATCTAAATGTACCCATAAATATTATTTAACCAACACATGTGGTAAAACGATTGATGTACGAGCTTGGAGACATTAAGGGATATTAGGTGCCAATTGACTTTTAAGCGTGACTTGGAGTTGTTAATGTGCTTTCTATATCTCGTATTAATTTATTACTTTGTACGTATTTTATTACGCTTAGTAAGTAACAAGCTTAGTATTAACAACAAATGTAATCGAAATCCGTTTAGCCGTTGCATGTGAAGGAGCAACAAACAAATATTGATCCATCGAAATTTTTTTTTTTGTAGTTAGGTTAGGCTTTTCTTTGATCCATAAAATAATAATTCTTAAAATGTTATCTATCAGACTGTAAACAGCAAAATTTCATTAAGTTCACTAGCAAATATTTGATAGTAAACATTTACGGGCATGTCCACCCACACCGGACGCTCTCTTATCAATACTATCAGTAGAAAGCAATATTTTGGGAGTAGAAACCCCGCCACTAAAGAAGGACTGCGGAATTCAGCAGAACTAACAAAAAGCTTGGCAATTTTATCTTTACACGTAGACGCTAGCGCCACTCCCAAAGGCGCTTCTGGACGCAATGAATCTGGAGCGTTCAAACAGTTTATATTGACACGACAATATTTACAATTTCTTGACCTCGTCGTGAGTCACGGATTGATCGGTACCTTGGTGACTCAGTGATATAACGATAAAGAATCGCTGAATTGAACAGAGACAATCAAATCTCGTTGGATCTTTGAACAGCCGAGTCACATCTTGAAATTTTAGTTTTTATACTAGCAAACCGGCCGAATTCGCTCGGTAATAAGTTAGGGTCGGTTCACATCGGACGGAAGATGTGTCGGGTCAAAGATGATTGCTTAGAATAGAATCTATCGATCAGTTAGCTATTTTATGAGTCAAAGTCTGATGCTTCACAGTAAGAATGTCAGCCAAAAACATCACAATAGTGATTATTCTACCAATGCCAACAAGATTTTGCGTAGTTTGCCTCCTCATTAGCATAACGCTAATGGAATTAGAATCAATGCCATTTACGTACGTTTGGTTCGAAAGGTTAGCATTAAGACATTACTGGTTCTACTAACGGGAACAAGTATCCATGCAAGAATTTGCCCCGCTGCGAGAATCGAACCTCTTCTTGCGTAGGTAGGTACTAACCGAGCATATAGCCAGGCGCGGTCGCAGCCTGAAATTGGGGGGGGGTCACTACACTAATATTAGACTTACTTACGTAGGCACACTACTGTGTACCTAATACCTATCCAGCACAATGCTGAGTTATGGCCATGTTTACCTGGACTCTGCTGCGCACAACTAGTTATAAGTAAATCGTAAGTTAGGCATAATTTTTAAGTTTAATCGTGTGTGTAGTGTTTAAGTGTCTAGGTAAATAAAAAGATTTTCTTTCTTGCTTTCTTAGACTTTATTGCACAATACACAAGATTTTACTATTAGACGTGTACGATTTTGGGGGGGGGGGGGGTCATGTCCCCTGTGACCACCCCCCTCGGACCGCGCCTGCATATAGCACCACCTATATTCCTCAATCAATAAGATCTTTTATCAGCCGAGCTTATACCCTCTGAAGTCCTCAACCAATAAGTGTAAACCCGGTATCAAATTAATTTGTGTCTCTCTTCGTTATCGTATCTTCAATGTAGAATATCTTTAAAAGTTAAATTTTTGTTTTCTATTCATGCCATTGTCTTTACAACTAGGCAGCGAAAGCGCTATTATCTGGCAGGATGTCATGGGCATGGAATGACGTCCTCATCGTAGCACGAGTGATGAATATTAAGGGGTAACCAACAAATCAACAGAGAAAATCTTAAACGAAACTCAACACAGGAGTTTTATTTCGCAGGATAGAGTGTATCATTTTTTGCTGCTTCTACAGACTCACGACTGTATCCCCAAGGTGTGGTACGCATTCTCTCAGATCTTTTTATATAGTCCAGATCCTTTGAAGAAAGTTTGCCATATTTTGCTTCTAGTTATCTACTATATAAAAATAAGTCGGGTTTTCCTTCCTGACGCTATAACTCCAGAACGCACGAACCGATTTCCACGGTTTTGCATTCGTTGGAAAGGTCTCGGGCTCCGTGAGGTTTATAGCAAAGAAAATTCAGGAAAAATCTGGTGGCGTCTGGTGGCGAAACGGAGTTCGCTGGGTTTGCTAGTTTGTGATAAAATTAGGTTTCAGTAATGAGTTGTTAAATTTGCTCACTGTGCTCGATCTAATGCTTCTGAGCTTGAACTTTCGTGTCACCTCTCGGGGTGTAAACAACTTAATTGCAAATGGCTCTGCAAAGGAGCAGTAATTAATGATTGCTCTTGGAATCAGAAAGCACTCAACATCACCATTCTATATTTAGAACTAAATAAAGTTCTTTTTGCTCCCTGCTCTCACGGGCCATACCGCTCCGTATTTTAATATTGCTCCTTTCTCAAGTCATAAAACTCCTCCTATCTTAGCAATTCACTTCAGTCGTTATCTGAAATGATGAACAGGCCTTTGACTCGGCTGGTTATTACTTCGCAGATTTACACGTAAATTGTATAGGCATCCAGGCCCAGGCTAGAACAAATTGGAATACTGCTTAAGCTTATACGTAGGATATTGAGTGTTTGTAAGTTCTGGTTCACACACAATGATTAAACATATTTTGGCTAGACTGGATTAGAAAGTATGATTTTCATTGTTCCGGTAACGTTCCGGTCCTGTGGTATTCAGTGTGTGAATGGTTCTTTACTTTAGTCGACCTAAGAGTACCCAAACGAGACACGCAATTCAGACCGCCTTAGCCTTACAATTGGTGACGCTTTGTGTACATTATAAATGACATCTATCCCATGTCCCTTTTACCAAAGTTCGTCACTATGTTCGTCCTTAAATGTAGGGTTACTGGTTAGAGCCTGAAAGTCCACAACAATTTATAAGGATTTAACCCTCACATGATCTTCGGCTTTCCGAATATGTGACATTTTATGCTCGTAACTCTAAAAGATGATCAGAACATTATCCTATTTTACCGCAAGTGTACGTGCTTTTAGTACGGTTCATTTGGGTCATCAGATTGTCGTACATTTATGACTTTGTATTATCTTATGTTTATGTGTTGATACGGTAGAAAAAAGGGGAAAATATTTGGTTTTTCGAAAGGATGTGCACTATGGATGTAAAAACAGATCTACGCGTCATAATGATAAAGGAAAATCCCCTTGGAATCAAATTATTTTCCCTGTGTCCAAGGAATGCACATAACATTGAAATGTGTTACATTAAAACAATACGTAGGTACTGATGTTCAGCTCTTTTTATAATACTCTTTCTTTTGTCCACAGTGCCGTCGGTAAAACATGCCTACTCATCAGCTATACGACAAATGCCTTCCCGGGAGAGTACATACCCACAGTGTAAGTACCATCATGACAGAATCTAACACTACGGCCTACTGATCTGCTTGACCGTCTGTCTGTCACAGAGGGATATCATTTCAACTGTTATAGTTAGATATGAAGAACCTTTTGTGACTGGATGTTGACGGTAAATTGATGAGTCGATGATCGCTGACACCCAAATTCATGCAAATCAATGCTTTAAATACATGCACGTGTAGTTAAAGTATGGTAGACAATAACCATGACGTGTTTAAACAATCTATGACGTATTAAAAGACACGTCATAACACGGTAAATAACACAATGCATGTGTTGTACTTTGTTGCATTATGGTATTTTTATGTATGTCATAAAATGCTATGACAAGTGGAAAATGTAGTCAGCTTTTAGTCTGGTGACAATATGTGCCTTATTGTCGCATTTAGTACAGGTTAGTTTCCTCGTGATGCTTTGAAACGAAAATATTTTAAATTAAAGAATGATGTGCTGTCTGCCATTGTATACATTATGCAATGGATCTTTAATGCTGATCCGAGATGAATTCAGAGAATATTTAATAATACTACGTTTAGAATGGGCAGTGGACGCTCGACCCGCAGCCAGTCGAGATCCCCTCGAATTCCATGCATGTGATTGCAAAAATTACACGAGTGTCTAAAGCCGGGTATCCATTCGCGCACCAGCTGTGCTCCGCGCATCTGCAACCGCTTTGATGAAGACAATACGCGCATCTCCATACGAACATAATGGATACCCGGCTTTCGCCCAAAAACCGCCAACGATTGGAGCGCTGAGCGCGCACCGTTGCACGCTCCAGGAGCGTGAACGTATCCACTATTGGAGCAGTTGCAAGAGCGCGGAGCGCAAGAGGTGCGCGAACATAATGGATACCTGGCTTTACGTGGTACTAATAATGCCGTTTTCCGCTTTACACAAAATACAAGTCAAGCACAAAGTACCTATAAAGTTATCTTTGCTCCGTATTAGCTTATTAAGCTCGTACGGCGAATAAATAAGTATGAGTATCCTAAGTCGTAAAAAGTACAGGAAATACAATACTTCAATCGTAGTAGTTACTGTAAAACGCCAGTCGATTTGAGCATATAAACTGTTTTTTCCTTAACCAAAATTAGCACTGTCCTGAATTTATTGTATAGTAATTTTATTTGATTGTAGGAATTGAAATAACGTCATTACGTCACGTTTTCAAAACAGCTCGTAATGAAGAGTTATACAGTACACAGGCGTTCTTGTCTTGATAGACTGACTAAGTTAAGCGACGTTCTGGTAAATCACAACATGGATCTCAAGTGCGTTAATAACTAAATGCTTCGAAACTCCGAAAAGCATGTCAGATTGTTGGTCCCTGCTATAATATTGAGGCCTTTAGCCCCTAAGGAGACAAGGAAGCAACGACCCACTTGAGATGTAAAGTTGTCACCATAACCGTAGCCAATAGACGGACGTGACTAAGGTGTCATACACACTTGTAGACTCCACATTCTAGCAAAAAGCCCACCTAAAGAATAGAACAACTTCATCATTTGCAACTAGCTCATACGAACTCTTATACTTTCAGATTCGACAACTACTCAGCGAATGTGATGGTGGATGGCAAGCCGATCAACCTGGGACTATGGGATACGGCCGGGCAGGAGGACTACGACCGACTGCGGCCACTGTCCTACCCACAGACTGACGTGTTCCTCATATGCTTCTCATTGGTCAACCCCGCGTCTTTCGAGAACGTGCGAGCTAAGGTGTGTACTGTGTAGACAGAATCTAATAATACCACGTATCGAATGAACAATCTCCACGCACTAATGGAAGTTTCCTGCCCCTAGAGTTCTTGATTGCGTTCTTACGGACGAGGAACGCGGCACAAATGCACGTGTACAAAATGACACTGTAGGTAATTGTACCGTGACGATATATCTAGTGTTCGGGGTACAAAAATGGTCCGTTTTCAATTTGGGTATTTGATACCACTTGTCGAAAGAGCTGAGGCCAATCGTTGTCATACCTTGTCTTACCTTGAGGTGTTCCTATTTCAATAGCGTGCAAGCCAAGATGTGTAATAGATAATTAACTTGCTAAGCGCTACGGTTACCGTTTAACATGATTCAGTTACTACTCTTACAGCGCCACTCCACTGCGTTTACGCACTTATGCGAAACAATTGAAGGCATAAGCATTGCTGTTGTGCTCATTAGTCGTTCGAAGTAACATGATATTGCTTAACGCACTCATTTTAACCTTATTGGTTTTTTTCCCGGATATCGTAAGATTTTAGGGTACCGCATCCGAAGGGTGTCAGGGAGAACTCTCGTCTCGAAAATGAAACAGGGTCACGAATTCACGACACAACCCAAGGAGTGTTAGACATTAGATTTCTGTATTGAATTCTAGATCCTAATGATTAAGGGAGTCAGTCAGACTCAGCGCCCCAAATGGCGACTTTCATATACGGGTTGGTGTCAAAATCCCCTTTGGACATCCCACTTTTTGTTTGTAAAAACATACATATTATACATAGAAACACCCAGACCCGAGACAAATATTTGTAGATCATACAAACATTGGTCCCGCCGCGGGGATCGAACCCGCAACCTTTCGCATTGCAGGCGGGCCTTCGCCCACTGCGCTACAGAGGTCGTCATATACCTATGTAGTTTTACCTTTATAGAGCTGGCTCTCATGAGAGTCCAGCTCATCCCGCCATCTGAGCCTGCCGCGTCGACTTCCGTATCATTAGGGATCACTCGATCGTCATTCATTGCTTTATTATTCAGTTATGTTTTTCTTCTTTTCAGTGGTATCCAGAAGTCCGGCATCACTGCCCATCAACGCCCATCATCCTGGTCGGCACCAAGCTCGATCTCCGCGAAGACAAAGACACCATTGAGAAGCTGAAGGACAAGAAACTTGCGCCTATCACATACACACAGGTACAAACATTTTGCGCGGATATTGAAAATATCTAAGAGGGTAGTTAGAGATGTCCAAATCAGTACATTTGGCACACACTGCAGAAATTAGCACTCAAGTTTACCTAAGATCTAAATCTATTACAAGTTACATCCAAATCTGTCTACTAGTCAAGGTTCTAAGGGCTTGCAGTCTCACGTGTGGAATACAAACTTTTGCAATAAGGCTGGCATCTGCTCACAAAGGTGCATTGGTCGTAATTGTGTGTAGCTGTACATGCACGTTGTTTCTGTGTGCGCAAGCTTTGGAACGCTTGATGGACGAATAAGCGTTCAGTATCGCTTACGCACACATAAACAAATCAACACACACAACCTGCTTCGTTAGATTACGCTTCGTAACGCCGCCGGCCAGTCCTCCTACCAATCATCAGAACCTCAAGCGACTTTATCTGAGAAAATGTATGAGTGTCAAGATCAAAGAGCCGTGTTGGTCGAATGGGGTTGTGCCTCGACTTTCATTCCGAAGGTCGTGGGTTCGAATACCGGCCGTGCATCAATGGATTTTTCGTTTCTTAAAATTGATGTATTAACACGAGCTCTAAACGGTGAAGGAAAACATCGTGAGGAAACCCGCAGCTTAGTCAGCTCCACGCGTATTAACGTTGTCTTTCCTGTGGGCCTGATTCAGCTGAGAGGATGGTTTAGGTGCTGTGCAAGCCTATTCCATCTCAAACAATGTCCCAGGCACTACAGCGTCCCGTTAAGTGTAGGCAAAAGTTGCCTCCTGACGCTGTATAAATCATCCTATCCTTATATCCTAATAAAATAAATCTGAAAGTTTGTGAGGATGTTTGTATGTTTGTGTAACAATCACGCCTAAACCAGTGAACCGATTTGGATGAAACTTGGAATAGGCGTAGATAACCTGGAATAGCATATAGGCTATTCAATGTTGGTACCACGCGGGCGAAGCCGCGCGCAGAAGCTAGTCTAATATAGATGTAAAGGCCTAAGTTGTGTTTTTCATGATCAAAACTAATGCAATTATAACGTCCTCAGGGTCTCGGCATGTCTAAGGAGATCAACGCCGTGAAGTACCTGGAGTGTTCGGCGCTTACACAGAAAGGACTCAAGACTGTATTCGACGAGGCGATCCGCGCTGTCCTATGCCCTCTACCGCCGGTCAAAACAACCAAGCGGTGCCAACTGCTTTAAGCACTTAGGTAATTTACTTGAATTTAAAATATACGCATACACGGACGAATTTCAACCGATAGATACGATATCGTATTCTACTGGAATTTTTTACGTGTTAACGGTCAACGCCTGCTAAAAGTCTTAGCGTCTTACCATAGAACGTGACATAAAGTTATTCCGGAGTGTAAACTGTCAAAATGTATGGTTATTCTTGATTTATTCGGTGGAATAACTCAAGAAAAAGCTCACCCTAAGCTTAAGCTCGCCTTTGTACATGTACTTTTAAACATATTGTATTTGTTACTATTTTGTGTACAATAAAGAATTACAGAATTACAGAATAACTTTATGTCACGTTCTATGGTAAGACGCTTAGTAAATGCGACACTCGATCGGCCGCTAAATTGTTTTTTAATACTGGACATTTCACACAGCATCATCTAGCTCTAAATTAAGCAAAGCTTGTACTATGGGAACCAGATAAATGATAAACTACTTATATACTTTTTGTTTGTAAATACATACATAGAAACACCTGGGTGTTTCTGTATATAATATGTATGTATTGGTTGGTCTGGACCCGAGATAAATATTAGCAGATCAGTCAAACATTTATCCCGTGGCGGGGACCGAACCCGCAACCTTATGCGTCCCAAGCGGGCTTTCACCCACTGAGGTCGTCACGGCTTAGCAAAACGAGCCAAAAATTGTATTATGTAAAATGTAAATACTCTTTAAGGCCCAATGCACATTGAATTGGCAGCGACGCGACGCGACGAGACGTGACAAGACATAAACCTTAAAAACAATGTCACAAGATATAAAAACGCATGATAGCTCGCGACCGCGCGAGACTGCTCGAGCTTCGAAACTTCGCCACACCTCTTTCAATCTATATCTTGTTACATTGTTATTAAGGTTTATGTCATGTTACGTCACGGTCGCTGCCAATTTAAAGTGCATTGAGCCTAAGTTCGGATCCGATCGTGCACCAATTATTTTCTGTAAAATAACTGTCAGTAGGTATCTCGGTTCAGTTGTACAGAATGATGGTGAGATAGAGAAGGATGTAAGAAGTCGAATAAATGCGGGATGGATGAAATGGCGACAGGTCTCCGGAACAATTTGCGATCCACGTATGCCCCTTGAGCTTAAGGGGAAAATATATAAGACGATCGTAAGACCTGTCGAATTGGATGGATCTGAGTGTTGGGCAACAAAAGGGACGGATGAACAAAAGGTGCACGTGGCTGAGATGCGAATGCTGAGATGGATGTGTGGAGTGACGCGAATGGACAGAGTAAGGAATGAGTACATAAGAGGAAGTGTGAAAGTGGCGCCAGTGAATGAAAAGATGAGGAGCAACAGGCTAGCATGGTATGAGCATGTAATGAGAAGGGAAGAATGTCATGTAACTAGAAGAGTACTTGGTATGAATGTTGATGGATTTACGAGTAGAGGTAGGCCAGAGAAAAGATGGATGGATTGTGTGAAGGATGACATGAGTAAGAAAGGAGTGAGTGTTGAGATGACGGCTGATAGAGGAGAATGGAAGAAGAACACATGTTGTGCCGACCCCACATAATGTGGGAAAAGGGCAGGGAGATGATGAACTGTCAGTAGGTACTGTAATTGATTTGAATCGTATTTATAACTTATTATCTCTTATTTCAGATAGTGTAGAACGTCGAAGCCAGTGCAACAGCTTTCTATAAAACGCACCAACCATCCGTCTACAATGATATCAACACAATAGTGCTGTAAAATATATGGACTGCGATAAGAGCATAAAATAGCTATAACTTTTTACTGTTAAAGTAAGCATTAACTTGGAATCGATGTGAGTGAGCTCCTTATAACTGTCGCTTGTTTTAATCAGATTCGTGACGCTGAATTAATTTATTTGGCTGTTTGGATCGTTGCCTCTTTATTAGAAAAATATTGTCTATGGTCTTATCGGGTGTTGTTTCGTTTAATCTTTGCTTACATTCCTTGTTGAAAAACTTCGGTACAAATTATTTTTGGTCATAACACCTATTCACATTAGTGGATACAAAATGGAATTGTTGAAATTTGTTTTAGAGCAGAGATTATATTTTTCGATTTATTGCTTAATATTATAATGGTTATTTTTATTTGGTCCCAATAATTGTTGTATTAAATGTATTGTAGTCGGTGTTATTAAGTACAGTATTTGTTTTTAAGCGAATAATTAACCGTTGATGTTTCTAATGTATTAATCAAATCTACGGAAATGCATTTTATTCGTATATATTTAGGCGAAAGCGTTTTTACAACCCAAGAGAAGACAAGCGTTTCTACGTGAAGTCTTTTCAATACAAACAGTTTTATTAACGTGATAACCTAGATACATATCGTTGGTAAAGGTTGGAACTCTGCAATCCGCACAACTACTTATAATTAGCCGATAAAATTGAGATGAACATATTCGGTCATTCTTGATTCGGTCGGGTTGGAGCGTGTTACTAGAAAAAACATCCAATTACCTTGGTTAAGTTAGTCGGCTGGAATTTTCAGCAAGAATTCATGTATGCTATTTACTTTTCTTGTGAGAAAATTCGCTTTGTGCTGGTCTAGAATTAAGTGGTCGGTTGTTTTTTCTGGGATATAAAATCGCGTCTTAGCGTGCCATACAGTAAGGGCGTGTTTAGCTTGCTTCGCACTGTCTTCCACGAGAAATCGAACCCTACGTCGTACGATATAAAGACCTCAATGCGGTGCTACGCTCGCCGTAAACTTGCTGTATGACGCTTAGCCATCGCGGGAGGCATTTCATTGTAAATGTGGTAGGGTTTAGGCTTTAATTGACCTGGGGGGTACGGGATGGCCTCTTTTTTTAAGCATTTTAATACATTTTAGTTCATCGCTCGCCTAATCGCACCGTAGGTTCCATCGAACATGGTGTTCCTGTGTTCATGAATACGGATTCCTGGCAACAGCTGCTACACTATGGCACTAAGTTAATTACTGTCTAAATCCACTCCTGATAATGAATGTTAAATAAGTAATACAAGTAAGTTTGATTTAAGATGTGTGCAATTGTTGTTGCTTGCTCCTAACAGCGTTGGTATTGCCATAGACGAAAAATACTTTTTTTTAAGCGCGAACAATTGCACAAAACATGTAGAAATAAGTTTTAATGTATGTATTGTTCAGATGCAAATATTTAGAAGAAACAGGCATGTAAATAACATAAAAAATTGTTTTAACTTAAAATGTAAACGGAGGCGCCATTTTTGGTGTTGCATTTTATATTGTAACTTAGTATTTTATTGGGGGCTTCGATCGGTATTCTTTCATAAATGTAGTGTTACTGAAATATTATATTACTTTGAGAAATCCGTTATTATTTTCTAAAAAAAACTGAGCAGATTGAAGTTGATGTTGTCACAATTTTGTAGGTTGTTCCATGTTCATATTTATAGTTTACTTTTGTTCCAATCTTACAAATTTTCCTTCCGTTGTAATAAATGAAATTCGGATCTTCCTCCAAAACAATCGAAAGTATGTATAGTTAACTTTCTATTGTTATAATTATTTGTATAACGTGTATTGTATGTTATGTATCACACAATATCTTTAGTAGGTATATTCACTTCAGCTTACATAAAATTAATGGCTTGAATAAGATTATTTTTATAAAAAGTATTTGCTGTGACTATAAATTGGACAAAATGTAATGCTGTCGGAGTAAATTCTTCCAAATATTGTAAAGCCTCTGAATAATTCAAAATATATTTATATTAACTGTTCAAATGTTTGTTTTATTTTTTTACAACAATTTACGTGTCACGTCGGGATAAAATAGAAAAAATATACAGGGTGTAAAAAGACAACTACCGAAAACCGAGGGGTTGAACTGGTTGGTTGGGGTTGGTTAATTACTACCAGGACAACATAATAAGACCATACCTACCTAATAATTTCATTTATAAAAGAAAAAAAACAGAACTCAAAATCCAAAAAAATGCACCCAGAACATACGCAAACAGTGCTCTTCAAACGCTGTTTTCTCCGGATATAATGATTTTTTCGGAAAATTCTTTTAGATTTAGTTGTGTGTTGGGAATTTGGGATGCTGTACCTACCCCTTTCGGCTTCGGTAGACGTCTTTTTACACCCTGTATAATTACAAAAGTTATATTGAACGTAAGATTTTTCTACTGGTCCTACGTAGTCTCGTGGCAATTTGAATAGGTTCAACGATTCAAAAGACACAAGCCCTGTGTGTACCAAACAATAGACGTTGAGTTTTCGATAGTACCCACAGAGTAAGGTAAGGTCATATTAAAAGTTTTTTAAGAATATCGGTAAATATTGTACTTAAATATGTATGTTCAAATAGGAAGTACAATATTGGATTTATTCCTGTCAGTGTATCGACCTTGCTTCTTGCCTTTCATAATTTAATTGTAGGTCAGCGGGAAGTATTAACAATTAATTTATTGGTTTTTACAGGGAGGACCTAGCAAAGCGATTCTCTCCCCAGAGAACAAGGGTACGTACTGATAATTTCATATATTGGTTCAACTCCTGTGTCTTAATTTTTATCATAATTCGGCCTTGAGTTTCAATGAAATTTAATTCCACTACGCAACAGGTACTACAGATGAGAGTACAACCATTGTACAATGACCTACGCTGACGCCATAGCATTCCTATTTCGTGGACTGTGGGAATTTGTCAGAGCTCTAGCTAAAATGGTCATGTTCAAAGATAGTATTCAATACAAGTTTTACGTTCAGTTGCTGTTTGGCACTGCCAGTGAGCAGTCCACGGCTAGATAAGCATCGAATCATATTTGATTCAATTGTGACTTTTATTATTGTAGGAATAAGACGCAATATCGCTTCAACATGTCGAAGGTGCTTCTTAGCAAGGAATTGCCAGATATAGAGGTCAGTTTATCATAATAAGTCGATTCTGATAAGATACAGTAATATTGTATTGTTGCTATGTAATTGTGTGAGGCGTTTGAGTATCGTCCATTTATTTACTTACCAGTTAATTTGTGTTTGTCAATCAAGGCTAGATTCATTTATTTAAACCCGTTCACCGAACATTACATTGCTTGTTAGTACCGTACACTAGGTTAAGAAACTGTTCGATCTTTTTTAATGAATTGTTATAAAGTAACTTATTTTTTCAAGTCGGAATAGAATAATGTGTACCAAAATTAAACTTAATCGGCCCTGGAGGTTCGCAGTAAATTGGCTACGCTTATGATAGAGAGTTAAAAATAAGAATTTCATGTTTAATTCAGTTGTATGGAACTCAAAAAATTTAGACCCTTTAATGAAAATATTACAATGCCCCTAGCACTACAATTTCATGAATTATGAATGCAAGATGATTTTATAAATAACTAGCTGTCCGCCGCGGTGTTACCTCCGCGATCCCTCGGGAAAATTTCACTTCCCCGGGATAAAAGATAGCCTACGTTCATCGGGGATAATGTAGAATTCAAGTGAAAGGATTTTTCAAATCGCTCCAGTAGTTTCGAAGCCTATTCATTTCAAACAAACAAACAAACAAATATTTCCTCTTTATAATATTATTAGTATAGATTTATCAACAGATTATACAATACTACCTACTTTAACATCTAATCAGCCCGGTTGCACCCACTGCTGGGTATAGGCCTCCTCTTTATAACGCCATCGCGCCACACTGTTCGGTCCTGCGCATGACTTAACATGACTAAGAATTAAAAATATTACCTATGTTTGTAAGCAGTATCCTTAAGCCTTAAAGGATTAGCATTACCATTCAACGTGGAAATAAACGAGCTCAAAAACTTGACCGAAGTCATCGCTTGTAAAATGATTTCAAATAAATAGTCATCGCATAACGACATACAAAAAGCTTATTTAGAATAGTTCATATTTTGATAAAACGGGCAAGTTAAGATAAATGTATGAATCTTATCTGGGCCTTAGGGTCGCTCAGATAACCGAGATAATGGGATTATTTTATGTGGATTCAACAGTAGATTTGGACATATTTAAACACAATAATTCGTAATTCTACTTACCTACTTTACTCATTATCATAACAGCAATGTAGCTCAATAAACTACGTATTTTAAATGCATATTATTTGAATATTCGTTCCCTAAAGCAGGTACTACAAACAAATTAAGTGACCCTATGGTTCTTTGTTTTCCTTTGGGAAGCCTTTAAGTTACAAGAAATAGCATGACGAAATTTAAACTTGCTGAATTTCAATGACCATTAAAATACATAAATGGTATTATAAATATTTCAGAATCTGCTGCGGTTGAACCCAACGACCAAGCCGTACACCAACCTGGTGCCTTCAGCTCAGACCAAAAAGAACAAGCAGCATTGGAAGAGGAATGCCGATAGAAAATGCACCGTGAGTTTTATTTCTGAAACTGTATTTTCCTTTGCATCTACCTCACAGATTTTATTAAAAAAAGCGAATTCTGAGCGAGATGGTAAATGTTATTCTCTCGAAAAAGAGGGATAGCACGATAGATTCACGTTCACTATGTAAATAAGGAATCACTTTGTGCTGTTCCTTTCCTACGACGCCGACGTTAGATGAACGTTTGTAAGATATAGGGTAAAAAGTAGTAAGTACTTAAAGTGTAGGTAGTAGATACTTCGATTATTTTCTAGGAATAAATTGCTTATTCTAACTTCACAATATTTTGAAGAAATTGAAAGTGAGATCAAAGACTCCTTATCATAAAACGAGGTTGACCTTGATAATGTTTAATTGTAATCCTTCATTGCGTAATTTGTATACATTCCGTTGAGCAATAAGAGGTCAAATTAATAGTATGACACGTGCTATGATAAGAAATGACTTGTCCTCGGCCTTCGAAAGAACGGTCAGTGCCTTGTGTATTTTGGCACGTTTTCAGATCAGAAAAAAATTTACTGAAAAAGTATGTTCCAAGTTTCCACCTACCTCTATTTTTTCATCATCATCATTCACAGCCCGATCTAGCCCACTGCTGGGCATAGGCCATCCAACAAGATTTCGCGCCAATCCCATCCATCTACGGCCTCATATTCATTACCTTCGTCTATTAGAAGCCTATCTTTCGGTTCACTAGCTTTTCTTTTCTACCACTTAATTGATATCACCAAACTGTACCACCATTGATTCTATTTGAAAATATTCCAGCTTAAGAGACAACATCGCTTATTATCCAAGTCCAATACGCAGTTGAGTGGGAAAACGCTTGAAATACCACTATTTGAACTTTCAAAGGCAGCATTTTAGTGAAGCTCTTTTGTGTTATAAATTATTTAACTAATATGTGATATTCGCAGACCTGTCCAACCCTGACGAAGAACTTCGACGATATAAAGCACACGACGTTGTCTGAGCGTGGAGCCCTAAAAGAGGCGGCTCGTTGTCTGAAGTGCGCAGACGCACCGTGTCAGAAGTCCTGCCCCACGCAGATTGATGTTAAAAGCTTTATCTCTAGCATTTCTACCAAGGTAACTTACTAACATTTACCTTACTAGTTTTAGAAACTACATTTCGTTTCGTTTTCCGCCATACATTTATTTTAGTTCTTCAAAGTAACCGCTAGGGGCGCTGCAAGTACCTACAACTGCAAGAACAGTTTAACTTAAATATTGATTGTTAGAGCACCTGGTGGTCTAGTGGTAGTCCGCCTCCCAATCGTTAGGTCGTAGGTTCGAATCCGGTCGTGCACTAGTGAGTTTTTCTGTCGAAAAATGTATGTGAACTATGCTAGTTATTAGGTACTCTCAAACGGTAAAGCAAGACATCGAGAAGAAACCGACTTGTAGAACCTAAAAGTTCCAAAACATTGTGTCAAGTGCATAGCCTCTCACTTATAACCCTTTCACCACACTAGTTCGAGAGAACTGGTGCCACGACAAGAAGAAATTCTAAATTACGATGCTAATCCACAGAATTACTATGGTGCTGCCAAGGCGATCCTATCAGACAACCCACTGGGTCTTACCTGCGGTATGGTGTGTCCCACTAGCGACCTCTGTGTGGGCGGATGTAACTTACACGCGAGTGAGGAGGGGGCTATCAATATCGGAGGGTTGCAGCATTTCGCTGTTGAAGTAAGTTTCACTGTTCTTATCTTTCTAAAGTTGGACCCCCTTTTAAAATTGTTTTTATTGTCTGTCAGCGAAAAGATGGTATGTGATGGCAATAAGACAAGGATAGTTTGAAATGGTTTGAATGAAATTTAGTACTTCATCCGTTTTTATCAAAAAAAAATACGTAGGTACTACATAATCTAAGTATTTAATTTTGCTTTGAATTAACTAATCTTTTGTTAGCTTCTGATCTTCAATGTTCTATTCCATTCAACGGACTATTTCAAACTTAACATTCAGGTGCGATACTGCAGTAGATATAGAGTAATATTAGTAAACTAGCGACCCGCCCCGGCTTCGCACGGGTGCAATGCTGATACTAAATTTCTCTACTATATTAAGCATGTATTATACATGTAAACCTTCCTCTTGAATCACACTATCTATTAAAAAAACCGCATCAAAATCCGTTGCGTAGTTTTAAAGATTTAAGCATACATAGGGACAGAGAAAGCGCCTTTGTTTTATACTATGTAGTGATAGAATAAACTCATTCCAGACCTTCATGAAAATGGGTATCCCACAAACTCTGGACCCGAACAGGAAGCCACTGCCTAAAGGTGGAGATCAAAAGTTGGCCCTGATTGGTGGAGGCCCGGCTAGTATCAGCTGCGCTTGCTTTCTAGCCCGACTTGGATATACAGACATCACAGTATATGAGAAGGAGAGGTACTTGGGAGGATTGAGGTGAGAACAAACTCTTGTAAACCTATTTATGTGTAAATGAAAAGTGAACTAAGATGTAGTATGTATTGTACGGGTATCAATGGGCTATTGTGGTAGTGGTTCAGTCAGCGCCTTGAAGTCCATAAACAACTTGAAAATGTAGTGTTTTTTTTTCTTGATGCAAAAGTTCATTTTACATTCATTCATTCACTCACATATTTTCAGATAAAAGTAGACATTGCATCTAATCTAAACCAAAAAAAAAGTTTTTTTTCAACAAAACCTTTTTAATTTATTTACAGTGCCGCAGAAATACCGCAATACCGTCTTCCCTTCGATGTAGTTCAGTTTGAAGTGGACCTAGTAAAGAACCTTGGAGTCAAGTTCGTTACGGGAAGAAAGCTTTCTTCTAAGGACATCACTGTACAGGTAATAAATAAATACTGATTCTAGTGTATTTTATTTTGTAAAGTTATTAAAATATGCACGAAGGAATATAAGTAGGAATATCACCTAATTTTAAGACTATTCTAAGATGATCCCATACTAAATAAATGATTTTTTTTCTTCGACTTAGTAGCACAGTAGTAACTAGCTGAAGTAAATCAAATATTATTTGAATAGAGCATCATCATCCGCAGCCAATCAATAGTCAATCCATTCATTCCGGCCGGTTCTGTACTTCAAAATCTATTTTCACTCGCGACGAGTTTTAGAATAGATACACAATTTATTTTATTTTCTTTTGCAGGGTCTTCTAAATGAAGGCCATGCAGCCGTGTTCCTTGGCATCGGCCTGCCGGAGCCGAAACGCGTCCCCATATTCAAAGGGTTGAATCAACAGATGGGTTTCTTCACCAGCAAGGATTTCTTACCTCTTGTGTCTCAGGGTAGCAAACGAGGTTCGTTCTATTTATTTCAACTGAGTTTGGAGATACGAATGTAGTGATTAGAAGAGAAAGGCATGTTGATGGTTAGAGCATATGAAATGAAAGTTTAAGTAACTTCTGCAAAATGTGGACATGCTTTTGACTACCTCCAAAGACATTTTCATAATGATCTTGAGTTCCTTGATCTAAGAGAATGAACATTGAACGAATGTTTTTCTAATTTGTAGATTAAAGTGTTCATTCATTCATTCAGTCTCGCTGCCCGATCTTCATGGTAACGCGATGGTGTTACGCGCGGGAGACACTACTTTCGTTCACTTTATGTTTTCATTCTTTTTCGATAAAAGTATTCATTCACTCATCATTCAATCAACGAATGTTTCTCTAGGGATGTGCTCATGCAAAGTCTCGCTGCCCGATCTACACGGAAACGTGATAGTGTTGGGCGCGGGTGACACGGCTTTCGACTGCGCGACTTCAGCACTCCGTTGCGGCGCCAAACGGGTATACGTCGTGTTTAGGAAGGGCTTCGGGAACATACGAGCTGTGCCTGAAGAGGTAAGACTTTTAACGCGTATAAAATGTTTTTGCAAAATGAGGGCATCTTCTAATAATGTGTACGGACGTGCCTCTAACTACCTGTAACTATGATACCTAGGTAATCATTATACAGGTTATAAAAAGACAACTACCGAAAACTGAGTTGCAATCAGACCATGACTCTTAAACACATTTAGCAAAAAAAAAAACGCAAATTTTTTTTTGACTTAGTAATTTTATAGTAAGCTTAGTCATTTTATGTTATTTTCGGTTATTTACTACTATTGCAACCTAATAAGACCACACCTACCGAATCATACGCAAACAGTCATCTTCAAACGCGGATATAATGATTTTTTCGGAAAATCCTTTTGGATTTAGTTGTGTGTTGGGGTGCTGTACCTAGTCCTTTCGGCTTCGGTAGACGTCTTTTTACACCCTGTATAGTATAAAAAAGTCTCTTCCCGCTGTCTGTCTCTCCCTATGTATGCTTAGATCTTTAAAACTACGCAACGGATTTTGATGCGGTTTTTTTTAATAGATAGAGTGATTCAAGATGAAGGTTTATATGTACCTATAATACATGCATGCCAAGAGTGTGTTAATGTTAATTTTTTGTTCAATCCTATACAACCCGTGCGAAGCCAGGGCGGGTCGCTAGTTATGATATGAAAAAGAGTTTCGATGCATAAAAACCAATATTCATTTATTCATGTATTCAGAAAAAAATAATAGCAACTAGCAAGTAAATATGTGGACAATTGCATGGTATGATTTAAAGTTTTTTTTTATCTTTTCCAGGTGGATTTGGCTAAAGAAGAAAAATGCGAGTTTGTGCCGTTCATGTCGCCAAAAGAAGTTATCGTGAAAGATGGAAGGGTAAGTAAATACAAATAATAGAATCTAAGACGCCATCTGTGGCACAGTTGGTGAAAGCCCGCTTGGGATGCAGAAGGTTGCGGGTTCGTCCCCGGGCAGCGGGATAAATATATAATATAAGATAAAGTATAGAAGTAGTGTTAGCGGTTCAGATAAAAATAAATTATTCGGTGATATTTCTGAGGGTAGATGACGTTGACGTTCGGCCATTCTGACATTCTGAGGAATGGGGAGAACACTCTCGGGATCAAAACGAGTAAAAGTGGTTCTTGTTACTGCAAATGTATAAAGATATTTCGAATTAAACAAGTGTTGAAATTATCTTGGATATTTAAATCATCATCACCTGGTCCTTGCAGCGAATCTATTATATTAGTATATCAGTTATCTGGTTCCCATAGTACAAGCTTTTCTTAGTTTAGGGCTAGATGATGCTGTGTGCAATTGTCCAGCATATAAAAAAAAATCTCAGCAGAATCTCGTAGTAGTACTTTAAATGTAACATAACCTACAAAACGGACCAACCGAACAGACGCTGCATTAAATCATCTTCTGTAGATTTATATCCTTCTTGGATCAAATTGGCGACATTTTGGAGAAGGCCAGGTCAAAAGTACCCTAAACCGACGAGCATGTATGAAGAATGTAATGAGAGTGAATGAGGCGAAAGTTGTGTGTCAGGATCGTAGCGAGTGGAGATCCGTGGTCTCTGCCTACCCCTTTGGGAAAGAGGCGTGACTTTATGTATGTATAATAAATAAATAAATAATGCTGGAAATTTCACACAGCATCATCTAGCCCCAAACTAAGCCTAGCTTGTACTATGGGAACCAGATAACTGATATACTACTTATATACTTTTTGTTTGTAAATACATACATATTATACATAGAAACACCCAGACCCGAGATAAATATTTGCAGATCATACAAACATTTATCCCGCGGCGGGGATCGAACCCGCAACCTTCTGCGTCTCAAGCGGGCTTTCACCCACTGCGCCACAGAGGTCGTCGAATGTATGTAGATTTATAAGGCCATTGATGATGAGTCTACATAGTCTTATTTTTCTAATCTAATCATCCTGTTCTGTCCCGCTGCTGGGCAAAGGCCTGGCAAGCCCACCTAGGTAGTATACGGCATTTTAAATGAACGAAGCGCAGCGCCACCTAGTTCATAACCAATAAACATCTCTTTCTTTCAGATCACAGGTCTTCGTATGTGCCGCACAGAACAGCTGGACGATGGCGAATGGATTGAAGACGAAGATCAAGTATTGCAGTTGAAAGCTAACTTCATCATATCAGCTTTTGGCTCCGGACTTTACGAAACTGATGGTAAGTACCTACACCTTCCTATACCTATCTAAATAGAGGTACTGATACACTAACAGTAAGTATAGGTACTTTCAGCACATAAATCTGAAAGCTTGTGAGTATGTTAGTGTTTCAAAGTATAATTTGGAATCGATGTAAAGGGTACTATCCTGGAATAGCGTAAAGGCGATTAGACGCGATTAGAAGGCAGGTAGAAGCTAGATAAATAAATGACGACCTCTGTGGCGCAGTGGGCCGTTAGTGACGCAGAAGGTTGTGGGTTCGATCCCCGCCGCGGGATAAATGTTTGTATGATCTGCAAATATTTATCTTGGGTCTGGGTGTTTCTATTTATAATATGTATGTATGAACAAACAAAAAAGTATATAAGTAGTATATCAGTTACCTGGTTCCCATAGTACAGCTTTGCTTAGTTTGGGGCTAGATGACGCTGTGTGAAATGTCCAGCATTATTTATAAATGTATCGATTTTCGATCTATAATCCCTTGACAGTACAAAAGTAGGTATTTTTCTTACATTATCCCCATACTGAGACCACGGATTTCCACTTTCTTTTGTCTCATTCACTCTCACATTACATTCGTCATACAAGCATTTTATATTTATTTTTATTATAGTAAAAGACGCAATGACCAGCGTTAAACTAAACCGTTGGGGTCTCCCTGAGGTGGACGAAAAGACCATGCAGAGCACATCTAACCCTCAAGTGTTCATCGGAGGAGATCTCGCGGGGGTCGCTGAGACCACAGTCGAATCTGTCAACGATGGGAAAACTGCCGCCTGGTTCATGCACTGTTATCTACAGGTTAGTAGGGTGCTCGCACAGTCCAGCCGAGCCAAAATGCTGATGACGTCAGAAAATGCGGCTCGCTTCTGACGTCAGCAGTATTTTCTCTATCGAATTGACAGTTCCGCGCGTACTTGAAATACGACGCGGACAAGTGTGCGATCAGGTTAACCTATGTATTTGCATCTGTTCCATCAATCCTCAAATACAAGTGATACCTACTATAGTCCTTTTCACTTAGGAACGGTTCCGTGATAAGGCGCTTTTATGTTCATATCTGAAATAATTAAAAAGGAAATAGACGAAAACCTTTTTTATGGAAGTTGTATCTGTGTGTATTATCACTAGATTTCATTTATTTCAAAATTTTTCATTGTTGTACAGCGTAAAAGTTATGTGTCAGGAATACGTTCTTACGTGAAAAATACTATAGGTAGTACACATCCATCCAAACTTTCACATTAAAAATATTAAAATAGTAATTACAAAATTGATGTCATCACAGGGTAGGCAGAGACCACAGTTTTTCACTTACTATGATCCTGACACTTATCTCAATCAATTCATACTAGCCCGCCAGTTTAGGGTACTTCTGACCTGGCACAGCGTTTGTCTAGGTACCTAGGTACCGGAGAATAGATATAAATGACATACCTGCATTACCTACAGTGCCACAAGCTTATCTGAATCGGTGAGGGAGGCGCTGTTATCGCATTTGATGTTGGCAGAAAAATAAATTTTCATATTAAGACAAAGTCAAAAAGCATTTATTCAGTAGGACCGCTGGGATCACTTTGAAACGTCTTAAAACTAGGTGATTTTACTCCTGTTCCTCTTTTGGGCACCGGTCCAGATAAGTTTTTGGCACTGTACCCGTTTTATCCTGTACCAAAGTTGTACCATGCTAAATCTAAGGTTTTATCCATACTTTAATTAATTACTGTTATTTTTATCTATTCTCCGGTACCTAGACAAACGCTGTGCTAAGAGGGCTGGCCCTTTTCTATAAGGGTCGATTCACATCTGACGGAAGATCCGTCGCGGATTATCGGTCGCGGAACGCCAGAACTGACAAATGTATAGAAAAACACTCGACCGTTCACACTCGACGGACTAACGTATCATCCGTCGAGTGTGAACGGTCGAGTGTTTTTCTATACATTTGTCAGTTCTGGCGTTCCGCGACCGATAATCCGCGACGGATCTTCCGTCAGATGTGAATCGACCCTAATATCCTCAATTTAATAAATAATCTTTCCAAATCCAGGGTATTCCATTCGACTCCCCGGTAGAACTCCCAAAGTTCCACAGCGCTATAGACGACGTGGATCTGTCAGTGGAAGTGTGCGGCATTAGATTCGAGAACCCGTTCGGATTGGCGAGCGCACCGCCGACGACTAGTGCAGCTATGATCCGAAGGGCGTTTGAACAGGGATGGGGGTTCGTGGTAACCAAGACTTTTGGACTCGATAAGGTAAGTCTTGAAAAACTATCAAGGTAACTGAAGGCAAAAATCAGGATTTTTAAGTATCAAGACCTTATTTGGACTAGATAAGGTTTAAGTCTTGACAGCTCTTTACCTGAAAATCAAGAGTAAATAGGTTTCTTCTAGGAAAGCATGCTTCATCTTACCCCACTATTGCCCCAGATAATATAATCATCAGGCAGAGTGAGGTCAAATACTGACATATTTAATAAAAAAAGATGCAATCGAAAGGTCAAAAATCTCGGTCAAAGAGTACCAAGACTTATGGAATGTAAATATCGCGAGCCAGAAATGTTTATAGAACAAAGCTGAATGATAGACTGAAACCCGTATGAGACATCTCATACGAGTGCAAATTCTTAGAACTCATCATCATCATTGTGATGATTCTAAGAATTTGCACTATGCCAGTAAAGGCATGGTGAGGCATATCTTAGAACCAAAATGAACAAAAACATACCTACGTCACGAACACGAATGGACCCGACTTTAATCCCATTGGTTCCAGAAGATGAAGAATAAAGTTATATATTTTGTCATTCGATTATAAACTTTATTCTGCAGGACTTAGTAACCAACGTCTCACCGCGTATAGTCCGTGGAGTGACGTCCGGAGAGAACTATGGGCCTGGCCAGGGCTCTTTCCTCAACATCGAGCTTATTTCCGAGAAATGTGCTGCTTACTGGTGCCAGAGCATCACAGAGCTGAAGAAAGACTTTCCTAATAAGGTAACCCTCCCGCCAAGCGGTTGCAATACTTTGTCTTAACTACGAACCATTTTGATATTTTTTTTCAAAATGGCGGCCAATGCCTAATTTCGATAGCCGGTTGACCGGTTCTCGAGATAATCGCTTTCAGAGTTGTACTTCTAATATCATCTAGAATAGGCCGAAGACATTTACATTTCATGGATGACTGTTCTTCTTCTGTCCTAGCACGAATCTGTCATAACCAGAATCTGTCCTTAACCGAAAGAAGGGAAATTTTCATAATTTTGTAACTAATTTCACATTCTTACACTACGGGAACGGGAAGCATTCATAGGCTAATAAGAATACCTAGATGATCCGATCTTAGTCGTAGTGTGCTACAAGCTAAAAGTGATCTTATCAGGTGGTGATAGCGTCGATAATGTGCTCGTACAACGAAGCCGACTGGACGGAACTGGCGCAATTGGCGGAGGCTTCGGGAGCAGATGCGCTCGAATTGAACCTGTCGTGTCCACATGGAATGGGAGAATCTGGCATGGGCCTTGCTTGTGGACAGGTAACTTTTATTTTTGGCAATACCTACTTATTTTAAAACTGGGACTCCGAATTTTTGTAGGTAATTATTATCATCGACATCAGTGGGGTCAGTGCCTACACACGTCTTCATCGTCTACTCGAGATTTTTCAAATAATTATAATAAGGCACTTATTATTTGGATTTTTATAAGTACACAAAGTGTTTGAATAAGTGTTAAGATGACGGCTGATGCCTGATAGAGAAAAATGGACGAAACACTGTTAAGCCCATCGCACATACTGTGGGACAAGGGCAGAAATATGATGATTAGACAGCGTAATCGAGGTTCTTTTGGATGTTTACGTAAAGACCCCGAGATTTTGCGGTTTTCAAATTAACCATGTTCATTCCTTTGGAGTACCTACAGGTGCGCTCTAAAGAGTAGAGCCTATAGAGCCGTCCTACTTACTCTAAATCTTAGACCAATTTATCTATTCAAGTCTTGCGTTAACATAACTGTCTGAAGCGCTCGTGGTCGTGCTTGCTTAGTCGTTCTTGATAGATCGTCGAAGTTAAGCAACGTTCGAAACGGTCTGTAAGTGGATGGGTGACCACCAGTGGCATTTTCATCTGAGCGCTTCCGTGCTTCGGAGGGCACGTTAAATTGTCGGTCCCGGCTATTTAAGTCGTTAAGCCATGACGGAGGCCTTAAGGCGGCCTAAAAACTCCGTCACCAGAGTTGGCCACTGACTCATACGAACTTACTTACTTTTACTGTTACAAATAACATAATCTGTTCTTAGGACCCAGTTCTAGTAAAGGGTATATCAGAATGGGTGCGCAAAGCCATCAAGATCCCATTCTTCGTGAAGCTGACGCCTAACATCACGGATATCGTCAGTATAGCGTCAGCCGCACACGCGGGCGGAGCGAGCGGGGTTTCAGCGATAAATACTGTCTCCGGGCTAATGACTGTCCGACCTGACGCCACGCCTTGGCCTGCTGTGGGTAAGTGCCACTATTACACTTAGCTAAAGTCCAGCACCACTGAAGCAAAGAAATAGGTACTATAGTTAGGTAGTCAAACTTCCTGTCCCATGTAATAGGTACTGAAGTATTTGTCTATTTCAGAATACAAAATTCCCGATCTACTAACGCTATTTAAAATTTAAACTTTAATCTATACTAGATGATTTATACACCGTCAGGAGGCAATCTATGCCTACATTCAACGGGATGCTGTAGTGCCTGGGACATTGTTTGACATGGAATAGGCTTGCCCAGCACCTAAACCATCCTCTCAGCTTAATCGGCCTTGTCCACAGGAAAGACCACGATACGTGTGGAGCTGACTAAGCTGCGGGTTTCCTCACGATGTTTTCCTTCACCGTTTAGAGCTCGTGTTAAAGCGCATAGAATTTTAAGAAACGAAAAATCCATTGATGCACGTCCGGGAATCGAACCCAAGACTCGGATTGAAAGTCATTGAAAGTCGAAGCTCAACCCCATTCAACACGTCTCTTCTATTCAAAATATTATGTTGATAAAATATTGCTTTGTGATTGGTCAATTTGCGACCAACTGATATCAATGCGTGTATCAACCAATCACAGCATTCAGCTCAGAGACAGACAGACGCACGTTAGGGTCGTTATAAAAACATGCTTAATTTCCAGGTGTAGAAAAGCACACAACATACGGCGGCGTATCGGGCAACGCGACTCGCCCCATGGGTCTGAAGGCGGTCTCTTCGATCGGCAACAAACTGCCTGGCTTCCCTATCCTTGGTATTGGAGGGATAGACTCCGCTGATTCCGCTCTGCAGTTCATTATGTGTGGCGCTCCCGTTGTTCAGGTACAAATATTCATTGATCGCACACTTGTCATTTGTCGCAGTCATTTTTCTATACAAAAAATGGTGATGACGTCAGAAAATGCGGCTCGCTTCTGACGTCAGCAGCATTTTCTCTATTGAGTTGACAGTTCGGCGCGTTCGGCTCGGCTGGACTATGCGAACACCCTAAATAAATAAAAATAAAGTATAGAGCTTCAACGAATCTGGAATAGGTACCTACATAAGATCTGAGAGAATGTCTACCGCGGCTTGGGAATTGATGTGGTCCCGTTTTATTGAGTTTTATTCTGGAGGAAAAGGAGGTACTGTTCTGATAAACAGCTCATTCCTCCATCATCAGATCATCTCGCTATTATTGCATTCATGGGCGGATCCAGAATTTTTTTCTGGGAGGGGCACAAGAAACAAAATCTGACAAAAATATCACAATTTATTAATTTTTCGTCGTTAGTAGGTAGGTACACAATAATATCGTCTGGAGGGGGCACGTGCCCCCGTGCCCCTCCCCCCCTAGATCCGCATATGATTGCATTGTCACCAAAGACTCAGTTTGCCAAAATTCAACTCAATCGGGCAGTGGGTCAAATTCAGCTTACAAATGCTAAACAGCTAGAAGTTTGTTAAGTAAATCGGTATAATGGAGCTGGAGGTGAACCGAGGTATCTTTCAGATTTGCAGTGCAGTCCAGAACCAAGACTTCACAGTAGTAGAAGACTACATCACAGGTCTGAAGGCGCTTCTCTACTTACACTCAGTCGGCCTATCGGGATGGAACGGACAATCGCCGCCTACCTTCAAGCATCAGAAGGGAAAACCTGTGCAGACTCTGTACGGTGACGATGGGAAGGTAAGTCTTATTGGGGTGGAATAGGGTTTCAAATTGAGTAAGATTCTTTAAAATTCTATGGAGATTGCACTATTCTTTGACTATATTTTGGCTCTTTGATGCGACTTACAGCCTGGCGTAGGGACATATAGGATCACTAATTGATAGATAAGCGACATATAACTGTTCCTCCTGCGACGCAAACAGTTGCAGATTCGATTCCCGCCGCGGGACAAATGTTTGCATATTCTGCAATTACTTGTTTTGGTTCTGCAGCCCTTTAAATTGAACTACAGATGATGATTTATTAATAGCATTCCTTCCACAGTGCTTCAAGTCATTACTCATTAGCTCTATGGCAAAATCTTGAGAATGTCTCATTGGTAATGCATCTTTGAGCTCCATCGTTTAGAAAACTGAAAATGTCATTCAGCTTAATAAACCTAATTCTCTTTATTTCCCCCAGGTCCTAGCTCACTTTGGTCCCTACAACCAGAAGCGGGAAGAACAATTGCACGCAATCAGGCTAAAATCGGACATATTGCAAGAAAACACGGTTCAGAATTACTTGACAAATAGCGTAAATAATCACGAAGTGCCTAAGATAAAGGATGTGTTAGGCGAAGCATTGCAGAGGGTTGGCACGTACAAACATCTGGATAATACGAAGCAAGTCGTGGCGCTTATTGACGATGTAAGTATAAAAAATCTATTTAAAAATAAAAGTGTGAGGTTTGCACACAAAGGGTTCCCATTTTGCGAATGTCTTATGGTTTTAGGATTTTCATTCCAGTTTATTGTGATACAGCCCTATATGACGACCTCTGTGGCGCAGTGGGTGAAAGCCCGCTTGAGACGCGGAAGGTTGCGGGTTCGATCCCCGCCGCGGGGTAAAAGTTAGTATGATCTGCAAATATTTATCTCGGGTCTGGGTGTTTCTATGTATATACGTATGTATTTACAAACAAAAAGTATAAAAGTAGTATATCAGTTATCTGGCTGATAGAGGAGAATGGAAGAAGAACACATGTTGTGCCGACCCCACATAATGTGGGAAAAGGGCAGGAAGATGATGATCAGTTAACTGGTTCCCATAGTACAAGCTTTGCTTAGTTTGGGGCTAGATGATGCTGTGTGAAATTGTCCAGCATTATTTATAACGGACAGAAGACCATGGAGGCCATAAACAAGGTCGTGGGTACTTTGGATACAGAATCATAAAAATTACTAATTTTCAAACTGATAACAGAAATAAACAATAATCACGTAAAAGGGATGTAGGTATTAGCCTTATCTACAAATAACACAATGTATTACGTGCCTAAGGATTACACTAGACTAATAATTATTGTTTGTTTCAGGACATGTGTATAAACTGCGGTAAATGCTACATGGCATGTGCGGACTCGGGTTACCAAGCAATTGAGTAAGTATGGTAGCAAAAAGAATGTTAACAATGAAGGAAAAGGTGTAGGTACTTTTTACCTACGTAATTATGCTTAGATATTTTCTCACATTTGTTGGAGAGAGTTGGGGGGGGGGGGGGGACTTTTGCCCAGCAGTGGACAGCAAAATAAAAAAAACTTATACATTAATAATGTGTAAATATAGGGTTGATGAGCACTGGCAGTCTAGTGAAAGCAACCTTGCATTCCAATTATAATATCGAAGGTTCGAATCCGATCGCGCGATGAGTAGTACTCTCAAACGGTGAAGGAAAATATCATGAGGAAAATATGTTGAAGAACCTAAATTGTCCAAAAAATTCAGTGCACGAAAAATGCTTCTTTGAGGCGCACTAAAAAAAACACTTAAGTATATCCATTGTTCCGTTCGAAAGAACTAATGACATGATAAAAAGATAACTAACCCTAGTTTATCATCATCATCAGCCTATAGCAGTCCACCGCTGGACATAGGCCTCCCCTAATGAGCGCCATTGCGCCCTGTAACCCTAGTAACTCAAATAAAAATAAGTTACCTAAGGTTGTATGAGGCAGTGGCCAACTCTGGTGACGGAGTTTTTAGGCCGCCTCAAGGCCTCCGTCATGGCTCTTAACGACTTAAATAGCCGGGACCGACAATTTAACGTGCCCTCCGAAGCACGGAAGCGCTAAGATGAAAACGCCTGGCGGTCACCCATCCACTTACAGACCGACTATCTATCAAGAACGACTTAGCAAAGCATGACCACGAGCGCTTCTCCCTGTTACTCAAAAGTTCAATGTATTTTCAGCTTCGACCCGGAAACACACATACCCCACGTGACAGACGATTGCACAGGATGTACGCTCTGCCTCTCCGTTTGTCCAATCATCGATTGTATATCGTAAGTATCTGTCTATATAAGTGAAGTTCTCTCACAGCTCAATTGTTAGTTAAAAATGAGTTTACGCCTGCGCTTAAGTATTCTATGATTGAGAGTTTGTAAGTAAATCTTGACTGAAACAAAAATAACATGCCTAGCGAACATGTATAATACATGTATAGAAAATATTTAGGGGCTCTGAAGCACTTCCAAATGCATTTTTTTACGAGGTCCACATTTATAAGCTAGAACTTTAAGGCTTTCTTCTATGCTACTTATTTCTTTTAAATATTATAGAAGTTTCTGTACTAAATGTAGTTAATTAATTCTTGATTTTTTATCAAATTTGCAGAATGGTTCCCAAGACAATCCCGCATGTCATAAAAAGAGGTCTGCATTACCAAGTGCATCCAATCTCGCCACTAGATGCTGTGTGTCAATAAACTGAACAATAAAATGTAAAAATATTTAATTTGTAAATTACAAAATTATATTATATTCATAATTCGTTTGTATATTATTTCTGAATTCTCTTTTTGGTATTCCCAACTCTGAACCCAACTATTTGACGGGTTTTCACTTAGAGTTAATGCTGATATAGGCTTGGGACAATCATAATGCTGTTTAGACACAATGTTAATTTTAAGATCCCCATTAATTTTTCTATGCAACTTCTCGCATATAAAACATTCAAATGCTTCCACAGTTTTTAAAGGGTCAATTTGATAGGGCCTTTCTTTATACTCCTGTATAAGTTTATCATTTGTAATTACTTGTTTTATTTTATGTTCCAAATATGTTTCATACAAACCATCATCTTTGAGCAGAATATTTATATAATCAGCTAATACTTTTGGAGTGGGGAAGTCATCTAGCAGTATAGCTGATTTTTCATTTGGAAACCAGTCTTTTACAGTAGGTGAGCCAAAGTAAATAGGTACACTACCTACTTTAATCGCCCTCCAAAACTTTTCAGTCAAATAGTCCACGCAAACACCATTCTCAATCGCCACAACAAACTTGTATCTAGCAACAAATTTCATAAATTCATCATCATTCAAATTGTTCAAATAATCTCCAGAAAACTTCTCAGGCAACTCTTTGTTATTCAAACATGCCCCATATGAATCTATTTGTATGTATTTCATCAGCTCTTTTACATAGATATCTCTCTCTGTTGAAGTCTCACAGTCACTTTGCAAGAATAGGATTGGAGCGATTTCTTTGAGATAAGTATTTTTCTCAGAAGTTTCTATATAAAACTGTTTTGATGTAATGACATCAAGCGAATCCAAATGTAGTAACGGAAAAGGGACATCACTGTGTCTATTGTATGTTGAAGAAAAGTTGAATACATTTAACACAGACTCATGCATCAGCTCTTCCACATTTCTTGGAGATTCTTCATGGAGCAGACCCCAAATTACGCTCTCGGGTCTCCGTTCAGGCAAATCACTTAAATTAATATCACTGCCATAGAATAAGAATGCCTGCACTTTATGAATATCACTTAAGTTTTTACTACTGAGCACTACACATTGAATGTTGTTTGGACAGAGCTTTGTATCTGCTGTTCCTGGAAAACCCACCGTCCACCACACAATCATTGGATTGTCCAGTGGTTTTAAAGTTCTTTTATCAAAATCCCAAGGCCATAACATTGTCACAAAAAATATTATTAAAACAGACCACAACAGTTCACATAAAGTCACTTTCATTATTCTTTTCTTAAGACACTTGTAAAATTTTTTTACAAAAACCATGACTGTCCTACTCCAGTGAATGAAACATTTGAAGCACATTTTTGTGGTTACAACAGGAAAATGTTATCAGTTTTATCACTTAGAATGTCCAACCACGTTCTTTCTGCATATAATAGATGTCCATACTGAATGCAATAAGTAGGTCTATATAAAACAGTCCATAGATCGCTCCCGACATTTTACCAACCAGAAATAGATTCATTAATGCGAGCAGTGTTACAACTATTTCAATGATAACATAATATAACTCCGCTTCATACTGTACTTGGTCCACAATGTACAGCACCATTATAAGGAGGGATAACATTAAGGTTGGTCCTGCGACGAGGCAGTACCACACATCCACGGGCACCACAACATGAGGGATTATGTTGAGAAGCAGGGCCACTACCTAAAAGTAAGATACGGACCATCTAGTATCAAATACATTAGAATAAAATAACTTCACGGTATTATAGTAAGGTATAATAATTATAATCTACAGAAGAATAAGCGTACAACTTATTTGATAATTTATTATTGTTGCAGCAATGCAAAACCTCTTTCCTTTATTACATAGTATTGGTCAATACAAAGTGCGACAAGCATATGACAGTAGAACAGGACGTATAGAGGAGCGGATACGGATTTTGACACAAACACAGAGATGAGAGCTATAGCGTTAAACAATATTTGTATCATAATATACAATTGTTCGGCTAAATCGTGCACTTGGTCCACTAGGTATAAAATAATGAACATAGCTGATAGAACGAGCGTAGGGGCGATGGCCAGGCAGTGCATGATACCAGCATCCGTCAATACGAAGGGGATTATCATAAGGAGCATTGATATTACCTAAAAATAATAATTCTATTGTAGGTATGTTTTGTCACGATAGATTTTATAACCTTACCTAAACAGTTTGAATTCCGTTTGGGCATGATTGGTTGTGTCTACAAGATGTGAAGTCTCAGAGAATAGTATTTATGCCCTAGCCCTTAGCAATTTTTAATTCCGCACAAACATTTCACAGAAGTTTTCACATTTCACAACAACAACAACAAATCAATGACCAATTCAAAATGATTCAAGTTGTAATGTCAAACTTGTCATGTCACTTGCCCTTCATCTTGAGTCGAGTAGTCGAATAATCGAGTAGGTAGTCGAGTAGTCAAATTTTATTGCAAAATTGTAAATTTTTCATAGATTTGAGTTAGGGTATGCATAAGCGTAAAAAGTAGGTAAAAATCTTTGGACTGGACTATGGATTTAAACAGATCAACGTAATATTACCTACACCAAAAATGCCCTCTTTTACCTAAGTAACCTAGATAAGTACTTAAATCTACAAAGTTAATACTAATGTAATTAATTTTAAAAAATCGGTCAAACCTTTGGTAAACACCTAACCTATGATGTGTTAGTTTTCTTTATTTTGTAATGTGATGTGATGTCAAGATTGTCAAGGCCCTAATTGATAGGGAGACCCATAACTTAGGGCAGCGTACCTATCTACAGCCCTACTTACTGGCTGTAGGTAGGTACGCAGACCGTTGACCCAAAACATTTTGAAAAGTAAGTACGAAAGTAATCATTTACTAAGAATTGTTTACCTAGGTAGGTACTACTTAATTAAAATCTTTATGGGTTTTTAATGTTATGTGTAGGTATTTAAACAAAAAGGTTGTAATACGAAATCGAATAATACCTTGCACACAAACGCTGGTCTAGGTACCTTATCAAACTTTCTGTTTTATATACCTGCTAACGTACCTACCTACTAAACTAAGTAGGTAATAACGTACATATTGCATAGTGTGCTAGTAGGTAGCTATTCGAAATATACTCCTGAAAAGTTGAATAGACGTGTCCCTGACTACCTCCACTATTAATAACAATACGATCGATCATCGATGCCGCCGATTGACATCAAAACTCCTACTGTATTTTATTTTAGAGCGGCCTTTATGATCTAAGAGAACGACCTTTGCCAAACCCGAGCCTTGAAAATAATAATAAATAAATAAATCATGTTGGGCATTTGCTGCTCGTTTTCAGATAGTAGCTAAATAGTCAGGTTAGCCGGGTTTGCATTGGCTAAATAATGAGGGGTATGCATTGGACTACTCCTCAGTCCTCAGACTAGTCCTATCATAGATAGTTAGACAGCTCAATTTACCGTGGTGAATTTACCTTTGCAAGCAGCTGTCAAAAGGTCAAGGTCGTTTACTAGTGATGTAAATTTCTTATAAGTACCTAAGTCTACCGGTTTTGTTTTCAAAATTAAATAAAAAATGGATATTTCGATTATAATTTGGTTTAATAAATAATTAACAGTATGGAAATAACTAGAAGGCACTTCAAGTATTCACTTTTAAATAAATTAATAGTACATACATTAAAATCTACTATTATCAAGTAAATCTAAGCGCAACTGAAAGTACAGCCTCTTTCGTTTGCAATCAAAAACAAATCCAATGCTAATGCAGTGAGCAATGCGAAATAAAATACCCCGTAAATAAGCCAAAGCCAAACCTTAGCAAGATTTAGAAGAAAACATTGAATGAAAGCACCAAATGTAAATAAAATTTGGAAAAATAAATACATTTTTTCCATAAACAATGGCACTTTTCTTCTAAAGTATAAAATAATAAATAGTAAAGATATTACTAAAGTAGGACCAGTTGATATGCAGTACATGTGTCCATTAGGCTTAGGAATCGCCAAGGGCAATATCGTTATAACGAAAGATACTCCCTACAAAGTAAAAACAGTGTTATAATCAACTATTCTAGCCTTGCAGATTTAACTACTATAGAATAACAACAAGGTAAGGATGTATTGAGTACCTATAAAATTGGTAGTAATCATAGTTTTATGTACTTACAAATTCAACAAGCTTCATAATGAAAATATTGTATCTTATTAGCTCATTCCATTTTTTATCGACTGGAACCGAATCTGGAATTAAAAAACTCGAGTCAATGGATAGTTGTTGCTAAAACGTGATAGGACAATATTTTGAATAGATTTCTAATATACCTAGGTAGGTACTAAAGTCGGTGTCTTTGAAATGTTCGAAACTTCGAACACTATTTAAATTAATCTATTATAAATAGTAGAACAATTTAACAAAAAATGAAATTGTTATTATGCTCCTGAAGCTTCGTCCGGAACGAAGATGAGAGAGCGTCGTCGTTTTTGTCTTTTTCCTCCAGTTCTCCATAATTTTGTAGCATTTCATTTCCTTCTGCAATGCATAATAACAATTTTCTACCTTTATTTTCGATTAGACCAGTTAATGTTTCGTAGAGAAATTATTTTCATTATCACTAGGCAGTGCGAGGCTTTAAATAAGACTACCCTCAAGTTTCGTATCATTGCGTCTCATCTTCATCAGGCAGCATTTAAGTACTCCGGACGAAGCTTCAGGAGCATAATAACAATTTCATTTTTTGTTAAATTGTTCTATTATGCCCCTTTTCGCTTCGTCCGGAACGAAGATGAGACCTGTTTGTTTTCGCCTGGTGATAAGAATTTTATAGATATGTAGGTGAATGTTTGAAACAAGTATCATAGGTTATGAATAATACACTGAAAATTAATAATTATCTTACTATTTATTTTCAAAAATAAAAGTGGGTATCTTCTTGAATATGATTAAGTATTAAGTAGGTAAGTATTACTAATAACAGAAAGGCACAAATAGAATTAATCTTAATTATTGAAATCAAGTAAGTATGTAAATGATCAACAATCATTGTAACAAAACAGAGTATCTCCATATTATACAAGATAGCTATAATTTGCCTAAATAAAGTTACATTAATTAAAAGCATTTAAATAATTGGTTGAAAACTCTGCGTCAGTAATTTATTTGCATCATCTCTAACTTTGATTTCTTTTTTATAAAATTTTAGAAAAGTGTTGCTCTGGCGCCAATTGCCTTTGGACAAAATTTCATCTAATGGAGTATTTTTCAACCAGTTATATGAAGCTACAGCAGCCCTAGTACTACCTGGGGTTGCTTTTATGTTAGCGTCCCTAAGTAAGGATTTAATCCAAGATGCAATAACTGTTCTAGAGGCTGGTTTATTTTGACTACGATTACATGTTAAAAATAATTCAGAATGCTGGCCTCTGCGAGATTCACTGAGTTCCAGGACTTTACGTACCCAATAAACAGGACAAATATTTTTAGAGTTAGTGTTTTCAAAAAGCTTCCATCCAGATTGTTGAAAATTAGCTTTATCAGTCTTTGATCCAAATTTCGGCCAGAAAATGATATGATCTGCATGGTCTGTAAAACTATTACTGTCTATGCATAATAGAGTAAGATCATGGACCCTACGTCCTGATGCCAATAAAAGAATCAAAGCACATCTCCTATTTGATTCAAAGAGTGACTCATTAGTTACATTATTGTTCTCTAACCAATCTACAAGTACACTAGGATCCCAAGTAGGACATTGGGCTTTCACTGGATTTTCTAAAGCAACTGACTTTAAAATCTTTTTAATCAAAGGATCAGAACTGAGTTTAGTCTGGAGATGTGGTTCACAGATAGTAGAAATAGCAGATTTATGTACTAAAATCGTTTTATAAGAAAGGTGACGATCAATATGCAAATGAGCTAAGTATCTAGCTAAAATCTGACCTGTAGGTTTTTGTGGAGAAACCTTATTTTTGTTTGACCAATCCAACCAGCACTTCCATACCCTTTTGTAAACCGATAAAGATGATTTTCTCCAACTTCTGCTTAACAAATCAACTTCAGTAGGAGACCAATCTTTCAGTAGATTGTTCCACCCCGTACCAACCAAGCCTCCAAAACTAGATTCCTCACATTCGGTGGTGGTTGATCTGTGGTCGTATCCAAGAGTATGTTGGATAAGTTCGTTATTTGTAAGGGGTGCGCTAGGGCTCTTGCCATGAGATCTGGTTTCCAAAACGTCTTGTCCCAACGAGGTGCTATTATGATGTATTGACCCGATGCTGAGTTTAGATGGTTGAGGACTTGTGGGATTAGGCATGGAGGCGGAAATATCCATCCCAGTCTGTAGTGCCATGTTTGGCTGAAAGCATTGCAGAATTGGGCCTTCTTGTCCAGGTAATCTAGGCTGCAATATTTCCTCAGAACATGAGCTGTTCTCGACGCAAACAGATCGATTTCTGGTTTTCCCAATTTTCGAAACACTTTTCGCGTGGCTTCCTTCAATAGATGCCATTCCGAAGGCTGGCGTCCTCGTGACAAGCAATCTGCTGTCCCATTTAAGTAGCCTGGAAGGTGTTGTGGCATAAGATTTATTTGATAGTTTTGAGCCAATTCCAATATCTGTTTCGCTTCGTGGAATAGTGTAGTTGATTTTGTGCCCCCTTGGTTCTTTAGATAGGCTAACGCAGTTCGATTGTCGGACTGGACAAGAAGTGTTCCTTTTTTCAAGATGCTCTTGTTGCATGAGATCGCCCTGAAAATGGCATGAAGTTCCTTTCGATTCGAATGCCAGTTTGTTTGTTCCGGGTTCCAACGCCCTGAAATGGCCTCGTTGTTCAGGTAGGCACCCCATCCGTAATCGGAAGCATCTGTTACCAAGAAATTCTTGATTTTTGGAGTGTGGATAGGGGATTTCTGATAAATTGCCTCTTTCCACCAGCGAAGTTCGTTCATTACATTTTTTGGAATAGGAATTACTGAATTCGAGCTTTTCCGTAGATCGCGGTTGCAATGAATTTGAATCAACCTGCAATGAAGTCGGCCCAACGGCACAACGAAGCATACGAAGTTGAGGCATCCCAGCAATACTTGGACCTGTCGTAGGGACCATTTTCGCCTTTCTAAGAAATAATTCAGCTGATGAGATATTCTTTTTGCTTTTGTTTGAGAAATGCCCCTCATATTTTGGAGTAGGTCCCAATCGACTCCTAAGTATTCGAGGTGCTTGCTCGGCAATACTATAGACTTGTTGAGATTGACTGTCCAGCCCAATTTTTGTAACAGGGTCTAGGGTGTTCTGGACGTGTAACTGCAACATACTTTGAGATTGCGCAGCTAGGAGAAAATCGTCCAGATACACGATAATCCTTATTTTCTTCTTTCTCAATTGTTCGGCCAACCAATTTGTCATTGAGGCGAATATTTTCGGAGCGCATGACAATCCGAAGGGGAGACATGTCATTTGCCACATTGTTCCTTGATAAAGTACTCTCAGAAACCTCCGATGGACGGGTAATATTGGTAGATGGAAGTATGCTTGAGAGAGGTCTATTTTTGCAACCCAGTCCCCGGGTTGAAGAAATTTTGGTACGCTGATATGGGAGATCAGGTGAAACTTGGATGGCCTGATAAACTCGTTTAGCTTTTTCAGGTTTAGTATAGGTCGCTGGGTCCCATCTGGTTTCGGAACAAGGAACATGGGAGAGACAAAGCTCGCCGAGCTGTCTGCTTTTTCTAAAACCTTCATGGAAATCATTTTTGAAATTTCTTTTGTCATTTCCGAGGTTACTGGTGTGGTATAAGTTTCGAGGAGGGACTTGTTTTTCAGTAATGGAGGTTTCTTGAAAAATGGTATTCTTATACCCGAAATTATTTTGAGGCAATATTCTGGAGCACCCATCCTCCTCCATACCGAAAAATAATGTTTCAGGCATCCTCCTTGAAACTGGCATCTCGAGTCATTTGTACCTCCTTCTTTTATGGTCATTATTGGATCGGTAAGATTGATCCTGGTGTTTCTTTCTGGAGTCATGACCCGCCGGGCCCTCTTTGTTTTGTCGCATGTTGTTATTGTCTCGAAAGGACTGAGAATATTTTCTCTTATGACTCTGTTTCGGTCTATTAGACGAATTTTGATGATTATAAGGCCTTTGGGTCTTATTAACAAAACCTCCGGTTCGGTTAGGTTTAACAAACGTTTTGTTTGTACCACCATGGGCTGTTAGCACTGTTTGAAGCTGGGCGTTATCAAAGAGATGAGCGTCTGAGGGAGGTATTTCTTTTAATTTTTCTGCCACTACAGTATCTGAACACTGACGTAAAATGTTAGATCGTCTATGTTGTATGATACCAGCCCTTTTTCCACAAGACAGTTGTAGAACATCATCATTTGCTTTTAAAAATAGTTTGTCGTTGATAAATAACTCTTTGACTTTGTCAGTTATCGTTTCCGATGAAAGATTTTCAGCTGAATGGCACCAGTTCACCAAACTCTGTAACCGCTCTTGCATCGCATTATTTTGTATAATGGCAGCATGAGTAATGGCGGCCAGAGTGTTTTCAAAATCTGATTGATACGTCGCCGACGTGTCATACGGTTTTAATTCGGGGTTAGTCTTAAGAGAACAGAACCCTGGTGTTGCTCTGTGCAGCTTTTGAGTCTCAAAAAAGGGGATGTTCATCCAATCTGAACGGCCAAACTTCTGGAGCTTACTCAACAGATTAAGTTCAGAAACATCTGCTTCTTTAATTGTGGGCTCTTTTAACTGTACAGAGGGTTCCCAACTGAGCACATGAGAGTCTTGAGGTAAGGATGAATCGACTAAAATGTTATGAGCATCTGGTAAGCCTTGCCAGATTACATCACCTTGTGAAGGTGGTAGGTCGTTCTGAACACTTGGTACTTCCAGTACAGTGTGGTTACAGGTACCCTCAAATGGTGCATGGACTTCGGCCTGAACATATTGAATATTAGGGCCCCCAATATTCTGGTTTACACCATCGTTGGCAATCACCTCACTCTCAGCAAGATAATATTGAAAACTAGGAACCCTAGATTCAGGTGCGTATTGTATACCAGGACCCCTGATATTGGAAGCACTACTTTTAGGCTTTATGAGAATGTCGCTTAAAATATTGACTTTCTTTGCTAAGTCTTTTAACGCTGAAGATTGCCGTCTTTCGCGTCTAGCTTGGCGACGCCGTCGCTTTCGCCTATTATATTTTACATTGGGTGCACTTTGAGAGTCAGATGAATCATCAGATTCAGATGACGAGACATCACTATACTGTACACTTACCGGTGCACCAACACTTTGATTCTCACTTTGACTCATGTTCACTTTTAGATTCACTTTGGATTCCAATGATGTTGCTCCAACCGATGTAGACGACGCAATGATACGAAACTTGAGGGTAGTCTTATTTAAAGCCTCGCACTGCCTAGTGATAATGAAAATAATTTCTCTACGAAACATTAACTGGTCTAATCGAAAATAAAGGTAGAAAATTGTTATTATGCATTGCAGAAGGAAATGAAATGCTACAAAATTATGGAGAACTGGAGGAAAAAGACAAAAACGACGACGCTCTCTCATCTTCGTTCCGGACGAAGCGAAAAGGGGCATAATAAAAAGGTACTTATTGTTTTTTTTACGGATTCACTCACCATTTATTATCATATCAGACATGTCTCTTGCGTTTTAAAATATTTTCCTACTCAAATATGAACATGACCATTCACTCTTTCAGTGAGACTACAAATTCATAGGTACAAAATGGTAAAAATATAAAATAATTCAGAAAAAAATCAAGTTACTTAGTACTTCTCCAAATATTTCTGTCTTCGGTTTATGTCAGATTGATACGTGACATATTTTTCACTCACAAACTATTTTTGCCACTGAATCCAAGCAGTATTAAATCAATAAATTTATTAAAAGTTCAACAACTCACTATTTTATTTTGTACTTATTTTATTATGATCCCAATTTTATTGAAACCGCAAAGGCCGTAGCAGAATCACAAGTAATTCAATCTAAAACAACACATTGTGAAAAAACCGGTGGAATCTAGGACCAAGTATCATACTGGACAGAGTGATTTCGTTTTACGCGTGTCCATTTTTTGCTAGTGTGCGGTTGCGGAATTGTATTAGTGTGCGTGACTAGAGATGTGACTTTGCTGTCGAGCCTATCGATAGAATAAGGACGAAATGAAAAAAAAAGCATTTTAATTGGTCTTAATCAAGTCTAAATCTTTATTAAACTTTCATTAAAATTGATATGTACAATAAATATAATATTTTATATTATTAAACAATCTTATAACACCGGAAAACAATTTATCCATCTAACTAAGCTATTTATTAACAACATTTTCAGAAAATTTTCTTTTACTTTACTGTAGGTACATCAATGAGAGATTACAACAGTTAGTTTACAATGACTTGACCTTTAGATAATATACATTTTGTATACATATTTCTGACGCTGCTTTCAGCGACTGCGTTCTTCATTACAAATTTCTAGGAGTAATCAATTGAATTTCATCTCTGCGCTGAGGTGGTTTTCTTTTCTTCGCTACCTGCAACATTCATTTTGAAAATCTATTAACCTGACTAAAGAATAATCTATCATAGACCCGCAGTAGGGCAGTGTATTAACATAGAGAGTAAAAAAATAATAAATAATGCAGGACAATCCATACAGCACCATCTAGCCCCAAGCTATGCAGAGCTTGGTTATTAGTACTAGATAACTGATAATACAGGGTGGATTTTTGAGATGGGCCACGGAGGACAGGTAACTTAACCGTTATAGCAACAGGAAAACGCTCTTAGGGGATCTGACTATAATTTTTTTTCAATATCTGTGAATGCAGTTCAAAATATCTCAAAAAGTTAGGGAAGGTCTCATAAGAGCGTTTCCCTGTTATAGTTCCCTGAATGTAGTTTATTTTTACATTTGAAAAACTTACCGGTTGATAGTATACTGGATATCCTTCAAAAATGGTTGGTACTCTTGAGTTTTTTAATTGATAAGCCGTGGATAAAACAGGATTCATCAAAGTGTTTTGAACAAAGCTTGGAATGTTTTGCAGGCTCCCAGTTATCACGTCTAACAGCTTTGATCCACTCGGTTCTTATTTCTGGGCATTTTGGGAACCTAAAAGTTAAACGTTAAATTTAACAAACATGAAAGTTGAATACTATCGATAAAACTAGACTTGACTCTACGCGCATCACTAGCAAAGAAGCTAAATTTATTTAGGCTATTTATTGGTGGTTTTTACAGTATTTTGAATCGTAATCACTTATGAACATAATAACTAGATTGCTACAATGCTATTACTACTGTTTTTATAGTCATGAACTCATTATTTTAGCATTTTTATCGAGGGAAAATGTTATCAAAAACTTACGCATGAAATGACAATTCCGGGTCTTTTACGCCTCCTTTTGTAGTTCTTGATGAACAATACACAGCTGAACATGACATAGTTTCAATTTATCAATTTAATTTAAGCCTAAACACAGTAATTTTTAAGTTTTTCTTGATTTTTCTCCAACGATCTCACACTGTTTTGACTACCAAGGTAGTCATAAACTGACACGACTTACACCTACAGTGCTGCGTTGCCAAACGTACACTAGCTATCTCTTTTACTCGGAGCTAAGCTCCGTGAGATAGACAAAGATACATGACTACCAGGTTTGTTACACAGATACAAGAGCGGCAACGTCGCAGGCTCTGTCCAGTGTGATTCTTGGTCCGAGGGTGGAATACTTTTTTTTACGCTATAGTCTTTTTCACGCCGGAACGTATGCAAGACACTTCGAGATAATGTCAAAATCAGTCTAATAGTAATGTCCTAAAGTTTAATCGAGATTATCAAAATCGATTTTTGTTTCACTACTATCAATTCATCTCATTCGATTATAAGGTTAATTCATAGACAAAATTACTAAACCAACGATTATTTTTTTACTTATCGATTCATCGATTGTTTCGATTTTCATTTCCGCACTCTCTAATAGGTAACGTTCCATTTTACTCAGTACTGTTATTTGGCGGAGTTTTTTAGAAAATGTTTATTGTTTATTTATTTATATTTTATGGCTCGTTTATGATAATGTATGAAATATTTAAACAGGAAATGGACAAAAACATTTTTTTTTGTATGTTACATCGTTTAATTATTTTTCTTGATTTTTTTGTTTCAAAATTGTTGTGAACTACACAACGTGAAACGAAACAAGTTCAATGTGTCTTGCATACGTTCCGGCGTGAAAAAGACTATAATGGATAGAAAAGTCAAGCACTTGTATGTGACGTAAAGTTACGTTTACGTACGTTGGCTGGCCTGGCTGGCTCAGCGGCTGTCAAAAAGTTGAGGAATAGCTGTGTCTTCTGACTGAAATATTGTGATTATTTTTAGTTCCTCCGACCAGTATTGAAATGTTATAGCTTAGTGGGGTGAAATCACGCCTGAATTATGGATACAGAAGATCATCTGCTACTCGAGGTAAATAATGAAGGCCAAATACTTCACAACGTGGAATTTTATGAGGTTATGTTGTTAGTGTAGAACGACTAGAATTTCCAGTAGCTGATTGAATACTCTTGTTTTAGGTGGATGTTTTCTTATCTAAGGCATTAGCCGAGAACCTTGTCGTACTACAGTATCCTGTGAGACCGGGGAATAGGGACTGGAATGATTTACAAATCAGGAATGCATCAATCAAGCCGAAAAACCAGATGTTTCGACTAGAAATGGGCTTAGACACTTACAGTGATAAGTACTGCCAGTCTAAAGGAGAACAAATTGCTATCAATACTGATGGGCAACAGGTAACAATATCTGTATTTAAAAATAATCCATATTATTATTATAAATGTGAAAGTAACTCTGTCTATCTGTCTGTTACCTTTTCACGCCCCTTTGAACACCAATTTTCAACTGAATGCCAATTTTCAACCGATTCCGTTGAACACCAATTTTCAACTGAATGCCAATTTTCAACTGATTCCGTTGAACACCAATTTTCAACTGAATGCCAATTTTCAACCGATTCGGTTGAAAATTGGCATAGATGAAGGTTGTATCCCAAGGAAGGAAATAGGCTACTTTTTATCCTGAAAAAATCCTGAGGGACCGCGGGTCACACAGCGGGAGCGCAGCTAGTATAGTATACATATGTATGTTTAACACTCCTATGCACAGGCAGCTCTCAGAGCTGATGCGTGTATATCTTAGTCCTTGTCAGTGCGCTTTAAATATTTGTCCAGTTGAAAGAGTTCACTGAGGGGGCATTGACTCTGGTAACCGGTTCCAGTTGTGCATGATGCGATTGGGCAATATGTGCTCTCTTGGTTTGCTGGTACTTGACCCACGATGCAGCTTTAGTAAGTGTCCTCTCAACCTTTTCAAATTTTGATTAACTTTTCAGGAATCAACATGGCACGTGAAAGAGAAAGACAAATCCTTGTATTTCAAGCATGGGATGATGGACAAAATAGTTTTGGAAAGCTCGGCACCATGCACTGACACAAAGACATATGCTGTTGCCATTCTACAGGATAAGGAACTCCACATCACTCCTATACAAGCTAACAAAGGTAAATCAAATAAAGCTATTACATAATGAGGTAACGAACAACGAATGTCGTCGACGTGAGCCAGAAGGCCGCTAGACTAACATGGGACTGGGCCGGACACGCCTGCCGCATGTCGGATGACCTTTGGTCCAAATTAACAACCGAATGGGCCCCCAATGGCGGAAGACGACATCAGCAGACCTAGATTGAGGTGGAGAGATGAGCTGGACTCGTTCATGGAAAGTTGGTTCTCCATAGCACAAGACCGAGAAAGGTGGAAGGGGGATAGGGAGGCCTTTGCCCTGCAGTGGGACGATGTGGGCTAGTTATCCATACTAATATTATAAATGTGAAAGTAACTTTGTCTGTCTGTCTGTCTGTCTATCTGTCTGTCTGTCTGTTTGTTACCTTTTCACGCCCAAACCGCTGAACAGATTACGCTGAAAATTGGCATGGATAAAGGTTGTATCCCAGGGAAGGACATAGGCTACTTTTTATCCCGAGGGAACGCGGGTTACACCGCGGGAGCGCAGCTAGTATTATATACATAATGAGATTTAAGCACTCGTGGCTAAGGAGGCACAACTGTTTATTAGTTTTTTGATAGATTGTCGAAGTTAAGTAACATTCTAAACAATCTGTAAGTGGATTGGTGTCAGTACCATTTTCATCTGAGCGCTTCCGTGCTTCGGAGGGTTGTTTAAATTGTCAGTCCCAACTATTTAAGTCATTAAGCCATGGCAGAGAGACTAAAAAACTCCATCACCATAGTTGGCCACTGACTCATAGAAACATACTTACTTAAGGGTGTAAAAAGACTGCTACCGAAAATTGAGGGGTCGCAATCAGACCATGATTACATAAACATATTTAGCGAAAAAAAAAACGCAAAGAAATCTTGACTTAGCTTCTTCATGTTATGTTATAAATTATCACCAGTATATCATATCTACCTAATAATTTCATTTATAAAAGAAAAAACAATTGAAACTCAAAACCCAGCAATCTACGTAAAATAACGCGCCCAGAACATACGCAAACAGTACTCTTCAAACGCTGTTTTCTCCGGATATAAAGATTTTTTGGAAAATCCTTTTGGATTTGGTTGTGTGTTGGGATGCTGCTGTACCTACCCCTTTCGGCTTCGGTAGACGTCTTTTTACACCCTGTATACTTATGTATACTTTATCTTTGTCAAATAATCATTCTTAATGTTTACCAGGCGTACTACAAATGCGGCCATCATACAGCTATTTTGACAAACAAGACAAGTTGAAAAAAGATAAGGATGATGAAAACTCCGATGAAGAAGAAAAAGAGCCTGAAGCTACACAGGTATTCACAAAAACTTCACAGTAAATAACCTACAAAACAGGTCCTATACAGTCATACATAAAATCATGACTCTTTCTCATAGGGATAGGCAGAGACTATAAAATTTCACTTGCTGCTATGTATGTGCATACAGTATGATCAAAGGAATCTAGAGCATTAGTGAAGTTAGCCATTTCGATGCATAGTACACAATTTGTATGAAAAGGCGCCACTGCTCAGTCGAACACCGACTTTACAACTGCTGTTGAACGTACTGTACTCTAAGTTACAGATCAAAGTCAAAAAGCATTTATTCAGTAGGACCGTTAGGATCACTTAGAATAGTCTTAGAACTAATTTTACTCCTGTTCTTTCGCGACCAATACCGTGAATCAGGGCAATAAACACGGTTTGGAGCCTATCATTCTTTTAGGTGATCCATCTTAAAACTAAAAGTCAAGCTCAGTGGAGAGCCAGTCAAAGAGAATTGAGGCTCGTCAAAGTAAGATGGAGTGTTGCAATCATCATCTCAGCCATCTAGTGTCCACTGCTGAACATAGGCCTCCCCCAGGCCCTTGCGTGTTGCAATGAAACATCGCATTTGTATAAAGTGTTATATTTCTAGGTGACAGTGAAATTTACGCGACAAGAAACTGAGATGGCCAAGAAAGCACGGGAAAAGTCGTTCGCCACGATATCGCAGCGGATATCCTCCGAACCGTGGTACGACGCTCTGTGGAAACATGCCGGCTCTGATCACGCAGAGGTCAGTCAGTGTTAGCCAAAATGAAGGAAATTATATCTCTATGTAGAGTTCATAGACAAGTCCAGCAGGGCATTCAGATTTCAGATGAATGCAACCAATCAAAGTGCAAGAAACGTCAGTTTTCTATAAATTCATGCACTGTGATTGGTTGCGGCGGTTGAACAGTTGACCGATTCCGACCCGAATGAAGTTGAATCACTAGGCTGATCTAGAAATTATAAAACAGCAAAAACCAGTGCCGTAGTAAATAGTGCTTCAATTGAATTTTTGTACCATTGAGTTGTGATAGACTACCGTAAATAAATAATCGAAATTTTTTTTATTAGGAAATACTTCACTTTTCCGTTCCGCTATCTTTATAACAAATTCCATCAAAATCCTTACAGCCGTTTTATCACGCAACAAGCATCTGATCTTACTCAATTTCATAAAAAAGTATGTTCGTAGAGAACTAAAGATTACGAATTTTTTAGACTTGAAAAATTAGGGTATGTTTACGTTATTAGTTTTATAAATTGGTTTAAAATGAAAGGCCTAAGTTTCTCGTTGCATATTTCAACAGTTGGAGCGTCTAAAGCTATTCAGTGCGACGACAAGCGATGGATCTGCGCTAACACTCAGCCCTAGCGAATACGTCCGTGTTTTGGTTCCGCCCCCACCCGACGATGAGGCTGACACGGCGCCTGCCAAGCGGCCGTCTGTCGAACAACAGATCAAGGATATACTTTAT